>CM065899.1:56505081-61305081 GCA_033439115.1 Firmiana major
TATGGAGATTTTAACGGACTTCATGAATTTAAGAAACAATTTTAACACATTGAGAATTTTTTCAATAGGGAAAGCTAGAAAAACTAGTATTATTTATTGTGATCACTATCACATTCAGTTGTCATTGTTATCGTATTACTGTTGTTATTGGACAATACTTTTAAGTTTGTGATCTATATACACAACTTTCATGCATAATATTAATTGAATTTCATAAATCCTTACAAAGTTAAAATTTGACAAAGCATCTTCTTTTCCTTCGCTTAAGTTGAACTTGAGGACTTGGCTTTCTTCATCTGACCTATCACAGCTAATTCTTATGCCTAGGGTATATCTGTTTATTTGATTTTTCGAATGAGAATTCCAGTTTGAGGTTTACCAAAGCATCTTCCTTTCTTTCTTGTTTTGGTTTCAATCTGTGGCGTAATCCCACAAATCTGACCTAATTATTTGCCAAGAATGTTAGAGCATTTCTTAGTTTTTCTAACTCCATCAGGACTCAGGACAGATCATTCGGTAAATCTTATAGATGCCATCCTACTTGCAATTTGCACTCTTCTGTTATTAGTGGAATGGATGATATTCCGGTGCTATAATCAGATTGTCAGAATTTAATTCCCGGATAATGAAGGACAAAAGGACAAATTTCTTTGGATGGATATTTTGCTGGAGGCAAATTTTCCACATGATCAGACAACATTTCAACAGTTATTTTATTTTATTTTCTAAATCTTTTATATATCTTCAATAGTGAAACAGCTAATATAATCTTAACTCATTGTTTAGGGGCTTATTTGGATGAATGCATGTTCTTATTCTTTCCTGTCAAAACCTTGCATTGTTATTATCTTTTTTCATAAAAAAATCTAAATTGGGTTTGGGCCATCAGATATTGATTCTGTCCTGACCCTGTGCAGAGGCTGGTGCAGTTGACTATGCTTTTTTAAGTGATGAAGAATGGAAGAAGAAGCTTACACCTGAACAATTTTACATTACTCGACAAAAAGGGACCGAAAGGGCTTTCAATGGGTATGTTCTGTTTGTTCATAGATCCTGTACTGCTTTTCAGGTTCAACTTCTGAAATTTTATTTATTTAAAAAAAAATTGTTTTAATTATTTTCTGAAAAATTCCACTAATTTGACAGATTATGGTTTCTGCATAATTCTTTTCTTAGCTACCAAGAGTTTCCTCCTCCTACTAATCTATTGCCAGCCATTTTTTGGTCTCCTAATAAACGTTTTATTTAGTTGTTCCAACTATGCAGTTGTTGTAATAAAAATAGAACATGTATATCTGAATCTTCTATCTCCTACTTTTCTCTCTCCTGATGAATGACTTCAATCTTTTAATGATATCAATCCTTCTTCTCTCCCTATAAAGTGGGTGGCAAACACTAGGATATTGTGGAGAGGCATGCATGTGAGCATTTTTTCTATTGTTGGTGCAAATTAGTTGGTGACGTAGAGTGTTTGTTTCCATATTTCATCTCTTCTGAATATGAAGATTAAATGGTATTTATTTGAGCTGACTTGTTTATTAAGCTGTTTCTGACTAAAAAACAGAGAATAAAATATGAAAAAAAATGGTTGAATCTTTCAACACTCCCCCTCAAGCTGGCATGAAGATATCACTCATGGCAAGCTTGCTAACTAGATTCTCGTACTGTGTCTTAGGAAGTCCTTTGGTGAGTATGTCTGCTGCTTGGCTCGCAGTTGGTATGTAAGACATGCATATTATGCCACTGTCTATCTTCTCCTTGATGAAATGTTTGTCCACTTCTACATGTTTTGTTCTGTCGTGTAACTGGATTGTGAGCTATAGAAATTGCAGCCTTGTTGTCACAATAGACTTTAATAGGCGTCGGTATAGGAACCTTCAACTCTTCTAGGAGTCTTTTTATCCATAACACTTCACAAAATCCATGTGCCACAGAGCGGAATTCTGCTTCAGCACTACTCCTTGCAACAACACTTTGTTTTTTGCTTCTCCAAGTAACCAGATTTCCCCCTACAAAAGTGCAATATCCTAAGGTGGATCTTCTATCACTTACATTGCCTGCCCAATCTGCATCTGTGTAGGCCTCTACCTGAAGATGACCTCTATTTTTGAACAAAAGTCCTTTCCCCGGAGTCCCCTTGAGATATCTCAAAATTCTGAACACAGCTTCAAAGTGAGTAGGTCCAGGTGAATGCATGAACTGCCTTACAGCACTTACTGCAAAAGTTATGTCAGGTCTAGTGTGCGCCAAATAGATTAGTCTCCCCACCAATCTTTGATAACGTTCTCGGTCCACCACTTCATTAGCTGCCGCTGCTTTCAATTTCACATTAGGCTCGATTGGAGTATCTGCTGCCTTACAACCAAGCATTCATGTTTCATTGATCAAATCAAGAACATATTTGCGTTGATTGATAAAAATTCCCTCTTTGGATCTTGCAAACTCCATTTCGAGGAAATACTTCAGCTTTCCCAGGTCCTTGATATCAAATTCAGCCTCAAGTTTCCTCTTCAAATTGTTGATCTCAATAGAATCATTTCCAGTCATGATTATGTCATCTACATATACTATCAGAATAGCCACTTTACCTTGGTGGAATGTTTGAAAAACATGGTGTGATCAGCTTGGCTTTGTGAGAAACCATGTCTCCTAATAACCTCTGCAAAACGCTCAAACCAAGCTCTAGGAGACTGCTTTAATCCATATAATGCTTTCTTCAACTTGCACACTTTGCCTCTTCCAAGTTTTTCTTCAAATCCGGGTGGCAGGTCCATATATACTTCTTCTTATAAATCTCCATTCAAAAAGGCATTTTTAACATCAAATTGATGAAGTTGCCAGTTGGAGTTAACTGCAAGAGAAAGAAGTATTCTGATAGAGTTAATCTTAGCAACAGGAGCAAAAGTCTCTTGGTAGTCAATACCATAGGTTTGAGTAAATCCTTTTGCTACAAGTCTTGCTTTGTATCTTTCCACACTTCCGTCAGCTTTACACTTTATCGTGAACACCCATTTACACCCAACTGTCTTCTTGTCTTCGGGTAGATTAACGACACTCCAAGTGCCATTCTTTCTAAGAGCATTCATCTCTTCCATCACAGCTAATCTCCAATTCGGATCACCCATTGCTTCCTAAACAGTTCTTGGCACAGACAGATTAGAAATCCTAGACACAAATGCTCTATGAGTGTTTGACAATTTTTCATATGACAAGTATTTTGCAATAGGGGTGTTTAGTGCATGTTCGGGCTCCTTTTCTTAATGCAATTGGAAGATCAAGATCAGAAGAAGATATATTCGGTAAATCAAGAGATAAAGAGGAAGTAGAAGGAAGGTTACTCTGAGTTGTAGGACCATCACTCGGCAAATTTGATTGAACATCCGCTGGATAACTAACTGGGACAGTAGTACGTTTGGGAAACTTTTTTCTAGTATAAACCTGAAGCTCAGATTGAGGATTATAATCCGTTGGAAGTACTTCTCCCCTTGTCTCTGATAAAGTCACATCTGGCAAAGTAGGATTAAGAGTACTACCACTAGTTTCCATATTCCCAATAGGTGTTTCCAAAAAATGCTTATCAGAATTAATCAAAGGCATATACGCCTCTGGAATAGGTAAAGTTTCCCAAAAATTATTTTCTTCTACTATGTTCTCCTCCTGAAGAAAATTTTTGTGAAAGAAAGGTTGGTTCTCAACAAAGCTTACATCCATACTTTCGAAAAATTTCTTCGTGACTGGATTAAAACATTTGTATCCCCTTTTATTGGATGCATAACCAATGAAGACACATTTTTCAGCTTTTGGGTCCAGTTTTGATCGAAGAATATTCGGTATATACACATAACAAATGCAACCAAACACTTTTAAGGGAAGATCTACAGATATCCGAGATGTGAGAAAAAAACTTTTTAAAACCTATAAAGGTGTTTCAAATTTCAAAACTCGAGATGGCATTCTATTTATTAAGTAGCCAGCATCAAGAGTGCATTTCCCCAAAGATATTTAGGAACATTCATAAAAAACATAATGGCCCTAGCTACTTCAAGTAAATGTCTATTTTTTCTTTCGGCAATACCATTTTGTTGTGGTGTCACGACAAGTTGATTGATGGATAATACCTTTTTCCAAAAAAAAAGTTCACAAATATTTGTTAAAATATTTTGTTCCATTATCTGTTCTTAGAATGCCAATTTTTGTTTGAAATTGATTTTCAATCATAAGAAAAAAATCTTTAAACCGTTGTTCAACTTCTGACTTCTTTTCCAACAAATAAACCCAACATACTCTTGTGTGGTCATCAATAAAGGTTACAAACCATTTTTTTCCAGAAAGTGTGTTAACTTTAGATGGGCCCCAAACATTACTATGAAACAAATAAAATGATTTTGAAGCAGAATAGGGTTTTATTGGAAATGAAACACGATGGTCTTTAGCCAAATGACAAGCTTCACAATGAAATTTTAAGCAATCAATTCCTTTAAACAATTCAGGAAATAAATATTTGAGATATGGAAAACTAGGATGCCCTAATCTCCTATGCCATAACATGACTTGATCATAGACAAAGTTTGAACTAGTACTACCTAATCCATGAGCTTTTTTATATCCGAAAGCAGTTTCATCAAAGTAGTACAGCCCATTTATTTCTCTAGCAGTTCCAATCGTCTTCCCCGAGTTCCAGTTCTGAAAAACACAAGTGGAAGAAGAGAAAAGAATGGAACAGTTAGAGTCTTTAGACAGTTTGCTAACAGAAAGAAGATTACAAGCAAGTTTTGGAACATGTAAAACTGATTTTAGAGTAATTTTTTCTGAAATTTTAATGTGCCCTTTGCCTGCAATGGGTGAAAAACTGCCATCAGCTATTCTAACTTTTTCTATACCAGAACACGGATAATATGAGCTAAACAATTGAGAACAACTTGTCATGTGATTGGAGGCCCCTGAATCTATGATCAAAGGACCGGTTTTTCCAAGAACAGAAAGTGCCAAAGGATTGCTACCAGTTTGTGCCATGGAACCAATAGGAGCATTAGGTGACGGATAGGATTTTAGTAGTTTAAGAAGGTGATCTAATTGCTCTTTACTGAACGGAGATGACACGGCCTCATTCGTTGCAGGTGTGCTCTGTTCACCAGATTTGTTTGCCCTGCCATTAGATGGTCTACCATGCAACTTGTAACAATTCTCTCAAGTATGGCGCGGTTTTCTATAGTAGTCACAGCGCAAGTTATTTCTGTCTCCTGCACGCTGGTTTTGGGACGTTCTACAGCTGACTTGAGTTTCAGGAATAGCCAAGGCTGACCCTTCTACAGATCTGGTTGTACCTACAGCCTTCTTTCTCAGCATCACATGTCTTCGACTTTCTTCTCTCCGAACCTATGCAAATACTTCCCCAATTGGAGGCATAAGATTTCTTCCAACTATTCGGCCACGGACCTCATCATATTCAACATTCAAACCTGCAAGAAATTTAAAGATTCGGCCAATATCGACCATCTTCTTGTATTGATTGCAGTCCTCAGGTGATTTTCACTCGTAATCATTGAATAAGTCCAAGTCCTGCCAAATCTTTGTAAGAGAATTAAAATACTTTGTCACAGAGTCCTCACCTTGGCGAATTTCCCCAAGTTGTAGGGTTAACTCGTATACTTGGGATTGATTCCTTAGATCGGAAAACATCTGTGAAACGTTGTCCCATAATTCCTTGGCTGTAGAGTAACAGAGGTAGTTCACACTTATCTCTTCAGCCATGGAATTGACCAACCATGTCATCACCATTGAGTTCTCAGCGTCCCAAATGGCATAGGTTGGATCCTTCACGTCGGGCTTCTTTATATCTCCTGTGAGATAGCCGATCTTGCCTCTCCCCCTGATGTACATGCGAACAGATTGTGACCATCGAAGGAAATTATCACCATTTAGGCGGATTGTAGTAATCTGAATGGGGTGACTGTCAGATGGATTCCTGATAGTTTGAAGCAAGGACTGAGAGGACTGAGATGATTGAAGAGGTTGGCTTGTTTCAGACGTGACGCTAGTCATATTAGGGACAAAAATTCAGATTCAAACCCTAGGATTTTATTTTCTGCTCTGACACCATAAAAAACAGAGAATAAAATATGAAAAAAAATGGTTGAATCTTTCAACACTGACATTATTAGCAATTCATTCTTTGGAAGGAATTGAGGAATTCGGACTGCATATAAATACCATTAAGGTATCATGCATGAGCCACCTTCGAATTTTTTGCCACCTGAAACTGGTGAAAGTGATTCCCTAGTGAACAGACTCAAGAAAAATAATTGCCACAGAGGAAATAATTATTGGTTTTTCTTCAAAAACCAGAGAAGAATGTGTGAATATATTTAAATGCTATAGTGGACATGACACATTTTTTTCAAAGTTTTATGAGTATCAATTTTAAATAATTTTCTGTTCTTATTTTATTTGGTTTTATTTGGTTATGATATTCACTTTTTAGTAAGAGTTATAAAATAAAAACATATAGTATTAAGCAAAATCATATTTAATTAAAATAAATAGGTCAGATATAAAACCAATTCAAGCAGAATAAATTCCTTATAAGAGTAAAATCAAGCATCTTCTTGTCTGTGAAAGTTGAATTTTATTTCTTAACCATTCAGTAAATTGTTTGCTTTTGCGTCCAACTCATTCTTGTTACATTTTGTTTCTGGAAGCGGAAAGTGAGGACCAAAAGTGGTGGCAAACTGGAGCCAAATTTGTTTCTGGCTTTCCAAAAGTTTTTCACTTATAGAAAGTGATTTCAATCCTGCTAAACAAGGGATCGATCTACAATGCAATTCTAGAGATGCCATCTGTTGTCATGTAGCTGGCAGTGAAGATCTAAAAGGGGTTTGTTTTGGATAGAGATGTAAATAGCTTTGAAAATATAGTCATCGTATAATGTGGCCTCTGAATCAAAATTGTTCAGTTTGGTCTCTAAACCTTACAAATTTTGTGCAATTTGGTTGGATTACTTATAGGATTAATCAATTTGCTCAGTATATAGACTGATTTGTTAACTACAGAAAAATACAAAGCATATTTTATTGAAGGCTACCTGTAAGCATTTGCATGGCATTTGGACTGGCCACCTGGACTAGAAACATATTTCATGTGCGTGCTTGATATATTAAGGAAATAAAATATCTACTTCAGGTCCAATCTTATTGCTTGTTGCACACGAACCATCTGACACCTAGTGTGTTATTTCTTTTAGCTAACAAGTATGACTAGCTCTTCTATATTTGATAGAAAGACCAGACACTTTTGTTAGCAATTCCGTTATCCCCCTTGTGCATCTAATCATGTTGCTCAGTATTTTGAAATGTCATTACCATATTGAATATTTGTTTTTTCAGTTTAAGGATCATGTTATTGATGATTATTATTGTAGGGGTCATTAATAACTTTGCCTCCTTGTTACTGCGTGAAAACCTGCCCGGATAATGGCTTTAAAATGTGAATTGAGCCTAAATCCTGCCAAGTCACAATCTATGGAACCTGCGATATGGACACTTTGTATTGAACATGCATACATAAGTCATTGGAGGTGCTAAAATGCTTGGTTCGCATCACATGATTGTTTACAATCTTTATCTGCATTGAACTGACAATCTATTGAACCTGCGTTACAGACACTTTGTATTGAACATGCATACACAAGTCATATCGATTGGGGGTGCTAAAATGCTTGGTTCGCATCACATGATTGTTTACAATCTTTATCTGCATTGAACTGACAATCTATTGAACCTGCCTTACAGACACTTTGTATCGAACATGCATATATAAGTCATATCGATTGGAGGTGCTAAATTTCTTGGTTCGCATCGCATGATTGTTTACAATCTTTATCTGCGTTGAACTGACAGCTATTGGCACAATCTAAATGCACCTACTAATTCTATACTGTCTATTGTACCTTTTTTATGTGCAGGGAGTACTGGAACACAGAAACACCTGGAACTTACCATTGCATATGCTGTGACACGCCTCTTTTCGAGTAAGTCTTCTGGTTTTGTTAGGAATTACTGAGGACTAAAAGATCGAACCTATGACGTCCAAACACTTAGCAAACTCTGTGATCCTCTATTCCAGATCAACAACTAAATTTGATAGTGGAACTGGCTGGCCATCATATTATGAGCATGTAGGAAAGAATGTGAAGTCAAAGTTAGATCTGTCAATAATTTTTATGCCTCGCGAAGAAGTTCTTTGTGCTACTTGTGGGGCTCATCTTGGCCATGTCTTTGACGACGGTCCTCCACCTACAGGAAAGCGTTACTGTATCAACAGGTAAAACATTTTCTTTCAATGCCAGGATGCATCTAATGTTATGCAATGGAATTCATCTTAATTATGGTTATTTTGCAGCGCTTCCCTGAAACTGAAACCCAAGTAAAAGACAGTACTAAACTTGCAGTTGCAGAGCAGACGACACGAACGTGATTGAGAAAACTGAAATAACATTAGTTTTATTGGCATTGGTGTATCATATTTAATTAATAAATAGCGTGTAATAGCAAATCCTTTGAACTTTTTAGTATTAATCAATGCAAACATAATGGCTCAAAGTAGGGATGTTTAAATTTTGGTTTTAACGTAATCAATATCAAATTGAAATTTATTTTGGTTAATTAGTTGTTTATCAAATTATTTCGAATGCTTAATAAAAATAAATTGTAAACGATTTCAATTTTCGGTTAATTAATCAAAATTTTAATAGAAATATTAAAAAATCAAAAATAAATTTATATATATATATATATATATATATATATATATATATATATATATATATAATATGAAGCTTTTAATGTTTGGAATTTAGACGATGTTTAATGTTTAAATTCAATTCGTATCAAATATGATAAATTAATAATTTAATATAAATTTATTTTATTATTTCAGTTAATTTGTATAATTAATTGAATTTAATACAATTTGATTAATTTTGAAAATAAAAACTTTTGGCTGAATTATTAAAATAAAATAAAATTAATTCAATTAAATTTTATTTTGATCAATTTCATTTGAAATAAACACATCTGACATTGTAAAAAATATTTTGGTTGAGTAATTAAGAAATTGCGTGTAAAATTTGAGTTTAATATCAATCAATTCTATCTTCAAATCCTAATTATCTAAAAATAAAAAATAAACATACACACGCCTAACATTCACAAAGACATGGTAAAATGGGAGGATCTACTTATCCAAAATGGTCTATAAATCGAGTCTTTGTACTCACAAAACCTGGTAACGTGAGTCCAATTATTGAGAAAGATAATTTGGATATATATAATAAATAAAGTTATGAATACTTTCACTTAGAAGAATGAAAGTTATAAATGATATAAAAAAAATTAAAATAAAAAAATATTAAAAAAAAATTTTAAAAAAATAATTTGAAAAGATATAATAAAATAGAAGTTGAAAGAACACATTATATTAAATATAGATAAATATAAGATGAGATTTTATACTGACAACTTAATATAAATTTATATATTGATTAATATAATCTATTTTAATATTGAAATAAGGCACCTAATGTGATACTTGGGGGAATTTTTCAAAAAATATTTTAACTTTAACAAAAAAATGACATGGATTTATCTAATTAAGTAGCAGCCTTCTGCTTTGGTGATACGCCATTGTTTTTCTTTTGTTCTGACGGCGACTAGATCTGACCCGGAATGAAATGGCTGCGTTATAGCCGCATAAACTTAATCTGCAGTTTGTTATTAGTCGTATCGTTTAAATCCCCTAGAAAAGAAACACTTGAAGTTATATAAAAGCAGGCTACTAAATACCAAATTTCTTTTAGTGGCAAATTTCCTTGAGAACAGGCAATTATATATTCCATTAGGTATTAAAGATCTTATTTATATTTAAAACATCAATAGCTAGCTTATAGAAAAATAATTAATATCTCTTTCGGTTGTTATTTAATGTTTTCATTTGATTGTTATTTAATATTTGTTTGTAATGACATTGAAAGGGGAACAAATAAAAGTGTTTGTGGGTCAAATATAATTTATGATTAAATTCACCAAAAAAAGAAAACAATTTATGATTAAATTAACATCTCAAAATGTTCAAAATATTGTTTATCAAAGTTCATTTAAAATTAAAATTAAAATTAAAATTAAAATTTATTTTAAGATCTTTAAATAGCTTATTAATATATATATATATATATATATATATATATATATATATATATATATATATATATTGTTGTGTAGTCAAGCTAATCCTCAAACTTACTTGGGCCGAGAATAATCACTTTTGGTCGGAAGCACATTTGTTAGAAAAATTTTAATATTTTGAAATATATTTTTGAATTTGATCAAAAATATATTGAAATTTAAAATAAATAAAAATTAATTATTTAATAATAAAATATTTTCCCTAGTCGAGCAATATCAAGTTTGGATTTGAAAATTCTTATCCCTACCCAAGTTAAGCCAACAGGCTTGGGAGGCAGCCGACCGATGCAAGTGTAGGACCAAACAACTCAATTTTGATTTGTTATTTATGTTACTTGAAACAATGGTGACGAATCGCTGACATCTTCTTTTCGGGTTTCCTGCCACGTGTTACCGAGAGCTTCTGCAAGAAAGAAGAAGATTAGAGGAACGCAGGGGTTCTCGCCTGCGTTTGCACTCCGATGCTTAAGTCAGACAAAGAGTTTGGCATAGTTTTTGTATGAAATTCTCAGATCTCGTTTATGAATAATATCTAGCCCTTATTTATAGGGGTTTCTCTCTGTCATTAATTACGCATATGCCATTTTCATTAAATGTCAGATTCTCTCATGCCTATACATGTTTTCTTCGTACGCAACTTGGAGCACTTTTTTTTATTCTTAATATCATGCATAATAGTTATCTTTTTCAAAAATATTGAAGTTTAAATTCTGAAAGGTAGATATTTGCAAAGTTGGGATTACACTTGATTAAGAGTTAGGATATCGATTCAAATCTAAATATTCTTTCGATATTTGATCGGTTTTAGATAAAAAATTGAATGTAACTAACAAATTTGAATAAAATTTTGTCGAACATCGTTAAATATAAATTTTTTTTAAACATTTATTTACTAAGTATAATATAATTATATGTATATAAAATATTATTGATTAATAAATATAATTATATATATTTAATATAAAAATTGATATGCAATTTTTGACAAATCAAATTAAATTTTAAAGGGACTATAAAAATAAAAAACAAATAAATAAAAAATTAAAATAAAAAATAAATAAAATATTATTTGAACATGATGAATTATATCGAGTCGAGATTGAATTTGTATACATATTATTATATAATTCAGGTTCAACTCGAACTCGGCCTGAGCTGCCTATGAGTATATCTACTTGGGATCTAATGGCTGGAGCTAGCCTAACATAACATATTGTAACATTGTTTTTGTTTTAATCAGCTAATTTAACTGTTTATTATTCTTTTCTTAATTTGTTCCATTTTATTCTTGAGAAACATGGTCAAAACTTATGAAGACTAGAAAATTCACTATACAGGAAATTGTAAATAAATATACAGATGAAATCAATTAAATGTAAAAAAGTATTTTGAAATATTATTATTTTAAGCTATAAAATCAAGTAATTTTGTTCGGCGCACTCGATTGGAAATAATATAAATATAAATGATTGAGAGTAATACATATATGTATACATACAAAGGATATATATTATTTAAATATATAAATGTTTGTACATTGATTAAAATAAGGAAATGATTATTTATATATACACTCACTAAACTTAATGTGTGTGTGTGTATATATATATATATATATTACGCCCGTTGATCGAAAAGGAGGTTAGTAGATGAAGCAATTAAAAAGGAAAACAGAATAATAAAACAAGAAACTAAAATAAGAAATAAAAACAGAAACTAAAAATAATATGCAGAAATAAAATAAATTAGGCGGCAGAGCCGTCCATTAAACAAAAATAAAGCTATAGGCGGCAAAGCCAGCCATCAAAAGAAATAAAATGAAAAATGAAAATTCATTTACTTGAATAGTACTTACATAGTTTTGGAAATGAATCCAGAAAATGAAAAGGGAAGAACGGGATTGAGAGAGAGAGAGAGAGAGAGAGAGAGAGAGAGAGAGAGAGAGAGAGTTTGAAGAACTTGTAAAGGCTTACAAAGAAAACTTATAAGGAAAAAACCTGTTCTTCTCTCCTGAAAGGAAGTTACATTTATAGAGAAATTTTTGCATTGTAGTTGAATAGTGTCTTGTCTGTTTTGTCACGCGGACACTGTAGATGAATAGGATGCTGTCTGTAGGCGGGGTACTGTGTTTGAATAGTACTCTGCCGACAATTTTTTTCCCTTGATCTACTTTTGATGTTTTACTGGAGGTAAAATCCCGTAACAGTCATCTTCATTTTCATCTGCTAGGTTGATTGAACCCATCGAAGATGTGTCTGAATCAATGGAGTTGTCCGGGGATTCTGATCCGTCATTGGAAAGAAGGTCCTTCATGATGGCGAAGTATTCTTCTTTTGTTTTTGCCGCTGCTAGGAGGGCACTGGTTTGTGACTTTTGGGCTAGGAACTGATTATGTTCTGGTCCTGGATGAAGTAGTCCTTGGGTTTTGAGCCATTTTTGGACTCCAGGTATTGATAAAGAATCTGGGATCTTAAAGGAGTTCCACCATTTTGTTTTAAATCTCCTTTGGATCACTGTGATGCTATTTTCAGTTTTATATTCTAGGTTCCAAGCTGATACCCATGGAACAAAGAATTTTGCCGATAGATGACAGATTGGAGGAAATCTTCTTTCTAAATCGGTTGGTTTGAAGTGGGTTTTGAACAAGTTATAGCTGTCCTATAATTCTGGGGGGAGGATATCAGGGATTGCCTCATAAAGGTTCCACCAATGGACGAACCAAGAGGGAAGAATAGAAATACTGATTTTGTTGTTTAGGTAGAACAACCAGGTATGAGTAAATTTTGGGTTTTGCAAAAGAGGCATATTGTACCAGGCTTGTTGATAGTCCCAATAGTTAAAAGTTTTGCAGAATTGCTGTAATGGTTTTACCGGGAGGGTTTTTGGTTTTGCTAAATCTTGATCCCACTCTGAAAGAGAGAGGACTTTTAGGATTTTGCAGGTAGAATAAGAAGGGGATTTTGAGTCAGCATAAGCAAAGTGCTTGAAGGTGGTTGATCCTGTAGCTTCCAGTATGTACTGGTAATAGTCATTAGTTTTTTGAAGATCCCATGGTTTAAAGAACCAATTTTTTCCAAACATTTTGTTGGCTCTACCGAGAGGGGGGGGGTGAATCGGTTTTCTAATGTCAATGGTAAATTTAAACTAATTTGAACTTAATTAACAAATAATGAATAAGCAATATAATGTATTGAACCAAATTAAAGCAAGATAAGGAAGAGAATATCAAACACAGTCGTTTATAGAGGTTCGGCCAATCTCTTGCCTACGTCCTCTCTCCTTGACCTTCTTGTCAAGTGCTTTCTTTCTCACTTTCAACGAAAGTTACACACTCCCTTTTTCAGGTTAAGGAATAACCTCTCTACCCTTTTTATACAAAGATGTATTCACCATTTTTACAAACATTATCTCACTGAGGAACAATCCTCTTCTCTCTTAAAGCAAGGATGAATACAATATCAAGCTTTTTATGTGGGTAGGACAAATACAGCTTTAGCACACAAGCTTATACAACAAACTCAATAAATGAGGATTGAAGACAATTGGAATGAAAGAATTAAACTCTTGAGAATATACAGAATGTGCAGCTATGGTGTCTCTCTCTCAGTGTCTTCAATGCTTGATTATATACTGAAGGATTGGTAGTTGGAGCATTTAATGCTGTTTTTTCCGTTGAGATTTTGCAGAAAGAGCCGTTGGGAACCTCCAGTAGAATGCCAGATCGATCTGCCATCTTGACCAGATCGATCTCTTAGTTTTAATTCCTGCAAGATTAAGGCAAAAAGAAGCAAGGAGATCGATCTCATATATGAGCAGATCGATCTCATAATTTGAAAATATTAGAGAAGATCGATCTGTCGAATAGGCAGATCGATCTTCCAATCTCTCTGTTTGAGGCATGATCGATCTATAGATCGATCTGCCAGGTAATCTCGTAGTGAGGAGATCGATCTCTCATTAACCCAGATCGATCTCCTTAGCTCTCTGACTTTGAGGAGATCGATCTCTTCCTATACCAGATCGATCTTATGAGCTCTCTGTTTGAGTATAGATCGATCTTATAGATCGATCTACTGCCTTTACCTTTGTTTTAGGGGAGATCGATCTCTTCCTAGACCAGATCGATCTTCTCAACATCCTGTAGTAGGCAGATCGATCTTATAACCCTTATAGATCGATCTTAGCTTCCTCAATACCTTTGTACAGGTTCAAACCTTAGCAAATCGATCTCATATCCTCATGAGATCGATCTCTCATCCTAGAAAACCCAGGAGATCGATCTCTCATATCACCAGATCGATCTCTCATCTCCAGGAACTTAATTTCTGGTACTAATAGCTTCTAAACATGTTTTTTATATCGTCTTTATATTATTGAATTTACTTGTTTTGTCATTTCAAAATATATTAACTCAACAATCTCCCCCTTTTTGATATGACAAATCCTATTCAATAAACATGTTTAGTTACCTATTTGCATTATGCACAAACTCCCCCTTTTTGTAAGCTCCCCCTTTCTTTTAGCTTTTGACCTCGTTACTTTCTTAACTTCCCTTCATTTTAATCATTCCTTTAAACCTTTAGACATGTTTCTTAAAGCCATTTAAACATCTTTTAACCAACCCACATGTTCTCTTTTCTTCTCCCCCTTTTTGTCATATCAATGGCATGAAAGGTTTTAAAAAGAACAATTTAACGTTCAACACATTGTTCATTTCAAAATAGTAATTCATGATAGCACATTTCAATAATAACTAACATGTCATTCCATCAAAGTCTCATTCAAGCAAATGAGGTTTTCAAACACTAACTAATAATATCAAAACATTAGCCAAAATAGTTCTATCAACTAAGGCCTAAGGTGCACGAGGGAAGCGATCCAGTAGTTCCTCGACGTGAGTGCGAGTGACCTGTAGCTCATCATACATCACCTGCTGGGTGGCATGAAGGTTTGCAAAACCTTCATCTATCTTCCTATTCAGCTCCATTATCATCGTCACAATGGACTCCATGCCAGCGGGTGATGAGGCAGGTGCAGGGGGCTGAGCAGAGGAAGAGGATGGACCCTCAGTAGGTGCAGCAGGTGGAGCAATAGGCTCATCTGATGGATCTTCCTCCATAGCTGCAGCAGGCTGTTGTTCTCGTTTCTTCTTCCAGTCGCCTCGGAAGTCCTTGTAATAGCCCATGTAGTGTAGTGTCCCAATGTTCAAGACGCTCTTTGGGGAGGGCACTTCACCCGTTTCACAACTGCAGTCCACTCTAAGTCGTTGTAGAAAATACGGCAACGGTTGCGAAAAAACTATCGTGATGGCTTGGCCGCGTACGATCTTCAACCAATCTTCATAGATAAAATGGACAAGGTTGGGTTTTTGACTTGTGGAGTGGATGTGGTGGATCCAAAAACGATCTAACCTCCTAACGGTGGAATGACGGGTACCGAAAGGACAAAGATTCCATGAGATAATGAGGTGAAGTAACCGTGGGTGGATTGGTAGATCACTCGCCTTATCCCCGGGAAGGTCAAACTCTAAGGGGACTTCCTCATCTTCATTGGTCAAGCCTTCATTGCTTATGTGGAAAGCTTGGGCTAAGACATCAGGGTCTATTACAATTGACTTACCCATGACATACGTTGTAAACCCGAGAATTTTGCAAGTATCAGCAGGATCATAGGTGAGTTCGACATTAGAAAAGAATGCCCTGATGATGTTTGGGGGTACGGGAGTATTGATTTTTAAGAATGGAAGCCAACCAAATTCTTCCATTTTGGAGAATGAGAAATCAATGGTTCGCCAATGTTTAATTAGCATGGTGGAAAAATACTCTTCATATCTCTTCCTTTTTGCAGGTGTTTTAAAACACCTGTTAAAGGTAGTGACTGAAGGGGCAGAGGATGGTTGTGAGGAGGTTGGTCTAGATTCTCTATTGGCTAATCTCTTAATACGAGGCATGATTTAAGCTTGCAACTAGACACAGGAATCTCTCTAGACACTCTTAAAACTAGTTCTCTAAAAGCTAACCAATGGAACAGTAGCTAGATGTGACCTAGAGAGAAATTGGGCACTAAACTAAGAATTTTTAAGAAAAATTTAGCAATGTGGGTTACTATACCAGTAAACAAGGAGGAGAAGTGATGAAGACCGTACCGAGATCGATCTGGGAGGACGAATCCAAGGCTGAGGTGCGACAGAATTTAGGGATTTTGAAGATTTGGGAATTTTGAAATTTGGGAATTTTGAGTAGTTTTTATAGTCCAGGGCACAGGAGATCGATCTGTCGAGGTGACAGATCGATCTGTCATTTCCAGAAGCTCGAAGAGATCGATCTGTTGTTCCACAAGATCGATCCTCAGAATACAGAAGCTTAAAGAGATCGATCTGTCAAGGGCCCAGATCGATCTGCTGTTTAACAGAGGCTTAAGGAGATCGATCTGCCAAATACATAGATCGATCTGCTGTTTAACAGAGGCTTAAGGAGATCGATCTTATGGGTGAGAAGATCGATCTGCCTAGCTTAACCTTTATGCTTTAGGTTCATTTGAAGTATGGAGATCGATCTATATTGATAGGAGATCGATCTCTCATACTTTTTACCCAGAAAAATCATTGAAAAACTCTTTTAAAAACAACTTAAAATCAAGATTTTAAAGCATATACATCTTAAGGGATATTCATGAGTCCTAATTCACCTCTAAGGACACAAAACCTATCTCTATCAAGTGGTTTGGTGAATATATCAGCAATTTGATGTAAAGTGTCAATATACTTTAGAATTATATCTCCCTTTTGAACATGGTCTCTAAGGAAATGGTGTCTAATCTCAATGTGCTTAGTTCTAGAGTGTTGAATAGGATTTTTAGATAGATTGACGGCACTGGTATTATCACATTTAATAGAGACTTGTTTCATGTCAATACCATAGTCTTTCATTTGTTGTTTAATCCACAACACTTGAGCACTACAACTACCTACTGCTATGTATTCAGCTTCAGTTATGGACTGAGCCACACTATTTTGTTTCTTAGAGAACCAGGAGATTAATCTATTCCCTAAGAATTGACAGGTACCTGAAGTACTTTTCCTATCTATTTTGCATCCCCCAAAGTCTGCATCTGAAAATGCATGAAGTGTAAAAGTGGAGTCCTTGGGGTACCAAAGTCCTAGAGAAGGAGTGTCCTTAAGATATCTAAAGATCCTTTTGGTTGCTAATAAGTGTGATTCCTTAGGAGATGATTGAAATCTAGCACAAAGGCATGTACTAAATAAAATATCTGGTCTACTTGCAGTTAAATAGAGCAATGAACCAATCATAGATCTATAGAGTTTAGTGTCTACACACTTACCACTTTCATCTTTATCAAGCTTGATGTTGGTACCCATTAGAGTTGCTTGAGGTTTGCAATTGTCCATTCCAAATCGCTTGAGCAAATCCTTAGTATACTTTTCTTGATTGATGAAGGTTCCTTCCTTTGTTTGCTTCACTTGAAGTCCCAAGAAGAAAGTGAGCTCTCCCATCATGCTCATTTCAAATTCACCTTGCATGATCTTAGCAAACTTTTGGCATAAAGATTCATTAGTTGATCCAAAAATAATATCATCTACATACACTTGAACAACTAGTAAATCTTTATTTTTATTTTTGATAAATAAAATGGTATCTACTTTTCCTCTTGAAAATCCTTTTTCTATCAAGGATTTTGACAACCTTTCATACCATGCTCTAGGAGCTTGTTTCAAACCATAGAGTGCCTTAGATAGTTTGAAAACATGTTCAGGAAATTCATGATTTTCAAAGCCGGGAGGTTGTTCAACATACACTTCTTCATTAATGAAACCATTTAAAAATGCACTCTTTACATCCATTTGATATAACTTGAAGTTTTTATAACATGCAAAGGCAAGTAGCATTCTAATTGCTTCTAATCTAGCTACCGGTGCATAAGTTTCATCATAGTCTATTCCTTCCTCTTGTCTATAACCTTGTGCAACTAATCTAGCATTGTTTCTTATGATCACACTATTTTCATCCATCTTGTTCTTGAATATCCATTTAGTTCCAATTATAGAGTGATCACTAGGCCTAGGGACTAGTTTCCACACTTTGCTTCTTTCAAATTGTTTTAATTCTTTTTGCATTGCTAAGAACCAATTATTGTCATCTAAGGCTTCATTGACATTTCTAGGTTCTATTTGAGATACAAAGGTTATATATTGACACATATTCCTTAGAGATGATCTAGTTCTAACTCCAAGAGTTGGATCTCCCACTATTTCACAATCTTTTACATATCCTAATTCTCTTGGTGCTCTAGACTCTCTCTCTCTAACATCTCTATTTCTTCTTCATCTTCTATTTAAGTCAAGTTTTTCTAATATATCTTCTTCTAAGTTTGGAATTTCCTCTAGGTTTTCATTGAATATTCCTACATCCTCTTCATTGGTTGAATCTTTAGATAAATCATTTGACTCGTCAAATATTACATGAATTGATTCTTCAACCATCAATGTTCTTTTGTTATATACCCTATAAGCCTTTGAATTTAAGGAATATCCTAGAAAGATTCCCTCATCACTCTTGGCATCAAATTTTCCTAAATTATCTTTCCCATTATTTATGACAAAACATTTGCAGCCAAAAGGATGGAAGTAGCTAATGTTAGGCTTCTTACCTTTGTAAAGCTCATAAGGAGTTTTCTTTAGCATGGGTCTAATCATGGCACTATTAATGATATAGCAAGATGTATTTATAGCTTCAGCCCAAAAATATTTTGGTAAATTATTTTCACACAACATGGTTCTAGCCATTCTTCCAATGTTCTATTTCTTCTATCAACCACTCCATTTTGTTGTGGTGTCCTAGGGGCTGAAAAATTATGGCTAATTCCTTGATCATTGCAATACTCATCAAATCCTATATTTTCAAACTCTTTGCCATGATCACTTCTAATACTAGTTATTGTATACCCTTTTTCATTTTAAGTCACTTTTGTATAAGCTATGAACTTTTCTAAAGCTTCATTTTTCACTCTAAAAAAGAACACCCAAGTGAACCTAGTGTAATCATAAACTATTACAAATCCATAGTGTTTTCCACCAAGGCTTGTTGTTCTAGTTGGTCCAAATAAATTTAAGTGGAGTAATTGAAGAGGCCTAGTGGTGGATACACTATTCTTAGGCTTAAATGTTGTCCTTTAACACAAGCTTCACATATTTTTTCATAGTCAAAGGACAACTTGGGTAATCCTATAACTAGATCCTTTCTAGCTAAATTAGATAACACATGCATGCTAGCATGACCTAGTCTTCTATGCCATAACCAAGATTCTTTTTCATTGTCTACCATTAGGCATATGTTTTCATTTTTGAGTTCATTAAGATAGACGATGTATATATTACCTTGCCTATGACCTAGAAAAAGAACTTTATTTGACTTAGGATCTATAACATGACATTTCATGCAATCAAAAATTACTTTTTAACCTTTGTCACAAAGTTGACTTATGCTTAGTAAGTTATGCTTTAGACCCCTAACAAGCAATACTTTTTCTAATGAAAAATAGTCATTACCTATTGAGCCACTTGTGAGATCTAAGAATTTCGGACATACTTTAAATATGTAATAAGAATTTGAAGTGTAATTTATTCAGCTAAGTGAATTGGGGAATGATAATTGGAGATTTATATGTTAAGTGTTTAAAATAAGTATGAAGTATGAGGATAGATCGATCTGGGAGAGGGAGAGATCGATCTGGTGAGTTAAAAATGACAAGGAATGAGGAATTTGAGGAGCAGATCGATCTCCAATGGAAGAGGATCGATCTCCTTATGATTCTGTTTGAAAGAAGATCGATCTCATGAGGAAGAGATCGATCTGCAAATGATTCTGTTTGGGAGAAGATCGATCTCCTCAAGGAGCAGATCGATCTCATAAAGCCATAAAGAGATCGATCTCACCCCTCGACAGATCGATCTCCGAGGTATAAAATTACCCAAATCGTCCCCAAAATTCAAATGCAGATCGATCTTCTACCCTCAGCCTATATAAGGAACTCCTGTTTTTCTCATGCAATCTCACTTTTTCTCTCTTCCAACCCCCATTTTCACCGAAACCTAGCTTTCTCACTCATCCAAAGCACCCATTTCCATCCAAATCAGAAGTTGTGGTAAGAAGGAAAGTTGTTCCTCATCAAAGGGAGAACAACATACTTGGAAATCGAAAGACGGATCGAATCGAGGCAAGAGATAAGCTCTCCACAAGTTTTGGGTAATTTCTAAACCTCGATCTCGATATCTGAGATGATTTTGATGATAATGGTTATTGTCATTGTGCTGAAATAGCTGGGAAATGATTAGGGATTGATGAAATTACAATGTGGTTGGAGTGATAATGATATTTAGCAATTTTGAGAATTTGAGCTATAAATAGAAATTTAGACAATGTGGTGAATTAGCATAGATAATTGGCATGAGAAATGTAGAACGTTGAGATGTTGTGAATGAGAGTGTAGTTTGGGGTAGAGTTACGAGAATCAAGAGATTTGAGGTGTTATAAGCAATTATGCTCGATTTTTGAGAATTGAGGTTGATGTGATAGTTGAATATTGATGTTTTAACATCGTTTGGACAGCTCGGGAGTTCCAGAGTGGAATGCGAGACTAGTCTGTGTCAAGGGGGAAACGATTGCACTATACGAGGTGCAAAGAGGTAAGGGAAACTAAACCATTTGTGTATGTGATTTGCGAACTATTATAGCATGATTTGTGATTTATAAAACAAGCATGTTGATTGTTGTGTTGTGATACAATTGCACACGATTTTTATAGCCGGTTGGAGCCCATTATTTTATGAGTTTATAAGCTGAGTGTGAAATTGCTTTATAAACCGTTGAATTTTGTGTGAGTAATGAATTAGGCTCTACGTTAAGGTAATATCGAGATTTGAGAAATGTGTGCGTGCTTTACCGGTTGGAACTCGGTTTTATTATGTTTTGTGTTGAGTACAAAACGGTTTTCAAATGAGTATTATGAGAGAAAAACCACTATGAGTTCTACGTGAAGGCAAACTAGTCTTATGTGATTAAGACTTAGGTGTGTAATTCTGAGTACACACCGGGCATTGCTCTGGTAGCATGTAAGCCCGATTCTTCTCCATTCTGGTAACGTGAGAATAACCCATTCTGTGGCTATGCCACGTATACTTGGTGGCCGTTGCCACGTGAGAAACCCTATTTGGTGGCCGTTGCCACGTGAGAACCCCATTTGGTGGCCGTTGCCACGTGAGAACCCTAATTGGTGGCCGTTACCACGTGAGAAACCCTATTTGGTGGCCGTTGCCACGTGAGAAACCCTATTTGGTGGCCGTTGCCACGTGAGAACCCTATTTGGTGGCCGTTGCCACGTGAGAACCCTAATTGGTGGCCGTTGCCACGTGAAACCCTATCCTGTGGCTGTGCCACGTGTAAATTTAACTCAGTGGCTATGCCACGTGTGATTTTAAATCAGTGGCTATGCCACGTGTGTTTAGTGGCTGTGCCACGTGCATTATTATTATAGTGATTTTATCCCATTAATTGAGAAAGCGTTTATCGTATTATTTTCACATGCTTTGTTATTGCTCTATACTGAGCATTTTACTTCATGTTTTCACATGATTTGAGATATGAGAATGTCGTTTTGAGTACTTTCATGCTATGGTTTTCAAATGAGATTAATGAGTTTCACATACAAATAAATATTTTATGATGTGCATTTTGATTTATGAAATGAGTCCATTACCCCCTTTACTGAGCGATTTAGAAGCTCACCCTGTTTTCTTTTCCCCCAGATCTCTTCAAGTGAAAAGGGTTTTCCTGCAACGTACGAAGTAGTGGCTAGTGGAGGATTTGAGCTCCAGGCCATATATTGTATTTTAAGGTATCTTTTATCTTTTCATGTACCCAGACAATTATCATAATTGCAGACACTTGATGTACAACATTGTATGGGATGTATTAGGATTAATTAACTTGGAATTGAGTAATGTGTATAATACAATATATATTATATTATAATGAGATCCTGAGGCATGATAATTATGATGATGTATGACACTGCACAGGAATGCACCCTTAATTGTGAATTAATGAGTAAAAAGTTTTAAATTAGCCCTATTTTCCGCGTTTCTGGGGCGTGACAGAGTTTTCTTGGTATCAGAGCTTAGGGTGTCTAGTACTGTCAGTGTCGGTTAAGTGAAATAGAATACATCCCAAGTGTCTGTAATAGTCTGGTCATGAACTGAAATTGAGGATTGAGATTTCAATCGATTCTGATATGTACGCGCAGGAGACGAGTTAAGATAGAGAATGAGTGGACGACAAGGTCGTTTAAAGAGGCAGGCAGAGTCCCCTCCGCCACCTGTCCCACAACCTGAGAGTCCTAACTCTCGATTTAATCAGATTGAGATCGATGTAAGGCAAGGTTTTGAGCAGATGGCAGCGTTATTCGCGTAACACTCTGGAGTTAATGCCTCGGGTACTACTCCTACACCACCACAAGGACCTCCCATACCCCCAGTACAGATGGACCCAGCGCCTCACGTCACTCAGCCTGATGATAGAAGTATGGTCCGACTGAAGGATTTTCTGAAGATGAATCCACCTGCGTTTAGGGGAAGGAAGGATCCTACAGAGGCTGAGGTGTGGTTAATGGAGTTGAGAATTATATATGATTATCTGGGGTGCACCGATGTTGAGAGGGTCAGTATGAGTATCTATATGTTGAAGGGGAGAGCTCGAGATTGGTGGGGTACTACCCAAGGTATTCTGATGTCCCACCAGGATGTGATTGGTTGGGAAGAGTTTCAGACAGCCTTTAGGACCCAATATGTACCACGAGCCGCCCAGAGAAAGAAACAGGCCGAGTTTTTGAGTTTGGTACAGGGTGACATGTCTGTGGATGACTATGAGAGCCAATTCACAGCGCTATTGAGATATGACCCAGAGACCTTTAAGAATGAGAGCTCCTCACAGAGAAATTTGTGTATGGATTGAAGCCCATCATCAGAGATAGATTGATAGGGCTATGTATTACTGAGTTTGGAGATGCTCTAAGACGAGCACAAGAGATTGAAAGAGGAATTGAAATGGTACAATCCTAGAATGAGCTCAGAGCGGTGAATAGAGATAAGGGCAAGAGGCCAGCGATTTTCCAAATAGAGGCTCGGAGAGGTTCCTTCAGAAGAGGAAGGATTGAGGTATAGAAGGGCAGATTAGAGAGACCCAGAGGGTACCCTAACATTAGAGAGACCCCTCGAGATGTCAGGCCAGAGATAAGGTTTTGCAAAAATTGTGGCCGAATGCATGAGGGAAGTTGTACTGGGTCGATCCATGGGTGTTTTAGATGTGGAGACATGGGTCACATGGTGAAGGATTGCCCTCAACCTCAGAAACCACATGTATTGGAGCCCACTAGACAACAGCCTCAGAGAGTGAATCCCCCGAGACGGGCCACTGCTGCAAAGAAAGGAAAGAGACCTGTTACCCAGGGACGTGTGTTTGCCCTAGATAAGGAGACTGCTGACACTTCTGCAGAAACTATAAGAGGTACACTCTCTGTCTGTAATCATAAGGCTCATGTGTTGATTGATTCAGGATCCACGCATTCGTTTATTTCTGAGCATTTTGCATGTAGATTAAACTTGAAGTTTGAACCTCTAGAATATATACTACATGTAAATACCCCTATGCGTGAATCCTAGAGAACTGAGTTAATCTGTAGAGGATGTGAGATAAAGGTGGGAGATAGAGTGATGTTAGCAGATCTAATCATGTTGAATATAAATGGGTTTGATGTAATTTTGGGGATGGATTGGTTGGCAACCAATTGAGTGAGCTTAGATTGCTACACTAAGATTGTAACTTTCTCCCTACCTGAACCTTACAGTGTACGATTGAGATATTGAGGAAATGAATATGTGGAATTCTAGTAAGTAATTTGAGAATTTTAATATTATTTTGGAGAATATTAAATATGATTGTTCATGTGAAGGTTATGAGACACTCATCTCAGACGATGAGCGGGAACATTTGAGGATTGAGGATATACCTGTGGTTTGTGAATTTTCGGATGTTTTCCCAGATGAGTTACCAGGTTTACCACTAGAGAGAGAGCTGGAGTTTACCATTGATTTGGTACCAGATACTCAGCCGATCTCTAAACCTCCCTACAGGATGGCATTAGTGGAACTTGAGGAATTGAAGAAACAACTACAGGAGTTATTGGATCAAGGGTTCATTAGGCCTAGTGTTTCACAGTGGGGAGCACTGGTTTTATTTGTCAAGAAGAAGAATGGTAGTCTCAGATTATGCGTAGACTATCGGTTATTGAATAAAACCACGGTGAAGAATAAATACCCATTGCCCAGGATTGATGATCTACTTGATCAGCTGAGAGGGGCATCAGTCTTTTCTAAGATTGATTTGAGATCGAGCTATCACCAATTGAGGATCAAGGAAGAAGATATTCCCAAGATGGCCTTCAGGACAAGGTATGGCCATTACGAATTTTTGGTGATGTCCTTTGGATTGACGAACGCCCCTGCAGAATTTATGAGGTTGATGAACGAGGTGTTCAGAGACTATCTAGATAAATTTATGATAGTCTTTATTGATGATATCCTGGTATACTCTCGGTCGTATGAGGAGCATGCACAGCATTTGTGGTTAGTACTTCAGATACTCCGAGATAAGCAATTATATGGAAAGCTTAGTAAGTGTGAGTTTTGGCTGAACCGGATAGCTTTCCTTAGTCATATAGTCTCAGAGGAAGGAGTATCAGTGGATCCAAGTAAAGTAGCAGCTGTGCTTAATTGGGAGAGGCCGAGGACAGTCACTGAGGTGCGAAGCTTCCTTGGTTTGGCAGGGTATTACAGAAGATTTGTGGAAGGATTTTCAAGGATTGTCGCTCCTTTGACTAAGCTCACGCGCAAAGAGACTCCATTTATATGGACTGATCAATGTGAGCTCAGTTTTCAGGAATTAAAGAGGAGGTTGACAGCGGCACCTGTGTTAACTATTCTTGAGGGATCAGGAGGATTTTTGGTGTATAGTGATGCATCTCATCAAGGATTGGGGTGTGTGCTTATGCAGCACGGAAGAGTGGTCGCATATGGATTGCGACAGTTGAAAGACCATGAGCGGAATTACCCCACGCATGATTTGGAGTTAGCCGCTGTGGTATTTGCTTTGAAGATCTGGCGACACTACTTATATGAGGAAAGATTCCAGATCTTCACTGATCACAAGAGTTTGAGATATCTTTTTGATCAGAAAGAGTTAAACATGAGACAGAGGAGATGGATGGAACTCCTTAAGGATTATGACTATGAGATTCTATATCATCCGGGTAAGGCGAATGTAGTTGCTGATGCCCTGAGCAGGAAGAGTATGATATCTGCTATGATGATCAGGGAATGGGATTTACTGGAGCAGTTCGTCGAACTTCGGATCAGAGTTAAAGAGATAGAGACTGGATTTGTGGCTAGCTTGCGAATTGAGCCCAGGATCATGGATCAGATTAGAACTGGGCAGCGCAGTGATCAGAGATTGATAGATATGATTAGCCAAGCTGAACAGAGTTCGCAGTCGGATCTCACAGTCAGTGAGGATGGATTGTTGAGATTCAAAGGACGGATTTGTGTACCGGACGATGATACCCTGAAGAGACAGATACTGAGAGAATCCCACTACTCGCGATACACCATGCACCCAGGGAGTACTAAGATTACCGAGACTTGAGAAAGGTGTGTTGGTGGAGTGGTATGAAGCGAGACGTGGCAGAGTATGTGGCTTGGTGTTTAGTATGCCAGCAAGTGAAAGCTGAGCATCAGAAGCCCGGAGGACTACTACAGCCCTTACCTGTACCTACATGGAAATGGGAGCATGTCACTATGGACTTTATTATGGGTTTACCGAGGACCCGAAGAGGTCGTGACGCTATATGGGTTATAGTGGATAGACTGACCAAGAGTGTCCACTTCCTTGCCATCAAGAGCACAGATACTGTGGATGCCTTAGCTGAGCTGTATGTCAGCGAGATAGCTAGATTACATGGGGCTCCAGTGAGTATTACTTCTGATAGAGATTCCCGATTTACTTCTAGATTTTGGACCCAGTTTCAGGAGTCCATGGGATCTTGATTGAGTTTCAGTACCGCCTATCATCCTCAGACAGATGGTCAGTCAGAGAGGACTATTTAGACCCTGGAGGATATGTTGAGGGCGTGTACGATGGATTTTAAGGGATCATGGGATGATCACCTGCCCCTAGCAGAGTTTGCATACAATAATAGCTATCATGCGAGTATTGGAATGGCACCTTTTGAGGCTCTATATGGTAGGAGGTGTAGATCCCCTATAGCTTGGGAAGAAGTCGGTGACAGAAAGATAAATACTCCTGAGCTTGTTGAGCAAGCCGTACAGAGTGTGAAACTCATATGTGAGAGGTTACGGGCTGCACAAAGTAGACAGAAAAGCTACACGGATGTGAGTAGACGGCCACTCGAGTTTGAGGTTGGTGATGCAGTATTTCTGAAAATATCACCGAGTAAGGGTATCATGCGATTTGGGAAGAAAGGGAAATTGAGTCCTCAATACGTAGGACCATTCGAGATTCTTGAGAGAGTGGGAGAGGTAGCTTACAGATTAGCATTACCCCCACAGATGTCCGGAATACACAATGTTTTTCATGTGTCTATGTTGAGGAAGTACCACCCGGACCCTTCTCATGTCATAGAGTATGACGAGATGGACATTCAAGAGGATATGAGCTACACTGAGGAACCCGTCCAAATTCTCGATAGAAGAGAGAAGGAACTGAGAACTAAGAGCATCCCATTAGTAAAAGTTTTGTGGAAACATCACTCGATGGAAGAGGTAACGTGGGAACTAGAGAATCTCATGAAGGAGAAATACCCCCATCTATTTGACTAGTTGAGTTGAATTTGGAGGACCAAATTCTTTTTAAGGTGGGGAGGATGTGAGATCTAAGAATTTTGGACATACTTTAAATATGTAATAAGAATTTGAAGTGTAATTTATTGAGCTAAGTGAATTGGGGAATGATAATTGGAGATTTATATGTTAAGTGTTTAAAATAAGTATGAAGTATGAGGACAGATCGATCTGGGAGAAGGAGAGATCGATCTGGTGAGTTAAAAATGACAAGGAAGGAGGAATTTGAGGAGCAGATCGATCTCCAATGGAAGAGGATCGATCTCCTTATGATTCTGTTTGAGAGAAGATCGATCTCATGAGGAAGAGATCAATCTCCAAATGATTCTGTTTGGGAGAAGATCGATCTCCTCAAGGAGCAGATCGATCTCATAAAGCCATAAAGAGATCGATCTCACCCCTCGACAGATCGATCTCCTAGGCATAAAATTGCCCAAATCGTCCCCAAAATTCAAATGCAGATCGATCTCATCAAGAGCCAGATCGATCTCCTACCCTCAGCCTATATAAGGAACTCCTATTTTTCTCCTGCAATCTCACTTTCTCTCTCTTCCAACCCCCATTTTCACCGAAACCTAGCTTTCTCACTCATCCAAAGCACCCATTTTTGTCCAAATCAGAAGTTGTGGCAAGAAGGAAAGTTGTTCCTCATCAAAGGGAGAACAACATACTTGGAAATCGAAAGATGGATCGAATCGAGGCAAGAGATAAGCTCTCTACAAGTTTTGGATAATTTCTAAACCTCGATCTCGATATCTGAGATGATTTTGATGATAATGGTTGTTGTCATTGTGCTGAAATAGCTGGAAAATGATTAGGGATTGATGAAATTACAATGTGGTTGGAGTGATAATGATATTTAGCAATTTTGGGAATTTGAGCTATAAATAGAAATTTAGACAATGTGGTGAATTAGCATAGATAATTGGCATGAGAAATGTAGAACGTTGAGATGTTGTGAATGAGAGTGTAGTTTGGGGTAGAGTTACGAGAATCAAGAGATTTGAGGTGTTATGAGCAATTATGCTCAATTTTTGAGAATTGAGGTTGATGTGATAGTTGAATATTGATGTTTTAACATCGTTTGGACAGCTCGGGAGTTCCAGAGTGGAATGCGGGACTAGTCCGTGTCAAGGGGGAAACGATTGCACTATACGAGGTGCAAAGAGGTAAGGGAAACTAAACCATTTGTGTATGTGATTTGCGAACTATTATAGCATGATTTGTGATTTATAAAACAAGCATGTTGAGTGTTGTGTTGTGATACAATTGCACACGATTTTTATAGCCGGTTGGAGCCCATTATTTTATGAGTTTATAAGCTGAGTGTGAAATTGCTTTATAAACCGTTGAATTTTGTGTGAGTAATGAATTGGGCTCTACGTTAAGGTAATATCGAGATTTGAGAAATGTGTGCATGATTTGCCGGTTGGAACTCGGTTTTATTATGTTTTGTGTTGAGTACAAAACGGTTTTCAAATGAGTTTTATGAGAGAAAAACCACTATGAGTTCTACGTGAAGGCAGACTAGTCTTATGTGATTAAGACTTAGGTGTGTAATTCTGAGTACACACCGGGCATTGCTCTGGTAGCATGTAAGCCCGATTCTTCTCCGTTCTGGTAACGTGAGAATAACCCATTCTGTGGCTATGCCACATATACTTGGTGGCCGTTGCCACGTGAGAAACCTATTTGGTGGCCGTTACCACGTGAGAACCCCATTTGGTGGCCGTTGCCACGTGAGAACCCTAATTGGTGGTCGTTGCCACGTGAGAAACCCTATTTGGTGGCCGTTGCCACGTGAGAAACCCTATTCGGTGGCCGTTGCCACGTGAGAACCCTATTTGGTGGCCGTTGCCACGTGAGAACCCTAATTGGTGGCCGTTACCACGTGAAACCCTATCTTGTGGCTGTGCCACGTGTAAATTTAACTCAGTGGCTATGCCACGTGTGAATTTAAATCAGTGGCTATGCCACGTGTGTTTAGTGGCTGTGCCACGTGCATTATTATTACAGTGATTTTATCACGTTAATTGAGAAAGCGTTTATCGCATTATTTTCACATGCTTTGTTATTGCTCTATACTGAGCATTTTATTTCATGTTTTCACATGATTTGAGATATGAGAATTTCATTTTGAGTACTTTCATGCTATGGTTTTCAAATGAGATTAATGAGTTTCACATACAAATAAATATTTTGTGATGTGCATTTTGGTTTATGGAATGAGTCCCTTACCCCCTTTATTGAGCGATTTAGAAGCTCACCCTGTTTTCTTTTTCCCCGGATCTCTTCAAGTGAAAAGGGTTTTCCTGCGACGTACGGAGTAGTGGCTAGTGGAGGACTTGAGCTCCAGGCCATATATTGTATTTTAAGGTATCTTTTATCTTTTCATGTACCCAGACAATTATCATAATTGCAGACACTTGATGTATAACATTGTATGGGATGTATTAGGATTAATTAACTTGGAATTGAGTAATGTGTATAATACAATATATATTATATTATGATGAGATCCTGAGGCATGATAATTATGATGATGTATGACACTGCATAAGAATGCACCTTTAATTGTGAATTAATGAGTAAAAAGTTTTAAATTAGCCCTATTTTCCACGCTTCCGGGGCGTGACACCACTCCCTTCAACTTGGCCTTTGGAGTTGTCCCCAAACGTGACTTCTCCACCAACCTTTGATTTAAATGAGTTGAAGTGGCTCTTCTCACCCGTCATGTGCCTTGAGCATTGTCACGCCCCGAAAATTGCAGAAAATAGGGCAAATTTAAAACTTTTTACTCATTAATTCACAATTAAAGGTGCATTCCTGTGCAGTGTCATACATCATCATAAGTATCATTCCTCAGGATCTCATCATGATATAATAAATATTGTATTATACCCATTACTCGATTACAAGTTAATTAATCCTAATACATCCCATACAATGATATACATCAAGTGTCTGCAATTACAATAATAGTCTGGGTACATGAAAAGATAAAATATACCTCAAGATACAATATATATGGCCTGGAGCTCGAATCTCCACTAGCCACTACTCCGTACGTCGCAGGGAGATCCTTTTTCACTTGAAGAACTCTGGGGGGAAAGAAAACAGGGTGAGCTTCTAAATCGCTCAGTAAGGGGGGGTAAGGAACTCATTTCATAAACCAAAATGCACATCACACAATGTTTATTTGTATGTGAAACTCATTTGAAAACCATAGCATGAAAGTACTCAAAACGATATTCTCATATCTCAAATCATGTGAAAACATGAAGTAAAAAGGCTCACTCTAGAGCAATAACAAAGCATGTGAAAACAATGCGATAAACGCTTCTCAAATACGTGATAAAATCACTGAAATAGTAATGCACGTGGCACAGCCACTAAACACACGTGGCATAGCCACTGATTTAAATTCTCACGTGGCATAGCCACTAAACACACGTGGCATAGCCACTGATTTAATTTCACACGTGGCATAGCCACTAAACACACGTGGCATAGCCACTGATTTAATTTCACACGTGGCATAGCCACTGGATAGGGTTTCACGTGGCAACGGCCACTAATTAGGGGTTCTCACGTGGCAACGGCCACCAATAGGGTTTCTCACGTGGCAACGGCCACCAATGGGGTTTCTCACGTGGCAACGGCCACCAATGGGGTTTCTCACGTGGCAACGGCCACCAAATGGGGTATCACGTGGCAACGGCCACCAATGGGGTTTCTCACGTGGCAACGGCCACCAAATAGGGTTTCACACGTGGCAACGGCCACTAAGTATACGTGGCACAGCCACAGAATGGGTTATTCTCACGTTACTAGAACGGAGAAGAAATCAGGCTTACATGCTACTAAAGCAATGCCCGGTGTGTACTCAAAATTACACACCTAAGTCTTATCACACAAGACTGGTTTGCCTTCACGTAGAATTCATAATGGTTTTTCTCTCATAAATCTCATTTGAAAATCGTTTTGTACTCAACACAAAACATAATAAAGCCGAGTTCCAACCGACAAAGCACGCACACATTTCTCAAATCTCGATATTGCCTTAACGTAGAGCCCAGTTATAAACTCATAAAAACATTGGGCTCCAACCGGCTATAAAAATCGTGTGCAATTAAATCTCAACACAAAACTCAACATGCTTGTTTTATAAACCACAAATCATGCTATAATAGTTTACAAATCACATACACAAATGGTTTAGATTTCCCTTACCTCTTTGCACCTCGTATAGTGCAATCTTTTCTCCCGTATCATGGACTAGCCTCGCATTCCACTCTGGAACTCCCGAGCTGTCCAAACGATGTTAAAACATCAATACTCAACTATCACATAAACCTCAATTCTCAAAATCGAGCATAATTGCTCATAACACCTCAAATCTCTCGATTCTCGTAACTCTACCCTAAACTACAACCTCATTCACAACATCTCAACGCTCTACATTTCTCATGTTAAATCATCTACGCTAATTCACCCCATTGTCTATATTTCCATTTATAGCACAAATTCTCAAAATTACCAAAATTACCAAATATCAAAATTACTCCAACTACATTGCAATTTCATCAATCCCTAATCATTTCTCAGCTATTTCAACGCAATGACAACCACCAATATCATCAAAATCATCTCAAATATCAAGATCGAGGTTTAAGAATTACCCAAAGCTTGTGGAGAGCTTATCTCTTGCCTGGATTCGATCCGTCTTTCGATTTCCAAGTATGTTGTTCTCCTTTTGATGAGGAACAACTTCCCTTCTTGCCACAGCCTCTGATTTGGCCGAAAATGGGTGTTTTGGATGAGTGAGAAAGTTAGGTTTTCGGTGGAAATGGGGTTGGAAGAGAGAAAAAGTGAGTTTGCAGGAGAAAAACACGGGTTCCTTATATAGACTGGAGGTAAGAGATCGATCTGCCTCTTGATGAGATCGATCTGCGTTTGAATTTTGGGGACGATCTGGGCAATTTATGCCTAGGAGATCGATCTGTCGAGGGGTGAGATCGATCTCTTTATGGCTTTATGAGATCGATCTGCTCCTTGAGGAGATCGATCTTCTCCCAAACAGAATCATTTGGAGATCGATCTCTTCCTCATGAGATCGATCTTCTCTCAAACAGATTCATAAGGAGATCGATCCTCTTCCATTGGAGATCGATCTGCTCCTCAAATTCCTCTTTCCTTGTCATTTTTAACTCACCAGATCGATCTCTCCTTCTCCCAGATCGATCTGCTCCTTAAATTTCTCCTTCTTTGTCGTTTATAGCTCACCAGATCGATCTCTCCTTCTCCCAGATCGATCTGCCCTCATAGTTTCACATTTATTTTAACACTTAACATATAAATCTCCAATTATCATTCCCACAATTCACTTAGCTCAATAAATTACACTTCAAATTATTATTACATCAATAAAATATGTATGAAATTCTCAGATCTCACAAGCATCCACTGTCCAAGTACCAAGCTTCTTTTGTTTTAGCTTTGTGGCAATGCTCAATTACCTACAATCAAAAATCAAGCTCATATCTTAGGTACCCAAATTCTCTTGGGTCCTTTGAGGTTAGTGAATGCAATTCTTGATCCCTTTGGGATCCATTTTACCAATGCATTAAAATCTTTTGAGTTAATTACTTCTTTTGGAACCCACATTCTTTTTACTATTTTTCCTTTAAGAGTGGTCATCTTCATATTGCAATTATGTGATGCATATCCCTTCCTATTACAATATGAACAAGTAGTTGAAGGTTTATTCATACTCTTTCTAGCAATGAAGCTTTTGAGATGAGTCTCTCTACTTTTTGCATTATATCCTAACCCATTTTTATCAAAGAATGCCCTTTGAGTTTCTAACATGTTATCTAACTTTTGCTGACCCATATAAAATCTATTAAAGGAATTATGTAGATTACTAATTTTTTCTTTTAAATCACAAATTTCAAGATTCGTAATTTCTAGTTTCTTTTCACATTCTAATTTGTCCTCTAGAATTAACTCATTCTCTTTCTTCAATTTAGATATTATCTTCTTATATTTCATACTCATGCATTCATATTCCAATGCAAGATCATCAAAGGCATCTTGTAATTCATCAAAAGAGTATTCATTGAGGTTTGAAGTTACCTTTTCATCAAAAGAGATCGATCTCTTTGTGAGACCCCGTATATGTATAAGGGTATATATGTACATAGAAATGTAAATAGAGTTGTACTATGAATTCATAAGTGAAGTATATGTGATGTAAGTCCATAAGTTAATGTACACACTTGTAATAAGAGTTGTAATTGTACATACAAGTTACATTATGTGTGAATGTGAAGAAATGGACTTAAACATGTGGAAAATGTGTGTAGAATGGATTATGAGTAGTTTGGTAAAATGGAAGTAGAATTGCATAAGATGTGCACTTCCATTTTTGTTTATATTAAGTACCATTGGTCATACAAAGATTCTACACAAGTTTTAATGTGTATAAAGTGAGGATGGATGCCATTTTCAAGTCTCAAATATGAATGGATGAGAAAAGGATCATGGTAGCAAATTAAGGATGTTTGGTAAGTGTTGCTGCAGAAGAACTACAGAAAATCTAGAAATTGTGAAGGGCAGATCGATCTCATGGGATGAGAGATCGATCTGAAAGAGCCAGAATGCTCTTATTTGGGCAAAGGAATAGAGCAGATCGATCTCCAATGGAGCCAGATCGATCTCCTAGGCATTCTGTAGTGAAAAGATCGATCCCCAAGCACCCAGATCGATCTCCTTAGCTCTCTGTTTGGGAGCAGATCGATATCATGCTTCGACAGATCAATCTCATGCTTAAAATGCCGTGAAAAAAGAGGGATTTAAGGGGACCAGATCGATCTCCTCTTGGACCAGATCGATCTCCTCAAGCTATTTCTATATAAGGAGTGCTGAAAATCAAAAAATTTTGGAAAAAACACAAACCTTCCACTTTCAACCCAAAACCTTTCTCTCTCTAAAATTGCCATTTTTAGTGAGGTTTGAAGAGAGACCATTAGAGGCAAAGTTGTTCCTATCAAAGAGAAGAACAACATAGTTGGAAGGTATTTTCCCATTGTTGGTATTGAAGGAGTTAAGGGCATTGCCATTTGGAGCAAGAAGAGAAATCAAATTGGGTAAGATTCTAACACTCCAACTATGGTACATTGTTTATATAATTGATTTTGGGGTTGTTTGGCATGAGTGTGGATGGTTAGAAACTATCTAAAATACATTGGAATGATTATAACCTAAAAATGGTTTAGTGTGAGAAAGTGGAATTGATGGAGATTAATGAGAAATGGGATGTCTAGAGGTGACAATAGTGTTATGGGCATGATTTTAAGATGTTGTTGGTGGATAAATTGTGAGATTTACCTAAAAGAGGTAAAATGTGGAATAAGGCATTGGTAAAATGCATAAGTGAATAATATTGACTAGTGAGGTCAATTATGGGTTAAATACATTAACTCAATTGATTTAATGAATGAATCGCAGCTTCCAAGGATACGCTGAGGTGAGTTGAGCCAAGAGCGTGAGAAGCTAAAAGGAAAGGAGTCACACCAAGTAAATCGAGGTAAGGGAATTGTGTGGACTCTTAGAGATATTTGTGCGCAATTTGGGCACTTAAATGTTTTGCTAGAATGCATGAGATTAGGAAATGATGTTGGGTGATTGAAGGGCAAAAGTTGTGAGTTTGATAAAATGTGCATGAAAACAAAAGCATATTGCTTTGAAAATCATGTTTTATTGCTTTTTAGCAAATGATTGGTAGGTTGGCTGACATTAAAATGATTTGCAAAAGAAATGAGTGTGTTTTGGTTTTGTTAACCATACTTTGCAAAGTTTTGAGCCACCTACATGATTTCGTGAGTATGAAAGCGTGCAAGAGTATGACTCGCACGAGATTTGACGTGTTTTATACACATGAGTACAAGAGGCACTAGTTTTCACATGGATTTCATAATTGTTTTGGCATTGTGCTTGGAGTTTGTCTCGCACTGGATGCCCACCTTGCATGTTGCCGTGTTTGGAGCTTCGAGTAGACTGGGTGTCACATCGATTAAATAGGCTCACACGTGCATTGTTTTGACATGATTAATTAGCCGTGTTAGGAGCTTCGGGTAGACGAGAGGTCGTACCGATTAAATAGGCTCACACATGCGTTTGAGATGTGGCATGATATGATGTGTTGATTGGGTCCACGGAGTACGTTGTACCGTGCATGTAGCATGGAGTACATTGTACCGTGTTGAGTTGTGATGTGCCGTCTTCGGATGAGATCTGCTATGGACCGGCGGGTAGGATTTGACCCACCTCCCGTGTGGAAGCAGTAGTGGTGATATCCCGCACACCTGATCCGTGTAGCTAGTATCACAGGTTATGTACATAGGCCTTGAGGTTATTACCTATTGTTGAACTGCCTATCTCACATGTCTACTGCTATTTGAGAATAAATCCATGTTTGAAAATGATTTGTGGGTCAGGAAGGTCCAAGGGATGGACTGAGACCTGACCAGTGTTGAATTGATTTGTTAATGGTTTTTAAAGTGCACGGATGCATGATGTTTAATGCCATGCTTTATTGTGAAAATGCATGATGTTTAATGCCATGCTTTATTGTGAAAATGCATGATGGTTAATGCCATGCTATTGGAGAAAATGCATGATGGGTAATGCCATGCTTTTATTGTGAATTATGCATGATGATTTATACCATGCTTTGAGTTGAAATGTGCACTGAATTTTAATAGCATGAATGCTTTACATACCATTAACACAATCATACACTCATGTTTTGAGATAAATGATGAATTAAATGCTTTTGAGCATGGCATCACGATCACGTAGATAGTGCAGTATCTACCTGTTCGCATGACTGCCTTACTGAGCGTGTGGTTTGCTCACCCCCCTTATTTTCCCCCTCTCTACAGAGAATTGAGTATATAGTGAGCGTGACTGGAGGCGTTGCCCTTTTGGTAATCTGCCGCATCCCATCGCTAAAGGTATACACACTTGGATTATTTTGTATCTAAACTAGACATAGCACAGTAGCATTTTGTATGTAGCTATTGGGGATGTAAAACAATGTAAACACATGTAACAACTCTGATATATATACATTTATACAAGTGTTTACTCATAAATAAAGTTTCAAATTGAATTGGTATGGTCGAGTGAGTTAGACGTCGACACACAGCCCAACTGTTATGAGTGTGGTTGTTCACGATCGAGGAAGGATGATTAAAGATTGATGCATGAAAATGCGAAAAATTTGTACGTATTTTGGTAAGTTGAGGGTCGTGACACTCTTCCTAGACCAGATCGATCTTCTCAACATCCTGTAGTAGGCAGATCGATCTTATAACCCTTATAGATCGATCTTAGCTACCTCAATACCTTTGTACAGGTTCAAACCTTAGCAGATCGATCTCATATCCTCATGAGATCGATCTCTCATCCTAGAAAACCCAGGAGATCGATCTCTCATATCACCAGATCGGTCTCTCATCTCCAGGAACTTAATTTCTGGTATTGATAGCTTCTAAACATGTTTTTTATATCGTCTTTATATTATTGAATTTACTTGTTTTGTCATTCCAAAATATATTAACTCAACACATTTTTTGAATGGTAATAATTGGATTTGGGTCAAAAAATTCTTTTTCAACCGAGATAATATTTTGAAAAGCTAGTTTTGTAATAAAAGCAGATTTTCTTGGTAATTTTTGTTGAGACACAACAATTTGGGAGGAGCTTGAAGATTGCTCCAAAGGATTTTGTAGTAAAACAGTTTTGGAAAGGGTTTTTGAAGAATCAGAATCTCCTTTCTCGATTTCAGAAATGAGTTTTGGGGTTTTACCTGTCTGGATTGTAATGGCAGTTTCTGCATTATCCTTTGCCATTTTTAGGATTGCCTTTTTGATTTGTGGAGCTTCCTTGGTTTTGGAAATCTCTGAGGATGGAATTTTCAGTGAGCTTTTAAGTGCAAAGACCAAATCTGGATGTTTGGCTATTGATTGGAGCCATTCATTGACTTGGTTGGTTTTATCTTCTGGAGACGGAGGTTTTTGTGAAGCTTGTGCTGTTTCATCATCTTCCACGATCTGTGACCATGGAACTATAGTTTTGCTTTGAGCAGCTTTTTGTTTTCCTTTGTCTCTTTTGGGAGGCATTTTGGTGGTCTGTTTTGGAGAAATTCTCTGGTTAGAAAATCTGGTAAGGAATTGGATTCTCCAGAAATATAATTAATATCAAAATCGAATATACTAAGTATAGCTTGCCATCTGGCAAAAATTTGTTTTGATACAATGTTTTGAACATCTTTTTACAAGATTTCTTTTGCTGATTTGCAGTCAATTCTAAGTAAAATTTTTTGATTTAATAAATCACCTTGAAATTTTGTAATGCATAAAACAATAGACAAAATTTCTTTTTTAATTGTTGAGTAAGATTTTTTGCAATCATTTCAATGTCCGGAAGTAAATTGGACTATTACTTCTCTTTGGTCTTGGACCTGTTTAAGAATGCCTCCATAACCTATATCACTGGCATCAATTTCCACAATTTTTGGAAGGTTGGGATTTGATAGGTGAAGACATGGTATATTGGTAATCTGAGATTTTATTTTTTGGACGAGATTGGTGTGGTCGTTTGTCCAAGGTGAAGGATTTTTCTTCAATCTGTTGTGAAAGGGGTTTTGCCATTCTATTAATGTTTGTGCAGAAATCTAGGACATAATTGAGGGTTCCTAGGAACCTTTGTAACTGGTTTTTGTCAAGAATTCTGTCTGGAAATTTTGAAGCAAATTCTAGACTTCTTTCAATAGGACTGATGGTTCCCTGATGGATGTAATGTCCAAGAAACCGAATTTTTGTCTGAAATAGGGAGATTTTTTTAGCTGAGACAACTAAACCATTTTGTCTAATGACATAAAAGAAGGTTTTTAGATGTTTTAGATGTTGTTCAATAGAATTAGAAAAGATCAGAACATCATCAATATATGTCACGACCCAAATTACCTAAAAATCAGAGTAAATTTTTTTTTTTGCTTTTTAATTTCCTTACCCGTCGTGAACAGTTGCACTACTAAACAGTTGGGCTATGATTCGGTGTTAGTCACCTCTCACCTATTTACCATTCCATTTTAATATTTCATTTACATATCAATTTATTTTAAATAAATACATCCCCAATATTACATCCATGTACAGTACTGTGCCTCTATATGTTCAGATACAAAAATTATACAAATGTGTATACCTGGTCTCGATAAGAAGCAGCGGATATAACTACTGTCGTTCTCTTCTACTGAATATACCCTGTGGGGTGGAAAATGAAAGGGTGAGCATAAACATTTCAGTAAGGCAATAATGTAAGCAGGTAGATAACTATACTATCTACGTGCTGATAATGTCATGATATAAAATCGTTTGTATTTGGAGCATGAGGTAAGACTAAAACGATGTCACATGTATGTATATATCATATAAGAGAAATCATGAAGTCGACATATAAATCAAACATGGAAAAATCATCATGTATGACATCTCATGCTCTTCACATTTAAAACTTATTTGTGTTCATCATAAACTCCTCACTTTAAAACTTATTTGTTTAATTATAAACTCATCACGTTAAAACTCATTTGTTTCATCATAAAACAACTTCATCAAGGTCAAACCCATCTCTCGGGAATACCTTGATTCATTAAATCACATCTCTTTTGAAAACATTAATCGGGACATTACCCCTCCCTCGGGTTCGTCCTGGTCTATTCAGACCGTATGATATCATGTGAGGCATGTAGGTTACTGTATGAAAAATCGAGGACTATGGCCATACTCTATCCCTGTAATCCCAGGCTACACGGATCCCGGTGTGCGGGGCATCACAACTGCAACGGGAGGTGAGGTCAAGTCCTACTCACCAGAATATCAAGTAACATCATCGAGTCATCATGACTGCACGGTACAGTGTACTCCGTGTGACATACACGGTACATCGTACTTCGTGGACCCATATCATAGTCTGGGGGTGCCTGCCGTAGGTCTTATCCACCCCAATACTATGTCGATAACCAACCCATGTCTCAAAGTATACGTGCGAGCATCTCAACTCTCTACGACACACAGTCTACAGGAGGCTTCCGCACGACTATATGCATGTCAACTCACGTCTAGTGAGAGCGAAGCTCCAACACCACGCTATGCATATCATGATATCAAAAATGTCGTGCGAGCGAAGCTCCAGCACGATTTTGTACACACACAAATTTCTCGTACGAGCAATGCTCCAGGACGGCTTTTCATGAGAAATAAATTAGTAAACTTGAGTGCGAGAAAGACTCTAGCACTCTTTTTATTCATGTAAATGTGATAGGTGGCTCAATCTTGATAAAACATCTTTTAAAATAGTAACCGGTACAAACCGGTATCCTTTCGTATAATTCATGAAATCAATAGCCAACCTATGTGTAAATTTACTTAAATCAAAGCAATACATTTATATAAAACATTAAAATAGGATAATCAGGATATTTATCTGCCTTACTACCCTTTTTGTAAATTTTACTCTCAGGGGCAAAATCATCTTTTTCTTTATTCACCTATGCCCCGATTTTCACAAAAATTATTATTTCGTTACTAGATACTTTAAGGAATTCTAAACCCTGTAAATCCCCCTCAATAAATACATATAGAAATCTCTATTCACCTACAAAATTCTTTTACCTCGATTTACGTGCAAACTTATCTTGTCTCGATCATATCCGATCTCTCAGTCCAATTGCACGTCAACCAAGTCTATGAAACTGCATATAACCACATTTTGGGTCAATTCAATTATTTTTATCAGTATATCATATTTACTGATCGAATCTAACGTATTGGGCCCGTTTTACTTTATTGGGCCTAATTGCACCTTATTGGGCCTTGACCCATTTTCAGCCCGTTTTTACTTATTAAATCCCTTCTTCAGGTTTACTGGGCTCATTCAGCTTATCAATAATCATCGGGCTTCATTCCAATCTCATTGGATAGCCCGTATACTATTTACGGTAATTACGTTGCAATTCTGATAAATATTTCTTTTTATACAGAATTAATCCGTAAATTTTGTAAAATAATCAAAACTCTGTATTGAGGACTCTAATTGTTGAAATTAAAATATACTTACTCAATATGATACGGGGTACGAAAATCGGAGCTCAATCGGCTCTCTTTCGGGTTTTGTCGTAAAACTGCACAATTAATATTTAATTTCGGGTTACTTTTCGATTAAATATAATTTAAATAAATTTCTCAAAATTCAAATCGGTCACTTTTGACCTCGTATCGACTTACCCGAAGTCCGGTGTATCCCCGAAAATTTTTCCCTTTTTCTTTTTTCTCCCTTTTTCCCTTCTTTCTTGGCTGAACCGGTTCGGTCCGGTTCAACCCGATTCAGATCGGTCTGGTTCAGCCGGTTCAGTCCGGTTCACCTCTCTGCTGAATCGATCTGTACCGGTTCAGACGTTCTCGCCGCCGTTCATGGCTTTTCTGGCGGGGGTTGGGGTTGGTCGAATCACGCCGGTGGTCGCCGGATTCCTCTTCTCCCTCCGCGGTACTCTCCCTCTCGATCAGTAGGATTTCGGTGGTTTCGTCGGTTGACATCAATCTGAAAAGAACCGGCTCATCCTCCTGATCACACCGGTGGCCTCCGTTCGAGCCCAGCTGCCGTGGATCACCGGAATCGAGATCCTTTCTCCAGTCAGTTTCTCCTCCTCCGTTCGTCGAATTCGGCTGTCCTTGGTGCGCGTCGCCGGTGCCAACTTGCTCGTCGGCTTCCCCTCTTTCTCCTCGGCTCTTCGTCGGGGCCGTCGGTGCCCGGTGGCCGTGGGTCGGACGAGCCATGCGCGGGTCGTCTTCCTCGGTTTCCATTTTTGGGTTTCTTCCCAATTTTCAGTTTCAATTCCTTTTTTTTTACAATTATTATTATTATTATTTTTATTTATAAATTATTTTATTATTAAAATAATCATTAAAATATTCTAAAGTAGTCTAAAATATCTACAAAATAAATTTTTTATTCCAAATAGATTTATTTAATTTTATTTAATTTTTTATTATATTTTTAACCCTTTTTCGGGTATAATTTCTTCGTATTTTTGGGATATTATTTCGAGTGACTTTTCGGTATTTCTAAAAATTTTGGATCTTGATCAATTGGACTTGAAATTTAATTATTTCTTCGTTATTGATCAAGATTCTCAAATTCATTATTTTTAATTAAATTTTCTTATCGAATTTATTCTAACTTTTGGTCTTTTAACCGTTTTGCCCTTCACGTGTTCGAGATTAATTTAGACCGAGTTCCTTTCACGAACACTCACTCATTTCGTATTTTAACTAAATTCGGCTCTTACAATATAAACAATACAGAATTCAGAATATGGGTTGAAAATATCATTCATTATTCTTTGGAATTCTGAAAGAGCATTTTTTAAACCAAAAGGCAGGACATTCCATTCATATTGACCAAATGGGACGGTGAAAGCTGTTTTATACCTATGGCTTGGTTTAATTTGGATTTGTCAGAAGCCTGACTTCATATCGAATTTTGAGAATACAAAAGAGGAATGAAGTTTTTGGAGTAAATCCTTTTTGTTTGGAATGGGATATCGAATCCATTTTAACGCAAGGTTAAGAGGTTTGTAGTTGATTACTAACCTAGGAGTACCTCGTTCTATTTCAGCTGGTTTGTTGACATAGAAGGCTGCACAACTCCAAGGGGATCGAGATTTGAAAATTAATTTTTTGGATAGAAGATCCTGTATTTCTTTTCTACAGAATTGTTCTAGTTCTCCGTTCATTTGGATTAGCCTGGCTTTTGTAGGAATATCTTTTTCATTGAAATTGGGCTAATAAGGAAGGCCAATGACATGTTGTTTCCTGGTCCAAAAGGCATTTGGTAATTCTGAGCAAACTTCGTTTTCAAATTGGATTTTGATTTTGGAAATCTGATTTTGGAAGGATTCATTTTTGAGTTGGTTTTCAATTTTCTGTAATTGAAGATTTTGTTTTAAAAATGAAATATCATTTTGTTTGCCTTTTATTAATAGAGCTATTTCATTTTGTAAATAGAACTAGCTTTTAAGAGATTGAGGTTCCTTGTTTTAGGTTTTTCTATAAAATCGAAATTTAATTTGATATTTTTTGTTTTGAAAGATATTCCATCATAAGTAACTTTATAGGGAGTAATCAAATTGATGAAAGGTGTCCCTAATATGATAAAATGATGTATATCATTAACTAAAACAAAAGAGGTTTTGATATAAAATCCTTTACTAAAAATGGTTGCTTCTATTTTTCCTTTGATATCCATTTTGGAATTATTAGCAGAAGTAAGTTTTTCAGAGGTTGTTTGATGAAAACGTTTTGGCACTAAGCTAGTTTTTATGCAATTTAGATCTGCTCCCGTATCAAATAAGGCAACAGTATCAATTTCAAAATCGTTGGAGGAAACTAATGAAATTTTTATAAAATATTTTCGAGAAGTAATTTCTTTTAAAACAAAGAGAAAATCTTCTGGGACAGTCTCAATGTTTTCTAATTTATTTATTTTAGAATCCTGATCACTATGTTCACTATCACTGGATTCCAGGTTGGTTTTTGCAAAGAGAGACTGAATGATTTCAGAATCGTGCTGCTGTTTTTGTTTGAGCTGTTTGACTTCTGTTTTGAGGATTTTGATATCTTTGTAGATATTGTTGATGGAAAGAGAAGACGGTTTTGAAGGTTTCTTCTTTTCTATGATGGTTTTAAGATCATAGAGATTTGTGGATGGAGTTGGACGGGTGGCTTTATGATCTGGATTGGTTTCGAGAGATTTTTTGAGTTGTTGAAGAAAATCTTTCTGGATTTCTGGATTTTCAACATATTGGATCATATCAAGAAGAAGGCTTTGCTCTTTTGAAAGCATATTGAGCGTTTTTGATTCGAGAGAAGAATCAGATTGAGAGGCTATTTCATCTAATTGAGGACCAGAGGTTTTGTCTGAGGCTGTTTCTGAATCAAAGGATTCTTGGATGAAAAGAGCTTGGATTTTTTTAAGGGTGTCTTGATCAATTTGGAGTTGTTGGACCCTTTTGGATATGCAACAATACTTAGAAATGTGGCCTTTTTTACCGCACTTAAAACATTTGATATCCTGATTTCTAAAATTGGGCCAAGAAGGTTTTGGGCCTTTTCAGAACTTGTAGATAGGGTTTTCTTCTGGGGTTTTCTTCCAAAAAGGTTTTTTGTAACTACGCCTAAAAGAGTCTTTGGGCTTTGTGAAATTAAGTTTTTCTGATTTTTTGCTACATTGGCCATGACAAGGTTTTTCGTGGTCAAAGTAATCAAATTGTTTGCAGAAAGATCCTAATTCTACTTTGGATTGTCTAAACTCCTTTTTTAGGTGTTTTCTAAGTTTGAGGTCTTGGCAAATTAATTGGCCTTGGTTTTGGGTGAAGCTGATTAGCTCTCCATAAGTGAGTTGGTCATATGGGATTCATGGGTTCCCATAGTTTCTCTGATTTTGGTTCTAACCTTTTCTCCTAAGAGAGTTGGAAGACCTGTAATGAATTTTTCTTTCCAAAAGGGTTGATTTGAATCATCGCGTAGCATAATCGTAGTGAGAAAAGTGGACTTGTACCATTGGAATTCACTAAGATTTCTACATTTAAGATTTGATAACAAATCTGCATTTTTATCTTTAAGATTTGATGGATCTCCTATAAAATGTTTAATAACAGAGAATATAAGAGTTGATACCGCATCTTGGATAGGGTTTCCTAAGTGATCTAAGATTGGTTCATCTTCATCACCAGTTTGAATTGCATTGAGGATTTCTAATTGATCAGAAGGTTTTAGATGGTAGTCCCACCATCCTTTGAGTTGCCCTGAAAATCCTGCTATGAGAAGTTCAGCAACAGTTTTATCAGTTATATTTTGCTGGGTTTTGTACGCATTTGACGCCATCGTCATTTGTTGTACGAGATTAAGGATTTGATATTCGGACATTCCATCTATATTCCATTCATAGATAGAAGTTGCATTATACCTTGGTTGAACTATCGTACTTGGTTGATTTTCGAGTTCAATTTCTGGATATCTTGACTGAATTGCAAGAGGTTTTGGATTATACCATTGGACTTTGTTGAGTTCTGGGGATGAGGACTGGTCATCAGACTGGTTATCATCAGAAGAGTTTTGGCCTGGTGTTTGGCTGAATTTTTGTAAAACTGAGACACTTTGTTGGGTTTCTTCAATTTGTTTTGAAGTTTGGCTAGAAGAAGGAATAACCAAAGAATCTAATTTTTGTTGGATGGCTTGAAGGAATTCAAGTTTGTTTGAAGAGACTTCAATTTTTGCAGAGTTTGAGACTTGGAAAGGTTTGAACACAGGATTAGCCTTTTGATGTTCTGTGGGCTGTTTTGAAGAAGTGGTTTTGCTGATCGTCATGACTGGAGTTTTGGTCTGGTCAAGGCGAGAAAGTTGTTTGCTAATGGTCTTAAGAGAAACATTAGTAAAATTGTTTTGTAAAACAATATTTTTAATATTAATGGAATCGAAATCCTGTGGGGTTTTGACTGGACAGGCGTCGACCTTTTGATCTGCATGAGAGAAAGAGATGTTCCTAAATGGAGGATGTTCTGATTCTATAGATCTAGAGGCAGTTTCCCAGATAGGGGTTTGCTTTTTCCTAAGGGTCACTGGATTAAGTGTTTTGAAAGGATAAGTAATATTATGATTTTCGGCATACATTTCAAACCAATCGAAGAATAAAATGTGAATTTTGTTTTGTAAAACAAAATCATAATAATCATTTTGAATTTCTTTTCTTGAAGAAAGGAAATTTTTGAAAAACCTTAATCTTTTTTCAATATTTTCTGCAGAATAAAAATCATTATGCAGGGCAGTTTTGTCAAGGACAAAATCTTTTTCCAAAACATTTAGCTCATTTGCCATGTTTTCTGTTATGACCGAAGCTGGAGGAGACTCTGGAGGAGACTGGTTTTGTGTTAGTTGATACACAAGTTGGGGAATATTTTTTGAAAAATCAATGTTATCTAGAGTAGTGGATGGTAAGTCTGAAGTAGAATACCTGGGTTTAAAAGGAAGATTAATTACTGGAGGAAGATTTGGATGGAAATCCAAAATCTGTTCAGTAAATGGAATATTTATGATAGATGGAAGTTTTTAGCTTCTTGCTAGATCTACAGATTCTGAAGAAGAAATGTCAGAAAACCTAGAACTTGAAGCTCTGTTGAAACTGATTTTTACCTTACCGTCACTGAATTGGGTGATGTTTTTTATAGCAATATTTGGTTCTGGAGAAGGGATGAGATCTTCTTCTGGTTGAACCGCTCCATCAAGGATCCAATCGTCAGGGAGTTGGATGTCTCTCCATTGGATGAGTTTTGGTATAACAACATATACCTCTATGAATGGGTTTTGGATGTATATATATATATGTGTGTGTGTGTGTGTGTATGTGTGTGTGTGTGTGAGAGAGAGAGAGAGAGAGAGAGAGAGAGAGAGACTAGATAAATAAAGAAGTTAAAAGTAAAATTCATATAAATGAAAATATACTGTAAATATATCTAATTAAATAATAAGATATGATTATATTAATATAAATTATGATATACATGTGTTTAATATGGATAAAAGCAAATAAGAATGTATAGTAATATGTACATATAGAATAAAGTGGGAGTACAAATATAGATAATAAAAAAATGCTAAACAAAACGTCGGAGCAGGAGTTGTAAGCAAATGAAGCAGAGGACTTAGGTCTTCTGCCAAACTGAGACCAATTTGAGCAAAGACGTGAGGCAAGGCAGTGAAGAGAGAAATGAGGGAGCAAGTCGGCTAATACAATGGGTTAGAGAGGGAGCTAGTTCCCTGATGGAAGAATGAAACATGAGCGAGCGAGAGGAAGCATTTCCTCCTTAAAAACTGAAGTGGGCTAACAGAGAAGGCGAGAAGAAGCGTAGACAGAGCAGAAAAGAGAAGGAGAGAAAGGGAGCTTTGCTGATTAACACAGAGGGAGCCACCCTCTGTAAAACTGAAGAAGACAAGGCCAAGCGAAGAGGAAAGGCGAGCAGGAACAGTACTGAGGAAACTAAACGGAAACCCGAGGCTCAAAGGCTTAAGCAGTCGGCTACTTGTGGATACATGAAGGCTGAACCGAGAGGAAAACAAAACAGGGGAAGTTACGGGCTCCTTGAAGGCTTTCGAAGAGAGAGAGAGACAGTAGAGGAACTGAGAGAGCTAGTGCAAACAGTAGTGAACCAAGCAGCCAAGATGAGCTGATATTAAGGTGAACCGAGAGTGCTAAAGAGAAGGAAGTATAGTTGGCTATCTGATTTGCATTGGAACGGGGGGCTGGAAGGACGGAAGTTGCTGCTAGAATGTAAATCGAACAGCAGCTGAACCAGATAGTGGCTGCGTGGTAATCTCGGCTGGAACAGGGGACAATAAGGAAGTGTGAACCGAGCAGCTGAAAGAGGCCATGGAACAGGTGGGTTCTCTCACTATACAGAAGAGGACCACGAGGGAGCTTGCTGGTTTGCATCTCTCGGTAAGCAAAAAAAGAAGCTAGGTATCGGCATGACTGAGTTAGGGGAGAGTAGAAGCCGAAAGAGTGTGAAAGAAAAGGATTGAGAGAAGAAAAGAAAGAGACAGGAGCAATTTGGAACCTTACCTGCATTCCTTATAGACTTAACTTCAATTTTTATTTTATTTTTTTAAGACGCCTAGAAAATGTAAAGAATTGCTGCTGTATGATGGGTGAAATCAGCAGCTAAGCGCCCGATTGGATGCCCGGTGGGCATTCTGGTGCGATTGAGTGGATGATAAAATAACAGAGGATAAAATTATTTTTTAATTATTTTTTAATTTTTTTTAAAATTTTATTAAAATAAATCTCACCGCTCATTCAAACTAGTTCTTTTAAGTAATGTGATGAAATGAGCAATGTTCAATCATTTAAGGTAAGTAAGGGTAAGTTTTCCCTCTTGATTTGAGATTTATATATGCATGTTAGGGGATGATATTAAGTGAAAATATGATGTTAAATTGTAGGAAATCTTTTGTGAAAGAAGACTTAAATTTAATACATTTGGATTGAGGTAAGTAATTTATCTATATGTGGTTAGTCACACTATTTAATGATGAATTATGAAATGTATTATACTGAGAACATGTTAAGTGAAAGTGTGAGATTTTAGTAAGTAGTATATAACGGAAGTGAATGTTTGTGATTATTAATAAGTCGATCATGTTGGTAATGTCATGAAATACATAATGTGGTTATGCAAGATGTTGAACGATGTCATTAACATGCTTTGGAAATAGTACTGTGTAAGGAAAGTATATTGACATGACATTAAGGATGACATATAATAATTTATCTTTATTTCTAATTTGGAAATATTAAAAAGGGAGAATAATGTAAGGAACTTAAATATAATAAAGTGTGATTATATCTTGGGGTATTTCACAAGGGATGGAGTTATAAAGATTATATGATGTGAATGTGAAACCTAGATGCCTTGAAGAAGTATATGCTTTAAATGGGGAATTTTAATACTTCAAGGAATTATATGATTTAATTGTGAAATTATTGACAAACTTCCTTGATAATTTAATGGTATGATAGTATTTTATCAAAAGAATTCTACAAGTAAGCTAAGTGTTATGATACTTGGAAATGAAATAAGGAAATTTTAAGTAAATAATCTTGTACATGCCTTAAATGGATTTAATCTTACTATGGTGTGCAGTGACTCGGAGTGGTGTGGAAACTTGAATTTCGAACTAGAGACTCAAATGAAGTAATTGCTCTACTTGAGGTAAGCAGGTTAAGTAAAGTTTAGCTAGTATCATCTTATAGGAGATGTATGGTTTTATTACAATATATCTACCTTTAAAATTAAGCATTGCGATGCTAATGATTTGGCTATTAAGGTAAGATATAAGGTATGATAGAACTGTGAATAAGAATAATTTTTGCGTCGAGATTAAAAACTGTGTTTTCTAACTTGTGTTATGGCCGATTGAGCTTGCATGTTGTGTGAAATAAAATGTCCAAGTGTTAAACTATTACATTTTTTTGTGTAAGTTAAGTATATTTGTGCATGGTTCGCATTAAAATCTCACTAGGTAGCCATGCATAGTATATAGAGGTACCCTATTTATGCATAAGTGGGTTTGCACAAAGCATGTTTTGACTTGAGCCATTTTATGCATAACCTTTGTAATACTCTGTATTATGTTTTAGCTTAAAAAACATGGTTTTGAATTGACTCCATGACTAAGGGCTTTTATGCATATTTGGAAAATTCAAAACTATTTGGTTTTGTGTTTTAAAAACTTTGTTAAGTAGGCATGATGGGTAATATCGTTAGATTTCAGACCGTGAAAGCCTCATCTAGAATCCTTATAAAACTACGTGCTACACAGGTACCTTGAATCTTGATGACACGTTTCACATGCTAAGCATAGTTTGAAAAGAGATAAGTATTGTGCACCTTACGATTTGACAAGTACATTGTTTTCAGATTTGTTTTCGAGTGCAGACAGATCCATTGACCTTTGAGTCACTTGAGCCTATCAAGTTCTGCTCTAGGTTTTATTATTTGTCTATCAAGCTCTGGGCTCTAGACCTTCTATATTTGTATCTGTATCTATGCCTATTAAGCTTTACTCCAGGCATACTATGCTTATCTGAAAAACTAGTAGACAAGTTCCAGCTCTCAATTATGCATCGAAATTAGAGTAATCTATGGCTATAGTTAGTGTACCATGGGGGCCACCTTTAGAATCCTAAGGGAGTTACATGCTACATGGGTACTTCGGGGACCATGGAAGCCACCTCTAGAATTCTAAAAGAGCTAAGTGTTATATAGATGTTTTGCTTGCAACACTTTCTCCATCACTAGTTAGGATAGACATCTGTATTTATTATCAGGGATTCTTGCCTACACTTTATCGATATCAATTTTTAGTATTTTGAGACTTTTTGCCTAACTTTATCATTTTCAGTATTTTGAGGTTTTATGCCTACCTGTGTCAGTATCAGTTTTCTGTATTTTGAGACTTATGCCTAAAAAAATCAATATATGTTTTGATATCGTTTTCAGTATTTTGAGGCTTATGCCTAAAGAAATCAGTATCTATATTGATACTGTTTTCAGTAAATTGAGGCTTTTGCTTAAAAGTGGATAGTAAATCTATATTGAGCGAAGTACACAGTGAATCTGTTTTAAATCAAGTGCATGGCGAATTTGGTTTAAACGAAATGCATAGTGAGTTTAGTATAAATGACGTGCATACTGAATCTGTTTTGAACTAAGTGAAAAAGAAATTTGTTTTGTTAATTTCTTCGCTATCAGTGTTTTAAGACTTTATGCCTAACCTTATCGATTATCAATTTCTGTACATCCATTTGTTTCAAATTAAGTGCCTAAGAAGTCTATTTTATTATCAATATCAATTTTAGTGTAATGTGAACCTCACTGAAAGAAGATGAAATTTAATGAAGAATGCGAAGAATAAGAAAAACAAACAAAAAAACACTGCAAAGAAAAAAAAACTAACAATTAAAGATGAAACTAAGACCAGTTGTGTAGAAACGCAAGAACCTATGGTATTAGACCTAAACACATTGCTTAACAAAATAAGAATCTTAGATATAAATTGATGGAAGATAGAAGAACGACATAAGAAAGACCTTAATAAGTTCAAGAGTTCTTAAGAGAACTAAAGAGAAAGAAGACTCTCAATATTATAACTCAAATCAATTGTGTTATTCTAAAAGGGATACATGCATATTTACAACCAAATATCAATCTTACAGCAAAAGAAATAGTAAGTCTTGCAAACAAAGAAATAATAAGTCTTGTAGAAAAAGAAATAGCAAGACTTGTAGAAAAAAGAAATAACATAATAAAATGTATTGGGCTTGAATTAGTTAAAGACAATGTTCAACCAGATAAAACATATTAAAATAACATAACTCAACAGTAATGGACCCAAATGGTGCACCCAGCCCAAAGTGCATTTGGCCTAATACTTTTAAGTCTTCAAGAAGGTTGTACTTGGGCTTAAATCAAGTTATAGAAGACTTTATCATCCATCATGCTCAAACTTTGTTGAGCTTTCTCTTTAGCAATATCAATGAGACCAACCATGGATTATTGCATCTTCTTAGTTTTATCTTTTGTCATTGGACCTCCATAGATGCTTATAGTATCACAATCATGACAAACATAACTTGGGCTTGGTGAGCTTGATGGGCCTCCATCATAGTGTTTGAGGTTTCATGCTTAACTTTTTCAGTTATCAGTTTTCATATGATTATATGTTTTGAATTAAGTGTTTAAGAAATCTATCTTGTTATTAGTTTCGATTTTAGTATTTCAAGGTTTTATGCCTAACTTTATCAGTTATCAATGTAAGACCCGTAAATTTCCATGTAATATAATGATTCTGGGTTGTACAGACAAGTTATATTATATATGAATCATAAAAAATGAATGTTTCTAAGTTTTAAGTATGAATGAATTTCAAAATGAGTGTAGAATCAATTGGATGAGAGTTTAACTTTGAAAATCTGAGAAAATTGCAACTAGAATGCTGCAGGAAGCAAGGTAAATCGATCTCATGTAAGGAGAGATCGATCTCATGGCCTGGGAAACACAATGCTAAGGATTCTACAAGAGGGAGATTGATCCCTCACTTAAACAGATTGATCTCAAGTGGCCTCGAGTTGGACAAGATCGATCTCCTTCCATAGGCATATCGATCTCCAGTTGCCTCTAGATAGGCCAGATCGATCTCTAAAGCTTTATGCCTAAAACAGATCGATCTCATTCCTTCGAGCAGATCGATCTCATACAATGAAACAAATCGATCTCCTTGCTTGCATTTGTCGAATTTCAGAAGGAAATTAAGCAAGGCTAGATCGATCTCCCACCCATGGAGATCGATCTCATAAGATGTTTCCTATAAAAACTGGGCAGCAAAATCTGCATTTCACGAGAGTAACACATTTTCCTCCATTTCTAACAAGTGACCTAGCTTCCTTACTCTAAAATCACCACATTCCAATCAGTTTTGAGAGAAGTTCCTTTAAGCAAAGTTGTTCCTAGTAAGGGAGAGAACAACATTGTCAAAGATTGAAAGCTCAAACCTTGGATTAAAGGAGAAAAAAGATTTCTCCCAAATTGGCAAAAAGAGGAAAAAGGTCAAGCTAGGTAAGATTTCTATACACCATTTTCTAGTATGTTAATCTAGACATTATGATGAGTAATTTGGTGTACATAATGTTGGTTGAAATATTCATATACATGCTTAAACAACTATGACCTAGAATGGACCTAGTGAGAGAAAATTTGAAAATGGCATAGAGCTAATGATGATTTGAGCATGTAGAGATGTTAATGAGCATGTATAGATGATTCTAAAATGACATTGTGAAATCCATAAGTTAGATTAGATGGGGATTGAAAATGGGCATAATAAGTGTTTGATAAAATGCCATATAGAGAGAAAATGATGAACTAGAGGCATTATGAGCATAATGTCGGTTCAATATGAATCAATAGACTCAAGGAGTCTAATGGATTCTTGAGAAACTAATAGAACAATTGAAAGGGGCTTAAGAGGGATTAGAGCCCCATAAGCTGTAATGAGGCCATATTGATGTAACGGGTCAATGCATCGATTAGAAAGCCACACAAATAAGAATCGAGTATATTAAAATAATACTGATGCGAGTAGTAAATGCTTACAGCTCCTGGAGATAAAGTTGGAGCTGATAAGATCGGATTACGAGCGTTGGAAATCAAGGAAGGCGAATCAAGCCTGATTCGAGGTACGAGACTTATGCGAGCTATTAAAGATAGCTATACGTATGCTTTTTACCTGCTATGTGCGAATAAATACGATAAAGTATATAGATATTGATATATCTAGGTGAAAACTAAGTATGAGAAGAACCAATAAGCATGAGTAGCATGACTTCTATGTTATTGTTGTGAAAAGAGGTTTTACAAACATTTTGAGAAAGAGTAATAATAGATGGGCTACCGGTTTAGTAAATTGCATGAAAAGCTTTTAACAAGTGATTGAAGGGTGATTGCCCTCTCACTCATACTCAGTGAATGGAGCCATCTATTTCTTTTCTGTGTGAAATTGTGCTAGAGCCTGAGTGGCAACAGTATATTTACCAGCCCTGCTCGCACATCATTTTTAAAAGAGATTTTTTAGAAAAGCAAAAAGGGTGCTCGATGCCTCGAGTGATGCTGTGTGTTCCACTCGAGAGCTCGTACTAGATTTTGGGAATCGTGCTAGAGCCAAAGAGTACTGCTTAGTGATCTTGCTCTGATTATGCTTGCATGAGACCCCCTCGATTTTAAGTGATAGGACAAAATTGTGCTCGATGCCTTAAGTATGCTGTGTGTTCTTACATTGAGTTGCTCGCACGTGGTCTCTTAAACTTTACTGTGTGATAAACAAAATCGTGCTCGATGCCTTAGGTATGCTGTGTGTTCTTACGCTGAGTTGCTTGCACAAGAGTTTATGAGCTTGTTGTGTGATGAGTAAAACCGTGCTGGAGCTGCTATGTATTACTTAGTGATCTTGCACAGACCTACTCGCATGTGATTTTGAGATAACGAAAATGGGTGATAAGGATCCACGAGAGCACGATGTACCATGAGCGTTAGCCATGGTGTACGATGTGCCGTGACATCTTAGTGATTCTGTGTGGGCTGAAGGGATGATTGATCCGCCTCCTCAAGCATATGGTTCCCGCACATCTGATCGGTGTTGCTTGGAATCTGGACTATGGCCATAAGTCTTCTTTTATCTGTGTGATACGACATTGTGTTGCTACTGTGTGAGGTGACAAATGTCCCCCTGCTGTGTGATACAGGGTGGTATAAAATCCCATTATATGTCTTATATTACTTGATTTACAAAGAGATTTGTAAGTGTGTTCTATGTGAACTGATAAATCAACCTGTGTGGTTTTTAAAGATTGAACTCTGTGATCCTGTGTGAATTGATGATGTATATGCACATACCCATCTAGTGAATTAATGGTTTCACATCGATGAAAGTTATTTTCAAAGAAATGCATATGTTTTATAAGCAAAATAAATGTTTATATTTTAAGCATGTAGATAGTGTAGTTATCTACCTGCTTTCATATTTTTCTTACTGAGTGTGTTAGCTCACCCCCTTATTTCCTCCTCCATAGATACTACGCAGTAGTGAGTTACTGCAGTTGACCCTGTTACAGTGTTCTCTAGTTCTCCAGCGGCATAAAGGTATACATCTATGGGAGAAAAATTTTGTATCCTATAATTCAATGCATAGTCTAGTGATCTTTTGCACGAAGGGGATGTATATAATAGAAACTGATGCAAAGGTTTTAGCATATTTATAAAAGAACAGTTTCTACTTCATTTAATGAATGTTAAATTATGAATGGATGAGATGTGGATATGGATGTTGACTCACAACCTAATTGTAAGTAGTATATTAAGTCACGGGAAGAGGGTTGTGACAGAGATTAATATCAGAGCTTGAGTTAGACCGATGTGAGTCAGTATCTATAGTTAGGAAAATATACATCCCTAAAGTACTGTGCATTATTTGGATACAATCGTGTATACCAAGCGGGAAATGTAACTGAGACACTTGTTATTGAGTATACAGGATGTCTGATAGATGACGTATTCGTCGAGGAGAGAGTTCGCACTCTCAGGGGCATAGAGATGAGCCCGAGAGGTGTAGTGTGTCCAGTTCTAGTAGAGATTCACTCAGTCTTAGTGAGGCTGCTGAGGCACGTATCGAGCATTTATAGCGCAGTGTAGACACAGTTATGGAGATGTTTACATAGGCGATGACCAGATTTAAGGGTAGACAGGAGAACCTTGCTGGTCAGGCTATGACACTTGAGAGACATGAGCCAACACAGCCTGCACTGAGACCTCAAGCTGCAGAGGCAGAGATTCTTGCACCCCCTCTAGTTCAGGATATTCCCCCACCAGTTCAGGATCCTGTAGCTCCATAATAGGTTGGTGGAGAAGGAGTTTATGATTATGACCTAGGCAGGCTGAGGCAGTTCAAGAAGTTTGGAGCACCTTCGTTTAGTGGGGTGAAGGACCCAGTGTCAGCTCAGCATTGGTTTTGTAGTATGGAGAAGCTTTACAGATTTTTTGTAAGACCCGTATTTTCATATGTAATCCTTATGATTCTTTAAGTGTTTTGTTTTTATGTAATATGAATCATAAGTGTCGTAAGGTCCGTAGATTTGATGTACACACTTGTTATGTGAGTTTGTGATGTACACGCAAGTTTCATTAAGTATGAATTATAAGAAATGGACCTTTATAAGTGAAAAATGTGGATTGAATGCAAAATGAGTAGTGAGGTAAATTGATATGAAGTTAGCTTTGAGAATTTGGGATGAAATTTGGCTAAGTATGCGACAAAACAAGGGGAGATCGATCTCTCATTCAAGCCAGATAGATCTCAGTAAGCCTCTGCCAAGCCAGGATCGATCTCATCCTTAAGTAGACTGATCTCCTTATGCCTCAACCAGAAGCAGATCGATCTCATTTCCCTGCCAGATTGATCTGTGAAGCTTTCTGCCTGGCTAAGATTGATCTCATGCTCTTCGACAGATCGATCTATCAAGCTTGAAAACTGAATGCTAAGAGGCTAAAAGCGGTAGCAGATCGATCCCTCATTTATGGAGATCGATCTCATCGAGCAATTTCTATATAAACAGGACCGCTGAACTGCAATTCATGGGAGAAACATCAAACCTTTCCATTTTTGAAACAAAGTGACCTAACTTTCCTCTCTAGACTATCAACACATTCCATTGAGATTGGAGAAAAGTTTATTACATCAAAGTTGTTCATAGAGTGGAGAAGAACAACATAGTTAGGAACAAGAGTTAGAACCAATGAATCGAATGAGAAAAGGAGTTTTTCCTTAAAGTTGTGAAAAAAAGAGAAAAAACTGAGATTGGTAAGATTTCAATGTCTCAATCTCATATATGTTAATCTATACACTGTCATGAGTTTATTGGTATATAGATTTATGGTTGAAATATGATATACATACTTAAACTAAAATATGACCTAGAATCGATCTAATGATAGAAAATCGAGTAAGCATGGTTTAATAGAGATTTGAGCATGTTGAGAAGTTATTAAGCATGTATATATGCTGGTATAACAGTTTGGTGAAATCCATGTGCTAGAACAATAATGCTAAAAGTGAGTATATGAGGTATTCGATGAAATGCCAAAATAAAATGAAATAACGAACTTGAGGTATTGTAAGCTTAATACCGGTTTAATACGAATCAATAGACTCGAGGAGTCTGAGGGATTCTTGAAAATGAGTTATATACTCGAAAGGGACTTATGAAAGGATAAAGTCTGATAATGGCGTAATGAGGCCAAATGAGTTATAAATGGCCAAATGCATTGATTTGAATATCATGCAAGTGAAATGAAGTATATGACAATATACTGATGTGTGTAATACATAATTTCAGCTCCAGAGGATATAATTGGAGTCGATAAAACTAATCACGAGAAGTGAAAATCGAAGGAAAGTGATTCAAGCGTGATTCGAGGTAAGGGACTTATGCGAGCTATTAGAGATAGCTATACATATGTTTTTTACCTGCTGTGTTCAAATGTATGAGATAAATACATAGATATTGATATATCTAGGTAGAGAACTATGTATGAGAATAAGTCTATAAGTATGAATTTGCATGACTCCTATGTTATTGTTGTGAAAAGATGTTTTGCAAATGTTTTGAGAAAAAGTGATAATAGACGGGCTCTTGGTTTAGCCATTTGCATGAAATGTTTCTAACGAGTGATTGAAGGGAGATTTGCCTTCTCACTCATGACAGTACATGGAGCCCCTTCTATTTCTTTTCTATGTGAAATTGTGCTGGAGCCTAGTGGCAATGGTAGATTGACCAGCCCTGCTCACGCGTTATTTTCAAAGGGATTTTTGAGAAAACAAAAGAGTGCTTGATGCCTCGGGTGATGCTGTGTGTTCCACTCGAGATGCTTGCACTAGATTTTGAGAATCATGCTGGAGCTTTCGAGTATTGTTGTGTGTCTTGCTCTGGCTATGCTTGCATGTAATTTCCTAGTAATACTGTGTTTGATGCCTCAGGTATGCTGTGTGTCTTACACTAAGTTGCTCGCACGAGGTTTTCATGATTATACTGTGTGTTGAGTAAAACCGTGTTAGAGCTGTCATGCATTACTGTGTGTCTTGAATTGACCTGCTCGTACGTGGTCTGTGAATGTGATGTAATGAGTACAAAACCATGCTAGAGTCGTCGTGTACTACTGTGTGTCTTGCACTGACCTACTTGCACGAGAGTTTGAGACAATGGAAATGGGTGATAAGGATCCACGGGAGCACGATGTACCATGAGCGTTAGCCATGGAGTACGATGTGTCATGATTTAAGTATGAGCTAAAGGGATGGTTGATTCGCCTTCCCAAGCGTAAGGTTCCCGTATACCTGATCAGTGTTGCCTGGAATCCGACTATGGCCATAAGTCCTTTATTTATCTGAGTGATATAACATAGTCACTACTGTGTGTGGTGACGTATGTTTCCCTTACTGTGTGTCTGGGGATATGATAACCCATGATTATGTCTCATGTATATTAAATTGCTGTATGCAAAGTGATTTCTAAAAGTGTACTCAATGCTTTTAAAGATGAGCTGTATGATTTGAAATGTGTTGTGTGAAGCTGTGTGAATATGCATATACCCATCTAACGAATTAATGGTTTCATATTGATGGAATATGTTTTAAAAGGAATGCATATGTTTTATAAGGAAAATGAATATATATATATATATATGTATTTGTAGCATGTAGATAGTGTAGTTATCTACCTGCTTTCATATTTTCCTTATTGAGCGTGTTAGCTCACCCCCTTATTTCTCCTCCACAGATTCTACGCAGTAGTGAGTATACTGCAGTCATCCCTGCCATCGTGTTTCTTCGGTCGTTCAGTAGTATAGAGAGGTGTACACTTTAGATAAGAAAAATTTTGTATCCTGTAAATTAATGCACAATACAGTTTGTATTTTGTATTTTTGGGGATGTATGTAATAGAAACTGATGTAAACGCTTCCGCACATATATATAAAAGTCCAGTTTCTATTCTACTTCATTTAAATGAATTTATTTAATTATAATGGATGAGATATGGATTGGATGTTGACTTATAGCCCAACTGTTTGAAAGTAAGGTAAAGGTCACGGACAGAGAGAGAGGGTCGTGACATTTTTCCATTGCTTTGCCACAAAGAATGTCACTTTTGTTTCCTTTGTATTAGAGGGTGAGGCCGAACATTGGTAGATGGCCACCCAGTCGATTCTAAGTGCATGTCACCCGGTGGTGACTTGGGACATATTTCTGGATGCCTTTAGGAGGCAATTCATTCCAACCACTGCTCAGATGAAGATGCACATGGAATTTCTGACCTTGACTTAGGAGAATCGTACTGTGGATGAGTATGAGTCTGGATTCACCTCCCTGGGTAGATATGACACTGTGACCATGGGCTGTCAGGATAGGAAGGTCCAAAAATTTCTTGAGGGATTGAGACCTTTGATCAAAGCTCGATTAGCCCCATTTGACATTACCACCTACGACGAGGCAGTACGCAGAGCTCAGCTATGCGAGCAGGACTATGAGTTACAAGCCTTGGAGTCGAGTAAGAGTGGTAAAGGCAGAGATAAAGATCGAAAGAGGTCGATTGAGGATAGAGGATTCAGAAAGGGTCGAAGATTATTTAGTAAAGGACCAAAGATTGAGGAGGTACGAGAGAGGCCTGCGAAGCCTCCAGCTTATTCAGCTTACCTAGGTTTACCTCTAGCTTTGAGGGGTATAATTATTGACGGACCCCGACCTAAAATCGAGCAGTGCAGGATATGTGGTAGATATCATGGGAGTAGACCATGCCCTTCGATGAGATCATGCTATAGATGCGGTAAACCAGAGCATATAGCTTGTGAATGCCTAGAGCTGATTGATACAGCCCCACAGAAGGGCAAGGAGTCGGAGAAGGCTATAATTGAGACACCCACACCTAAGAGGAAGGCCACAACTGAAGAGAGAGGGAAACAAGTTGTTGGTCGAGGGCGGGTGTTTTTATTGGATCAGGCATCTGCAAAAGCTTCTACGGATGTGATTAAAGGTACCATCCTAGTCTTTGATTTTAAAGCATTAGCATTGATTGATCCTGGTGCCACACATTCATTCATATCGCATACATTTGCATGTAAATTAATTGAAAATGTAAAACCTGTACCTCTAGGTAGGATTTTGCTTATAAGCACTCTAGTGAGAGACAACGTAGTAACTGAATATGTATGTAAGGATTGCAAGTTAAAGGTAGGGGAAGAGGATATGTGTAAGACCCGTATTTTCATATGTAATTCTTATGATTCTCTAAGTATACACTTGTTTATGTAATATGAATCATAAATGATGTAAGGTCCGTAGATTTGATGTACACCCTTGTTACGTGAGTTTGTGATGTACACACAAGTTTCATTAAGTATGAATTATAAGAAATAGACCTTTTTAAGTGATAAATGTGGAATAGATGCAAAATGAGTAGTGAAGTAAATTGATATGAAGTTAACTTTGAATATCTGGGATGAATTTCAGCTAAGTATGCTGCAGAGTAAGGGGAGATCGATCCCTCCTTCAAGCAAGATCGATCTCGGTAAGCTTCTGCCAAGCAAGGATCGATCTCATCCTCAAGCAGATCGATCTCATTATGTCTCGGCTAGAAGCAGATCTATAAGACCTGTATTTTTGTATGTAATCCGTATGAATTCCTAAGTATGCATTCGTTTATGTAATATGAATCATAAATGATGTAAGGTTCATAAATCCATTATACACACTTGTTATATGGATTCGTGATGTAAACGCAAGTTTCATTAAGTATGAATAATAAGAAATGGACCTTTCTAAGGGATGAATGTGTATTGAATGCAAAATGAGTAGTGTGGTAAATGGAGATAAAGTTAACTTTGAGAATTGGAGTGAAAAATGGCTAGGTATGGCTACAAGACAAGGGGAGATTGATCCCCAATACAAGGGAGATCGATCTTAGAGGCATTTTAAAGAAAGAAATCGATCCTCAGTCTAAGCAGATCGATCCCCTTAAGCCTCGGCTTGAAGCAGATCGATCTCATTACCCTGCCAGATCAATCTGTGGAGTTCTCAGCCTGGGAGAGATCGATCTCATGTTCTTCAACAGATTGATCTCCTAAGCTTGAAAATTGAATTCTGAAAGGCTAAAAGCAGCAGCAGATCGATCCCTCACTAATGGAGATCGATCTCATCAAGCATTTTCTATAAAACAGGACCTGTTGAATTGCAGATTTCGGGAGAACATCAAACCTTTCATTCTAAAGCAAGTAACCAACTTTTCACCATAGGAAACCATCACTTTTTATCCAAAATTGAGAGAAGTTGGTTTAGCAAAAGTGTTCATAGTGAAGAGGAGAATAACTTAGTCTAAAAATAAGTGGTGAAACTAGTTGATTGAAGGAAACAAGGTGATTTCTCCAAATTCAGCTAAAAGGAGGAAAGTCCATCTAGGTGAGATTTCAATGCACAAATCTCATGTATGTTGAGCTATACAATTTTATGAGTCGATTGGTATATATATTGTTGATTTAAACATCTTGGAACATGCTTAATCTCCATGACCTATTTATGGTGAAATGTGAGGAAAAGATGAGAAAGTTGAGTAGGAATGGATTCAATGATGATTTAAGCATGAATAGATGTTGTTAAGCATATATACATGATTGTATAATAGTTTGATGAAGTTCATGTGCGAGAAACAAAAATGGCTGGAAGTGAGTATATGTGGTGTTCGATGAAATGCCACAATGAAATGAAAATCATGAACTTGAGGTATTATAAGCTTAATATCGGTTTAATACGAATTGATAGACTCGAGGAGTCTGAAAGATTCTCGAACATGAGTTAAATACTCGAAATGGACTTGTGAAAGGATAAAGTCCCACAAAGGTATAAATGGCCAAATGCATTGATTTGAAAATCATGCAAGTGAAATGAAGTATATGACAACATACTGATGTGTGTAATACGTAATTTCAGTTCCTGAGGATATCGTTGGAATCGATAAGATGGAACACGAGAAGTGAAAATCGAAGGAAAGTGATACAACCGTGATTTGAGGTAAGGGACTCATGCGAGCTATAGAGATAGCTATACGTATGTTTTCTTACCTGCTGTGTGGGAATGTATGCGATAGATACATAAATATTGACATATCTAGGTGAAAACTACGTATGAGAATAAGTCCATAGTATGAGTTGCATTACTTCTCTGATTATTATGAAAAGAGGTTTTGCAAACGTTTTAAGAAAGAATGATAATAGACGGGCTCACGGTTTAACCATGTGTATGAAATGTTTCTAATGAGTGATTGAAGGGAGATTTTACCCTCTCACTCATGACTATACATGGAGCCCCTTCTATTTTTTTTTTCTGTGTGAAATCGTGCTAGAGTATGAGGGGTAACGGTAGATTAACCAGCCCTGCTCGCACGTTGTTTTAAAATGAATTTTTGTGAAAGTAAAAGAGTGCTCGATGCCTTGGGTGATGCTGTGTGTTCCACTCGAGTTGCTCACACTAGATTTTGGGAATCATGCTAGAGCCTTCGAGTATTGCTGTGTGTCTTGCTCTGACTATGCTCGCATGTGAATTCCTAGTAATACCGTGCTCGATGCCTCAGCCATGTTGTGTGTCTTACTTTGAGTTGCTCGTATGAGGGTTTTTATGATTGTGCTATGTGTTAAGTAAAACCGTGTTAAAGCTGTCATGTATTGCTGTGTGTCTTGCATTGACTTGCTCACACGTGGTTTATGAATGTGACGTAATGAGTACAAAACCGTGCTTGAGCCGTCGTGTACTGCTGTGTGTCTTGCACTGACCTGCTTGCATGAGATTTTGAGCTAATGAAAATGAGTGATAAGGATCCACGAGAGCACGATATACCGTGAGGGTTAGCCATGGGGTACGATGTGCCGTGATTTGAGTATGAGTTGAAGGGATGGTTGATCTGCCTCCCCAAGCGTAGGGTTCCTGCACACCTGATCAGTGTAACCTGGAATCCGACTATGGCCATAAGTCTTATAATTATCTGTGTGATAAGTTTCCCTTGCTGTGTGTCTGGGAATATGATAACCCATGATTTATGTCTCAATACATATCGATTTACTAAATGTAAAGCATTTTCTATGTATGAACTGTGTGAATAGATTATGCTGTGTGAAACTGTGCGATACTGTGTGAATATGCATATACCCATCTAGCGAATTAATGGGTTCGCATTGATGGAAGCTGTTTTAAAATGAATGCATATGTTTAATAAGGAAAATGAATATATATATGTATTTTAGTATGTTGATAGTGTAGTTATCTACCTGCTTTCATATTTTCCTTACTGAGCGTGTTATGCTCGCCTCCTTATTTCCTCCTCCATAGATACTACGCAGTAGTGAATACACTGCAGTCATCCTTGCTATCGTGTTTTCTCTAGTCATCCAACAGTACAGAGAGGTATACACTTGAGATGAAAAATTTTGTATCCTATAAATTAATGCACAGCAAAGCTTATATTTTGTATTTTGGGGGATGTATATATTAGAAATTGATGTAAACGCTTTCGTACTTATTTATAAAAGTCCAGTTTCTATTTTACTCTATTAAATGAATGTATTAAACTATAAAAGGATGAGAAATGGATCGGATGTTGACTCACAGCCCAACTGTAAGTGTTAAGGTAAAGGTCACAGACTGGTATAGAGGGTCGTGAAAAGATCGATCTCATCCCTCTGGCAGATCGATCTCTGAAGCTCTTGATCCTACCCTTCAGAACAGATTGATCCCTCATGCTTAAAAAACTGAATGTCGAGAGACTTAAAGCAGAAGAAGATTGATCCCTCACTTATGGAGATCGATCTCATCAAGCCATTTCTATAAAAATTGGGCAGCTGAACTGCATTCCACGAAAAACAAATCAAACCTTCCATTTTTGAAGTAAAGTAACTTAGTTTCCCTCTCTAAATTCTTAACACTTTCCTTAGAGATTTAAGAGAAGTTCATTTCTGTAAAGTTGTTCATAAAGTGGGGGAGAACAACATACTTGAAAATGAGAGGTTGAATCATTAGATTTAAAGAGGAAAAGAGTTTCCGCCAATTTCGGTGAGAAATGAGAAAAATCGAGATTGGTAAGATTTCTATACACCACTTCCTAGTATGTTAATCTAGGCATGATGATGAGTGATTTGGTGTATATATTGTTGGTTGAAATGTGATAAACATGCTTAAACAAAGCTATAACCTAAAAGGGATTTAATAAGGAAAAAATGAAATGGCATAGAGTTAATGAAGATTTGAGCATGTAGAGATGTTAATGATCATGTATAGATGATGCTAAGTTGACATATTGAAATCCATAAGAGGGATTAAATGAGAATTTATAAATGGCATGTTAAGTGTTTGATGAAATGCCATAGAGAAAGATAATAATGAACTTGAGGGATTGTAAGCTTAATGCCGGTTCAATACAAATCAATAGACTAGAGGGATCTAGGAGATTCTAGAAAAATGAGTTATGTACACGAAATAGACTTAAGAAAGGATAAAGACTAATAATGATGTGACGAGGCCAAATGAGATATAAATGGCCCAATGTATCGATTTTAATATCATGCAAGTGAAATGAAGTATATGAAAGTATATTGATGGGTGCGGTACACAATTTCAGCTCCTGAAGATATTAGTGGAGCCGATAAGATCGGGTCTCGAGTGTTGGGAATCGAAGGAAAGTGATTCGAGCGTGATTCGAGGTAAGGGATTTATACGAGCTACTAGAGATAGCTATACGTATGTTTTCTTACCTGCTGTGTGTGAATGTATGCGATAAGTGTGTAGATATTAATATATCTAGGTGAAAACTACGTATGAGAATAAGCCTATAAGTATGAGTTGCATGACTTCTATGTTATTGTTGTGAAAAAAGATTTTGCAAACGTTTTTAGAAAGAGTAATGATAGACGGACTCCCAGTTTAGTAATTTGCATAAAAAGCTTTTAACAAGTGATTGAAGGGAGATTGCTCTCTCACTCATACTTGGTGAATGAGGTCCTCTATCTCGTTTCTGTGTGAAATTGTGCTAGAGCCTAAGTGACGATGGTAGGTTTACCAACCTTGCTCGCACAACCTTTTAAAAAGGGATTTTTGAGGAAAGTAAAAAGGGTGTTTGATGCCTAGGGTGATGCTGTGTGTTCCATTCGAGAACTCGCACAAGATTTTTGGGAATCATACTGGAGCCTTCGAGTATTGCTGTATGTCTTGCTCTGACTATGCTCGCATGTAATTTCCTAGTGATACCATGCTTGATGCCTCAGGTATGCTGTGTGTCTTACACTGAGCTGCTCGCACGAGGTTTTCATGATTATGCTCTGTGTTGAGTAAAATCGTGCTTGAGCCATCGTGTATTGCTGTGTGTCTTGCACAGACCTGCTCGCATGAGATTTTGAGACAATGGAATTGGGTGATAAGGATCCACGGGAGCACGATGTACCGTGAGTGTTGCCATGGAGTACAATGTGCCGTGATTTCAGTGTGAGCTGAAGGGATGGTTGATCCGCCTCCCCAAGCGTAAGGTTCCTGTACACCTGATCAATGTTGCCTGGAATCTGACTATAGACATAAGTCTTCTTATATTTGTGTGATACGACATTGTCACTACTATGTGAGGTGACATATGTCCCCCTGCTGTGTGTCTGGGGATATGATAACCTATAATTATGTCTTATGTATATTGATTTGCTGCGTGCAAAGTGATTTCTAAATGTGTACTCAATGATTTTAAAGATGAGCTGTGTGAAAAGAATGTGCTGAGTAAATATACAAATACCCATCTAGCGAATTAATGATTTCGCATTGATGAAGGCTATTTTAAAGAATGCATGTGTTTTATAAGGAAAATGATTATGTATTTTTAGCATGTAGATAGTGTAGTTATCTACCTGCTTTCATATTTTCCTTACTAAGCGTGTTAGCTCACCCCCTTATTTCTCCTCCATAGATTTTACGCAGTAGTGAGTACACTGTAGTCATCCCTGCTATCGTGTTTCTTCGGTTATCCAGCAATATAGAGGTATACACTTGAGATGAACAATTTTGTATCCTGTAAACTAATGTACAGTAAAGTTTGTAGTTTGTATTTTGGGGGATGTATATAATAGAAACTGATGTAAACGCTTCCGCACATATATATATACAAGTCCAGTTTCTATTTTACTTCATTTAACTGAATTTATTTAACTATAATGGATGAGATATGGATTGGATGTTGACTCACAGCCTAACTATAAGTGGTAAGGTAAAGGTCACGGTCTGAGAGAGAGAGAGTGGGTCGTGACAGAATTAATGGTATCAGAGCAGAGTTGGTCTGATGTGAGTCAGTATCCATAGTTAGGAAATTACATATCCCCAAAGTACTGTGCATTATTGAGATATAATTGTGTAGACCAAGATGAAAAATGTGACTGAGACATTTATTTTGAGTATATAAGATGTCTGATAGACGACGTACTCGTAGAGGATAGAGTTCACACTCTCAAGGGTATAGAGATGAACCCGAGAGGCGTAGTGGTTCCAGTTCTAGTAGAGATCCACCCGGTCTTAGTGAGGCTGTTGAGGAATGTATAGTGCAGTCACAACGAAGTGTAGACACGGTTATTAAGATGTTTACACAGGTTATGGCCAGATTTAAGGGTAGACAGGAGAACCTTATTGGTCAGGCTACTGCAACTAAGAGACAAGAGCCAGCACAGCCTGCACTGAGACCTCGGGCTGCAGAGGCAGAGATTCCTGCACCCCCTCAAGTTTAGGACATTCCCCTACCGGTTCAGGATCTTGTAGCTCCACAAGAAGTTAGTGGTGAAGGAGTGTATGTTTGTGATATGGGTAAACTGAGAGAGTTCTGGAAATTTAGAACCACCTTCATTTAATGGGGTGAAGAACCCAGTGTTAGCTGAGCATTGGATACGTAGTATGGAGAAGCTTTATCGATTTTTCCATTGCTCCGACACAGAGAAGGTCACTTTTGCAGCTTTTGTGTTAGAGGATGAGGCCGAGCATTGGTAGATAGCCACATAGCTGATGTTGAGTGCACGGTACCCGGTTATGACATGGGATATATTCTTAGATGCCTTCAGGAGGCAGTACATTTCAGGCACTGCTCAAAGAAAGATGCAGATGAAATTTATGACATTTACTTAGGGGAACCGGACAGTGGATGAGTATGAGTCTGGATTCAAATCCCTGGGCAGATATGATACAATTACTATGAGCCTTAAGGACATAAAGGTTCAGAAATTTCTTGAGAGACTGAGACCTTCCATCAGAGCTCGATTAGCTCCATTGGACATTGCCACCTATGACGAGGCAGTACGTAGAGCTCAACTATGTGAGCAGGATTATGAGATGTATGCCTCAAAATTGAGCGGGAGTGGTAAAGGCAGAGATAAAGATCGAAAGAGGTCAGTTGATGATAGAGGGTTAAAAAAGGGCCAAAGGTTATTTGGTAAGGGGTCTAAGATTGAGAAGATATGAAAGAGGCCTACGAAGCCTCCAGTTCATTTTGCTTTATCTCCAGCTTCGAGGGCCATAGTTATTGGTGGACCTCGACCTACCACAGAGTAGTGTAGGTTATGTGGTAGATATCATGGGGGTAGACCATGCCCATTGTCGATGAGATCATGCTATAGGTGTGGTAAACCAGGGCATATAGCTCGTGAGTGCTCAGAGTTGATTGATACAGCCCCACAGAAGGGCAAAGAGCCAGAGAAGGCCACAGTTGAGACACCTATACCTAAGAGGAAGGCCACAGCTGAAGGGAAAGGTAAGCAAGTTGTTGGTCGATGGCGTGTGTTTGCATTGGACCAGGCATCTACAAAGGCTTCCTCGGATGTGATTAAAGGTACCATCCATGTCTTTGATTTTGAAGCATTAGCATTAATTGATCTTGGTGCCATGTATTCATTCATATCACCTTCATTTGTAGGTAAACTGTGTGAACATGTGAAACCTGTACCCTTAGGTAGATTACTTATAAGCACTCCAGTGAGAGACAATGTAATGACATAGTATGTATGTAAGAGTTGTAAGTTAAAAGTAGGGGAAAAGGATATGTCGGTCGATTTCATCCTATTAACTATGAAAGACTTTGATGTAATACTGGGAATGGATTAGTTGGCTGTAAACCATGCTATTTTGGACTGTTATGCTAAGACAATAATGTTTTCCTTCCCTGAAAAGTATGTTGTAAGATTTGAAAAGTAATGAAAGAAGTAGTGAATTCTTTTTAAGGATGGATGATGTTACTAACGAATGTAATAATAATGTGTTGAAGGTTTTATCGCCTATGTGGTTGACTTGGATAAGGTGTACCTGGATATGGTTGACATCCCAGTGGCTAGAGAATTCTCCGTTGTCTTTTCGGAAGAATTACCAGGGTTGCCACCAGATAGAGAAATGGAATTCTGTATTGATTTGGTGCCTGGAACTGAACCAATATCTAAGCCACCATATAGAATTGCTCTGATTGAATTAGAGGAGCTAAAGAAGCAATTGCAAGAGTTACTGGACAAGGGGTTTATCAGACCGAGTGTATCACTTTGGGGGGCACCTATTCTAGTTGTAAAGAAGAAAGATGGGAGTCTCCGACTGTGCATAGATTATCGGTTGTTGAATAAGGCTACCATCAAGAATAAATACCCCCTTCCAAGGATAGACGATCTATTGGATTAGTTATAGGGAGTACAAGTCTTTTCGAACATTGATTTGAGGTCTGGGTATCATCGGTTAAGGATCCGAAGTGGAGATATACCCAAGACAGCGTTTCAGACCCGTTATGGCCATTATGAGTTTTTGCTTATGCCATTTGGGTTGACGAATGCTCCTGCAACGTTTATGGTTCTAATGAATGATGTATTTAAGTCATACCTGGACAGGTTCGTGATTGTCCTTATAGATGACTTACTGGTGTACTCGAAGTCCAGGGAAGAGCATGAGCAGTACTTGAGAACAGTAATGATAGATAGACTCCTGATTTAGTAATTTACATAAAAAGCTTTTAACGAGTGATTGAAGGGATTGCCCTCTCACTCATACTCGGTGAATGAAGTCCTCTATCTCATTTTGTGTGAAATTGTGCTAGAGCCTAAGTGGCGATGGTAGGTTTACTAGCCTTTCTCGCATAACCTTTTAAAAAGGAATTTTTGAGGAAAGTAAAAAGGGTGCTCGATGCCTCGGGTGATGCTGTGTGTTCCACTCGAGAGCTCACACAACATTTTTGGGAATCATGTTGGAGCCTTTGATTATTGCTGTGTGTCTTGCTCTAACTATGCTCACATGTAATTTCCTAGTGATACCGTGCTCGATGCCTCAGGTATGCTGTAAGTCTTACGCTGAGCTGCTCGCATGAGGTTTTCATGATTATGCTGTGTGTTGAGTAAAACCGTGCTTGAGCCGTCGTGTATTGTTGTGTGTCTTGTACAGACCTACTCACATGAGATTTTGAGACAATGAAATTGAGTGATAAGGATCCACGGGAGCACAATGTACCGTAAGCGTTAGCCATGGAATACGATGTGCCGTGATTTCAGTATGAGCTGAAGGGATGGTTTATCTGCCTCCCCAGGCTTAGGGTTCCTGCACAACTGATCAGTGTTGCTTGGAATCCGACTATGGCCATAAGTCTTCTTATATCTGTGTGATACGACATTGTCACTACTGTGTGAGGTGACATATGTCCCCCTGCTGTGTGTCTAGGGATATGATAACCCATAATTATGTCTCATGTATATTGATTTGTTGTGTGCAAAGTGATTTCTAAATGTGCACTCAACCATTTTAAAGATGAGTTGTGTGAAAAGAATGTGCTACGTAAATATGCATATACCCATCTAGCGAATTAATGATTTCACATCGATGAAGGCTATTTTAAAAAATGCATGTGTTTTATAAGGAAAATGATTATGTATTTTAGCATGTAGATAGTGTAGTTATCTACCTGCTTTCATATTTTCCTTACGAGCGTGTTAGCTCACCCCCTTATTTCTCCTCCACAGATTTTATGTAGTAGTGAGTACACTGCAATCGTCTCTGCTATCGTGTTTCTTCGGTCATCCAGTAGTATAGAGGTATACATTTGAGATGAAAAATTTTGTATCCTTTAAACTAATGCACAATAAAGTTTGTAGTTTGTATTTTGGGAGATGTATATAATAGAACTTGATGTAAATGCTTCCGCACATATATATAAGTCCAATTTCTTTTACTTCATTTAACTGAATTTATTTAACTATAATGGATGAGATATGGATTGGATGTTGACTCACAACACAACTGTAAGTGGTAAGGTCAAGGTCACGGTCAGAGAGAGAGACAGAGAGTGGGTCGTGGCAATATGTTAGCCAATCTTATTCTGTTAGACATGAGGGATTTTGATGTAATACTAGGAATTGATTGGTTAGTTGCAAACCATGCTGTTTTAGACTATTATGCGAAGACAGTAATGTTTCCTACCCCTGAAAGGTATGTCGTAAGATTTGAAAAGTAATGTAAGAAGTAGTAAATTATTCCCAAGGATGGATGATTCTACTAACAAATGTGATCATAATATGTTGAAGGTTTTATAGCATATGTGGTTGATTTGGATAAGGCACACCCAGAATTAGTTGACATCCCAGTGGTTAGAGAATTCCTCGATGTCTTTTCGGAAGAATTACCAGGGTTGCCACCAGATAGAAAGATGGAATTTTGTATTGATGTGGTGCCTGGAACTAAACCGATGTCTAAGCCAACGTATAGAATGGCTCCAATGGAATTTGAGGAGCTAAAGAAACAGTTACAAGAGTTGCTAGACAAGGGGTTCATTAGATCGAGTGTATCACCTTAGGGAGCACTGGTTCTATTTGTAAAGAAGAAAGATGAGAGTCTCCGACTGTGTATAGATTATCGGTTGTTGAACAAGGCTACCATCAAGAATAAGTATCCCCTTCCACAAATTGATGATCTATTAGATCAGTTGCAAGGAGCACAGATCTTTTCGAAGATAGATATGAGGTCTGAGTATCATCAGTTAAGGATTCGGAGTGGAGACGTGCCGAAGATAGCATTTCAGACCCGTTATGGCCATTATGAGTTTTTGGTTATGCCATTTGGGTTGACGAATGCTCCTGTAGCATTCATGGCATTAATGAAGTATGTATTCAAGCCATACCTGGATAGCTTCGTGATTGTGTTTATAGATGACATATTGGTATACTCGAAGTTCGGGAAAGAGCATGAGCATCATTTGAGAACAGTGTTACAGACCCTCCAAGATCAGGAGTTGCATGCTAAACTCAACAAGTGTGATTTCTAGCTGAGTGAGATATCGTTTCTGGGTCATGTAGTCTCGAGAGATGGGGTATCAGTGGATCCATCCAAGATAGAGGCTATGATACAGTGGAAAAGACCCAAGACGGTTACATAAATCTGCAGCTTCCTGGGTTTAGCAGGTTATTACCGATGATTTGTCGAGGGATTCTCTAAGCTGGCTGCTCCGTTGACACGTCTAACTCGAAAAAATGTGGCATTTGAGTGGGATGATAAGTATAAAAGTAGTTTCTACGAGCTAAAACACAGACTGACAATCGCACCTATTCTCACCATACCCACCAGCTTAGGAGGTTACTCAGCGTATACAGATGCCTTAGGATAAGGATTGGGCTGTGTGTTGATGCAGGACGGGAAGGTAGTAGCCTATGGATCCAAACAACTTAAGGATCATGAGAGGAACTACCCGACCCATGATTTAGAGTTGGCAGTCGTGGTATTTGCATTAAAGATATGACACCACTACTTGTACGACGAGAATTTCCAGGTGTATATAGATCATAAGAGCCTCAGATATATATTTTCACAGAAAGAGTTGAACATGAGGCAATGACGATGGATAAAGCTTCTGAAGGATTATGATTGTGAGATAATATACCATCTAGGGAAGGCTAATGTTGTGGTGGATGCCCTGAGTAGAAAGAGCCTCGAAATGGAATCACACAAGATGGTCAGGAAATATGAGCTGCTCAAGCAATTTGCTCACCTCAGGTTGGATATAGACCCTTTTGATGTTGATAGTGGCTGTGTGATAGCTAGCCTGCAGGTGGAATCGAATTTGATTGTCAGGATACGACAGGTGCAACATGTCGATCTACTCTGTGAGGATCGTGCGAGTCTGATTTAGAGGGGTAATGTGGCCGATTTCTTAGTGAGTGATGATGGCCTACTGAGGTTTAGAGGCAGGATTTACGTTCCTGATAACCTAGAGTTAAAGAGATTGATTTTGACAGAAGCTTATTCATCGAGATATACATTGCATCCGAAGAGTAACAAGATGTATCAGAATCTCCGAAAAGTGTATTGGTGGTCAGGGATGAGAAAGGATATCGCAGAGTTTGTGGCAAGATGTCTGGTATATCAGCAAGTGAAGGTAGAGCATCAGAAGCCTGCAGGGTTATTGCAGCCTCTACCTAAACCCACCTGAAAATGGGAGCATGTCACCATGGATTTCATCATGGGGTTGCCAAGGACTAAGAGGAACCATGATGCTATCTGGGTAGTTGTAGATATATTGGCGAAATTTGCCTACTTTCTAGCTATGAAATCTACAGATACTTTGAGTACTTTGGCAGAGTTATATGTACAGGAGATAGTGAGGCCAGAAGGTAGTCCAGTGAGCATCGTATCAGATAGGGATTCCCTAGTTACTTCCCACTTCTGGGAACACTTTCAGGAAGCTATGAGAACCCAGTTAAGTTTCAGTACTGTTTTCCACTCTCAAATCGATGGTCAGTCAGAGAGAACCATCAAATGTTAGAGGATATGTTGAGAGCGAGTGTCATGGATTTTAAAGGCTCTTGGGATGATCACCTACCATTAGCCGAATTTTCATACAACAACAGTTATCACTCGAGTATCGAGATGGCACCATATGAAGCGTTGTATGGTCGAAGGTGTTGTTCCCCTATTGGTTAGGAAGAAGTGGGTGATAGAAAGACTTTTGCTCCCGATTTGGTATAGCAAGCCTCTGAGGTTGTTCAACTGATATGTGAGAGATTGAGAACAGCTCAGAGAAGACAGAAAAGTTACACTAACATGAGAGAAAGGCCACTAGAGTTCACTGTGGGTGACTCAGTTTTCTTGAAAGTTTCTCCCTTGAAAGGGATTATGAGGTTCGGTAAGAAGGGTAAGTTGAGCCCTCGGTATATCGAACTGTTTAAGATATTGGAGCAAGTGCAAGATAAGGCTTATAGGCTAGCATTGCCACCAGAGCTAGTAGACATTCACAACGTCTTTCACATATCGATGCTTCGAAAGTACCATCCAGATCCGACTCATGTGATTCGGTATGAGCCATTGGAGCTCAAAGATGACTTGACATATATAGAGAGATCGATCCGGATACTGGATAGGAAGGAAAAAGTGTTAAGGAATATGACAATTCCACTTGTTAAGGTTCTCTGGCAGTAGCACGATTCAGAAGAAGCTACTTGGGAGTTAAAGAACCTGATACGGGAAAAGTACCCCTGACTCTTTAAGGAATGACTTGGTTCTAATTTGGAGGACCAAATTTCTTGATGGAGGGGAAGATTTTAAAACCCATAAATTTCCATGTAATAATTATGATTCTGGATTATACAGACAAGTTATATTATATATGAATCATAAGAAATGGATGTTTCTAAGTTTTAAGTATGAATGAGTGCAGAATCAATAGGATCGAAGTTTAACTTTGAAAATCTAGGAAAATTAGAGCTAGAATTCTACAAGAAGCAAGGCAGATCAATCTCATGCAATGAGAGTTGGATCTCATAGCCTCGGAAACACAATGCCAAGCATTCTGCAAGAGGGAGATCGATCCCTCACTCAAACAGATCGATCTCAAGTGGCCTTAGGTTAGACAAGATAGATCTCATCCCATAGGCAGATCAATCTCCACTTGCCTCTGGATAGGCCAGATCGATCTCTTCTTAAGGCCAGATCGATCTCTTCTTAAGGCCAGATCGATCTCTAAAGCTTTCTGCCTGAAACAAATCGATCTCATTCCTTTGAGCAGATCGATCTCATACAATGAAACAGATCGATCTCCTTGCCTGCATTTGTCGAAATTCTGAAGGAAATTAAGCAAGGCCAGATCGATCTCCTACCCATGGAGATCGATCTCATAAGATGTTTCCTATAAAAATTGGGCAATAAAATCTGCATTTCACGAGAGCAACACATTTTCCTCCATTTCTAACAAGTGACCTAGCTTCCTCACTCTAAAATCACCACATTCCAATCAGTTTTGAGAGAAGTTCCTTTGAACAAAGTTATTCCTAGTGAGGGAGAGAACAATATAGTCGAAGATTGAAAGCTCAAACCTTGGATTGAAGGAGAAAAGAGGATTTCTCCTAAATCGGCAAAAAAAGGCAAAATGTCAAGCTAGGTAAGATTTCTATACACCATTTTCTAGTATGTTAATCTAGACATTATGATGAGTAATTTGGTATATATAATGTTGGTTGAAATGTTCATATACATGCTTAAACAAATATGACCTAGAATGAACCTAATGAGAGAAAATTTGGAAATGGCATAGAGCTAATGATGATTTGAGCATGTAGAGATGTTAATGAGCATGTATGGATGATTCTAAAATGACATTGTGAAATCCATAAGTTGGATTAGATGAGGATTGAAAATGGGCATAATAAGTGTTTGATGAAATGCCATAGAGAGGGAAAATGATGAACTAGAGGCATTGTGAGCATAATGCTGGTTCAATATGAATCAATAGACTCGAGGAGTCTAATGGATTCTCGAGAAACTAATAGAACGATTGAAAGGGGCTTAAGAGGGATTAGAGCCCCATAAGCTATAATGAGACTATATTGATGTAACGGGTCAATACATCAATTGGAAAGCCACATAAATAAGAATCGAGTATATTAAAATAAGACTAATGCGAGTAGTAAATGCTTGCAGCTCCTAGAGATAAAGTTGGAGCCGATAAGACCGGATCACGAGCACTGGAAATCAAGGAAGGCGATTCAAGCATGATTCAAGGTAAGGGACTTATGCAAGCTATTAGAGATAGATATACATATGTTTCTTACCTGCTGTGTGCAAATAAATACGATAAAGTATATAGATATTGATATATCTAGGTGAAAACTAAGTATGAGAAGAACTTATATGTATGAGTTGCATGAATTCTATGTTATTATTGTGAATAAAGGTCTTGCAAACGTTTTGAGAAAGAGTAATAGTAGATGGGCTCCTGGTTTAGTAAATTACATGAAAAGCTTTTAACGAGTGGTTGAAGGGAGATTGCCCTCTCACTCATACTCAGTGAATGGAGCCATCTATTTCTTTTCTGTGTGAAATTGTGCTAGAGCATGAGTGGCAATGATAGGTTTACCAGCTCTGCTCGCACATCATTTTTAAAAGGGATTTTTTAGAAAAGAAAAAAGGGTGCTCGATGCCTCTGGTGATGGGACAAAACTAGATTTTGGGAATCGTGCTAGAGCTAAAGAGTACTGCTCAGTGATCTTGCTCTAATTATGCTCGCATGAGACCCCCTCGATTTGAAGTGATCGGACAAAATCGTGTTTGAGGCCTCAGGTATGCTGTGTGTTCTTACGCTGAGTTGCTCGCACGTGGTCTCTTGAACTTTATTGTGTGATAAACAAAATCGTGCTCGATGCCTCGGGTATGTTGTGTGTTCTTACGCTGAGTTGCTCGCACGAGAGTTTATGAGCTTGTTGTGTGATGAGTAAAACCATGCTGGAGTTATCGTGTATTGTTTAGTGATCTTGCACTGACCTGCTCGTACGTGATTTTGAGACAACGAAAATGGGTGATAAGGATCCACGGGAGCACGATGTACCGTGAGCGTTAGCCATGGGGTACGATGTGCTGTGACATCTTAGTGATTTTGTGTGGGCTGAAGGGATGGTTGATCCACCTCCTCAAGCATATGGTTCCCGCACACCTGATCAGTGTTGCCTGGAATCTGAACTATGGCCATAAGTCATCTTTTATCTGTGTGATACGACATTGTGTCTCTACTGTGTGAGGTGACAAATGTCCCCCCTGCTGTGTGATACAGGGTGGTATAAAATCCCATTATATGTCTCATATTTCTTGATTTACAAAGAGATTTGTAAGTGTGTTCTGTGTGGACTGATAAATGAACTTGTGTGGTCTTTAAAGATTGAACTGTGTGATCCTGTGTGAATTGATGATGTATATGCACATACCCATCTAGCGAAATAATGGTTTCGCATCGATGAAAGTTATTTTCAAAGAAACGCATATGTTTTATTAGGAAAATAAATGTTTATATTTTAAGCATGTAGATAGTGTAGTTATCTATCTGCTTTCAGATTTTCCTTACTGAGCATGTTAGCTCACCCCCTTATTTCCTCCTCCATAAATACTAGGCAATAATGAGTTACTGCAGTTGACCCTGTTACGGTGTTCTCCAGCGGTATAAGGGTCTACATCTATGAGAGAAAAATTTTGTATCCTATAATTTAATGCACAGTCTAGTGATCTTTTGTACGAAGGGGATGTATATAATAGAAACTGATGTAAACATTTCGTATATTTATAAAAGAACAGTTTCCATCATTTAATGGATGTTAAATTATGAATGGATGAGATGTGGATATGGATGTTGACTCACAGCCCAACTGTAAGTAGTATGTTAAGTCACAGGAAGAGGGTCGTGACAATCAATTTCAATACAATTAACTGTTTTGAACGAAATGTTTAAGAAATACGTTTTGTTATCAGTTTTGATTTGAAATATTTCAAGGTTTTACGCCTAACTCTGTCAGTTATCAGTTTTCGTGTGATTACCTGTTTTGGACGAAGTGTTTAAGAATTTCATTTTCTTATCAATTTCGATTTCAATATTTCAAGGCTTTACGCCTAACTTTATCAACTATCAATTTTAGTACAATTATTTGATTTGAATTAAATGCATCAAAAATCGATTTTGTTGTTAGTATTAGTTTTAGTATCATGAGGTTTTATGCCTAACCTTATAAGTTATCAGTTTTCGTACATTTATCCAGGGATGGACCTAGGATTTACAATTAGTGGGGGTAAATATTTTAAATTAATTCATTAAAGTTTTAAAGAAACACAAATAAATGTAAAAAAATTCAAATGAAAATCAACATGTATAACCTTTTTTTTATATTTTTTTTAAGAAAAATGGTTTTTGACAAATGTAGCCTAAACACTATTATACCGTAGATAAATATTTTGCAATTCACATTAACATACGTATATACACACATATATGTATGTGTGTGTATATATATATATGTATATATATATATATATATATATATATATATATTAATTTAACAAAATTGTACTTTAAAATACTCACATTTATACATAATATATGAAAGAATAAAAAACAATACATCCAATTTTATAATTTACTTTTAGTGAGCTAATATATTTTGTTCTTCATTTTTTGTTCATTATAATGTGGAGAATAGAAAAGATACCTATTTTCATATTTACAATAAAAACAAAAGTGAAAACTTAAATTTTTGTTAGTTTAGGTGGCTTCTTATTTTTCGTTTTTATTTTTATTAATTTATGCTATATTTTGTTTATCTGCATATATATTATAAAATTCGTTTATATGCTATATTTCTATAAAATAAATACATGTTTATATATTATAATAAAATTGTTAACTTCCTATAGGGTAAATATTTAATTGTTAGATAAACAATAAAAAATTATTGTATGAAACTCAATTTAGGGAGTTAAATTTTAAGTGAGGGTAAAACTTTGAATTTTTAAAACTTGTGAGATATTTTTTTATAAGCCTAAAAAACTTTAGCATCTCAATAGGGGCAGTTACCCCCACAACTTACCACTAAATCTATACCTACATTTATCTGTTTTGAACCATGTGTTTAAAAATCTATTTTATTGTCAGTATCGATTTCAGTGTTTTGAAACTTAACACATAAAGTGATCAATTATCTGTTTTGATCAAAGTGCATAGTAAATTTTTTTTTGAATAAAGTGCATATTCAATCTGTTTTGAACGAAGTAATCAGTTATCTATTTTGAACGAAGTGCATAGTGAATTTGTTTTGAACAAAGTGCATAGTGAATCTCTTTTGAACTAAGTGCATTGTGAAATTGATTTGAATTATGTGCATAAGGAAGCGGTTTTGAACTAAGCACGTTGCCACTGTAGTACTATGCGTTATGTTGACATTGCAGTTTTGTGATGAGTGACTGCGTCTTTCTAGTATCATATTAAGGCTCGAAGAAATAAGGTACTTGAGATATCTTTCAGACTAATACCCAAACAACCTTAACCTTTAAGATGAGTCCAGATAGATGGATCCACATTCAAGGCATAGTATCACACATACACGCCTCTCTAATTTTTGTTCATGCATACTCACACATATAGATTGACATCAGCTTAACACCCATTTACTTAAACTGTTTAGTGAAGTTTAAATTGCTCAACCCCCTTTTTACACCTTATCGACTAAATGAGTTAGCCTCAGACTTTGGAGCTTTTATGTGGGCTAGCAAAGACTGTACCTAGTCTCGATACTTACCTATGTCCTTCGACCCTCATTTTTGTGACTCTTGAGGTATTTAAAAATTGTATATTATTCTGTTACATGCATAGACATATATTTTGCACAGTACATACTTATTTACAAAGTGTTGGGATATAACTTAGGACAATTTTAGATTGTTATAGAAAGGATATAATTTTGAGTGCGATTCTAAGCCGGGATGTATTCTAGTATGAAATGAAATATGAAGTGAAATCCAAAATGATATGATATAATATAATATGATATGACATGATTGTGTTTGAAATGAAATGATTGCAGGGATTGAGATATATGAAATAAATATCTTTGCATATGATTTAAGATTGAGAAAAGCTTATAGTATAAAGGGGATATTTTTAATTTGTTTTTCTAGACAAGAAAATTTTATGGATTATAAGTGTCACCTATCTTGGAGAGTAATTAAATGTGCCAATGGAATAAACTTTAATTTATTAAGGTCAGAGTAAAATGAAAGAATTGATAAAAATCGTTTAGTGACTACACTGACATTGAACACAAACCTTAAAGTGAAAAAAAAAGTTAGTTCGTAAATTTGGATAAGTGAATTAATAGTAAATTGTTAAGTTCCTTAGCATCTGTCACGACCTTTGTGTCGGAATAAAACCTATGATGCCTTGATTTAATAAAATGCAAACTAACTTTCTTTTCTTCCTATTAGTTACCTACATGCAGTGTTGGGCGCAATCAACTTCGCTAACTAATCCTTTATTCTTCCCTAATTCAATAAAATGCAAACTAACTTTCTTTTCTTCCTAGTAGTTACCTACGTGCAGTGTAGGGCGCAATCAACTTTGTTAACTAATCCTTTATTGTTTTATGGTTATTATTCTTTAGTTCATGGTCCCAGTTTAAACATCGAGTGATGTAACCTAATGATTCATTAACCTTACTTAAACATCCACAAGAACATCGCGTCCAAATGAAACAATAAATTATACAAAAAGAGTCAAATCGTATCCTCTCAGCACATCACCATAAAAGAAGTTATATTCTATGCCCAATCTAGCCTAACTGACTATATTAGATGTCCATTACAGCTTATCATTACATCCCAACATTTAACTTATAATATAAATACATCGTTTAGTCTGTGCATCGGCTGTCTGGAAAACAAAAATACAAAAATAGGTGTACACTTCGATACAAAAGATGAGCTAGGAGAGGCTCCGAATCTAACCACCTACAAAAGTGATACTCTTTGAGTCAATGCAAAATCAGTCCGAAAAGTGAAGGGGGTAAGCTACATGCTCAATAAGAAACGCATTTGCAAGCATAACAACATCAGAACAGTTATGCGAAATCAAATGCAAAACATACAGATTCAAATCAAAAGAATACTTTCTGAAACATGCTTATCAAAATCGAATACCTAATGTAGGCATAATTCAAATTGAAACTTATCAAAAGTATTCTTATCATATTGAAACTTATTAAATCAGATCGAATAGTGGAGACTAGGCTGTGTCTCTATAGTAGTCATGCAACACATAAATGAATCTCTAACCTCGAGAGAATCATAAGAAAAGTAACCTATGGCCATGGTCGAAGTCCTCAATATCTCGTGACAAATGAGTATTAGAAAGCTATAGATGTGCTCAGGTCTAACAACCGCGAAAAGTGTCGTTCGACACACAAAAAGTATTATTCAGTACGTGCATGTATTGTGATACCAAAAAATTTTCGTTTTATTATTTATTTGGAAATTAGAAAATAATTAAGATACTTGAAAAAAATATTATGCAAGCCCAGAATGATTGAAGCGCTCGAAATAGTGGCACGAAGCTTGGGGCACGAAAACTGAGGTAAGGTTTCTAATTTAAGAATTTCTCAAGGATTGCATGTATAGGTATGTTTTGGTAGTTAGAAGGTGAAATTAAGATATTAAAAGTGAAAAAGTAGAAAAAAACTAAAGTTAGCGCTAAACCGAGCAATTGAGCCTAGTAAGAGAAATAAATTCAGAATAAGTTCTATAAATTCATAAAAATTATTCCGAAGCCTTAGGAAATTACTATATAAGGCATAATTAACTTGAGGAATGAAAATTGAGTGGAAATCTTGAGGGCTCGGTAGTTAAATTAATTTTTAAAGTAAACCAAAAACCTTAAGCAATTTCAATCAGTAAAGACTAAAATGGGCAAAATGAGCTCAAACGGGAAAATTTTGTCAATAGGAGACACTAGGGACCTAGTATAACACTTGAGAAGTGGACATTTGGAAGGGAATGGGTTGGAAATATGTTTGATGGATTTATGAAAACAGGGCAGTGAGTTGCCCTGGCCCAGGAATCTGTATACCCATAAGAAATGGCCCAATTTGAAGCCCATCAAAAAATATTTAAATCTTGATATTTTCCATATATAAACTAAACTTAATAAGCTTTCTGTAAAGGTATAGTAAGCCCCAAAACCACCTGGAACCAGTCTCTCAAAGTTACCGCTAACGTCATCTCCTAAGGTTCATTGTGTGAATTTTTGGCCACCTTTAGGCCATTTTTGGAGTTTGGCCAAAAGTATAAAACCTTCCTCGTTAAGTCTTCTAAAACATATAAAAAATTCAGCCCTAAACAAGTTCATATGCTATGTGAAAACTTAGTGAGAAGGACAAGGGCCAAATCTGCCATGTTTCTGGGTAAGGAGAAAACTTGATTTTATGAGTTTTTGGTTGGTTTTTTAAGTTGTTTTTGATGATTCAAAGTAGTGTATATGTTAATTTATAACTGAGGGTTATTGTTAAAGGCTGAATTTTGGGTCAAACCTGGTTAAACTTGAGGTAAAGTTGTTGGAAGTTGATGATGGCTAGATATGTTGATGTTTGATGATTTTGGATAGTTTTTACTTAAGTAGAATTTGAAGAAAACTTGTCTAGGGATATGTATAATTTTGGCCATCCTTGATAGGATGAAGAAAAGATGAAATTTGTTTGGGTTTGATGTTGTGGAATGTTAAATTTATACCGAAAAGTTCGATTTATAGCTCGGTTTAGCTGAAAACTGTGAAAGTATGAAAATCTGATGAATTGGTAAGTTGTGAATTGTTAATTGAATCTTGGAATAAATATCTAAGACATTAGGTTAATGAATTGGAATTATAAGGAAAGAAACTATCGAAAATAGCTTAAACCGAGACATTATCGGTAAAATCGAGAAAATAGGGAAAATCAGCGAAATGGTCAAATTTAGCGAGCTTTACATAGGTTGAGGTATATTTAAGCACATTAAGATGAATTTGAATATCATTTGATGGATTTGAAATTATTTTTGGTAGCCGGACACGTTGAAACGTAAAATGAGGCACACCCGGTACTTAGTGATCCAGTGTTGTCTCAGCCTCGGTCAGGTAAGGGATGCGATCTATTTTAGTAACGATATTCCTTACCTACAAATAGATATTTATAGCATGGAAAACTCTTTTATATAATAAGTACAAATTTTGAAATGATCTTAAGCCTGTATTTACTAATTCGAGTGCATGATTTTCGTATAAACCAAAAGCTATTAGTATTTTATACTAAGCATGTGTGTACATGTAAAATTTCTGAAAACATGACTCCTGCAAAATTTTGTATAAATAAATTTGAAATTGAATTCTGTAATCAATGATGAGTCTGATTTCGAGACTATAGGTGCAAAATGTGCTAGTCAGGGTAAACATGGGGGTTGATTTAAAAGGAACCAAGGGAATTCTAGCCGACGACCTATGAACTTGTTGGACCTTGACTATATCGTGCATATTATATGTGTTTGTCATGTCGCCTTCATGGCAATATCTGTTTCCATCTATGAGGCGCTTCTATGACGCTGTACGACCCTGATCTAGTCTACAACCCTACCATGGCCATAGGTATTCTGTTCTTTCTTCGAAGGATTCCCTCTTTTGAGGATGAAGTAGTGATTACCCTCATGACATTAATAGTGAATTCCTAGTCTCCATATTCGATTTTATTACGATCTATCTATTACCTATAATAAGTTATGTAAATATGAGATTTATGAGATTTTGAAGGAAGTAAAAAAAATATATGAATTATGTTTTGGTATGAAAAAGTATATGATTTTGAATATGTAACTTATATGATTGTTAACCGTTCAATTTTGGAAAATGGCACTTGTTATCTGGTATTATTATTATTTCTCTAAAAGTTTTGAATATTATTATTATTATTTTAATGCACTCCTTACTGGGCTGTTTGAAGCTCACTTCCCTTTTTCCTCCTTTCTAGATTATTTACAGTAAGTACACCTGTGCCTGCTACGTACCCGATATATGCTGGTGGATGAGATTCTCCCTAGGCTATCTCTTGTACACACTAAGGTATATTTCATTTGTATCCAGACAACTTATGTGGTACAGATACTTGTATGTAAGTAAACGTTTGGGATGTAATCATGCGTACATGTATGTAAAATTGGAAAAGTGAGTCATTTTGATACTACGTGATATAATAAATTTAGATGATGATCTTTTGGAGTTTTTTGAATGCCTTGGGAATAAAATGCAAGTGAAATCAACTGTTTGTGTTTTATTATGTAAGTCTGAAACTTGCAGGAGGTTAGGAATATATATATATATATATATATAAAAGGGGATATACTGTCAGATTTTCGTTAGAAAGGGAAATAGGTATCATCGAATATGAGGAAGTTAATAATGTAAAGATAAGATGTAAACTGATACTGAACAGGAATACACCTTAAGTAAGAGGCCAAATTATAAGATTAAAAAAACAATCGGCCCTAATTTCTGCGTTTTCGGGGCATTACATTTATGGATACTTCATGGCACGCGACATAATATGGCTACCACTCAGTGCTCCAGTGCATGGACAACACTCGGCTCGCAACATGACACACAAAGCATACACTAAAGGTGTTTGTCATCTCAAAACGTTATTTTTAAAAGTGTATCGTGAGCTATTCGGTCTTACGTCAAATAGACCATTGAAAGTTACCCATGATTTAATATCAAAGTAGATATTATAACTTTAGATCTTTAAAACATGCACAAATGCATTTCAAATCACTTCAAAAGTTAATGGGTCGTTTTGTTTTTTTAAACTATGATTTAGTTCAAAATCTAAAGAGGGGGATCGATCGTTTGGGTAAAAGGGATCAATCTTAAACGGGTAAAATTATTCTGCCCTTACAAAAAGGAGGAGGGGATCAATCCTTGCCTCTAAGTGGATCGATCCCTCACACCCAAAAACCAAATTTTCAAGAAAACCTTGATGAGAGATTAGTCCATCATCTTAAGGGATCGATCCTTAAAGCTCAAAAATGCAGTTTTTGGTTGAGTTTGAACCCCAAGCCAGTCAAAAACATTTCAAAACATCATATGCTTTCATGGAAAACCTTTTTGCATGACAAAACTTTCATGATGTACTTGCAAAACCTATCATGCATTAAAACCTTTCAAAATTAACGGAGTTTGAACTTAAGTTTCCAACACCTTTTTAAAATACATAACTTTGATGTTTCCTAGGTTTCTATACATTAAACATATCTTTTTAAACATCATTACACCTACAAGCATATCTCTTACCTCTTGAGTGCAGCACTTGTCACAAATGAAATCTAAGCACACCTTTCTTTGGCTCAATGACACTACCCATAATCCTTTCTTGCATTCTACAACAATTCTAATTATTTACAAACTCATCAACATAAGTTCATATCATTATTAAGGACTATTTATGGATAAACCCTAAAGTAACCATTCTATATTTTTCCTTAACAATTTCCTTTAGCCAAAACATAGATCAAAGTCTAAATATCAACATATATGAATTCTATAATTTTCTATAAACCTTACCTTAACGTCTTGTTAGCTTCAAACCTAACTCTTTTCTTTCAAGCTCTTCAAATATAATCCAGATCAAACCTACCATTACACAACACAAAAATAACTTAAAATCATAACCCCTCAAAGATCAAATTCATTTCTTCAACTTACCTCAAGTTTCAAAACTTTTCTTTAGGATTTCACCACCTAAACCACTTTCTCTAAACTCCAAATTGATATTTAGTGGTGAGAGGGCTAAGTTCAAGCTTTGGGAGGCTACATTTTCTTCTTCCTCCTCTTCTTCCTCCACATTCTTCTTCTTCTTCTTCTTCTTCTTCTTCTTCCCCCTTTCTCTCTCTAGGTTTCCTTTGGGTGGTTTTTGGGATTGAAAATCTCATGTGAAAGAAAAAGTAAAGAGAGAGAATGAGTGTTAAGGATTAAAATGGGGTTTTAGTAGCCTTTCTCATCCTCAGTGGGAGTAGGTGAACTCTTTAGGAGACAGAGGATCGATCCATCGAAGGAGGGGATCGATCCCTCTTTCACAATTTCTTACCTTTTCGAGGGTTAAAGCTAGGGGATCAATCCTTGCTTCCCTAGGGATTGGTCAGTTCATTCCAGAATGCAAATTTCCTACATTTTCTTGCTAGGGGATCGATCCTTTGAGACAGAGAGATCAATCATTAAATCATATATTGTATTCTTCCTGCATTTTTGTAGAGGGATCGATCCCTTAAACTCCATGTTGCATAAATTTCAAGAAAATCATCTCTAAGTCTACTAAAATCATCATCCAACCTACTCACACTCACAATACCCCAATTTCCATTCACAAACTGTTAAACCCAAAATTTCCATGCTATTACGTAATTGAAAGTTAAGAAATAACTAAGTACTCGGAATAATGTTTGCAGGCCCGAAATGATTGAAACACTTGAAATTACGGAATGGGGCTCGATGGCATGAAAATTAAGGTAAGGCTCTGAGCTCGAGAATTGCTTAAGAATTATGTATATGTTCATGAAATGATGTTTGTAAGTGAAAACTAAAATATTGAAAGTGAAAAAGTTGGTAAAACTCGAGTTCACAATAAATCGAGAAAAAAAGGGCCTGGTAAGAGTAATAAATCCAGAATAAATTCTAGGAATTCACGAAAATTATTTCGAGGTTATAGGAAATTAGTATGAGGTAAAAGTGACTAGGGAAATTAAAATCAAGTGGAAATATGGAGGTCTCGAGGATTGGATTAATTTTTAAATTAAACCGAAAAGTTTAAGCTATTTTGCTTGGTATTGACTAAATCGCATAAAATGAACTCAATATGGGAAACGTTCTCAAACAAGTGACCCTTAAATTTTTATGGGAGATACTAGAGACATATTATAACACCTTATAAGTAGAATTTTGGAAGAAGTTGGACTAGAAATAAGTTTTGGGAATTTTACAAAACAAAACAACAAACTGCCTGTTTCAGTAAAATGACCTGTTAATAGAAACCCTTAAGTTAGTTAATCATCCGAACCACGTTTGTCTCCCAATTATTTTGATATAAATAGGACTCATTAAGCTTTTTGAAGAAGCTAAGAACATCTCGAAATCCTTCACCACGCTCCCTCACCTCCTTTTGAAAGTTACCGCAAATGTTACTATACACTCTTCATTCTTGAATTTTTTTTACCCCCTTCCAACCATTTTTAGACTTCGGCCAAAAAGGATGAAATCTTCCCCCTTCAGTCCTCTATGGCATATAAAAAAATTTAGCTTAATAGAAATTCATTTACTAGGTGAAATCTGAGAAAGAAAAATAGGGTGCAAAACTATTCTGTTCACAAGTAAGAGAAAGTTGAAATTTCGGATGAATCTAGTTGGTTTTCCTTGTGTTTTTAGGTGAATCTAAGTTGTATACATGATGATTTACATCTAATGAGTAATTTGGAGGATAAAAAAAGTGGTCAACATTGGTCAAAGGTGAAAGAAACTTGATGGTTGATGATGATGTTAAGATATGTTTATGTTTAATGGTTTTTAAGGATTTTTAGATAAATGAAATTGGAAGAATTAATGGCTATGGATGAATGTAGGTTGGGCTAGCCTAGGGTTCTTATGATTATGGTGAAATTTGGTTTGATTCAAGGTTGTTAATTGTTAGAATTATACAAAAAAAGTTCGGTTTATAACTTAGTTTAACGAAAAACTGAAAAGTATGAAATTTGGCAAAATGGGTTTGATGATAATTATATATTGTGAGACCTGTGAATTCAATGTACTTTAGCTAGAGGTTACAATGTGAGATTTATAAATTGGTGAATGTAGTTATGATATTTCTATGTACACGCAAGTTCTAAATCAAATGAAGTATAAGAGGATAAAGTTCTTAAGTCTTAAATGTGTATGGATTGAAATATGGTTTGTGGAGTAGATTGCGATAAGTTTTGCCTTGAGTTTCCTGTAAATTTATGCAGCAATAGTGAAATTTATGAAGTCCAGATTGATCTCATGGGGAAGGAAGATCGATCCCATGAATCCAGAATGCAATAAGTATACAATAGTTATAAGACCCGTATTTTCATATGTAACCCTTACGATTCCCTAAGTATACATTTGTTCATGTAATATGAATCATAAGTGATGTAAGGTCTGTAAATCCAACGTACACACTTGTTATGTGAGTTCGTGATGTACACGTAATTTTCATTAAGTATGAATAATAAGAAATGGACATTTTTAAGTGATGAATGTGTATGGAATGCAAAATGAGTAGTGGAGTAAATTGAAATGAAGTTAACTTTGAAATTTGTGATGAAATTTGACTAAGTAGGCTACAGAGCAAGGGGAGATCGATCTCTTCTTCAAGCCAGATCGATCTCAATGAGCCTTTGCCAAGCAAGGATCGATCTCATCCCCAAGCAGACCGATCTCCTTATGTCTTAGACAGAAGCAGATCGATCTCATTTCCCTGCCAGATCGATCTGTGAAGCTTTCTGCCAGGCTAAGATCGATCTCATGTTCTTCGATAGATCGATCTCTCAAGCTTAAATCTGAATGCAGAAAGGCTAAAAAGTAGCAGTAGATCGATCCCTCACTTATGGAGATCGATCTCATCAAGCAATTTCTATATAAACAGGGCTGCAAAACTGCAATTCATGAGAAGCAACTCAAACCTTTCCATTTTGAAAGCAAAGTGACCTAACTTTCCTCTCTAGGCTATCAACACCTTCCATTGAGATTGGAGAAGAGTTTATTACATCAAAGTTGTTCATAGAGTGGAGAAGAACAACATAGTTAGGGACGAGAGGTTGAATCGCTGAATTGAAGGAGTAAAGGAGTTTTTCCTCAAAGTAGTGAAAAAAGAGAAAAGCTGAGATTGGTAAGATTTCAATGCACCAATCTCTTATATGTTAATCTATACATTGGTATAGTTTATTGGTATATAGATTTATGGTTGAAAGATCCTAGTTCATGCCTAACCTTCCAAGACCTATAAATGGTTTAAAGTGTCAAAATGAGAGAAGGATAAGTAGGCAAGGATCTAATATTGAAATAAGTATGGATTGATGTTATTGAGCATGTATATATGCTTGTGTAACAGTTTGGTGAAATACATGTACTAGAAACAATAATGGCTGAAAGTGAGTATATGAGGTATTCAATGAAATGCCAAAATGGAATGAAATAATGAACTAGAGGTATTGTAAGCTTAATACCGATTTAATACGACTCAATAGACTTGAGGAGTCTGGGAGATTCTCGAAAATGAGTTACATACTCGAAATGGACTTATGAAAGAGTACGGTCCAATAATGATGTAACGAGGCCAAATAAGATATAAATGGCCTAATGCATTGATTTGAATATCAAGCAAGTGAAATGAAGTATATGAGAATATACTAATATGTGTAATACACAATTTCAGCTCGAGAGGATATAATTGGAATTGAAAGGACGGATCACGAGAAGTGAAAATCAAAGGAAAATGATTCGAGCGTGATTTGAGGTGAGGGACTTGTGCAAGCTATTTGAGATAACTATACGTATGTTTTCCTACCTGCTGTGTGTGAATGTATGCAGTAAGTATATAGTTATTGATATATCTAGGTGAAAACTACGTATGAGAATACGTCTATAAGTATGAGTTGCATAACTTCTATGATTGTTGTGAAAAGAGGTTCTTGCAAACGTTTTGAGAAAGAATAATAATAGACGGGCTCCCGGTTTAACCAATTTGCATGAAATGCTTCTAACGAGTGATTGAAGGGAGATTTGCCCTCTCAGTCATGACTATACATGAAGCCCCTTCTATTTATTTTCTGTGTGAAATCATGCTAGAGCTTGAGGGGCAACGGTAGATTGACCAGCCCTACTCGCACGTTGTTTTAAAGGATTTTTGAGAAAAATAAAAGAGTGCTCAATGCCTTGGGTGATGCTGTGTGTTCCACTCGAGCTGCTCGCATTAAATTTTTGAGAATCATGCTAGAGCCTTCGAGTATTGCTGTGTGTCTTGCTCTGACTATGTTCGCATGTAATTTCCTAGTAGTACCGTGCTTGATGCCTTAGGTATGCTGTGTGTCTTACGCTGAGTTGCTCGCATGAGGTTTTTATGATTGTACTGTGTGTTGAGTAAAACTGTGTTAGAGCCGTCATGTATTGCTGTGTGTCTTGCATTGACCTACTCACACATGGTTTATGAATGTGATGTGATAAGTACAAAACCATGCTTGAGCCGTCGTGTATTGTTGTGTGTCTTGCACTGACCTGCTCACATGAGATTTTGAGACAATGGAAATGGGTGATAAGGATCCACGGGAGCATGATGTACCGTGAGCGTTAGCCATAGAGTACGATGTGTCGTGAGTTAAGTATGAGCTGAAGGGATTGTTGATCCGCCTCCCCAAGAGTAAGGTTTTCGCACACCTGATCAGTGTAGCCTGGAATCCAATTCTGGCCATAAGTCCTATATTTATCTGTGTGATATGTTTCCCTTGCTGTGTGTCTATGGATATGATAACCCATAATTATGTCTCATTTACATTGATTTGCTGTGTGCAAAATAATTTCTAAAAGTGTACTCAATGCTTTTAAAGGTAAAGCTGTGTGTTTCTGTGCGAATATGCATATACCCATCTAGCGAATTAATGATTTCATATTTGATGGAAGTTGTTTTAAAAGAATGCATATATTTTATAAGGAAAATGAATGTATACGTATTTTAAGCATGTAGATAGTGTAGTTATCTACCTGCTTTCATATTTCCCTTACTGAGCATGTTAGCTCACCCCCTTATTTCTCATGCTCAGATTCTACGCGGTAGTGAGTATACTACAGTCATCCCTGCTATCGTGTTTCATTGGTCGTCCAGCAGTATAGAGAGGTATACACTTGAAATAAGAAAAATTTTGTATCCTGTAAATTAATGCACAGTAAGGTTTGTATTTTGTATTTTAGGGGATGTATATCATAGAAACTGATGTAAATGCTTCCGCACTTATATATAAAAGTCCAGTTTCTATTTTACTTCATTTGTATGAATTTATTAAACTAAAATGAATGAGATATGGATTAGATGTTGACTCACAGCCCAACTGTAAGTGGTAAGGTAAAGGTCACGGACAGAGAGTAAGGGTCGTGACAGAATTAACAGTATTAGAGCTAAGTTGGTCAGATGTGAGTCAGTATCTATAGTGAAGAAATTATACATCCCCAAAATACTGTGCATTATTAGGATACAATTGTGTCTACCAAGCTAGAAAATGTGACTGAGACACTTATTTTGAGTATGCAGGATGTCTGATAGAGGATGTACTTGTAGAGGAGACTATTCACGCTCTCAAGAGTGTAGAGATGAGCCCGAGAGATGCAATGGGTCTAGTTCTAGTAGAGATCCACCGACCTTAGTGAGGCCGCTGAGGAGCATATATCGCAATTACAACGCAGTGTAGACACGGTCATGGAGATGTTTACACAAGCTATGACCAGACTTGAGGGTAGACAGGAGAACCCTGTTGGTCAGGCTGCTACACCTGAGAGGCAAGAGCTAGCACAGCCTGTACCAAGACCTCGGGATGTAGAGGCAAAGATGCCTGTTCCTCCAGTTGAGGACATTCCCCCACCAGTTCAGGATCCTGTAGCTCCATAACAGGTTGGTGGTGAAGGAGTGTATGATTGTGATCTGGGTAGATTGAGAGAGTTTTGGAAGTTCAGACCACCTTCATTTAATGGGGTGAAGAACCCAGTGTTAGCTAAGCATTGGATACGCAGTATAGAGAAGCTCTACTGATTTTTCCATTGCTCTGACATAGAGAAGGTCACCTTTGCGGCTTTTGTGTTAGAGGATGAGGCCGAGCATTGGTGTATGGCCACGCAGCCGATGTTGAGTGCACAACACCTAGTTATAACATAGGATATATTCTTGGATGCCTTTAGGAGGTAATACATTCTAGCTACTGCTCAGAGAAAGATGCAGATGGAATTTATGACATTGACTCAGGGGAACCGGATAATGGATGAGTATGAGTCTGGATTCACATCCCTGAGCAGATATGATACCATCACTATAAGCCTTGAGGATAGAAAGGTTCAAAAATTTCTTGAGAGATTGAGACCTTCCATCAGAGCTCGATTAGCTCCACTAGACATTACCACTTATGATGAGGCAGTACGCAGAGCTCAACTATATGAGCAGGATTATGAATTGCATGCCTCGAAATTAGCCAAGAGTGGTAAAGGTAGAGATAGAGACCGGAAGTGGTTAGTGGATGATAGAGGGTTCGGAAGGGTCGAAGATTATTTGGTAAGGGGCCAAATATCGAAGAGGTACGAGAGAGGCAGTGAAGCCTCCAGTGTATCCAGCTCCACCTTTAGCTTCGAAGGGCATAGTTATTGGTGGACCTCGACCTACCACAGAGCAGTGTAGGTTATGTGGTAGATATCATGGGGGTAGACCATGCCCGTTATCGATGAGATCATGTTATAGGTGTGGTAAACCAGGGCACATAGCTCGAGAATGCCCAGAGTTGATTGATACAGCCCCACAGAAGGACAAAGAGCCAGAGAAGGCTACGGTTGAGCCACCTACACCTAAGAGGAAGGCCACAGCTGAAGAGAAAAGGAAACAAGTTGTTGGTAGAGGGCAAGTGTTTGCATTAGACTAGGCTTCCTCGGATGTGATTAAAGGTACCATCCTTGTTTTTTATTTTGAAGCATTAGCATTAATTGATCCTGGTGCCACGCATTCATTCATATCACCATTATTTGCATGTAGACTATGTGAACATGTGAAACCTGAACCCTTAGGTAGAGTTTTACTTATAAGTACTCCAGTGAAAGACAATGTAATGACGGAGTATGTAAGTTAAAAGTAGGGGAAAAGGACATGTCGGCTGATCTCATCCTATTAGCTATGAAGGATTTCGATGTAATACTAAGAATGAATTTGTTGGCTGTAAACCATGCTGTTTTAGACTGTTATACTAAGACAGTGATGTTTTCCATCCTTGAAAAATACATTGTAAGATTTGTAAGTAATGAAAGAAGTAGTAAGTTAAATTTTGAGGATAACTGATTTTGCTAACGTATATAATAATAATGTGTTGAACGTTTCATCGCCTATGTGATTGACTTGGATAAGGTGTACCTGGATATAGTTGACATCCCAATGGTTAGAGAATTTCCCGATGTCTTTCCAGAAGAATTACCAAGGTTACCCCCAGACAGAGGAATGAAATTCTGTATTGATTTAGTGCCTGGAACTGAACCGATATCCAAGCCGCTGTATAGAATGACTCCAATTGAATTGAAAGAGCTAAAGAAGCAATTGCAAGAGTTGTTGGACAAGGGATTTATCAGACCGAGTGTATCACCATGGGGAGCACCAGTTCTGTTTGTAAAGAAGAAAGATAGGAGTCTTCGACTGTGTATAGACTATTGGTTGTTGAACAAGGCTACCATCAAGAATAAGTATCCCCTTCCACAGATTGATGATCTATTAGATCAGTTGCAGGTAGCACAAGTCTTTTCGAAGATTGATTTGAGGTCTAGGTATCATCGGTTGAGGATTTGGAGTGGAGATGTGCCCAAGATAGCATTTCGGACCCATTATGGCCATTATAAGTTTTTGGTTATGCCATTTGGGTTGACGAATGCTCTTGCAGCGTTTATAACTCTAATGAATGATGTATTCAAGCCATACCTGGACAGATTCATGATTGTCTTCATAGATGACATACTGGTCTACTCGAAGTACAGGGAAGAGCACAAGCAGCATTTGAGAACAGTGTTACAGACCTTCTGAGATCAGGAGTTGTATGCTAAACTCAACAAGTGTGATTTTTGGCTGAGTGAGATATCGTTTTTGGGTCATGTAGTCTCGAGAGATAGTGTATCAGTTGATTCGTCCAAAATAAAAGCTGTGATACAGTTGGAAAGACCCAAGATAATAACAGAGATCTGTAGTTTCTTGGGTTTAGTAGGTTATTACCAACGATTTGTTGAGGGATTCTCTAAGCTGGCTGCTCCGTTGACACGTCTCACTTGAAAGAATGTGGTATTCAAGTGGGATGATAAGTATGAGAGTAGTTTTTTTGAGCTAAAGCACAGACTGACCACCGCACCTATCCTCCCCATACCCACCAGCTTAAGAGGTTATACAGTGTATACAGATGCCTCGGGACAGAGACTGGGCTGTGTGTTGATGCAGAATAAGAAGGTAGTAGCCTTTGGATCCAGACAGCTTAAGAACCATCAGAGGAACTACCCGACCCATGATTTAGAGTTGGCAACCGTGGTATTTGCATTGAAAATATGGCGCCATTACTTGTACGGTGAGAAATTTCAGGTGTATACAGATCATAAGAGCCTCAGATATCTGTATTCACAGAAATAGTTGAATATGAGGTAGAGACGACAGATAGAGCTTCTACAGGATTATGAGTGTGAGATATTGTACCATCTAGGGAAGGCTAATGTGGTGGCTGATGCCATGAGTAGGAAGAGCCTCAGAATGGTATCACACATGATAGTCAGGGAATATGAGCTGCTCGAGCAGTTTGCTCACCTCAGGTTAGATATAGACCCTCTTGATATTGACAGAGACTGTGTGATAGCTAGCTTGTGAGTGGAACCAGATTTGATTGACTGAATACGTTAGGCTCAGCATGCCGATCTACTGTGTGAGGATCGTGCGAGTTTGATTTAGAGAGGTGATGTGGCCGATTTCTTAGTGAGTGATGATGACCTACTGAGGTTTAGAGGCAGAATTTATATTCCCAATGACCCATAGTTAAAGAGACTGATTTTGACAGAAGCTCATTCCTCAAGATACACATTGCATCCGGGGAGTAAAAAGATGTATCATAACCTCCAGAAAGTGTATTGGTGGTCAGGGATGGAAAAAGATATCGTAGACTTTGTGGCAAGATATCTAATATGTCAACAAGTGAAGGTAGAGCATCAGAAGCCTGCAGGGTTATTGCAGCCTGTACCAGTAGAAATTTAGAAATGGGAGCATGTCACAATGGATTTCATCATGGAATTACTGAGGACTAAGAGGAACCATGATGCTATCTGGGTAATGGTTGACAGACTGATGAAATTTGCCCACTTTCTAGCTATGAAATCTATGGATACTTTAAGTAGTTTGGCAGAGTTGTATGTACAAGAGGTGGTAAGGCTACATGGTGTTCCAGTGAGCATCATGTTGGATAGGGATTTTCGCTTCACTTCTCGCTTTTGGAAACAATTTCAAGAAGTTATGGGAACCCGATTGAGTTTCAGTACTGCTTTCTATCCTCAGACCGATGGCCAGTCAGAGAGAATCATCCAACGTTAGAGGAAATGTTGAGAGCTAGTGTTATGGATTTTAAAGGCTCTTGGGATGATCACCTGCCGTTAGCTGAATTCGCATACAACAATAGTTACCACTCGAGTATCGGGATGGCACCATATGAGGCCTTGTATGGTAGAAGGTGTTGTTCCCCTATTGGTTAGGAAGAAGTGGGTGAAAGGAAGATTTTTGCTCCTGATTTGGAACAGCAAGCCTCTGAGGTTGTTCAGTTGATATATGAGAGATTGAGAACAGCTCAGAGTAGGTAAAAAAGTTACGTTGGCATGAGACGGAGGCCACTAGAGTTCACTGTGGGTGACTCGTTATTTTTGAAAGTTTCTCCCTTGAATGGGATTATGAGGTTCGGTAAGAAAGGTAAGTTAAGCCATCAGTATATCGGACCGTTTGAGATACTGGAGCGAGTGGGAGATAAGGCCTACAGGCTAGCATTGCCACCGGAGCTAGCAGGCATTCATAATGTCTTCCATGTGTCTATGCTTCAGAAGTACCATCCAGATTTGACCCATGTGATTCGGTATGAGCCATTGGAGCTCAAGAATGATTTGTCATACGTAGAGAAATCGATTCGGATACTGGATAGGAATGAAAATGTGCTATGGAACAAGACGATTTCGCTTATTAAGGTTCTCTAGCAGCACCACAATTTAGAGAAAGCTACTTGGGAGTTGGAGAACTCTATATAGGAAAAGTACCCCTGAGTTTTTAAGGAGTAACTTGGTTCTAATTTAGAGGACCAAATTTCTTAAAGGAGGGGAGGAATGTAAGATCCGTATTTTCATATGTAACCTTTATGATTCCCTAAGTATACATTTGTTTATGTAATATGAATCATAAGTGATGTAAGGTCCGTAAATTCGATATACACACTTGTTATATGAGTTCGTGATGTACACGCAAGTTTCATTAAGTATGAATAATAAGAAATGGACCTTTTTAAGTGATGAATGTGTATGGAATGCAAAATGAGTAATGAAGCAAATTGAAATGAAGTTAACTTTGAAATTCGGGATGAAATTCGACTAAGTAGGCTACAGAGCAAGGGGAGATCGATCTCTCCTTCAAGCCAAATCGATCTCAGTAAGCCTCACTAAGCAAGGATCAATCTCATCCCCAAGCAGACCGATCTTCTTATGCCTCAGACAGAAGCAGATCGATCTCATTTCCCTGCCAGATCGATCTGTGAAGCTTTCTGCCAAGCTAAGATCGATCTTATGTTCTTCGACAGATCGATCTCTCAAGCTTAAAACTAAATGAGAGAGTCTAAAAAGCAGCAGCAGATCAATCCCTCACTATGGAGATCGATCTTATCAAGCAATATCTATATAAACAGGGTTGCTGAACTGTAATTCACGAGAAGCAACTAAAACCTTTCCATTTTTAAAGCAAAGTGACCTAACTTTCCTCTCTAGGCTATCAACACCTTCCATTGAGATTAGAGAAGAGTTTATTACATCAAAGTTGTTCATAGAGTGGAGAAGAACAACATAGTTAAGGACAAGAGGTTGAATCATTGAATCGAAGGAGAAAAGGAGTTTTTCCTCAAAGTAGTGAAAAATGAGAAAAGCTAAGATTGGTAAGATTTCAATGCACCGATCTCTTATATGTTAATCTATACATTGGTATGAGTTAATTGGTTGAAACATTCTAGTTCATGCCTAACCTTTCAAGACCTATAAATGGTTTAATGTGTCAAAATGAGAGAAGGATTAGTAGGAAAGGATCTAATGTTGAAATAAGTATGGATTGATGTTATTGAGCATGTATATATGCTTGTGTAACAGTTTGGTGAAATACATGTACTAGAAACAATAATAGCTGCAAATGAGTATATGAGGTATTCGATGAAATGCCAAAATGAAATGAAATAATGAACTAGAGGTATTGTAAGCTTAATACTGGTTTAATACGACTCAATAGACTCGAGATTCTCGAAAATGAGTTACATACTCGAAATGGACTTATGAAAGAGTAAGGTCCAATAATGATATAACGAGGCCAAATAAGATATAAATGGCCCAATGCATTAATTTGAATACCAAGCAAGTGAAATGAAGTATATGACAATATACTGATGTGTGTAATACACAATTTCAGCTCGAGAGGATATAATTGGAGTGGATAGGACGGGTCACGAGATGTGGAAATCGAAGGAAAATGATTCTAGCGTGATTCGAGGTAAGGGACTTATGCAAGCTATTAGAGATAACTATACATATGTTTTCCTACCTGCTGTGTGCGAATGTATGTGATAAGTATATAGATATTGATATATCTAGGTGAAAACTAGGTATGAGAAGAAGTCTATAAGTATGAGTTGCATGACTTCTATGATTGTTGTGAAAAGAGTTTTTTGTAAACATTTTGAGAAAGAATAATAATAGACGGGCTCCCGGTTTAACCAATTTGCATGAAATGCTTCTAACAAGTGATTGAAGGGAAATTTACCATCTCACTCATGACTATACATGGATCCCCTTTTATTTCTTTTTTGTGTGAAATCGTGCTATAGCCTGAGGGGCAACGGTAGATTGACCAACCCTACTCGTACGTTGTTTTAAAGGATTTTTGAGAAAAACAAAAGAATGCTTGATGCCTCGGGTGATGCTGTGTGTTCCACTCAAGCCGCTCACACTAGATTTTTGGGAATCATGCTAGAGCCTTTGAGTATTTCTGTGTGTCTTGCTCTAACTATGCTCGTGTGTAATTTCCTAGTAGTACCGTGCTCGATGCCTTAGGTATGCTGTGTGTCTTACGCTGAGTTGCTCGCACGAGGTTTTTTTGATTGTACTGTGTGTTGAGTAAAACCATGTTAGAGCTGTCATGTATTGCTGTGTGCCTTGCATTACCAGCTCACATGTGGTTTATGAATGTGATGTGATGAGTACAAAATCGTGCTTGAGCCGTCGTGTACTGTTGTGTGTCTTGCACTGACCTGCTCGCACGAGATTTTGAGACAATGGAAATGGGTGATAAGGATCCACGGGAGCACGATATACCGTGAGCATTAGCCATGGAGTACGATGTTCCGTGAGTTGAGTATGAGCTGAAGGGATGATTGATCCGCCTCCCCAAGCATAGGGTTCCCGCACACCTGATCAGTGTAGCCTAGAATCCGATTATGGCATGAGTCCTATATTTATCTGTGTAATATGTTTCCCTTGCTGTGTGTCTGGGGATATTATAACCTATGATTTTGTCTCATTTACATTGATTTGCTGTGTGCAAAATAATTTCTAAAAGTGTACTCAATGCTTTTAAAGGTAAAGTTGTGTGATTCTGTGCGAATATGCATATACCCATCTAGCGAATTAATGATTTTCGCATTTGATTGAAGTTGTTTTAAAAGAATGCATATATTTTATAAGTAAAATGAATGTATACGTATTTTAAGCATGTAGATAGTGTAGTTATCTACTTGCTTTCATATTTTCCTTACTGAGCGTGTTAGCTCACCCTCTTATTTTTCCTCCTCAGATTCTACGCGGTAGTGAGTATACTGCAGTCATCCCTGCTATCGTGTTTCTTCGGTCGTCCAGCAGTATAGAGAGGTATACACTTGAAATGAGAAAAATTTTGTATCCTTTAAATTAATGCACAGTAAGGTTTGTATTTTGTATTTTGGGAGATGTGTATCATAGAAACTGATGTAAATGCTTCCGCACTTATATATATAAAAATCCAGTTTCTATTTCACTTCATTTGTATGAATTTATTAAACTAAAATGGATGAGATATGGATTGGATGTTGACTCACAGCCCAACTGTCAGTGGTAAGGAAAAGGTCACGTACAGAGAGTCAGAGTCGTGACAATAGCAGACAGAAAGATCGATCTCATAAGGGAGCCATATCAATCTTCTACTGTCTCTGCCTAGCAAGAATCGATCCTATCACAAGGGCAGATCGATCTTCAGTCATCTCAGCCTGGAAGAGATCGATCCCCCTTAGAAAATAGATCGATCTCCATTCGGCTCTGTAAAGAACAGATCGATCCCTACCCTCTACTAGATCGATCTTGTAGTTGGTAATTGAGCAGTCAGAGTAGTTGAAACCTGACAGAGATTGATCTCTCCATGATACCAGATCGGTCTCACACGCTCTCTCTATATAAGACTCATGAGATTTTTATCTGAAATCGAATTTCTCTGACCTGCAAACACCAACAAGCACCATTTTTACCCAAACCAAGCTTTCTCTCTCTAAGATTCACCATATTCTGGACAGAGTAAGAAAAAGAGGTAAGGGCAAAGTTGTTCCTCTTGGTAAAGAGAACAACATACTAGAAAATTAAAAGGTGGTTTGAACAAAAAGGGAAGAGACAAGCATTCTATAAGTTGCTCAAGAGAAGACATGTTAGGAGAGCTCATAAGGCCCTTGTTTTTAAGTATTATCATTTTATATAGATATTGGTGAATAAATAAATATATATTTAGTTGGAAATGTTTAAGTCAAGAAGGGATCATGAGCTAGCTAAGGTGTTGATAAAGATGTAGGAAGAGTTTTGAGACAATGTATGTATGTAAGATTTTATAGAATGGATGTAGTTTAGGGTGTAAAGGTATAAATAGGATGAAAAGGGAAATATTGAGTTATAATAAGTAAGAGAATGAAATCAACAATGAGAATGATGTATATTAACGATTTGATGATGTTTGGACAGCTCGGGAATCCGACATGGGAAACGAGGTTGATCCGAGACTCCGGGGTCATTGCACCACTCAAAGTGCAAGAGGTAAGGGAAATAAAATGTTTGTGCATGTGAGTTTCTAAATGATGAAAATACCTTTTTAGTGTGAAAAAGGTTTGATGAATGAGCATGTTTATGAGAAATAAGTTGATTTGATGCTTTGATGAATGTGTGAGTGTTTTTTCGGTTTGAGCTCGATTTTGATGAATTTTATGTAATTGTGAACGCAATGTTGTATAACAAAAATGAGTTTTCGAGATAACCACCATGAGCTCTACGTGAAGGCAAAACAATTTTAATATAATAATGACATATTTTACTTAGACAAAGGCTTGTCATGAGATGCACATCGATACTCCGCTTGATAGCGTTGAGTGGCCTTGCTCTGGTAGCATGTAAGATCGGGCCTTGCTCTAGTAGCATGTAAGACCGATGCCTCCGTTCTGGTAACGTGAGATGACCCTGCTCTAGTAGTGATGGGTGGCCTTGATTTGATAGCATGTAAGACTAAGGCTGTATGACTCTGATCAAGTCTACAGCAATATCATGGCCATGGATAGATGTCAACGTATTCCCTCTTCTGAGGATGCCCTCCTTGAGGATGATTTGATGTGACATGATGCGCTATGACGTTGTTTTTATATGAGTTTTATTAAATGCCTAGTTTCGACTATTTTGATGAATGACGTATTTTATGACTGTGATTTCTATCACGTATTGAGATTTGATGTTATGAAGAATTCTGATTTTTATCACGTAATTTATGCTGATGCAAACTGATGCCATTATTATTATCATTATTTCCATAAATGTTTTACATGCTCGAATACTTCTATCATGTTTTACATGCCCAAACGATGAGTTGTGATGTGATGATGATTTTATAAATCTCCCTTATCCTCCTTACTGAGCGTTTTGAGAGCTCACCCTTTTTCCTCCCCCCTCTAGATTACTTACAGTGATCAAGCTAGTACTTATCGCGTACGTGATATAGACTGGTGTACAAGATCTCCCCAGGCTATCGCTTGTACATGCATAAGGTATAAATTTAGTTCATTTTGTATCCAGACAATGATGTGATACAGACATTTGTGTTAAGTATTTTTAGGATATAATTAGGACAATATGAAGAAAATGAATTGAGTTCTATGGGCTGACCCTGTTTGGATATTATGTATTTGATTTTATGAAATAGAAATTGTGTGATTTTGGGGATAATGATTTATTATAAACACAAGTGATTAAATGACACTGTACAGGAATGCAACCCGAGTAAGAGGTTTTAATGTAAGAAAATTTTAAATTAGCCTTATTTTTGCCCTTCCGGGCTATCACAAATTTGTTTGGTATCAAAGCAAAGGTTGCCTAGTACTATTAGTGTCGAGTAATTAGAAATAGATTACATCTCAATAGTCTGTATTGCCTGGTGATGAATTGAATTTAACCGGTAAAATTATGATCGATGCTGAACGCATATGCATAGGTACGAAAGAGAAAAGAGATGAGCTGGAGATGAGGTCATCCCGGGAGGCAGGTACACCCACCTCCACCACCTGAACCACAACCGAAGAGTCTTAACTCTCGAATTAATCGGCTTGAGCAGGATGTACGATAGGGATTTGAGCAGATGACAACGCTATTTGCGTAACATTTCGGGGCTAATGCCTCAGGTACCACACTTACCCTAGCTCCTACACCACTATAGGATCTGCCCCTGCCTCCTATATAGACTTACCCAGTACCACCTGTTGCTCAGCCTCCGGCACAAACTAGACCTGATAATAGAGGTAAGAGCTGGTTGAAGGACTTTCTTAAGATGAATCCGTTGGCATTTAAAGGGGTGAAGGGTCTAGCAGAGGCAAAGGAGTGGTTGATCAAGATGAGGATCATCTTTGACTTTCTAGGATGTACTTATGCAAAGAGGGTTAATATGGGTACCTACATGCTTAAGGAACAAGCCCAATGTTGGTGGAATACCACCTAGAGTATATTAGCTGTTATCCATCCAGTGATTAGCTGGGAGATTTTTCAGTCGGCTTTTAGGACCCAATATATCCCTTACGTTACCCAGAGAAAGATGCAAGCAGAATTTTTGAATCTAGTACAGGACAGCATGACAATTGATGAATATGAGAATCGATTCAATGCATTGTTAAGATATGATCCGGAGATTGTAAGGATGAGGAACATCGAACAGAGCGGTTTGTTTATGGACCGAGACCAGCCATTCGAGACAGACTGATAGGGCTCTGCATTACTGAGTTTAATGATGCTTGGAGACAGGCATAGGAGGTTGAGAGGGGACTAGAGCTGATACAGTCCCAGTCTGAGTCCCGAGTGATAACCAGGGACAAGGGTAAGAGACCTGCAGCTTCCCATACCGACTTCAAGAGGGGTTCTTTTAAGAGACACACAGTCGAGGGACCAAAAGGGAGAGTTGATAGACCCAGGTTTCCTCCCATTACTATAGAGACCCCTCGAGGTACCAGGCTAGAGGTTAAAGTTTGCAGAGATTGTGGCTGATCGCATGAGGGAAGTTGTTCTAGAACCATACAAGGATGTTTTAGATGCGGAGACATGGGTCATAGAGTGAGAAATTGTCCCAGCCACAAAAGCCACATTCTCAAGAGAGCCTCCTAGATAGCAACCTCAAAGGATGACTCCCCAGAGACGGGCTACGGCTGCTGATAAAGGTAAGAAGTTGGTCACATAAGGACGTGTGTTTGCTTTGGATAAGGAGACTACTGACACTTCGTCTGAGACCCTACGAGGTATGCTTCTTGTTTGTAATCATGGGGCTCATGTGTTGTTTGACTCGAGATCCACGCATTCTTTTATTAATGTGCACTTTGCATGTAAACTGAGTTTAAAGCATGAATCCCTAGATTATATTTTACATGTAAATACCCCTATGTGTGAGTCCCAAAGGACGAATATGGTATGTAGAAAGTGTGAGATCAAGGTGGGAGATAGGGTAATGTTAGCAGACCTAGTTTTGTTAAGTATGCGTGATTTTGATGTGATTCTAGGGATGAATTAGTTAACGGCCAATCGTGTGAGTCTAGACTGCTATACTAAAACTGTTACCTTCTCCCTACCTGAAAAATTTAGTGTATGTTTGAATGTTAAGGAATAAAAATGCGTGAAGTTTATTGTGAGAAGATTTTTGAATATAATAATGTTACCATAAAAATAATGATTAAATTATTGATGTGAAGGTTACATCGCACTCACCTCTGACATGAGTCGGGAACATCTAAGGATAGACGACATACCAGTAGTATGTGAGTTTCCAGATGTATTCCCAGATGAATTACCTGGCTTACCACCGGAAATAGAGCTGGAGTTCATTATCGATTTAGTGCCAGATACCCAGCCAATCTCTAAACCTCCCTATAGGATGGCATTGGTTGAATTGGAAGAGTTAAAGAAACAGTTTCAAGAACTGCTTGACCAGGGTTTTATTAGACCTAGTGTGTCACCATGGGGAGCTTCGATTTTATTTGTAAGGAAAAAGGATGGTAGTCTCAGATTGTGCAGAGATTACTGATTACTGAACAAGGCTACGGTAAAGAATAAATACCCCCTGCCAAGAATAGACGATTTGTTTGATCAGCTGAGAGGGCCTTCTGTCTTTTCCAAGATTGACTTGAGATCGGGCTATCACCATTTAAGAATTAGGAAAGCGGATATTTCGAAGATGGCCTTTAGAACTAGATATGGCCACTACGAGTTTTTAGTGATGCCCTTTGGTTTGACGAATGCCCTTGCTGCTTTCATGAGTCTAATGAATGAGCTATTTCAAGACCATCTATATCAGTTTGTGATAGTCTTCATTGATGATATCCTTGTGTATTCTCGATCTCATGAGGAACATGCACAGTATTTAAGGATTGTGCTGCAGATACTCAGAGATAGGCAGTTTTATGGGAAGATCAGTAAGAGTGTGTTTTGGTTGGATCAAATAGCTTTCCTTGGTCATATTGTATCTAAGGACGGGGTGTTAGTTAATCCGTCTAAGATAGAGGTTGTACTTAATTGAGAGAGACCGGGGATAATTACAGAGATTCAAAGTTTTATGGGGCTTACAGGGTATTATAGAAGGTTTGTTGAAGGATTTTCTAGAATTGCCGCTCCTTTGACCAAGCTCACATGTAAGGAGATTCCTTTTGTATGGTCTGAGTAGTGTGAGTAGAGTTTCCAGGAATTAAAGAGGAGATTAACGATGACACCTGTGTTGACTATCCTAAATGGATCTAGAGGCTTCACAGTGTACAGTGATACCTCTCAACAAGGATTGGGGTGTGTGCTCATGCAGTATGGGAGAGTAGTCGCCTATGGCTTGCGACAGTTGAAGGATCATAAGTGAAACTACCCCACACATGATTTGGAGTTGGCCGCAGTGGTGCTTACATTAAATATCTGGCGACATTACTTATATGGGGAAAAGTTCCAGATATTTACTGACCATAAGAGCCTGAGATATATATTTGACTAAAAGGAGTTAAACATGAGACAAAGGAGATGGATGGAACTCCTTAAGGACTATGATTGTGAGATACTCTATCATCCGGGGAAGGTGAACGTAGTTGCTGATGTCCTAAGAAGAAAAAGTATGGTATCTGCTATGATGATCAGGGAATGGGACTTGTTAGAACAGTTCGTCGGGCTCAGGGTCAAAGTTAAGGAAGCAAAGGTCGGTTTTATGGCTAGCTTACGGATAGAGCCCAGTATTATGGATCAAATTAGAACCGGGCAGCGAAATGATTGGAGGCTATTGGATATGGTTAGCCAAGCCGAACAGACCTCATAGTCAGATTTCATGGTCAGTGACAATGGGTTATTGAGGTTTAAAGGTCAAATTTGTGTTTCGAATGATGAAACCCTGAAGCAACAAATACTGAGAGAGTCTTACTGCTCGCGATACACCATGCACTCAGGAAGTACCAAGATGTACCAGGATTTGAGAAGGGTATATTAGTGGAGTGGTATGAAGCGAGATGTGGCAGAATATGTGGCCAAATGTTTGGTGTGCCAACAAGTGAAAGCTGAGCACCAAAAGCCTAGAGGATTGCTTTAACCTTTTCCTGCGCCTACATGGAAATGAGAACATATCACCATGGACTTTATCATGGGATTACCGAGAACCCAAAAAGGTCATGATGCAATATGGGTGATAGTGGATAGATTAACGAAGAGTGCCCACTTCTTTGCCATCAAAAGCACGGATACATTGAGTACCTTAGCCGAGTTATATGTTAGAGAGATAGCTAGACTGCATGGGGCTCCAGTGAGTATTACATCTAATAGAGATTCTCGATTCGCCTCCAGGTTTTGGACTCATTTTCAGGAGGCCATGGGATCTCGATTGAATTTTAATACTGCCTATTTTCCTCAGACTGATGGTCAGTCTAAGCGAACTATACAGACCTTGAAGGACATGTTGAGGACGTGTACGATGGACTTTAAGGGATCATGGGACGATCACCTGCCCCTTGCCAAGTTTTCGTACAACAATAGCTATGAGGCGAGTATTGGTATGACACCTTATGAGGCTCTGTATGGTAGGAGGTGTAGATCCCCTATAGCTTGGGAAGAAGTGGGTGACAGGAAAATAAATGCTCCCGAACTCGTTGAACATGTAGCTCAGGATGTGAAGATCATTTGTGATAGACTACGGGCTGCTCAGAGTAGACAGAAAAATTACACATATGTGTGCGTAGGCGACCACTCGAGTTTTAAGTTGGAGATTCAGTATTCCTTAAGATATCTCTAAGTAAAGGTATCATGTGTTTTAGGAAGAAAGGGAAATTGAGTCCTCGATACATAGGACTGTTTGAGATCTTGGAGAGAGTGGGAAACGTTGCTTACTGGTTGGATTTACCTCTACAATTTTTCGGGATACACAATGTCTTTCAAGTATCCATGTTGAGGAAATATAATCCGGATCCCTCCCATGTCATCGAGTATGAAGCATTAGATATTCAGGGAGATATGAGTTATGTAGAAGAACCCATTTAGATACTCGACAAGAAGGAAAAGGTACTTCAAACAAAAGGGATTCCCTTGGTTGAGGTCCTCTGGAAGCACCACTCAATGGAGGAAGCAACGTGGGAAATAGAAAGTCTTATGAAGGAAAACTACCCTCAACTATTTAATGGATCGAGTTGAGTTGAATTTGGAGGACCACATTCTCTGAAGGTGGGGAGATGTGAGACTTGTGAATTCTATGTACTTAAGCTATGAGGTTACAATGTGAGATTTATAAATTGGTGAATGTAGTTATGATATTTCGATGTACACCCAAGTTCTAAATCAAATGAAGTATAAGAGGATAAAGTTTTTAAGTCTTAAATGTGTATGAATTGAAATATGGTCTGTGAAGTAGATTATGGTAAGTTTTACCTTGAGATTCCTATAAATTTATGCAGCAATAGTGAAATTTATGAAGTCCAGATCGATCTCATGGGGAAGGAAGATCGATCCTATGACTCTAGAATGCAATAAGTATACAATAGTAGACATGCAGATCGATCTCATAAGGGAGCAAATCGATCTCCTATTGTCTCTGCTTAGCAAGAATCGATTCTGTCACAAGGGCAGATCGATCTTCAGTCATCTCGACATGGAAGAGATCGATCCCCCTTAGAAAACAGATCGATCTCTATTTGGTTCTGTAAGGAACAGATCGATCCCTACCCTTTACCAGATCGAACTTGTAGTTAGTAATTGAGCAGTTGGAGTAGTTGAACCCAGGATGAGATCTATCTCCCCATGATACCAGATCGATCTCACAAGCTCTGTCTAAATAAGAATCATGAGATTTTTACCTGAAACTGAATTTCTCTCACCTGCAAACACCAACACTCACCATTTTTACCCAAACCAAGCTTTCTCTCTCTAAGATTCACCACATTCTGGACAAAGTAAGAAAAAAAGGTAAGAGGCAAAGTTGTTCCTCTTGGTAAAGAGAATAACATACTAGAAAATCAAATGGTGCTTTGAACAAAAAGGGAAGAGACAAGAATTCTACAAGTTGCTCGAGAGAAGACAAGCTAAGTGAGCTCACAAGGCCCTTGTTTTTAAGTATTATCATTTTATATAGATATTAGTGAATAAATATATATATATTTAGTTGGAAATGTTTAAGTCAAGAAGGGATCATGAGCTAGCTAAGGTGTTGATAAAGATGTAGGAAGAGTTTTGAGATAATGTATGTATGTAAGATTTTGTAGATTGGATGTAGTTTATGATGTATGGGTATAAATAGGATGGAAAGGGAAATGTTGAGTTAGAATAAGTAAGAGAATGAAATCGACAATGAGAATAATGTATATTAACGATTTGATGATGTTTAGATAGCTTGGGAATTCGACATGAAAAACGAGACTAATCCAAGACCCGAGGGTCATTGCACCACTCAGAGTGCAATAGGTAAGGGAAATAAAATGTTTATGCATGTGAGTTTCTAAACGATGAAAATACCTTTTTAGTGTGAAAAAGGTTTGATGAATGAGCATGTTTATGAGAAATGAGTTGATTTGATGCTTTGATGAATGTGTGAGTGTTTTGTCGGTTTGAGCTCGGTTTTGATGAATTTTGTGTAATTGTGAACACAATGTTTTATAACAGAAATGAGTTTTAGAGATAACCATCATGAGCTCTATGTGAAGGCAAAATGATTTTAATGCAATAATGATATATTTTACTGAGGCTAAGGCTTGTTATGAGATGCACATTGATACTCTGCTTGATATCGTTGAGTGGCCTTGCTCTGGTAGAATATAAGATCGGGCCTTACTCTAGTAGCATGTAAGATCGATGCCTTCGTTCTGGTAGCGTGAGATGACCCCGCTCTGGTAGCGATGGTGGCATTGCTTTGATAGCATGTAAGACCGAGGCTGTACTACTTTGATCAAGTCTACAGCGATATCATGGCCATAGATAGATGTCGACGTATTCCCTCTTTTGAGGATGCCTTCTTAAGGATGATTTGATGTGATGTGATGTGCTATGACGTTTTTTTTATCTGAGTTTTATTAAATGCCTGGTCTCAACTATTTTGATGAATGACGTATTTTATGACTGTGATTTCTATCACGTATTGAGATTTGATATTATGAGGAATTGTGATTTTTATCACGTAATTTATGCTGATGCAAACTGATGCCATTATTATTATCATTATTTCCATAAATGTTTTACATGCTCGAATACTTCTATCATGTTTTACATGCCCAAACGATGAGTTGTGATGTGATGATGATTTTATAAATCTCCCTTATCCTCCTTACTGAGCGTTTTGAGAGCTCACCCTCCCCCCCCCCCTCCAGATTACTTGCAGTGATCGAGGTAGTACCTGCAGCGTACGTGATGTAGGTTGGTGGACAAGATCTCCCCAAGCTATCACTTGTACACGCGCAAGGTATAAATTCAGTTCATTTTGTATCCAGACGATGATGTGATACAGACATTTATGTTAAGTATTTTTGGGATGTAATTAGGACAATATGAAGAAAATGAATTGAGTTCTGTGGGTTGACCCTATTTGGATATTATGTATTTGATTTTTTGAAATAGAAATTGTGTGATCTTGGGGATAATGATTTACTATAAACATAAGTGATTAAATGACACTGTACAAGAATGCAACCCGAGTAAGAGGTTTTAATGTAAGAAATTTTAAATTAGCCTTATTTTTCACAATTCTAGACTATCACATATATTGTGGGTGTAAATGAAGACTTAGGTTATTAATATGGTGAATGTGAAATTAGAATAATAAGATTGGCCAAAATAGCTTAAACCGATACTTAAATCGGTAAAACTGAAAAAGTAGAAAAAATCGACAAAAAGGTCAAAATCGGTCAAACTTTGAAATGATAAACATATATTTGGATATGTTGAGATGAAATTAAGCAATATTTGATGGGTTGATATTGTTTTAGGCAGCTCGAGAGATCGACATGTTTAACAGGGCAATACCGGACCCCTGTGAATTAACGTTGCTTCAACCTGGTAGAGGTAAGGGGTGCAATTTAACATAGTTCTGACCATCTATGCCTATTTATGATTTGTAAAATGGTTTATGAAGTATGAAGAACTTTCAAAAAGAAAATAAATAATGATAAACTGGGTTTTTAGCCATTATACACCAGTTTTAACACATGGATGCTTTGTAGTTCTCTATACGACTTTATATTTATGTTTCAAAGGAATTTTTGATGATTTTGAAAGTGAGTAAGTAAGAAAAAAAAGAGATTTTGAGACTATAAGGCTTTCCAATTAGCTTGCCCACTGCTTGTGGCGCTCCGGCTCCATCACTCGTGGTGCCCAATACGTTGGACCTGGGTAGTACTTGTCTTCACCTGTGTGGTGATATGATTTCTCGTAGTATCTCGTGCCCGTGGAGCACGCATGTATGTCTCTCACAAGACGAGTGCTTTGGTGCTCGTGCCCTAGCTGTGTACTAGTGTATGTTAAGTTGTTCAGATACTACCCATGATAATGTTTGTTATACGACCTTGATCCAGTCTACAGCCCCCCTGTCAGGACCCTATTCTCAATCCATGACTTTATCCAAAATCACTACAAATTTTTCGCATTCTTAACTTACCTTTCCGCTCTTCAATGGTTGGGCTGTGATTCGATGTCAGAGTCCTCGCTTACCACATCATCCATTTCATACTTACATGTCAATATATTATTACTGACTGTAACTGCTTTTATTATACATGTAAGATTTTGTAAAATCTAATACAAATACATTCCCCATAATATATATCGTATACATCACTGTGCTGTTTCTATGTTTAGATACACAACTGTACATAATATGTATACCTGGCGATCTGTTGAGTTAATGTATTTTGAAATGACAAAACATGTTAATACAATAATGTTAAGATGGTATACAAACATGTTTAGATGATATCAGGACCAGAACTTAGAGTTCTGCTGATGAGAGATCGATCTGATGTGTGAGAGATCGATCTCCTGGGTTTATACTTGATGAGAGATCGATCTCATAATGGAAGAGATCGATCTGGCAAGCCTTAAAACGGTGTAAAGGGTTTATGGTAAAAAGAGATCGATCTGCAAGGGTTAAGAGATCGATCTGCTCTAAGTCAGAGAACTTAGGAGATCGATCTGGTAAGGAAGAGATCGATCTGCTCTAAGTCAGAGAACTTAGGAGATCGATCTGGTAAGGAAGAGATCGATCTGCTCAAAGTCAGAGAGCTTTAGAGATCGATCTGGTGTATTGAGAGATCGATATTTCCTCAAACAGAGAGGATAGGAGATCGATCTGCCTATTCGACAGATCGATCTGCCTCTGCCTATTCAAACTAACAGATCGATCTGGTAATGTATGAGATCGATCTCCCTGTGTATTTGTGCTTTGTTATTGCAGGATTTAAAACTAGGAGATCGATCTGGCCAAGATAGGAGATCGATCTGTCTGACCACTGGAGGTTCCCAATGGCTATTTTCTTCAAATCTCAACGGGAAAAACTGCATTTAATGCTCCAACTACCCAACCTTCAGTATATAACCAAGCATTGAAGACAAAGAGAATAGAGAGAGACTATCACTGAATATTCCAAACATTCTCAAGCTTTAATTCTTTCATTCATTGTATCTCTATTGCTCATTTATTGAGATTTATTGTACAAGCTTAAGTACTACAAGCTTTGTTAGTCCTACCCACTAAAAAGCCTTATTCTGTATTCATCCACACCTTAAAAGAAAAGAGGATTGTTCCTCAGTGAGTGTTATTGTAAAAGGGTGAATACATTTTCTGTATTGCTAAGGGTAGAGAGGTTATTCCTTGACCTGTAAAAGGAAATTTGTAAACTCTATTGAAAGAGAGAAAGAAACCACTTGACAAGAAGGTCAAGGAGAGAGGACGTAGGCAAGAGTTGGCCGAACCTCTATAAGTTGCTGTGTTTGTTTCTCTTTCCCTCTCTTTGCATTAAATTGTTATATTGCACTGTTTTATTCATTATCATTTGTGTTTGAATTGTGATTATTTTAAAATCTGCCATAGTTATTAGAAAACCGATTCACCCCCCTCTCGGTAGAGCCATCAATTGGTATCAGAGCTAGGACTCTCTAATCACATAGGAACAACTTCCTAAGAGTAGAAACGATCAAATGGCTCATAACAATGTAGCAACTAATTTGATAGGAGAGGGGCACTCCACTGTTAGACCTCCCATGTTCAATGGTGAACATTATTCTTATTGGAGGACTAGGATGATGCTATTTATTCAAGCAAACGACTATGAAGTATGGAGAATTATAGTTAAGGGACCTCAAATCCCTACAAAGAAAATAGAGGGAGGAGATATTCCCAAAGAAGAAGATGAATGGGACTCTAATGATATTAAATGTGCACAGCTAAATGCTAAAGCTATGCACACATTATTTTGTGCTTTAAGTCCTAATGAATATAATAGAGTCTCCGGGTGTGATAATGCCAAACAAATATGGGATAAATTGGCAATAACTCATGAGGGTACAACCCAAGTGAAGGAGACAAAAGTAGGTATGCTCACACATGATTATGAGCTCTTTAGGATGAAGGAAGAAGAATCCATTAGTGATATGTTCACTAGGTTTACAGATATAATTAATGGATTAAAATCTTTAGGAAAAATATATTCTAATATTGAAATGGTAAAGAAAATTTTAAATAGCTTACCTAAGTCATGGGAAGCTAAGGTAACAGCAATAGAGGAATCTAAGGATCCACACACATTGTCCTTAGATGAATTAATAGGTTCCTTGCTAACTTATGAGATGAAGCTTAAAAGAAATGAAGAGCCACCCAAGAAAGTGGGTGTTGCTCTAAAATCCACTGCTGAAAAGGAAATTAAAAATAAGAGTGGCAGTGAGGAGGATATTGAGATGGCAATGTTTGCCAAAAGATTCAATAAATTCATGAGGATGAGAGCTGGAAATAGCTATAGGAGAAACAATAGGAGAGAACAAGAGGAAGTAGGTAGAAAAGACTCTATTGTGTGTTTTGAATGTAAAAAACCTGGACACATAAAGTTTAACTGCCCTCTTCTCAAAAGATCTAATGATAGGTTTCATAAAAAGAAGGCGATGGTCGCAACATGGAGTGACAGTGATGGCTCCGATGATGAATCAAATGAAGACATTGCCAACCTATGCTTCATGGCAATTGATGAGGATGAAAAGGTAACATCTAATATCAATGAATACTCTTTTGATGAACTGCAAGATGCATTTGATGATTTAGCATTAGAGTATGAATCTATGAGCATGAAGTATAAAAAGTTAATATCCAAATTAAAAAGGGAAAATGAGATAATGTTACAAGATAATTTGGAATGTGAGAAGAAACTAGAGATTGCAAATCTAGAAATTTCTGACCTTAAGGAGAAAAATAGGAATTTACATAACTCCTTTAATAGGTTTCACATGGGGCAACAAAAGCTAGATAGCATGTTAGAAACCCAAAGGGCATTTTTTGACAAAAATGGCTTAGGGTATAATGGACAAAGTAGGGAAACCCATCTTAAGAGTTTTATTGCTAGGAAGAGCATGAATAAACCTGAAATTACTTGTTCATATTGTAATAAGAAGGGACATAAGTCACATTATTGCAATATAAAGATGAGGAATCTTAAAAGAAAAATTGTAAAAAGAATATGGATTCCAAAAGAGGTAATTCATTCCAAGGACTGCAATGCATTAGCAAAATGGATCCCAATGGGATCAAGAATTTCATTTACTAACCTCCAAGGACCCAAGAGAATTTGGGTACCTAAGACTTGAGTGTGTTTATTTTTTTTGTTGTAGGTGATTGAGCATAGCCACAAAGCTAAAACAAAAGAAGCTTGGTACTTAGATAGTGGATGCTCAAGGCACATGACGGGTGATAAAAGCCATTTCAATTCCTTCAAATCGAAAATTGGTGGAGAAGTCACTTTTGGGGACAACTCCAAAGGCCAAGTGGAAGGAAGTGGCTCAATAGGTAATAATCATTTCTCTTTAGAAAAAGTATTACTTGTTAGGGGTCTAAAGCATAACTTGCTAAGCATTAGTCAACTTTGTGACAAAGGTTACAAAGTAATTTTTGATTGCATGAAATGTAATGTTATAGATCCTAAGTCAAATAAAATTCTTCTTCTAGGTCATAGGCAAGGTAACATATATATAGTCTACCTTAATGAACTCAAAAACGAAAACATTTGCTTAATGGTAGATAACAAAAAGGAATATTGGTTATGGCATAGGAGACTAGGTCATGCTAGCATGCATGTGCTATCCAAATTAGCTAGAAAGGATCTAGTTATAGGCTTACCCAAAATATCCTTTGATCATGAAGAAATATGTGAAGCTTGTGTTAAAGGAAAACACAAGAGAACAACCTTTAAGCCTAAGAATAGTGTATCCATCACTAGGCCTCTTCAATTACTGCATTTAGACTTATTTGGACCAACTAGAACCACTAGCCTAGGTGGGAAACACTATGGTTTTGTAATAGTTGATGATTACACTAGGTACACTTGGGTGTTCTTTTTGAGAGTAAAAAATGAAGCCTTAGAGAAATTCATAACTTACTCAAAGGTGACTCAAAATGAAAAAGGATATACAATAACAAGCATTAGAAGTGATCATGGCAAAGAATTCGAAAATATAGGATTTGATGAGTATTGCAATGATCAAGGAATTAGTCATAATTTTTCAGCCCCTAGGACACCACAACAAAATGGTGTAGTTGAGAGAAGAAATAGAACTTTGGAAGAGATGGCTAGGACCATGTTATGTGAAAATAACTTGCCAAAGTATTTTTGGGCTGAAGCTATAAACACATCATGTTATATAATCAATAGAGCTATGATAAGACCCTTGCTAAAGAAAACTCCTTATGAGCTCTACAAAGGTAAGAAGCCTAACATTAGTTACTTCCATCCTTTTGGCTGCAAATGCTTTGTTCTAAATAATGGAAAAGATAATTTAGGAAAATTTGATGCCAAAAGTGATGAGGGAATATTTCTAGGATATTCATTGAATTCAAAGGCTTATAGAATTTATAACAAAAGAACATTAATGGTTGAAGAATCTATTCATGTTGTATTTGATGAATCAAATAATATATCTAAAGATTCAACCAACAATGATGAAAATGTTGAGATATTTGATGAAGGCTTAGAAGATGACTTTCTAGAAAAGCTGATTTGAATAAAGAAGATGAAGAAGAAATAGAAGTTTTAGAAAGAGAACCTAGAGCACCAAGAGAGTTAGGATATGTAAAAGATTGTGAAATAGTGGGAGATCCAACTCTTGGAGTTAGAACTAGGTCATCCTTAAGGAATATGTGCCAATATATAGCCTTTGTATCTCAAATAGAGCCTAGGAATGTCAATGAAGCCTTAGAGGATAATAATTGGTTCCTAGCAATGCAAGAAGAGTTAAATCAATTTGAGAGAAGCAAAGTATGGAAACTAGTTCCAAGGCCTAGTGATCACTTTATAATTGGAACTAAATGGATATTCAAGAACAAAATGGATGAAAATAGTGTGATCATAAGGAATAAGGCTAGGCTAGTTGCTCAAGGCTATAGACAAGAGGAAGGCATAGACTATGATGAAACATATGCACCGGTAGCTAGATTAGAGGCAATAAGAATGTTACTTGCCTTTGCATGTTATAAAGATTTCAAGTTATATCAAATGGATGTAAAGAGTGCATTCTTGAATGGTTTCATTAATGAAGAAGTCTATGTAGAGCAACCTCCCGGATTTGAAAATCATGAATTTCCTGAACATGTTTTCAAATTGTCTAAGGCACTTTATGGGTTAAAACAAGCTCCTAGAGCTTGGTATGAAAGGTTGTCAAAGTTCTTAATAGAAAAAGGGTTCTCAAGAGGAAAGGTAGACACCACATTATTCATCAAAAATAAAAATAAGGACTTACTAGTTGTACAAGTATATGTAGATGATATAATTTTTGGTTCAACTAATGAGTCTTTATGTCAAGAGTTTGCTAAGATCATGCAAGGGGAATTTGAGATGAGCATGATGGGAGAACTCACATTCTTCTTGGGACTTCAAGTGAAGCAAACAAAGGATGGAACATTCATCAATCAAGCAAAGTACACCAAGGACTTGCTCAAGAGATTTGGGATGGACAATTGCAAACCTCAAACCACTCCAATGGGCACCAACATCAAGCTTGACAAAGATGAAAGTGGTAAGTGTGCAGACACTAAACTCTATAGGTCTATGATTGGTTCTTTGCTTTATTTAACTGCTAGTAGACCAGATATATTGTTTAGTGTGTGCCTTTGTGCTAGATTTCAATCCTCTCCTAGGGAATCACATCTATTGGCAACTAAGAGAATTTTTAGATACCTCAAAGATACTCCCTCACTAGGACTTTGGTATCCCAAAGACTCCACTTTTGCCCTTCATGCATTTTCAGATGCTGATTTTGGAGGATGCAAAATAGATAGGAAAAGTACTTCAGGTACTTGCCAATTCTTAGGAAATAGGTTAATTTCTTGGTTCTCCAAGAAGCAAAACAGTGTAGCTCAGTCCACAACTGAAGCTGAGTACATAGCAGCTGGAAGTTGTAGTGCTCAAGTGTTGTGGATTAAACAACAAATGAGAGATTATGGTATTGACATGAAACAAGTGTCTATTAAATGTGATAATACCAGTGCCATTAATCTGTCTAAGAATCCTATACAACACTCCAGAACCAAGCACATAGAAATTAGACATCACTTCCTTAGAGATCATGTACAAAAAGGGGATATAATCTTAGAGTATATTGATACTACACATCAAATAGCTGATATATTCACCAAACCCCTTGATAGAGATAGGTTCTGTATCCTTAGAGGTGAATTAGGACTCATGAATATGCCTTAGGACTTTCATGTTGTAAAAATCTTGATTTCAAGTTGTTTTTAAAGAGTTTTTGCAAAAATTTTCTGGCAAAAAGGATGAGAGATCGATCTCCTTGAGATATAGATCGATCTCTATCCCTTAAACAAGCCTAAACTATCAAGGTTAAGCTAAGCAGATCGATCTTCTAACCATAAGATCGATCTCCTTTCGTTTCTGTTTAGAGGCAGATCGATCTGTCCACACGACAGATCGATCTCATCAAGCTTCCGCATTCTACAGATCGATCTTTGCATTTGGCAGATCGATCTGCCTAAGCCTCTGTTAAACGACAGATCGATCTGTGTGTGTAACAGATCGATCTCCTTAAGCCTCTGTTTGCGACCAGATCGATCTGTCCCTATGACAGATCGATCTCTCTTCGCTTCTGGGAGTACCAGATCGATCTGTCGCCTCGACAGATCGATCTCCTTTGCCTTGGAGTATAAATACCCGCGAAAAATCCCCAAATCTCCCAAAACCTAAAATTCAAATTCTCCAATTCCCTCGCATCCTCTTCTTCAATTCCTCCTCAGATCGATCCTCGTACGGTATTCCTTGAGTCTCGGTGTCAAATTCCGGTATAGTAACCTACATTTCTCACTAATTTCTCAAAAATTTTCTCTGATTTGTGTTGTTATTCATTCTAGGGCAACCCGAGGTACTGTTTCATTGCTTTTCTCTCTGTTGAATTTGTTTAGGCGAATTTAGAATCTAGAATCATGCCTAGGAAGTCAGTAGCAAACAAACCCCCTAGAACCACAGGAGAGGCCGGTTCCTGTCACGCCCCGAAAATGCGGAAAATAGGGCTAATTTAAAACTTTTTGCTCATCAATTCACAATTAAAGGTGCATTCCTGTGCAGTGTCATACATCATCATAATTATCATGCCTCAGGATCTCATCATGATATAATAAATATTGTGCTATACCCATTACTCGATTACAAGTTAATTAATCCTAATACATCCCATACAATGACATACTTCAAGTGTCTGTAATCACATTAATAGTCTGGGTACATGAAAAGATAAAATATACCTCAAATACAATATATATAGGGCCTGGAGCTCAAGTCCTCCACTAGCCACTACTCCGTACGCCGCAGGGAGATCCTTCTTCACTTGAAGTACTCTGGGAGGGGGAGGAAAATAGGGTGAGCTTCTAAATCGCTCAGTAAGGGGGTAAAGGAATCAGTTATATAAACCATTTCACACATCACAAATATGTATTTGTTTATAAAGCTCATTCGAAATCGTAGCATGAAAGTTCTCAAAACATCATCTCATAACTCGTTAAATCATGTGAAAACATGAAGATAAAAGGCTCCACATCGAGCACTCACAAGCATGTGTAAAGATATGCAATAATGGCTGTTCTCAAATACGTGATAAAAATCACCTCGGTAAATCACACGTGACAAGGTCACAAAACACAACTCATGTGTAAAACGAGACTATGCAATAAAACTCAATTAAAACTCGTCATGGCACATCAAATATATATAAGCTCCTCTGGGTGCGCATCCCAGGCATCCTCGTATAGAGGGAACGTCGACAATATGGTCGTGTGCAAAGTATATTGGACTTATATGTTACCAGAACAAGGCCCGGCCTTACTTGCTACTAGAGCAATGCCTCGCCTAATGCACACTGACACGTGGTCCCTGGGTCGGTTCCCAGGCGGCCCACTCTCTCGGTCTTACATGCTACCAGAGCAATGCCTCCCAACGCTACCAGAGCGGAGGAATAATCGGACTTACATGTTACCAGAACAAGGCCTGTGGTCCCTGGGTCGGTTCCCAGGCGTCCCACAATATCGGTCTTATATGCTACCAGAGCAAGGCCCGTGGTCCCTGGGTCGGTTCCCAGGCGTCCCACTATATCGGTCTTATATGCTACCAGAGCAGTGCCCGATGTGTATTCAACATGACACGCCTAAGTCTCAATCATTAGCCATTATCTTATAAAACGTTATGCCTTCACGTAGAACTCATAATGGTTTTCTCTTAAAAACTCATTTAAAACATTTGTGTACTCAACACAAAACATATTAAAACCGAGTTCCAACCGGCAAAACACGCACACATTTTCTCAAATCTCAATATCGCCTTAACGTAGAGCCCAATTTACTTTTCACGCAACTCAAAGGTTTATAAAGCAGTTTCACACTTAGCTTATAAACTCATAAAATAATGGGCTCCAACCGGCTATAAAAACCGTGTGCAATTACATCACAACACAAAACATGCTTGTATTCTCAAATCATGGTTCATGCTAACAATTCATCAAAATACATACACAAAATGGTTTAGTTTTTCCCTTACCTCTTTGCACCTCGTATAGTGCAATCGTTCCCCCGTATCACGGACTAGTCTCGCATTCCACTCTGGAACTCCCGAGCTGTCCAAACGATGTTAAAACATCAATACTCAACATCACATAACCTCAATTCTCAAAATCGAGCATAATTGCTCATAACACCTCAATTCTCTTGATTTCTCGTAACTCAACCCTAAGCTACAACCTCATTCACAATATCCCAAGATCCTACATTCCTCATGCCAATTATTTAGGCTAATTCTCCATATTGTCCAATTTTCCATTTATAGCTCACAATTTCCTAAATTCACCAAAATTCTCAAATATACATATCACTCCTACCACATTGAAATTTAATCAATCCCTAGTCATTTCTCAACCATTTCAACACAATTACAACCACCAATAACATCAAAATCAACTCAAATATCAAGATCGAGGTTTAGAAATTACCCAAAGTTTGTGAGACGCACAACTCACGCCTCGATCCGATTCGTCCTTCGATTTCCAAGTATGTTGTTCTCCCTTTGATGAGGAACAACTTTCCTTCTTCCCACAATAGCTGATTCGGCCGGAAATGGGTGATTTGGAGGAGTGAGAAACTAGGTTTTCAAAAAAATGGAGGTTTGGAAGAGAGAGAAAGTGAGATTTCAGGAGAAAACACGGGTCCCTTATATAGACTGGAGGTAGGAGATCGATCTGCCTCTTGATGAGATCGATCTGTGTTTGAAATTTGGGGACGATCTGGGCAATTTTATGCCTAGGAGATCGATCTGTCGAGGGGTGAGATCGATCTCTTTATGGCTTTATGAGATCGATCTGCTCCTAAGGAGATCGATCTTCTCCCCAAACAGAAGCATTTGGAGATCGATCTCTTCCTCATGAGATCGATCCCTTATCAAACAGATTCATAAGGAGATCGATCTCTTCCATTGGAGATCGATCTGCTCCTCAAATTTCCCCTTCCTCGTCATGTTTAACTCACCAGATCGATCTCTCCTTCTCCCAGATCGATCTGTCCTCATACTTCATGCTCATTTTACACACTTAACACATAAATCTCCAATTATAATTCGTACAATTCACTTAGCTCAATAAATTACACTTCAATTTATTATTACATCATTAAAATATGTCTGAAATTCTCAGATCTCACAGTTCCTCGTCCCAACCCACTCCTTCCGCTTCCATCGCTTCTTTCAATAGGTGTTTTAAAACACCTGCAAAAAGGAAGCGATACGAAGAGTACTTCTCAACCATGCCAATTAAGCATTGGCGGACTATAGATTTTTCTTTCCTCAATCACATCGACTTTCCATACCTATCAAAATTTGAGGAATTTGGTTGGGCGAAATTTTTGAAAATAAACACTCCCGTACCTCAAAATCTCGTTCGTGCATTCTTTTCCAATGCCGAACTCAATTACGATCCCATTGATTCCTGTCAAATACTTGGTTTCACAACGTTTGTCATGGGACGCTCAATTGCCGTAACCCCTGAAATTTTAGCCCAAGCCTTCGACATACGTGACGAAGGTTTGACAAACGAAGATGAAGAGGTTCCCTTAGAGTTTGATATTCCCGGGGAAATGGCAAGTGAACTTCCGATGCATCCCCGACTACTCCATCTCATCATCTCGTGGAACCTTCGTCCGTTTGGTACTCGACACTCAACTATTCGGAGGCTAGATAGGTTTTGGATTCATCATATCCATACCACCAGTCAAAAACTCAATCTAGTTCACTTCATCTTCCAAGACTGGTTAAAAATAGTCCGAGGCCAAGCGACAACGATAGTGTTTCCTCAACCGTTGGCATACTTTCTTCAACGCCTCAAGATAGACAGCAGTTGCGAAACCGGAGAACTGCCCTCTCCCAAGAGCGTCCTCAACATCGGGACCCTACATCACATGGGATACTACAAAGATTTCCGGGGAGAGTGGACGAAAAAGCAAGAACAGCAACCTGCTGAGGCTGAGGATGACCACACTGCTGAACCAGCACCCCTACCTGCAGCACCCGCTTCAGAACCGTTGTCCTCCACGGCTGCGCAAACTGCACAAACATCGTCTCCTGCTGACTTGGAGCTGATCGTGAAGATGATAAGCAACCTCAGTCAGAGGATCGATGGAGGACATACCACTCAGCAGCGTATGATTGCCGAATTGACTCAACGAGTGGATCACCTTCAAGACACTCAAAAGTCGATGTTCGATAAATTTCAAGAAACTCAAGAGGCAATGTTCGATGAACTTCAAGTGACGCGCACGCATGTTGAGGAGCTTTTGGATCGTGATCCTCCCTCACATTAGGCGTTAGGTGTATGGTTTAGTTTAGTTATATCATTCCGCACTGCTCTTTGTACTGAATTTGCTTGAATGCAATATAAATTGATTGATTATGAAAATGTGGCATTTTGTGAGTCAATGTTGATTTTGAAATGACATGAGTCTTCAATCTTTTGTGACTGATATGACAAAAAGGGGGAGAAGAAACATGTGTTAAATGTTTAAAAGGATTATAGGATGATTTAATTGAGGGGGAGTTAGGATGATTTAATTGAGGGGGAGTTAAGAGCTAGAGCTAACTAAGGGGGAGTTAAGATTTAACTAAGGATGAGTTAAATCTTTAACAAAGTCAAAAGCTCACAAAAAGGGGAATTTTGCAAATTCACTAAACATGTTTATTGGATGAGTTTTGTCATATCAAAAAGGGGGAGATTGTTGAGTTAATGTATTTTGAAATGACAAAACATGTTAATACAATAATGTTAAGATGGTATACAAACATGTTTAGATGATATCAGGACCAGAACTTAGAGTTCTGCTGATGAGAGATCGATCTGATGTGTGAGAGATCGATCTCCTGGGTTTATACTTGATGAGAGATCGATCTCATAATGGAAGAGATCGATCTGGCAAGCCTTAAAACGGTGTAAAGGGTTTAAGGTAAAAAGAGATCGATCTGCAAGGGTTAAGAGATCGATCTGCTCTAAGTCAGAGAACTTAGGAGATCGATCTGGTAAGGAAGAGATCGATCTGCTCTAAGTCAGAGAACTTAGGAGATCGATCTGGTAAGGAAGAGATCGATCTGCTCAAAGTCAGAGAGCTTTAGAGATCGATCTGGTGTATTGAGAGATCGATATTTCCTCAAACAGAGAGGATAGGAGATCGATCTGCCTATTCGACAGATCGATCTGCCTCTGCCTATTCAAACTAACAGATCGATCTGGTAATGTATGAGATCGATCTCCCTGTGTATTTGTGCTTTGTTATTGCAGGATTTAAAACTAGGAGATCGATCTGGCCAAGATAGGAGATCGATCTGTCTGACCACTGGAGGTTCCCAACGGCTATTTTCTTCAAATCTCAATGGGAAAAACTGCATTTAATGCTCCAACTACCCAACCTTCAGTATATAACCAAGCATTGAAGACAAAGAGAATAGAGAGAGACTATCACTGAATATTCCAAACATTCTCAAGCTTTAATTCTTTCATTCATTGTATCTCTATTGCTCATTTATTGAGATTTATTGTACAAGCTTAAGTACTACAAGCTTTGTTAGTCCTACCCACTAAAAAGCCTTATTCTGTATTCATCCACACCTTAAAAGAAAAGAGGATTGTTCCTCAGTGAGTGTTATTGTAAAAGGGTGAATACATTTTCTGTATTGCTAAGGGTAGAGAGGTTATTCCTTGACCTGTAAAAGGAAATTTGTAAACTCTATTGAAAGAGAGAAAGAAACCACTTGACAAGAAGGTCAAGGAGAGAGGACGTAGGCAAGAGTTGGCCGAACCTCTATAAGTTGCTGTGTTTGTTTCTCTTTCCCTCTCTTTGCATTAAATTGTTATATTGCACTGTTTTATTCATTATCATTTGTGTTTGAATTGTGATTATTTTAAAATCTGCCATAGTTATTAGAAAACCGATTCACCCCCCCTCTCGGTAGAGCCATCACGATCGATAGGAACTAGCAGTGGACTCTGGGACACTATCCCTCGATAGCTCTCGCTCTACTGTTGACGCTCTGTAGAGAGATGTAAAGAAAGGGGGGTGAGCATACAACGCGCTTAGTAAGGAAATCAGGCAAGCAAGTAGATATCAACACTATCTAATCAAAATAATGCTGTGTCTTGAAAACATTATTTCCTTTACTCGCTTTAAAAGCATGTCTTGAAATATAATATATATACTTGTACAGAATAAATCCCATGTACAGAAAATCATGCTTTCTTTCTCAAATATAGGCATGTAGTGCAAAACAATGCGTCGTATATAAATCATGCCTTTATGTAAATCATGCCATGTATATTTAAATCACAATAAATATGGCATCAAATTATTCACAACACAAAATCGGAGTCCGACCCATCCCTCAGGTCTGTCCGCAATTTAAATCATTCAATCAATGTGATATATCATGTAAGACTCTGTGGTTAAGTGCAAATAGTATCCTGGACTATGATCATATCCGACATGTGATCCCAAGCAACACAGATCTCGGTGTACGGGGCATCACTGCTGCAACGGGAGGGGGGTCAGTCCATCACAACCGTCAGCTATATCCTCCTTAACTCCACAACAACACACGGTACAGCGTACACCTCGCGCCACTCAGGCACGGTACAAGGTACACCCGTGGACCCGTCCTCACGGCCAGAGTGCCTACCATAGGTCTTAGCTCTCGCACCCGTGGAATATCAACATCACAGTCAGGGTGCCTACTATAGGTCTTAGCCCTCACGCTTGTGGAAATATCATACCACATTCACAAATACCCTCATGCTGGCCATCCTCTCAAAATGTGACACTCAGTCACACCAGAATGCGGCATGAATAGGTACCATGTATATAATATCACATACAGTGTGCGTCCTCGAGTGCGACACACAGTCGACACTATGCTTGAACACTGTTTCACATCACAAACTCAACTTTAGTGCGAGCAATCTCCAGCAACTAGGTCAATGCATAGTTCATGTATTAAATCAAGTACGAGCAATAGCTCCAGTACTATGCTATGCACATATCAAATCAAGTACGAGCAATAGCTCCAGTACTATGTCATGTATAAACCATGAAGAATCGAGTACGAGCAACGCTCCAGTACTCTGTCATGTATCTCATGTAAAACTCGAGTACGAGCTAATCGCTCCAGCAATCTGTCATGCATATATCATATAAAACTGAGTACGAGTAAAACTCCAGTACTCTATCATGCATGTCATGGAAATCTAGTGCGTATAAAAATTCAGCACTAATGTATGTGGAAAACATATGAAATCCAGTGCGAGCTATGCTCTAGCACGATTCATTCTCACATAATATGATAGATGGCTCTTTAAAAGGGATTGTTTATAAAACATCAAAATCAGCACTATAAAGTGCGCTTAAGTCACATCAACCTTAAAATCATTAGCCCATCTATTTATTTTCATGCTAAACAACAATTAAACACTCACAATAATTGTTTCCATGCTTTTTGCAACTTTTCACAAAAGTTAACTTTTTGACTAACTAGGGGCAAAATCGTAATTTGCCACTATCGGGTCGCAATAATTATTATTCACTTTCTCTGACCCTCAGAGTTTTTAAGTGAATGTAAAAGCAGACGAAAATACGTGCAGGTATCTCTAACTACTCGCAAAAGTCCCTTACCTCGGATCACGTCAAGTGACCTCACTTCCTCGGTGCTGCTCAATCTCGCAGTCCGATCAGCTCTCAATGTAAACTCCGGAGTTGTAAATAACCATTCCTCAAGTTAATTATAATTTTCCTACTGTATTACACATTAATACAGTCTATTTTCCCTTAATGGGCCTTAATAATCCTTAATGGGCCTTAATCCGTATTAAGCCCATTTTCCACTTATTATTTCCCTTCATCAGGGTCTATCGACTCATTGGGCCTATCAATACCCATTGGGCTTTATTCCAAGCTCTTTGGATAGCCCGTATATCATTTACGACATTTAATTCAAAATTTTGAATATAATTCACTAAATACGGAATTTAATTCGAAATGCGTAAAATAAATCTTAAATACGCAATAATGACATAAATTGTCGTAAATGAACTTTACTTACCCGAGAATATGCGATGGTACGCAAATCGAAGTTCGATCGGGCTTCCGTTCGGAATTTATCGTCGAACTGCACAATTTATTATATTTAACTCCGGGTTAATTTTTGATTAAATATAATTTAAATAAATTTCTCGAAAATCAAATCGGTCACTTTTGACCTCGTATCAACTTACCCGAAGTCCGATGAAATCTCAAAAAATTTCCTTTTCCTTTTTCTTTCTTTTTCCTCTTTTTCTCCTTGGCTGAACCGGTCCGGTCCGGTTCAGCGCAGAACCTTCTCCCCTGAACCGTCGACCGGTTCAGGCATCCTTTAGTCGTGCCGACGTATTTCGGCCGGTTCCCGACGCATCACCACCGCCGTTCGGCGCGCCTAAGCCTGGGTAACACACGGCTGGGCTCGATCGGGACCAAGCAGCGCCGATGGCCGTCGAATTCCTTCTTTTCCTCCGCGGCTTCACCTCTTCGATTCACCGGCGTCCGGCGTCGGTGGATGGAGTGACTGGTGCCGATGGGTGCGCACGGTCCTCCTCTTCCTTTTTCGACCTCTGTCCTGGCCGTGGGGTCACCGGTGGTGGCCGTCCGGTGATTTCTCCCTCGGGTCGGCTTGCTTCCGTTTCCTCTGTTCTCTCTCCCTGATTTTCAATCCGTTTCTTTTTTTTTTTATAATAGATTTTTATTATTATTTTATCATAAAATAATAATAAAAATCCCATAAATATCCTATAAATATCCCAAAAATATCTAAAAATATATCTAAAAATCATATTAAATTCATTTAATCCGTAAATGAATTTATCAGTCTGATTTTACCTTCTCGGTATATTTTTTCACTATTTTTGGGCTCATTTTTCGAGACAAAAATTCCGATAAATTCTAATAAATTTATATCTTGATCAATTGGGCTCGAAATTAAATATTTTCCTCGATTTTGATAAAGATTCCTCAATTTCATATTTTTAATGAAATTATCTTATCGAAATTATAAAGAATTTTAGTCTTTTGACCGTTTTACCCCTGCACTCGTTCGGGAATTAACTTAACCCTTATCTCGTTGTTATGTAGCTTTTGTGTGTTAATTCATTTCAATAACACTTTAAGTCTAGTAAATACTCTTCTTATGATTCAACTATAATTACATAGTGTTCATACACATAGGAATCATAAGGTACAAGCTACAAAGATCTGGGTCTGACAATCCTCCCCCACTCAGAAAATTTGGTCCTCCAAATTAGAACCAAGTCACTCATCAAATAGGTGAGGGTACTTCACTCGCATCAGACTCTCTAGCTCCCAAGTAGCTTCCTCTGAAGTATGATGCTGCCAGAGAATTTTCACTAATCCGATGGTCTTCTATCTCAATACCTTCTCCTTCCTATCCAATATCCGAATCGGTCTCTCAACATATGACAAGTCCTCTCGGAACTCCAAAGGCTCGTAACTAATCACATGTGCCGGATCCGAGTGATACTTCCGAAGCATCGATATGTGGAAGACGTTATGGACACCTGATAAGTCCGGTGGCAATGCCAACCTATACGCCTTATCTCCCACTCGATCAAGTATCTCAAAGGGTCCAATGTAGCGAGGATTTAGTTTCCCTCTCTTCCCAAATCTCGCTATGCCCTTGGAAGGAGAAACTCGCAAAAACACAGATTCACCAACTGCAAACTCTAGTGGCCTACGTCTCCTGTCAGCGTAACTCTTCAGTCTGCTCTGAGCTGTCCTCAGTCTCTCTACAGTCAAGCGGACGTCCTCAGATGCTTACGTAACCATGTCAGGAGCGAAAATCTTATGGTCACCCACTTCTTCCCATTCAATAGGGGAACGACATCTACGGCCATACAAAGCCTCATACGGTGCCATCCCGATACTCGAATGATAACTGTTGTTGTAGGCGAACTCGGCTAGTGGCAGGTGGTCATCCCAGGAGCCTCGATAATCTAGCACACATGCTCTCAACATGTCCTCCAGAGTCTGTATGGTCCTCTCTGACTGACCATCTGTCTGAGGATGGAAAACGGTGCTCAAACTCAACTGGGTTCCCATAGCTTCCTGAAAATGTCCCCAAAAGTGGGATGTGAAGCGAGAATCCCTATCAGAGACTGTGCTCACTGGTACACCATGTAACCTCACTACCTCGCGTACATACAGTTCCGCTAATGAACTCAGAGTATCGGTCGCTCTCATAGCTAGGAAGTGGGCTGACTTCGTCAGTCTATCAACGATCACTCATATAGCATCGTGATTCTTACGGGTTCTCGGTAAACCCATCACGAAATCCATGGTGATATGCTTCCATTTCCATGTCGGTATAGGTAGAGGCTGCAATAATCCTGCAGGTTTCTGATGCTCTACCTTCACCTGCTGACATATGAGACACTTTGCCACGAAGTCTGCTACATCTCTCTTCATACTCGACCACCAGTATACCTTCCGAAGGTTCTGATACATCTTGTTACTCCCCGGATGTAATGTATACTTCGACGAATGAGCTTCCGCCAATATCAATCTCCTGAGTCCTAGATCCTCGGGAACACACAATCTGCCTTTGAACCTCAGTAGTCTATCAGAACTCAACTCAAAGTTAGTCACGGTGCCCTTCTGCATCTGACTACCCACATCGATACAAAATGGATCAGTCTGCTGAGCCACCCTGATCCTGTCCAACAGATCCGGCTCCAAGCGTAGACTAGCTATCACATAGACTGTATCCATGTCAGAAGGCACGACTCCCAAACTGAGGCTAGCAAACTGCTCTAGCAGTTCATGTTCCCTAACCATCATGTACGATACCATCCCCAGGCTCTTCCTGCTCAAGGCATCGGCTACAACGTTAGCCTTACCCGGATGATAAAGTATCTCGCAATCGTAGTCCTTCAGAAGCTCTAGCCATCTTCTCTGTCTCATGTTCAGCTCTTTCTGTGAGAACAGATACTTGAGGCTCTTGTGGTCGATAATTATCTGGAACTTCTCGCCGTATAAGTAGTGGCGCCATACCTTCAACGCAAACACTACTGCAGCTAGCTCCAAATCATGGGTCGGATAGTTCTTCTCATGATCCTTCAGCTGTCTGGATCCATAAGCAACTACCTTCCCATCCTGCATCAATACGCAGCCCAGTCCCTGATGCGAAGCATCGGTATACACTGCAAATCCTCCTGAGCTGGTAGGGATAGTGAGAATCGGAGCGGTGGTCAATCGACGCTTTAACTCCTCAAAACTCTTCTCACAATCTTCGTTCCATATGAACGGTGCACTCTTTCGAGTAAGACGTGTCAACGAAGCAGCCAACTTCGAAAATCCCTCAACGAATCTCTGATAGTATCCAGCTAAACCCAGAAAACTACTGATCTCGGTGATTGTCCTTGGCTGTTCCCACTGAACTACAGCCTCTATCTTAGATGGATCAACTGATACACCATCTCTCGATACAACATGTCCCAAAAACGAGATCTGTGACAACCAAAAGTCACACTTACTAAGCTTAGCATATAACTCATGCTCCCGTAGCATCTGCAACACGATCCTGAGGTGCTCCTCATGTTCCTCCTTGGGTCTCGAATACACCAATATGTCATCGATGAAGACGATAACAAACTGGTCCAAATATGGCTTGAACACATCGTTCATCAAAGCCATGAAAGCAGCTGGAGCATTCGTCAATCCGAATGGCATGACCAAGAACTCATAATGGCCATATCCGGTACGAAATGCTGTCTTGGGTACATCTCCACCCCGAACCTTCAGCTGATGGTACCCAGACCTCAGGTCAATCTTGGAAAAGACCTGTGCTCCCTGTAGCTGTTCTAACAAGTCGTCAATGCGTGGAAGGGGGTATCTATTCTTGATGGTGGCCTTATTCAACAATCGGTAGTCTATACACAATCGAATGCTCCCATCCTTCTTCCTCACAAACAGAACCGGTGCTCCCCAAGGTGAAACACTCGATCGAACAAAACCCCTATCCAACAGCTCCTATAACTGTCTCTTGAGCTCCTCCAGCTCAACTAAGGCCATGCGATATGGTGGTCTCGAAATAGGCTTCGTACCAGGTACCAGATCTATGCAAAACTCCATCTCTCTGTCTGGTGGTAACCCTGGCAATTCATCCGAGAAAACAGCTGGGTACTCACTGACCATAGTAATATCTGACAACTCCGGATGTGCCTTATCCATATCTACCACGTACGCAATGAAACCTTGATATGTTGAAGGTTTTCTAAATCAGTAATCACGTAATGATCATAACTACTCCTTTCATTTATTCTTATTAAACTTTACAACATATCAGTAGGGTTAGGAAACATAACTGTCTTAGCATAACAATCTAAAACAGCATGGTTTGCAGATAGCCAATCCATTCCTAATATTATATCAAAGTCACTCATACTTAGTAATATTAGATTGGCTGTCATCTCCTTATCCCCTACTCTCAACTTGCAATCATTAAATACATATTCTACCATTTGACTACTATTCATAGGCGTACTAATCAACATCATCATACATAAATGTGTACGCTCTATATGTCTTGCTAATTTACATGCAAATGAAGGCGATACAAAGGAATGCGTGGCACCAGGATCAATTAACACATATGCTTCAATATCATAAATCAGGATGTTACCTCGAATCACATCCGATGAAGCATCAGCTGTTCCCTGGTCCAAAGCATGTACTCGCCCTTGACCCATCACTTGTTTCCCCTTCTACTCTACCGTCGCTCTACCTCACTGAGCAGACGTACCAGCTGGGGTTCTATCAAACTCCCTGCCCCTCTGTGGTGCAGTCACAAATGGCGTTGGCCACTCTCTAGCCATGTGCCCCTGTTTCCCACATCGGAAACATACCATAGCACCCTGTGAACACAGTCTATCTCCATGTGATCTACCGCATCTTGTGCACTGATCTGCAGCAGGTCTCTGTCCTCCCATGACAATGCCCTTTGCTGGGGCTACAGTCGGATACGTAGGAGGTCTAGCATATCTCTCTCGTGCCTCCTCTACCCGTGATCTCTTACCAAAGAGTCTCTTCCCTCCTCGATAACTGAAATTTCTAGCCTGCCTCTTTTTCTGTATATCTCGGCTACGGCTAAACTTTCCAAACTCGAAAGCGTTCCTCTCGTAATCCTGCTCACATAATTGCGCCCTGCGCACTGCTTCCTCATAGGTCACTATGTCTAATGGGACCAACTTAGACCGTAGCACCGGCCTCAACCCGTCAATAAACCTTTGGACCTTCTTGGTCTCACTGTACATGGTATCCGGGTCATATCTTCCTAGGGATAGGAATCGAGTCTCATACTCGTCCACAGATAAACTCCCCTGGTGTAGTCCTAAAAACTCTGCCTGAAGTTTTCGCTGTGCGGTGTCGGGAACAAACTGCCTCCTGAAGGCCTCTCGAAATTTATCCCAACTGATATCTGCGTGTCGGGATCTCAATATAGGTCAGGTGGACTTCCACCAATGCTCTGCAGCTCCCTTCAGTAGGAACGCAGCAAACGCGACCATCTTCGAGGTCGTACACTCGAAGAATCCATAACGCTTCTCCATCTCTGCTAACCACTCCTCAGCAGCCACTGGGTCTTTGACCCCACTAAAGGATGGAGGTCTAAACTTCTGGAATTCTCGCAACTGATGCAGATCACATCCATATCCTAATCCACTACAACCCAAAATCGGTGGGGGTGTAGGAGTATCTACAGTCCTCTGTGCATCAGCTGTCTGCGTAGGTGTATCAGGGGCAACTGCCTCTCCTGTAGCAGCTCCTGCCTCCTATCTCTGCCTACCTGGCATCGTCTGTGCCAGTATCTCGATAATAGTCTCGAGACCACGCTCTAATCTCGTGAAGCGCGTCTCTGCACACTCGGGTGCCTCAGTAGCACCTGGAGTCTCATGCGTAGGTAATGGTCCGACAGCAGCTCGTCCCTCGGGTCTATCTCCCTGGCCTCGAGCCCTACCTCTCATAACTCTACCACTACGCGTATTTGCCATTTAGGCAAAGTTCCTGCATTCATAATAATGAATTTATCCATTTCCTATCTGGTATACACAGTTATATCTAAACACAGCACAGTACTATGGGGATGTACACTTTCCTATTTTCTAACACCGACTCACATCAGACCAACCTCTGCTCTGATACCATTCTGTCAGGACCCCATTCTCAATCCATGACTTTATCCAAAATCACTACAAATTTTTCGCATTCTTAACTTACCTTTCCGCTCTTCAATGGTTGGGCTGTAATTCGATGTCAGAATCCACGCTTACAACATCATCCATTTCATACTTACATGTCAATATATTATTACTGACTGTAACTGCTTTTATTATACATGTAAGATTTTATAAAATCTAATACAAATACATTCCCCATAATATATATCGTATACATCACTGTGCTGTTTCTATGTTTAGATACACAACTGTACATAATATATATACCTGACGATCGATAGGAACTAGCAGTGGACTCTGGGACACTATCCCTCGATAGCCCTCGCTCTACTGTTGACGCTCTGTAGAGAGATGTAAAGAAAGGGGGGTGAGCATACAACGCGCTCCGTAAGGAAATCAGGCAAGCAAGTAGATATCAACACTATCTATTCAAAATAATGCTATGCATTGAAATCATTATTTCCTTTACTCGCTTTAAAAGCATGTCTTGAAATATAATATATATACTTGTACAGAATAAATCCCATGTACAGAAAATCATGCTTTCTTTCTCAAATGTAGGCATGTAGTGCAAAACAATGCATCGTATATAAATCATGCCTTTATGTAAATCATGCAATGTTTATTTAAATCACAATAAATATGGCATCAAATGATTCAAAACACAAAATCGGAGTCCGACCCATCCCTCAGGTCTGTCCACAGTTTAAATCATTCAATGTGATATATCATGTAAGACTCTATGGTTAAATGCAAATAGTATCCTGGACTATGATCATATCCGACATGTGATCCCAAGCAACACAGATCTCGGTGTGCGGGGCATCACTGCTGCAACGGGAGGGGGGTCAGTCCATCACAACCGTCAACTATATCCTCCTCAACTCCACAACAACACACGGTACAGCGTACACCTCGCGCCACTCAGGCACGGTACAAGGTACACCCGTGGACCCGTCCTCACGGCCAGAGTGCCTACCATAGGTCATAGCTCTTGCACCCGTGGAATATCAACATCACAGTCAGGGTACTTACTATAGGTCTTAGCCCTCGCACCTGTGGAAATATCATACCACATTCACAAATACCCTCATGCTGGCCATCCTCTCAAAATGTGACACTCAGTCACACCAGAATGCGGCATGAATAGGTACCATGTATATAATATCACATAAAGTGTGCGTCCTCGAGTGCGACACACAGTCGACACTACGCTCGAACACTGTTTCACATCACAAACTCAACTCTAGTGTGAGCAATCTCCAGCAACTAGGTCAATGCATAGTTCATGTATTAAATCAAGTACGAGCAATAGCTCCAGTATTATGCTATGCACATATCAAATCAAGTACAAGTAATAGCTCCAGTACTATGTCATGTATAAACCATGAAGAATCGAGTACGAGCAACGCTCCAGTACTCTGTCATGTATCTCATGTAAAACTCGAGTACGAGCTAATCGCTCCAGCACTCTGTCATGCATATATCATATAAAACTGAGTACGAGTAAAACTCCAGTACTTTATCATGCATGTCTTGGAAATCTAGTGCGTATAAAAATCCAGCACTAATGTATGTGGAAAACATATGAAATCCAGTGCGAGCCATGCTCTAGCACGATTCATTCTCACATAATATGATAGATGGCTCTTTAAAAGGGATTGTTTATAAAACATCAAAATCAGCACTATAAAGTATGCTTAAGTCACATCAACCTTAAAATCATTAGCCCATCTATTTATTTTCATGCTAAATAGCAATTAAACACTCACAATAATTGTTTCCATGCTTTTTGCAACTTTTCACAAAAGTTGACTTTTTGACTAACTAGGGGTAAAATCATAATTTGCCACTATCGGGTCGCAATAATTATTATTCACTTTCTCTGACCCTCAGAGTTTTTAAGTGAATGTAAAAGCAGACGAAAATACGTGCAGGTATCTCTAACTACTCGCAAAAGTCCCTTACCTCGGATCACGTCAAGTGACCTCACTTCCTCGGTGCTGCTCAATCTCGCAGTCCGATCAGCTCTCAATGTAAACTCCGGAGTTGTAAATAACCATTCCTCAGGTTAATTATAATTTTCCTACTATATTACACATTAATACAGTCTATTTTCCCTTAATGGGACTTAATCCGTATTAAGCCCGTTTTCCACTTATTATTTCCCTTCATCAGGATCTATCGACTCATTGGGCATATCAATACCCATTGGGCTTTATTCCAAGCTCTTTGGATAGACCGTATATCATTTACGACATTTAATTCAAAATTCCGAATATAATTCACTAAATACGGAATTTAATCCGAAATGTGTAAAATAAATCTTAAATACGCAATAATGACATAAATTGTCGTAAATGAACTTTACCTACCCGAGAATATGCGATGGTACGCAAATCGAAGTTCGATCGGGCTTCCGTTCAGAATTTATTGTCGAACTGCACAATTTATTATATTTAAATCTGGGTTAATTTTTGATTAAATATAATTTAAATAAATTCATCGAAAATCAAATCGGTCACTTTTGACCTCGTATCGACTTACCCGAAGTCCGATGAAATCCCAAAAATTTTCCTTTTCCTTTTTCTTTCTTTTTCCTCTTTTTCCCCTTTTCTCCTTGGCTGAACCGGTCCTGTCCGGTTCAGCGCAGAACCTTCTCCCCTGAACCGCCGACCGGTTCAGGCATCCTTTAGTCGTGCCGGCGTATTTCGGCCGGTTCCCGACACATCACCACCGCCGTTCGGCATGCCTAAGCCTGGGCAACACTCGGCTGGGCTCGATCGGGACCAAGCACTGCCGATGGCCGCCGGATTCCTTCTTTTCCTCCGCAGCTTCACCTCTTCGATTCGCCGGCGTCCGGCGTCGGTGGATAGAGTGACCGGTGCCGATGGGTGCGCACGGTCCTCCTCTTCCTTTTCCGACCTCTGTCCTGGCCGTGGGGTCACCGGTGGTGGCCGTCCGGTGATTTCTCCCTCGGGTCGGCTTGCTTCCGTTTCCTCTGTTCTGTCTCCCCGATTTTCAATCCGTTTCTTTTTTTTTTATATAATATATTTTTATTATTATTTTATTATAAAATAATAATAAAAATCCCATAAATATCTAAAAATATCTCCAAAAATCATATTAAATTCATTTACTCCGTAAATGAATTTATCAGTCCGATTTTACCTTTTCGGTATATTTTTTCACTATTTTTGGACTCATTTTTCGAGGCAAAAATTTCAATAAATTCTAATAAATTTTTATCTTGATCAATTGGGCTCGAAATTAAATATTTTCCTCGATTTTGATCAAGATTCCTCAATTTCATATTTTTAATGAAATTGTCTTATCGAAATTATACCAAATTTCAGTCTTTTAACCGTTTTACCCTTGCACTCGTTCGGGAATTAACTTAACCCTTATCTCGTTGTTATGTAGCTTTTGTGTGTTAAATCATTTCAATAACACTTTAAGTCTAGTAAATACTCTTCTTATGATTCAACTATAATTACATAGTGTTCATACACATAGGAATCATAAGGTACAAGCTACAAAGATCTGGGTCTGACAATCCTCCCCCACTCAGAAAAATTGGTCCTCCAAATTAGAACCAAGTCACTCGTCAAATAGGTGAGGGTACTTCTCTCGCATCAGACTCTCTAGCTCCCAAGTAGCTTCCTCTGAAGTATGATGCTGCCAGAGAATCTTCACTAATTTGATGGTCTTCGATCTCAATACCTTCTCCTTCCTATCCAATATCCGAATCGATCTCTCAACATATGACAAGTCCTCTCGGAGCTCCAAAGGCTCGTAACGAATCACATGTGCCGGATCCGGGTGATACTTCCGAAGCATCAATATGTGGAAGACGTTATGGACACCTGATAAGTCCGGTGGTAATGCCAACCTATACGCCTTATCTCCCACTCGATCAAGTATCTCAAAGGGTCCAATGTAGCGAGGATTTAGTTTCCCTCTCTTCCCAAATCTCGCTATGCCCTTGGAAGGAGAAACTCGTAAAAACACGGATTCACCAACTGCAAACTCTAGTGGCCTACGTCTCCTGTCAGCGTAACTCTTCTGTCTGCTCTGAGCTGTCCTCAGTCTCTCTACAATCAAGCGGACGTCCTCAGATGCTTACGTAACCATGTCAGGAGCGAAAATCTTACGGTCACCCACTTCTTCCCATCCAATAGGGGAACGACATCTACGGCCATACAAAGCCTCATACGGTGCCATCCCGATACTCGAATGATAACTGTTGTTGTAGGGGAACTCGGCTAGTGGCAGGTGGTCATCCCAGGAGCCTCGATAATCTAGCACACATGCTCTCAACATGTCCTCCAGAGTCTGTATGGTCCTCTCTGACTGACCATCTGTCTGAGGATGGAAAGCGGTGCTCAAACTCAACTGGGTTCCCATAGCTTCTTGAAAATGTCTCCAAAAGTGGGATGTGAAGCGGGAATCCCTATCAGAGACTCTGCTCACTGGTACACCGTGTAACCTCACTACCTCGCGTACATACAGTTCCGCTAATGAACTCAAAGTATCGGTCGCTCTCATAGCTAGGAAGTGGGTTGACTTCATCAGTCTATCAACGATCACCCATATAGCATCGTGATTCCTGCGGTTTCTCGGTAAACCCATCACGAAATCCATGGTGATAAGCTCCCATTTCCATGTCGGAATAGGTAGAGGCTGCAATAATCCTGCAGGATTCTGATGCTCTACCTTCACCTGCTGACATATAAGATACTTTGCCACGAAGTCTGCTACATCTATCTTTATACCCGACCACCAGTATACCTTCCGGAGGTTCTGATACATCTTGTTACTCCCCGGATGTAATGTATACTTCGACGAATGAGCTTCTGCCAATATCAATCTCCTGAGTCCTAGATCCTCGGGAACACACAATCTGCCTCTGAACCTCAGTAGTCCATCAGAACTCAACTCAAAGTTAGTCACGATGCCCTTCTGCATTTGACTACCCACATCGATACAAAATGGATCAGTCTGCTGAGCCACCCTGATCCTGTCCAACAGATCCGGCCCCAAGCGTAGACTAGCTATCACATAGCCTGTATCCATGTCAGAAGGCATGACTCCCAAACTGAGGCTAGCAAACTGCTCTAGCAAATCATATTCCCTAACCATCATGTACGATACCATCCCCAGGCTCTTCCTGCTCAAGGCATCGGCTACAACGTTAGCCTTACCCGGATGATAAAGTATTTCGCAATCGTAGTCCTTCAAAAGCTCTAGCCATCTTCTTTGTCACATGTTCAGCTCTTTCTGTGAGAACAGATACTTGAGGCTCTTGTGGTCGGTAATTATCTGGAACTTCTCGCCGTATAAGTAGTGGCGCCATACCTTCAACGCAAACACTACTGCAGCTAGCTCCAAATCATGGGTCGGATAGTTCTTCTCATGATCCTTCAGCTGTCTGGATCCATAAGCAACTACCTTCCCATCCTGTATCAGTACGCAGCCCAGTCCCTCATGCGAAGCATAGGTATACACTGCAAATCCTCCTGAGCTGGTAGGGATAGTGAGAATCGGAGCTGTGGTCAATCGACGCTTCAACTCCTCAAAACTCTTCTCACAATCTTCGTTCCATATGAACGGTGCACTCTTTCGAGTAAGACGTGTCAACGGAGCAGCCAAATTCGAAAACCCCTCAACGAATCTTCGATAGTATCCAGCTAAACCCAGAAAACTCCTGATCTCGGTGACTGTCCTTAGCTGTTCCCACTGAACTACAGCCTCTATCTTAGATGGATCAACTGATACACCATCTCTCGATACAACATGTCCCAAAAACGAGATCTGTCACAACCAAAAGTCACACTTACTGAGATTAGCATATAACTCATGCTCCCGTAGCATATGCAACACGATCCTGAGGTGCTCCTCATGTTTCTCCTTGGATCTCGAATACACCAATATGTCATCGATGAAGACGATAACAAACTGGTCCAAATATGGCTTGAACACATCGTTCATCAAAGCCATGAAAGCAGATGGAGCATTCGTCAATCTGAATGGCATGACCAAGAACTCATAATGGCCATATCGGGTACAAAATGCTGTCTTGGGTACATCTCCACCCCGAACCTTCAGCTGATGGTACCCAGACCTCAAGTCAATCTTAGAAAAGACCTGTGCTCCCTGTAGCTAATCTAACAAGTCGTCAATGCGTGGAAGGGGGTATCTATTCTTGATGGTGGCCTTATTCAACAATCGGTAGTCTATACACAATCAGAGGCTCCCATCCTTCTTCCTCACAAACAGAACCGGTGCTCCCCAAGGTGAAACACTCGGTCGAACAAAATCGCTATCCAACAGCTCCTGTAACTGTCTCTTGAGCTCCTCCAGCTCAACTAAGGCCAAACGATATGGTGGTCTCGAAATAGGCTCTGTACCAGGTAACAGATCTATGCAGAACTCCATCTCTCTGTCTAGTGGTAACCCTGGCAATTCATCCAGGAAACCATCTCGGTACTCACTGACCACAGTAATATCTGACAACTCTGGATGTGCCTTATCCATATCTACCACGTACGCAATGAAACCTTGATATGTTGAAGGTTTTCTAAATCAGTAATCACGTAATGATCATAACTACTCCTTTCATTTATTCTTATTAAACTTTACAACATATCTAGTAGGGTTAGGAAACATAACTGTCTTAGCATAACAATCTAAAATAGCATGGTTTGCAGATAGCCAATCCATTCCTAATATTATATCAAAGTCACTCATACTTAGTAATATTAGATTGGCTGTCATCTCCTTATCCCCTACTCTCAACTTGCAATCATTAAATACATATTCTACCACTTGACTACTATTTATAGGCGTACTAATCAACATTATCATACATAAATGTGTACGCTCTACATGTCTTGCTAATTTACATGCAAATGAAAAGAATGCATTGCACCAAGATTAATTAACACATATGCTTCAATATCATAAATCAGGATGTTACCTCGAATCACATCCGATGAAGTATCAGCTGTTCCCTGGTCCAAAGCATGTACTCGCCCTTGACCCATCCCTTGTTTCCCCTTCTCCTCTGCCGTCGCTCTACCTCGCTGAGCAGATGTACCAGCTGGGGTTCTATCAAACTCCCTGCCCCTCTGTGGTGCAGTCACAAATGTCGCTGGCCACTCTCTAGCCATGTGCCCCTGTTTCCCACATCGAAAACATACCATTGCACCATGTGAACACGGTCTATCTCCATGTGATCTACCGCATCTTCTGCACTGATCTGCAGCAGGTCTCTTTACTCCCATGACAATGCCCTTTGCTGGGGCTACAGTCGGATAACCAGGAGGTCTAGCATATCTCTCTCGCGCCTCCTCTACCCGTGATCTCTTACCGAAGAGTCTCTTCCCTCCTCGATAACTGAAATCTCTAGCCGGCCTCTTCTTCTGTATATCTTGGCTACGGTTAAACTTTCCAAACTCGGAAGCATTCCTCTCGTAATCCTGCTCACATAATTGCGCCCTGCGCACTGCTTCCTCATAGGTCACTATGTCTAATGGGACCAACTTAGACCGTAGCACCGGCCTCAACCCGTCAATAAACCTTTGGACCTTCCTGGTCTTACTGTACATGGTATCCGGGTCATATCTTCCTAGGGATAGGAATCGAGTCTCATACTCGTCCACAGATAAACTCCCCTGGTGTAGTCCCAAAAACTCTACCTGAAGTTTCCGCTGTGCGGTGTCGGGATCAAACTGCCTCCTGAAGGCCTCTCGAAATATATCCCAACTGATATCTACGTGTCGGGATCTCAATATAGGTCGGGTGGACTTCCACCAATGCTCTGCAGCTCCCTTCAGTAGGAACGCAGCAAACACGACCATCTCCGAGGTCGTACACTCGAAGAATCCATAACGCTTCTCTATCTCTGCTAACCACTCCTCAGCAGCCAATGGGTCTTTGACCCCACTAAAGGATGGAGGTGTAAACTTCTGGAATTCTCGCAACTGATGCAGATCACATCCATATCCTAATCCACTACAACCTAAAATCGGTGGGGGTGTAGGAGTATCTACAGTCCTCTGTGCATCAGCTGTCTGCGTAGGTGTATCAGGGGCAACTGCCTCTCCTGTAGCAGCTCCTGCCTCCTATCTCTGCCTACCTGGCATCGTCTGTGCCAGTATCTTGATAATAGTCTCGAGACCACGCTCTAATCTCGTGAAGCGCGTCTCTGCACACTCGGGTGCCTCAGTAGCACCTGGAGTCTCATGCGTAGGTAATGGTCCGACAGCAGCTCGTCCCTCGGGTCTATCTCTCTGGCCTCGAGCCCTACCTCTCATAACTCTACCACTACGCGTATTTGCCATTTAGGCAAAGTTCCTGCATTCATAATAATGAATTTATCCATTTCCTATCTGGTATACACAGTTATATCTAAACACAGCACAGTACTATGGGGATGTACACTTTCCTATTTTCTAACAGCGACTCACATCAGACCAACCTCTGCTCTGATACCATTCTGTCAGGACCCCATTCTCAATCCATGACTTTATCCAAAATCACTACAAATTTTTCGCATTCTTAACTTACCTTTCCGCTCTTCAATGGTTGGGCTGTAATTCGATGTCAGAGTCCACGCTTACCACATCACCCATTTCATACTTACATGTCAATATATTATTACTGACTGTAACTGCTTTTATTATACATGTAAGATTTTATAAAATCTAATACAAATACATTCCCCATAATATATATCGTATACATCACTGTGCTGTTTCTATGTTTAGATACACAACTGTACATAATATATATACCTGACGATCGATAGGAACTAGCAGTGGACTCTGGGACACTATCCCTCGATAGCCCTCGCTCTACTGTTGACGCTCTGTAGAGAGATGTAAAGAAAGGGGGGTGAGCATACAACGCGCTCCGTAAGGAAATCAGGCAAGCAAGTAGATATCAACACTATCTATTCAAAATAATGCTATGCCTTGAAATCATTATTTCCTTTACTCGCTTTAAAAGCATGTCTTGAAATATAATATATATACTTGTACAGAATAAATCCCATGTACAGAAAATCATGCTTTCTTTCTCAAATGTAGGCATGTAGTGCAAAACAATGCATCGTATATAAATCATGCCTTTATGTAAATCATGCAATGTTTATTTAAATCACAATAAATATGGCATCAAATGATTCAAAACACAAAATCGAAGTCCGACCCATCCCTCAGGTCTGTCCGCAGTTTAAATCATTCAATCAATGTGATATATCATGTAAGACTCTGTGGTTAAATGCAAATAGTATCCTGGACTATGATCATATCCGACATGTGATCCCAAGCAACATAGATCTCGGTGTGCAGGGCATCACTGCTGCAACGGGAGGGGGGTCAGTCCATCACAACCGTCAACTATATCCTCCTCAACTCCACAACAACACACGGTACAGCGTACACCTCGCGCCACTCAGGCACGGTACAAGGTACACCCGTGGACCGTCCTCACGGCCAGAGTGCCTACCATAGGTCTTAGCTCTTGCACCTGTGGAATATCAACATCACAGTCAGGGTGCCTACTATAGTTCTTAGCCCTCGCGCCTGTGGAAATATCATACCACATTCACAAATACCCTCATGCTGGCCATCCTCTCAAAATGTGACACTCAGTCACACCAGAATGTGGCATGAATAGGTACCATGTATATAATATCACATAAAGTGTGCGTCCTCGAGTGCGACACACAGTCGACACTACGCTCGAACACTGTTTCACATCACAAACTCAACTCTAGTGCGAGCAATCTCCAGCAACTAGGTCAATCCATAGTTCATGTATTAAATCAAGTATGACCAATAGCTCCAGTACTATGCTATGCACATATCAAATCAAGTACGAGCAATAGCTCCAGTACTATGTCATGTATAAACCATGAAGAATTGAGTACGAGCAACGCTCCAGTACTCTGTCATGTATCTCATGTAAAACTCGAGTACGAGCTAATCGCTCCAGCACTCTGTCATGCATATATCATATAAAACTGAGTACGAGTAAAACTCCAGTACTCTATCATGCATGTCATGGAAATCTAGTGCGTATAAAAATTCAGCACTAATGTATGTGGAAAACATATGAAATCCAGTGCGAGCTATGCTCTAGCACGATTCATTCTCACATAATATGATAGATGGCTCTTTAAAAGGGATTGTTTATAAAACATCAAAATCAGCACTATAAAGTGTGCTTAAGTCACATCAACCTTAAAATCATTAGCCCATCTATTTATTTTCATGCTAAACAGCAATTAAACACTCACAATAATTGTTTCCATGCGTTTTGCAACTTTTCACAAAAGTTGACTTTTTGACTAACTAGGGGCAAAATTGTAATTTGCCACTATCGGGTCGCAATAATTATTATTCACTTTCTCTGACCCTCAGAGTTTTTAAGTGAATGTAAAAGCAGACGAAAATACGTGCAGGTATCTCTAACTACTCGCAAAAGTCCCTTACCTCGGATCACGTCAAGTGACCTCACTTCCTCGGTGCTGCTCAATCTCGCAGTCCGATCAGCTCTCAATGTAAACTCTGGAGCTGTAAATAACCATTCCTCAGGTTAATTATAATTTTCCTACTGTATTACACATTAATACAATCTATTTTCCCTTAATGGGCCTTAATCCGTATTAAGCCCGTTTTCCACTTATTATTTCCCTTCATCAGGGTCTATCGACTCATTGGGCCTATCAATACCTATTGGGCTTTATTCCAAGCTCTTTGGATAGACCGTATATCATTTATGACATTTAATTCAAAATTTTGAATATAATTCAATAAATACGGAATTTAATCCGAAATGCGTAAAATAAATCTTAAATACGCAATAATGACATAAATTGTCATAAATGAACTTTACTTACCCGAGAATATGTGATGGTACACAAATCGAAGTTCGATCGGGCTTCCGTTCGAAATTTATTGTCGAACTGCATAATTTATTATATTTAACTCTGGGTTAATTTTTGATTAAATATAATTTAAATAAATTCATCGGAAATCAAATCGGTCACTTTTAACCTCGTATCGACTTACCCGAAGTCCGGTGAAATCCCAAAAATTTTCCTTTTCCTTTTTCTTTCTTTTTCCTCTTTTTCCCCTTTTCTCCTTGGCTGAACCGGTCCGGTCCGGTTCAGCGCAAAACCTTCTCCCCTGAACCGCCGACCGGTTCAGGCATCCTTTAGTCATGCCGGCGTATTCCGGCCGGTTCCCGACGCATCACCACCGCCGTTCGGCGCGCCTAAGCCTGGGCAACACTCGGCTGGGCTCGATCGGGACCAAGCACCGCCGATGGCCGTCGGATTCCTTCTTTTCCTCCGTGGCTTCACCTCTTCGATTCGTCGACGTCTGGCGTCGGTGGATGGAGTGACCGGTGCCGATGGGTGCCCACGGTCCTCCTCTTCCTTTTTCGACCTCTGTCCTGGCCGTGGGGTCACCGGTGGTGGCCGTCCGGTGATTTCTCCCTCGGGTCGGCTTGCTTCCGTTTCCTCTGTTCTCTCTCCCCGATTTTCAATCCGTTTCTCTTTTTTTTTTTATAATATATTTTTATTATTATTTTATTCTAAAATAATAATAAAAATCCCATAAATATCCCATAAATATCTAAAAATATCTCCAAAAGTCATATTCAATTCATTTAATCCGTAAATGAATTTATCAGTCTGATTTTACCTTTTCGGTATATTTTTTCACTATTTTTGGGCTCATTGTTCAAGGTAAAAATTCTAATAAATTCTAATAAATTTATATCTTGATCAATTGGACTCGAAATTAAATATTTTCCTCGATTTTGATCAAGATTCCTCAATATCATATTTTTAATGAAATTGTCTTATCGAAATTATACCGAATTTTAGTCTTTTGACCGTTTTACCCCTGCACTCGTTCGGGAATTAACTTAACCCTTATCTCGTTGTTATGTAGCTTTTGTGTGTTAATTCATTTCAATAACACTTTAAGTCTAGTAAATACTCTTCTTATGATTCAACTATAATTACATAGTGTTCATACACATAGGAATCATAAGGTACAAGCTACAAAGATCTGGGTCTGACACCCCCACCATGGCCATTGGTATGATATGCACTTTACGAAGGATGACATATGATGCATGTTAGCTACTCAGACATAGCCTAGTCTCCATGTTTGATGTTTGATGTTTGATGTATGATGGCTTAAAGAAAGAAAGCATATTTGATGTTTTCATAAGAAAGGATATGTATGATGATTTTAATGAAGAAAGTATGATGTTTTCCTACGAAAGGATATGCATGATGATTTTAATGAAGTATGTTTGATGTTTTCTTATGAAAAGATACATCTATGTATATATGATGTTTCCATGTAAGGATGTTTTACGTACGAAATAAAGTATATGTGCATGTTTAAATGTTATGTTTCAAAGTAAACATATGAATCATTTTTCACAAGTATGAATATATAGAAATGTATTTACATGACTTCCCATTTGTTTTATATTGTTAGAACTATTTTAAATACATTTCTTACTGAGCTTTATTAGAAGCTTACCCCCTTTCTCTCCATTTTATAGCACCTGCAGTAAGATCTCTCAGCTGTCACAGAGTATACAAGTAGCTGGTGGATTTAGTGCCTCTTAACCTACTTTTAGTACAAACTCAGGTATATCACCAGACGTTTATTTCCAGACATGTATTTTGTACAGATACTAGATCTATAATTACTTTTAGGATGTAATTAGTGGTTTATGGATAGTATGTGAATATTTTGGGATATTTAGAACTGGGAAGTGAATTAAGTTAAGAAATTAATCGACTGCCTTGCGAATATATATAAATTACGTTTACTTGCAAGAGGATAAGGTATAATATAAGGGTTATGCTGTCGAAATTTTTGGCAAAATTAAATGGTTAAAATGGATAAGGAAAAGAAGAAACAAAGTCCCTACACTGAACAGGAATGCAACCTAAATAAGAAATAAGATTAAGGAAAAAGTTAGCCTTTATTTTGCGCTTTCGGGGAGTGACAATTAATATGGTATCAGAGCCAATGTTGTCTAGTACTGTCAGTGTCAGGTAGTTAAAGTATGATTACATCTCAAGTATCTATATTTGTTTGGTTATAAATTGCATTACATGTGATGGCTATAGCTAAAAGTTATTGGTATCGGTGCAGGTACTATATCAGTTATCATGAGTAGTAGAAAAGGTCACCCACGGAGGCAGAACCAACCACCTTTACCCCCTCCCCCTCATCCAGAGAACCATGATACCCAGATGAGGAGATTAGAGTAGAGTGTGCAAAGCATGAGAGAGGGGCTTAATGCCCTTACCACTATGTTTTCCCAATAGTTTGAGGCACATGCTTCAGATTTTGGTGTTGCTACACCTGCACCTCCTCCTCTGCTTTCTCCTCCACAGGCCCCTTAAGTACCTCTAGTAGTTTAGCCTTAGGTACAGATTGGGGTAGATAACAGAAATAAGGTCGGAATGAAAGACTTTCTTAAGATGCACCCTCCAGAGTTCAAGGGTGTAAAGGAACTAGTACGGGCCGAGGAATGGTTGGCAGATTTGAAATAGATATTTGAGTATTTGGAGTGCACAGATGCAAATAAAGTCAGAATGGCAACATATATGTTGACTGGACAAACCAGTATATGGTGAAGAACCACCATAACACATCTGAGGTCTAGACATCCAGAGATTTCCTGGGAGATTTTTCTTGCTGCTTTCAGGGGTCAGTATGTACCGCTTGCTGCCCAGCATAGAATGCAAATAGTGTATCTGGAATTAGCATAAGACAATATGACTGTTGATGAATATGAGAACAGATTCTCTACTCTTATGCGGTATGACCAGGAGACAATCAGAGATGAGCAGCGTAGCATGCAAAGGTTTCTATCCGGGTTACGACCAGCATTTGAGATAAACTTTGAATCTGATGAATAAGGTATTCTAAGACTATCTAGATTAGTTTGTGATAGTCTTCATCGATGGCATTCTTATCTATTCTCAGTCTCGAGAGGAGCACGCGCAGCATTTGAGGATTGTGCTCCAGATACTCCAAGATAAGCAGTTGTATGGAAAGTTCAGTAAATGTGAGTTTTAGTTAGATCAGATAGCTTTCCTTGGTCACATTGTATCTAAAGACGAGATGTTAGTTGATCCGTCCAAGCTAGAGGTTGTACTTTAGTAGGAGAGACTGAGGATCGTTATAGAGATTCGAAGTTTTCTAAAACTAGCAGGGTATTACAGGAGGTTTGTTGATGGATTCTCCAGAATTGTAGCTCTTTTGACTAAGCTTACACGTAAGGATGTCCCATTTATATGGTCTGAGTAGTATGAGTAGAGTTTTCAGGAGCTTAAACAGAGATTAATGACAACACCCATTTTGACTATTCTAAGTGGATCTGGAGGCTTCGCAATATACAATGATGCTTCCCACCAGGGTCTGGGGTGCCTACTCTTGCAACATGAGAGAGTAGTCACTTATGGTTCACGCTAACATAAGAGCCATGAGAAAAATTACCTCACGCATGATTTGGAATTAGTCGTTGTGTATTTGCTTTGAAGATATGGCAGCATTATCTATATGGGGAAAAGTTTCAGATCTTCATTGACCATAAGAGTCGAAAGTACATCTTCGACCAAAAGGAGCTTTATATGAGACAGAGACGATGGATGGAACTCCTTAAGGACTACGACTGTGAGATTTCGTATCATCCGGAGAAGGTGAACATAGTTGTTGATGACTTGAGTAGGAAGAGGATGTCATCTGCTATGATGATCAGGGAAAGGGATTTATTGGAACAGTTCGCCGGACTCAGGATTGAGGTTGAGGAAGCGGAGGTCGAATTTATAGCAAGCCTACAAATAGAGCCCATTGTTTTGGATCAAGTCAAAGCAGGACAAAGAAATGATTAGAAGTTACTAAACATGGTTAGCCAAGCTGAGCAGACTTCACAATCAGAGTTTTTATCAGTGATGATGGGTTACTAAGGTTTAAGGGTCGTATTTTTGTTTCGAACAATAATACCTTGAAGTAGCAGATTTTGAGGGAGTCCACTATTCCTGTTACACCATGCATCCAGGCAGTACCAAGATGTACCAGGATCTACGTAAGGTGTATTGGTGGAGCGGTATGAAACGAGATGTGGAAAAATTTGTGGCCAGATGTTTGGTATGTCAACAGGTGAAAGCTGAGCATCAGAAGCCCAGAGGATTACTTAAATCCGTACTCGTGCCTATATGGAAATGGGCGAATATCACCATGGACTTTATCATGGGATTACCGAGGACCCAGAGAGGTCACGATGCAATATGGGTGATAGTGGACAGATTGACGAAGAGTGCCTACTTCCTTACCATCAAGTGCACGAATTCTTTGAGTGCCTTGACAAAGTTATATGTAAGAGAGGTGGCTCGATTGTATGGGGCTCTCGTGAGTATTATGTCTGACAGAGATTTTAGGTTCACCTCCAGATTTTAGACCCATTTTTAGGAAGCCATAGGATCTTAGTTGAATTTCAGTACCGCCTATCGTCCTTAGACTGACTGTCAGTCTGAGCTGACTATTCAGACCTTGGAAGATATGTTAAGGGCGTGTACATTGGACTTGAAGAGTTCATGGGATGATCACTTGCCCCTTACTGAGTTTACCTATAACAATCATTATCATGCCAGTATTGGTTTGGTACCTTATGAGGCTTTGTATGGCAAAAGGTGTAGATCCCCGATAGCTTGGGAAGAAGTGGGTGACAGGAAAGTATTTGCTCTCGATCTTGTTGCGCAGGTAGTTAAGGGCGTGCAGATTATTTGTGATAGATTGCGGGCTGCTCAGAGTGGACAAAAGAGTTATGTCGATGTTCGTAGACAGCCACTTGAGTTTAGGTTGGGGATTCTGTATTTCTTAAGGTGTCTCCAAGTAAGGGTATCATGCACTTCAAAAAAAAAGAAGAAGTTAAGTCCTCATTTTATTGGTCCGTCTGAGGTATTAGAGAGAGTGGGAGATGTCGCCCTACCGGTTAGCTTTGTCCCCATAGCTTTCTAGCATTCATAATGTCTTTCACGTCTCCATGTCGAGGAAGTATAATCCGGACCCCTCCCACATCATCGAGTATCAAGCTTAGACATTCAGAGAGACATGAACTTTGTAGAATAACCTATCTGGATCCTCGACAAGAAAGAAAAGGTACTTTGACAAAGAGAATTTCATTGGAAAAGATTCTCTAGAAGCACCACTCGATAGAAGAACTTGGAAACTAGAGAGCCTGATAAAAGAGAAGTACCAACGTTTATTCGACGGACCTGATTGAATTTAGAGAACCAAATTTCTAAAAAGTGGGGAGGAATGTGAAACTCAAATTTTTCCATATTACTATTTGTTCTAAGTTAAACTGAGAAGTCTAAGATCCATGTAAATATTCATGTGTGGCCCAAAATGATTAAGACGCTCGAGATAGTGGCACAAAGCTCGAGGTACATATTTCGAGGTAATGATGCAATTTTAAGTATTTTTAAAATAGTGTGTTTTAAAGCATGTTTTCATGATTAGAAAGTGAAACTAGGTTGGTAGAAGTGAAAAAGTTAGTGAAACTAGGGTTTACACTAAATCGAGCAAATGAGCCTAGTAAGAGGAATAAGTTGGGAATAAATTCTAAAAATTTACAAAAATTATTTTGAGACCATACGAAGTAAGGTATAATTGACATGGGGAATGAAGATGGAGTGGAAATAATGAGGTTTCAATGTTAGAATTAATTTTCAAAGAAAACCGAAAACCTTAAGCGATTTCGATCGGTATTAACCAAGTCGTACAAAATGGGCTCAACCAGGGATTGTTTCTTAAATAAGTGGCCCCCAAAGTTTTATGAGAGATACTAGGGATATAGTAGAACACTTGAGAAGTGGAAAAGTGGAAGAAATGGGCTAGAAAATATTTTTGGTGGATTTTCTAAAACAGGGTAGTCGGCTGCCCTAGCCCAGGAAACTACTGACCCATCAAAAATTGCTAAATTTTGAGAGCTTCCACAAGGAAATTTTTTTGATATTTTCTAGATATAAATTAGACTTGATAACCTTTCCAAAAAGGTACAGCAAGCCTCGAAAGCTTCTAAAACAAGAGAGAACCACTCTCCCCAAGTTGCCATTCACGTTCTTGACCAGTCAGCCTCACGTGAATTTTCCAGCCATCTTCTGGCCATTTACATGCATTGGTCAAGAAGAATAAAATCTTCATCCTTAACCCCTATACAATATATAAAACATTCAGCCCCAAAGGAGGTCATTTGATAGGTCAAAATCTAGTGATAAGAACATGGGCAGAAATTGCCTTATTTCGAGGTAAGAGAAAGCTTTAATTTTGAAAGTTTTTGGTTGGTTTTTCTTGTTGTTTTGGATGATTTTAAGATGTTTACATGTTGATTGATTGCTTGGAATTCTTTCTGGTTTAAAAATGGCTCGTTAAAGTTGCCAAGAAATTGTTGGAAGATGATGAACTCATGATATGTGATTGTTTGATGTTGTATGATGATTTTTAGTTAAGCAAGAATTATTGAAATGATTTATAGAGAGGGGTGTAGTTTTTGCCAGCATATGTAGAGTAAAGAAGTGATGAAATTTGACTGTGTTAGATGTTATAGACAGTTAAATTTATAAAAAAAAAAACTCGGTTTATAGCTCAGTTAGGTGAAAAATCGTAAAAGTGTGAAATATTGACAATTAGGGTGTTGTGAATGATTAAATGGAGTTTGAAATAAATATTTAAGCTATTAGGCTGATAAGTTATAAATTTGATGAAAGAAACTAATAAAATAGCTTAAACCGAGACTTTATCGGTAAAACTGAGAAAGTACGAAAAATGATCAAAAAATGGTCTGATTAACCCCGTTTGAGTTTTAAATGAATATAAATATGAAGTAAAGATGAAATTGAGCATTAATTGATGGTTTTGAAATTGTTTTGGATAGCTCAAGATGTTGGCACGTAAAACGAGGTGAACCCGACACCCAATGATTCAAGGCTACCTCGACCTCATTTAGGTAAGGGATGCAATCGATTTCAATACCTGAGTTCCTTATTTACAAATAAACAATTGGTGGCATGTAAATGTTTTATGAAATAAGCATAAACCCCGAGAATGACCTATAGCCCGAGTTTTGTTACTCGAGTGGATGTTTTGCTTCATTTGAGCTCAATCGCGTGATTTTAAAGCTTTACAGACAATATGTGTGTGTGTGTGTGTGTGTGTGTGTGTATGAGATTTATGAAGCAAAACTATTATGAGATCTATGATGAATGCAAAACTATTTTTAGTATAATAATGGTACGTTTTGAGACTGTAGGCTCAATAGCATCGAGTTAGGGAAACTTTGGGATCGATTGAGTGAGACCCATGGGAATTTTAGCCGATGGCCTGGGATCAGGATAGACATTGACCATGTTATGCATATTCTATGTGTCTGTCATGATGCTTTCCCTTATTTTTATGAGATACCGCTTGAGTGGCGTTAATATGATATTGTATGACCCTGATCCAATCTACAGCCTTACCATGACCATAGGTACTGGATTCCCTCTTCGGAGGATGCCTTTTTTTGAGGAGAGAGTGGTGATTTCTTTCATGATAGGAATAGTAAATGCCTATTCTCCATATGATTATGAGATATGATTTAATTTGATAATGAGTTGATGTTTTGAGTATATATACTTGGATGATTTTTATTACTCAGTCTAAGATGTGAATTGTACCATTATTTACGAATGATTTGATTTATTGCTTCTTATTTTAAATGCACTTCTTACTGGGCTAGTTGAAGCTCACCCCACTTTTCCCTCATTCTCAGATTACTTATAGTAATTGCCAGTGCTTGCTACGTACGTGACATAGGCTGGTGGACGAGACTCTCCCCATGCTATTTCTTGTACACGTGTTAGGTATAATTCATTTTGTATCCAGATAACTTATGTAGTACAGATGCTTGTATATAAGTAAATGTTTGGGATGTAATCAGGGTTGTACATGTATATAATTAGAAAAGTGAGTCATTTTCATACTATGTGATATAATGAAATTTGATATGGATGTTTGGGAGTTTTTGAATGTCTTGGTAATAAAATGGACACAAAATCAACTGCTTGAGATTTTATGTGAGTTTTGAAATTTGCAGGAGGATAGGGATATATATAAGGGGTTATGCTGCCAGATTTTCGTTAAAAGTGATATAAGTATAATCGAATATGAGGAGTTTAATAATGAAAAGATAAGATAGAACTGACATCGAGCAGGAATACACTTTGCATAGAAGTTGAATTATAAGATAAAATTTTAAATTAGCCATAAATTCTACTTTTTCGGGGTGTTACAGTTATCTCATGGAATCATCCTTGTCATTGATTAAACATAGTGACCCCATTTCAAAACATGCTTAATACATTTTAGGGAAACCATTTTAATGCATTAATTCACTTTAAATAACTAAAACAAGTTTTATCATGCAATTTTCTCAAAATGAAGTACTTTAGTGCATTTCGTGGGATCTTCGTACTTAGTTCATAGAAACATAGACTGAATCAATCACCTATTTATTGACTTTAAACTAAAATAGATCAATTTGAATGAAAAGGCACTTTTGACCATAAAATATTAGAAGGGGATCAATCCTACTACTTAAGGGATTGGTCCCTCATCACCCCAATGCTATATTTCTGGAAATCTTCTATGAAGGATCAATCACCTACCTCATGGGATCGATCCCTTCGTGTAAATTAATACTTTTCATATAATTCTAAGTCTTAATCATACTCCAAACCACATAAACTTGCATTCATGCATTGAAAAATAAATAAATGCCATGACTCTAAATAAAATCCCTTACCTCTAGATAATTGCAGCACATATCCTTGGTTCTTTGGAAATGCATCTATATTGCTCAACTCCTCCTAGTAGACCTCTTTTCCGTAAAAACAAATTTATAACACTTAGTTTCTTACTGTCTAACTTACTTAAACTTCCATAGATCCAAACCTTTCCTAACTTTACATTTCTCTTAATTTCCCTTAAGTCTTAACTTAGAAACCTTAACTTATCTGCTCGTATAGACTTTTCTAATCATCCTTTACCATAAATCATACCATATACGACCTACAATCCTCCTTAGCACCATTTCATTAAACAACTCATCCATACAACTATTCATGTATAAAACCCCCAAATTCATTAAGGTTCTAACCCTAAATCATTATTCCACAAATTTCATATCAAGAATCCACTTAAGCAAATAATTAAATCATGCCACCAATCTCAACGTATACTAATCCTAAAAAGTTTTTGGAAATCATACCTTACAGAGAGAGAAACCCTAGTTTTGTCTCTTTAAGCCTTTCACTCCAACAACTACCTTCAAACCATAAATATCCATCAACTTAACATTCAATAACCATAAATACCTTATACCCACGAGCATAAATCCAAAATTAAAAGCTTCTTACATTTGTTCTTTCCTTTTGAGCCAAAACCCTTTTTGTTTTTCATTGTATTCCTTTCTCTCACTTTAATCTCACTCAAGGATTTATGTTTTAGGGAAATAGAGATAGAGAGTAAGACTGGGGTAGGGTTCTTTAGTTTTTCCTCTTCCTTTTTTCTCTTTCTCTTTTCCATCCTCTTTTCTTTCTTCTTTTTATCTCACGGGTTCTTTTGATTTTTTTAAAGTTTCTCGTGTCTTAAAACCCAATTTTAAGGCTTCAAGTGCTTCGAGGATCGAATGTAAGACCCGTATTTTAGATGTAAACTTTATGAAATCATGAGTATGATGATGTAATTGCAATGTAAAGCATAAGTGATGTGAGTCCATGGATTCAATGTACATACTTGTAATACGAGTTTCCAATGTACACACAAGTTTTAATATGTATAAGGTATGAATGGATGCCATTGCAAGTTTCAAAGGTGGATGAATGAGAAAATGATTATGACAGCAAAATGTATGAAGTTGGGTATAAGTTACTACAGAAAACTACAGAAAAATCTGGAAATATGAAGTCCAAATCGATCTCATAGGATGAGAGATCGATCTGAAAGAGAAAAAAATGCTATTATTGAGCAATGGAACAAGACCGATCGATCTCCAATGGAGCCAGATCGATCTGCTAAACATTCTGTAATGAGAAGATCGATTTTTGGTGCAAACATATCGATTTCCTTAGCTCTTGGGTAAGAGCAGATCGATCTCCCCTGGAAGCAGATCGATCTCCTTAAGCTACTGCCTAGGACAGATCGATCTCAGACCCTCGATAGATCGATCTCATCAGTTCAAATTGGCGTGAAAATGAGGAATTTAAGAGGACCAGATCGATCTCATGCCTCGACAGATCAATCTCATCAAGCAATTTCTATAAATAGGAGTAGTGAAATCTACAGATTTTGAAAAAACAATCTCCCTCCTCCATTTTCCACCCAAAACCTAGTTTTCTCTCTCTAAGTAATCTCATTTCCAATAAGAATTGAAGGGAAGCTATTAGATACAAAGTTGTTCATACCCAAGAGGAGAACAACATAGTTTGAAATCAAAACCTCATTTGTTGGATTCAAAATTATGTAATGAGAACATGAAGTGTAATTGATTGAACTAAATGTGATGTACTCATATATTAAGGTGGTATGGAATGAAAGTTTAAGTGATGAATGAGTTATGAATGAGACTTTAATCAATGGAGTGAACTATGGCCATTATATGTGGAGATTTTATGTTAAGTGTGAAACTCTGAGGCCAAATCGATCTCAGAGAAGAGAGGATCGATCTGGTAGGCCAAAATGACAAGGAATGTGGAAGTTAAGCAAGCAATCGATCTCCAATGGAAGAGGATCGATCTCCTTATGATTCTGTGATGAAGAGATCGATCTCATGAGAAAGAAATCGATCTCATGAAGCATTCTGTAAGGAGAAGATCGATCTCCTCAAGGAGCAGATTGATCTCATGAAGTGTTCTGTAAACAGAAGATCGATCGATCTCATAAAGCCATTAAGAGATCGATCTTACCCCACGAAAGATCGATCTCCTAGGTATAAAATTAACCCAAAATGTCCCCAAATTCAAAGAGAGATCGATCTCATCAAGGACCAGATCGATCTCCTATAAAAGGACCCCTGTGTATTTCCTGTATTTCAGATTTTCTCTCTCCAAAAACCTCTATTTCAGTCGAGCCCTAGCTTTCTCTCTATTTCAAATCGTCCATTTCCGTCCAAATCGAAAGTTGCAGCAAGAAGAAAAGTTGTTCCTCATCTAAAGGAGAACAACATACTTAAAAATTGAAAGACGGATTGAATCGAGGCAAGAGTTGAGTACCCCATAGGTTGGGTAAATTTTTAAACCTCGATCTTGGATTTTTAAAGTGATTTCGGTGATTATGGTTGTAGGCATTATGATGAAATAGCTAGGAAAAGATTAGAGATTGATGAAATTGTAATTTTATGGGAGTAAAGATGATATTATGCAATTGTGGTAATTTTGGGATTTATTACTATAAGTTTGGAATTGAAGAAATGAGGTGAATTGGGCATGGAGATTGTACATGAAAAATGTAAGATTTGAGATGTAATGAATGAGAGTGTGGGTTGTGATAGAATTATGAGAATTGGGTTATTTGAGTATTTAATGAGAATTAAAGCAAATATGTGCTCGATGATGTGATTGAGATAAATTATTGATGTTTTAACATCGTTTGGATAGCCCGGGAGTTCCAGAGAGGAATGCGAGTCTAGTCCGTTGTTTGGGGGAACAATTGCACTATACGAGGTGCAACGAGGTAAGGAAAAACTCAAAACCCATTTGTGTATATGTTTTGTTATAATATTATAGCATGAAATGTGATTTGAGAAAATAAGCATGTTTTTATGAGTTGTGAATGAGTTGTTGCACACGATTTCATAGCCGATTGGGGCCCAATTTTTATAAGTTGTAAAGTAAATGTGGAATTGTTTTACAACCGTTTTGAGTTAAAAAAAAGTGATTTGGGCTCTACATTAAGGCGTATTGAGATTTGAGAAAATGTGTGCATTGTTTTGCCAGTTTGAGCTCGGTTTTGACATGTTTTGTGTTGAGTACAAAACGACTTTGAGATGAGTTTTATGAGAAAACCATTATGAGCGCTACGTGAAGGCAAAATGATTTTATATGATAATGGCTATTACTGAGACTTAGGCGTGTCATGTTGAATACACATCAGGCCTTGCTTTAGTAGCATGTAAGTCTGATATCCTCCGTTCTGGTAATGTGAGATGACCCCTGCTCTGCGGCAACATTGGGTGGCATTGCTTTGATAGCATGTAAGATCGGGCCTTGCTTATTAGCATGTTAGACCGACTGTTGTACAACTCTAATTAAGTCTACAGCGAACCATGATCATAGGTGTTCTATTGTTGACGAAATCCCTCGATTGGGGATGTTCGCCTAGGGGATAAGTTCAATCATTTTGATGTGCCATGACGAGTCTTATATGGGTTTTATTGTCTAGTCTCCTTTTTATACACATGAGATTGTGTTTTGTGACTTTGCCATGTGCATTACTAATGCGGTGATTTTCATCACGTTTTATGAGAAAAGCCATTATCGCATCATGTTTTATACATGCTTGTTCCACATACTTATACTTGTAACCATGGTTTGTGTTAAGCCAGAGATTATCATGTTTCTACATGAGTTTTGAGAAATGAGTTGAGACGATGTTTTAATTATTCATGCTACATTTTCCACTGAGTTTAACTTGTAAAATAAAATGATTGTGCTGTGTAAATTATTTTCTTATTAACGAATCCCTTATCCCCTTACTAAGCGATTTATAAGCTCACCCTGTTTTCTCTGCCCCCATATTTCTTCAAGTGAAGAGAGTTTCCCTGCAACGTATGGAGTAGTGGCTAGTGGAGAACTTGAGCTCCAGACCATATATATTATATTTGAGGTATGATTTATCTTTCAACGTACCCAGACTCAAGTTGTAATTACAGACACTTGATGTACAATGATGTATGAGATGTATTAGGATTAATTAACCTTGAATTGAGTAATGTATATGGTATGACATATAGCTATGAGATCCAGAGGTATGATATGTATTATGATGTATGATACTGCACAGGAATGCATCCTTAATTGTGAATGGATGTGAAAAAATTTTAAATTTGCCCTATTTTTCGCGCTTTTGGGGCGTCACACGACGTAATTCTAGGTAAGAGAATTCTGTAAATATATAAAGGTAGCTACTCATATTTTGTGGGTGGATATAGGGCATTTATGAAATGCATGACTATTGAGAAAATGAACGATGATGTATGTGAATAGCTACAAGTATGTATGGGAATTGGTTTTGAAACGATTATTATAAAAAGGGATAGTAAGGCTAATAAATGCACAAATCATGTGTTTAAAATGTTTTCACATAACACGATACTTGGCTTTGAACAAAATAATGTATAGGCTAGCTAGTGTTTAAATGACTTTGTGAAATAGCATCTGTGAGGTGCTAAGCATGTTTTGAGATTGTTTTGAATGCTTATGAGCCGTTTATGGTATTGTGTGAATTAAATCGTGATGGAGTCTCGCTCGCACTAGATTATGATACTTCATTTATATGAAACGTGCTGGAGCCTAGCTCGCACATTGATTTGGAAACTATGACGATGTTTTATAAATCGTACTGGAGCTTTTACTCGTACGTGGATTTCGAGTAGTTTTCTTATGCATATAATCGTTTTGGAGTTGTGCTCGTACGTGGTTTCTTCATGATTTGATGCATAAATGCCGTACTAGAGCGTTACTCGTACGAGGTGGTTTAGTTATGATCTAAGAATCGTGCTAGAGCTTTGCTCGCACAAGTTTTCACATTGTGGTACATATGATGCCGTTGAAGTTGGTAAGATCCTCAAGCCCTACATCCTCAAGCCAAAGAGGACGGGGAGGCTCTCTTACGGTAAGACCCTCAAGCACAACATCCTCAAGCCAAAGAAGGCAGGGAGGCTTTCTTACATGGGTATGGAAAGCCCCACGTGCACTTGAGATAGCGGAGGTTACGTTTGGTATGGGGTAGATAAGACCTACGGTTGGCACCCCCAACCATGATATGGGTCCGTGGAGTACGATGTACCGTGTATATCACATGGAGTACGATGTACCGTGTGGTGGTTATGAGATGAGAAAGTCTGGCAAAGGACTAACCTACCTTTGTACCAGCATGATGCCCCGCATACTTGAATGCGTGTGGTCTAGGATGATTTATGACATAGTTGGCCAACATAGTAGGTTGAGATATAGCGACTGTCTCGTATGATAGTACAAAGTACCAAATGGTTTTGATACATGAGTGTGATTGTGTTTTGTCCAGGGTAGACTCGAGGGAGGGGTCGAGCCTTAAGGGATTTTTTATTTAAAGAGATTTGTGTAAGAGATGGATTTAAAAGGGTGTTTCTTAAATGAATTCCCCCTTATGATGAGTTCTAATTGATGTTGAGCATGAGTCAATTTTACATGTTGATATTCCATGTTTTATGCCTATTTACATGGCTTTCCATACATGATATATGTATACTCATACGACATAGTTTTATTTCCTCATGCTCCAATCATAATGATTTATGCATAACACTATCAGCATGTAGATAGAGTAGTTATCTACCATGCTTGCATTATTACCTTACTGAGTGTGTGGTTGCTCATCCCTCTACTTTCCCATCCACAGAGCGTACATAGCAGCCCAGTGAGGACTGAGGCATTTTATTTTGGACATCCGCTGCTTCCATCGCCAAAAGGTATACACACAGGGATTCTTTTTGTATCTAAACATGTAAAGGCATAGTAGTCAATTGTATTGTAATGTGGGGGATGTAAAAGTTAAAAACGTGTCATGTATAACTTAACTTTCAATGAATGACACTTCTTCTGATTTAATTGAGAATGAATGTTGAGTGATGTTTATTTATTGACTCACAGCCCAATAGTGTAGTGGTAAGTTTGTTGACGACCGGGTAAGGAAAGGAAAATGCGAAAAATTTTCAGTGATTCCCTCTATAAAAAGGATAAAATGGGTCGTGGTATCAGAGCTGAGTTGGCCTGATGTGAGTCAGTAAATAAAACGTAGGAAAAGTACATCCCCATATTACTGTGCTTTTGTTTAGATATAGTTGTGTATACCGTGATGGATTGAGTTTAATAAATGATTTTAATATAGTAAGTTAGGCATTATGCCAGTTACTCGCCAAGGTAGAGGGCGGGAGCACGTGCTAGAGGCCGTAGAGGTAGGCCTGAGAGCCGTGCGGAGCCACAAACTGATCCAGCTCTATAGGACCCTACTGAGAGATCATGGGATACTGAGGCTCGCTTCGCTAAGATAGAACGGAGTATAGAGAGCCTAGTGGAGATTGTCAAATAGGTACTGGGTGCCGATGATAGACAAGGTACTGCAGCACAGACTAATGCTACTGGACAGGCAGCTGCAGAGGCGAAGAGACCTCAGACTGCAGAGACTGCTACTGTTACACCACCTCCAGTCCCAGATACAACTTCTCCTATCGCTCCATAGCAGAGCGGTAGTGATTTGGGTTTTGAATGTGAGCTGAGCAGATTGCGAGAGTTCTAAGGGTTGAAACCTCTAGTGTTTAGGGGGGTAAAGGACCCAATGATTACTGAGGACTACGTGTATAAGATGGAGAAACTGTGCAGATTCTTCAGGTGTACAACGGTTGAGAAAGTGGCCTTCACAGTTTTTATGTTGAAGGGCGAGACAGAATATTAGTGGAGATCCACCGAGGCTATTTTGAGGGCCAAACACTCCGAGATCACTTGGGAGATATTTTTGGAGGCCTTCAGAAGGTAGTACATCCCAGCCACCGCACAGAGGAAACTGTAGATGGAATTCATGAATTTGGTTTAGGAGAACTATACTGTGGACAGATATGAGTCGAGATTCATGTCTTTAGGGAGATACGACCCGGACACGATGGGTAGTGAGACTCGAAAGACCCAAAAGTTCGTTGATGGATTGAGATTGGCCATCCGGACTAAGCTAGCTCCTTTTGACATACTTACTTATGAGGACGTTGTACACAAGGCTCAATTATACGAGCAGGATTTTGAGCGAAATGCCTCCGAGCTTGGGAAGATTAATGTCAGAAGAGACAGAGACCGAAAGAGATCTGGGATGGATATAGTGGCCAAGAGAAAAGGCCAGAGATATTTTGAGAAGAGACCTAAGATCGAGAAGGTGCATGAGAGAGCTGCTAGACCTCCCGTATACTCGGCTTTGACTGCACCGAGGGGTATGGTTATTGGAGGACCACAGCCTACTATTGAGAGGTGTAGGAGATGTGGCAAATACCATGGGACTAGACCATGTCAGATACCCCTTGTTTCATGTTATAGGTGTGGGAAGCTCGATCATATTTCTAGATTTTGTTCTGAGACGGATGAGATTACTCCACAGAAGGGCAAAGAGCCAGAGTGAGCTCCAGTTGAGACAGCTGCCCCGAGAAAGAGGGCCACGGCTGAAGAAAAAGGGAAGCAGGCAGTGGGTGTGAGCAAAGGAAGAGTACATGCACTGGATCAGGACACAGCAGATGCTTCCACGGATGTGATTAAAGGTACCATCCTAATATTTGATTTAAAAGCATTGGTATTGTTTGATCCTGGTGCCACGTATTCTTTCATATCGCCTTCCTTTGCACATAAATTGTTGAAGCATGTGAAACCTACATTGTTAGATAAAATTTTGATGATTTCCACACCCATGAATGATAGTCAATTGACTGAGCATGTATGTAGAGATTGTAAATTGATGATAGAGGGAAAGAAAATGACAGCCGATTTAATTTTACTGAATATGAATAACTTTGATGTAATATTGGGAATGGATTGGTTGGCTGCCAATCATGCTGTTATGGACTATCATGTTGACATAGAAAATCATGTTGTAAGATTTGTGAAATGAATTGAAAGAACATAATTATGATAAATGAAAGGAGTGTGATCTTATTGAATTTATTTGAGTGATGAATCTATTTGTTTATGTTGAATGTTGATGTGATGGTTTTTGTTACTAACGGTAGAAAGGATGATGTGAAGGGTTTGTTGCCTACGTGGTCGATATAGATAAGGCACACCCGAAATTGAGGGACATACCCGTAATTGCGGATACCCTGATGTCTTTCTGGATGAGTTACCAGGGTTACCACCTTAAAGGGAAATGGAATTTTGCATAGAGTTAGTGTCTGGTACCGAGCCGATATCTAAACCACCGTATAGATTACCGGTTGTTGAATAATAGAGTTAGTGTCTCACCTTGGGGAGCACTAGTTCTGTTTGTAAGGAAGAAGGATAGAAACCTCTGACTTTATATAGATTATCGGTTGTTGAATAAGGCCACCATTAAGAACAAGTACCCCCTCCCACGCATAGATGATTTGTTAGATTAGCTCCGGGGAGCTCAAGTATTTTCAAAGATAGATCTGCGGTCAGTGTATCATCAGTTGAGGATACAGAGTGGAGATGTACCCAAGACAGCATTTTGTACCTATTATGGCCACTACGAGTTCTTAGTGATGCCATTCAGATTGACGAATGCCCCCGCAACATTTATGGCTTTGATGAATGATGTATTTAAACCATACTTGGACAAGTTTGTGATTGTGTTTATTGATGACATATTGATCTATTCCAAGTCCAGGGAAGGTCATGAGGACCACCTGAGCGTAGTTCTGCAGACCCTCCGAGAGAAAAAGTTATATGCCAAACTCAGCAAGTGTAACTTTTGGTTAGAGCAGATCTCATATTTGGGCCATGTTGTGTCGAAGGATGAGGTATCAGTAGATCCATCCAAGATAGAGGCAGTTGTATAGTGGGAACAACCCAAGGCAGTTACTGAGATAAGAAGTTTTTTGGGATTGGCAGGTTATTATCGGAGATTTGTTGAGGGTTTCTCTAGACTAGCTGCTCCATTGACATGCCTCACGCGGAAAGACGTTAAGTTTGTATGGGATGAGGCATGTGATAGGAGTTTTGAGGAGCTTAAGCGTCGATTGACCACTGCTCCAGCTCTCATCATCCCTACCAGTTCAGGAGGTTTCTCGGTGTATATAGATGCACCACACTAGAGATTGGGCTGTGTACATATGCAGGATGGGAAGCTAGTTGCCTATGGGTTTAGACGGTTGAAAGATCACGAGAGGAACTACCCGATACATGATTTGGAGTTGGCAACCGTGGTATTTGCTTTGAAAATATGGCGCCACTATCTCTATAGAGAGAAATTTCAGGTCCTTACAGATCATAAGAGTCTTAAGTATTTGTTCTCTCAGAAAGAGTTAAATATGAGACAGAGGAGATGGCTCGAACTCCTTAAGGATTATGATTGAGAAATCATGTACCACCAGGGTAAGGCAAATGTGGTTGCTGATGCTTTGAGCAGGAAGAACCTAGGGTTGGTGTCTTATATGATGGTACGGGAACATGAGTTATTGGAACAAATTGTGAACCTCAATTTAGATGTGTCCCCACTTGGATCTGAGAGAGTTGAGATTATGGCTAGTATGAGATTAGAGCCAGAGTTGATTGGCAGTATTCAACACTCTCAGCAGAGCGATCGACGATGTATCGATTGGTTGAGTTAGATACAGACAGGTGTGGGTATTGATTTTGAGATGAGTGCAGATTGCTTATTGAGGTTTAAAGACAGAGTATGTGTTCCCGAGGATCCTGAGATCAGGAGATTGATTTTATCAGAGGCTCACTCATCGAAGTACACGATACATCCGGGGAGTACTAAGATGTATCAAAACCTTCAAAAAGTTTATTGGTGGTCTGGAATGAAGAGAGACATTGCTGATTATGTCGCTAAGTGTCTCGTTTGTCAGCAGGTGAAAGTAGAGCATCAGAAGCCTGCAGAGTTATTGCAGTCTCTATCGATACCGACATGAAAGTGGAAGCACGTCACCATGGATTTTGTGATGGGATTATCGAGGACCCGCAGATGTCATGATGCCATATAGGTTATTGTGAATTGGTTGACTAAGTTAGCCCATTTTTTAGCTATGGCGAACCTTTATGTTCGAGAGATAGTACAGCTACATGGTGTACCAGTGAGCATTATTTCTGATAGGGATACCCACTTCACTTCTCATTTCTGGGAACATTTTTAGGATGTGATGGGGATCCACTTGAGCTTTAGCACCACTTTTCATCCTCAGACAGATAAGCAGTCAGAGAGGACTATGTAGACCCTGGAGGATATGTTGAGTGCATGTGTGCTGGATTTTGGAGGCTCCTGGGATGACCACCTGCAGCTAGCCGAGTTCGCCTATAATAACAGTTATCATGCGAGTATCGGGATGGCACCTTATGAGGCACTGTATGGACGTAGAGGTCGATCCCCCATTGGATGGGAAGAGGTTGGTGACAGACAGATTTTTACTCCTGACTTAGTACAACATGCATCTGAGGACGTCTAATTGATATGTGAGAGATTAAAGACAGCCCAGAGCCGACAAAAGAGTTATGCTGACAAGAGACGAAGACCACTAGAGTTTGATGTGGGTGAGTCGGTATTTCTGAGAGTTTTACCTTCGAAGGGTATTATGAGATTCGATAAGAAGGGCAAGCTGAGCCCTAGATATATCTAACCCTTTGAGATTTTAGAGAGAGTGGGAGATAAGGCGTATAGGTTGGCATTGCCATCGGAATTGGCAAATGTTAATAACGTCTTCCACATCTCTATGCTTTGGAAGTATCACCCGGACCCGACCATGTGATCAGATATGAGCCGTTGGAGCTGAATGAAAGTATGACGTATGTTGAGAAGCCGGTTCGGATATTGGACAGAAAGGAAAAAGCGTTACGGAATAAGACAATTCCCTTGGTGAAAATTCTTTGGCAACACCACACGGTGGAAGAGGCCACATGGGAATTAGAGAACTTGATACGGTAGAAGTACCCCCAACTTTTTGAAGAGTGACTTGGTTCTAATTTGGAGGATCAAATTCCTTGAAGGAAGGGAGGAATGTAAGACTCGTATTTTGGATGTAAACTTTATGAAATCATGAGTATGGTAATGTAATTGCAATGTAAAGCATAAGTGATGTGAGTCCATGGATTCGATGTACATACTTGGAATATGAGTTTGCAATGTACACATAAGTTTTAATATGTATAAGGTATGAATGGATGCCAATTCCAAGTTTCAAAGGTGGTTGAATGAGAAAATGACTATGGCAACAAAATGTATGAAGTTGGGTACGAGTTGCTGCAGAAAACTGCAGAACAATCTGGAAATATGAAGGCCAGATCGATCTCATAGGATAAGAGATCGATCTGGAAGAGCTAAAAAATGCTATTATTGAGCAATGGAACAAGACAGATCGATCTCCAATGGAGTCAGATCGATCTGCTAAACATTCTGTAATAAGAAGATCGATTTTTTATGTAAACAGATTGATTTCCTTAGCTCTCGGGTAAGAGTAGATAGCTCTCCTCTTGAAGCAGATCGATCTCCTTAAGCTACTGCCTGGGATAGATCGATCTCAGACCCTCGATAGATCGATCTCATCAGTTCAAATTGGCGTGAAAATGAGGGATTTAAGAGGACTAGATCGATCTCATGCCTCAACAGATCGATCTCATCAAGTAATTTCTATAAATAGGAGCAGTAAAATCTGCAGATTTTGAAAAAACAATCTCACTCCACCATTTTCCACCCAAAACCTAGTTTTCTCTCTCTAAATCATCCCATTTTCAGTAAGAATTGAAGGGAAGCTATTAGATACAAAGTTATTCATACCCAAGAGGAGAACAACATAGTTTGAAATCAAAACCTCATTTGTTGGATTAAAGGAGCAAGGGGCATTTTCATTTGGAGCAAGAAGAGGAACTAGATTGTTCTGGAGAGTTCCTTGGGGACGAATCGAACCGTACAAGTAAGCAGCTCTAAGGAAGTGGAATCACGCGACGCGATTCCAGGTAAGGGAATTCTGTAAGTATATAGAGGTAGCTGCTTGTATTTTATGGGTGGATATAGGGTGTTTATGAAATGCATGACTATTGAGAAAATGAACGATAATGTATGTGAATAGCTACAAGTATGTATGGGAGTTGGTTTTCAAATGATTATTATAAAAAGGGATAGTAAGGCTAATAAATGCACAAATCATGTGTTTGAAATGTTTTCACATAAGACAATACTTGGCTTTGAACAAAATAATGTATAGCTGGCTAGTGTTTAAATGACTTTGTGAAATAGCACCTGTGAGGTGCTAAGCATGTTTTGAGATTGTTTTGAATGTATATGAGCCGCCTATTGTACTGTGTGAATTAAATCGTGTTGGAGCCTTGCTCGCACTGCTGGAGCCTTGCTCGCACTAGATTATGATACTTCATTTGTATGAAACATGCTGGAGCTTAGCTTGCACCTTGATTTGGAAACTATGACGATGTTTTATAAATCGTACTGGAGCTTCTGCTCGTACGTGGATTTCGAGTAGTTTTCTTATGCATATAATCGTACTGGAGTTGTGCTCGTACGTGGATTCGAGTAATTTTCTTATGCATATAATCGTACTGGAGCTGTGCTCGTACGTGGTTTCTTCATGATTTGATGCATAAATGTCGTATTAGAGCGTTGCTCGTATGAGGTGGTTTAGTTATGATCCATGAATCGTGCTAGACCTTTGCTTCCACAAGTTTTCACACTGTGGTATGTATGATGCTGTGGAAGTTGGTAAGATCCTCAAACACTACATCCTCAAGCCTGAAAAGGGCAGGGAGGCTCTGTTCGATGGGGAGGCTCTCTTACAGTAAGACCCTCAAGGACAACATCTCAAGCTAGAGAAGGCGCAGAGGCTCTGTTCGGCAGGGAGGCTCTCTTACATGGGTATGGAAAGCCCCACGTGCACTTGAGACAGTGGAGGTTACGTTTAGTATGGGGTAGATAAGACCTATGACTGGCACCCCCAACCATGATATGGGTCCACGGAGTACGATGTACCGTGTATATCACATGAAGTATGATGTACCGTGTGGTGGTTATGAGATGAGAAAGTCTGGCGAAGGACTAACCCACCTTCATACCAGCATGATGCCCCACACACCTGGATGTGTGTGGTCTGGGATGATTTATGACGTAGTTGGCTAACATAGTCGGTTGAGATATAACGACCTGTCTCGTATGATAGTATAAAGTACCACATGGTTTTGATACATTTGTGTGATTGTGTTTTGTCCAAGGTATACCTAAAGGAGGGGTCGAGCCTTGAGGGATTTTTTATTTAAAGAGATTTGTGTAAGAGATGGATTTAAAAGGGTGTTTCTTAAATGAATTCCCGTTTATGATGTGTTTTAAATGAGGTTGAGCATGAGTCATTTTTACATATTGATATTCCATGTTTTATGCATGTTTACATGACTTTCCATACATGATATATGTATACTCATACGATATAGTTTTATTTCCTCATGCTCCAATCATAATGATTTATGCATAACACTATCAGCATGTAGATAGAGTAGTTATCTACCATGCTTGCATTATTGCATTGCTGAGCATGTGGTTGCTCATCCCTCTCTACTTTCCCCTCTACAGAGCGTACATAGCAGCCCAATGAGGACTGAGGCATTTTATTTTGGACATTCGCTACTTCCATCGCCAAAAGGTATACACACATGGATTCTTTTTGTATCTAAACATGTAAAGGCACAATAGTCAATTGTATTATAATGAGGGGGATGTAAAAGTTAAAAACGTGTCATGTATAACTTAACTTTCAATGAATGACACTTCTTTTTGATTTAATTGAGAATGAATGTTGAGTGATGTTTATTTATTGACTCACAGCCCAATGGTGTAGCGGTAAGTTTGTTCACGACCGGGTAAGGAAATGAAAATGCAAAAAAATTTTAGTGATTCCCTCTATAAAAAGGATAAAATGGGTCATGACAAATCCTCACCCTTGAAAAGACCCTAAGAACACATTCTATGAATTAAGGATAAATCCCTCTATACTTTCCTGCAAACTTCGAGCATTCTACCTTTAGAGAATCGATCCCTTGGCTCAAGGGATCAATCCCTTGCTTCTTTATGTCACGATCCAATACTACCAAAATCACTACAAATTTTTCGCTTTTGAAAAATCTTTCTTACCTCCTCGTGACATATCCCTCTAAACAGGCCGGGATGTGAATCAATATCGATATACCCTTTGTAGCCATTAAAATATCACACGTACATATATATATATACTGACATCAATCATATTATAATAAAGTGGTCGGTATGTTTTATACATCACATGATTCTATATTTACATCCCCAAATATTTCTTCATATACAATACTGTGCTGTAAGCATACTAATACAAAATTCTATACGTGGTGTATACCTGACAGTCGATGGGAATCACAGATATCAGCTATGCTCTACACTCGCTATCTCTATGGTGGAAACACTGAAAGTGGGTGGAAAATGAAAGGGCGAGCTCCACATGCTCAGTAAGGCAATAATACAAACGGGTAGATAGCTATACTATCTACATGCTGATAAGAAATCAGGATATATGTGAGCATGAGGTAAAAACAATGATATGCCATATATATATATATATATATATAATATCATTTGTTCTAAAATAGGAAATCAGCATATAAAACATGGAATGATTCTCATGTGAAGACCTCTCATGCTCAAATGAAGTAATACTTTTTAAAACACCCCAATTGGGTTAAATATAATACATTCAAGGAATTAAATCCATTTCAATAAAATAATTTATCTTAAAATTCCCGTTATAAAATCACCCTTCTCACAGGGTTACAAATCATGAAAGTTTTCACAAAATCCCTCCATGGGAATAATCAAAACTAAATTGAAATCATAAGAAAATCAGGGCCTAACCCTTCCCTCGGGTCTACCCTAGTCTATCAAGACCAAAAGTTATATCATGTGAGACATGTAGGTGACTATATCGGTAATATCCAGGACTATGGCCATAACCTCATGATCCCTAGCACACGGATCCTAGTGTGTGGGGTGTTACACTTAAAACGGGAGGTGGGTCAGTCCTACCCGCCAGAACAACATAATATCAGGATTACGAGGGCAAGACTTGCTGTCTCGTGGCTAATGCCACTCCACTCCAACAATCCCCACGGTACAGCGTACTCCGAGTGACATACACGGTACAACGTACTCCGTGAACCCAAGCTCAATCAGGGGTGCCTATGATAGGTCTTATCCACCCATGTCAAGTATGTCTCAGTATGCACGTGTGAGCATATCATCTCACTGTGACACACAGTCTACAGGAGGCTCCAACACGGCTATATGCATGTCATATAAATCCCTGTGCGAGCGAAGCTCTAGCATGGCTCCATGCATATTCATGATATCTGAAAACCTCGTGCGAGCAAAGCTCTAGCACGGTTTCATAGAAATAAATGAAATCTACATACGAGCAGCGCTCCAGTACGACTTAAACTGATTATAAATTCAATTCAAATCCACGTACGAGCATTGCTCTAGTACGGATATGTATAAAAACTCAATGAAAACCTCGTACGAGAAAAACTCCAGTACTGTAGTCATATGAAATAAATCTGTAAAATAGTGCGAACAAGGCTCCAGTAGTCTGTGTATGTGTTAAAATATAAAATCCAGTGCGAGCAATGCTCAAGCACGGTTAAAACTCATATAACACTGATAAGTGGCAATTTTATCAAAAGATGTTAAATAAATATCAATTAGCACCTAACATGTGCCTTTTCACTTAAAACATGAAAATAATAGCCAACCTATCCATAAATTGCTTGAATTAAAGCAATATCATCATGAAAACATTAAAATCATGAATTTCATGAAATTTCGTAGCCTTACTACCCTTTTTGAAATTTTCCTAACGGGGATAAAATAGTAATTTGTCACTATTTCCATATTTTTCTACAAAAATTATTATTCTGTTTTCGGGTAGCCTAATGAATTTAACGTAATGTAAATCCCCTAGAAACTATGTACAGCTACCTCTAAGTGCTCATAAAATTCCCTTACTTGGATCACGCACGAGCTTATCCTGACTCGGTCGTACCAGGTCTCTCAGTCCAATTCGCTCGTCTACGGAGCTGCATATAACCACATATGGGTTCAGTTCAAATATACTGATCAGTATTTCGCTCTTTCTGATCGAATCTAAAGCTTTGAACTCGTTTTACTCTATTGGGCCCAATTGCACTTTAATGGGTCTCGACCCCTTTTTCAGCCCGTTTCTACTTTTAAATCCCTTCTTCGGGTTTACTGGGCTCATTTGGCTTATCAATAATCATCGGGCTTCGTTCCAAACTCATTGGATAGCCCGGATACTATTTACAATAATTACTTTGAAATTTCGAATAAAATTCATTTTATACAGAATTGATCCGTAAAATAATCTTAACTCTACATTTAAGGACTCATAGTATCGTAATTAAAATGTACTTACCCAATATGATGCTGGGTATGAAAATCGGAGTTAAATCGGCTCTCGTTCGGGCTCTGTAGTAACACTGCACAATTATATAAATTCGGGTCATTTTTCAATAAAATAATATTAAATTGAATTCTCGGGATTTATTTGCAGGTCAATCTCGACCCTCAGCCACTTACCCGAATTTCGAGTCGTCCCCGATTACACTTTCTTCCCTTTTTCCCTTTCTTTTTTTTCTTTTTCCTTTTCTTTTTCTTTCTCTTTTTCCTTTTCTTCCTTCTCGGCTACGGTGCCGTTTTGGCCCGTTTGCCGTCGTCGATAATCCCGACCGTCTTGTCGGCCGCCAGTGGGCTCAAAAGAACAGCCTCGGCCAGGGGATCGTTTGACTGGGTCGAATCGGAGCTGGGAAGCAGCCATTCGCCGGGACCGACACGATTTCACCTACGATTTTTTGTCCACCGATTCGTCAAAAATAGAGGCCGTCGGGGCGCGTTACCGGTACCGTTGGAACTGTCGGACTTCGCTCTACCTTTTCTGACAGTTAGCTTGGCTCGTCGGACGCCGGTGACTCGTCAGAGGGTATCGGGCTGCTGTCGAGTTTCACAGGTTCGATTTTTGGGTTTTCTTCTCTCTCCCCGATTCTTTCAGATTTTCGTTTTTCTTTTTTTTATTAATTCATTTATTATTATTTTAATACATTAAAATATATTAAAAATACCCAAATATCTCAAAAATATCTTAAAAATTATTATTTAATTCATTTAATCAATAAATGAATTTATCAGTCTATTTTCATCTTTTTCAGTATATTTTTTGGTTATTTTTTAGATAATTTTTCGAATTAAAAATCCCGATTAATTTCGAATTAATTCTGATTAATTCTCATAAATTAACATGTAGATCAATCGGACTCGAATTTAACTATTTTCCTCTTTATTGATCCAGATTTCGCAAATTCCATATTTTAATGAAAATTACTTATCAAATTTATACCGAATTTTGGTCTTTTAACCATTTTACCCTTGCACGTGTTAGGGACCAAATTAAATCGACTTTCTTTCATAAATCCACAATCTTTTCCCTATATTCAATTCCTTATTTTCAGTCAACTCGATTAAATTCCTTAAATGAACTTGTTGGGTCCCTGCTTTCTCGATTTATCCTTATTCGTTTTTACGTACGTTATTTCATTTCATCCACATTTATCAGATCCGAATCAACTATCTTATGAATCTATTAACATATAATAATGTCATACAATATGGAAATCATAAGGAACATCATACAAAAATTACGGATCTCACACTTTACTATTTAATTTTAGCTTCTACTAATTGGGAATCGATCCTTCTAAGGTAGGGGATCGATCCCTTGACCATGAATACCATTCTTTTGTTGTTCAAACCCTAAAAACACCCAACTTTCAACCCTTAACTTTTATTAACACTTTAACACCTTAAAAATCATTCCTCAATACAACAATATACACATTTAAATCAACAATAACACATCCACAACATTCATATGATCCAAATCCATGATTTACACTTCATGTTTCACACACATACATAATTCAACAAACATACTCATCTTAACTTCAATACTATAAAAAATTGATCCCTACTACATACTTAGCTTTTGAAAGTGTTCCAAAAACTTACAATATTCATAAACACTTTATAATCTCTTACACAATTATTCATCCAATTACACAATTACAATACTCTACATAATTACTTATTCAACATAATATTAAGTTTATATAATGAAAATTTGGGGTTTTACAGAAAGAATTAAACATCTCTTAATTCATCAATGGATTAAACTCATTTACATCCATCATCAATTAATTTTCAATGGAACAAATTCAATATATACAAATTGTGACTAACTACTAGCAATAGTTGCACAGCCCTAATATGTTAAGGAAGAGTCAGTAGTATGACAAACCTATATGTGCATAGTTTTCCCATATAATTGAATCTTTTCATCATTATATCTTGATAAGATACAGAGCCTGGAGTAGAGTTGATTCTATTATTTTCTAATCATATTATTTTTTATCCTAGATAATTAACTTATCTTAATAAGATTTGAAAATTCTAAGTATAATTTTTTTTCGTTGGCCAAGGACTTAAATTAATCAACCACTGATCAAAGGTTTTAAGATATATTCTCCAATGTTCACTTAGGGTGATGAATTCGATCTTGATTACACATATATCTCTATGTAATTTTCACTATACCTAATTTCATCCCAATAGGCAATCCTTTATAAGAGTTCATAGAGAATAGTCAAAGTTTAGTATTAATCACATAAGTTAATATTGTGATCTCAAGTCTGAGGATCACTTTTACAAATGTCACTTGAGAAGATATTATATAGACACTTAAGTGAATATACCAAGTTAACTTCCCAGTACGAGTCAGTTTAGTAAACTTGCCTTTTTAAAACAAGCACCTACAATGTTAGTCTAAACATATCAATGCTTAAACATATGAAATCAACTGCTTGCTTTCTCAAATTAAGGACATAACACTGTATTAGTCTCAACAACATTTATCAGTATCCCTATTTCTCAACAATTCTTAACTAGAAATAATTTTTTAGAAACATTATACTTTTATGCAATAGAATCTCATAATTATAACCACCTTTTAATTCTCTTTGCAAAGTATATTTTATTTCAATGATCTTATCATAAGCAAGTATTAATAGTTTAAATCAATATGATTTGTAGGTAAAGAATAATGCTTATATTAAATAATTGTTTCAAAATAATAAATGTTCCAATATCCAAAACTGAAAATGTTTAGATTGGCTATAGGGCATACCTTTATACTAACATTCTCCCATTTTCACTAAAGCCATCGCCCACATTCATTATGCCCATGCCTAGCATATGACGATCATGAACTTTATAGGAAAAATGGCTTAGTTAGAGGATCCATAATATTATCCTCATTGAGCACTTGTTCCATTTTTATATCCCCTCCTTATATACTCTTTTTGATTAAATGATATCGTCTCAATATATGTTTGGATTACTTATGAGACCAAAGCTCCTTTGCTTGTGCAATGACTCTATTGTTGTCACAATACAATATTATTGGATCAACAATGCTTAGAACTATTCCTAGCTTAGTAATGAACTCCTTGATCTAAACTATCTTTTTTTGTTGCCTACAATGTAGAGATTTATTCAGCTTCAGTTGTAGAATCTACAGTCGTTCCTTGGTTGGAACTTTTCCAATATGCTACACGTCCATTTAGAGTAAAAATGTAACCACTTTGCGATTTGTAATTATCCCTGTAAGACTAAAAACTTGCATTTGAATAACCTTTTACTCGGAGTTATGACCTACCATAGACCAGAAAAGCATCTTTAGCTCTTCTCAAGTACTTCAAGATGCCTTTAACAGCTATCTAGTGTTTCTCTCTTGGATCTGCTTGGTATTTTCTTATAACAAATAAAACATATGTTACATCTAGCCTAGTGTATAGCATGACATAAATAATGGATCCTATTGCTAAGGTATAGGGTATTCTAGTTTTTTCTCTTTACTTTTTATGTGAGACCCGAAATCTCTCTAGAATAGTTATATATTTGGAAACTAGATAAAAATTTAAAGACCAGTTTTGATGTTTTTACAGGGCTTGGAGGAACTGAAGAGCTCAGATTCGGAGCATCAAGCTCGGGATACCAAGCCTAATGTAAGACCCGAAATTAAATCGTAAATTAATCTCGAACACGTGTAAGGGCAAAACGATCAAAAGACCAAAAGTCGAAATAAATTCGATGAGAAAAAATTTATTAAAAATAATCGATTGAGAAATCTTGGTCAATAAAGATGAAATAAATTTATTCTGGATTAAATTGATCAAGATATCAATTTATTGAAATTAATCGGGATTAATCAGAAATTTTAGTTCAAAAAAATAATCCCGAAAATAATCAAAAAATATACCGAAAAGTCATTTGGGACAATATCCTGAAAATACGGAGAAATTATACCCGAAAAAGGGTTAAAATATAATAAATAAATAAAATTAAATTAAATTAATTAATTTGAAATAAAATAATAATTTTTGGTAGATATTTTGGGCATTCAATGTATTTTAATGATTAAAATATTAAAAAATAATAATAATAAAATAAATAATAAAAATAAGTAAATAAAAAAAAAGAAAGGAAATCTGAAAATGTCGGGGAGAGAGAAGAGGTGAGAAAACGAAAAATGAAGCCAACCCGAGGAGAAGACCGGTGAGCCGTCCGGCGACCAACGGCCAGGCGACCACCGAAAAAAGGAAGAGGAGCTTCAGGCGATCTCTCTGGTACCGGCAGCACGACCAACCGACGCCGAAATCCGACGAATCGGGGAGAGAAAGATCGACGAGAGAGAAGGGATCGGTCCCGACGATCCACGGCAGCTGGGCGTGAGCGGGGGCCACCGTCGTGATCGGGAGGAGGAGCCGATCGTTTTGAGACCGGTAGCAGTCGGCGAAACGGCCGAAATCGCCGACGACGACCAAGACCCGAAATGGGTTCCGACGATCGAGAGAGAGGAGGCCGGACCGACGACCTTCTGGCAGCCTTGGGTGAAACCGAGAGCAGATCTGTGATGCGGACGACCTAACGGAGCCTATGGCGGTGGAACCCGGTGGAGAACCGGCCAGCAAAGTGGTGAACCGGAGCGAACCGGAGTGAACCGGGGTAAACCGACGGTCTGAACCGGACCGAACCGGTTCAGCCAAGAAAGAGAGGGAAAAAAAGGAGAAAAAGGGAAAAAGAAAAAGAGGAAAAATTGGGAAAAATTCCAGTGATGCAATCGAGCTTCGGGTAAGTCGGTAAGCGGTCGAATTGATCGATTTAAATTTCAAAATATTTAATTTGATAAATAATCGACTGAAAGTTTACCCGGAAATATATTTAATTGTGTAGCTCGACGATTGGCATCGACCGAGAGCTCGAGACAGCCTCGAATTTCGTACTATCATGGAATCTCGGGTAAGTGACCCTTATTTACGACAATTTATATCGTTATGCGTGATATGAATTTAAATTATGCATAAATTGAATTAAATTATGGAAAGTCGGATAAATTATCGTAAATAATAAATTTAGCTATTCGAGAGTTAGAATGAGGCCCGAGGAATTGTTAGTGGGCCCAATGAGCCCAATAGGCCTCGATAATGTGAAAATTAAGTGGAAAATGGGCTTAAGGCCCATTAAGGTGCAATCGGGCCCAATAGGGGTAAACGGGCCCAATGATTTAAATTAAGCCCAAAAAATAGAAAATACGATTAAATTGTATAATATCTGACCTGAGGAATATTTATACGCAGTTCTAGAGGTTTGATTGGGAGTATATCGGACTGCACGATGAGACAACAGTGGAAAAGGAAAGGTCAGACTCTACAGAAAAATAAGGTAAGGGAATTTTGTAGGTACATAGAGATACCTATACGTATTTTTGAGGGGATTTACAGGGTCTAGAATTTCTTAAATTATCTAGAAAAGAAATAATAATTTTGCGAAAATCGGGGCATAGGTGAATAAAGGAAAAAGATGATTTTGCCCCTAGGAGTAAAATTTACAAAAAGGGTAGTAAGGCAGGTAAATTGCATGATTTCATATTTTTAACGTGTTATATGAATATGTTGCTTTGATTTAAGCAAATATGCACATAGGTTGGCTATTGATTTCATGAATTTTACGAAAGGGTACCGGTTTGTACCGGTTATGATTTTAAAAGAAGTTTTATCAAGATTGAGCCACCTATCGTATTTACATGAATAAAAAGAGTGTTAGAGTCTTCCTCGCACTCAAGTTTACTGATTTATTTCTCATGAAAAGTCGTACTGGAGCATTGCTCGTACGAGAAATTTGTGTGTGCACAAAACCGTGCTGGAGCTTCGCTCGCACGAGATTTTAGATATCATGATATGCATAGCGTGGTGCTGGAGCTTCGCTCGCACTAGACGTGAGTTGACATGCATATAGTCGTACGGAAGCCTCCTGTAGACTGTGTGTCACAGAGAATTAAGATGCTCGCACATATACTTTGAGACATGGGTTGGTTATCGACATAGTATTGGGGTGGATAAGACCTACGGCATGCACCCCCAGACTATGATATGGGTCCACGGAGTACGATGTACCGTGTATGTCACACGGAGTATGTTGTACCATGCAGTCATGATGACTCTATGATGTTACTTGCTATTCTGGCAGGTAGGACTTGACCCCACCTCCCGTTGCAGTTGTGATACCCCACACACCGGGATCCGTGTAGCCTGGTATCACAGGGATAAAGTATGGCCATAGTCCTCGATTTTCATACAGTAACCTACATGCCTCACATGATATCATACGGTCTGAATAGACCAGGACGAACCCGAGGGGTGGGTAATGTCTCGATTTATGTTTTTAAAAGAGATGTGATTTAATGAATCAAGGTATTCTCGAGAGATGGGTTTGACCATGATGAAGTTATTTTATGATGAAATAATGAGTTTTAACGTGATGAGTTTGTGATGAAACAAATGAGTTTTAAAGTGATGAGTTTATGATGAAACTAATAAGTTTTAATGTGACGAGCATGAGATGTCATACATGATGGTTTTTCCATGTGTGTTTTATATGTCGATTTCATGATTTTCCTTATATGATATATATATATACATGTGGCATCGTTTTAGTCATTCCTCATGCTTAAAATATAAAGGATTTTACATCATGACATTATCAGCACTTAGATAGTATAGTTATCTACCTGCTTACATTATTGCCTTACTGAGCTGTTTATGCTCACCCTTTCATTTTCCACCCCACAGGGTATATTCAGTAGAAGAGAGCGACAATAGTTTCACATTTCAGTTATCCGCTGCTTCTTATCAAGATCAGGTATACACATTTGTATAATTTTTGTATCTGAACATATAGAGGCACAGTACTGTACATGGATGTAATATTGGAGATGTATTTATTTAAAATAAATTGATATGTAAATGAAATATGAAAATGGAATGATAAATAGGTGAGAGGTGACTAACACCGAATCATAGTCCAACTGTTTAGTAGTGTAACTGTTCACGATGGGTAAGGAAATTAAAAAGCGAAAAATTTACTCTGATTTTAGGTAATTTGGGTCGTGACAGAAAATATGGTATCAGAGCTGAGTTGGCCTGATATGAGTCGGTGTTAGTGGTTAAGTAAATTTACATCCCCATGTACTGTGCATTATTTAGATACAATTGTGTATACCAAGATAGAAGTGCAGCTAAGAATTTATTTTCGAATGCAAGAATCTAGTTTTTATAACTGATAGCCGCTATGGTAGAGGGGCGAGTACACATGCTCGAGACCGTAGAGATCGGTCTGAGAGTCGAATGAGTTGTCACATGAGACTCGAGAGGAGTGTGAGGTGGATGCTAATGTTGAGCATACTCCACAGGGTCCTATAAAGAGACCAAACAGTATTAAGACACACTCCGAGAGGATTGAGTGGAGTGTAGAAAATTTTTTAGAGTTGATTACTCAATCTCTGCAAATAGTTGAGGATAGGCAAAGTAAAGCCTAAACAGATACCTCAGACTATAGAGATTTTCACACCCCTCCGATATATAGCGAAGTAAAGAAACCAATAGTTGCTGAGGACTGGGTGTATGAGATAGCGAAGTGTTATGGAATCTTTCGATGTATGTCGACCGAGAATGTGACTTTTAAATACGTTTATGTTAGAGGGCGAGGTGGAGCATTGGTGGGAGTCCGCTCGACCCATCTGAAGAGTTAGATATCCATAGCCAACATGAAAAATATTTTTGGATGTATTCCGATGACAGAATATTTTGGACACTACTTAAGGGAAATTACAGGTAAAATTTCTTACACTGACCCAGAGACACTAGTTGATTGATGAGTATGAAACTCAAATTACATCCCTGAGCAAGTATGAACCCGATATTGTGGGCAGTGAGAGTCGAAAAGCCCAAAAGTTCATGGAATGCTCAAATTATCGATTAGAGTCCGATTGGCTCATTACCTATGTCGAGGCAGTGCGTAGATTACAGTTGCATGAAGAAGATCATGTGTTGCACGCCTATGAGATTGGGAAAGGTAGTAAGGGTCGAAATAGAGACAGAAAAGAGAATCGAGAAATGACAAAGATGTTAAAATGAAAAAATGGTAATTGGTAAAAGATTTAATTTGATGAGTCATGGCGTAAGATAATTGGTAAGGCCCCAGTGCATCCAATTTTGGCACTCTTGAGGGGCATTGTGATTGGAGGACCCTGACCTGCTACGAAATAGAGTAGCAGTGTGATCACTGTAGAATGTGTGGTGGATACCACGGCAGGAGGGTCTATACCTACACTGTATTGATGAAAATGGCCGTTAAGTGTGGTAAGACGGACCATTGATTTTGATTGAACAAAGTTGGGCGAGATCGCCCCACAGAAAAGTAAAGAGATAGAGAAAAACTTCGTTGGTATAGCTGCAATGAAAAGGGAGGCCATAGCTGAAAAGAAAAAGGAAAGTAGGCTGTTGGACGAAGGCGAGAGGATGTCTTGGACCAGGACACTATTGATGTTTCATGGATGTGGTGTAAGATACCACACTTGTTATGAATAATGAAGTACATATGTTCATTGATCCTGGTGCCACACATTTATTCATACTGCCTTCATTCGCATATAAGTGAGTAAAAGGCATGAATGCCTACATCATTGGGCACAATACTGATAAATGAGTACCCCAATAGAGGAGGATTAATTAACAGAATATGGATATAGAGATTTTAAGTTGAAAACAGGAGTGAAAACATCACTGAAAAGTATACTGTAAGTGTTGACAAGTGATAAAAAGGGGTGCAACAGTTGAAATTAAAGGAGTAAAGGATTGTACTCACGGAATGACTAATGAAAGAGTTTTGTCATGAGGGATATACGAAAGGAGATAATCTTTAAGATAAGATAGATCCTAAATACAAGATGTATTGGAGTAAGAGACATATTCTAGGTAAGGAATACCCTTAATATGCGAAGTAATTGGGATTAAGTGATAAGTAGGGAATATAAATTATAACCAAGGATAAAGATGGATATAACCATAACCAGTCTATGTGGTTAAGTCTGAAGGTTAATAAAGGTATTTCAAAATACCTCGCCGCCTAAAGACTTGACAGCGTCTAAAAGTATATATATATATATAACTTATAACGTGAAATCGATCATCGTAATAAATACCTTTAGCATTAGGATACCTTTACTAAAACGATAAGAATATTAAAATTTGACAAATCATAAAGGTTAACATAGTAAAATTTAATAAGAGCTGTTAAAATAAGAAAAGGAAATGACGCAGGTTAGTACCTGAAAACGTAAGCGATTTTGAAGGATCTTATACGCTTATGCGTAAATAAGTCAAAGACATGGACGATTAAAATAAGTAGTGGAGCTCAACTACAATGAGTTGTTTAAACTTTACCTGGACCGATTTGTCATCATCCTTATTGATGATATGTTGGGTGTAGTTAAAGTCCAGGGCAAATTATAAGCAATAATTGAAAATGGCTTTTACAAATGGGTTGTTGCGAGTTCTCAATATGGTCTACTTGGTTGACACGTTTAACTAAAAAAACGTGGTCTTTGAATGAGATGATAAATAAGATGATAGATGTGACATGAATTTCGGTGTAGTGAAGTATGAACTGACCACCGTGATTAATTTCACCATACCCAACAGCTCAAGAGGTTCTCAGTGAGCATGGATACCTCAAAATAATGAAGGAGCTGTGTATTGATGTATAATGGGAAGATAGTCAATTATGGAGTCAGACAACTCAAGGATAATGAAAGGACTATCCGAACCATGATTTAAAGTTGACAGCGATAATGGTATTGAGTATATGACACTACAATGTACACGGTGAGAAGTTTTAGGTATGCACTGATCATAAAAGCCCCGAATATCTATTTTCACAAGAAAGAGTCGGATATGAGAATACATAGTGGGTTAGAGCTTCTGAGAGATTATGATTGTGGAAATTGTACCACCCAGGAAAGGCTAATGTAATGGCTGATGATTTGAGTAGAAAGAGCCTCGGGATGGTATTCCATATGATGGTCAGGGAGCGTGAGCTGCTAGAGCAGTTGTGAGCCTTAGTATTGATGTGATCCCTTCTGATGATGACAGTGATTGTGTGACAGCTAGCCTGAGATTAGAACTGGATGAGAGTGTCCGGATTTGACAGGCTTAGCATGTTGATCGGCATGGTGTCGATAGTTTGGGTCAGATTCAGAAGGGTACAATGATAGAGTTCACAGAGTGTGATGATGATTTACAGAGGTTCCGAGACAGTATGAGTGCTCCCCAAGACCATAGTTGATGAGATAGTGATATTGATAGAAGCCCACTCTTCGGGATATACGGTGCATACGGAAAGTAAAGAATATATCAAAATCTCGAAAAGGGTATTGTGGTCAGATGTGGAAAGAGATATGGTAGAGATTGTGGAAAAGTGCATAGTATGTCAGCAGAATAAGGTAGAGTATTAAAAGTCTGCAGAGTTATAGCAGCCTCTACCTATATCGACACGGCACGAACATGGGAGCAAGTCTCAATGAATTTCATGATGGGTTATAGAGGACTCAGATGAATCACGAGGCTATCTGGGTGATAGCCGACAGATTACCTAAGTCTACCCACCTTTTGGTTATGAAATCCCCAAATACTCAGAGTGTATATGAGGATTCAGGTATAAGGAAGATTGTGGAACATTATGTAGCGTTCCAGTGAGCATGGTATCATATAAGGATTCCCGCTTCACTTCCCATTTCGGGGAATATTTTTTAGGAAGCTATGGGAACATGACTGAGTATTAGCACAGCTTTTCATCCTCCGACAGATGGTCAGTCAGAGAGGACTGTACAAGTTCTGGAGGATATGATGAGAGTGTGTGCATTGATTTTATAAGCTTCTGGGATGATCAGTTGCTACAAATTGAAGTCGTCAATAACGACAGTTGGCACTTGAGTATCGGGATAACAAGATATGAGGCAGTGTATGGCTGAAGGGGTTGTTCCCCAAATTGGATAAGAAAAAGTGGGTGACAGATAGAATTATTTTTGACTTTGGATAATAAGTCTTTGAGGATGTTTAGTTAAGGATGAGAGATTAAGAACACCTCAGAGCAGATAGAAAAGTATTGGAATTCACCGAGGGTGAATTAGTATGGTTGAAATGTTTCTTGTCCTAAGAGAATAAGGACATAGCGAACTTTTGGAAGAAGGTAAATTGAGTTTCGCTAGATTGAATCTTTTGAGAGATTGGACAAGTGGAAGATAAGACCTGTAGGTGGCATTTCCACTTGAATAAGCAGGCACCCACAATGTGTCCCATCTTTTGATGCTTCGAAAATACTATCCAGATCCAGCATAGGTGATAGGATATGAGATCCAACAGTTCAGCTTAATGCAAATATAAGTATATTGAAGGTTGATTCGAGCATTAAACAGGAAAGAGAAAGTATTGAGGTTTAAGATAATCTCTTTGATTAAAGTCCTTTGGTAGTAATACACTCCAGAAAAGGTCACATGAGAATTTAAGAGTATGATACGATCGATCTATCCGGAGTTGTATATGGACTCATACGACTTGGTTCTAATTTGGAGGACCAAATTCTTTAAGTGAGGGAGATTTGTAAGACCCGAAATTAAATCGTAAATTAATCTCGAACACGTGTAAGGGCAAAACGGTCAAAAGACCAAAAGTTGAAATAAATTCGATGAGAAAAAATTTATTAAAAATAATGGATTGAGAAATCTTGGTCAATAAAGATAAAATAAATTTATTCTGGATTAAATTGATCAAGATATCAATTTATTGGAATTAATCGGGATTAATCGAAAATTTTAGTTCGAAAAAATAATCCCGAAAATAATCGAAAAATATACCGAAAAGTCATTCGGGACAATATCCCGAAAATACGGAGAAATTATACCCGAAAAAGGGTTAAAATATAATAAATAAATAAAATAAAATAAAATTAATTAATTTGAAATAAAATAATAATTTTTGGTAGATATTTTGGGCATTTAATGTATTTTAATGATTAAAATATTAAAATAATAATAATAAAATAAAATAAATAATAAAAATAAGTAAATAAAAAAAAAGAAGGAAGGAAATCTAAAAATGTCGGGGAGAGAGAAGAGGTGAGAAAACTGAAAACGAAGCCAACCCGAGGAGAAGACCAGCGAGCCGTCCGGCGACCAATGGCCAGGCGACCACCGGTAAAAGGAAGAGGAGCTTCAGGCGATCTCTCTGGTACTGGCAGCACGACCAACTGACGCCGAAATCCGGCGAATCGGGGAGAGAAAGACCGACGGGAGAGAAGGGATCGGTCCCGGCGATCCACGGCAGCTGGGCGTGAGCGGGGGCCACCGTCGTGATCGGGAGGAGGAGCCGGTCGTTTTGAGACCGGTAGCAGCCGACGAAACGGCCAGAATCGTCGGCGACGACCAAGACCCGAAATGGGTTTCGACGACCGAGAGAGAGGAGGCCGAACCGATGACCTTTCGGCGGCCTTGGGTGAAACCAAGAGCAAATCTGTGATGCGGACAACCCAGCGGAGCCACTGGCGGTAGAAGCCGGCGGAGAACCGGCCGGCAAGGCGGTGAACTGTAGTGAACCGGAGTGAACCGGGTTGAACCGGCGGTCTGAACCGAACCGAACCGGTTCAGCCAAGAAAGAGAGGGAAAAAAAGGAGAAAAAGGGAAAAAGAAAAAGAGGAAAAATTGGGGAAAATTCCAGTGATGCAATCGAGCTTCGGGTAAGTCGGTAAGCCATCGAATTGACCGATTTAAATTTTGAAATATTTAATTTGATAAATAATCGACTGAAAGTTTACCCGAAAATATATTTAATTGTGTAGCTCGACGATTGGCATCGACCGAGAGCTCGAGACAGCCTCGAATTTTGTACTATCATGGAATCTCGGGTAAGTGACCCTTATTTATGACAATTTACATCGTTATGCGTGATATGAATTTAAATTCTGCATAAATTGAATTAAATTATGGAAAGTCGGATAAATTGTCGTAAATAATAAATTTAGCTATTCGAGAGTTAGAATGAGGCCCGAGGAATTGTTAGTGGGCCCAATGAGCCCAATAGGCCTCGATAATGTGAAAATTAAGTGAAAAACAGGCTTAAGGCCGATTAAGGCCCATTAAGATGCAATCGGGCCCAATAGGGGTAAACGGGCCCAATGATTTAAATTAAGCCCAAAAAATAGAAAATACGATTAAATTGTATAATATCTGACCTGAGGAATATTTATACGCAGTTCCAGAGGTTTGATTGGGAGCATATCGGACTGCGCGACGAGACAATAGTGGAAAAGGAAAGGTCAGACTCTACAGAAAAATAAGGTAAGGGAATTTTGTAGGTACATAGAGATACCTATACGTATTTTTGAGGGGATTTACAGGGTCTAAAATTTCTTAAATTATCTAGAAAAGAAATAATAATTTTGCGAAAATCGGGGCATAGGTGAATAAAGAAAAAAGACGATTTTGCCCCTATGAGTAAAATTTACAAAAAAGGGTAGTAAGGCAGGTAAATTGCATGATTTCATGTTTTTAAGGTGTTATATGAATATGTTGCTTTGATTTAAGCAAATATGCACATAGGTTGGCTGTTGATTTCATGAATTTTACGAAAGGGTACCGGTTTGTACCGGTTATGATTTTAAAAGATGTTTTATCAAGGTTGAGCCACCTATCGTATTTACATGAATAAAAAGAGTGTTAGAGTCTTCCTCGCACTCAAGTTTACTGATTTATTTCTCATGAAAAGTCATACTGGAGCATTGCTCGTACGAGAAATTTGTGTGTGCACAAAACCGTGCTGGATCTTCGCTCGCACGAGATTTTAGATATCATGATATGCAGAGCGTGGTGCTGGAGCTTCGCTCGCACTAGACGTGAGTTGACATGCATATAGTCGTGCGGAAGCCTCCTGTAGACTGTGTCACAAAGAGTTGAGATGCTCGCACATATACTTTGAGACATGGGTTGGTTATCGACATAGTATTGGGGTGGATAAGACCTACGGCAGGCACCCCCAGACTATGATATGGGTCCATGGAGTACGATGTACCGTGTATGTCACACGAAGTACGCTGTACCGTGCAGTCATGATGACTCTATGATGTTACTTGCTATTCTGGCGGGTAGGACTTGACCCCACCTCCCGTTGCAGTTGTGATACCCCGCACACCGGGATCCGTGTAGCCTGGGATCACAGGGATAAAGTATGGCCATAGTCCTCGATTTTCATACAGTAACCTACATGCCTCACATGATATCATACGGTCTGAATAGATCAGGATGAACCCGAGGGATGGGTAATGTCTCGATTTATGTTTTTAAAAGAGATGTGATTTAATGAATCAAGGTATTCCCGAGAGATGGATTTGACCTTGATGAAGTTGTTTTATGATGAAACAATGAGTTTTAACGTGATGAGTTTGTGATGAAACAAATGAGTTTTAAAGTGATGAGTTTATGATGAAACTAATAAGTTTTAATGTGACGAGCATGAGATGTCATACATGATGGTTTTTTCATGTGTGTTTTATATGTCGATTTCATGATTTTCCTTACATGATATATATATACATGTGTCATCGTTGTAGTCATTCCTCATGCTTAAAATATAAAGGATTTTATATCATGACATTATCAGCACGTAGACAGTATAGTTATCTACCTGCTTACATTATTGCCTTACTGAGCTGTTTATGCTCACCCTTTCATTTTCCACCCCACAGGGTATATTCAGTAGAAGAGAGCGACAATAGTTTTGCATTTCGGTTATCCGCTGCTTCTTATCAAGATCAGGTAAACACATTTGTATAATTTTTGTATCTGAACATATAGAGGCACAGTACTGTACATGGATGTAATATTGGGGATGTATTTATTTAAAATAAATTGATATGTAAATGAAATATGAAAATGGAATGATAAATAGGTGAGAGGTGACTAACACCGAATCATAGCCCAACTGTTTAGTAGTGTAACTGTTCACGACGGGTAAGGAAATTAAAAAGTGAAAAATTTACTCTGATTTTAGGTAATTTGGGTCGTGACACCTAAGGTAAGAATTCAAATTAAGTGAATTTTTCATATTTATATTAATATAAGTGTGGAAATATTGTTGGAGGATTGAATGTAAGGTCTTAAAGTAGAAAAGTTGGTGAAATTACAAGAAACGACTAAACCGAGAAAGTAAGCCGAGTTTTCGGGGTAATTTTGGGATCAATCTCGAAAATCCATGAAATTTTTTTGAGCCCAAAAAAAGTCAATATAGGCTAAAATAATCATGAAGGATTGAATTTGGAATGGAAGTTTTGAAGTTAAAACATTTAAACGAATTTTAGAAATAAAATTAGACTTTAACAGTTTATCGTTGGAAATGATCAATTGCGTAAGATGAGACCCAAACAGAAATTCTTCCTTAACAAAATTTCATGGGAATAAATTAAATTCATAGTAGAACACTATAATGAATCCCAAATATCAAAATTTGGCTGAAAAAGAATTTTTCTAGAATTTTCTAGGAAGCCCAAAAATGTCTGACCCAGACCACTACCCAAAAACTCCAATTTTGACCCACCTACAGATTGGATTTGGGTCTGGCCTTTTGGCCCATAAAACTAGACTTAATAACCATTTAGAGAACTCTAGAATCACCCTAAAAAGAGCTTGTACGCATCCTCACCTCTCTCCAGAATTTGCCACAGTTTGTACTGTACCTTTCCCCATTCTTGAATTTTTTTGACCCCTTTACAAGCTAAATTAGCTCTTGGCCAAAGCAGATGATTTGTTTTAATTTTAAATCCCTATAATGTATAAACAATTTATGGCAAAAAAAGGTTTTTTAGTTGGTGAAAATCTAGTGAGAAGTTAGGGATTTGAATCTATCCTATTTTGGTAAGTGAGAGAATGTGAAGTTCTTGATTATTTGATGATGTTTTAAGCCTGTTTATGATGTTTTCAAGTTGTGTACATGTTTTGTTATAGCCAAGGGTTGCTATTGGAGGAACAATCTTGGGTCAAACTTGGTCAAACTCGAGGTAAAGTTGTTGGAAGATGATGAATTTGATATATGTTGTTATTTGATGAATTTGGATGATTTTTGCTAAAGTAGAAATTGAAGAAATAATTTCTAGTGACATGTGTAGCTTCAACCAACTGATACGATCTAAACGTATTATCCGCAAGTGCATGGATCATACAAGTAATAATGAGATTTGAGTCCCGAGTTATCGTCCCCCAGAGAAGTTGATCAGTCTAATTAACTACCGATTAATCTTACCCTAGATATATTCTAGCAAATTATGAATTGAAGATGGGCGATCTACGAGGCTAGAATTAAAAATAATGAAAATAATAAAAGCTATAAAATAAAGAAAATAAAACAGAGCTAAATTTACTTACAGTGCTCTGAGCAATTAAAAGCAAAAACCTACAAAAATAATTAAAACAATTAAAATTAATTAACGCAATTAAAATAAAATACTAAATAAAGAAGCAAAATTAATTAAGCTAAAAATTGAACAATCCTAAAATGCAATTAGACTATTTAATCAAAATGCAAATTAAACTAACTTAAAAATTAAAGAAATAAAATCCTAAAAAAAATTAAGAAAATAACTACAAGCCTAAATGTCTAAAATATTAATTCTAAATTACTCCTAATTATATCTAATTACTAATTTAACAATAAAATTTAACTAATGCATGATAAAATATCTTTTGCATGATAAATTCTAAATTAATCCTAATGCATGATAAAATAGAAATGAATTAAGGACATAACTAAATCTAATTCTTGAACTAATCTAGTTATTGACTATAGCTAATCATCCAACTAAGTTTAGAATTTTACTCCTTAAGCTAACACATTAAATTGAAATTAGGCTATGCAAGAAAAATGGATTATTGTGCAAAAGATAAATGCCAAACAAGCCTTAATCAATTGATCAACTAGTCTCGGTCCCGTGTAGAAATGCATTGTACACGTCTTCTTTAGTTTTGGTGCCCAGGCATGTCCAGCTGCTTCCTGCTCTACTACTCTCACCAACTCTGCTCTCGGTTCCGTGCACTTCTTCCTTCTCTCCACAACTCCAACACCTTACGTTACCAACCACTTCAGCTTCATTTTCTGCCCATGCCGCTGCCTGCCCAGACATGCTCTACACGTCCTCGGCTCCTGCTCCTGCTTCTTACTCCCAATTCTGTCCAACTGCTGATGATCATGCTCACTGGCCAGACTGCCCAGTTGTGCCCACGGTACCAGCTTGCTTCATCACTGAACATCAGTAGACACCGAGGATATCCAGCATCCTTCCTGCTTGTGATAACCGAGGATGTCTAGCAGTTGGAGCAGCAGGAATCAAGCACCCATGAAGTGATGTTGAGCAAACTTGCAACAGAACGGGGTGCTCCAGTGACCGTCTATCAACTGAAACCAGCAACTGCAGCAACCGATTCCTCTACACGCAGCAGCTACTCCACTTTCCTGTTAACCGAATGTAAATCTGAAAAATGATAATGAACAGTAAATGACAAATGAAACAGGGGAGAACAGAGAATGATTGTGGCTCTCGGTTATGGCTATTGCCGCTGCTCTCGGGTTGCTGCTGCTACTTTGCTCTCCGGTTTCTCACTTGGCTCAAGAAATCAAATCAGCTAACCATAACCTTGAGCAACAATGAAAGCTAATGAAAAGAACAAAAAAAAATAAAACCAATATGGAAACAAACCGAGAGTCATTGAACAATAGAAAAACACAAAACAACTACAAATAGGAAGCAAAATCGAGAGCTATATAAACAAAATAGAGGTTCTTCAAATAAAAACATAAGCAGTTTTAGGTCAAACCGAGAGCTACCACTAGGAATTATTTACTATGTATTAAAACTTAAAAATAGAAGAAATGGATTTAACGAAGATGAAATGAAATTGATTGCCATGAAAATGAATTATCCAAGACTAGAAGATGAAGATATAAAAATGGAATGAACATTAAAAGTAAAGATGGAAGCTAACGAAAAACTAAAAAAAACAGGAGAGTAAATCTAAAAATTTAATCTAAAACTATTCTACTCTAGACTACCTAGTTTTTCAATTGCCATCCTTTCCTATTTATACACACACTTAGGGGTGCAATTGTAATTTTTCCATCCTAGATGAGTTGGCATTGTTTGGCCACTTGTCTTCACACCATTAGCTCCTTGAAAAGATATTTCCATGTCATCTTTCTTCTTGTCCAATTGGATGTGCTAGGTGGTACGGCTCGTGTTGTCTGTGTGGTCCAATCTTGATTTTAGCCCACTTTCAGTCCATTTTCTATCGAAATGTTCAAAATTCATCTGGATTTAATTTATCTGCAAACATGAGAATTTTAGTCAAAATGAGGGGATAATTAACAAAATAAATTGGGGATTTAAATAATTAATTAGAAAATTAAGCACAAATAATTATATTTTCATAGAATTATCACCAGCCTTGGAATATTAGGGAGAATATGAAATTGGGCTGAATTAGGTGTTGTAGAATATTAGTTCCATACCAAAAAGTTTGGTTTATAACTCAGTTTAGTGAAAACTGTAAAAGTGTGAAAATTGTCAAGTTGATAAGTTGTCAGGTGTTGTCTAAAGACTTAAATAAGTGTTTAAGCTATTAAGTTTATAAGTTTGAAGTTAAAAGAAAAGAAATCATCAAAATAGCTTGAATCAGCACGTTTAATGGTAAAACCGAGCAAATAATGAAGTAGACAAAAATAGTCAAATTTAATGAAACTTATACAAGTTGATGTATATTTAAGTATAGTGACATGAATTTGGGTGTCATCTGATGATTTTGAAACTATCTTGGGCAGCTTGAGGTATTGGCACGTAAATCGAGGTAAGTCCGATACCCGACGAATTTGTGCTACCCCAAGATTCAATAGGTAAGGGGTGTAATTTAAAGCTGTATTAGTATCTCGCTACCTCTCTTTTAATACACAAATATGTTTGAAGTATGATCGTGTTTATGAAATGTGTTTCGATGCCTAAAAAGTACTGTTCATGCATAAACCGAAAACCAAAAGAAAAACCAACTTGACTAAGCTTTCCGAGTGTACTTTCTTTGCCACCTATAAATGTTTTGGAAAACCAAGTTTTGATAAGAAAATGTTTTTTATGAATCAATTATCAAAAATATGAGAATTTGACCTAAAGGTCGATTTTATTAGTATGCGGGTAAATAAATAAGCCCGGAAAAGAATTTGTAAGTTTCATTTTGAGACTAAGGCAACATGTAGCTCATGATATTTGTCACGCATGGCTCGTATGGAGTTTGGTCCTTCATGGTGCATGCCTTATACCACATCGTGCATGTTTTAGTCCTTTGTGGTGCATGTTTAAGCATGTCGCACATGTGTTGCCCATTCGGTGCCTTATCTTCCACCATTTCATGCATTGTTCGTTTTGTTCCTTAGTGGCGTAGGACACTTACGACCCTGATCCAGTCTACAATTCCCTTACCATGGCCATCAGTACTCTGTTTGTTTATTGTCTCCCTCTTTGGAGGTTAAGTTTGTATGAACATGACTTATGCTTTCTATGTGTACTTGCCTAGTCTCCATGATATATTCTGTATGAGTTCGAAAGAAAAGTGATAAGTTTTTGTGACATGTGAAATTGTGACCCGAAGTTGTTTGAATCACTTGTTTTAAGCTAAGCATGTTTTTTATAATTATATGTATGTTTACCAATGCATTTTGTGTTTAGTATGTTTTGATACTAAAATCGCTTTAAATACATTTCTCATTGGGCTTTTAAAAGCTCACCCACTTCTCTACTCTTATAGATTATTCACAGTGATCACTTTCTATGCCTGTCGTGTAGTTGACGTAGGTTGGTGGACACAACAGTCTCCCCAGGCTACCTTCGGTACACGATAAGGTTTACGCCTAGTGTTATTTCTAAACATCCTGTTAGCATAAACATTTTGATGTAAGAGATATTTTGGGATGTAATCTAGGTAAGTATGTATGTAAAGTTGCAAACTTACAGTTTACACAATAAAATGCATTTCAAAGGTATTAAGGAAACGTAATGGTTAAGGAAACCACTATTAATTATGTAAAGACAACTACTATGAGAAATATAAACTGTAATTTGAATATTTTAAGGAGGTATGATCATAAATAAGTTGTTATATAGGTGAAATTTTGTTAAAATGAAAAGTTAAGTAATCGGCACTGAACAGGAATGCAACTTAAATAAGAAATTAAATTAAAAGTAGCCCATATTTCCACGTTTCCGGAGAGTCACATTGTAGGACACATATCCTTGAAATGTTTATGCCATGTGACATAGGCAAATATCCTCTTTTGGAATCTTTCATACTTAACCTTTTCAATATTTTGTCTATGCAAGCAGGTTGGGAGAGTCCTATTAGCCTTTATTTTTATCTCTATAGATTTTTATTCATAGAATATAGGTTGCTTCTCCCAAATCTTTCAAGAAGCATTTCTTGGACAACGAAATCTTGTTAGATTGGTACTTCATTTCCTATAAGCAATATGTCGTCTACATATAATACTTGGAATATAACCGCACTCCTACTAACCTTCTTGTATACACATGGTTCATCTTTATTTTTAATGAAATCAAACTTTTTTATTGTCTTATTAAAATGAATGTTCCAATTCCTATATGCTTGCTTAAGACCATAAATTGATCTTTGCAACTTCCATACTTAATGAACATCTTGCCTTGAAATAAAATCTTCAGGTTGTGTCACGTGCATTTCTTTTGCAAGTTCTCATTAAGAATGTAGTTTTTACATCCATTTTCCAAATCTCATAATCATAGTATGCAACAGTGGTTAGGAGAAACTTAATAAATTTAGACATAGCTATTGGAGAAAAGGTTTCCTCATAATCAACTTATGGCAACTAGTCTTGCTTTGTATATTTGTACATTGCCATCTATATTGGTCTTTCTTCTAAAGATCCAATTGTTCCTTGTGTGCTTTATCTTTTTAGGTCAATCTACCAAAGTTTGTGTGCTTTATCTTTTTAGGTCAATCCACCAAAGTTAATACTTGATTTTCCTTCCAGGATTTTATTTCAGACTTCATAACCTCTAACTATTTGGAAGAATCAATGTTTGACATTAGTTTTTTTATAATTTAGTAGGTTTATCATTCATGATCAATATATCCTTTTTTTTTGTCTATAGAAATTTGTATCTCTCGAGAACATAATGTGTCACGACCCGAATTACCTAAAAATCAGAGTAAATTTTTCGCTTTTTCATTTATTATTTAATTCTTACCTTTCTCTCGTCGTGACCATCCTACAACACAGTTGGGCTATGATTCGGTGTTAGTCACCTCACACTATTTAACATTTCATTCCCATAATCATATATCAGAGTCTACTATCCTTTTGACTTTAAATAAACACATACCCAATGGTATTTACATGACTCTACATCCCCGACATAATATCCGTTTACAGTACTGTGCATTACATATTTAGATACAAAACTATACAAATGTGTATACCTGTCTCTCGATGGGTAGCAGCAAGCAGCTGATATTAAGCATGCAAGTCCTCAGCCGCTCAATAATTATTACAAGTGCTCTGAAAAGATGGGAAAATAAGGGGGGTGAGCAAACCACACGCTCAGTAAGGCAATTATGCAAGTAAGTAGATAACTCCACTATCTACATGCTCATAATGCCATGCCCTTAAATCCCTTTCTTTTCATTAAAATCATCAAGCACAAAGTCATGCATATTCAATGCCATAGTTCATCCAAAACTATTTGTGCATATATAAATCATGTAACTCATGCATTCAAAGCATTTTATGTGACATCATTAAATCATATTAAGCATGAATTAGATCAAGATCATGCAGTCTTTTATGCCATGTAAGACAAAACATGGATTTCAAATGAAAGCATGGAAAACTTCACATGCTACTGCATTTAAATCAATTCATTGAAAACGCAGTATAAAATAACCCCTCTGGGTCAATCATCTCAAAACTCATAAAACAATTTGTTATATTTCATTATAAAACTGGAGTTATAAAACCACCCTTCTTTCAGGGTCGCATATCATAAAATCATCTGAAATCATCAAATCATCAAATCGGGGGCCTGACCCCTCCTTCGGGTCTACCCTGGTCTAACAGACCACAAGTTATATCATGTGAGACAATCAGGTAATTAACAGTAACATCGAGGACTATGGCCATAACCTAGTGATCCCTGGCAACACGGTACCTAGTGTGCGGGGTATCACACCTGAAACGGGAGGTGGGTCGTCCTACCCGCCAGAACAGCATAACACCAGGATTGCGAGGGCAAGGCTTGCTGCCTCGTGGCTAATGCCACTCCACTCCAACAATCCCCACGGTACAGCGTACTCCGCGTGACATACACGGTACAAAGTACTCCGTGAACCCAAGCTCAGTCAGGGGTGCCTGTAATAGGTCTTATCCACCCATATCATCTGTCTCAGAATGCACGTGTGAGCATATCATCTCACTGTGACACACAGTCTACAGGAGGCTCCAACACGGCTATATGCATGTAATATAAATCCCTGTGCGAGCGAAACTCAAGCACGGCTCCATGCATATTCATGATATCTAAAAATCTCGTGCGAGGGAAGCTCTAGCACGGTTTCATAAAAATCAGTGAAATCTGCGTACGAGCAGCGCTCCAGTACGACTTAAACTGATTATAATTTCATGTAAATTCCACGTACGAGCAACGCTCTAGTACGGATATGTATATAAATTCAGTGAAAACCTCGTACGAGAAAAACTCCAGTACGATATTCAAATGAATTATGAAAACTACGTAAAACTTTGTGCGAGCAATGCTCCAGCACAAATGAATGCTCAAGTAAATCAAATCTCGTGCGAGTTACACTCCAGCACGGCTTTATGCATAATTAAATCAAATCTCGTGCGAGTTACACTCTAGCACGGCTTTATGCAATGTCAAATCAAAACAGGATGCGAGCTAAGCTCCAGCATCTCTCATGCATATTAAATCATAAAAACTAGTGCGAGCAATCGCTCCAGCACCATTTTATGCATACCACGTCAAAACATGTCAAATCATGTCAAAACATGTCAAAACAGAGTGCGAGCTAGGCTCCAGCAGCTCTCATTTCACAATAATAAAAATCAGTGCGAGCACCATGCTCTAGCACATTTCATGCATATGATGTCACACAAATCGGTGCGAGCAAATGCTCCAGCACATTTATGCACATTCACAAACTCAGATATAGTGCGAACTACCTGTCGGCACTATCTGTTTCCATATAAACTTGATAGTTGGCCCGTTTTCCAAATAATTTCATTGAAATATTAATAACACCTACGTAGTGTTATTTTGGGAAACTTATGCAATTATTGGCCAATCTATCTATTTACTTTGATTAAAACCAAGAAAATTTCTTAAACCATAAAAGTCCTTAAATCATGCATTTCATGCATGTCATGCTTTCACCATCCTTAGGTGAACTTCCCTCAATAGGGGTAAAATAGTCTTTTCACCTATTTCGATCCTCAAAATTATTTAAACCACTTTTAGGATCTTTATACATCATCAAGGCATACATACATATTCAGTGTACAGAATACTATTAAAATACGCGTAGCTACCTCTAGCTACTCACACAATTCCCTTACCTCTTTTTTCTGTACAGTCTGACCTTTCCTCTGATGACTCGTCACGCAGTCCGATTTGCTCCGAATCCAAATCAAATCTCCAGTACTGCGGATACACATTCATCAGGTCAAATACAATACAATTAATTGTATTTCACAATTTTCTGGGCTTAATTTAAATCATTGGGCTCGTTTACTGATATTGGGCCCGATTGCACCTTAATGGGCCTTAATCGGCCTTAAGCCCGTTTACCACACTTTATCGAGGCCTATTGGGCTCACTGGGCCCATCAGTAATTTATTTAGCCTCGTTCTAAATTCTCTGATATCTCAATTTAATATTTACGACAATTTATCTAATTTTCCAGAATTTAATTCATTTATGCGAAAATTAAATCTGTAATTTATGCGTTAAATATCAATCACGCATAACGATATAAAATTGTCGTAAATAAGGGTCACTTACCCGTTATTCCATGATAATACAAAAATCGGGGCTGTCTCGAGCTCTCGGTGGATGTCAATCGTCGAGCTACACAATTAAATATATTTTTCCGGGTAAATTTCCAGTCGGAATTAATTAAATTAAATATTCCAAAAATTAAATCGGTCAATTCGACCGCTTATCGACTTACCCGAAGCTCGATTGCATCACTGGAATTTTCCCCAATTTTTTCTCTTTTTCTTTTTCCCTTTTTCTCCCTTTTTTCCCCCTCTTTTTGGCTGAACCGGTCCGATCCGGTTCAACCCGGTTCGGACCGCCGGTTTGGTCTGGTCCGGTTCGGTTCAACTTGGCCGGTTCAGTCCGATTCGGCCGGTTCAGGGAACAATTGGTCGTGCCGGCGCCGTCGGCCGGTTCCCGGCGTGATTCCGGTGCCAATCGGCGCGCAATCGTCTGGGCTCCCTAAATCGGGCCTCGACTGGGGTCGAATCAGCCCCATCGCCGGCGAATCGGGGTTCTCTCCCCCTCGGTCTTCTCCTCCGTTTCCGACGTTTTCCGGCCACCTCGCCGCGTGTCTGGGCTGCTGGAGGTTCGCCCGATGCTGGGCTACGTTCGCCGGTCCTCGCTGGCCTCTCAGCGTCGCCGGTGGTTCGCCGGTGACGAACCTCCCCCTCGGGTTCGGCCTTCGCGTCTTTTGCTTCGTTTCGCCTCTGTTTCTTTTCTCTTCTGTTTCAGACTTTTCATTTTCATTTTTTTTTTTTTCAGATTTTATTTATTTATTTATAATTTATTTTTAATAATATTTTATTCATTAAAATATTATTAAAATTAAAAAATATCCCAAAATATTATAAAAAATTTCTATTTAATTCATAAATTAATTTCTCAGTCCGGTTTTACCTTTCCGGTATATTTTTTTTGATTATTTTCGGGATTATTTTTCGATGCGAAAATCCCGGTTTATTCCAATAAATTCATATCTTGATCAATTTAACCCAAAATTTAATTATTTCTTCGTTATTGATCAAGATTTCTAAATCTCATATTTTTAATTAAATTTTCTTGTCTCGATTAATACCGAATTTTGGTCTTTTGACCATTTTGCCCTTGCACGGGTTCGGGAATACCATTTAAATCCTTTTGCATTTTTTTAATGCACTCGAAAATATCGGGTCTTACATAATGTATCTTACTGAGTTCTTGTATATTCTAAACCTTTGGTTGTTCATCCAATATCTTAACTTTTGGTTCAAAATCCCTTAGTGCGTCAGATTCTCGAACTTCTTCGAGTTCTACTTTACTCCTACTATTTTCTTCTAGAATAAATTCTTTCTCAAATGGTAGCATGCTTTGAGACAAACATCTTTTGATCAATAGGATTGTAGAAGTAGTATCCAACTGAATAATTTGTAGAAAAATGATACCTCTATTAGAATCCTACCAATTCGTAGAATCATAAGCAAAATGAGAATAAGGCTTCGTTGGGTTCATTGAAAATGATTTTCAAAAAAAGATTTATACATTTTCTGATGTTTGGTTGCAAAAAGATTAACTAATCAACAAAAAATGATTTTGTGAGAATCCTAAATTTTAAAATTCCACTTTAAATTAATTTAAGAAATTAATATGATATTTTATTTAGATGATTTCAGGCCCGAACCTATAGTCACGAGGAGTAAGGATGAGCCCAAGGTCTCGAGATGAGTAGAGTAACCTGAGATTCTTTTTATCTATGATCTTATGTGTTAAGTAAGGACAATTGATGAATTTATGCATGTATTGACTACAAAAGTATGGAATGAGAAGGAATTTGGATGAATAGAAATGAGTATTTAAGGTTAAGGATAAAAAGAATAAGAAATAACTAAGTTACCTAAGTTAACAAGGTAGGAACTTGAGATCCTATCTTAAGAAATTGTGTTTAAGCATACCAAAGCTACCTTAATGCCATCCCATGAATGGAAAACTTGATTTACATTGAATCCATAAGGTTCTAAGATTTATTAAGGAAGAAAAAATGGTATGATTAAGTAAGACTAAGGCCTGGTTTTAAGCTCACACAATTAGCCAAGCATTTTAGGAGCATATTTTGAGTTTAAAGGCTTAAACTTGGCCAAATGGAATTCAAAGGAATTTGACATTAAATTACAGTAAATATATGATGTAACTAAGTCAATTAAGAGATGAAATAAAGTTCTTAAGTGAGCTTTCAATGTTGATTAAGCGGCCAAAATTAAATTGGAAAATTTGAGGCCAAAACCATAGGATCAAGTGAGCTAGGCCAAGAAATGCTCCCAAGTTAGACGAAAATTATTCATAATAAAATTTAAGGTTAATTTAGGCTTAAAATAGACTTAAAATGGAACAAGTTTTTGAGAAACCATGGAAAAAAACTGATTGGAAGATTATGAAATAAATTGACTAAAATAGTCTCAAGCTCACCTACTACATGTAACAGCCTAGCCAACATTCCTTTGCCATTTAAGGGGCTAGTTGTCAAGACCCTCTTCCCGTGACTTAACTTACTATTAACAGTTGGGCTGTGAGTCAACATCCATATCCACATCTAATCCATTCATAATTTATAATTCATTTAATGAAATAGAAACTGTTCTTTTATAAATATGCAGAAACGTTTACATCAGTTTCTATCATATACATCCCTTTCGTACAAAAGATAACTATACTGTGCATTAATTTATAGGATACAAAATTTTCCTCATAAATGTATACCTCTACACTACTGGAGAACTGGACAATACCATAGTAGGGACAACTGCAGTAACTCTCTACTGTGTAGTATCTATGGAGGAGGAAATAAGGGGGTGAGCTAACACACTCAGTAAGGAAAATACGAAAGCAGGTAGATAACTACACTATCTACATGCTTAAAATATAAACATTTATTTTCCTTATAAAACATATGCATTATTTTAAAATAGCTTCCATCAATTGAAAAATCATTAATTCGCTAGATGGGGTATATGCATATTTCATTCTCAATTCACACAACATACTCTTAAATCCACACAGCAGACACTGAGAAATTGCTTTATATTTAGCAAATCACTTAGAAATCAATTTACATGAGACATATAATGAGATATCATATCACCCTGTATCACACAGCAGGGGGGACACATGTCACCTCACACAGTAGTGACAAAATGTCATATCACATGGATACAAGACTTATGGCCATAGTTCAGATTACAGGCAACACTGATCAGGTGTACGGGAACCCTATGCTTGGGGAGGCGGATCAACCATCCCTTCAGCTCACACAGAATCACTAAGATACCACGACACATTGTACTCCAATGGCTAACGCTCACAGTACATCATGCTCTCGTGGATCCTTATCACCCATTTTCATTATCTCAAAATCACGTGCGAGCAAGTCTATGCAAGATCACTAAGCAATACATGACGACTTCAGCACGGTTTTACTCATCACACAGCAAACATCATAAAACCACTTGCGAGCAACTCAACGTAAGATCACACAGCATACCTAAGGCATCGAGAACGATTTTGTCTAAAACACACAGAAAGCGTATCGAACCACATGCGAGCAACTCAGTGTAAGATCAGACAACATACCTGAGGCATCTAGCATAGTTTTACTTAAAACCACTTTAAATCGAAGGGCCCACATGCGAGCATAGTCAGAGTAAGATCACTTAGCAGTACTCGATGGCTCTAGCATGATTTCCAAATTCTAGTGCGAGCTCTCGAGTGGATCACACAACTTCACTCAGCTCTAGTACCTTTTTGCCTTTTCTCAAAAATTCTTTTAAAATGTTGTGCGAGCAAGGCTGGTAAATCTACCGTTGCCACTTTGGCTCAAGCACAAGTTCACATAGAAAAGGAATAGATGGCTTTATTCACTAAGTATGAGTGAGAGGGCAATTTCCCTTCAATCACTCGTTAAAAGCTTTTCATGTAATTTACTAAATCAGGAGCCAATCTATTATTACTCTTTCTCAAAACACTTGCAAAACGTCTTTCCACAGCAAGACATTGAAGTCATGCCATTCATGCAAATAAATTTCATCTTATCACGTAGCTTTCACGTAGATATATCAATATCTATACACTTTATAGCATTCATTTACACACAGCAAGTAAGAAACATACGTATAGCTATTTCTAATAGCTCGCATAAGTCCCTTACCTCGAATCACACTCGAATCCCTTTCCTTAGTTTCCAATGCTCGTGATCTGTGACGCCCTGAAAATGCAAAAAATAGGGCAAATTTAAAACTTTTTACTCATCTATTCACGATTAAGGGTGCATTCCTGTGCAGTGTTATACATCATCATGCTTATCATGCCTCAGGATCTCATCATAACTTAGTATATATCGTATCATATACATTACTCAATTCCAAGTTGATTAATCCTAATACATCCCGTACATCATTATACAATGAGTGCCTGTAAATATAACTCTAGTCTGGATACATGAATATTAAATATCTACCTCAATACACAAAATACGGCCTGGAGCTCAAGTCCTCCACTAGCCTCTAACCCGTACGTCGCAGGGAACTCACTTCACTTGAAGCAATCTAGGGGAAGAGAAAACGGGGTGAGCTTCTAAATCGTTCAGTAAGGGGTAAGGGAACTCAATCATATAAACCATATCACACATCACAAGTATGTATTTGTATATGAAACTCAGTATACTCATTTGAAATCGTAGCATGAAAGTTCTCAAAACATCATCTCATAGCTCATAAATCATGTGAAAACATGAAGTTAAAAAGCTCAATATAGAGCATTCACAAGCATGTGTAAATATATGTGATAATGGCTTTTCTCAAATTATGTGATAAAAATCACCTCAGTAAATAGCACGTGACAAAGTCACAAAACACAACTCATGTGTAAAATGAGACTAGGCAATAAAACTCATAGAAAACTCGTCATGGCAAATCAAATATATATATATAATCTCCTCTGGGTGTGCATCCCAGGGATCCTCGTAAGAGGGAACGTCGACAATATGGTCGTATGCATGGTATATTGGACTTATATGTTACCAGAATAAGGCCCGGCCTTACATGCTACCAGAGCAATGCCTCGCCTTATGCACACTATCACGTGGTCCCTGGGTTGGTTCCCAGGCGGCCCACTCTCTCGGTCTTACATGCTACCAAAGCAAGGCCTCCCAACGTTACCAGAACGGGGGTAATCTCACGTTACCAAAACGGAGGAATATCGGACTTACATGCTACCAAAGCAAGGCCTCCCAACGCTACCAAAGCGGAGGAATAATCGGACTTACATGTTACCAGAACAAAGCCTGTGGTCCCTGGGTCAGTTCCCAGGCGTCCCATTATATCGGTCTTACATGCTACCAAAGCAAGGCCCGATGTATATTCAACATGACACGCCTAAGTCTCACTCATTAGCCATTATTTTCTAAAACGTTTTGCCTTCACGTAGAACTCATAATAGTTTCCTCTCATAAAAAATCATTTAAAACATTTGTGTACTCAACACAAAACATATTAAAACAGAGTTCCAACCGGCAAAACACGCACACATTTTCTCAAATCTCAATATTGCCTTAACGTAGAGCCCAATTTACTTTTCACGCAAACTCAACGGTTTATAAAGCAATTTCACACTCAGCTTATAAACTCATAAAATAATGGGCTCCAATCGGCTATAAAAACCGTGTGCAGTTATATCACAACATAACACCAAACATGCTTGTATTCTCAAATCATGGTTCATGCTACAAACAGTTCATCAAAACACATACACAAATGGTTTAGTTTTCCCTTACCTCTTTGCACCTCGTATAGTGCAATCGTTTCCCCCTTATCATGGACTAGTCTCGTATTCCACTCTGGAACTCTCAAGCTGTCCAAACGATGTTAAAACATCAATACTCATCATCACAGTAACCTCAATTCTCAAAATCGAGCATAATTGCTCATAACACCTCAAATCTCTCAATTCCCGTAACTCTATCACAATCCACAATCTCATTCACAACATCTCAACATTCTACACTTCCCATGCCACAATATCTATGCTAATTCACCACATTGTCTAAATTTCCATTAATAGTTCAAAATTCCCAAAATTACCAAAATTGCTAAATATCATTATCACTCCATTTACATTGTAATTTCATCAATCTCTACTCATTTTCCAACTACTTTAACATAATGCCAACAACCATTATCACCAAAATCATCTCAATTATCAAGATCGAGGTTTAGAAATTACCCAAAACTTGTGGAGAGCTTATCTCTTGCCTCGATTCGATCTGTCTTCAAATTCCCAAGTATGTTGTTCTCCCTTGGATGAGGAACAACTTTCCTTCTGGCCACAACCTCTGATTTGGACGAAAATGGGTGCTTTGGATGAGTGAGAAAGCTAGGGCTCGGGTGAAAATGGGGTTTTGAAGAGAGAGAAAACAAAATTGCAGGAGAAAGCAGGGGTTCCTTATATAGACGGAGGGTAGGAGATCGATCTGGCTCTTGATGAGATCGATCTGCATTTGAATTTGGGGACGATTTGGGGTAATTTTATGCCTAGGAGATCGATCTGTCGAGGGGTGAGATCGATCTCTTTATGGCTTTATGAGATCGATCTGCTTCTTGAGGAGATCGATCTTCTCCCAAACAGAAACATTTGGAGATCGATCCTTTCCTCATGAGATCGATCTTCTCTTAAACAGAAGGAGATCGATCTGCTCACTTGCTTTCCTCCTTCCTTGTCATTTTTAGCTTACCAGATCGATCTTTCTTCCCTAAGATTGATCTGACCTCATAGCTTCCCACTTGGTTAAGCATTTACACATAAATCTCCAAATATTATTTTCACAATTCACTTAGCTCAATAAATTACACATCAAGTTCTTATTACATCATTAAAATATATCTAAAATTCTCAGGTCTCACATCCTCCCCACCCTTAGAAGAATTTGGTCCTCCAAATTCAACTCAACTAGTCAAATAGATGGGGGTATTTCTCCTTCATGAGGTTCTCTAGTTCCCACGTTGCCTCTTCCATTGAGTGATGTTTCCACAAAACTTTCACTAATGGGATGCTCTTGGTTCTAAGTACCTTCTCTTTTCTATCGAGAATTCGGACGGTAACTTCAATGTAGCTCATGTCCTCTTGTACGTCAATCTCGTCATACTCTATGACATGAGAAGGGTCCAGGTGGTACTTCCTCAACATAGACACATGAAAAACGTGTATTCTGGACATCCGTGGGGGTAATGCCAATCTATAGGCTACCTCTCCTACTCTCTCAAGGATCTCGAATGGTCCTATGTATCGAGGACTCAATTTTCCTTTCTTCCCAAATCGCATGATACCCTTACTCGGTGATATTTTCAGAAATACTGCATCACCGACATCAAACGCGAGTGGTCATCTACGCACATCCGCATAGCTTTTCTGTCTACTCTGTGCAGCCCATAACCTCTCACATATGAGTTTCACACTCTGTACAGCTTGCTCAATAAGCTCGGGAGCATTTATCTTTCTGTCACCGACTTCTTCCCAAGCTACAGGGGATCTACACCTCCTACCATATAGAGCCTCAAAAGGTGCTATTCCAATACTCGCATGATAGCTGTTATTGTACGCAAACTCTGCTAGGGGCAGGTGATCATCCCATGATCCCTTAAAATCCATCGTACATGCCCTCAACATATCCTCCAAGGTCTGAATAGTCCTCTCTGACTGACCATCTGTTTGAGGATGATAGGCGGTACTAAAACTCAATCGAGATCCCATAGACTCCTGAAACTGGGTCTAAAATCTGGAAGTAAATCGGGAATCTCTATCAAAAGTAATACTCACTAGAGCCCCATAGAATCTAGCTATCTCGCTGACATACAGCTCAACTAAGGCATCCACAGTATCTGTGCTCTTGATGGCAAGGAAGTGGGCACTCTTGGTCAATCTATCCACTATAACCCATATAGCGTCACGACCTCTTCGGGTCCTCAGTAAACCCATAATAAAGTCCATAGTGACATGCTCCCATTTCCATGTAGGTACAGGTAAAGGTTGTAGTAGTCCTTCAGGCTTCCGATGCTCAGCTTTCACTTGCTGGCATACTAAACATCTGGCCACATACTCTGCCACGTCTCGCTTCATACCACTCCACCAGTACACCTTTCTCAAATCTCGGTACATCATAGTACTCCCTGGCTGTATGGTGTATCGCGAGCAATGAGATTCTCTTAGTATCTGTCTCTTTAGGGTATCATCATCCAGTACACAAATTCATCCTCTGAATCTCAACAATCTATCTTCGCTGACTGTGAGATCCGACTGCGAACTCTGTTCAGCTTGGCTAACCATATCTATCAACCTCTGATCATTGCACTGCCCAGTTCTAATATGATCCATGATCCTGGGCTCTATCCATAAGCTAGCCAAAAATCCAATCTCTATCTCTTTAACTTTGATCCGGAGTTCGGTGAACTGCTCCAGTAAATCCCATTCCCTGATCATCATAGCAGATATCATACTCTTCCTACTCAGGGCATCAGCAACTACGTTCGCCTTACTCGAATGGTATAGAATCTCGCAGTCATAATCCTTAAGGAGTTTCATCCATCTCCTTTGTCTCATGTTTAACTCTTTCTGATCAAAGAGATATCTCAAACTCTTGTGATCAGTGAAGATCTGGAATCTTTCTCCATATAAGTAGTGTCACCAGATCTTCAAGGCAAATACCACAGCAGCTAACTCCAGATCATGCGTGGGATAATTCAGCTCATGGTCTTTCAACTGTTGCGATCCATATGCGACCACTCTTCCGTGCTACATAAGCACACATCTCAGTCCTTGATGAGATGCATCACTATACACCGAAAATCCTCCTGGTCCCTTAGGAATAGTTAACACATGTGCCGCTGTCAATCTCTTCTTTAACTCCAGAAAACTGAGCTCACACTGATCAGTCCATATAAATAGGGTCTCTTTGCGCGTTAGTTTAGTCAAAGGAGCGGCAATCCTTGAAAATCCTTCCACAAATCTTCTGTAATACCCTGCCAAACCAAGGAAGCTTCGCACCTCTGTAACTGTCTTCGGTCTTTCCCAGTTAAGCACAGCTTCTACTTTACTTGGATCCACCGATACTCCTTCCTCTGATACTATATGACCAAGGAAAGCTATCCGGTTCAGCCAAAACTCATACTTACTAAGCTTTCCATATAATTGCTTATCTCGGAGTATCTGAAGTACTAACCACAAATGCTGTGCATGTTCCTCATATGACCGAGAGTATACCAGGATATCATCAATAAAGACTATCACAAATTTATCTAGATAGTCTCTGAACACCTCGTTCATTAATCTCATAAATGCTGCAGGGGCGTTCTTCAATCCAAAGGACATCACTAGAAATTCATAATGGCCATACCTTGTCCTGAAGGCCGTCTTTGGAATATCTCCTTCCTTGATCCTCAATTGGTGATAGCCCGATCTCAAATCAATCTTAGAAAAGACTAAAGCCCCTCTCAGCTGATCAAGTAGATCATCAATCCTGGGCAGTGGGTATTTATTCTTCACCGTAGCTTTATTCAATAATCGGTAGTCTATGCATAATCTGAGACTACCATCCTTCTTCTTAACAAATAAAACCGGTGCTCCCCACGGTCAAACACTGGGTCTAATGAACCTTTGATCCAATAACTCTTGTAATTGTTTCTTTAATTCCTCAAGTTCCACTAGTGCCATCTTGTATGGAGGTTTAGAGATCGATTGAGTATGTGGTACCAAATCAATGGTAAACTCTAGCTCTCTCTTTGGTGGCAAACCTGACAACTCATCTGGGAAAACATCCGAAAATTCACAAACCACAGGTATATCCTCAATCCTCGGATGTTCCCGCTCATCGTCTGAGATGAGTGTCTCATAACCTTCACATGAACAATCATATTTAATATTCTCCAAAATAATATTAAAATTCTCAAATTACTTACTAGAATTCCACATATTCATTTCCTCAATATCTCAACCGTACACTGTAAGGTTCTGGTAGAGAGAAAGTTACAATCTTAGTGTAGGAGTCTAAACTCCCTCCATTGGTTGCTAGCCAATCCATTCCCAAAATTACATCAAACCCATGTATATTCAACATGATTAAATCTGCTAGCATCACTCTATCTCCCATCTTTATCTCACATCATCTACAGATTAACTCAGTTCTCTGGGATTCACGCATAGGGGTATTTACATGTAGTATATACTCTAGAGGTTTAAATTTCAAATTTAAACTACAGGCAGAGAGTGTACCTCTTATAGTTTCTACTGAAGTGTCCGTAGTTTCCTTATCCATGGCAAACACACGTCTCTGTGCCACAGGTTTCTTTCCTTTCTCTACAGCAGTGGCCCGTCTCTGGGAATTTACTCTCTGAGGCTCCTATCTAGTAGGCTCCGGAGCATGTGGTATCTGAGGTTGAGGACAGTCCTTCACTCTGTGACCTATGTCACCACATCTAAAACATCCACGGATCAACCCAGTACAACTTGCCTCATGTGATCGACCACAGTCTCTACAAACCCTTATCTCAGGCCTGCCATATCGAAGGGTCTCCTTGATAATAAGATAAGCTCTAGGTCTCTCCAACCTGTCCATCTATACCTTAATCCTTCCTCTCCTGAAGGAACCTCTCCGAACATCTGCTTGAGACGTTGTTGGCCTCTTGCCCTTATCTCTATTCATCGCTCTGAGCTTGTTCTGGGACTGTACCATTTCAATTCCCCTCTCAATCTCTTGTGTTTGTCTCAGAGCATCTCCAAACTCAATCATACACAACCCAATCAATCGATCTCTGATGATGGGCTTCAATCCATACACAAATCTCTCTGTGCGGAGCTCTTTATTCTTGAAAGTCTTTGGATCATATCTCAGTAGAGCGGTAAATCGGCTCTCGTAATCATCCACAGACATGTCGCCCTGTACCAAACTCAAAAACTCTGCTTGCCTCCTTCTCTAGGCAGCTCGTGGTACATATTGGGCTCTAAAGGCTGTCTGAAACTCTTCCCAACCAATCATATCCTGGTAGGACATCAAAATACTCTGGGTAGTACCCCACCAGTCTCGAGCTCTCCTTTTTAACATATAGGCACTCATACTGACCCTCTCAGCATCAGTGCACCCTAGATAATCGAATATAATTCTTAACTCCATCAGCCACTCCTCAGCCTCTGTAGGATCCTTCTTTCCCTTAAATGCGGGTGGATTCATTTTCAAAAAGTCCTTCAGTCAGACCATACTTCTATCATCAGGCTGAATGATGGGAGGCACTGGGTCCATCTGTATCGGGGGTATGGGATGTCCTTGTGGTGGTGTAGGAGTAGTACTCGAGGCATTAACTCCAAAGTGTTGAGCGAATAGCGCTGCCATCTACTCAAAACCTTGCCTCACATCGGTCTCAATTCGATTAAATCGAGAGTTAGGACTCTCTGGTTGTGGGGCAGGTGGTGAAGGGGACTCTGCCTGCCTCCTCGAATGACCTCGTCGTCTACTCATTCTCTATCTCAACTCGTCTCCTGCGCGTACATACCAAAAGCGATTGAAATCTCAATCCTCAATTTCAATTCATGACCAGACTTATACAGACACTTGGGACGTATTCTATTTCACTTAATCGACACTGACAGTACTAAACACCCTAAGCTCTAATACCAAGAAAACTCTGTGACGTCCTGAAAACGCGAAAAATAGGCCAAATTTAAAACGTTTTACTCATCTATTCACGATTAAGGGTGCATTCCTGTGCAGTGCCATACATCATCATGCTTATCATGCCTCAGGATCTCATCATAACTTAGTATATATCGTATCATATACATTACTCAATTCCAAGTTGATTAATCTTAATACATCTCGTACATCATTATACAATGAGTGTCTGTAAATATAACTCTAGTCTGGATACATGAATATTAAATATCTACCTCAATACACAAAATACGGCCTGGAGCTCAAGTCCTCCACTAGCCTCTAACCCGTACGTCGCAAGGAACTCACTTCACTTGAAACAATTTGAGGGAAGAGAAAACGGGGTGAGCTTCCAAATCGCTTAGTAAGGGGGTAAGGGAACTCAGTCATATAAACCATATCACACATCACAAGTATGTATTTGTATATGAAACTCAGTATACTCATTTGAAATGTAGCATGAAAGTTCTCAAAACATCATCATCTGATAGCTCATAAATCATGTGAAAACATGAAGTTAAAAAGGCTCAATATAGAACATTCACAAGCATGTGTAAATATATGCGACAATGGCTTTTCTCAAATTATGTGATAAAAATCACCTCAGAAAATAGCACGTGACAAAGTCACAAAACACAACTCATGGGTAAAACGAGACTAGGTAATAAAACTCATAGAAAACTCGTCATGGCACATCAAATATATATATAATCTCCTCTGGGTGCGCATCCCAGGCATCCTCGTAAGAGGGAACGTCGACAATATGGTCGTATGCATGGTATATTGGACTTATATGTTACCAGAACAAGGCCCGACCTTACATTCTACCAGAGCAATGCCTCGCCTCATGCACACTATCACGTGGTCCCAGGGTCGGTTCCCAGGCGGCCCACTCTCTCGTTCTTACATGCTACCAAAGTAAGGCCGCCCAACGTTACCAGAACGGGGGTAATCTCACATTACCAAAACGGAGGAATATCGGACTTACATGCTACCAAAGCAAGGCCTCCCAACACTACCAAAGCGAAGAAATAATCAGACTTACATGTTACCAGAACAAGGCCTGTGGTCCCTGGGTCGATTCCCAGGCGTCCCATTATATCAGTCTTACATGCTACCAAAGTAAGGCCCGATGTGTATTCAACATGACACGCCTAAGTCTCACTCATTAGCCATTATCTTATAAAACGTTTTGCCTTCACGTAGAACTCATAATAGTTTCCTCTCATAAAACTCATTTAAAACATTTGTGTACTCAACACAAAACATATTAAAACCGAGTTCCAACCGGTAAAACACGCACACTTTTTCTCAAATCTCAATATTGCCTTAACGTAGAGCCCAATTTACTTTTCACGTAAACTCAACTGTTTATAAAGTAATTTCACACTCAGCTTATAAACTCATAAAATAATGGGCTCTAACCGGCTATAAAAATCGTGTGCAATTATATCACAACACAACACCAAACATGCTTGTATTCTCAAATCATGGTTCATGCTACAAACAGTTCATCAAAACGCATACACAAATGGTTTAGTTTTCCCTTACCTCTTTGCACCTCATATAGTGCAATCGTTTCCCCCTTGTCACGAACTAGTCTCGCATTCCACTCTGGAACTCTCGAGCTGTCCAAACGATGTTAAAACATCAATACTCATCATCACAGTAACCTCAATTCTCAAAATCGAGCATAATTGCTCATAACACCTCAAATCTCTCAATTCCCGTAACTCTATCACAATCCACAATCTCATTCACAACATCTCAACATTCTACACTTCCCATGCCACAATATCTATGCTAATTCACCACATTGTCTAAATTTCCATTAATAGCTCAAAATTCCCAAAATTACCAAAATTGCTAAATATCATTATCACTCCATCTACATTGTAATTTCATCAATCCCTAAACATTTTCTAGCTACTTCAACATAATGCCAACAACCATTATCACCAAAATCATCTCAATTATCAAGATCGAGGTTTAGAAATTACCCAAAACTTGTGGAGAGCTTATCTCTTCGATTCGATCCGTCTTTCGATTCCCAAGTATGTTGTTCTCCCTTGGATGAGGAACAACTTTCCTTCTGGCCACAACCTCTGATTTGGACGAAAATGGGTGCTTTGGATGAGTGAGAAAGCTAGGGCTCGGGTGAAAATGGGGTTTTAAAGAGAGAGAAAATAAAATTGCAGGAGAAAGCAGGGGTTCCTTATATAGACGGAGGGTAGGAGATCGATCTGGCTCTTGATGAGATCGATCTGCATTTGAATTTAAGGACGATTTGGGGCAATTTTATGCCTAAGAGATCGATCTGTCGAGGGGTGAGATCGATCTCTTTATGGCTTTATGAGATCGATCTGCTTCTTGAGGAGATCGATCTTCTCCCAAACAGAAACATTTGGAGATCGATCCCTTCCTTATGAGATCGATCTTCTCTCAAACAGAATCATAAGGAGATCGATCCTCTTCCATTGGAGATCGATCTGCTCACTTGCTTTCCTCATTCCTTATCATTTTTAGCTTACCAGATCAATCTTTCTTCCCTATGATCGATCTGACCTCATAGCTTTCCACTTGGTTAAGCATTTACACATAAATCTCCAAATATTATTTCCACAATTCACTTAGCTTAATAAATTACACATCAAGTTCTTATTACATCATTAAAATATATCTAAAATTCTCAGGTCTCACATGATCCGATCTTATCGGCTCCAAGTTTGTCCCTAGGAGCTACAAGCATTTGTTACTCATATTAGTATACTTAATATACTCAATTTGTCATTTACATGAAATTATATTCAATGCATTGGTTCATTTTACCTCAATATGGCCTCATTACATCTTATTAGACCTTATGTTCTCTTAAGTCCATTTTGACTATTCTACTCGTTTTCTCGAGAATCCTTTAGACTCCTCGAGTCTACTGATTCATATTGAACCGACATTAATCTTATAATTCCTTAAGTTCATCATTTTCTTTCTCTATGGCATTTTATCAAACACCTCTAATGCCCATTTTCAATCATCATCTTTTCCAACATATGCATTTTACAAAACTATCTTAAAATCATCTATACATGCTCACTAACATTTCTACATACTCAAATCATCATCAACCTCATGCCATTTTAACTTTCTCTCACTAAACCCATTCTAGGTCATGGTTATTTAAGCATGTAAATGTATATTTCAGCCAATATTATATACACCAAATCACTCATCAAAATGTCTATATTAACATATTAGAAGATGGTTTATTGAAACCTTACCTAGCTTGACTTTTTCCCTCTTTTGCCAAATTGGGGGAAAATCTATTTTCTTCTTCAATCCAAGGTTTGAGATTCCAATCTTTGACTATGTTGTTCTCTTCCTCACTAGGAACAATTTTGCTCGAAGGAACTACTCCCAAAACTGATTGGAAAGTGGTGATTTTTAGAGTGAGAAAGCTATGTTATAGTTGAAAATGGAGGAAAATGGCTTGCTCTCATGAAATGCAGATTCAGCTGCCCAGTTTTTATAGGAAACACCTTATGAGATCGATCTCCAAGGGTGGGAGATCGATCTGGCCTTACTTAAACTCCTTTAAAATTTTGACAATGCAAACAAGAGATCGATCTGCTCAAAGGAATAGGATCCATCTTTGTTCATGGAGTGGGATCGATCTATTTCAGGCAGAAGGCTTTAGAGATCGATCTGGCCTTAAAAGGAGATCAATCTAGCCTATCTAGAGATAAACAGAGATTAATCTTCTTTATGGAATTTTACACATATCAAATTATGTAATTAGAACATGAAGTGTAATTGATTGAACTAAATATGATGTACTCATCTATTGAGGTGGTATGGAATGAAATTTTAAGTGATGAATGAGTTATAAATGATATTTTATGTTAAAGTGTGAAACTATGGGGCCAGATCGATATTGGAGAAGAGAGGATCGATCTGGTAGGCCAAAAAATGAAAAGGAATGAGGAATTTAAGTGAGCAGATCGATCTCCAATGGAAGAGGATCGATCTCCTTATGATTCTGTAATGAAGAGATCGATCTCATGAGGAAGGAATCGATCTCAAAACGTTTCTGTAAAGGAGAAGATCGATCTCCTCAAGGAGCAAATCAATCTCATGAAGCATTCTGTAAACTAAAGATCGATCTCATAATTGGAGTAGATCGATCTCATAAAGCCATTAAGAAATCAATCTCACCCCACGACAGATCGATCTCCTAGGCATAAAATTACCCCAAATTGTCCCTAAATTCAAATGTAGATCGATCTCATCAAGAGCCAGATCGATCTCCAACCCTCAGTCTATATAAAGACCCCTTTGTTTTCCTGAAAATCAATTTCTCTCTCTCTTCCAAATCACCATTTTCGAAACCTAGCTTTCTCGCCCCTCCAAAACACCTATTTTCATCCAAATCAAGGGTTGTGGTAAGAAGGAAAGTTGTTCCTCATCTAAAGGAGAACAACATACTTGGAAATCGAAGGATGGATTGAATTGAGGCAAGAGTTAAGTACTCCACAAGTTTTGGGTAATTTTCTAAACCTCGATCTTTGATTTTGAAGTGATTTTCGGTGATTGTGAATATAGTCATTATGATGAAATAGTTAGGAAAGGATTAGAGTTTACAAAATTTGTGATTTTATTGGAGTGATGATGAGATTAGGTAATTTTGGTAATTTTGGAAGTTTTGGGCTATAAATTGAAATTAAGGCAATGAGATGAATATCGGCATGGATTTTTGTGCACAATAAATGTAGGATTGGAAATGTAGTAGATGGAATTATGAATGGTGATAGAGTTATGAGAATTGAGAGATTTAGGTGTTAGTGAGAAATATGAGCAAATGTATGCTCAATAATGAAATTGAGTCGAGATATTGATGTTTTTAACATCGTTTGGACACTCGGGAGTTCCAGAGTGGAATACGAGGCTAGTCCATGATATGGGGGAATGATTACACTATACGAGGTGTAAAGAAGGGAAAACTAAACTCATTTGTGTATGTATTTTGTGATAATATTGTAGCATGATTTTCGATTGAGAAAACAAGCATGTTTTATGTGTTGTGAATGAGAATTGCACACGATTTTATAGCCGGTTGGGGCCCAACTTTTATGAGTTGTAAACTATATGTGAAAACATTTTATAACCATTTTGTGTTTAAAATGTGAAAAGTGTTTTGGGCCCTACATTAAGGCGTACTGAGATTTGAAAAATGTCTGTGTGGTTTTGCCGGTTGAAGCTTGGTTTTAACATGTTTTGTGTTGAGTACAAAACGGTTTGAAATGAGTTTTATGAGAGAAAACCATTATGAGCTTTACGTGAAGGCAAAATGATTTTTATGATAATGGCTATTGATTGAGACTTAGGTGTGTCATTTTGAATACACACCGGGCATTGCTCTAGTCGCATGTAAGTCTGATATTCCTCTATTCTGGTAACATGAGATGACCCCTACTCTGGTAGCGTTGGTTACCTACCACATGTGAATCCTAATCACTGGTTGTGCCATATGTATTTGGTAGTTGTGCCATGTGTGAATCCTAATCAGTGGCTGTGCCACGTGTATTTGGTGGCTGTACCACGTGTGAATCCTAATCAATGGATGTGCCACATGTATTTGGTGGCTGTGCCACGTGTGAATCTTAATCAGTGGCTGTGCCACGTGTATTTGGTGGTTGTGCCACGTACGAATCTAAATTAGTGGTTGTGCCACGTGTGTTTGGTGGCTGTGCCACGTGCGAATTTTAATTAGTGGTTGTGCGACGTGTAGATTTTATTTAGTGGTCGTGCCACGTGCATTACTATTGCTGTGATTTTTATCACGTTTAAAGAGAAAAGCCATTATCGCACTTGATTTCTACTTGCTTGTAACCTTGAATTGAGCCATTTATTATCATGTTTTTATGTGAGCTTTGAGATGATGTTTTAACTATTCATGCTACATTTTCCACTGAGTTTATTGAGTTTATCATGTAAAACAAAATGATTGTGCTGTGTAAATCATTTTCTTATTAATGAATCTCTTATCCTCTTACTGGGCGATTTAGAAGCTCACCTTGTTTTATCTTTCCCCCAGATTTCTTTAAGTGAAGAGAATTTTCCTGCGACATATGGATTAGTGGCCAGTGGATGACTCGAGCTCCAGGCCACATATTATACTTGAGGTACATTTTATTATTTCATGTAACCAGACTATAAATTGTATTTACAGACACTTGATGTACTATAATGTATGGGATGTATTAAGATTAATTAATACTGAGTCGAGAAATGGATATGATATGATTTCTGAATGCTTGATAACGAGATCCTGATGTTTAAGTTTTATAACTTATATATATGATGATGCATGACATTGTACAGGAATGCACCCATAAATGTGTATTGATGTAAATAAAAGTTTAAATTTACCTTGTTTTCCGCACTTTTGGGGCGTCACAATTGATCTGGTCCAAGCCGAGACAACTTGTGATCGATCTGCTTGAGTGAGGGATCGATCTCCCTCTTGCAGAATGCTTAGCATTGTGTTTTCCAGGACATGAGATCGATCTCTCCTTGCAATAAGATCGATCTGCCCTGTCCCTATAGTATTTCAGCTGCAATCTTTCCCAGATTTTCAAAGTTAAACTCCCATTCAATTGCTTCTATGCTCATTTTGCAAATTTAGTCACACTTAGGACTTAAAAACATCCATTTCTTATGATTCGTATATATTGTAACTTGTTTGTACATTCCAAAATCATAAGCATTACATAAAAATTTATAGGTCTTGCACTAGTTGCATCTTGATCTTAACCAAATCAAATCATGGACTTCATCTTCCTTATATACCAAGTTTATTGCTAATTTAAGGTCCATTCCCCTTCTCTTTCAATCAAAAACGTGAGGAAACAAACTCCAAAGGTAGAAACCTTTTTACCCAAGGTATCCCTATAACTACACCTTTCTTTATTTTTTGGAGCTTAGGTCCTTTGAGACTAATTTCTCTACTAGAAGAGTACTACAACATATATGTTTTTGGAAGTGATCCAAGCTCATCTTAAGGGTGATTTCTGGCCAAGAAGAATAGGGCACAAAAACTGTCTTGCTTCTAGGTGAATTAAGCTTTGAGTTTTTGATTTAAGGTTATTGAGCATAATGATTTATGATGTTGTAAGGCTTATTTCGGGTGATAAACTACAACTGAAATCTCAAGGAAAAGAGGTGGTTTGAGCAGGTCCAAAAACAAAGGAAGGCTAAGAAGTTTGATTCTTCATTTTGGTGTTTAAACTTGCTTAATTTGGCTTGTTAAAATATTGTTTAAGTTTGTGGCTTGAGAAATGGCATAATGGGACAATCCTTTTAGGGTTTCGGTCAAGAGGGATAATTTGGGGTTAGGATATGTCAATTTGGAGTTTGAGATGTCGATTTAATTATAAAATTTATACATTTATATTGATTTAGAGTTAGTGTGAAGTGTAAACCATGGAATGCTTCATTTTGGGGTTTCGACCACTGTGCTTAAATTTAAGGTTATGACAGTGTGCTAAGTTAAATAAGGTTATGTTAAGATTAATTTTGGGGTTAAAAGTTAAAGAGAAATATTATGAGGCAAAGTGATGTAATTAAGGCTTAAATAAGAACTCAAGGAGACATGGACTATGTGATGGAAATTGTAAGGATATGTGGACTAAAAATAGTTAATTTAAATGAATTATGATATTGAAGATAAATTGTGATGGAGATTATGTATGATGGGCCAATTGGCCAAATTAAAGAAATTAAAGAAATAAATTATGTAAATTAACATATATAGGTATTATGCTTAAGAAAGGAATTAAGTTATAGAAAAATATGTGGAAAATAAATTAAGGATAATGAAAGGATTATTTATTTAATCACTAGATTTATAAGGTACATTTAAAAAGAAAATTAAGAATAAGGAAAATTAATTCAAAACTTAGTACGACATTGCAGATAAAGTCACCTAGAGAGAATAAATGGAGTAAGCTATATCTATTTTTATAAAAAATAGACTTATCTTAAAAAAGGTAAGTCGAACACATTTCGAATGACGTAATTCACTTGTCACAAAATTTATCACTTTCCTTTCGTAGTCATATAGAATATACACTGGAGACTAGGCAATTACAAATAACAAATATAAGTCATGTTCATATAAACTTAACCTCCGAAGAAGGAGACAAACAAACAGAGTACTAATGGCCATGGTAAGGGGACTGTAGATTGGATCAGGGTCGTACAGCGCCCTACGCCACTAAGGATCAAAACAAACAATGCACAAAGTGGTAGATGATAAGGCACTGAGTTGCTAGACATATCCGATGCGTTTAAACATGCACTACAAAGGACTAAGTGTGTGCAATGTGGCATAAGGCATGCACCACGAAGGTCCTAACTCCACACGAGCCATGCATGACAGATATCATGGTCTACATGTTGCCTTAGTCTCAAAATGATACTTATGAATTCTTTTTCAGGCTTATTAAAACCCACATAGTAACAAAACTGAGCTTATAGTCAAATTTCGTATACATAAAACTAATTCATAAAATCTACTTCCATATTATAATTTACACTTTCCAAACATTTCAAATATGTTGAAAAAATGCGTTCAGAGAGCTCGGAAGGTGGCTTTTCCTTCGATTTTTGGTTTAAATATGAATAGTGCTTTTTCCAAATATCAGAAATACATTTATAAATTCAAACACATTTAAAACATGTGAATAGTGCTTTTTCCAAATATCAGAAATACATTTATAAATTCAAACACATTTAAAACATGTTTATATATTAAAAACGAGGTAAGGGAATACTAATACCACTTTAGATTGCATCCCTTACCTAACGAATCTTGGAACAACACAAAATTGTCGGGTTTCGAGTTTACCTCGTTTTGCATGCCGATACCTCAAGCAGTCCAAAATAGTTCCAAAATCTTCAGTGATGCTCAATTCCATCTCAGTATGCTTAAACACACATCCACTTGCATATACTTCACTAAATTTGATTGTTTTGTCCACTTTTCCTACTTTCTTGATTTTACCGATTAAAGGGTCGTTTTAGGCAATTTCGATAGTTTCTTTTCTCTTAACTTCAAACTTATAAACTTAACAACCTAAACACTTATCCAAGTCTAAAATTAACACACCACAACTTGTCAAATTATCAAACTTTCATACTTTTACAGTTCTCCACTAAACTGAGCTATAAATCAAACTTTTCAGTATTAAACAATCATTCTACAACATCCAATTTTAGCATTTCCTTAACATTCCATGGCTGGCCAAATTCACACAATACACTAGAAATTATTTCATCAATTTCTACTTGTCACGACCCAAATTACCTAAAAATCAGAGTAAATGTTTCATTTTTTCATTTCCTTACCCATCGTGAACAGTTACACTACCAAACAGTTGGGCTATGATTTGGTGTTAGTCACCTCTCACCTATTTACCATTCCATTTCCATATTTCATTTACATATCAATTTATTTTAATTAAATACATCCCCAATATTACATCCATATATAGTACTGTGCCTCTATATGTTCAGATACAAAAATTATACGAATGTGTATACCTGGTCTTGATAAGAAGCGGCGGATAATCGAACTGTAAGACTACTATCGCTCTCTTCTACTGAATGTACCCTGTGGGGTGGAAAATGAAAGGGTGAGCGAAAACTTGCTCAGTAAGGCAATAATGTAAGCAGGTAGATAACTATACTATCTACGTGCTGATAATGTCATGATATAAAATCGTTTACTTTTGGAGCATGAGGTAAGACTAAAACGATGCCACATGTATATATATCATATAAGAGAAATCATGAAATCGACATATAAAACCAACATGAAAAAATCATCATGTATGACATCTCATGCTCGTCACATTAAAACTTATTAGTTTCCTCATTATACTCATCACTTTAAAACTTATTTGTTTAATCATAAACTCATCACGTTAAAACTTATTTGTTTTATCATAAAAAAACTGCATCAAGGCTAAACCCATCTCTCGGGAATACCTTGATTCATTAAAACGTATCGTGTTTAAAAACATAAATCGGGACCTTACCCCTCCTTCGGGTTTGTCCTAGTCTATTCAGACCGTATGATATCATGTGAGGCATGTAGGTTACTATATGAAAATTGAGGACTATGGCCATAATTTGTCCCTGTGACCCCAGACTACACGGATCCCGGTGTGCGGGGCATCACAACTGCAATGGGAGGTGGGGTCAAATCCTACCCGCCAGAATATCAAGTAACATCATCGAGTCATCATGACTGCACGGTACAGTGTACTTCGTGTGACATACACGGTACATCGTACTCCGTGGACCCATATCATAGTCTGGGGGTGCCTGCCGTTGGTCTTATCCACCCCAATAATAGTCGATAACCAACCCATGTCTCAAAGTATATGTGCGAGCATATCAACTCTCTGCGACACACAATCTATAGGAGGCTTCCGCACGACTATATGCATGTCAACTCACGTCTAGTGCGAGCGAAGCTCCAGCACCACGCTATGCATATCATGATATCTAAAATCTCGTGCGAACGAAGCTCCAGCACGGTTTTGTACATACACAAATTTCTCGTACGAGCAATGCTCCAGTACGGCTTTTTATAAGTAATAAATTAGTAAACTTGAGTGCGAGTAAGACTCTAGCACTCTTTTTATTCATGTAAATACGAAAGGTGGCTCAATATTTATAAAACATCTTTTAAAATCGTAAACGGTACAAACCGATACCCTTTCGTATAATTCATGAAATCAATAGCCAACCTATGTGCATATTTGCTTAAATCAAAGCAATATATTCATATAACACATTAAAAATATGAAATCATGCAATTTATCTGCCTTACTACCCTTTTTATAAATTTTACTTCCAGGGGTAAAATCATCTTTTTCCTTTATTCACCTATGCCGCGATTTTCGTAAAATTATTATTTCTTTTCTAGATAATTTAAGAAATTCTAGACCCTATAAATCTCCTCAAAAATACGTATAGGTATCTCTATATACCTACAAAATTCCCTTACTTCGATTCTCGCGTAAACTTATCCCGTCTCGATAATACCTGATCTCTCAATCCAACTGCGCGTCAACCAAGTCTACGAAACTGCATATAACCACATATTTTGGGTTAATTCACTTATCTTTATCAGTATATCGCATTTACTGATCGAATCTAACATACTGGGCCCATTTTACTTTATTGGGCTCAATTACATCTTAATGGGTCTCGAGCCCGTTTTCAGCCCGTTTATACTTATTAAATCCCTTCTTCGAGTTTACTGGGCTCATTCAGCTTACCAATAATCATCGGGCTTCATTCCAAACTCATTGGATAGCCCGTATACTATTTACGGTAATTACGTTGTAATTCCGATTAATATTCCTTTTTAAACAGAATTAATCCGTAAATTTCGTAAGATAATCGAAACTCTGTATTAAAGGACTCATATTATTGTAATTAAAATATACTTACCCAATATGATGCGGGGTATAAAAATTGGAGCTCAATCAGCTCTCGTTCAGGCTTTGTCGTAAAACTGCACAATTTTATATTTAATTCTAGGTTAATTTTTGATCCATTATAATTTAAATAAATTTCTCAAAAATCAAATCGATCACTTTTGACCTCATATCGACTTACCTGAAGTCCGATGTATCCTCGAAATTTCATCCCCTTTTTCCTTTTTCTCTTTTTCTCCTTTTTTCCTCTCTTTATTGGCTGAACCGGTTCGGTCTGGTTTAACCCGGTTCAGATCGGTCCGGTTCACTTCGGTTCACTCTGGTTCAGCCGGTTCAGGGCCTCGCCGATCGGTTCTCCGTAGGCTTTCATTGCCAGCAGCTCTGTGGGGTCGTCTGATTCTCGAATCTGGCCTCGGTTTCGTCCAAGGCCGCTGGAAAGTGACCGGTCCGACCTTTCTCCTCTTCGGTGTCGGTGGGTCTCCTTCCTTCTGCCGTTTCTGGCCGTTTTCATCGTCGACGATGGCAGATCAGCCCTCCTTCTGGCCGATGGCTAGTCCTTCTTCCTTTTCCCGGCCTCCGTTCGCCACCGTTCCTCCTCTTTCTCTCTTTTTCTCGCCCCTTTCACTCTCAGCTCTCTCTCTCTCCCTCTCTCTCTCCTTTCCTCATTGCCGGCCGCCGTTTTCCCTTAGCTATCGGTGCCGGTGAGCTCAGCAGCCTCGCCTGGTCGGCTTCCCTGTGACGTCCGATGGTGAGGCCGACGGGCTGGGCTCTCGGCTTCAGCTTTTCGTTTACAGAATCGCGTCTCGCGATTCTGTTTCAATTTTTTTTACTTAATTAATTAATTATTTTTATTATTATTATATTCAATATTTTATTATTATTTGACAAAAATATCTAAAAATATTCATATTTTATTCATTTAACCCATAAATAAATTTATCGGTATTATTTCGACTATTCGGTATATTTTTTGATTATTTTTGGGATATTTTCGAAGTAAAAATCCCGATTAATTTCGATTAATTCTCATAAATTTATATCTTAATCAATTTAACCTGAAATTTAATTATTTCTTCGTTATTGATCAAGATTTCTAAATCCCATAGTTTTAATTAAATTTTCTTATCGAATTTATATTGGCTTTCGATCTTTTGACCGTTTTGCCCTTCAAGGTGTTCGAGAATTCCATTTCAGTCCTTTCTTTCATGAACATACTTATTTCGTGTTTTAACTAAAATCGGGTCTTACACTACTTTAGCAAAAATCATTTAAATTCATCAAACATTAACATATATCAAACTCATCATCTTCCAACAACTTTACCTCGGGTTTGACCAAGTTTGACCCCAGATTCTTCCTTCAGCAGTGATTCTCAACAGTAGAACAACATGCATACAACCTAGAATCATCAAAAACAAGCTCAAAAACCAATCAAAAACTCATAAATTCAAGTTTTCCTCTTACCCAGAAATAGGGCAGATTTTGCCCCTATTCTTCTCTCTAGCTTTTCACCTAGCAAACGAGCTTGTGTAAAGCTAGCTTTTTTATATGTTGTAGAGGAGTTAGGAAGGAAGATTTGATCCTTCTATACCAAAATTTAAAAGTGGCTAGAAGGTGGCCAACAAATTTACATAAATTTGTTTAGGGAGTGACGTCAGTGGCAACTTGGGAATAGTGGTTCTCTCTGGTTCCAGCTAATTTTCGGGGTGTTCTTGGCTGTTCTAGAAAGAGCATGAAGTGCTATTCTATTTTGGAGAAGGTTGGGCTTAAAAGCCTTTTGGATGGGCTTCAAATTGGGTCATTTTGTTTGGTTAGCAGATGTTGGGCCTGGGCCTGCCAGCAGCCATGTTTTTGTAAAATCCATAAAAATTATTTCCAGCCCATTTCTTCCCACATTTCCACTTTTCAGGTGTTCTACAAGGTCTCTAGTATGTCTCATAAAAATTTGGGGCCCACTTGTTTAAGAAAAGTTCCCCGATTGATCCCGTTTTGCGCGATTTGATCATTACCGATTGAATTGGCTTAAGGTTTTCGGTTTAGTTTAAAAATTCATTTGATCACCGAAACCTCCTTATTTCCACTAAATCTTCATTTCCCCAAGTCAAATATACCTTAATTTAATTTCCTATGGCCTTAGAATAATTTTTATGAATTTATAGAATTTATTCCAAATTTATTTCACTTGCTAGGCTCAATTGGTCGATTTAGTGCTAACTCGAGTTCCTACTAACGTTTTCACTTCCAATACCTTAATTTCAACTCCTAACCACCAAAACATACTTCTACATGCAATCTTGAGAAATATTTGAACTTAAAATCTTACCTCAGTTTTCGTGCCCCAAGTTCCGTGCCACTAACCCGAGTGCTTCGGTTGTTTCAGACCTGCATAATATTATTCCAAGTATCTTAATTGCTTTCTAGTTTCCAAATAAATAGTGAAATAAAAATTTTGGGTTTCACATTTCTCTCCACCTTTGAGGAATTTGGTCCTTCAAATTCAGGTTGGTCTATCAAATAATTTAAGGTACTTCTCTCTCATGTGGCTCTCTAGCTCCCACGTAGCTTCTTCTGTCGAGTGGTGTCGCCAGAGAACCTTCACTAAGGGAATTTTCTTATATCGAAGTACCTTCTCTTTTCTATCGAGAATCCAGATTGGTTACTCAACATAGCTCATATCTTCTTGTATGTCCAACGATTCATACTCTATAATATGAGAAGGGTCTGGATGATACTTCCTCAACATAGAAACATGGAAGACATCATGTACCCTAGACAGCTGTGGGGGTAAAGCAAGTCTATAGGCAACGTGTCCCACTTTTTCCAATATTTCAAATAGACCAATAAAGCGAGGACTCAGTTTCTCTTTCTTCCGAAGTGCATGACACCCTTCATTGGAGACGCTTTACAAATAGAGAGTCCCCAACCTGAAATTCTAGAGGATGTCTTTGCACATCAGCATAACTCTTCTATCTACTCTGTGTTGTCCTCAATCTATCACTACCACGACCCTCAATCCACCGAAAATCCACTATAAATTTTTTCATTTTTCATTTATTATTTGATTCATTTCTTTCCTCACTCCGATCGTGAACAGCTACACCACCAACAATTGGGTTGTGTATCGGTATCAATCTCATCCAATCAAATCATTTCAATTTACAATTCATTTAAACATAAACACTTGTATTTCTAAATCAGAGTTGTTGTTTACAGGTGTTTACAATCCTTTACATCCCCAAAAATTACATTTAAAGATATTAATGTGCTTTGACATGTCTAGATACAAAAACTATACAAATTTGTATACCTTGTGTGATGGTATGCAGCGGACACCAAAATCCAATCCTCAGTCGCTCTCTATCTACTGAGAGCACTCTGTGGAGGGGGAAAATAAGGGGGTGAGCAAACCACGCGCTCAGTAAGGCAATCATGCAAGTAGGTAGATAACTATACTATCTACGTGATTGTGATGCCATGCTTCAACCATACAGTTACTTGTCATACCAAAAATATAACAGTTCATGCTCGTGTTCTTGATGTGTAAAGCAGTTCATGCTATTTAAAGCAGTTCACAATTCTTAAACAAAGCTTGGAAATTCATCATACACAAATTGAAATCAAAGCATGGTAAGTCATCATGCAAAGTGCACTTCAAAACATTTAAAAACTCAACACAAATCAATTCAAATCACTATTTGTCACGACTCAGCCCCTCCCATAGACTGTCTTAACCCACAAACACATTTCAAACATGGATTTATCAAGAATTAAGAGACATGTGAGATAAGCAAATAATAATAAGGGAAATAACTAGGATTATGGCCATATCCTCTATGATCCTAGGCTACACAGATCCTAGTGTGCGGGGTATCACCTTTATCTGCTTTCGCACAGGAGGTGGGTCACGTCTAACCCGTCGATCCATAGCAGAGTATCCATCATCCGAAGATGGTATATATATAATATCCATACACGGTACAACGTACTCCATGCTATATACACAGTACAACGTACTTCGTGGACCCATATCATCACATCATACACTGCCACATCTCAATACGCACGTGCGAGTCTATTTAATCGGCGTGACACACAGCCTACTCGAACCTCCCAGCACGGGTCCCAACATGTCATAAAACCATGTGCGAGTAGTCTCAAGCACGACAACAAATATAGTGGACATCTAGTGCGAGAAACGCTCCAGCACAATGTCAGAACTAGTATGAAAATCAGTGCGAGCTAGGCTCTAGCACAATACCATAAAAATTCATGTGAAAACTAGTGCGAGCTAGGCTCTAACACTCATGCATGTAAAATTCAAGTGCGAGCTATGTTCCAGCACTAATGCATGTTTAAACATGTCAAATCTCGTGCGAGCAACGCTCTAGTATGTTTCATTTCCACAAACTGATGTAGGTGGCTCATTCTTTGCAAAGCATGATTATAAAACCAAATCAAGCTATTTTTCATACAAATCATTTAAAATGCTAGCCAACCTACCAATTCGCATGCTAAAAAGCAGTAAAAACCCAATAACATCATGTTCTTGCTTTTCATGAACATTTCTCAAAGTTCCCCAATTTCTTTTGCTCTTCAAACATCCATTTCATTCTAAGACCCTTATACACTTTAAGAAATCACCCATGCACCCGAAAGTGCGTACAAATACCTCTAGGGCTAACATAATTCCCTTACCTCAATTCTCGGTGAAGTAACTCCTTCCTCATTTCCCACTTTTTGTAATTAGGCTCAACTTGCTACGGATATATCCTCGAGAGCTGCAAACATTCATCAATCATATGAGTTAATATCGATAACTCATGTTTTGACTTCAACCAGTCAGTATATCTTATTGAGCCTATTTCATCAAGTTTGGCCCATTATTAGATTTGGCCTTCATTATGCCATTCCTAGTCAATTTAGCTAGGAACTCACTTAGTAACTTATCAAACATTGGAATAGGTGTTTTACCCATCATTTCCTATTCATTTATGCATTTCTACAAACACCATATATGCACATTTCATCATCTCACCATATTTCATAAACTCATTTCACAAAACTATCTCAAAATCATGCATATAACCTTGTTGGCACCTTAGTATAATCCATTCATCATCTAATTAACCATATCATATTTTCTCACACTAAACCCATTCTAGGTCATGCTTGATTCATCACATTCTAGGTAGCTCAAAACAACAATACATACACCAATCAACTTCTAAAAACATCTAGATAAATATACTTAGAGTTGGTGTATTGGAAACTCACCTAGCTTGACTTTCCTCTTGTCCAAATTTGGAAGACTCCTTTGCTCCTTCAATCCAACAAGTTGAATGTTGGCTCCAAGCTATCTTGCTCTCCTCTTCACAATGAACAACTTTGCTCTAACAGTTTTTTTTCTCAAATCTTATTGGAAGGGGGTGTTTCTAGAGTGAGAAAGCTTACTTTTTGGGTAAAAATGGAGGGGGATGGTTTGATTTGCTGAAGAAAGAGGTTTGGCCATTGGGTTTTTATAGAATAGGAGTGGTGAGATCGATCTGCTAGGGTAGGAAATCGATCTTTCCTTAGTTTTTAGCTTTCAAATTTTCAGGTTTTCAATGAGGGACATCGATTTGCTCATTTGGATGAAATCGATCTGCTCATTTGTGGAAAGATCGATCTTTGCTAGGCAAAGGCAATAGGAGATCGATCTGCTCATTGGGAGAGATCGATATACTCTTAACAAAATTAAATGGAGATCGATCTGCACTTAGGAAGAGATCGATCTCTGCTAGGCAGAAGCAAATGCAAATCGATCTGCTCATTTGGGGAGATCGATCTGGTCTTGGCAGATTCACTTGAAATTATTCTGCTTACACAAGGGATTGATCTGCCTTGAATAGGAGATCGATATGGCATTCATCTGTAGGCTTCTTGCTACAAATTTTCTAGTTTTTTAAGGGAAAAATTTGTGTTTGATTACTTCACTAGTCATTTTACAATCTATTTACACTTTGAGCATAGAAAGGTTCATTCCGTATGATTTTCATGTTATGGAGGTTATGTGTATTGCTTAGAATTAGAAAGGATACACAGAATTCACAATCCATGCATTATCATTTTGTGTTTTAAATCCTTATCTTCAGTTCGGATGCTTTAAGTTCTATTCGTTTAGTTTATGGCCACTTCAGCCCTTATTTAGCCTCTACATGCATCCATGATACTCATTCATTCTCATTTGCAATCCATTCGCATTTATATGATCTAAAAAAAAATCATCTATCTTATGATTCCATTAACATATAACAAAGTCATACATACATAGGGTCTCACAATCTTCCCCACTAACAAAATTTAGTCTGCCAAATTTGAACCAAATCAGTCCGTGAACAACTCGAGGTACTTTCCCCACATCAAACTCTCCAACTCCTATGTAGCTTCTTCAGCAGTGTGGTGCTGCCAAAGGACTTTCACTAAGGGGATCGTCTTCGATCTCAACACCTTCTCCTTCCTATCCAATATCTGAACCAGCTTCTCAACATACGACATCCTCTCGTTGAGCTCTAATGGCTCATATCTTATTACCTGTGCCGAGTTCAGGCGGTACTTCTATAACATAGAGATGTGGAAGACGTTGTGGACGCCTGCTAGCTCAGGTGGCAATGTTGGCCTGTAGGCCTTATCTCCCACTCTATCCAGTATCTCAAAGGGTCCGATATAACAAGGACTTAACTTTCCTTTCTTTCTAAACCTCGTTGTACACTTAGAATGAGAGATTCACAAAAATACCGATTCACCCATTGTAAACTCCAATGGTCTCCGTCTCCTGTCAGCATAACTTTTTTCTCTGCTCTGAGCTATCTGTAACCACTCACAAATCAATTGGATATCCTCAGAGGCTTGTCTCACTAAGTCAGGAGTAAATATCAGTCGGTCACCCACCTCTTCCCATCCAATAGGGGAACGACATCTATGACTATACAAAGCCTCATATGGTATCATCCCGATACTCGAATGATAACTGTTATTGTAGGAAAACTTTACGAGTGGCAAATCATCATCCCAGGAACCTCCAAAATCTAATGCACACGCTCTCAACATATACTTCAAGGTCTGTATAGTCTTCTTTGACTGACCATCTATCTGAGGATGGAACGCTGTACAAAAACTCAATTGGGTCTCATTGCTTCTTGAAAATGTTCCCAGAAGTGGGAAGTGAAGCGGGCATCCCTATCAGAAACAACGCTCACTGGAACACCATGCAACCTCACTATCTCGTGCACATATAGTTTCGCCAGTGTACTCAGAGTATTGGTGGCTCTCACAGCTAGGAAGTGTGCCGACTTCGTTAATTTTTCCATTATCATCCAAATCACATTGTGATTCCTACGGGTCCTGGTTAAACCCATCACGAAGTCCATAGTGACATGCTCCCACTTCCAAGTCGGTATAGGCAGAGGTTGTAATAGGTCTACAGGCTTCTGATGCTCTACCTTCACCTGCTGACAGACGAGACACATAGCCACATATTCAGCTACATCTCTCTTCATGCCTGACCACCAATACACTCTCTAGAGATTCTGATACATCTTGTTACTTCTCGGATGTAATATATACTTCGTTGAGTGAGTGTGAGATCTGTGAATTTTATAGGTGTCTAAATTATGTAATGAGAACATGAAGTGTAATTGATTGAGCTAAATGTGATGTACTCATATATTGAGGTGGTATGGAATGAAATTTCTTAAGTGATAAATGAGTAATGAATGAGAAATAATCAATGTAGTGAATTATGGAAATTATATGTGGGATTTTATGTTAAGTGTTTAACCAAAGTGTGAAACTATAAGGCCAGATCGATCTTGGAGAAGAGAGGATCGATCTGGTAGGCCAAAGTGACAAGGAATGAGGAAATTAAGTGAGCAGATCGATCTCCAATGGAAGAGGATCGATCTCCTTATGATTCTACAATGGAGAGATCGATCTTATGAGGAAGGAATCGATCTTATGAAGCATTCTGTAAGGAGAAGATCGATCTCCTCAAGGAGTAGATCGATCTCATGAAGTATTCTATAAACTGAAGATCGATCTCATAAAGCCATTAAGAGATCGATCTCACCCCACTACAGATCGGTCTCCTAGGCATAAAATTACCCCAAAACACTCCCAAATTCAAATGCAGATCAATCTCATCAAGGACCAGATCGATCTCCTACCATCCGTCTATAAAAAGACCCATGTGTTTTCCTGCATTTCATCTTTTCTCTCTCTTCCAAAGTCCCCATTTTCATCCAAATCGAAGGTTGTAGCCAGAAGGAAAGTTGTTCCTCGTCCAAAGGAGAACAACATACTTGGAAATCAAAGGACGCATTGAATCGAGGTGTGAATAAAGCACTCCACAAGTTTTGGGTAAATTTCTAAACTTCGATCTTGGACTTTTAAGTGATTTAGGTGATATGGCTGTAGGCATTGTGATGAAATAGCTAAGAGATAGTTAGAAATTGATGAAACTATGATTTTGTTGGAGTAGAGATAACATTATGCAATTTGTGGTATTTTGGGATTTTTAACTATAAATTGGAATTAAGACAATGAGTTGGATTTATCATGGAATATGGTATGAGGAATGTAGAATTTGGAGATGTAGTGGAAGAGAATGTGAATTGTGAGAATTGGGTTGTGTGAGTATTTAACGAGAATATGAGCAATTATGCGCTCGGTGATGTAATTGAGATAAATTATTGATGTTTTAACATCGTTTGGACAGCCTGGGAGTTTCAGAGAGGAATACGAGGCTAGTCCATCGTTTAGGGGAAACAATTGCACTATACGAGGTGTAACGAGGTAAGGGAAAACTCAAAACCTATTTGTGCATGTGTTTTGTGATAATATTATAGCATGAAATGAGATTTGAGAAAACAAGCATGTTTTTGTGAATTGTGAATGAGTTGTTGCACACGATTTTATAGCCGATTGGGGCCCAATTTTTATGAGTTGTAAACTAAAGGTGAAATTGTTTTACAACCGTTTTGAGTTTAAAAGAGAAAATGTGATTTGGGCTTTACGTTAAGGCGTATTGAGATTTGAGAAATGTGTGCGTTATTTTGCCGGTTTGGGCTTGGTTTTTGACATGTTTTGTGTTGAATACAAAACAATTTTTGAGATGTGTTTTATGAGAAAACCACTATGAGCGCTACGTGAAGGCAAAACGGTTTTATATGATAATGGCTATTACTGAGACTTAGGCATGTCATGTTGAATACACATCGGGCCTTGTTCTAGTAGCATGTAAGTTTGTTATCCTCCGTTCTGGTACGTGAGATGACCCTTGCTCCGCGACAGTGCTGGGTGGCATTGCTTTGATAGTATGTAAGACCAGGCCTTGCTTGTTAGCATGTAAGACCGACTGCTGTACGACTTTGATCAAGTCTACAGCGAACCATGATCATGGGTGTTCTATTGTCGATGAAATCCTTCGATTGAGGATGTCTGCCTAGGGGACGAGTTCAATCTTTTCGATGTGCTATAACGAGTTTTATATGAGTTTTCTTTGCCTAGTCTCGTTTTACACATGTGATTGTGTTTTGTGGCTGCGCCACGTACATTACTAATGCGGTGATTTTCATCACATTTTATAAGAAAAGCCATTATCGCATCAGGTTTTATACATGTTTGTTCCACATGCTTGTGACTACTTGTGACTATAGTTTTTGTGTTAAGCTATTGATGATCACGTTTCTACATGAGTTTTGTGAATGAGTTGAGACGATGTTTTAATTATTCATGCTACGTTTTTCACTGAGTTTTAACCTGTGAAATAAAATGATTGTGCTGTGTGATAATTCTATTTTTTATAGAATTATTTGGGCTTAAATTCCTAATTATTTATTTAATCCCCATATTATTTTATTAATAATCCCCTTTATTTAATTAAAATTCTTTAATGTGCAGATAAATTAAATCCGGATGAAACTCAGTCGTTTCAGACGAAATTAGGCTGAAAACGAGTTAAAGGAGACTAGACCACTTCCAATTTGCAGACCGAGTCATCAGTCGTCTGGACACGCGTGATGCCAGGTGTGCATATTCTATTTGCTCTGAAACGATAAGATCGAAGGACACTGTGCCAACCTTCTGGAAGACACACGTCGGGCCACATCGCACAACTAATTGGACAAAAAGACTGATGACGTGGAAATATCTACTCTGCAGCAAATCAAATGAAGACAAGTGGAGAAACAATGCTAACTCATCTAGGATGAAAATTTACCATTGTACCCCTATGTTTGTGTATAAATAGAACATGATGGCAATTGAAAAATCAAGTAGGAGTAGGGTAAGCTAAAGTAGAATTTAGGGTAGCCTAGGTTAGGAGTAGTGTAGAGTAATTTAGGAGTAGTTTTAGTTTTAACTTTTCTAAGCTTTTTCGATCACTTTCTTTTCCCACCAATTGTTATTATTCTTGTTTAACTACTGTTCATGTTTATTTCCATTTGCTTTATTTTATGAAGAGTTTCATGGTTCCAATTTTCTCAGTTTTAGCATTAATTTTTATTCACCAATGTTCTTTGTTCTTCTCGGCTTTACAAGTGCATTTGTTTCACATTTATTTTTCAACTTTTTCCAGCTTTTATTTTTTATTTTTATAGCTTAAGTTGATGAGCAGTAGAGAATAGGGAGGTAGAAGACCAGGTGACAGGCGATTTCTCTTCATCTATGCTATTGCGTTGTTCTTTAATCTTCCATTCTTTTATTTAAATTTTGTTTTTTTTTTTTTAGCTTAGCTTATGTTAATAGCTTTTGGCGTGAACTTGTTGCATGAGTCGATGGCCCTACGAGCATGACTGGAGGTTGCATCGTGTACTGGTGGTTCAGTGAAGCAAGCAAGAGGTGTAGGCCGATACTGAAGCTGGCAGAGCTAATGCTACTTCATGGCTTCAATGGATAGAGGAGCTCATATTCTCCTCTGTTCTACCCTGTTTCAAGAGCTGTGTACTATTTATATTCTTTGCGGGCTCTCATGCTGAACTAGCCTAGCGTTTGGCGGCTGCAAGTTTTCATTGATGTATGCTGTCACCGGTACCGAGCTGCTGTGGAGAACGATGGACATAGATCGGCAGGTTGTAGCTGAAGTCTGGAAGGGGGCAGAGCTGTGGGATTAAGCTCGGGTTCAGCAATGTTGTTGCATTTTTTTTCTTTGATGCTTTCTGCATTATTTTCAGCTTAATCATTTTCACTTTCAAGTCCAGTTTTCTGCTTCATTAGTTTTAGATTTATCTTAAGTTTAGTTCTCCTAAAATCTATAGTTTCTTTTATATGATTACTGGCTGTGTTTAGTTCTTCCAGTTGTTTATTTTTTTGAATTTTTCTTGTTGTTAACTGCTGATGCTCGGGAACTCCTTGTGTGCATTCTGTCGTGTTGTTGTTTCAGGAGATGATGAGCTGTTACAGCTGGTATGGTGCACGAAACAGATGATGGCAACGCAGCTGCAGATCTGTTTGACAACAAGGCTGGAACGAGTTGCAGAGGAAGGACGCAGTATTCACGTTGAATTGTTTATGGCAGCACCGTATAGTGTACTAAAGCAGCAGACATGGAAGGAGGCAGAAACAAGCAGCGTGGGGAATGGGCAACTGGAATACCTGTGCAGCACCGAGAGTGCAGGACACCTGCAGCACCTGGAGACAGCTACCCGAGAGCATGCCTGGACAAAAGTCTACTGAAGAAGAGCATAAACAGTGGCATATCGGGACCACTTTGGTTTGGCAATTTTGCTAAGGCCATGTTTGGCATTATGGATTTGTTTCAATTAAAGTTACCATGCATTTCTAGTACTTGTTATTGCTTTTATTTTAATTTATTAACTTATTTAGAATTAGAGTATTGAATCAATTTGCTTATTAGTTATATTTTCTTAGTTTATTAGTTTAAGGCTTACTTTAATTTCATTAATAGTTAATTTTCTTTTTACAATAGGAATTAAGATTTTGCATTTTGAATTACTTTAAATTAAATGTTTTTCATGCATTTTTAATTTAGTCTTTATTTTTATTAGATTTTAGTTTAAGTAATTTGCAATTTTTATTAGTTTAATTACATGCAATTTTATTTTAAGTTTGTTTAAATTTTAAATTAATTCTATTTCTTTATTTTCATATTTGCATTTTATTTTAATTGCGTTAATTAATTGTTTTAATTTTCTTTTGTAGGTATTTTCTTTAATTGTTCGGAGTTCGGTAAGCAAATCTTAGTTCAGTTTTATTTTCTTTATTTTATAGTTGTTATTATTTTCAGTACTTTAATTTTAGCCATGTAGACCACCCATCAGAATTTTATAATTTGCTAGAATATACTTAGGGTAAGATTAACCGGTAGTTAATTAGGTTGATCAACTTCTCTGTGGGACAATAACTCGGGACTCAAATCCCATAATTACTTGTACGACCCGTGCACTTACGTATAATACCCTTTGGGCGTGTCAAGTTTTTGGCGCCGTTGCCGAGGAAGTCTTAGTTAGCCATTAGTTAATATCGATGAAATTATGCTTAGGTGTAATTCTAGTTTGTAAATATTTAGGTTGTAAATATTTAGAAGTTTAATCTAAATTAGTTAATTGAAAAATTAAAATCAAAAAAATTGAAAAATTGAAAAACTTTAAAAAAATTTCTAAGGACTTTTTGATGATTGCATGCGTAGAGCCAGGAGTTATGATTGCTTTCCTCTAGATCCTGAAATCGAACGCACTCTTAGAAAATTTCGAAAGGACTCTAGGAAATTATTAGCTTCGCTGCAAAACACCATGGCAGAAAATAGGGAAATTAGGACAGTCAGAGATTATGCAATGTCGACGATTGGAGGATATTATTCCGGCATTAGGCCACCAGCTTTCCATGCAAACAATTTTGAAATTAAGCCTTCCATCCTCCAGATGATCCAGACTTCATTGCAGTTCAGTGGGCTTCCGCATGATAACCCACATACTCACCTTGGGCAATTCCTGGACTTGTGCAACACCTTCAAACATAATGGATTATCTGATGATGTGCTTAGGCTTAGATTATTCCCCTTCTTACTTAAGGATAGGGCGCGACACTGGTTAACCTCCCTGCCTCCAGGATCCATTTCTATATGGGACGAGTTAGCCCATCAATTTCTATCTAAGTTTTTCCCTCCCTCTAAAATGGCCCAACTCCGTAGTAATATATCTTCCTTTGCTCAGTACGACTCTGAAACTCTTTATGAAGCATGGGAACGATATAAGGAGCTTCTTAGGAAGTGCCCTCACCATGGCCTACCTTTGTGGTTGCAAGTCCAAACCTTCTACAACGGACTTACAAGCCCAAATAGGACCATTGTTGACGCTGCTGCTGGTGGAGTCCTGATGTGCAAAACAGAGGAGGAAGCTTATGATATTTTAGAAAAGATGGTGGCTAACAACTATTTATGGTCCTCGGAGAGGCAAATGCCAAAGAAGCCGGTGGGTATTTATGAGCTCGACACACTGTCTACCTTGACCTCTCAAATCGCTAATCTTACGAAGAAGGTAGAGTCGCTCAGTACCCAACATAATCCTCCCACTAGTCATAACCCTGTGTATTCTGTCCAAAGTCCTTTCCTTTCCTGCGAGCTGTGTAGTGGTACCCACTCTGTAGATAGGTGTCCACTTAATTTAGAATCGGTTCAGTACGTTGCCCCTCCTAAGCAACAGAACAACCCCTTGTCAAACACCTATAATCCAAGGTGGAGGAACCATCCTAACTTCTCCTTGAGCCAAAATCAAGGGCAAACTTCTAGCTCTAGACATGTAAGACTCCCTGGTTTTCAAGCTCCACCAGTTCAGGTACCACCACAGCCGCAATATCCATATCATCCGCCTCATCAACCATCCCCACCACAATTTCAGCATCATCCATCTCACTTCCATCAACCACCACCACTTATGCAGCCTCAACTCTACCATGCACCAGCAGCTGAGAAGAAGCCTACATTAGAGGAGATGTTCTCAACGATCCTACAAAATCAAGCTGCATTAATTAAGAACTTAGAGGTTTAGGTGGGACAAATAGCTAGTGCTCTTAGCCAATGTCCTCAAGGGACCTTTCCTAGTAATACTAAAGTTAATCCTGTTAAGCAAAGGGAGGGTAAGGAACATGTTAGATTTATCATCCTAAGGAGTGGCAGAGAGCTAGAGGAGCCACAAGTTAAGTCCCAACCTGAACAGCACATAGTTGAAGAATTCGTAAGTTCTAAAGAAGCAGCTCAAAAAGAGCAGGAACCTAAAGATCGGGCTGCCAAGGAAACAAAGCTAGGCGCTTCTTCATCTATACCTTCTTCTTCTTCATTGCCTTCCTCATCCTCTGATGCTACACATGTTTCCATTACATTGCCTCTAGTTAGACCACCAGTACCTTTTCCTCAGAGGTTCCAAGATCAAAAGCTGGAACGACAATTTGCTAAATTTCTTGAGCTTTTTAAGAAGCTTCACATCAACATTCCTTTCGCAGATGCCTTAGAGCAAATGCCAAGTTATGTGAAGTTTCTAAAGGATATCCTCTCGAGGAAGAGAAGACTGGAAGATTATGAGACGATGGCCTTAACTGAGGAATGAAGTGTCATTATCCAGAGGAAATTACCCCCTAAGCCCAAGGATCCCGGGAGTTTTACCATATCATGTACTATTAAAAATTTATTCTTTGGTAGAGCCTTGTGTGATTTAGGAGCTAGTATCAATCTAATGCCTTTGTCTATCTATCAGAAGTTAGGAATAGGGGATGTCAAGCCCACTATAGTGACCCTTCAGCTAGCAGATCGATCCATTAAATATCCAAAGGGGGTCATTGAGGATGTCTTAGTAAAGGTGGACAAGTTTATTTTTCCTGCAGATTTTATTGTACTAGATATGGAGGAAGACAGGGAAGTCGACATTATTTTAGGCAGACCTTTCCTAGCTACTGGTAGGATGATAATTGATATGCAAAAGGGGGAGTTGACTATAAGAGTGCAAGATCAAGAAGTGAAGTTTAATGTTTTCAAACCTTTGAAGCTCCCTGATGACTCTCAAGAGTGTTTTAACATGGAGATTAATGAGGATATAAGGCTTAAGCACATGAAATTTGAAAGAAGGAGGGAAGTAGATAGGGATCAGGAGTATTTAACTGTTAACATTCTGTCACCACTTTGGTTGACCCTCCTACTCTTCGCCCTGCTGCTGAGTGTTGTGTTTTTTAGCTACATTTGAAGTGGCTGTGTTTTCCTTTTCACCTTGTATATAGTTCTTTTTCTTTTTCTTTTCTGTTGTTTCTTTCTTTGTTTATTTTGCAGGTTTATTTTCTAGTTTTACGCTTTCAATCAAAACTTCAGTTGTTCATCATCATCAGAAAGGGGAGTACTCTGTTCCTGAACTTTAATTCTTATATTATCTGCACACTAAGGACACTGTGCACTTCAAGTTTGGGGGAGGGGATATCACTTGAGTATTTTTCAAAAATTTGAGCAAAATTGAAAATTTTTTCAAAATTTTTTCGAAAATCTGAGCTTAAATTGTTTGATTTTGGGATGATTTAGTACTTAGCATGTAGTTTTCCCATATTCCAATGATATGACCCCATGATTTAGTCTGACTTTGATTGACTGAGAAGCATGATTATAGGAAAAGCATGAAGTTGAGTTCTTGAATTTGTCTTGATTCTGATTGCGATTTTCTCATTTTATGCACATGTCATGTCCTGAATCTGTATATTTATTTAGAGAAAGCTTATGTGGACCTAAGATTGCATTTGTTCAGTTGATTTTGTGTATCATATTCTAGAATTTGTTTGATCTAATCTCGAGGCAAAATATTAGATCACACTTAATTAGGGAGATGATTTAGGCCATCTTTGGATCGTTTGAGCCTTTCTAGCCACCCCTGTACATATTTTACCCCTAGTCACCCATCTCGGCCAAATAAGTTTTTCTTTGTAAATACACCTACATAAATTTCCTTAGCTTAAGTACTTTGTTCCTATCCCTTACCCCGAAAGCATGAAAAGTCATTTGATATATTGTGAGCTTTGTACATATGGGTATCTGGTGATAGTGAAAGTTCGAAAAAAAATTTGCAAAAGAAAGAAAAAGAAAAAGAAAAGAAGAAAGAAGAAAATACAAAAATAGAATAAAATGTCTAGTGAAATAAATAAGTTTGGGGGAAATAATTTGAGCTCTTACATTAAAGGTCCTAGAAGTAATGCATGTTAAGGGGAATTAACCCTAAATCGACTTTATCATACCTTTGCCCCAGCCTTACATTACAAGCTTAATGAAGTCCTACTGATCTTTAGTTAAGTGTGACTACATTAATGGAGAGAGAAGTAAAAAGCAAACTTATGGGAATGATCACATGTCATTGACTTTGCATTCACTATGTTTGCATAATCTAATCCGGATAATGTACTGTGAAGTGACTTTAACATTTTTCACACACTCACGAGGGATCCAATTTGAGTTAGGACTTATGATTGAATAATTCTAAGTGTTGGACTTATAATTGTGATTCTTTGATTTCATAGTCTGTACTTTTTCTTTGAGGATAATGTTGGGGAAATTATAATGTTTTGTACTTATCATTCCTACAATTATTTTGTTTTGCTTGAGGACAAGCAAAAACTCAAGTTTGAGGGTGTGATAATTCTATTTTTTATAGAATTATTTATGCTTAAATTCCTAATTATTTATTTAATCCCTATATTATTTTATTAATAATCCCCTTTATTTAATTAAAATTCTTTAATGTGCAGATAAATTAAATCCGGATGAAACTCAGTCATTTCAGACGAAATTGGGCTGAAAATGAGCTAAAGGAGACTAGACCACTTCCAATTTGCAGATCGAGTCATAAGTCGTTTGGACACGCGTGATGCCAGGTGTCCATATTTTATTTGCTCTGAAACGATAAGATCGAAGGACACTAAGCCAACCCTCTGGAAGACACACGCCGGGCCACATCGCACAGCTAATTGGATAAAAAGATTGATGACGTGAAAATATCTACTCTGCAGCAAATCAAATGAAGACAAGTGGCCAAACAATGCCAACTCATCTAGGATGAAAATTTACCATTATACCCCTATGTTTGTGTATAAATAGAACATGATGGCAATTGAAAAATCAAGTAGGAGTAGGGTAAGATAAAGTAGAATTTAGGGTAGCCTAGGTTAGGAGTAGTGTAGAGTAATTTAGGAGTAGTTTTAGTTTTAATTTTTCTAAGCTTTTCCGATCACTTTCTTTTCCCACCAATTGTTATTATTCTTGTTTAACTACTGTTCATGTTTATTTCCATTTTCTTTATTTTATGAAGAGTTTCATGGTTCCAATTTTCTTAGTTTTAGCATTAATTTTTATTCACCAATGTTCTTTGTTCTTCTCAGCTTTACAAGTGCATTTGTTTATTGTTGATTTGATTCACTTAAGGTTGAATAGAGAGGAGGTTCGGCTGACAGGAGCCTTGCTCCACATTTTTTTTTCAACTTCTTCCAGCTTTTATTATTTTTTTTTATAGCTTAAGTTGATGAGTAGTAGAGAATAGGGAGGTAGAAGACCGGGTGACAGGCGGTTTCTCTTCATCCATGCTATTGCGTTGTTCTTTAATCTTCCATTGTTTTATTTAAATTCTGTTTTTTTTTTTTAGCTTAGCTTATGTTAATAGCTTTTGGCGTGAACTTGTTGCATGAGTCGATAGCCCTACGAGCATGACTAGAGGCTGCATCGTGTACTGGTGGTTCAGTGAAGCAAGCAGGAGGTGTAGGCCGATACTGAAGCTGGCAGAGCTAATGCTACTTCATGGCTTCAATGGATAGAGGAGCTCATATTCTCCTCTGTTCTACCCTATTTCAAGAGCTGTGTACTATTTATATTCTTTGCGGGGTCTCATTCTGAACTAGCCTAGCGTTTGGCTGCTGTAAGTTTTCATTGATGTATGCTATCACCAGTACCGAGCTGCTGTGGAGAATGATGGACATAGATCGACAGGTTGTAGCTGAAGTCTAGAAGGGGGCAGAGCTGTGGGATTAAGCTCGATTTCAGCAATGTTGTTGCGTTTTTTTTCTTTGCTGCTTTCTGCTTTATTTTCAGCTTAATCATTTTCACTTTCAAGTTCAGTTTTCTGCTTCATCAATTTTAGATTTATCTTAATTTTAGTTCTCCTAAAATCTATAGTTTCTTTTAAAGGAGTACTGGCTCTGTTTAGTTCTTCCAGTTGTTTTTCTTTTTTTTTTTTTTGCATTTTGCTTGTTGTTAACTGCTAATGCTCGAGAACTATGCTCGGGAACTCCGTGTGTGCATTTTGTCGTGTTGTTGTTTCAGGAGATGGTGAGCTGTTACCCGACTGGTATGGTGCACGAAACAAATGATGGTAACGCAGCTGCAGATCTGTTTGACAACAAGGCTAGAACGAGTTGCAGAGGAAGGACGCAGTATTCATGCTGAATTGTTTATGGCAGCACCGTATAGTGCAGTAGAGCAGCAGACATGGAAGGAGGCAGAAACAAACAGCGTGGGGAATGGGCAGCTGGAATACCTGTGCAGCATCGAGAGTGCAGGACACCTGCAGCACCCGGAGACAGCTACCCGAGAGCATGCCTGGACAAAAGTCTGTTGAAGAAGAGCATGAAAGTGGCATATCGAGACCACTTTGGTTTGGCAATTTTGCTAAGGCCATGTTTGGCATTATAGATTTGTTTCAATTAAAGTTACCATGCATTTCTAGTACTTGTTATTGCTTTTATTTTAATTTATTAACTTATTTAGAATTAGAGTATTGAATCAATTTGCTTATTAGTTATATTTTCTTAGTTTATTAGTTTAAGGCTTAGTTTAATTTCATTAATAGTTAATTTTCTTTTTACAATAGGAATTAAGGTTTTGCATTTTGAATTAATTTAAATTAAATATTTTTCATGCATTTTTAATTTAGTCTTTATTTTAATTAGATTTTAGTTTAAGTAATTTGTAATTTTTATTATTTTAATTACATGCATTTTTATTTTAAGTTTGTTTAAATTTTAAATTAATTCTATTTCTTTATTTTCATATGTGCATTTTATTTTAATTACGTTAATTAATTGTTTTAATTTTCTTTTGTAGGTATTTTCTTTAATTGTTCGGTGTTCGGTAAGCAAATCTTAGTTCAGTTTTATTTTCTTTATTTTATAGTTGTTATTATTTTCAGTACTTTAATTTTAGCCATGTAGACCACCCATTAGAATTTTATAATTTGCTAGAATATACTTAGGGTAAGATTAACTGGTAGTTAATTAGGCTGATCAACTTCTCTGTGGGATGATAACTCAGGACTCAAATCCCATTATTACTTGTATGACCCGTGCACTTACGGATAATACCCTTTGGGCGTGTCACTGTGCAAATCATTTTCTTATTGATGAATCGTTTACCCCCCTTACTGAGCGATTTAGAAGCTCACCCTTATCTCCCCCTAGATTTCTTAAAGTGAATAGAGTTTCCCTGCGATGTACGGAGTAGTGGCTAGTGGAGGACTTGAGCTCCAGGCCATATATTGTACTTTGTGGTATATTTTAATATTTCATGTACTCAAACTTAAATAGTATTTACAGATACTTGATGTACAATGATGTATGAGATGTATTAGGATTAACTAACCTTGAATCATGTAATGTATATTATATGAAATATAATTATGAGATGAGGAGATCCTGAGGTATGATATGTATGATGATGTATAACACTGCACAGGAATGCATCCTTAATGGTGAACAGATGTGAAAAAGTTTTAAATTTGCCCTGTTTTTTCGTGCTTCTGAGGCGTCACAGTGAGCCTTTGATAAAATCAACTTCCTGATCTCTGGATCATTGGGAACGCATATCCTGCCCCTGAACCTCAGCAAACCATTTGAACTCAACTCAAAATCAGTCTCTATACCCTTCTATATCTGCCTGATAATATCACTACACTGCTGATCAATCTGCTGAGCCTACCGGATACGATCTACCAGATCCAGTTCCAACCGTAGGCTAGCTACCATAAAGCCACTATCAATATCAGGTGGGGTCACATCCAAATTGATGCTCGTGAACTGTTAAAACAGTCCATGTTCCCTGATCATCATATATGATACCAACCCGAGGTGCTTCCTACTCAGTGCATCAGCTACTACATTCGCTTTACCCGGGTGATACAAGATCTCACAATCATAATCCTTCAGAAGCTCAAGCCACCTTCTCTACCTCATGTTCAATTCCTTCTATAAGAACAGATACTTAAGGCTCTTGTGGTCAGTAAATACTTGAAATTTCTCACCATAAAGATATAGCGCCATATTTTCAAGGCAAATACCATGGTTGCCAACTCTAGATCGTGGGCCGGGTAGTTTCTCTCATGATCCTTCAGCTGTCTCGATCCATTGGTAACTACTTTCCCATCCTGCATCAGTACATAGCCTAGTCCTTGGTACGAAGCATCTGTGTATACAGAAAAACCTCCTGAGCTGGTAGAAATTGTGAGAATCAGAACTGTAGTTAATCTCTTTTTCAACTCCTAAAAACTCTTCTCACATTTATCGTCTCACACAAATTCAACATTCTTTCTCGTGAGACGTGTCAACGGAGGAACTAACCTCGAGAATCCCTCCACAAACCGTCGATAATACCTAGCTAAACCCAGGAAACTTCTGATCTTCGTAACTATTTGGGGTCTCTACTACTGAACCACTGCTTCAATCTTGGATGGCCCCATTGACACACCATCGATCGATACAATATGACCCAGAAAAGAGATATGCTCTAGCCAAAAATCACACTTACTGAGTTTAGTGCATAACGTCTTCTCCCAGAGGATCTATAGCACTATCTTTAGGTGCTGTTCATGCTCCTCTCTAGATCTCGAATAGACCATAATATTATCAATGAATACGATAACGAACCGATCCAAATACTGGTGAAACACCTTATTCATCAACAACATAAAAGCTACGGGAGCATTCGTCAATCCGAATGGCATAACCATAAACTTAAAATTGCCATACCGGGTGCGAAAAATTGTTTTGGGTACATCTCTATCCCGAATTCTCAACTAATCTGTGACAGCCCGGAAGCATGGAAAATAGGACTAATTTAAAATTTTCTTACATTAAACTTCCTACTCAAGGTGCATTCCTGTACAGTGTCAGTCATCCTCTTCAACCAAATATCTCGAGGATCATTTAAACATCCACAATCTCTTAACCAAATAATATGATATCAAAAGAAATCCACTTATCATACATATATCATACTGATTACATCTAAGCGTTCCTTAAATATAAGTGTCTGTGTTACATAATTGTCTGGATACAAAATGATTTGAATTAAACCTCTCGTGTGTACAACTAATAGCATGAGGAGAGTCTCGTCCACTATCCTATGTCACGTACGCAGCAGGTACTATCACTCACTGTAAACAATCTGTGGGGGGAGGAAAATGAGGGGGTGAGCTTTCAACTCGCTCAGTAAGGAGTGCATATGAGATTTCGTAATCATTATCAAAGCATAAGTGTAATAATGGCATAATTTCACATAATTATAAAAAGGTGATAAAAATCACAATCCGTCAAAACATCATTATCTCAAAACATTTATAGAGACTAGGCATATTATAAATTTCATGAAAGCAAGTATCATATCACATCGTCCTCAATGAGGGCATCCTCAAACGAAGGAATCATCTCACGTTACCAAAACGGAGGCATCTCACACTACCAGAGTGGAGGCATCTCGCGTTACTAAAACAAAGGGATCTCTCGTTAGCAAAATGGAAGAATCTCACACTACCAAAGCGGAGGCATCTCACGCTACCAAAGCGGAGGCATCGATGTGCAGATATCATGACAAGTCCTTACTCTCGAAAACATGCCATTGTTATGCTGAAAATAGTTTCGCCTTCACGTAGAGCTCATATTAGTTTTGCAATATAAATCTCATTCAATCATAAAGTGTATTTGTTCACAACAATTCAAACCACAAAACTGAGCTCAAACCGACAAAACATTCACTCAAGTAATAAATCTCAGGTTAAACATTTTTCTCAGAAGACATGCTCATTAATAAAATATTTTCATGCTACCAGAGCATTTTCATCCATAAGGAATACATATGCATAAAACGGTTGCATCCCTTACCTTGAACCACGTGCGAATCACCTTCCTTCCTTTTCCAATGTTTGTGATCCGACTTTATCGGCTCCAATTAAATCTTCAGGAGCTGTAAGCATTTGCTACTCGCATTAGTATACTTTACTATACTTAATTCTCATTTCCATGAATTTCAATTCAATGCATGGGATCATTTTACACCAAATTTGGCCTTGTTACATCTTTTGGACTTTATATTCTCTTAAGTCCATTTCGATTATTTTATTCGTTTCTCGAGAGTCCTTTAGACTCATCGAGTCTACTGATTCATATTGAACCGGCATCAGCCTCACAATACCTTAAATTCATCATTTTTCTTCTCTATGGCATTTTATCAAACACTTCTTATACCCATTTTCAATCATCATCCATTCAAACATATGGATTTCACAAAGTTATCTTAGAATCCTCTATACATGCATAATAACATCTCTACATGTTTAAATCATCATTAACTTCATGCCATTTCAACTTTCTCTCACTAAACCCATTCTAGGTCATGGCTGTTTAAGCATGTACATGGATATTTAAGCCAATAATGTATACACCAAATCAACTCATTTAAATATCTAGATTATCATACTAGAAGTTGGTGTATTGAAGTCTTACCTAACTTAACCTTTCTCCTTTGTTACAAATTTAGGGAAAAATCTTTTTTTCTCTTTCAATCAATCAACTCAACTTCTAGTTTTCAATTATGTGGTTCTCCTCCTCAAAATGAATAGCTTTGCTCAAATAGCTTTTCCTCAAATCTTTTTGGAAAGGGTGGTATTCTAGAGTGAGAAACTAGGTTTTCTTTATTAAAAAAGGAAGAGTTGTGAATATTTGAGGAAGAAGGCACGGATTGTCGAGTTCTTTTTATAGATTTCACATTATGAGATCGATCTCCAAGTGGTGGAGATCAATCTCTCCTTGCTTAAACTCCTTTAGAATTTCAAAAATACAGGCAGGAGATCGATCTGCCTATTAGCATGAGATCGATCTGCTCAAGGAGATAGGATCAATCTTGTTCATGGGGTGGGATCGATCTGGTTCAGGTAGAAGGCTTTAGAGATCGATCTGGCCTTAAGAAGAGATCGATCTGGCCTATCCAGAGGTAACTAGAGATCGATTTGCCTTTTAGGAGGAGATTGATCTGGTTCATACAAAAACAACTTGAGATCGATCTACTTGAGTAAGGGATCGATATCTCTATTGCAGGATGTCTTGGCATGGCATTTGAAGCAGATGAGATCGATCCCCCCTTACAATGAGATCGATCTGCCTTGCATCCTGCAGCATTCCAGCTGTATTTTTCCCAAATTTCCAAAGTTAAACTTCTATTCATTTGCTTTCTATACACATTTTACATTCCATTCACATTTAGAGCTTAAAAACATCCATTTCTTGAGATTCATATGTAATGTAACTTGTCTGTACATTTTGAAATCATAAAAATTACATAGAAATTTACAGGTCTTACATTCCTCCCCTCCTAAAAAAGTCGGGGGTACTTTTCTTTCATTAAGCTCTCGAGTTCCCAAGTTGCCTCTTCGGTTGAGTGGTGCTTCCAGAGAATCTTTACCAACAAAATTTTCTTTGTCCGAAGTACCTTTTCTTTCCTGTCAAGGATCCAGATAGGTTCTTCTACATAGCTTATGTCTCCCTGGATGTCTAACGCCTCATACTCGATGACATGGGAGGGATCCGGATTATACGTCCTTAACATCGAGATGTGGAAGACATTATGAATTACGAAAAGCTGTGAGGGTAACGCTAACAGGTAGGCGACATCTCCCACTCTCTCTAATACCTCAAACGGGCCAATAAAATGAGGACTCAGCTTCCCCTTCTTCCCGAATCGCATGATACCTTTACTTGGAGACACCTTAAGAAACACAAAATCTCTAGTTTGAAACTCAAGTGGCCGTCTACACACATCAGCATAACTCTTCTGTCAGCTCTGAGTAGCCCATAATCTATCACAAATAATCTTTACAGTCTAAACTGCTTGTTCAATGAGGTCGAGAGCAATTACCTTTCTGTCACCCACTTCTTCCTAAGCTATGGAGGATCTACACCTCCTACCATACAAAGCCTCATAAGGTGCCATACCAATACTCGCATGATAGCTATTGTTGTATACAAACTCAGTAAGGGACGGGTGATCATCCTATGATCCCTTAAAGTCCATCGTACACACCCGTAACATATCTTCCAAGGTTTGTATAGTCCGCTCGAACTGACCGTCAGTCTGAGGATGATAGGCGGTACTAAAATTCAATCGAGATCCCATGGCTTCCTAAAAATGAGTCCAAAATCTAGAGGTAAACCTGGAATCTCTATCAGATGTTATACTCACTGGTGTCCCATGCAGTCGAGCTATCTCTCTGACATATAGCTCAGCTAAGGCACTCAAGGTATCTGTACTCTTGATGGAAAAGAAGTGAGCACTCTTAGTTAATCTGTCTACTATTACCTAGATTGCATCATGACCTCTTCGGGTCCTCGGTAATCCTATGATAAAGTCCATGGTGATATACTCCCATTTCCATTTAGGCACTGGCAAGGACTTAAGTAGTCCTTCGGGCTTTTGATGCTCAGATTTTACCTGTTGACACACCAAACACTTGGCCACAAATTCTGCCACTTCCCGTTTCATACCACTCCACCAATACACCTTACGCAAGTCTTGATACATCTTAGTACTACCTGGGTGCATGGTGTAACAGGAATAGTGAGACTCCCTCAAAATTTGCTACTTCAAGGTATCATTGTTCGGGACAAAAATATGGCCCTTAAACCTCAACAATCCATCATCACTAACATTAAAATCTGACTGCGGGGTCTTCTCAGCTTAGCTAACCAAATCCAGTAGCTTCTGATCACTTCTCTGTCCAGTTCTAATCTGATCCAAAATACCGATCTTTATTCATAGGCTAGCCATAAATCCGACCTCTGCTTCCTCAACTTTTATCCTGAGTCCGACGAACTGTCCCAATAGATCCCATTCCCTAATCATCATAATAGAAACCATGCTTTTTCTGCTCAGAGCGTTGCCAACTACGTTTGCCTTCCTCGGATGATATAAAATCTCACAGTCATAGTCTTTAAGGAGCTTCATCCATCGTCTTTGTCTCATATTAAGCTTCTTTTGATCAAAGATATACTTCAAACTCTTATAGTCAATGAAAATCTGAAACCTTTCCCCATACAAGTAATGTCGCCATATCTTTAATGCAAACACCACTGCGGCTAACTACAAATAATGCTTGGGGTAGTTTCGCTCATGGTCCTTCAGCTGGTGTGACCCATAAGCGACTATTCATCCCTGTTACATGAGTACGCACCCCAAACCTTGGTGGGAAGCATCACTATACACTGCGAAGCCTTCAGATCCACTCGGGATAGTTAAAATAGGTACTGTAGTCAATCTCTTTTTAAGCTCTTGGAAACTTTGCTCACACTAATCAGACCATATAAACGGAATGTCTTTGCGTGTAAGATTAGTCAGAGAGGCTGCAATCTTAGATAATCCCTCAACAAACCTCCTGTAATATCCTATAAGTCCCAGAAAACTCTAAATCTCTGAAACTGTCCTCAGTCTCTCCCAATTAAGTACAACCTCTACCTTTGACGGATCAACTGACACCCCGTCCCTAGACACAATGTGACCAAGGAACGCTATCTGATCTAGCCAAAAGTCACTTTTACTGAGCTTTCCATACAATTGCTTGTCTCGGAGTATCTGAAGCATAAACCTCAAATGTTGTGCGTGTTCCTCTTAGGACAAAGAATATATAAGGATATCATCAATGAAGACTATCACAAACTGATCTAGATAGTCTCAAAATACCTCATTCATCAAACTCATGAAAGCAGCAGGGGCATTCGTCAAACCAAAGGGCATCACTAAGAATTCGTAGTGTCCATACCTAGTTTTGAAGGTCTTTTTCAAAATATCCTCTTTCCTGATTCTTAGCTGGTGATAGCCCGATCTTAAGTCAATCTTAGAAAATGCAAAAGCCCCTCTCAACTAATCAAAGAAGTCATCTATCCTTGGTAAGGGGTATTTGTTCTTCACCATAGCCTTGTTCAGTAGTTTGTAGTCTATACACAATCTGAGGCTACCATCCTTCTTCCTCACAAACAAAATTGAAGCTCTCCATAGTGACACACTGGGTCTAATAAAACCCTGGTCAAGCAGCTCTTACAACTATTTCTTTAACTCTTCCAATTCAACCAATGTCATCCTATAGGGAGGTTTAGAGATTGGCTGAGTATCTGGCACTATATCGATAGTGAACTCAAGCTCTCTCTCTGATGGTAAACTCGGTAACTCATCTGGGAGCACAATCAGAAACTCGCATACTACTGTTATGTCCTCTATCCTCGAAGGTTCTCGACTGATATCAGAGATGAGTATGATGTAACCTTCACATCAATAATCTAATCAGCATTTTCAGGAAATCATAATTGTATCAATAAGATTTCTCACAAAAATCTTCACACATTGTCATTCCATAACATTCATACGTACACTAAATTTTTCAAGGAAAAAGTTACAGTCTTAGTGTAGCAGTCTAGACTCACGTAATTGGTCGCTAACCAATCTATCCCTAGAATCACATCAAAACCACAAATATTTAATAAAGCTAGATCTGCTAACATTACCTTATCTCCCACCTTAATCTCACACTTTCTACATACCATATCAGTACTCTGCGATTCACGCATGGGTGTACTTACATGTAAAATATGAGTTAGGGGTTCAGGCTATAAATTCAATTAATATGCAAAGTGTACTGAAATAAAGGAATGCGTGGACCCTGGGTCAAACAAAGTATGAGCCTCATGATTACAGATAAGAAGTGTACCTCGTATAGCCTCGGACAAAGTGTCTACAGTCTCCTTATCCAAAGTAAATACACGCCCCTTAGTGACAGGCTTTTTTCCCTTATCAGCAGTCGTGGCCCATCTCTAGGGGATCACTCTTTGTGGCTTTTGTCGAAGAGGCTCTTAAGGATGTGGTCTCTGTGGCTGCGTGCAATCTTTCACCCTGTGACCCATGTCCCCGCACCTGAAACATCCTCGTAGTATCCGAAAACAAGTACCCTCATGCAGTCGACCACAGTCTCTGTAGATCTTAGTGTTAGGTTTGGCACCTTGAGAGGTCTCTATAGTAATGAGAGGAACTCTTGGTCTATCAACTCTCCTTTTAGGTCTCTCAACCATTTGTCTCTTAAAAGGACCCCTCCTGAAGTCGGTGTGGGAAATTACAGGTCTCTTACCCTTATCCCTGGTTATCACTCGGGACTCAAACTAAGACTGTATCAACTCCAGTCCTCTCTCAACTTCCTTTGCTTGTCTCTGAGCATCATTAAGCTCAGTAATGCAGAGTCACATCAATCTATCTCGAATGGCTGGTCTCAACCCATAAAGAAACCGTTCTGTTCGACGCTCCTCGTCCTTGACAGTCTCCGGATCATATCTCAACAAGGCGATGAATCGGTTCTCATATTCGTCGACTATCATGCTGCCCTGTACTAGATTCAAAAAATCTGCCTGTATCTTTCTCTGGGCAGCGTGAGGGATATATTGGGTCCTGAAGGCCGATTGAAAAGTCTCCGAGCTGATCATTGGATGGATAGCAGTCAATATACTCTGGGTGGTATTCCACCAACATCGAGCTTGTTCCTTAAACATGTAGGTACCTATACTAACTCTCTCTGTATTAGTGCATCCCAGAAAGTCAAAGATTATCCTCATCTCTGTTAGCCACTCCTCCGCCTCTACTAAACCCTTCACCCATTTAAATGTCGATGGATTCATCTTAAAAAAGTCCTTCAACTGGCCCATATTTCTATCATCGGGCTTAGTCTGTGTCGAAGGCTAAACGACGGGTGGCACTGGGTCAGTCTGTATAGGAGGTGGGGGTGGATCCTATGGTGGTGTAGGAGCTAGGGTAGGTGTTGTACCTGAGGCATTAGCCCCGAAATGATGCGTAAATAGCGCTGTCATCTGCTCGAACCCCTGTTGTACATCGTGCTCCAGCCGATTAATTCAAGAATTAGGACTCTTAGGCTATGGTTCAGGTGGTGGAGGTGGTTGTGCTTGCCTTCGGGGACGACCTCGTTTTCCCCACATATCTTATCTCTTACGTTCCTGCGTGTACACATTAAACATCGGTTAAAATTTTAACCGTTAAATTCAATTCATAACTAGACAATTACAGACCATTGGGATGTAATCTATTTCCAATTACTCGACACTGACAGTACTAGGTAACCTTTGCTCTGATACCACCAAATCTGTGACAGCCTAGAAGCGCGAAAAATATGGCTAATTTAAAATTTTCTTACATTAAACTTCCTACTCGAGGTGCATTCTTGTACACTGTCAGTCAACCTCTTCAACCAAATATCCCAAGGATCATTCAAACATTTATAATCTCTTAACCAAATAATATGATATAAAAAAAATCTGCTTATCATACATATATCATACTGATTACATCCCAACGTTACTTAAATATAAGTGTTTGTGTTACATAATTGTCTGGATACAAAATGAATTAAATTATACCTCTCATGTGTACAAGCAATAGCCTGGGGAGAGTCTCGTCCACCAGTCTATGTCATGTACGCAGTAGGTACTATCACTCATTGTAAACAATCTGTGGGGGGAGGAAAATAAGGGGGTGAGCTTTCAACTCGCTCAGTAAGGAGTGCATATGAGATTTTGGAATCATGACACGCCCTAAGGGTATCTTATCCGCAAGTGCATGGGTCGTCCAAGTAATAATGGGATTTGAGTCCCGAAATTATCGTCCCACAGAGAAGTTGTTAGCCTAATTAACTACCGGTTAATCTTACCCTAAATATATCCTAGCAAATTATGAATTGATGATGAGTGGTCTACTAAGGCTAATTAAAAACACTGGAAAACATTAAAATAATAAGAACTAAAGGAAATAAAACCGAGCAAGAAATACTTACAATACTCCAAGCAATTAAAAACAACCTACAAAAGAAAATTAAAACCGTTAAAATTAACTAACGCAATTAAAATAAAATGCAATTATGGAAATATCAAAGCAAGATTAATTAAACTAAAATTAAACTAACCTAAAAATGCAATTAAACTACTTAATCAAATGCAATTTAAACTAACCTAAGACTTAATGAAATGAATTTACCCCTAATCTAATTCTAAATGAACATTTAATTAACTATTAACCTAATTAAAACTAAGTTCTACATATTAAGCAAGAATAATAATTATGCAATTTAATTAACAACTCTAAACTAAGCTAACTAATTAAATTGAAAATAAACTAAACTAAAATGCATGAAAATGAGTTAATGCCCAAAATGCAAAAGCCAAACAAGGCCTTAGCATTTTTAAACATTCCCTCCAAAATACTATTCATTTAACATATCTGCATTTCCATTTCCAAGTCACGGTCTCGGGTTGTCCTCTGGTCTGCTGTTGTTTCCGCTGGTCTGCTACTGTTTCCACTGGTCTGCTGCTGCCTTTCCTGCAACAACCCAGCACAGCACGCCTTTCACGATTTTGGCAATCTGCCATACTCGGTTTCGTGCTGCCCCAGGTGCTCTGGTTTCTGGTTGCCAGCTACACGGGGTCTACTATGTCCTGCACTGCTGCTCCACATCCTCGGCTATCGGTCTGGACAGCACTGCTCTCTCTGCAGTTCTGTGTTGCTCCCGGTCTGCCTCCCTACATCCATTGTCTTTTCATAATGCATTATCAGCAAACGTTGTTCCAGCATGCTCCCGATTCTGTCATATCTTGCTGCAGGTGTGCGTGTTCTGCTTCTTTTTACTGCTGCCTCCAGGTGCGTCTTGCTCTTCTCGGTTCTGTCCTGCTCCTGTGTTGCTCGGGTGCTGCACACTTCCTTAGCCCTCGGCAATACTACAAAGAATGGAGATGAACAATAATGGAAAACACAAAACAGACAATAGAGGAGGGCTCCCGAGCTGTAGTTTCCTTCACTGCCTTTCCTACCGAGTTCCACTGTGCTGTTGATGTGGGAAAATGCTGTGCATTATCCCACATCAAAGCAACATAATCTACAAGCAGGAGACAGTGTGAAGATGTTTGAACCCGAATGCAGCCTCTTGAAATTTAACCGAGAACAACTAAAGTGATGGTTTAACAAATGAACAAAAGAAAGCATAAGTGATGCATAATGAAGAGAAACCGAGACATAAATTGATAAAATGAGTTATGGAAATGAAACTTAACAAATAGAGAGCTTATAGAAAGGAAACCGAGAGCTTGAAAATGAAATGAGCTTTCATTGAAAAGGAAATTTAACAAGTTGTAAATTGAAGAACATGAAAATGAATAGTAAAAACAATTTAAGAAAATGCTAACGGAAAAAGAAAAGAAAAAGGAAAGTTTTAATTCTAAAATACCCTAAAGCTATTCTACCCTAAAAGTTACATTACATTACACTACTCCTACTCCTAAAATTACCTTAAATTCTACTCCTAATTTTACATACATCTTCAATTGTCATCCTTTCCTATTTATAAACACACTAAGGGTAAAATGGTAATTTTCACATCCTTCATGAGTTGGCATTTTTTTGGCCAGTTGTCTTCACACCATTGGCTCCTTGAAAAGATATTTCCACGTCATCGGTCTTCTTGTCCAATTGGATGTGCTAGGTGGCATGACTCGTGTTGTCCACGTGGCTCAATCTTGATTTTAGCCCAATTCCGGTCTATTTTCTACCGAAATATTCAAAATTCATCCGGATTTGATTTGTCTGCAAAAATGAGAATTTTAATTAAATAAAGGGGATAATTAACAAAATAAATTGGGGATTTAAATAATTATTTAGGAAATTAAGCACAAATAATTCTAAAAATATAGAATTATCAAATCATTATCAAAACATAAGTGTAATAATGGCATAATTTCACATAATTATAAACACGTGATAAAAATCACAATTCGTCAAAACATCATTATCTCAAAATAGTTATAGAGACTAGGCATATTGTAAATGTCATGAAAGCAAGTATCACATCACATCATCCTCAACGAGGGCATCCTTAAATGAGGGAATCATCTCATGTTACCAAAACAGAGGCATCTCACACTACCAGAGCGGAGGCATCTCACGTTACCAAAACAAAGGCATCTCTCGTTACCAAAGCGGAGGCATCTCAGGCTATCAAAGCGGAGGCATCTCACTCTACCAAAGCGGAGGCATCGATGTGCAAATATCATGACGAGTCCTTAGTCTCAAAAACATGCCATTATTATGATGAAAATAGTTTCGCTTTCACGTAGAGCTCATATTAGTTTTGATTTATAAATCTCATTCAATCATAAAGTGTATATGTTCACAACAATTCAAACCACAAAATTGAGCTCAAACTGACAAAACATGCACTCAAGTAATAAATCTCAGGTTAAACACTTTTCTCAAAACACATGTTCATTAATAAAATATTTTCATGCTACCATAGCATTTTCATCCATAAGGAATACATATACACAAAACGGTTGCATCCCTTACCTCGAACCACTCGCGAATCACCTTCCTTCGTTTTCCAATGTTTGTGATTCGGCTTTATCGGCTTCAATTAAATCTTCAGGAACTGTAAGCATTTGCTACTCGCATTAGTATACTTTACTATACTCAATTCTCATTTGTATGAATTTCAATTCAATGCATGGGATCATTTTACCCCAAATTTGGCCTTGTTACATCTTTTGGAACTCATATTCTCTTAAGTCCATTTCGATTGTTTTATTCATTTCTCGAGAGTCCTTTAGACTCATCGAGTCTACCGATTCATATTGAACCGACATTAGCCTCACAATACCTTAAATTCATCATTTTCGTTCTCTATGGCATTTTATCAAACACTTCTTATACCTATTTTTAATCACCGTCCATTCCAATATATGGATTTCACAAAGTTATCTTAGAATCCTCTATACATGCTTAATAACATCTCTACATGTTTAAATCATCATTAACTCCATGCCATTTCAGCTTTCTCTCACTAAACCCATTATAGGTCATGGTTATTTAAGCATGTACATGAAAATTTAAGCCAATAATGTATACACCAAATCAACTCATCTAAATGTCTACATTATCATACTAGAAGTTGGTGTATTGAAGCCTTACCTATCTTGATTTTTCTCCTTTGTTGCAAATTGGGGAAAAATCATTTTTCTCTTTCAATCGATCAACTCAATTTCTAGTTTTCGATTATGTTGTTCTCCTCCTCAAAATGAACAAATTTGCTCAAATAGCTTTTTCTCAAATCTTTTTGGAAAGGGTGGTATTCTAGAGTGAGAAACTAGGTTTTCTTTTTAAAAAAAGGAAGAGTTGTGAATGTCTGAGGAAGAAGGCACGAATTTTCAGGTTTTTTTTATAGATTTCACATTATGAGATCGATCTCCAAGCGGTGGAGATCGATCTCCCCTTGCTTAAACTCCTTCAGAATTTCAAAAATACAGGCAGGAGATTGATCTGCCTATTAGCATGAGATCGATCTGCTCAAGGGGATAGGATCGATCTTGTTCATAGGGTAGGATCGATCTGGTTCAGGCAGAAGGCTTTAGAGATCGATCTGGCCTTAAGAAGAGATCGATCTGGCCTATCCAGAGGTAAGTAGAGATCGATCTGCCTTATGGGAGGAGATCGATCTGGTCTATACAGAAACAACTTGAGATCGATCTGCTTGAGTAAGGGATTTAGCTCTCTCTTGCAGGATGTCTTGGCATGGCATTTAAAGCAGATGAGATCGATCTCCCCTTACAATGAGATCACTCTGCCCTGCGTCCTGTAGTATTCCAGCTGCAGTTTTCCCAGATTTCCAAAGTTAAACTTCTATTCATTTACATCTGTACTCATTTACATTTCATTACACTTAGAGCTTAAAAACATCCATTTCTTGAGATTCATATGTAACGTAACTTGTCTGTACATTTCGAAATCATAAACATTACATAGAAATTTACAGGTCTTACATGATGGTACCCAGATTTCATATCTATATTAGAAAACTCCTGCGCTCCCCGAAACTGATCTAACAAGTCATCGATGCGTGGAAGGGGGTAGTTATTCTTGATGGTCGCCTTATTCAACAACCTATAGTCAATACACAATCGAAGGCTCCCATCCTTCTGTCACGACCCTCAACTTACCAAAAATCAGCACAAATTTTTTTCTTTTCATACATTATTTATTATTCGTTCTTTTCTTACCTCGATCGTGATCAGCTACACTCTCAACAGTTAGGCTGTGTGTCAATGTCTATCTCATCCAACCAAAACAATTTAATTTGTATTATAATTTATAAGTAAACACTTGTATAAATAAATTAGAGTTGTTGTTTACAGGTGTTTACATTGCTTTACATCCCCAATGATTACATTCGAAATGGTACTATGCTATGGAAAGTTTAGATACAAAAATTACATCAGTGTGTGTAACTTACGCGATGGGATGCAACGGATATCAAAAGGAAAACCTCTAGTCGCCCTCAGTCTATACTCAAATGCTCTATAGAGAGGAGGAAAATACAGGGGTGAGCAAACAACACGCTCAGTAAGACAATCATGCGAACAGGTAGATATTACATAATCTACGTGATTGTGATGCCATGCTCAAAACCATACATTTTCTCATTCACACTTCAAACGCATTAGTTCATGCTTGTGTTAATAGCATGTAAAGCAAATTATGCTATTTAATTCAGTGCACAAATCAATTCAAAGAACCATCATGCATATTTAATTCATAAGGCATGGGAAATCATCATGCATCAGTGCACTTTAAAGTCATTCTCAAACTTTCTCATCTCATAAAATCAACACTTATTAGAACTCAGCCCTACCTCGGACTGTCCTGACCCACAAAACATTTCAAACATGGATTTATTCATAAAATAATAGACATGTGAGATAGGCAATATAATAAGGGAAATCTCTTCTAGGACTATGGCCATATCCTGTGATCCCAGGCAATACTGATCAGGTGTGTGGGATATCACCACTATCTGCATCCACACGGGAGGTGGGTCACGTCCAGCCCATCAGTCCATAGCAGATCTAAACATCGTCCGAAGAAGGCATATCATAATCTCAACACGGTACAACGTCCTCCACGCTACCTGCACGGTACAGCGTACTCCGTGAACCCATATCAACACATCATATCATGCCACATCTTAAAATGCACGTGCGAGCCTATTTAATCGGTGCGACACCCAGCCTACCCGAAGCTCCTAGCACAGCTATCAATCATGTCATAAAATCACGTGCAAGTAATCTCAAGCACAACAAGTATGATGGGCATCTAATGCGAGCTATGCTCCAGCACCATGCCAAAACCAGTATAAAGTCTATGGAAGCTCAACTCTAGCACATCATAGAAATCCATGTGAAAACTAGTGCGAGCTAAGCTATAGCACTCATGTGTATAAAACACATCAATCTCATGCGAGTCATGCTCTAGCACGCTTTCTTTCTCACGAAATTTATGTAGGTGGCTCAATTCTTTGCAAAGCATGGTTATAAAATCGAAATCAAGTTTTTCTTATAGAATTCATTTTCAAATGTTAGCCAACCTACCAATCACTTGCGAAAAAGCAATAAAACAAAGTTTTCAAAGCATCATGCTTTTGTTTTCATGCACATTTCATCAAAACCTAACTCTTACCCTTCAAGCACCCAATTTATTTCCTATTACCACATGTACTCTAGAAAACATTAAGTGCCCAAATTGTGCACAGATATCTCTAACAGTCCACACAATTCTCTTACCTCAATTTACTTGGGGTGCGACTCTCTTCCTCTTAGCTTCTCACGTTTTTGGCTCAACTTGCTCCGGTATATCCTCGAGAGCTGCAATTCATTCATCCAAACACTTGAGTCCGTAGAAATGAGAGCAGCGTATGCAGTGTAAGTAGCAGTATAACAGTGTGAACAGTGTAGGATATGTGGTAGTTACCACAGATATAAGATGTTGGACAAGGGCGAGTGTATGCCTTGGACTAGGACACTTTTGATATTTCATAGGATGTGGTGGAAGATACCACACTGGTTGTGAATAATGAAATAATTATTTTGAGTAATCCTGGTGCCACGCATTTATTCATACCGCCTTCAGTTGCTTATAAGTTAGTGAAAAATGTGAAGCCTGTACCCTTAGGCATGAGGATGATGGTTAGCTAATTTTCACTAACTGAATATGGGTATAGAGATTGTAAGTTGAAAATATGGGTGAAAACATTACTGAAAAGTGAATTGTAAGTTTGACAAATAATGAAAGAGTTTTTTATAAGTGATATATTAAAGGAGATATATTGGAATAAGAGACGTATGCAGGGTAAGGATGTCCTTGATATGCAAAGTAAATTGGATTAAGCAATATGTAGTGTATATGGATTGCGACCAAGATAAGGGGTAGATATATCTACACCCAGTCGATGTGGTCAAATTTGAGGGTTAATAAAGGTATTTCAAAATACTTCACCACCTGAAGACTTGACAGCGCCGATAAGCGCTCACATAACCAGAAATTGAAATCGACAATCGTAATATATGCATTTAAAATTGGGTACCTTAACTGGTACGATAAAGAAATATAGAATTCGATTAATCATGAAGGTTTAAAAAATTAAAATTTTATAAAAGCCGTTAATATAAGAAAAAGGAAATGACGTGAGTTGTATCTTGAACGAAAACGATTTCGAAATGACATTGTACATTTATGCATACATAGGTCAATGATATGAGTGATTGAATTATGTAGTGGAACTCAACTACGAAAAGGTATTTAAACCTTACCTGGACCAATTGGTTGTCATCTTTAGTGATGATATTATGATGTATTCGAAGTCCAGGGAAGAGCTTGAGTAGCAATAGGAAACTGTCTTACAGACGAGGTGTCGTGAGTTTCCTGAAATGGGCTGCTCAGTTAACACATGTCATTCAGAAAAAGATTGCATACGAGTGGTATGATAAGTATGAAAGTAGCTTCAGTGAGTTTTGGTATATTGAATTGATAAACTGACCACCGTAAGTATTCTCACCATAACCGTCAGCTCAAGAGGTTTCAGTATATGGATACCTCAAAATTATGAGTGAGCTGTGTATTTATGTAAAATGGGAAGATAGTCGTTTATGGATCCAGACAATTCAAGAATCATGAGAGAAACTATCTGACCCATGATTTAGAGTTGGCAGTCATAGCATTTATACTGAAAGTATGGCGCCACCACTTATACGGTAAGACATTTCGGGTATGCACTGATCGTAAAAGCCTCGAGTATCTGTTTTAACAGAAAGAATAGAATATGAGATAACCAAGAGGGTTAGAGCTTCTAAGGATTATAATTGTGAACATTGTACCACCCAGGAAAGGCTAATGTAATGGTTGATGCCTTGAACAGAAAGAGCCTCGGGATGGTATTACATATGATGGTCAGGGAGCGTGAGCTGCTAGAGCAGTTGTGAACCTCAGTAGTGATGTGATCCCTTCTGATGATGACGGTGATTTTGTGACAGCTAGCCTGAGGTTAGAACCTGATTTGTGTGATTGGATTTGCCAGGCTTAGCGTGATGATCGGCATGGTGTCGATAGTGTGGGTCAGATTCAGAAGGGTATAGTGACAGAGTTCACAGTGAGTTATGATAACTTACAGAGGTTCAGAGACAGTATAAGTGCTCCCCAGGACCACAGTTGATTTGATAGTGTTATTGTTAGAAGCTCACTCTTCGGGATATACAGTGCATCCAAGAAATAATAAATATATTTGAATCTTTGAAAAAGGTATTGGTGGTCAGGTATGAAAAGTGATATTGTAGAGATTGTGGAAGAAGTGTCTCCTATGTCAGCGGATTAAGGTAGAGCAATAGATGTATGCAGAGTCATTGCAGCCTCTACCTATAGTGACATGAAAATGGGAACAAGTCACCATGAATTTCGTGATGGGTTACAGAGGACCCGAATGAATCACGAGGCTATCTGGATGATAGTCGATAGATTGATTTAGTCTGCCCACCTTCTGGCTATGGAAATCCCCAGATACTCTAAGTGTGTAGGCGGATTTATGTGTATGGAAAATTGTGAAACATTGTGTAGCGTTCCAGGGAGCATGATACCAGATAGGGATTTCCACTTCACTTCCCGCTTCTGGGAATATTTATCAAGAAGCTATGGGAACCCGATTGAGTGTTAGCACAGCTTCCATCCTCAGACAGATGGTCAGTCAGAGAGGACTGTACAGGTTCTGGAGGATGTGATGAGAGCGTGTGCCATTGATTTTATGAGCTCCTGGGATGATCAGTTGCTACTAATCAAATTCGTCAATGATGACAGTTGTCACTTGAGTATCGGGATAACATTTTATATGAGGCATTGTATGGCCGTAGGGAGTTGTTTCCCCGATTTAGATAAGAAGAAGTGGGTGATAGATAGAGAGTTGTTCTCGTATTGGTAAGACTAACCTCTGACGATGTTCAGCTGAATTATGAGAGATTAAGAACACCTTAGAGCAGATAGAAAAGCTATGTTGACAAGAGACAGAAATCATTGGAAATTCACCGAGGGTGAATCATTATTGTTGATAGTTACTTGTCCTAAGAGCATAAGGACGTAACGAGATTCGGATAGAGATATTGGACAAGTGGGAGATAAAACCTGTAGGTTGGCGTTACCACTTAAATAAACAGGCATCCACAATGTGTCCTACTTAATATGCTTCGAAAATAATATCCGGACCCGACATATGTGATCAGATATGAGCTTCAACGGCTTAGCTCAATGAAAGTATAACATATAAAATCGATTCGGGTATTAGACGGAAAGAGAAAATGTTGAGGGTTAAGATGATCTCCCTAGTTAAGTATGTTGGTAGTATTACACTCCGGAGAAAGTCACTTGAGGATGACAGTATATGATACGATAGACGTACCGGAGTTATGTATGGACCCATTTTACTTGGTTCTAATTTGGAGGACCAAATTTCTTAAGTGGGGGAGATTGTAAGACCCGGTTCCCGAAAATGTGCAAGGGCAAAACGGTCAAAAGACTAAAATTCGGTATTAATCGGGACAAGAAAATTTAATTAAAAATATGAGATTGAGAAATCTTGATCAATAACGAGGAAATAATTAAATTCCGGGTTAAATTGATCAAGATATGAATTTATTGGAATAAATCAAAATTTTCGTATCGAAAAAAAATCCCGAAATAATCAAAAAATATACCGAAAAGGTAAAATCGGACTGATAAATTTATTTACAGATTAAATGAATAAAATAGAATTTTTCTAGATATTTTGGGAATTTTATTATTATTTCATTGAATAAAATAATAATAAAATTTAATTATAAATAAATAAATAAAGTTAAAAAAAAAGAAGCCAGAAATCGCAAAACGCGATTTCTGGAAACAAGAAAGCAAGCAGTAAACCGAGGGAACGGTTTCCCTCCAGCCGACGGCCACCGGCAACCAGGGACCCAGGCGAGGGCTGGCGAAGCAGGCCCCGACACCTGTGCAACCCACCGGCAGCCGCGACGCGCGGCGAGGTGGTCGGAATCAACAGATCGGGTGAGGAAAAGCCGCGGGAGAGATACCTCGATTCACCGACGATGGCGTCGATTTGGTCCAACCCGGGGACCGATTATGGAAGCCCAGGCCGTGGCACGCCGATTGGTGGCGAAATCGACTGGAGAACCGGCCAGACGGCACCGGAATGACCAAATGGTGACTGAACCGGTCGAACCGGACTGAACCGACCAAACCGAACCGAGCTGAACCGGTGGTCTGAACCGGGTTGAACCGGACCGGACCGGGTCAGCCAAAAAGAGAAGGAAAAAAGGAAGAAAAAGGAAAAAAGGAAAAAGAAAAAAAATTGGGAAAAATTCCAGTGATGCAATCGAGTTTTGGGTAAGTCGGTAAGCGGTCCAATTGACCGATTTAATTTTTGAAATAATTAATTTGATAAATAATCGACTGAAAGTTTACCCGAAAATATATTTAATTGTGTAGCTCGACAATTAGCATCAACCGAGAGCTCGAGACAGCCTCAATTTGTGTACGATCATGGAATAACGGGTAAGTAACCCTTATTTACTACAATTTTATATCGTTATGCGTGATTGATATTTATCGCATAACTTACGCATTTAAATTCCGCATTAATGGATTATATTCTGAAAAATTGGATAAATTGTCGTAAATACTAAATTTAGATATCATAGAATTTAGAACGAGGCTAAATAAATACTGATGGGCCTAATGAGCCCAATAGGCCTTGATAAATTGTGGTAAACGGGCTTAAGGCCGATTAAGGCCCATTAAGGTGCAATCGTGCCCAATATGGGTAAACGGGCCCAATGATTTAAATTAAGCCCAGAAAATTATGAAATACAGTTAATTGTATTGTATTTGACCTGATGAATGTGTATCCGCAGTTCTTAAAATTGGATTGAAAGCAAATCGGACTGCGTAACGAGTCATCAGTGGAAAGGTCAGACTGTACAGAAAAATGAGGTAAGGGAATTATGTGAGTAGCTAGAGGTAGCTACGCGTATTTTGATAGCTTTTCTGTACACTGAATATGTATGTATACATTGATATTGTATAATGATCCTAAAAGTGGTTTAAATGATTTTAAGGATCGAATTAGGTGAAAAGACTATTTTACCCCTATTGAGGGAAGTTCACCTAAGGAGGGTGAAAGCATGACATGCACGAAATGCATGATTTAAGTAATTTCTGAATTAAGAAACTTTATTGATTTTTAAACAAAAGGAAAACGATAGATTGGCCAATAATTGTATAAGTTTCCTAAAATAACATTACGTGAGTGTTATTGGTATTTAAATGAAATTATTTGGAAAAAAAGGCCAACGATCAAGTTTATATGGAAACAGATAGTGTTGACACGTAGTTCGCACTATATCTACGTTTGTGAATGTGCATAAATGTGCTTGAGCGGTTGCTCGCACTGACTTGTGTGACATCATATGCATGAAATGTGCTAGAGCATGGTGCTCGCACTGATTTTTATTATTGTGAAATGAGAGCTGCTGGAGCCTAGCTCGCACTCTGTTTTGACATGTTTTGATTTGTTTTGACGTGGTATGCATAAAATGGTGCTGGAGAGATTGCTTGCACTAGTTTTAATGATTTGACATGCATGAGAGATGCTGGAGCTTAGCTCGCATCTTGTTTTGATTTGATATGGCATAAAGCCGTGTTGGAGTGTAACTCGCACGAGATTTGATTTAATTATGCATAAAGCCGTGCTGGAGTGTAACTCACATGAGATTTGATTTATTTGAGCATTCATTTGTGCTGGAGCGTTGCTCGCATAAAGTTTTATATGATTTTATAATTCATTTGAATGTCGTACTGGAGTTTTTCTCGTACGAGGTTTTCACTGAGTTTCTATACATATTCGTACTAGAGCATTGCTCGTACGTGGATTTTACTTGAAATTATAATCAGTTTAAGTCGTACTAGAGCGCTGCTCGTACGCAGATTTTATTGATTTTTATGAAACCGTGCTAGAGCTTCGCTCGCACGAGGTTTTCTGATATCATGAATATGCATGGAGCCGTGCTTGAGCTTCGCTCGCACAGGGATTTATATTACATGCATATAGCCGTGTTGGAGCCTCCTGTAGACTGTGTCACAGTGAGATGATATGCTCACACGTGCATTCTGAGACAGAGATGATTTGGGTGGATAAGACCTATTGTAGGCACCCCTGATTGAGCTTGGGTTCACGGAGTACGTTGTACCATGTATATCACGCGGAGTACGTAGTACCATGGAGATTGTTGGAGTGGAGTGGCATTAGCCACGAGGCAGCAAGCCTTGCCCTCGCAATCCTGGTGTTATGCTGTTCTGGTGGGTAGGACGACCAACCTTCCGTTTCAGGTGTGATACCCCGAACACTAGGTACCGTGTTGCCAAGGATCACTAGGATATGGCCATAGTCCTCGATGTTACTGATAATTACCTGATTGCCTCACATGATATAACTTGTGGTCTGTTAGACCAAGGTAGACCCGAAGGAGGGGTCAGGCCCCCGATTGGACGATTTTATGATTTTCTACTATGCTCAAATATGTTTTAGATGATTTTATAATCTGTGACCCTGAAAGAAGGGTGGGTTTATAACCGGAGTTTTATAATGAACTTTATTGAATTGTTTTATGAGATGATTGACCCGGAAGGGTTAGTTTATACTACAGTTTTAAAGAAATGATTTGAATACAGTAGCATGATGATGTTTTCCATGCTTTTATTTCAAATTCATGATTTGTCTTACATGACATGAATGAATGCATGATCTTGTTTTACTTCATGCTTATTATGATTTAATGATGTCACATAAAATGCTTTGAATGCATGAATTACATGATTTATATATGCACAAATAGTTTTGGATAAACTATGACATTGAATATGCATGACTTTGTGAGTGAAATTTTAAATGAAAAGAAATGGATTTAAGGGCATGGCATTATGAGCATGTAGATAGTGGAGCTATCTACTTACTTGCATAATTGCCTTACTGAGCGTGTGGTTTGCTCACCTCCCTTTTTTTTTCATCTTTTCAGAGCACTTACAATAGTTATTGAGCGGCTAAGGACTTGCATTCTGGGTATTTGCTGCTTCCCATCGAGAAACAGGTATACACATTTGTATGATTTTGTATCTAAATATGTAATGCACAGTACTGTAAATGGATATAATGTCGGGGATGTACAGTTATAAATACCATTGTGTATGTATTTAATTAAAGTCAAAGGATAGTAAACTCAGATTTATGAATGTGATTATGGAAATGGAATGGTAAATAGTGTGAGGTGACTAACACCGAATCATAGCCCAACTGTGTTGTAGGATGGTCATGATGAGAGAAATGTAAGAATTAAATAATAAATAAAAAAGCGAAAAATTTACTCTGATTAGGTAATTCGGGTCGTGACAATCGACCCGATTCGAAACCCGAGAAAACTCGAATTTATAACCCGAAAAACCCGAATTATAATTATATAATTATTATATTAATAAATAAATAAATAAAACACTTTTTCTAATTAAAATTTATAAAATTTTAAAACAATCATTATTTATTTATTACATAATTATATCAATAATTTATTATCAACAAAATAAATATTGAATATTTAAATTCAATTATTAAATAAAATTATTTTAAAACACAATATAATATTCAATATCAAATAATTTTCAATATTATGCTTATTATATTTGTAATAATAAATAATAAATATATTATTAAATATAACATTTGATTTTATTATAAAAACAATTATTATACTATTTTATTCTATTTATTTCATATTAAAATTTTAATTTTAATACAATAATAAATCAAATATATATAAATCATTATATAATTGTAACATTTATTTAAATTTGATATTTCGTATAAAACATTGGATACATTATTAACAAAATTAGAATTTAAATTCTGACTCCTATAACTCGTAAACAGAAAAATAGTGATTTGCTTTTTAAATGGTGATTATTCTAAAAATAAGAATTGAAAGTTGAAAAAGGGGATCATACGCTTTTAAAGGCTGTAATAACTTTTTCACTGCAAAAAAAGATTCAGACTCAACTATGACATGTTTGCATCTAAGTTCTCATGTCATTAACAAGTCAATAATTATTGTGTTCTAAATTATTTTTCTGCATACATATTCACAAAGCTTTAAATGTTAGCGACTCTCAAAAGTCGAAAATGTTGCACATTTGTAAAGCAAATTTCAAGCTTGCTGTTCACCGAGTGCTGGATCCTTGTGCTTGTTACATTTAAAAATGATTGAAATAGAATCTCGATAAAACAATAAACTCAAAACCAAAATATTATAGGAGTTAAGTTTGAAACTAATATTTCAAGGTACAATCTAACCCTACTAAGTTGAAACATTATTGATATTAGTCCAATATAGTAGGAAACAAATCCCCAAATTTTTTTTTCTTTCCTTTTTTTCTTTTTTTTTTTTTTTACTTTTCTCCCTTTTTTTATTCTTTTTTTATTTATTTAAATAATTTTCAAATTAACTTAGAAAAATATATATTTCAAATTTTTATTTCTAGTTAGAAAATTTCAATTTTAACTATGTTTTACTTCTTCAATAAATTTTATTACTAAATTATATATTTTTTCCTATTTAATTATATTTCCTAATTTACCCCAAATAAATATACCCAAATACATGCATATAATTCAAATTTTGTTTATAAGTTATAAAGCCAAATTTCCAATTTAACTAAATGAACTAATTTACGCATCAATATTAAAAATGACTTAGTATTTAACTAGCGATTTTACACATAGTAAATAACAACAATAAAAAAAATAATAAGAGCTTTTACTTGATAAAATTTAATAATCAGATCTGATAATTTTACCAAAATTTGGATTTCTTTTCTTTAAATAAATGAGAAATATAGAAAATCCTAAACTAGATTCTTCACAAAATGGAAATAAAAAAACACCAAGCAAAACATCAAACAAAACAGAAAAAGATATACATGGGCATGGGCATAGGCCTGAGTGAGAGACTAAGCAAGGAGTGGCGATGAGCGGCTAAGTGAGGGAGCAATGCAGACAGACTGAGTGAGAAGCGGCTGAGTGAGGCAGCAAAACAGAGAGATTGAGTGAGAAGCGGCGACTATGAAACTTTTATTAATCTAATTTTAGTGACTTCTATTTAAAATTTAAGAACTTATTATTTTAATCATAATTATCTAATTTAATTTCATAATTATTTATATTATGCTTTATTTTTTTAAAGCTCACAAAGTTTTATTGTATAAATATATTTTTTAGTGTATTATATCAACTACAAAATATCGCTCATATGGTAGTGTATAATTGTGTATGATATAATTATATCAAATGTTAAAAATATATAATTTTTTAATTTAATAATCTAAATTTTTAATGAGACATTTGATTAATTAATGTAAACGATTATATTTAATGCAATAATGTTAATTATGATTTATGTACAAATAAAAAATAAATTAGAAATAAAATAGAGCTAATTAATTGACTAGTTATTCATATTAAGCATTTTTTTGGTAAATGATAATATTAATTGGTACTTTTCTTCCTATAATATCTATATGTAATATTTTATTTTCTTTTTCATTTAACGAATATAATTATATATACTATTTTATATTAAATATTGTAGGAAATTAAAAAAGAGTAAATGATTTTTATCAAATAACAAATATTAAAATATAGAAATTTGTTTTTATATAAATATTTATTAAAATATAAAATCATATAAAAAATAAATTAATTATCACATTCAAAATTTTTAAGAAAAAATTCATAACTAATAAAATTTCAAAATATTTCAAGCCGACCAGGTAAACCCGCCCGACTAGAACCGAGACCGAACCCGAAGAAGCTCGAAATCGAAAAACCCGAAATTGAAAAAGCCCGAACCCGAAAAAGCCCGAATTCAAAAAACCCGAACCCGAAAATAACCGAAACCGAAAAAATCTGAACCCGAAAAAGCTCGAATCTGAAAAAACCCGAACCCAAAGAGAACCCAAACCAAACCCGCCCGTTTGCCACCTCTATTGAGAACTCGTAAGAACCATGATGCTATATGGGTTATAATAGATTGGTTAACGAAATCGGTACACTTTTTAGCCATGAGATATACAGATACCTTGAGTGCACTAGCGAACTTGTACGTACGGGAGATAGTGAGATTGCATGGAGTCCCTGTGAGTGTTGTTTCTGATAGGGATGCCCACTTCACTTCCCACTTTTGGGGACATTTTCAGGAAGTGATGGGGACCCAATTGAGTTTTAGCACCGCTTTTCATCCTCAGACAGATGGTCAGTCAGAGAGGACTATACAGACCCTGGAGGATATGCTGAAAGCATGTGTAATAGATTTTAGAGGCTCATGGGATGATCACTTGCCATTGATTGAGTTCGCCTATAATAACAGTTATCACTCAAGTATTGGTATGGCCCCTTATGAGGCATTATATGGTCGTAGATGCCAATCACCTATTAGTTGGGAAGAAGTTGGTGACAGACAGTTGCTTGCTCCTGATTTGGTTAGACAAGCCTCCAAGGATGTTCAGATAATATGTGAGAGGTTATGAACAGCACAAAGTCGACAAAGAGCTATGCTGATAGGAGACGGAGACCACTTGAGTTTGATGTGGGTGAGTCCATATTTTTTAGAGTATCTCCTTCTAAGGGAATAACGAGGTTTGGGAAGAAAGAAAAACTAAGTCCTTGTCACATTGGTCCCTTCGAGATTTTAGATAGAGTGGGAGATAGAGCATATAGGCTAGCCTTACCACCTGAGCTAGCAGAAGTTCACAATGTCTTCCATGTTTCTATGCTTCGAAAGTACTACCCGGATCCAACACATGTAATTAGCTATGAGCCATTGGAGCTCAAGGAGGATATGAGCCATTGGAGCACAGGATTACTGTGCACACTTGATCAATGAGGCCTGGGATCACTGACTATGGTCATATGTCGTGGATATTAGATTGCTGAGAATTCCATGCCTGTCTCAGAGATAAGAGAAATTGAGAAACTCAGAAAAGAAAGAGATTTGATGAAAAGAAAATAATTTGATAAAAGCAAAGAGATATTGTGATTTGATAAATCTCTTGATTTTAATGCTTGTGCTATGATGGCACTGTTTTATGGCATGTTTTAATTGGAAGTATTGCATATGGTTTTTCATGAAAATGCCTATGAGAAATAAATGTTTAAATGCATTTTCTAGTAATATTTCCTTTTATATTGAAACATGGTTTGTTTATGCATGTATAGGCTATGTACATAGTACAATATCTACCTATTAGTATCATTTTCCTTATTGAACTATGGTTTGCTCATCCTACTATTTTTCCCCCTCCAGATACGAAGAAGTAGAGCCGTACGGTGATCTCTAGATCCCTTTTTGTGTTGGAGAGCTCCCAGCAGTTGGCAAAGGTATAAGATTTGTATACACAAGAGTATTTTGTATCAATTATAATGTATCGTACAATTATAAATTTCAAATGTATACAGTTGTATGGGGATGTTATGTACAGATAAATATTATACAATTGATTTTGAATATTTACACACGCTTGAGAGTGTGTGAATTAAAGTTTTAAATTTTTTCGCTACAAATGCTTGGAATTTAGTAATTACATTGACTGACAGCCTAACCGTAGTAGTGTATGTATGGATAAAGGGCGCCCGGAAGTGGAGTGTGACAGAATATCTCTATCGCTAACATACAATCCCTTACCTCGAATCGTACTTGTATTCTCCTTCATCTCGTTTGCTCCGTTTGCGATCCGAGTAAAACATGTTTTCCCAACATATTCCAATCTACACGTATAAGTCATTAAGTCATTTTCCTTCTTCTTCTACATATTTACATTATCATTTACTTACTTACTCATGCTTCTCCAGCCCTTTATTATATTTCACCTTAATATTTCTTTGTAAACTTATCTAAAATCATTCACTCAACACCACCAAATATCTTAGTACTCCAAGAGCATTACAATAGCAAACTCAATCTATCTCTTTTCTCAGTACATTTTAGATTAAATGAGTTCTACATATCTTAGCCTTATTCTACTAACACCATATGCATCCATAAACTCCTAAAATCACTTAAAGCATTATGATTGGAGTTGAGAGTTTTGAAGACTTACCAAGCTTAGCTTTTTCCTTGGTCAAACTTGTGGTAGTCTATCCTCTTCCTCTTGATCAAACCAATATGTGATTTTTGGGTATGTTGTTCTCCTTACTTCAAGAAACATTTTCCCCTTCTTGAGCTCCTTCCAAATATGGCTGGAATGTGGTGATATTTAGAGTGAGAAAGCTTGATTCTTTGAGAAAAAAAGATAGGTGCGGGTTTAGTAGGAAGAAAGTCTGATTTCCAGTCCAATCCTGTGCTCTTTTTATAGATGTAGAGACATGAGATTGATCTGGTCCCTTGTGGAGATCGATCCCTGCATGGCTTGGTAATCCTTTTTCCTAACATAACTACTACCAGATCGATCTACTCTGCATGATGAGATCGATCTGTTCCTTGTGAGAGATCGATCTCTTCCAGACCGAGGCTCAAAGAGATCGATCTGCCTTGTTATGAGATCGATCTACTCTATTCTAATTGAATTGATACTTGACATTTTGTGAGAGGGGATCGATCTCTCCTTCATGGGAGATCGATCTACTCCTCCCCTGCACCCTCATTAGTGCAGTTTTCTGCAGATTTCCAATGTGTAATTCATCCTTAATTGCCTAGTACCTCATTTTACATTCTGTACATAGCTAACATATAATAGTATCCATTCCATATAATTCGTAGTCAATAAAACTTGTGCACACAACTTGAAATCATGGATTGTACATTAAATTCTCATAATCCCTACATCCTTTATTGTCTATACACATGTAATAATGTGCTCATACATCATAGCTTCATAAGAAGTACTTGTAAAACTACAAGCATTACATAAACCTTGGTGACAAGCATCACTGTACACTGCTAATCCTCCTGATCTACTCGGAATGGTCAAGACTGGTGCAGTAGTCAACTGATGCTTGAGCTCTTGGAAGCTTTCCTCACACTGATCAGACCATTCAAATGGAACATCCTTACATGTCAATCTGGTCAATAGAGCAATCCAAGAAAACCCCTCAACAAATCTTTGGTAGTACCCTACCAATCCTTGAAAACTCTGAATCTCCATCACTGTCTCGGGTCTCTCCCACTTCTGCACTGTATTGACCTTGGACAGATCAACAAACACCCCATCCTTAGATACAATGTGCCCGAGGAAAGCAATTTGATTCAACCAAAATTCACACTTACTAAATTTCTTATACAATTCCTTCTGATGGAGAATTTGGAGTACAATCCTCAAATGTTGCTCTGCTCCTCCCGGGACTTAGAATAAATTAAGATGTCATCAATAAAGACAATAACAAATCTATCTAAATATTCTCGGAAGACATCATTCATCATGTTGAGTTAATGTATTTTGAAATGACAAAACAAGTTAATTCAATAATGTTAAGATGATATACAAACATGTTTAGATGTTATTAGTACCAGAACTTAGAGTTCTGCTGATGAGAGATCGATCTGGGGTATGAGAGATCGATCTCCTGGCCTTTTACTTGATGAGAGATCGATCTCATGAAGTAAGAGATCGATCTGCCTAGCCTTATAACGTTGTAAAGAGATTAAGGTAAAATGAGATCGATCTGCAAGGGTTAAGAGATCGATCTGGCTAAAGCTAGAGTTGAGAGATCGATCTGGTCTATGAAGAGATCGATCTCCCTTAAGAGCTTAAGACTATAGATCGATCTGAGAGATCGATCCACACTCAAAATCAGAGAACTTATGAGATCGATCTGGTAAGGAAGAGATCGATCTCCTCAAAGTCAGAGAGCTAAAGAGATCGATCTGTAGTGTTGAGAGATCGATCTCCTCTCTACGAGATTGCATAGCAGATCGATCTGGAGATCGATCTTGCTTCAAACAGAGAGTTAAGGAGATCGATCTGCCTATTCGACAGATCGATCTGCCTCATTACTTTTAAACTAACAGATCGATCTTCTAACCTATGAGATCGATCTCCTTGTGTATTTGTGCTTCAATCTTGCAGGATTTATAACTAAGAGATCGATCTGGCCAAGAAGGCAGATCGATCTGGCACTCTACTGGAGGCACCCAACGGCTAGTTTCTGCAAAACACAACGGGAAGAATAGCATTTAATGCTCCAACTACCCATCCTTCAGTATTTAACCAAGCATTGAAGACAAAGAGAACAGAGACACTATTGCTGCATATTCCAAACATTCTCAAGCTTTAATTCTTTCATTCTTTGTGTCCCTATTGCTCATTCATTGAGAATCATTGTAAAAGCTTAAGTGCAAAAAAGCTACATTTGTCCTACCACTTTAAAGCATTAAATTGTATTCAGTCTTATCTTAAAAGAGAAGAGGATTGTTCCTCAGTGAGAGTATATTGTAAGAGGCTGAATACTTTTTCTGTATTGCCAAGGGTAGTGAGGTTATTCCTTAACCTGTAAAAGGAAATTTGTAAGCTCTATTGAAAGAGAGAAAGAAAGCACTTGACAAGAAGGTCAAGGAGAGAGGACGTAGGCAAGAGTTTGGCCGAACCTCTATAAGTGACTGTGTTTGTTTCTCTTTCCTTCTCTTTGCATTAAATTGTTATATTGCACTGTTTTATTCATTATCATTTGTGTTTAAATTGTGATTAATTTAAAATCTGCCATAATTGTTAGAAAACCGATTCACCCCCCCTCTCAGTAGAGCCAACACATCATACTCATAAAAGCAGCAGGGGCATTAGTCAATCCGAAGGGCATCACCAAAAACTCAAAATGCTCGTATCCGGTCCTGAAAGCTGTCTTCGATACATCAGCCTCCTTAATCCTCAACTGGTGATAGCTCGATCTCAAATCTATCTTAGAAAACATTGAAGCCCTTATCAACTGATCAAACAGATCATTTATCCTTGGCAGGGGATACTTATTCCTTATTGTCGCCTTATTCAGAAGTCGATCGTCTATACACAGACAGAGACTCTCATCCTTCTTTCTAACAAATAATACCGGAGCACCCCACGGAGATACACTTGATCTAACAAACACCTTATCGAGCAACTTTTGCAACTGTTTCTTTAGTTCTTCCAATTTGACTAGTGTCATTCAATAAGGTGGCTTAGAGATAGGATGAGTGTCATGCACCAAATCAATGGTAAACTCAATTTCCCTCTCCGGTGGTAACCCCGATAATTTATTCGAAAAAACATCGAGAAACTCACAAACTACCAGAACGTCCTGAATACTTAGCGGTTCTCATCTATTATCAAAAATAAATGCAATATAACCTTTAAAAACATTTATGTCATCATAAATTTTCACCATATTATTATCTTCATAGAATTTAATACCACACACTTCATTTCTTATTAACAAAGCATACATCAAATTTTTCAGGTAGAGAGAAGGTTACGGTCTTAGTGTAGCAGTCTAGACTTACATGATTGGCAGCTAGCCAATCTATGCCCAAAATTACATCAAAACCATACATATTTAGCAAAACTAGATCTGTTAACATTATCCTATCTCCTACCTTGATTTCATAATTTTTACACACTATGTCAGTCATTTGTGATTCGTCCATGGGTGTGCTTATGTGTAACATGTGATCTAAAGGCTCAGGTTCTAGATCCAATTTATGTACAAATGGTAGGGAAATAAAGGAATGTGTGGAACCTAGGTCAAACAAAACATGTGTCTCATGATTACAGACAAGGAGTATACCTCTAATAGTTTTGGTGAAGCTGTCAGCTGTCTCCTTAGCGATAGCAAACACATGTCCCTGCGAGACAGGTTTCTTGCCCTTGTCCGTAGCTATGGCCCTCCTCTATAGTGCCTATCTCTAAGAAGCCTATGTTTGTCTCTCGATTTACCTTGGCTGCTCTCGAGGCTTGGTGGGTCTCATTTGGGGATAGTCTTTGATTCGGTGACCAACGACTCCATATTTAAAGCAAGCACATGTGACCCAATGGCAAGGCCCACCATGCAGCCTGTCATAGTTCCTACACCATTGAAATCCAATCTCGGGGCCTCGGGTGGTGTCTGTACTGACAATAGGGGGTCTTGGGCTTACTAGTCCTCACCCAAGGCTCGTCAATCTACTATCTCTTGGGCTGACCCCGCCTCGGTTCAAATCAGGATGCCCCTACTCTCTTTCCTTTATCACTGCCCTTGCTTCTGAACTTATACTCTACTTGAGTCACATCCATGCCTCTCTCAATTTCCTGAGACCGTCCAAGGGCATCCTTGAAATTGGTGACCTAGAGTCCAAGCAATCTATCCCGGATCCCCGATCTCAAGCTTGCCAAAAATCTCTAGGTACAACGCTCGAGGTCCCTAACTGTCTCAGGGTCGTACCTCATCAAGATGGTGAACAGGTTCTCATACTTATCCACTATCATGCTACCCTAAACCAAATTCAAAAATTATATATGCATCTTTTTCTAAGCAGTGCATGGAATATACTAGGTCCTGAACGCATCAACAAAGGCACCCCAAGAAATATTCGACTAACTATCCGCTAAAACAGCCTCTGTAGCCATCCACCAAAACTTGGCTTTGCCCCTCAACATATAGCTAGACATAACCACCCTTTCTTTGTCTGTACATCCCAAATATTGGAAGGTTGTCTCAATATCTAGTAACCATCCCTCGGCGTTAACCGGATCTTTAACCCCTGTAAACTCTCGGGGGCTCATCCGAAGAAAGTCCCGTAGTCTCTGACTATCCCTATCATCTCTGGGCTGTGGGACTGAAGGCGGTGGAATGGGGCTGCTAGAAGAACCTGTGGTGGAGGGAGGGGGAGTAAGTGCTAGTGTACTAGCACCGGTACCAGAAGTATTTGCCCTGAACTGCTAGGCAAACATAGCGGTGAGTGCACTTAGTCCATCTCTCATACTTTATATGCCTTGTTCGAGCCTCATCATCCTGGTATTAGGGCTCTCAGGCTGAGGGGGAGATGGTGGAGGGGGCTGTGCCTGCCTCCATGGACAACCGCATCTCTCGCTCATCATTTAGTGATCAATTATCTTCATGTAAACCAAGGTTTTAGTTATAACTTTAATAGATATACTCACTTTATAACCAGACAAGCATAGACAATTGGCATGTACTCTAACTTCAACTAGTCGACATTGACAGTACTAGAAAACTTCTGCTTTGATACCACGTAAACTGCCACTCCCAGGAAACGTGGAATTATAGGCTAATTTTTCTTTTTCTTCATTTCTTAATTAAGTTGCATTTCCATCAGTGCCAATTCTTAACCTCTTCATTTTACGAAATTTTGTCGGCATAATGGCGTATTTATGAACTTACCTCCCTGTAAATTTTAAAACATAGTTTATATCCCACACTAGCTACTTTTTGTAAAACCCATTTTTGATTATGTATTCCTTATGATTCATATGATGTACACATTTTCATATGTTAAATGAGTCATAAGAAGAGCTTTTCCATGAATGAAATTCAAAGAGAATGAATGAATACTCATGAATCCATGTAATGGCTAAATAAGGACTTAAAACACGAAATGAGAAGGATTCATGAGAAGAGGTTGGTTCGGTTTGGTCCCAAACATAGTGCAGTAGTGCCAAAAGGGGGCAAACGAGCTCAAAATAGATCGTTTGAGCTGTTTTAGAAAATTTGCCTTCGAAAACTACTAATATGCAAAGATGTGTAAGGCACGTAAATTCTATGTACCCTTTATGATTCCATGATGTACACACAAGTTACATAATATGTGAATTATAAGAAATGGATCTTTTCATACTCTAAGTGTGAATAGAATACAAAATTATTAGTGAAGTAAATGAAGGTAAGGTTTCCTTTGAAATTTTGGGAAACATTTCAGTTGGAATACAGCAGATGAAGGCCAGGTCAATCTCTTATTCAAAGCATATTGATCTCCTATTCAAGCAGATCGATCTTAATTTGGTTTTGCCTAGAAAGGATCGATCCCTTTCCAAGTGCAAATCGATCTCCATTTGATTCTGCCAAGAGCAATCGATCCCTTCATTAGAGCAGATCGATCTCATAGCTTCCTTATTGGAAACATTATGTAATTCAACCTAGGGAAGATCGATCGTTCACCATGGAGATTGATCTTACAATGCCAATTCTATAAAAAAAGGCTCGACAATCGAGTCTTCTTCCCCAGAAATCCTAAAAAACCTCTCCATTTTAGCAAAGAAACCAACTTTCTCACTCTAGAAAATCATCATCCTCCTACCAGATTTGAGAAAAGTTGTTTTAGTATAGTTTTTCATTTTGATGAGGAGAACAACATAGTTTGGAATCAACATTCAAGTTGTTGAGTTGAAGGAGCAAAGTCTTCCTTTAAGATTTGGCCAAGTGAGGAAGTATAAGTTAGGTAAGTTTTCAATACACCAACTTCAAGTATATTTATCTAGACATTATCATGAGTTGATTGGTGTATGTATTGTTGGCTAAAACTACCTAGAGCATGATGAACCAACCATGGCAAAAAAAAATGGGTTTAGTGTGAGAAAGTGAACTATGGTTAATTTAATGATGAAGTGATTATACTATGGTGAAAGTGATGTTATATGCGTGATTATGAGACGGTTTTATAAAATTAGTTAATGGAATTGGGTGAAATTATGAAATGTAAACATAAGGTGATTGTGAAAATGCATGAATGAATGGAAAACTAAAGCTATTAGATGTTTATTTAATACCGAAGAAACTCGGTTAAGTGAAAAATCAAAAAAGAGTGAAAATTGACCAATTTAGCTATGTTGAGTGGTTAAATAGAGTATGGGATAAATGTTTAAGCTATTGAGTTGATAAGCCTAAAAAAATTGGTGGAAAGGAAATAAATGAAATAGCTTAAACCGAAATTTATCGGTAAAACTGAGAAAATAGAAAAAAAAAAGTAATCAAAAAAGGGTTTGAATGACCCCAATTTTAGTTTTGAATGAATAAAAGTGTGAAGTAGAGGTATAATGAGTATCAATTGATGGTTTGACGTTATTTTGGGCAGCTCAAGAATTCGACACATGAATCGAGGTTGATCCCGGACCCGGGTATATTTCACCGCCTAAGGTGCAAGAGGTAAGGGATATAACCGTTTTGTGCATATGTGTTCTTTACCGATGAAAATGCTTTGGTAGCATAAAATAATTTTATAAACGAGCATATTTATTGAGAAAAGTGTTTAACTTGAGATTTATTACTTGAGTGCATGTTTTATCGGTTTGAGCTCAGTTTTGTGATTTGAATGTTTTGTAAACAAATATATTTTTATATTTAAACAACATTTACAAGCAAAACTATTATGAGCTCTACGTGAAGGCGAAACAATTTTTAGCATAATAATGGCATGTTTTTTATACTAGGGACTCATCATGATATCTGCACATCGATGCCTCCGTTTTGGTAACGTGAGATGCCTCCGTTTTGGTAACGTGAGATGCCTTCACTTTGGTAGGGTGAGATGCCTCCATTTTGGTAAGGTGAGATGCCTCCGTTTTGGTAATGTGAGATGCCTCTGTTTTGGTAACATGAGATGCCTCCGTTTTGGTAGCGTGAGATGCCTCCATTTTGGTAGCGTAAAGCCGAGGTTGTATGACCCTGATCCAATCTACAACGATGTCATGGCCACAGGTAGATGATTCCCTCGTTTGAGGATGCCCTCGTTGAGGATGATGTGATGTGATGTGATGTGATGTGATGCGATGATTGCTTTCATGACCCTTATATTATTCCTAGTCTCCATAATTATTTTGAGAAATGACGTGTTGTGAAATTGAGATAATGATGTTTTAACGAATTATGATTTTAATCACGTGTTTATAATTATGTGAAATTATGCCATTATTACACTTATGCTTTGATGATGATTTCTAAATCTCATATGCACTCCTTACTGAGCTAGTTGAAGCTCACCCCCTTCTTTTCCTCTCCCACAGATTATTTACAGTGAGCGCAAGTACCTGATGCGTACGTGACATAGGCTGGTGGATGAGACTCTCCCCAGGTTATTGCTTGTACACGCGTGAGGTATAATTCAGTTCATTTTGTATCCAGACAATTATGTAATGCAGCCAGTTATATTTAAGTAACGTTAGGATGTAATCAAGATGTTATATGTTTATAAAATAGAAAAAGTGGGTTGATTTTGATATCTTATTATTTGACTAAGTAAATGTTGATGTTGAGAGATCCTTGCGATATTGATTGATGAAATAGAAATAAAATAAATTGGATTACAGATATTGAACTACTTTTTTTTAATTTTGCAGGAAGATAGCGATAAATATAAGGGGAGATGCTACCGAATTTTCGTTAAAAAATAGCATAAGTATAATTAAGTATAAGCAGTTTAATAACGAATAGATATGAGATTAACTGACATTGTATAAAAATGCACCTCGAGTAAGAAGTTTAATTTAAGAGAAAAATTTTTAAATTAGCCCTTTTTTTTATAACGCTTCCAGGCTATCACAAATTAGTGGTATCAGAGCAAAAGGTGCCTAGTACTGTCAGTGTCGATCAATTGAAAATATATTACATCCCAAGTGTTTGTACTTTTCTAGTTATGAATTGAATTTAACGGTTAAAATTATAACCAAGTTTAATGTATACACGCAGGTACGTAAGAATTAAGGTATGAGGGGGAAACGAGGTCGTCCTTGGAGGCAGGCACAACCACCTCCACCACCTACCTCACAGCCAAAGTGTCCTAACTCTCAAATTAATCGGCTAGAGCAGGATGTGTGACAAGGGTTTGTGCAGATAGCAACGCTATATGCGCAGCATTTCGGGGTTAATGCCTCAAGTACCACACCTACCCCGGCTCTTGCACCTATACCACCATAGGATCCACCCCCACCTCCTCTACAGACTGACCCAGTGCCACCTACCACTCAGCCTCTGGCACAAACCAACCCCAATGATAGAGATATCGGCCGATTGCAAGACTTTCTTTAGATGAATCCACCGACATTTAGAAGGGTGAAGGGTCCCGTAGAGGCAAAGGAGTGGTTGATAGAGATGAGGATAATTTTTTATTTCCTAAGGTGCACTGATACAGAGAGGGTCAATATTAGTGCTTATACGCTTAAGGAACAAGCACGATATTGGTGGAGTACCACCCAGAGTATATTGACTGCTCGCCATCCAGTGATCAGTTCGAAAACTTTTCAAACAGCCTTTAGGACCCAGTATATCCCTCGCGCTGCCTAGAGGAAAATGCAATCAGATTTTCTAAATTTAGTTCAGGGCAGTATGACAGTTGACGAATATGAGAACCGATTCACCACTTTGTTGAGATATGATCCGGAGACTGTCAAGGATGAGGAGCGCCATACAGAGCGATTTGTATATGGGCTAAGAAGTCAGAGCAGGGGGTGGTGGCATGGAAATTAGTGGAAGTTCCAACCTAAACCGATTTTTCTTTTCTTTACCTGCTCTGTTAGGGGCAAAACAACCCCTACCAACCATCATCACTTTTGATCCTCATAATTTACCTTCCCATTTCCTGGCACCAATTTCAGCTGGGAAAATGAGACAAACACCGAAAGGATTAAGGGAAGAACGAAAAAAAGAGCAAAATAGAGGGAAATGTGGAAAGCTTCAGGAAACAGTGGCTTTTGTTTTTTTGTACTGCTGCAAGGCAGTTAAAGGGTCTATGGTAGGAGCCTTCGAGAGCAACAAAGATTGTTACGATTGAAACAGGAAGTTCTCTTAGTCCAAGACATGATGCTTGAAGGAAGAATAAGCAAAGGGCTGAAGCATTCTTGATAGTTACTTAATGCTTAGAAGAAACTGATCGAGAGAGGGAGAATTGACGAGGTCGAAAACTAAAGTAGCAAGATGAGGAACTGAAGCCAAAACAGGGGTTGTCTCGGCTATCTTGAAGACTGGTAAACCAGAAGTAGGAGGGGGCAATAGTCACATGCTTTGACAACAAAACAGAAGAAGAAAAACAGTAAAAACGGGTAAAGGAATGCAGAAGTATGGAGAACCGTGAGGAAGGGAAGTGGAAAGCTGAATAGAGTAGGAATGTAGCCAAAAACAGAGGCACCTCTCAGCCTCCTAGAAAGCTGGGCAACTAGCAGCGGCTGGAGCATAGACAGGGGAGCTAGGCGAAAACGCTAGAAACAGTGGAAGCGATAGGACAAGAACGGTGAAGACATGAGAACGATAGAGGAGATGGTAGCCACGGGAAGAGGAGAAAACAATGAACAGTGTCGTCGGGTTGTAGTGAGGAAGAAGAAGAAGAAAAAAAGGCGCAAAAAGAAAAGAAAGAAAGAAAGAAGGAATGAAAGAAAGAAAAAAATATGGGAAAGTATATTTATACAAATGTATATATGATTTTATATATATATAAATAGAAATATTGATAAATAGAAATATTGAAGAGGTAATAGAGTGCACAAAGAATTTGGGGAAACCCGAGGGGAAGACAGCTCAAAAATATTTATGCAAATATTAGCTCGAAACTCTAAAGAAATAAATCGTCTAGGACGGGTTGACTGACCCACGGGACTGAGACATAGAGAAACCATCGTCTGCCATTGGAGGTAAGGAAAATTCTGTGTTCTCTTAGAGATAATTGCATGTAGTTCCTCCTGAACCATAGATAAAAGTATACTAGGCCTATTTTATAACTCTAATGAAAAATATAGATTTTTAGTCTTAGTTAAACAGTCTAACCTTACCGTTATAAATTTAAATTGTTTACATAAATACTAATATAGCTTGAATTATTATTTTAAATCAAAAATTCTGAATTCAATTATCATAGACTATTTATTAGGATTTGGACCGAAAAAGGGCAAGTCAGATCCTTTTAAATTGTTTTTTGCACTGTACTGAGTTTTAGAACTGTTTCGATGAAAATAATTTGCTTATAAATTAGTACTGATAAATGCACTTGAGCGCGTGCTGATGTGTGTCGCACGTTTCGACTTGCATTGATTTTGAGACAAAGGCGATGATTAGTCATGCAGCACTGTTACTATTACTGAACTGTTGCTATTACTGTTATTGTGGTCCACAAAGTATGATGTACCGTGCAACACGCATGTGAGTACGCTATATCGTGTTATTGGTCTTCGGACATACTATACTGTGAGCCGTTTGGGTAGCTGACCACTCCCACAACAATTGACATCCTGGCACACCTGATTAGTGATACTCGGAGTCATCGACATTGACCCATTGTCATACTGATTACTGTTATAGCATGCTCTACCTTGTCTCGTCTATTTGATTTATTGAATTGACCGTATGAACTGTATTATTATCGTATGGAACTATATTATTCTATTGCATAAAGAGACTGTGAGGGCCACCTCTTAATCCTGCAGGAACAAAGTGTCATACAGTCGTCACAATAAAACGCACTATAAAATTTTAAATATTATACTTATTGAAGTAAAATGTTTGTACTATCGATATTGATACCGCTAATGATTTTTTATTCTGATTTTACTAAACTGTCAACGACTTTGTTATTTTCATTACAAGCCTATATAGATAGATAGTGTGTTTATCTACCTGCCACGTAATTTTTCTTACTGAGCACATTGAGCTCACCCTCTTACTTTCCTCCACAGAGCCTCATCAATAGTTAGGACCCTTTTTTTTGTAAGTAGGATTCTTTTGCATAGCCGTAGTTCCACAGAGTATTCTTCTGCGTCGAAGGTATACCTAGATTTAAATATTCTTTTGTATCTAAAATTTTTTATAAGTACAGTAATGTTATAGGAAAATGTAACTGGGGAATGTGAATGAGGATATTTTGTAAAAGAATAATTATTCTGATTTATTGAAAAATATCTTCTTTGGCTTTGTTCAAAGATTTACTATTTTGATCTAATATCGACTCGTAGCCCAACCATATTGTACTGTAAAAAAGGGTCGTTACAGAAGTTGGTATTAGAGCAAGGTTGGTCTGATACGAGTCGATGATTGGAGTAAGAGAAAAGTAGGAAAGTTCACATCCCTAACATTACTGTACATTGTTTAGATCCAAACGGGTATACCAAGCTGTGTTATACTGAAAAATTGAGTCATTGAATAAAGGAAAACTAATAGATATTGCTGGTAGGTATTGCAACCATACAAGTAGATGAGAGGAAATCATTTCTCGAGGTAGTAGAGATAGGCCCGAGAGATATAATGAATCCTCATCTGAATGTACACCTCATAGTTCAACCGAAAATTTTGAAACCCGCTTCGCAAGATTTGAGCGAGTCATAGAGACAATGATGACATTGTTCAGTCAAGTGATAGCAGCGCAATAATAATGATGATGATTAAGGTATGACTGTGACTTAGAGAAAGACCGAGATAGTTTCGAAAGATAGTACACTATCAATTACTGGACTAGGAATCCAGTTATAATGGAAAATTGAATAAATGAATTGAAAATGTTATGTGGATCTTTAAGGTGTACAACTATAAAGAATGTGGGTTTTGTTGTATTGATATTGAAATGGAAAGTCGAACCTTGGTGGAAGTCCCCCAATCTAATCTAAGGGCCCAACAATAGAGGATTACATGGGATATGTTCTGGATGTTTTCAAATGGCAACACATCCCGGACGCAGCACAATGGCAATTAGAGATGAAATGCTCAAATCGGATACAAGGTAACAAGTCCGGGAATAAATATAAAACCAAATTTACAGTTTTTTAGAGCTATAATCTAGATATGTTAAGTTACGAAATAAAGAAGGTCCGAAAGATTATAGAGGGATTAAAACTCTCAATTTGAGTTAGGTTGCCTTCATTTAATGATACTACACATAAGGAGGCAACGCGCAAGGTGCAACAGTGTGGATAAGACATAATTGTGTGGATATGAGATGCATGTCTTCAAAGTACTAGAAAAGGAAAGGTAAAGAGCATGACTAAAAGAGATCATTTTACAAAAGACAGGGAAGTAATGAAAGAGTAAAGTCATTGTAACTAGAAGAATGAGTTTCTGAATGAATTATATAAATGAAACTTAAAGGTTTCACTGCTTACGTGATTGATAAGAATAAGGCATATCCGGAGTAAAGAGACATCCCTGTAGATAGGGAGTTTTCCAGACATATATTCGGATGGTCTACCAGAGTTACCACTAGATAGAAAGATGAAATTTTGAATTGATTTAATACCTGGTACCGAACTAATATTTAAAACCACCATACCGAATGGCTTCGATTGAACTAGAAGAGTGGAACAAACCATTAAAGGAATTATATGATAAGGGGATTATCAGACTGAGTGATTCACTTTGTGGTGTACTGGCGTTACTTGTTAAAGAGATCCTGAGTCTTCTAGGTTATAAAGGGAGTTTGAAATATGAAAGATGTTTTGAATATAAGGATTGTAATTTATATGCAATTATGTTCCAAATACGAGACTTTGAAGTGTGATAAATTCTGAATACAGGTTATATTTGGAATGAGAGACGTACACAATGTATGAATATGTCTGGTTGTCACGACCCAAACTACCTAAAAATCAGAGTTAATTTTTCGCGTTTTGTTTATTTACTTAAATTCTTACCTGTCCTCGAATCGTGACCACACTCCACTAATAATTGGGCTGTGCGTCAATGCCAGTCCCACCATACATTTACCATATAACTTAACTCTTCTCCAGTCATTTATAATTGTTTACATTATTTATACATCCCCTAAAGTTACTTACAAACATGTTACTGTGCTATGCTTATGTAGATACAATATGTACAAGTGTATATACCTTAAATGATGGGCAGCAGCGGACATCCGGAATGCAGTACTGAGTCGCCTCAACTTCAAACTGGAGATTATCTGTGGGAGAAAATGAAAGGGGTGAGCACATCAAGCTCAGTAAGGCAATCCTACGAACAAGTAGGTAACCATACTACCTACATGAACGTAATGCCATGCACAAACCACCCTTTCTCCACACATTTTAAAACAGATGATATGAGTTATGATGTTATGTAAAACACATTTGCACGGAAAATTCAATATGCAATTATATTCAAAATCATATCTTTCTCGTTTAAAATTTCACAGTAAAGTCAGGACTCGACCCCTCCTTCGGGTGATCCTGACTCACACAAAATCATGAAAATCCGTTTACATCACATATGGGTTTAAAAAGCATGGAAATAACCATCATGCACATTTAATTTAAAACCCGGTTTGATCTCATCAAAATCCTCGACATGCGAGACTAGGCAACATCTGTATATCGGCAATAACCAGGACTATGGCCATGTGTGTCCTCGTGAGTCCCTCTAGCTACACGGATCCTAGTGTGCGAGGTCTCACCCTGATCGGGAACCGCCCGGGAGGTGGGTCAATCCAACCCGTCAGTCTTATCCGATCCCACGCATCCGAAGATGCCGTATCCGAAGATACCCCGTATCACAAAGATACCGTATCCGAAGATACCCCGTATCACAAAGGTACCGTATCCGAAGATACCCGTATTACAAAGATACCATATCCGAAGATACCCCACGGTACATCGTACTCCATGCTACTTGCACGGTACATCGTACTCCATGGACCCATATCACTCTAGGTACTCCAGCCCAAATGGCCTGCTTCCCATAGAGAGGTTTTGTTTCTCAATACTCATGCCATGTCTCAAAATGCACGTTCGAGCCTATTAAATCGGTGACACACAGTCTACCCGATGCTCCAAGCATGGCTCATCGCATGTTCTCATAAAATCAGTGCGAGCGATGCTCAGCACTCTCATCAAATCAAGTAAAATCGGCAGAGCCCGCTTTACATCCCCACAAGGCCGCCAACCTCATCCCTCACTCTCACCCCCACTTAAGAGGTCTTTTGAGCCTGTTGGGCCTTTTGGCTGACTCCAAGGGCAGACAGCGCTACTCTCAATAAATCCGATAAAACTAGTGCGAGCTAGGCTCTAGCACTATATATATGAATCACATGAAAATCATATAAAATCTGGTGCGAGCTAAACTCCAGCACCCTATCTCGAAAAAGCATGTGAAATCTGGTGCGAGTTATACTCTAGCATCTTGCATGTAAAACTCTAGTGCGAGCTCTCGCTCCAGCACTAATGCATGCATCACCCAAATCAAAACATCGTGCGAGCCTGAGCTCCAGCACGTCACATGTCAATAAAAACATGTAGGCGGCTCTGTTTCCTCAAAACAGTTTTCAAAACAATTATATTGTTGAAGGTATGCAATGCTGTGCATTTTCTTTCAAGGTTAGCCAGCCTACTCATGCATGCATCAAAACACCTCCAGAATGAGCAGGAACCTCTTGTTCTTGCTCCTCCCAATTTTTCCTAAATTTGTAAATTTTACCCTTAACAAGGGTATTTTGGTAATTTGCCCATTCGGGGCACTAAAATTATTATTTGACCTCTAGACCCTCAGATAATTTTTAAAGACTGCATATGAACTTGAAATTGCGTAAAGTTTACCTCTAGTAGTCCGTAGAATTTCCTTACCTTATTTTCCTGTCGAGTCTGACCTTTTCTTTTCCACTGTTGTCTCGTCGCGCAGTCCGATATGCTCTCAATCAAATGTCTGGAACTGCGTATAATTATTCCTCAGGTCAGATAACATACAGTTTAATTGTATTTCCTATTTTCTGGGCTTAATTTAAATCATTGGGCCCATTTACCCCTATTGGGCCCGATTGCACCTTAATGGGCCTTAATCGGCCTTAAGCCTGTTTTCCAATTAATTTTCACATTATCGATGCCTATTGGGCTCATTGGGCCCACTAATAATTTATTGGGCCTCGTTCTAGCTCTCGAATAGCTAAATTTAATATTTACGACAATTTATCTAAATTTCCATAATTTAATTCAATTTATGCGGAATTTAAATTCATATCACGTATAACGATGTAAACTGTCGTAAATAAGGGTCACTTACCCGAGATTCCATGCTAGTATGAAATTCGAGGCTGTCTCGAGCTCTCGGTGGATGCCAATCGTCGAGCTACATAATTTCATAATTTTTCGGGTAAGTTTTCAGTCCAAAATTAATTAAATTAAATACTCCGAAATTTAAATCGGGTCAATTTCGACCACTACTGACTTACCCGTAGCTCGATTGCATCGTCGGGATTTTTCCCCAATTTTTTCTCTTTTTCTTTTTCCCTTTTTCTCCCTTTTTTCCTCTCTTTTTGGCTGAACCGGTTCGGACCGGTTCAGACCCGCCGGTTCACCCCGGTTCACTCCGGTTCGGCCGGTTCACTGCCTTGCCAGCCGGTTCTCCGTCAGCTTCCACCGCCAGCAGCTCCGCGAGGTTATCCGCAGCTCGAATCTGGCTTCAGCTTCACCCAAGACAGCCGAAAGGTCACCGGTCCGGCCTCTTCTCTCCTGCCGTCGAAACCCATTTCTCCTCTTGGCCGTCGCCGGCGATTCCGGCCGTTTCGCTAACTGCTACCGGTCTCAAAATGATCGGCTCCTCCTCCTGAACTCATCGATGGCCTCCGTTGATGCCCAGCCGCCGTGGATCGCCGAAAATCGGGCCGTTTCTCCTCGGTTCTTTCCCTCCTCCGATCGACTTCCTCCGGCCACTGCACGGTACGATTCTGGTGCCCACGTGCTCGCTGGTCTCTCCTCTACCACCTCGTGGCCTCGTCGGAGCCTGTCGGTCACCGGTGCGCCCTCGGGCTCGTCGGGTTCCCTCGGCTTCCATTTTTCATTTTTTGCTTCTCTCTCCCCGACAATTCTGATTCCCCTTTTTTTTTATAAATTTTATTTTTATTATTTTAATCATTCAAATACCTTAAAAATACCCAAATATCCCTTAAAATTATTATTTTATTCCAATTTAATTAATTTAATTTTATTTAATTTATTTATTATATTTTAACCATTTTTCGGATATAATTTCTCCGTATTTTCCGGATATTGTCCCAAATGACTTTTCGGTATATTTTTCGATTATTTTCGGGACTATTTTCCGAACTAAAAATCCCGATTAATTCCGATTAATTCCCATAAATTAATATCTTGATCAATTTAACCCAAAATAAATTTATTTCATCCTTATTGGCTAAAATTTCTCAAATCCATATTTCTAATTAAATTTTCTTATCGAATTTATTTCGGCTTTCGGTCTTTTAACCATTTTGCCCTTGCACGTGTTCGGGATTAATTTAACCCGACTTCCCTTCATGAATACTCATTCATTTCGTATTTTAAATAAATTCGGGTCTTACAACTCTCCCCCACTTAAGGAATTTGGTCCTCCAAATTAGAACCAATTCATATGAGTCCATAAACTACTCCGGGTACATTAATCGTATCATACTTCTTTAATTCTTATGTGACCTTTTTCCGGAGTGTATTACTACCAAGGACTTAAATTAGGGAGATCGTCTTAAACCTCATTACTTTCTCTTTCCTGTTTAATGCCCGAATCAACTTATCAATATACTTATATTTTCATTAAACTGAACTTTTGGAGTTCATATTCGATTACCTATGCTGGATCTGGATAGTATTGCCGAAGCATCAAAAACTGAAACACATTGTGGGAGCCTATTAATTCAGGTGATAACACCAACTTACAGGTCTTATCTCCCACTTGTCCAATCTCTCAAAAGATTCAATCCAGCGAAACTCAATTTACTTTCTTCCAAAAGTTCGCTATGTCCTTATTCTCTTAGGACAAGTAACTTCCAACCATACCAATTCATCAAGGGTGAATTCCAATACTTTTCTATCTGCTTTAAGGTATTCTTAATTTCTCATCCTTAACTAAACATCCTCAGAGACTTATTATCCAAAGTCGAAAATGATTCTATCTGTCACCCACTTTTTCTTATCCAATTTGGGGAACAACCCCTACAGCCATACACTGCCTCGTATCTTGTTATCCCAATGCTCAAGTGGCAACTGTCACTATTGAGGAATTCAATTTGTAATAACTGATCATCCCAGGAGCTTATAAAATCAATGGCACACGCTTTCATCGGATCCTCCAGAACCTGTACAGCCCTCTCTGACTGACCATCTGTCTGAGGATGGAAAGCTGTGCTAATACTCAGTCGGGTTCCCATAGCTTCCTAAAAATATCCTCAAAGGTGGGAAGTGAAGCGGGAATCCCTATATGATACCATGCTCACTGGAACGCTACATAATGTTCCACAATCTTCCTTATACATAAATCCTCATATACACTCTGAGTATTTGGAGATTTCATAACTAGAAGGTGGGTAGACTTAGTCACTCTATCGACTATCATCTAAATAGCCTCGTAATTCACCTGGGTTCTCTGTAACCCATCACGACATTCATGGAGACTTGCTCTCATTTTTCGTGCCGTGTCGATATAGGTAGGTGCTGCAATAACTCTGCAGACTTTTAATACTCTACCTCATTCTGCTGACATACTAGGCACTTTTTCACAATCTCTACCATATTTCTTTTCACATCTGACCACCAATACCCTTTTCAGAGATTTCATATTTATATTCTTTACTTTCCGTATGCACTGTATATCCCGAAGAGTAAGCTTCTGACAATATTACTATCTCATCAACTGTGGTCCTAGGGAGCACTCATACTGTCTCAGAACCTCTGTAACTCATCATCACGCTCTGTGAACTCTATCACTGTACCCTTCTGAATCTGACCCAAACTATCGACATCCTGCCGATCATCACGCTAAGCCTGGCAAATCCGGGCACTCTCATCCGGTTCAAATCATCAGGCTAGCTGTCACACAATCACTGTCATCATCAAAAGGGATCACATCAATACTGAGGTTCACAACTGCTCTAGCAGCTCACGCTCCCTGACCATCATATGTGGTACCATCCTGAGGCTCTTTCTACTCAAGGCATCAGCCATCACATTAGCCTTTCCTGGGTGGTACAATCTTCACAAATCAAAATCCCTCAGAAGCTCTAACCCACTATGTATTCTCATATTCACCTCTTTCTGTGAAAACATATACTTGGGCTTTGTGATCAGTGCATACCCAAAATTTCTCACCGTGTACATAATAGTACCATATCCTCGGTACAAATACTGTTGCCAACTTTAAATCATGGGTCAGATAGTTTATTTCGTGATCAAGGAGTTGTCTGACTCCAAAATTTACTATCTTCCCATTATACATCAATACACAGCTCCTCCATTATTTCGAGGTATCCATACTCACTGAGAACCTCTTGAGCTGTTGGGTATGGTGAAATTAATCACGGTGGTCAGTTCATACTTCATTACACCGAAATTCATGTCACATCTATCATCTTATTTATCATCTCATTTAAAGATCATGTTTTCTTAGTTAAACGTGTCAACCAAGTAGACCATATTGAGAACTCGCAACAACCCATTTGTAAAAGCCATTTTCCAATTATTGCTTATAATTTGCCCTAGACTTTAACTACACCCAACATATCATCGATAATGATGATTACAAATCGGTCCAATCCTTAACTTATCCACGCATAAGCGTATAAGATCCTTCAAAATCGCTTACGTTTCCAGGTACTAACCTGCGTCATTTCCTTTTCTTATCTTAACGGCTCTTATTAAATTTTACTATGTTAACCGTTATGATTTGTCGAATTTTAATATTCTTATCGTCTTAGTAAAGGTATCCTAATGCTAAAGGTATTTATTACAACGATCGATTTCACGTTATAGGTTATATATATATATATACTTTTAGACGCTGTCAAGTCTTCAGGCGGGGAGGTATTTTGAAATACCTTTATTAACCTTTAGACTTAACCACAATTACTTTATATACTAGTCCATTGGTCACAATTTATATTCTCTACTAATTGCTTTAATCCTAATGACTTCATATCGTAAGGATGTTCTTACCTAGCATACGCCTCTTACTCCAGTACATCTGGTATTTAGGATCAAGCATATCTTATCTTAAAAATTATCTCCTTAGTGTATCAATTATAACGAAACTCTTTCATTATTCATTCCGTGAGTACAATCTTTTACTCCTTTAATTTCAACTGTTGCACCCCTTTTTATCACTTGTCAACACTTACAGTATACTTTTCAGTGATGTTTTCACCCTTGTTTTCAACTTAAAATCTCTATATCCATATTCCGTTAATTAATCCTCCTCTATTGGGGTACTCATTTATCAGTATTGTGCTCAATAATGGAGGCATTCATGCCTTTTACTCACTTATATGCGAATGAAGGCGGAATGAATAAATGTGTGGCACCAGGATCAATGAACATATGTACTTCATTATTCATAACAAGTGTGGTATCTTTCACCACATCCTATGAAACATCAATAGTTTCCTGGTCCAAGATATCCTCTCGCCTTTGTCCAACAACCTACTTTCCTTTTCTTTTCGGCTATGGCCTCCCTTTTCATTGCAGCTATACCAACGAAGTTTTTTTTTTCTCTGTCTCTTTACCTTTCTGTGGGACAATCTCGCCCAACTCTGTGCAATCAAAATCAATGGTCCGTCTTATCACACTTAACGGCCATTTCCATCAATACAGTGTACGTATAGACCCTCCTTCCGTGGTATCCACCACACATTCTACAGTGATCACACTGCTACTCTGCTTCGTAGCAGGTCGGGGTCCTCCAATCACAATGCCCCCCCCCCAAGAGTGCCAAAATTGGATGCACTGGGGTCTTACCAATTATCTTAGCCCATAACTCGTCACATCAGATCTTTTACCAATTACCATTTTCCCATTTTAACATCTTTGTCATTTCTCGATTCTCTTTTCTGTCTCTATTTCGGCCCTCACTACATTTCCCAATCTCAGAGGCGTGCAATTCATGTTCTTATTTACCTAACTGTAAATCTGCACACTGCCTCGATATAAGTAATATCTCATGGGCCAATCGGACTCTAATAGAAAAGTTGAGCCATTTCATGAACTTTTAGACATCTCAACTGTCACTTGTTCATAATGTCGAGGTAATATCTGCCCAGGAATATAATTGAGTTTCCATACTCGTCAATAAATCATTTTTCTGGGTCAGAGTAAGGACTTTTACCCATAATTTTCTTTAAATCATGTCCGGGATATTCTATCACTGAAATACATCCAAATATTTCTCACATCAGCTCTGGATGTTTAATACTTAAGATGGGTCGAGCGGACTTCCACCAATGCTCCGCTGCGCCCTCTGATCTTATTCATAATCTGAGCAATTAGTTCCCCAAAATAATCTCCACACTCCGCTCTGATCTCGCGAAGTGTGTCTCAAAACTATCCGATCACTCTGTCGGACTCTGTGAGGCAAGCTCAACATTAGCGTCTATTTCAATCTCAAGCTCAACATTAGCCTCTATTTCAATCTCATACTGATTCTCATAGTCAAACTCAGCATGACTTAGCAGACTCAGGTCTACCTCTACAACCTCTGCCTCGTGCACTTTCTCATCTAACGCGACTCATATTAGGCATTCCTGCATTCTCAACCATTTCTTAGTCAAAACCCATCTCGATATACACTATTGTATCTAACTAAGCACAGTAACACGGGGATGTAATTTCCTAATTACTGACACTGACACACATCAGACCAATTGTTGCTCTGATACCAAACATGTCACGACCCAAACTACCCAAAAATCAGAGTTAATTTTTCGCGTTTTGTTTATTTACTTAAATTCTTACCTGTCCTCGAATCGTGACCACACTCCACTAATAATTGGGCTGTGCGTCAATGCCAGTCCCACCATACATTTACCATATAACTTAACTCTTCTCCAGTCATTTATAATTGTTTACATTATTTATACATCCCCTAAAGTTACTTACAAACATGTTACTGTGCTATACTTATGTAGATACAATATGTACAAGTGTATATACCTTAAATGATGGGCAGCAGCGGACATCCGAAATGCAGTACGGAGTCGCCTCAACTTCAAACTGGAGATTATCTGTGGGAGAAAATGAAAGGGGTGAGCACATCAAGCTCAGTAAGGCAATCCTACGAACAAGTAGATAACCATACTACCTACATGAACGTAGTGCCATGCACAAACCACCCTTTCTCCATACATTTTAAAACAGATGATATGAGTTATGATGTTATGTAAAACACATTTGCACGGAAAATTCAACATGCAATTATATTCAAAATCATATCTTTCTCGTTTAAAATTTCACAGTAAAGTCAGGACTCGACCCCTCCTTCGGGTGATCCTGACTCACACAAAATCATGAAAATCCGTTTACATCACATATGGGTTTAAAAAGCATGGAAATAACCATCATGCACATTTAATTTAAAACCCGATTTGATCTCATCAAAATCGTCGACATACGAGACTAGGCAACATCTGTATATCGGCAATAACCAGAACTATGGCCATGTGTGTCCTCGTGAGTCCTTCTAGCTACACTGATCCTAGTGTGCGAGGTCTCACCCTGATCGGGAACCGCCCGGGAGGTGGGTCAATCCAACCCGTCAGTCTTATCCGATCCCACGCATCCGAAGATGCCGTATCTGAAGATACCCCGTATCACAAAGATACCGTATCCGAAGATACCCCGTATCACAAAGATATCGTATCCGAAGATACCCGTATCACAAAGATACCGTATCCGAAGATACCCCACGGTACATCGTACTTCATGCTACTTGCACGGTACATCGTACTCTATGGACCCATATCACTTTAGGTACTCCAGCCCAAATGGCCTACTCCCACAGAGAGGTTTTGTTTCTCAATACTCATGCCATGTCTCAAAACGCACGTGCGAGCCTATTAAATCGGTGACACACAGTCTACCCGATGCTCCAAGCACGGCTCATCGCATGTTCTCATAAAATCACTGCGAGCGATGCTTAGCACTCTCATCAAATCAAGTAAAATCGGTAGAGCCCGCTTTACATCCCCACAAGGCCGCCAACCTCATCCCTCACTCTCACCCCCCACTTAAGAGGTCTTTTGAGCCTGTTGGGCCTTTTGGCTGACTCCAAGGGTAGACAGTGCTACTCTCAATAAATTCGGTAAAACTAGTGCAAGCTAGGCTCTAGCACTATATATATGAATCACATGAAAATCATATAAAATCTGGTGCGAGTTAAACTCCAGCACCCTGTCTCGAAAAAGCATGTGAAATCTGGTGCGAGTTATACTCTAGCACCTATGCATGTAAAACTCTAGTGCGAGCTCTCGCTCCAGCACTAATGCATGCATCACCCAAATCAAAACATCGTGCTAGCCTGAGCTCCAGCACGTCACATGTTAATAAAAACATGTAGGCGGCTCTGTTTCCTCAAAACAGTTTTCAAAACAATTATATTGTTGAAGGTATGCAATGCTGTGCATTTTCTTTCAAGGTTAGCCAGCCTACTCATGCATGCATCAAAACACCTCCAGAATGAGCAGGAACCTCTTATTCTTGCTCCTTCCAATTTTTCCTAAATTTGTAAATTTTACCCTTAACAAGGGTATTTTGGTAATTTACCCATTCGGGGCACTAAAATTATTATTTGACCTCTAGACCCTTCAGATAATTTTTAAAGACTGCATATGAACTTGAAATTGCGTAAAGTTTACCTCTAACAGTCCGTAGAATTCCCTTACCTTATTTTCCTGTTGAGTCTGACCTTTTCTTTTTCACTGTTGTCTCGTCGCGCAGTCCGATATGCTCTCAATCAAATGTTCGGAACTGCGTATAATTATTCCTCAGGTCAGATAACATACAGTTTAATTGTATTTCCTATTTTCTGGGCTTAATTTAAATCATTGGGCCCATTTACCCCTATTGGGCCCGATTGCACCTTAATGGGCCTTAATCGGCCTTAAGCCCATTTTCCACTTAATTTTCACATTATCGAGGCCTATTGGGCTCATTGGGCCCACTAATAATTTATTGGGCCTCGTTCTAGCTCTCGAATAGCAAAATTTAATATTTACGACAATTTATCTAAATTTTCATAATTTAATTCAATTTATGCGAAATTTAAATTCATATCACGCATAACGATGTAAACTGTCATAAATAAGGGTCACTTACCCGAGATTCCATGCTAGTACGAAATTCGAGGCTGTCTCGAGCTCTCGGTGGATGCCAATCGTCGAGCTACATAATTTCATAATTTTTCGGGTAAGTTTTCAGTCCAAAATTAATTAAATTAAATACTCCGAAATTTAAATCGGGTCAATTTCGACCACTACTGACTTACCCGTAGCTCGATTGCATCGTCGAGATTTTTCCCCAATTTTTTCTCTTTTTCTTTTTCCCTTTTTCTCCCTTTTTTCCTCTCTTTTTGGCTGAACTGGTTAAGTCCGGTTCGGACCAGTTCAGACCCGTCGATTCACCCCGGTTCACCCCGGTTCACTCCGGTTCGGCCTGTTCACCGCCTTGCCGGCCGGTTCTCCACCGGCTTCCACCGCCAGAAGCTCCGCGAGGTTGTCCGCAGCTCGAATCTGGCTTCAGCTTCACCCAAGACCGCCGGAAGGTCACCGGTCCGGCCTCTTCTCTCCTGTCGTCGAATCCCATTTCTCCTCTTGGCCGTCGCCGGCGATTTCGGCCGTTTCGCCGGCTGCTACCGGTCTCAAAATGACCGGCTCCTCCTCCTGAACTCATCGGTGGCCTCTGTTGATGCCCAGCCACCGTGGATCGTCGAAAATCGGGCCGTTTCTCCTCGGTTCTTTCCCTCCTCCGATCGGCTTCCTCCGGCCACTGCACGGTGCGATTCCGGTGCCCACGTGCTCTCCGGTCTCTCCTCTACCTCCTCGTGGCCTCGTCGGAGCCTGTCGGTCGCCGGTGCACCCTCGGGCTCGTCGGGTTCCCTCGGCTTTCGTTTTTCGTTTTCTGCTTCTCTCTCCCCGACAATTCTGATTCCCTTTTTTTTATATAAATTTTATTTTTATTATTTTAATCATTCAAATACCTTAAAAATAACCAAATATCCCTTAAAATTATTATTTTATTCCAATTTAATTAATTTTATTTTATTTAATTTATTTATTATATTTTAACCATTTTTCGGATATAATTTCTCCGTATTTTCGGGATATTGTCCCGAATGACTTTTCGGTATATTTTTCGATTATTTTCGGGACTATTTTCCGAACTAAAAATCCCGATTAATTCCGATTAATTCTCATAAATTAATATCTTGATCAATTTAACCCAAAATAAATTTATTTCATCCTTATTGACCAAAATTTCTCAAATCCATATTTCTAATTAAATTTTCTTATCGAATTTATTTCGGCTTTCGATCTTTTGACCATTTTGCCCTTGCACGTGTTCGGGATTAATTTAACCCGACTTCCCTTCATGAATACTCATTCATTTCGTATTTTAAATAAATTCGGGTCTTACACTGGTATGTGAAATGATTCAGATTAAGTGATAAGAATTGAGAATGGATTGTGTCCAAGGATAAATGAGAATTACGATAAACTTTGTTTTCTGTTTTTGACTATAATTTGAATTTCAAACCTTTATGATTGTATTTTGTTCGTGTGATCAGGTTTGATGGCTAATTAAGGTATTTCAAAATATCTCTCTGCCTGAAAAACTTGACAGTGTTTAAAAATATCCTAGCCCACAATCCAAGAGAAAAGTGTATACAGGTACCTCGAGGCAGGGATTAGGCTGCGTATTAATGCATAATAGAAAGGTAACTACTTATGAATCTTGGAAATTACAAGATCATGAGAAGAACTACCTAACCCAAGATTTGGAATTGGCAAGCGTAATGTTTGCATAAAAGATATGGCGCCACTACTAGCATAGTGAGAAGTTATAGGTTTTTATTAATCATAAAAGTCTTATATATTTATTTTCATAGAATGAATTGAACATTAGATAAACGAAATGACTAGAGTTAGTGCATTGAGTAGAAGTGACCTCGGGATGGTGTTATATATATACATTGGTTTAGGAACATGAGTTATTGAAATAATTTGTGAGCCACAACTTGGATGTGGTTCCCTTTGATACTGACATTTATTACGTGGTAGCTAACCTGAGAGTTGAAACTGGACTTGATTAATCAAATCAAATTGGCTCAGCGCAATGATAAGTACTGTATTGATATAGCTAAGCAGATCCAAATGGGTACTACAACAAGTTTTGGTATTGGTACTGATGGTTTATTGATGTTTAGAGATAGAATATTTGTACCCAAGGATTCATAATTAAAGAAGAAGATTCTATGAAAAGTTCATTCATCGAGATATACTCTTTATTCGGAGAATAGTAAGATGTATCAAAATCTCATGAAGGTATATCGGTAATAAAGTATGATAGGAGAACTGAACTTATGACTAAAGGTCTCAAATGTTAGCATATTAAGGTAAAACACCAGAACCCTACAGGGTTATTACAACCTTTACCTATGCCAATATGGAATTGAAAACATGTGCCCAGGATTTTGAAGGCTCCTGGAAGGACCATTTGCCATCACCAGAATTCGGATAAAATAACAGTTACTACTCAAGTATCGGAATGGCACCGTACGAAGCGTTGTATGGTCGAAGGTGTCGTTCGCCGAATGGATGAGAAGAAGTAGGTGAAAGAAAGATATTTGCTTCTGATCTGGTTAAGCAAGCTTATAAGTGCTACAGCAACATGTCATGTTGCTCTGCAATGCTCCCACATTCCTGCCCTCTGTTGTTCGGTTAATCAACTACTACAAATGCTCAGAAGTAAATTAAGAGAACCAACCAAGTAGTAAACCAAATAGCTAATCTAAAGACAATGAAACAATGCAGTAACTTAAAAAAAACAAAGCATGAAATTGAAAGAGCTGGAAATCAACATAATAAACGAAAGAAAACAAATTGAGATAACAATAAATCAAAGCATGTGCTACAAAGAAAATAAAAGAAATCTCTAATCTAAATATATAAACTAAGGCTTTCCAAAATCAAAATATAAACACTGAAAATGCATCTATAAACTACTAGAAGCTGAGCAACATAGCCCGCACTGCTCCTGAGTAAATGAAACTGATGAACAGTGCATTATCAATATAACAGGGCAGAGCAAAGCATGTTATTGTCTATTGAGAACTTAGCACAATACCCAACTACAGCTCCGATAAGGCCATATATCAACCCAAAAAACATTAGACAAATCATGCCAAACTCAGACAGCAAAGAAATATAATCGAGCAGTTATGCAGAGCAGAGAAAGAACGTGGTTCCTGTTCACTAGAATAAATTGCTTGCTGGAACTTTCTCTAAGATAATACACAACTGTGATCATCAATATAAGTTAACAAGAACAAAAATAGCACAAGGAAAGGAACTATAAAAGACAGTAGCTGTTAGCCTTTGATTCACTGAGTCGGGCAACATCATCGGCTTAGCAAAGAATGCTTTACCGATCCCGCAACACAGTTGATAAAACATAGGAATAAAACAAAAGAAATGAAGCAAACCGAGAACATGAAATGAAATTGATTTTCATTGAAAAATAAATCCAAGACTAATAAAGAACATAAAGAAAATGGAATGAACAATAAAAGAACTTGTAAAAAACAATTCGAAAATTTTAAAGAAAGCTTTTAAAATTAACCTAAAAACTATTCTACCCAAATTTACATCTACTCCTAAATTACTTCTATTCTAACCTAGACTACCCCCTTTTTCAATTGCCATCTTTTTTCTATTTATATAAATACTTAGGGGTACAATTGTAATTTTTTCATCCTAGATGAGTTGGCATTGTTTGGCCACTTGTCTTCACACCATTGGCTCCTTGAAAAATAATATTTCCATGTCATCTGTCTTTTTTTCCAATTTGATGTGCTAGGCTTGTGTTGTCCACGTGGTCCAATCTCAATTTTAGCTCAATTTCGATCCATTTTCTACCGAAATATTCAAAATTCATCCGGATTTAAGTTATCTGCAAACATGAGAATTTTAATTAATAAAGGGGATAATTAACAAAATAAATTGGGGATTTAAATAATTAATTAGGAAATTAAGCACAAATAATTCTAAAAATATAGAATTATCACTGAGGATGTTCAGTTAATTTGTGTGAGGTTGAGAATAGCTCAGAATAGACATAAAAGTTACATTGACCAAAGACGAAGACCTTTGGAATTTTCAGTTGGAGATTCTATGTTTCTTAAGGTTTCTCCTTCCAAAGGTATAATGAGGTCTGTGAAAGAAAAGAAAGTTAAGTCCCCATTATATTAGGCATTTCGAGATCTTAGATCGAGTGGGAGACAAAGCTTTCCGATTGGCTTTACCCCCGGAGTTATCGAGTATCCATAATGTCTTCCACGTATCGATGCTACGTAAGTATTGTAAACCCTCGAAATTTTTTGGAATTTGACTCGAGCATTATTCGATTTAAATTAAATCACAATTTGCATGCGGATAATTAAATTAATTATGTCGAAAAAGAGAGATTAGGTAAGGCCGAAAATTCTGTTAAAATTTCTATTTATTAAAATAAACTAATAATAATAATGATAGTAATGATAGGATAAACAATATGTGTATATAAATATACATTTATTTTTATTATATAAATGAATATATAAATGTATATATAATTTTTATTTTGAGTATATAAATGTATACATAAATATAAAAATATTTTGATTATATTAATATATATTTATTTTGATTATATAAATGTGTATATATATATATATATATATAAATGTAGATATATTTTGATTATATAATTATACATTTATTTTAATGTATAAAGGTATATATAAATCAATATATTTGGATTATATAAATATACATTTATTTTGAATTATATAAATGAATTCTTTTGATTTTATAAAATATATGTGTATATATAAAGGCATGTAATTGGATATTATTTTAATTACATGAATATACATTTACCTTGATTATATAAATGCAAATGTGTATATATATATATATGAATATATTAATTTTGATTTTATAAAATATATATAAATATTTTGAATTATACTTTAAATTTGTAATATATATTTGTATTGATTATATAAATATACATATATGTTATTATAAAAATTTAAATTTAAATTTAAATTAAATTTTTTTAAAAAAAGTGAAATGGGGCGTTTTGGCACAGGAGCAGTGCCCCTACACCAGCGCAACCCGCTTCAGGGTCGGACGCCTGAACAAGCGCTCAGCCGCCTGCGCCCAAGTGCGCTAGAGGCGCCTCTGCACCAGCCAGCCTACACCCTGCTCCAAGCCCAGCCTGCACAGCGCCCAGACCGACGCACTAGCCAACGCCCAGTCGTGCCCTTCGTTTGTCCCTTGCAACCAGAGCTGGCGCCCTGCGTGTTCTGCATTCTGCTCAGCACCCTATAATAGTTGCCCCTCTACGTGAACCAGCAGCACCCCGATGCCCCCTGTACCAGCCTGCACAAGCATTTGCACCCTGCTCCCCACCACGCCAGCGAGCCCAGCGCTCCCAGACCCTGCGCACACCAGGGCACTGCTCACGCCAGGCCCTTGTTGTACCTGCTCTGCACCCACTACACGTCTACCCAGTACGCCACTGCCCCTTGTATATATATATATATATATCTGCATGACCTGGCCACTAGGAACGAGAGAGAGGAAGGGAGTTGGGAGAGATACAATGAGGAAATGGAACATAGGTGAACAGAGAAGGGGAAGAAAACTGGGAGAGGCATTCAGGTTGTTGGTGAAGATGGTGATGATGATGAAGGTGATGGCCAAAAGGGAAGGAGAAGGAAGGGCCACCATGGACCGCGACTAAGGCCAAGGAGGAAGAAAATCGAGAGAATATGGGGAAGTCTGAGGCTGTCAATGGATCACTGAAGAGGATGGAGTGATGGAGGAGAGGCGTGGCAGCTTTGGGAAGATGAGTGGTGACGAACAGGAGTGATCGGAGACAAGGAAGGCGTGAGCGGAGAGCTACCGACGATGAGGGAAGAGGAAATCGAGAAGAGAAGGAAGAAGAGAAGGAAAGTAAATTACACGGGAAAATTTAAACCCGCGAGAAAAAAAGGAGAAAAATATCTATATATATATATATATTTGGAAATAGTCAAAAAGCCACAAGGAGGAAAATTGAGAAATCCAGGGAAAGAGCTTCAGGGAGAAAATTAACCGAGTGGACTAGGTCCACTGACTCTAGACGCGAAAGTATTCTAAACTGCAAGAAGACATCGAGGTAAGGAAAATTGGGTTGTGCTATTAGAGATGAATACACGTATTTTTAGATGATTTTTGTAGATATAAATTTAGGAAATATGTATTTATTTATGCTGTAGAAAAATTACTTATGAACTGTCGAAATTATACTGCGTATATTTACTGTGTAATTAGAGAATGCGAACCTTAGGATAAAATTTTGATACACTAAACGTAGAAAATCCCTAGGGACATTTTACTATATGAAATTTAGAAATAAGTTTTAAGGAACCTCGAAATTTACCCTAATTTTTTCGAAATAGCCATATTTAGTGTATTTAAATAAATATTAGAGTATTATTAAAAATTATCGTGAAAAAACCTAAAATTTTGAATTTGCACCCGAGACTATGTTTTATGGATTTTTAGTTGAAAAAGGCAAGACCAGCCCCTTTTAATCTATTTTTCACGCTAAAACGAAATTTAAGTATTTTAAAAACAAAATATGTGACAGTCAGATGTGTATTGCTGTGTGATCTTGCACGGAGCTGTCTGCACGAGATTTTGAGATGTTTTAAGGATAAAACTATGTCAGTCCGTCATGTATTGTTGTGTGATCTTGCACGAATCCGCTCACACATGATTTTTAAGTGATTTGATAAAACCGTGACAGCCGGTCGTGTATTGCTGTGTGATCTTGCACAGACCCGCTCGCACGTGATTGTAAGTGATTTGATAAAATCGTGCCTGAAAAACGTGTATTGTTGTGTGATCTTGCACGTATCTGCTCTCATGTGATTTAAGGCGAAAAGGGCGATGATGAATTACATGGAAATGTGAATGATGAAATTATATGGAAATGTGAATGATGTCGAGGCACATGAGTACGCTGTACCAAGTTATTGAGAAAAAGTGAAATGAGTAAGCCGACTGGGTAGTGACCACTCCCACAGCACCTGACATCCTGGCACACCTGGCCCCTGATTTCACGGAGTCACTGGCATTGGCCAATTGTCCTATTGATTAATTATTGATGATGAATATTTCGTCATGCCTCAGTTATTTGATTTATTTGAACTGAGTTTTGATAAAGTGAATTTCTGAAATGAAATGAGTTTTATTTTACTGCATTTGATTTAATTGATATTTTACTATAATGTTTTATGTTATACTGATACTGTGAGAAAATGGTAATTTTCACTGTACTACACTGAACTGTATAGTATTACTTCAAGCTCGTATTTTGTAGATAATGTATTTATGTACCTGCCGCTTGATTTTTCTTACTGAGCATGTTGAGCTCACCACTTACTTTACTCCACAGAGCCTCATAAACAGCTGTGAGTGTCTGTAAGTCGAATAAATTTGCACAGTCATACGTCAGCGAAGGTCTCTTCAGCATTAAAGGTATACCCGGCATAGACATCTATATTGTATCTATATTTTGCAAGTACAATAATGTATAAAGAAATGTGTTTGGGGAAATGTGAACATGACGAAATAATTATAATGATTAATTTTGTTTAATTTTTTCACAAAAAATGAAATCTAATACTCGCGTTACAATTTTGATATGATATCGACTCGTAACCCAACCAGTAAAAGTGCGAGTAAAATGGGTCGTTAAAGAAGTGGTATCAGAGCAAGGTTGGCCTGATACGAGTTGATATTAGGAGTAAGAGAAAATTTGGAAAGTTCACATCCCCAGCATTACTGTACATTGCTTAGCTACAAACGGGTATACCTGGCTGTGTTTTATTGAGAAATTGAGTCATTGAATGTAGGAAAACTAATAGTTATGGCTGGTTGGTATTACAACCATATTAGTTTACGAAAAGGAACTGTTTCTCGAGGTCGTAGAGATTGGCCCGAGAGATTTATTGAACCCTCATCTGAATGTACACCATGTTAGTTTAACTGACATTTCTGAAGTCCGCTATATAAGATTTGAGCGGATATGAAACATGATGACATTGTTCGGATAAATGTTAGCGGCACAATGATAATGATAATGATTGAGTTGTGACTTAAAGAAAGAATGAGATAATTAAAGAAAATAGTACACTATTAAACACTAGAGTCAATTGTAAGCCGGAGTAAATGAATGAGAAAACCTATATGGGTTTATAGGATATGATTGTGAACATACTAGACTGAGGTAATTTCAGAAGTTTGAGCCTCCGTTTTTCTTCAGTAAGGTTAAGAAATTCAGTGACTTCGAAAGATTGGATAAATGAGATGGAAAATCTCTAGGATTCTAGAAGTAACTCTACAAAGAAAGTTGCTTTTTTCAGCTTGTGTGCTAAAGAATTTGAGAAATTATATGGACTTTATGGGGCACCACTAAAAGATAGTTCCCGCAGTGTCAATATTAAAATGCGAAGCCAAACATTGGTGGAAGTTTGTGACTAACTGTAAATTTTATGATATTTGTTAAGTGAGAATTGTAATTTGGTGAATGTAAATTATGATATGTTGATGTACACGCAAGTTTTAAATATAATGAAGTATATGGAGATGCAGTTTTTAAGTCTTAAATGTGTATGGATTGAAATATGGCCTATGAAGTAGATTATGGTGAGTTTTGTATTGAGTTTTCTGCAATTAATGCAGCAGTATTAGAATCTGTGAGGGCCAGATCAATCTCTAAGGCATGATAGATCGATCCCATAGCTCCAGAATGCAGAAAATGTGCGAGAACAGATAGGCAGATCAATCTCTTGAGGAAACAGATCGATCTCCTAATACCTCTACCTAGCAAGGATCAATCTTGTCACAAGGGCAGATTGATCTCCTTAACTCTCGACCTGGAAGAGATCAATCTCTACCCTCTAGCAAATCGATCTCTACTTAGTCTTTTTATGAATAGAAGATCGATCTCCACCCTCAGCCAGATCGATCTTGTAGTTGTTGAGGGAGCAGTTTGGAGTAGTTGAATCGAGCATAGATCAATCTCTTTCAATACCAGATCGATCTCATAAGCCCTTTTTATATAAAGATCACAAGATTTTCACCTGAAACTGAGTCTTTCTTTCTCTGCAACCCAAACCCTCACCATTTTCACCCAAACCAAGCTTTCTCTCTCTAAGATCCACCCTATTCTAGATAAAATTAGACAAAGGGGCAAGAGACAAAGTTGTTGCTCTTGGTAAGGAGAACAACATACTAGAAAATCAAAGGTGGGCTTGAGCAAAAGGAAGAGACAAGTGTTCTACAACTTAGTCAAGAGAGGACAAGCTAGGTAAACTCACAAGATCCTTGGTTTAAGCATTATCATTGGGCATATTTGTGAATAAATGCACATTTATGTTTAGACATTTGGTTAGAGATGTTTAAAGCATGATGAAACCAATAAATGGGCTTAGTTAGAAAAGTTAATGTGGATGTTTTGTGATAGTTATGAGTTGACCAAAATGTTGAGTTAGAATGAGTAAGAGAAAAAGATGGAAAATGAAAATGAGGTGTATTGATGATTTAATGATGTGTGTGGATAGCTCGAGAATCCAACGTGGGAAACAAGGCTAGTCCGAGAGCCGAGGATATTGTACCACGTAAGGTACAAGAGGTAAGGGAAATAAACCATTTGTGCTTGTGAGTTTTCTAGTGAATGAAAATGTTTTAAGAGCATGAAAAAGAGTTTGATGAATGAGCATGTTTTATGAGATGATATGATATGTTGATAAATGTGTGAGTGTTTTACCGGTTTGAGCTCGATTTTGATGTGATTTGTGAAATTGTGAAAACATGTGGTTTATAACCAAAATGAGTTTTTGTGATAACCACCATGAGCTATATGTGAAGGTAAAACGATTTATATACAACAATGGCATGTTTTATTATGTGAGTGTTTTGCCAGTTTGAGCTCGATTTGATGCGTTTTGTGTAAATGTGAACACAATGTGTTATAACCGAAATAGATTTTGTGAAAACCATTATGAGCTCTACGTGAAGGCAAAATGAATTTTACTAGACTATGGCTTGTCATGAGATGCACATCGGGCTTTGCTCTTGTAGCATGTAAGGCCAAGCTGTGCTCTAGTAGCACGGAAGACCGATGCCTCCGTTCTAGTAACGTGAGATGACCCCATTCCACGATAGCGATGGGTGGCATTGTAAAGTCGGGTCGTACTTTGATAGCATGTAAGACCGACGGTTGTACGACTCTGATCAAGTCTACAGCGAACCATGGCCATGTGTGTATTATTGTCGATGAAATCCCTCGATTTGGGATGTCCGCCTAGGGGACGAGTTCAATCGTTTTAATGTGTCGTGACGTTGATTTCATATGAGTTTTATAAATGCCTAGTCTCAATTTCTGTGATGCTAATGATGTGATTTTACTACTACGATTTACATCATGCTATGAGATTTTATATAATGTGATTGGTGATTTTTATCACGTGCTTTATGCTAATGCCATTGTTTTACATAGTTATTTCTATAACGACTTGCATGCTTATTATTTTCCATCATATTGTGATTGTGATCATGATTTTCATAACTTCCCTTATCCTCCTTACTGAGCATTTTGAGAGCTCACCATTTTTCCTCCCCCCTCCAGATTATTTGAAGTAAGCGAGATAGCGCCAGCCGCGTACGTGATATAGGCTTGTGGAAAAGATCTCCTCAGGCTATCGCTTGTACACGCTTAAGGTATAATTCAGTTCATTTTGTATCCAAACGATGTTGTAATACAGACACTTGTAATGAGTATTTTGGGATGTAATTAGGTTGATATGAAAAAGATGATTTGAGACTTATGGGTTAATTCTTTTTGGAATATTATGTAATTGACTTCATTAAATGTGAATTGTATGATCTTGGTTATAATGACTAGTGTTAAAACGTAAGTAAGCACATGACACTGCACAGGAATGCACCCAGAGTTGTTAGTTTTGTTTTAAGAAAAATTTTAAATTAGCCATATTTTTCGCGCTTTCGGGCTGTCACAATTTTCTTGGTATCAGAGCAAAGGGTGTCTAGTACTGTCAGTGTCGGTAAATTGGAAGTAGATTACAACCCAAGTGTCTGTATTTTCTGGTAATGAATTGAATTTAACGAGTACCATTATGATCAATGTTTAATGAATACGCGCAGGCACGTAAGAGATAAAATATGAGGGGGAGAAGAGGACGTTCAGGGAGGCAGGCACAGCCACCTCCACCACCTGAACCACAGCAGGAGAGTCCTAACTCTTGAATGAATCGCCTAGAGCATGATGTGCATCAGGGATCCGAGCAGATGGCAGCGTTATTCGCTCAGCATTGCACTACACCTGTGTCGACTCCTCCACCACCATAGGGACTACTCGTACCTGATAATTCTATTTTTTTATAGAATTATTTGTGCTTAAATTCCTAATTATTTAATTAATCCCCATATTATTTCCTTAATAATCCCCTTTACTTAATTAAAATTCTTTAATGTGCAGATAAATTAAATCCAGATGAAATTCAAACATTTCAGATGAAATTGGGCTGAAAACGGGCTAAAAGAGATTGGGCCACTTCAAATTTTGCAGACCGAGTCACCAGTCGTTTGGATACGCGTGATGCCAGGTGTCGAGATTTCATTTGCCATGAAACGATAAGATCAACAGACACCGAGCGAATATTCTGGAAGGCACACGTCGGGCCATAGCTCAGAGCCAACTGGACAAACCGACAAGTGACGTGGAAATATCCATCTGCAGCAAATTAATTGAAGACAAGTGGCCAAATATTGCCAACTCATCTAGGATGCCAATTTACCATTGTACCCCTAGTTTTGTGTATAAATAGAATATGATGGCTATTGAAAATTCCAAGTAATTTTAGGAGTAGTGTAAAAGTAGTCTAGGTTAGGGTAGAAATTAGGGGTAGAATAGCTTTGTTTCCTTTCTTTCCCGATTAGCATTTCCCTTAAAGAATTTTTTACTGTTCATGCTATTGTCTTCTTTTATCTTTGTTTGATTTCATGTTAATGCAGCACTCAGTTTCCTTTAATTTTCATGCTCTCGGCTATTTACATTTTGATGCTCTCGGTTGTCTTTATTTTCTTGATTTTTATCCATTATTTCATCACTTAGCAAGCTTCATTTACATGTTATCATCCTAAGCTCTCGGTTATTTCCTTTTCCAACCTCTCGGTTTCTCATGTTCATCATCATTTGCTTTGCTCATTGCTTAATGTTTTGTTTTAATGAAAAGCCTTCATTGTTCTTATTGTCATGCTCTCGGTTTGCTTAGTTTTTAATTCCCAGTTCATTTGCCCATTTCGTTTTATTTTGCTAGTCTTTAACTGCAGTATTCATCACTGTTTTCACTTCCTTTGTGAGTGAAGTAGCTGACGCAACAGAGGTGCCGAAGCTCTCCTCTGCACTGGGCACGATTGATGTGTCCAACTACTTGCTGAGCGTGGCCGTTCCAGTTCGGTAGTTTTGAGCAGAGTATGAGATGGCAGTGCAAAAGCATGCTGTGCAAGCAGATGCATGGCGGTATGGGTGGACAGAAGATGACAGCACCACAGTCACCTGCAGCAGAGCAGCGGCGTCTGGAGCTCCTGGAGGCAAAACCAAAACTGAAGAAGACAGTGGCAGTCCGTGCACCAGCAGCTGGAATGTACCAGCATATGGAGGCAGAAACGGGCAGCAGCTGGCAACAGCAGGGGACGCGGGAGATGGGGAGGAAGACAACGCAACAGTGGTCCCAACGGGACCACTTGGTAAATTCACATGATTAAGGCCTTGTTTGGCCACTCCCTTTTAGTTTAGTTTAAGTTTTTTTTTTTATGGCATTTTTACTATTTTGTTTGTTTTATTAGTTATTAGTTTAGTGTTGTGTTAGTTAGTAGTGGTATGTTAAATTTAATGTTTTATGTGTTAATTTAATTTTAAGTTTTAATTGATAGTTAATTTGATATTTTATGTTTTAGGACTTAGTTTTAGTTTAGTATTTTAAGAATTGCAATTAGAATTAATTTAGATTAAATGTTTTTCATGCATTTTTTATTTTCATTAGATTTTAGTTTAAGTAATTTGCAATTTTTTTAATTACATGCATTTTATTTTAAGTTTTAGTTTAATTAGTTTAATTGCTTTATGTTTTTATTTGCATTTTATTTGCATTAATTAGTTTTAACTGTTTTAATTTTCTTGTGTAGGTATTTTAATTGCGTGGAATTTTGTAAGTAATTTTTATTCGGTTTTAATTTCTTTATTTTACAGTTTTATTATTTTCAATACTTTAATTTTAGACATGTAGATCACACCTGAATTTCATAATTTGCTAGGATATACTTAGGGTAAGATTAACCGGTAGTTAATTAGGCTAACAACTTCCCTGTGGGACGATAATTCCGGGACTCAAATCCCATTATTACTTGGACGACCCGTGCACTTGCGGTAGATACCCCTAGGGTCCCACCAGTACCCCCACCACAGACTGACCCGATACCTCCTGTCACACAACCTCCAGTGCAGACCCAATTTGATGATAGAGATAAGTGTCGGATGAGGGACTTTCTGAAGATGAACCCACTGACTTTTAGAGGGGTGAAAGATCCCTTAGAGGCTGAGGAGTGGCTGACGAAGTTACGAGTCATTTTTTACTTTTTGGGATGCACCGATGCAGAGAAAGTTAGTATGGGTGCCTACATGTTAAAGGGGCAAGCCCGAGAATGGTGGAGCACTACTCAAGGTATATTAGCATCTAGCCATAAAGTGATTAGCTGGGAGATGTTTCAATCGGCATTTAGAACCCAGTATGTGTCGAGAGCTGCCCAGAGGAGGAAGCAAGCTGAATTCCTAAATTTATCTCAGGGCAATATGTCGGTTGATGATTATGAGAGCCGATTCACCACCCTATTGAAGTATGATCCGGAGACTCTTACGAATGAAGAGCTCCGCACAGAACGATTTGTGTATAGACTGAGACCCATCATTAGAGACCGATTGATAGGGCTCTGTATCACTTAGTTTAAGGATGCTCTGAGACAAGCACAAGAAATGGAGAGGGGACTAGAGTTGGTACAATCCCAGACTGAGTCCCAGATTTTGACCAGGGATAAGAGTAAGTGATTCGTGACCTCCCACACAAACTTTCAAAGGGGTTCTTTTAAAAGAAGACAGTATGATGGACCGATTGGAAGAATTGACAGACCCAAGATTCCTCTCATCATTAAGGAGACCCCTCGAGGTGTCAGACCAGACGTTAGAGTCTGCAGAGATTGTGGCAGATCACATGAGGGAAACTGTCCCAGAACCATACAAGGATGTTATAGATGCGGGGATATGGGTCACCGAGTGAGGTATTGCCCGCAACCACATAAATCACATTCTCCAGAGCCTCCTAGACAGCAGCCATAAAGGACAATTCCCCATAGACGGGCTATGACTATTGATAAAAGTAAGAAGCTGATCACAGAGGGACGAGTGTTTGCCTTGGATAAGGAGACTGCAGACACTTCGTCTGAGACCATACAAGGTACACTTCTTGTCTGTAATCATGAGGCTCATGTGTTATTTGATTCGGGATCCACGCATTCTTTTATTGATGTATAATTTACATGTAAATTGAATTTAAAGCATGAATCCTTAGATTTTATTTTACATGTAAATACCCTCATGCGTGAGTCCCAAAGGACGGATATGGAGGTGGGAGATAAGGTGATGTTAGCAGATCTAGTGTTATTAAACATGTGTGGTTTTGATGTGATTTTGGGTATGGATTGGTTAGCGGCCAATCGTGTGAGTCTAGACTGCTATACTAAGACTGTAACTTTCTCCCTACCTGAAAAGTTTAGTGTATGTTTCAATGTTAAGGAATAAAGACATGTGAAGTTTATTATGAAATGTTAAGAGATGATTATATTGCTATAAATACTGATTGAATTATTGATGTGAAGGTTACATTGCACTCATCTCTGATATGAGTCGAGAACATCCGAAGATAGAGGACATATCGATTTTATGTGAGTTTTCAGATGTATTCCCTGATGAATTGCTTGGCTTACTACCGGAGAGAGAGTTGGAGTTCACTATCGATTTAGTGCTAGATACTCAGCTGATCTCTAAACCTCTCTATAGAATGGCGTTGGTCGAATTGGAAGAGTTAAAGAAACAGTTGCAAGAACTGCTTGACTAAGGTTTTATTAGGCCTAGTGTGTCACCATGGGGATCTCTGGTGTTGTTTGTAAAGAAGAAATATGGTAGCCTGAGACTATGTATAGACTACAGATTTCTAAACAAGGTTACAGTGAAGAACAAGTTTCCCCTGCCAAGGATAGATTATTTGTTTGACCAGCTGAGAGGGGCTTCTATCTTTTCTAAGATTAATCGAAGATCGGGTTATCACCAGTTAAGAATTAGGAAAGAGGATATTATGAAGACGGCCTTCAAAACTAGATATGGCCACTACGAGTTCTTAGTGATGCCCTTTGGATTGACAAATGCCCCTGCTGCTTTTATGAGCTTAATGAATGTGGTATTTAGAGACTATCTAGATCAGTTTATGATAGTCTTCATTGATGATATCCTTGTATATTCTTAGTCTCATGAGGAACATGCACAACATTTGAGGATTGTGCTGTAGATACTAAGAGATAGGCAGTTTTATGGGAAGATCAGTAAGAGCGAGTTTTGGCTAGACCAAATGCCTTTTCTTGGTCATATTGTATCTAAAGACGGAGTGCCAGTTGATCCGTCTAAGATAGAAGTTGTACTTAATTGGGAGAGACCAAGGACAGTTACAGAGATTCGGAGTTTCCTAGGGTTGGCAGGGTATTACAGAAGGTTTGTTGAAGGATTTTCCAGGATTTTCTCTCCTTTAACTAAACTTACACATAAGGAGACTCCTTTTGTATGGTCTGAGAAATGTGAGCAAAGTTTCCAAGAATTAAATAGGAGATTAATGATGGCACCAGTGTTGACTATCCCAAATGGACCCGGAGGCTTTACGGTGTACAGTGATGCCTCTTAACAAGGATTGGGATATGTGATCATGCAGCATGAGAGAGTAGTCGCTTATGGTTCGCAACAGCTGAAAGATCATGAGCGAAACTACCCCACCCATGATTTGGAATTAACCGCAGTGGTGTTTGCATTAAAGATTTGGCGGCATTACTTATATGGGGAAAGGTTCCAAATATTTACTGATCACAAGAGCCTGAGGTATATATTTGACCAGAAGGAGTTAAATATGAGACAAAGGAGATGGATGAAACTCCTTAAAGATTATGATTGTGAGATACTCTATCATCTGGGGAAGGCGAACGTAGTGGCTTATGCCTTGAGCAGGAAGAGTAGGATATCTGCTATGATGATTAAAGAATGGAATTTGTTGGAACAGTTCGCTGGACTTAGGATCAGATTTGAGGAAGTAGAGGTTGAATTTATGGCTAGCCTACGGATAGAGCCCGATATTATGGATCAGATTAGAGTCGGGCAGCAAAATGATCAGAGGCTATTGGATACGGTTAGCTAAGTTGAACAGACATCACAATCGGATTTCATGATCAGTGATGATGGGCTATTGAGGTTTAAGGGTCGTATTTGTGTTATGAACGATGATACCCTGAAGCAACAAATACTGAGAGAGTCTCATTGCTCACAATACACCATGCACCCAGGAAGTACAAAGATGTACCAAGATTTAAGAAGGGTGTATTGGTGGAGTGGTATGAAGCGAGATGTGGCAGAATATGTGACCAAATGTTTGGTATGCCAACAAGTGAAAGCTGAGCACTAGAAGCCCGGAGGATTACTTAAGCCTTTGCCTGTGCCTACATGGAAATGGGAGCATATCACTATAGACTTTATCATGGGATTACCGAGGATCCGTCGAGGTTATGATGCAATATGGGTGACAGTGGATAGATTAACGAAGAGTGTCCACTTCCTTGCCATCAAGAGCACAGATACATTGAGTACATTAGTCGAGCTATATGTTAGAGAGATAGCTAGACTACATGGGGCTCCAATGAGTGTTACCTCTGATAGATATTCTCGATTCACCTCCAGGTTTTGGACTCATTTTCAGGAGGCCATGGGATCTGGATTGAATTTCAGTACCGCCTATCATCCTCAGACTGATGGTCAGTCCGAGCGGACTATACAGACCTTAGAGGACATGTTGAAGGCGTGTACGATGGATTTTAAGGGATCATGGGATGATCACCTGCCCCTTACTGAGTTTGTGTACAACAATAGCTATCATGCGAGTATTGGTATGGCACCTTATGAGGCTCTGTATGGTAGGAGGTGTAAATCCCTTATAGCGTGGGAAAAAGTGGGTGACATGAAAGTAATTGCTCCTGAACTAGTTAAACAGGCAGTTCAAAATGTGAAAATCATTTGTGAAAGATTACAGGCTGTTTAGAGTCGACAGAAGAGTTACGCAGATGTGCGTAGATGACCACTTGAGTTTCGAGTTGGAGATTCAGTGCTCCTTAAGATATCTCCTAGTAAGGGTATCATACGCTTCGGGAAGAAAGGGAAATTGAGTCCTCGATATATATGACCATTTGAGATTTTGGAGAGAGTGGGAGATGTCGCCTATCGGTTAGCCTTACCTCCGCAATTCTCTGGGATACACAATGTCTTTCACATATCCATGTTGAGGAAGTCTAATTTGGATCCCTCCCATGTCATTGAGTATGACGCATTGGATATTCGGGAGGATATAAGTTATGTGGAAGAACCCATCTGAATACTTGACAGGAAGGAGAAAGTACTTCGGATGAAAAGGATTCCATTGGTTAAAGTTCTCTAGAAGCACCACTCAATAGAGGAAGCAACTTGGGAACTAGAGAGTCTTATGAAGGAGAAGTACCCTCAGCTATTTAATGGGTCAAGTTTAATTTGGAGGACCAAATTCTCTTAAGGTCGAACTGTAAATTTTATGAGATTTGCTAAGTGAGATTTGTAATTTGGTGAATGTAAATTGTGATATGTTGATGTACATGCAAGTTTTAAATATAATGAAGTATATGGAGATGAAGTGTTTAAGTCTTAAATATGTATGGATTGAAATATGGCCTATAGAGTAGATTATGGTGAGTTTTATATTGAGTTTCTGCAATTGATGCAGCAGCAGTAGAATCTATAAGGGCCAGATCGATCTCTAAGGGATGAGAGATCGATCCCATAGCTCCAGAATGCAGAAAATGTGCGAGAACAGGCAGGCAGATCGATCTCATGAGGAAGCAGATCGATCTCCTAATGCCTCTGCCTAGCAAGGATCGATCTTATCACGAAGGCAGATCGATCTCCTTAACTCTCGGCCTGGAAGAGATCAATCTCTACCTTTTAGCAGATCGATCTCTACTTAGTCTTTTTATGAAGAGCAGATCGATCTCCACCCTCGGCCAGATCGATCTTGTAGTTGTTGAGGGAGAAGTTTGGAGCAGTTGAATCGAGCAGAGATCGATCTCTTTCAATACCATATCGATCTCATAAGCCCTTTCTATATAAGGATCATGGGATTTTCGCCTGAAATCGAGCTTTTCTCTCTCTGCAACCCAAACCCTCACCATTTTCACCCAAACCTAGCTTTCTCTCTCTAAGATCCACCCTATTCTAGATAAAATTAGACAAAGGGGCAAGAGACAAAGTTTTTGCTCTTGGTAAGGAGAACAACATACTAAAAATTCAAAGGTAGGCTTGAGCAAAAGGAAGAGACAAGTGTTCTACAACTTGGTCAAGAGAGGACAAGCTAGGTAAGCTCACAAGATCCTTGGTTTAAGCATTATCATTGGGTATATTTTTGAATAAATGCACATTTATGTTTAGACATTTGGTTAGAGATGTTTGAAGCATGATGAAACCAACAAATGGGCTTAGTTAGAAAAATTAATGTGGATGTTTTGTGATGGTTATGAGTTAACCAAAATGTTGAGTTAGAATGAGTAAGAGAAAGAGATGGAAAATGAAAATGAGGTGTATTGATGATTTAATGATGTGTGTGGACAGCTCGAGAATCCAACGCGAGAAACAAGGCTAGTCCAAGAGTCGAGGATATTGTACCACGCAAGGTGCAAGAGGTAAAGGAAATAAACCATTTGTGCTTGTGAGTTTTCTAGTGAATGAAAACGTTTTAAGAGCATGAAAAAGAGTTTGATGAATGAGCATGCTTTATGAGATGAAATGATGTGTTGATAAATGTATGAGTGTTTTACCGGTTTGAGCTCGATTTTGATGTGATTTGTGAAATTATGAAAACATGTGGTTTATAACCAAAATGGGTTTTTGTGATAACCACTATGAGCTCTACGTGAAGGTAAAACGATTTATATACAATAATGGCATGTTTTACTTTGTGAGTGTTTTGTTGGTTTGAGCTCGATTTGATGAGTTTGTGTAAATGTGAACACAATGTGTTATAACCAAAATAGGTTTTGTGATAACCATTATGAATTCTACGTGAAGGGAAAATGATTTTTACTGAGACTATGGCTTGTCATGAGATGCACATCGGGCTTTGCTCTTGTAGCATGTAAGGTCGGGTCGTGCTCTAGTAGCACGTAAGACCGATGCCTCTATTCTAGTAACATGAGATAACCCCGCTCCGCGGTAGCGATGGGTGCTATTGCTTTGATAGCATGTAAGGTTGGGCCGTGCTTTGATAGCATGTAAGACCGACGGTTGTATGACTCTGATCAAGTCTACAGCGAACCATGGCTATATGTGTATTATTGTCGACGAAATCCATTGATTGGGGATGTCCGCCTAGGGGACGAGTTCAATCATTTTAATGTGCCGTGACGTTGATTTCATATGAGTGTTATAAATGCCTAGTCTCGATTTCTGTGATGCTAATGATGTGATTTTACTACTTCGATTTACATCATGCTATGAGATTTGATATAATGTGATTGGTGATTTTTATCACATGCTTTATGCTAATGCCATTGTTTTACATAGTTATTTCTATAACGACTTGCATGCTCATTATTTTCCATCATATTGTGATTGTGATGATGATTTTCATAACTTCCCTTATCCTCCTTACTGAGCGTTTTGAGAGCTCACCCTTTTTCCTCCCCCTCCAAATTATTTGAAGTAAGTGAGATAGCGCCTACCGCATATGTGATATAGGCTGGTGGAAAAGATCTCCCTAGGCTATCACTTGTACACGCTTAAGGTATAATTCAGTTCATTTTGTAACCAAACGATGTTGTAATACAGACACTTGTAATGAGTATTTTGGGATGTAATTAGGTTGATATGAAAAAGATGATTTGAGACTTATGGGTTAATTCTTTTTGGAATATTATATAATTGACTTCATTAAATGTGAGTTGTATGATCTTGGGTATAATGACTAGTGTTAAAACGTAAGTAAGCACATAACACTGCACAGGAATACACCCAAAGTTGATAGTTTTGTTTTAAGAAAATTTTTAAATTAGCCCTATTTTCCGCGCTTTCAGGCTGTCACAAAGTTTCCCCCGATTTATTCTAAGAACTAGATATTATAGGGTCATATGGGATACATTCCTGGATGTCTTTAGTTGGCAACATATCCTGGATAAATTATAATGGCAATTATAGATGAAATGATTTAATAAGATATAAGGTAGTAAGTCCAAGAATGAATATTAAACTAAATTCATGGTTTTGGAGAAGTAAAATTCAGTACGTAGAGTTGTGAAATGAAGGAAATCCATAAACTCATAGGAGATACTAGAACCCCCAAACGAGCTAGAGAAGCTCCATTTGACGTTATTTTGAGAAAGCAGTTCGCAAGGCGCAACTGTAATGATACGAAATGTATATCTTTGAGGTTACCCAAAGAAGGGAAAGATAAAGAGATTGAGAGAAGAGAGATCCACTAAAGAATAGAGCCTTTATAACTGGAAGAAAGAACTACGAAAACGAACTATATAAATGGAACTTAAAGGTTACACTGCTTACATGATTGATAAAGATAGGGTGTGTTCGGAGTCAAGAGACACCCTTATAGACAGAGAGTTCTTAGATACATGTTCCGATGATCCATTAGAGTTTCCTCTGGATAAAAGGATGAAGTGTTGAGGTGATTTAGTACTTGTTACTAAACCAATTATTCAAGCCCCCATACTAAATGGCTTTAATTTAATTAGAAGAACGGAAGAAGTAATTACAAGGATTATAAAATTTATATGATAAGGGTTATCCATTTTGGAGTGTACGAGCATTAATTGTTAAGGAGTATCGAAGTTTTCTGGGTTACGATGTGTCAAGAACGAGAGTCAATTGGATTTTTCCAAAACAAAGATTGAAGAACAGTGGGAAAGACCCAAAACTGTTAAGATGATTCGAAGTTTGAGGTATAAGGACACTTTGGAATATGAATCATGTATCGAATCTAAGGATTGTAAATTGTATATACTTATGTTTGAATGCGAGACTTAATTGGAATAAGGAAAAGGGTTTTGTCATAATTGATATATGGAATGAGAACAAGTTTTGAAGTGTGATAAATTCTAGATACAGGATTATAATGGAACGAGAGATGTACACAATGTATGAATATTTTTGGGAATATGAAATGATTCGGATCGAGCGAGGTGAACAATGAATGAGTGGTGACTAAAAGATAAATATGGAATTGCAATAAATTATGGTATCATACTCTCTATAAGGACTGAACCTTAAACCATTACACCCATAATTAGTTATGTGGTCAGGTCTGATGACTAATAAGGGTATTTCAAAAAATCTCTCTGCCTAAGAAACTTGGCAGTGTCTAGAAGTACCCATAACCCATAAATTAGAGTTGACAGTCGTAATATTTTCGTTTAAAATCAAGATACCATTTCTTGTGCGATGAAGAATTATGGCATTCGATTGATCATGAAGGTTTAAAATATTAGATTTCACAAAGGTCGTCTAATACAAGAAAAGAGGAAATGACTAGGGTTAGTGCTTTGAGCAGAACTGATTTCGGGATGACATTTTGTATACACATAGGTCAGGGTCATGAGTTATTGAAATATTTAGTGAACCTCAATTGGATGTGGTTTCCTACTAATACTGACATGTATATCGTGGTAGCTAGCCTAAAATTAGAACCAGATTTGATTGATAGAATCCGACAAGCAGTGTAAGGATAAGTATTACGTAGATGTGGCTAGTCAGACCCAGTTGGGTTCTGTGACAGATTTTAAAGTTAGCTCTGACTGTCTACAAAGATTTAAAGGCAAAATTTGTATTCCCGATAATGCACAATTGAGGAAACTAATATTGTCAAAAGCTCTCTCCTCGAGGTATACCCTACACTCGGGGAAGTAATAAGATGTATCAGAATCTACGGAAGGTGTATTAGTGGTCAGGGATGAAGAAGGATGTGGCTGAATATGTGGCCACTGACTTGTGTTAGTAGATTAAAGTAGAGTGTCAGAAGTTTATGAGGTTGTTACAGCCTCTACTGATACTAAAATGAAAATGGGAACACATCATGATGAATTTCATCATAGGATTGCCAAAGACCCGTAGGAAATCATAATGTGATTTGGGTAGTAGTCGATAGACTAACAAAATCCACACACTTCCTAGCTATGAAGGCTACGAATACCTTGAGTGAGCTAGCGGAGCTGTATGTACGAGACGTTGTAAGAGTACACGACGGACCAGTAATCATAGTATCTGACAAGGATTCCTGGTTCACTTCACACTTCTGGGAGCATTTCCTAGAGGCCATAGGAACCCAACTGAATTTTTGCATGACCTTCCATCCTCAAACAGATGGACAAATCGAAGAGAACCATTCAAACATTGAAGGACATGTTGTGAGCTTGTGCTTAAGATTTAAAGGCTCATAAGATAAGCATTTACCGCTAGCAGAGTTCGTATATAACAATGGTTACCATTCAAGTATCATAATGGCACCATACGAAGCGTTGTATGGTCGAAGGTGTTGTTCGCCAATTGGATGGGAAGAAGTGGGTGAAAGAAAGATATTCGCTCCCGATTTAGTCAAGCAAGCTCTCGAGGATATACGGTTGATTTGTGAGAGACTTAGAACCGCTCAAAGTCGACAGAAAAGCTACGCTGACCAAAGACGAAGACCCTTGGAATTTTTAGTAGGAGAGTCGGTGTTTCAGGAAGTCTCTCCATCCAAAGGTATAATGAGTTCCCGTTATATTGGACATTTCGAAATCTTAGACCGAGTAGGAGACAAAGCCTACTGATTAGCGTTACCGCCAGAGTTGTCAAGTATCCATAATGCTTCTCATGTGTCGATGGTACGTAAGTATCATCCGAATCTCACACACGTAATCAAATACGAGCCGCTAGAATTAAAGGAGGACATGATGTACGTGGAGAAACCAATTCGGATTTTGGAAAGAAAGGAAAAAGCGTTGCGATCTAAGGCAATTTCGTTGGTCAATGTTTTGTGGCAGTATCACACGTCAGAAGAGGCCACGCTGGAATTAGAAAACTTAATGCGAGAGAAATATTTGTAGTTGTTTGAAAATTAAGGTACTCTTAAAATTGGGAGAGAATGTAAACTCTTGAAATATTTCAGAATTCAACTCAAGCGTTATTCGATTTAAATTAATTCACAATTTGTGTGCGGATAATTAAATTAATTATGTCGAAAAAGAGAGATTAGGTTAGGCTGAAAATTCTGTTAAAAATTCGACTTATGAAAATAAACTAATAATAATAATAATGATAATAATGATAGATAAACAATATGTGTATATAAATATACATTTATTTTGATTATATAAATGAATATATAAATGTATATATAATATTTATTTTGAGTATATAAATGTATACATAAATGTATAAATATTTTGATTATATTAATATACATTTATTTTGATTATATAAATGTATATATATAAATGTAGATATATTTTGATTATATAATTATACATTTATTTTAATGTATAAAGGTATATATAAATGAATATATTTGGATTATATAAATATACACTTATTTTGAAATATATAAATGAATTATTTTGATTTTATAATATATATATATATATATATATATATATATATATTTGTGTGTGTGTGTGTGTGTATATAAAGGCATTATTTTAATTACATGAATATACATTTACCTTGATTATATAAATGCAAATGTATATATATATATATATATATATATATATGAATATATTTATTTTGATTTTATAAAATGTATATATATAAATATTTTGAATTATACTTTAATTTTGTAATATACATTTGTATTGATTATATAAATATATATATATATATATTATAAAATAAAAATTTAAATTTAAATTAAATTAAAATTTAAAAAAAAAAAGTGAAATGGGGCGTTTTGGCACAGGAGCAGTACCCCTGCACCAGCGCGCCCCGCTTTAGGGCTGGACGCCTGCATAAGCGCGCACTAGCTTCCGCCCGAGTGAGCCAGAGGCGCCCCTGCACCTGCGCCCCTGCACCAACTAGGCTGCACAGCACCCAGACTCGCGCGCACCAGCCTGTGTACCCCAATCGTGCCTTGCTTCTATCCCCTGCAACCAGAGCCTAGCGTCCTACGCATTCTGCATTCTGCCCAGCGCCCTACAACAGCTGCCCCTCTATGCGCACCAGCAGCACCCCAACACCCCTTGCATAGGCACTTGCACCCTGCTCTCGACCACGCTAGCGTGCCTAAACATGCGCACACAAGGGCATTGCCCATGCTAGGCCCCTACTGTACCGACTCTGCACCCCCTACACACCTGCCCGGCACACCACCGCCATTTTATATATATATATATATATATATATATGCATGACCCGACCACCAGGAATGAGAAAGAGGAAGGGAGTTGGGAGAGATACAGTGAGGAAAGGGAACAGAGGTGAACAGAGAAGGGGAAGAAAACTAGGAGAGGTATTCGGGTTGCTGGTGAAGATGGTGATGGTGATGAAGGTGATGGTCGAAAGGGAAGGAGAAGGAAGGGCCACCATGGACAGCGACTGAGGCCGGGGAGGAAGAAAACCGAGAGAAGAAAGGGAAGTCCGAGGCTGTCAAGGAATCACCGAAGAGGATGGAGTGATGCACAGGAGGCGTGGCAGCTTCGAGAAGATGAGTGGCGACAAACAGGAGTGACCGGCGACGAGGAAGGAGCGAGCAGAGATCTACCGACGATGAGGGAAGAGGAAACCAAGAAGAGAATGAAGAAGAGGGAGAAGAGGAAGAAGAGAAGGAAAGGAAATTACGCGGGAAAATTTGAACCCGCGAGAAAAAAATAGGAGAAAAATTATCGCGGAAAAACTTAAAATTTTAGATTTGCACCGGAGAGTATGTTTTATGGATTTTTAGCTGAGAAATGCAAGACCAACCCCTTTTAATCTGTTTTACATGCTAAAACAAAATTTAAGTATTTTAAAAATAAAACTCGTGCCAGTTAGACGTGTATTGCTGTGTGATCTTGTACGAAGTTGTCTGCAAGAGATTTTGAGATGTTTTAAGGATAAAACCGTGCCAGCCGATCATGTATTATTGTGTGATCTTGAACGAACCCGCTCGCACATGATTTTTAAGTGATTTGATAAAATCGTGCTAACCGATCGTGTATTGCTATGTGATCTTGCACGAACCCGCTCGCATGCGATTTTTAAGTGATTTGATAAAACCGTGCCAGTCGATCGTGTATTGCTGTTTGATCTTGCACTGACCCGCTCGCACGTAATTTTAAGTGATTTGATAAAACTGTGCCTGATAGACGTGTATTGTTGTGTGATCTTGCGCGTATATGCTCGCATGTGATTTGAGGCAATAAGAGCGATGATGAATTACATGGAAATGTGAATGATGAAATTATATGGAAATGTGAATGATGCCAAGGTCCACGGAGTACGATGTGCCGTGCTGTGTGCACATGAGTACGTTGTACCGTGTTATTAAGAAAAAATGAAATGAGTAAGTCGATTGGGTAGCTGACCACTCCCACGGCACCTGACATCCCAATACAACTGGCCCGTGATTGCTCAGAGTCACTGATGTTAGCCAATTGTCCTATTGATTGATTATTGATGATGAATATTCTGTCATGCCTCACTTATCTGATTTATTTGAACTGAGTTTTGAAGAAGTGAATTTCTGAAATGAAATGAGTTTTATTTTACTGGATTTGATTTAATTGATATTTTACAGTAAGGTTTTCTGTGATACCGATACTGTGAGAAAATGATAATTTTGTGATATCGATACTGTGATAAAATGGTAATTTTCATTGTACTACCCTGAACTGTATAGTATTACTTCAAGCCCGTATTTTGTAGATAGTGTATTTATCTACCTGCCGCTTGATTTTTCTTACTGAGCATGTTGAGGTCACCCCTTATTTTACTCCACAGAGCCTCATCAATAGCTGGGAATGTCTGTAAGTCGAATAAATTTGCATAGTCATACGTCAGCGAAGGTCTCTTCAGCATTAAAGGTATACCCGACATAGACATTTATATTGTATCTATATTTTGCAAGTACAGTAATGTATAGAGAAATGTGTTTAGGAAAATGTGAACATGAAGAAACAATTATGATGATTAATTTTGTTTAAATTTGTTACAAAAAAATGAAATCTAGTACTCACGTTACGTTTTTGATTTGATATCGACTCGTAACTTAGCCAGTAAAAGTGCGAGTAAAATGGGCCGTTACAAGTATCATCTGGATCTCACGCATGTGATAAAGGAGGATATGACATATGTGGAGAAACCGATTTGGATCTTGGATAAGAAAGAGAAGGCATTGTGGTCTAAAACAATTCCTCTGGTCAAAGTTTTGTAGCAGTATCGCACCTCGGAGGAGGCCACATGAGAATCAGAAAGTTTAATGAGAGAGAAATACCCACAGTTGTTTGAGAACTGATATGCTCTGAAATTTAGGGACCAAATTTCTTAAGGTGTGAAGAATGTAAACTCCGCGAATTTTCTTGTATCCGATTTTAACCATAAATAGTAAATTAAATAATTAGAATTAAAAATGTATTCCTTGGAGGACGATTTCATTAAGTTATAATTAGTATAAGGGACTTAGGAGAATTCAATTAATTAAATATCCTAATCTGCAGAACAAATGATTGCGAGGAAAAGAAGTGAAATTTTTTTTAAAGCAAGGTTAAGGTATATATTTTCCTCTATAATGGATAAATACGAAAATTAAATTAAATTCAACTCTAATGCTATAAGAGAATCTAATCAAATATAAAGGTATAACTATGTAGCACTTTAATCATTCTTCAAGCAAGAAATATAGATATACATAGATAAATATGTGAACAAAAATATTTACATATACATATACATATATATACATATATAAATATATATATATATATATAAGAACACATGCACTGCTCAGGAATGGGATTGGCTTCCAAAATGAAGCCAATCCCGAGGCTGCCCTTACCATGTATGATGAAAAGAAAAATAAAGAAAGAAAAGGTAGGAAATGGGAAGTATGGAGGTGTTGTCCCATCCGTTAGCCTACGGATTATATAACTATATATTATATAAAATAGGTAAAGGTGTGAGATCTGAGGATTTCAGACATATTTTAATTATGTAATATGAACTTGAAGTATAATTTATTGAGCTAAGTGAATTGGGGAATGATAATTGGAGATTTATATGTTAAGTGTTTAAAATAAGTATGAAGTTATGAGGACAGATCGATCTGGGAGTAGGAGAGATCGATCTGGTGAGTTAAAAATGACAAGGAAGGAGGAATTTAAGGAGCAGATCGATCTCCAATGGAAGAGGATCGATCTCCTTATGATTCTGTTTGAGAGACGATCGATCTCATGAGGAAGAGATCGATCTCCAAATATTTCTGTTTGGGAGAAGATCGATCTCCTCAAGGAGCAGATCGATCTCATAAAGCGATAAAGAGATCGATCTCACCCCTCGACAGATCGATCTCCTGGGCATAAATTACCCCAAATCATCCCAAAATTCAAATGCAGATCGATCTCATCAAGAGCCAGATCGATCTCCTACCCTCAGCCTATATAAGAAACTCCTATTTTTCTCCTGCAATTTCACTTTCTCTCTCTTCCAACCCCTATTTTCACCGAGCCCTAGCTTTCTCACTCATCCAAAACACCCATTTCAGTCCAAACCAGAAGTTGTGGCAAGAAGGAAAGTTGTTCCTCACCCAAGGGAGAACAACATACTTGGAAATCGAAAGACGGATCGAATCGAGGCAAGAGATAAGCTCTCCACAAGTTTTGGGTAATTTCTAAACTTCGATCCTTATATTTGAGATGATTTCGGTGATGATAGTTGTTGGCATTGTGTTGAAATAGCTGAAAAATGATTAGGGATTGATGAAATTACAATGTAGTTGGAGTGATGATGCTATTTGGCAACTTTGGTAAATTTAGAAATTTTTGAGCTATAAATGGAGATTTAGACAATGTGGTGTATTAGCATAGATATTGTGGCATAGAAAATATAGAATGTTGAGGTGTTGTGAGCGAGATTGTGGTTTGTGATGGAGTTATGAGAATTGAAAATTTTGAGGAGTTATGAGCAATTATGCTCGACTTTGAGAATTGAGGTTGATGTGATAATGAGTATTGATGTTTTAACATCGTTTAGACAGCTCGGGAGTTCCAGAGTGGAATGCGAGGCTAGTCCATGATACGGGGGAAACGATTGCACTATACGAGGTGCAAAGAGGTAAGGGAAAACTAAACCATTTGTGTATGTGTTTTGATGAATTGTTGTAGCATGAACCATGATTTGAGAATACAAGCATGTTTGGTGTTGTGTTGTGATATAATTGCACACGGTTTTTATAGCCGGTTGGAGCCCATTATTTTATGAGTTTATAAGCTGAGTGTGAAATTGCTTTATAAACCTTTGAGTTTGCGTGAAAAGTAAATTGGGCTCTACGTTAAGTTGATATTCAGATTTGAGAAAATGTGTGTGTGTTTTGCCTGTTGGAACTCGGTTTTAATATGTTTTGTGTTGAGTACACAAATGTTTTAAATGAGTTTTATGAGAGAAAACCATTATGAATTCTACGAGAAGGCATAACGTTTTATAAGATAATGGCTAATGATTGAGACTTAGGCGTGTCATGTTGAATACACATCGGGCCTTGCTCTAGTAGCATGTAAGACCAATATAGTGGGACGCTTGGGAACCGACCCAGGGACCACAAGCCTTGTTCTGGTAACATGTAAGTCTGATTATTCCTCCGCTTTGGTAGCGTTGGGAGGCCTTGCTCTGGTAGCATGTAAGTCCGATATTCCTCCGTTTTGGTAATGAGAGATGCCTCCATTTTGGTAACGTGAGATGACCCCCGTTCTGGTAACGCTAGGTGGCCTTGCTTTGGTAGCATGTAAGACCGAGAGAGTGGGCCGCCTGGGAACCGACCCAGGGACCACGTGATAGTGTGCATGAGGCGAGGCATTGCTCTGATAGCATGTAAGGCCGGGCCTTGTTCTGGTAACATATAAGTCCAATATACCATGCATACGACCATATTGTTGACGTTCCCTCTATACGAGGATGCCTGGGATGCGCACCCAGAGGAGATTACATATTTGATGTGCCATGACGAGTTTTAATTAAGTTTTATTGCCTAGTCTCATTTTACACATGAGTTGTGTTTTGTGACCTTGTCACGTGCTATTTACTGAGGTGATTTTTATCACGTATTTTGAGAACAGCCATTATCGCTTATATTTACACATGCTTGTGAGTGCTCGATATTGAGCCTTTTTATCTTCATGTTTTCACATGATTTATGAGTTATGAGATGATGATGTTTTGAGAACTTTCATGCTACGATTTCAAATAAGCTTCATAAACAAATACATATTTGTGATGTGTGATATGGTTTATATAACTGAGTTCCCTTACCCCCCTTACTGAGCGATTTGGAAGCTCACCCTATTTTCTCTTCCCCCCCAGATCGCTTCAAGTGAAGTGAGTTCCTTGCGACGTACAGGTTAGAGGCTAGTGGAGGACTTGAGCTCCAGGCCGTGTTTTGTGTACTGAGGTAGATATTTACTATTCATGTACCCAGACTAGAGTTATATTTACAGACACTTATTGTACAATGATGTACGGGATGTATTAGGATTAATTAACTTGGAATTGAGTAATGTATATAATACAATATATACTATATTATGATGAGATCCTGAGGCATGATAATTATGATGATGTATGACACTGCACAGGAATGCACCCTTAATTGTGAATTAATGAGTAAAAAGTTTTAAATTAGCCCTATTTTTCACGCTTCCGGGGCGTCACAGAATTTTCTTGGTATCAGAGCTTAGGGTGTTTAGTACTATCAGTGTCGGTTAAGTGAAATAGAATACATCCCAAGTGTCTGTAATAGTCTGGTCATGAACTGAATCTGAGGATTGAGATTTCAATCGATTTTGATATGTACGCGCAGGAGACGAGTTGAGATAGAGAATGAATAAACGACGAGGTCGTTCGAGGAGGCAGGCAGAGTCCCCTCCGCCACCTGTCCCACAACCAGAGAGTCCTAACTCTCAATTTAATATGATTGAGACCGATGTGAGGTAAGGTTTTGAGCAGATGGCAGTGTTATTCGCGCAACACTTTGGAGTTAATGCCTCGGATACTACTCCTACACCCCCACAAGGACCTCCCATACCCCCAGTGCCTCATGTCACTCAGCCTGATGACAGAAGTATGGTCCGACTGAAGGACTTTTTGAAAATGAATCCACCTGCATTTAGGGGAAAGAAGGATCCTACAGAGGCTGAGGAGTGGTTGACGGAGTTGAGAGTTATATTCGACTATCTGGGGTGCACCGATGCTGAGAGGGTCAGTATGAGTGCCTATATGTTGAAAGGGAGAGCCTGAGATTGGTGGGGTACTACCCAGGGTATTTTGATGTCCCACCAGGATGTGATTGGTTGGGAAGAGTTTCAGACAGCTTTTAGAGCCCAATATGTACCAAGAGCTGCCCAGAGAATGAGGCAAGCAGAGTTTTTGAGTTTGGTACAGGGTGACATGTTTGTAGATGATTACGAGAGCCGATTTACCGCTCTGCTGAGATATGATCCAGAGACTTTCAAGAATGAAGAGCTCCGCACAGAGAGATTTGTGTATGGATTAAAGCCCATCATCAGAGATCGATTGATTGGGTTGTGTATTACTGAGTTTGGAGATGCTTTGAGACGAGCACAAGAGATTGAGAGGGGATTTGAAATTGTACAGTCCCAGAATGAGTTTGGAGCAGTGATTAGGGACAAAGGCAAGAGGCCAGCGATGTCTCAAGCAGATGTTCGAAGAGGTTCCTTCAGGAGAGGAAGGATTGAGGTACAGACGGGCAGATTGGAGAGACCCAGAGCTTATCCTATTATCAAGGAGACCCCTCGATATGGCAGGCCGGAGATAAGGGTTTGTAGAGACTGTGGCCGATCGCATGAAGGAAGTTGTACTGGGTCGATCCGTGGATGTTTTAGATGTGGTGACATGGGTCACAGAGTGAAGGACTGTCCTCAACCTCAGATACCACATGCTCCGGAGACTACTAGACAGCAGCCTCAGAAAGTGAATCCCCAGAGATGGGCCACTGCTGCAGAGAAAGGGAAGAAACCTGTGACACAGGGACGTGTGTTTGCCCTGGATAAGGAAACTGCGGACACTTCAGCAGAAACTATAAGAGGTACACTTTCTGTCTGTAATCATAAGGCTCGTGTGTTGATAGACCCAGGATCCACGCATTCGTTTATTTCAGAGCATTTTGCATGTAGTTTAAATTTGAAGTTTGAACCTCTAGAGTATGTACTACATGTAAATACCCCTATGCGTGAATCCGGGAGAACTGAGTTAATCTATAGAGGATGTGAAATAAAGGTGGGAGATAGAGTGATGTTAGCAGATCTAATCATGTTGAATATACATGGGTTTGATGTAATTCTGGGGATGGATTGGTTGGCAACCAATCGAGTGAGTTTAGACTGCTACACTAAGATTGTAACTTTCTCCCTACCTGAACCTTACAGTGTACGGTTGAGATATTGAGGAAATGAATATGTGGAATTCTAGTAAGTAATTTGAGAATTTTAATATTATTTTTTAGAGTATTAAATATGATTGTTCATGTGAAGGGTACGAAACACTCATCTCAGACGTTGGGCGGGAACATCCGAAGATTGAGGATATACCTGTGGTGTGTGAATTCTCGGATGTTTTCCCAGATGAGCTGCCAGGTTTGCCACCAGAGAGAGAGCTGGAGTTTACCATTGATTTAGTACCAGATACTCAGCCGATCTCTAAACCTCCCTACAGGATGGCATTAGTGGAACTTGAGGAATTGAAGAAACAACTACAGGAGTTATTGGACCAAGGGTTCATTAGGCCTAGTGTTTCACCGTGGGGAGCACCGGTTTTATTTGTCAAGAAGAAGGATGGTAGTCTTAGGTTATGCGTAGACTACCGGCTGTTGAATAAAGCCACGATGAAGAATAAATACCCACTGCCCAGGATTGATGATCTACTTGATCAACTAAGAGGGGCCTCAGTCTTTTCTAAGATTGATTTGAGATCGGGCTATCACCAATTGAGGATCAAGGAAGAAGATATTCCGAAGACGGCCTTCTATCCAAGGTATGGCCATTATGAATTTCTGGTGATGTCCTTTGGATTGACGAATGCCCCTGCTGCATTTATGAGGTTGATGAACGAAGTGTTCAGAGACTATCTAGATAAATTTGTGATAGTCTTTATTGATGATATCCTGGTATACTCTCGGTCGTATGAGGAGCATGCACAGCATTTGTGGTAAGTACTTCAGATACTCTGAGATAAGCAATTATACGGAAAGCTTAGTAAGTGTGAGTTTTGGCTGAACCGGATAGCTTTCCTTGGTCATATAGTCTCAGAGGAAGGAATATCAGTGGATCCAAGTAAAGTAGCAGCTGTGCTTAGTTGGGAGAGACCGAGGACAGTTACTGAGGTGCGAAGCTTCCTTGATTTGGCAGGGTATTATAGAAGATTTGTGGAAGGATTTTCAAGGATTGCCGCTCCTTTGACTAAACTCACGCGTAAGGAGACTCCATTCATATGGACTGATCAATGTGAGCTCAGTTTTCAGGAGTTAAAAAGGAGATTGACAGCGGCACCTGTGTTAACTATTCATGAGGGATCAGGAGGATTTTCAGTGTATAGTGATGCATCTCATCAAGGATTGGGGTGTGTACTTATGCAGCACGGAAGAGTGGTCGCATATGGATCGCGACAGTTGAAAGACCATGAGCGGAATTACCCCACGCATGATTTGGAGTTAGCCGCTATGGTATTTGCTTTGAAGATCTGGCGACACTACTTATATGGGGAAAGATTCCAGATCTTCACTGATCAGAAGAGTTTGAGATATCTCTTTGATCAGAAAGAGTTAAACATGAGACAAAGGAGATGGATGGAACTCCTTAAGGATTATGACTGCGAGATTCTATATCATCCGGGTAAGGCGAATGTGGTTGCTGATGCCCTGAGCAGGAAGAGTATGATATCTGCTATGATGATCAGGGAATGGGATTTGTTAGAGCAGTTCGTCGAACTTCGGATCAGAGTTAAAGAGGTAGAGACTGGATTTTTGGCTAGCTTGCGGATAGAGCCCAGGATCATGGATTTGATTAGAACTGGGCAGCGTAGTGATCAGAGGTTGATAGATATGGTTAGCCAAGCTGAACAGAGTTCACAGTCGGATCTCACAGTCAGTGAGGATGGATTGTTGAGATTCAAAGGACGAATTTGTGTACCGAACGATGATACCCTAAAGAGACTGATATTGAGAGAATCCCACTGCTCGCGATACACCATGCACCCAGGGAGTACTAAGATGTACCGAGACTTGAGAAAGGTGTATTGGTGGAGTGATATGAAGCGAGACATGGCAGAGTATGTGGCTAGGTGTTTAGTATGCCAGCAAGTGAAAGCTGAGCATCGGAAGCCTGGAGGACTACTACAGCCCTTACCTGTACCTACATGGAAATGGGAGCATGTCACCATCGATTTTATTATAGGTTTACCGAGGACCCGAAGAGGTTGTGATGAGATATGGGTCATTGTGGATAGATTGACCAAGAGTGCCCACTTCCTTGCCATCAAGAGCACAGATACTGTGGATGCCTTAGCTTAGCTGTATGTCAGCGAGATAGCTAGATTACATGGGGCTCCAGTGAGTATTACTTCTGATAGAGATTCTCAGTTTACTTCCAGATTTTGGACCCAGTTTCAGGAGTCCATGGGATCTCGATTGAGTTTTAGTACCGCCTATCATCCTCAGACAGATGGTCAGTCAGAGAGGACTATTCAGACCTTGGAGGATATGTTGAGGAAGTGTACGATGGATTTTAAGGGATCATGGGATGACCACCTGCCCCTATCAGAGTTTGCGTACAATAACAGCTATCATGCAAGTATTGGAATGGCACCCTTTGAGGCTCTATATGGTAGGAGGTGTAGATCCCCTGTAGCTTGGGAAGAAGTCGGTGACAGAAAGATAAATGCTCCCGAGCTTGTTGAGCAAGCTGTACAGAGTGTGAAACTCATATGTGAGAGGCTACGGGCTGCACAGAGTAGACAGAAAAGCTACGCGGATGTGCGTAGACGGCCACTCGAGTTTGATGTTGGTGATGCAGTATTTCTGAAAGTATCACCGAGTAAGGGTATCGTGCGATTTGGGAAGAAAAGAAAATTGAGTCCTCGATACATAGGACCATTCGGGATTCTTGAGAGAGTGGGAGAGGTAGCCTACAGATTGGCATTACCCCCACAGATGTCTGGAATACACAATGTTTTTCATGTGTCTATGTTGAGGAAGTACCACCCGGACCCTTCTCATGTTATAGAGTATGACGAGATGAACATACAGGAGGACATGAGCTACACTGAGGAACCCGTCCGGATTCTTGATAGGAAGGAGAAGGTACTTAGAACCAAGAGCATCCCATTAGTGAAAGTTTTATGGAAACATCACTCAAGGGAAGAGGCAACGTGGGAACTAGAGAACCTCATGAAGGAGAAATACCCCCATCTCTTTGACTAGTTGAGTTGAATTTGGAGGACCAAATTCTTTTAAGGTGGGGAGGATGTGAGATCTGAGGATTTCAGACATATTTTAATTATGTAATATGAACTTGAAGTATAATTTATTGAGCTAAGTGAATTGGGGAATGATAATTGGAGATTTATATGTTAAGTGCTTAAAATAAGTATGAAGTTATGAGGATAGATCGATCTGGGAGTAGGAGAGATCGATCTGGTGAGTTAAAAATGACAAGGAAGGAGGAATTTAAGGAGCAGATCGATCTCCAATGGAAGAGGATCGATCTCCTTATGATTCTATTTGAGAGAAGATCGATCTCATGAGGAAGAGATCGATCTCCAAATGTTTCTGTTTGGGAGAAGATTGATCTCCTCAAGGAGCAGATCGATCTCATAAAGCGATAAAGAGATCGATCTCACCCCTCGACAGATCGATCTCCTAGGCACAAATTGCCCCAAATCGTCCCAAAATTCAAATGCAGATCGATCTCATCAAGAGCCAGATTAATCTCCTACCCTCAGCCTATATAAGGAACTCCTGTTTTTCTCCTGCAATTTCACTTTCTCTCTCTTCCAACCCCCATTTTCACCGAGCCCTAGCTTTCTCACTCATCCAAAGCACCCATTTCCGTCCAAACCAAAAGTTGTGGCAAGAAGAAAAGTTGTTCCTCACCCAAGGGAGAACAATATACTTGGAAATCGAAAGACGGATCGAATCGAGGCAAAAGATAAGCTCTCCACAAGTTTTGGGTAATTTCTAAACTTCGATCCTTATATTTGAGATGATTTCGGTGATGATAGTTGTTGGCATTGTGTTGAAATAGCTGAAAAATGATTAGGGATTGATGAAATTATAATGTAGTTGGAGTGATGATGATATTTGGCAACTTTGGTAAATTTAGGAATTTTTGAGCTATAAATGGAGATTTAGACAATGTGGTGTATTAGCATAGATATTGTGGCATAGAAAATAAAGAATGTTGAGGTGTTGTGAGCGAGATTGTGGTTTGTGATGGAGTTATGAGAATTGAAAAATTTGAGGAGTTATGAGCAATTATGCTTGACTTTGAGAATTAAGGTTGATGTGATAATGAGTATTGATGTTTTAACATCGTTTGGACAGCTCGGGAGTTCCAGTGTGGAATGCGAGGCTAGTCCGTGATACGAGGGAAACGATTGCACTATACGAGGTGCAAAGAGGTAAGGGAAAACTAAACCATTTGCGTATGTGTTTTGATGAATTGTTGTAGCATGAACCATGATTTGAGAATACAAGCATGTTTGGTGTTGTGTTGTGATATAATTGCACACGGTTTTTATAACCGGTTGGAGCCCATTATTTTATGAGTTTATAAGCTGAGTGTGAAATTGCTTTATAAACCTTTGATTTGCGTGAAAAGTAAATTGGGCTTTACGTTAAGGCGATATTGAGATTTGAGAAAATGTGTGCGTGTTTTGTCGGTTGAAACTCGGTTTTAATATGTTTTGTGTTAAGTACACAAATGTTTTAAATGAGTTTTATGAGAGAAAACCATTATAAGTTCTACGAGAAGGCATAACGTTTTATAAGATAATGGCTAATGATTGAGACTTAGGCGTGTCATGTTGAATACACATCGGGCCTTGCTCTGGTAGCATGTAAGACCGATATAGTGGGAAGCCTGGGAACCGACCTAGGGACCACAGGCCTTGTTCTGGTAACATGTAAGTCCGATTATTCCTCCGCTTTGGTAGCGTTGGGAGGCCTTGCTCTGGTAGCATGTAAGTCCGATATTCCTCCGTTTTGGTAACGAGAGATGCCTCCGTTTTGGTAATGTGAGATGACCCCCGTTCTGGTAACGCTGGGTGGCCTTGCTTTGGTAGCATGTAAGACCGAGAGAGTGGGCCGCCTGGGAACCGACCCAGGGACCACGAGATAATGTGCATGAGGCAAGGCATTGCTCTGGTAGCATGTAAGGCCGGGCCTTGTTCTGGTAACATATAAGTCCAATATACCATGCATACGACCATATTGTCGACATTCCCTCTATACGAGGATGCCTGGGATGCGCACCCAGAGGAGATTACATATTTGATGTGCCATGACGAGTTTTAATTGAGTTTTATTGCCTAGTCTCGTTTTACACATGACTTGTGTTTTGTGACCTTGTCTCGTGCTATTTACTGAGGTGATTTTTATCACGTATTTTGAGAACAGCCATTATCGCTTATATTTACACATGCTTGTGAGTGCTCGATATTGAGCCTTTTTATCTTCATGTTTTCACATGATTTATGAGTTATGAGATGATGATGTTTTGAGAACTTTCATGCTACGATTTCAAATGAGCTTCATAAACAAATACATATTTGTGATGTGTGATATGGTTTATATAATTGAGTTCCCTTACCCCCCTTACTGAGCGATTTGGAAGCTCACCCTGTTTTCTCTTCCCCCCCAGATCGCTTCAAGTGAAGTGAGTTCCCTGCGACGTACGGGTTAGAGGCTAGTGGAGGACTTGAGCTCCAAGCCGTGTTTTGTGTACTGAGGTAGATATTTACTATTTATGTATCCAGACTAGAGTTATATTTACAGACACTTATTGTACAATGATGTACGTGATGTATTAGGATTAATTAACTTGGAATTGAGTAATGTATATAATACAATATATACTATATTATGATGAGATCCTGAGGCATGATAATTATGATGATGTATGACACTGCACAGGAATGCACCCTTAATTGTGAATTAATGAGTAAAAAGTTTTAAATTAGCCCTATTTTCCGCGCTTCTGGGGCGTCACAAAAGGCCACGACAAAAGAAAGAAAGAAGGAAATAAGAGGCAATGGGCAAAGAAATAGGTAGTCAGGAAATGGGATGATGGGACCGAAGAAGGGGTAAGTCTCGGGAATGCTTTGCAGAGGAAAGAAATAGGTAGCAACAAAGAAAGAAAGCCCACGGGATTGGCTGCCCGAAAACCCGAACTCCTAACATTTAGCTGCTGTAAACAGCAACTAAATGAAGGAAATAATGCTCATTCATCCAGGAAGTCAGAGCAAGGGATGGTGGCATGGAAATTGGTGGAAGTTCTAACCTAAACCGATTTTTCATTTCTTTTCTTTACCTGCACTGTCAAGGGCAGAACACCCATCATCAATCATCATCACTTTCGATCCTCATAATTTACCTTCCCCATTTCCTGGCACCAATTTCAGCTAGGAAAAGGAGACAAACACTAAAAGGATTAAGGGAAGAACGAAGGAAAGAGCGAAATAGAGGGAAATGTGGAAGGCTTCAGGAAATAGTGACTCTTGTTATTTTATACTACTGCTAAGCAGTTAAAGAGTCCATGGTGGGAGCCTTCAAGAGCAACGAATATTGTTATAGCTGGAAGGGAGAATAAGCAGAGGGCTAAAGCATTCTTAATAGTTACTTGATGCTTGGAAAAAACTGATCGGGAGAGGGAAAATTGACGAGGTAGGAAACTGAAGTAGCAAGAGGAGAACTGAAGCCAAAACAGGGGTTGTCTTGGCTATCTTGGTGACTTGTAAACTAGAAGTAGGAGGGGGCAATAGTCACACGCCTGGACAACATAACAGAAGAAGAAAAAGAGTAGAAACGGGCAGAGGAATGCAAAAGCAGGGAGAACCGTGAGGAACGGAAGTGGAAAGCTGAACAGAGGAGGATTGTGGCTAAAAACAGAGGCACCTCTCGGCCTCCTGGAAAGCTGGGCAACTGGCAATGGCTGGAGCATAGACAGGGGGGCTAGGCGAAAACACTAGAAATGGTGGAAGCGAGAGGACAAGGATGGTGAAGACGTGAGAACGATGGAGGAGATGGTAGCCACAGGAAGAGGAAGAAAACAATTAACAGTGTCATCGGGTTGTAGCGAGGAAGAAGAAGAAGAAAAAAAGCACGAAAAGAAAAGAAAGAAAGAATGAAGGAAAAAAAAGGAAAGTATATATATATATATATATATATATATATATGTATATATGGTTATATATATATATAGAACTATTGAAGAGAGAATAGAGTGCACAAAGAATTTGGAAAAATTCGAAGGAAAGACGGCTCGAAAATATTTATGCAAATATTAGCTTGAAACTCCAGAGAAATAAATCATCTAAGATGGGCTGACTGACCCACGAGATTGAGACATAGAGAGTCTGCCATTGGAGGTAAGGAAAATTTTGTATTCTGTTAGAGATAATTGCATGTAGTTCCTGCTGAATCGTAGATAAGAGTATACTAGGTTGATTTTATAACTCTAATGAAAAATATAGATTTTCATCCTTAGTTAAACAACCTAACCTTACCGTTATAAATTTTAATGATATAGCTTGAATTATTATTTTAAATCGAAAATTATGAATTCAATTATCATAGACTATTTACTGAGATTTGGACCGAAAAAGGGCAAGTCAACTCCTTTTAAATTTTTTTATACACTGTACTGAGTTTTAGAACTGTTTTGATGAAAATAATTTGCTTATAAATTAGTACTGATAAATGCGCTTGAGCGTGTGCTAACTGTGTGTTGCACGGTCCGACTCACACTGATTTTAAGACAAAGACGATGATTAGTCATGTTGCACTGTTACTATTATTGAACTGTTACTGTTCTTGTAGTCCACGAAGTACAATGTACCGTGCAACACGCATGTGAGTACGTTGTACCGTGTTACTGGTCTTCGGACATACTGTACTGTGAACCATTTGGGTAGCTGACCACTCCCACGACGATTGATATCCTGGCACACCTGATCAGTGATGCTTGGAGTAATCGACATTGGCCAATTGTCATACTGATTACTGTTATAGTATGCTCCGCGTTGTCTCGCTATTTGATTTACTGAATTGACCGTATGAACTATATTATTATCGTATGAAACTATATTATTCTGCTGCATAAAGAGACTGTGGGGGTCACCTCTTGAATCTTGCGGGAACAAAGTGTCACGCAGTCGTCACAATTATACGCAATATAAAATTTTAAATACTATATTTATTAAAGTAAAATATTTATACTATCGATATTGATACCACTAATGATTTTTAACTTTGATTTTACTGAACTGTCAACGACTCTGTTATTTTCATTACAAGCTTATATAGATAGATAGTGTGTTTATCTGCCTACCACGTAATTTTTCTTATTGAGCATGTTGAGTTCACCCCCTTACTTTCCTCCACAGAGCCTCATCAGTAGCTGAGACCGTTTTTTTTTTTGTAGGTAAGGTTCTTTTGTATAGCCATAGTTCCGCGAAGTATTCTTCTACGTCGAAAGTATACCCAGATTTAAATATTCTTTTGTATTTAAAATTTTTTGTAAGTACAATAATGTTATAGGAAAATGTATCTGGGGGAACGTGAACAATAATACTTTGTAAAAGAACAATTATTTTGATTTATCAAAAAATATTTTCTTTGACTTTGTTCAAAGATTTACTGTTTTGATTTAATATCGACTCGTAACTCAACCATATTATACTATAAAAAAAAGGTCGTTACAAAGGCATCGGAGGGTGCGTCTTCCACTTGCCACTACCACTTTTTATTTGAGGTATATACCTTCATGGTACATTTAAGTTTATATTTTTTTCAGACAGTTGTTAATGTACAGTTTATGTATATTTATGTTGGGATGTAAATAATATGATATTTTAAGATGTATTAAGGGTTATAATGGATATCTAATACAATACACAAGATTGTATTGGATGTCAATTATAGTCTCATTAAAATGTGATGTGATTTATGTTAATTTGAAAATTTTGACTCTATGAACTATGATTCGCCAAGAACCGAAATTTAAGTTTAAGTTGTAAATAAATTCAAAAAATCTAAGAATTGATATTTCAAGTCACATCACACAATATGATTAGGACCAAAGTAAAAATGCATGAAAAAAATTGGGTTAAGTATGAATTTACACTGGACGTGGGCAAACCTAAGTAAAGAAAAATGAAAAATTTGTTCAAAAATTTTAAGGAAATCGGTACTTTACAGATTTCCTGGTCAATGGAAAATTAAGTAATTTTCCTAGAAATTGTCTTACGTTTTTTGAAAAAATGAAGACATTTTTTGAAAAATAATTGTCTATGTGTAAAGTTATTTACCATAGTCATGAGTATATTTCTACTCAAGTTATATCTTATATATTATTTTTTTGAACTTTAATTTAATTTAACCTACATAAAATATTATTATATTAATAATTTTTTATTTAATTAGATTAAAATTTTTAAAAATTAAAATATAAACAATAAAAGCTTTATTATTTTAAGTTTAAATATTTTATTTTTCTATATTATTAATCTTAAATATTTTTAATACTTCAATAATAAACAATATCATATTACTATTTTAATAATAAATAATAAATACTAATTTAATAAATAAGTTATTTATTATTTAGTAATTTTTTAATATTTTAATTTGAGATATAATGTTTTTATATTTTATTAACAAATTTTTATATTAATATTTTAATAATAAATATAAATAAATAATACTTTTGTTATGATTTTAATAATAAATAATTTCAGTATAAAATATATTTTTTTAATATAATTTTTTTAATATTTAAAAATAAATATTAATATATTATTAATATTATATATATTAAAAGTATTAATACTACTTCAAATAAAAAAAATTAATATAAGTAATAATAAATAGTTTTTTAAATGTTGAATACTATAATATTTTAATATTAAATATTAATATAATTGTTTTTAATATTAATAAATTAATTAATAAATAATTTTAAATATTTTATTAGTTAGTTGATATTGCTTGAAAAAAAAGAAAATAAAGTTTCCAAAAAAGTCAAATTACAGAAAAATATTTTTTATTAGCTACTAAACAATGAAAAATCTTTAATTTTTTAAAAGCTAAAAAAAATTCAAAAATTATTTTTCATAAATTATTTTTAATGAACCAAAAGGAGTATAGGAATGGAAACCAAACCCAATGGCTTTTGTGCAACGCCCAAATCTTTGTCTGACGGATTCATAACAAGGCTGGATCATTATCTAAAATTTACAATTCTCCACTAGGGAATGGGGTTCCGTTTCTGAAATTAATTGTTAAAGGCATAAGATATGTTCCCCTTGGCATCTAGATTTCCACAAGATGTTCCATGACAAAGGGTTACCTCCAGTAAGCTTCGGTCCGCCCACAAAAAGATAAAAAATGAATGATGAAATTACTGTTTTATCTTTTTATAAAATATTTTTTATTATTTAATTAAAAAAATTATACCATTAAATATTTTTTTTTTATTTTCAATTTTCACAACCCATTCAAATTAACCTCATAGTTAGTAAAGTCAGCAAGCCCTCCTGCATTGCTCACACTATATTCTACTTGTCGACCATCATGCCAGGCAATAGTTAAAGTGCAGTTTTGTGTTATGAAAAGTTAATGTTATAGTATATTATTTTTTTAATTATAAGTTTTTTATTTATTTTATTATTTGAATTTAATCAGGTTCAAACTAAAAATGAATTCAGGTTAGTATAATATAATAGTTTAAGTATATTAGTTTTTTTAGTTTACTTATTAATTTATTAGTTTATTAATTATTATTTTATAATAATTTAGCATAAATAATATAATTAGGTGTTAAAATTATATAATTTTAATTTAAGTTTTAAATAATTTTATTTTATGCTTTTTATTTTATGATGCATAATTTTATTTTATTTTTATTAAATTTTATATTCTTATAAATGATTTTGTCATTTTAAATTTGATATCTTTAAAGTTATATCGCAAATTTAATTTTTATAGAATTTCGAACTTCACCACACTGAAATTAGTCCATTAACACTTTACAATGCGTCTTTTCCACTCCTTCAAGTCCAAAATTTGACAAGTCATGTACTTATCCATTCGCTTTTGCCTTGTTTGGGTTTAGGGTCGACTTTGGCGCGGTGCAATGAGAGAAAAAAATAAAATAGCACAATAATACACTTATATTCCTAATCTTATTTTTATTTTTTATTATTTTATTAAATATATATTTTATAAATTTTTTATCATTTTCAATTTCATCAAAATCAATTTTATTGTCAATCCACACCCACCTTTTATTGTTTAAAGTTTACAACAAACATTTATGTAATATTTCTAACATTTTTATTGTTGTTTTTACGAAGTATCATAGCTTATCATGCTAATCTAAAAATTGTGGTAGATTATGATGTGCCTTATCTTGATCATTATATTTTCATGTTTAAACTAATCAATTTTAAAATTATTGTTATAAGTTTATGTTTAATCTCATCAATTTTACATTAATTATCATAATTTTATATTTAATTTCATCAATTTTAAATTAATTATCATAATTTTATACTTAATTTCTCAAATTTATATTGATTATCATATTATAAAGAAAATAAATATAGAAATAAAAGCTATGAAAATTATAGAAATATTAAATTGGTAATATGCTTAATAATAATAATAATAATAATTTTTAAAAAATATTTGAATACATCATCAAGTTAATTTTTTTTTAAATTGAATTGAGAATTTAAATTAATTAATCTTAATCTTAATCTAAATATTATTAATTACTGATTTACAGTAAAATCAAATTTTATAAATTTATTGTAAAAATTTCCCAATATAAAAATAAAACGAGAAAAAATGTAAAATGAAAAATGAAAAACCTAAAATGAAAAACGAATGTAACCAAAAAAATAAATAAATAAAATGAAAAACGCGATAGATGAGGGGAGCAAATGCGAAACGGCAAGTTAAAGCAGCGGCAAATTCGTAGAAATTTCCGGACCAAGTGACGTAAGCGATTGCATAATACTTTAGCTGTGAGGCAGAAAAAGGTCCTAGAATAAAACTTATAAGCCCGCGGAATTTTCGAATTTTCTTTAATTTTTCTTTCTTCTTTAAATAATTTCCAGAATCTTACATTATTTATTATTATTATTAATAAAATAATTATTTAATAAATTATCCTTAAAATTTTTTAACTTCAATTATAAAATTAATAAGTATTTTAAAATTATTTTTAATTTATTTAAATTTTGCTTTTTATATATTTTTAAAAACCCACGATAAAATTTTATTTAAGTTGTATAGTAAATTAATCATTATTATTAATGTTAGGAAAGTTCTAGAACGAACTTTATGACTGTAAATACACACTGGCAACCCCTCAGTTTCAGACGCTTGAAAGGAGAAAACCAAAAGCAAAAGAAACTTAAGATTCTAGCTTTTCAATCTTTCTTTGTTTAGTTGAGAATGGCAGAAGAGTTAGTTTTGTTGGATTTCTGGCCAAGTCCATTTGGGATGAGAGTGAGGATTGCTTTGGCTGAGAAAGGGATAAAATATGAGTACAAGGACGAGGATTTGAGCAACAAGAGTGCTTTGCTTCTTCAGATGAACCCTGTTCACAAGAAAATCCCAGTTCTTATCCACAATGGTAAACCTCTTTGTGAGTCACTCATCGAGGTTCAGTACATTGATGAGGTTTGGCCTGATAAATCTCCTTTGCTTCCTTCTCATCCCTACCAAAGAGCTATTGCTAGATTCTGGGCTGATTTTGTTGACAAGAAGGTACTCTTTTATTTTTCAAAAAAAAAAAATTAATTTTTTTTTCAAGTCTAGTTTCTTTGATTTGGCCAGATCGACTTTGAATTTTGTAGGTTTTTTTTAAACCCTTCTACTATCTAAGCTTTTATTCTTAGAGGCGTTTGGTATGTTGAAAATAATCCTTTTACGTTATAATTTAATTTAATGTAAAATAATTATAATATTTAATATTAAGAAAATTGAATGAAACTGTAAAATGATTACAATTCAAATAAATTATAATCATTTTACAGATGGCAAAATTAATTTTATTTAATTTTATTTTAATTATTTTTTTATTATAAATATTTTACTTGAATTTGTATGAATTTGTAATATTATATTAATTAAAATTTAAATTAAAAATAATATATGATAATTTAAAATAACAAATGATGTGTAATATTAATAATATAATTTTTATTTTAATTAATTTTTATTGAAAAATTATTTTTATAGTTATGAGTATTTTTAAAATTTGTCATTACTTTCTCAGCAAAATAATTACATATCAAACGTTACAAAGTTATTTTTTTGTAATTTAAATAGAATTTTACATTGTCATACCAAAAACTGTAAAATTATTTTTTCAGCAATTATATTCTTTACAATTACTTTCACTACAATCACTTTACACTATATTATTTTTCTTGCAAGTTACCAAACATCACCCTAGAACTAGAATGATTATTTGGGTATGAGATTCTTTGTGTTTTATTGTTCTTCTTTTGTTATAAGTGATATTGAATTGCATATTGAAGGATATATGCAATTAACATTGAAACTCGAGACCTTTTGGATCGAATTTATACTTTAATCCTTGGCATCGTTGGGTTGTCTCTTTGATCTTGTTCAAGCCTAGTTTAGTTCAACTTCTTATGGATGCAGTCTAGCTAGCTTGGATCAGAACTTGGAAATAATTAGTTGTTTTTGAATTTTAGTCATTTTATCCAATGAACACAACAAAATCAAGTTAGAAAGTTTGATGTTATTGGTTTATTTCGGAAATAAGTGGGTTATTTTGATAACTTGGTCACATTGAAATTCTAGATCTAATTGATAGTGATGATGATAGTTGATCGACATGATTATTATTCTTATAAACACTTCATATTGTTTGGACTTTGGATTCCTCCAATTCTCGATGGTGACTATTTTGGGAGAACACAATCATTCTCTTGATGTTTTAGTGTTTGTAGTTATTTCATTGTAGATTCTAACCTCCTCTTTGTATGGGACTTGACCGACTAGAAATCTATGCTTAACTTTCACCTGACAATTGGCATTATATATATATATATATATATATATATATATATATATATATATATATATATATATATTTCAACATTTTGTTATCCTTCACATATATCTTGTAAAGCTTAAGTTAGTATATATTGTCTTCTGTTGTCTAATCATCTCTTTGATAATGTAGACCCTGTTGTTCCTAAATTATTGTTTAACCAAATGAAGGTATATGAGCTTGGGAGGAAAATATGGACAACCAAGGGAGAAGAACAAGCAACCGCAAAGAAAGAATTTATAGAGAGCCTGAAGTTGTTGGAAGCAGAGCTTGGAGATAAGCCTTACTTTGGTGGAGAAAATCTTGGTTATGTAGATGTGGCCCTTATTCCATTTTATAGCTGGTTTTATGCCTTTGAGAAGTTTGGCAACTTTAGCACTGAGGCAGAGTGCCCCAAGCTGATCGCATGGGCTAAATGTTGCCTGGAAAAGGAGAGTGTAGCCAAATCTCTTCATGACCAAGAAAAAGTCTATGATTTTGTTTTGCACAAGAGGAAAGTCCTTGGAATTGAGTGAATCGTGGGCAAGACGGTTTCTTTTAACTTCCATGTTTTTATTTATGTTTTCAAATAAATGGGCACTTGGGTGTGCCATGTATGCTTGGGATTGTGATCCCAACTTATTAAAAGTAGGAACTTGGTTGTGCCATTTGTGTTTGGGAGTCGAGATTGTGATTCGAACTTAAGCAATTAATATAGAGGTTCCTACGATTTTTTTTTTGTTGAGAAAAGTAAAGAATTAATGAAGTTCCTATGTTTTACCTTCTTACTCTTTCTACACCTATTCTTATAGCTACTACTATGAATAGATATACAACTTTGAATACTACGAATATATATATATATATATATAAATCATAGCAATTCTGTAAAACTTTCAATTATTGAGATTATCAATAGGTCTGGTACAATATGCTTCTATTACAAAACTCAAAATTTACTCACACATGATTGTTCTACCTAAACAACAAAATTAGTATTTTCATTCTTCTCTCTTGGTTCGTCCATTGGTGGAATTTTTATGGAGTCATCCTTGATATCCTTCCCCCAGAATTATAAGACAGTTATAACCTGTTCAAAACACATTTCAAACCAACCGATTTAGAAAAAAGATTTCCCCCAATCTGCTATCTATCGGTAAAATTCTTTGTTCCATGGGTATTAGCATGGAGCTTAGAATACAAAACTGAAAATAGCATCACAGTGATCCAAAGGAGATTTAAAACAAAGTGGTGGACCTCCTTTAAGATCCCAGAAACTTTATCATTACCAGGAGTCCAGAAATGACTCAAAAACCAAGGACTACTCCATCCAGGACCAGAACATTCACAATTCCTGGCCCAAAAGACTCATTCCAGCGCCCTACTTGCAGCGGCAAAAACAAAGGAAGAATACTTCAGGATAATGAAGGAACACCTCCATGAAGACACAGAATCTTCGGCAGACTCCATTGCTTCAGAAGCTTCGTCCATGGCATCTATCAATCTTGCAGATGACAATGAAGACGACTGTTTCGAGATACTGCCTCCAATTAAGCAGAAAAAGTAGATTGTCGACAAAGTACTATTCAAGCATAGTACCCCGCCTACAAACAAGATACTATTTTTCTATAGTCTCCGCGTGACAAAATCGACAAAGCACTATTTATCTACAGTGTAAAATTTTGTTATAAATAGATGTAACCCCTCTTCCAAAGAGGAACACAATTTTTCACTTCCAAAAACCTCTCTTTGTAAGTTTCTCTCTGGAGAACTCATTCTCCCTCTCTCTCTCTCTTCTCTTTTAATCGATAAACCTGTTTTTAAATCTAGACAAAACCCTAAGCAGCCTTCTTGGCCCAACCCAAAAAACAAAGATATCGTATGTTTTAAATGTGGCAACAAAGGCCATATTTTCAAATATTGTCGAATATCCAAAAAGGTCCAACAGCTCCAAATTGACCAAAACACTCTTAAAAAAATTCAGGTTCTTTTCATCCAAGATTCTTCTGAATCAGAAACTAGCTCAGATGAAACTTTTGATCCCCAGCTAGATGAAATAACCTCTCAATCTGATTCTTCTATCGAACCAAAATCACTCAATATGCTTACTAAAGAGCAAAGCCTTCTTCTTGATATAGTCCAACATATTAATAACCCAGAAATCCAGAAGAAATATCTTGACCAACTCAAAAAATCTCTTGAAACCATTCCAGAGAATAAAACCACCCTTCCAAGCCTTTCAACAAATCTCTATGACCTCAAAACCATTATAGAAAAAAGAAAACCTTCAAAATCTTCCATTTTCATTAACGATATTTACAAAGATATCAAAATCCTCAAATCTGAAGTAAAACATCTCAAAGAAAAATAACAGCATGACTGAAATTATTCAGTCTCTCCTCGCTAAAACAAACTTAGAATCCAGTGATAGTGAAGGTAATGACCAGGATTCTAAAACAGATAAATTAGAAAACCTTGAAACTATTCCAGAAGATTTTCTCTTTGTTTTAAAAGAAATAACTTTTAGAAAATATTTTATCAAAATCTCATTAGTTTTCTCAAATGACTTTAAATTAGATACTATTGCCTTGTTTGACACATGAGCAGATCTAAATTGCATCAAAACAGGTTTAATACCAAAATGGTTTCACCAAACTACCACTGAAAAGCTTACTTCTTCCAATAATTCCAAAATGGATCTTACGTGAAAAACAGAAGCAAGTATTTTAAATAATGGATTCCATATCAAAACTTCTTTTGTTTTAGTTAACGATATTCATCATTCATCTTTTACTACATTGGTCATGACAGGGTTTTTCGTGGTCAAAGTAGTCAAACTGTTTGCAAAAAGATCCTAATTCATTCTTGGATTGCCTGAGTTCCTTTTTCAAGCGTTTTCTGAGTTTGAGGTCTTGACAAATTAATTGGCTTTGATTTTGGGTAAAACTGATTAGTTCACCATAGGTTAATTGATCATATGGGATTATATGGGTTTCCATTGTTTCTCTAATTTTGTATCTAACCTTTTCTCCTAAGAGAGTTAGAAGACCTGCAAGAAATTTTTCGTTTCAGAATGGTTGATTTGAGTCATCCCTAAGCATAACTCTAGTGAGAAAGGTGGATTTGTACCACTGGAATTTACTAAGTTTTCTACATTTGAGATTTGACAATAAGTCAGCGTTTTTATCTTTAAGATGTGAAGGATCTCCTATAAAGTGTTTGACGATTGCAAATATAAGAGTTGAAACCACATCTTGAATTGGATTTCCTAGGTGATCTAAGATTGGTTCATCTTCATCACCGGTTGGGATAGCATTTAAGATATCTAGATGATCAGAAGGTTTTAGATGGTAACCCCACCATCCTTTGAGTTGTCTTGAAAATCCTGCTATAAGAAATTCAACAACCGTTTTGTCAGTCGTATTTTGCTGGGTTTTATACGCATTTGACACCATTGTCATTTCCTGTAGGAGATTGAGGATTTGATATTCGGACATTCCATCTATATTCCATTCATAGATAGAAAACGCATTATACCTTGGTTGGACTATTGTACGTGGTTGGTTTCTTAGTTCAATTTTTGGATACCTAGACTGAATAGCGAGGGGCTTCGGGTTATACCACTGGATTTTATTAATTCTTGGAGAAGAGGATTGTTCATCTTCAGAAGAGCTTAGGCCAGATGTTTGGCTAAGTTTTTGTAGAACAGAGACATTTTATTGGGTTTCTTCAGCTTGTTTTGATGTTTGACTAGAAGAATGAATAATCAAAGAATCTAATTTTTGCTGGATAGCTTGGAGGAATTCGAGTCTGTTTGAAGATATTTCAGTTTTTCAGAGCTTGAAAGGTGATAGGGTTTGAACACAAGGTTAGCTTTTTGGTGTTTTGTTGTTGGTTTTGAAGTAGTGGTTTGGCTATTCGTCGTGACCGAAGGTGTTGCCTGATCGAGACGAGAGAGTTGTTTGCTAATGGTCTTGAGAGAAACATTAGTGAAGTTGTTTTGTAAAACAATATTTTTAATATTAATAGAATTAGATTCTTTGGGAATTTTAACTAGACAGGCGTCGACTTTTTGTTCGCCAAGTGAGAAAGAAACATTCCTGAAATGAGGATGGTCTGATTCAACAGTTCTAGAGACAGTTTCCCAAATAGGAGTCTTTTTCCTAAGGGTGATTGGATTGAGGGTTTTGAAAGGATAAGAAATACTATGTTCTTTGGCATGCATTTCAAACCAATCGAAGAATAAAATATGAACTTTGTTTTATAAAACAAAATCATAAAATTGATTCTGAATTTCTTTTCTTGAAGAAAGGAAGTTTTTGAAAAATCACAATCTTTTTTCAGTATTTTCTGCAGAGTAAAAATCATTGTGCAGATAAGTTTTGTCAAGGACAAAATCTTTTTCAAGAACAATTAGCTCATTCGCCATGTTTTCAGTTATGACTGAGGCTGGAGGAGATTCTGGGGGGGAATGGTTTTGTGCTTGTTGGTACACAGGTTGGGGAATATTTTTTGAAAAATCAATATTTTCTAAAGTAGTGGATGGTATATCAGAAGTAGAATACACTCAACGGTGCCTAAAAGGGAGTCTTGAAAATTTTTGAATCTGACATCTCTAAGAGTTGCTAAGATTGAAGTGTTTAGTCCTTCCTTGGTTAAAGGTTTGAGACCTATTTGGACAAGTCCTATATGGATATATCTATACCATTTTTTAGAATGCTTTTCTAAGGATTCCTGAGAAAGAAGAGGAATGGTTTCAAAAGGTTTTGAGAGTTGGATATCTCTGTCATGGGTCAATCAGGTTGATTGACTCAAATCTGAAGTAAAACATCGCAAAGAAAAACAACAGCATGACTCTGAAATTATTCAGTCTCTCCTCGCTAAAACAAACTTAGAATCCAGCGATAGTGAAGGTAATGACTGGGATTCTAAAACAGATAAATTAAAAAATCTTGAAACTATTCCAGAAGATTTTCTTTTTGTTTTAAAAGAAATAACTTCTAGAAAATATTTTATCAAAATCTCATTAGTTTTCTCAAATGACTTTAAATTAGATACTATTGCCTTGTTTGACACATGAGCATATCTAAATTGCATCAAAACAGGTTTAATACCAAAACGGTTTCACCAAACTACCACTGAAAAGCTTACTTCTTCCAATAATTCCAAAATGGATCTTACGGGAAAAACAGAAGCAAGTATTTTAAATAATGGATTCCATATCAAAACTTCTTTTGTTTTAGTTAACGATATTCATCATTCTCTCATTTTAGGGACACTTTTCAGTAATTTGATTACTTCCTATAAAGTCACTTATGATGGCATATCTTTCAAAACAAAACTATCAAATTAAATTTTGATTTTACGGAAAAACCTAAAACACGAAATCTTAATATTATAAAAGCCAACTCAATTTACAATAATGAAATAGCTTTACTTATAAAAAGAAAGCAAAATGATATTCTATTTTTAAAACAAAACCTCCAATTTCACAAAATTGAACGACAGCTCAAAACAGAATCCTTTCAAATTCAGATTTCAAAAATCAAAACCCAAATTGAACAAGAAATTTGCTCAGATTTACCAAATGCTTTTTGGAATAGGAAACAACATGTCGTTGACCTTCCTTATGAGCCTAATTTTAATGAAAAAATATTCCTACTAAAGCTAGGCCAATCCAAATGGAATGTTATGCCCTTTGGTTTAAAAAATGCCTCCTCAGAATTCCGAAGAATTATGAATGATATTTTCAATCCTTATTCTAAATTCTGTATTGTCTATATTGATGATGTTCTAGTCTTTTCCAATTCGGTTGAACAACATCTAAAACATCTAAAAACCTTCTTCTATGTCATCAGACAAAATAGTTTAGTAGTCTCAGCCAAAAAAATTTCTCTATTCCAAACAAAAATTAGGTTTCTAGGACATTTATTCCTAGAATGAATGTAGAATGAACATTTAGCTCCCTCAAAATAACATTTAAACCTGATATAGCTAAATGTTCATCCTCAAATCCAAAAAATGTTTACAAAAATCAGGTTTCTATATGGATATATCTATACCATTTTTTGGAATGCTTTTCGAAGGATTCCTGATAAAGAAGAGGAATGGTTTCTGTTGAGTTAATGTATTTTGAAATGACAAAACAAGTAAATTCAATAATATAAAGATGATATAAAAACATGTTTAGAGGTTATCAGTACCAGAACTTAAAGTTCTGTTGATGAGAGATCGATCTGGCTTATGAAAGATCGATCTCCTGGGTTTTCTATAGTTGAGAGATCGATCTGGGTTATGAGAGATCGATCTCCTGGGTTTGTCTTGGATGAGAGATCGATCTCAGGAAGACATGAGATCGATCTGCCAAGCTTTGAACCAGTACAAAGGTATTAAGGAAGAGTGAGATCGATCTATAAGGGTTAAGAGATCGATCTGCCTAATACTGGAGTTGAGGGATCGATCTGATCTAGGAAGAGATCGATCTCCCTTAAAGCATAGACTGTAGATCGATCTGTAAGATCGATCCACACTCAAACAGAGAGCTTATGAGATCGATCTGGTAAGGAAGAGATCGATCTCCTCAAAGTCAAAAAGCTAAGGAGATCGATCTGGGGTATTGAGAGATCGATCTCCCCACTACGAGATTGCATGGCAGATCAATCTGAAGATCGATCTTGCCTCAAACAGAGAGATTGGAAGATCGATCTCCCCTATCATTTTCAAATTAACAGATCGATCTGCTAACCTATGAGATCGATCTCCTTGTGTTATTGTGCTTTGATCTTGCAGGATTTATAACTAAGAGATCGATCTGGCCAAGATGACAGATCGATCTGGCACTCTACTGGAGGTACCCAACGGCTAGTTTCTGCAAAATCTCAACGGAAAAAATAGCATTTAATGCTCCAACTACCAATCCTTCAGTATTTAACCAAGCATTGAAGACAATGAGAAGTGAGACACTATTGCTGCACATTTCTTACATTCTCAAGAGTTTAATACTTTCATTCCTTGTGTCTTCATTCCTCATTTATTGAGTTTGTTGTATAAGCTTAAGTGCAAAAGCTGTAATTGTCCTACCCACACTAAAAGCTTGATTCTGTATTCATCCTTACCTTAGAAGAGAAGAGGATTGTTCCTCAGTGAGATAAAATTGTAAAAGGGTGAATACATCTTTGTATTGCAAAGGGTAGAGAGGTTATTCCTTAACCTGAAAAAGGAAGATTGTAACTTCTGTTGAAGGAGAGAAAGAAAGCACTTGACAAGAGGGTCAAGGAGAGAGGACGTAGGCAAGAGTTTGGTCGAACCTCTATAAGCGATTGTGTTTGTTTCTCCCTTCCCTATCTTGCATTAAATTGTTTAATTTTATTATATTGCTCACTATCATTTGCTAATTAAATTAGGATTAATTTAAAATTTGCCATAAATATTAGAAAACCGATTCACCCCCCTCTCGGTAGAGCCAACAATTGGTATCAGAGCTAGGACTCTTTAATCATATAGGAACAACTTCCTAAGAGTTAGAAACGATCAAATGGCTCACAACAATGTAGCAACTAGTTTGGTAGGAGAGGGGCACTCTACGGTTAGACCTCCTATGTTCAATGGAGAACATTATGCTTACTAGAAGACTAGGATAATGTTGTTCATTCAAGTAAATGACTATGAGGTGTGGAGGATCATAATTAAAGGACCTCAAATCCCTACAAAGAGAATAGAGGGAAGAGATATCCCTAAAGAAGAAGATGAATGGGATTCAAATGATATTAAATGTGCTCAGCTAAATGCTAAAGCTATGCACACATTATTTTGTGCCTTAGGTCCAAATGAATATAATAGAGTCTCCGAGTGTGATAATGCCAAACAAATTTGGGACAAATTGGCAATAACTCATGAGGGTGCTACCCAAGTGAAGGAGACTAAGGTAGGGATGCTCACACATGATTATGAGCTTTTTAGGATGAAGGAAGGAGAATCAATTAGTGATATGTTCACTAGATTCACGGATGTTATTAATGGATTAAAGTCCTTAGGAAAGATATACTCTAATATTGAAATGGTCAAGAAAATATTAAATAGCTTACCTAAATCATGGGAAGCTAAAGTGACTGCAATTGAGGAATCTAAGGATCCTTACACATTGTCTTTAGATGAATTAATAGGATCTCTACTCACTTATGAGATGAAATTAAGAAGAAATGAAGAGCCACCCAAGAAAGTGGGAGTTGCTCTAAAATCCACTGCTCAAGAGGAGATTAAGAATGAGAGTGGTAGTGAAGAGGACCTTGAGATGGCAATGTTTGCCAAAAGATTTAACAAGTTCATGAGGATGAGAGCTAGTGGTAGTAATAGGAGAAACAATAAGAGAGATCAAGAAGAAGTAGGTAGAAAAGATTCAATTGTGTGTTATGAATGTAAAAAAACAGGACACATAAAATTTAACTGCCCTCTTCTTAAAAGGTCCAATGATAGGTTCCACAAAAAGAAGGCAATGGTAGCAACATGGAGCGACAGTAACTGCTCCGATGATGACTCAAATGAGGACATTGCCAACTTATGCTTCATGGCTATTGAGGATGAAAATGTAACTTCAAACCTCAATAATTATTCCTTTGATGAATTGCAAGATGCATTTGATGATCTTGCATTAGAGTATGAATGCATGAGCATGAAATATAAAAAGATAATATCCAAATTAAGAAAAGAAAATGAGTTGATGCTAAGGGACAAATTAGAATGCGAAAAGAAATTAGAAATTTCAAATCGTGAAATTTGTGATCTTAAAGAGAAAAATGGCAATCTACATAATTCCTTTAATAGGTTCCACATGGGTCAACAAAAGTTGGATAGCATGCTAGAGACCCAAAGGGCATTCTTTGACAAAAATGGGTTAGGATATAATGCAAAAAGTAGAGAGACTCATCTTAAAAGCTTTGTTGCTAGAAATAGTATAAATAAACTATCAACTTCTTGTTCATATTGCAATAGGAAGGGACATGCATCACATAATTGCAATATAAAAATGAGATCTCTTAAAGGAAAAATAGTAAAAAGGATATGGATTCCAAAAGAAGTAATTCACTCTAAGAATGTTAATGCATTAGCTAAATGGATCCCAAAGGGATCAAGAATTGCATTCACTAACCTCAAAGGACCCAAGAGAATTTGGGTACCTAAGACTTGAGTTGGAATTTTTTTGTAGGTAATTGAGCATGGCCACAAAGCTAAAACAAAGGAAGCATGGTACTTGGATAGTGGATGCTCAAGGCACATGACGGGAGATAGAAGCCACTTCAACTCTTTTAAATCAAAGGTTGGTGGAGAGGTCACATTTGGGGACAACTCCAAAGGCCAAGTTGAAGGAAGTGGCTCAATAGGTAATGACTATTTTTCATTAGAAAAGGTATTACTTGTTAGGGGTCTAAAGCATAACTTACTAAGCATAAGTCAACTTTGTGACAAAGGTTACAAAGTAATTTTTGATTGCATGAAATGTCATGTTGTAGATCCTAAGTCAAACAAGGTACTTTTTCTAGGTCATAGGCAAGGTAATATATATATTGTCTATCTTAATGAACTCAAAAATGAAAATATATGCCTAATGGTAGACAATAAAAAGTAATCTTGGTTATAGCATAGAAGACTAGGTCATGCTAGCATGCATGTGCTATCTAAGTTAGCTAGAAAGGATCTAGTCATAGGTTTACCCAAGCTATCCTTTGATTATGAAGAAATATGTGAAGCTTGTGTTAAAGGAAAACACAAAAGGACAACATTTAAGCCTAAGAATGTTGTATCCACCACTAGGCCTCTTCAATTACTTCACTTAGATTTATTTGGACCAACTAGAACAACTAGTCTAGGTGGGAAACACTATGGATTTGTAATAGTTGATGATTACACTAGGTTTACTTGGATGTTCTTTTTAAGAGTAAAAAATGAAGCCTTAGAAAAATTCATAGCCTATACAAAAATTACTCAAAATGAAAAAGGGTATACAATAACTAGCATTAGAAGTGATCATGGCAAGGAATTCGAAAACATAGGATTTGACAAGTATTGCAATGATCAAGGAATTAGTCATAACTTCTCAGCCCCTAGGACACCACAACAAAATGGAGTAGTTGAAAGAAGAAATAGAACCTTGGAAGAAATGGCTAGAACCATGTTGTGTGAGAATAATTTGCCAAAGTATTTTTGGGCTGAAGCTATAAACACATCTTGCTATATAATTAATAGAGCTATGATTAGGCCCATGCTTAAGAAAACTCCTTATGAGCTCTACAAAGGTAAAAAGCCTAACATTAGTTACTTCCATCCCTTTGGCTGCAAATGTTTTGTCTTAAATAATGGGAAAGATAATTTAGGAAAATTTGATGCCAAAAGTGATGAAGGAATCTTTCTAGGGTACTCATTGAATTCAAAGGCTTATAGAGTATATAACAAAAGAACATTAATGGTTGAAGAATCTATTCATGTTATATTTGATGAGTCAAATGATGTATCTAAAGATTCAACCAATGATGAGGATGTTGGAATATTTGATGAAAACTTGGAGGAAATTCCAAACTTAGAAGATGATTTACTAGAAAAACTTAACTTGAATAAAGAAGATGAAGAAATAGAGATATTAGAGAGAGAGTCTAGAGCACCAAGAGAGTTAGGATATGTAAAAGATTGTGAAATAGTAGGAGATCCAACTCTTGGAGTTAGAACTAGATCATCTCTAAGAAATATGTGTCAATATATAGCCTTTGTATCTCAAATAGAACCTAGGAATGTCAATGAAGCTTTAGATGACAATAATTGGTTCTTAGCAATGCAAGAAGAATTAAATCAATTTGAGAGAAGCAAAGTATGGAAACTAGTTCCTAGGCCTAGTGATCACTCTATAATTGGAACTAAATGGATATTCAAGAACAAGATGGATGAAAATAGTGTGATCATAAGGAATAAGGCTAGGTTAGTTGCACAAGGATATAGACAAGAGGAAGGTATAGATTATGATGAAACCTATGCACCGGTAGCTAGATTAGAGGCAATAAGAATGTTACTTGCCTTTGCATGCTATAAAAACTTCAAGTTATATCAAATGGATGTAAAAAGTGCATTCTTAAATGGTTTCATTAATGAAGAAGTCTATGTTGAACAACCTCCTGGCTTTGAAAATCATGAATTTCCTGAACATGTTTTTAAATTATCTAAGGCACTCTATGGCTTGAAACAAGCTCCTAGAGCTTGGTATGAAAGGTTGTCAAAATTTTTAATAGAAAATGGATTTTCAAGAGGAAAAGTGGATACCACTTTATTCATCAAAAATAAAAATAAGGATTTATTAGTTGTACAAGTGTATGTAGATGATATTATTTTTGGATTAACTAATGAGTCTTTATGTCAAGAGTTTCCTAAGATCATGCAAGGTGAGTTTGAAATGAGCATGATGGGAGAACTCACATTCTTCTTGGGACTTCAAGTATGTTGGCTCTACCGAGAGGGGGGGTGAATCGGTTTTCTAACAACTATGACAGATTTTAAATTAATCACAATTTAAACACAAATGATAATGAATAAAACAGTACAATATAACAATTTAATGCAGAGAGAAGGGAAGAGAAACAAACACAGTCACTTATAGAGGTTCGGCCAAACTCTTGCCTACGTCCTCTCTCCTTGACCTTCTTGTCAAGAGCTTTCTTTCTCTCTTTCAATAGAGCTTACAAATTTCCTTTTACAGGTTAAGGAATAACCTCACTACCTTTGGCAATACAGAAAAAGTATTCAGCCTCTTACAATATACTCTCACTGAGGAACAATCCTCTTCTCTTTTAAGATAAGACTGAATACAATTTAATGCTTTAAAGTGGTAGGACAAGTGTAGCTATTTTGCACTTAAGCTTTTACAATGATTCTCAATGAATGAGCAGTAGGGACACAAAGAATGAAAGAATTAAAGCTTGAGAATGTTTGGAATATGCAGCAATAGTATCTCACTTCTCTTTGTCTTCAATGCTTGGTTAAATACTGAAGGATGGGTAGTTGGAGCATTAAATGCTATTCTTCCCGTTGTGTTTTTGCAGAAACTAGCCGTTGGGTGCCTCCAGTAGAGTGCCAGATTGATCTGCCTTCTTGGCCAGATCGATCTCTTAGTTATAAATCCTGCAAGATTGAAGCACAAATACACAAGGAGATCGATCTCATAGGTTAGCAGATCGATCTGTTAGTTTAAAAGTAATGAGGCAGATCGATCTGTCGAATAGGCAGATCGATCTCCTTAACTCTCTGTTTGAAGCAAGATCGATCTCCAGATCGATCTGCCATGCAATCTCGTAGAGAGGAGATCGATCTCTCAACAACACAGATCGATCTCTTTAGCTCTCTGACTTTGAGGAGATCGATCTCTTCCTTACCAGATCGATCTCTCAACTCTAGTATTTAGCCAGATCGATCTCTTAACCCTTGCAGATCGATCTCATTCTTCCTAAATGCCTTTGTACAGATTTAAGGCTTGCCAGATCGATCTCTTCCATCATGAGATCGATCTCTCATCAAGTAAAAGCCCAGGAGATCGATCTCTCATACCCCAGATCGATCTCTCATCAGCAGAACTCTAAGTTCTGGTACTAATAACATCTAAACATGTTTGTATATCATTTTAACATTATTGAATTAACTTGTTTTGTCATTTCAAAATACATTAACTCAACAATCTCCCCCTTTTTGATATGACAAAACTCATCAATTTAAACATGTTTAGTGATTTTGCAAAACTCCCCCTTTTTGTGAGCTTTTGACTTTATTATGACTTTGTTAATAACTTAACTCCCCCTCAGTTAAATCTTAACTCCCCCTCAATTAAATCATAACTCCCCCTCAATTAAATCATTCAATTACATCATTCTTTTAAACCTTTAACACAACCACAACACATGTTTCTTCTCCCCCTTTTTGTCATATCAATCACATACTAAAGAGAAGATTCATGGCATTTCAAAATCAACATTTTCATTAACTCATCAATCAAATCACATTTCATTCAAGCAAATTTTTCACAGATAACATCAAGTAGCTTAACAATGTTGTAACTACACTAAATCTAAGCACCTAATGCCTATTGTGAGGGAGGATCACGATCCATAAGATTCTCAACATGCGTGCATGTTACTTGGAGCTCATCGAACATCGCCTCTTGAGTCTCTTGAATCCTATCCACTCGTTGGGTTAAGTCCTCGATCATACGCCGCTGAGTGGCAAAGCCGTCATTAATCTGCTGACTGAGGTCCGTCACCATCGTTATGAGCATCTCCAATTCAGCAGGAGACGATGTTGGTGCAGTGGGCAGAGCCGATGGTTCCGCAGCTGGTGCAGCAGGTTGGTGTGCTGGTTCATCAGTGGGGTCCTCCTCAGCCTCAGCAGGTTGCTGTTCTTGCTTTTTCGTCCACTCTCCTCGAAAATTTTTGTAGTACCCCATATGATGTAGGGTCCCAATGTTAAGCACGCTTTTGGGAGATGGTAGCTCGCCAGTTTCGCCGCTGCAGTTGATACCAAGGCGGTGGAGAAGATAAGCCACTGGTTGTGGAAAAACTATTGTGGTAGCTTGGCCACGCACAATCTTCAGCCAATCTTCGTATATAAAGTGAGGAAGGTTAGGTTTTTGGCTTGAGGTGTGAATGTGATGGAGCCAAAAACGATCTAGACGCCTAACGGTAGAATGACGAGTACCGAAAGGGCGGAGGTTCCACGAGATTATGAGGTGGAGTAACCGAAGGTGCATTGGAAGGTTACTCGCCTTGTCCCCGGGGAGTTCAAACGCAAAGGGGACTTCCTCATCCTCATTTCTTAAGCCTTCATCGCGTATATCAAATACTTTGGCTAGAACTTCAGAGTCAATTATAATGGATTGACCCATGACGAAGGTTTTGAAGGCTAGGATTTTGCAGGTGTCATCGGGGTCATAAACGAGTTCGGCATTGGAAAAGAATGCGCGAACGAGATTTGGAGGGACAGGAGTGTTGATTCTTAAGAAGTTTGTCCAACCAAATTCCTCAAACTTTGACATGTATGGAAAGTCTATGTGATTGAGGAATGAAAAATCGATAGTGCGCCAATGCTTGATTGGCATGGTTGAAAAATATTCCTCATACCGCTTTCTTTTTGCTGGTGTTTTAAAACACCGATTGAAGGAAGCGATAGGAGGTGGAGGAATGGGTTGTGATGAGGAACCTGCCTCAGTGGTTCTAGGGGGTTTGATTCCTACTTTCTTAAGTCTAGGCATTATTCGAGACTCTAGATTCGTCTAAACAATTTCAACAGTGAGAAAAGCAATGAAACAGTACCTAGGTTTGACCTAGAATCAAAATGAGCACAAATTGAAGATAGATTTTGAGAAAATCAGTAAGAAATGTTGGTTACAATACCAGATTTTGACACCGAGACGCAAGGAGGACCGTACAGAGATCGATCTGAAGAGGAATCGGAGGAAAAGATGCGAGGGAAAATTGGAAATTTTGAAGATTGGGTTTCTGAAATTTGGGAATTTTACGCGGGTATTTATAGTCCAGGGCACAGGAGATTGATCTGTCGAGGTGACAGATCGATCTGTCATTTCCAGAAAGCCAAGGAAGATCGATCTGTCGTAAGGCCAGATCGATCTGGTCGCAAACAGAGGCTTAAGGAGATCGATCTGTTATACACAGATCGATCTGTCGTTTAACAGAGGCTTAGGAAGATCGATCTGCCAAATGCAAAGATCGATCTGTAGAATGCGAAAGCTTGAAGAGATCGATCTGTCGTGTGGACAGATCGATCTGCCTTTAAACAGAGACGTAAGGAGATCGATCTTATGGTTAGAAGATCGATCTGCTTAGCTTAACCTTGATGATTTAGGCTAGTTGGAGGTATGGAGATCGATCTATATTGCAAGGAGATCGATCTCTCATCCTCATTGCCAGAAAATCTTTGCAAAAACTCATTTAAAATCAATTTGAAACCAAGATTTTTGAAACACAAAAAATCCTAAGGCTTATCCATGAGTCCTAATTCACCTCTAAGGATACAAAACCTATCTCTATCAAGGGGTTTGGTGAATATATCAGCTATTTGATGTAGAGTGTCAATGTACTCTAAAATTATATCCCCTTTTTGTACATGGTCTCTAAGAAAGTGATGTCTAATTTCTATGTGCTTGGTTCTGGAGTGTTGTATAGGATTCTTAGATAGATTAATGGCACTGGTATTATCACATTTAATAGACACTTGTTTCATGTCAATACCATAATCTCTCATTTGTTGTTTAATCCACAACACTTAAGCACTACAACTACCAGCTGCTATATACTCAGCTTCAGTTGTGGACTGAGCTACACTGTTTTGCTTCTTGGAGAACCAAGAAATTAACCTATTTCCTAAGAATTGGCAAGTACCTGAAGTACTTTTCCTATCTATTTTGCAGCCTCCAAAATCAGCATCTGAAAATGCATGAAGGGCAAAAGTAGAGTCCTTGGGGTACCAAAGTCCTAGTGAGGGAGTGTCTTTGAGGTATCTAAAGATTCTCTTAGTTGCCAATAGATGTGATTCCCTAGGAGATGATTGAAATCTAGCACAAAGGCACACACTAAACAATATATCTGGTCTACTAGCAGTTAAATAAAGCAAAGAACCAATCATAGACCTATAGAGTTTAGTGTCTACACACTTACCACTTTCATCTTTGTCAAGCTTGATGTTGGTGCCCATTGGAGTGGTTTGAGGTTTGCAATTGTCCATCCCAAATCTCTTGAGCAAGTCCTTGGTGTACTTTGCTTGATTGATGAATGTTCCATCCTTTGTTTGCTTCACTTGAAGTCCCAAGAAGAATGTGAGTTCTCCCATCATGCTCATCTCAAATTCTCCTTGCATGATCTTAGCGAATTCTTGGCATAAAGACTCATTAGTTGAACCAAAAATAATATCATCTACATATACTTGTACAACTAGTAAGTCCTTATTTTTATTTTTTATGAATAATGTGGTGTCTACCTTTCCTCTTGAGAACCCTTTTTCTATTAAGAACTTTGACAACCTTTCATACCAAGCTCTAGGAGCTTGTTTTAACCCATAAAGTGCCTTAGATAATTTGAAAACATGTTCAGGAAATTCATGATTTTCAAATCCGGGAGGTTGCTCTACATAGACTTCTTCATTAATGAAACCATTCAAGAATGCACTCTTTACATCCATTTGATATAATTTGAAATCTTTATAACATGCAAAGGCAAGTAACATTCTTATTGCCTCTAATCTAGCTACCGGTGCATATGTTTCATCATAGTCTATGCCTTCCTCTTGTCTATAGCCTTGAGCAACTAGCCTAGCCTTATTCCTTATGATCACACTATTTTCATCCATCTTGTTCTTGAATATCCATTTAGTTCCAATTATTGAGTGAGCACTAGGCCTAGGAACTAGTTTCCATACTTTGCTTCTCTCAAATTGATTTAATTCTTCTTGCATTGCTAGGAACCAATTATTGTCTTCTAAGGCTTCATTGACATTCCTAGGTTCAATTTGAGATACAAAGGCTATATATTGGCACATATTCCTTAGGGATGATCTAGTTCTAACTCCAAGAGTTGGATCTCCTACTATTTCACAATCTTTTACATATCCTAACTCTCTTGGTGCTCTAGGCTCTCTTTCTAAAACCTCTATTTCTTCTTCATCTTCTTTATTCAAGTCAAGCTTTTCTAGAAAGTCATCTTCTAAGCCTTCATCAAATATTCCAACATTTTCATCATTGGTTGAATCTTTAGATATATTATTTGATTCATCAAATATAACATGAATAGACTCTTCAACCACTAATGTTCTTTTGTTATATATTCTAAAGGCCTTTGAATTCAATGAATATCCTAGAAAAATTCCCTCATCACTCTTGGCATCAAATTTTCCTAAGTTATCTTTTCCATTATTTAGAACAAAGCATTTGCAGCCAAAAGGATGGAAGTAACTAATGTTAGGCTTCTTGCCTTTGTAGAGCTCATACGGAGTTTTCTTTAGCATGGGTCTTATCATAGCTCTATTAATTATATAACATGATGTGTTTATAGCTTCAGCCCAAAAGTACTTTGGCAAGTTATTTTCACATAACATGGTCCTAGCCATCTCTTCCAAAGTTCTATTTCTTCTCTCAACTACACCATTTTGTTGTGGTGTCCTAGGGGCTGAAAAATTATGGCTAATTCCTTGATCATTGCAATACTCATCAAATCCTATATTTTCAAATTCTTTGCCATGATCACTTCTAATGCTTGTTATTGTATATCCTTTTTCATTTTGAGTCACCTTTGAGTAAGTTATGAATTTTTCTAAGGCTTCATTTTTTACTCTCAAAAAGAACACCCAAGTGTATCTAGTGTAATCATCAACTATTACAAAGCCATAGTGTTTCCCTCCTAGGCTAGTGGTTCTAGTTGGTCCAAACAAGTCTAAATGCAGTAATTGAAGAGGCCTAGTGGTGGATACACTATTCTTAGGCTTAAAAGTTGTTCTCTTGTGTTTTCCTTTAACACAAGCTTCACATATATCTTCATGATCAAAGGATATTTTGGGTAAGCCTATAACTAGATCCTTTCTAGCTAATTTGGATAGCACATGCATGCTAGCATGACCTAGTCTTCTATGCCATAACCAAGATTCCTTTTTGTTGTCTACCATTAAGCATATGTTTTCATTTTTGAGTTCATTAAGGTAGACTATATATATGTTACCTTGCCTATGACCTAGAAGGAGAATTTTATTTGACTTAGGATCTATAACATTACATTTCATGCAATCAAAAATTACTTTGTAACCTTTGTCACAAAGTTGACTAATGCTTAGTAAGTTATGCTTTAGACCCCTAACAAGTAATACTTTTTCTAAAGAGAAATGATCATTACCTATTGAGCCACTTCCTTCCACTTGGCCTTTGGAGTTGTCCCCAAAAGTGACTTCTCCACCAATTTTCGATTTGAAGGAATTGAAATGGCTTTTATCACCCGTCATGTGCCTTGAGCATCCACTATCTAAGTACCAAGCTTCCTTTGTTTTAGCTTTGTGGCTATGCTCAATCACCTAAAAAAAATAAACACGCTCAAGTCTTAGGTACCCAAATTCTCTTGGGTCCTTGGAGGTTAGTAAATGCAATTCTTGATCCCATTGGGATCCATTTTGCTAATGCATTGCAGTCCTTGGAATGAATTACCTCTTTTGGAATCCATATCCTTTTTACAATTTTTCTTTTAAGATTCCTTATCTTTATATTGCAATAATGTGACTTATGTCCCTTCTTATTACAATATGAACAAGTAATTGCAGGTTTATTCATGCTCTTCCTAGCAATAAAACTCTTAAGATGGGTCTCCCTACTTTGTGCATTATACCCTAAGCCATTTTTGTCAAAAAATGCCCTTTGGGTTTCTAACATGCTATCTAGCTTTTGTTGCCCCATGTGAAATCTATTAAAGGAGTTATGTAAATTGCTATTTTTCTCCTTAAGGTCACAAATTTCTAGATTTGCAATCTCTAGTTTCTTCTCACATTCCAATTTATCTTTTAACATTATCTCATTTTCCCTTTTTAATTTAGATATTAACTTTTTATACTTCATGCTCATAGATTCATACTCTAATGCTAAATCATCAAATGCATCTTGCAGTTCATCAAAAGAGTATTCATTGATATTGGAAGTTACCTTTTCATCATCATCAATTGCCATGAAGCATAGGTTGGCAATGTCCTCATTTGATTCATCATCGGAGCAGTCACTGTCACTCCATGTTGCTACCATTGCCTTCTTTTTATGAAACCTATCATTGGATCTTTTGAGAAGAGGGCAGTTAAACTTTATGTGTCCAGGTTTTTTACATTCATAACACACAATAGAGTCTTTTCTACCTACTTCCTCTTGTTCTCTCCTATTGTTTCTCCTATTGCTATTACTAGCTCTCATCCTCATGAATTTATTAAATCTTTTGGCAAACATTGCCATCTCAATATCCTCCTCACTGCCACTCTCATTTTTAATCTCCTTTTCAGCAGTGGATTTTAGAGCAACACCCACTTTCTTGGGTGGCTCTTCATTTCTTTTAAGCTTCATCTCATAAGTTAGCAAGGAACCTATTAATTCATCTAAGGACAATGTGTGTGGATCCTTAGATTCCTCTATTGCTGTCACTTTAGCTTCCCATGATTTAGGTAAGCTATTTAAAATTTTCTTTACCATTTCAATGTTAGAATATATTTTTCCTAAGGACTTTAGTCCATTAATTACATCTGTAAATCTAGTGAACATATCACTAATCGATTCTCCTTCCTTCATCCTAAAAAGCTCATAATCATGTGTGAGCATACCTACTTTTGTCTCCTTCACTTGGGTTGTACCCTCATGAGTTATTACCAATTTATCCCATATTTGCTTGGCATTATCACACCCGGAGACTCTATTATATTCATTAGGACCTAAAGCACAAAATAATGTGTGCATAGCTTTAGCATTTAGTTGTGCACATTTAATGTCATTAGAATCCCATTCATCTTCTTCTTTGGGGATATCTCTTCCCTCTATTTTCTTTGTAGGGATTTGAGGTCCCTTAACTATAATTCTCCATACTTCATAGTCATTTGCTTGTATGAATAGCATCATCCTAGTCCTCCAATATGAAGAATGTTCACCATTGAACATGGGAGGTCTAACTGTGGAATGCCCCTCTCCTATCAAACTAGTTGCTACATTGTTAAGAGCCATTTGATCGTTTTCTAACTCTTAGGAAGTTGTTCCTACGTGATTAAAGAGTCCTAGCTCTGATACCAATTGTTGGCTCTACCGAGAGGGGGGTGAATCGGTTTTCTAACAACTATGGCAGATTTTAAATTAATCACAATTTAAACACAAATGATAATGAATAAAACAGTACAATATAACAATTTAATGCAGAGAGAAGGGAAGAGAAACAAACACAGTCACTTATAGAGGTTCGGCCAAACTCTTGCCTACGTCCTCTCTCCTTGACCTTCTTGTCAAGAGCTTTCTTTCTCTCTTTCAATAGAGCTTACAAATTTCCTTTTACAGGTTAAGGAATAACCTCACTACCTTTGGCAATACAGAAAAAGTATTCAGCCTCTTACAATATACTCTCACTGAGGAACAATCCTCTTCTCTTTTAAGATAAGACTGAATACAATTTAATGCTTTAAAGTGGTAGGACAAGTGTAGCTATTTTGCACTTAAGCTTTTACAATGATTCTCAATGAATGAGCAGTAGGGACACAAAGAATGAAAGAATTAAAGCTTGAGAATGTTTGGAATATGCAGCAATAGTATCTCACTTCTCTTTGTCTTCAATGCTTGGTTAAATACTGAAGGATGGGTAGTTGGAGCATTAAATGCTATTCTTCCCGTTGTGTTTTTGCAGAAACTAGCCGTTGGGTGCCTCCAGTAGAGTGCCAGATCGATCTGCCTTCTTGGCCAGATCGATCTCTTAGTTATAAATCCTGCAAGATTGAAGCACAAATACACAAGGAGATCGATCTCATAGGTTAGCAGATCGATCTGTTAGTTTAAAAGTAATGAGGCAGATCGATCTGTCGAATAGGCAGATCGATCTCCTTAACTCTCTGTTTGAAGCAAGATCGATCTCTAGATCGATCTGCCATGCAATCTCGTAGAGAGGAGATCGATCTCTCAACAACACAGATCGATCTCTTTAGCTCTCTGACTTTGAGGAGATCGATCTCTTCCTTACCAGATCGATCTCTCAACTCTAGTATTTAGCCAGATCGATCTCTTAACCCTTGCAGATCGATCTCATTCTTCCTAAATGCCTTTGTACAGATTTAAGGCTTGCCAGATCGATCTCTTCCATCATGAGATCGATCACTCATCAAGTAAAAGCCCAGGAGATCGATCTCTCATACCCCAGATCGATCTCTCATCAGCAGAACTCTAAGTTCTGGTACTAATAACATCTAAACATGTTTGTATATCATTTTAACATTATTGAATTAACTTGTTTTGTCATTTCAAAATACATTAACTCAACAAAGTAAAGCAAACAAAAGATGGAACCTTCATCAATCAAGCAAAGTACACTAAGGATTTGCTCAAGCGATTTGGAATGGACAATTGCAAACCTCAAGCAACTCCAATGGGCACCAACATCAAGCTTGATAAGGATGAAAGTGGTAAGTGTGTAGACACTAAACTCTATAGGTCTATGATTGGCTCATTGCTTTATTTAACTGCAAGTAGACCAGATATTTTGTTTAGTGTATGCCTTTGTGCTAGATTTCAATCCTCTCCTAGGGAATCACATTTATTAGCCACTAAAAGGATCTTTAGATACCTTAAGGACACTCCCTATCTAGGACTTTGGTACCCCAAGGACTCTACCTTTGCACTTCATGCATTTTCAGATGCAGATTTTGGGGGATGCAAAATAGATAGGAAAAGTACTTCAGGTACTTGCCAATTCTTAGGAAATAGACTAATCTCTTGGTTCTCCAAGAAACAAAACAGTGTGGCTCAGTCCACAACTGAAGCTGAATACGTAGCAGCAGGTAGTTGTAGTGCTCAAGTGTTGTGGATTAAACAACAAATGAAAGATTATGGTATTGACATGAAACAAGTCTCTATTAAATGTGATAATACCAGTGCCATTAATCTATCTAAAAATCCTATTCAACACTCTAGAACCAAGCACATAGAAATTAGGCATCACTTCCTTAGAGACCATGTGCAAAAGGGGGATATAATTCTAGAGTACATTGACACTTTACATCAAATAGCTGATATATTCACCAAACCCCTTGATAGAGATAGGTTTTGTATTCTTAGAGGTGAATTAGGACTTATGAATGCTCCCTAAGATGTTTGTGCTTCAAAATCTTGATTTCAAATTGTCTTAAAAGTAATTTTCAATGATTTTTCTGGGCAATAAGTATGAGAGATCGATCTCCCATTCATATAGATTGATCTCCATACCTCAAATAAGCCTAAAGCATTAAGGTTAAGCTAGGAAGATCGATCTTCTATCCATAAGATCGATCTCCGTAAGCCTCTGTTAGATAACAGATCGATCTGTTCATACGACAGATCGATCTCCTCTAGCCTCTGTATCCTGAAGATCGATCTGTGCATACGACAGATCGATCTCCTCAAGTCTCTGTCCTCTGAAGATCGATCTATGCATTTGGCAGATCGATCTCCTTACGCCTCTGTTCGAAACAGATCGATCTGTGCATACGACAGATCGATCTCCTTGGGCTTCTGGAAATGACAGATTGATCTGTCATCCCGACAGATCAATCTCCTGTGCCCTGGACTATAAATACTGGCGAAAAATCCCTAAATTTCAAAACTCCAATTTTCAAAATCCCTAACTTCCCTTGCACCTCCTCTCTTGATTCCTCCTCAGATTGATCTCGGTACGGCCTTCGTCGCATCTTTTCTTCGTTTACTGGTATAGTAACCCACATTTCTCATTGTTTTTTCAAAATTTTCTTAAGATTTGTGTTATATTTCACTCTAGGGCAAATCTAGTCACTGTTTCATTGATTTTGTGCTTGAGAACCTGTCTTAGAGTCAATATAGTATCTAGAACCATACCTCGCCTTAAGAGAGTAGGCCAAAAACCTCCCCAATCCAATGTAGAACCTGGGTCATCCTCTCAATCCATTCCTCCCTCTTCCGTTGCTACCTTCAACAGGTGTTTTAAAACACCTGCCAAAAGGAAGCGATATGAACAATACTTTTCAACCATGCCAATTAAACATTGGCGTACAATCGATTTCTCTTTCCTAAACCGAATTAATTTTTCGTATCTGTCTAAATTTGAAGATTTTGGTTGGATGCCTTTTCTAAAAATCAATACTCCTGTACCTCCAAATATCGTTCGCGCATTCTTTTCCAATGCCGAACTCAACTATGATCCCAACGACACTTGTAACATTCTCGGATTTACTACATATGTCATGGGTAAATCCATTGTCGTCGACACTGAAGTCCTTGCCAAAGCGTTTGACATACGTGATGAAGGCTTGACAAACAAAGATGAGGAAGTTCCTTTGGAGTTTGATATTCCCAGGGATAAGGCGAGTGACCTCCCAATGCACCCCCGGTTACTCCATCTCATCATTTCTTGGAATCTTCATCCTTTTGGTACCCGTCACTCCACTGTTAGACGGTTAGATAGGTTCTGGCTTCACCACATTTATTCCACCAGTCAAAAACCCAACCTCATCCACTTTATCTATCAAGACTGGTTGAAGATCGTATGAGGTCAAGCCACAACAATCGTGTTTCCGCAACCACTGGTGTACTTTCTCCACCGACTCGGAATAGATAGCAGTTGTAAAACCTGCGAAATGCCCTCTCCGAAGAGCGTCCTCAACATTGGGACACTCCATCACATGGGCTACTACAAAGACTTCAGGGGCGACTGGAAGAAGAAGCGGGAACAGCCTTCTACAGCAGCTATGGTGGAAGATCCCCTTGATGAGCCTGTCGATCCATCGTCTGCACCGACTGCGCGTTCACCATCTCCACCTGCTCAGCCCCCTGCACCTGCACCCTCACCTGCTGGTATGGAGCTCATTATGACGATGATGAGTGAGCTCAACAAGAAGATCGATGAAGGCTTTGCAAACCTTCATGCAACTCAGCAGCGGATGTTCGAGGAGCTAAACCGCAAAGTGGATGAAGGTTATGCAAATATTCATGAGACTCAGGAGGCAATGTATGATGAGCTTCAGGTCGCTCGCACACACATTGAGGATCTCATGGATCGCGTCCCTCCTTCACCATGGACTTAGTTGCTAGATCTAGTTCTGTTATATGTTTTCCATTACTCGTTGTTGTTTTGCAATGAAATTGCTTGAATGAACTGCCATTTGTCTTATTGTTGACAGAGTTTTAATGAAAATGTTAATTTGAAATGACATGAATATTATTTCTTTCTTGCCATTGATATGACAAAAAGGGGGAGAAGAAAAGAGAACATGTGGTTAATTAAAAGATGTGTAAATGGCTTTAAAAAAACATCTCTAAAGTTTTAAAAGAATGATTAAAATGAGGGGGAGTTAAGATAGTAACAAGGTCAAAAGCTAAAAGAAAGGGGGAGCTCAGAAAAAGGGGGAGCTTCTGCAAATTAACTAAACATGTTGATTGAATAAGTTTTGTCATATCAAAAAGGGGGAGATTGTTGAGTTAATGTATTTTGAAATGACAAAACAAGTAAATTCAATAATATAAAGATGATATAAAAACATGTTTAGAGGTTATCAGTACCAGAACTTAAAGTTCTGTTGATGAGAGATCGATCTGGCTTATGAAAGATCGATCTCCTGGGTTTTCTATAGTTGAGAGATCGATCTGGGTTATGAGAGATCGATCTCCTGGGTTTGTCTTGGATGAGAGATCGATCTCAGGAAGACATGAGATCGATCTGCCAAGCTTTGAACCAGCACAAGGGTATTAAGGAAGAGTGAGATCGATCTATAAGGGTTAAGAGATCGATCTGCCTAATACTGGAGTTGAGGGATCGATCTGATCTAGGAAGAGATCGATCTCCCTTAAAGCATAGACTGTAGATCAATCTGTAAGATCGATCCACACTCAAACAGAGAGCTTATGAGATCGATCTGGTAAGGAAGAGATCGATCTCCTCAAAGTCAGAGAGCTAAGGAGATCGATCTGGGGTATTGAGATATCGATCTCCCCACTACGAGATTGCATGGCAGATCGATCTTGCCTCAAACAGAGAGATTGGAAGATCGATCTGCCTATTCGACAGATCGATCTCCCCTATCATTTTCAATTTAACAAATCGATCTGCTAACCTATGAGATCGATCTCCTTGTGTTAGTGTGCTTTGATCTTGCAAGATTTATAACTAAGAGATCGATCTGGCCAAGATGGCAGATCGATCTGGCACTCTACTGGAGGTACCCAACGGCCAGTTTCCGTAAAATCTTAACGGAAAAAATAGCATTTAATGCTCCAACTACCAATCCTTCAGTATTTAACCAAGCATTGAAGACAATGAGAAGTGAGACACTATTGCTGCACATTTCTTACATTCTCAAGAGTTTAATACTTTCATTCCTTGTGTCTTCATTCCTCATTTATTGAGTTTGTTGTATAAGCTTAAGTGCAAAAGCTGTAATTGTCCTACCCACACTAAAAGCTTGATTCTGTATTCATCCTTACCTTAGAAGAGAAAAGGATTGTTCCTCAGTGAGATAAAATTATAAAAGGGTGAATACATCTTTGTATTGCAAAGGGTAGAGAGGTTATTCCTTAACCTGAAAAAGGAAGATTGTAACTTCTGTTGAAGGAGAGAAAGAAAGCACTTGACAAGAGGGTCAAAGAGAGAGGACGTAGGCAAGAGTTTGGCCGAACCTCTATAAGCGATTGTGTTTGTTTATCTCTTCCCTATCTTGCATTAAATTGTTTAATTTTATTATATTGCTCACTATCATTTGCTAATTAAATTAGGATTAATTTAAAATTTGCCATAAATATTAGAAAACCGATTCACCCCCCTCTCGGTAGAGCCAACAGTTTGAAATGGGTTTTGAACAAGTTATAACTGTCTTGTAATTCTGGGGGAAGGATATCAGGGATGGCTCCATAAAGATTCCACCAATTGACGAACCAAGAGGGAAGAATAGAAATACTGATTTTGTTGTTTAGGTAGAACAACCATGTGTGAGTAAATTTTGGGTTTTGTAATAGTGGCATATTGTACCAGGCCTATTGATAATCCCAATAATTAAAAGTTTTACAGAATTGCTGAGATGGATTTACCGGGAGGATTTTTGGTTTTGCTAAATCTTGGTTCCACTCAGAGGGAGTGGGGACTTTTAGGATTTTACAGGTAGAATAGGAAGGGGTTTTTGAGTCAGCATAAGCAAAATGCTTAAAGGTAGCTGATCCAGTGGCTTCCTGTATGAACTGGTAATAATCATTTGTTTTTTGGAGATCTCATGGTTTGAAAAACCAATTTTTTTCAAACATTTTTTGGATGGTAATGATTGGGTTTGGGTCAAAAAATTCTTTTTCAATCGAGATTATATTTTGAAAAACTGGTTTTATAATAAAAGTAGATTTTCTTGGTAATTTTTGTTGAGACAACAATTTGTGAGGAACTAGATTGTTCCAAAGTGTTATGCAAAACTGTTTTGGAAAGGGTTTTAGAAGAAGAAGAATCTCCTTTCCCTGATTGAGAAATTAGTTTTGGATTTTTACCTGTTTGGACTGTTATGGCAGTTTTCACCTCGTCCTCTGCTAATTGTTGGATTTCCTTCTTGATTAGAGGGGCCTCCTTAGATTTGGAAATTTCTGAGGTTGAAATTTTCAGTGAGCTTCTAAGTTCTCGGACTAATTTTGGGTGTTTGGCTATTGATTGGAGCATTCATTGACTTTTTTGTCTTTTGGAGACAGAGAAATTTATGCAGCTTGTGCTGCTTCATCGTCTTCCACAATCTGAGACCATGGGACTACTGTTTTGCTTTGAGAAGCTTTTTGTTTTCCTTTATCTTTTTTGGGTGGCATTTGGGTATTCTGTTTTGGAGAAATTCTCTGGTTAGAAAATTAGGTAAAGAATTGGGTTCTCCCGAAATATATTCAATATTAAAATCAAATATACTAAGAATAGCTTGCCATCTGGCAAAAATTTGTTTTGATGCAATATTTTGAACATCTTTTTGCAAGATTTCTTTTGCTGATTTACAATCAATTCGTAATAAGAATTTTTTATTTAATAAATCACTTTGAAATTTTGTAATGCATAAGACAATAGACAAAATTTCTTTTTTGATAGTAGAATAAGATTTTTGACAATCATTCCAATGCCCAAAGGTGAATTGTACAACTACCTCTCTTTGGTTTTGGACCTGTTTAAGAATATCGCCATATACTATGTCACTAGCATCAGTTTCCACAATTTTGGGAAGATTGGGATTTGCTAAGTGAAGATAGGGTATTTTAGTAATTTGGGTCTTGATTTTTTGGACGAGATTGGTATGTTCTTCTGTCCAGGGTGAATGATGTTTTTTCAATCTATTATGAAGGGGTTTTGCCATTCAATTGATGTTTGGGTAGAAATCAAGAATATAGTTAAGGCTTCCTAGAAAACGCGATAACTGGGTTTTATCAAGGATTTTATCCGAGAATTTTGAAGCAAATTCTAGACTTCTTTCAATAGAAATGATGGTTCCTTGATAAATATAATGTCCTAGAAACCTGATTTTTGTTTGGAATAGAGAAATTTTTTTGGCTGAGACTACTAAACCTTTTTGTCTGATGACATAGAAGAAGGTTTTTAGATGTTTTAGATGTTGTTCAACCGAATTGGAAAAGACTAGAACATCATCAATATAGACAATACAGAATTTAGAATTAGAATTGAAAATATCATTCATAATTCTTTGAAATTCTGAGGGGGCATTTTTTAAACCAAAGAGCATAACATTCCATTCATACTGGCCAAATAGGACAGTGAAAGCAGTTTTATTTTTTTTGGGGAATGGTTTTGTGCTTGTTGGTACACGGTTGGGGAATATTTTTTGAAAAATCAATATTTTCTAAAGTGAAAGCAGTTGGAGGAGATTCTGAGGGGGAATGGTTTTGTGCTTGTTGGTACACAGGTTGGGGAATATTTTTTGAAAAATCAATATTTTCTAAAGTAGTGGATAGTATATCAGAAGTAGAATACCTTGGTTTGAAAGGGAGATTAATTACTGGATGAAGATTTGGCTGATAACGGGCGAAATCTGGAACCTGTTCAGTAAAAGGAAGATTTATGATAGATGGAATATTTTGACTTCTTGCTAAATCTATCGATTTTGAAGAAGAGACATCAGAAAGTCTAGAACTTGAAGCTCTACCGAAGCTGATTTTGACTTTACCGTCACGGAATTGGGTGATTTTTTTATGAGAATGTTTGGTTCTGAAAAAGGAATGGGTTCTTCTTCTGGCTGAACCGCTCCATCAAGGTTCCAATCGTCTGGAAGTTGGATATCTTTCCATTGGATAGGTTTTGGGATAACCACATGATATTTGGATAGATCAACAGAATACCCAAATGCCACCCAAAAAAGACAAAGGAAAACAAAAAGCTTCTCAAAGTAAAACAGTAGTCTCATGGTCTCATATCGTGGAAGATGATGAAGCAGCACAAGCTGCACAAATTTCTGTCTCCAGAAGACAAAAAAGTCAATGAATGGCTCTAATCAATAGCCAAACACCCAGAATTAGTTCGAGTACTTAGAAGCTCACTGGAAATTCAAACCTCAGAAATTTTCAAATCTAATGAGGCCCCTCTAATCAAGAAGGAAATCCAACAATTAGCAGAGGACGAGGCGAAAACCACCATAACAGTCCAAATAGGTAAAAATCCAAAACTAATTTCTCAATTAGGGAAAGGAGATTCTTCTTCTTCTAAAACCCTTTCCAAAACAGTTTTGCACAACACTTTGGAACAATCTAGTTCCTCACAAATTGTTGTGTCTTAACAAAAATTACCAAGAAAATCTACTTTTATTATAAAACCAGTTTTCCAAAATATAATCTCGGTTGAAAAAGAATTTTTTGACCCAAACCCAATCATTACCATCCAAAAAATATTTGGAAAAAATTGGTTTTTCAAACCATGGGATCTCCAAAAAACAAATGATTATTACCAGTTCATACTGGAAGCCACTGGATCAGCTACCTTTAAGCATTTTGCTTATGCTGACTCAAAAAACCCCTTCCTATTCTACCTGCAAAATCCTAAAAGTCCTCAATCCCTCTTAGCAAAGACTCCATTTTGAAGAAGAATGAATAAATTTGAGAATGAACATTTAGCTATACCCATTTTTTGTTTTTAAAGACCCAGCAAACCACTGATTGTTTGTGAGATCTGAGAATTTCCGACATATTTAATGATGTAATAATAAATTGAAGTGTAATTTATTGAGCTAAGTGAATTGTAGGAATTATAATTGGAGATTTATATGTTAAGTGTGTAAAATGAGCATGAAGCATGAGGACAGATCGATCTGGGAGAAGGAGAGATCGATCTGGTGAGTTAAAAATGACGAGGGAAGGGAAATTTGAGGAGCAGATCGATCTCCAATGGAAGAGATCGATCTCCTTATGAACCTGTTTGAGAAGGGATCGATCTTATGAGGAAGAGATCGATCTCCAAATGAATCTGTTTGAGAGAAGATCGATCTCATGAGGAGGAGATCGATCTCCAAATGCTTCTGTTTGGGGAGAAGATCGATCTCCTTAGGAGCAGATCGATCTCATAAAGCCATAAAGAGATCGATCTCACCCCTCGATAGATCGATCTCCTAGGCATAAAATTGCCCAGATCGTCCCCAAATTTCAAACACAGATCGATCTCATCAAGAGGCAGATCGATCTCCTACCTCCAGTCTATATAAGGAACCCGTGTTTTCTCTGCAATTTCACTTTCTCTCTCCTCCAAAACCTCCATTTTTCCGAAAACCTAGTTTCTCACTCCTCCAAATCCCCCATTTTCGGCCGAATCAGCTATTGTGGTAAGCAGGAAAGTTGTTCCTCATCAAAGGGAGAACAACATACTTGGAAATCGAAGGACGAATCGGATCGAGGCGTGAGTTGTGCGTCTCACAAGCTTTGGGTAATTTTTAAACCTCGATCTTGACATTTGAGCTGATTTTGATGTTATTGGTGGTTGTAATTGTGTTGAAATAGTTGAGAAATGATTAGGGATTGATGAATTTCAATGTGGATAGGGTGACAATGATATTTAGCGATTTTGGTGAATTTAGGAAATTGTGCTATAAATGGAAATATGGACAATGTGGTGAATTAGCATAGATAATTGGTATTAGAGATGTAGAACTTCGAGATATTGGGAATGAGGTTGTAGCTTAGGGTAGAGTGACGAGAATTGAGAAAATTGAGGTGTTATGAGCGATGATGCTCGATTTTTGAGAATTGAGATTTATGAGATAATTGAGTATTGATGTTTAACATCGTTTGGACAGCTCGGGAGTTCCAGAGTGGAATGCGAGACTAGTCCGTGATACGGGGGAAACGATTGCACTATACGAGGTGCAAAGAGGTAAGGGAAAACTAAACCATTTTGTGTATGTATTTTGATGAATTGTTAGCATGAACCATGATTTGAGAATACAAGCATGTTGGTGTTGTGTAGTGATATAATTGCACACGATTTTTATAGCCGGTTGGAGTCCATTATTTTATGAGTTTATAAGCTAAGTGTGAAATTGCTTTATAAACCTTTGAGTTGCGTGAAAAGTAAATTGGGCTCCACGTTAAGGCGATATTGAGATTTGAGAAAATGTGTGCGTGTTTTGCCGGTTGGAACTCGGTTTTAATATGTTCTGTGTTGAGTACACAAATGTTTTAAATGAGTTTTTAAGAGAAAACCATTATGAGTTCTACGTAAAGGCATAACGTTTTATAAGATAATGGCTAATGAGTGAGACTTAGGCGTGTCATGTTGAATACACATCGGGCATTGCTCTGGTAGCATATAAGACCGATATAGTGGGACGCCTGGGAACCGACCCAGGGACCACGGGCCTTGCTCTGGTAACATAGAAGACCGATATAGTGGGACGCCTGGGAACCGACCCAGGGACCACAGGCCTTGTTCTGGTAACATATAAGTCCGATTATTCCTCCGCTCTGGTAGCGTTGGGAGGCATTGCTCTGGTAGCATGTAAGACCGAGAAAGTGGGCCGCCTGGGAACCGACCCAGGGACCACGTGTCAGTGTGCATTAGGCGAGGCATTGCTCTGGTAGCAAGTAAGGCCGGGCCTTGTTCTGGTAACATATAAGTCCAATATACTTTGCACACGACCATATTGTCGACGTTCCCTCTATACGAGGATGCCTGGGATGCGCACCCAGAGGAGATACATATTTGATGTGCCATGACGAGTTTTAATTGAGTTTTATTGTCTAGTCTCGTTTTACACATGAGTTGTGTTTTGTGACCTTGTCACGTGTGAATAACTGAGGTGATTTTTATCACGTATTTGAGAACAGCCATTATTGCATATATTTACACATGCTTGTGAGTGCTCGATGTTGAGCCTTTTGTCTTCATGTTTTCACATGATTTAACGAGTTATGAGATGATGTTTGAGAACTTTCATGCTACGATTTCAAATGAGCTTTATAAACAAATACATATTTGTGATGTGTGAAATGGTTTATATAACTGAGTTCCTTTACCCCCCTTACTGAGCGATTTAGAAGCTCACCCTGTTTTCCTTTCCCCCCAGAGTTCTTCAAGTGAAAAAGGATCTCCCTGCGGCGTACGGAGTAGTGGCTAGTGGAGGACTTGAGCTCCAGGCCCTATATATTGTATTTGAGGTATCTTTTATCTTTTCATGTACCCAGACTATTAATGTGATTACAGACACTCGATGTATATCATTATATGGGATGTATTAGGATTAATTAACTTGGAATTGAGTAATGTATATGATTCAATATACACTATGTTGTGATGAGATCCTGAGGAATGATAATTATGATGATGTATGACACTGCACAGGAATGTACCTTTAATTGTGAATTAACGAGTAAAAAGTTTTAAATTAGCCCTATTTTCCGCATTTTTGGGGCGTGACAGAGTTTTTTTGGTATCAGAGCTTAGGGTGTCTAGTACTGTCAGTGTCGATTAAGTGAAATAGAATACATCCCAAGTGTCTGTAATAGTCGGTCATGAACTGAAATTGAGGATTGAGATTTCAATCGATTGTGATATGTACGCGCAGGAGACAAGTTGAGATTGAGAATGAGTAAACGACGAGGTCGTTCGAGGAGGCAGGCAGAGTCCCCTCCACCACCTGTCCCACAACCAGAGAGTCCTAACTCTCGATTTAATCGGATTGAGACCGATATGAGGTAAGGTTTTGAGCAGATGGCGGCGCTATTCGCGCAACACTTTGGAGTTAATGCCTCGGATATTACCCCTACACCACCACCAGGACCTCCCATACCCCCAGTGCCTCCCGTCACTCAGCCTGAGGACAGAAGTAAGGTCCGACTAAAGGAATTTCTGAAGATGAATCCACCCGTATTTAGGGGAAAGAAGGATCCTACAGAGGCTGAGGAGTGGTTGACGGAGTTGAGAGTTATATTTGATTTACTGGGGTGCACCGATGCTGAGAGAGTCAGTATGAGTGCCTATATGCTGAAGGGGAGAGCTCGAGATTGGTGGAGTACTACCCAGGGTATCTTGATGTCCCGCCAGGATGTGATTGGTTGGGAAGAGTTCCAGACTGCTTTTAGAATCCAATATGTACCACGAGCCGCCCAGAGAAGGAAACAGGCCGAGTTTTTGAGTTTGGTACAGGGTGACATGTCGGTGGATGACTATGAGAGCCAGTTCACCGCACTATTGAGATATGACCCAGAGACCTTCAAGAGTGAAGAGCTCCGCACAGAGAAGTTTGTGTATGGGTTGAAGCCCGTCATTAGAGATAGACTGATGGGGCTATGTATTACTGAGTTTGGAGATGCTCTGAGACGAGCACAAGAGATTGAAAGAGGGATTGAGATGGTACAATCCCAAAATGAGCTCAGAGCGGTGAATAGAGATAAGGGCAAGAGGCCAGCACTTTTTCAGTCAGAGGCTCGGAGAGGTTCCTTCAGGAGAGGGAGGATTGAGGTACAGAAGGACAGATTGGAGAGACCCAGAGCCTATCCTATTATCAAGGAGACCCCTCGATATGTCAGGCCTGAGACAACATTTTGTAGAGACTGTGGCCGATCGCATGAGGGAAGTTGTACTGGGTCGATCCATGGATGTTTCAGATGTGGTGACATGGGTCACAGAGTGAAAGACTGTCCCCAACCTCAGATACCACATGCTCCGGAGCCCGCTAGACAACAGCCTCAGAGAGTGGATCCCCGGAGACGGGCCACTGCGGCAGAGAAAGGGAAGAAACCTGTGGCACAGGGACGTGTGTTTGCCCTGGATAAGGAGATCGTAGACGCTTCGGCAGAAACCATAAGAGGTACACTCTCTGTCTGTAATTATGAGGCTCATGTGTTGATTGATTCAGGATCCACGCATTCGTTTATTTCTGAGCATTTTGCATGTAGACTAAACTTGAAGTTTGAACCTCTAGAATACATACTACATGTAAATACCCCTATGCGTGAATCCCAGAGAACTGAGTTAATCTGTAGAGGATGTGAAATAAAGGTGGGAGATAGAGTAATGTTAGCAGATCTAATCATGTTGAGTATACATGGGTTTGATGTAATTTTGGGAATGGAATGGTTGGCGACCAATCGAGTGAGTTTAGACTGCTACACTAAGATTGTAACTTTCTCCCTACCTGAACCTTACAGTGTACGGTTGAGATATTGAGGAAATGATTATGTGGAATTCTAGTAAGTCATTTGAGAATTTTAACATTATTTTGGAGAATATTAAATATGATTATTTATGTGAAGGTTATGAGACACTCATCTCAGACGATGAGCGGGAACATCCGAGGATTGAGGATATACCTGTGGTTTGTGAATTTCTGGATGTTTTCCCAGATGAATTGCCAGGTTTACCACCAGAGAGAGAGCTGGAGTTTACCATTGATTTGGTACCAGATACTCAGCCGATCTCTAAGCCTCCTTACAGGATGGCATTAGTGGAACTTGAGGAATTGAAGAGACAACTACAGGAGTTATTGGATCAAGGGTTTATTAGACCCAGTGTTTCGCCGTGGGGAGCGCCAGTACTATTTGTTAAGAAGAAGGATGGTAGTCTCAGATTATGCGTAGACTACCGGCTGTTGAATAAAGCCACGGTGAAGAATAAATATCCACTGCCCAGGATTGACGATCTACTTGATCAGCTAAGAGGGGCATCAGTCTTTTCTAAGATTGATTTGAGATCGGGCTATCACCAATTGAGGATCAAGGAAGAAGATATTCCAAAGACGGCCTTCAGGACAAGGTATGGCCATTACGAATTTCTGGTGATGTCCTTTGGATTGACGAACGCCCCTGCAACATTTATGAGATTGATGAACGAGGTGTTCAGAGACTATCTGGATAAGTTTGTGATAGTCTTTATCGATGATATCCTGGTGTACTCTCGGTCGTATGAGGAGCATGCACAGCATTTGTAGTTAGTACTTCAGATACTCCGAGATAAGCAATTATACGGAAAGCTTAGTAAGTGTGAGTTTTGGCTGAACCGGATAGCTTTCCTTGGGCATGTAGTCTCAGAGGAAGGAGTATCAGTGGATTCGAGTAAAATAGCAGCTGTGCTTAATTAGGAAAGACCGAGGACAGTGACTGAGATACGAAGTTTCCTTGGTTTGGTAGGGTATTACAGGAGATTTGTGGAAGGATTCTCGAGGATTGCCGCTCCTTTGACTAAGCTCACGCGTAAGGAGACTCCTTTCATATGGACTGATCAATGTGAGCTCAGTTTTCAAGAGTTAAAGAGGAGATTGACGGCGGCACCTGTGTTAACTATCCCTGAGGGATCAGGAGGATTCTCGGTGTATAGTGATGCATCTCATCAAGGATTGGGGTGTGTGCTTATGCAGCACGGGAGAGTGGTCGCATATGGATCGCGTCAGCTGAAAGACCATGAGCGGAATTACCCCACACATGATTTGGAGTTAGTCGCTGTGGTATTTGCTTTGAAGATCTGGCGACATTACTTATATGGGGAAAGATTCCAGATCTTCACTGATCACAAGAGTTTGAGATATCTCTTTGATCAGAAAGAGTTAAACATGAGACAAAGGAGATGGATGGAACTCCTTAAGGATTATGACTGCGAGATTCTATATCATCCGGGTAAGGCGAATGTAGTTACTGATGCCCTGAGCAGGAAGAGTATGATATCTGCTATGATGATCAGGGAATGGGATTTGTTAGAGCAGTTCGCCGAACTTCGGATCAAAGTTAAAGAGGTAGAGACTGGATTTTTGGCTAGCTTGCGGATGGAGCCCAGGATCATGGATCAGATTAGAACTGGGCAGCGCAGTGATCAGAGATTGATAGACATGGTTAGCCAAGCTGAGCAGAGTTCACAGTCGGATCTCACCATCAGTGAGGATGGAATGTTGAGATTCAGAGGACGGATTTATGTACCGGACGATGATACCCTGAAGAGACAGATATTGAGAGAATCCCACTGTTCGCGATACACCATGCACCCAGGGAGTACTAAGATGTACCGAGACTTGAGAAAGGTGTATTGGTGGAGTGGTATGAAGCGAGACGTGGCAGAGTATGTGGCCAGGTGTTTAGTATGCCAGCAAGTGAAAGCTGAGCATCGGAAGCCCGGAGGACTACTACAGCCCTTACCTGTACCTACATGGAAATGGGAGCATGTCACTATGGACTTTATTATGGGTTTATCGAGGACCCGAAGAGGTCGTGACGCGATATGGGTCATTGTGGATAGATTGACCAAGAGTGCCCACTTCCTTGCCATCAAGAGCACAGATACTGTGGATGCCTTAGCTGAACTATATGTCAGCGAGATAGCTAGATTACATGGGGCTCCAGTGAGTATTACTTCTGATAGAGATTCCCGATTTACTTCCAGATTCTGGACCCAGTTTCAGGAGTCCATGGGATCTCGATTGAGTTTTAGTACCGCCTATCATCCTCAGACAGATGGTCAGTCAGAGAGGACTATTCAGACCCTGGAGGATATGTTGAGGGCTTGTACGATGGATTTTAAGGGATCATGGGATGATCACCTGCCCCTAGCAGAGTTTGCGTACAATAACAGCTATCATGCGAGTATTGGAATGGCACCTTTTGAGGCTCTATATGGTAGGAGGTGTAGATCCCCTGTAGCTTGGGAAGAAGTCGGTGACAGAAAGATAAATGCTCCCGAGCTTGTTGAGCAAGCCGTACAGAGTGTGAAACTCATATGTGAGAGGTTACGGGCTGCACAGAGTAGACAGAAAAGCTACGCGGATGCGCGTAGACGGCCACTTGAATTTGATGTTGGTGATGCAGTATTTCTGAGAGTATCACCGAGCAAGGGTATAATGCGATTTGGGAAGAAAGGAAAATTGAGTCCTCGATACATAGGACCATTCGAGATTCTTGAGAGAGTGGGAGAGGTAGCCTACAGATTGGCATTACCCCCACAGATGTCCGGAATACACAATGTTTTCCATGTATCTATGTTGAGGAAGTACCACCCGGACCCTTCTCATGTTATAGAGTATGATGAGATGGACATACAGGAGGACATGAGCTACATTGAGGAACCCGTCCGGATTCTCGATAGAAAAGAGAAGGTACTGAGAACCAAGAGCATCCCATTAGTGAAAGTCTTGTGGAAGCATCACTCAAGGGAAGAGGCGACGTGGGAACTAGAGAGTCTCATGAAGGAGAAATACCCCCATCTATTTTGACTAGTTGAGTTGAATTTGGAGGACCAAATTCTTTTTAAGGTGGGAAAGATGTGAGATCTGAGAATTTCAGACATATTTAATGATGTAATAATAAATTGAAGTGTAATTTATTGAGCTAAGTGAATTGTAGGAATTATAATTGGAGATTTATATGTTAAGTGTGTAAAATGAGCATGAAGCATGAGGACAGATCGATCTGGGAGAAGGAGAGATCGATCTGGTGAGTTAAAAATGACGAGGGAAGGGAAATTTGAGGAGCAGATCGATCTCCAATGGAAGAGATCGATCTCCTTATGAACCTGTTTGAGAAGGGATCGATCTCATGAGGAAGAGATCGATCTCCAAATGAATCTGTTTGAGAGAAGATCGATCTCATGAGGAGGAGATCGATCTCCAAATGCTTCTGTTTGGGGAGAAGATCGATCTCCTTAGGAGCAGATCGATCTCATAAAGTCATAAAGAGATCGATCTCACCCCTCGACAGATCGATCTCCTAGGCATAAAATTGCCCAGATCGTCCCCAAATTTCAAACACAGATCGATCTCATCAAGAGGCAGATCGATCTCCTACCTCCAGTCTATATAAGGAACCCGTGTTTTCTCTGCAATTTCACTTTCTCTCTCCTCCAAAACCTCTATTTTTCCGAAAACCTAGTTTCTCACTCCTCCAAATCCCCCATTTTCGGTCGAATCAGCTATTGTGGTAAGAAGAAAAGTTGTTCCTCATCAAAGGGAGAACAACATACTTGGAAATCGAAGGACGAATCGGATCGAGGCGTGAGTTGTGCGTCTCACAAGCTTTGGGTAATTTCTAAACCTCGATCTTGACATTTGAGCTGATTTTGATGTTATTGGTGGTTGTAATTGTGTTGAAATAGTTGAGAAATGATTAGGGATTGATGAATTTCAATGTGGATAGGGTGACAATGATATTTAGCGATTTTGGTGAATTTAGGAAATTGTGCTATAAATGGAAATATGGACAATGTGGTGAATTAGCATAGATAATTGGTATTAGAGTTAGGGTAGAGTGACGAGAATTGAGAAAATTGAGGTGTTATGAGCGATGATGCTCGATTTTTGAGAATTGAGATTTATGAGATAATTGAGTATTGATGTTTAACATCGTTTGGACAGCTCGGGAGTTCCAGAGTGGAATGCGAGACTAATCCGTGATACGGGGGAAACGATTGCACTATACGAGGTGCAAAGAGGTAAGGGAAAACTAAACCATTTTGTGTATGTATTTTGATGAATTGTTAGCATGAACCATGATTTGAGAATACAAGCATGTTGGTGTTGTGTAGTGATATAATTGCACACGGTTTTTATAGCCGGTTGGAGCCCATTATTTTATGAGTTTATAAGCTAAGTGTGAAATTGCTTTATAAACCTTTGAGTTGCGTGAAAAGTAAATTGGGCTCCACGTTAAGGCGATATTGAGACTTGAGAAAATGTGTGCGTGTTTTGCCGGTTGGAACTCGGTTTTAATATGTTCTGTGTTGAGTACACAAATGTTTTAAATGAGTTTTTAAGAGAAAACCATTATGAGTTCTACGTAAAGGCATAACGTTTTATAAGATAATGGCTAATGAGTGAGACTTAGGCGTGTCATGTTGAATACACATCGGGCATTGCTCTGGTAGCATATAAGACCGATATAGTGGGACGCCTGGGAACCGACCCAGGGACCACGGGCCTTGCTCTGGTAGCATATAAGACCGATATAGTGGGACGCCTGGGAACCGACCCAGGGACCACAGGCCTTGTTCTGGTAACATATAAGTCCGATTATTCCTCCGCTCTGGTAGCGTTGGGAGGCATTGCTCTGGTAGCATGTAAGACCGAGAGAGTGGGCCGCCTGGGACCCGACCCAGGGACCACGTGTCAGTGTGCATTAGGCGAGGCATTGCTCTGGTAGCAAGTAAGGCCGGGCCTTGTTCTGGTAACATATAAGTCCAATATACTTTGCACACGACCATATTGTCGACGTTCCCTCTATACGAGGATGCCTGGGATGCGCACCCAGAGGAGATACATATTTGATGTGCCATGACGAGTTTTAATTGACTTTTATTGTCTAGTCTCGTTTTACACATGAGTTGTGTTTTGTGACCTTGTCACGTGTGAATTACTGAGGTGATTTTTATCACGTATTTGAGAACAGCCATTATTGCATATATTTACACATGCTTGTGAGTGCTCGATGTTGAGCCTTTTGTCTTCATGTTTTCACATGATTTAACGAGTTATGAGATGATGTTTGAGAACTTTCATGCTACGATTTCAAATGAGCTTTATAAACAAATACATATTTGTGATGTGTGAAATAGTTTATATAACTGAGTTCCTTTACCCCCCTTACTGAGCGATTTAGAAGCTCACCCTGTTTTCCTTTCCCCCCAGAGTTCTTCAAGTGAAAAAGGATCTCCCTGCGGCGTACGGAGTAGTGGCTAGTGGAGGACTTGAGCTCCAGGCCCTATATATTGTATTTGAGGTATCTTTTATCTTTTCATGTACCCAGACTATTAATGTGATTACAGACACTCGATGTATATCATTATATGGGATGTATTAGGATTAATTAACTTGGAATTGAGTAATGTATATGATTCAATATACACTATGTTGTGATGAGATCCTGAGGAATGATAATTATGATGATGTATGACACTGCACAGGAATGCACCTTTAATTGTGAATTAACGAGTAAAAAGTTTTAAATTAGCCCTATTTTTCGCATTTTCGGGGCGTGACATTGTTTTACTTCAGATTTGAGGATTTTGATATCTTTGTAAATATCGTTAATGGAAATGGAAGATTTTGAAGGTTTTCTTTTTTCTATAATAGTTTTGAGGTCATAGAGATTTATCGAAGGGCTTGAAAGGGTAGTTTTATTCTCTGGAATGGTTTCAAGAGATTTTTTGAGTTGGTAAAGATATTTTTTCTGGATTTCTGGGTTATTAATATGTTGGACCATATCAAGAAGAAGGCTTTGCTCTTTAGTAAGCGTATTGAGTGATTTTGGTTCGATAGAAGAATCAGATTGAGAGGCTATTTCATCTAGCTGGGGATCAGAAGTTTCATCTGAGCTAGTATCTGATTCAGAAGAATCTTGGATGAAAAGAACCTAGATTTTTTCAAGAGTGTTTTGGTCAATTTGGAGCTGTTAGACCTTTTTGGATATTCGACAATATTTGGAAATATAGCCTTTGTTGCCACATTTAAAACATACGATATCTTTGTTTTTTGGGCTGGGCCAAGAAGGCTGCTTGGGTTTTTGTCTAGATTTAAAAACAGGTTTATCTTCGTGTGCCTGCTTCCAGAAAGGTTTTTTATAATTGGGTCTGAAAGTGTTTTTGTGTTTGGGCTTTTCTGGTCTTTTACTACATTAGCCATGATAGGGTTTTTCGTGTTCAAAGTAGTAAAACTGTTTGCAGAAATATCCTAATTCATTCTTGGATTGCCTGAGTTCCTTTTTCAGGTGTTTTCTAAGTTTGAGGTCTTGGCAAATTAATTGGGCTTGGTTTTGGGTAAAACTAATTACTTCACCATAGGTTAATTGGTCATATGGGATTATATGGGTTCCCATTGTTTCTCTAATTTTGGTTCTAACATTTTCTCTTAAGAGAGTTGGAAGACCTGCAAGAAATTTTTCTTTCCAGAATGATTGATTTGAGTCATCCCTAAGCATAACTTTAGTGAGGAAGATGGATTTGTACCATTGGAATTCACTAAGTTTTCTACATTTGAGATTTGACAATAAGTCAGCGTTTTTATCTTTAAGGTGTGAAGGATATCCTATAAAGTGTTTGACGATTGCAAATATAAGAGTTGAAACCGCATCTTGAATTGGATTTCCTAGGTGATCTAAGATTGGTTCATCTTCATCACCGGTTTGGATAGCATTTAAGATATCTAGATGATCAGAAGGTTTTAGATGGTAACCCCACCATCCTTTGAGTTGTCCTGAAAATCCTGCTATAAGAAATTCAGCAATCGTTTTGTCAGTCATATTTTGCTGAGTTTTATACGCATTTGACGCCATTGTCATTTGCTGTAGGAGATTGAGGATTTGGTATTCGGACACTCTATCTATATTCCATTTATAGATAGAAGACGCATTATACCTTGGTTGGACTATTGTACTTGGTTGGTTTCCTAGTTCAATTTCTGGATACCTAGGCTGAATAGCGAGGGGCTTTGGGTTATACCACTGGATTTTATTAATTCTTGGAGATGAGGATTGTTCATCTTCAGAAGAGCTTGGGCCAGATGTTTGGCTAAGTTTTTGTAGAATGAGCTAAATGTTCATTCTACATTTAAGATTTTGAGGGAGTGAGGATGAACAAAGACTCCATTATGGCCAAACATCTGGCGAAAGCTCTTCTGAAGATGAACAATCTTCATCTCCAAAAATTAATAAAGTCCAGTGGTATAACCCAAAGCCCCTCGCTATACAACCTAGGTATCCAGAAATTGAACTAGGAAACCAACCAAGTACAATAGTCCAACCAAGGTATAATGCGTCTTCTATCTACGAATGGAATATAGATGAAATGTCCGAATACCAAATCCTCAATCTCCTACAGCAAATGACAATGGCGTCAAATGCGTATAAAACCCAGCAAAATACGACTGATAAAACTGTTGCTGAATTTCTTATAGCAGGCTTTTCAGGACAACTCAAAGGATGGCGGGATTACCATCTAAAACCTTTTAATCATCTAGATATCTTAAATGCTATCCAAACCGGTGATGAAGATGAACCAATCTTAGATCACCTAGGAAATCCAATTCAAGATGCTGTTTCAACTCTTATATTTGCAATCATCAAACACTTTATAGGAGATCCTTCACATCTTAAAGATAAAAATGCTAACTTATTGTCAAATCTCAAATGTAGAAAACTTAGTAAATTCCAGTGGTATAAATCCACCTTCCTCACTAGGGTTATGCTTAGAGATGACTCAAATCAACCATTTTGGAAAGAAAAATTTCTTGCAGGTCTTCCAACTCTCTTAGGAGAAAAGGTTAGAACCAAAATTAGGAAACAATGTGAACCCATAATCCCATATGACCAATTAACCTATGGTGAACTAATCGGTTTTACCCAAAACCAATGCCAATTAATTTGCCAAGACCTCAAACTCAGAAAATGCCTGAAAAAGGAACTCAGGCAACCAAGAATGAATTAGGATCTTTCTGCAAACAGTTTGACTACTTTGACCACGAAAAACCCTGTCATGGCCAATGTAGTAAAAGACCAGAAAAGCTAAAACACAAAAACACTTTCAGACCCAATTATAAAAAACCTTTCTGGAAGCAGGCACACGAAGATAAACCTGTGTTTAAATCTAGACAAAAACCTAAGCAGCCTTCTTGGCCCAACCCAAAAAACAAAGATATCGTATGTTTTAAATGTGACAACAAAGGCCATATTTCCAAATATTGTCGAATATCCAAAAAGGTCCAGCAACTCCAAATCAATCAAAACACTCTTGAAAAAATTCAGGTCCTTTTTATCCAAGAATCTTCTGAATTAGAAACAAGCTCAGATGAAACTTCTGATCCCCAATTAGATGAAATAGCCCCTTACTCTGATTCTTCTACCGAATCAAAATTACTCTATGTACTTACTAAAGAACATAGCCTTCTTCTAGATATGGTCCAGCATGTAAATGACCCAGAAATTCAGAAGAAATATCTTGACCAGCTCAAAAAATCTCTTGAAACCATTCCAGAAAATAAAACCATCCTTCCAAGTCCCCCGACAAAGCTCTATGATCTCAAAACCATCATAGAAAAGAAGAAAACTTCAAAATCATCCTCCATCTCTATCAACGATATCTATAAAGATATCAAAATCCTTAAATCCGAAGTAAAACAGCTCAAAGAAAAACAACAGCATGACTCCGAAATCATTCAGTCTCTCCTTGCTAGAACAAACCTAGAATCTACCGACACTGAAACTAGTGATCAGGGTTCCAAAACAGATAAATTAGAAAACCTTGAAATTATTCCAGTAGACTTTCTCTTTGTATTAAAAGAAATAACTTCTAGAAAATATATTATCAAAATCTCCTTAGTCTTCTCAAATAATTTTGAATTAGATACTATTGCCTTGTTTGATATAAGAACAGATCTAAATTGCATCAAAATCGATTTAGTACCAAAACATTTTCACCAAACAACCACTGAAAAACTTACTTCTGCTAATAACTCCAAAATGGATCTCACGGGAAAAACAGAAGCAAGTATTTTAAATAATGAATTTCGTATCAAAACCTCTTTTATTTTAGTTAATGATATTCATCATTCTCTTATATTAGGGACACCTTTTATTAATATAATTACTCCCTATAAAGTCACTTATGATGGAATATCTTTCAAAACAAAAAATATCAAATTAAATTTTGATTTTATGGAAAAACCAAAAACACAAAATCTTAATATTATAAAAGCCAATTCTATTTATAATAATGAAATAGCTTTACTTATAAAAAGAAAGCAAAATGATATTTTGTTTTTAAAACAAGATCTTCACTTACAAAAAATTGAACAATAGCTCAAAACAGAATCTTTTCAAAAACAGATTTCTAAAATCAAAACCCAATTTGAAAAAGAAATTTGCTCAGAATTGCCAAATGCTTTTTGGAATAGGAAATAACATGCCGTTGACATTCCTTATGAACCCAATTTCAATGAAAAGGATATTCCTACTAAAGCCAGGCCAATTCAAATGAACGACGAACTAGAACAATTCTGTAGACTAGAAATACAGTATCTTCTTTTCAAAGGATTAATTTCCAAATCCCGATCTCCTTGGAGTTGTGCAGCTTTCTATGTCAACAAACCCGTTGAAATAGAACGAGGTACTCCTAGATTAGTTATCAATTATAAACCTCTTAACCAAGCGTTAAAATGAATTAGATATCCAATTCCCAACAAAAAGGATTTACTCCAAAAACTACATTCCTCATTTGTTTTTTCAAAATTTGATATGAAATCGGGTTTCTGGAAAATCCAAATTGATCCAGACCATAGATATAAAACTGCCTTTACTGTCCCATTTGGCCAGTACGAATGGAATGTCATGCCCTTCGGACTAAAAAATGTCCCTTCAGAATTTCAGAGAATTATGAATGATATTTTAATCCTTATTCTGAATTCTGCATTGTTTATATTGATGATGTTTTAGTCTTTTCTAACTCCATTGAACAACATCTAAAACATCTCAAAACTTTCTTCTATGTCATTAGACAAAATGGCTTAGTTATCTCAGCTAAGAAAATTTCTCTGTTCCAAACCAAAGTCCGGTTTCTTGGACATTATATCCACCAAGGAACCATCACCCCTATTGAAAGAAGCCTCGAATTCGCTTCAAAATTTCCAGATAAAATTCTTGATAAAACTCAGTTACAACGATTTTTAGGAAGCCTTAACTATGTCCTAGATTTTTACCCAAACATCAGTCGAATGGCAAAACACCTTCATAATAGATTGAAAAAACACCCTTTGCCATGGACAGAAGAACATACCAACCTTGTCGAAAAAATCAAAAATCAGATTACGCAAATACCCTGTCTTCACTTGGCAAACCCTAATCTACCAAAAATTGTGGAAACAAATGCCAGTGACATAGGATATGGTGGCATTCTTAAACAAGTCCAAAACCATAGAGAAGTAATTGTTCAATTCACCTCAGGACATTGGAATGATTGCCAAAAATCTTATTCTACTATCAAAAAAGAAATTTTGTCTATTGTTTTATGCATTACAAAATTTCAAAGTGATTTGCTAAATAAAAAATTTTTGTTAAGAATTAATTGTAAATCAGCAAAAGAAATTTTGCAAAAAGATGTTCAAAATATTGCATCAAAACAAATCTTTGCCAGATGGCAGGCTATTCTTAGTATATTTGATTTTAATATTGAATATATATATGGAGAATCCAATTCTTTACCTGATTTTCTAACCAGAGAATTTCTCCAAAACAGACTGCCTAAATGCCACCCAAAAAAGATAAAGGAAAACAAAAAGCTTCCCAAAGCAAAATATTAGTCCCATGGTCACAGATCGTGGAAGATGATGAAGCAACACAAACTGCGCAAAAACCCTATCTCCAGAAGACAAAACAGACCAAATCAATGAATGGCTCCAATCAATAGCCAAACATCCAGAACTGGTCATGGCATTAAAAAGCTCCCTGAAAATTCCAACCTCATAAATTTTCAAAACCAAAGAAGCTCCCCAGGTTAGGAAGGCAATCCTTCAGCTAGCTAAGGACGAGGCATTGACCAAGACGGTTGTCCAAACAGGTAAAACACCTAAATTAATTTCTGAAAAAGGAAAGGAGAATCTTCTTCCCTCAAAACCCTTTCCAAAACTGATTTATTAATTCCCCTGGAGCAATCTTGTAGCTCCTCCCAAATTGTTGTTTCCCAACAAAAATTACCAAAAAGATCAGTATTTTTTGAAAAATCAATTTTTCAAAATATTATCTCCGTCGAACAAGGATTTTTTGACCCAAACCCGATTTTGACTATCCAAAAAATCTTTGGAAAAAATTGGTATTTCAAACCTTGGGATCTTTCAAAAACCCAGGATTATTACCATTTCATTTTAGAAGCAACCGGATCAGCTACCTTTAAGCATTTTGCTTACGCTGAATCAAGAACCCCATCTTATTCCACCTGCAAAATCTTTAATGTTCTTAGTCCTTCTGACTGGAACCAAGAACTGGCAAAACCAAAAACCCTTCCTCTAAATCCATCCCAGCAATTCTGTAAAACCTTTAATTATTGGGATTATCAACAGGCCTGGTATAATATGCCACTAATCCAAAACCCAAAATTCACCCACACATGGTTGTTTTACCTAAACAACAAAATCAGTATTTCTACCCTACCCTCTTGGTTCGTCCATTGGTGGAACCTTTATGGAGCCATCCCTGATATCCTTCCCCCAGAAATTCAGGAAAGTTATAACCTTTTCAAAACCCATTTCAAACCGACAGATCTAGAAAGAAGATTTCCTCCGATCTGCCATCTATCGGCCAAATTCTTTGTTCCTTGGGTATCTGCATGGAGCCTAGAATATAAAGTCAAAAACAATATTATTGTGATTCAAAGGAGATTCAAAACCAAATGGTGGAACTCCTTCAAAATTCTAAAATCATTGACAAAATCAGGAGTCCAGAAATGGCTCAAAAACCAGGGTCTATTACACCCAGGACCAAAGCACAACCAATTCCTGGCCCAGAAGTCACAAACTAGCGCTCTCCTAGTAACGACAAGAACAAAAGAAGAATACTTCGCTATAATTAAGGAACTTCTTTCAAATGACGGATCAGAATCCTCCGAACATTCCATAGCTTCAGAGGCATCCTCCATGGCCTCTATCAACCTGGCAGATGATAACGAAAACGACTGTTTCGGGATACTGCCTCCAATTAAGCAGAAAAAGTAGATTGTCGGCAGAGTACTATTCAGGGACAGTACCCCGCCTACAGACAAGATATTATTTTTTTACAGTGTCCGCGTGACAAAACTGACAAAGCACTATTTATCTACAGTGTAAAATTTTGTTATAAATAGATGTAACCCCTCTTCCAAAGGGACACAATTTTTTCACTTCAAAAAACCTCTCTTTGTAAGTTTCTCTCAAGAGAACTCATTCTCTCTCTCTCTCTTCTCTTTCAATCCCTTTCTCCCTTTCTCTCTGGATTCATTTCCAAAATCTATGTAAGTATTTTATTTATAATAAGATTTTCTTATTATCTTCTTTATGCTTTCTTTATTCCAATGGCTGGCTTTGCTGCCTATGCTTTTATTCTAATCGCTGGCTCTGCCACCTAGTATTTTATGTTTTATGCTTTAGTTTTATGTTTTATTTTAATTATTTTAAGTTAAGTTTTCAATTTTTTTTTAATTTGTTAATTTGTTGATTGTTTTATCTACCAACCTCTCTTTCGATCTTGGTGACTAGTTGATTTCAAAAATCAAAACCCAAATTGAACAAGAAATTTGCTCAGATTTACCAAATGCTTTCTGGAATAGGAAACAACATGCCATTGACCTTCCTTATGAGCCCAATTTTAATGAAAAAAATATTCCTACTAAAGCTAGGCCAATTCAAATGAACGGAGAGCTAGAACAATTCTGTAGGAAAGAAATACAGATCTTCTCTCAAAAAAACTAATTTTCAAATCTCGATCCCCTTGGAGTTGTGCAACTTTCTATGTCAATAAACCTGCTGAGATAGAACGAGGTACTCCTAGATTAGTAATTAATTACAAACCTCTTAATCAAGCATTAAAATGGATTAGATATCCTATTCCAATCAAAAAAGATTTACTCCAAAAACTTTGTTCCTCATTTGTGTTCTCAAAATTTGATATGAAATCAGGATTCTGGTAAATTCAAATTGATCCAAACCATAGGTATAAAACTACTTTTACTGTCCCATTTGACCAGTATGAATGGAATGTTATGCCCTTTGGTTTAAAAAATGCCCCCTCAGAATTCAAAAGAATTATGAATGATATTTTCAATCCTTATTCTGAATTCTGTATTGTCTATATTGATGATGTTCTAGTCTTTTTCAATTCGATTGAACAACATCTAAAAACCTTCTTCTATGTCATCAGACAAAATGGTTTAGTAGTCTCAGCCAAAAAAATTTCTCTATTCCAAACAAAAATCAGGTTTCTAGGACATTATATTTATCAAGGAACCATCACTCCTATTGAAAGAAGTCTAGAATTTGCTTCAAAATTCTCGGATAAAATCCTTGATAAAACCCAATTACAACGTTTTCTAGGAAGCCTTAACTATATTCTTGATTTCTGCCCAAACATTAATCGAATGACAAAACCCCTTCATAATAGAATGAAAAAACATCCTTCACCCTGGACAGAAGAACATACCAATCTCGTCCAAAAAATCAAGACCCAAATTACTAAAATACCCTGTCTTCACTTAGCAAATCCCAATCTTCTCAAAATTGTGGAAACTGATGCTAGTAACATAGGATATGACAGTATTCTTAAACAGGTCCAAAACCAAAAAGAGGTAGTTGTACACTTCACCTCCGGGCATTGGAATGATTATCAAAAATCTTATTCTACTATAAAAAAAGAAATTTTGTCTATTGTCTTATGCATTACAAAATTTCAAAGTGATTTATTAAATCAAAAATTCTTATTACGAATTGATTGTAAATCAGCAAAAGAAATCTTGCAAAAAGATGTTCAAAATATTGCATCAAAACAAATTTTTGCCAGATGTCAAGCTATTCTTTGTATATTTGATTTTAATATTGAATATATTTCGGGAGAATCCAATTCTTTACCTGATTTTCTAACCAGAGAATTTCTCTCTCTCTCTATATATATATATATATTAACTTTGAATGGAAGGTGAGTTGAAAATAGTTTTGATAAAGTGAGATGCGAGATTGATTTTAATGATGTTTGATTGAAAATGATTAAAAAAATTATTGAAAAAATATATTTTTTAATAATAAAATAAAAAATTAAAAATAAGAACCTAAGAGTAAGTTCACCTTTAAAGTTTTTGTCATTTATAGTTAGAAGCCACTTATTACTTTGGTTGGAAATGGCAGCTAGTTTTCTTAAATTAGATTTTACCAAAAATCTTTTAAAATTTTTGTAGTTAATCAATAAAATGTTAGATCCATCCGTAAAAGTATTCAATTGGATTGAAATAAAAATTTAAGGGTTTAAATTGATTGAAACAAATTAAACACTTAGATGATATTACATTAAAGTTTAAAGATTTTTTTTATCCTTTAATCATATTTAATTACCACAAACATTTAATTTACATCGATTTTGTTTTTTTGGTAAAAAAACAACTAAACTAAAAATAAGAGAAAAATAAATTGAAATTAAAGTGTGACAATGAAATTTAATATCATCTAAGCTTTTTCGTCGATAAAATCTTGATTTATCGACAAGAAAACAACTCTAAAATTTTTGAAGACATCAGTTTCAAGTTTCATTATAAATTAAATTATACAGTTATATATTAATTTGTTTGTTTGATTACATTAATTGATTTCTTACTTGTAATATTTTAATATGATTGTAAAATTTGTTATACTAATAAATTCATTAAAAAAAACTTTCAATTTTTTTTTTCATAGTTTTTGGAGGCTTTCTAGGCATTGCATGATAATGGACTTAAAGCTCATAAATGAGAATTGGTAAGCCTACAAACTACTGCCAAATTTGGATAGGGGCGACTAATCGATTTTTTGGTCGGTTGGGTATGAAAAAATATAAAATCAAATTAACAAACTTACCTTAAAAAAATACAAATATATCAACTTAATTTCACTAATAGAAAAATCAAATTAAAATAAGTCAGTTCGATTAGGTCATTCGGTTAAAAATTGATTTTTCTATCTTTCTTTTTACAAATTTGCTATTACAAATATGTTTTTTCAAGTTCTTGAATTTTCATATGCCTTTTGTTTAAATCCAATATATGATAATAACATTTAGATTTTTTAATTATTTATATTAAATATAATATATTTTTAAAAAATATATATTAAAAGGGAATTATTAATTTAGTTGATTCCTTTAGTAATTTAATTAGACATAAAAAATAGATCAATTTAACTAATTAAACCAATCTCATAAACTTACATTGGATCGAAATTGAATTAATTAAATTGAATTGACCGATTTAGATCGAGTTTGATTTATTCGATTGGTTTGAACTGGCTCATTCTTATATTTTGTTTTGGATAGTTTAAGGGTTTTTTTTTTTTTTTTTTAAAATTTGTTGGGAGGGAGTCTAGGACAATGCTGTCCCAGTTGGGTGCAGTGGGCAAAGCCCAATGTTAGGGCTATAAATCTTGGGTATGGGGCCTTAAGATGGGCCGAAATGAGTGAACTTGCATTTAGCTTTTAATTGCAACCTCAGCCTTAAATGGTCTCAGGATATAAGTTGCATTTTGTAAGTAGCAAAAATATTAAGAAAAAAAAAATCTAACGTAATTTATTTATGTTAATTAGCTTCCACTTTATTTAAAAAAATTTGAAAAATTGAAGAAAAAAAAAAAAAAGAAAGAAAGAAAAGTAAGTAATAAAATCTGAAACAAGTCTACTGCATTACTGAAATTTTTCTTGTATAATTTCTTGTCTTTCTTTCTTTTTGACAAGAATAAATACTTTTTTCATTCATAAGTTAAATTTGCCTCTGCAACCACAATATTTTTAATTATATATGGACATGCCTTAACCCAGTACATAACCTCATTAATCTGTAATACATTCCTCACGAAGTCATTTGTTGCCTCATTCCTTGATCTTCTTATAGGTGTTATTTGATATTGCTTGAGTTGTTGAAATGTGCTCCTTACTTCATGATTCATCCATTATTGGTCCAATGAGAGAAGTCATTGTCTTTCTGTTTAATTCTCCTTATTCCATAATTCTCCTTATTCCATAATTCTCCTTATAAATGCAATTATAAGGAGCACATTTTAACCTCATTCCCTGATCTTCCAGCACAATTTCCCTAAACCCCATCTCTTTTGCAAAATCTAATCCCCTTTCTTGCAGCAAAAGCTCCAGTTGTAAAAGAAATACTTGTCCATGGAAGTTCTGCATTATGCGCACCCAAAATTTGTCCCTCATTATCCCTTACCAAGACACCAATACCGGTTTTCTTCTTTGTAATGTCCACTGCATCATCAAAGTTGATTTTATAAAGACCAGGTGACAGAGCAATCCATCTAAAATCTATTTCTGGTTGAGATCCAAGACTCATTTGTTGTGCCTTGTTAAACTTCTCCTGGTATTTTCTTGCAAACATTGCGGATGCTGATGCATTCCTTTGTTGCTTTTCATATGTCTCATTATTCTGATAATTCCATATTGTCCATATTGTAATCAAGAGTAATTGGAACTGCTCTAGATTAAACTCCTTCACTGCCTTCCTTATCCATCATATTACATCAAATTGTTCTCCACCTTCAAGTTCTGATCTAAAATTCAACTGTTTTCAAGCTTCCATTGCCCAAGGATAGTATTTAATGATATGCTGGACTAATGTGTCTCATTATTCTGATCATTCCATATTGTCCATGTTGTAATCTAGAGTAATTGGATCTGCTTTGCATTAAAATCCTCCGCTGCCTTCCTTGTCCACCATATTACATCATATTGTTCTCCACCTTTAGGTTCCTATCTAAAATTCAACCTCCATATGATTATCTTTAACTTTGTTTGGTACTTTTTTTGCCTATACTTTATTCCAGATTCTTTTATCTTGCCAGATTTCCACCTCAAGTATTACATTGTATTATCCTTCATACATCATCTAGTTAAAGACTTTGTATCCACTTTTGACTATGTATACACCATTGTTTTCATATAACAAAAAGAATATCAGCTGATCTTTTTTCTACTAATCGGTAGTGCACTAAATGTTTCAGTTTCCTCTTGCAAAAATCTATATTGTAGCATACCTTAGTTTCAGGTGCCAGTCCTTTCATCAATTAATTCAGCCACCATATAATGTTAATCCCATGTGCTTCTCGGAGATTGAGTGTTGAATGACTCGTTAAATGGATGCCATTTCTCCTTCCCCATTCTAACTGATTTCCATCCCTAAGTCACCACCTCAATCCTTTTTTCAACGAAGCTTTAACTGCCCATATGCTCCTCCAAGTCAGTGATGGATATGATCCTAATTTAAAGTCAAAAAATGGTAATTCTGGGAAATATTTTTCTTTCAGAACTTGGTATACCAATTTGTTGGTATCTGTAATGAGCCTCTATCCCTGTTTTGCCAGCATTGCGGTACTGAAATTTCCCATTTCTCTAAACCTAAGCTTTCTTCCCGTTTCTTAAGACATAATATTCCCCACCTTAACCAATGAATGCTTTTCTTCTTCATGTCATTCCACCACTATTAGTTACTCATCATACTATTCATCTGCCCATATAAGTGGGAAATAGCTTGAATTATTGACTTTATGAGTACCTTCTTTTGAAATAACTCTTGGAAACCATCTGGTCATTCTTGCAGCCATTTTATCCTCTAACTCTTGGAATGCTTTTCGACAGTTTTCTCCTACCATCGTAGGTAATCCTAAATACTTTTCAACATTCATGGAGGCTTGAATACCAAAAAAATTATATCTCCTTCTTTTGTACTTCTCCCATGTTGCCATTAAAGAATAAAGTTGATTTGTCAAAATTTATAATCTAGCTTGAGCATTTTTCATATCTCTATAGCACATGCTTCACCCTTTGGCTTTCACTTAAATTTGCCTTTTGCAAATGGAAGACTGTCATTGGTAAAGAACAGGTAATCAACTCGAGATCTAGTTCTACTAGCTTTAACTCTATGCAACAAACCACTTTTTTTAATTTCCAGCTAGTATGGTTGAAAGTACTTTAATACAAGTTAGGAAAGGATAAGGTGAAACAAGATCTCCTTGACGGAATCCTTTTTTAGGTAAAAACGTTAATAATAAAGGAGTAGGACACTAGAGTAACACATTTTATAACTAATGAAACCCATAAGGATGAAATCTCAGCTTATACATATATGAACTGTAAAATTTTCCAAGCTAGTCGGTCATATGCTTTACTCATGTCCAAGTTAAAGTGCAAAGTAGCCATCCTTACCCTTGTTTTTTTTCTCGAAGCATGCAACAGTTCATAGGAAATTAGGATATTATTTGATATTAATCTTCTTGGATTAAAAGCACTTTATGACTCACGATATGTACTTTAAGAGAATAATTATTAGCCTATTCACTGGGACTTCTGATATTATCTAGTGAAGAACATTACAAAGACTGATGGGCCTAAACTGTGTGACTCTCCTAGGTTCTTTTATTTTTGGAAAGAGATCAACATGAGTATATTGATATTAACCAAACTTTGTTCCCCATTAAGATAGGATAAACAAAAATAAATGGCATCTCTACCCACAACATGCAATATTTTTGATAAAATAAAGTAGACATATCATCTGATCCAGGTGTTTTTGTTGTGTGCATTTGTATAATGGTTGTTTAAATCTCCTCAAATGTGAATTCTGCAAGTTGGAAGTTGTTCATCTCATCTGACATGCGAGGTTTAACCACTTAGAGTGTCTTCAAAATTGGATTTTTTATGATTGAAATACGGTTTTAAAATAGCCAATAGCAATGTGGTGCATCTCTAATTCATTCTTTGTCCGTTCTCCATCTTTGTCCTCTAACCCCCTCATGAAATCGTTCTTTTTCCTTATTAAATCCTAAGAATGAAAGAAATTAAGCTGTATTTTGGTCACCGTTTTTCATCCAACTAACCTCAGACTGTTCCTCTTTTGTCAACCATGCATTAATTTCATCTCCAATATCCTTGCTTATCTAGAGTGCCTCATTTGTTGGTTGCATAGAATGAAGTTGCTTCAATTTTCTTTTATTTCATGAATCTTTTTTTTAATTCCCCAAAAGTTTATTGATGCTAATAATTAAGTCTTTGTACCAACTGATACCTCTTGGCTTGTAGAGTAGCTTTACTGTGCTTCTGTCATTCCTCCTTAACCATTTCGTCACAATCTCCCTCTTTTATCCATATTGCTTCAAATTAGAACTGTTTCCTTTTCAATCAAGCCCTTCTCCTACAGTTACATTTTTTTGTTCGTACCATGATTGGATAATGGTAAAAAATGGAAGCGTTAAAGTAGAGAACATCAAAGTCAAGAAACAATTTCCACCATTGTTGATTTCAAATTGCTCTATCGAGTATTTTCTTAATATTATTTTCTATTTTGCTTTCTCTTTCTCCCCCCATGTTGATAACTCCATGAATACAGAGTTATTTACATGCCTAATTTTTGCTTAATCTCCTTAATTTTTGCTTAATCCTCTTGTAAATTTATTAATTACCTCTTTAATTTGTTAATTTCCTTAAATTATACAAATAAATAAGTTTGAATTGAAATTCAATTGTTTTGGTGACTTTTGGGCTGAAAAAAAAATGAATTAAACTTATCAAAAAATAAAAATTCAACGCTAAAAATCAAAATAATAAGACAACTCATCTTGTAGTGCAATTTACCTCTTTCATTCACATGTGACTCCACATGTCATCTGCTTATGCATTTTTTAGAGATCAAGCTTGAGGACCACATGCCAACACATGGAGAGCACATACTTACACATAGTGGACACATGCCTTTTCCACATGGATGTAGAAGTGGACAAGAAGACAAATGGAAGAGGTTAGAAGATGTGAGGTGTCCTTGATTTGTGTAGAGAAGAAGATAACAAGGAAATATCTTCTAAAAGTAGATAATCACATGAATACAAAGTGACAAAGAGTGTCAACTCATCAACCATGCATAAAGTCTACTTTACCTCACATTTGGAGGCTATATAAAGAATATGATGAGGGAGGGAAAAACATTGGCTCCTAGGTTATTTTTAAGTTTATTTTCATGTTTTCTTTATGTTAGTTTCATAGCTTTAGGCAGCCACCATTAGTTCCCTAAATTTTCTTTGCGTTTTCCTTGTTAATTTCAAGCGTTTTCTTTAAATTTTCTTTGTAAACTCTCACTATTTCTTTTAACTTTCTTGTATTTAATGCACTACTCATCTATTCCCAAGAATAAATTTATATTTTCTTATATTTTTCTTTGTCATTTTTTTGTCTTGACTAAGTTTTACGAGTATAAGAATCCAAGAAGATTGAAAAACTACCTAATAGTTCTTGTGCTTAAACTTATATTACATTGATTTCTATTGCAATTTCTTACTGTTTTGTTCATTGAGCTTGCTATTTTAGTATAGTTCTTAATATTTTTCGTATTTATTTTCATTTTTAAGTTCATTACATTAATGTTTTATGTTATTAAATGGTTTTTAAATGTTAGATTGCCTTCATTTAACTACTGCCCAGCCCCTGTTCAAGTCATATTTTATTATGTTTTTGAAGCTTTAAGGCCAGGCGTATACTAGGCATAGTCTAGATAGTGTTTGATTAAAGTAGTATGTCATTTCTTATAACATTTTAATCTCCCAATTTCCAATACTTCTAAAAAAATGTTTCTATCCTTTTTTAGTTGTTTTCCTGCTCTTTTTAAGCCTTTAAATTCTTAATCTTAAGTTGTTAAAATTCATTTTATCTATGTGAGACCCCGTACATGTATAGCTATGTATATAGGAACATGGGAATGTAAATAAAATCATAAGTAAGATGATGTATTGTAATGTGAAGTGTATGCAATGTAAGTTCATAAGATTATGTACACACTTGTAGTAAGAGTTGTGATTATACGTACAAGTTGCATTATGAGTGAGTAGGAGGAAATGAACTTAAAACGGGAAGAATGTGATCGAAATGGAATATGAGAAGTATAGTAAAATGGAAGGAAAGATTTACATAAGTGTATATTTCCATTCGAGTAATATCGTATGTATTTGGACATTACAAAGATTCTACACAAGTTTTAATGTGTATGTAGTGAGGATGGATCCCATTTTCAAGTCTCAAAGATGAATGAATGAGAAAATGATTATGGTAGCAAATTAAGGGTGTTTGGTAAGAGTTGTTGCAGAAAAACTGCAGGAAATCTGGAATTTGTGAAGGCCAGATCGATCTCATAGGATGAGAGATCGATCTGGGAGAGCCAGAATGCTCTAATGTGAGAAATGTAAGGGAACAGATCGATCTCCAAAGGAAGCAGATCGATCTCTTTAGCTCTCGGGTTGAGAGAAGATCGATCTCGCCTAAGACCAGATCGATCTCTCTAGGTCTCGGGTTGGAAGCAGATCGATCTCCCCTAAGACCAGATCGATCTCCTTAAGCTTCTGTTTGACAGCAGATCGATCTCCAGTCTCGACAGATCGATCTCCTACCTTTAAACGTCTCAGAAAAGAGGGATTTTTGAGGAACAGATCGATCTCCACCCAAGGAAGATCGATCTCATCAAGTCAAAACTATAAATGGGAGCAGTTGGATCATCAGAATTTCGGGAAAACATCTCCATTTCACTTCAACTCAAAGAAATCTAGTTTCTCACTCCTAAATCCAGCCATTTTCAGTGAGATTTAAGGAGAGGCTATTAGAGACAAAGTTGTTCACATCAAAGAGAGAACAACATAGTCTAGAGGCATTTTCCCATTTGAAGGATTGAAGAAATAGAAGGCAATCCTAATTGGAGCAAGAGGAAATCTAATGAGGTAAGTTCTAATGCACAAATCCAAGTACATTGGTTTAGTTAATGATTATAAAGATATTTGGGTGTGCATATTGTGGATGGAACTACCTAGGATGGTATGAAATGCATATAGCTTAGAAATAGTCAAGTGTGAGAAAGTGGAATGTGGGAGTGTTTTTGATGAATGGGATATCTTGAGTGGATGAGTATGTTGTGGAAATGGTTTGGAAATGTTGATATTAGGATAAATTGGGAGATTTACCACAAAGGGTAAAAATGTGTAATTAAGGCATTGGATAAATGCTTAGTTGAATAAGAGTTAGAAACATTAACTCAAATGTTGATGGATGAATTTCAGTTTCGGATGATACGTCGGAGCAAGTCGAGATGAGAACGCAAGAAGCATAAAGGCGGATAGTTGCACACAAGTAAAACGAGGTAAGGGACTGTGTGTTAGCTATAGAGATGTTCGTACGTAATTACAGCAATTTCGTAGATATATTGCTAGGACTAGTACGATATTATAAGTTTATGAAATGATGTGGAAATATGAAAAGTACTATGATGTATATATGTATTGAGAAATGGGATAGGGTAAGGAAATAGCATGATATGCATGTTTTCAATGATGTTCTCAATTTTATATTGTTATTAATGATTGAGAAATGTTGATGATAGGTTGGCTAATTTTACATGTTTTAGCATGAAGAGGCATGCTTTATGAATAAACGTGTTTTGAGTTTTAAAAAGAGAAAATAGCCATCTATCAGTTTTGAGATGAGATTAGGTGTTGAAGCGTTAGCTCACACCCGGTTTAAAGCCTTGATGTACCGTGTGGGAGTTTTAACTCGCACGAGGGTTTTGAGAAAGTGCGGGAACTTTGCTCGCACCTGTTTTATTGAGTTAAGGTAAACCTGGGGGTCTGGGACCCAAGGGGATACCAGCCGACGGCCAATTGAACGGGCTGGGCCTTAACGATAGATCGAACCGCGCTGGAGCTTTGCGTTGACTGTGTGTCACGCTGCTTGCTCGCCTGGTATATGAGACATGGTTTAAGGATAAAAAGTCCATCGGAGTTGGAGTATGGACTTGGGTCCACGGTCGTACGTAGAATAATGTAGTCACCCGTTGGTATACTATGTACCGTGCTGGGTGCACGTGAGTACGAGTATCGCGTAGATGACACACGACGTATCTTCACCGTGAGTATATGAGGAGATGAGGTGGATTGAGATGAGCCGGAGGGTAGGACTGACCCATCCCCCTTCAGGCGAAGTGATACCCTGTGCACACCCGATCAGTGAGGCCTGGGATCACTGACTGTGGCCATAAGTCGTGGATATTTGATTGCCGAAAATTCCATGCCTGTCTCAGAGAATCGAGAAACAGAGACAATCTCAGAAAAAGAAAGAGATTTGCAAGAAAAATGATTTGAGAAGTGAAAGAGATTTCGTGTTTTAATAAATCTCCGATTTCACATTCGTGCCATGAGGGCACTATTTATGAGCATGTTTTAAATGGAAGTTTGACATTTGATTTACACGAAAATGCTATTGAGAAACATGTGTTTAAATGCATTGTTCGTATGATATTTCCATTTATAACAAAAACATGGTTTTGGTTTATGCATGCATGGGCTATGTAGGTAGTACGATATCTACCTGCTAGCATACATTTCTTTACTGAGCCGTGGTTTGCTCATCCCACTATTTTCCCCCTCCAGGTACTGAGAAGTAAGAGAGCGGTGGTCTCTAAGTCTTTTGTGTTGAACAGCTCCCACAATCCGCAAAGGTATAAGATTTGTATACACGAGTATTTTGTATCTAATATATTGTATCGCACAGTTATATCTTGGATTTGTAAACAGTATTATGGGGATGATATGTAAGCACATGGTATTTATACAATTAATTTTGTGTATTTACACACACACCTGGGAGTGTGAATTAAAGTTGTAAATATTCCGCTGTAAATAAATAAATTTTTAGTAATTGCATCTTCTCACAGCCCAACCGTAGCAGAGAATGTATGGATAAAAGGGTTCCCGAAAGCGGGGCATGACAGGCTTGGTATCAGAGCTTGGTTGGTCTGATGTGAGATGATGCTTAGGACTAAGAAAACATACATCCCCAAGTTACTGTGCGATATTTAGATACAAATGTGTATACGGAGCTGGTAGTGAATTAAATGTTTGTTATAACGCAGGAAAGTTATCAGGCTAGTGAGTTATGCCTGAGAGACACCGCAAGAGGGGAGAGAGCTCGAGAGCTCAAGGGCAAAATGACAGGACTGAGAGGCACAGTAGATCATCCTCTAGTCATGAGCCCCGGGAACAGATAGAGGCTTCTGATCCTCGAATAACTCGATTGGAGGAAGACATGCGCACGATGATGACCATGATGGGTCAGATCATGGCTAAGTTTGAGGGTACACCTGGTACAGCGGGACAGGCTGCACCGAATCCCCCAGCAGCTGCACCTGAGCCTGAGAATGTTGCACCTGCGCAAGCTGAACCGGCTAGGCCACGGGAACCTCATATTCGACCGATACCGCCTTCGGTAGCCCCACATCAGCATGATGATGATTTGGGGTATGGATATGATTGCGATATGGAAAGATTGAGGCATTTTATGGACTTTAAGACTCCTTCGTTTAGCGGAGTAAAGGATCCGACGGTGGCTGAGGACTGGATCAGTCAAATGGAGAAGTTATTCGACTTCTGTAGATGTTCAGCTACGGAGAGAGTAGCGCTTGCGGCCTTTGTATTGAGAGGCGAAGCAGAGCACTGGTGGAAGTCCGTCAGGCCGATGTTAAGAGCTCAAGGAATGGTTATCATGTGGGATATGTTCTTGGACGTTTTCAGAGAGCAATACATCCCAGATACTGCTCGACGGAGACTACAGATGGAATTTCTGAATCTGACTCAAGGGAATCGAACAGTTGATGAGTATGAGTCACGATTCACTTCACTGGGTCGATATGATCCGGACTCGACCAGGAGTGAAGCTGTCAGAGTCCGTAGATTTGTAGATGGATTGAGGCCTTCGATCCGAGCGAAGTTGGCCCCATTTGATGTCGCTACATATAGAGAGGCTGTGCGACGGGCCCAGTTATGTGAGCAAGATCATGACTTGCAGATTTCTGAGTTTAATTGGGGTAAGGAAAAGGGTCCGAGGAAGATGGGAGATGGCAAGAGTGCCAAATTTGGTCGAAAATTCATGAGTAAGCGTCGGAGAGAGGTAGATGATTTCCAGAAAAAGGTTGCTAGACCTTTTATGCCTCCGACTCAGACACCAGCCAGGGGTATAGTGATTGGTGGACCCCGACCGACTACAGATCAGTGTAGGCTATGCGGTCGATACCATGGTGGTAGGCCATGTCATCTTCAGGGTACCCGATGCTTCAGATGTGGTAAATTTGGACATTATGCCAGAGAGTGCCCGGAGATAGTTGAGGCGATTCCACAGAGGGGTAAAGAGCCAGAGAGGGTTCCTATAGTTGCACCTCCTGCAAGAAAGAAAGCCTCGGCTGAAGAAAAAGGAAAACAAGTTGTGGGTCAAGGCAGGGTGTATGCGATAGACAAGGCATCGGCCGATACCTCTTCTGAAGTGATAAAAGGTACAATCTTGATTTTTAATCTAGAGGTTATAGCTTTGTTTGATTCTGGAGCTACGCATTCCTTCATATCACCTGCATGTGCATCTAAGTTGAAAGGTTTTGTAGAGCCCACATACTTGAGTATGACTTTACTAATAAGTACTCCCATGAGAGTGAGCCAATTAGTTGAACAAGTGTATAAAGATTGTAAAGTGAGGGTAGGAGATAAGTGCATGACAGCCAACTTGATTTTGTTGAATATGTATGACATTGATGTAATTTTGGGAATGGATTGGTTAGCCGCCAATCATGCTGTCATAGACTGTCGTTCTAAGTCCATTAAGTTTTCTCTACCTGAAGAATGTGTTGTAAGATTTTAAGAGAAGAAATGAAATCTTAAATTTTGTATTAAGTAAAGTACTTTGGTATAAATGGCTTGAGTGTTGTTTTGAAGGTCTTGTTGCTTATGTGGTGGATTTGAACAAAGTACATCCGAATATGGAGGACATCTCAGTGGTCAGAGAATTCCCTGATGTCTTTCCAGACGATCTACCAGGATTGCCACCTGATAGAGAAACGGAATTCGGTATAGACTTGACGCCTGGAACCGAACCAATATCGAAGTCACCATATAGGATGGCCCCAGTTGAGTTAGAGGAATTAAGGAAACAGCTGCAAGAGTTGTTAGAGAAGGGGTTCATAAGATCGAGCGTCTCACCATGGGGAGCTCCGGTATTGTTTGTGAAGAAGAGAGATGGGAGCCTCAGGTTGTGCATTGACTATCGGATGTTAAACAAGGCTACCATCAAGAATAAGTACCCCTTGCCACGCATTGATGATTTATTGGATCAGCTTCGGGGAGCGCAGATCTTCTCCAAGATAGATCTGAGGTCTGGGTATCATCAATTGAAGATTCGAAAGGAGGATGTGCCCAAGACAGCATTTCGTACCCGCTATGGCCATTACGAATTTTTAGTGATGCCTTTTGGGTTGACCAATGCGCCGGCAGCTTTTATGGCTCTAATGAACGAAGTATTCAAGCCATACCTGGACCAATTCGTAATTATTTTCATTGATGACATATTGGTGTATTCAAGGTCCAGAGAAGAGCATGAGCAGCACTTAAGGATTATTTTGCAGACCCTTTGAGAGAAAAGGTTATATGCCAAGCTTAACAAATGTGACTTTTGGCTAGAACAGATTTCTTTTCTAGGCCATGTTATATCGAAGGATGGGGTGTCAGTAGATCCATCCAAGATTTAGGCAGTTGTTCAGTGGGAACAACCTAGGACAGTCACAGAGATCAGAAGTTTTCTGGGTTTGGCTGGTTACTACAGGAGATTCGTGGAAGGTTTCTCTAGATTAGCTGCTCCATTAACACGTCTTACGAGGAAAAGTGTGGAGTTTTCATGGGATGAAGCTTGTGAGAGGAGTTTTCAGGAACTTAAGCGCAGATTAACTACCGCGCCAGTTCTTGTCATCCCTAACAGTTCAGGGAATTACTCGGTGTATGCAGATGCTTCGCATCAAGGACTAGGCTGTGTTTTGATGCAAGATGGAAGGGTAGTAGCTTATGGATCTAGACAGCTGAAGGATCATGAGAAGAACTACCCCACTCACGATTTGGAGTTAGCGGCCGTAGTGTTTGCGTTGAAGATATGACGCCACTACTTATATGGTGAGAGATTTCAGATCTTTACGGATCATAAGAGTCTGAAATATCTATTCTCACAAAAGGAGTTAAACATGAGACAGAGGAGGTGGTTGGAACTCCTCAAGGACTACGATTGTGAGATCTTGTACCACCCGGGGAAGGCAAATGTGGTTGCCGATGCATTGAGTCGGAAGAGTCTCGGGTTGGTATCACATATGATGGTTAGAGAGCACGAGTTGTTGGAACAATTCACGAACCTTAGTCTGGATATGACCCTACCTGAGATTGACAGCTATGGGATCATTGCTAGCTTGAGATTAGAACCGGAGTTGATTGAGAGAATCCGACAAGCTCAGCAAATCGATCAATGGTGCATTGTCATGATTAGTCAAATCCGGAAAGGGAAGGGTGCTGATTTTATATTGAGTCCAGATGGAATACTAAGGTTTAGAAATAGAATATGTGTTCCTAAGGATTTAGAGCTGAGAAAGCTGATCTTATCAGAGGCACACTCGTCGAGATACACGATACACCCGGGGAGTAGTAAGATGTATCAAAATCTCCGAAAAGTATATTGGTGGTCTAGAATGAAGAGAGACATAGCTGAGTATGTCGCTAGATGTCTCATTTGTCAGCAAGTAAAAGTCGAACATCAGAAACCAGGAGGACTATTACAACCTCTATCGATACCAACATGGAAGTGGGAGCATGTCACCATGGATTTTGTGATGGGGTTACCAAGAACCCGTAAGAACTATGATGCGATATGGGTGATAGTAGATCGGTTAACGAAATCGGCGCATTTCTTAGCCATGAGATCTACAGATACATTGAGTGCACTGGCAAATCTGTATGTGCGAGAAATAGTGAGATTGCATGGAGTCCCAGAGCGTTGTTTCGGATAGGGATGCCCGCTTCACTTCCCACTTTTGGGGACATTTCCAGGAAGCGATGGGGACCCAGTTGAGTTTTAGCACCGCTTTTCATCCTCAGACAGATGGTCAGTCAGAGAGGACTATACAGACCCTGGAGGATATGTTGAGAGTGTGTGTGCTGGATTTTAGAGGCTCATGGGACGATCACTTGCCATTGATTGAGTTCGCCTACAATAACAGTCATCACTCAAGTATTGGTATGGCCCCTTATGAGGCACTATACGGTCGTAGATGCCGATCGCCCATTGGTTGGGAAGAAGTTGGTGACAGACAATTGCTCGCTCCCGATTTGGTTAAGCAAGCCTCCGAGGATGTTCAGATAATATGCGAGAGGCTGCGAACAGCTCAAAGTCGACAAAAGAGCTATGCTGACAGGAGACGGAGACCACTTGAGTTTGATGTTGGCGAATCTGTATTTTTGAAAGTATCTCCTTCCAAGGGAATAATGAGGTTTGGGAAGAAAGGAAAATTAAGTCCTCGTTATATTGGTCCCTTCGAGATTTTGGATAGAGTGGGAGAAGGAGCATATAGGCTAGCCTTACCACCTGAGCTAGCAGAAGTCCACAATGTCTTCCACGTTTCTATGCTTCGGAAGTACTACCCGGATCCGACACATGTAATTAGTTATGAGCCGTTGGAGCTCAAGAAAGATATGTCGTATGTCGAGAGACCGATCAGGGTGTTGGACAGGAAAGAGAAGGTGTTGCGAAACAAGACGATTTCATTGGTTAAGATTTTATGGCAACATCACACTGTGGAAGAGGCCACATGGGAACTGGAAAGTTTGATGTGGGAAAAGTATCCCGAGTTATTCACAGATTGAATTGGTTCTAATTTGGAGGACCAAATTCTTTAAGTGGGGGAGAATGTGAGACCCCGTACATGTATAGCTATGTATATAGGAACATGGGAATGTAAATAAAATCATAAGTAAGATGATGTATTGTAATGTGAAGTGTATGCAATGTAAGTTCATAAGATTATGTACGCACTTGTAGTAAGAGTTGTGATTATACGTACAAGTTGCATTATGAGTGAGTAGGAGGAAATGAACTTAAAACGGGAAGAATGTGATCGAAATGGAATATGAGAAGTATAGTAAAATGGAAGGAAAGATTTACATAAGTGTATATTTCCATTCGAGTAATATCGTATGTATTTGGACATTACAAAGATTCTACACAAGTTTTAATGTGTATGTAGTGAGGATGGATCCCATTTTCAAGTCTCAAAGATGAATGAATGAGAAAATGATCATGGTAGCAAATTAAGGGTGTTTGGTAAGAGTTGTTGCAGAAAAACTGCAGGAAATCTGGAATTTGTGAAGGCCAGATCGATCTCATAGGATGAGAGATCGATCTGGGAGAGCCAGAATGCTCTAATGTGAGAAATGTAAGGGAACAGATCGATCTCCAAAGGAAGCAGATCGATCTCTTTAGCTCTCGGGTTGGGAGAAGATCGATCTCCCCTAAGACCAGATCGATCTCTCTAGGTCTCGGGTTGGAAGCATATCGATCTCCCCTAAGACCAGATCGATCTCCTTAAGCTTCTGTTTGACAGCAGATCGATCTCTAGTCTCGACAGATCGATCTCCTACCTTTAAACGTCTCAGAAAAGAGGGATTTTTGAGGAACAGATCGATCTCCACCCAAGGAAGATCGATCTCATCAAGTCAAAACTATAAATGGGAGCAGTTGGATCATCAGAATTTCGGGAAAACATCTCCATTTCACTTCAACTCAAAGAAATCTAGTTTCTCACTCCTAAATCCAGCCATTTTCAGTGAGATTTAAGGAGAGGCTATTAGAGACAAAGTTGTTCACATCAAAGAGAAGAACAACATAGTCTAGAGGCATTTTCCCATTTGAAGGATTGAAGAAATAGAGGGCAATCCTAATTGGAGCAAGAGGAAATCTAATGAGGTAAGTTCTAATGCACAAATCCAAGTACATTGGTTTAGTTAATGATTATAAAGATATTTGGGTGTGCATATTGTGGATGGAACTACCTAGGATGGTATGAAATGCATATAGCTTAGAAATAGTCAAGTGTGAGAAAGTGGAATGTGGGAGTGTTTTTGATGAATGGGATATCTTGAGTGGATGAGTATGTTGTGGAAATGGTTTGGAAATATTGATATTAGGATAAATTGGGAGATTTACCACAAAGGGTAAAAATGTGTAATTAAGGCATTGGATAAATGCTTAGTTGAATAAGAGTTAGAAACATTAACTCAAATGTTGATGGATGAATTTCAGTTTCGGATGATACGTCGGAGCAAGTCGAGATGAGAACGCAAGAAGCATAAAGGCGGATAGTTGCACACAAGTAAAATGAGGTAAGGGACTGTGTGTTAGCTATAGAGATGTTCGTACGTAATTACAGCAATTTCGTAGATATATTGCTAGGACTAGTACGATATTATAAGTTTATGAAATGATGTGGAAATATGAAAAGTACTATGATGTATATATATGTATTGAGAAATGGGATAGGGTAAGGAAATAGCATGATATGCATGTTTTCAATGATGTTCTCAATTTTATATTGTTATTAATGATTGAGAAATGTTGATGATAGGTTGGCTAATTTTACATGTTTTAGCATGAAGAGGCATGCTTTATGAATAAACGTGTTTTGAGTTTTAAAAAGAGAAAATAGCCATCTATCAGTTTTGAGATGAGATTAGGTGTTGAAGCGTTAGCTCACACCCGGTTTAAAGCCTTGATGTACCGTGCGGGAGTTTTAACTCGCACGAGGGTTTTGAGAAAGTGCGAGAACTTTGCTCGCACCTGTTTTATTGAGTTAAGGTAAACCTGGGGGTCTGGGACCCAAGGGGATACCAGCCGACGGCCAATAGAACGGGCTGGGCCTTAACGATAGATCGTACCGCGCTGGAGCTTTGCGTTGACTGTGTGTCACGCTGCTTGCTCGCCTGGTATATGAGACATGGTTTAAGGATAAAAAGTCCATCGGAGTTGGAGTATGGACTTGGGTCCACGGTCGTACGTAGAATAGTGTAGTCACCCGTTGGTATACTATGTACCGTGCTGGGTGCACGTGAGTACGAGTATCGCGTAGATGACACACGACGTATCTTCACCGTGAGTATATGAGGAGATGAGGTGGATTGAGATGAGCCGGAGGGTAGGACTGACCCATCCCCCTTCAGGCGAAGTGATACCCTGTGCACACCCGATCAGTGAGGCCTGGGATCACTGACTGTGGCCATAAGTCGTGGATATTTGATTGCCGAAAATTCCATGCCTGTCTCAGAGAATCGAGAAACAGAGACAATCTCAGAAAAAGAAAGAGATTTGCAAGAAAAATGATTTGAGAAGTGAAAGAGATTTCGTGTTTTAATAAATCTCCGATTTCACATTCGTGCCATGAGGGCACTATTTATGAGCATGTTTTAAATGGAAGTTTGACATTTGATTTACACGAAAATGCTATTGAGAAACATGTGTTTAAATGCATTGTTCGTATGATATTTCCATTTATAACAAAAACATGGTTTTGGTTTATGCATGCATGGGCTATGTAGGTAGTACGATATCTACCTGCTAGCATACATTTCCTTACTGAGCCGTGGTTTGCTCATCCCACTATTTTCCCCCTCCAGGTACTGAGAAGTAAGAGAGCGGTGGTCTCTAAGTCTTTTGTGTTGAACAGCTCCCACAATCCGCAAAGGTATAAGATTTGTATACACGAGTATTTTGTATCTAATATATCGTATCGCACAGTTATATCTTGGATTTGTAAACAGTATTATGGGGATGATATGTAAGCACATGGTATTTATACAATTAATTTTGTGTATTTACACACACACCTGGGAGTGTGAATTAAAGTTGTAAATATTCCGCTGTAAATAAATAAATTTTTAGTAATTGCATCTTCTCACAGCCCAACCGTAGCAGAGAATGTATGGATAGAAGGGTTCCCGAAAGCGGGGCATGACAATCTAGGGATAGATTAATTTAGGGGTAAGATTAGATTGCACATAAGGATAATTTTCCTTGCTTTTAAGTTTTTTTTTTTTTTTACAACAGAATGCCACTGTTTACTGCTTAGTTTTCAGTTTTATTTTTTTGCATATTTTGAGCCTTTAAATTTCACATATTAAATGTTTAAAGATCATATTAAGTTAGTCCGTTAAGATGTTTACCAAATATCTACAAATCTTGTAATAGTTAATAAATTAATTAAAGGCCTTCAGCTTTGATTTAATAGCCTTGCACTTCAAATCTTTTAATAGTTAATAAATGAGTTGGGGCAGATCTTGTACTTGAAAAGTTGATTAAAAAGTTGTTTTCTAAGATTAATAGACATAATTTGTCACAAACTTTTTTGAGTAGTTAATTTGTAGAATCTAAAAGTAACATTAAAAAGATAAAATTTACCCGAAGTGAAATTTTATGGATAAGATATATTCATTAAAAAAAAATGTTATTTGATCATTATAAATATTATGCTTAATATTCATCTTAAATTTCATAACGTATTTGAGAGAACATAAGAGATTTTATATTTTGAAATTTTTTTGATTTTTTTTAAACAAATTAAAATTGAAACCTCAATATATATATATATATATATATATATTCGTGTTGTTCAGTTTCCAATGTTCAATCGGTACAAGTAATAGTTGTATATTAGTCTGCTAAATTTTTGTGGAGTCCCTTTTATCGCCCACAATCCACAATCCAATCGGTGGCATCATTCTCACAAATCATAATCCCTTTCTATCTCCAAATTTCTCTTCATCAAACTCACCAAACTACCAATGGCTTCCCTTCGTCAAACTTCAATCCCTCTTCAATCCAAGCTCTTCTCATCCTCCCAACTCCCTAGAGCCCTTACCTGTCTCAACCTCTCCTTCTCAGCCAGCTTCCCTTCCGTTAAACTCTCCACCACTCGCCCTCTCCAGGGTGGCACCAAAATGTCTGCCACAGCTGCTTCCAGCTACGCTGCAGCTTAAGCTGATGTTGCCAAGTCCAACAACACTCCGGATGCCACCGGCTCCGACGTTGAAAAAGTCGAAAAATCTTCTCTGACCCTCAAGTCCTGGACTTCTTTGCCAACCCCACCATCGACATTCTCAATAAACGTCTGGTTTTAGATGAAATAAATAGTCAAGTCTTATTTGCTTCAGCCTCACACTGCAAACTTTCTAAACATCCTGGTGGATGCCAAGAGGATTGACATTATTAAGGAAATTGTGAAAGAGTTCGAGATGGTTTATAATAATAAGCTGACGGTTACGGAGTAGGCTGTGGTGAGCTCAGTGGTGCAGTTGGAGTCTCAGCATTTGGCAGAGATTGCTAAACAGGTGCAGAAGCTGACTGGTGCCAAGAATGTTAGGATTAAAACCGTGATTGACCCAAGTTTGGTAGCTGGGTTTTCTATCAGGTATGGGAGTTCAGGATCGAAATTGATTGATATGAGTGTTAAAAAGCAGTTGGAGGAGATTGCCGCTCAGCTTGATTTGGGTGCTATTCAACTTGCTGTATGAGTTTGAATTCTTTTTATTTTGTTTTCATTTTGAGAATTGGATTCGGAACCTGTTTTGTTTTGGTTATTATTGTAATTGAAAATTGATACTTTTAAACTGAAATGCATTAAAGTTGTCTAAGATTGTTTAATTTAGGACAGCTGAGGGTGGCTAAATGGGGCTAATTGGATTATTTTATAATGATATTATGGAGTAAATCTGTCAAAACTTACTCTAAGGAAGGATGTCTAATGAAGTATATTTAATAATGAAGCAGGGAAATTCAGACTCTTTGATATAATTAGGAATGGCAAAGTGAAAGTAGATGCTAAAGTGAACAAAAAGCATTCCCTCGATCGACGTTTCATGGATTGTGGCTGTGGATCAGATGTCAAACTTCAGTAAGTGGCTGAAACAGATGTCATATTTTAGGCAAATTTTTTTACATTAATTTTGAGTAACAAAGCCTCATATTCATAAAATTTAAAGTGTTCAAGAAGTATAGGACAAAAAAATGTTGAGATGAAGGGAATTAATCCGTGTATTTGAGTTTCAATTCATTACAAGGTGAGTATAAGCATACAGGTAAGAACACGTGTAACACGAGTGTAGATTCGGATGTAATAATTTAATCTTAAATAAATAAATATGATAATAATATAATAATAAAATAATAATAAAAAAAATAGAAACGAAAACAGAAAAGGGGACTCGATTCCCCATTTTTGAAACCTTCACAGCAGCAAAACAAAAGAAAAAAAATGAAGAAAAGAGAGAAAGAAAGAGGAGATTGTCGCCGAACAGAAAGAAGGAGGAGGAAAGAGAGGAGGAAGAAGGAAGGGGTGCTGCCTCCCCGTGTTGTCGCAATCTACGACGCCACCTCCTCTGCCATCCACCGAAGAAGGATCAGAAAGAGGAGCTGGGCAAGGTAGAACTGAACCGGCCAGCCAAAGAAACTGTGAAATGGGTCTTGTATGTTGACACTCATTCCTGAAATGTAGCGAAATAGAGGAGAGGAAGACAAGCCATTGTCCAGTGAAGAGAAATAGGAAGGATAAGGTCGGTCGGTTATCTAGCAACTTAGAAAGTTTCTTTGTAAGAGTTAGAGGATCTAGTGAAACTGTGACTGAGAAAAAAAATATAGAAGGGTTGTGCTGAAACCGAGAACAACAAAAAAAAAAATAGAGGAAGGGCGTTGGAATAGGGATTGTTTCAGGGGTGAATTCTTGGGTCGTTCAAGGGTTATTTAATGGCAGTTTGGGTAAGAGTAATGGTGTTCAAATGAGCAAAAAAAAAAAAACATGGAAGTTGAGGAAATAAGTAATTTATATATATATATATATAGTTGGAGAGTTATAATTATTATTATTACTAAATTTATTTCAATTTAGATTGATTAGAAGTTGATAAAGTTGAATTGCTATGTTGTGTAGTTTGACTTGGCACTCAGTGTGTTTGTGAAATCCGATTGAGCTAAGGACTGTAAGGAGTATTCGTCAAAATAATCTTGGGATAGTTGAGTAAGTGAATTATGATAATACTATTTTTGAATTTCTTTGAATAGTGTAAATTCCTTATAATTGAAAATCTTGAAATTTTATGAATATGCATAATTATGATATAGCCCTCAGTCGTTAAGGTTTGCATCACCTTGTGATCTCTGTTTTGGTATATATATATACATATATATATATATATATATATATATATATATATATATATGTGTGTGTGTGTGTGTGTGTGTGTGTATATATGATTCTCAAGCATGTTTTAAATTCATTTTTACATTTACATGTTTGATCTTGTATACAATTTATGCTTCATCCATACTAGTTTGTATTTACAATGCTAAAAAGGGCTTTTAAATATTCATATTTGAAAACTTATTTCATTGTTAAGACATAATATATTTTGTGGACCACTCAGCTATACCTTGTGATTTGAATTATGTGAATTGGTTTCTCCTTGGATTTGACTAAATGTTATGTATTTGGTTTTGTTGGCTCAATCGAAAGGGGGGTAAATCGATTTTTCTAACAATTTACTAAATTTAAACTTTCTTAACTCAAATTGCACTTAACCAAATAAATGACAGCAATAAGCAATAGAGTAAATATGCAGTAAAAAGAAGATAAAGAGGAAGAGTAGCAAACATAGTAATTTATAAAGGTTCAGTCAAATCTCTTGCCTACGTCTTCTCTTCTTGACCTTCTTGTCAAAGAGTCTCTTTCACTAATCAAGGTGATCTTTACAGCTTCTTTTTCAAGGTTAAGGAATAACCTCTCTACCCCTTAGCGAATGAAGTTACCCAAACTCTTTCACAATAGCTTTCACTCAGAGGAACCCTTCCCCTCTTCTTTATAATAAAGAATGAATACAAACAAAGGCTTCCTCACAAGGTAGTTGATGAATTGTAATGAATTAAATACAACTTAATCACTTTGGACACAAAGAATGTTTCTCAAGAATGATCAGAGTTTTTCTGCTTTTTTTCTTCTTGTCTCCAATGTCTTTATGACTTGTATTTATACACCAAATTGGTTGGTGAAGCATTTAATGCATTTTTTCCCGTTGAAAACCTACAAAAGTAGCCATTAGAGTTCTACAGATGAATTCCAGATCGATCTCATTTATCTGAGGAGATCGATCTCTTAATTCCAGAACCTGCAACATAAAGGAACTCTACGAAGGGAAGATCGATCTTATTATCGAGGGATCGATTTCTTCGTTAGTCATTACACTCAGTAAAAACAAGGGAGATCGATCTCTTGTTAAAGAGGAGATCGATCTCTGCTTTGAAATATTGCTACCGCTTATAGGAGATCGATCTCATAACCCCAAGAGATCAATCTTATAATGTCTCAACCAAAAGAGGATCGATCTCATAATTCATTGAGATCGATCTTGCAAAGCCTCTGCCTTAAGGAGATCGATCTTACAATTCCTTGAGATCGATCCTGTAATGCCTTTACCTAATGGAGATCGATCCTGACACAAACCTTAGACCAATTTCTTTTGATTATCAGTTTCTCGTCAAAGTTTAGTTTTAGAAAGATTTGTAGGTTGACAATATTTCTAAGTGAACATATGTTTTCAAGATAATTTCTTAGAAATAGTTTCTTACAAATGATTTGAAAATAAGTTCATTTAATGTTTTGTCATTTCAAAATACATTATTCAAAGTTAACAATCTCCCCCTTTTGATATGACAAAACTTAATTCAATCATTTAAGATTTTGGTTCCTAAAATATGTCAAATCATTTGTATGTAAAATTTGCTCCCCCTTAAGATATGCTCTCATTCTCCATTTTTTTGTCATATCAAGAAGGCAAGCATGATCCTTTCAAATCACCAAGTAATGAAGAACATACATTAAATGATAAGTAAGTGACATAATTAAGCAAACATAAGATAGCAAATGTCATTTCAAAATAGAAGTAAGTATGTCAATGTATATCACAACCAGATAATCAAGTAATACTATCAACCGGGTGATCCTAAGAAGATGGAGGAAAATGATCAAAGAGCACGTCAACACGTGTACATGTGGTCTGTAGTTCATCAAACATGGCCTGCTGAGTCTCTTGAAGGATTGCAACTTGAGACTCAATATTTGCAAAGCGCTGATCTATGGTCTGAAAAAGGTCCATAATCATGGTCACAATGGAGTCCAAGGTGACCGAGGATGAAGCAGCAGGTGCGGGTTCCTTAGCAGGAGGTACTGAAGGCTCAGTTGGAGCATCTATCTCCATCTCTGCATCGTGTGTGGGAAGTCCAGTCCTTTTGTACCAGGTTCCATCGTCATCTGTATAATATTCGGTATGGTGAAGCGTGCTGATGTTGATAACACTCTCCTGTGATGGTAGTTCACCAGCTTCACACGTGCAGTCAATACCAAGTTGCTAAAGGAGGAAAGTAAGTGGTTGTGGAAAGACAATGGTGGTGGCTTGCCCCCTAATAACCTTAAGCCAATCTTTGAAAATGAAATGGATCAGGTTTAGCTTTCGATCGGAAGGAGAATGACTGTTATAGAGCCAAAATTGATCAAGTTTCCTAATGGTCGAGTGACGAGTGCCAAAAGAACGGAGGTTCCAAGAGATAATGAGATGAAAGAGGCGAGGATGCATGAGTAACTCACTAGCACGGTCATGGGTAATGGGAAAATCTAGTGTTACCTCATCGTCTTCACTGGTAAGACCCAAATCGGGTATACTAAAAACTCTTGTTAGCAGTTTTTTGTTAATGTATAGAGATTTGGCCATGACAAAGGTGTTGAATCCTATAGTGCGACAAGGATCATTAGGAAAGGTGACAAGTTCAGCATTTGCAAAGAAGGCACGGATAATATTGGGAGGAACATAAGTATTGATTTTAAGAAATGAAATACACTGGTATTCTTGAAATTTTGCAAGATAGGGGAAATCAATGCGATCTAAAAAAGAGAAAACCTTAAAACCGTTTACATTTGGCCGGGGTTTGAAAGCATCGACAAAACGTAGTGGGTGATGGGTTTACAGGAGATGGTCGAGGTGCTCTAGATGCTACTGTTTTAGTTCGAGGCATTGTGTTTTAAGGTTGTTAGGGAATATGGAAATGGAGAGTGTTGGATTTAAGGATTTCTAATCCTGCACAAAGAAATCTAAGCTAGACAAATAATCACCCAAATCAAACTATCCTAAAACACACAGAGTATCGATTCACTAACAACTAATAGGATTTAATATGGGTTCACTAAGAACTTAAATAGTAAAGTGAAGGAACGAATAATAGACGCGAACATATCGATCTATGGATGAACAGTAAAATTTTTGAAAAACAAATGTCGGGTCAACAGAACTAAACAGAAATGAAATCAAACGAGGAAATCTTACCAAGAGATTGATCTCGGGGGTGAGATAGAGAGAGGAAGAGAGGCAATTTTCGTGAGAGTTAGGGTTTTGGAGTTTTGAGTTTTTAAGAATTTGGGAATTGTGCGACGCTTTAAATAGCTAGGGGCTAAGGAGATCGATTTGTCGAGGTAAGAGATCGATCTCAGTTATCCTGAGTCTTAAGGAGATCGATCTGCTAGAGGTAGAGATCGATCTCTATTTCCCAAAGACTTAAGGAGATCGATCTCAGGGATACAAAATCTTAAGGAGATCAACCTGCCAGATTGTGAAGATCGATCTTAATTATCCAGAGTGTATTTGAAAAACACGATAATGGCAAGAAGATCGATTTCATTAAATAGAAGATCGATCTTCTAGTCATGACCCGAATGCTGTAGGCTATTATGAGTAAACAAGATCGATCTATAATGAACAGAGATCGATCTTTCTTACTAATTTGCCTAGAAAAAGTTTGAAAACATGGTTGAAAAGAATTTGTATAAAATCAACCTTAAATCAAACACATCAAAGAGCATTCATTAGTCCTAATTCACCTCTAAGAACATAAAAATTTCTTTGTCAAGGAGTTTGGTGAAAATATCAGCTACTTGATGCATTGTATCAATATATTCTAGAACTATATCCCCTTTATGCACATGATCTCTAAGGAAGTGATGTCTAATTTCAATATGTTTAGTTATAGAATGTTAAATTGAATTTTTGGAGAGATTAATTGCATTGGTATTATTGCATTTTATGGGAATTTGTTTCATGTCTATGCCATAGTCTCTCATTTATTGCTTAATCCATAATACTTGAGCACTACAACTTCCAGCTGCTATGTATTCTGCCTCAGTTGTGGATTGTGCTACACTATTTTGTTTCTTTGAGAACCATGAGATTAATCTATTCCCTAAAAATTGACATGTACCTGAAGTGTTTTTCCTATATATTATGCATCCTCTAAAGTTTGCATCAGAATAAGCATGAAGAGTAAATGTAGAATCTCTAGGGTACTATAATCCTAGTAAAGGTATGTCTTTGAGATACCTAAAAATTCTTTTTGTAACTAGTAAATGAGATTCTCTAGGTGAGGATTGAAATCTAGCACACAAATACACACTAAACATAATATCAGGTCTACTTGCAGTGAAATAAAGCAATGAGCCAATCATAGACCTATATAGTTTAGTGTCTACATACTTACCACTTTCATCCTTATCAAGCTTTATGTAAGTACCAATTAGAGTTGCTTGAGGTTTGCAATTATCCATTCCAAATCTTTTGAGTAAGTCATTGGTGTACTTAGCTTGATTGATGAAGATATCATCTTTAGTTTGCTTTATTTGAAGCCCCAAGAAGTATGTGAGTTCTCCTATCATGCTCATTTCAAATTTACCTTGCATAATCTTAGCAAACTCTTGACAGAAGAATTCATTAGTTGATCCAAATATAATATCATCTACATAAACTTGAACTACTAATAAATCTTTATTATTGGTTTTGATAAACAAAGTTGTATCAACTTTCCCTCTTGAAAATCCTTTTTCAATTAAAAACTTTAAAAGTCTCTCATACCAAGCTCTAGGAGCTTGTTTCAAACCATATAGCGCCTTTGAGAGTTTGTAAACATGATTGGGATAATTAGGATCCTCAAAACCAGGAGGTTGTTCAACATAAAATTCTTCACTTATAAAACCATTTAAGAATGCACTTTTTACATCCATTTGATATAGTTTGAAGTTCTTATAACATGCAAAAGCAAGTAACATTCTAATGGCTTCTAGTCTAGCTACCAGAGCATAAGTTTCATCATAATCTATATCTTCCTCTTGTCTATAACCTTGAGCAACCAATCTAGCTTTGTTTCTTATAATAACACTATTTTCATCCATCTTATTTTTAAATATCCATTTAGTTCTAATGATAGGGTAATCACTGGGTCTATGAACTAAATTTCATACTTTGCTCATCTCAAATTGATTTAATTCTTCTTGCATAGCTAAAAACCAATTGTCATCATCTAAGGCTTCATTGACATTTTTTGGTTCAATTTGTGACACAAAAGCTATATATTAACATACATTTCTAAGTGAGGATCTTGTTTTAACTCCTAGATTTGGATCACCAATTATTTAACAATCTTTAACATATTTAAGTTCTCTTGAACATCTAGGTTCTCTCTCTACATTTTCTTGCTCAATTACCTCTTATCTTTTGCCAATATCATGATCCTCTAAACTATTGACATTATCTTTCATGCTTGAGGATTCTTCTAAGACTTCATTAAATATTTCTACATCCTCATATTACTAAGGTTTCTAGTTGTGGCATTTGATTCATCAAATATTACATAAATTGACTCTTCCACCATTAATTTCATTTTGTTGTAAACTCTATAGGCTTTAGAATTTAATGAATATCCTAAGAAAACTCCTTCATCACTTTTAGCATCAAATTTTCCTAAATAATCATTTCCATTATTTAAGACAAAACATTTGCAACCAAAAGGATGAAAATAATTAATATTTGGTTTTTTTCCCTTGTAAAGTTCATATGGAGTTTTCTTTAAAATTGGTCTAACCATTACTCTATTTATGATATAACATGAGGTATTAATAGCTTCAGCCCAAAAATATTTAGGTAAATTATTTTCACAAAGCATTGTTCTAGCCATTTCCTCTAAAGTTCTATTTCTCCTCTTAACAACCCCATTTTGTTGTGGTGTCCTAGGAGCTGAAAAATTATGGCTAATCCCTTGATCATTGCAATATTCATCAAAACTAAGATTTTTGAATTCTTTGCCATGATCACTTCTAATATTAGTTATGGTATACCCCTTTTCATTTTGAGCTATTTTTGAATAAGTAACAAATTTTTCTAAAGCTTCATTTTTCATATTTAAGAAAAATACCCATGTAAATCTAGTGTAATCATCTACAATTACAAATCCATAGTGTTTACCCCTAAGACTTGTGGTTATAATTGGACCAAAAGGATCTAAGTGAAGTAGTTGAAGTGGTCTAGAGGTTGACACATAATTTTTAGGTTTAAACGATATTCTTTTATCTTTTCCCTTGACACAAGCTTCACAAATTTTGTCATTTTCATAGGACAACTTAGGTAATCCTACAATAAGATCTCTTTTAGCTAGTTTAGATAAAACATGGATGCTAGCATGACCTAGTCTCCTGTACCACAATCAAGGTTCATTTTCTTTAGCAACCATAAAATATACATTTTCATGCCTAAGTTCATTCAAATATACAATATATATGTTACCTTGTCTATATACTAAGAAAAAGAACTTTATTTGATTTAGCATCAATCACATGACAATTTAAGCAATCAAAAGCTACTTTGTAACCCTTGTCACAAAGTTGACTAATGCTAAGCAAATTATGTTTTAGTCCTCTAACAAGTAATACATTTTCTATAGAGAAAGAATCATTACCAATAGAGCCACGTCCCTCAATTTGGCCTTTGGAGTTACCCAAAAAGTGACTTCTCCACCGGCCTTTGATTTTAAGATATTGAAATGGCTTCTATCACCGGTCATGTGCCTCGAGCATTCACTATCCAAGTACCAATCTTCCTTTGTCTTTGCCTTGTAACAATGCCCAAGTTCCTACAATTATCATTAAACTTTTGTTTTAGGTACCGAAATTTTCTTGGATCCTTTGGAGTTAGTAGGCAAAAGTTTTGATCCTTTTGGGATCCATTTCATTATTAAATCAATGTCTTTTGAATTTACAGTATTCTTTGGCACCCAAACCTTTTAACTACTTTTCCTCTAAGAGTAGTTTTTCTAACCTTGCATTCTTTTGATAGATGTCCTATTTTGTTACATAGTGAGCAAGTATGAAATAGATTATGTTTATTATGTTTACTCACTAAGAAGTTCTTCAAATGAGTTTCTTTAATCTTGACATTATATCCTAAACTATTTCCATCAAAGAAAGGTCTTTGTGTTTCTAACATATGATCTAACTTTTGTTGTTCCATGTAGAATCTAGAGAAAGAATTATGCAAGTTATTATTCTTTTCTTTTAAATCATTGATTTATAGATTTGCACTTTCCAATTTCTTTTCCCATTCTATTTTGTCATTTATTAACTTTTCATTTTCTCTCTTTAGTTTAGATATCATCTTTTTATATTTCCAGTTCATGCACTCTGTGAGAACTGTAAATTTTATGCACCCCAATTATGAGAACTGTAATTTGGTGTATGTAATTATGATATATTGATGTACACGCAAGTTTTAGATATGATGAAGTATAAGAAAATGAGGTCTTTAAGTTTTGAATGTGTATGGATTGAAATATGGACTATGGGGTAAATTATGGGAAGTTTTACATTGAGTTTTCTGCAAATTGATGCAGCAACAGTGCAATCTGTGTAGGCCAGATAAATCTCTAAGGATAAGAGATCGATCTCATGGCTCCAGAATGCATGAAATGTATAAGAACTGATAGGCAGATCGATCCCATAAATAAGTAGATCGATCTCCAAATGTTTCTGTAAAAGGTAGATTGATCTCCTACAGGAGCAGATCGATCTAAAAATATTTCTGTAAATAGCAGATCGATCTCCTCACAAGAAGCATATCAATCTCCTCAAGATTATGAGATCGATCTTACCCCTCGACAGATCGATCTGGTAGGCATAAAAAGTGCCTAAAACGTTCCCAAATTTAAAGGCAGATCGATCTCCTATAAGAGCAGATCGATCTCTTGCCCTTCACCTATAAAAGGACCCCCATGTTTTTCCTGCATTTTATCCTTTCTCTCTCTAGTTGAAAACCCTCATTTTTGATCAAACCCTAGCTTTCTCTCTCCTCCAAAGCACTCATTTTCATTTGAATCAGAGGTTGTGGCAAGAAGAAAAGTTGTTCATCATCAAAAGGGAGTAACATACTTGAAAATCGAAGGACGATTTAAGCTAAGGCGTGAGTTGAGCACTCCACAAGTTTTAGGTAAATTTCTAAGCTTTAACTTTGATTTGGAAGTAAATGTCTGTGATTGTGGCTGTAGATATTGTTATAAATGGGCTGAAAATGATTAGGGTTGATAGGAATATTGAGAAATTATGAGGAATTTGGTTAATGAGGATTTTGAGATGTTAAATGAGAATGTGAGCAATTATGCTCGATATTAAGATTTAAGACAATGTGATAATGTAATGATGATGTTTTTTCATCGTTGGGAAAGCCCGGGAGTTCCAGAGATGAATACGAGGCTAGTCCGTCGTTTGGGGGAATGATTGCACTATACAAGGCGCAATGAGGTAATGAAAAACTTAAAACTCATTGTGTATGTGATTTTGTGATGATAATTGTAGCATGAAACATTTTGAGAAAACAAACATGTTTTATGAGTTGTGATTGAGTTATTGTACACGGTTTTATAGCCGGTTGGGGCCCAATTTTTATGAGATGTAAATAAAGTGTGAAATTATTTTACAAACCGTTTGAATTTAAAATGTGAAACAGGATTTGGGCTCTACGTTAAGGTGTACTGAGATTTGAGAAATGTGTACGTGGTTTTATCGGTTTGAGCTCGATTTTGACAAGCTTTGTAAATGAGTATAAAACGATTTCTAGATGAGTTTTATGAGAAAAATCATTATGAGCTTTACGTGAAGGCAAAACGATTTTATAGGATAATGGCTGATATTGAGATTTAGGCGTGTCATGTGAATACACATCGGGCCTTGGTCTGGTAGCATATAAGTCTGGGCCTTGCTCTGGTAGCATGTAAATCTGATATTCCTTTGTTTTGGTAACGAGAGATGCCTCCGTTCTAGTAACGTGAGATGACCCCCGCTCTGGTAGCTCTGGGTGGCCTTGTTTTGGTAGCATGTAAGTCCGGACCTTGCTTTGGTAGCATGTAAGATGGACAGTGTGCATGAAGAGAGGCCTTGCTCTGGTAACATGTAAGTTCGGGCCTTATTCTGGTAACACGTAAGACCAAGACACCATGCATACGACCATATTGTCGACGTTCCCTCTTTGAGGATGCCTAGGATACGCACCCATAGGAGATTATATTGATGTGCCATGACGAATGTTTTATCTGAGTTTATTTTCCTAGTCTCTATTTTTACACATGAGATTGTGTTTTGGCGGCTGCGCCACGTGCATTACTACTGATGTGATTTTAATTACGTTTTTACGAGAAAAGCCATTATCCCAGCCTTATTTCCATATGCTTTTAACTATGGTTTTCATACTGAACCATTTACTCTTATGTTTCTACATGATTTTAGAGAAATGAGATGAGAATGATGTTTAATGATTTCATGCTTCGTTTTCTTCCGAGTTTATTGAGTTTCACTTGCAAAACAAAATGATTGTGTTGTGCAAATCATTATCTTATTAATGAGTCCCTTACCCCCCTTACTGAGCGATTTAGAAGCTCACCCTGTTTTTATATGCCCTCAGATTTCTTCAAGTGAAGAGGTTTTTCCTGCGACGTACGGAGTAATGGCTAGTGGAGGACTTGAGCTCCAGGCCATATATTGTATATGAGGTATACTTTAACATTTCATGTACCCAGACTAAAGTTGTATTTACAGTCACTTGATGAACAAGGATGTATGGGATGTATTAGGAATTAATTAAATCTGTATTGAGGGTTGTATGCGCTATGATATATTAAATGATGAGATCTTGAGGTGAAAGTTTTCTAGTATATATATATAATGATGCATGACACTGCATAGGAATGCACCCAGAATTGTGTATTGATGAAAATAAGTTTTAAATTTACCTTGTTTTTCACGCTTTTCGGACGTCACAGAGTTTTCTTGGTATCAGAGCTTAGGGTGTTTAGTACTGTCAGTTTCGGTTAAGTGAAATAGAATACATCCCAAGTGTTTGTATAAGTCTGGTCATGAACTGAAATTGAGGATTGAGATTTCAATCAAGTTTGATATGTACGCGCAGGAAACGTTTTGAGATTGAAAATGAGTGGATGACGAGGTCGTTCGAGGAGGCAAGCAAAGCCACATCCGCCACTTGATCCACAACCAGAGAGTCCTAACTCTTGATTTAACCAGATTGAGACAGATGTACGGTAGGGTTTTGAGCAGATGGTTGCGCTATTCGCGCAACATTTTGGAGTTAATACCTCGGGTACTACTCCTACACCACGACAAGGACCTCCCGTGCCCCAAGTACAGATGGACCCAGTGCCTCCCGCCACTCAGCCCGATGACAGAAGTATGGTCCGACTGAAGGACTTTTTGAAAATGAATCCACCCACATTCAAGGGGAGAAAGGATCCTGTAGAGGCTGAGGAGTGGCTGACTGAGTTGAGAGTTATATTTGACTATTTGGGATGCATTGATACTAAGTGTGGATCTGAGAATTTTAGACATATCTAAATTATGTAATGAGAACATGAAGTGTAATTGATTGAACTAAATGTGATGTACTCATATATTGAGGTTGTATGGAATGAAATTTTAAGTGATGAATGAGAAATGAATGAGAATTAATCAATAAAGTAAATTATGGCTATTACATATGAAGATTTTATGTTAAGTGTTCAACCAAAGTGTCTATGAGGCCAGATCGATCTTGGAGAAGAGAGGATCGATCTGGTAGGCTAAAGTGACAAGGACCGAGGAAATTAAGTGAGCCGATTGATCTCCAATGGAAGAGGATCGATCTCCTTATGATTCTGTAATGAAGAGATCGATCTCATGAGGAAGAAATCGATCTCATAAAGCATTCTGTAAGGAGGAGATCGATCTCCTACAAGAGAAGATCGATCTCATGAAGTGTTATGTAAACAGAAGATCGATCTCCTCAAGGAGCAAATCGATCTCATAAAGCCATTAAGAGATCGATCTCACCCCACGACAGAGAGATCTCCTAGGCATACAATTGCCCCAAAACGTTCCCAAATTCAAATGCAGATCGATCTCATCAAGGACCAGATTAATCTCCAACCCCCCGTCTATAAAAAGACCCCTGTGTTTTCCTGCATTTCATCTTTTCTCTCTCTTTCAAACCTCCATTTCAGCCGAGCCCTAGCTTTCTCTCTCTTCTAAAGTCCCCATTTTTGTCTAAATTGAAGGTTGTAACAAGAAGGAAAGTTATTCCTCATCTAAAGGAGAACACTTGAAAATCGAAAGACGGATTGAATCGAGACAAGAGTTGAGCACTCCACAAGTTTGGGTAAATTCTAAACTTTGATCTTGATATTTGAAGTGATTTTTGGTGAGTATGGTTGTAGGCATTGTGATGAAATAGCTAGGAAATGGTTAGGGATTAATGAAAACTACGATTTTGATGGAGTAAAGATAACATTATGCAATTGTAGTAATTTTGGAATTTTAGGCTATAAATTGGAATTGAGGTAATGTGATGATTTTGGCAAGGGAAATGTAGGATTTGAGTTGTAGTAGAAGAGAATGTGGATTGTGATAGAAGTATGAGATAACAAGAATATGAGTAAAGGTGTGCTCGAAGATGAAATTAAGGTGAATTATTGATGTTTTAACATCATTTGGACAGCTCGGGAGTTTTAGAGAGGAATACAAGGCTAGTCCATGATAAAGGGGAAACGATTGCACTATACGAGGTGCAAAGAGGTAAGGAAAAACTTAACTCATTTGTGTGCATTATTTTGTGATGATATTGTAGCATGAAATGTGATTTGAGAAAACAAGCATGTTTTTATGAGTTGTGAATGAGTATTGCACACGATTTTATAGCCGATTGGGGCCCAATTTTTATTGAGTTGAAAACAAATGTGAAATTGTTTTACCACTGTTCTGAGTTTTAAACGTGAAAAGAGATTTGGGCTCCACGTTAAGGCGTACACCGAGATTGAGAAATGTGTGAGTGGTTTTGTCGATTAGAACTCGGTTTTAACATGTTTTGTGTTGGGTACACAAATGTTTTAAATGAAATTTATGAGAGAAAACCATTATGAGTTCTACGTGAAGGCAAAACATTTTATATGATAATGGCTAATGATTGAGACTTAGGCATGTCATGTCGAATACACATCAGGTATTACTTTGCTAACATGTAAGGTCGATATTTTTCCTCGCTTTGGTAGCACTGGGAGGCCTTACTTTGGTAGCATGTAAGTCTGATATTCCTCCGTTTTGGTAACGAGAGATGCCTTCGTTTTGGTAACGTGAGATGACCCCCGTTCTGGTAATGCTGGGTGGTCTTGCTTTGGTAGCATATAAGTCTGGGCCTTGCTTTGGTAGCATGTAAGATTGATAGTGTACATGAGGAGAGGCATTGCTTTGGTAGCATGTAAGGTCGGGCCTCATTTTGGTAACGCTAAGTCCAATATACCATGTACATGACCACATTGTCGACATTCCCTCTTTTGAGGATGTGAGACCCTGTATAGGTTTAGCCTTGTATATATGTAAATGAATTCATGAAGTATTGTAATGTACTAGTAATGTAAAGCATATGTAATGCAAAGTCCATAAGTTGAATGTACACACTTGTAATAAGAGTTGTGATGTACGTATAAGTTACATTAAACATGAATATGAAGAAATGGACTTAAACATGTGATGAATGTGAGTGGAATGAGAAACAAGTAGTGTAGTAAATGGAATGAAGATTTGCACCAATTATGCACTCCTATTTAATTGTATTATGTACCTTTGACTATACAAGGACTCTACATAAGTTTTAAAGTGTATGAACTAGGAAAGAATGCCATTTTTAAGTCTCAAAGATGATTGAATGAGAAAATGACCATGGCAACAAATTTAATATGTTTTGAGTGAAGTTACTGCAAAAAAACTGCAGAAAATCTAGAAAATATGAAGGTCAGATCGATCTCATGGGATGAGAGATCGATCTGGAAGAGCCAAAATGAACTTATTTTGAGCTATAGAGCAGGACAGATTGATCTCCAATGGAGCCAAATCGATCTGCTAAGCATTTTGTAATGAGAGGATCGATTTTAAGGCAAACAGATCGATCTCCTTAACTCTCTGTTTGAGACAGATTGATCTCAAGACTAGACAGATCGATCTCCTTAAGGGTTCTGTAAAGAGCAGATCGATCTCCTATAAGAGGTAGATCGATCTCTAAGAGGAAAATTGCCCTTCGACAGATCGATCTCATCAAGGGAGAAGATCGATCTGGGAGTAGTTACGTTAGGTGAAAAGGACTACCAAACGTGTAGGGATCGATCTCTACAAGGACCATATTGATCTCATAAGCCTGTATCTATAAAAAGAGCACGAGATTGAGATGAAAACTCAGAACTCTTCCCCCACCAAACCTCACCTACCATTTTCTCGCAAGACCCAAGCTTTCTCACTCTAGAAATCACCACATTCTGGCCAGTTTTGGAAGAAGCTCAAGAAGGAAAAATTATTCCTTGGAGTAAGGAGAAAAATATACCCAAAAATCACACATTGGTATGGTCAAGAGAAGGAGTTGTGGCTACCACAAGTTTGACTAAGTAAAAGGATTGAAAAAACGAGGAAACACGACTAACCCGGATCGCGAAAGGAGAATACGTGACAAAGGAAATATGCGTACGATTCGAGGTAAGGGACTATGTGTTAGCTATAAAGATGTTCATGCGTATTTTACGACAATTTTGTAGATATGAAGCTAGAATTAGTACGATACTACGATTCTATGAAATGATATGGAGCATGAAATGTATTATGATATATATGTATTGAGAAAATGGGATGGGGTAAGGAAATAGCATGATATACATGTTTTCAATGTTTTTCTCAATTTTGTATTGATATTAGTGATTGAGAAATGATGATGATAGGTTGGCTAATTTTACATGTTTTAGCCTGGAGAGGCATGCTGCATAAATAAACATGTTTTGAGTTTTAAAAAAAGAAAATAGCCACCTATCAGATTTGAGATGAGATTGGTGTTGGAGCTCTAGCTCACACTCATTTTAATGACTTTGACTATGTGTTAGAGTGTTAGCTTGCACATGTTTCTATGCTTCGGATGTGTCGTGCTGGAGTTTAAGTCGTACGATGGTTTTGAGAAAGTGCTGGAGCTTTGCTCGCACCTATTTTTACTGAGTTGAGGTAAACATGGGGGTTTGGGACCCAAAGGGATGCTAGTCGACAGCCTAGGAATGGGCTGAGCCTTAACTATAAATCGTATCGCGATGGAGCCTTGCGATGACTGTGTGTCACTCTGATTGCTCGCCTGGTATATGAGACATGGTTCAGGATGAAAAGTCTGTCGGAGTTGGAGTATGGACTTGGGTCCACGGTCGTACGTAGTACTATGTAGTTGTCCGTTGGTATACCATGTACCGTGTTGGGTGCACGTGAGTATAAGTATCACATAGATGACACATGACGTACCTTATACCGTGAGTATATGAGGAGATGAGGTTGATTGAGATGAGCTGGAGGGTAGGATTGACTCATCCCCCTTCAGGCGAAGTGATGCCCTGTGCACATCTGATCAGTGAGGCCTGGGATCACTGACTATGGCCATATGTAGCGGATATTTGATTGCCGAAAATTTCATGCCTATCTCAGAGATTCGAGAAACAGAGATAACTCAGAAAAGAAAGAGATTTGAGAAAAAGAAATCATTGAGAAAGTAAAGAGATTTTGTGTTTTGATAAATCTTTGATTTAAACACTCGTGTCGTGAGGGCATTGTTTTATGAATCATTTTTTAAAATGGAGGCATGACATATATGATTTACATGAAAATACAAATGAGAAATGTATGTTTAAAAGCATTTTCGTATAATATTTCCATTTATAATGAAAACATGATTCTGGTTTATACATGCATGGGCTATGTAGGTAGTACGCTATCTACCTGCTAGCATTCATTTCCTTACTGAGCTGTGGTTTGCTCACCCCACTCTTTTCCCCCTCCAAATACTGAAAAGTAGAAGATCGGTGGTCTCTGGATCTCTTTTTGTGTTGGACAGCTCCCACCAATCGTAAAGGTATAAAATTTGTATACACAAGAATATTTTGTATCTATTATCTTGTATCGTACAGTTATACCTTAGAAATGTAATAGTTCTATGGGGATGTTATGTAAAGAATATTACTATACAATTAATTTTTTATATTTACACACTTGGGAGTGTGAATTAAATTTTTAATATTTTCGCTGTAAATTAATGGAACTTTAGTAATTGTATCGCCTCAAAACCTAACCGTAGTAGTGTAAGTATGGATAAAGGACACCCGAAAGTGGGGTGTGACAGAGGATGCCTGGGATGCGCACCCAGAGGAGATTTATTATGATGTGCCATGATGAGTTTTATATGAGTTTTATTGCCTAGTCTTGTTTTACACATGAGATGTGTTTTGTGGCTGCGCCATATGCATTATTATTACGGTGATTTTCATAACGTTTCATGAGAAAAAACCATTATCGCATCATGTTTTATACATGCTAGTTTCACATGCTTGTAATTGATTATGACCATGATTTGAGTCATTGATTATCATGTTTTTACATGAGTTTGAGAAATGATGTGGAGATGATGTTTTAATTAATCATGCTACGTTTTTCACTGAGTTTATTGGCTCTTCACCCACAAAATAAAAATGATTGTGCTGTGCAAATCATTTCTTATTAACGAGTCCCTTACCCCCTTACTGAGCAATTTAGAAGCTCACCCTGTTTTCCCTTAACCCCTGTATGAAATATAATTATGAGATGATGAGATCCTGAGGTATGATATGAATGATGATGTATGACACTGCACAGAAATGCACCCTTAATTGTGAATGGATGAGAAAAAGTTTTAAATTTACCCTATTTTTCGCGCTTTCGAAGCGTCACAAAGTTTTCTTAGTATCAGAGCTTATGGTGTTTAATACTGTCAGTGTCAGTCAAGTGAAATAGAATACATCCCAAGTGTCTGTATAAGTCTGGTCATGAACTGAAATTGAGGATTGAGATTTCAATCAAATTCGATGTACGCGCAGGAAACGAGTTGAAATTTAGAATGAGTGGACTACGAGGTCGTTCGATGAGGCAGGCAGAGCCACCTCCACCACCTGCTCCACAACTAGAGAGTCCTAACTCTCGATTTAACCAGATTGAGCATGATGTGCGGTAAAGTTTTGAGCAAATGGCAGCGTTATTCACGCAACATTTTGGAGTTAATGCCTCGGGTACTACTCCACCACCACAAGGACCTCAGTGCCCCCAGCCGTTACTCAGCCCGATGATAAGAGTATGGTCTGACTGGAGGACTTTTTGAAAATGAATCTGCCCGCATTTCGAGGGAAAAAGGATCTTACAGAGGTTGAGAAGTGGCTGACTGAGTTGAGAGTCATATTTGACTATTTGGGATGCACTGATGCTGAGAGGGTCGGCATGGGTGCTTATATGTTGAAAAGGAGAGCTTGAGATTGGTGGGGTACTACCCAGGGTATTCTGATGTCCAGCCGGAATGTGATTAGCTGGGAAGAATTTCAGGCGGCCTTTTGAGCCTAATTTGTACCACGAGCTGCTCAGAGAAGGAAACAAGCAGAGTTTTTGAATCTGGTACAGGGTGATATGTCTATGGATGATTATGAGAGCTGATTTACCGCTCTATTGAGGTATGATCTTGAGACCTTAAAAAATGAAGAGCTCCATACTGAGAGATTTGTGTATGGATTAAAGCCCTTCATCAGAGATCGATTGATAGGGCTATGTATCACTGAGTTTGGAGATGCACTGAGACGAGCACAAGAGATTGAGAGGGGAATCGAAATTGTGCAATCCCAGAATGAGTTCAGTGCTATGACTAGGGATAAAGGCAAAAGACCAGTGATTTTCCAAGCAGATGTTCGGAGAGGTTCTTTCAGAAGATGAAGGATCAAGGTACAGAAGGGCAGATTTGAGAGACCCAAAACTTATCCCATCATCAGAGAGACCCTTTGAGATGTCAGGCCTGAGATAAGGGTTTGTAGAGACTGTGGCCGACCGTATGAGGGAAGTTGTACTGAGATGATCCGTGGATGTTTCAGATGTGGAGACATGGGTCACAGACTAAGAGATTGCCCTCAACTTCAGAAACCACATGCTTTGGAGCTTACCAGACAACAACCTTAGAGAGTAAATCCCCCGAGATGAGCCACTGCTGCAGAGAAAGGAAAGAAACCTGTTATAGTGGGACGTGTGTTTGCTCTGGATAAGGAAATAGCAGACACTTCTTCAGAAACTATAAGAGGTACACTCTCTGTCTGTAATCATAAGGCTTATGTGTTGATTGATCCAGGATCCACGCATTCATTTATTTTTGAGCATTTTGATGTAGTTTAAATTTGAAATTTGAACCTCTAGAGTATATACTACATGTAAATACCCCCATGCATAAATCCCAGAGAACTGATTTGATCTGTAGAGGATGTGAAATAAAGGTGGGAGATAAAATGATGTTAGCAGTTCTAATAATGTTAAATATGCATGGGTTTGATGTAATTTTAGGAATGGATTGGTTGGCAACCAATATAGTGAGTTTAGACTGCTACACTAAGATTGTAACTTTCTCCCTACCTGAACCTTACAGTGTAAGTTTGAAATATTAAGGAAATAAATGTGTGAAATTGTTATAGGCAAATTGAAATTTCGATGTTGCTTTTGAGAGTACTAAATTTGATCATTCATGTGAAGGTTATGAAACATTCATTTCAGATGATGATCGAGAACATCCGAGGATTGAGGATATACCTATGGTGTGTGAATTTTCAGATGTTTTCCCAAATGAGTTGTCAGGTTTACCACCAGAGAGAGCTGGAGTTTACCATTGATTTGGTACCAGATACTCAGCCTATCTCTAGACCTCCGTATAGGATGGCATTAGTGAAACTTGAGGAATTGAAGAAGCAACTACAGGAGTTATTGGATCAAGGATTTATTAGACCCAGTGTCTCACCATGGGGAGCACCAGTGTTATTCATGAGGAAGAAAGATGGTCGTCTCAGATTATGCATAGACTACTGACTGTTGAATAAAGCCACGATGAAGAATAAATACCCATTGCCCAGGATTGATGATCTACTTGATCAGTTGAGAGGGGCTTCAGTCTTCTCTATGATTGATTTAAGATCGGGCTATCGCCAATTGAGGATTAAGGAGGAAGATATTTCGAAGATGGCCTTCAGGACAAGGTATGGCCATTATGAATACCTAATGATGCCCTTTGATTGACCAATGCCCCTGCAGCCTTTATGAGGTTAATGAATGAGGTGTTCAGAGACTATCTAGATAAGTTTGTGATAGTCTTTATTGATGATATCTTGGTGTGCTCTCGGTCTTATGAGGATCATGCACAGCACTTGTGGTTAGTACTTCAGATACTCCGAGATAAGCAATTATATGGAAAGCTTAGTAAGTGTGAGTTTTGGCTGGATCAGATAGCTTTCCTTGGTCATATAATTTCAACCAAAGGAGTATTAGTAGATCCAAGTAAAGTAGAAGCTGTGCTTAATTGGGAAAGACCGAAGACAGTTACAGAGGTAAGAAGCTTCCTTGGTTTGGCAGGTGATAATTCTTTTTTTTTTATAGAATTATTTGTGCTTAAATTCCTAATTATTTATTTAATCCCCATATTATTTTACTAATAATCCCCTTTATTTAATTAAAATTCTTTAATGTGCAGATAAATTAAATCCGGATGAAACTCAGTCGTTTCAGTCGAAATTGGGCTGAAAATGAGCTAAAGGAGATTGGACCACTTCAAATTTTGTAGACCGGGTCACCGGTCGTCTGGACACGCGTGATGCCAGGTGTCCATATTTTATTTGCTTCGAAACGATAAGATCAACAGATACCGAGCGAATATTCTAGAAGGCACACGTCGGGCCACATCGCACAGCCAACTAGACAAACCGACAAGTGACGGGGAAATATCTATTCTGCAGCAAATCAATTGAAGACAAGTGGCCAAATAATGCCAACTCATCTAGGATGAAAAATTACCATTGTACCCCTATGTTTGTGTATAAATAGAACATGATGGCAATTGAAAATGTATGTAGGATAAGGTAGAATAGCTTTTAGATTAATTTTAAAAGTTTTCCTTAGAATTTTCGCATAGTTTTACAAGTTGTTTACTGTTTATTCACTATTCACTTTATGAAATTATTTGTTTCATTCTCTAATTTCATGGTATTTCATTAGCAATCTTTTTTCACCTTGTTCTTCTTTTTGGTTTGAAGAAATCCATTACTGTATGTTTCTTATTTAGTTAGTTGTAGATGAAAGTTGATGAAAAATGAGTTATGTCTCTATTACTACCTCTCGGTTTCAAAAAATTTATATAGTTTTTCTTTAGCTTTCGGTTGCAATGGTGTTACTGCTTTAAGTCATTTGATCACTTGGATATTTATTCTTCTTTCATTCCTCCCTTTCGGTTCTGATGCTTTGATATGGTGTTATGCCGAGCATTATTCCACATCAAATGCAATGCGGAATCACGGCAAGAGGAGCGAAAATTGAAAATAACCGAGGATTCATCTTTATTTTCTGCATTCAAGTTGCATTTTTTTTCTTTCTAGCTTTGTATTCGTTCTTTTTAGCATTTTGAAGCTGTATTGGTTTCTTTTGTTTTGCTGGCAGTGGTTAATGTTGATGAGCAGTTGCCATTCAAGGCAGTAGAACTTCATGGGTGCAAGGGCAGAACATCACATTGCCTCTCTGTTCTTCTCTGTTTCATAATTTATTTACTGTTCATTGGTTTGTCTTATGATTTGTTGTTTGATGCTGCATTTTGTAAGGTAAGGGTTGTGTAGAATGGATGCTGGTTGGAAAACTAAGCAGAATCCAGCTGCAAGAGGCAATGAGGACAGGCTCCAATAGCTCCTCTGTTCACGCTAACTTACTGCAGTTTTCTTTCATTATCGATTTTACAAATTCTTTTATTTATTTATTATTATTATTCCTTTTTGGTTCAGAATGATGCAGCTATCGGTTAAGTTTTCTATTGATTTTTAATCATTTAAACTTAGTCATTAACTGTATGCTTTTGTTTAGATTCAGTAGGGTCATTTCTCACTTGGCTGGAACAAGAGAAGAGATAACATTAGTGCATGATATTGCTCGGGTCTGCAGCTGATTACAAGGTAGAAATGCAGAAAGGACATACTGTAGAAAAGGAATTGCAGTATTGAAGAAAGAAACGTTCACTGGCAGGACAGGCCAAGGAACGTTACCTGGAGCAGGAGCAGTGCAGTATTCACAGCACTTGGAGCAGAGGACAAGAACAGTAGCAACCTAGAGCATCCAAAGCAGGCACTGGATATGGGTGATGCTCGGTAAGGATATGCTGGGCAAGCTGAAGAACAGACTGATAGTAGCCAGTGCAGAGGTCGCGGACGTGTAGGTGACGGACAGCACCGTTGGCAGACAAGCAAGCTTATACAACTCGAGAGCATTACCTGTAAATGAAAATTGACAAAGAAGACAAATGAACAGTGCAGACTTTCAGGACCACTTTGGTGGTTTTGTAATTGCCTAAGGCCATGTTTGGCAAATTCCCCTTGTAGTTGTTTAATTCATTTTGCATGCATTTTAGTTAGATTAATTTCAATTTTACTAGTTAGCTTAGTTAGTTGATTTCTTATGTGCATGATTAGTCATAGTTCAATTGATTGATTAGTCTAGAATTTAGATTTAATTATGCCATTAGTTAATTTTATTAATAGGTTTTCCAATTAGAATTAATTTAGATTAAACTCATTTTATGTATTTTTAATTTAGTCTTCATTTTGATTAAATCTTAGGTTAGTTTAAATTGCAATTTTTTTTATTAATTAGATTAATTTGCATGCACATTCCATTTTAAGTTTGTATAATTTTTAGTTTAATTAACTCTATTTCTTTATTTTTATATTCGCACTTTAATTGCATTAATTCATTTTAACTGTTTTAATTTTCTTTTGTAGGTTATTTGCTTTTAATTGCCCGGAGTACTGTAAGTAAATTTTGCTCAGTTTCATTTCCTTTAGTTCTTATTATTTTATTGCTTCCCAGTATATTTTTAATTAGCCTTAGTAGATCACCAACTTTAATTTCATAATTTGCTAGGATATACCTAGGGTAAGATTAACCGGTAGTTAATTAGGCTAATCAACTTTTCTATGGGACGATAACTCGGGACTCAAATTCCAATATTACTTGTAAGACCCGTGCACTTGCGGATAATACCTTTAGGGCGTGTCAACAGGGTATTACAGAAGATTTGTGGAAGGATTTTTCAGGATTGCCGCTCCTTTGACTAAGCTCTTGCGCAAGGAGACTCCATTTATATGGACGGATCAATGTGAGCTCAATTTTCAGGAATTAAAGAGGAGATTAACAGCGGCACCTATATTAACTATCCCTGAGGGATTAGGAGGATTTTCAGTGTATAGTGATGCTTCTCATCAAGGATTGGGGTGTGTGCTCATGCAGAACGGAAGAGTGGTGGCCTATGGGTCACGACAATTGAAAGATCATGAGTGGAATTACCCCACGTACGATTTGGAGTTAGCCGCTGTGGTATTTGCCTTGAAGATCTGGCGGCACTACTTATATGGGGAAAGATTCCAGATCTTTACTGATCACAAGAGTTTAAGGTATCTCTTTGATCAGAAGGAGTTAAATAAGAGACAAAGGAGATGGATGGAACTCCTTAAGGATTATGACTGCGAGATTCTATACCATTCGGGTAAAGTGAACGTAGTTGCTGATGCCCTGAGCAGGAAGAGTATGATATCTGCTATGATGATCAGGGAATGAGATTTATTAGAGCAGTTCGTCAAACTCCGAATCAGAGTTAAAGAGGTAGAGACTGGATTTTTGGCTAGCCTGCAAATAGAACCCAGAATCATGGATCAGATTAGAACTGGGCAGCGTAGTGATAAGAGGTTGATCGATATGGTTAGCCAAGCTGAGAAGATTTCACAGTCGGATCTCACAATCAGCGAGGATGGATTGTTGAGATTCAGAGGACGAATTTGTGTACCGGACGACGATACCTTAAAGAGACAGATACTGAGAGAATCCCACTACTCGCGATACACTATGCACCCAGGAAGTACTAAGATGTACCGAGATTTGAAAAAGGTGTACTGGTGGAGTGGCATGAAGCGAGACGTGGCAGAGTATGTGGCTAAGTGTTTAGTATGCCAGCAAGTGAAGGCTGAGCATCGAAAGCCCGGAGGATTATTACTGCCTTTACTAGTACCTACATGGAAATGAGAGCATGTCACCATAGACTTTATTATGAGTTTACCGAGGACTCGGAGAGGTCGTGACGCTATATGGGTTATAGTGGATAGACTGGCAAAGAGTGCCTACTTCCTTGCCATCAAGAGCACAAATACTGTGGATGCCTTAGTTGAGTTATATGTCTGCGAGATAGCTAGATTACATGGGGCTCCAATGAGTATTACTTCTAACGAAGATTCTCGATTTACTTTCAGATTTTGGACCCAATTTCAGGAGTCCATGGGATCTCGATTGAGTTTTAGTACCGCCTATCATCCTTAGACAGATGGTCAGTCAGAGAGGACTATTTAGACCCTGGAGGATATGTTGAGGGCGTATACGATGGATTTTAAGGGATCATGGGATGATCACCTGCCATAGCAGAGTTTGCGTACAATAACAGCTATCATGCGAGTATTGGAATGACACCTTTTGAGGCTCTATATGGTAGGAGGTGTAGATCCCCTGTAGCTTGGAAAGAAGTCAGTGACAGAAAGATAAATGCTCTCGAGCTTGTTAAGCAAGCTGTACAGAGTGTGAAACTCATATGTGAGAGGTTACAGGCTGCACAGAGTAGACATAAAAACTACGCGGATGTGTGTAGATGGCCACATGAGTTTAATGTTGGTGATGTAGTATTTCTGAAGATATCACCGAGTAAGGGTATCATGAGGTTTGAGAAGAAAGGGAAATTGAGTCCTTGATACATTGGTCCATTCGAGATTCTTGAGAGAGTGGGAGAGGTAGCCTACAGATTGGCGTTACCCCCACAGTTGTGCGGAAGACACAACGTTTTTCATGTATCTATGTTGAGGAAGTACCACTTGGACCCTTCTCATGTCATAGAGTATGAAGAGATGGACATACAAGAGGACATGAGCTATACTGAAGAACCCGTCCGGATTCTCAATAGAAAAGAGAAGGTACTCAAAACCAAGAGCATCCCCTTAGTGAAAGTTTTATGGAAACATCACTCAATGGAAGAGGCGACTTGGGAATTAGAAAGCCTCGTGAAGGAGAAGTACCCCCATCTGTTTGACGAGTTGAGTTGAATTTGGATTACTAAATTCTTTTTAAGGTGGGGAGGATGTGAGATCTGAGAATTTTAGACATATCTAAATTATGTAATGAGAACATGAAGTGTAATTGATTGAACTAAATGTGATGTACTCATATATTGAGGTTCTATGGAATGGAATTTTAAGTGATGAATGAGAAATGAATGAAAATTAATCAATAAAGTAAATTATGGCTATTACATATGGAGATTTTATGTTAAGTATTCAGCCAAAGTGTGAAACTATGAGGCCAGATCGATCTTGGAGAAGAGAGGATCAATTTGGTAGGCCAAAGTGACAAGGAACAAGGAAATTAAATGAGCAAATCGATCTCCAATGGAAAAGGATCGATCTCCATATGATTCTGTAATGAAGAGATCGATCTCATGAGGAAGAAATCGATCTCATGAAGCATTCTGTAAGGAGGAGATCGATCTCCTATAAGAGAAGATCGATCTCATGAAGTGTTCTATAAACAGAAGATCAATCTCCTCAAGGAGCAGATCGATCTCATAAAACCGTTAAGAGATCGATCTCACCTCACGACAGATCGATCTCTTAGGCATAAAATTACCCCAAAACGTTCCCAGATTCAAATGCAGATCGATCTCATCAAGGACCAGATCGATCTCCTACCCCCCGACTATAAAAGGACCCCTGTGTTTTCCTGTATTTCATCTTTTCTCTCTCTTCCAAACCTCTATTTCAATCGAGCCCTAGCTTTCTCTCTCTTTCAAAGTCCCCAATTTCATCCAAATCGAAGGTTGTAGCAAGAAAGAGAGTTGTTCCTCATCCAAAAGGAGAACAACATACTTGGAAATCGAAAGACGAATTGAATCGGGACAAGAGTTGAGCACTCCACAAGTTTGGGTAAATTCTAAACTACGATCTTGATATTTGAAGTGATTTTTGGTGAGTATGGTTGTAGGCATTGTGATGAAATAGCTAGGAAATGGTTAGGGATTGATGAAAACTATGATTTTGATGGAGTAAAGATAACATTATGCAATTGTAGTAATTTTGGAATTTTGGGCTATAAATTGGAATTGAGGTAATGTGATGATTTTGGTAAGGGAAATGTAGGATTTGAGTTGTAGTGGAAGAGAATGTGGATTGTGATAGAAGTATGAGATAACAAGAATATGAGCAAATGTGTGCTCGAAGATGAAATTAAGGTGAATTATTGATGTTTTAACATCATTTGGATAGCTCGGGAGTTCTAGAGAGGAATGCAAGGCTAGTCCGTGATACAGGGGAAACGATTGCACTATACGAGGTGCAAAGAGGTAAGGGAAAACTTAACTCATTTGTGTGTGTTGTTTTGTGATGATATTGTAGCATGAAATGTGATTTGAGAAAACAAGCATGTTTTTATGAGTTGTGAATGAGTATTGCACACGATTTTATAGCCAGTTGGTGGCCAATTTTTATTGAGTTTAAAACAAATGTGAAATTGTTTTACCATTATTTTGAGTTTTAAACATGAAAAGAGATTTGGGCTACACGTTAAGGCGTACACTGAGATTGAGAAATGTGTGAGTGGTTTTGCCGGTTGGAACTCGGTTTTAACATGTTTTGTGTTGGGTACACAAATGTTTTAAAAGAGATTTATGAGAGAAAACCATTATGAGTTCTACGTGAAGGCAAAACGTTTTATATGATAATGGCTAATGATTGAGACTTAGGTGTGTCATGTCGAATACACAGCATTGCTTTGGTAGCATGTAAGCCCGATATTATTCCCTGCTTTGGTAGCGTTGGGAGGCCTTGCTTTGGTAGCATGTAAGTCCGATATTCCTCGATTTTGGTAATGAGAGATACCTCCGTGTTGGTAACGTGAGATGACCCCCGTTCTGGTAACGCTAGGTAGCCTTGCTTTGGTAGCATGTAAGTCTGGGCCTTGCTTTGGTAGCATGTAAGATCGATAGTGTACATGAGGAGAGGCATTGCTTTGGTAGCATGTAAGGTCGGGCCTTATTTTGGTAACGTGTAAGTCCAATATACCATGTACATGGCCATATTGTCGGCATTCCCTCTTTTGAGGATACCTGGGATGCACACCCAGAGGAGATTTATTATGATGTGCCATGACGAGTTTTATATGAGTTTTATTGCCTAGTCTCATTTTACACATGAGATGTGTTTTGTGGCTGCGCCATGTGCATTATTATTGCAGTGATTTTCATCACGTTTTATGAGAAAAAGCTATTATCACATCATGTTTTATACATGCTAGTTTCACATGCTTGTAATTGATTATGACCATGATTTGAGTCATTGATTATCATGTTTTTACATGAGTTTGAGAAATGATGTGGAAATGATGTTTTAATTAATCATGCTAAGTTTTTCACTGAGTTTATTGGGTCTTCACCCACAAAATAAAAATGATTGTGCTGTGCAAATCATTTCTTATTAACGAGTCCCTTACCCCCTTACTGAGCAATTTAGAAGCTCACCCTGTTTTCTCTCCCCCCAGATTTCTTCAAGTGAAGAGAGTTCCCTGCGACATACGGATTAGTGGCTAGTGGAGGATTTGAGCTCTAGGTTACATATTGTACTTGAGGTACATTTTAATATTTCATGTATCCAGACTAGAGTTGTAATTATAGACACTTAATGTGCAATGATGTATGGGATGTATTAGGATTGATTAAACTTAATTTGAGTAATGTATATTGTATGAAATATAATTATGAGATGATGAGATCCTGAGGTATGATATGAATGATGATGTATGACACTGCACAAGAATGCACCCTTAATTGTGAATGGATGAGAAAAAGTTTTAAATTTGCCCTGTTTTCCACGCTTCCAAGGCCTCACACTTAGAGGGTCAGTATGGGTGCTTACATGTTGAAAGGGAGATCTTGAGATTGGTGGGATACTACCGAGGGTATTCTGATGTCCCGCCAGGATGTGATTAGCTAGGACGAGTTTCAAAAGGTCTTTAGAGCCCAATATGTACCACGAGCTGCCCAGAGAAGGATGCAGGTTGAGTTTTCGAGTCTGGTACAGGGCGATATGTCTGTGGATGACTATGAGAGTCGATTTATTACTTTATTGAAATATGATCCAGAAACCTTTAAGGATGAAGAGCTCTGCACTGAGAGATTTGTGTATGGACTCAAGCCCATCATCAGAGATCGATTGATAGGGCTGTGTATAATTAAGTTTGGAGATGCTCTGAGACGAGCACAAGAGATTGAGAGGGGAATCGAAATGGTACAATCCCAGAGTGAGTTCAAAGCAGTGACTAGAGAAAAGGGCAAGAGGCCAGCGATTTCCCAGACAGATGTTCGAAGAGGCTCCTTCAGAATAGGAAAGATTGAGGTACAGAAGGGCAGATTGGAGAGACCCAGAGCTTATCCCATCATTAGGGAGACCCCTCGAGATGTCAGGCCTGAGATAAAGGTTTGTAGAGACTGTGGCCGATCGCATGAGGGAAGTTGTACTGGGTTGCTCCGTGGTTGTTTTAGATGTAGAGACATGGGTCACAGAGTAAAAGACTATCCTCAACCTCAAAGACCACATGCTCTGAAGCCTACTAGATAGCAGCCTCATAGAGTAAATCCTCCAAGACGGGCCACTGCAGCAGAGAAAGGAAAAAAGCCCGTCACAATGGGACGTGTGTTTTCTCTAGATAAGGAAACAGCAGACGATTCTGCAAAAACTATAAGAGGTACACTCTCTGTCTGTAATCATAAGGCTCATGTGTTGATTGATTCGGGATCCACGCATTCCTTTATTTCTGAGTATTTTGCATGTAAGTTAAATTTGAAGTTTGAACCTTTAGAGTATATCTTACATGTAAATACCCCTATGCGTGAGTCCTAGAGAACGGATATGGTATGTAGAGGATGTGAAATAAAGGTGGGAGATAAAGTAATGTTAGCAGATCTAATGATGTTAAATATACATGGGTTTGATGTAATTTTGAGAACGGATTGGCTGGCAACCAATCGAGTGAGTTTAGACTGCTACACTAAGATCATAACTTTCTCCCTACTTGAACCTAACAGTGTACGTTTGAAGTATTGAGGAAATAAATGTGCGAAAATTTTTTAAGTAATTTGAAATTATGAAGTTACCTTTTGAGAGTATTAAAATTACTTGTAATGTGAAGGTTATGAAGCGCTCATTTCAGATGATAATCAAGAACATCAAAGGATTGAGAATATACCCGTGGTGTGTGAATTTTTGGATGTCTTCCCAGATGAGTTTCTCAGTTTACCACCAGAGAAAGAGAGCTGGAGTTTACCATTGATTTGGTACCGGATACTTAGCCTATCTCTATACCTCCATATAGGATGGCATTAGTGGAACTAGAGGAATTGAAGAAACAACTACAAGAGTTATTAGATCAGGGATTTATTAGACCCAGTGTCTCACCGTGGGGAGCACCATTGTTATTTGTAGAGAAGGAGGATCGTAGTCTCAGATTATGCATAAACTACCGACTATTGAATAAAGCCATGGTGAAGAATAAATACCTATTACCCGAGATTGATGATTTGCTTGATCAGCTAAGAGGGGTCTTAGTCTTCTCTAAGATTGATTTAAGATCGGGCTATCATTAATTGAGGATTAAGGAGGAAGATATTTCGAATACGGCCTTCAGGACAAGATATAGCCATTATGAATTTCTAGTAATGCCCTTTGGATTGACGAATGCCCCTGCAGCCTTTATGATATTAATGAATGAGGTGTTTAGAGACTATCTAGATAAGTTTGTGATAGTCTTTATTAATGATATCTTGGTGTACTCTAGGTCTTATGAGGAGTACGCATAGCAATTGTGGTTAGTACTACAGATACTCCGAGATAAGCAATTATATAGAAAGCTTAGTAAGTGTGAGTTTTAGCTGGATCAGATAGCTTTCCTTGGACATATAGTTTCAGAGAAAGGAGTATCAGTTGATCCAATTAAAGTAGAGGTTGTGCTTAATTGGGAAAAATTGAGGATAGTTACAGAGGTACAAAGTTTTCTTGGTTTGGCAGGGTATTACAGAAGATTTTTTGAAGGATTTTCCAGGATTACCGCCCCTTTGACCAAGCTCACGTGTAAGGAGACTCCGTTCATATGGATTGATCAATGTGAGCTCAACTTTCAGGAGTTGAAGAAGAGATTAACAATGGCACTTATATTGACTATCCCTGAGAGATTAGGAGGATTTTCAGTGTATAGTGATGCTTCCCATCAAGGATTGGGGTGTGTGCTCATGTAGCATGGAAGAGTGGTCACCTATGGATCACGACAGTTGAAAGACCATGAGCGAAATTACCCCACGCATGATTTGGAGTTAGTCGCTGTGGTATTTGCCTTGAAGATCTGCGGCACTACTTATATGGGGAAAGATTCTAGATCTTCTCTGACCACAAGAGTTTGAGGTATCTGTTTGATCAGAAACAGTTAAACATGAGACAAAGGAGATGGATGGAACTCCTTAAGGATTATGACTGCTAGATTCTATACCATCCGAGGAAGGCGTCCGTAGTTGCTGATGCCCTGAGTAGGAAGAGTATGATATCTGCTATGATGGTCAGGGAATGGGATTTATTGGAGCAGTTTGTCAAACTTCGGATCAGAGTTAAAGAGGTCGAGACTGGATTTTTGCTAGCCTGCGAATAGAGCCCAGGATCATGGATCGGATTAGAACTAAGCAGTGTGATGATCAGAGGTTGATTAATATGGTTAGCCAAGTTAAGCAGACTTCGCAGTCAGATCTCATAGTCAGTGAGGATGGATTGTTGAGATTCAAAGGATGAATTTGTGTATCAGATGGTGATACCCTGAAGAGACAGATACTGAGAGAATCCCACTGGTTGCAATACACCATGCACCCAGGGATAACTAAGATGTACTGAGATTTGAGAAAGGAGTATTGGTAGAGTGGTATGAAATGAGACGTGGCAGATTATGTGGCCAGATGTTTAGTGTGCCAGCAAGTGAAAGCTGAGCATCAGAAGCCCGGAGGATTATTACAGCCTTTACCTGTGCCAACATGGAAATAGGAGCATGTTACCATGGATTTTATTATGAGTTTACCAAGGACCCGAAGAGATCGTGATGCTATATGGGTCATAGTGGATAGACTAACAAAAAGTGCCCACTTCCTTGCCATCAAGAGCACAGATACTGTGGATGCCTTAGCTTATGTCAGCAAGATAGCTAGATTACATGGGGCTCCAATGAGTATTACTTCTGACAGAGATTTCTGATTTACTTCTAGATTTTGGACCCAATTTCAAGAGTCCATGGGATCTCGATTGAGTTTAATACCGCCTATCATCCTCAGATAGATGGTCAGTCAGATAGGACTATTTAGACCCTGGAGGATATGTTGAGGGTGTGTACGATGGATTTTAAGGGATCATGGGATGATCACCTGGCCCTAGTAAAGTTTGCGTACAATAATAGCTATCATGCAAGTATTGGAATGACACTTTTTGAGGCTCTATATGGTAGGAGGTGCAGATCCCCTATAGCTTGGGAAGAAGTGAGTGACAGAAAGATAAATGCTCCCGAGCTTGTTGATCAGGCTGTATAGAGTGTAAAACTTATATGTGAGAGATTACGGGTTGCATAGAGTAGACAGAAAAACTACTTGGATGTGCGTAGATGGCCACTCGAGTTCGATGTTAGTGATGCAGTATTTTTGAAGATATCACCGAGTAAGGGTATCATGAGATTTGGAAAGAAAGGGAAATTGAGTCCTCGATACATTGGACCATTTGAGATTCTTGAGAGAGTGAGAGAGGTAGCCTACAGGTTGGCATTACCCCCACAGATGTCTAGAATACACGATGTCTTCCATGTGTCTATGTTGAGGAAGTACCACCCAGACCCTTCTCATGTCATAGAGTATGAAGAGATGAACATATAAGAGCACATGAGCTACACTGAAGAACCCGTCCGGGTTTCATGTTATTGTTCATTTTAAGATAAATCGAGAAGTTTAAGATTTGTGTAAATATTTATACAGGGCCTAGAAAGATCGAGATGCCCGAGATAGTGGCACGAAACTCGAGGCACATGTTTCGAGGTAATATCTTAAATTTAAGTAATTTTCAATAAAGTATAATTTTAAGTATTTTATGATGATTAGAAAGTGAAACTAATACATTAGAAGTTGAAAAATTAGTAAAACTCGGGTTTATACTAAACCGAGCAAATAAACCTAGAAATAGAAATAAATTTGAAATAAATTCTAAAAATTCATGAAAATTATTCCGAGGCTATAGGAAATTATCATAAGGCATAATTTACATGAGAAATGAAAATTGAGTGGAGATATGGAGGTTTCGATGATCAAATGAATTTTTAAAGTAAACCGAAAACCTTAAGCTACATTATTCGGTAATAACCAAGTTGTGTAAAATGGGCCTAATCGGGAAACTTTTCTTAAACAAGTGGGCCCCAAATTTTTATGAGAGGTACTAGAGACATATTAGCACACTTGAGAAGTGGAAATCTGGAAGAAAATGGGCCAGAACTATTTTTCATGGATTTTCTAAAACTGACCAGTGGGCTCCCCAACCTAGTGAACTGGATACCCATCAGGAAAACCCAAATTTTGACCCATCTACAGATTTAAACCCAAACTTTTAGAAAATAAAACTAGATTTAATTATCTTTCATAGGGCTCTGAAAACACCCAGAAATAAGCTCTCGTGCGCTCTCACCTCCCTCTCGAAAGTTCCACAGGTGTTACTATATCTATCCCCTTCTTGAATTTTTTTGACCCCCTTCCAAGCCGAATTGGACTCCGTCCAAGAAGGATGAAATCTTCCCCTTTCAATCCTCTATAACATATAAAAACTCTAGCTATAAAGAAGTTCATTTACTAGGTAAAAACATAGAGAGAAGAATAGGGGTGGAATCTGCCCTGTTCCAAGGTGAGAGAAAGTTTGATTTTTGAAAGTTTTTAGTTGGTTTTTCTTGTAGTTTTTGATGATTCTAAGCTATATACATGTTTAATTACAGCTGAGAAATTGTTTGGAAGATCAAAAACTTGGTCAACTTTGGTTAAAGGTGAGAGAAACTTGATGGGTGATGAAGATGATGAGATATATTTATGTTTGATGATTTTTAAGGATTTTTAGTTAAGTAGAATTTAAAGAAATAATTTATATGGAGGTGTGTAGTTCTGATCAGCATGCTTAAGTTGTGGAAATGATGAATTTTGGATGAATTCAAGGTTGTTAATAGTTAAATTTATACCGAAAAAGTCCGATTTATAGCTTAGTTTAGTGAAAAAATTGAAAGGTGTGAGAATTTGTAAGAATTGGATTGATAAAGTGTGGATTATGGATATGAATGGGTATGTAGGTTATTAAGATAGTAAATGTGAAGTTAGAATGATTAAATTGGATAAAATAGCTTAAACCGACACTTAAATCGGTAAAACCGAGGAAATAGGAAAAGTTGACAAAAAAGTCAAAATTGGTCAACTCTTAAGGAGATAAATATATATTTGGATATGTTGAGATGAAATCAAACAATATTTGATAAATTGGTATCATTTTGGGCAGCTCGAGAATCCGACACGTAAAACGAGATAAACCCAGACCCCGACAGAGTAACACTGTTTTAGCTCCATTGAGGTAAGGGATGCAATTTAAAATAGTACAAACCTCCTATATCTATTATTGTTCATAAATGACTTGAAAATCGTAGAAAAAAATCTGTTTGAAAACCATACTTTCTCAGTTTAAGTCCGAAAGGAATAATAAACTGTTTTTAGATACTGAAATCACGGTTTTCACTTATTTTGCATAAATAAAATAGATATACATATTTTGTATGAATTATGACATGATTTGATGATTAAAGTTTCCATATGAAAGTAAGTAAGTATGAAAGTAAGGATTTTGAGACGACAGGCTACTATTAGTATATGTTGAGTGCATAATCATGCCTGCTACTTGTGGTGTCCTGGCTACGCCACACGTAGTATTAGTTTAGATTCACTAGTGTAGTGTCTATTTCGCCTTCGTGGTATTGTTTTTCACTACACGTGGTGTCTATTTTCGAAGTATCTTGTGACTACACGGTGTGTGCCACTGGTGCCAGTGCCCTAGCTGTGTGCTAGTGTGATTGAGATACTATATTAGAACAGCTGTACGACCCTGATCTAGTCTACAGCCCTTACCATGGCCATAGGTATTATTACCTCTACTGAGGATATGATATGTTGCATGATAACTATGTTGAAATAGCCTAGTCTCCATGTTTTGATGTATAATATTTTCACGAAGAAAGTATGTATGATGTTTTAGTATATGAAAGTACGTACAACGTTTTGATGAAGTATGATGTATTTTAAAGTAAGCATGTAAAATGGTTTTCTAAGTATGTATGTACAGAAGTATGTTTATTCTGATTTTCTAATTGTTTTTAAATGGTTAGAATTGTTTTAAATGCATACCTTACTGAGCTTTTCCCCAGAAGCTCACCCCTTCTTTTCTCCCATTTCAGAGTACCTGCAGTGAGATTATTCAGCCATTTACAAGTACGTGAGTAGCTGGTGGATTCAGTGCCTCTCAAACTACTTTCAGTACTCGCTCAGGTATATCATCGGATATTTATTCCCAGACATGTATATTGTATAGATACTGGATTGTATATAAATACTTTGAGATGTAATCAGTTGTTTTATGGATTATTATGTAAACGTTTTGGGAAGTGAAATACTGAGTATGGATGTGGAAGTTGTAGTAGTAAAAAAATGTAGAGTTGAAAGTAATAAGTTTAAGAAATAAAATCAACTGCCTTGCGAATATAAACTACGTTTACCTGCAGGGGGATAGGATATATTATAAAAGGTTATGCTGCCGAAATTTTTGGTAAAATTAAATGGTTAAAAGACTAAGTAAAGAAAGAAAAGAAATAACCTACACTGTACAGGAATGCAACCTAAGTAGAAAAATAATATTTAAAGGAAAAAGTTAGCCCCTATTTTCGCACTTCCGGGGCGTTACACTCTCGATAGGAAGGAGAAGGTACTTCGACTAAAAACATCCCATTAGTGAAAATTTTATGAAAATATCACTCAATGGAATAAGCAACTTGGGAATTGAAAGCCTCAAGAAGGAGAAGTACCCCCATCTGTTTGATGAGTCGAGTTGAATTTGGAGGATCAAATTCTTTAAAGGTGGGGAGGATGTGAGAACTGTGAATTTTATGTACCATAGTTATGAGAATTGTAATTTAGTGTATGTAATTATGATATATTGATGTACACGCAAGTTTTAGATATGATGAAGTATAAGAAAATGAGGTCTTTAAGTTTTGAATGTGTATGGATTGAAATATGGACTATGGGGTAGATTATGGGAAGTTTTACACTGAGTTTTTTGCAAATTGATACAGCAGCAATGCAATCTGTGAAGGCCAAATCGATCTCCAAGGATGAGAGATCAATCTCATGGCTCTAGAATGCAGGAAATGTACAAGAACTGATAGGCAGATCGATCCCATAAGCAAGTAGATCGATCTCCAAATGTTTCTATAAAGGGTAGATCGATCTCCTATAGGAGCAGATCGATCCAAAAATATTTCTGTAAATAGCAGATCGATCTCCTCACAAGAAGCAAATTGATCTCCTCAAGATTATGAGATCGATCTTACCCCTCGACAGATCGATCTGGTAGGCATAAAAAATGCCCAAAACGTTCTCAAATTCAAAGGCAGATAGATCTCCTGCCCTACGCCTATAAAAGGACCCCTGCGTTTTCCTGCATTTCATCCTTTCTCTCTCCAGAAAATCGAAAACTCCTATTTTTTTACTGAACCTTAGCTTTCTCTCTCCTCCAAAGCACTCATTTTCGTTCGAATCAGAGGTTGTGGTAAAAAGGAAAGTTATTCCTCATCAAAAGGAGAGTAACATACTTGGAAATCGAAGGATGATTTAAGCTGAGGCATGAGTTAAGCACTCCACAAGTTTTGGGTAAATTTCTATGCTTTAATCTTTGATTTGGAAGTAAATGTCTGCGATTGTGGCTGTAAATGTTGTGATAAATGGGCTGAAAATGATTAGGGTTGATAGGAATATTGAGAAATTATGAGGATTTTGGTTAATGAGGATTTTAAGATGTTAAATGAGAATGTGAGCAATTATGCTCGATATTGAGATTTGAGACAATGTTATAAAGTAATGATGATGTTTTTACATCATTGGGACAACCCAGGAGTTTCAGAGAGGAATGCGAGGCTAGTCCGTCGTTTGGGGGAACGATTGCACTATATGAAGTGTAACGAGGTAAGGGAAAACTTAAAAATCATTGTGTATGTGATTTTGTGATGATAATTGTAGCATGAAACATTTTGAGAAAAGAAGCATGTTTTATGAGTTGTGATTGAGTTATTGCACACGGTTTTATAACCGGTTGGAGCCCAATTTTTATGAGATGTAAACAAAGTGTGAAATAGTTTTAGAAACCGTTTGAGTTTAAAATGTGAAACGAGATTTGGATTCTACGTTAAGGCGTACTGAGATTTGAGAAATGTGTGCGTGGTTTTACCGATTTGAGTTCGATTTTGACAAGTTTTGTAAATGAGTACAAAACGATTTCTAGATGAGTTTTATGAGAAAAACCATTTTGAGCTTTACGTGAAGGCAAAACGGTTTTATAGGATAATGGTTGATATTGAGACTTAGGCGTGTCATGTGAATACACATCGGGCCTTGGTCTAGTAGCATGTAAGTCCGGGCCTTACTCTGGTAGCATGTAAGTCCGATATTCCTCCGTTTTGGTAACGAGAGATGCCTCTGTTCTGGTAACGTGAGATGACCCCCGCTCTGGTAGAGCTGGGTGGCCTTGCTTTGGTAGCATGTAAGTCCGAGCCTTGCTTTGGTAGCATGTAAGATCGATAGTGTGCATGAGAAGAGGCCTTGCTCTGGTAGCATGTAAGTTCGGGCCTTGTTTTGGTAACACATAAGACCAAGACACCATGCATATGACCATATTATCGACGTTCCCTCTTTGAGGATGCTTGGGATGCGCACCCAGAGGAGATTATATTGATGTGCCATGACGAATGTTTTATCTGAGTTTATTTGCCTAGTCTCCTTTTTTTACACATGAGATTGTGTTTTTGTGGCTGGGCCACGTGCATTACTACTGAGGTGATTTTCATCACGTTTTTACGAGAAAAGCCATTATCGCATCCTTATTTCCATATGCTTGTAACTATGGTTTTCATACTGAACCATTTACTCTCATGTTTCTACATGATTTTAGAGAAATGAGATGAGAATGATGTTTAATGATTTCATGCTATGTTTTCTACCGAGTTTATTGAGTTTCACTTGCAAAACAAAATGATTGTGCTGTGCAAATCATTATCTTATTAATGAGTGTCACGACCCAAAAATCAGAGTAAATTTTTCATTTTTCTTTTATATTTAATTCTTACCTTCCTCTCATCGTGACCATCCTACCAACAGTTGGGCTATGATTCGGTGTTAGTCCCCTCACTACTTACATTCCATTTCCATGTTACATTTACATATTAGGATTTTTCTATCCTTTGACTTAAACTAATACATTCACAATTGGATTTACTTAACCTTACATCCCTAACATCATATATGTTTACAGTACTGTGCATTTACGTATTTAGATACAAAACTATACAAATGTGTATACCTGACTCTCGATGGGATGCAGCGAATACCAAGAATGCAAGTCCTCAGCCGCGCTCAAACTACTGAAAGTGCTCTGTAAAATAGGGATAATAAGGGGTGAGCAAACCATGCGCTCAGTAAGGCAATCATGCAAGTAAGTAGATAGCTCCACTATCTACATGCTCATAATACCATGCCCTTAAATCCTTTTCTTTTCATTAAAATCTCACGCACAAAATCATGCATACGTTAATGCTATAATTTATAAGAACTATTTGTGCTTATAGAAATCATGCATTATTTCATGCCATGTAAAATAAATCATGATAGACAATTCTTTTCATGAACTTGTAATTAAAGCATGGAAAACTCCTCATGCTACTGCATTTAAATCACTTCATTAAAGCTTCGTATAAAATAACCCCTCTGGGTCAATCATTTCATAAATCAATCTCAAACTCATTAAAAATTCATTATAAAATTTTGTTATAAAACCACCCTTCTTTTAGGGTCACATGTTATAAAATCCTCTGAAAAATCTAGCATCATAGTAGAAAATCACATCTCAGTGAAAATCACAAAATCGGGGGCCTGACCTCTCCCTCGGGTTTACCCTAATCTATTGAGACCAAAAGTTATATCATGTGAGACATGTAGGTGACTATATCAGTAACATCGAGGACTATGGCCATATCCTAGTGATCCCTGGCTACACGGTACCTGAAATGGGAGGTGGGTCAGTCCTGCTACCAGAACAACATAAATACCATGATTGTGAGGGCAAGGCTTACAGCCTCGTGGCTAATGCCACTCCACTCCAACAATCCCCACGGTACAGCGTACTCCGCGTGACATACACGGTACAACGTACTCCGTGAACCCAAATCATAGTTAGCGGGTGTCTCAATATGCACGTGTGGGCATATCATCTCATTGTGACACACAGTCTACAGGAGGCTCCAACACTACTATATGCATGTCACATAAATCCCTGTGCGAGCAAAGCTTCAGCACGGCTCCATGCATATTCATGATATCTGAAAACCTCATGCGAGCGAAGCTCCAACACGTTTTCATAAAAATCAGTAAAATCTGCGTACGAGCAGCACTCCAGTATGACTTTAAAAGAGTGATAAATTCATATAAAATATAAATCATTCAAAACTTCGTGCAGCAATGCTCTAGCATGAATAAATGCTCAAGTAAATCAAAACTTCGTGCGAGTAATGCTCCAGCACGGTTTCATGCATAAATAAATCAAATCTCGTGCGAGTTACACTCCAGCACGACTTTTATGCAATTAAATCGATTAAATCACGTACGAGCAAGGTTCCAATACGGCTTTTATGCAATTATCATATCAAAACAGGATGCGAGCTAAGCTCCAACACCTCTCATGCATGTCAAAATATTAAAACTAGTGCGAGCAATTGCTCTAGCACCTTTTTATGCATATCAAGTCAAAACAGTCAAAACAGGGTGCGAGCTAGGCTCCAGCACCTCTTATGCATTTCACAATTGTAAAAATCAGTGCGAGAAACCACTCTAGCACATTTCATGCATATGATGTCACACAAATCGGTGCAAGCAACCGTTCCAGCACCTTTTATGCACACTCACAAACTTAGGTATAGTGCGAGGAAATGCTCCAGCACCATTTGTTTCCATATAAACTTGATAGTTGGCCCATTTTCCAAAGAAATTTAATTTAAATCTTAATAACACTTACGTAGTGTTATCTTGTGAAATTTATGCAATTACTAGCCAATCTACCAATTTGCTTTGCTAAAATTTAACGCAAAGCTTTCAAATCATGCATTTCATGCATGTCATGCTTTCACCATCCTTAGGTGAATTTTCCCTCAGTACGGGTAAAATAGTCTTTTATCCATCCCGGGTCCTTAAAATTTTTAATCCATTTGTAGGATCTTTATGCAATTTCAGTGTATGTAAAAGCTATTAAAAATACGTGTAGCTACCTCTAGCTACTTGCAAAATTTCCTTACCTCATTTTTCTGTACAGTTTGACCTTTCCACTGATGTCTCGTCACGCAGTCCGATTTGCTACCAATCCAATCTTCGAAACTGCGTATAAATATTCATCAGGTCAAATACAATACAATTAATTGTATTTCATATTTTTTGGGCTTAATTTAAATCATTGGGCCTGTTTACCCCTATTGGGCCTGGTTGCACCATAATTTGCCTTAACCGGCCTTAAGCCCATTTTCCACTTACTATTCACATTATCGAGGCCTATTGGGCTCATTGGGCCCATCAGTATTTATTGGGTCTCCTTCTAAACTCTTGGATAGCTCAATTAATTATTTACGACAATTTATCTCAAATTTCAGAATTTAATTCATTTTATACGGAATTAATCTGTAATTTGTGCGATAAATTTCTAACACGCATAACTATGCAACATTGTCATAAATAAGGGTTACCTACCCAAGATTCTATGATACTATGCAAATCGAGGCTGACTCGAGCTCTCGTTTGACGTCAATTGTCGAGCTACACAATTACCTATTTTTTCGGGTAAATTTTCAGTCGAATATTAATCAAATTAAAAATTCCAAAATTTAAATCGGTCAATTTTGACTGCTTACCGGCTTACCCGTAACTCGACTGCATCATCGAAATTTTCCCCAAATTTTTCCTCTTTTTCTTTTTCCCCTTTTTTTTCTTTTTCTTTTCTTTTCTTTCTTTTTTTATTGGCTGAACCGGTCCCATCCAGTCCGGTTCAGCATACCTGCACTACACTGAACCGGTCCGTACCGATTCAGGCTCATTTTCGTCATTTCAACGCCGTCAGACAGGTTCTCGGGCTATTTTCGATGCTGTTCGGCGCGCCATGGCCTGGGTGTTCTTCGTCGGGCCTCGGGTTGGATCGAAACAGCGACGATGGTCGTCGATTCCTTCTTCTCTCTTTCGGCCTCCCCTCCGTCGATCTCCTCTTTTCGGTGACATCGATGCGCGTTGCGGCTGCTGGTGGTTCCCATGATATTAGATCCTCGGTTCGCGCCTTCGGTTTCATTTCTTTCTGCAGAAATCGCGTTTCGCGATTTCCTCTTTTTTATTATTATTTATAATTTATTTTATTATTATTTTATTTATTAAAATATTATAAAAATCCAAAATATCTTCAAAAAATCTTATTTTATTTATTTAATCAATAAATGAATTTATCAGTCTTATTTCATCTTTTCGATATATTTTTTCAATATTTTCGTGATAATTTTTGAAGTAAAAATTTTGATTAATTCCAATAAATTCATATATTGATCAATTGGACTCGAAATTTAATTATTTTCCTCGTTATTGATCAAGATTTCTTGATTCCATATTTTTAATGATATTTTTCTTATTGAATTTATATCGAATTTTAATATTTTGACCGTTTTACCCCTCAACGTATTCGGGACCAAACCAATCATTCATTTGATCTTTAAATGCATTCGGGAATTTTTTATTCATTCTATTTGCATTTTTCATTCACGTACAACTCTTCTTATGATTCAATTTACATATAATCATGTCTACATCACATGACTCATAAAGAATTTCGATAAAAATCGGGTCTTACAATGAGTCCCTTACCCCCCTTACTGAGCGATTTAAAAGCTCACCCTGTTTTTATATCCTCTCAGATTTCTTCAAGTGAAAAGAGTTTTTACTGCGACGTACGGAGTAGTGGCTAGTAGAGGACTTGAGCTCTAGGCCATATATTGTATTTGAGGTATACTTTAACATTTCATGTACTTAGACTAAAGTTGTATTTACAGAGACTTGATGAACAAGGATGTATGAGATGTATTAGGAATTAATTAAATCTGTATTGAGGGTTGTATGCGCTATGATATATTAAATGATGAGATCCTGAGGTGAAAGTTTTCTAGTATATATAAATATATATATATATATATATATATAATGATGCATGACACTGCACAGGAATGCACCCAGAATTATGTATTGATGAAAATAAGTTTTAAATTTGCCCTGTTTTTCGTGCTTCCGGGGCGTCACACACCCAAATTCCATGGCGAGATCATCAAAGACATCTTGTAACTCATCAAAAGAGTATTCATTAGATAGAGATAATACATTATCATATTCTAGAGCCATGAAGCAAAGATTAGCTACTTCTTCTCCTCCATCATCATCGGAGTTGTCACTATCACTCCATGTTGTCATCATTGCCTTCTTCTTTGGTTTCCTATCATTCGATTTCTTTAACAAAGGACAATCAAATTTAATATGACCTGGATTTTTACGTTCATAACATACAATAGTATCTTTCCTACTTCGCTCTCCTTTATTTTATTCTCTCTTATGGGTTTTCTTAATACCATAATTTCCTCTCATTCTCATAAATTTATTGAACCTTTTAGCAAACATTGTCATTTCAAAATCCTCTTCATCACCACTCTCATTTTTGTCCTCTTTTAATTCCTCATAAGTGGTAGATTTTAGATCCTACTTTCTTATGAGGCTCTTCATTTCTTTTCAGCTTCATTTCATAAGTGAGTAATGACCCTATCAATTCATCTAATGATAGTGAGTGAGGGTCCTTAGACTCCTCAATAGCGGTTACCTTGGCTTCCTAAGATTTTGGCAAGCTATTTAGGATTTTCTTCACCATCTCTATAGTGGAATACGTTTTGCCTAATGATTTGAGTCCATTAATTATATCAGTAAATCTTGTAAACATGTCACTAATTAACTCATCTTATTTCATTCTAAATAATTCATAATCATGAGTAAGCATACCTACTTTAGTCTCCTTAACTTGAGTTGTGCCTTTATGTGTGATTGCCAACTTATCCCAAACCTGTTTGGCATTTTCACAAGTGGAGACTCTATTATATTCATTACGTCCTAATGCACAAAATAAGGTGTGCATAGCCTTTGCATTCAATTGGGCAGATTTCATGTCATTGAAATCCCACTCATCTTTCTCTTTTGGAATATCTTTTCCTTCAACTCTTTCAGTAGGAATTTGTGGGCCTTTGACAATAATCCTCCACACTTCATAATCATTAGCTTGAATGACTAGCATCATTCTCGTTTTCCAATAAGCATAGTTTTCACCATTAAACATAGGAGGTCTAACAATGGAGTGCCCTTCTCCTACCAGGCTAGTTGCTACACTATTATGAGTTATAGGATCATTCTAAACTCTTAGAAATTTACTCTTTTTTAATCAAAAAGTCCAAGCTCTGTAAGACCCGATTTTAGTTCAAACACGAAATTAAAAATGCAAAAGGATTGAAATGGAATTCTCAAACACGTGCAAGGGTAAAATGGTTAAAAGATCAAAATTTGATATAAATTCGACAAGAAAATTTCATTAAAATTATGGATTTGAGAAATCTTGATCAATAAAGGAGAAATAATAAAATTTCGGGTTAAATTGATCAAGATATAAATTTATTGGAATAAATCAGAATTTTTACCTCGAAAAAATTATCTCGAAAATAATCAAAAAATATACTGAAAAGTCAAAATAATACTGATAAATTCAATTAGGGATTAATTGAATAAATTAATAATTTTTTTTAGATATTTTGACAAAATAATAGTATTTTAATGATTAAAATAATAATAAAAAAATAAAAAATAAATAAAAATAAAATTTATTATAATAAAAAAAAAGAGAAAGAAAGATCGAAAACGCGAGAAAACGAAGGAAACAGAAAAAGGAACCGAGAAGAGACCGACGAGCCACCATCGACGGGACTGAGGGCCCGACGAGGGCCGACGAAGGGCAACGAGCCTCGTGGGAACCACCAGGAGCCGGCATGCGCGCCGACAACGCTAGAGAAGGCCGAAAACAGAAGGAGAAGTCGTGGGAAGGAATGCTCCGATCGACGGCCATCGGCGTCGATTCGAGCCCCACCAAGGCTCGATTTTGGAAGCCCAGGCGACGGTGCGCCGAATGGCACCAGAAGTAACCGTCAAAACGACGGCTAACGTCGAAAAACGGAGGAGGAAGAAATGGGTTCCGACGACCGAGAGAGAGGAGGCCGGACCGGTGACTTTTCGGCGGTCTTGGACGAAACGGAGGGCAGATTCAAGCTGCGGACGGCCCAGCAGAGCCACTGGCGGCGAAAATCGATGGAGAACCGGTCGACAAGCCACTGAACCGATCGAACCGGAGTGAACCGACGGTCCGAACAGGGTTGAACCGGACCGAACCGGTTCAGCTAATGAGGAAAGAGAAAAAAGGAGAAATAGGGAAAAAAGAATAAGAGGAAAAATTGAGAAAAAGTCTCAGTGATGTAATCGAGCTACCGGTAAGTCAGTAGCGGTCGAAATTGACCGATTTAAATTTTGGAATATTTTATTTAATTAATTTTTGACTGAAAATTTACCCGAAAATTTATGAAATTGTGTAGCTCGACAATTGGCATCCAACCAGAGCTCAAGACAGCCTCGATTTACGTACTAACATGGAATCTCAGGTAAATAACCCTTATTTACGATAATTCACATCGTTATACGTGCTTCGAATTTAATTAACACATAAAATAAATTAAATTGTGGAAATTTAGATAAATTGTCGTAACTAATAAATTGAGCTATTCGAGAGTTAGAACGAGGCCCAAGAAATTGTTGGTGGGTCCAATGAGCCCAATGGCCTCGATAATGTGAAAATTAAGTGGAAAACGGGCTTAAGGCCGATTAAGGCCCATTAAGGTGCAATCGGGCCCAATAGGGGTAAATGGGCCCAATGATTTAAATTAAGCCCAGAAAATAGGAAATACAATTAAATTGTATGATATCTGACCTGAGGAATATTTATACGCAGTTTCGGACATTGGATTGAGAGCAGATCGGACTGCGTGACGAGACAGCAGTGGAAAAGGAAAGGTCAGACTCTACAGGAAAATAAGGTAAGGGAATTCTACGGACTGCTAGAGGTAACTTTACGAAACTTCAAAGTTCATATGCAGTCTTTTAAAGTATCTGAAGGGTCTAGAAGTAAATTAATAATTTTAGTGCCCTGAATGGGTAAATTACCAAAATACCCTTGTTAAGGGTAAAATTTTCAATTTTAGAAAAAAATTGGGAGGAGCCAGAACAAGAGGTTCCTACTCGTTCTGGAGATGTTTTGACGCATGCATGAGTAGGCTGGCTAACCTTGAAAGAAAAATGCACAGCATTGCATATTTTCAACGAGAAAATTGTGTTGAAAACTGCTTTGAGGAAACAGAGCCGCCTACGTGTTTTTATTGACATGTGACGTGCTAGAGCTCAGCTCGCACGATATTTTGATTTGGGTGATGCATGCATTAGTGTTGGAGCGAGAGCTCGCACTAGAGTTTTACATGCATTGGTGCTGGAGTCTAACTCGCACCTAATTTTACATGATTTTCGTGATATGGTGCTAGAGTCTAACTCAAACCATATTTTTATATAATTTTTTAGACAGGGTGTTGGAGCTTCGCTCGCACCAGATTTTCACATGGTTTGCATACAGAGTGCTGGAGCTTAGCTCGCACTAGTTTTACTTAATTTGATGAGAGTGCTGAGCATCGCTCGCACTGATTTTATGAGAACATGCAATGAGCCGTGCTTGGAGCGTCAGGTAGACTGTGTGTCACTGATTAAATAGGCTCGCACGTGCGTTCTGAGACAGGGTATGATATATGGGTCCACGGAGTACGATGTACCGTGCAAGTAGCATGGAGTACGATGTACCGTGTTGTAAGACCCAAAATTAAATCGTAAATTTTTATGAGGGATGAAAATTGTCAAAAATTTAACCGAATGGGATTCGGATTGGAAATAAGGATTTAAAATGCGAAGTGAGTGAGTGTTCATGAAAGGAAGTTGGGTTAAATTAATTCCAAACACGTGCAAGGGCTAAATGGTCAAAAGACCGAAAGCTGGTATAAATTCGATAAGAAAATTTAATTAAAAATATGGATTTGAGAAATCTTAGTCAATAAAGGTGAAATAAATTTATTTTGGGTTAAATTGATCAAGAATTTATTGGAATTAATCGGGATTAATCAGAATTTTTAGTTCGAAAAAATAATCCCGAAAATAATCGAAAAATATACTGAAAAGTCATTCGGGACAATATCCCGAAAATACAGAGAAATTATACCCGAAAAAGGGTTAAAATATAATAAATAAATTAGATAAAATTAAATTAATTGATTTGGAATAAAATAATAATTTTTGGTAGATATTTGGGTATTTTTAATGTATTTTAATGATTAAAATATAATATAAATAAATAAATAAAAATAAATTAATTAATTAATAAGTTAAAAAAAAAGAAAGAAGATTGAAATGTCTAGGAGAGAGAAGAGAAGCAGAGAACAGAAAAACGAAGCAAACCGAGGATCACCGGCGAGCCACCACCGGCGTCGGATGAGAGGTCACGACCATCGAAAAAGGGAGAGGAGAGGTCGGCGACCCCCTTGGTACCGATGATGTGCCACACCGACGCCGGAGGAGGCCGAAAACGGAAGGAGAAAGCCGCGGGGAGGGACGCTCCGATCGGCGACCATCGGGGTTGATTCGAGCCCCGGGTGATTCATATATAGAGTGCTATATAAGATTGGTGCTGGAGTTTAACTCGCACCAGATTTTATAAGATTTTCATGTGATTCATATATAGAGTGCTAGAGCCTAGCTCGCACTAGTTTTACTAGATTTGTTAAGAGCAGCGCTGTCTGCCCTTGGAGTCAGCCAAAAGGCCCAACAGGCTCAAAAGACCTCTTAAGTGGGGTGAGAGTGAGGGATGAGGTTGGCGACCTTGTGGGGATGTAAAGCGAGCTCTGACAATTAAAACGCACTAGTTTTACTTAATTTGATGAGAGTGCTGAGCATCACTCGCACTGATTTTTATGAGAACATGCGATGAGCCGTGCTTGGAGCATCGGGTAGACTGTGTGTCACCGATTAAATAGGCTCGCACGTGCGTTTTGAGACGTGGCATGAGTATAGAGATATGATATGGGTCCACGGAGTACGTTGTACCGTGCAAGTAGTATGGAGTACGCTGTACCGTGTGGCATCTTCGGATGCATGGTATCTTCGGATACGTGTGGTATCTTCGGATACGTGGTATCTTCGGATACGTGTGGTATCTTCGGATGCGTGGTATCTTCGGATACGTGTGGCATCTTCGGATGCGTGGTATCTTCGAATACGTGTGGCATCTTCGGATGCGTGGTATCTTCGGATACTTGTGGCATCTTCGGATGCGTGGCATCTTCGAATGCGTGGTATCTTCGGATACGTGTGGTATCTTCGGATACGTGGTATCTTCGGATACGTGTGGCATCTTCGGATGCATGGTATCTTCGGATACGTGTGGCATCTACGGATGCGTGGAATCGGATAAGACTGACGGGTTGGATTGACCCACCTCTTGGGCAATTCTCGATCCGGGTGAGACCCCGCACACTAGGATCCATGTAACAGAGGGGCTCACGAGGACACACGGCCATAGTCCTGGTTATTACCGATATACAAATGTTGCCTAGTCTCGCATGTTGATGATTTTGACAATGATTGAAACTGGGTTTTAAACTAAATTTGCATGATGCTATTTCCATGCTTTTTAAACCCATGTGTGATGTAAACTGATTTTCATGGTTTTGTGTGAGTCAGGATCACTCGAAGGAGGGGTCGAGTCCTGACTTTATTATGAAATTTTTAAATGAGAATGAAATGATTTGAAATAATTGCATGTTGAATTTTGCCATGCGAATGGATTTACATAACATCATAACTCATATCATCTGTTTTAAAATGTGTGGAGAAAGGGTGGTTTATGCATGGCACCACGTTCATATAGGTAGTATAGTTACCTACTTGTTCGTAGGATTGCCTTATTGAGCTTGATGTGCTCACCCCTTTCATTTTCTCCCACAGATAATCTCCAGTAGAAGTTGAGGCGACTCAGTACTGCATTCTAGATATCCGCTGCTGCCCATCATTTAAGGTATATACACTTGTACATATTGTATCTAAATAAGCATAGCACAGTAACATGTTTGTAAGTGACTCTAGGGGATGTATAAATATTGTAAATACTTATAAATGACTGAGAAAGAATTAAGTTATATAGTAAATGAATGGTGGGACTGGCATTGATGCACAGCCTAATTAGTTAGTGGAGTGTGGTCACGATCAGAGGACAGGTAAGCATGAAAGAAAATAGCAAAACGCGAAAAATTTACTCTGATTTTTGGGTAGTTTTGGGTCGTGACATATAAACGTGGTATCAGAGCAGAAATTGGTCTGATGTGTGTCAGTGTCAGTAATTAGGAAATTATATCCCCGTGTTACTGTGCTTGGTTAGATATAATAGTGTATATCGAGATGAGTTTTAATTAAGAAATAGTTGAGAATGTAGGAATGCCTAATATGAGTCGCGTTAGATGAGATAGTGCACGAGGCAGAGGTCGTAGAGGTAGACCTGAGTCTGCTAAGTCGTGCTGAGTTGACCTATGAAAATCAGGATGAAATTGAAATGAAGGCTAATGTTGAGCATGCCCCACTGAGTCCGACAGAGAGATCGGATAGTATTGAGACACGCTTCGTGGGTTGGAGCGGAGTGTAGAGATTATTTTGAGGAGCTAATTGCTCAGAATTATGAATGAGATTCGAGGGCGCAGCGGAGCATTGTTGGAAACCCGCTCGACCCATCTTAAATGTTAAACATCCAAAGTTGACAAGAGAAATATTTCTGGATGTATTTCGGTGATAGAATATCCCGGACACTGTTTAAAGGGAATGATAGATAAAATCCTTACTCTGACCCAGAGAAATTGATTTATTGATGAGTATAATTTATGAGTATGAAACTCGGTTATATTCTTGGGCAGATATTACCTCGACACCATGAACAAGTGAAAGTCGAGATGTCTAAAAGTTCATGAAATGGCTCAACTTTTTAATTAGAGTCCGATTGGCCCGTGAGATATTACTTATACCGAGGCAGTGCGCAGATTTACAGTTGGGTAAATAAGAACATAAATTGCAAGCCTCTGAGATTGGGAAAGGTAGTGAGGGCTGAAATAGAGACAGAAAAGAGAATCGAGAAATGAAAAAGATGTTAAAATGAAAAAAATGGAAATTGGTAAAAGATTTAATTTGACGAGTCATGGAGTAAGATAATTGGTAAGGCTACAGTTATCCGATTGTAGCACTTTTGAGGGACATTGTAATTGGAGAACCCGACCTGCTACGAAGCAGTGTAGCAGTGTAAGCACTGTAAGCAGTGTGGGATGTGTGGTAGATACCACGGAATGAGGGTTTATACTTACACTGTATTGATGAAAATGGCCGTTAAGTGTGGTAAGACGGACCATTGATTTTGATTATACAAAGTTGGGCGAGATCGCCCCACAGAAAAGTAAAAGACAGAGAAAAACTTCGTTGGGATAGCTGCAATGAAAAGGGATGCCATAGCCGAAAAGAAAAAGGAAAGTAGGCTGTTGGACGAAGGCGAGAGGATGTTCTGGACCAGGGCACTATTGATGTTTCATGAATGTGGTGTAAGATACCCCACTTGTTATGAATAATGAAGTACATATGTTCATTGATCCTGGTGCCACACATTTATTCATACCGCCTTCATTCGCATATAAGTGAGTAAAAGGCATGAATGCCTACATCATTGGGCACAATACTGATAAATGAGTACCCCAATAGAGGAGAATTAATTAACGGAATATGGATATAGAGATTTTAAGTTGAAAATAAGGGTGAAAACATCACTGAAAAGTATGCTGTAAGTGTTGACAAGTGATAAAAAGGGGTGCAACAGTTGAAATTAAAGGAGTAAAGGATTGTACTCACGGAATGAATAATGAAAGAGTTTTGTCATGAGGGATATACGAAAGGAGATAATCTTTAAGATAAGATAGATCCTAAATACAAGATGTATTGGAGTAAGAGACATATTCTAGGTAAGGAATACCCTTAATATGCGAAGTAATCGGGATTAAGTGATAAGTAGGGAATATAAATTATAACCAAGGATAAAGATGGATATAACCATAACCAGTCTATGTGGTTAAGTCTGAAGGTTGATAAAGGTATTTCAAAATACCTCCCCGCCTGAAGACTTGACAGCGTCTAAAAGTATATATATATAACCTATAACGTGAAATCGATCGTCGTAATAAATACCTTTAGCATTAGGATACCTTTACTAAGACGATAAGAATATTAAAATTTGACAAATCATAAAGGTTAACATAGTAAAATTTAATAAGAGCCGTTAAGATAAGAAAAGGAAATGACGCAGGTTAGTACCTGAAAACGTAAGCAATTTTGAAGGATCTTATACGCTTATACGTAAATAAGTCAAGGATATGGATGATTGAAATATGTAGTGAAGTATGAACTAACCACCGTGATTAATTTCACCATACCCAACAGCTCAAGAGGTTCTCAGTGAGTATGGATACCTCAAAATAATGAAGGAGCTGTGTATTGATGTATAATAGGAAGATAGTCAATTATGGAGTCAGACAACTCCTTGATCATGAAATAAACTATCTGACCCATGATTTAAAGTTAGCAGCGGCAGTACTTGTATTGAGGATATGGTACTATTATGTACACGATGAGGAATTGTGGATATGCGTTGATCATAAAGCCCCGAGTATCTGTTTTTCACAGAAAGAGGCGAATATGAAAATACATAGTGGGTTAGAGCTTCTGAGAGATTTTGATTGTGAAAATTGTACCACCCAGGAAAGGCTAATGTAATGGCTGATGCCTCGACTAGAAAGAGCCTCGGGATGGTATTACATATGATGGTCAGGGAGCATGAGCTGCTAGAGCAGTTGTGAACCTCAATAATGATATGATCCCTTCTGATGATGACAGTGATTATGTGACAGCTAGCCTGAGATTAAAATCGGATGAGTGTGCCCGGATTGCACAGGCTTAGCGTGATGATCGGCAGGGTGTCGATAGTGTGGGTCAGATTCAGAAGGGTACAGTGACAGAGTTCATAGAGTGTTGATGATTTACAGAGAGGTTCAGAGACAGATAAGTGCTCCCCAAGACCACAGTTGATGGGATAGTAATATTGTCAGAAGCTCACTCTTCGGGATATACGGTACATACGAAAAGTAAAGATATATCGAAATCTCTAAAAAGGGTATTGGTGGTCAGATGTGGAAAGGAGATATGGTAGAGATTGTGGAAAAGTGCCTAGTATGTCAGCAGAATAAGGTAGAGTATTAAAAGTTTGCAGGGTTATTGCAGCCTCTACCTATATCGACACGGCACGAAAAATGAGAGCAAGTCTCCATGAATGTCGTGATGGGTTACAGAGAACCCAGCTGAATCACGAGACTGTTTAGATGATAGTCGCTAAATTGACTAAGTCTACCCACCTTCTGGTTATGAAATCCCCAAATACTCAGAGTGTATATGAGGATTTATGTGTAAAGAAGATTGTGGAACATTAAGTAGCGTTCTAGTGAGCATGGTATCATATAGGGATTCCCGCTTCACTTCCCACCTCTTTGGATATTTTTAGGAAGCTATGGGAACCCGACTGAGTATTAGCACAGCTTTCCATCCTCAGACAGATGGTCAGTTAGAGAGGACTGTACAGGTTCTGGAGGATCCGATGAAAGCGTGTGCCCTTGATTTTTTATGCTACTGGGATGATCAGTTATTACAAATCGAATTCGTCAATAGTGACAGTTGTCACTTGAGTATCGGGATAACAAGATATGAGGCAGTGTATGGCTGTAGGGGTTGTTCCCCAAATTGGATAAGAAAAAGTGGGTGACAGATAGTAATTTCTTCTGAATTAGTATAAAAAGTCTCTGAGGATGTTTAGTTAAGGATGAGAGATTAAGAACACCTCAGAGCAAATAGAAAAGTATTGGAATTCACCGAGGGTGAATTAGTATGGTTGAAATGTCTCTTGTCCTAAGAGAATAAGGACATAGCGAACTTTTGGAGGAAGGTAAATTGAGTTTCGCTGGATTAAATCTTTTGAGGTATTGGACAAATGGAAGATAAGACATGTAGGTGGTATTGCCACTTGAATAAGTAGGAACCCATAATGTGTCCCATCTTTTAATGCTTCGGAAATACTATCCAGATCCAGCATAGGTGATAGGATATGAGATCCAACAGTTCAGCTTAATGCAAATATAAGTCTATTGAAGAAGTTGATACGGGCATTAAACAGGAAAGAGAAAGTATTGAGGTTTAAGATGATCTCCCTAATTAAAGTCCTTTGGTAGTGTTACACTCCGGAAAAAGGTCACATGAGAATTAAAGAAGTATGATACGATTAATGTACTCGGAGTAGTCTATGGACTCATATGAATTGGTTCTAATTTGGAGGACCAAATTCCTTAAGTGGGGGAGATTTGTAAGACCTGAAATTAAATCATAAATTTTTATGAAGGATGAAAATGGTCAAAAATTTAACCGAATGGTATTCGGATTGGAAATAAGGATTTAAAATGCGAAGTGAGTGAGTGTTCATGAAAGGAAGTTGGGTTAAATTAATTTCGAACACGTGCAAGGGCAAAATGGTCAAAAGACCGAAAGCCGGTATAAATTCGATAAGAAAATTTAATTAAAAATATGGATATGAGAAATCTTGGTCAATAAAGGTGAAATAAATTTATTTTGGGTTAAATTGATCAAGATATCAATTTATTGGAATTAATCGGGATTAATCAAAATTTTTAGTTCGAAAAAATAATCCCGAAAATAATCGAAAAATATACTGAAAAGTTATTCGGGACAATATCCCGAAAATATGGAGAAATTATACCCGAAAAAGGGTTAAAATATAATAAATAAATTAGATAAAATTAAATTAATTGGTTTGGAATAAAATAATAATTTTTGGTAGATATTTGGGTATTTTTAATGTATTTTAATGATTAAAATATAATATAAATAAATAAATAAAAATAAATAAAAATAAATTAATTAATAAGTTTAAAAAAAAAAAGAGAAAGAAGATTGAAATGTCTGGAAGAGAGAAAGAGAAGTAGAGAACAGAAAAACGAAGCAAACCGAGGATCACCGGCGAGCCACCACCGGTGCCGGATGAGAGGTCACGACCACCGAAAAAGGGAGAGGAGAGGTCGGCGACCCCCCCTGGTACCGACAGTGTGCCACAACGACGCCGGAGGAGGCCGAAAACAGAAGGAGAAAGCCGCGGGGAGGGACGCTCCGATCGGCGACCATCGGGGTTGATTCGAGCCCCACCAAGGCTCAATTCTGGAAGCCCAGACGACGGTGCGCCGAATGGCACCGGAAACAACCGCCGAAATCGATGAACGGCGCCGAAAAATGGTGAAAAGAGGAATGGGTACCGACGGTGAGGAGAACAGCCGGACCGGCGACCTTCCGGCGGTCTTGGGTGAAACCGAAGGCAGATCTGAGATGCGGACAACCTCGCGGAGCTGCTGGCGGTGGAAGCCGGCGGAGAACCGACCGGCAAGGCCATGAATCGGAGCGAACCGGAGTGAACCGAGGTGAACCGGTGGTCCGAACCGGGTTGAACCGGACCGAACCGGTTCAGCCAAGAAAGAAGGGAAAAAAAGAGAAAAAGGGAAAAAGAAAAAGAGGAAAAATTGGGAAAAAATCCCGACGATGCAATCGAGCTTTGGGTAAGTCAGTAGTGGTCGAAATTGACTGATTTAAATTTTAGAATATTTTATTTAATTAATTTTCGACTGGAAATTTACCCGAAAAATTATGAAATTGTGTAGCTCGATAATTGGCATCCAACGAGAGCTTGAGACAGCCTCGATTTGCATACTAGCATGGAATCTCGAGTAAGTAACCCTTATTTACGACAATTTACATCGTTATGCGTGATATGAATTTAAATTCCACATAAATTAAATTAAATTATGGAAAGTCGGATAAATTGTCGTAAATAATAAATTGAGCTATTCGAGAATTAGAACGAGGCCCAATAAATTGTTGGTGGGCCCAATGAGCCCAATAGGCCTCGATAATGTGAAAATTTAAGTGGAAAACAGGCTTAAGGCCGATTAAGGCCCATTAAGGTGCAATCGGGCCCAATAGGGGTAAATGGGCCCAATGATTTAAATTAAACCCAGAAAATAGGAAATACAATTAAATTGTATGATATCTGACCTGAGGAATAATTATACGCAGTTTCGGAGGTTTGATTGGGAGCATATCGGACTGCGCGACGAGACAACAGTGGAAAAGGAAAGGTCAGACTCAACAGGAAAATAAGGTAAGGGAATTCTGCGGACTGCTAGAGGTAACTTTACAAAATTTTATGTTCATTCGCAGTCCTGTAAAAATTATCTGAAGGGTCTAGAGGTGAAATAATAATTTTATTGCCCCGAATGGGTAAATTACCAAAATACCCTTGTTAAGGGTAAAATTTACAAATTTAGGAAAAATTGGAAGGAGCAAGAACAAGAGGTTTCTGCTCGTTTTGGAGACATTTTAATGCATGCATGAGTAGGCTGCTAACCTTGAAAGAAAATGCACAGCATGGCATACTTTCAACGATATAATTGTTTCGAAAACTGTTTTGAGGAAACAGAGCCGCCTACGTGTTTTTATTTACATGTGACGTGCAGGAGCTCAGCTCGCACGATGTTTTGATTTGGGTGATGCATGCATTAGTGCTGGAGCGAGAGCTCACACTAGAGTTTTATATGCATAGGTGCTAGAGTATAACTCACACCAGATTTCAGATGCTTTTTCGAGACAGGGTGCTGGAGTTTAACTCGCACCAGATTTTATAAGATTTTCATGTGATTCATATATAGAGTGCTAGAGCCTAGCTCGCACTAGTTTTACTGGATTTGTTGAGAGTAGCGCTGTCTGCCCTTGGAGTCAGCCAAAAGGCCCAACAGGCTCAAAAGACCTCTTAAGTGGGGTGAGAGTGAGGGATGAGGTTGGCGGCCTTGTGGGGATGTAAAGCGAGCTCTGACAATTAAAACGCACTAGTTTTACTTAATTTGATGAGAGTGTTGAGCATCGCTCGCACTGATTTTTATGAGAACATGCGATGAGCCGTGCTTGGAGCATCGGGTAGACTGTGTGTCACCGATTAAATAGGCTCACACGTGCGTTTTGAGACGTGGCATGAGTATAGAGATATGATATGGGTCCACAGAGTACGTTATACCGTGCAAGTAGCATGGAGTACGCTGTACCGTGTGGCATCTTCGGATGCGTGGTATCTTCAGATACGTGTGGCATCTTCGGATGCGTGGTATCTTCGGATACGTGTGGTATCTTCGGATGCGTGGTATCTTCGGATACGTGTGGTATCTTCGGATACGTGGTATCTTCGGATACGTGTGACATCTTCGGATACATGGTATCTTCGGATACGGGTGGCATCTTCGGATGCGTGGTATCTTCGGATACGTGTGGCATCTTCGGATGCGTGGTATCTTCGGATACGTGTGGCATCTCCGGATGCGTGGTATCTTCAGATACGTGTGGCATCTTCGGATGCGTGGCATCTTCGGATGCGTGGCATCTTCGGATGCGTGGCATCTTCGGATGCGTGGTATCTTCAGATACGTGGTATCTTCGGATACGTGTGGTATCTTCAGATACGTGTGGTATCTTCAGATACGTGTGGCATCTTCGGATGCGCGGTATCTTCGGATGCGCGGTATTTTTGGATACGTGTGGCATCTACGGATACGTGGGATCGGATAAGACTGACGGGTTGGATTGACCCACCTCCCGGGCGGTTCCTGATCCAGGTGAGACCCCGCACACTAGGATCCGTGTAACAGAGGGGCTCACGAGGACACACGGCCATAGTCCTGGTTATTACCGATATACAGATGTTGCCTAGTCTCGCATGTTGATGATTTTGACAATGATTGAAAGTGGGTTTTAAACTAAATTTGCATGATGCTATTTCCATGCTTTTTAAACCCATGTGTGATGTAAACTGATTTTCATGGTTTTGTGTGAGTCGGGATCACTCGAAGGAGGGGTCGAGTCTTGACTTTATTATGAAATTTTTAAATGAGAATGAAATGATTTGAAATAATTGCATGTTGAATTTTGCCATGCGAATGGATTTACATAACATCATAACTCATATCATCTGTTTTAAAATGTGTGGAGAAAGGGTGGTTTATGCATGGCACCACGTTCATATAGGTAGTATGGTTACCTACTTGTTCGTAGGATTACCTAACTGAGCTTGATGTGCTCACCCCTTTCATTTTCTCCCACAGATAATCTCCAGTAGAAGTTGAGGCGACTCAGTACTGCATTTCGGATATCCGCTGCTGCCCATCATTTAAGGTATATACACTTGTACATTTGTATCTAAATAAGCATAGCAGAGTAACATGTTTGTAAGTGACTCTAGGGGATGTATAAATATTGTAAATACTTATAAATGACTGAGAAAGAATTAAGTTATATGGTAAATGAATGGCAGGACTGGCATTGACGCACAACCCAATTAGTTAGTGGAGTGTGGTCACAATCAGAGGACAGATAAGCATGAAATAAAATAACAAAACGCGAAAAATTTACTCTGATTTTTGGGTAGTTTTGGGTCGTGACACGTGTGGCATCTTCGGATGCATGGTATCTTTGGATACGTGTGTTATCTTCAGATGCGTGGGATCGGATAAGACCGACGAGATGGACTGACCCACCTCTCGGACGATTCCAGATCGTGGTGAGACCCCGCACACTAGGATCCGTGTAGGCAGAGGGACTCCCGAGGACACATGGCCATAGTCCTGGTTATTATCGATAAACAAATGTTGCCTAGTCTCGCATGTTGATGATTTTGACGAGATTGAAACGGCTTTTTAAATCAAATGTGCATGATGATTATTTCCATGTTTTTTTTATCCCATGTGTGATGTAAACTGATATTCATGGTTTTATGTGAGTCAGGACCACCCGATGGAGGGGTTGAGTCCTGACTTTATTGTGAAATTTTTAAATGAGAAAGAAATGATTTAAAAAGAGTTGCATGTTGAATTTTCCATGCGAACGTGTTTTACATGACATTATGAATCATAGCATCAGTTTTAAAAATGTCTGGAGAAAGGGTGGTTTATGCATGGTGCCACGTTCATGTAGGTAGTATGGTTACCTACTTGTTCGTATGATTGCCTTACTGAGCTTGATGTGCTCACCCCTTTTATTTTCTCACACAGATAATCTCCAGTAGATGTTGAGGCGACTGAGTACTGCATTCCGGATATCCGCTGCTGCCCATCATTTAAGGTAAATACACTTGTACATATTATATCTAAATAAGCATAGCACAGTAACATGTTTGTATGTAACTTTAGGGGATGTATAAATATTGTAAACATTTATAAATGACTAAGAAAGAATTAATTTGGTGGGACTGGCATTGACGCATGCCCAATTATTAGCGGAGTGTGGTCACGATCAGAGGACAGGTAAGAATCTAAGAATAAACAAAAAAGCGAAAAATTTACTCTGATTTTTGAGTAGTTTTGGGTCGTGACAAGCTCTGATACCAATTGTTGTCTTAACTGAGAGGGGGTGAATCAGTTTTTCTAGCAATTTACTAAATTTAAACTTTCTTAACTCAAATTGCACTTAACCAAATAAATGACAGCAATAAGCAATAGAGTAAATATGCAGTAAAAAGAAGATAAAGAGGAAGAGTAGTAAACACAGTAATTTATAGAGGTTCGACCAAATCTCTTGCCTACGTCCTCTCTTCTTAACCTTTTTTGTTAAAGAGTCTCTTTCACTAATCAATGTGATCTTTACAGCTTCCTTTTCAAGGTTAAGGAATAACCTCTCTACCCTTTAGCTAATGAAGCTACCCAAACTCTTTCACAATAGCTTTCACTCAGAGGAACACTTCTCATCTTCTTTATAATAGAGAATGAATACAAACAAAGGCATCCTCACAAGGTAGTTGATGAATTGTAATGAATTAAATACAGCTTAATCACTTTTGACGCAAAGAATGTTTCTCAAGAATGATCAGAGTTTTTCTGCTTTTTTTCTTCTTGTCTCCAATGTCTTTATGTCTTGTATTTATACACCCAATTGGTTGGTGAAGCATTTAATGCATTTTCTCCCGTTGAAAACCTACAAAAGTAGCCGTTGGAGCTCTATAGATGAATTCCAGATCGATCTCATTTATCTGAGCAGATCGATCTCTTAATTCCAGAACCTACAACAAAAAGGAACTCTACGAAGGGAAAATCGATCTTATTATCGAGGGATCGATTTCTTCGTTAGTCATTACAATTAGTAAAAACAAGGGAGATCGATCTCTTGCTAAAGAGGAGATCGATCTCTGCTTTAAAATATTGCTACCGCTTATAGGAGATCGATCTCATGGGGTTAGGAGATCGATCTCACAATTCCTTGAGATCGATCCTGTAATGCCTTTGCATAATGGAGATCGATCCTGACACAAACCTTCGACCAATTTCTTTTGATTATCAGTTTCCCGTCAAAGTTTAGTTTTAGAAAATTTTGTAGGTTGACAATATTTCTAAGTGAACATATGATTTCAAGATTATTTTTAGAAATAGTTTCTTACAAATGATTTGAAAATAAGTTCATTTAATTTTTGTCATTTCAAAATACATCATTCAAAGTTAACAGGTTTGAGAATTTGTGAGCTACAAAATATATATTATCATGTTCACCCAGCTTATGCTTCATGTCGAAAGAAGCATTTTGGCCTGTTCAGAATTACGTGGATAGGTACCGATCTCATCGGATCAATGAGATTGTTTGTGAGTCTATGATCATAGATAGAGCCCGGTCGGGGAGTGTGATGCACTGATAGCTACAGTACTTTTGGTGAAACCTTAGTTCGATTTAGCGAACTTTTTAAAACGACTCACTTTGTGATATTACGATTAAATAACATTTACATGCTTGTGAATATATAATTTGGAAATCAAGTTCTATTTGTTTAGTCGCATTTACTCTTTAAAACGTATGTGATAATCTCTTATATTTGACATATATGTTTTCGAAACTTTATTTGTTTTTGTTGTGTTCTCATACTTACTTACTGGGCCAAGCTCATCCCTTATTTTTTTTCCCACCTACAGATAAGTCTTTTGAGTGAATTGTAACTCTGACAAGTTCTCGTCTCTTCGAATATTTTATGGTTGCCAATTAAGGTTGTGAGACCCAAATTTTCATGCTATTGTTCATTTTAAGATAAATTGAGAAGTTTAAAACTTGTGTAAATGTTTATACAGGGCGTAGAAAGATCGAGATGCCCAAGATAGTGACATGAAGCCCGAGGCACGTGTTTCGAGATAAGATCTCGAATTTAAGTATTTTTCAATAAAGTATGATTTTAGATAAGTTATGATGATTAGAAAGTGAAACTAATACATTAGAAGTTGAAAAATTTGTAAAACTCGGGTTTACACTAAACCGAGCAAATGAGCCTAGAAATAGAAATAAATTTGAAATAAATTATAGAAATTCATGAAAATTATTCTGAGGCTATAGGAAATTATTATAAGGCATAATTTACATGAGGAATGAAAATTGATTGGAGATATGGAGGTTTCGGTGATCAAATGAATTTTTAAAGTAAACCGAAAACCTTAAGTTACATTGTTCGGTAATGACCAAGTTGTGTAAAATGGGCCCAATCGGGAAAACTTTCTTAAACAAGTGGGTCCCAACTTTTTATGAGAGATACTAGAGACATAGTATCACACTTGAGAAGTGGAAATTTGGAAGAAAATGGGCCAGAACTAGTTTTCATGGATTTTCTAAAACTGACCAATGGGCTGCCCCAACCCAGTGAACTGGATACCCATTAGGAAAAGCCCAATTTTGACCCATCTACAGATCCGATTTAAATCTGGACTTTTAGGACACAAAACTATACTTATGTATCTTTCATAGGGATCTGAAAACACCCAGAAATAAGCCTCCACGCGTTCTCATCTTCCTCCCGAAAGTTCCACAGACGTTACTGTAGCTCTCCCCTTCTTGAATTTTTTAAACCCCTTTCCAAGCCGAATTGGACTTTGGCCAAGAAGGATGAAATATTCCCCTTTCAACCCTATATAACATATAAACAATTCAGCCATAAAGGAGTTCATTTACTAGGTGAAAACTTAGAGAGAAGAATAGGGGTAGAATCTGCCCTGTTTCGAGGTGAGAGAAAGTTTGATTTTTGAAAGTTTTTAGTTGGTTTTTCTTGTAGTTTTTGATGATTCTAAGCTATATACATGTTTAATTACAGCTGAGGATTTGTTTGGAAGATCAAAAACTTGGTCAACTTTGGTCAAAGGTGAGAGAAACTTGATGGATGATGAAGATGATGAGATATGTTTATGTTTGATGATTTTTAAGGATTTTTAGTTAAGTAGAATGTAAAGAAATAATTTATATGGAAGTGTGTAGTTCTGATCAGCATGCTTAAGTTGTGGAAATGATCAATTTTGGATGAATTCAAGGTTGTTAACAATTAAATTTATACCGAAAAAGTTCGATTTATAGTTTAGTTTAGTGAAAAATCGAAAGGTGTGAGAATTTATAAGAATTGGATTGATAAAGTGTGGATTATGGATATGAATGGGTATGTAGGTTATTAAGATTGTGAATGTGAAGTTAGAATGATTAAAGTGGATAAAATAGCTTAAACCGGCACTTAAATCGATAAAATCGAAAATAAGGAAAAGTTGACAAAAAGGTCAAATTTGGTCAGCTCTTAAGGAGATAAATACATATTTGGATATGTTGAGATGAAATCAAATAATATTTGATAATTTGGTATCATTTTGGACAGCTCGAGAATTCGGCACGCAAAATGAGGTAAACTCGGACCCCAACAGAGTAACGTTGTTTTAGCTCCGTTGAGGTAAGGGGTGCAATTTAAAATAGTACTAACCTCCTATATCTCTTTATTGTTCATAAATGACTTGAAAATCGTATAAAGAAATCTATTTGAAAACCATACTTTCTCGGTTTAAGTCCAAAAGGAATAATAAACCATTTTTAGATACTGAAATCATGGTTTTCACTTATTTTGTATAAATAAATTAGATATATGTATTTTGTATGAATTATGATATGATTTGATGATTAAAGTTTCCATATGAAAGTAAGTAAGTAAGTATGAAAGTAAGGATTTTGAGACGACAGGCTACTATTAGTATATGCTGAATGCATAATCATGCTTGCTACTTGTGGTGTCCTGGCTCCGCCACACGTAGTATTAGTTTAGATTCACCAGTGTAGTGTCTATTCCGCCTTAGTGGTGTTGTTTTTCTTCACTACACGTGGTGTCTATTTCCGAAGTATCTTGTGACTGCACGGTGTGTGCCACTGGTGCCCGTGCCCTAACTGTGTGCTAGTGTGATTGAGATATTATATTAGAACCGTTGTACGACCCTGATCCAGTCTACAGCCCTTACCATGGCCATAGGTATTATTACCTCTACTGAGGATATGATATGTTGCATGATAACTATGTTGAAATAGCCTAGTCTCCATGTTTTGATCTATAATATTTTAATAAAGAAAGTATGTATGATGTTTTAGTATATGAAAGTACGTACAACGTTTTAATGAAGTATGATGTATTTTAAAGTAAGCATGTAAAATGGTTTTCTAAGTATGTATGTACGGAAGTATGTTTATTCTGATTTTCTAATTGTTTTTAAATGGTTAGAATTGTTTTAAATGCATACCTTACTGAGCTTTTCCCCAGAAGCTCACCCCTTCTCCTCTCCCATTTCAGAGTACCTGCAGTGAGATTATTCAGCCATTTACACGTACGTGAGTAGTTGGTGGATTTAGTTCCTCCCAGACTACTTTCAGTACTAGTTCAGGTATATCATCGGATATTTATTCCCAAACATGTATATTGTACAGATACTAGATTGTATATAAATACTTTTGGGATGTAATTAGTTGTTTTATGGATTATTTTGTAAACGTTTTGGGAAGTGAATGAAATGTCGATGATACTGAGTATGGATGTGGGAGTTATAGTAATAAAAATGTAGAGTTGAAAGTAATAAGTTTAAGAAATAAAATCAACTACCTTGCAAATATAAACTGCGTTTACCTGCAGGAGGATAGGATATATTATAAAAGGTTATGCTGCCGAAATTTTTGGTAAAATTAAATGGTTAAAAGAATAAGTAAAGAAAGAGAAGAAGTAACCTACACTGTACAGGAATGCAACCTAAGTAGAAAAATAATATTTAAAGGAAAAAGTTAGCCCCTATTTTCGCGCTTCCGGGGCTTTACAAAGGTATTATTTGATAGTTCTGTATATAGATATTGTTAGTTAACACAATGGTTATGGATATTTGTTGGGATGTAAATATGAGATTTTGGCATGATTGTTTGATGATATTTTGCATTAATAGTCAGAGAGACCTCTTAGAATTATTTTGCATTATGGTGTTGGTGTTGATAAGTGAGATGATATTGTTGGTTGCTGCATATTGTTGGTGGTGTTGGTGTTGATAAGTGAGATGATATTGTTGGTTGCTGCATATTGTTGGTTGCTACTTACACTACACATACAAACTGTTTTGAAATTAAGGTCAACACATATATGTAGATAGTTGGTCATAGATTTAAGCTTTTGCAGTTGTTAAGAATAATTTGGGGTGTTACAGTTTTATATCAGAGCCCAAGTTTGTTATGTTTTTGTAAGCAATTAGTAATAGTTACATCTTAATACCACTGTGTTTGTATCTATATACCACTGTGATTTTTACTTTGCCTATACTAAGATTGGTTATTTTCGTATAGGCATTGATTTGTCAATTTTTGATTATGAGGATACGAGGACAAGGATATACAGAGGAGGGGTCACGTTCCCCAACTCCTTAGCCACCACCACAGCCTCCTAGTCCTAATACTCGAATAGAGCAGATGGAGCGAAACCTGGGAGAGCTGCAGCAGACGGTCTAGATGTTGACTGTGCTCTTGACCTAACACTTTGGAGGAGTCCAGGCTCAGGCTCCTAATGCTCCAACTCAAACATCAAACCATAGGCTGCTCAGCAGCAACAACAGGTAACACCGCCTACACCACAACAGTTAGCAGCACCACTGGTTATCCCATCGCTGCAGGCTACTTCACAGCCACAGGCTGAAGATGTGGTAGATAGAAATATGATCAGGCTCCGGTAATTTCAGAAGATGAGCCCTCCGACATTTAACGGTGTGAAAGACCCTGATGAAGCAAAAGCATGGGTCAAACAATTGAAGAAATTGTTTAAGTATATGGGATACAGCTCCAGTGAATGAGTTACTCTGGCAGTCTTTATGTTCAAAGACAAAGCCAAGATTTGGTGGGAATCGGCAGAGAAATTACTGAAGGAGCAGAATCCTAAGATATCATGGGAGGCCTTTCTAGACTGTTTCTTCAAACAGTACATTCCAGAGCCTAGGAGGAGGAATGAGTACGAGTCTCAGTTTACCTCCCTTTGTCGATATTATGTCCACATTTTCAGAGACGAGCAACTAAAGACAGTGAAGTTTATCTCTGGTTTGAGGCCCAGTATCAGGGGTAAGTTGGCTGCATTTGACATCCAAAATTAGGTTGAGGCTCTCCTCCGTGCCTAGATGGTGGAGTTAGACTATGACATGACTCAACAGGAGTTTGAGCAGAGAGAGAAGGGCAAGAGGAAGGATAGGAAAGACAGTAACAGGAGACCCGACAAGGACGGTCAGCAAAGAAAGAAGCAAAGAACCTTTGATTTTCGATTATGGGTCGTAGAGCCCATGTTTGGGTCTGTATGTTCTCGTTGTGGCAAGTATCATGGGTCCAAGCCTTGCTATTGGGAGACGGGAGCTTGCTTTCAATGTGGCAAGCAAGGACATATGGTTTGAGACTATCCTAATCATCCGGGCGTGACTAAGCCTTCTGAGCCTTCGACAACTAACAGAAGTAAGACAGCGGACAAGGGTAAACAACCTATGGCACAAGGTCGAGTGTTCGCCCTTGATGAGACATTAGCTCTAGGTACTACATCCGTCATCCGGGGTAAGCTTTCAATTGCTGGTCTTGAAGCATATACATTGATCAACCCGGGTTCTACCCACTCCTTCGTATCCCCATATTTTACTACTAGGATTGGTATAGAACCAGTGTCCTTAGGTTACCTTTCACATGTTAGTACACCCTTCAAGATCACCCAAGTAACAGACATTATGAATAAAGCATGTAAAGTGAGGGTAGGAGATAGGGACTTGGTAGCTTATCTGATTTTACTCAACATGTTTGACATTGATGTGATTGTAGGGATGGACTGGTTAGCTACTCATCATGATGTTGTTGATTGATATAAGAAAGTAGTAACTTTCTCCTTACCCGATAAGGTTGTAATCTCATTTGATGCACAAAAATAAAATAAAGATTTGTTAACTGTTTGATTTGATATAAGTTATTAAAATTGTGATTGCTTAAATGAATTGATGTGGTTGTTATGGTTTGAAGGATATTTTTCATTCATAGAAGACGCCGATAAGGCTCTACCCAATATAGATGCTATTCTTGTAATCAAAGTTTATGGATGCGTTTCCGGATGATCTTTCGGGTTTAACTCCCTAACAAGAAGTTGAGTTCACCATCGATCTGGTTTCAGGAACTCAACCTATCTCGAAGCCTCCATATAGAATGGCACCTGTTGAATTAGAAGAATTACGAAAATAGTTGCAAGAACTGTCTGATAAGGGGTTCATACGCCCAGCGTATCTCCCTAAGGTGCTCCGGTATTATTTATAAAAAAGAAGGATGGAAGCTTGAGATTGTGTATTGATTACCGACAGCTAAACAAGGTGACAGTGAAGAATAAGTACCCACTTCCGCGCATCGAAGACCTATTTGATTAATTAAAAGGCGTACAAGTCTTCTCCAAGATAGATTAGAGATCCGGTTACCATCAGTTCAGGATCCGAGGATAACATATACCTAAAATAGCTTTTAGGACTAGATATGGGCATTTCGAGTTTTTGGTGATGCCGTTTAGACTGACTAATACACCAGCGGCCGTTATGAGTTTGATGAATGAAGTTTTTTGGCCATATTTGGATAAACTTGTAATAGTCTTCATTGATGATATTCTGGTGTATTCGACATCTCATTAAGAACACGAACAACACTTGTGTATAGTCCTCCAAACCCTCAGAGAAAAACAATTATATGCAAAGTTCAGTAAGTGTGACTTCTGGCTTGATCAGATTTCCTTTGTAGGGCATGTGGTATCTAAGGACGGGGTGTCTGTTGATCCGTCTAAGATAGAAGCCATTTTAAAGTGGGAAAGACCAAAGTCAACAACAGAGATACGCAGTTTTTTAGGTTTGGCCGGTTATTACAGAAGATTTGTGGAGGGGTTTTCTCGATTGGTTGCACCATTGACTCGTCTTACTCGCAAAGGAGTGAATTTTTTTTGGAATGAAGCTTGTGAGAATAGCTTTCAAGAGCTCAAGTGACGGTTAACCTCGGCACCTATCCTAACTATTCCTAATGGTCCCGGGGGCTTTACTGTCTATAGTGATGCTTCACACCAGGGTTTGGGATGTGTTTTAATGCAACATGGCAAGGTTGTGGCTTATGCTTCTAGACAGTTGAAGGACCATGAGAAGAACTACCCGACTCATGATTTGGAATAAGCAGCAGTAGTCTTTGCTCTAAAGATCTGGCGACATTATTTGTACGGAGAGACATTTCAGATTTGTACCGATCATAAGAGTTTGAAATATCTCTTCTCTCAAAAAGAGTTAAATATGTGATAGCGTCGCTAGATGGAGTTACTGAAGGATTACGATTGCGAGAGTCTCTACCACTCAGGGAAAGCTAATGTGGTAACGGATGCTTTGAGTCAGAAAAGCTCAACGATGGTCTCTTACTTAATGGTTAAATAATGGGATTTGTTGGAGCAGTTTATGGACTTAAGGATTTCAGTGGATTAGGATCAGTCAGTTGAGGGTTGTTTGATTGCCAGTATGAGAGTTTAACCAGATTTGCTTGATCGAATTAGGAGGGCACAAGGAGAAGACCCTGGATTAGTTGAAATTGTCGATAACAATGAGAAATATTGTAGTGCTCATTTAGATTACAGAGTGGGTAGTAATGGTATTTTAAGGTTTTGAGGTCGGATTTATGTTCTGGATGACAATGATTTGAAAAAATTGATATTCGAAGAGGCTCATAGCTCAAGATATACCGTGCACCCAAACAGTACGAAGATGTACCAGAATATACGTGGGTTGTATCATTGGGCTAGTATGAAGAAAGACATCATCGATTTTGTTGCTAGATGTCTAATTTGTCAGCAGGTAAAGGTCGAGCATCAAAAGCCTGTAGGACTACTTCAACCTTTGCCTATACCGACTTGGAAGTGGGAGTATATCACAATGGACTTCATCATGGGACTTCCCAAAACTCGAAAGAAGCATGATGCAATTTGGGTGATAGTTGACCGACTTACGAAGTCAGGTCATTTCTTAGCCATCAGGGCTACTGATTCCCTTAGCACGCTGACGAATTTGTTTGTTCGTGAAATAGTTAGATTGCATGGTACCCTAGTGAGCATTGTGTCTGATAGAGATTCTCGCTTCACATCCCTTTTTTTGGAGCAGTTCTAGGAAGCTATGGGAACTCGTTTGAGATTCAGTACATCTTATCACCCTCAGACCGACGAACAGTCCGAGAGAACTATCCAGACTCTTAAAGACTTGTTGAGGGCATGTGTACTTGAGTTTAAAAACTCTTGGGATGACCATCTACCGCTAGCTAAATTCGCCTACAACAACAGCTATCATGCGAGTATTGACATGGCTCTTTACGAGGCTCTCTATGGGAGAAAGTGTAGGTCTCCAATTGGTTGGGAAGAGGTCGGTGACAAATTGATATATGCTCTTGAGTTGGTTAAAGAAGCTTCTGAAAGTGTCAGATTGATATGTTATAGATTAAAGACTGCCCGAGATAGACAAAAATCTTATGTAGATCATCGTAGGAGACAATTAGAGTTTGATGTTGGGGATTTGGTATTTTTAAAAGTGTCTCATTCGAAAGTTATTATGAGGTTTGGCAGGAAGGGAAAGTTAAGCCTAAGATTTGTCGGGCCCTTCGAGATTTTGTAGAGGGTAGGAGAGGTTGCATATCGATTAGCATTACCTCCACACTTGGCTGATGTACATGATATGTTTCATGTTTTGATGCTCTGAAAGTATCATCCTGACCCCTCTCACGTGATTGAGTATGACACCTTAGATATTCAGAAAGATATGACCTATGTGGAGAGACCTATTACGATTTTGGACAGATAGGAGAGAGTGTTGAGGTCTAAAACCATTCCAATGGTCAAGGTACAGTGGCAGAACTACTCAGATGATGAAGCCACTTAGGAGTTAGAGGATATGATGCGAGACAAGCACCCGCATCTCTTTTCAAAGTTGTAATCAAATTTGGAGGACCAAATTTCATAAGGTGAGAAGGATGTAATAACTTAATCTTAAATAAATAAATATAATAATAAAATAATAATAATAAATAAATAAATAAATAAAAGAGAGAAACAGAAACAGAAAAGAGGACTCGATTCCCCATTTCTGAAACCTTCACAATAGCAAAACAAAAGAAAAAAAAAGAAAAGAGAGAAAGAAAGAGGAGATTGTCACCGAACAGAAAGAAGAAAGAAGGAGGAAAAAGAGGAGGAAGAAGGAAGGGGTGCTGCCTCCATGTGTTGCTGCAATCTACGACGCCACCTCCTCTGCCATCCGCCGAAGAAGGATCGAAAAAAGGAGCTAGGCAAGGTAGAACGGAACTGGCCAGCCAAAGAAACTATGAAATGGACCTTGTATGTTGACACCCATTCCTGAAATGTAGCGAAACAGAGGAGAGGAAGACAAGCCACAGTCCAGTGAAGAGAAATATGAAGGATAAAGTCAGTCAGTTATCTAGCAACTTAGAAAGTTTCTTTGTAAGAGTTAAAGGATCTAGTGAGACTATGACTGAGAAAAAAATATAGAAGGGTTGTGCTGAAACTGAGAACAACAAAAAAAAAAAACAGAGGAAGGGCATTGGAATAAGGGCTATTTCAGGGGTGAATTCTTGGGTTGTTAAAGGGTTGTTTAATGGTAGTTTGGGTAAGAATAATGGTGTTCAAATAAGCAAAAAAAATAGAAGTTGGGGAAATAATTTATATATATATATATATAAATATATAGTTGGAGAGTTATAATTATTATTATTATTACTAAATTTATTTCAATTTAGATTGATTAGAAGTTGATAAAGTTGAATTGCTATGTTGTGTAGTTTTAGTTGGCACTCGATGTGTTTGCGAAATCCGATTGAGCTGAGGACTGTAAAGAGTATTCGTCAAAATAACCTTGGGATAGTTGAGTAAGTGAATTATGAGAATACTATTTTTGAATTTCTTTGAATAGTGTAAATTCCTTATAATTGAAAATCTTAAAATTTTATGAATATGCATAATTATGATATAGCCATCGGTTGTTAAGGTTTGCATCACCTTGTGATCTTTGTTTTGGTACATATACATATATATGTATATATGATTCTCAAGCATGTTTTAAATTCATTTTTACATTTGCATACTTGATCTTGTATACAATTTATGCTTCATCCATACTAGTTTGTATTTACAATGCTAAAAGGGGCTTTTAAATATTCATAATTGAAAACTTATTTTTATTGTTAAGACATAATATATTTTGTGGACCGCTCGGTTATACCTTGTGATTTGAATTATGTGAATTGGTTTCTCCTTGGATTTGACTAAATGTTATGTATTTGGTTTGAGAATTTGTGAGCTACAAAATATATATTATCAGGTTCACCCAGCTTATGTAATACCTATAATTTCCCATGTATTTGTTTATATGAAGATATGATGTATATGTACGTTGTTACAAAGATAGCTTAAGAAGCTATGATGTATGTGTATGTATTGTACATGAGTATAAATGATAGGAGGATGTAAGGATTTTGGAAATTTAATGAAACATCCATGAATTTAAGTTGTGTGCACAAGTTCCAATAACTATGAACTATGTGGAATGGATGCCATTATGTGTAAAGTGTGCACGGAATGAAAATTGAGGTATGCAGAAAATTTGGATGAGTGTATAGGTAAAAATCTGCAGAAAACTGTAGAAAATGAGGGTGTAGGGGATGAGGGATCAATCTCATTTGAAGAGATATCGATCACCCCTCATGAAATGCCTAGAAATTGTCGAATGGAACTAGGCAGATCGATCTCATGGGAAAGCAAATCGATCTCCTTAACTCTCCTTAACTCTCTGCTTGAGACAGATCGATCTCCTTAAGGTTTTGTAAGGAGCAGATCGATCTCCTATAAGTGACAGATCGATCTCCAAGAAGGAATTTACTTGCAAATAGATCGATCTCATTATGGAAGAAGATCTATCTGGTAGTAGTTGCGTTTGGTAAAAAGGACTACCAAACCACGCAGAGATCGATCTCTACAAGGACCAGATCGATCTCATGTGTCTGCATCTATAAAAAGGGCACGGGATTTGGACTGAAAACTCAGATTTTTCCCACCAAACCCCCTCCTACTATTTTCTCTCAAAGACCCAAGCTTTCTCACTCTAAAAATCACTACATTCTAGCCAGTTTTGGAAGAAGCTTAAGAAGGGAAAGTTGTTCCTTGAAGTAAGGAGAACAACATACTCGAAAATCACATATTTGTGTGACCAAGAGAAGGAGTTTTGGCTAACACAAGTTTGGCTAAGTAAAAGGGGTAAGCTCTTCAACCTTCAAGGTTTAAATATGGGTTTCTAGACATATGTGAGTTGGATAATATGTGAAATATGGATAGGAATGATGATTGTTAGGATGGGTGAGTAATGTTAAGAGGAGTTCTTGAAAAGAAATCTATGGGGAAGTGATGGAAAACTTAGGATAAGATATAGTGGATATAAATGGGAAAGGTGAAATGTGATTTTAAGGATTGGGAAGTATGAATAGATCAATAGAAGACAATGTGCATTGAGGGGAAGGAAAATAACTTAATGATTTACACGTGTAGATTGAAATACGTGAAACACGGTTAACCCGAATCGCGAATGGAGCAAACGAGGTGAAGGAAATACGAGCCCGATTCGAGGTAAGGGACTGTATGTTAGTGATAGAGATATTCGTACGTACTTTTACAGCGATTTCAGTTGTTATGACGCTAGAATTACTACGTTTAGCTATGAAACTATGAAATGATATGAAATCATGAAATGTACTATGATATGTATGTATTGTGGAAATGGGATGTTGTAAGGAAATAGCATGATATGCATGTTTTCGATGTTTTCTCAACTATGTATTGATTTTGTGAATTGAGAAATGATGATAGATAGGTTGGCTAGTTTTACATGTTTAGCATGGAACAGCATGCTACGTGAAAATACATGTTTTGAGTTTTTTTAAAAGAGAAAAATAGTCCCCTATCGGATTTGAGAGGTGAATCGGTGTTGGGGCTCTAGCTCATACCTGTTTTAATGATTTTGACTACGCTAGAGTTTCACTTGCGTTTGTTTACATGTTTTGATAAATCATGCTGGAGCGTAACTCGCACGTGGTTTTATAATGAAAGTGTACTGGAGTGTTAGCTCGCACATGTTTCTATGTTTTGATATGTCGTGCTGGAGTTCTTCTCGCACGATGGATTTGAGAAAAGTGCTGGAGCATTGCTCGCACTAGTTTTTACTGAGTTGAGATGATACAGTGCTAGAAGTTGTTGCTCGCACTAAGAGATACCGCGCTGGAGCCTTGCGATGATTGTGTGTCATGTTGATTGCTCGCCTGGTATATGAGACATGGTTGTAACGACCCGAATTTACTGATATTTCGGTTGGGCTACAAGTTGATATTAGATCAAAACAATGTTCAGTGTGATTAAATTTTTTTTCCTCAGTAACAAATTTAAATAGAATATGTTCACATTCCCCAGACACATCTTGTATTGCATTACTGTACTTACATAATTTTAGATACAAAATAATTTCTTACAACTGGGTATACCTTCGATGCAGAAATACGCTCCGCGAAATCTTAACTATGCAGAATGCCTTACTAACGGAAGCGATCCCAGCTACAGAGGAACTCTGTGGATGAAAGTAAGGGGGTGAGCTCAACATGCTCAGTAAGAAAAACCCCATAGCAGATAGATAAATACACTACCTACGAAAAATATATTTTTTTTTTATATTTACCAAATCCGAAATATTTTCACAAAGTATACCGATGATTTGGTAATTTCTCAGATAACAGATTTCAAAATTCAGAAAACAGATTTAGTATCGGCAAAAACACAAATACCAGAAATAGATTTTTCAGAAACAGAATATGTATCAGTAATACATTTAACTACTGTTATAAATCCAGAAAGTTCAGAGTTTTTCAGTAGCAAATCAAACAGATTCCCAGATATTTCAGTTCAAGCAGACAAATTCGATAAATATTTTCAAATAGATGAGACAAGGCATGCAAGCTATAACAGATATCAGAAGTGACTATTGGCCAATGTCAGTGACTCCGGGCAAATCACGGGCCAGGTGTGCCGGGATGTCAATCGTCGTGGGAGTGGTCAGCTACCCAAACGGTTCACAGATCAGAATGTTCGAAGACCAGAAACATGGTACATCGTACTCGTGGACCACAGATACAGATACAGAACAGAAGTGCAACATGATCTCACCAACACCTTTGTCTCAAAATCAGTGCGAGACGGACCGTACGACACACAGTCAGTACGCGCTCAAGCACATTTCATTAGAATAATTTTATAACAGATCGTTTTTCCTTAAATCACATATAAATTAATTTGTTTTATGTAATCATTCAAAACAGGCTAACTAGCCCTTTTTCGAAAAATCTCAGAAAACGGTCTATGAAAATTCAAAATTTAAGATTTTCAATAATTAAAACCGAATTCAAGTCATACCGTAATTTATGCAAATCATTTAAATTTAATCCGTAAAATTTGATTGTTCAACTAAGCTAAAATCTCTAATTTTCAATCATAAAGCTCAACCTAGTCTTTTCGATAATTTCGGTACTATGAAATTTAACCTAAATTTTATATCTACAAATATACGAAAATTATGCATATTTATCTCTAGCAGCGACGAGAATTTTTCTTACCTCAGTATCTGTCTGCGATCCTCGGTTGTCTCGACGTAGTGAGTCGACGAATCCGGCCCACTCGGGTTATTTCGATCGAAGTCCTTTTTCCCAAGTTTTCAAATTTATCACACTTATTTTCCTTCTCCAAATTCTCCTCTATTTTCTAAAATATATATATATATTTAAAATATATATATATATATATTACTTTCTTCCTCTCCCTTTTTTTTGTTTACTATTCATCCTTTTCTTTTCTCTTTTTATTTTTATTTTTTTTATTTTTTTATTTTTTTTAATTTGGCTTCCCGCCAAATTTTTTTTTCTTCATTTCTTCACTTCGCCGATCAACTGTTCATTGTCGTTCCTCTCGGCTGCCACTCCTCTATCGTTTCTTCCCGGTCTGTCATCATTTTGTTCTTCTTCCTCCTCCATCTGACGCCTCCCATCTCACCTATCTCCACCATATCCTTCGTTCTCGTCTTTCCAGCCCCCATTGTCCACTCACCTCTCTCGACCTCCATGCTTTGATCCCCTGTTTCCAGTCCACCACAGCACTCTCAGCTTTCCACCGTTTTCGCTGGTTTTCGACACCACCTTCATCACTCCCGGTTTCTCTTCTCTACCTCTACTGTTTCTCTTCTTCTTGCGCCCCCTGTCATCCTTGGCTACCTTACAATTGCCCAGCAAGCCATCAACAACATGCCTTTGCCCTGCTTCTTTACTGCTTCAGTTCTGTTTCGAGGTCCGACAACAATTGACCTCCCTCTTTTCCTTCCCTTTCTAGTTTCTGGTTCATGGTTTTCCTGGCGCCAGTAGTATCCCTCGATCATCGCTATCTTCTGCCCCCCTTCGATCAGTTTTGTTCTGTCCTCCCTTCTCCGTTTCAGTTTTCTACAAAGCACCAAGCTTCCTCTGTTTTCTGGTTCTTCAACCTAGCCTGAAACAGTCATTCTTCTCACCCGAAACCACATCACTTGAGGCCCCTAACAGCCCCTCCGTTTACGTTTTCGGCACCTGTAACCAGCTTACTTCTCACCTTTTGTCTTCAGCTTCCTTGCTCTTGGTTCTGTCTCATGCCTCACCTTCTATTCAGCGCTGCCTCAACCCTTTCCCATGCTTAACATCATCAGTACCCGAGAGAAAAGAAAAGGGTGGCCTTTGTTTTGTCCTCTTCTTGAGGGAAATCGTTACTCCTTTTCTCTCAGTTTCCTTCATCTATTTCTCACTCACTGTGATTTTTCAACAGCAATAATGGGGTTAGTTTCTCTTTTTCGTCTTCAGTTTGATGAGGAAGCGTGATGGTGCATGTCTGATGGCGTGGAAGTGTAGAGAAAAGCTCGGCAGTTAGCTCCCTTACGTCCCCTGTCCACTGCTTCCAAATTGTTTACTTTTATTCACTGTACTGCCAGAACATTTCCCATTTCTTTAATTCATTTCCTTCTTCCACCGAAATCACCACCTCCTACACACGTTTTCTCTTTTCTTGTTGCAGCTTCCATATGTAACATATAAATATATATATATATATATATATATATATATATATTACCCATTTTACCATTCATCATTTTTATCAACCCCATACATTTCTTTTCACCCAAAGTCTATCGGTTTTCCTTGGTATGTATACACATATATATATATATATATATATATTCTCTTTTATATATATATATATATATATATATATATATACATATATATATATATATATATATATACATACATGTATCTACATGTGTATATTAATCCCTTTTATATATATATATATATTACCCATTTTACCATTCATCATTTTTATCAACCCCATACATTTCTTTTCACCCAAAGTCTATCGGTTTTCCTTGGTATGTATACACATATATATATATATATATTCTCTTTTATATATATATATATATATATATATATATATATATACATATATATACATACATGTATCTACATGTGTATATTAATCCCTTTTATATGTATATATATATATAATCATATGTGTATATTAGTATATCTTTGTACACATATTTATCCATCCATAAATCTTGAGGAAATAAACACAATGTTGCATACATACATATGTATGTCTGTGCACTTAATTTGAATTTTCATGTAGTATAGAATAATGTTAATCTAATACTTGTGCTTAAATTTAGATTCACCCATAGTCACATATCAATCTTGATTTCCCACATTATTAATATAGACAATACCAAGTATTGTGAAAATTTACGGTATTTACAATGGTTCAGGATGAAAAGTCCATTGGAGTTGGTAGATGGACTGGGTCCATGGTCGTACGTTGAACTGTGTAGTTGTCCGTTAGTATACTATGTATTGTGCTGGGTGCACGTGAGTACGAGTATCGCGTAGATGACACATGGCGTACCTTGTACCGTGAGTATATGTGATATGGGGAGATGAGGTTGATTGAGATGAGCCAGAGGGTAGGACTGATTCATCCCCCTTCAGGCGAAGTGATGCCCTGTGCACACGTGATCAGTGAGGCCTAGGATCACTAACTATGGTCATATGTTGTGGATATTAGATTGTTGAGAATTTCATGCTTGTCTCAGAGATAAGAGAAATTGAGAAACTCAGAAATGAAATGATTTGAGAAAAGCAAAGAGATTTTTGTGATTTGATAAATCTCTTGATTTGAATGCTCGTGCTATGATAGCACTGTTTATGACATGTTTTCAAATGAGAATATCGTATACTTGTTTTCATGAAAATGCTAATGTGAGAAGTAATGTTTAAATGCATTTTATACTAATATTTCCATTTACATTGAAACATGGTTTTGTTTATGCATGCATGGGCTATGTAGATAGTACAATATCTACCTGTTAGCATCTTTTTTCTTACTGAGTTGTGGTTTACTCATCTCACTATTTTTTCCCTCCAGATACTGAGAAGTAGGACAGTGCAATGGTCTCTAGATCCCTTTTTGTGTTAGACAGCTCCTACCAGTGCAAAAGTATAGGATTTGTATACACAAGAGCGTTTTGTATCTATTATAATGTATCGTACAGTTATGAATTACGAATGTAAACAGTTGTATGGGGATGTTATGTAAAGATATTATATTATACAATTGATTTTGTATATCCACACACACACACCTGGGAGTGTGCATTAAAGTTTTAAATATCTCTGCTGTAAATTTATGGAATTTAGTAATTACATTGACTCGCAGCCCAACCGATAGTAGTATATGTACGGATAAAGGACACCCGGAAGTGGGGTGTGACAGCTTATGCTTCATGTCGAAAAAGCATTTTGGCCTGTTCAGAATTATGTGAATAGGTACCGATCTCATCTGATCAATGGGATTGGTTGTGAGTCTATGATCATAGATAGAGCCTCGTCGAGGAGTGTGATGCACTGATAGCTACAGTGCTTTTGGTGAAACCTTAGTTCAATTTAGCAAACTTTTGAAAATAACTCACTTTGTGATATTACGATTAAATAGCACTTACATGCTTGTGAATATATAATTTGGAAATCAAGTTCTATTTGTTTAGCAGCATTTACTCTTTAAAACGTTTGTGATAATCTCTTATATTTGACATATAAGTTTTTGAAACTTTATTTGCTTTTGCTGTGTTCTCATACTTACTTACTGGGCCAAGCTCATCCCTTATTTTTTTTCTCACTTCACAGATAAGTCTTTTGAGTGAATTGTAGCTATCGCAAGTTCTCGTCTCCTCGAATATTTTGCGGTTGCCAATTAAGGTATTATTTGACAGTTCAGTATATAGATATTGTTAGTTGACTCAGTGGTTATGGATATCTGTTGGGATGTAAATGTGAGATTTTGGCATGATTGTTTGATGATGTTTTGCATTAATGGTCACAGAGACCTTTTGGAATTATTTTGCATTATGGTGTTAGTGTTAATAAGTGAGATGATATTGTTGGTTGCTGCATATTGTTGGTTGCTGCTTACTCTACACATACAAACTGTTTTGAAATTAAGGTCAATACATATATGTAGATAGTTGGCTGTAGATTTAAGCTTCTGCAGTTGTTAGGAATAATTTAGGGTGTTACAAGTCCCAACTAATACAAAAGAGTGTGATGAATCGAGATATCAATTAATTTCTTCTCACTCTCAATATAATTTTATTTTTAACTGAACACTGAGTTTGATACTTCATCTTGAAACTAATGAAGGCATTTAGGTGTTGGTGGTGTAGAAGGTAAATCTTTAAAAGCATTTGGCAAAGTCTCCTTTGAAAAGCTGAGATAGTAGTACTGCAGTTTTCATGGTCTGTGCTTGCTGGATTTTGGGTTACTAGAGGAGATCGATTGAAGTCTCAAAAACTTTTTTGATTTCCACTTCTCGTTTACTTGGGGCATATGCAATCTAGATTGAAATATGGTCCCCATGTCACTATAATGTCAGTGTGGTATCAGCAAGGAAATTTGTAGAGACATAGATGCAATGAAAGAAATGATTGTTAAGGATGAAAAATGTTAAAGAGCTAAATCCCAATCGGTATAGGCCAAAGGGTAGTTTTTTGTTTTATGAGGGGTAAAGGAATTTGGATTTAATGCAAAGTTGGAATTACAAATTACATGAACACTTAACCTCTAAAAATCTTATTGGACAATTTCAGCAAGTTACAAACGATCAAATGATTGCCAAAGTGCAATGGCTTCTTCTCTTTGGTATCTAATTTATTAAAAAAAAAAAAAAAAAAGTGGCATGAAATTTCTAATAAAATTGTGACACATGATAAAAAAATGTCCATCATTTGTTCCTAGACTTTACAATTTATATCTTCATGTCATATGCATATCAGACACAAGTTATGATACGACACGAATTATTAAAACACACGTACAACGCGAATTTTAAAATATATCTGAATCACAAACAATCATTTCTTTTGAATGATCTTAATTAATGATCAAACTATTATACTATGATAAAAATATAAATTTTTCAATGATACAATTGTTATATTCTTTTAAATTTGGTTAAATTTAAATGTTCGTTTCCATATTGCATTCATTTGCATATAACAAAAAAACAAAATTCTTTAAGAGCCAACGTAGAATTATTAAAAGGCTAACACATCATTGAGTATAGAAGTTACATCATCTACACTTAATGCTTTTAATAATTCTAAAAAAAAAAAAGAAACTAAAAAGATGTATAGTAAAGGTGTTCATGAACTATGTCAGGCCGAGTTTGGGTCAAACTTAGACAAGGGATTTATAGTGAGTCCAAGCCTAGCCCAACCTAACTTTTTGTGCTAAGTTTTTACCCAAACCCATTTTTTACAAACAAAAAATAAAGCACAAGCTCGTTCCAACCCGCTAAATACTATTAATTTTTTTCAAAACAAGATAATAAAATATAAAAATAGAAAAAATATATAATAGTTAATAAGTATAATATAATATGTTAAAATAAATTTTTACAAAAGATTACAAAAAACATGAAATTTTTAAAATAAGGTCTAAAAAATAATACTAGTTCAAAATAATTTGCACAAAAACAATCAAAAATAAAAAATAATTAAAAAAACAAACTAGTATAAAAAACAGTAAAAAAATAGTATAATTATCGGGTTGGGTCGGGTTTTGACTTGAAATAGTGAATACAAACTTAGACCTTTTTTTATCAAGCCTTGATTGTCAAGCACAGCTTATTTAACAGGCTTAGTATTTTTGTTCAAATCCATTGAAAATTTGAGTGGACCTTTGGACTTGGGTGGGTAGCTTAACCTAAAATAGGTCTAATATAATAATATATTAGTATTTAGTAGGGATCATTAAATCATTTCAAATGCTTATAATTAACAATTATTATAGATAATAGAAATAAAATGAAATATACGTAATTAATTTATAAATTTTGGTAAAATTATTATAAAGAAAACTATCGCACATATTATTAAATATTTTGAATATTTTAATCTCAATTTATTATAAGATATGTAAGAAGAAGAATTTATTTCCACGAGTTATGTGATTTTTAAAACTATGTTCCTAATTCATTTTCATACCAGACATATTACATTAGATGTAACAAAAGTCAACAATCAAAACAGAATTTGACTTAAATTAATATTAATTTGAACTCAAATTAATCCAAATTCAACCTAATTATGATTTGATTTTTTTTAATCCAAACTGACTAAAACCCGAAACATTTTGATTTTCCTTTAACTCAAAATTAACCATCCCAAAATAACCTATCTCAAACCCGTTCCCACTGCCCATTGCCACCACAATCAGGGCTAGAATCACCCATTATCTTAAGATAAAGGCCAAAAAAAAAAATGTCAGGATGTGTTACCTTACAATCAAAGCCCTATAAGGGCTCAATACAAATTGGAATGTAACTGTAAATGTATCCAAAGGGCCTCGGCTGGGCTGCTTTTCAGGCCAGCAATTTTGGCCCTTTCCAGCTCGGCTTGGATTAAGATCCTTAACCCAACTCTTTGCTTTGATAAATAAGTACTCCAATTCTTTATTTTAAATTTAATTTAAAATATATAAAAAGTGTTTAAATAGTAATATGAAATAGCTATTACCATTATTTTAATACTATAGTTAGAGTTGATGGTTCCGCCTGACACTTAAAAAGACAGCATTCATGTTTGGCTCAATTCATAAAGAGCTTATTTGAAAAGTTTTTTGTTCTTAAATTTTTAAAATTTTAACTTGTGTGAGAAATAAATTTGAAGTTTTTTTTTTTAAATTTTTATGAAGCTATAATATAAAGTTTTATTAAGAAGTGGTAATTTCAACAACATGTATTTAGTGGTTTTCTTTTTTACATTTTCATTTACTTTTCAATAATTCAAAAAAATTATTAAAAAAATTATATTATGTCACCTTAATTTATTTATTTATTCTGTTCAATTTTTATATTAATTTATTTTATTTTAATTAATAATTTTTTATTTTATCTATTTATTTTATTTAAAAACTTGTAATTTAATTTAATAAAATTTATTATTTTATTTTTGTTCATTTATTAAAAATATACAAAAAAATTCAATTAAAATAATTTTAACATAATACATCATTTTTTTATTAAATTTGTCCACCGCTAATTTAATTTATTTTAACAATACTTTTAGAGCAACTTTATTCAAGTAACATTTTTCATAAAAGTTTCAACTAGACTAATACAGATCCTAAATAAGATTTGTATACATTTTGGATGATATAAATTAGATTTGACAGTTCTAAACATGATATGAATAAAAGATATGAAGGTGACACAAGTTAAAATTAAGTAAAAATTATATATGAATATGGTAAAAATTTAAAAAAAATTGTATTTTTCATGTTGATTTTGATACAAAATTTTTTATTTTACACGACACGAATACAATTTTACATTATATAAATACAAATTAGTAGGTATAATATAGATCGACCTGACACTTCAGGACCTTAGCCAAACCTAATATATACTTCTTTTGTATTTGAAATTATTAAAAATTAAATATTAAAATTAAGAGTTTAGTATTTATTTTAAAATCGAATACTATACATTATGAGGAATTTCATTTCGGGGTAGTCAATATGATCCTCTGAACCTAATAATAGTTATCACTTAAAGTAAGGTTTGTTAATCAGCTCAAATAGAGTTGATATGATACAATGTCGGGATCAAATTTGAACTACAAAAATAATTAAACTGATTGAAGTTGATTCAATTTGATTCTTGTTATGAGTAAAACAAAATAAGGAAAAAGAGAAAAAATAATATGCCACGTGTCAACATCATAATATGCCACATGTCGTCATCCCAATACGCCACGTGGCGCATAAAAGTTGAATACAGATGAGAGAAGATTCTGTATTCAATTTTACCTGGACAATTTTACCTTTAAATATTTCTGATTAATATAGAAGGGCAAATGTGTAAATGAAGATGGAATCACTCCTTATAAAATAGAGATCAGGTATGATTTACAAAGGCAATTAATTCTCTATTTTTTACTTGACTGAAACTCTGCCGAAATTTTATTCTGACTTAAGCATCGGAGTACTTACGCAGGAAAAAACCCCTGCTCCCTCTGATTATTCTTGTTCTTGCAGAATTTTCGGTAACACGTGGCAGAAAGATCGAAGCAAAGACATCAGCAATACGTCATCATTCTGTTGGACAACAACAATTGACGTCGTCTGTAAGAATTGAAAGAAAATTTTTTTTGCTCTACAACAATGGTACGGATACGTTCAGTAGCAAGGATGAGTGAACAGAATGAGGATATGACAAACTCTCCATTAAACGAGGTTGGAGAAGAAGCTGGGGGGAGAAAGAGTCGAATATGATGATAATTCCTGTAATAGAATTTGAAGCTATGAGGAAGTAGGGAGAAGAGACTACCCAAGCTTTACACGCAATGGTTGACTTGTTCAAGGGTGCTTTCCCAGAGTTAAATCTGCCCCTAGCCGTTCAGAACGTAGTGGAGGAAAGAACATAAAGAAGGAATACTTCGGAGGCTGGGGAACTCGGACGTGAGACTGTGGAGAGATTAAGGCGTGAGGCTGTTGAAGACCCTGTGCGTCTGGCTGCAGAAGACCTGTTACGCGAGGCTGCAGAAGATCTCATGCGTGAGGCTACGGGAGGCCTGGGGGGCCAGAGTGCTAGAGACACCCTGCGCGAGAGTGCAAAAGACATTGGCCACCAGGGTGAGCGAGAGCCTAATGATAAAAACACAAGAAGATCAGATAAAGCTCCAAAATTGAAGTATGATAATTACATGCAGTTTATCGAACCATGTGCTTCAATTTTAGCAGGGATAGAAAGAACTAGGATGCTTCAATTCCCCATGAGAGGTGAAGGGAATTTAGGACGAGATCATGAGTCGTACTGTAGTTTTCATCCTGCCTTTGGTCATACAATCGAGAAATGTCAGGAACTGATGAACCAACTTGAAAAGTTGGCTAGAGAAGGGAAGTTAGACCACTATGTGTGGAGAAATGAAATGATTCGATACCTCGCTCGTGGCCGAGGAGACAATAGACCGCGTGATAGATGCGACAAAAAAACAAAATATAAGGAGAAACGAAGAAAGAGGAAATGAGGCAAGGAGGGGAGAATGTAGGAATCGACAGATAGACAATGAACCAACAGGAGTCGCCATTCATGTCATCTCTAGTGAAGAATACGTAGCTGGCAACTCATTTGCTTCACGGAAGACTTATGTTAGACAAGCGTACTAGGTCCATTCTGTGATGGTAGTTGCTAAAGACGGAGAGGCGATTACTTTCACGCCAGCAGATCAATGATATGTTATCATTCCACATGATGATCCTATGGTCATATCGGCAATTGTGGCTAAACATCCGATAAGTCAAATTCTGGTAGATAATAGAAGCTCGATGAACCTTATCTACTGGGATTGTTTCAAAAAAATGAATCCGAGTGAAGATAGATTGAAGCCCGTAACTACTCCCATGTTTGGCTTCATAGGAGAGAAAGTAAAGGTGGCAGGGTCGATTGAACTACCTATTACTTTAGGTGAAGATCCTAAGAGTGTTACAAGACAGGTCTTATTTATGGTGGTCAAATCAACATCTCTAGCTTACAATGTTATTCTCGAACTGTCATTATTGAGTGATATAAGAGTCGTACTCTCCTTATTTATCTGTTGATGAAGTTCTCGACTCCTAAAGGTGTGGGGTAAGTCCGAGGAGATCAAAAGAAAGCAAGAACGTGTAATATTGCATCAACTGCAGGCAAGGAAGTTCAAAGAAAAGAAACCCTTACCATCGTCGGGGTACCTAATCCATCACCAATGCCTGGAAGGAAGATGAAAATTTCATAAGACAAGGAGATAGCAAAAACGTGGAATACCAACCACTTGAAACTACATTACCAGTGAGACTTTAATTTATTTAACGTTGTTTCTTGTTACTAAACCATGGATTGAAATTTTATTTATTGAATTATAATTTATTAATATTGCCTATTGAGATTTTTAGCCATATTTAGTGCAAAGGCTTGAAGCGAAAAGTGTGCGATGTAAGCCATGAAGAAAAAGTGCAAGAGCTTGAAGTGAAAAGTGCGCAAGGTAAGCTAAGCATTCAAACAAAGGCTTGAATCAAAAAATACACGAGGTATGCCACGCACCCAAACAAGGGCTTAAATCGAAAAATGCAAGAGGTAAGTTACGAAGAAAATGTCTAAGGGCTTGAAGCGAAAAATGCGCGAGGTAAGCCACGTACCCAAACAAGGGCTTGAAGCGAAAAATGCGCGAGGTAAGCCACGAAGAAAATGTACAAGGGCTTGAAGCGAAAAATGCGCGAGGTAACCCTCGCACCCAAACAAAGGGTTTGAAGCAAAAAGTGCGCGATATAAGCCATGAAGAAAAAGTGCAAGAGCTTGAAGCGAAAAGTGCGCGAGGTAAGCTAAGTACTCAAACGAAGGACTTGAAGTGAAAAGTGTGTGATGTAAGCCATGAAGAAAAAGTGTAAGAGCTTAAAGTAAAAAGTGTGCGTGGTAAGCTAACCATTCAAATAAGGCTTGAAGCGAAAAATGCGCGAGGTAAGTCACGAAGAAAATGTGCAAGGGCTTGAAGCAAAAAATGCGCGATGTAAGCCACGCATCCAAGCAAAAAAATGGCTTGAAGTGAAAAATGCTCGAGGTAAGTCACAGGAAAAATAAATAAAAAGCTTAAAGCAAAGAATATACAAGACAAGTCATAACACGAGAATATGCAAAATAAGTTGTCTTAATAATATGAGAAAGTACATGAAATAATCAGTACTTTAGAAAAAGTAAAACGTCCTATGCATATATTCAAATTCTTAGTACAGATAAAAGAATGTTGGTGACAAGAAAAAAGAAAAAGAAAAAACTGAAATTATTCCTCAGTTGGTGGAGAAGCGCTCTCGCCCGAAGTATCTGACTCGTCGCAATCCAAATCACCTAAAGCATCAATCACTCCCGGTTGCTGACGAGGTTCCCAGGAGCTCAAAATGTTTGAAAGATCGTCATGGGACCCCTTCTCCAGATAAGTCTCAAACTCTTGTTATTGGGCTCATAATGTGTCCAACCTTTAAATTCACTAGTATAGCCCTCCAATTGTCTCGACCTCTGCAATTCAGGAAAAATTTCTCCTGATCTCTCATTTTCTAGCCAAGAGTGTGCCATGTAGAAACCATATTTCACGAAGCCGATAGAGAATAAAAGCTTCTTATCGTGGCAGTCTTGCGATAAACGATATTCTTTAACAGTCGGAACAAATCTCGTTACGCACATCTTAGCTAACTGAAGAAGACGAAGGTTCTCTACGTAGGTTAGCAACTTCTTCTTCCAATCTCCCGTGGTCAGACTTCGGCTCGTCATAACTAGTTTGGAGGTTTTGCAGTTTTAACAGAACTGAATCATAGTTGGACTTGAAAGAACTTAACTCTTCCTGGGTCACGATATAAGACTCCTTGTATTGTTCAAACTTCTCTTGCTCTTTGGTAAAATCCTCTTGAAGGCGAGAATAGTTAAGGTTCAGCTCCTCTTTCTCTTTCTTCAATCGGCTGAGTTGCTCAGGAAGCCTTCTGTACTAGTTCCTTTCAGTGAGCCACTCAGACTTTTCGACCCTCAATTGGTGGAGCTCAACATCAGCCTGAGTCTTATATGCTTGATATCGTGTGTTGCAAGCAATTACCTACTGAGCCGTCTGAAAGCGCATAAAGATTAAAAAGTTAGCCAAGAAAATAAAGAATAAAAAGAGAAAAGGCAAAAAAACAAGCAAAGAAAATATCATCATGGCTAAATAATCTGCTCGATCCTTAGGCTGAGGAAAACCCTTAAACAACTTTGTCTCATCTCTTAGGAGAATGGTCGACCAACCTAAGCAAGACGCCACCCCCGGGTCATGGATTGAATCATTATCGTTAACGCCTGGATATACTATGAAATTTTGCCCATGGACCATCTCGCCACCGTCCACCAGATATCTGGAAGTGTTAAGCTCGACGATTGGAGGGAACACTGGCTTATCTCTCATGGACGACTCGATATATAAACATCGCCTCCCAATGCGAGATGGACGAGCATTATTGCACTTCGCCCGATTAGCCCGATGATACTCTTTCGACTCGAAATCTGGAAGCTAGGGCTCCACGACGAGCTGTTTCCCCCTATCCTGACTGCGAGAGCTGGACCCCTCAAGACGAGATGGAAGAAGAGCTTGAGGAGACCCTGATCTTTCATCTCGAGAGGCTGGAGCAGAAGTACGACCATGACTTCGAGACTCTTGAGCACGGTCTCTCTGGCTTCTACGTTTGTGAGGACGAGCGACTCTAATAGCATCCTCGCCGCCTTCTCGTCCCTTATCGCCTTCTCGTCGATCAAAAGCCCTCCTAAATGAATCCATTCCTGGAAGAAGAACAAAAAATTAAGTCGGAACAAACAAAAGGGAAGTAAACCATTATGTACATGGTAAAATACAATATGAAATCACCCAGATCCAAGTAATCATCAAGAGAATGAATGTTAGTAAGGCTCTCATCCAAAGGAAACTCAAGAAAGGGGCTTCCAAAAGCCTCGCCCTTGTCCCCAATCTAAATCCTCCTCGAAATCTTCCTCTGAGGAATCGGTGAGATTTCTCACACCTTGACTTGCTCCGGGGTAACTAGAGGGTGAGGTAGGCTCAGGTGCTGAAACAGGACCAACAGAGAGGCATCCCCAACCAACAGCAATTATATTCTCCGAAGTTAACAAAGATAGTAAAGCGTCACCGTCATCTACTTGTAGTTGGGAGATAAGGGGACCATACACATCCCTTAAATTAGATAGAGGACTAAGGTTGGATGGTCCGTGACAACCCCACCGAGTAGGAATATTTAAAGACAAAGGGACCTCAACAACAAGCCAATCTGAAGCATAATTATGTAATTTGGATGGAAGCCTCCAAAAAAGTTTATTACTCTGTCTTTTCTCAAAAAAATTTTGTATACAAAAACGTGTCGAACTACGGACACTACGAACTTTGAAAAAGGAGTTGAACAGAGGAATGGTGGGCCTAACATTAAGTCTATGACATATAATTGTAAACCCTACAACTTGTGCCCATCCATTAGGTTGAAGTTGGGCAAGGACTATGCCATAATGTTGAAGAAAAATAACTTCGAAGTCCGAAAGGGGAAAACGAAACCCAAATTTCAATGAGGCCTGATGAATAGGAACGCTGCTACTAACACATTGGGGAGCGTGTTCTGTTGTGGTGGGGAGCTTATAATAATAACCCTCAGGAAGAGGAAAAGTATGACGAATGTACTCAAGATCAGACTCTCTAAGTCTGGAATAAGGATCTAGAATTATTTGTTTACCACTACCTTGTCCAGCCATTAAAGAAACGGATTAATATAACCGAGGCTAAGGGAATAGAGACTCCATCTACCTTCAATGTAGCAGAATTGTCGTGAGAGTCTGTTGTCGTGAGGGTTGTACCGTGAGGGTTGTGTTGCGAGAGTTTTGCTGCGAGGGTCAAATGTCGTAAGGGTCTGATTCCATGAGAGTAGTGTCGTGAGGGTACTGCCGCGAGAATGTTATTGATGTTGCGAGAGTCGAATGCCGCAAAGGTCTAATGCCGTAATGGTGTTGCCGCGAGGGTCTGGTTTAACGAGAGTAGTGCCATGAGGGTATTGTCGCGAGAGTCTACTGATACCGCGAGTGTCTGCCACGAGGTTCCCACGCTTTCTGAGATGCCGCGAGGGTCTGACGCATGAGTGTGCCGCAAGAATGTGCCACGAGAGTATGCCGTGAGAGTATGCCGTGAGAGTATGCGGTCTCTGCGAGAGGAAAATGAAAAGCGAGTCATGTCTTCACGGCATATATATATATATACTGGCGGGAGATGAAAATAGGGTACTCTTCCGCGAAGTATAACTCACGAAAGAGTGAGGAGCAATTGTTATGAGTAAAACAAAATAAGAGAAAAGAGAAAAAATAATATGCCACGTGTCAACATCATAATATGCCACATGTCTTCATCTTAATGCTCCATGTGGCGCATAGAAGTTGAATACAGGTGAGAGAAGATTCTGTATTTAATTTTACCTGGACAATTTTACCTTTGAATATTTCTGATTAATATAGAGGGGCAAATATGTAATTAAAGATGAAATCACTCCATATAAATAGAGATCATGTATGATTTACAGAGGCAATTAATTCTCTATTTTTTACTTGACTGAAACTCTGCCAAAATTTTGTTCTGACTTAAGTATCGGAGTGCTTACGTAGGGAAAAACCCCTACTCTCTTTGATTATTCATGTTTTTACAGAATTTTTGGTAACACGTGGCAAAAAGATCAAAGCGAAGACGTCAATAATACGTCATCATTCTGTTGGGTAACAACAATTCTATTACCAATTCAAATAACATGAGTTATTGTGATCAATTACATAATTTAAATCAAACTTATAATAAAATAAACATTAGACTTTTTTAATGTATGTTTCTAAATATTGACCTAAAACTACAAAACCCAATTGATTTGACCAAGAACTTAATGTAATTTTTTGTCATATATTTATTTTTATATTTCTTAGTAACATTATTGATTAATAATCTGAAAAAAAAACAATGTACTAAAATTAATGATCTCAATATCATTTTCTTATCCCCAAAGAACAATTTCTTTTGTAATTATAAATAAAAAAGAATTTCTCTCATCAAATAAAAATTAAAATTGCTCTCGGAGTACTTAAAAAAGGTAGATGATTCATACTATTAATTATATTTTAACTGTACAACAAGAAAGTGACCTTTTAGCTTGTAAACTAATCTCATTCTTGCATTTTGAGATTCGAAATGTAAAATTTAGGTTAAAAATTTGATTTTTAAAATTTGATTTAAATATTAGAATAGGTCAAGATTTTAAATTTATGACTGGACATTGTTGACAGTTGGTTGATTTGGCACTGCATTTTGCGTCAGTGCGGGTGAATATTAAATAACTATCATTTCACTTTTAATGTTAACTTTTTATAATTTTATTAAAAATATTTTTTATTTTTAATTTTATTGAAATTAAACATATGATTCGATCCAATCTGATCTTATAAAAAAGAAGTTATCATTAATTATTAATGGTTAACCACAGAGTAGCCGTGGTAAACAGTAGTAGCACCTTATAATTTATGATTTAATATTTTCACATTTATACTTGATAGTTGAGTGGGCTCCATTGTGAAGAAGTAGGAGCAAATTACAACGAGGTTTCTATAAGTAAAAAAAGGGGTCAATTCAAGTTAATGAAGTCAGCGAAGTTAATGCTTGATTTGATACATGATAGTTGTCACAGGGTCATTCTCTCCTATAGAACTTTTCCCAGTAATGGCCTAAGTTTCCCGCAACTTAGTACAGCCTATCTTCACACTAACCCAAATCTGGGTCAATACGCAGCGATATAACACTCGAGCAGGAAAAGGACTCGACAAAGTATACCAATAAAGCAAAGAACACTCAAGCTTTAGAGAAAAGAGCCTTTTTATTAATCCGCAATAAAAAGATTACAAACTTAGCCAAGAAGACCGCTCTTAGCTATCACTCTCTTTCTCCCTGAATGATTCTCTCACTGAATGATGAATGAATATTCTACCCCCTCCCCTGGGGTTTATATAGGCAAGTGAGGACATCCCCTCACGTAGGCAACTGAGTTTGATTACAACAGAAACTCTATAGGATTAATTCCTACTAAACTAAGGACTCTCCGGATGATCGCCACCTCAATGCTCTTCAGAGTTTATATCTGTGATAATCTCCAGTGATTCGGTCTGCCAAGACTTCTCCGCTTATCCTGGCTTATGACCCGCATTTATCCTTATCCTTATCCCGATTTTTAAGGATTCGCCTTAGCTTGCCACCCGCAAACTACGATCATCGTCCGTTAGCGTCTCCGTTTCATGCTTGGCAATCCGCCCAAGTCAAGTGCCTGTCTTGCCTGTTTCGGTGCGCATCCCGTTGCGCCCCGTGCAAAGCTTTCCCGTGCTCCGCACTCGTCACAGCGCCCCCAGTCGAACCCTTGCGAGCTGGGCGCTTGGTCAAGTAGTTAGGGTCTAACAAACTCTCCCCCCGTCGGAGGAAGCCGATGCCCTCATCGGAATGAGCTCCAAATACGCCTTGATCTCATCCTCGAATTGCCACAAAGAAGTGTCTTTCTCCCAAGTAGCGCCTGCCTCATCTTCACCTTCCCACTGCACCAAGTAGTAGGTTCTCCAATTCTTCCTACTAGTTCCCTCAACCTTGCGGTCAAGTATCTTTGCCACCTTCTTCTCGAAATGGCTTCTCACAGTAGGTGGAGCTTTCCTTACCTGTTGTCTCCCCGGATCAACATCTTCGTGGTAAGGTTTCAAAAAGCTCACGTGAAAAGTAGGATGCAACTTCATCCTCTCTGGCAGTTTCAGCTGATAAGCCACCGCGCCTACCCGCTTTATAACTTCAAAAGGGCCTTCGTATTTTTGCACTAGACCTTTGTGATACCGCTTGTCTGTGACTTGTCTCCATATCTGAGGCGTCAGTTTGAGCAACACCTTGTCACCCACCTCAAATTCTAGTGCCCGCCTATGCTGATCCGCATATTTCACCATCCTCCTTTGTGCCTTCTCCAAGCTCTCCCTAGCCTATTCCATCAACTCCTGACGGTCTCGCACAAATCTGTATGCCGCTGGGCATTCCCCTTGGGACTTAGTCTTTGCTATTTCCAAAGGTGTAGTAGGTTGATGTCCAAATACTAACTCCGCTGGACTCATACCCGTGGAAGATGATCTATGCATATTATAGCAAAACTGTGCAAATCGAGCAAACTCACCCAATTCTTTTGGCTCGCGGTCACATAGTGCCTCAAATACTCTTCCAACAATGCATTAATCCGCTCCGTCTGGCCATCTGTCTGCGGATGATTAGCCGTTGAAAATTTTAATTCTGAACCTATTAACTTGAACAAGTAAGTCCAGAATCTCCCAGTAAACCTAGTATCCCGATCGCTCACTATATCCTTGGGCAATCCAAAGATCTTCACCACATGATTCAAAAACAACTCTGCAGCTTCATGTGCGGTACATGCATGTGGGGCTGCTATGAATACAGCATACTTAGAAAAACGATCTACCACCACCATTATAGATTTCATCTTGTTTATCTCCGAAAATCCCGTAATGAAATCCATAGAAACTGATTCCCATATCCTCTCAGGGATAGGCAGTGGTTGAAGCAAACCTGCTTGCTTCTTTCTCTCGATTTTATCAATCTGGCATATGTGGCATGTGCGGACATATAATTCGATGTCTTCCTCCATCTTCGACCAGTAATATGTCCTTGACAATAATGCCAATATCCTCTCCACTCCAGGATGTCCTGCCCACTGAGGGTCGTGGGTTTCTTTCAGCAACTCTTTCCTTAGTCCCCCGCCAGATGGAACATAGAGTCGATTGCCTTTGGCATACAGCAAATCTCCCTCGAGCCAATACCTACGAACTTTGCCCAATTTAACATTCTCCCTGAGCTGTTCATAAGTCTTATCTGCTGATGTCTGCTACCTTATCCTGTCAACCAGGTTAGTCTCAATAGCGGATAATGAAGCAACATAAGACTGGACTATCTTACGACCCAGCGCGTCCGCCACCTGGTTCTCCCTTCCTGGTCTATGTACCCAGGTGAAATCGAACTCTGCAAGAAATTCTTGCCATCGTGCCTGCTTCGGGCTCAGCTTCTTCTGTGTCTTGAAATAAGTGTTAGCCACATTGTCTGTCACCACCACAAATTTCGTTCCCAACAGATAATGCTTCCACACCTCCAAACAATGCACAACCGCCGTCATCTCCTTCTCATGAGCTGAATATCGCATTTCCGCATCCTTTAGCTTGGGACTTTCATAAGCAATGGGGTGTCCTTCTTGGACCAGCACCCCTCCAATGGCTCGATCTGAGGCATCCGTGTGAACTTCAAATGGTAGCTTGAAATATGGCAGTCTCAACACTGGCTCGGATGTCACTGCTTCCTTGATTTCTCGAAATGCCCGCTCACATTCATCAGACCACACCCACTTCTTATCCTTTTTCAAAAGATCAGTTAAAGAACTCACCATCTTGCTATATCCTTTGATGAACCGTCTGTAATAGTTAGCCAGTCCTAAGAAAGATCGCAACTCTGGGACCTTTGCAGGGGCTTGCCATTCAACAATGGCTTGGATCTTCCTCTCATCCATCCATATTCTCCCACTGCTAACTTTGTGACCTAAGAACATAATCTCCCGCTAGCAAAACTCACACTTCTCTTTCTTCACATAGAGAGAGTGTTTTCTCAAGGTCTCAAACACCACCCTGAGGTGCTCCACATGTTCTGTAAGCGTCTGGCTATACACCACAATATCGTCTAGGTATACCACCACAAAGTGATCCAGGTACTCATAAAGCACATCATTCATCAAGTTGCAAAATGTCGCAGGTGCATTAGTTAAACCAAAAGGCATAACTAAAAATTCAAAAGAGCCATACCTCGTCACACAAGCTGTCTTAGCTTCATCTCCTTCGGCAATCCTTATTTGCCAATATCCTGATCTCAGGTCTAACTTGGTAAAATATGCCGCCTTCGACAACCGGTCGAACAGATCAGCGACATTTGGAACTGGATATTTATTCTTGACCGTTACCTTGTTCAGGGCTCGGTAATCCACACACATTCTCAGTGTGCCATCCTGCTTCCTTTGGAATAAAACTGGGGCTCCATATGGTGCCTTCGATGGTTGGATATATCCCGCATCCAACAACTCACCAAGTTGTTTCCTTAACTCGGCTAGCTCCAAAGGACTCATCCTATAAGGTGCTCGTGCAGGTGGTCTAGTTCCCGGTTCCAACTCGATCTTATGATCAATGGTGCGCTTAGGTGGTAGCGCCTTGGGTAATTCTGGAGGCATTACATCTTTGTAATCGTTCAGCACCGTCGCTACTTCATCCGGTACCTCGACAACCGTGTCTGGTTTCACCTCAACCAGGGCAGCAAGTATGGTTGTCTCCCCCTTCTTCAACCCGGTGTTTACTTGTGAAGCCGACTGCAGCAACGGCTTCCCAGCACCTTGTCCTCTCTCCGCAGGGACAAAGTTTGGACACGTCTCGTCAGATATCATCAATCCACCCAAATGTGGAATAGCAAATGCCTTTGCTTGCACAAAGAATTCAATGCCCATGATTACATCAAAATCATCTATAGGTAAAGCCAAGAACTTACAATCCTGTTGCCAAGTCCCTATCTTCACCGATGCGGTAGCCGTTCCTTGGATATCTTGGGCCTTAGAATTGACTGCTTTCACCTGATTGTTACTCCTCGTAACTTTCAGGCCAAGATGCTCAACTGCGTTCAATGAAACAAAGTTGTTGGTCGCTCCCGTATCAAGCATCGTTCGAATTAGTCTCCCATTCACCTTAGCTTTAACATACATTAGTCCCTTATGAGGAGCTTGTTGCTCGGTCCGAATAGCGTTGAGCAACTGCATCGAGGCAACTCTTGGACATTCATCATCCGGATCCTCCTTACTCATGAGGGCCGCCAACTTGGTCCGTCTAGGGTAATCTCGGGCCTTGTGATTCCCATTACACAAGAAACAACTCTAATCTCCTTTGCTTTGGGGTGGATCCGGTCCCCTCGGCTTAGAAGACTCAGCCTTCTCCTTGTTTCTCTGGTGCTTCTTCCAGTCCTTCTTGCCTTTCCCCCTATTTCCATCAAGATGGTTCTTCTTCCTTTCCCCAATGTTCAAAGAAGAACCCAGTTTGTAATCCGCCAAACTGTCTGCAGCCGCAATTGCCTGTGGCAGATCCTTCACGTTCTGCCTACGTAACTCAGCCTGAGCCCATGGCTGAAGTCCTGAGAAAAAGTTGAACAACTTATCCTCCTCTGACATATTCTTGACGTCCAACATCAAAGAGCTAAACTCCTTGACATAATCTCGCACAGAACCCATGTGCTTTAGTTTCTTGAGTGCCTCTCTCGCGACCCATGCCGCGTTCAAGGGAAGGAATTGACCCCTTAACTCCTTCTTCAGTGCATCCCATGTTTCAATCCTCGGACGACCAGCACTATCGTCATCTGCCAGTCTGCTTCGCCACCATAGCTTAGCATCACCCGAGAGGTACATGCTAGTGATTGTAACCTGGTCCTGCTCCGGTATTCGAGCAGCTTTGAAGTACTGCTCCATATCCCAAAGAAAATTCTCAAGCTCCTTCGCATTGCGAACTCCTGCGAACTCCTTAGGTTCAGGCACCTTGATCTTCTTCTGAAGATCGCTACTATCACCCCCTGCTACTACTAGACGCCTCCCCATGGTCTGTAGCAGTCATTGCGCGTTTCATCAGTAAAACGTCAGCCTTGAGGGAATTTAACTGCACCTCAAATTTATCCGATAGATCGCGAACATGCTGCATGATGTTGGTGTAGCGATTAGCATGCTCCTTTTGCATGTCAAATGCCAGCTGTGTCAGCTCCTGGACACTGCCTGCCATGGCCTGAATCTGCTCAGCTATTGTACCCGCCTCCTCTTGCGGTACGCCCACCATTGCTTCAAGTACAGCAACTCTGTCAGCCAACTCGTGTGCCATGATCCAAAACTCAGCTCGATACCGAATTGTCACAGGGTCGTTCTCTCCTATAGAACTTTTCCCAGTGATGGCCTAAGTTTCCCGCAACTTAGTACAGCCTATCTTCACACTAACCCAAATCTGGGTCAATACGCAGCGATATAACACTCGAGAAGGAAAAGGACTCGACAAAGTATACCAATAAAGCAAAGAACACTCAAGCTTTAGAGAAAAGAGCCTTTTTATTAATCCGTAATAAAAAGATTACAAACTTAGCCAAGAAGACCGCTCTTAGCTATCACTCTCTTTCTCCCTGAATGATTCTCTCACTGAATGATGAATGAATATTCTACCCCTCCCCTGGGGTTTATATAGGCAAGTGAGGACATCCCCTCACGTAGGCAACTGAGTTTGATTACAACAGAAACTCTATAGGATTAATTCCTACTAAACCAAGGACTCTCTGGATGATCGCCACCTCAATGCTCTTCAGAGTTTATATCTGTGATAATCTCCAGTGATTCGGTCTGCCAAGACTTCTCCGCTTATCCTGGCTTATGACCCGCATTTATCCTTATCCTTATCCCGATTTTTAAGGATTCGCCTTAGCTTGCCACCCGCAAACTACGATCATCGTCCGTTAGCGTCTCCGTTTCATGCTTGGCAATCTGCCCAAGTCAAGTGCCTATCTTGCCTGTTTCGGTGCGCGTCCCGTTGCGCCCCGTGCAAAGCTTTCCCGTGCTCCGCACTCGTCACAGCGCCCCCAGTCGAACCCTTGCGAGCTGGGCGCTTGGTCAAGTAGTTAGGGTCTAACAATAGTTGACTGCTGGTGGACAGGCATAAATTGTACTTGATGTCCAAGATTTTTCATTTGGATCTTAATTTAATTTTTTATCTGTAAATTGTATGGTAAAAGTTTTAAATATTTTCAAAAAGAGCCATTAAGATCTTCTGACATAAAAATAAAAGAAAATGTTAAAATAGAGTAATGATTAAGAATTATTATCCTTTGTTATCGTCTTAAAATATATTTATTAAAAATAATTAAAATTTTAATTTTAAGAACGAAATAAAAATTTAATTTTATTTATAATTTTAAAATTTTAATTTAAAATTATGAAAAAATGATATTTTATTTTTTTAATTTATTATCTTAATTTTATTTTTTATTTTTACATATCAAATTTTATTTCACACACACATATATATATATAAAATGTTATGAATAGATATAAAATTGAATTTTATTCAAGCAAATCCAGAATTTTAAAAAGACAAAAAAAGAAAACGAAACATAATTAAATAATTTTTTAATAATTAACTAAATAGAAGTACATATTATTGGACTAAATTTATAATATATTTAAAATTTCTAAAATTAATAAATGATTACAAATTATTGAAAATTATTTTACATTAAAAAAAATCAATATTGTAAAACTTAAATCCAATTAGAGGTGGGATTTTTTATTGGACCCTAACGGGTCAATCCAAATTTTGGAAAGCAATATAGTGAGAATTATTTTTCATCGTGTCATTATGCTTTCCAAACAAATTCTATTTATGCAATTAGACGGAAAAAATGGCTTAATTGTACCATGTCGCGTCTTTCTTTGTATCTTAACCTTAACGGGGTCTTATTTATTACTATGATTTCTCGAGGAAATATTTTATTAAAAGTAACACGATCAAGATCACTTAACAAATGAGTACTTCTTTTACTATTTTTAAGTTCAAAATTTTAGTTGTGATATTTTGTAAGGTGTCAATTCGAACCTAAGTAAATCATCCCCATCTCAAATTATCAAAAATTTTCATTGTAACCAAAAAAGACTATAACTAGAATATATATTAATAATTATATACAAACTTTTTATTTTAAGGAATAAATGTCAATCGCATGGGAGTCAAATTTAATTGGTTATATGTAAATATATGATTCATAGGAGAAAGACATGATGAAGGTAGTTCAGTAAGAAGCAGAAAACGTGTGGAGGCAGGAACCGTGGAGCAGAAACGTGAACGAGGGAAATGGTTGAGGGAAACGTGTAATGGACATAAACTATGAAGCGTGTTCTGCATAAGTACATACATACATTAGGCAGTGCAAACGGGATTGAGAAAGAATGGGCAGGCAGAAGGATGTAGTCTGCAGTGGGAAAATAGAGTGGAAAGCCAGTAAGGGGTGACGTGAAAGGAGAAGAAACGCAGCAATGAAATGGCAGAGGACAGTCTGAAAACAGAAAATGAAAGAAGAGAGGAGAACTGAAGCTGCCCGAAAAGAAAGGAAAACAGAAGGGAGTAATGGTCTACTGTGTACGTATTGTATAGAAAGAAAATCAGTAGAAATAAGAAGCAGTGAACAACTGAGACATTGGCAGTAAAATCTAGGAGATTGGACTGAAGCTGGCACTTGACAGGGAAGTTGGTGACTGACCGAGAGACTTAGCCTGGGTAAGGTAAGGAGGAAACCAGGAAAGGAGGCGTGTGATGTGAACTGCAGCGGTCGGTAGAACAAAAAATATATATATAAATATATATAATTATATATAATTATACTAACCTGACTCAGTGAAGTAGTTGATAGGAAACTAAAACAAGAGGAAGAGAAACTGAAGAAAACTGAAACAAAGACGACCTGCATGGAGAAGGAAGCTGCAGCAGCTGCGGTAGAGAAGGAAGACACACGAGAGATTGAGACCAAAGGAGAGGAGAGTGGAGGGAATTGAGTAAGATAGAAAGAGAGCTGAGAACGAAATGTGATAAAGGCCGTCGCAGTAAGGCAAACAGGGGCACAACCATCTCCTGTTATTGGGGATTTTCTGTGAAGAAGTCGTGGCTAAAGCAGGGAAGGGCCACGGTTAGGGACTTGATCATTTTAAAGAAGCCGTAAAAGAGGCCTTCCTTTCCTCTACAAGTGGAAGAGGAGTTAGAGGGAGAGACCAGGATACAGAGGGGAGAAGAGAGACGGAAATCCAGCTGAAACAGAGAAGCAAAAATCGAAGCTGAAACCTTTCGGTTTTAAGGCTGGTCGCGGTGCCGGTGGTATAAGGTGGAAGCTGTTAACGGAGGAAGGAAGGGCTGCCATTTGTAGAGTCACCGAGAGGGTTGTAGAGGCTATAATGGCTGAAGAACGATGAGGAACAGGGGTGGGTGACCAGGGAGGAAGAAGAAAGAAAAAAAAAAAGAAAAAGAAGGCGCGAAATTGACGAAAAAAAAGTGCATATATATATATATATATATTGAAGATAGAATAAAGCGTACAAATACGATTTGAAAATATTTATACAAATATTAATTTTCAATTTCGGATAAATAAATTGATTAGGACTCATTGACTTGCACTATTGAAACGTTGAGGATTACTGACAGACACCGATGTTCCCCGCACGGTGAGTGCCACTGGTGCCCATGCCCTAGCTATGTGCTAGTATATGATAAGAAATAAGAAAATACTACCCATGTTTATAATTATTATTCTGTACGAACCTGATCCAGTCTACACCCCCCTTACCATGGCCATAGGTATGATGACTCTCCACGGAGAATGACACGTATCGCATGACTTAGTTATAGCCTAGTCTCCTCGATTTGATTATGAAAATCGACTATGATGAATTAATATATGTGTTTTCATGATTATGAAATATTCATGAAATGTTTACGAAATGATTATGAATTATTCATGAAATGTTTACGAAATGATTATGAAATATGCATGAAATGTTTACGAAATGACTATGAAATATTCATGAAATGTTTACAAAATGATTTATGAAATGTTCACAAAAGGTTTATGAAAAGTTGCAAAAACGGTTAAGTATGTGATTTGTTTTAAAGACACGCATGCTTTATGACGATTACACATGAAATGGAAGTGTATGTATTGCATTAAGTTTCGTTCTATGAACAATTTCAAATGCTTTTATATATCAGAACTGCTTTAAGAATATTATCTTACTGGGCTTTTCCCCAAAAGCTCACCCCTCTACCTTCAGATCATTTGCAGTGTATCTATAGACGCTACCTGCCGCGTACACGACGTAGGCTGGTGGGAAGAGCTACCATAGCCTACTTTTTGTACACGCAGAAAAGTATACATTTACATTCCTGTACCAGACATATATGTACGCACAGACACGTATATTGAAAATATTTTGTTAGGATGTAATTTGTAAAGAAATGATGTAAAGGATATGATTCTTGGGATTAGGTTGTAAGAAGATTGGTATTAATCGATATCGATATATTGAGTTGTAAAAGTGGATTGGGAAAGTATGCTTGGTAGTTGTAGATATCTAGGATTGTTGGAAAGCATGCTTGGTAGTTGTGGATATCTAGGACTATCGAAAACAACTGAATTGTAGGTGGGTAGGCTCATATATAAGCCGCTATACTGTCGAAATTTCTATCGGCCATATAAATTAAAGTATGGAAAATTAATTATAATTACGAGTAAAGAATTAGGAAAAGTGTTTTGACACTGCACAGGAATACAACCTAAGTGAATAAGGGAATAAGTGGGTAAATAAAAAAAAAAATTTCCCCGATTTTCAAGGGTTAAGGGTCGTTACATATTAAAACTCTCAAATCTGAAGTAAAACAACTCAAAGAAAAACAACAGCATGATTCTGAAATCATCCAATCCCTTCTCAATCGAACAAACCCAGAATCCAGCGATAGTGAAGCTAGTGACCAAGATTCTAAAACAGATAAATTAGAAAACCTTGAAACCTTTCCAGAAGATTTTCTTTTTGTTTTAAAAGAAATCACTTCTAGAAAATATATTATCAAAATCTCATTGGTTTTCTCACATGATTTTAAATTAGATACTATTGCCTTGTTTGATACAGGAGCAAATCTAATTGCATCAAAGCCGATTTAGTACCAAAATACTTTAACCAAACCACCTCTGAAAAACTTACTTCTGCTAACAATTCCAAAATGAATCTTACAGGAAAAACAGAAGCAAGTTTTTTTAATAATGGATTTCATATCAAAACCTATTTTGTTTTAGTAAATAATATCCATCATTCTGTCATACTAGGGACTCATTTTATTAATTTAATTACTCCCTATAAAGTCACTTATGATGGAATTTCTTTCAAAACAAAAAATATCAAAATAAATTTTGATTTTTTGGAAAGACCAAAAACCAGAAATCTCAATATTATAAAAGTCAATTCTATTTATAATAATGAGATAGCTTTACTTATAAAAGGAAAGCAAAATGATATTTTGTTTTTAAAACAAAATCTTCAATTACAAAAAATCAAGCACTAGCTCAAAACAAAAACTCTTCAAAATCAGATTTCTAAACTTAAAACCCAATTCGAAAAAGAAGTTTGTTCAGATTTACCAAATGCTTTCTGGAATAGGAAACAACATGTCGTTGACCTTCCTTATGAGCCCAACTTCAATGAAAAGAAATCCCTACTAAGGCTAGACCAATACAAATGAATGAAAAACTTGAACAATTTTGTAGGCAAGAAATATAGGATCTCCTCTCCAAAGGATTGATCTCCAAATCTCGATTCCCATGGAGTTATACAGCTTTCTATGTCAACAAACCTGCTGAAATAGAACGAGGTACTCCTAGATTAGTAATCAATTACAAATCCCTCAACCAAGCATTAAAATGGATTCGTTATCCTATTCCAAACAAAAAGGATTTACTCCAAAAACTTCATTCCTCCTTTATATTTTCAAAATTTGACATGAAATCAGGCTTCTGGCAAATCCAAATTGATCCAAACCACAAGTATAAAACTGCCTTTACTGTTCCTTTTAGCCAGTATGAATGGAATGTGATGCCTTTTGGTTTAAAAAATGCTCCTTCAGAATTTCAAAGAATTATGAATGATATTTTTAATCCTTATTCTGAATTTTGTATCGTTTATATTGATGATGTTTTAGTTTTCTCAAATTCTATTGAGCAACACCTAAAACATCTAAAAACATTTTTCTTTGTTATTAAAAGAAATGGCTTAGTTGTCTCAACTAAAAAAATCTCTTTGTTCCAAACAAAAATTCGGTTTCTTGGACACTACATCCATCAAGGAACCATCACACCCATAGAAAGAAGTCTAGAATTTGCTTCCAAATTTTCAGACAAAATTCTTGATAAAATCCAGTTACAAAGATTCTTAGGAAGTCTCAATTACGTCTTTGACTTTTGCCCAAACATTAGTCGAATAGCAAAACCTCTTCATAATAGATTAAAAAAACACCCTTCACCTTGGATAGTTGAACATACCAGTCTAGTCCAAAAAATAAAAACGCAGATTACCAAAATACCCTGTCTTCACCTAGCAAATCCCAACCTTCCCAAAATCGTAGAAACCAATGCTAGTGATATAGGCTATGGCGATATTCTTAAGCAAATCCAAGACCATAGGGAGGTAGTTGTACAATTTACCTCAGGACACTGGAATGACTGTCAAAAATCTTACTCTACTATTAAAAAAGAAATTTTGTCAATCGTTTTATGTATTACAAAATTTCAAAGTGATTTATTAAATCAAAAATTTTTATTACGCATTGATTGTAAATCATTAAAAGAAATTTTGCAAAAAGATGTTAAGAACATTGCATCAAAACAGATTTTTGCCAAATGGCAAGCTATACTTAGTATAATTGATTTTAAGATTGATTTTATAAAGGGAGAATCCAACTCTTTGCCTGATTTCCTAACCAGAGAATTTCTCCAAAACAGACTACCCAAATGCCACCACGAAAAGATAAAGGAAAAGAAAAGGCTTCCCAAAGCAAAACAATAATTTCATGGTCACAAATCGTGGAAGATGATGAAGCAGCCCAAGCTGCACGAAAAATCCAGTCTCCTAAAGAAGACAAAATAACTCGAATGGCTTCAATCATTAGCCAAACACCCAGAATTACTATTAGCACTCAAAAGTTCCCTAGAAATCCCCACCTCAGAGATTTCTAAAACTGATGAAACCCCTCAAGTCAGAAAGGCAGTTCATCAACTAACGAATGAAAGGGCAAAAACCGTCGTAACTGTCCAAACAGGTAAAAATCCAAGGCTAGTTTCTTAAACAAGGAAAGGAGATTCTTCTGCCTCAAACACCCTTTCCAAAACAATTTTCCAAAACACCTTGGAGCAATCTTCTAGCTCCTCCCAAATCATTTTGTCACAACCAAAACTACCAAAAAAATCTACTTTTATTGAAAAACCTGTTTTTCAAAATATTATCTCGGTAGAGCAAGGATTTTTTGATCCAAACCCAATTCTAGCCATTCAAAAAATCTTTGGAAAAAATTGGTTTTTTAAGCCGTGGGATTTCTCAAAAACCCAGGAATATTACCAGTTCATACTGGAAGCCACAGGATGAACCACCTTCAAACATTTCTCTTACGCTGAATCCAAAACTGTCAATCCCGTGTTTTCGACTTACGTATGTAGCTTGTACCTTACGATTCCTATGTGTACGAACATTATATTTACATAGTTGAATCATAAGAAGAGTATTTACTATCATGCAATCGACTATTAAAGAATAAAATGCATGTAAGCTACATAACAGCCAGAAAGTCAGTTTAAATTGGTTTCGAACAAGTGTAGGGGTAAAACGGTCAAATGATCGAAATCCGGTATAAATTCGATGAGAAAATTTCATTAAAAATATGGAATTAAGAAATCTTGATAAAAAACAAGGCAAATATTAAATTTTGAGTCCAATTGATTAAGATATTAATTTATTTAATATTTTTGAAATTTTCACCTTGAAAAACGATCCCGAAAATAGTGAAAAAATATATCGAAAAGGTAAAATCGGACTCATAAATTTATTTACGGATTAAATGAATTTAATATGAATTTTTCAGATATTTTAAGATTTTTATTATTATTTTAATGAATAAAATAATAATAAAAATCTATTATAAATAAAAGAAAAAAATAATAAAAAAATAGAAATTGGAAAACTAGAAAAATCGGGGAGAGAGAAAAAAATTGAAGAGGAACCCGCGAGCAAGCCGAGACAAGGGATTCACCACCGGACAACGAGCACCGGTGACCCCACGGCCAGGTACACGATCGAAAAAGGAAGCCCGGCACCGTGCGATCCTTTCGCCACCGACAATGCCCTCCACCGACGCCGGACGTCGGCGAATCGAAGAGGGGAAGGCCGCAGAGGAAAAGAGGAAATCCTACGGCCACCGGGGGTGCTTGGTCCAGATCGAGGTGAACCGAACGTTCCCTAGGCTGAGGCGCGCCGAACAGCGGTGGTTAGATGCCGGGAACTGGCCGGACGATGTCGGCACTGTGAGACCCCGTATATGTATAGCTATGTATATAGGAACATGGGAATGTAAATAAAATCATAAGTAAGATGATGTATTGTAATGTGAAGTGTATGCAATGTAAGTTCATAAGATTATGTACGCACTTGTAGTAAGAATTGTGATTATACGTACAAGTTGCATTATGAATGAGTAGGAAGAAATAAACTTGAACACGAGAAGAATGTGATCGAAATGGAATATGAGTAGTATAGTAAAATGGAAGGAAAGATTTACATAAGTGTATATTTCCATTCGAGTAATATCGTATATATTTGGTCATACAAAGATTCTACACAAGTTTTAATGTGTATGTAGTGAGGATGGATCCCATTTTCAAGTCTCAAAGATGAATGAATGAGGAAATGATCATGGTAGCAAATTAAGGGTGTTTGGTAAGGGTTGTTGCAGAAAAACTGCAGGAAATCTGGAATTTGTGAAGGCCAGATCGATCTCATAGGATGAGAGATCGATCTGGGAGAGCCAGAATGCCCTTATGTGAGAAATGGAAGGGAACAGATCGATCTCCAAAGGAAGCAGATCGATCTCTTTAGCTCTCGGGTTGGAAGCAGATCGATTTCCCCTAAGACCAGATCGATCTCCTTAAGCTTCTGTTTGACAGCAGATCGATCTCCAGTCTCGACAGATCGATCTCCTACCTTTTAAAACGTCTTAGAAAAGAGGGATTTTTGAGGAACAGATTGATCTCCACCCAAGGAAGATCGATCTCATCAAGTCAAAACTATAAATGGGAGCAGTTGGGTCATCAGAATTTCGGGACAAACATTTCCTTCTCACTTCAACTCAAAGAAATCTAGTTTCTCACTCCTAAATCCAGCCATTTTCAGTGAGATTTAAGGAGAGTCTATTAGAGACAAAGTTGTTCACAACAAAGAGAAGAACAACATAGTCTAGAGGCATTTCCCCATTTGATGGATTGAAGAAATAAAGGGCAATCCTAATTGGAGCAAGAGGAAATCCAATGAGGTAAGTTCTAATGAACAAATCCAAGTAAATTGGTTTAGTTAATGATTATAAAGATATTTGGGTGTGCATATTGTGGATAGAACTACCTAAAATGGTATGAAATGAATATAACTTAGAAATGGTCAAGTGTGAGAAAGTGGAGTGTGGGAGTGTTTATGATGAATGAGATATCTTGAGTGGATGAGTATGTTGTGGAAATGGTTTGGAAATGTTGATATTGGGATAAATTGTGAGATTTACCACAAAGGGTAAAAATGTGTAATTAAGGCATTTGATAAATGCTTAGTTGAATAAAAGTTAGAAACATTAACTCAAATGTTGATGGATGAATTTCAGTTTCGGATGATACTCTGGAGCAAGTCGAGATGAGAATGCAAGAAGCATAAAGGCGGATAGTTGCACACAAGTAAAACGAGGTAAGGGACTGTGTGTTAGCTATAGAGATGTTCGTACGTATTTTACGGCAATTTCGTAGATATATTGCTAGACTAGTACGATATGATAATTCTATGAAATGATATGGAAGTATGCAAAGTACTATGACGTATATATGTATTGAGAAATGGGATAGGGTAAGGAAATAGCATGATATGCATGTTTTCAATGATTTTCTCAATTTTACATTGTTATTTATGATTGAGAAATGTTGATGATAGGTTGGCTAATTTTACATGTTTTAGCATGAAGAGGCATGCTGTATGAATAAACGTGTTTTGAGTTTTAAAAAGAGAAAATAGCCATCTATCAGTTTTGAGATGAGATTTGGTTTTGAAGCGTTAGCTCACACCCATTTTAAGGCCTTGATGTACCGTGCGAGAGTTTTAACTCGCACGAGGGTTTTGAGAAAGTGCGGGAACTTTGCTCGCACCTGTTTTATTGAGTTAAGGTAAACCTGGGGGTCTGGGACCCAAGGGGATACCAGCCGACGGCCAATTGAACGGGCTGGGCCTTAACGATAGATCGTACCGCGCTGGAGCTTTGCGTTGACTGTGTGTCACGCTGCTTGCTCGCCTGGTATATGAGACATGGTTTAAGGATAAAAAGTCCATCGGAGTTGGAGTATGGACTTGGGTCCACGGTTGTACGTAGAATAGTGTAGTCACCCGTTGGTATACTATGTACCGTGCTGGGTGCACGTGGGTACGAGTATCGCGTAGATGACATACGACGTATCTTCACCGTGAGTATACGAGGAGATGAGGTGGATTGAAATGAGCCGGAGGGTAGGACTGACCCATCCCCCTTCAGGCAAAGTGATACCCTGTGCACACCCGATCAGTGAGGCCTGGGATCACTGACTGTGGCCATAAGTCGTGAATATTTGATTGCCGAAAATTCCATGCCTGTCTCAGAGAATCGAGAAACAGAGACAATCTCAGAAAAGAAAGAGACTTGCGAGAAAGAATGATTTGAGAAGTGAAAGAGATTTCGTGTTTTAATAAATCTCTGATTTCACATTCGTGCCATGAGGGCACTATTTATGAGTATGTTTTAAATGGAAGTTTGACATTTGATTTACACGAAAATGCTATTGAGAAATATATGTTTAAATGCATTGTTCGTATGATATTTCCATTTATAACGAAAACATGGTTTTGGTTTATGCATGCATGGGCTATGTAGGTAGTACGATATCTACCTGCTAGCATACATTTCCTTACTGAGCCGTGGTTTGCTCATCCCACTATTTTCCCCCTCCAGGTACTGAGAAGTAAGAGAGCGGTGATCTCTAGATCTTTTGTGCTAAACAGCTCCCACAATCTGTAAAGGTATAAGATTTGTATACACGAGTATTTTGTATCTAATATATTGTATCGCACAGTTATATCTTGGAATTGTAAACAGTATTATGGGGATGATATGTAAGCACATGGTATTTATATAATTAATTTTGTGTATTTACACACACACCTGGGAGTGTGAATTAAAGTTTTAAATATTCCGCTGTAAATGAATAAATTTTTAGTAATTGCATCTTCTCACAGCCCAACCGTAGTAGAGAATGTATGGATAGAAGGGTTCCCGAAAGCGGGGCATGACAGGCACGACCAAAGAAGCCTTGAACCATTCAGCGGTTCAGTGAAGAAACTTCTGCGCTGAACTGGACCGGACTGGTTCAGCCAAGGAGAAAAAAGGAAAAAGGAGAAAAAAGGGGAAAAAGAAAGAAAAAGAAAAAGGAAAATTTTTGGGATTACACCGGATTTCGGGTAAGTTGATACGAGGTCAAAAGTGACCGATTTGATTTCCTATAAATTTATTTAAATTATATTTGATCGAAAATTGAGCCGAAAATGAAATATACAAAATTGTGCAGTTCGACGATAACTTCCGAACGTGAGCCCGATCGAACTTCGATTTACATACCATCGCATAATCTCGGGTAAGTAGAGCTCATTTATGACAATTTATGTGATTATCGCATATTAGAGATTTATTTTACGAGTTACGGATTAAATTTCGCATTTAGTGAATTATATTCGAAATTTCGAATAAACTGTCGTAAATGATATACGGGCTATCCAAAGAGTTTGAAAAAAAACCCAATGGGTAGTGATAGGCCCAATGAGCCAATAGACCATGATGAAGGGAAATAATACGTGGAAAACGGGCTTAAAACAGAGTTAGGCCCAAGAAAGTGTTTAAGGCCCAATAAGAGTAAACGGGCCAATTTAAGTGAAATAAACTGTATTAAATGTGTAATACAGTAGGAAAATTATAATTAACCCAGTGAATGGTTAATGCAGCTCCGGAGTCATATTGAGAGTGGACCGGACTGCGAGATTTGGGCAGCACAGAGGAAGTGAGGTCACTTTACGTGATCCGAGGTAAGGGACTCTTGCAAGTAGTTAGAGATATCTGTGCGTATTTTTGTTTTCTTTTGCATTCACTGAAATTGTTTGAGGGTCAAAGAAAATCAATAATATTATAGGGACCCGATATGGGTAAATTACGATTTTACCCCTAATTAGGCAAAAAGTCAAATTTTGATAAAAGTTGTAAAAAGCATGGAAATAAGGTTTTGAGTGGCTTTTACTGTTGTGTAGTAGAAGAGTAGGTGGATGGACTAATGTTTTGAGGTCGATGTAAACTAAGCACACTTTATAGTGTTGATTTTAATGATTTGAAACCTCCCTAGTTTTAAAGAGCCATCTACCGAATTATGTGGAAACAATCGTGTTGGAGCACAGCTCGCACTTGATTTCAAATGTTTGTCATATACATTAGTGTTGGAGGTTTACTCGCACTACATTTATTTGACATGCATGATAGAGTATTGGAGCATTGCTCGTACTCAGTTTTATGTGATTTGTGCATGATAGAGTGCTGGAGCGTTGCTCGTACTCGATTCTTCATGATTTATACATGACATAGTACTAGAGCTATTGCTCGTACTTGATTTGATGTGTTTTGTGCATAGCATGGTACTGGAGCTATTGCTCGTACTTGATTTGAAACATGAACTATGCATTGACCTAGTTGCTGGAGGTTTACTCGCACTAGAGTTGAGTTTGTGATGTGAAACAGTGTTTGAGCGGAGTGTCGACTGTGAGTCAAGCTCAAAGGCACGCACTGTAGTTTTACGTGATATATAGACATGTTAGAAAAATCGTGACGATTTCCTTGTGTAGACTGAGTGTCACACTGGAGAGGTTCTCACATGGATTTAGAGACATGGCATTTATTCCATAGTATGAGGGCTAAGACCTATGGCAGGCATCCTAAGACCTATGGCAGGCACCCCAACCATGATGTAGGTCTACGGGTGTACGTTGTACCGTGCATGTGGCATGGAGTACACTGTACCGTGTTTTGTTGTGGAGTTGTGGAGAGTTGTTGATAGCTGGCGGTTATGATGGACTAACCCCCCTCTCGTTACAGCAGTGATAACTCGCACATCGAGTACTGTGTTGCTTGGGATTTCACCATCTTAGGATATGGCCATAGTCCGGAGAGATTGCATTTAGCCACTGAGTCTCGCAAGATATATCACATGTGTTTTATGATACGGGTAGACCTGAGGGATGGGTCGGAACCCGATTTGTTTGTGTTGTGATGAGAAATGCCATATTTACTGTGTTTTGAATGTAAATGTCATATTTTATATAAAGGCATTCTTAAATGATTAAATATGCACTGTTTTGCATGAATGCCTCTGATTGATAAACCAACATGTGTTTAGTACATGGGATTTTAAATCTGTACTATATTATATATATTTTAAACATGCTTTTGAATTGAGAGAAGGAAAGGCAAGGCATTATTTTCAGTAGATAGGATAGATGTCTACTTGCTTGCTTGATTTTCTTACTGAGCGCATTGATAGCTCATCTCATTCATTTTTCCCCCTCTCTATAGATCATCGTCAGTAGATCGAGTCGGCTAGGGTATTGCATTCCTTTTGACCGCTGCCACTCCCCATCTAGCGAAAGGTATACACATGCGTACTCTTTTGTATCTGAACAATGTGTAAACACAGTGATGTACATGTTTTTAATATGGGGGATGTAATGATGTTATTATATTAAGTATATGAATTTACTTATGAGAAAGTGTATGTACAGTCGATAAATATTTAGAATATGTATGTATGTGTGGATGAGGAGAGTAATGCCTAATCACAGCCCAACTGTTGAGGAGAGAAAGGTAAGTAAAAAGTGAAAAAAAATTGTTGTGGTTTTTGGTAAGTCGTGTGTAGGAGGAGGGTGTGACAAAAACCCTTCTTATTTCACCTGTAAAATCCTCAGGGTTCTTAATCCTTCTAATTGGAACCAAGATCTTTCTTAACCAAAAATCCTTCCCCTAAATTTATCCTAACAATTTTGTAAAACTTATAATTACTGGGATTACCAACAGGCCTGATATAATATGCCTTTGCTCCAAAACCAAAAATTTACCCATACATGGTTGTTCTATATGAACAACAAAATCAACATCTTCATCCTACCTTCTTGGTTTGTCCATTGGTGGAACCTTTATGGTGCCATCCCCGAAATCCTTCCCCCAGATTTACAGGAAAGTTACAACCTATTTAGAACCCATTTCAAACCAACAGACCTTGAGAGAAGATTTCCTTTAATCTGCCATCTCTCGGTAAAATTCTTTGTTCCTTGGGTTTCAGCTTGGAACTTAGATTATATTATTGAAAATAATATCACTGTAATCCGAATGAGATTCAAGACAAAATGGTGGACCTCTTTCAAAATCCCAGAAACTCTAACAAAATCAGGAGTCTAAAAATGGCTAAAGAACCAGGGCTTACTCCATCCAGGCCCAGAATACACTCAGTTTCTGGCCCAAAAATGACAAACCAGTGCCCTCCTAACATCGGCAAAAACAAAAGAAGGATACTTTACCATAATGAAGGAACTCCTCCAAGATGACACAGAATCCTCGGCAGCCTCTATTGCTTCAAAAGCTTCGTCCATGGCCTCTATCAACCTGGCTCTGATACCAATATTAAAGGATCAAATAATATCAAGAAAACATAAAGAAAACAAATCATTGCTAAAAGAAAACAGCATAGGCGGTAAGACCAACCATTAAATTAAATAAGGGAAAGAGCCTATATATATAAGACTGAGTTTTACTAGTAGCAGATGAAGAAGATGAAGTATTTCTTCTGAGCAAAGATTTCATTGTGAAAAGATAAATCTTTAATATATATATATATATATATATATATATGTATTACTCAATGGCTCTCGGCCAAGTAACTATATATGTGTTATATATATATATATATATATATATGTATGTATGTATGTATGTATGTATGTATTTTCAATGATACTCTAATATATATATATATATATATATATATATATATATATATATATAACATTTCTCTTTAACTAATTTCACATGTATGCATAAGATATATCATACATGTATATATATATATACATATATGTATTGTATAAATTTTAATTATAATAAACACAATAAATTTAGTCTAGCATTTGTGCTTATTTAGTACGGAGGAATATTATCATGTTAAATTATTTTTCTTTCATATTAAAGATATATCCTAAATTAATTATTCACAGTTTCGTATAATTTAATCCCAATTGCTATCGCTTAGAATCCAGTGCCAGAACAATTTTGTGGGTTTCACATTGTGTGAGTTTGAAACTAGTTAATTATAATTCTAAATCCATTATCATATTTTGTAATTTTCTTTTATTTTTTATGCAAGAGGTTAAGACTTTTATGAAAAAAATTTAAAACTTAAAGATCAAAATAAAACTTAAGCGAAAGTTCAGAGAATGCAAATGTACTTTATCCGATAGAGAGGCGTAAAACACAATTACGAAGTTACAAATTATACTTGGTGGAGACTTAATTCAAATATATTAGAAGTCAAGATTATATTTCTTGGATGCTTAATTCAAATATATTAAGTTATAGACAAATAAAAACAATAATAATAATTGATAGAGATAATTTGTCCCAGCCCAGTCACGCGCCTGGGCTCCAAAATACAAAAGGCCCAAAATAATAAAATTTTGAGGCCCACACAAATATGAGTCATGAGCTCATTAAAAGCAACTCAGAAATATCTATAAATAACCCCAGGTATGATCAGAAAAACCCTAATCTCTTTTTTGCTTACTAAAACTCTGCTGAAATAGTCTTCTGACTTAAGCATCGGAGTGCGCGTGCAGGGACAGATCCCTGCGCCTCTCTGACTTTCACTGTTTTTGCAGAACATTCAAGACACGTGGAGAATATTACATCAACATCATTCTCATTATTGTTTAAGGCAACAACAATTGGCGCCGTCTGTGGGAATCAGAACAGAAAGTCAAATTCCTTATCAACATGGTGAGAACATGTTCAACAGCAGCAGTGAATCTGGGGGAAGAGAATTCTGTGAGTCCTCCTCCCAGACCCGAGAGAGGACAAGAGCAGAATGGAGAAGGCGGCAGAGTGGCCACTGTTTCCATTGATGAATTTGAGGCTCTGAAGCGTCAGAACGAGTAGACCACTACAGCGTTGAGGGCTATGGTAAATTTCTTCAAAAATGCCCTGCCGCAGTATAGCTTGCCTCCAGAAGAGCAGCAGATGGTAGGAGAGAACGTCCTAGGGCAGACATACGAGAGAGGTCAACCCTCTACAATGGTGAATACAGGACCATGAGATTGGCGACAGAATACTGCCACTGGACTGATGCAGTACTCTGTCCCTGAACTGGAGGACAACTCTGTCGCATCTCTGAGGGAGTATCTTGCTACGGACAACAATCCTATCGCAGGTCTGAGGATGCACTCTACCGCAGGTCTGGGAATCAACCCTGCTGCAGGTCTGAGAGCGAACACTGCCACAGGTCTGGAGATGCATACTGCCGCAGGTCTGAGGGGGCGAACACTACCGCAGGTCTGGAGATGCACACTGTAGCAAGTTTGAGGGTGAACACTGCCACAGGTTTGGAGAGAAACTCTGCCGCAGGTCTGAGGGCGAACACTACCGCGGGTCTGGGGTTGAACACTGCCACGGGTCTGGGGGTGTACACTACCGCAGGTCTGGAGAGCAACTCTGCCACAGGTCTGAGGGTGAACACTATCGCGGGTGTGGGGCTCTGCCGTAGGTCTGAGAGAGATGCACACTGTCGCAGGTCTGAGGGAGAACAACTCTGCCGCAGGGTTGAATGACAACCCTACCGCAGGTCTCTGCTGCAGGTTTGGGGGTGAACCCTACTGCAGGTCTGGAGGTAAACCCTGCCGCAGGACTTGAGGATGCCTCTGTCGCAACTCTGAGGAGACGCTCTACCACAAGTCTGCGAGAGGTGAATCCTGTCGGAGGTCTGAGACGGACGAATACTGCTGCAGGTCTGACAGAGTCCAACCCAGCTGCACGACTTCAGGAGCAATACCCTAACGCAGAGTAATACTTGTTGCTATTGAAGGGACTAGACTGTTGGAGTTCCTTAAAAAGAAAATGGGCGATGTGGGTCAAAATCCTGATGCTTATTGTGAATTTCATGTCGCTCATGGTCATCCTACTGAAAGGTGTAGGGATCTGATGGATCAATTAGAGAGGTTGGCTAGAGAGGGGAAAATTAATCGCTTCCTGTGGAGAAGTGAAAGGCCTCATTACCCTCCGCGAGGTCGAAGAGATGACCGCCCGCGGAATAGATAAAATAATAATAGAAACAGGCCAAGAGGTGAGCAAGAGGCTAGGCCAGACACCCGAGACAACCGACTGGATAATGAACCCCCAGGTCCGGCTATAAATGTTATTGCGGGGGGTGAATCGATGTCAGGAAGTTCCTCCGCTTCTCGTAAAAGTTACGCGAGACAAACATATCAGGTTCATGCTGTGATGGAGGAGAAGACAGGTGAAAAACCCATTGTATTCACTCTGGCAGACAAGGGTGATATTGTCATGCCTCATCATGATCTCATGGTAATATCGGTAGTGGTGGTAAAACATCCTATGAGCAGAATCTTGGTAGACAATGGAAGTTCAGTAAACTTAATCTATTGGAATTGCTTCGAGAAAATGAATGTATCCGAAGATAGATTAAGACCTGTCATGACACCATTGTACGAATTTACGGGTGAGAAGGTGAAAGTAGCCGGGTCTATAGAGTTGCCGGTGACTCTAGGGGAAAGCCCAAAGGATATAACTCGACAGGTTTTGTTCATGATTGTAAGGTCAACCTCAGCTGCCCACAACATGATTCTTGGGAGGCCTGTATTAAATGATATGAGGGCAAAAATATCTTCTTGCTACTTGTTAATGAAGTTCCCTACTCCCAATGGAGTGGGGCAAGTGCGAGGAGATCAAAAAAAGGCTCGCACTTGTTATATTGCTTCTACCGCCAACAAAGGAGTACAGTGAAAGGAGACATTGTGTATAGATGACCCTTCCAAGCCTCAACCTGTGGAGAAAACAGAAGCCATTGAGCTGGTCAAGGGGGATGAAGAGAAGAAGGCGTTCATTGGAACTCAACTGAATGAGCAAGCCAGAAGGGAGATAGTTGAATGCCTACGAAAAAATACGGATGTTTTCGCTTGGACTCCGGCTGATATGCCCGGGATTAATCCTGAAGTGATTTTCCATAAGCTTAATGTTTCACCCGGGCATAGACCTGTCAAACAGAAGAAGAGAAATTTTACCCCGGAAAGACAGAAGGCAATCACAGAAGAAGTTAATAAACTTCTTGACATCGGGTTCATCAGAGAAGTTTACTACCCGGAATGGTTGGCCAATGTAGTGATGGTGAAAAAATTTAATGGGAAGTGGCGAATGTGTGTGGACTTCACAGATTTAAACAAAGCTTGTCCCAAAGATTCGTATCCTCTACCCCGAATCGATAAGCTTGTGGATGAAACATCAGGGTATGAACTCCTCAGTTTTCTAGATGCTTTCTCGAGGTATCATCAAATTATGCTAAATCTCGGAGATGAAAAGAAGACTTCTTTTATTACTGATGACGGAACATACTGTTATCGGGTAATGTCATTCGGTCTAAAGAATACGGGAGCCACTTATCAGCGAATGGTGAATAAAGTCTTCAAAGATCTCCTGGGAAACACTATGGAAGCTTATGTGGATGACATGATCATCAAAAGCAAAGCAGGAGAATCTCACGCGCATTAGATGACCAAGGTGTTCGATGTGCTGAGGGAATTCAATATGAAGCTAAATCCCAATAAATGCTCATTTGGAGTTCGGTCTGGGAAATTCTTGGGATTTATGATCACCAATATAGGATTGAGGCGAACCTTGAAAAGGTTCAAGTAATCATAGATATGCAGCCACCCACCACGGTGAGAGATGTCCAAAGGTTGACAGGCAGAATAGCGGCTCTGAACCGTTTTTTATCAAAGTCTGCAGAAAAGATCTTGCCATTCTTCAAAACTCTGCGGGGCGAAAAGAATTTTAGGTGGACAGATGATTGTCAAAGAGCTTTTGAAGACTTAATGGCATATTTGAAAGAGTTACCCTTGTTGATAAGGCCTCTGGAAGGGGAACAATTGTATATGTATTTGGGAGTCGGTGAATTCGTTAGTGCGGTACTACTGAAGAAAGATGAGATAGTGTACCGTCCCATTTACTATGTGAGCAAGATACTGCTAGACCCGGAGACCCATTATCCGTTGGCTGAAAAATTAGCACTGGCCCTTGTGGTGGCCTCTCGCAAATTGCGCCCTTATTTTCAAGCGCACTCCATTGCTGTCTTGACAGATCAACCGTTCAGACAAATCTTTCAGAAGCCTGAACATTCAGGGAGACTGGTGAAATGGACAGTGGAGCTTGGAGAGTATGATATCACATTTCAACCCAGACAGGCCATCAAAGGCCAAGCTTTAGTAGATTTTATAGTGGAATGTACTGGCCCAAGCGACAACATTGACAAGGAGACTCGACCGTGGCTACTGTATGTCGATGGAGCATCGAGTGCAAATGGCAGTGGGGCAGGTATAGTCTTAGTATCGCCGGAAGGGAGATCATTAGAATACTCTTTGCGGTTTGGGTTCCCTAGTTCAAACAATACAGCAGAGTATGAAGCTCTAGTTGCTAGAATAAAGCTAGCAGAAAGATTACAAGTTCACCACCTAGTGGCACATAGTGATTCTCAATTGGTGGTGAATCAGTTTAATGGACAATATGAGATTCGAGAGCCGATGCTGGTTCCTTACCTAAAGAAAGTCCAATCTCTGGCTCAGACTTTTGAAAATTTTCAGTTGATATAAATTAACCGGTCTGAAAACACACATGCAGATTCACTGTCCAAATTAGCTTCCTCCAATGAGACTGAAGGAAGAATGATAAAGGTGGAGAGACTCGAACGACCTAGCATTGAAGAAATCGAAGTGTGTAAAGTTGAAGTGGGGGATGATTGGAGAACCTCATTCAAATAGTATCTCACTGAAGGTACACTCCCACAAGATAAGGAGGAAGCTCGGCGTTTAAGGATACAAAGGGTAAAATTCACAATGATAAACGGGGAACTGTACAAAAGAGGGTATTCATCGCCTTTGTTGAAATGCTTGGGGCTTGAACAAGCTAACTATGTCCTGGTTGAGGTACATGAAGGGATTTGTGGTGAACACTTGAGAGCTAGAGCTCTTGCCTCTAAGATATTACGATCGGGATTTTATTGGCCAACGTTGAGAAAAGATGCAACGGATAAAACTCGCAAGTGTGACAAGTGCTAGAGGTTTGCACCAATAACTACGGTCCCAATGGCTCCGCTCCAAAGTACAGTACAACCAACTCCGTTTGCATAATGGGGGTTAGACATTCTAGGGCCTTTTCCCTTAGCTACGGGCCAAAGAAAATTTTTTTTGGTGGCTACCGATTACTTTACGAAATGGATTGAGGTAGAACCTTTAGCCACAATCACAGAGAAAAAAGTCGAGGCAATGGTGTGGAAAGATATTATCTGCAGGTTCGGGATCCCACGGGTCTTAAATGCTGACCATGGAAAGCAGTTTGATTGTGATGCCTTTCGTGAGTTCTGCAAACGTCTTGACATCCAGCTAAGGATATCTTCTGTATCATATCCTCAGGCTAATGGACAAGCTGAAGTCAGCAACCGAACCATCCTTCATGGGTTAAAAACCAGACTGGATAAAGCCAAAGGAGCATGGGTAGACGAATTGCCTAGTGTCTTATGGGCATATCGTACTATTAGTCGAGTATCAACTGGAGAAACACCGTTTAGCCTTGTATACGGCACTGAAGCATTGATTCCTGTGGAAATTGGAGTACAGTCATCCAGGGTAGTGCCTTTAGTGGAAGAGAACAACTCACGAGGGCTAAGGGAAAACCTGGATCTGCTTGACGAACATAGAGAGACTGCAGCTATCCGGTTGGCATCCTACCATCAAAGGGTGTCCAACTACTACAACAGTCGGGTAAAAGATAGACCAATGTCTGAGGGAGATTTGGTGCTCAGGAAGTCACACATTATCAATGCCTGGAAGGAAGACAGAAAGTTTAGAGCCAACTGGGAGGGTCCATATCGAATCAGACGAAGGATTGGGCCCAACACCTGCATCCTAGAGACCCTACAAGGGAAGAAAATAGGAAAGACATGGAATTTAAATCATTTGAAACTGTATTTGAATTAATCATTATGTCTTCTTTCTTGATTTTTATATTCCCGCAATTTTATTTGTGTGTACTGTCACAAGATACTATCATTATGCAGAACTATTTCTCTATTATATCTCTGACTTTTATGAGTATAAATCTTGTGATAGGATACAGATAAGCCGTAAGAGCCTGAGGCGCAATAGCGTCACTGTGGCCAGGCGTATAAAATCAGATGAGCCGTAAGAGCCTGAGGCGCAATAGCGTCACTGTGGCCAGGCGTATAAAATCAGACGAGCCGTAAGAGCCTGAGGCACAATAGCGTCACTGTGGCCAGGCGTATAAAATCAGACGAGCCGTAAGAGCCTGAGGCACAATAGCGTCACTGTGGCCAGGCGTATAAAATCAGATGAGCCGTAAGAGCCTGAGGCGCAATAGCGTCACTGTGGCCAGGCGTATAAAATCAGACGAGCAGTAAGAGCCTGAGGCGCAATAGGTCACTGTGGCCAGGCGTATAAAATCAGACGAGCCGTAAGAGCCTGAGGCACAATAGCGTCACTGTGGCCAAGCGTATAAAATCAGACAAGCCGTAAGAGCCTGAGGCGCAATAGCTCACTGTGGCCAGGCGTATAAAATCAGACAAGCCGTAAAAGCCTAAGGCGCAATAGCGCCACTGTGGCTAGGCGTAAAAAATCAGTCGAGCCATAAGAGCCTGAGACGCAACTGCGTCATTGTGGTCAGGCATTGCAGACAAAGAAACCGTAAGAGCTTGAGACGCAATTGCGTCACTGTGGCCAGGCATCCAGAAAAAAAGGTATGTTGACATACGTAATTCTTTCTAAAAATTTATCTTTTTATCAAGAATTGGGGAGCATACATGGATAGATAAACACACGAGTCAAACCAGTATACAGATAAATGATAATAGCAAAAGTCAAATGAACATAAGCAATATGAAGTTTGAACAGATAAACTTTATTTATAAAATCAAGAAAATCTTTACAAGCAAAGTACGAACTATGAATAAATTCATAAATATGAATAAGTTTAATAACAAAATACTCAAAAAGAAAAATAAATCAATCCGCATGATCTGGTGGCGGGAGATCATATGCCGTTGGACCCTCACAATCTGGAGGCTGGTGACTAGGAACTGATAGATCTTCTCCATCCAGATCATCAAGAGCACCAATGGGTTCGGGTTGGGCTCACGAGCTCTCAAGGACCGGTCAGGTTCGCCAAATCATCTAATGCAGCGTTCTTCAAAACCTCATCAGCAGTTTCGACGTCAGGTTCATACTTGGTCCAATCAAGAGCCTCAAACTCCATCGCTTCAAGAGTATAAAGAAGCTCAGGAAATTCCTCACCTTCCCTATGCTTTTCCAACCAGGATCGGGCAAGATAAAAACCATACTTCACATAGGGCACTGAGAAATCTTCCTTATGTCTCAAACAGTCTTTGGAAAACCTATACTCCTTCACAGCTTCAGCCTGAATACTGTCAATCTCGACCTGATTAAGGGAAGGAGTGGCTCGACTCTCCAATTCAGCAACATATTGCTCTAGTTGCTAATTATGATCTGTCAAGGAATCAAACTTTGACTGTATGGTATCCAGCTCTGTCTGTTTTTGCTGAAGGTCTTCCTTAAATTTGCTAGATCTAGCAGTCTTAACTATAAGATCCCCCTTCGCAAGAGATAATTCTTGAAGCGCCTTTGAAAGTCGCTCCTCCAAATCTCGTACTACCCCTGGCAGCCCAGATAACTGATTATTGGCATTCTTTAATTCCATATTGCTGTCCTTTAATTCCTGGATCTCCTTGTCGGCTCGTTCACGATAAGCTCGATGCTGAGCGTTATTGACTATAGTCCTTTAAGCAAGCTGAAAGGAAGCACAAAAATTTAGACCGAAAGTAAAATGAAGAAAAATAAAGTAAGGGGAAAGTCTGCAAATTACCCTAACAGTGTCACGACCCAAATTACCTAAAAATCAGAGTAAATTTTTCGCTTTTTTATTTATTATTTAATTCTTACCTTTCTCTCGTCGTGACCATCCTACAAACAGTTGGGCTATGATTCGGTGTTAGTCACCTCACACTATTACCAATTCCATTTCCATAATCACATTTATATATCAGAGTTTACCATCTTTGACTTTAATTAAATACATACTCAATGGTATTTATAACTCTACATCCCCAACATCATTTCCGTTTACAGTATTGTGCATTACATATTTAGATACAAAACTATACAAATGTGTATACCTGTCTCTCGATGGGAAGCAGCGGATACCAATACATGCAAGTCCTCAGCCGCTTACTAATTTCTGTGAGTGCTCTGAAAAGATGGGAAAATAAGGGGGTGAGCAAACCACACGCTCAGTAAGGCAATTATGCAAGTAAGTAGATAGCTCCACTATCTACATGCTCATAATGCCATGCCCTTAAATCCATTTCTTTTCATTTAAAATTTCACGCACAAAGTCATGCATATTCAATGCCATAGTTTATCCAAAACTATTTGTGCATATATAAATCATGTAATTCATGCATTCAAAGCATTTTATGTGACATCATTAAATCATACTTAGCATGAATTAAAACAAGATCATGCATTCTTTCATGTCATGTAAGACAAATCATGAATTCGAAATGAAAGCATTGAAAACATCATCATGCTACTACATTCAGATCATTTCATTAAAACTGTAGTATAAACTGACCCTTCCGAGTCAATCATCTCATAAAACAATTCAATAAATTTCATTATAAAATTTCAGTTATAAAACCACCCTTCTTTCAGGGTCATATGTCATAAAATAATGAAATCATAAAATCGTCAAATCGGGGGCCTGACCCCTCCTTCGGGTCTACCCTAGCCTAACAGACCACAAGTTATATCATGTGAGACAATCAGGTAATCATCAGTAACATCGAGGACTATGGCCATATCCTAGTGATCCCTGGCAACACGGTACCTAGTGTGCGGGGTATCACACCTGAAACGGGAGGTGGGTCGTCCTACCCTCCAGAACAACATAACACCAGGATTGCGAGGGCAAGGCTTGCTGCCTCGTGGCTAATGCCACTCCACTGCAACAATCCCCACGGTACAGCGTACTCCGCGTGACATACACGGTATAAAGTACTCCGTGAACCCAAGCTCAGTCAGGGGTGCCTGTAATAGGTCTTATCCACCCAAATCATCTCTGTCTCAGAATGCACGTGTGAGCATATCATCTCACTATGACACACAGTCTACAGGAGGCTCCAACACGGCTATATGCATGTAATATTAATCCCTGTGCGAGCGAAGCTCAAGCACGGCTCCATGCATATTCATGATATCTGAAAACCTCGTGCGAGCGAAGCTCTAGCACGGTGTCATGAAAATCAGTAAAATCTGCGTACGAGCAACGCTCCAGTACGACTTAAACTGATTATAAATTCAAGTAAAATCCACGTACGAGCAATGCTCTAGTATGGATATGTATAGAAACTTAGTGAAAACCTCGTACGAGAAAAACTCCAGTACGGCATTCAAATGAATTATAAAAACCATATAAAACTTTGTGCGAGCAACGCTCCAGCACAAATGAATGCTTAAGTAAATCAAATCTCGTGCGAGTTATACTCCAGCACGGCTTTATGCATAATTAAATCAAATCTCGTGCGAGTTACACTCCAGCACGGCTTTATACAATATCGAATCAAAACAGGATGCGAGCTAAGCTCCAGCATCTCTCATGCATGTCAAATCATTAAAACTAGTACGAGCAATCACTCCAGCACCATTTTATGCATACCACGTCAAAACAAATCAAAACATGTCAAAACAGAGTGCGAGCTAGGCTCCAGCAGCTCTCATTTCACAATAATAAAAATCAGTGCGAGCACCATGCTCTAGCACATTTCATGCATATGATGTCACAAGTCGGTACGAGCAACTGCTCAAGCACATTTATGCACATTCACAAACGCAGATATAGTGCGAACTACGTGTCGGCACTATCTGTTTCCATATAAACTTGATAGTTGGCCGTTTTCCAAAGAAATTTCCATTTAAATATTAATAACACCTACGTAGTGTTATTTTGGGAAACTTATGCAATTATTGGTCAATCTATCGATTTACTTTGATTAAAACCAAGAAAATTCCTTAATCATTAAAATCCTTAAATCATGCATTTCATGCATGTCATGCTTTCACCATCCTTAGATGAACTTCCCTCAATAGGGGTAAAATAGACATTTCACCTATTTCGATCCTTAAAAATTATTTAAACCACTTTTAGGATCATCATACAATAACAGAGAATACATACATAATCAGTGTATACAAAATCTATTAAAATATGCGTAGCTACCTCTAGCTACTCACATAATTCCCTTACCTCATTTATCTGTACAGTCTGACCTTTCCACTGATGACTCGTCATGCAGTCCGATTTGCTCCGAATCCAAATCAAATCTCCGGCACTGCGGATAAATGTTCATCAGGTCAAATACAATACTATTAATTGTATCTCATATTTTTCTGTGCTTAATTTAAATCATTGGGCCCGTTTACCCATATTGGGCCCGATTGTACCATAATGGGCCTTAATCGACCTTAAGCCCATTTACTACACTTTATCGAGGCCTATTGGGCTCATTGGGCCCATCAGTAATTTATTTAGCCTCGTTCTAAATTCTCAGATATCTCAATTTAATATTTACGACAATTTATCTCAATTTTCCAGAATTTAATTCATTTATGCGGAAATTAAATCCATAATTTATGCGTTAAATATCAATCACGCATAACGATGTAAAATTATCGTAAATAAGAGTTACTTACCCGAGATTCCATGATAGTATGTGAATCGAGGCTGTCTCGAGCTCTTGGTGGATGCCAATTGTCGAGCTACACAATTTAATATTTTTTTGGGTAAATTTTCAGTCGAAAAATAATCAAATTAATTATTCCAAAAATTAAATCGGTCAATTTGACGGCTTATCGACTTACCCGAAACTCGATTGCATCACTGAAATTTTCTCCAATTTTTCCTCTTTTTCTTTTTCCCTTTTTCTTCCTTTTTTCCTTCTCTTTTTGGCTGAACCGGTCCGGTCCGGTTCAACCCGGTTCGGACCGCCAGTTCGGTTCGGTCAGTTAAGTCTGGTTCGGCCGGTTCAGACAACATTTGGTCGTGTCGGTGCCGTCCGGCCGGTTCCCGGCGTGATTCCGCCACTAATCGGCACGCCACGGCCTGGGCTTCCTAAATCGGGCCTCGGCTGGGGTCGAATCGCAGCCATCGTCGGTGAATCAAAGCTTCTCTCCCGCGGTCCTCTTCCGTCGATCCGGCATTTTTCGTCGTTCTCGGCGCGCGTGCCGGCTGCCGGTGGTTACCACGAGCATCGTCGACCTTCGTCGGCCCTCGCCTGGGGTCCCTGGTCGTCGGTGGTGGCTCGCCGGTGAGTCTCTCTTCGATCTCGGCTTTCGCCTTTTGCTTTCGTTTCTTTGTTTCGTTTTCCTCTCTGTTTCAGATTGCATTTTCGTTTTTTTTTCACATTTTATTTATTTATTTATAATTTATTTTTAATAATATATTATTCATTAAAATATTATTAAAAATCCAAAATATCCCAAAAATATTCTTAAAAAATTCTATTTAATTTATTAAATCAATTAATTAATTTCTCGGTATTATTTCAAATTTTTGATATATTTTTTGATTATTTTCGGGATTATTTTTCGATACGAAAATTTCGATTTATTCCAATAAATTCATATCTTGATCAATTTAACCCGAAATTTAATTATTTCTTCATTATTGATCAAGATTTCTCAATCTCACATTTTTAATTAAATTTTCTTGTCTCGATTAATATCGAATTTTGATCTTTTGACCATTTTACCCTTGCACGTGTTCGGGGATACCATTTTAATCCTTTTGCATTTTTTAAATGCACTCAAAAATATCAGGTCTTACAAACAGTCTCCAGATCAGCTAAATCCTCTCCTTCCAGAAAATTTGAAACAGTCGACTCTCATCCCTAGGAAGGATGGAGGCCCAACCTAAGCGAGATGCTACCCCGGGCGTATCTAAAGTATCGTTATCTAACACCCCAGGGTAGACTCGAAATTCGGCCCCCTTCATTCTGTAGCCCCCGTCTACTTGATATGACCTCGTATCAACAGGGCCTATCTTAGGAAGGATAGGCTTGGTGGACATAGAGGATTCCACATATAGGTGCCTCCGATTTTTTCGACTGGGCAAAGTCACATTACATTTAGCTCTTTCTCCTGCCTGAGGTCTATCCGAGAAGCCGGAGGATCTCCTAGAATGAGAAGAAGTCCTCCCTTCACCTTGGGAAAGGGCTCTTGATTCCCCTTCAGGTTGTTAAGTCGGAGCAGGAAGAGGGGTTGTTTGCCTAGGAGGAGGATTCCGGGCTCGAGATACCTCTCCAGAAGCGACCACAGCGGAACAGGGTCTCTTTTCAACGGGTTCACTAGAGGAACCTTCTTGCCCCCTTCGACAGACCAAGGAACGGCTGATACTACTCATTTCTGCAAAACAAGAAGCCACAAAATTGTTAGAAATGTTGTACAAACAAATAATAATGAAGTATAAAACATAAAAGGGTTACCTTCAGGAGAATTAAGAAACTCCTGAAGGGAATCTATCGCTAAATCCTCGTCATCAGGGAGAACCATAAAAGTAGAACCAAATTCAGCCCACTCACCCACATCCTCTAAGGGGTCACCTTCGAGGCTAGATTCCCTAGGATTTGATTCAAGAGAAACAGAAGGATTAACCACATTATCACCTCCTATGCCCTAACCAGCAGAGGCTAAGTTTTCAGATGGCAAAAACTCGTAAAGATTGATCAGCCTATCAACTAATAGCTGATTGATAGTTGGAGACAACTGTTTTCTTAAGGTGGTAATACGAGGGCTTTTGGGGACACTATGCTTTGCTCCCCATCTAGTAGGGAAGTTAAGACCCTCAGGCACTTCCACTACAAGCCATTCCGATTCGAACCTATGGAGTTTGTTGGGGAGTTTATCAAATAACCTATTCTCAAACCCGGGTTCGAACACTCTTTGAAGAGAATATGGGATTAAGCCAGAACTACCCCGAAGCCTGAAGAAAGTATAAAACAAAGGGAGAGTAGGAATGACGCCCCTTATGTGGCAATGCACGTCAAATCCAATTAATTGCATCCAACTATGAGGATGTAATTGGCTAGGGGAAATCCCTTGTTCCCTTAAAAAAGAAATCCCTAAGTCAAAAATGGAGAAACGAAAACCTAGCTCTATGGAGACCCTAAAAATGGCTACTCCACTTGCTACGCTACGTATACTTCTCTCTTCTAGGGTAGGAAGCCTATAGAAATACCCTTCGGGTAATGGGTATCTACGTATAATATCTTGAAGATCAAACTCAGTCAAAGTCGATCCAGGTCCCAACTCCAAATGTTTTCCTACACTAGGACCAGCCATTCTAGGGGCGACAGACTCTATGGGCGACAGACTCTAGTGGCGACAGAGTATTGTTTGGCGACAGACTCTAGGGGCGACAGAGTATTCTTTTGGCAATAGACTCTAGGGGCGACAGACTCTAGCGACGACAGAGTATTGTTTGACGACAGACTCTAGGGGCGACAGACTTTAGGGGGGCGACAGAGTATTGTTTGGCGACAGACTCTGAGGGGCGACAGAGTATCTGTGGCTACAGAGTTATACGTTAATGTAACGAGAGTGGCGACAGAGTTGCACGATCTTTATACGTGAGTGGAGACAGAGTGTGTGAAGGGTCGTGACAGAGTTTACCTAGTGTGCGACAGAGTGGCGACAGAGTAAGCGAGGGAATTGCGATTGCTATGCGACAGAGTTTAACAGTTTCTTAAACCATCTGCGTTGTACCTTACTTTTATATAGTCGCGACAGAGATGGCTGAAACGTGGCGTCTTCACCACAGTTTAAAAACTCTCTCGTAGATAAAACGTTTAGTCCTTAACAACTATTCTAGAAAGACATAATCCTCTTATTATACTCTTACATAGGGAAATTCCCTATGAAAGAGTGGGGAGCAATTGATAGAGATAATTTGTCCCAGCCCAGTCACGCGCTTGGGCTCCAAAATACAAAAGACCCAAAATAATAAAATTTTGGGGCCCACACAAATATGAGTCATGAGCTCATTAAAAGCAACTCAAAAATATCTATAAATACCCCCAGGTATGATCAGAAAAATCATAATCTCTTTTTTGCTTACTAAAACTCTGCTGAAACAGTCTTCTGACTTAAGCATCAGAGTGCGCGTATAGGGACAGATCCCTGCGCCTCTCTGACTTTCACTATTTTTGCAGAACATTCAAGACACGTAAAGAAGATTACATCATCATCATTCTCATTATTGTTTAAGGCAACAACAATAATAATGAAAAAAATAGAACTTTCATATCCAATCATAAAAATTTACTGTAATTTTTTAATAAAATTTTATATTTTGAAAATATTATACAATAATTTTGTTATCAATATTTTTAAATAACTTTTATAATGTACATAATTAACTTACCATGAAATCATTAATTTTTCTTTCCATTGCGCAAATAAATTTTCAAAATATTTATTGCTAAACCATTCTTTCTATCATATATTATGATATTGACAACTAGCGGAATCAATAATTGTGCAAATATTTTTCTCTTTTTAGTCTCAACTACTTTTATAACAAAATCATTAAATCTTTTTAATTTTGAAAGCCCAACAGCGCGCATATATATATATATATATATATATATATATATATATATATATAATTTTGAAGTTAAGCTCAACTATGAAAAGTTTCTTAGAAAAAAATTTAAGATATAATTTTAAAATTTTTTGGATGAGAGAGAGAGCTTGGCCCACCTCTACCGAGGCCTTAAGGACTGCCCTGCTTAAGCATGTAAACTGATAAGAACACCATGTGACAGAGAAAGGTGGCTATCCTGTGCACTTAGGAAAGTGTGGCCAGCCATCAATGGCATTTCATCATTTCACCACCTACCTTACCTAAATTCATTAATAAGGCATTCAAGCACTAGCGTTTACATATTTGTCGCAGCTAGAAGAAGGAAGAACCGAGTGAGGATGGAGAAAAGTGAAAAGGGTACTGGTATGGCTGTTGCTTCAAGGTCTCCAATAGCTTTGATGGGGTCGTCAACACTTGAAAGTGAAGACGTGAACACCAGCATGCGAACTGCCGAGACCACGCTGCGGTTGGTGCCAATGGCTTTAGGTGTTGCTGCACTAGTTGTCATGCTCAAGAATTCTCAATCCAATGAGTTTGGCTCTGTTTCCTACTCAGATCTTGGAGCTTTCAGGTACTAATTCAATACCTCTAACGTTATTTACTAGTTGATCAGTCATTCTTTTTCTTCTTCTTTCTTTTTTTAATCGACTGTAGCCTGTAGGTGCATGTATATTTTCCTATTTTATTTAAAGAGTTAAATTTAAGTTTTTAAATTTTCTTTTTTTTTCCTTCAAGAAAATAAAATAAAAATTATGTTCTTAGTTTCCAAATAAAAATCATGTTCGAATCTCCTTTTCTTTTCTTTTAAAAATGGTCTTAATGCACTCTTTCAAATTGATTATGTTACAATTTTAAAAATACTAAAATTTATCAAATTAATTATTGTTAGGACAAAGGAAAAAATATCTAATCCTTCTAACTAGCTAAGCACAAATCTTAAAGTACTTAATAATATCCTACGACAAGATTTTTTTTTTTAAAAGTCAAACTTATGATTTAATCTTTTGTACAAAGATAACTTTCAAATCAAATTTGATTGTTCTCCAACTTATAAGACAGCTGCTATCTTTGGTTTATGTCATATACATGTATACATAGATTATTAAAATTGCAATCTTGCCGCCATTTGTATGCTTCATAAATATATATTTTTAATAATAATTTTTTTTACTTTCATTAAAATCAATCACATCATCATCCAAACTAAACTAGTAAACACTAGAAAAATGGCATGCGTTGTTCCATAATTGTTTAACTTTGGCATCAAACATTAACTTGTTTGTAAATCGCAGGTATTTGGTGCATGCAAATGGAATTTGTGCCGGCTATTCCCTTCTTTCAGCTATTATTGTAGCCATGCCTCGTCCCTCAACAATGCCTCGAGCTTGGACTTTCTTCCTCCTAGATCAGGTCAATTAAACTTCTATGTATCTGGTGAATTACAGATCAGCATCATAATATTGATATGCTTTAACATTCAGATTCTAACATACATAATCCTGGCTGCTGGTGCCGTGTCAACGGAGGTGCTCTACCTGGCAAACAAAGGCGATAAAGCAATCACTTGGAGTGCGGCCTGTGGAACATTTACCGGTTTCTGTCATAAAGCCACAACATCAGTAATCATTACATTTGTTGTAGTAATTTGCTATGCAGTGCTGTCGCTGATTTCTTCCTACAGACTTTTCAGCAAGTATGATGCCCCTGTGAACCATCCCAGCAAGACAATTGAAGCTACAGTCTTCCATGGTTGATATATAATATAATAATATTACTGTTTAATTAGTTTCACTTGCTGATTTATAATAAGAATAGCCTGCCTCTGGAATGTTTGTGATATATGGTTAATAGAGGTGCTCACTTTCGGTAATCAGACTGCTTACCTGAATCCATTTTATGTTGTATAGTTAATTTATTGTGTGTAATGCCAAAAATGAAAGACTGATATCAGACGCCTAGTGAAAAATAAGGTGTGCAGTACGATGGGACATGGGAGGGCTCATAGGCTTAGCTTCTTACCACAATGTGATCAAGTATCATTTTGGTGCAATAGCAAACAACTCGAGCGATTGCGCCAAAAAATTTGCCCCGAGACTCCCAACTCGCGTAGGAGGGGAACGGTTCTGGTTTCTTACCATTTTGAAATTATTATTTCGTTTAATTGTACCCTTACATTTATAATTTTAAGATTAAAATACTTATAATAAATTAAAAAAATTCATTCCTACCCATTATAATAAATTTTTATCTGATTGTACACTTAAATAATTATTGTTTTTTCCTAAAATGCTCCTTAACTTAAGAAACTTTATAAATTTTTAAGATTTTAAATGTCAAATAATATTAAAATATGTATGAAAAATAGTATTTTTATTTGGGAAAAAGAAAATTCAAATCCTACTCTTAGAGGAGAGTTCATGTACCTAGCTTTGATTAATCGTTACAATATTCTCAATCTCATAAATGCAACAATTAATATTTTACAATAACTGTTATTTTAATCTCATTGTAGATAATCTCATTTATCATTCAATCCTAAAGTCAGATACTTATACAGAAAAAAGTTGAAATTTGATTTTTTTTTCGTTAATTTATAGATAACGTACATACATAGGCTAAATTATAACAAAACTACCTTCTAGTTTGAACCAAAATAAATATAACCCTCAAGTTAAAAATTTAAGATTTAATCATTTTTTATTTTTCTCTGTTATGATGAAGTTTAACACCACTAATTATATTTTTTATTGTTCATATCTTTTTCATTTTTTTCTTTGTTTCATTTCTAAAAATTTTTCTTTAGAAAGACTCTAGAACTTTTTTATTCTTTCTCCCTCTGATCCTCTGCAACCATTTCTCATTCTTCTTCCTTGTCATGGCTAATGATAGTCATGATTTGACATGGTTCCAACTTGATGTCTTAGTTACATCCTTTATTTTAATTCGATAACCTTATCTCTTTAGAACCATTTTCTTTGTAAGATCTTTGAAGATGGTAGAAGCATCAACTATTAGAGAAGAAGTTGATATATATATATATATATATATATATATATATATATATATATATATAATATTATTGAAGAATCTGTTTTCTTAAGTTTTAATAATGAAAACATGTTTTTAAATCCAAGTAATACGTATGTGTTAAAAAAGGTTTTAAAAGTATGAAATTAGGTTCGAAATGAAAGAAATTTTGTTTTGATCAATTTGGTTTTGGACAGTTAAATGCTCAAGATGAGCAGTTGAATGTTCGATGGAGAATTCGGTTCTATTTGAAAAATGACCTAGGATAGTTGAATGCCAAAAAAGGGCAATCGAGTGCCCTAAGGTAGTTACACGCTATACTCAAACGTCTAAATGTCATTTTGGAAACTAAAAAAAATAAAATCGCTGGACTTTTTTTTTTATTCGAAAAGTAATGATTCTTCACCCAAAAGATGGTTAATTATGAAAAAAAATTTCTAATACTGATTGAGGTTTATAAATATTTTCATTAACTTTATTTTCTCACAACTTTACATACAATCATTTTTGAATTTTGAAAATTTCATTCTACTCTTCTTTCACTCTTTTTTGGTTAGTTGGTCGAGTGAGTTCAAAGAGAATTTTAGACTATGTGATGATTAAGCATGATCCTGTAAATGGTTTTAATATTATGTTGTTTAATTGTTTATTCCGCTGCCCTTATGTTTTTGATTGAAAATGAATCGAGGCCAACACGGTTTGCTTTTGGTAGATGTTATTGGAGTGGTGCGCTTTGGGATAGGAGTGGTTTGTTCTGTTGATTAATAATATTATATGAAACGTGAAGAGGAGATTTAGTCATATATATGTGTGTATGGTTAGGTTCACTCTTCACTTTTATATATATATATATATATATATATATATATATATATATATATATATATATATTTATATGACTAAGTCTCTTCTTCACTTCTCATATAATATTAGTATCTATTCATTGAGAGCCACTTGAAAAATAAAAAGATGAAGAAGAAGAAGAATGATCTTGATAATTTTGCTTTCGCTTTCAACAATGTTTGCCTATACAAGTATATATATTTAATTACTTGTAATTCTTTCGTGTTATAATTGTAAACATCACAAATTTCCTACATTTAGATTAGATTATATAAAAACAAAAATAATAAATTTTAATGGAAGTATGAATATTCGTTGTAGGGCTCGAGCACTATAGGAACCGAGAAGTCCATGAATGACAGGGAAAATCGAAGCTACAAGAAGTTATGAAGCAAATGTAAGCATGGAGGGATCGAAAATAAATTTGATGTAAGAGCATATATCGGGATCTATGAGGAATGATAAAATCCCAAGGATATTTTATTTTCGAAATAATGAGAATTTCATGAAGACATGAATATTGTGTCATTGAATAATTTTACGAGAAGGAAATGTGTATATATATATATATATATATATATATATATATATATATATATATATATATATATGTGTGTGTGTGTGTGTGTGTGTGTGTGTGTGTGTGTGTGTGTATATATATATGTATGTATATGTATATTTATATGCTAGGAAAAATTTAAAATGGATAAATAATGATATATATATATATTGTAATGTGTAGTATGTATTATATAGGTAGTAATAAAACAAAAAAAAAATTAAAGCATGATACAATTAAAATAAAATGGAAACAAAACAAATGAAACAAAAAAAATATAACAATGACAATAAACAAACAATTAATATATATTAATATAATGTATAAACATATATTAATAATATAAAATATAAAATATATATAATATAATATTAATTTATATATATAATATAGTGTACGGGATTGGCTTAAAAAAGAAGCCAATCCCGCACCTGGAAATGTAAAAAAAAAAACGAAGGAGACCAAATTGAAAACAGAGGGGAGCTGGGCGGGAAACCAGGAAAGAAAAGGAAAGAGGGAGCTGCTCGGCTGGATAAGAAGAAGGAAAGGAAGGAAGAAGGAAAAGAGAGAAAAGAAGAAAGGAAAGGAAAGGAAGAAGGGCTGATCGGGAAAGGAAGGAGGGCTGGTCGGGAAAGGAAGGAAGGAAGAAAGAAAAGAGGAAAAGAAAGAAGAAGGAGCTGGGCGAGAGAGGAAGAAAAGAAGAGAAAGGAAGGAAAAAAAAGGAAAGAAGAGAAAGAAGAGAAGAGGAGAAAGACTGATCGGCCAGGAGAGAAAAGAAAGAAAGGAATAGGAGGGAAGAAGAAGAAGAAGAAGAGAAGAGGAAACCGAAGCTGGGAGCAGGGCCACAAGGAAGGGAGAGAAGAAATTGAAGCTGACGGGGGCAGAAAATGGGGCTGGAAATTGAAGCAAATTGAAGTAAACAGCAGCAGACCAAGAGGCAGGGGAGACCGACGGGAAGAAGAAGACCAAAATTGGAGAGGCTGAAACCGAGAAGCAGAGCAAACCGAAGAAGAAAACGAAAGCAGAAAACTGAAGCTGGAACCGAGAGCCACGGACTGAAAAAAAAAAAGAGAAGAAACAGAACCGAGGAAGAGAGCTGAAGGAGGAAGAAGAAAAGCAAAAAAAAAAAAAGGAAAAGAGAAGAAGAAAGGAGGAAGTTAGGAATTGGAAAAAGACAAAGGTAAAATATATCTATACATGTATGTATATTTAATGTACATGTAGATATATGTGTTGTAGATACAAGCATGTTAGTGTAGATTTAATTAGACCAAAAAAATGAGAATGATGAGAAGTAGGCAAATATATATATATATATATATATATATATATATTGGTGTATATACATATGGGTGTATATAAGATAAATGTGTATGTTAGTATATGTACATACAAAGAATGTATACTTGTGATAAGGAAAAAAATGGAAAACAAATAAAAAAAATATATATAGGAGTGTATATATATATATATATATATATATATATATATATATATATATTTATGTGTATATACATGTAGATGTATATAATAAAGGTATATGTTAATATTTGTATGTACAAAATATATAATAGTAAAGAAAATATATAAACGTGTGTGTTGGCCTAGGTATGTACAATAATACGTACACACGAAGTAGTAACGAATAGGTTACGATTTTAACGCAATTCGGACAATTCGTATGAATAGGGTGCTAAGTATACAATTTCGGTGTAGGTGATTATAGAAGGAATTAAAGGAGGTACTAGGAGGCGTCACCACTCGAATTTGAGATTTTCGATAGATCGAGGTAAGGGGTACTGTTTAACTTAGTTTTGATAATGCATTCTTGTTTCATCGATAAAAGATTTTATGATGGTGCATCTAACTTGAAATGATTTATCAATACTTTCATACTTGTGAAACTGTATGCGAAGTATGTTTTAATTTGTCGAAATATTCCCTGAGTACCTTCCATGATATGAAATGAATTTTCATAAGGTATGAAACGTATGGATGTTTTACATTTATTTATGTTTTTATATCCATATCGTTAAAAATCTTTTGACAATTTCAAAAGTATTTAAGAAAAGAAATTTGTTTTAGAAAGGTGATTGTGGGGGCCACCTCTTGAGTCTTGCGGGAACAAAGTGCCACACAGTCTTTTTGTTTTATGAAAGAGTTATCATATTACAAGGAATTCGATTTTATTACTCAATATGAGTTTATGGGTTATAAAACCCAAGAAAGATTTTGAAAACTCTGTTTTAAGACTATAGGCTTCATGCATGGTTACTTCTTGTGGTGTTCCGACTCCACCACTTGGGTGCCGGTACGTAGGGCCCCTTTAGCACTTAACTCAACCTATGTGGAAGATGTCATGCTACTGGTGGTTTATGATGATGTTTTCGGTAGTATCTCGTGCCCACGCAGCACACAAATATGTTTCCCACGCGGAGAGTGCCATTAGTGCCCGTGTTCTGGTCCTAGCTGGGTGCTAGTGAATGTAAGTGAGATATATACTACCCATATTTTACGAAAGAGCTGTACGATCCTGATCCAGTCTACAGCCCCCTTACCATGGCCATAGGTATGATGACTCTCTACGGAGAATGACACGTTTCGCAGACTTAGTTATAGCCTAGTCTCCTCGAGGTGATTATGAATATCGACTATGATGAATGAATATGTGTTTTCATGAAATGTTTATGAAATGATTATGAAATATTCATGAAATGTTTATGAAATGATTATGAAATATTCATGAAATGTTTATGAATTGATTATGAAATGTTCATGAAATGTTTATGAAATGTTCATGAAATGTTTACGAAAGGTTTATGTAATGTTTATGAAACGTTTATGAATCCGATGGTTTTAAGAACTCATTCATGAACAATGAAAAGTTGTAAAATGGTTAAGCATGTTACTTGTTTTAAAGACACTCATGCTTTATGACTTTTTATGATGATTATGCATGAAATGACAATTTATGTATTTCATTAAAGTATCATTCTATGATCGATTTTACATGCTTTTATATATCAGAACTGTTTTAAAAGTATATCTTATTGGGTTTTTCCCCAAAAGCTCACCCCTCTACCTTCAGATCATTTGCAGTGAATCTATAGGCGTTACCTGCCGCATACACGACGTAGGCTGGTGGGAAAGAGCTACCCTAGGCTACTTTTTATACACGTAGAAAGGTATACAATTACATTCCTTTACCATACATATTTGTACGCACAGACATATATTGGGAATATTTTGTTGGGATGTAATTTGTAAGGAAAACGATGTAAGGATTAAAATTTTTGGGTTTAGGTTTTAAGATGATTAGTATTTAATCGAAATGGATGTATTGAGTTATAATGTGGATTTGGAAAGTATGCTTGGTAGTTGTGGGTATCTAGGATTGTTGGAAAGCATGCTTGGTAGTTGTGGATATCTAGAATTATCAAAACAATTGAATTGCAGGTGGATATGCTCATATATAAGCCGTTATGCTGTCAAAATTTTTATCGACCATATATGTCAAAATATGGAAATTAAGTATAATTACGGAAAAAGAATTAGAAAAAGTGTTTCGACACTGCACAAGAATACAACTAAGTGAATAAGGGAATAAGTGGGTAAATTAAGTTAAAAAAAAATCCCCCAATTTTCAAGGGTTAAGGGTCGTTACAGTTTAAGTGGTATCAGAGTGAAGGTTGTCTAGTACTGTCAGTGTCGAAAATAAGGCTAAAATTACATCCTAATGTCTGTGCTTGTCTGGTAGTAGGTAATGTATACCTAATGAAATTAAGACTTGATCTTTGGAATTACGCGCAGGTATTAGATCACTTGCATGATGAGTGGAAGACGTGGACGTCTTTGGAGGCAGGCTCAGCCGCCTCCACCTCCTCCACCACGGCCAGAGAATCCTCTTACTTGTATGGCTTAGTTCAAGCAGCGATTGGAGCAGCGCCTCGAGCGAGGTTTGGAGTCGATAGCTGCCGTGGTTGCTCAACATCTAGGGGCAAACGTTTCCGATTCAGCTAAAATGGTACAAATTCCTACTCCGGTGTCGACTCCTCCACAAGCACCACCTCCTCCTCCATAAGTTCCTCCAGTACCTATGGCGCCTCAGCCTCCTGTACAGGCCCGGAAGGAGGAGAGGGTTATCGGTAGGATGAGGAATTTCCTGAAGATGAAGCCTCCAACATTTAAGGGAAAAAATAGGGATAAGAGTAAGTGAACAGAGTTTGTGAGACAGGAATTCAGGAGAGGTCAACCTAAGAGGCAGAGGACAGATGAGTTTAGGACTAGGGTTGATAGGCCCACAGTTCTTGTACCTGCTCCACAGACTACCAGAGGTCCGCAGCAATATGGAAAGTTATGTAGGGAGTGCAGTAAACCCCATGAAGGTATTTGTTATCGGGCCACAATGAGCTGTTTTAGGTGTGGACAGATGGGACACCTGATTAAGGATTGTCCACTGAATAAGTTTTCACAGCCCCTAGAGCCACCACGACAACCTAAGAGGCAAACTCCCCAGAGACAAGTCCCACAGAGATGGGCTACCGCAGCAGAGAAAGTCAAGAAATTTGTCACTCATGGAAGGGTTTTTGCCTTGGACTGATATGGTGTGTAAGAATTGTGAAATCAAGGTAGGAGATAGGATCATATTAGCAGATCTAATCTGGTTGAGTATGTATGGCTTTGATGTAATTTTGAGTATGGATTGGCTAGCCACCAATCGTGTAAGTTTAGATTGTTACACCAAGACTGTAACCTTCTCCTTACCTAGTAATTTTAATGTATGCTTTGCAATTAAGGAATAAAGTGTATGATTTTGACTATTGATAAAAGTTTTTGATGAACGTGTTAATGTGAAGGTTATATTGCGTTCATCCTCGATACTAGTCGGGAATGTCCAAGTATTCAGGACATACCAGTGGTATGCGAGTTCCCAAATGTGTTTCCTGATGAACTACCGGGACTACCACTGGAGAGAGAGAGTTAGAATTCACTATAGGTTTGACACCAGAGACTCAGCCAATCTCAAAGTCTCCTTACTGGATGGACTTTGTGGATCTTGAGGAATTGAAAAAGGAGTTGCAAGAACTGTTAGATAAAAGGAAGTTCAGAAACTCATATGAGATAATGGGAAAGATAAAGAGAATGACGGAAAAGAGATCTACAAAGGAAATAGTGACAATGAAAGAACATAGTCACTATACTGGAAGAATGAATCAGGGAACTAACGGTATAAATAAGACTCTAAAGGTCGTACTGCTTACATGATTGATAAAGATAGGGCGTATTCGGAGTATAGAAACATCTATGTAAACAAGAAAAGTTTTTTGACACATGATTAAATGATTTATCAAGTTACCCCTAAACTAAAAGGAGAAGTTCTAGAATTAATTTAGCAGGTAGTATCGAATTAATTACTCAAACCACTGTACTGAGTGACCTTGCTTGGATTAGAAATGTTGAGAGAGCAATTATAAGAACTATATGAAAGGGATATTTTTGGATCGAGTGACCCACTTTGAAGTGTACTGGTGTTAAATTTTAAGGAGACTCGGAATCTCTTGGGTCGCAGTGTATTAAGAATGGGTGTAAGTAGGATTTCCCAAACAGAGGTTACATGTTAATGGGAAAAATCCAAACTATTATGAAGATTCAGAGTTTGAGATATAAGGAAACTTTAGAATATGGATTACGTATTGAGTCTAAGGATTGTAATTTCTATATTCTTATGTTTTGAATGTGAAACTTAATTGGAATAAGGAAAGAATTTTGCTATAATTAATGTACGAAATGAGACAAGCTTTAAGATGAGATAAATCTTGAATATACGAGTCATATTGGAATAAGAGATGTATGCAAGGTACAAATATCTCTGGTATGTGAAGTGATTTGGATCAAGTGATATGAATTAAGAATAAGTTCTCATTAAGGATAAATGTGAAATTGTGATAAGTTTGTGTCTCAAACGATGATGCCCTACGACAAAGGATCTTAAAGGAGTCTCATTGTTCTTGGTATACCATGCACCCGGGAAGCACTAAGATGTAGCATGATTTACGGAGGGTGTATTGGTGGGTCGGTATGAAAAGAGATGTAACTGAGTTGGTGGCCAAGTGTCTAATTTGCCAACAGATGAAGATCAAACACCAAAGACCAGCGGGGTTACTTAAGTCTCTTCCAGTGCCTACTTGGAAATGGGAGCACATTATTATGGATTTCATTATAGGTTTACCAAGGACCCGAAAGGGGCATGATGCAATCTGGGTGATCCTAGACAGATTGACTAAGAGTGCCCACTTCCTAGCCATAAAAAAATACAAACTCCTTGAGTGCCTTAGCAGAGTTGTATGTGAGAAAGATACCTTGACTGCATGGGACACCTGTGAGCATTACATCAGATAGAGATTCTCGATTCACTTCTAGATTTTGGGCTCATTTTCAAGAAGCCATGGGATCTCAGTTTAACTTGAGCATAACCTATCATCCTCAGACCGATGGTCAGTCCGAGAGGACTATTCAGACCTTAGAGGATATGCTGAGGGCGTGCGTTTTGGAGTTTAAGGGCTCATGGGATGATCATCTACCTCTCGCAGAGTTTGCTTACAACAACAGCTATCATGCTAGCATCGAGATGGCACCTTATAAGGCCTTGTATGGTAGAAGATGTAGGTCTCCAGTGGCTTGGAAAGAAGTGGGTGATAGAAGGATCTTGGCTCCCGAGTTGGTAGAACAGACAGCAGAAGGTGTTCGGATAATCTATGATAGACTTAAGGCAGCACAAAGTAGACAGAGGAGTTATACGGATAAGCATAGGCAGCCACTTGAGTTTTAGATTGGGGACTTCGTGTTTCTTAAAGTATCTTTAAGCAAGGGTATCATGCGGTTCGGGAAGAAGGAGAAGTTGAGTCCGCGCTTCATTGGTCCTTTTGAGATTCTAGAGAGAGTGGGAGACATAGCCTACAGACTTGCCTTACCACCGTAACTTTCTGGGGTACACAATGTCTTCCATGTCTCGATGTTAAGGAAGTATAATTCGGATCCCTTACACATCATTGAGTATGAGCCCTTGAGCATCCAAGAGGATATGAGTTACGTTGAGCGACCTATCCAGATATTGGACAGAAAGAAAAAGGTACTTCGATCGAAGACGATACCTCTGGTAAAGGTTTTCTGGCAACACCATCCGATTGAAGAAGCTACATGGGAGCTAGAGAGCCTCATGAAGGAGAAGTACCCACACCTATTCTGATGGACCCGAATGAATTTGGAGGACCAGATTCTTTTAAGGTGGGGAGAATGTAAACACCACAAATTTCCTACATTTAGATTAGAACAAAAATAATAAATTTTAATGGAAGTGTGAATATTCATTGTAAGGCTCGAGGACTATAAGAACTGAGAAGTCCGTGAATGACAAGGAAAACCAAAGCTACAAGAAGTGATTAAGCAAATGCAAGCATGGAGGGATCGAAAATAAATTTGATGTAAAAACTTATATCGGGATCTATGAGGAATGATGAAATCCCATGGATATTTTATTTTCGAAATAATGAGAATTTCATGAAGACATGAATATTGTGTCATTGAATAATTTTATGAGAAGGAAATGTGTATATATATGTATGTGTGTGTGTGTGTGTGTGTGTGTGTATATATGTGTGTATATATATATATGTATATGTATATATATATATATATATATATACTAGGAAAAATTTAAAATGGATAAATAATGATATATATATACCAAATATATATATATATATATATATATATATATATATATATATATTGTAATGTGTAGTATGTATTATATAGGTAGTAATAAAACGAAAAAAAAATTAAAGCATGAGACAATTAAAATAAAATGGAAACAAAACAAATGAAACAAAAAAAAATAACAATAACAATAAACAAACAACTAATATATATATATATATATATATATTATAATGTATAGATATATATTAATATAATATATATGTGTTAATATAAAATATAAAATATAATATATATATATATATATATATATATATATATATATATATATAATATAGTGTACGGGATTGGCTTCAAAAAGAAGCCAATCCCGCACTTGGAAATGTAAAAAAAAAAAAAACGAAGGAGACCAAATTGAAAACAGAGGGGAGCTGGGCGGGAAACCAGGAAAGAAAAGGAAAGAGGGAGCTGCTCGGCTAGAGAAGAAGAAGGAAAAGAAGGAAGAAGGAAAAGAGAGAAAAGAAGAAAGGAAAGGAAGGAGGGCTGATTGGGAAAGGAAGGAGGGCTGGCCGGGAGAGGAAGAAAGAAGAGAAAGGAAAAAAAAAGAAAGGAAAGAAGAGAATAGGAGAAAGACTGATCGGCCGAGAGAGAAAAGAAAGAAAGGAAGAGGAGGGAAGAAGAAGAAGAAGAAGAAGAAGAAGAAGAAGAAGAAGAAGAAGAAGAAGAAGAAGAAGAAGAAGAAGAAGAAGAGAAGAGGAAACCGAAGCTAGGAGCAGGGCCACGAGGAAGGGAGAGAAGAAATTGAAGCTGACGGGGGCAAAAAATAGGGCTGGAAATTGAAGCAAATTGAAGTAAACAGCAGCAGACCGAGAGGCAGGGGAGACCGACGGGAAGAAGAAGACCAAAATTGGAGAGGCTGACACCGAGAAGCAGAGCAAACCGAAGAAGAAAACAAAAGCAAAAAACTGAAGCTGGAATCGAGAGCCACGGACTGAAAAAAAAAAAGAAGAAACAGAACCGAGGAAGAGAGCTGAAGGAGGAAGAAGAAGAGCAAAAAAAAAAAAAGGGAAAAGAGAGGAAGAAAGGAGGAAGTTGGGAATTGGAAAAAGACAAAGGTAAAATATATCTATACATGTATGTATATTTAATGTACATGTAGATATATGTGTTGTGGATACAAGCATGTTAGTGTCGATTTCATTAGACCAAAAAAATGGTAATGATGAGAAGTAGGCATATATATATATATATTTGTGATATTGAATAATGGAAACAAATAATATATATATATATGTATATATATATATATATTGGTGTATATACATATGGGTGTATATAAGATAAATGTGTATGTTAGTATATGTACATACAAAGAATATATACTTGTGATAAGGAAAAAATGGAAAACAAATAAATATATATATATATATATATAGGAGTGTATATATATATATATATTTATGTGTATATACATGTAGATGTATAAAATAAAGGTATATGTTAATATTTGTATGTACAAAATATATAATAGTAAAGAAAATATATAAACGTGCGTGTTGGCCTAGGTATGTACAATAATACGTACACACGAAGTAGTAACAAATAGGTTATGATTTTAACGCAATTCGGACAATTCGCATGAATAGGGTGCTAAGTATACAATTTCGGTGTAGGTGATTGTAGAAGGAATTAAAGCAGGTACTAGGAGGCGTCACCACTCGAATTCGAGATTTTCGATAGATCGAGGTAAGGGGTACTATTTAACTTAGTTTTGATAATGCATTCTTGTTTCATCGATAAAAGATTTTATGATGGTGCATCTAACTTGAAATGATTTATCAATGCTTTCATACTTGTGAAACTGTTTGCGAAGTATGTTTTAATTTGTCGAAATATTCCCCGAGTACCTTCCATGATATGAAATGAATTTTCATAAAGTATGAAACGTATGGATATTTTACATTTATTTATGTTTTTATATCTATATCGTTAAAGAAACTTTTGACAATTTCAAAAGTATTTAAGAAAAGAAATTTGTTTTCGAAAGGTGATTGTGGGGGCCACCTCTTGAGTCCTGCGAGAACAAAGTGCCACACAGTCTTTCTATTTTATGAAAGAGTTATCAGTTTGCAAGGAATTCGATTTTATTACTCAATATGAGTTTATGGGTTATAAAACCCAAGAAAGATTTTGAAAACTCTGTTTTAAGACTATAGGCTTCATGCATGGTTACTTCTTGTGGTGTTCCGGCTCCACCACTTGGGTGCCAGTACGTAGGGCCCCTTTAGCACTTGACTCAACTTGTGTTGAAGATGTCATGCTACTGGTGGTTTATGATGATGTTTTTGGTAGTATCTCATGTCCGTGCAGCGCGCAAATATGTTTCCCACACGGAGAGTGTCATTGGTGCCCGTGTTCTAGTCCTAGCTGGGTGCTAGTGAATGTAAGTAAGATAGATACTACCCATATTTTACGAAAGAGCTGTACGACCCTGATCCAGTCTACAGCCCCCTTACCATGGCCATAGGTATGATGACTCTCTATGGAGAATGACACGTATCGCATGACTTAGTTATAGCCTAGTCTCCTCGATTTGATTATGAATATCGACTATGATGAAAGAATATGTGTATTCATGAAATGTTTATGAAATGTTTACGAAAGGTTTATGTAATGTTTATGAAACGTTTATGAACCCGATGGTTTTAAGAACTCATTCATAAACAATGAAAAGTTGTAAAATGGTTAAGCATGTTACTTGTTTTAAAGACACCCATGCTTTATGACTTTTTATGATGATTATGCATGAAATGACAATTTATGTATTTCATTAAAGTATCGTTCTATGAACGATTTTACATACTTTTATATATCAGAACTGTTTTAAAAGTATTATCTTACTGGGCTTTTCCCCAAAAACTCACCCCTCTACCTTCAGATCATTTGCAGTGAATCTATAGGCGTTACCTGCCGCGTACACGACGTAGGCTGGTGGAAAAGAGCTACCCTAGGCTACTTTTTTTACACGCAGAAAGGTATACAATTACATTCATTTACCAGACATATTTGTACGCACAGACATATATTGGGAATATTTTGTTGGGATGTAATTTGTAAGGAAAACGATGTAAAGATTAATATTTTTGGGTTTAGGTTTTAAGATGATTGGTATTTAATAGAAATGGATGTATTGAGTTATAATGTGGATTCAGAAAGTATACTTGGTAGTTGTAGATATCTAGGATTGTTGGAAAGCATGCTTGGTAGTTGTGGATATCTAGAATTGTCAAAACAATTAAATTGCAGGTGGTTAGGCTTATATATAAGTCGTTATGTTGCCGAAATTTTTATCGGCCATATATGTCAAAATATGAAAATTAAGTATAATTACGGATAAAGAATTAGGAAAAGTGTTTCGACACTGCACAGGAATACAACCTAAGTGAATAAGGGAATAAGTGGGTAAATTAAGTTCAAAAAAAAAATCTCCCAATTTTCAAGGGTTAAGGGTCGTTAAAATAATTATCACATAGGATTTATGAATTAATTCTTACATGATTAGCTTAAAAAAAATATAATTCTTGTATTATTAGAAAAGAATTATATACTTACAATAATATAATAGTTTGATTATGTCATTTTGATATTTATTGTTAATCTTTTAAGTTCAAGTTATTTTGGGTTCTAATTAATCAACGTTCGAATCAATTCTTGTTCATGATAATTCGGGTTCAATCAATTTAGGTTCGAATTAGATTGGCTTTGGGTCAATCTAAATTTAGATCAATTTAGGTTCGGATTAATTCAAATTAGGTTGAGTTTTTGAGTTAATATAAATTCGAGTTGATTTGGATTTGGATCCATTTGAATTCAGATTAAATAGGAATTAAGTTGACTTTTTTACTCAAAATTGAATTGGTTGGGTTTGAATTAAGATTGTATAGAAGTATTTTCAAGTCTGAGTTAATTTTTGTCATGTCTGCATGTAAATTTTTTAAATAAAAAGTTTCAAAATTGATATTTCATGAAATATGTTAATGACATGAAAGATTTTCTTCAATTTTGTTTCTTTATGTTGAAATATATATTAAAAAAATAGAAAATTGTATTAAAATATAATAAAGAGCCGCAATAACGGAACATATTTTTATCATTATTATTATTATTAGAGTTTTTTCGTTCATTTTTTTATTTTTTTTATTTTTCTTATTTTTCTTACGTATTAAAGGTAGAAAAAAAAAAGAAAAAAGAAGGAGGATTAGATTTTTTAACCTCAATAGCCAGCGAGCCTTCGTTTAATGCATATGATTAAAAGTATTTTTAAATTAGTTTTGATTTAGTTTCATCATTGGACGATGTGAAAGTTCATTTCCCTACGTCTATACGACGTATTCAAAAATTTTATTCAAAGTTGTTGTTGTCTGAAACAACAATAATAAATTGCTGACGTCCTTTATGCCACGTGTTGTCGAAATCTCTGCAAAAAAATAAAGATCAGAGGGGCGCAGGGCTTTCCCTGCGTTTGCACTCCGATGCTTAGGTCAGATCGAGAATTTGACAGAATTTTAGTAGGGAAATAGAGACTTAGTTTCACGTATCATACCTCCCCCTCTGGCGTGTCGATGGTGATTGTGCTTTTAAAGATATGAGTTTGTACCTGATTGAAACTCTCTTTCCTCATCTGTATATATTTTGATTTTCACCTTGATAATGTTACAACCATGTAGATGAGGTTGAGTTTGAATCCAACGCCAATTACTCTTTTTTGCTTATTTATTTATTTATTTATATTTAATTATTCTTGCACAACAATTGCTCCCCACTCTTTTGCTAGGTATAACATTGCGGAAGAGTACATATGTTCTCATTGTAGCCTTAGATCAAGTCCTTAAATTGTATTCTGAAGTCAAATTCTCTGGCTGTATAATTCTCAAGCTTTTATTTGAGTGCGTGGCTTACCTCGCGCATTTTTCACTTCAAGCCCTTTGTTTGGGTGCATGGCTTTCCTCACGCATTTTTCGCCTCAAGCCCTTACTCATTTTCTTCGTGGCTTACCTCGCGCACTTTTCGCTCCAAACCCTTGGTTGAGTGCTTAGCTTACCTCGCGCATTTTTCGCTTCAAGCTCTCGCACATTTTCTTCATGGCTTACATCGCGCACTTTTCGCTTCAAGCCCTTGCTCATTTTCTTCGTGGCTTACCTCGCGCACTTTTCGCTTCAAGCCCTTGGTTGAGCGCTTAGCTTACCTGGCGCATTTTTCGCTTCAAGCTCTCACACATTTTCTTCATGGCTTACATCGCGCATTTTTCGCTTCAAGCCATTTGTTGTGTACTTAGCTTACATCGCGCATTTTTCGCTTCAAGCTCTCTCACATTTGTCTTCGTGGCTTACCTCGCGCATTTTTCGCTTCAAGCCCTTGATTGAGTGCTTAGCTTACATCGCGCATTTTTCGCTTCAAGCTCTCGCACTTTGTCTTCTTGGCTTACCTCGCTCATTTTTCGCTTCAAGCCCTTGATTGAGTGCTTAGCTTACATCGCGCATTTTTCGCTTCAAGCTCTCTCACAATTGTCTTCGTGGCTTACCTCGCGCATTTTTCGCTCCAAGCCCTTGATTGAGTGCTTAGCTTACATCGCGCATTTTTCGCTTCAAGCTCTCGCACTTTGTCTTCTTGGCTTACCTCGCGCATTTTTCGCTTCAAGCCCTTGATTGAGTAGAACTACTCTGTGAAGTAGCTTGGTCCTTGTAAAAAAAAAAAAGGCATGAACACCAATCAGAAAACCAGCATAAAATATCAAGCACAACTGCAGAAGGTAGTGATCTCAGCTGCAACCCAATAGCTTCCAAAATGATTTCCCCAAAAGCCTCAAACTGCTTTTTCATATTTGGAAAGAATTTACAAAGATCAGGGTAGATGACACGGAAAGATTGATCCCTATGGTTTTCGTCAGCAAGTTCAAAGCCATTAGGGATCAGAGGATCCTATCTACCCCCTGATTCTTCAATCTTTAGATCTTCATGTTTATGATCAACATTTTTATCTACTATTACAAGCTCATCTGCAAATATAGAGAGTAAATATGTTAGTTCTGACATGTCTGAAGTAAGGAAAAGGCGCTCCTCTATAAACTGTTTTGCATTTCGAGATACTGTCATCCAGCCAAGAAAGCGAACAAGAGGGGAACTAGAATGAGAAAATGTAGATATTTTCTACATTCAGGCTGAAGGAGGAATCAAGTTTCCATGACGGAAGCCATTGTTGATAGTGACTGCAAAGTCTGAAGCAACACCGCCACCTCTTGAAGCAATTACCAATCTTTGCAGCAGTATCCAGCGGTGTTGTATTCCATGTATCTTTTCAGGATTTAATTGGCCTTTGCCTTCTATGTACTGGCAATAGAAAGATGTTAACATCCCATTAAGGTAATTAGCAGATTGCAATATGATATCAATCACATCTTCAGGAGCGCAATGTAGCTTAGTGGCCGAGTGCAACAGAAACACAAGTCTATGCATGAAAATTTCATGCAAAGAATGTTGTTCTTGTTGCAATCGCTTAATCAGAAAATTGCATAATAAGGATTGATTTTGTCAAACCAAGGTGACAGCATCTGCCAATTCTATACCAAAGGGAGACATCTCTATGACTTGTCCATCGAATTCTGCAAAGTAGCTTTGACAATCTTCTCCACCTGACAACTTTTCTTGATATTTCCTATCTAGTTCGGCAGCTTCAGGTAGTATTTTTAGGACAACCTTGTCTCTGTTGTTCTCAAGATGAGCTGTTGTTTGCAAATTACTGTTAGTCTTCTTTGTGAGCTCTAAAATTTCAAAAAGTTTTGGAATTTTAACCCCACTGATATTTAATCTGGCCTTAAGAGATATCACAAAGAAGGGATTCAAGTAGCATTCTGCACCCATGAGCAAAGCATCTATAGCAGCATCATGGCTTTCAATAGAAATCTCATGTTGTGAGTGTAAATCTGAAACCAAGCGCTGAAATTCAGATGCCTTAAGCTCACAGTCTCGAAAGTTCATAAGTTGAAAATAATCTGCTTGCAAATTGTAATATTCTGTTGTGAGACCAGCGTCGAAAATTAAACTGCTTTGAAATTGATTAGAATATTTTTTCTCGATATCTTTCTATTCCGAGTTCAACTCCTCTTGGTTTAGTTCCAGGACATTTTCATTAGGAATATTACAAACATTAGCCAGATTGATACTCCGAAGTTTTGGAGGGGCAAAGAGAAGACTAACATCTTCTAAAGCATCCATCTTAACAGCTGTATCAGGTACATATGTCTTGCCATCCAAGTCACAGTGCAGGACAGAAGAAATATGCAATGATTCATGCTCAACATCTTTAGAAATGGGAGATTTGCACATGTCAATTTCTGGAGGTAATTGCATGCGGGGTTCTAATATTGAAAGAACGACACTAGGGGCAACTGATTGATGCCTCAATTCAGATTCCAAAGAAGGAAGAACGCCTGGCTTTTGAACCGCTGTACGGATGACGTTGATGGCAATCAGGCAAATTTGCTCGTGCTTCTCTAGGAAAGCAAATGATATGTCACCAAAGGCTATTTTGCTTGTTGACGTATAAATGACAGGATCAAGAAAAGGCTCTAGCATCTCCACAAGAAAGAGAATATTATGCTTGACGTCCTTATACTTCCCTAGTATATCATTCATGTGACCAGACAGATCTAGCACTATGTACTTAAGTGCAGTGCAAGCACGAACCATTGAGTGACGACCCCCCTAGATTATGCCCAAAAGGTCCTCGACAAGCTCCACAGTTAAATCAACCTTTGCAATGATCTGAGTTATCCACGGGGCAAGCATGCCACAACATAGATCAATTAGAAAACATGCAGCCTTAGCATGAGATGGTGAACATGATGATAAGTAGCCAGCATAGGCTCGAAGAAGTGGATGGTAGAATGAAGAAGATGTCATCACAACAATCTGAGAAAGGGATTGTTGAACAAAAGGTTGTTTCCATTGAGAAAAAGTATCATCAACAGGATCAGCAGGACTGCCTACGAAAGGACGAAGTGCTGACAACAATCCTTGTAGTTGAGGCTGTGAGGCACAAGCATAGAGAACGTGTAAAATCCCTTCTTCCACAGCCCCCACATCCAAGACATTAAGAATTCTAAGGTCCCACTAATCATTTATCACTTGGAATTCCTCCCCATGTGTACTCCGCAGTTTAAGCGTACTTTCTTCAGGCCATGTTTCTTCTTCCCTTGAATTGGCACCTGAGAACGGACACTAGAGTTATTCTGATCAAGATGCTAAAGATTAGCTGAAGTAATTAATGGCGCAGATCCATTTGCATGATTTTGGGGGTTACTTTAAATCTCAACAGCGGGAACCTGGTATAATGCATTGAGAGCTTTTGTTGTCTCCTCCCCACTAATGTCGCATCGGTTCATTCCAAGCAGCCAATTAAGCATGCCACACAACCACTTCTTAGGGAGTTGTTTTAGTTTAGTATCAAAAGGTAAAAGTCACCCCTTATGACAATGATCACACTGAACCCAATTTTCTTGTATGACTACAGAAGTTACTGCTGGTGCTGCCCTTCTTCTGTCATGACATCCCTTGGATTGTCAACATTATCAACTTTCGATGGTTTGCACTTCCTGTAACGTCGCTGCAATTTTGTTTCACATCTCCAACACCTGAGTATACATATATGATGAACGAAACAACAGAAGCCACAAAACCAGAACTTCAATTAGGAAAAAGAGGATGGTTCCAGATAGGTAGAATCACATCCAGCGCCTGACACTGCAGCATGCGCACAAAGGTTTCTGGGTCCCTATGATCAAGGAAGAGCCCAATTGACAAACCAGCAGAAACTGGCTAAACAAGCAGCTAAGTCTGAAGTGCGAAATTCCCGAACAGCAGTAGTATAAAATTAACAAAATACTCAAGCACGCGACAGTAGCATTGTAATGTATCAAGCAGCCATCTACTATGTGAGAATTTATTAGCTTCACTTGCCTTCTCATGTTCATTACCTGGTGAAGGGAAAGAGTATAGTAGTGTCCACAATAGTTGACTAGTAGCTTCAAAGGTGGTAAGCAGCTTCTTAAATGTTCCATGGACATAAAAGTTATTAACCATTGCAGTATAGCATGTACGCCGCCTGCTGTCAAATGTCAGTGCTCCCATGTCATCAACAACTTTTCCAAGGTACCAGCACTTAACTGAAATTGATGTATCACAAGAGTATTTACAGACAACATTCCGCCACTTGCATATGATCTTAACATGCTCAATCCCCTTCTTTTCAACAAACAAACGGCATGTGTCAGCATTCTGAAAAGTTTTGAAGAGAAGAGAATTACCCGTAAGTCTAATAAGATGATTTTTGGAAAGGCTTCTGAGATCAGTAGGGAACCATCAAAGAAAAGGGGGTTCTCCTATCTCTTCTCTAAAGCTGAAAGATCAGATTATTATCAGTGAGAGCACTGTAACAAAGATGTCCTCATCAGGGAAGCTGTATGTTGTCAGTATTGTAAGGGATTTTTTAATATGCGGCATGTTAGAAAATCTGTTGGAGCAATCATTGCTGAGTGCACATAGACAATAAAAAGTCATTGGCAGCATGAATATCACTGCGATCACGGAAGGATAAAAAGGTTGCTGCGGCTGTGCCATTGCGTCATTCACCCAAGAAAATAAAATATATTTCCGCTTAATGGTCTTAGTCGTCATACTTCTTGCTTTTCTTCCTCTTAGCTCAGATGCCGACTCTAATGCTGCTTCCTTTCCCGCGGTAGATCTCTTTTTGGAATAGTGAAGGGAAGCAAAGCTGCAGCTTTTCGAGCCTCCTATGAGCTTAGCTGAGTGAGCTCCGCCCATTCGCTATGGTTCATTTGCTACAGACAAGAGGAGTGGGATGTTTCGTTTACGTGGGGTATGAACTGGGAAAGTGGACTATCCGCTTACTCCTTTTCATGAGGAGTGAACAAACACTTATGCTTAGTATTACCAATAGACAGAAGAGCTTGGACCTTTGCGTGCATCGACTCGCCTAGAGAGGCCACCTGTTCGACGTCAAAACCGATCTCTATTGTCCTGCTCGCGTTTACAAGGTTTCCCACTCACTCTATTGAGTAACAGCCCCTGTTTGGTTCTGCAAGGAAGCATCTCGATAGGGTTTGTTCCGTTAATAAGCTGACTACCCCCTGGTAGCTCTTCAAGTGAGTTTTCTTTGCCTGCCCTCCTTGACTGGCTTTAGGAAGGATTGGGTGGGTTAAGTTGTTCCTCTTTCCTCTGAGCTTCCCTTTGAGCTAAAAGAAAGAATGATGAAACCAATGGCCTTCTCCAGCATCCAATGAGAAGAAACACGCATAGACAATGCATTTGACCGAGTGGAGGCAACTGTGGAAGCAGCAATCCCTTGCATCCTAGACGAGAGAAGCCTGAAGTAAGTAGGGCCCCTGGTAGAGTATCAAGATAGATCTCGAGTAGTGCGAATTAGGTTAGTTTGCGATGGAAAAGGTAAGGGATGCGCCTGAGCCTATTAGAGGGCCTACGTTAGGGTACCCCGGTGAGGCTTCTCTGGTTTAGATTCATAGATCCCTCTGTAAACAAAGCTCAACAGTTGTAGTCTCGATGCTTTTTACCATCTATCTTACAGAAAGTAAAGCCTATCAAACCTCGAACAAAGTCTCTCAAGCCCCCGTCACCTTCTTTTTCGCCTTAATAAAAGGGATTGCCAAACTGAATTGATTGCGTTTTCTCGGGAATTTTCGTTGCAACCAGATTTCGGTAATAAAACAGGTTGACAACGAGATCCGATTTCATTTTTCCTGGATTTTCGACAGCAAATTCGGGGAAGATGGAACTTTCTCTGTCCTGATGGTGAGGGAAGAAGGAGTCCCTGCCGCTCTATCTCTTGTGCGTTGCAAAAGTCTCCCAAAAATTTCGATGCTACTTCGAGAGTTGGTGAGTTTTCTACTAACGAGACATCTAATCATTGAACCATTAAACCAGAATGCTAAAAGTTCTCCCGATGAAAAACTGAGTAAAAATACCCTTGTACTAAGTATTCGTTGTACTCTCAAGCTTGGTACAGAAGGTTCCTATAGTGTATCTAACCACCCCTGCATTTAACAATTTATACACTTTTCTGCATGTATAAAACTCATTGGAAATATTGAAAATTTTTGGAGTTGTTGTAGAGCAGAATTTTTTTTCGTTTCCCACAGACGGCGCCAATTGTTGTTGTCTGAAACAACAATGATAAATTGTTGACGTCCTTTATGCCACGTGTTGTCGAAATCTCTGCAAAAAAAATAAAGATCAGAGGGGCGCAGGGCTTTCCCTGCGTTTGCACTCCGATGCTTAAGTCAGATCGAGAATTTGACAGAATTTTAGTAGGGAAATAGAGACTTAGTTTCACGTATCATACCTCCCCCTCTGGCGTGTTGATGGTGATTGTGCTTTTAAAGATATGAGTTTGTACCTGATTGAAACTCTCTTTCCTCATCTGTATATATTTTGATTTTCACCTTGATAATGTTACCACCATGTAGATGAGGTTGAGTTTGAATCCAACGCCAATTACTCTTTTTTGCTTATTTATTTATTTATATTTAATTATTCTTGCACAACAAAAGTGTTTCACAAAAATTAAATTCTGATTGTTAGTTGTTATAATTATTATGATTATTAACCTAGGTTGGATTCTTGTTAAAAATATTTTAAGAATAAAATATTAAATGTACCATGTTAATATAAAAAAATATCCCTTAAAATAGTATGCAAGAAAATTAAGTTCAAACAAAATTTAAGTACTCATACACGTTTGATATATATATAAATAAAATAAGGTTTTTTTTTCTTAATTCGTTAAACATATATGATAAAAACAACGTCTCTTTCAACAATTTATCTTATTTGACAGACGATTCATCTGCAATTAAAGCTGAGGCCAAATTCAAGCTTCTTGGTTTGGATGCTCAACGTTCATTAGTGCGGGACAGTGGAGAGAATATAACAAAATAATAAGATGATAAAATTTTTTAATTATTTTATTAACAAATATATATTTAATTATTATTTAATTATTATGAAACCAATCTCATTACCTATATAACGAAAGAGTTATCTGTCTGTCCAACTCTACACTGTAAAATTTAAGAAATCTCAAATTCTAATTATGGCTGAGATGCCCTAAACTAGTTGGGTTGTTTTATAAATACTGTATGTTAATATGAATTTATCCCCACCATGTGGGGTGAAACTTTGCATTTCCCTGTCAATCAATCAATTGATTAATTAATATAATTTGATGGGTTGACTTAAAGCATTTATGAAATTTTGGTCTTTATAATCCTATTTGTTCTTCTAAAGTCACTAAGGATGGGGCAAAAGTTGATAAGAATAAGTCGTCACCGCAATTAATGGTGTTATTGTTTTTTTTTAACGAAATTAGGATTCTTTCAATACAATTTTATCTAATTAAATTGTATAAATTTTTTAGGTTTAAATTTATCCACGTATTTTTTTATTTTAATAATTAAATATATCTTTTATTTTTTACATAGAATGAATAAAGTCATAAACATTTAATTTCATTATAAAAATTTTATTTTACTATAAATAAGTCTACAACCTTTTAAAATAATACAATTAAATATAATAAATAAGAGATTAACGTCATATAAATCTCAACCTTTTTATTTTCTTATAAAATTTATGATGGATTTAAACTTAATTGTATTATTTTGAAAAATTAAAGATTTATACAATAAAATTAAAAGTTAAAAAGTTATTTTTGTTTTGTGCAAAATGTTAGAAGTATATATTTTTTTTCTTCTCTATTTTGTATTCTTACTATTTTTTATTTCTTTTTAATTCTCATCTCCATTCCCTTCGAATTTATATTAACAACGAAGTAAAATAACATATTTTGCTATCAACCGTATTTTTTTCTTCCAACAGTTTGAATTTTGGTGGTAGCTTTAATCAAGTTTTCAACAACAGTATTCTCGCAACAAAGGGCAGGTTACTTTCTAGTTATTATTATTATTATTATTATTATTAAACTTTATGGACATTGAATGAAATTATTGTATTGGATATTGTACATATTTCATATGAGATCTTACGTATGCGTATTGAAAAATTTAAAAGATAAACTAAAATGTTTTTACAAAAACTAAAAGTTTTGGTAAAGTAAGTAAAATACAAATAAAAAAAGCCGAGAGAGTCATGGTCCACTCTCAGGTCTCACTGGGGTCCGTCATTAGGGCACTGGCCATGGGGAAGTCCTTTTTTTCCTACATTTCCCACTAGACACTCAAACGTTTTGGTAAAGTAAGTAAAATACAAATAAAAAAAGCCGAGAGAGTCATGGTCCACTGTCAGGTCTCACTAGGGTCCGTCCTTAGGGCACTGGCCATGGGGAAGTCCTTTTTTTCCTACATTTCCCACTACACACTCAAACGTTTCATGTTCTTTCACCTTCAAGGACGAAAGCGGAAAACAAAGACGATGCTTTTGAATGAATTTTGGTTTGCCGGATAAAATGAATTTGCAGTTTGATTTTGATTTTTAATTTTTAAATTATTTTATAATAATTTCATATTTTTAAAAAAGTATTAATATATTCTTATTTTTAACTTTTGAATAAAACTAAAAGCAGAATACAAATTAAGATAATAAATTCAAAAATTTTACTTGTTACTATTATACAAAAAATATATTTATTAAAAAGAACATAACATTTTTAAAATTTCTAATAAGGATGAAACTATATTTTTACATATTATTTTAAGAATTCAACTTAAAATCAAAGAAAAGTACTTTATTTGTCTTCTTAATACTTTTAAAATTTTTATTTCCTTTCTAGTAAATATATTTTTGTATGAAGATAAAGAATAATAATTTCGGATCTATTATCTAATTTTTATATTCTTTCTTTATTTTTTATTTTGTTAAATTTTATTTTTGAATATGTAAAAAATTTGATAAAATGCATAATTAAATCTTATTAAAAATTAAACTTTTTTTCATAAAAAATGAAATATATTTAAATAATTTTGATTTCCAGGTGATTGATTTTTTTTAAAAAAATAGAAATAAAGGCCTCTTTATACTAAAGAACCTAATTAAAAATATTCATATATAGCTTATACATGTTCAAGGGTCAGGCAATTCATCCTAGCTTGAAGGCTAGCCCATTTTGTGGGTAGGTTTGGATTGTCATGATACGAAGAATGCAAATTTTCAATAATTTATTATGGAAATATGAAAATTTGGGTTAAATTTTTTATTTTTTCTTTTAACACTTATTTGTCATGTGAGGTGCAATCTTATAATGTTTCTAGGTCTCAAATTACCTAACTTGGTTTAAGCTTATGAACCTAAGGTCTCAGTCTAATTTCTTATAAACATTCTTAATCATGTCTTAATTCAATACACATCCTGATACATGCACTGAAGGGTAACTATATGAAAATAAGTACAATTAAACAATATAAATAAATATACCGATATAAGTTATGAGATTTCAAAGCATTTACTTCGAAGCCGATATTGACATCGATGCTAATGCACCTCTAGTCTTAACTTGTGGTGGAAAATAGAAGGGGGTGAGCTTTGGGAAAAACTCAGTAAGCAAACCACACAAGCACAAAGTTAACAACATACAAGATACTGAATTTCTAATGCATGTCTAACGCATTCACATTCGATCATTCTTTCTTATCACTTATTTACATTTCGAAATTTATTGAAAGTTACACTTTTCTTGGGTTTATAAACTAGAATATTATCTAGACGCTGTTAAATTTTTCAAGAAGAGAAGTATTTTGAAATACCTTAATTGACCATCAAACCTGTGAGACCCCGTATATGTATAATGGTATATATGTACATAGAAATGTAAATAGAGTTATACTATGAATTCATGAGTGAAGTATATGTGATGTAAGTCCATAAGTAATGTACACACTTGTAATGAGAGTGGTAATTGTACATACAAGTTACATTAAGTATGAATGTGAAGAAATAGACTTAAACATGTGGAGAATGTGTGTAGAATGGATTATGAGTAGTTTGGTAAAATTGAAGTAGAATTGCATAAGATGTGCACTTCCATTTTTGTTTATATTAAGTACCATTGGTCATACAAAGATTCTACACAAGTTTTAATGTGTATGAAGTGAGGATGGATGCCATTTTCAAGTCTCAAAGATGAATGGATGAGAAAAGGATCATGGTAGCAAATTAAGAATGTTTGGTAAGTGTTGCTGCAGAAGAACTGCAGAAAATTTGGAAATTGTGAAGGGCAGATCGATCTCATGGGATGAGAGATTGATCTGGAAGAGCCAGAATGCTCTTATTTGGACAAATGAATAGAGCAGATCGATCTCCAATGGAGCCAGATCGATCTCCTAAGCATTCTGTAGTGAAAAGATCGATCCCTAAGCACCCAGATCGATCTCCTTAGCTCTCTGTTTGGGAGCAGATCGATCTCATGCTTCGACAGATCGATCTCATGCTTTGACAGATCGATCTCATGCGTAAAATGCCGTGAAAAAAGAGGGATTTAAAGGGACCAGATCGATCTCCTCTTGGACCAGATCGATCTCCTCAAGCTATTTCTATATAAGGAGTGCTGAAAATCAGAAAATTTTGGAAAAAACACAAACTTTCCACTTTCAACCCAAAAAACCTAACTTTCTCTCTTTAAAATCAGCCATTTTCAGTGAGGTTTGAAGAGAGACCATTAGAGGTAAAGTTGTTCCTATCAAAGAGAAGAACAACATAGTTGGAAAGCATTTTTCCATTGTTGGTATTGAAGGAGTTAAGGGCATTACCATTTGGAGCAAGAAGAGAAATCAAATTGGGTAAGATTCTAACACTCCAACTATGGTACATTGTTTATATAATTGATTTTGGAGTTGTTTGGCATGAGTATGGATGGTTAGAAACTATCTAAAATGCATTGGAAAGATTATGACCTAGAAATGGTCTAGAGTGAGAAAGTGGAATTGTATGGAGATTAATGATGAATGAGATATGTAGAAGTTATTAATAGTGTTGTGGTATGATTTTAAGATATGGTTAGTGGATAAATTGTGAGATTTACCTAAAAGAGGTAAAAGGTGGAATAAGGCATTGGTAAAATGCATAAGTGAATAATATTGACTAGTGAGGTCAATTATGGGTTAAAAACATTAACTCAATTGATTGAATGAATGAATCGCAGCTTCCGAGGATACGCCGAGGCGAGTTGAGCCAAGAGCGTGAGAAGCTAAAAGGAAAGGAGTCACACCAAGTAAATCGAGGTAAGGGAATTGTGTGGACTCTTAGAGATATCTGTGTGCAATTTGGGCGCTTAAATGTTTTGCTAGAATGCATGAGATTAGGAAACGATGTTGGGTGATTGAAGGGTAAAAGTTGGGAGTTTGAGAAATGTGCATGAAAACAAAAGCATATTGCTTTGAAAATCATGTTTTATTGCTTGTTAGCAAATGATTGGTAGGTCGGTTGACATTGAAATGATTTGCAAAAGAAATGAGTGTGTTTTGGTTTGTTAACCATACTTTGCAAAGTTTTGAGCCACCTACATGATTTCGTGAGTATGAAAGCGTGTTAGAGTATGACTCGCACGAGATTGACGTGTTTTATACACATGAGTGCAAGAGGCACTAGTTTTCACATGGATTTCATAATTGTTTTGGCATTGTGCTTCGAGTTTGTCTTGCACTGGATGCCCACCTTGCATGTTGTCGTGTTTGGAGCTTCGAGTAGACTGGGTGTCACATCGATTAAATAGGCTCACACGTGCATTGTTTTGACATGATTAATTAGCCATGTTAGGAGCTTCGGGTAGACAAGAGGACGCACCGATTAAATAGGCTCACACATGCGTTTGAGATGTGACGTGATATGATGTGTTGATTGGGTCCACGAAGTACGTTGTACCGTGCATGTAGCATGGGGTACATTGTACCGTGTTGAGTTATGATGTGCCGTCTTCGGACGAGATCTGCTATGGACCGACGGGTAGGATTTGACCCACCTCCCGTGTGGAAGCAGATAGTGGTGATATCCCGCACACCTGATCCGTGTAGCCGGTATCACAGGTTATGTACATAGGCCTTAAGGTTATTACCTATTGTTGAACTGCCTATCTCACATGTTTACTGCTATTTGAGAATAAATCCATGTTTGAAAATGATTTGTGGGTCAGGAAAGTCCGAGGGATGGGCCGAGACCTGACCAGTGATGAATTGATTTGTTAATGGTTTTTAAAGTATACGGATGCATGATGTTTATTGCCATGCTTTATTGTGAAAATGCATGATGGGTAATGCCATGCTTTTATTGTGAATTATGCATGATGATTTATACCATGCTTTGAGTTGAAATGTGCACTTGATTTTAATAGCATGAATGCTTTACATACCATTAACATAATCATACACTCATGTTTTGAGATAAATAATGAATGAAATGCTTTTGAGCATGGCATCACGATCACGTAGATAGTGCAATATCTACCTGTTCGTATGATTGCCTTACTGAGCGTGTGGTTTGCTCACCCCCCTTATTTTCCCCCTCTCTACAGAGAATTGAGTATATAGTGAGCGTGACTGGAGGCGTTTCCCTTTTGGTAATCTGCTGCATCCCATCGCTAAAGGTATACACACTTGGATTATTTTGTATCTAAACTAGACATAGCACAGTAGCATTTTGTATGTAACTACTGGGGATGTAAAACAATGTAAACACATGTAACAACTCTGATATATATACATTTATACAAGTGTTTACTCATAAATATTGTTTCAAATTGAATTGGTATGGTGGAGTGAGTTAGACGTCGACACACAGCCCAACTATTAAGAGTGTGGTTGTTCACGATCGAGGAAGGATGATTAAAGATTGATGCATGAAAATGCAAAAAATTTATACTTATTTTGGTAAGTTGAGGGTCGTGACAGAAGTTGGTATCAGAGCTCGAGTTGGTTTGACGTGTGTCGTGTCTAAAATACTTAATAAGTTGAAAAAAATTTCATCCCCAAGTTACTGTGCTTGTTTATATACAAATTGTGTGTGTCGATGGGTTGACTAAGTAATTGGTTGTCAATGTAGGGAATTGAGTAAGTATGCCTAATACCAGTCGCGGTAGAGGGATGAGAGCACAGGCTCGAGGCCATAGAGGTAGGCTTGAGGGTCGTGTTGAGCCGGAAACGCACGAGGCTCAGGATGATGTTGAGGTGGAGGCTGATGTTGAGCACGCTCCACAGGGTCCAGAGGAGAGACCCGAGAGTACTAAGGCTCGCTTCGCGAGGATTGAGCGGAGCATTGAGATGATTGTGGAGTTGGTCACCCAATCTTTATCTGGAGTTGGCGGTAGACAGAGTCCCGCTACACAGGGTGATGCCGAGCAGGCGGCAGCTCCTGAGGCACGGGCAAGGGAAGCCTAGAGGCCACAGACGACAGATACCCCACCCACACAGGATGTGCCTACGCCGGTTGCTATGCCAGGCAGTAGAGGTTGGGGATATGGATGTGATTTGGATAGACTGCGACAGTTCCAGAAGTTTGGACCGCCGTCTTTCAGTGGAATAAAGGACCCAGTAGCGGCTGAGGATTGGATCAATGAGATCGAGAAATTATATGGGTTCTTTGAGTGCATTACTATCGAGATGGTAGCATTTGCCGCTTTTAGGCTGAAGGGATCAGCAGAACATTGGTGGAAGTCCACCAGGCCTATTTTGAGAGCCCGACATACTGAGATCAGCTGGGATGTATTTCTAGAGGCCTTCCGGAGATAGTATGTCCCGGATACCGCACAGCGGAAGCTAAAGATTGCATTTTTGGGACTCACCCAAGGGAGCAGGACTGTGGATGAGTCTGAGACTGCTTTTATATCCCTGGGTAGATATGATCCCAACACCATGAGTAATGAGGTTGAGAAAATCCAGAAGTTTGTGGATGGATTGAGACCAACCATCAGGTCCAGATTGGTTCCCCTGGATATACCGACCTATGAGGAGACAGTGCGCAGGGCACAATTATGTGAACAAGATGTTGATAGAATCGCCTCAGAGTTTGGAAAGGTTGGTAAGATGAGGGATAGAGATAAGAAGAGACCTATGACGGATAGAGGCTTCAGCTATAAAGGAAGCAAGAGATTCTCTGGAAAGAGGCCGAGAATTGATGAGATCCGGGAGAGGACAGTTGATACTCCCATGTATCCGGCCATTGCTCCAGCTAAGGGAATCGTGATTGGAGGACCACGACCTACTACGAAACAGTGTGGCATGTGTGGTAGGTACCGTGGTACTCGACCATGCTATGGATCTCCTGTAGTATGCTTCAGATGTGGGAAGCCAGGGCACATAATCAGAGATTGCCCAGAGATGATAGAGAGAGCCCCACAGAAGGGCAAGGAGCCAGAGAGAGCTCTAGTTGGTACAGCTGCTCCGAGGAGGAGGGCTACAGTTGAGGAAAAGGGGAAGCAAGCAGTGGGTGTAAGCAGAGGACGAGTGCACGCACTGGACCAGGACACTGCAGATCAGTCATCGGATGTGGTAAAAGGTACCATCCAAATCTTTGATTTAGAAGCTTATGTACTGTTTGATCCTGGTGCTACGTATTCTTTTGTATCACATCCTTTGCATGTAAATTGATGAAGCATGTAAAACCCACACTGCTTGATAAGATGTTATTGATATCTACCCCTATGAATGATAGTCAGTTGACTGAGCATGTATATAGGGATTGTAAGATGAGGATAGAAGGTAAAGAGATGGCAGCCGATTTAATTTTATTAAATATGAATGATTTTGATGTAATCCTAAGGATGGATTGGCTGGCTGCAAATCATGTCGTTATGGATTGTCATGCAAAAACTTTGATGTTTCCAAAGATAGACAATCTTGTAGTTAATTTTGTGAAATGAAATTAAAGAACATTATTATTATAAGTGTGATGAGTTCAATCTTGATACATGATGTATGAAAGATAAATTTGATTTCATTTATCTATGTGATGTGATGATTTATGATACTAATGGTGGAAAGAATAATGTGAAGGATTCATCGCTTTTGTGATTGAGACGGATAAGGCACGTCCGGAATTGGAAGACATACCAGTGGTTAGGGAATTTCCAGATGTCTTTCCAAATGAGTTACCAGGGTTACCTCCAGATAGGGAGATGGAGTTTGGTATAGATTTGGCACCTGGTACAGAGCCGATGTCCAAGCCACCATACAGAATGGCTCAAGTTGAGTTGGAAGAATTAAGGAAACAGCTGCAAGAGTTGCTAGAGAAGGGGTTCATCAGACCAAGCGTCTCACCTTAGGGAGCATCGGTTCTGTTTGTAAGGAAGAAGGATGGAAGCCTCCGACTATGTATAGATTACCGGTTGTTGAATAAGGCCACCATCAAGAATAAGTATCCCCTCCCACGCATCGATGATTTGTTGGATCAGCTTAAGGGAGCGCAGGTCTTTTCCAAGATAGATCTGAGATCAGGGTACCATCAGTTGAAGATACGAGATGGAGATGTACCCAAGACAGCTTTTCGCACTCGGTATGGACATTATGAGTTTATGGTTATGCCATTCGGGTTGACGAATGCTCCCGCAGCTTTTATGTCTTTGATGAATGAGGTATTCCACCAGTATTTGGATCGATTTGTTATTGTGTTTATTGATGATATACTGGTGTATTCAAGGTCTAGAGAGGAGCATGAAAGACATCTAAGAATAGTACTACAAACCCTTCAAGAGAAGAAGTTGTACGCTAAACTCAGCAAGTGCGACTTTTGGTTGGAACAGATCTCTTTTCTGGGTCACATAGTATCGAAGGATGGAGTATCAGTGGATCCATCTAAGATTGAGGCCGTAGTTCAGTGGCAGAGACCCCAGACAGTGACAGAGATCAGAAGTTTTTTGGGTTTAGCTGGGTATTATCGAAGGTTTGTAGAGGGATTTTCGAGGTTAGCTGCTCCTTTGACACGCCTCACAAGAAAGAATGTGGAGTTTGTGTGGGATGATAAGTGTGAAGAAAGTTTTGAGGAGCTAAAAAAGGAGATTAACCACAGCTCCAATCCTCACCATTCCAACCAGCTCAGGAGGTTTCTCGGTGTATGCGGATGCCTCACATCTGGGACTGGGCTGTGTATTGATGCAGGATGGGAAGGTAGTAGCCTATGGATCAAGGCAGTTAAAGGATCATGAGAGGAACTACCCGACCCATGACTTGGAGTTGGCAGCGGTAGTATTTGCGCTGAAGATATGGCGCCACTACCTCTATGGTGAGAGATTTCAGATTTATACAGATCATAAGAGCCTTAAGTACATGTTCTCACAAAAAGAGTTGAACATGAGACAGAGGAGATGGCTCGAGCTGTTAGAGCATTATGATTGTGAGATCCTATACCACCCGGGTAAAGCAAATGTGATTGCTGATGCATTGAGTAGGAAGCATCTCGGGATGGTATCACTTATGATGATCAGGGAACACGAACTGTTGGAACAGTTCACGAACCTCAGTTTGGATATGACCCCGCCTGACGATGATAGTGGATTTATGATAGCTAGCCTGCAATTGGAATCGGGTCTGGTAGATCGAATCCGACAGGCGCAGCGAGTTGATCAGCAGTGTAGTGATATTGTCGGGCAAATACAGAGGGGTATAGAGACGGACTTTGGGTTGAGTTTGGATGGATTGTTGAGGTTCAGAGGTAGGATATGTGTTCCTGATGACGCAGAGATCAGAAGGTTGATCCTGATAGAGGCTCACTCATCGAAGTATACAATACATCTAGGGGGTACTAAGATGTATCAAAACCTTCAAAAAGTTTATTGGTGGTCTGGAATGAAAAAGCACATTGCTGAATATGTTGCTAAGTGTCTCGTTTGTCAGCAGGTGAAGGTAGAGCATCAAAAGCCTGCAGGGTTATTGCAGCCTCTACCGATACCGACATGGAAGTGGGAGCATGTCACCATGGATTTTGTGATGGGATTGCCGAGGACTCGGAGAGGTCATGATGCCATATGGGTGATTGTGGATCGGTTGATGAAATCAGCCCATTTTCTAGCTATGAGAGCTACCGATACTCTGAGCCAGTTAGCGAACCTATATGTACGCGAGATAGTGAGGCTACATGGAATTCCAATGAGCGTTGTTTCTGATAGGGATGACCGCTTCACTTTCCACTTCTGGGAATGTTTTCAGGAAGTGATGGGGACCCAGTTGAGTTTTAGCCTCGTATTTCATCCTCAGACAGATGGTTAGTCAGAGAGGACTATACAGACCCTGGAGGATATGTTGAGAGCGTGTGCATTGGATTTTGGAGGCTCCTGGGATGACCATTTGCCACTCACAGAGTTCGCGTATAATAACAGTTTTCATGCGAGTATCGGGATGGCACCATATGAGGCATTGTATGGGCGTAGATGTCATTTTCCTATTGGATGGGAAGAGGTTGGTGACAGACAGATTTTTACTCCCAACTTGGTTAGACAAGCCTCTGCGGATGTCCAATCAATATGTGAGAGGTTATGGACAGCTCAGAGCAGGCAAAAGAGGTATGCTGACAAGAGACAGAGACCACTAGAGTTTGATGTGGGTGAGTCAGTGTTTTTGAAAGTTTTCCCTTCGAAGAGAATTATGAGATTTGGGAAGAAAGGAAAGTTGAGCCCTCGATATATAGGGCCATTTGAGATACTTGATAAGGTGGGAGATAAGGCTTATAGATTGGCATTGCCACCAGAGTTGGCAAGTGTGCATAATGTCTTCCACGTATCCATGTTGAGGAAGTATCACCCGGACCCGGCACATGTAATAAGGTATGAGCCATTGGAGCTCAACGAGGGTATGACATATGTTGAGAAGCCAGTTCGGGTATTGGACAGAAAAGAGAAAGTGCTGAGGACAAAGACAATTCCCTTGGTGAAAATACTTTGGCAACATCACACTGTGGAAGAAGCCACATGGGAATTGGAGAGTTTGATGCAGGAGAAGTATCCCGAGTTGTTTACAGAATAATTGGTTCTAATTTGGAGGACCAAATTTTCTAAGTGGGGGAGAATGTGAGACCACGTAAATGTATAATGGTATATATGTACATAGAAATGTAAATAGAGTTGTACTATGAATTCATGAGTGAAGTATATGTTATGTAAGTCCATAAGTAATGTACACACTTGTAATGAGAGTGGTAATTGTACATACAAGTTACATTAAGTATGAATGTGAAGAAATGGACTTAAACATGTGGAGAATGTGTGTAGAATGGATTATGAGTAGTTTGGTAAAATGGAAGTAGAATTGCATAAGATGTGCACTTCCATTTTTGTTTATATTAAGTACCATTGGTCATACAAAGATTCTACACAAGTTTTAATGTGTATGAAGTGAGGATGGATGCCATTTTCAAGTCTCAAAGATGAATGGATGAGAAAAGGATCATGGTAGCAAATTAAGGATGTTTGGTAAGTGTTGCTGCAGAAGAACTGCAGAAAATCTGGAAATTGTGAAGGGCAGATCGATCTCATGGGATGAGAGATCGATCTGGAAGAGCCAGAATGCTCTTATTTGGGTAAAGGAATAGAGCAGATCGATCTCCTAAGCATTCTGTAGTGAAAAGATCGATCCCCAAGCACCCAGATCGATCTCCTTAGCTCTCTGTTTGGGAGCAGATCGATCTCATGCTTCGACAGATCGATCTCATGCGTGAAATGCCGTGAAAAAAGAGGGATTTAAGGGGACCAGATCGATCTCCTCTTGGACCAGATCGATCTCCTCAAGCTATTTCTATATAAGGAGTGCTGAAAATCAGAAAATTTTGGGAAAAACACAAACTTTCCACTTTCAACCCAAAAAACCTAACTTTCTCTCTTTAAAATCAGCCATTTTCAGTGAGGTTTGAAGAGAGACCATTAGAGGCAAAGTTGTTCCTATCAAAGAGAAGAACAACATAGTTGGAAAGCATTTTCCCATTGTTGGTATTGAAGGAGTTAAGGGCATTACCATTTGGAGCAAGAAGAGAAATCAAATTGGGTAAGATTCTAACACTCCGACTATGGTACATTGTTTATATAATTGATTTTGGAGTTGTTTGGCATGAGTATAGATGGTTAGAAACTATCTAAAATGCATTGGAAAGATTATGACCTAGAAATGGTCTAGACTGAGAAAGTGGAATTGTATGGAGATTAATGATGAATAAGATATGTAGAAGTTATTAATAGTGTTGTGGTATGATTTTAAGATATGGTTAGTGGATAAATTGTGAGATTTACCTAAAAGAGGTAAAAAGTGGAATAAGGCATTGGTAAAATGCATAAGTGAATAATATTGACTAGTGAGGTCAATTATGGGTTAAAAACATTAACTCAATTGATTGAAAGAATGAATCGCAGCTTCCGATGATACGCCGAGGCGAGTTGAGCCAAGAGCGTGAGAAGCTAAAAGGAAAGGAGTCACACCAAGTAAATCGAGGTAAGGGAATTGTGTGGACTCTTAGAGATATCTGTGCGCAATTTGGGCGCTTAAATGTTTTGCTAGAATGCATGAGATTAGGAAACGATGTTGGGTGATTGTAGGGTAAAAGTTGGGAGTTAGAGAAATGTGCATGAAAACAAAAGCATATTGCTTTGAAAATCATGTTTTATTGCTTGTTAGCAAATGATTGGTAGGTCGGCTGACATTGAAATGATTTGCAAAAGAAATGAGTGTGTTTTGGTTTGTTAACCATACTTTGCAAAGTTTTGAGCCACCTACATGATTTCGTGAGTATGAAAGCGTGTTAGAGTATGACTCGCACGAGATTGACGTGTTTTATACACATGAGTGCAAGAGGCACTAGTTTTCACATGGATTTCATAATTGTTTTGGCATTGTGCTTCGAGTTTGTCTCGCACTGGATGCCCACCTTGCATGTTACCGTGTTTGGAGCTTCGAGTAGACTGGGTGTGACATCGATTAAATAGGCTCACACGTGCATTGTTTTGACATGATTAATTAGCCATGTTAGGAGCTTCGGGTAGACAAGAGGTCGCACCGATTAAATAGGCTCGCACGTGCGTTTGAGATGTGGCGTGATATGATGTGTTGATTGGATCCACGGAGTACGTTGTACCGTGCATGTAGCATGGGGTACATTGTACCGTGTTGAGTTGTGATGTGCCGTCTTCGGACGAGATCTGCTATGGACCGGCGGGTAGGATTTGACCCACTTCCCGTGTGGAAGCAGATAGTGGTGATATTCCGCACACCTGATCCGTGTAGTCGGTATCACAGGTTATGTACATAGGCCTTAAGGTTATTACCTATTGTTGAACTGCCTATCTCACATGTCTACTGCTATTTAAGAATAAATCCATGTTTGAAAATGATTTGTGGGTCAGGAAAGTTCGAGGGATGGTCCGAGACCTGACCAGTGATGAATTGATTTGTTAATGGTTTTTAAAGTGCATGGATGCATGATGTTTAATGCCATGCTTTATTGTGAAAATGCATGATGGGTAATGCCATGCTTTTATTGTGAATTATGCATGATGATTTATACCATGCTTTGAGTTGAAATGTGCACTTGATTTTAATAGCATGAATGCTTTACATACCATTAACACAATCATACACTCATGTTTTGAGATAAATAATGAATGAAATACTTTTGAGCATGGCATCACGATCACGTAGATAGTGCAGTATCTACCTGTTCGCATGATTGCCTTTCTGAGCTTGTGGTTTGCTCACCCCCTTATTTTCCCCCTCTCTACAGAGAATTGAGTATATAATGAGCGTGACTGGAGGCGTTTCCCTTTTGGTAATCCGCTGCATCCCATCGCTAAAGGTATACACACTTGGATTATTTTGTATCTAAACTAGACATAGCACAGTAGCATTTTGTATGTAACTACTGGGGATGTAAAACAATGTAAACACATGTAACAACTCTGATATATATACATTTATACAAGTGTTTACTCATAAATAATGTTTCAAATTGAATTGGTATGGTGGAGTGAGTTAGACGTCGACACACAGCCCAACTGTTAAGAGTGTGGTTGTTCACGATCGAGGAAGGATGATTAAAGATTGATGCATGAAAATGCGAAAAATTTGTACGTATTTTGGTAAGTTGAGGGTCGTGACAAAACCTGACCACCCAAACTGAATATACCTATAGGGGTTCAAAATTCGAAACATAGTTGAATGCAGAAAATCAAAGTTTTATGCAATCCGCGTTCATCCTTAAGACACAATGTGAAACCTAACTTTTTGTACTATTATTTATTTAAAAACTAAGATGAGAAGCTCAAAACATACCTAAATATTATGCAGAGCCCGCAATACCCGAAGCACCCGGATTAGTGGCACGAAGCTCGTGGCACGAAGCCTGAGGTAAGATTTTAAATTGAAGTATTTTTCAAGAGATTACATTTATGAGTATGCTTTGGTGGTTAGAAGTAAAACTAAGGTATCAGAATCAGAAAAACAAGTAAAAATCAGGATTAGCACGAAACCGAGAAATTTGGCTTAGTAATTGAAATAAATTCAGAATAAATTTCATAAATTCGTAAAAATTATTTGGAGGCCATAGGAAATTAATATAAGGTATATTTGACTTGGAGAATTAGAATTGAGTTGAAATCTTGAAATTTTGGTGATCAAATTAATTTTTTTAAAGTAAACCGAAAACTTTAATGAATTTTTATTTTAATGACTAAATTGGATAAAATGGGCTCAAACGGGAAACTTTTCTTAAATAAGTGGACCCAAAATTTTTATGGAACATACTAGGGACTTATTAAAACACAAGAGAAGTGGAAAAATAGAAGAAAATGGCCTGAAAATATTTTTTTGGTCTGAAAACAGGGCTGCCGACAGCCCAGGCCTAGCACCCTGCTGGCCCAACAAGAAAGCCCATTTTGAAGTGCTTCCAAAAGGTTTTTGAGCTGGATTTTTTTCTAGATTAAAGAGCACTTAAATCACTTTTTGGAAAGCCATAGAAGACCCTGAACCGACCTAAAACCAAAAAGATACTCTTCCCCCAAGTTGCCGCAGACATCTTCCCCTGTTCCAAATTGTACAATTTTTTTGGCCACCTTCCAGCCACTTTTAGGAGTTGGCTAAGAAGAAATAAGTCTTTCTTCTTACTCCCTCTATAACATATAAAAAATTCAGCTACGAATAAGTTAATTTACTAGGTGAAAAGTTAGAGAGAAGAACAAGGGCCGAAACTGCCCTATTTCAGAGGTAAGAAACTTTGGATTTATGATTCCTTGGCTGGTTTTTAAGCTTATTTTGGATGATTCTAAGTTGTATACATGTATATATACAGCTGAGGACCATTTTTGGAGAAGGAAAGAGTGGTCAAAGTTAGTCTACAAGGTGAGAAAGTTGATGGAAGATGATGATCTAGTTATATGCTGATGTTTGATAATTTTGGATGATTTTTACTAAAGTGGAAATTAAAGAAATAATTTCTGGATTAAGGTGGAATTTTGGCCAATCTTGGTTTGTTAGGAAAATGGTGAAATTTGGTTGAATAATGTGTTGTAGAATGTTAGTTTAATACCGAAAAGTTCAGTTTATAGCTCGGTTTAGTGTAAAACTGAAAAAGTGTGGAAATTGACACTTTGATAAGTTGGATGTGTTGATTTGAGACATGAATAAGTGTTTAAGTCATTAAGTTGATAAGTTCAAAGTTAAAAGAAAAGAAATTTTCGAAATAGCACAAATTGACACGTTTATCGATAAAATCGAGAAAGTAGGAAAAATCAATGAAAATGGGTCTAGTTAACAACCTTTAACTTGTAACATGTATATGAACATAAATAAAGATAAATTGGATACTAATTACACTGTTTGTGGCAGCTTGTTGTTTGGAAAAGTAAAACGAGGTAAGTCAGATACCCGATGATTCTGTGTTGCCTTGAGAATTTGGTAGGTAAGGTATGTAATTTATTTTAATAATGGTGATTCCTTACCTGCAAACAATTATTTATGTCATGATACCCTTTAATAAAACAAACAGGAATTTCAAAATGACATACAACCCATGTTTGTTTACTTATGAGTGCATGGTTTTCGTACAATTTCATAACTCTGATTATTTATGTATCAAGCATGTATATGTGTGGTTTTTCGAGGCATAATTTTTGTAAACTTTTGTGCAAATAAATTTGAAAGTGATTTTAGTATGATAAGAAGTATGTTATGAGACTAAGGGCTCTTTATAACATGCGAGTCAAGGTAAACCTAGGGGTCAACTTACAGGACCCAAGGGAATGCTACCCGACGGCCTATGAACGAGCTGAGCCTTCACAATAACATGCATAATTCTATGTGCTTGTCATGTCGCCTTCGTGACATTTGCATTTTTGCATGTGTGGTATTCCTTTATGTTGCAGTACTCTGGCCTAGTCTACAGCCCTACCATGACCATAGGCATTTTGTTCCCTCTTCGGAGGATGCCCTCTTTTGAAGATGAAATAGTTATTACCCACGTGACAGTATTAGTGATTGCCTAGTCTCCACATTTTGATGTTACGTATCTTTTTCAGTACAATATGATTTTAATGAATGTATAGTTATGAAGTCATCTTTCGATTTGATTATAATTTATGCATAGCTATACAATTGTTGGATTTCAAAGTTTCATTTGCGTTAAGAAATATATGAAGTATATTTTGGTATATAAAAAGCATATGTCCTAAGTAGACAAATTTTATGTTTGCAAATAGTTTAATCAGGAAATGTATTTTGTTATTTAGCATTATCATTTTATTAAATGTTCTGAATACAAATTGTTATCTTAAATGCACTCCTTACTGGGCTATTTGAAAGCTCACTCCCTTTTTTCATCCTACCAGATTACTTACAGTGAACGTTTCTTTGCCTACCGCGTACACGACATAGGCTGTTGGACGGGACTCTCTCCGAGCTACCTTTTGTACACGCTTCAGGTATAATTCATTTTGTACCCAGACATCCTGTACAATATAGATACTTATGTGTAAATAAACATTTTGGGATGTAATCACTTTTGTATACTTACGGAGATGAAAATGTATTTAATCCATGATGCTACAGTGTGTAATGAGATTAAGAGATGAATGACAGTTATGGGCATTTCATGGATTCTTGAGAATAAAATTTTAGAAAAAAAAAGTAAAATCAGCTGCTTGTAGTTAGTTATTGTTGATTGAAAACTTGCAGGTGGATAGGGTCATGTATGAGTGTCATACTACTGAAATTTCGTTAAAAATGAAATATAAATTGTCGAATAAAGAAAGTTTAACAACGAAAAGATAAGTTATTGACACTGAACAAGAATGCACCTTAAGTAAGAGTTTAAGTTATAAAAGAAAATTTTAAATTAGCCCTTATTTTCATGTTTCTGGGGCGTTACAACATCTCTTGGTATCAGAGCTAAAGGTGTCTAATACTGTTAGTTTTGGTCAGTTGAAGATAGATTACATCCCAAGTGTTTGTACTTGTCTGGTTATAAATTGAAAATATCTGCTAAAATTATGACCAAGTTTATTATGTACGAGCAGGTAAATTAGTTATATATATCATGAGCGGGAGACGATGTCGTCCCCGGAGGCAAGCACAACCACCTCCATCACCTGCCCCACAGCCAGAGAGTCCTAACTCTCGAACGAATCAGATGGAGCAGGATATGAGACAAGGATTCGATCACATTGGGGCTATACTTGCCCAACATTTTGGGGATAATACTTAAGGTACTGTACCCACCTTGGCTCCTACACCCATACCTTCACAGGATTTGCCCCCACCTCCTCCACATACTTTTCTAGTACCTCCATCCACTCAACCTCCAGTATAGACTATGCTAGATGATAGGGATATCGGTCGGTTAAGGGATTTTCTCAGATGAACCCTCCATCATTTTAGGGGGTTAAGGACCCCATCGAGGTAGAGGAGTAGCTAATAGAAATGGAGATGACTTTTGAGTATCTGGGGTGTACTGATGCCGAGAAGGTCAATATGGGTGCTTACATGCTTAAAGGTCAGGCCAGACACTAGTGGAGAGCCACCTAGAGGTTATTTACTACTAGTCACCTGGTGATCAGTTGGAATGCCTTCTTGTTAGCTTTCAGGACCTAGTATATTCCCGAGATTGCCCAAAAGAAGATGCAATCAGATTTTTTTGAATTTATTTCAGGGTAGTGTGACAGTCGACGAGTACGAGAACAAATTCACCACCCTAATGAGATATGACTCGGAGTCTATTAGGGACGAGGAGCGTCGTATTGAGCAATTTTTATACGAACTGAGACCAGCAATCAGAGACATATTATTGGGGTTTCGATTACCGAGCTTAAGGATGCTTTTGGACAAGTGCAAGAAATTGAGAGGGGTCTTGATCTAATACAGACACAATATGGGACCGAGGATAAGGGTAAGAGGCTAAAGGTATCTTGAGCAGAGTATAAGAGGGGTCCGCCTAAGAGACCGAGGATTGATGAGTCTCGAACGAGGGCTGATAAGCCTAAGACTCCTTTTGGCCCTATAGAGACCACACAAGGCACCCGACAAGGTATCAAGATTTGTAAAGATTGTGGTCGGTCCCATGGTGGTCCTTATTACTGGGTTACAGACGGCTGCTTTAGATGTAGAGATACAGGTCACATGATCAGGGATTGCCTACTTCTCAAGACTCCACAGCCCCAAGAGCCTTCCCGACAACAGTCTAAGAGATAGATCCCCCAAAGAAGAGCTACCGTAGTCGAGAAGGGGAAGAAGCCTGTCGCTCAAGGGCATGTGTTCGCTTTGGATAAAGAGACTGCAGACATTTCATCTGAGACTATTCGAGGTACACTTCTTATCTATAATTATAAAGCATATGTTTTATTTGACCCTGGAATTACGCACACTTTTATTTTGCCACAATTTGCATATAAATTGCACTTAAAGCCTGAACCTCTAGGTCACATCCTGTATATAAGTACATCTATGCATGAATCTCAAAAGACTGTTAAAGTCTGTAGAAATTGTGAAATTAAGATAGGAGACAAGGTAATGTTAGCAGATTTAGTTTTGTTAAATATGTATGGTTTTGATATGATTTTAGGTATGGATTGGCTAGCTATCAATCGTGCAAGTCTAGACTGCTATACTAAAACTGTAACCTTCTCCCTACCTGATAAATTCAGTATATGTTTGGCTATTAAGAAATACAACGTGTGATGTTTAGTGTATGAAATCTTATGATATATTTATAATTTTTTGAAATTACTAATGAATTTATTAATATGAAGGTTATATTGCACTCATCTTCGATACCAGTCGAGAGCATCCGAGTATAGACGATATACCAGTAGTATGTGAGTTTCCGAATGTATTCCCAAATGAGTTGCCAGACTTACCACCGAAGAGAGAGCTGAAGTTCACTATCGATTTAGTGCTAGATACCCAGCCAATCTTTAAACCTCCATATAGAATGGCACTGGTAAAATTAGAAGCTGAATAAGTAGTTGCAAGGGTTGCTTGATAAGGGTTTTATTAGGTCCAGTGTGTCACCATGGGGAGTTCCAGTTTTATTTGTCAGAAAGAAGGATGGTAGCCTCAAATTATGTATAGATTACAGATTATTGAACAAGGCTACAGTAAAGAATAAATACCCTTACCCAGAATAGATGATTTATTTGATCAGTTGAGAGGGGCTTCAGTATTTTCTAAGATTGATTTGAGGTTGGGATATAAGGATCAGGAAGAAGGATGTTCCAAAAATGGCCTTTAGAACTCGATATGGCTATTATGAGTTTTTAGTAATGCCTTTTGGTCCAACTAATGCCCCTACTGCTTTCATGAATATGATGAATGATATATTTCGAGATTACCTAGATCAGTTTGTGATAGTTTTCATTGATGACATTCTCATCTATTCTAAGTCCCGGGAGGAACACACACAACATTTGAGGCTGTGCTCCAGACACTCCGAGATAAGCAGTTGTATGGAAAGTTTAGTAAATGTGAATTATGGCTAGATCAAATAGCTTTCCTTGGTCAGTTTGTGTCTAAGAATGGGGTGTCAGTTGATCCGTCTAAGGTAGAGGTTGTACTTAAGTGGGAGAGACCAATGACAGTTATAGAGATTCAGAGTTTTCTGGGACTAGTAGGGTATTACAAGAGATTTGTTGAGGGATTCTCTTGGATTGCAGCTCCTTTGACTAAGCTTACACGTAAGGATGTTCCATTTGTATGGTCTGATCAGTGTGAGTGGAGTTTTCGAGAGCTTAAGCAGAGATTAACTACAACATCTGTTCTGACCATTCCGAGTGGATCTGGAGGCTTCGCAGTTTACAGTGATGCTTCCCATACAGGTCTGGGGTGCGTACTCATGCAGCATGGGAGAATAGTCGCTTATGGTTTATGCCAGCTTAAGGACCATGAGCGAAATTACCCCACGCATGATTTGGAATCAGCCGCTGTGATGTTTGCTTTGAAGATATGATGACATTATTTATATGGAGAAAAATTCCAGATCATTACTTACTATAAGAGTTTAAAGTGCATTTTTTATCAAAATGAGCTTAATATGAGGCAGAGACGATGAAGAGAGCTCCTTAAGGATTACGACTACGAGATCTTGTATCATCCGAGTAAAGCGAACATAGTTGCTGATGCCCTGAGTAGGAAGAGCATGGTTATTGTCATGATGGTCAAGGAATGGGATTTATTAGAACGGTTTGCCTGACTTAGGATCAGCGTTCAGGAAGCAGATGTTGGATTTATGGCTAGCCTATAGATAGAGCCCAGTAGTTTGGATCAAATTAGAGCAGGTTAGAAAAATGATAAAAGATTGTTGGACATAGTTAGCTGAGCGGAACAGACCTTGCAATCAGATTTTTCGGTTAGTGATGATGGGCTGTTGAGGTTCAGGGGCCGTATTTGTGTTCTGAGTGATGAAATCCTAAAGCAACAGATTTTGAGAGAGTCCCATTATTCCCGTTACACCATACACCAAGCAGTACCAAGATGTACCAAGATTTGCATAAGGTGTATTGGTGGATTGATATGAAATGAGATGTGGCAGAATTTGTGGCCTGATGTTTAGTGTGTCAGCAGATTAAAGTTGAGCATCAAAAGCCCGTAAGACTACTTAAGTCTTTGCCCCTGCCTATGTGGAAATGTGAGCATATAACAATAGACTTTATTATGGGCTTACCGAGGATTCAGAAAGCTCATGATGCAATTTGGGTGATAGTAGACAGATTGACTAAAAGTGGCCACTTCCTTGCCATTAAGAGTACATATTCTTTGAGTGCCTTGACAGAGTTATATGTTAGAGAGGTAGCTCGGTTGCATTGGGCACCCGTGAGTATTACATCTGATAGGGATTCTAGGTTCACCTCCAGATTCTGGACTCATCTTTAGGAAGTCATGGGATCTCAACTGAATTTGAGCATCGCCTATCATCCTTAGACCGACGGTTAGTCCTAGCGGACCATTCAGACCTTGGAGGATATGTTAAAGGCATGTGCATTGGACTTTAAGGGTTTATGGGATGATCATTTGTCAGGACCTAAAAATTAGAGTAAATTTTTCATTTTTTCTTTCATACTTACCTGTCTTTTGATCGTGAACACACTCCACTAACAATTGGACTGTGCGTCAATACCAGTCCCACCATTCATACACCATATAACTTAATTCCTTATTAAAGGAAATGTAAACACATGAGCTTTTCACTAATTCTTTCCCATTCATTTACAAGTGTTTACAATGTCTATACATCCCCAAAATTTACTTTCAAACATGTTACTGTGCTATTCTTATTTAGATACAATATGTACAAGTGTATATACCTCAAGTGATGGGCAGCAGCAGATATCAGGAATGCAGTACTCATTCGCCTCAAAGTCTACTGGAAATGATCTGTATAGGAAAATGAAAGGGATGAGCACATCAAGCTCAGTAAGGCAATCCTATGAACAAGTAGGTAACCATACAACCTACATGAACGTGGTGCCATGCATAAACCACCCTTTCTCCACACATTTCAAAATAGATGCTACAATTCATGATGTCATGTAAAACAAGTTCACATATAGATTTCAAAGAGCATGGAAAATTCAACATGCAAATCCATTTAAATCATTTCGTTCTCATTAAAATTTCACAACACAGCCAGGACTCAACCCCTCCCTCGGGTGTTCCTGACTCACACAAAACCATGAAATCAAATGCTTTTCAAAGCAATAGTAAGATGCGAGACAATGAATGTCATGTAAAACTAGTTTACATCACGCATGGGTTTAAATAGCATGAAAATAACGTCATGCAAATTTCAGTTTAAATCCTAGTTTCATTCTCATCAAAATCACATCTTAGTCAGGATCCAACCCCTCCCTCGGGTGATCCAGACTCACACAAAAGTCCACAATATGCTTATCAAAACATCAATTTATAACATGCGAGACTAGGTAATAATATATATCTCAGGAAAATAACCAAGACTATGACCATATACTCGTGATCCCACTGCTACACGGATCCTGTGTGCGGGGTCTCACCACTATCGGGAACCGCCCCAGGAGGTGGGTCAGTCCATCTCGTCAATCCTGCCTGATCATCGCATCCGAAGATGCCACTCGCATCCGAAGATGCAACTCGCATCCGAAGATGTCACTCGCATCCGAAGATGCAACTCGCATCCGAAGATGCAACTCGCATCCGAAGATGTCACTCGCATCCGAAGATGCCACATAATCAATCCCAACACGGTACAGTGTACTTCATGCTACTTGCATGGTACAACGTACTCCGTGGACCCACATCTCATATCAATAATCGTGCCTGTCTCAAAACACATGTGCGAGCATATTTAATTGGCGTGACACACAGTCTATCCGACGCTCCAAGCACGGCTCATCGCATGTCTCATAAATCAGTGCGAGCAATGCTCCAGTACTCTCATAAAATCAAGGAAAATCTCATGCGAGCAAAGCTCCAGCACGCGTTTCATAAAATCTCATAAGATCTAGTGCGAGTTAAGCTCCAGCACTCTGTCAAAATCATGTAAAACTAGTGCGAGCTGGCTCCAGCACTGTGTCATAAAAAAAACAAGTGAAAATCTGGTGCGAGTTAGACTCCAGCACCCTGTCACGAAAATCATATGAAAATCTGATGCGAGTTAGAATCCAACACCTATGCATGTAAAACTCTAGTGCAAGCCTTTGCTCCAGCACTAATGCATGCATCACACAAATCAAAACTCGTGCGAGCTTTGCTCTAGTACTTCATATTTTCATAAAATCACGTAGGCAGCTCTGTTATCTCAAAACAATTTTCACAAGAAATCACATTGTTGAAAATATGCAATGCTGTGCATTTTTATTTAAAAGTCAGTCAGCCTACCCATGCATGTGTCAAAACACCTAAAAAACAAGCAGGAATCTCTTGTTCTTGCTCCTCCCAACTTTTCCTAATTTTTGAAAATTTACCCTTCATAGGGGTATTTTGGTCATTTTTTCATTCGGGCACCAAAAATTCTTATTTTAAATCTAGACCCTTCAGACAATTTTAGGGAATGTAAATGATGTCGAAATTGCGTAAAGTTACTTCTAGCAGTCCGTAAAATTCCCTTACTTGGAATTACGCTCGAGCTTATCTTGTCTAGATCGTACCAGGTCTCTCAGTCCAATTCGCTCCAAACCAAGTCTACGGAGCTGCATATAACCACGTATTTGAGTCAGTTCTAATATACTTATTAGTATTTCACTCTTACTGATCGAATCTAAAGCACTTGGCCTGTTTTACTTTATTGGGCCCGATTGCACCTTAATGGGCCTCGACCCATTTTCAGCCCGTTTCCACTTATTAAATCCCTTCTTCGTGTCTATTGGGCTCATTTGGCTTATCAATACTAATCGGGCTTTGTTCCAAAACTCACTGGATAGCCCGTATATCATTTACAACAATTTATTCAAAAATTCGAATTTAATCTATTTTATTGTGAAAATAAATCCGAAATTCGCAAAATAAATTTCAATTGCGCAATAATCATACAATTATCGTAAATGAGCTTTATTTACCCGAAATTATGCGATGGTGCGTAAATCGAAGTTCGATCGGGCTTACGTACGAGATTTATCATCGAACTGCACAATTTTATATTTGATTTCGGGTTAATTTTTGATCAAATAAAATTTTAAATTAAAATCTCGGAAATCAATTCGATCAATTTGACCGCGTATCGGCTTAGCCGAATTTTTTAGGTATTCCTGGGGATTTTTCTCCCCTTTTTCCCCTTTTTTTCTTTTTTTTTTTTTCCTTTTTTTCCTTTCCTTCCTTTTCCTTCCTTTTTCCTTCATTTTCCTTCCCCTTTCCTCTCAACCAAAACGGTGTCGTTTCGAGGTCCTCATCGTCGTCGGCGTTCCCGGCCATTTCACCGGTTGCTACCGGTACCAACAGAAGCGGCTCGTCCTCCCGATCACATCGGTACCCTCTGATCACACCCAGCTGTCGTGGATCGTTGGAATCGATCCCCTTTTTCCCGTCGGTTTCTCCTCCTCCGTTCGTCGGACTCCGGCGTCGATACGGCGCGTCGTCGGTGCCGATGGGTTTGCGCAGTCATCCTCTTCCTTCTCCGGCCCTTGTCTGGCCTCGTCGGTCGTCAGTGGTCATCGGTGATTCTCGGGTCTTCGGCTATCGTTTCCTGTTTTCGTTTTCAGATTTTGGGACTTTCCCGATTTTCTATCTTTTTTTATTTATTTATTTTATTTTTATAATTTATTTTATTATTATTATATTCATTAAATATTATAAAAATCCCAAAATATCTTCAAAATAATCTTATTTTATTCATTTAATCAATAAATGAATTTATCAGTCTTATTTTGTCTTTTCGGTATATTTTTTCAGTATTTTCGGGATAATGTTTCGAAGTGAAAATTTTGATTAATTCCAATAAATTCATATCTTAATCAATTGGACTCGAAATTCAATATTTTCCTCGTTATTGATCAAGATTTCTCAATTCCATAAATTAATGAAATTTTTTTATCGAATTTATATCGGATTTTGGTCTTTTGACCGTTTTACCCTTCTACACGTTTGAGACCAATATAGGCCGACTTTCCTTCTTGGACCCACTATAATTTCTCATTTAAAATTTTTATCTCTGTCCGGACAATTCAAATCTCATAAATTTAATTTGAAATTCCTTAACTGTCCGTTTTCGGATTTTACGTACGTTCGACTACTTCATTCATATTTATATGATCAAAATCATCCGTCTTATGATTCCATTAACATATAACAATATCCATACAATGTGTGAATCATAAGGAAATACGATAAAAATTGGGTTTTACATAATCTCCCCCACTTAAGAAATTTGGTCCTCCAAATTAGAACCAAGTTAGTCTGTAAATCACTCCGAATACTTCACACATATCATACTCTTACTCTCCAGCTCCTATTTAAATTCCTTCAAAGTCTAATACTGTCGAAAGACTTTAATTAGGGAGATCATCTTAAACCTCAACACCTTCTCCTTCCTGTTTAATACCCGAATCTCATTATACCTTTAGAAAGAGAAACTTCCAAACACACTGATTCACACTCGATGAATCCTCACGATCCCCATCTCTTGTCAGCATAGCTTTTCTATCTATTTTGAGGTGTTCTCATTCTCTCACAATCAACTGAACACCCTCAGAGACTTATTATACTAGATCGAGAGCAATTTTCTATCTGTCACCCATTTCTTTCTACTCATTCGTAAAAGCAACCCTTACGGCCAAACAATGCTTCACACAATGTCATATCGATACTCGAGTGATAACTATCACTGTGGGTAATTTAGCTAATAACAAATGATCATTCCAGGAGATTCTAACATCAATTGCACACGTTCTCATCATATCCTCTAGAACCCATACAGTCCTCTCTGACTTACCATCTGTCTGAGGACGGAACGCTGTGCTCACACTCAACTGGGTTCCCATGGCTTCCTGAAACATGTTCCCAGAAGTGGGAAGTGAAGTGGGAATCCCTATATGATATAATACTCCCTGGAATGCTACCTATTATTCCACAATCTTTTATTTATATAAATATGCTCACGCACTCAGAGTATCTATAGCTTTCATAACCAGAAAGTGGGTAGACTTAATCAATCTATCGACCATCACTCAAATAGCCTCGTGATTCCTACGATCCTCTGTAACCTGTCACAAAATCCATGGTAACCTGCTCCCACTTCCATGTCATAATTGGTAGAGGTTGCAATAATCCTGCAGACTTCTAGTGCTCTACCTTAATCTATTGACATACAAGACACTTCTCCACAATCTCTACAATGTCTCTTTTCATATCTAACCCAATGGATCATCAATAGTAGAACAGAATACTTATTCTTACTCTGATCCTATTCGATTCGATAAATCAAGTCTAATTTTTAACTTTTAAGGTTACTACCACAGAACAAATGTCAGTATGAGAAAAAAAAACCTCATCGTAGTTGAGTTCAATAAATATTTCAATCACTCATATCCTTGACCTATGTATACATAAATGTATAATGTCATTTCGAAATCGTTTCTGTTCAAGATTCTAACCCGCGCCATTTCCTTTTTCTTATATTAACGATTTTTATAAAATTTTAATTTTTAAACCTTCATGATTAATCGAATTTTATATTTTTTTATCGTACAAGTAAAGGTATCCTAATTTTAAATGTATATTTTACGATCGTCAATTTCAATTTATAGATTATGTGTACTTCTAAACGTTGTCAAGTCTTCAGGTGGAGAGGTATTTTGAAATATCTTTATTAACCCTCAAACTTGACCACATGGACTGGTTATGGATATATGCATCCTTTCTCCTTGGTCACAATTCATATTCACTACATATCGCTTAATCCAAATTACTTCACATATAAGAGATATTCTTACCTTGCATACACCTCTTATTCCAATATATCTTGTATTCAAGATCTATCACATCTCAAAGCTTATCTCATTTCGTATATCAACTATAACAAAACTCTTTCATTACTTGTTAAAACTTACTGTACACTTTTCTAGGGTGAAACATCGATATCTTAGAATAGCAATTTCAACAATATTGTTTGTAGCCAATCAATTTATTCCCTATATTACATCAAAACACTTATATTTCATAGAATGAGATTGGTCCGCATGTTCCTTTCCCTCACTTTCAACTTACAATCTCTTCCGACATATTCAATTGGCAGACTATCCTTCATTGGGGTGCTAACTATCAGCATTTCGCCTAATGATATTGGCTTCACATATTTCACTAACTTATATGCAAATGACGACGATATGAATAAATGTGTAATACCAGGGTCAATTAAAATAATTGCTTTAATATTAACAATCAAGATGGTACCTTACACCACATCAAATGAAGCATCAATAGTGTCCTGGTCTAAGGCATACACTCGCCCTCATTCAATCGCTTATTTCCGTGGTAACTACCACACATCCAACACTGCCCATTAGCAGGTCGAGGTCCTCCAATCACAATATCCGTGTAAGCGTTGAAACTGGATACACTGGGGCTTACCCATAATCTTATCTCATAACTTACTAACTCTAAATTTCCTACCAAACTGCCTCTTTCTCGCTTTGACATCTCTGTTATCCATTATTTCCTTTTTGTCTCTATTTCGACCCTTATTGCCTTTCTCAAACTCAGAGGCATGCAATTCCTAATCTTATTCACGCACTGTGATCTGCGCACTGCGTCGTCGTATGTAGTGATATCTAATGGGGCTAATCAGACTCTAATAGACGGTCTGAGTCTTTCCATGACTTTTGAACCTTCTGATTCTTACTGTTCATAATGTCGGATTATACCTGCCTAGGGATGTCAATTGAGATTCATACTCATCGATTGACCTGTTCCTCTGGGTCAGAGTAAGGAACTCTATCCGTAAATTCCTCTGAACAATGTCCAAAATATACTGTCTCTGTGCATCCAGAATTATCTCTCATATCAGTCTTAGATCTCTAACTCTTACAATGGGTCAAGCGGATTTCCACCCATGCTTCGCCTCACCCTCCAACATAAACGCATCGAGTCACTTTCTCGGTCATACACCGATAGAACCCATACAACTTCGCTATCTCATTCACCCAATCCTCAGTAACTATTGGTTTCTTTACTTCGCTAAATACTGGAGGGGTGTGAGAATCTCTATAGTCTGAGGCATCTGTTCAGTCTTTACCCTCCCTATCCTCAACTACCTGTATATACTGAGTAAACAACTCCAAAATATTTTCTACACTTCACTCCATCCTCGTGAAGCGTGTCTCAATACTGTCTGGTCTCTTTATAGGACCTTGTGGAGTATGCTCAACATCAATCTCCACCTCAACCTCCTTATGAGTCTCATGAGTCGACTCAGCATGACTAGCAAGCTCAGGCCTACCTCTACGGCCTCTGCCTCATGCTCTACCTCCTGTACCGCGTCTGGTAACAGGCATAATGCATATATTACTGCATTCTCAACCATTTCTTAGTTAAAACCCATCTCAATATACACGATTGTATCTAACCAAGCACAGTAACACGAGGATATAATATCCTAATTACTGACACTGACACACATCAGACCAATTTCGGTCTGATACCACAATTTGTCACGACCCAAAAATCAGAGTAAATTTTTCTTTTTTTTTCTTTCATTCTTACCTGTCCTCTGATCGTGACCACACTCCACTAACAATTGGGCTGTGCGTCAATGTTAGTCCCACCATTCATTCACCATATAACTTAATTCCTTATTAAAGGAAATGTAAACATATGAGTTTTTCACTAATTCTTTCCCATTCATTTACAAGTGTTTACAGTATCTATACATCCCCGAAAGTTACTTACAAACATGTTACTGTGCTATTCTTATTTAGATACAATATGTACAAGTGTATATACCTCAAGTGATGGGCAGCAGCGGATATCAGGAATGCAGTACTCATTCGCCTCAAAGTCTATTAGAAATGATCTGTGTAGGAAAATGAAAGGGGTGAGCACATCAAGCTCAGTAAGGCAATCCTACGAACAAATAGGTAACCATACAACCTTCATGAATGTGGTGCCATGCATAAACCACCTTTTCTCCATACATTTCAAAATAGATGCTACAATTCATGATGTCATGTAAAACAAGTTCACATATGGATTTCAAAGAGCATGGAAAATTCAACTTGCAAATCCATTTAAATCATTTCATTCTTGTTAAAATTTTACAACACAGCCAGAACTCAACCCCTCCCTCGGGTGTTCCTGACTCACACAAACCCATGAAATCAAATGCTTTTCAAAGCAATAGTAAGATGTGAGATAATGAATGTCATGTAAAACCAGTTTACATCACGCATGGGTTTAAATAGCATAGAAATAATGTCAAGCAAATTTCAGTTTAAATCCCAGTTTCATTCTCATCAAAATCGCATCTCAGTCAGGATCCAACCCCTCCCTCGGGTGATCCAGACTTGCACAAAAGTCCAAAAAATATGCTTCTCAAAACATCAATTTATAACATACGAGACTAGACAGTAATATATATCTCAGGCAAATAACCAGGACTATGGCCATATCTTCGTGATCCCAATGCTACACGGATCCTGTGTACGGGGTCTCACCACTATCGGGAGCCACCCCGAGAGGTGGGTCAATCCATCCCATCGATCCTGCCCAATCATCACATCCGAAGATGCCACTCACATCCGAAGATGCCACATAATCAATCCCAACACGGTACAACGTACTCCATGGTACTTGCATGGTACAACGTACTTTGTGGACCTACATCTCATATCAATAATCGTGCTTGTCTTAAAATGCACGTGTGAGCATATTTAATCGGCGTGACACACAGTCTACCCGACGCTCCAAGCATGGCTCATCGCATGTCTCATAAAATCAGTGCGAGTGATGCTCCAACACTCTCATTAAATCAAAGAAAATCTCGTACGAGCAAAGCTCTAGAGCGCGTTTCATAAAATCTCATAAGATCTAGTGCGAGTTAGGCTCTAGCACTGTGTTATAAAAAAAACAAGTGAAAATCTGCTGCGAGTTAGATTCCAGCACCTATGCATGTAAAACTCTAGTGCGAGCCTTTGCTCCAGCACTAATGCATGAATCACACAAATCAAAACTCGTGCGAGCTAAGCTCTAGCACGTCACATTTTCATAAAATCACGTAGGCGGCTCTGTTATCTCAAAACAATTTCCACAAGAAAACACATTGTTGAAAATATGCAATGTTGTGCATTTTTTTTAAACGTTAGCCAACCTACCTATGCATGTGTCAAAACACCTCAAAAACAAGTAGGAACCTCTTATTCTTGCTCCTCCCAACTTTTTTTAATTTTTAAAATTTTACCCTTCACAGGGGTATTTTGGTCATTTGCCCATCCACGCACCCAAAATTCTTATTTTAAATCTAGACCCTTCAAACAATTTTACGGAATGTAAATGATGTCGAAATTGCGTAAAGTTACCTCTAACAGTCCGTAAAATTTCCTTACCTAGAATCACGCGTGAGCTTATCTTGTCTCGACTGTACCAAGTCTCTCAGTCCAATTCGCTCCAAACCAAGTCTACGGAGCTGCATATAACCACGTATTTGGGTTAGTTATAATATACTTATCAATATTTCAGTCTTACTGATCGAATCTAAAGCACTGGGCCCGTTTTACTTTATTGGGCCTAATTACAGCTTAATGGGCCTCGACCCATTTTCAGCTCGTTTCCACTTATTAAATCCCTTCTTCGGGTCTATTGGGCTCATTTGGCTTATCAATACTCATAGGGCTTCATTCCAAAACTCATTGGATAGCTCGTATATCATTTAAAACAATTTATTCAAAAATTCAAATTTAATCTATTTTATTACGGAAATAAATCCAAAATTCGCAAAATAAATTTTAATTGCGCAATAATCATACAATTCTCGTAAATGAGCTTTACTTACCCAAAATTATGCGATGGTACGCAAATCGAAGTTCAATCGGGCTCACGTACGCGATTTTATCGTCGAACTGCATAATTTTATATTTAATTTTGGGTTAATTTTTTATCAAATAAAATTTTAAATTAAATTCTCGAAAATCAATTTGGTCAATCTGACCGTGTATCGGCTTACTCGAATTTTTGAGGTATTCCCGGGCATTTTTCTCCCTTTTCCCCCTTTTTTTCTTTTTCTTTTTTTTTCTTTTCCTTTCCTTCCTTTTCCTTCCCCTTTCCTCTCGGCCAAAATAGTGCCGTTTCGGGGTCCTCACCGTCGTTGGCATTCCCGACCATTTCGCCGGCCGCTACTGGTACCAACAGAACCGAGTTGTCCTCCCGATCTCATCGGTACCCTCCGATCACACCCAGCTGCCATGGATCGTCGAAATCGATCCCCTTTTTCCCGACGGTTTCTCCTCCTCCGTTCGCCGGACTCTGGCGTCGATACGGAGCGTCGTCGGTGCCGATGGGTTCACGTGGTCGTCCTCTTCCTTCTCCGGCCCTTGTCTGGCCTCGTCAGTCATCGGTGGTCGTCGGTGATTCTCGGGTCTTTGCCTATCATTTCTTGTTTTCGTTTTCAGATTTCGGGATTTTCTCGATTTTCTGTCTTTTATTTATTTATTTATTTTTATAATTTATTTTATTATTATTATATTCATGAAATATTATAAAAATCCTAAAATATCTTCAAAATAATCTTATTTTATTCATTTAATCAATAATTGAATTTATCAGTCTTATTTTGTCTTTCCGATATATTTTTTCAGTATTTTCAGGATAATTTGTCGAAGTGAAAATTTTGATTAATTCCAATAAATTCATATATTGATCAATTAGACTCAAAATTCAATATTTTCCTCGTTATTGATCAAGATTTCTCAATTCCATATTTTTAATGAAATTTTTTTATCCAATTTATATCGAATTTTGGTCTTTTGACCGTTTTACCCTTCTACACATTCGGGACCAATTTAGGCTGACTTTCATTATTGGACCCTCTATAATTTCTCATTTAAAATTTGTATCTCTGTCCGGATAATTCAAATCTCATAAATTTAATTTGAATTTCCTTAACTGTCTGTTTTCAGATTTTACGTACGTTCGACTACTTCATTCATAGTTATATGATCAAAATCATTCGTCTTATGATTCCATTAACATATAACAATATCCATACAATGTTTGAATCATAAGGAAATACGAGAAAAATCGGGTCTTACATCATTTGCCCCCTGTAGAGTTTGCCTATAATAATAGTTATCAAGCCATTATCGATATGACACCTTATGAGGCTCCGTATGGCAGAAGATGTAGATTCCCTGTAGCTTGGAAAGAAGTGGGTGACAAGAAAATATTTGCTCCTAATCTTGTTGAACAGGCAGCTAAGGGTGTTCAGATTATTTGTAGTAGACTTTGGGCTGCTTAGAGTCGACAGAAAAGCTATACCGATGTGCGTAGATGGCCACTCGAATTTCAGGTTGGGGACTCCATATTCCTTAAGGTATCTCCTAGAAAGGGTATCATGCGCTTCGGGAAGAAAGGAAAATTGAGTCCTCGTACATTAGTCCTATCATGACCCATTTTCATCCATTTCATCTAAAAATCACCATAAATTTTTTGCTTTTTCATTTCCTTTCTCGGTCGTGAACAACTCTCACTAATAACAGTTGGGCTATAAGCCAATATTAATCATCATTTACCAATCATCTTTCAATTAATCCAAAGAAAACACATACATTTGGAAGTTTAAGTTCTATACTTATACATGTTTACTAACACTTACATCCCCCACATTACAATTCAAATGATTACTGTGCTATTGCATGTTTAGATATAAAAAGATTTCCTGTGTGTATACCTCTTAGCGATAGAGAGCAGCGGATGTCTGAACACAACTCTTCAGTCCCTCACTAGACTACTGTGTGCGTTTTGTAGGGGGAAAATGATAGGGATGAGCAACCACACGCTCAGTAAGGTAATAATGCAAGCATGGTAGATAACTACACTATCTACATGCTTATAATGTCATGGCATAAAAATCATTAATATCCAGAGCATGAGGAAATATTAAAACTATGCCACATGTATATACATATATCATGTACTGCAAAACATGAAAATAGGCATGTAAACATGGAAAACCATCATGTAAAACTTCTCATGCTCATAGTAATAAAACTCATCAAAATAAGAAAAACTCATCACAAAACCATCCCTCAGGATTTAGCACTTTCTCAAAACATAGCATAACTCATCATAAACAGCAATACCATTTCTTTAAAAACATCCCACAAGGCTCGACCCCTCCCTCGGGCCTACTTTGGACAACATAATTCATGATCGGTATATAAAATCATCTGATATCATGTGAGACAAGTGGTTACTAAAATCGAGGACTCTGTTGGTCAACTATGTCATTATCATCCCAGAACACACTGATCCCGGTGTGCAGGGCATCATGCTGGAACGGAAGTGGGTTAGTCCTACGACAGACTTTCAAATCAACATCATAACCTCACAGTACAGTGTACTCTATGTGATATACACAATACAATGTACTTCATGGACCCATATCATGGTTAGGGGTGCCTGCCGTAGGTCTTATCTACCCCATGACATGTATAACCTACTCAGTCTCAAGCGCACGTGCGAGCATCTCATCCGTGTGACACAAGTCTACACGAGGCATCCAACACGACTCATTACATATCACAATGTGAAAAGTCCAGTGTGAGCAAAGCTCTAGCACAATTTCATGCATCATCATTAAATATCCTCGTACGAGCAACGCTCTAGTACGATTTTATGCATAACAAGCAATGAGAAAATCACGTACGAGCATAGCTCCAGTACGATTATATGCATAGGAAAATCAATGGAAACCCACGCACGAGCAAAAGCTTCAGTACGACTCATAAAACATCACATAAATTTGAAAGGTGGCTCAAATTCAATAAAACATGTTCAAACCACAGTTAGCACCAGATTCGTGCTATTTCACAAAATTATGAAGTCAATAGCCAGCCTATCTATAGATTTGCTTAAACCAAAGCAATGCATTTCGTAAAATTATTAAAACGTGAGGTTTATGCACTTACTAGCCTTACTACCATTTTTTTGTAAGATTCACTTCCAAAACCAAAATCATCTATATCTGAAATCGTTTCTTACAAATCATTATTTCTTTTCTAGACAACCGGGCAATTACAAAGCTCTATAAACACCCTTAAAATACGTGCAGCTACCTCTAAATACTCGTAAAATTCCCTTACTTGGAATCGTGTCGAGTGATTCCACTTCTTTAGAGCTGCTCGATCGTGCAGTTAGATTCGCTTCCAATGAAATCTCCGGAGCTGTATAAATTACTTATCACATCAATTTAACCCAATACAACACAATTCTCGCATTTATTATATTCGATTCGATTTATTGTTTTCATTAACACTTATAAGACCTCCCTTTCTCTTAAGCCCTTTTTCGATTATACTATTAATTTCTCAGGAATCTATTAGTTCTACCAAGCTTATTAGTTCACACTAAACCGGCATTAAGCTCATAATGCCTCTAGTCCATTATTTCCTTCACTATGGTAATTTATCAAACACCTCTTATGTAAGACCCGTAAATTTCTATGTAATGTTTATGATTATTGAATGTACGAACAAGTTACATTACATATGAATTACAAGAAATGGATGTTTGTAAGTTTTAAGTGTGAATAAATTGTAAAATGTGTATAGATACAATTGGATGGAAGTTTAACATATAAAATTTAGGAAAATTGTAGCTAGAATGCTGCAGGAAGCATGCCAGATCAATCCCATGCAAGGAGAGATCGATGTCATGGCTTGAAAAACACAATGCCAAGCATTCTGCAAGAGGGAGATTGATCCCTCACTCAAGTAGATCGATCTCATGCTATCTCAGGTTGGACTAGATCGATCTCCTCCCATAAGCAGATCGATCTCCATTGGTCTTTGGATAGGCTAGATCGATCTCCTCTCAAGGCTAGATCGATCTCCAAAGCCTTTTGCCTGAAATATATCGATCCCTACCTATAAAATGTTAAAATTTTGAAGGATTCAAGCAAGGCCAAATCGATCTCCCCCTATGGAGATCGATCTCATAAGGCTTTTTTTTATAAAAATAGGGCAGTTGGATCTGCATTTCACGGGAACAAACTTCATTTTTCCATTTCCAACAACAACCTAGTTTTCTCACTCTAGATTTCACCCCCTTCCATAAAGTTTGAGAAAAAGCTATTAGAGCAAAGTTGTTCATTGTGAAGAGAAGAACAACATAGCTTGGAATCAACACTTCATTTGTTGGATTGAAGGAGCAAATGAGTCTTCAAACTTGGAAAAGAGGAAAGTCAAGCTAGGTGAGTTTCTAATACACCAACTCAAAATATATCTATCTAGTTGTTGTTGTGAGTAGATTTGTGTATGCATTGATGATTAAAACTACTTAGAATGTAATGGAATAAGCATAACCTAGAATGAGTTAGTGTGAGATAATGTGATATGGTTGAGTTGACGATAAATGACTTATACTAAGGTGTTAGTGAGGTGATATGTATGCTTTTGAGAGGATTGAATAAAGCTCCATTGTGAGATTAGTCAAATTTTAAAAATAAGCATATGAGGTGTTTGATAAATTTCCACAGTGAAGTAAATGATAAACTAGAGGCACTATGGGCTTAATACCGGTTTAGTGTGAATCAATAGGCCTAAAGCGTTCAATGGACTCTTGAGAAATAAGTAGAGTAATCTAAATGGACTTAAAAGGAAATGGGGCCTTGTGAGTGTTAATGAAAACAATAAGTCGAATCGACTATAATAAACGCAAGAAATTCATTACTTTGGATTAAATTGATATGATACATAATTTCATTCAGTCCTGAAGATTTCGTTGGAGGTGAAGCAAACTGCACAAATCGAGCAGCTCTAAGGAAGTGGAATCACTTGAGGCGATTCCAGGTAAGGGAATTTTGTAAGTACTTAGAGATAGCTGCACGTATTTTGTGGGTGTATATAGGGTTTTGGAAATGCTTGGTTATCTAGAAATGAATAAATGGTTTGTGTGAATAGCTACGAACATGGATGATTTAGTTTTGAAGTGAATCTTACAAAGAGGGATAGTAAGGTTCTATTTGCATAAATATCATGTTTTGACATTTTTATGAAAACACATTACTTTGGTTTCGGGAAAAACCTCTTTGCTCCTTCAATCCAAAGTTTGAGCTTTCAATCTTTGAATATGTTGTTCTCTTCCTCACTAGGAACAACTTTGCTCAAATATCTTTTTCCTCAAATCCTTTTGGAAGAGGGTACATTCTAGAGTAAGAAAACTAGGTTGTTTTTGGGTAAAAATGGAGTGTTTTGGGATTTTTGGAGAAGAAGGCTCGACAGTAGGGTCTCTTTTATAGTAATTGCATTAGTGAGATCGATCTCCAAGGGTGGAGATCGATCTCCCTTGCTTAAATCCCTTCAAAATTTAGCAATGCAGGCTAAGGAATCGATCTGCCTCTTGGATGAGATCGATCCGCTCAAAGGGATAGGATTGATCTTTGTTCATGAGATGGGATCGATCTCGGCCAGGAAAAAAGCTTTGGAGATTGATCTAGCCTAAGGAGGAGATCGATTTGGCCTAACCAGAAGCCACTTGAGATCGATCTGCCCTTACAATGGGATCGATCTGGCCTTCATCCTGCAGCATTTCAGCTACAATATTCTAGATTTCTCAAAATTAAACTCACATTTAACCATTTCAATGCCCAATTTGCATTTAATTCACACTTAACACTCAAAAGCATCCAATTCTTATGATTCATATATCATGTAAATTGTCTGTACATCATGGAAATTATAAGATTACATAGAAATTCACGTGCCGTACAAGTCTGTCTGAGATATTAAAGAGAGCGAGAGATGTTGGCTACCGGTTAGCTTTACCCCCACAGCTTTTTGAGATACATGTCTTCCATGTCTCCATGTTAAGGAAATATAATCCAGATCCCTCCAATGTCATCGAGTATGAATCCTTAGAGTAACAAGGAGATATGAGTTATGCGGAAGAACATATTTGTATCCTTTATAAGAAAGAAAAAGGCATTTTGCACTAAGAAAATTCCATTAGTAAAAGTTCTCTGGCAACACCACTCGATAGAAGAAGCAACTTGGGAGCTAGAGAGCCTTATGAGAGAGAAGTACATCCGTTTATTTGACGGACCTAGCTGAATTTTGTAAGACCACTAACTCGTGTATCTTGATACTTTGTTGAATACTAGGTTATTTGAATGTTAATGCATGAATATGTCTATGAAATAAGTTAATTAGTTAATAAATAGATTCATGTAATTAAACTAAGTTCATGAAGGTTATAAAAGATAGTATAGGAATTTAATTCAATAGGTAAACTAAAGCTAAAATAATTTAATCATAGTGATTCAGAAACAAAATGTAACTAAATAATAATATAGTCAAATTTTATAATTTAGAAACATAATTGAAAATATAAATACAATTAAGTAAATCAAAATTTATAAATCTGAATATATATAAATCAGAATTTAAAAAAAAAGAACCCTACGATTTCCCCCATTTTCTTCTTTCTCTTTCTTTCTTTTCCCACATTTTCTTCTTCAATTTCCTCCCATGTTACCCGATACCAACCCCCTTTTCCTCCCCCTTCTGCCACCATTGTTTACCACATAAGACCGTCGGCGACCAGAACCCACACCAAATCGACGACCATTGCCTTCTTTTCACCACTAACAACCTTCCCTTCTCCCTTCAGGAGAAAGACCCAGGCCAGAAATCCGTCGCCCTTCTTCGTCCTCTGCTTCGTGGAGTCCAGCCAAAGAGAGGATGCCAATTTCCCCTTCCTCTGAGCCGAGAGCTCAGCTTCACCCAGTCCCGCCTCCTCCCTCACACTATGCCCAGATCTTGAAACCAGAAACTGTCCTCTAGCCTCTCCCTTCTCCTCTTGTCACGTCTTCATTGCCGCCAAGAGAGAGACCTATTTTGGTTATTCTTGATGTTGAAACCGTGATTGGCCAAGGAGTAACTGAGTGGGAATTGCAGAAATTACAAAAACATAATTTTGAGTTTTTCACAAGGATAGATTCGGTTATTCTATAACCAATGTAAAGCTGATTATTTCCAAATAAAATTCCTATCTAGTTAGTTTTTATAGAAGTAAACTAAGTGTAAATTTACCTTAAATTACAGAATTGAAGTATTGAGGAAAGTCTAGGATTTAAGAATTGGGGTTTTTAAATTTAAGCTAAGAATCAAAATTCTTGGGTAAATTTATGATGCTTTGGTGATGATTGTACTGCTTCATATAGTAATCTTAGTGTAAGACCTATAAATTTCTATATAATGTGTATGATTATTGAATGTACGGATAAGTTACATTACATATGAATGATAAGAAATGGATGTTTGTAAGTTCTGAGTGTGAATAAATCGCAAAATGAGTATAGAATCAATTGGATGGAAGTTTAACTTATGAAATTTGGGAAAATTACAGCCAGAATACTGCAAGAAGCATGCTAGATCGATCCCATGCAAGGAGAGATTGATCTCATGGCCTGTAAAACACAATACCAAGTATTCTGCAAGAGGGAGATCGATCCCTCACTAAAGCAGATCGATCTCATGCTGTCTTGGGTTGGGTCAGATCGATCTCCTCCCATAGGTAGATCGATCTCCATTGGTCTCTGGATAAGCCAGATCGATCTCCTCTTAAGGCCAGATCGATCTCCAAAGCCTTCTGCTTGAAACAAATCAATCTCACTACCTTGAGCCGATCGATCTCATGCATTCAACAGATTAATCCCCTACTTGCAAAATGTTAAAATTCTGAAGGATTCAAGCAAGGCCAAATCGATCTCCCCCTATGGAGATTGATCTCCTAAGGCTTTTTCTATAAAAATGGGGCAGTTGGATCTGCATTTCATGGGAACAAACTTCATTTCTTCCATTTCCAATAACAACCTAGTTTTCTCACTCTAGATTTCACCCCCTTCCTTAAAGATTTGAGAAAAAGCTATTAGAGCAAAGTTATTCATTGTGAAGAGAAGAACAACATAGCTTGGAATCAACACTTCATTTGTTGGATTGAAGGAGCAAATGAGTCTTCAAACTTGGAAAAGAGGAAAGTCAAGCTAGGTGAGTTTCCAATACACCAACTCAAAATATATCTATCTAGTTGTTATTGTGAGTAGATTTGTGTATGTATTGATGATTAAAACTACTTAGAATGTAATGGAATAAGCATAACCTAGAATGAGTTAGTGTGAGATAATGTGATATGGTTGAGTTGATGATAAATGGCTTATACTAAGGTGTTAGTGAGGTGATATGTATGCTTTTGAGAGGATTGAATAAAGCTCCATTGTGAGATTAGTCAAATTTTGAAAATAAGCATATGAGGTGTTTGATAAATTGCCATAGTGAAGTAAATGATAAACTAGAGGCACTATGAGCTTAATACCGGTTTAGTGTGAATCAATAGGCCTAAAGCGTTCAATGGACTCTTGAGAAATAAGTAGAGTAATCTAAATGGACTTAAAAGGAAATGGGGCCTTGTGAGTGTTAATGAAAACTATAAGTCGAATCGACTATAGTAAACGTAAGAAATTCATTACGTTGGATTAAATTGATATGATACGTAATTTTGTTCAGTCCTGAAGATTTCGTTGGAGGCGAATCAAATTGCACAAATCGATCAGCTCTAAGGAAGTGGAATCACTCGAGGCGATTCCAGGTAAGAGAATTTTGTAAGTACTTAGAGATAGCTGCACATATTTTGTGGGTGTATATAGGGCTTTGGAAATGCTTGGTTATCTAGAAATGAATAAATGGTTTGTGTGAACGGCTACGAACATGGATGATTTGGTTTTGAAGTGAATCTTAAAAAAAGGGATAGTAAGGTTCTAATTGCATAAATATCATGTTTTGACATTTTTATGAAAACATATTGCCTTGGTTTAAGCAAATTGATGGATAGGCTGGATATTTGATTTCCATGATTTCATGAAAAAGCACGAGTCGGTGCTGACTTTGATTGTAATGTGTTGTGTTGAAATAGAGCCGCCTATTGGATTTACATGAGTTAAATCGTGCTGGAGCTTCCCTCGCACTGGATTTTGATGTTTTGATATGTATGAAATGTGCTGGAGCTTAGCGTGCACCTTGATTTGAATCATGATGTTTTATAAATCGTACTGTAGCTTCTGCTCGTACGTAGATTTTGATTGACTTTTTTATGCATATAATCGTACTGGAGTTATGCTCGTACATGATTTTCTCATGATTTTATACATAAAGCTGTTGTAGAGAGTTGCTCATACGAGGGGATTTATTGATGAATCATGAATCATGCTAGAGCTTAACTCGCACTGGTTTTCACACTATGATATGTAATGAGTCGTGCTGGATACCTCGTGTAGACTGTGTGTCACACGGATGAGATGCTCTCACGTGCACTTGAGACTGAGTAGGTTATGCATGGTAAGGGGTAGATAAGATCTATGACAGGTACCCCCAACCATGGTATGTGTAGATCACATGGAGTATGTTGTATCGCGTGATTATGATGATGATTTAAAAGTCTGGCGTAGGACTAACCTACCTTCATTCCAGCATGTTACCCCGCACACCAAGATCCGTGTGGTCTGAGATGATAATGACATAGTTGGCCAACATAGTCCTTGATACATATAGTGACCACCTGTCTCACATGGTATCACATGGTTTTGTGTACTGAGTATGATTTGTGTTGTCCAGGGTAGACTCGAGGGAAGGGTCGAGCCTTGTGGCATTGTGTTTAAAGAGATGGTATTGATATTTGTGATGAATTTTGATGTGTTTTAAGAAAGTGATAAATCCTAAGGGATGTTTTGTGTTGAGTTTCCCTTTTTATGATGATGAGCATGAGAGTTTTACATGATGATCTTTCCATGTTTTACATGCCTATTTCCATGTTTTCAGTGCACGATATATGTATATACATGTGGTATAGTTTTAATATTTCCACATGCTGAGGATATTAATGATTTTATCCACGACACTATAAGCATGTAGATCGTGTAGTTATCTACCATGCTTGCATTATTGCTTTACTGAGCGTGTGATTGCTCATCCCATTCACTTTCTCCCTCTAGAGAGTGCATATAGTAGCCTAGTGAAGGATTGAGGTGTTGTATTGGGATATTCACTGCTCTCCATCGCCAAGAGGTATACATACATGAATTCTTTTTGTATCTAAACATGTAATAGCACAATAATCATTTTGAATTGTAATATGGGGGATGTAAATGTTAGCAAACATGTCATGTATAAGTACATGACTTAAACTTACAAATGTATGTGTTGCTTTTTGTTTAATTGAAAAAGGTATGGTAAGTGATGATTAGTACTGACTCACAGCCCAACTGTGTTTGTGAGGGTTGTTCATGACTGGGTAAGTTGATGAATTAAGTGAAAAAATTTATGGTGATTTTTAGATGAAATAGATGAAAAGGGTCGTGACACTTAAATCAATTGCTAGAATTTAACATGGGTATGGAGGATTTAGTGCTCGAGCAACTTGAAAGAATTAAGGAATAAATTGTTGTTTGGAAAATTTAGGCTTGAATCACTTAATTTTAACACGAATATGCATTTATAGGGTTTGCATGATTAAAATCTAACATATGTAAGTAGAGATGTAGGTTAAGGGAATTCGGCCAATATGAAATAAATAGAAAATTTATGCTAAAATTAGATTTTAAGAATTCAAGCTCCAAAGTTATAATGAATCTAATACATAAATCCAGCTTCATGTAAGATTTGTGGATGAAAAGTTGGAATTGGTGTTGAAAGTATTCGGCCTGTGGATTAATTGAGAATATTCTGTTATATTTGAAATTTAAAGATTTAGACCAGAAAATTTAAAAGTAAACAGTCTTGTTCTATGGTTGCATGATTGAAATAAAGTTATATAAGTAGGGACATTGAGTTGGAAGTCTTCAGCTATGACAAATATTTGGGGATTTAGTGTAACTTGGCGGAATATTGTAGATTATTTTCTGGAAATAATTAATATATAAATGAGTCCTTATAAGATTAAAATGTGTATGAAGTTTATTATTTTGTGAAGAGTCTAGCTAAAGTATTCAGCCACATGAAGAAAGAATGGAGTATTTTCCTCTAATTTAGTTTTGTTTAGTAAAGTATATAATGGATTCAAATCTGGTATTTATTATGATGATGATGTATGCGTGAGTATAGGTGGTGCGCCTAATTGTATCGAGAGAATACGCTAGTGTAACACAAGCCGAAATCTAACTGGCTTAAGTAAATTTTAAACTGAAATAAGTATGGAGACTGATAATTGGATGATATTGCTTGTGAAATCTGCAGCGACTACCTCGTCGGATGCTAAGAAAGCTTAGACATATATATGCGTGCCTAAGGCGAGGAGAGTAATTAGTGCGCATTATTTTATGGTAAGGGATTTATACAACATGTAACTAGTAGGATACCTTAGGTTAAGTTAAGAATATACTAGAAACCATAGGTCGTAAGCATTGCTAGTTAGTTAGGATTAATTTAAATTAGTTGTATTCCCTACTTGATTTTCACAGATTTTGTAACTAATGTGCTTTGATAAACTTTTTGCAAGATAGGGATTAAAACATAAGGGTGAGTGGTTGGCGTAACACTGATGTTTTTCCTTCTTTTTTTTTTTTTTTACTCCCATTAGTTTATGCATGGGCTAAGCCAATTGTTTTAAGAAAGTATAGAGTCTCTTGAGTATTTACCTCGTTGACGAGTCGGGGAAGCAATCCTTGATTGATTTATAAACTGTTTGATTTTGAGGCATGATATGCATTTTGACATGAAAAGGCTTTCTCATGAAAATAAAGATAAGTTGTTTTGAGATGGTTGGCGATTCCTGGTAGTGCCTTTGTGGCATTCATGTCCTGTGAGAGCCATCTCTAGAACCGGTAGGAGGTTCTGCGTGATTGCCCTACGGTGCCAAGTGCTTCGCGGGGGTGCCTTTGTGTCATCGAGTTTATTAGTCATGAGAGCCATCTCTAGCACCAGTAGGAGATTCTGCGTGATTGCCTTACAGTGCCAAGTGCATCACGATTATGCCTGGTTTCATATACACACACACACTTCTGAGTGATGTGTCAACGTACCATGGTTGTTTTTCTTGTATTACTGTAGACCTTGATCCCATCTTCAGCAACCTAGTTCGGTAGCCTGATCAACTAAGATAGGGTGGATAGATACTATGGCCATAGGTTTCCCGAATATTTACTTGTTCCATGATTGGATTGAGGAGTTATGCCACATCTCTCGTACTTATATCGGTTATTTGTAAACTGAGCCAATGCATGATTTCTTGTTAAACATGCATGATTTTACAAAACATGACTTTTCATTGCCGGTTGTATTATCTTATTTGGATGCTAAACTGATTTCATTCGAGCTTTTAAATGAAGTGATTAAGGCATATATGAGCTGATTTATAGTTTTAAATGCTCACTGGTCATCACTTGGCAAAACCGTGTGTTTACAGTTTAATAACTTAGCTGTTTATTCTCAACTTGGAAACGTGATGCATAAAAAACCGATTTATATAAAGTTATCATATAATGGGTGTTGTTAGTTTCACTTTGTATTGGTTTCTTACTGAGCGTGTGGTTGCTCACCCTTTCTTTTCAAAACATTTCAGATTTGACTCGTGAGTAACTTACTCGAAATTACACTCTTTCGATTTAGTGAGAAATTCAGTTTTGTAGAGGTATGCGCTATAAGTTGATGTATTTATTTCAGATCTTTTGTATGAACAGATTTAATTATATATAAATTGGGATGTATTAGCTAAATTTGTGGTCATTGTAGGAGGAACTCTTAGAGAGCACGTAGGTTCTACTTTTATAAATGTTGTAGATGTGAAACAACCATATTTTTGTGATTGAGGACATAGTGTTGCCAGATTGATCTTATTTACAGGATGGGTTAGGTCCAATTGTAGCCGTTATGCTGTCGAAATTTTTAGAAAATTTTAGGACTTTAATAAATTCTTCACCTAATAGTTTTATAGTTTAAAACTATATTGGGCACGAAAACGACAAGTAAAGGATCCTAAAGTAACAATTAACAAAATTTAACTAATGTTAGTTCACTTTAAAATTCTTTCCGCTTAATTTTGCGCTTCAAAATAATTATAGAGGTCACGAGTCGTGATAAGTCTTTTTGGTATCAGAGCGACTTGTAGTTGATCGTGTCGGTGTAGGTTAGCTAGTATAGCAATACATCCCATGTATCGTGAATGTCTGAAATACTTATATATGTTTGCGCATACTTTTGATTGTTAATAATTGTGTTTAGGTCTTTGGTAAAGGAACAATATAGTCAATTATGAGTGATAGACTTGAAAAAGGTCGAGGTAGAGGGAGACAGGCTCAGCCACTTCCAGTACCTTCTCCTCCCCAGCCAGGAAATCCGAACACTCGGATGGCTAGACTTGAGCAGACTTTGGAGCGTACGTCTGTTGTACTTACCCAGTTCATGGCTACTTTCACGAACATCGCTAACATGCCACAAGCTCCACCACCACCACCCAAGCTACAACCAGTGCCACAGAATCCCCTACAACCAGACCCTCAATATCCTTCACCACCAGCTCCACAAGTACCTAAACCACCACCTTCTCTACATGCTCTACCACAACCTCAAGTGTTGCAGCCACTAGCCCAAGACCCGATGGATAGGAACATGACCCGATTGAAACAGTTTCAGAAAATGAATTCACCAGTCTTCAAAGGAGTTAAGGACCCTGATATAGCTAAAAAGTGGATTTTGAAGTTGGAGAAGATGTTTAATTATATGCAACACAGTAGTGTTGAGTAGGTGGCATTGGCAACCTACATGTTGGAGAGTGAGGCTGTAATGCCTGTAATTTCACACGTATTGATGAAGATATGATGTATATGTACATTGTTACAAAAATAGCTTGAGAAGCTATGATGTATGTATATGTATTGTTACATGAGTATAAATGATAGGAGGATGTAAGGATTTTGGAAATTTAATGAAACATCCATGATTTCAAGTAGTGTGCACAAGTTTTATTACCTATGAACTATATGGAATGGGTGCCAATATATGTTAATTGTGCACGGAATGCAAATTGAGGTATGCAGCAAATGTGGATGAGTGTATAAGTAAAAATCTGTAAAAAACTACAGAAATGAGGGTGCAGGGGATGAGAGGTCGATCTCACATGAAGGGGAGATCGATCTCCTCTCTTAAAATGCCTAGAATCAGTTTAAGGGAGTAGGGCAGATCGATCTCATGGGAAGACAGATCGATCTCCTTAACTCTCTACCTGGAAGGAATCGATCTCCCTTAAGCAACAGATCGATCTCATTAAGGTTCTGTAAGGACAGAATGATCTCCTACAAGAAGCAGATCAATCTCTAAGAGGCTGCGACAGATCGATCTCATCATGGAAGCAGATCGATCTAGTAGTAGATACATTAGGTAAAAAGGACTACCAAACCATGCAGAGATCGATCTCCATAAGAGCCAGATCATCACATGTCTTTGCATCTATAAAAAGGGCTCAGGATTTGGTCTAAAAATCAGATTTCCCTCACACCAAACCCGCACCTGCCATTTTCTCTCAAAGAACCAAGCTTTCTCACTCTAAAAATCACCACATTCCAGCTAGAATCTGAAGAAGCTCAAGAAGGAAAAGTTGTTCCTTGAAGTAAGAAGAACAATATACCCAAAAAAATCACACATTGGTTTGACCAAGAGAAGGAGGTTTGGCTACTACAAGTTGGCTAAGGAAAAAGGCTACGCTAGGTAAGCTCTTCAATCTTCAAGCTTTAAATATGGATTTCTAGACACTTTATAGGTTGAATGGCATGTGAAATCTTGATAGGAATAATGAATGTGATGATGGGTGAGTAATACTAAGAGGAATTTATGAAGGGAAATCCATGGAAAAGTGATGGAAAACTTAAAATGAGATATAATGATACAAATGGAAAAGGTGAAATATGATTTAAAAATTTGAGGAGTCTAAATAGAAAAATAGATGACGATGTGTAAGTTTAGTAGAGGGAAAGGAAAATAACATAATGATTTACATGTGTAGATTGAAATAAGTGGAACACGATTAACCTGGATCGCGAACGAAGCAAACAAGACGAAGGGAATACAAGCGCGATTCGAGGTAAGGGACTGTTTGTTGGCGATAGAGATATTCGTACGTATTTTACAACGATTTTTGTAGTTATGACGCTAATGATAACATGTTTAGCTATTAAGCTATGAAAAGATATGAGATCATGAAATGTGTTATGGTATATATATATATATATATATATATATATATATATATATATATATATATATATTGAGAAAATGGGATGAGGTAAGGAAATAGCATGACATGCACGATTTTGATGTTTTCTCAACTGTGTATGAATTTTGTGATTGAGAAATAGCATGACATGCGTTAGTTTTACATGTTTAGCATGAGACGACATGCTACATAAACAAACATGTTTTGAGTTTTTAAAAGAGAAAATAGCCACCTATCGAATTTGAGATGTGAATTGGTGTTGGAGCTCTAGCTCACACCTGTTTTAATGATTTTGACTATGCTAGAGTTTCACTCGCATACGTTTACATGTTTTGATAAACCGTGCTGGAGCATGACTCACACGTGGTTTTATAATGATAATGTGTTAGAGTTTTAGCTTGCACATGTTTCTACATTTTTTATGTGTCGTGCTGGAGTTTAACTCGCACGGTGATTTTTGAGAGAAGTGCTGGAGCATTGCTCGCACTAGTTTTTATTGAGTTGAGATGATACAGTGCTAGAAGCTATTACTCGCACTGAGAGATACCGCGCTGGAGCCTTGCGATGACTGTGTGTCACGTTGATTTGCTCGTCTGGTATATGAGACATGGTTCAAGATGATGAGTCCATCAGAGTTGGGCGGATGGACCGAGTGCTAAACTGTGTAGTTATCTATTGGTATACTATGTACCGTGCTGGGTGCATGTGAATACGAGTATCGCATAGATGACACATGATGTACATTGTACTGTGAGTATATGTGATATGATGAGGGAGATGATGTTGATTGAGATGAGCCGGAGGGTAGGACTGACCCATCCCCCCTTCAGGCAAGTGATACCCTGTGCACACCTGATCAGTGAGGCCAGAGATCACAGACTATGGCCATATGTCGTGGATATTAGATTGCCGAGAATTTCATGCCTGTCTCAGAGATAAGAGAAAATGAGAAACTCAGAAAAGAAAGAGATTTGATGAAAAGAAATGATTTGAGAAAAGCAAAGAGATATTGTGATTTGATAAATCTCTTGATTTGAATGCTCATGTTATGATATCACTGTTTTATGACATGTTTTAATTGGAAGTATTGCATATGGTTTTACATGAAAATGCCTATGAGAAATAAATGTTTAAATGCATTTTCTAGTCATATTTCCATTTATATTGAAATATGGTTTTGTTTATGCATGCATAAGCTATGTAGATAGTACAGTATCTACTTGTTAGCATTCTTTTCCTTACTGAGCTGTGGTTTGCTCATCCCACTATTTCCCCCCTCCAGATACTAAGAAGTAGAGCCGTGTGGTGATCTCTAGATCCCTTTTTATGTTGGACAGCTCCCACCGGTTGGCAAAGGTATAAGAATTGTATACACATGAGCATTTTGTATCTATTATAATGTATCGCACAGTTATGAATTACAAATGTAAACAATTGTCTGAGGATGTTATGTAAAGATAATACATTATACAACTGATTTTGTATATCTACACATGCCTGAGAGTGTATGAATTAAAGTTTTAAATTTTTTGCCATAAGTGTATGAAATTTAGTAATTACATTGACTCACAACTCAACCGTTAGTAGTGTATGTATGGATAAAAAGGGCACCTAGAAGTGGGGTGTGACAGAGTTGGTATCAGAGCAAGATTGGTCTGATGTGAGTCGATGCTTAAGACTAAGGAAACATACATCCTCAAGTTACTGTGCAATATTTAGATACAACTGTTTATACAGAGCTGGTAGTAAATTAAAAGTTTGTTATAAATGCAAGAAAGTTATCAGGCTTGTGAGATATGCTTGAGAGACACTGCAAGAGGGGAGAGAGCTCGAGAGCTCAAGGGCGGAATGACAGGACTGAGAGGCACAATAGATCATCCTATAGTCATGAGCCCTAGGAACAGATAGAGGCTTTCGATCCTCGGATAGCCCGATTAGAGGAAGACATGTGCACGATGATGACCATGATGGGTCAGATTATGGCTAGGTTTGAGGGTACACCTGGTACAGCGGGATAGGCTGCACCGAATCCCCCAGCAGCTCCACCTGAACCTGAGGATGTTGCACCTGCACGACTTGAACCGGTTAGGCCACGAGATCCCCCTATTCGACCAGTACCTCCTCTAGTAGCCATACAACAGTATGATGATGATGATGATGATGATTTGAGGCATGGATATGATTGTGATATGGAGAGGTTGAGGCATTTTATGGATTTTAAGCCTCATTCTTTTAGCGGGGTAAAGGATCCAGCAGTGGCAGAGGATTGAATCAGTCAGATGGAGAAGTTGTTTGACTTCTGTAGATGTTCGGCTACGAAAAGAGTAGCGTTTACGGCTTTTGTATTGAGAGGCGAGGTTGAGCACTGGTACAAGTCCACCAGGCCTATGTTAAGAGTTCAGAGTATAGCTATCATGTGAGATATGTTTTTGGGTGCTTTCAGAGAGCAATACATCCTAGATACCACTCGACGTAGGTTACAGATGGAATTTTTGAATCTGACTCAAGGGAATCGAACTGTTGATGAGTATGAGTCACGATTCACCTCATTGGGCCAATACGATCCGGACTCAATCAAGAGTGAAGCTATCAAGGTCCGTAGATTTTTTGATAGACTGAGGCCTTCGATTAGAGCTAAGTTGGCCCCGTTTGATGTTGCTACATATAGAAAGGCTGTGCGATGGGCCCAGTTATGTGAGCAGGGCTATAACCTGTAAATTTTAGAGTTTAGTTGGGGTAAGGACAAGGGTTCGAGGAAATTGGGAGATGGCAAGAGTACCAGATTTGGACAAAAAACTATGAGTAAGCGTCGGAGAGAGGCCGATGAGTTACAAAAGAAGGCTGCTAGACCTTTTATGCCTCCGACTCAAACACCAGCCAGGGGTATAGTGATCGGTAGACCCCGGCCAACTACTGATCAGTGCAGAGTATGTGTCCGATATCATGGTGGTAGGCCCTTTCATTTTCAAGATGGATGATGTTTCAGATGTAGTAGGCTTGGCCACTATGCAAGAGATTGCCCAGAAGCAGTTGAGGTAGTCCCACAGAGGGGTAAGGAGCCAAAGAAAGTTCCTACAGCTACACCTCCTGCAAGGAAAAGAGCCACAGTTGAAGAAAAAGGGAAGCAAGTTGTGGGTTAAGACAGTGTGTATGCGATAGACCAAGCATCAGTAGATACCTCTTCTGAGATGATAAAAGGTACAATCTTGATTTTTAACTGGGAAGCTATAGATTTGTTTGATTCTGGTGCTACGCATTCTTTCATATCACCTGCATGTGCATCAAGGTTAACTGATTTTGTAGAACCCACATACTTAAATGGGACTTTATTAATAAGTACTCAAATGAGGCTTAGTCAACTGGTTGAACAAGTATACAGAGATTGCAAAGTGAGGGTAGGAGATAAGTGTACGACAGCCAATCTGATTTTATTGAATATGTATGACCTTGATATAATCTTGGGAATGGATTAGTTAGTACCAATCATGTTGTCTTATATTGTCATTCTAAGTCTGTTACATTTTCCCTACCCGAGAAACTTGTTGTAAAATTTTGTGAGAAGTAATAAAATTCTGACTTTGAAGCAAGTAAAGTGTATTGGTACATAAATGATGTGAATGTTATTTTGAAGGTTTTATTGCTTATGTGGTGAATTTGGAGAAAACACATCCGGATGTGGATGACATTCCAATGGTTAGAGAATTTCCTGATGTCTTTCCAGACGACCTACCAGGATTGCCACCGGATAGAGAAATGGAATTTGGTATAGACTTAACACTTGGAACAGAGCTAATATCCAAGTCACCATACATGATGGCTCCAGTTGAGCTAGAGGAATTAAGGAAGCAGTTGCAAGATATGCTTGATAAGGGGTTTATAAGACCGAGCGTCTCACTATGGGGAGCCCTGATATTATTTGTGAAGAAGAGAGATGGGAGTCTTAGGTTATGTATTGATTATCGGATGTTGAATAAGGCTACCATCAAGAATAAATACCCTTTGTCGCGTATTGATGATTTGTTGGATCAGCTTCAGGGAGCATAGATCTTTTCCAAAATAGATATGAGGTATGGGTACCATCAACTGAAGATTCGAAAGGAGGATGTGCCCAAGACAGCTTTCCGCACCCGCTATGGTCATTACGAATTCTTGGTGATGCCTTTTGGGTTGACGAATGCGCCAACAGTTTTTATGGCTTTAGAATGAAATATTCAAACCATACCTAGACCAGTTCGTGATCGTTTTCATTGATGATAAATTGGTGTATTCAAGGTCCATGGAAGATCATGAGCAACACTTAAGGATTGTACTGTAAATCCTCCGAGAGAGAAGGTTGTATGTCAAACTTGGTAAATGTGACTTTTGGCTAGAGCAGATTCCTTTTCTGGACCATGTTGTATCAAAGGATGGGGTGTTAGTAGATCTATCCAAGATTGAGGCTATTGTTCAGTGGGAACAGCCCAGGACTGTTACAGAGATCAAAGTTTTTTGGGTTTGGCAGGTCACTACTAGAGATTTGTAGAGGGTTTCTCTAGATTGGCTACTCCGTTGACACGTCTTATGATGAAGAATATGGAGTTTACATGGGATGAAGCGTGTGAGAGGAGTTTTCAGGAACTTAAGCGCAGATTAACCACCGCACCAGTTCTTATCATCCCTAACAGGACAGGGAACTATTCTGTTTACACATATGCTTCACCCCAAGGACTAGGCTGCGTCTTAATGCAGAATGGAAGGGTAGTTACTTATGGATCTAGATAGGTGAAAGATCATGAGAAGAACTATCCTACTCATAATTTGGAGTTGGCGACCGTAGTATTTGCATTGAAGATATAGAGCCACTACTTGTATGGCGAGAGATTTCAGATCTTTACGGATCACAAGAGTCTTAAGTATTTGTTCTCACAGAAAGAGTTGAATATGAGACAAAGAAGGTGGTTAGAACTCCTCAAAGACTATGATTGTGAGATTTTGTACCACCCGGGGAAGGCAAATGTGGTTGCCGATGCATTGAGTAGAAAGAGTCTCGTGTTGGTATCATATATTATGGTTAGGGAGCACGAGTTATTAGAGCAATTCACGAACTTTAGTTTGGATGTGATCCCACCTGAGATTGACAGTCATGGGATTATAGCCAGCTTGAGAATAGAACCAGAGTTTATTGAGAGAATCCGATAAGCTCAGTAGAATGATCAATTGTGTAATGATGTAATTAGCCAAATTTAGAAAGGTGAGGGCATAGATTTTGCATTGAGTTCAGATGGAGTACTAAGGTTCAAAAATAGAATATGTGTTCATGAAGATTCAGAGCTGAGGAAGTTGATCTTATCAGAGGCTCACTCATTGAGATATACAGTACACCCGGGGAGTAGTAAAGTGTATCAGAATCTCTGAAAGGTATACTGGTGGTCTGGGATGAAAAGAGACATAGCTGAGTATGTCGCTAGATGTCTCATTTGTCAGCAGGTTAAGGAAGAGCATCAGAAACTTGGAGGATTATTGCAACCTCTACCAATACCGACATGGAAGTGGGAGCACGTCACCATGGATTTTATGATGGGGTTACCAAGAACCCGTAAGAACCATGATGCTATATGGGTTATAGTAGATCGGTTAACGAAATCAGCACACTTTTTAACCATGCGATCTACAGATACTTTAAGTGCATTGGCGAACATGTATGCACGGGAGATAGTGAGATTGCATGGAGTCTTAGTGAGTGTTGTTTCTGATAGGGATACTTGCTTCACTTCCCACTTTTGGGGACATTTTCATGAAGCGATGAGGACCTAATTAAGCTTTAGCACTGCTTTTCATCCTCAGACAAATGGTCAGTCAGAGAGGACTATACAGACCCTGGAGGATATGTTGAGAGCATGAGCGCTGGATTTTAGAGGCTCATGGGACGATCACTTGCCATTGATTGAGTTCGCCTATAATAACAATTATCACTCAATTATTGGTATGGCCCCTTATGAGGCACTATATGGTCGTAGATGTCGATCACCCATTGATTGGGAAGAAGTTGGTGACAGACAGTTGCTTGCTCCTGATTTGGTTAGACAAGCCTCTGAGGATGTTCAGATAATATGTGAGAGGCTGCGAACAGCTCAAAGTCGACAAAAGAGCTATGCTGACAGGAGATGAAGACCATATGAGTTTGATGTGGGTGAGTCCGTATTTTTAAGAGTATCTCCTTCTAAGGGAATAACGAGGTCCAGGAAGAAAGGAAACTAAGTCCTCATTACATTGGTCCCTTCGAGAATTTCGATAGAGTGGGAGATAGAGCATATCGGCTCGCCTTACCACCTGAGTTAGCAGAAGTTCACAACGACTTCCATGTTTCTATGCTTCGAAAGTACTACCCAATCCAACACATGTAATTAGCTATGAGCCATTGGAGCTTAAGGAGGATATGTCGTATGTGGAGAAACCGATCCGGATATTGGACAGAAAAGAGAAAGTGTTGCAGAACAAAACGATTTCATTGGTTAAGGTCATGTGGCAACAACATACATCGGAGGAAGCCACTTGGTAGTTAGAGGACCTGATGAAGGAGACATATCCCCAACTTTTGAGGAATAGACTTGGTTCAATTTGGAGAACCAAATTTTTTAAGGAGGGGAGAAATGTAATGCCCGTATTTTCACACCTATTGATGAAGATATGATGTATATTTACACTGTTACAAAAATAGCTTGAGAAGCTATGATGTATGTATATGTATTGTTACATGAGTATAAATGATAGGAGGATGTAAGGATTTTGAAAATTTAATGAAACATCCATAATTTCAAGTAGTGTGCACAAGTTTTATTACCTATGAACTATATGGAATGGGTGCCAATATACGTTAATTGTGTACGGAATGCAAACTGAGGTATGCAGCAAATGTGGATGAGTGTATAAGTAAAAATCTGCAGAAACCTGCAAAAATGAAGGTGCAGGGAATGAGAGATCGATCTCACATGAAGGAGAGATCGATCTCCTCTCTTAAAATGCCTACAATCAATTCAAGAGAGCAGGGCAGATCGATCTCATGGGAAGACAGATCGATCTCATTAAGTCTCTACTTGGAAGGAATCGATCTTTCACAGGCACAGATTGATCTCCTTAAGCTTCAGCCAAGAAGAGATTGATCTCCCTTAAGCAACTAATCGATCTCATTAAGGTTCTGTAAGGAGCAGATCGATCTCCTACAAGAAGCAGATCGATCTCCAAGAGGCTACGATAGATCGATCTCGTCATGGAAGCAGATCGATCTGGTAGTAGATACATTAGGTAAAAAAGACTACCAAACCATGCAGAGATCGATCTCCACAAGGGCCAGATCGATCTCATGTCTCTGCATCTATAAAAAGGGCATGGGATTTGGACTGAAAATCAGATTTGCCTCCCCCCAAACCCATACCTGTCATTTTCTCTCAAAGAACCAAGCTGTCTCACTATAAAAATCACCACATTCCAGCTAGAATCTGAAGAAGCTCAAGAAGGGAAAGTTATTCCCTAAAGTAAGGAGAACAACATAGCAAAAAAAAAAAAAAAATCACACATTGGTTTGACCAAGAGAATGAGGTTTGGCTACTGCAAGTTGGCTAAGGAAAAAGGCTAAGCTAGGTAGGCTCTTCAACCTTCAAGCTTTAAAGATGGATTTCTAGACACTTTATGGGTTGAATGACATATGAAATCTTGATAGTAATAATGAATGTGATGATGGGTGAGTAATACTAAGAGGAATTTATGAAGGGACATCCATGGAAAAGTGATGGAAAACTTAAAATGAGATATAGTGATACAAATGGAAAAGGTGAAATATGATTTAAAAGTTTGAGGAGTATAAATAGAAAAATAGATGACGATGTGTATGTTTAGTAGAGGGAAAGGAAAATAACATAATTATTTACACATGTAGATTGAAATACATGGAACACGATTAACCCGGATCGCGAATGGAGCAAACAAGACAAAGAGAATACAAGCGCGATTAGAGGTAAAGGACTGTATGTTAGTGACAAAGATATTCATACTTATTTTACAGCGATTTTTGTAGTTATGACGCTAGTGATAGCATGTTTAGCTATTGAGCTATGAGATGATATGAGATCATGAAATGTATTATGGTATATATATATATATACAGAAAATGGAATGAGGTAAGGAAATAGCATAACATGCACGATTTTGATGTTTTCTCAATTGTGTATGGATTTTGTGATTGAGAAATGATGATGGGTAGGTTGGCTAGTTTTACATGTTTAGCATGGGACGACTTGCTACGTAAATAAACATGTTTTGAGTTTTTAAAAGAGAAAATAGCCACCTATCGAATTTGAGATGTGAATTGGTGTTGGAGCTCTAGCTCACACCCGTTTTAATGATTTTAACTATGCTGGAGTTTCACTGGCATACGTTTACATGTTTTGATAAACCGTGCTGGAGCGTGACTCGCACGTGGTTTTATAATGGTAATGTGCTGGAGTTTTAGCTCGCATATGTTTCTACGTTTTTTATGTGTCGTGGTGGATTTTAACTCGCACGATGATTTTGCTAGAAACTGTTGCTCGCACTGAGAGATACCGCGTTGCAGCCTTGCAATGACTGTGTGTCACGCTGATTTTCTCGTCTGGTATATGAGACATGATTCAGGATGATGAGTTCATCAGAGTTGGGTGGAAGGACCGGGTCCACGGTTATACGTTAAACTGTGAAGTTGTCCGTTGGTATACTATGTACTGTGCTGGGTGCACGTGAGTACGAGTATCGCGTAGATGACACATGGCTTACATTGTACCGTGAGTATATGTGATATGATGAGGGAGATGATATTGATTGAGATGAGCCAGAGGGTAGGACTGATCCATCCCCTCTTTAGGCAAGTGATACCCTGTGTACACCTGATCAATGAGGCTTGGGATCACTGATTATGACCATATGTCGTGGATATTAGATTGCCGAGAATTGCATGCTTGTCTCAGAGATAAGAGAAATTGAGAAACTCATAAAAGAAAGAGATTTGATGAAAAGAAATGATTTGAGAAAAGCAAAGAGATATTGTGATTTGATAAATCTCTTGCTTTGAATGCTCGTGCTATGATAACACTGTTTTATGACATGTTTTAAATGGAAGTATTGCATATGGTTTTACATGAAAATGCCTAGGAGAAATAAATGTTTAAATGCATTTTCTAGTAATATTTCCATTTATATTGAAACATGGTTTTGTTTATGCATGCAAGGGCTATGTAAATAATACAGTATCTACCTGTTAGCATTTTTTCCTTATTGAGCTGTAGTTTGCTCATCCCACTATTTTCTCCCTCTAAATACTAAGAAGTAGAGTCGTGCGGTGATCTCTAGATCCCGTTTTGTGTTGGACAGCTCCCACCAATTGGCAAAGGTATAAGAATTGTATACAGCAGAGCATTTTGTATCTATTATAATATATCGCACAGTTATGAATTACAAATGTAAACAGTTGTATGGGGATGTTATGTAAAGATAATACATTATACAATTGATTTTGTATATCTACACATGCCTAGGAGTGTGTGAATTAAGGTTTTAAATTTTTCGCTATAAGTGTATGGAATTTAGTAATTAGATTGACTCACAGCCCAACCGTTAGTAATATATGTATGGATAAAAAGGGCACCCGGAAGTGGGGTGTGATAGAGGTAGATCGATGGTGGACGTCTATCGAGTCTATTTTGTTAGCTAAGCACACAAGATTACTTCGGAGATCTTCCTTGAGGCATTCAATGAGAAATATATCTCGGAGTGTGCTCAAAGGATGAAAGAAGCAGAGTTTCTGAGTTTGGTCCAAGGCAATATGACAGTAAACCAATATGAGTCGAAATTCACCGCACTCCTCTGATATGATCTCGACATAGCCCGAAATTAAGTTGAATAAGACGTTAAGTTCATCCATGAGCTGAAATCGGTGATCCAAAGTAGGTTGGCACCTTTGAACCTACGGACTTATGCCGAAGCCATCAAGAGGGAAAAATTCATAGAGTAAGATATGAAATTGTCCCGAGTGGAGTTTCAGTCAAGATTAAGGAGTCAGGGCAGGAGATATGATGACAGAAAGCCTTTTCAGAATAAGAGGAAAAGGGTCAGTTCATCTCATGCTTTGGCAACTAGACTGAGGCCTTTCCCTACTCAGAATACCCTCACACCCTATCATTTCCCTATGTGTAGGCTATATGGGAAAAGACATCCAGCTAACCAGCCTTGCTAAAGGAATTACGGAGCTTGCTACCATTGTGGTGAGATGGGACATAGGATGTTGGAATGTCCCAAGATGAAGACCACACCAGTTCAGCCAGTTAGAACTATTCCTCTAGCCTCAGCAGCTCCAACAGAGAAGGGCAAGAAAGTTATTGGCCAAGGAAGGGTGTTCACGCTAGACAAAAAGTCTGCAGATGCTTCTGCTTTAGTCATCAAGGGTAATCTTTTTATCTCCGATGTTAAAGCTTTTGTATTGATAGATTCTGGATCCATGCACTCCTTTATGTCACCCACTTTTTCTAGGAAGTTGAAGAGAAAACCTGAGACTCTAGGTTATATAATTAAGGTTAAGACACCAATGAAAGAGTCACAAACAACCGATGTAGTATATAGGAACTGTGAAATTAAGATAGGTGATAAAGTGGTGTTAGCTAACCTAATTTTACTAAACATGTTAGATTTTGATGTGATACTTGGAATGGATTGGTTAGCTACATATAGAGTTAGTTTAGATTATTTTAGGAAAACTATGACCTTGTATATACCTGAGAAATACGTTGTAACCTTTAAGGATGAATAATAATAAATGAACTTTTTTGGTTGCATAACGTGTATCTCATAAAAATATATTACCTCATGAAGGTTTCATAGCTTTTATAAAATGTGTTGAGAAGCTAAAGCCCGGCCTTAATGACATCTCAGTAGTGAAAGACTTTCCTTACATGTTTCCAAAAGAGTTGTTGAGATTACCCCTTGATAGAGAGTTGGAGTTCGTCATTGACTTGGTGCTCGGAACTCAACCTCTGTCTAAACCTCCATATAGGTTAGCACCCATAGAGTTGGAAGAGTTGAAGAAGCAACTCAAAGAATTTTTAGACAAAGGATTTATCTGTTGCAGTGTGTCACTATGGGGTGCACCGATACTCTTTGTGAAGAAAAAAGATGGTAGTTTGAGGTTGTGCATCGACTACCGAATGCTCAATAAGGCAACTGTCAAGAACCGATACCCTTTACCGAGGATTGATGACTTGTTCGATCAATTGAAGGGTGCCAAGGTGTTCTCAAAAATAGACTTAAGGTCGGGATATCACTAGTTGAAAGTGTGAGGTGAGGACATCCCCAAAGACCACTTTTCGAACTAGCTATGGGCACTATGAATTTCTGGTCATGTCGTTTGGCTTGATGAATGCCCTTGCTGCATTCATGAACCTGATGAATGAAGTTTTTAAGGAGTATCTAGACAAGTTTGTGATAGTCTTCATAGATGATATTCTAGTGTATTCCTGTTCTACAGAAGAGCATGAATGGCACTTGTGTTTTGTCCTTCAGACACTTAGGGAGAAGAAGCTTTACGCGAAGTTTGACAAATGTGAGTTTTGGATGGAACATATTGATCTTCTGGGCCATATAGTGAACATGGATGAGGTATCTGTTGATCCATCCAAGATTTAAGAAATAGTGAACTGGGAGAGGCCAAAGACGGTGATCGAGATATGGAGTTTTCTTGGATTGGTCGGATATTATAGAAGGTTCGTACAAGGATTTTTGAAGATTGCTGCTCCTTTGACATGTCTCACTCGTAAGGATGTCAAGTTCAAGTGAAGCGATGTGTGTGAGCGCAGTATTCAGGAGCTCAAGCATTGATTAACTTCTACACTAATTATTACCATACCATATGGTCCCAGAGGATTTATGGTGTATAGTGATGCTTCCCATAATGGTTTGGGATGTGTGTTGATACAAGATGAGAAAGTGGTTGCATGTGGTTCCCGACAGTTGAAGGAGCATGAAAAGAACTATCCCACACATGATCTAGAGTTGGTAGCGATAGTATTTGCATTGAAAATATAAAGACACTACCTGTATGGAGAAAAGTTCCAGATTTATACAGATCACAAGAGCCTCAAATACCTATTCTCCCAAAAGGAGCTGAACATAAGGCAGCGTAGATGGATGAAGTTGTTGAAAGACTATGATTGTGAAATACTGTATCACCTGGGAAAAGCAAACGTTGTAGTCGATGCCTTGAGTAGAAAGAGCATGGGTATGATATCCAATGTGATGATGAAGGAATAGGATTTGTTAGGACAGTTTGCGAGTTTAGGTATTGACATAGCACCTCTCAAGTAGAGTCCTATAATTGCTAGTCTCAAGGTTGAATCAGAGTTGATAGAATAGATTAGATAAGCTCAGAAGTTTGATAGGAGGTTTCTTGAGGTCTTTGGACAGATTCATGAGGTTCAGAATATGGGTTTGAGATTGGTGGGGATAGACTGTTGAGATTCCTAGGTCGAATATGTGTGCCTAGTGATAAGGATCTAAAGAGGTTGATTTTGACTAAAGCCCACAGTAGTAGATACACTCTGTATCCTGGTAGTAACAAAATGTACCATAACCTATAAGGTGTATTGGTGGCCTGGAATGAAACAGGATGTTGCAGAGTATGTAGCGAGGTACCTTGTATGTCAATAAGTGAAGGTGGAATACCAAAAGCCGACAGGCTTGCTTCAACCCCTACCTGTACCAATTTGGAAGTGGGAACACATCACCATGGATCTTGTTACGGGTCTACCTAAAACTCGGAGGAAACATGATGCAATCTGGGTAATTGTGGATAGACTTTCCAAATCAGCCCACTTCTTGGCCATTAGCTCTACTACTCCTTTGAATGTGTTGGCAGAATTATTTATCAAGGAGATTGTCAGGCTCCAGGGCACATCGGTGAGTATCACATCGGATGGGGACTCTAGGTTCATGCCTTGGTTTTGAAAGCAAATTCAAGAGTCCTTAGGATCCAAGACGCAGTTTAGCACAACATACCATCTTCAAACTGATGGGCAGTCCGAACAGACAATACAAACTTTGAAGGATATGCTACGTGCTTGTGCCATTGACTTTGGAGGTTTGTGGGATGAACACTTGCCGTTAGCAAAGTTTACGTGTAACAATAGCTACCATACCAGCATAGGAATGACCCCGTATGAAGCTCTTTATGGATGGAGATGTAGGTCACCGATTGGTTGGGAAAGGTTGGTGACAGGGAGATCTATGCTCTGGATCTTGTTGAACAAGCATCCAAGAAGGATCGCATGATTTGTAAAAGGCTCAAGACAACCCAAAATAGATAGAAAAGTTATGTAGATCATCGGAGAAGAGATTTGAAGTTTGCTGGTGGTGATCATGTCTTCCTGAAAGTTTCTCCTACGAAAGGCATTATGAGATTTGGGAAAAAGGGCAAGTTGAGCCCCCGGTAAATAAAACCGTTTGAGATATTGGAACGTGTTGGTGAGGTAGCGTACTAACTAGCTTTACCACCCCAGCTAGCCGAGGTACATAATGTGTTTCATGTGTCCATGCTCCGTAGATATCAGGCTGATCCCACACACATCATTGCCTACGAACCCTTGGAGATAGGAAAAAGACTTGAGTAACGAGGAGAAACCGATTCGAATTCTTGATAGGAAGGATAAAGTCTTGAGATCCAAAACTATTTCTCTCGTCAAAGTTCTCTGGCAACACCACACTACTGATACAACTACGTCCACTCTCTAAATTACCCAGACGTGTAAACCGCAAGTGCACGGGTCGTATAAGTAATAATGGGATTTGAGTCCCAGATTATCGTCCCACAGAGAATCTAATTAGCCTAACTAAGTACCGATTAATTTTACCCTAAGTATATCCTAGCAAATTATGAAAATTCAGTGGGTGATCTACAAGGCGTAAATTAAAAAGTACTGAAAAACTCTAAAAATTATAAAATAAAGAAAATAATAAAAATAGAGCAAAGATTACTTACAACACTCCAAGCAAAGAAAAGCAATACCCTACAAAAGATAAATAACAATGCTAAAATTAATTAGTGCAAATAAACTAGAATGCAAATAAGAAAATAAAGAAATAAAATTAACTCGAATAAAACTAGACAATCCTAAATAAAAATAAAATGTGCATGCAATTAATCTAATTGTGAAAATGCAAATTAAACTAACTTAAAATCTAATTTAAGAAAATTCCTAAATATAACTATAAGCCTAAATGCCTAAAATTGTGTCCCTAAATCAAATCTAACTTTATATGATTACTAAATTAATAACATGCCTAAATAAACGATTAAAATCTACTCTAAATGATGCATAAAATATTTTTGGATTTTTAAATTTAAAATGAAGACTAAATTAAAAATGCATGAAATAATTCTACCATAATTTAAATCTAAATGCAACACATAAACTCTACACTAACATTAAGTCTTAAATCCCATTGTATAAAATTAACTATTAACAAAATTAAAACTAAGATTTAAATTAACAAACAAAGAAGCTATAACTATCCTGCAATTTGATTTAAAACTTTACCTAAACTAACAACTAATAAAAGGAATAAAAACAATAAAACAAAACAGTAGAAATGCATGAAACATTAAATTGTTAAGGTTCTAAATTGCCAAACACGGCCTTAAACAAAAGTCCCAGCCAGCACTTGCCCCATGCACTTGTACTATGCACTGCTCTTCCATTCTTTGCTCCAGGTGTTATCGTCGCCTGCCTTACTGCCAATCTGCTGCTACAAACCAACATCACAGGCTTGCGCAGCACCTGCTCAGCACCTACTGCCTCGCACCAGCCTCTGTCCCTGCCAAGCTCTACCATGTCGCACTCTGCAAACCGTTGTGCCCGACTCCCCTGCAGTGATAATAAAACACACCGGCAGCACAAGATGTCAGAACAGAAAATTGAAACTTAAATACATATCACAGCATATGATGCAAGAAGGAAATCAGAAAGCTCTACTCTAACTATATGAACAAAGACTGCAAAAGATCAAAATGTAAGCAATCGAAAACACTACTGTAATAAGCTAGTAATCGAGCAACATGTTTCTGCACTACTCTATGCCACCATCTTCTGTCCTTACTACAGCCGGCTCTTAGCCATCAGCTATTCATGTTCTGCACTTCTGCCAACATTTCACCAGTTGCTGTTCATTCTTACCACTACGTACAGCAGCTTGTGGTGACTCTCAGCAGGACAGAACATATCTTGAAGTGTCCCTTAAATGGTAACAACAGCACATGTCCTGCAACTGCTCAGTTCGAACCAACACTCAAGTTTTGCCTCAGTCCGTGCCTCCCAACTATAGCAGAAACTGAGAGTTTAATGTTGATGTTGCCCTGTACGACAACGGGGTGATTCCTTCCACGTATTCAAGTTGCGCTAACGACAAAAAGATGCTGTTTACTCAATTTCTTCCACGTGTGCCTCGTATATTCTGTAAAAACAACGAAAATCAGAGGGCGCAGGGATTCGTCCCTGCACGCGCACTCTGATGATTAAGTTAGAAAGCTGAGTTTCTGTATATAGGGGGAAGAGAATTATATTCTTCAAAATCAAGAGGGTTCAATTTTTTTTTCCGTCCTCTTTCTGAGTACTCACCTGGGGTATTTATAGGTTTCTCCCGGGTCGATTCAGGCTGAGGCCCAGGCGCGTGTCTGGGCCGCGACAGAGTCGTTTGGTACTCTGTCGCGGTTCGGAGCTGGACGACTTTGCGGGTGAGTTCGGTGGGCGGCAGAGATATATGTGTGAACTTCTGATGTGGTCTATGCGGTAGAGGTCTGTCGCAGTACAGGTGATAGAGGTCAGTGCGGTAGAGGTCTGTCGCGTTACCGTGTCGCATAGAGACTCTACGACAGAGTCTCTATCGCTTAGAGACTCTGTCGCGTACCAAGCGACAGTGTCCCGTGGACACTCTATCGCCTAGAGACTCTGTCGCTGTGACAGCCACGTGGCTTATATTATGTTTGACACGTGGCGGTCTCTGGTTGGTCGATCGATGTACACGTGGACTTTGATAATTGGACCACCATCAATTGCTCCCCACTCTTTGGTAGGAATTTTTCCTGCGAAAGAGGATCCTGGATTTGCTGTTCCTGGGCCATTCGCTGTTCTTGGGCCTTTCGCTGTTCTTGGGCCAGTGCGGATCCTCGCGCGTGTGTTGACGCAGCCACGCCTCTATATATACTGGGTCCCTGCCGTCATTGTCGCTACTGAGTTCTCTCGCAAAGACCACTCTGCGGTAGACTCTCTCAACACTCTGTCGCTACTCTGCCGCTTCTCTCTCGCGTGAACATCACTGTGTCGCAAGTCTGCCGCGAGGTTAAAAACTCTGTCGCCCGTGCTTTTTGCTGTCTTTCTTTGTTTAGGTAAACTTTGTCGTCCATAGTTTATTTTTGATTTCCCCTGATCTTCTAAAAATGGCTGGCCACGGTGTAGGGAAACAAATAGATCTAGGAGTCAAGTCGACTTTGAAGGAAGCCGACATCCAAGACCTTGTGTCTAGGTTTCCTTTGCCCGAAGGATACTCTTATAGGCTTCCAAACCCTCAAGAAAGCGACATACGTCACGTGTCCGACGGGATAGTTATTTTTAGGGCAGCCTTAGAATTAGGACTCCGCTTTTCGTTATCCGACTTTGGGACTTCTTTCCTTAGGACTCATAGGATTGCCCCCGGACAACTGCATCCTCATGCATGGATGCAATTAATAGGGTTTACCATACACTGCCACCTAAGGGGCGTTTATCCGTCTTTTCCCCTTCTCGATGTCTTTTTCAAGTTTCGAGGCAGCCTCGGTCTAGTCCCTTATTCACTTCAGCGGGTGTATATGCCTGGATTTAAAAATAGGCTATTCGAAAAACCCGTCAATAAGCTTCACGGTTTTGAATCGGAGTGGCTTGTTGTGGAAACGCCCGGGGGCCTGGATTTCCCCACTCGTTGGGAGACTAGGCGCGAAATCACCAAGGGCCCCAAGATTTCCACACTAAGAGAACAGTTATCCTCGGACGTCAATAGATTGCTAGTTGATCGTCCCATTAGCCTTGACAGCCTATTATCAAATGAAAATTTGATATTGGCTGGCTGGGGTGTGGGCCCCATTCCTATTGTCGGCCCTTCTGTTCCTATTTCGGATCCTCCACCTTCAGTTCCCCCCGAGTTGAGCCCCGAACCTCTAAGGCCACAGGAAGATATAGGGAGCACCAATGTAGAGTCTAGTTCTGGCAGCGAACCCTTAGCTGACCTGACTGGCTAGGAAGGGTTTGGCTCAACTTTCATAGTGCTCCCTGACGACGATACGATAAATATAGAGTCCCTTCAGGAGCATTTTGATTCTCCTGATGGTAACTTTTTATTCTTTTTTACTGCTTGCTAATTCTGATCATATTTTTGACCACTTATTTGTTCTCTTTCTTTTTTGCAGATATGAGTCACTTCCGACGATCACTGGCACGTCAAGTCTCGGAGGCTGGTCTGTCTAGCGATCCCACTAGAAAGAGGCCTCGTTTAGCTGACGATGTTTGTAGCGAGGCACCGGTCCTGCCTCAGTTGCCTCGGGCCCAAACCCCACCCGTTTTCAGGCACGAGATGCCCCCTCCTCCCCCGGAACAAAGAGATACCACCCGGGATAGAGGGAGAGTTCCTTCTTCGTCACGGGGGGCTTTTGGTTCATCTGGGCGGTTTCGTTCTGAAGAGCGCGCTGAATGCAACATAATTCCATCCCAGCGAAAGAACCGGAGGCGCTTGTATGTCGAGTCGTCGATGGGGACTAGGCCAATTCTCCCGAGGATAGGCCCTATCGATGGGAGGTCCTACCCTGTGGACGGTGGTTATATCTTGAGGGGGGCCGAGTTTTGGGTTTACCCGGGAGTTCGCGACAACGATACCTTGGACACTCCCGGGGTGGCTTCTCAACTGAGTTGGGCTACTATTCTCCCGAGGGACGAGGCTAGGATATTCAGGAACTATCCGGAGGGAGAGGACTTGGCTGATATGGAGGCGATAAGGGTAATTTTTATGTTCTCCTTTGTTTAACTTTTTTTTGCTGTGCTTTTGAGTTTGACTTTTTGTATTTCTTTTCAGCTTGCTCAGAGGACCGTGGCCAATAATGCTCAACACCGGGCCTATCGGGAGCGAGCTGACAAGGAAATTCGGGAGTTGAAGGACAAGGTCATGGAGCTATCGAATACTGTCAACAACTTGTCTAAACTTCCCGATGTGGTACGGAACCTGGAAGAGTAGCTCTCGAAGGCTCGCCAAGATTTGGACCAGGCCAAAAGGGATCTTGCCGTTGAGGCAGCTCGGTCGAGTAAATTCCATGAAGATCTTCAGGAGGCCCACGCCGAACTGGACCGTATGTAGTCCAACTACGGGTCCTTGCTTAATCGTAACTAGGAGCTCGAGCATTACGTCGCTGAGTTAGAAAGTCGGGCTACTCCTTCGCTGACCCGAGTGGAGATTGATGTCATCAGGGCGGAAGCCGTGAAGGAGTACCGCCTCTCTAAGGATTGCTTGAGGCGGAAGGAGGATTTTTCGAATCCCTATGTGAAATACGGATTCTACCTCGCTCGTTCCTGGTTAGAGAAGCATAGGGAAGGCAAAGAATTCCCTGAGCTCCAATATACGGACGAGGCGATGCTGTTCGAGGCCCTTGACTGGACTAAGTATGAACCCGGGGCTGAACCTGCGGACGAGGTTTTCAAGAGGACTGCCCAGGATGATCTAGCCAACCTCGCCGGTCCTTGGGAGCATGTGGACCTGGACGATGCTCCTGAGCCTATTGGAGCTCTCCTTGACTTGGACGGGGAGGAGGGTCAGCAGTTTTTAGGGAGCGAGGGCCCGTCGGCAGCTGATCCTCAGCCTCCTCCTGAAGATTGAGTTTTTGTTTTTCTTTTTTGTTTATTCTGTCGTTTTGTTTTGATTTTTTGCTTTTGTTGGATGTACTTGTAAAGATCTACTTGTAATTTTCTTGAATGAAATGACATCCAAATTTTGTTCATGCTTCGTATCGCATTACTTCTCTATTTGTTGTTTATCATCCTTTGTCTGTTTGTTTATTTTACTTGTATATATTTGTTTTGAATGTATTCGTGTATGCTCCCCAATTCTTGGTAGAAAGATACATTTTCAGAAAGAATTTTTCGTATAAACATATCGTTTTCTGAGGCCTGATTACTATGACGAGAGTGCGTCTTCAGTTTTTACGACCTTTATGTTTTTATTACCTGGCCACAGTGACGCATAGCGTCTCAGGCTCTTATGGCTAGTCGGATCTTTCCCGCCTGGCCACAGTGACTCATAGCGTCTCAGGCTCTTACGGCTTTTCTGATTGTTCACGCCTGGCCACAGTGACCATAGCACCTCAGGCACTTACGGCTCGTCTGAATATACGCCTGGCCACAGTGACGCATAGCGCCTCAGGCTCTTACGGCTCTTCTGAATATACGCCTGGCCACAGTGACGCATAGCGCCTCAGGCTCTTACGGCTCTTCTGAATATACGCCTGGCCACAGTGACGCATAGCGCCTCAGGCTCTTACGGCTCTTCTGGATATACGCCTGGCCACAGTGACGCATAGCGCCTCAGGCTCTTACGGCTTTTCTGGATATACGCCTGGCCACAGTGACGCATAGCGCCTCAGGCTCATACGGCTCTTCTGGATATACGCCTGGCCACAATGACGCATAGCGCCTCAGGCTCTTACGGCTCTTCTGGATATACGCCTGGCCACAGTGACGCATAGCGCCTCAGGCTCTTACGGCTCTTCTGGATATACGCCTGGCCACAGTGACGCATAGCGCCTCAGCCTCTTATGGCTCTTCTGGATATACGCCTGGCCACAGTGACGCATAGCGCCTCAGGCTCTTACGGCTCTTCTGGTTCCTGTCACAAGATTTAGATATATAAAAGCTGCAGATATATAGCAAAAGAACAATCTGCATAATGATTGGATAATAATATCTTGTGACAGTGTAAACAAATGATAGTAATGTGAGAATATAACGTTTAAGAAAGAAAATATAATGATTAATTCAAATACAATTTTAAGTGATTTGAATTCCATGTTTTCCCTATTTTCTTCCCTTGTAGAGTTTCCAGGATACAGGTGTTAGGCCCAATCTTATGTTTGATTCTGAATGGACCTTCCCAATTAGCTCTAAATTTTCCATCTTCTTTCAAGGCGTTCGTGATATGCGACTTTTTGAGCACCAAATCTCCTTCGGACATTGGTCTATCCCTCACCGGGCTATTATAGTAGTTGGCCACCCTCTGATGATAGGATGCCAATCGAATAGCGGCGATTTCTCTATGTTCATCAAGGAGATCCAGGTTTTCCCTTAGTGCTTGTGAATTTTCTTCTTCTATTAAGGGCACCATCCTGGGTGACAATGCTCCAATTTCCACGGGGATCAATGCTTCAGCGCTGTACACAAGACTGAATGGCATTTCTTCGGTCGATACCCGACTAGTGGTACGATATGCCTATAAAACACTAGGCAATTCGTCCACCCACGCCCCTTTAGCTTTGTCTAACCTGGTCTTCAGCCCATGAAGAATAGTTCGATTACTGACTTTGGCCTGCCCGTTAGCTTGAGGATATGACACAGAAGAAATCCTTAGCTGAATGTTGAGGCGTTTACAAAATTCACGGAAGGCATTACAATCGAATTGCTTTCCATGGTCGGCATTTAAGATGCGTGGGATCCCGAATCGATAGATAATGTCTTTCCATACCATTGCCTCAACTTTCTTCTCCGTGATTGTGGCTAAAGACTCTGCTTCAATCCGCTTTGTAAAGTAGTCGGTAGCAACTAACAGGAATTTTCTTTGGCCCGTGGCTAATGGAAAAGGCCCTAGAATGTCCAACCCCCATTGTGCAAAAGGAACCAGCTGTATCGTACCCTGGGAGGGAGTCACTGGGGCTGTTGTGATCGGCGCAAACCTTTGGCATTTGTCACACCAGCGGGCTTTGTCCATTGCATCTTTTTTCAATGTCGGCCAGTAGAATCCCAATCGCAGTATCTTAGCAGCAAGGGCTCTAGCTCCTAAGTGTTCACCGCAAATTCCTTCGTGCACTTTGGCTAGGACATAATTTGCTTGCTTCGGCCTCAGACACTTTAACAAGGGCGATGAATATCCCCTTTTGTACATTTCCCCATTGATTAGCGTGAACCTCGCCCCTTGTGTTCTTAAGCGACGAGCCTCGTCCTTATCTTGGGGAAGTGTACCTTCAGTGAGATACTGTTTGAATGGGGATCTCCAGTCATCTCCCGTTTCAATGTCACACACTTTGACCTCTTCAATACTAGGCCGTTCGAGCCTCTCCACCTTCACTATCCTTCCTCTTGTCTCATTGGAAGAGGCTAACTTGGACAATGAATCAGCGTGTGTGTTTTCGGACCGATTAATTTGTATCAGCTGGAAGCTCTTAAAAGTATGAGCTAGAGATTGGACTTTCTTCAGGTAGGGGGCTAAAGTTGGTTCTCGAACCTCATATTGCCCGTTGAACTGGTTTACCACCAATTGAGAGTCACTATGTGCTACCAAGTGGTGAACCTGAAGCTTTTCTGCCAGCCTCATCCCGGCTATCAAAGCCTCATACTCCGCTATGTTGTTCGAGTTGGGGAACCCAAACCGTAAGGAGTATTCCAGGGATTTCCCTTCTGGCAATACCAAGACCACACCCGCTCCGCTTCCGTTTGCACTCGATGCCCCGTCGACATACAGCAACCATGGTTGAGTTTCCCTTTCGTTGCTATCGCTCGGGCTTGTGCATTCTACTATAACGTCTGCCAGAGCTTGACCTTTAATAGCCTGCCTTGGTTAGAACGTGATATCATATCCTCCAAGTTCCACTGCCCATTTGACTAGTCTCCCTGAGTGTTCAAGTTTCTGAAGGATTTGTCTTAACGGTTGATCCGTCAAGACAGTGATGGGGTGTGCCTGAAAATAAGGGCACAACTTACGCGAGGCTATCACAAGAGTCATTGCTAGCTTCTCGGCCAGCGGATAACGGGTCTCCGGGTCTAATAGTACCTTGCTCACATAGTAGATGGGGCGGTACACCATTTCATCCTTCTTCAGTAGCACCGCACTGACGGCGAAATCATCGACTCCCAAGTACATATACAATTGTTCCCCTTCTAGGGGTCTTGTCAATAAAGGTAGCTGCTTTAAATATTCTTTGAGGTCCTCAAAAGCCTTTTAACAATCTCCCGTCCATTCGAAGTTTTTTCCTCCCCGCAAGTTTTGAAGAATGGCAAGCTCCTTTCTGCTGACTTTGACAAAAAGCGATTCAGAGCTGCTATTCTGCCTGTCAATCTCTGGACGTCTCTTACGGTGGTTTGGGGTTTCATGTCGAGGACTGCCTGTACCTTTTCAAGATTTGCCTCAATACCCCTATCAGTGATCATGAAGCCCAAGAACTTCCCTGATTTCACCCCGAATGAGCACTTTTCGGGATTTAGCTTCATATTGAATCTCCTCAGTACCTTGAATACCCTGGACATCTAATGAGCGTGAGACTCTCCCGCTCGGCTCTTGATGATCATATCGTCCACATAGGCTTCCATGGTATTTCCCAGAAGATCTTTGAACACTTTGTTCACCATTCGCTGATAGGTGGCTCCAGCATTCTTTAAACCGAACGGCATTACCCGATAGCAGTATGTTCCATCGTCGGTTATAAAGGAAGTCTTCTCTTCGTCTTCTGGGTGAAGCATAATTTGGTGATATCCGAAGAAGGCGTCTAAAAAACTGAGGAGTTCATATCCGGATGTTTCATCCACCAGCCTATCTATCTGAGGTAGGGGGTACGAATCTTTAGGGCAGGCTTTATTCAGATCGGTGAAGTCTACACACATTCGCCACTTCCCACTAGATTTCTTTACCATTACCACGTTGGCTAGCCACTCGGGGTAGTAGACCTCTCGAATGAATCCGGCGTTTAGGAGTTTATTCACTTCTTCAGTGATTGCCTTTTGTCTTTCCGGAGCAAAATTCCTCTTTTTCTGCTTGACAGGTATGTGCCCGGGCGAGACATTAAGCTCATGGCAGATCACTTCAGGATTAAACCCGGGCATATCAGTCGGGGTCCAAGCGAAAACATCCGAGTTTCTCCTCAGGCATTCAACTATCTCCCTCCTTACTTGTTCGTTCAGCTGAGTCCCGATGAATGCCTTCTTTTCTTTTGCCCCCCCCGGTTAGCTCAATAGCTTCTGTTTCCTCTACAGGCTGAGGCTTGGGCGGATCCTCTATGCACAAAGTCTCCTTTCTCTGTGCTCCTTTGTTACCGGTAGAAGCGATATAACAAGTACGGGCACACCTTTGATCTCCTCGTACTTGCCCGACTCCGTTGGGAGTGGGAAACTTCATTAATAGATAACAAGATGATATCGCCGCTCTCATGTCGTTCAGTACGGGTCTACCCAGGATTATGTTGTAAGCAGCGGAGGTTGACCTTACTACCATGAATAATACTTACCGGGTCACATCCTTCGGGTTTTCTCCAAGAGTCACAAGCAACTCTATGGACCCGGCCACCTTCACCCTTTCGCCCGTAAATCCGTATAGTGGCGTCATAATAGGCCTTAACCTATCTTCGGATATGCTCATTTTTCCAAAGCAATTCCAATAGATTAGGTTCACCGAACTCCCGTTATCGACCAGGATTCTGCTCACCGGGTGTTTTGCCACTACTGCGGATATTACCATGGGATCATCATGGGGCATGACAATGTCACCCTTGTCAGCCGGAGTGAACATGATAGGTTCTTCATCCGCTCTCTCCTCCATTACAACATTAACCTGATATGCCTGCCTTGCGTAGCTCTTACGAGAAGTAGAGGAGCTTCCCGCCATTGATTCCCCTCCTGCAATAACATTTATTGCTGGGACGGTAGGTTCGCTGTTCGGCTGATTGGCACGGGGAATGGGTCTAAATGCTTCATTCCTTGGCATATTTCCTCCGTTATCATTATTTGGCACAGTTTGCGGACGGTCATTTCTTCGATCGCGCTGAGGATAACGGGGTCTTTCACTTCTCCAAAGGAAGCGGTTGATTTTCCCCTCTCTAGCTAGTCTTTCTAGCTGATCCATTAGGTCTCTGCATTTCTCCATGGGGTGGCCGTGAGCGCAATGGAATTCGCAGTAGGCATCAGAGTTTCGTCCTACATCTCCAATCTTCTTCTTGGGGAATTCCAACAGTCCTGCCCCTTCGATAGCTGCTAGTATGGCGGTGCGAGGCTCATTCAGTCTGGTATAACCTTCATACCTGAGCCTAGGGGCTTTGTCCGCTCTAACGGGTCTTGGAGAGCTGCTCTTGGGTGCATCCCTCTCTCTCTTTTTTCCTTCCCTTGTCTCCCGGGGAGGTACCATCTTCATCACTTCTTTTTGAGCCACATATTTGTTGGCTCTGGTAAACAGGTCGGGAAGTGTCACCGGCTGGTCGAGGGAGAGGGATTCTTGCAACTTTTCAGACATCGTCCCTTGCAACATTGCAGCCATGGCTACTCCTACCGGTAGATCGTCAACCTCCAAGGTTGCATCTCGAAAACGATCTACGTAGCTCTTCAAGGATTCTTTATTCCCTTGCTTCAGAGTGAGTAGGTAAGTAGCTTCCTTCTTTCTCTGGCTATTAATCATGAAGACTTGCAAAAATTCATTTCGCAATTGGTCGAAGGATGAGATGGAACCTTGGCGCAACCCATTGAACCACTTCAGAGCATGCCCGGTCAACGTGAGTGAAAAAGCTCTGCACATAATTTCGTCCTCCCATCCATGCAGCAACATGAGGGACTCATAACTCTGTATGTGGTCATAAGGGTCTGCTTTGCCTGTGTAAGTGGCCATAGAAGGCATCTTGAACTTCTTCGACAAAGGTTTGTTCATGATCTCCGGACTGAACGGAATCCTCCTTTTTTGACGATCATCCGGAGACACCAGTTTTCTTTTTTCCAAAATCCTTTCGACCACTTTCTCCACGTTTTTCGACCCTTGAATTGAGTATGCTCCCCTTACTTCGGGACTTGAAGAGTCCGACTGGTAAGCACCCCTTCCGGCACCTCTCATTCCGGGATTCGACCTTGTACCTTCGAAACAATCTCAGAGGTCAGGACTCTTCTGTCTTTGTCGCTCCCCGGACCTATGTTCTCCCAACTCATGCTCCAGCCCCCTTGGAGAAGTACTGCACCGTGGGAGAACTCTGTCGCCTGTCCGGCACGGGTGAGCACTGACGCCTGCAATCCGCGAGAGAGCTTTGCCGCCTAACTGCCGCAGGTGAGTTCTATCGCCTAAGATCCACGGGTGAGATCTGCCGCCTGTCTGCTGCGAGTGAGCTCTGCCGCATGTGATCCGCGGGTGAGCTCTGCGGCCTACCTGCTGTGGGAGAACACTGTCGCCTGTCCGGCATGGGTGAACTCTGCCGTATAAATGCTGCAGGTGGATTCTGCCGCCTGCCCAGGGGGGTGAGCTCTGATGCCTGCAATCCGCGAGAGAGCTCTGCCGCCTTACTGTCGCAGGTGAGCTCTGCCGCTTGTCTGCCGTGGGTGAGCTCTGCCGCATGTGATCCAAAAGAGAACTCTGTCTTGTCGGGTCTACGGTAGTATTCACCTCCCTTGACGCTTCCATAGGGTGACTTCTTTGAAATGCGGTAGAGTTTGAGATCAGTCCAGTGGTATTATTTTGCGCTCTTTCCTCTTATCCATCATTCACTATGGTAGAGGGTTGACCTCTCTCGTAGGTCTGCCTTGGGATGTTTTCCCCCACCATCTGCTGCACTTCAGGGGGTAAGCTAAACTGTGGGAGAGAATCTCTGAAAAAGTTCACCATAGCCTTCAATGCTGTCGTCGTCTCCTCATTCTGACGTTTCAGAGCCTTAAATTCCTCTAAAGAAACCAAGGCTCCTCTGCCATCCCTTTCACTCTGTCTTCGTCCTTGCTCTGACCTGACAGGGGGACTCACAGAATTTTGCTCTTCTGTCCCCCCTGCTGTAGAATGTGTCATCACCATTTTAACAAGGAATCTGACTTTTTGTTCTGATTCCCACAGACGGCGCCAATTGATGTTGCCCTGTACGACAACGGGGTGATTCCTTCCACGTATTCAAGTTGTGCTAACGACAAAAAGATGCTATTGACTCAATTTCTTTCACGTGTGCCTCGTATATTCTGCAAAAACAACGGAAATCAGAGGGCGCGGGGATTCATCCCTGCACGCGCACTTCGATGATTAAGTTAGAAAGCTGAGTTTCTATATATAGGGGGAAGAGAATTATATTCTTCAAAATCAAGAGGGTTCAATTTTTTTTTTCGTCCTCTTTCTGAGTACTCACCTGGGGTATTTATAGGTTTCTCCCGGGTCGGTTCAGGCTGAGGCCCAGACGCGTGTCTGGGCCGCGACAGAGTCGTTTGGTACTCTGTCGAGGTTCGGAGCTGGACGACTTTGCCGGTGAGTTCGGTGGGCGGCAGAGATATATGTGTGAACTTCTGATGTGGTCTATGCGGTAGAGGTCTGTCGCAGTACAGGCGGTAGAGGTCAGTGCGGTAGAGGTCTGTCGCGTTACCGTGTCGCATAGAGACTCTACGACAGAGTCTCTATCGCTTAGAGACTCTGTCGCGTACCAAATGACAGTGTCCTATGGACACTCTATCGCCTAGAGACTCTGTCGCTGTGACAGCCACGTGGCTTATATTATGTTTGACACGTGGCGGTCTCTGGTTGGTCGATCGATGTACACGTGGACTTTGATGATTGGACCACCATCAAATGTAAAGTAAAAGCAATAAAAAAAACAAAATGAACAGTAAGATGAATGAAAACAGAGCAGAACAGAGAGGGAAGTTAGTCCCTGTTCCGATCAACGACACACTGTTGCTTGGTTGAACACTGATCGACAGCAGTCTCACTAACTCCAGCCAGCAGCAGACCAACTTTAGAAATCATAACCACCAGACTTTCTTCCAAACAGCAGCAACACAAAAGACACTGACTAGCACGTATGAAATCTGCACCAGAATCGTGAAAGTGCATGCAAAACCGAAAGCAAAAGAAAAGAATCAAAACGGGCAATAATGAAGCAAGAATGAGCTAAGCTCTCTCATGTAGCCTATTAGCCTCTTGCATAACCATAATACTCCAGCACTAACCACAGAAAACGGTAAAGGCAGAATCGTTGAGTTTTAAGAAAATGGCACACTCTCGGTTGCCAATGAATCGGGAAATAAAGAGTAAAAATAAAAGGAGCTCGAATAGTAAAAATGGACTAGTGAAAACTAACAATAAACTTTTTTCATTCATAAAGCTATATCATGCCAAATCGAAAGGAAATGGAAATTTGTCGAGCAAAAGAAAATAGTGGCTGCCAATGTAACTTGAAATACAAAAGAACTAGAGAAAATGAAACATTTCATAAACCAAAAATTAAAGGTGCCATGAACAGTAGCTAAGTAAAACAAAAATAAATGGTGGCTTAACAAAGATTAACGGGAAATGCTTGGAAAAAAACTAGAGAGAAAATATTGTTGGGAAATTATTTGTGTGGGCCTACATATATCAATTTATTGTACATTACAGGCTATCTAATTTGTTTTAGTCCATTTAAAAGTGATCAAATAAAGTTATTGGACTTCAGTGCATCTCAATTGGTATGGGCTTTACAATATGTAGAGACCTGATATTTTATTCTATTTTAATGATGGGCCAAAATAGAATAAAATATACTTCAGTTATAAATAGGTTATGGTCTCCAGTCTAAACGTAAAATTTTTTCTCATTCTCATATCCCATCAGTGAGTGAGTTAAGGTTTTCTCTCATAAATAAAAAGGTTTAGACTGGAAGACTACTAACCCCAATCGATCAATTTCAATGGATCCAGGTACGCTTTCGTATTCTAATTTTCTTGATGATTGAACATGAGATCCTGGTTATAAATTATGCAATTACAGTATTCCTAACAAGTGGTATCAGAGCCTATTCATGTTTAATCATTAAGAATTAAAATTTTTTTGTTTTGGTTGAAAGAAAATCAAGAATATAAAGATTGGATTTTAATTTTGGGATTGTTTGATCAATCTTGGCTTGATTTGTCCCAATTTTTTGATGTTTTCATCCTATTTTTACATGGGCATTGTAGAATACACATATAATTTCAATTATGTACAGTTAATTGATCAAAATAAGTCCAAAAATACGTCAAAAATCCAAAAAATTGAAGAACAGACCTGAATCGGGTCTGTTCTGGGTCCAGCCGGGTCGAGTTAACCCGACTGGTTAAGGAAGAAGAGGGGAGATCCCGAATAGGATCTCCCCCACGCGCCACCATCTGGTGGCCTGAAGGCCACCGTTTTCTCCAGTCTTAAATAAAATTTAATTTTAAAATTTTGGGTGATTTTTCTGAAATTTTTTTGAATCGTTAAATATTTATTATTTAATATTTAGCATTATTTGAATTAAAACTATATGTTATGCACATGATTATTTTTGTTTTGCTTCATGGTGATATGTTTTATGACATTTTAAGTTGATTGGCAATATGTACTCTCCCTGAAATTGTCAATAAATTTATGTACTCTCACCTACAAACATGTGCATGTTTTATGAAAAATAAAGTTTCAAAATAAATTAAATTGATATAAAATGTCGCCAAAGTAACCTCTTTTGTATTAATTTATTTATTTTGGAAAATAAAGTTGTCATTAAGGAATTTATATGACAGTATTTTTTAATTCATGCGGGACATAATCGGCCCAAAGGAAGATTATTTCTTTGCCGAATTATTAACACATAAAGTAGTAATATATGTGATAAAATTTTTTTTCCATGCATGTAATATGTCGGTCCAAAGAAAGGCATATTATTGGCAGGATTTGGTTATCAATATTTACTAATAAAGTTTAAGAGTACCGCTTACAAATTGATATTTCTGTCCAAAGATTAAATGTCAGTGTTGTGCTTGGTATCTTATATGGCCCAAAATTATTTGGTTGTGAGCTGATTATTGTTTTTCTGCTTACAGTAAATGTTTCTTCCATATCTGCCAATTTGAATAACATTCCAGTGCTTAATGGCACTAACTTTGGAAAATGGAAGGAGCACGTAACCATTATGCTTGGGTGTATAGATCTAGACTGTGCGATCATGTCAGAATGACCTCCCGCCCCTACTGATAATAGTTCAGCTACGGAAAGGGTAGTTTATGAAAAATGGGAGCGTTCAAATCGCATGAGTTTGATGATCATGAAGCACTCAATTTCAGATGCCATCAGGGGCGCAATACCTGAGGAAGAAAATGCTAAAAGTTTCCTTAAGCAGATTGCAGACAGATTTGCTGCAAATGAAAAGGTCGAAACAAGTACTATTCTGGCTAAACTTGTTTCAATGCGGTATAATGGCAAAGGAAACATAAGGGAATACATTATGAAAATGTCTAATCTTGTTACAAGATTAAGGGCACTAAAGTTAGAGTTGTCTGAAGACATACTCGTGTACCTGATCTTGATATCTCTTCCTTCACAATTTAATCCCTTTAAGATAAGTTACAATACTCAAAAGGAGAAATGGACTCTTAACGAGCTCATTGCTCAGTGTGTGCAAGAGGAAGAGAGATTGAAACAAGATAAGATAGAAAGTGCTCAATTAACATTTTCTTCCAATAATAATGTTGCCAACAAGAAAAGGAAAAGGAACAATGCAGGAAAAGGCACTGCAAACATTGGAACTTCACAGCCTAAGGGGCAGCAGAAACAGGATAAGGTGATCACTTGTTTCTTCTGCCGTAAGGATGGACATGTGAAGAAGGATTGTTCTAAGTACGAAAAATGGCTTGTCAAAAAGGGTAAACTTCTCAACTTTGTTTGTTTTGAAGTTAATTTGGCTTTAGTACCCAGTCACACTTGGTGGATAGATACAGGTGCAACTACTCACATAAGTGTGACAATGCAGGGCTGTCTAAGGAGCAGAAAGCCAACTGATGATAAAAGTTTCATCTATGTGGGAAATGGCAAGAAAGCTCCTATTGAGGCTATTGGTCTATTCAGATTAAAGTTAGAATCTGGTTATTATTTAGATTTGGACAAGACTTTTTATGTACCGTCATTTAGACGGAATTTGATTTATGTTTCTAATTTGGACAAATTGGGTTATTCTTATTCATTTGAAAATGGAAAATTTAGTCTCTTTCAGTATACAAATCTTATTGGTACCGGTTCTTTAGTTGACAATTTATATAAATTGGACCTACATGCCTCATATGTTAATGAATGCTTGCATATAAATAATTATGGTACAAAGCGCAAATTAATTAATGAGAATTCTTCTATGTTATGGCACAAGCGTTTGGGGCATATTTTTGAACAAAGAATATAGAGACTTGTGTCAGAAGGAATTCTCGATTCCCACGATTTTTCAGATTTCAAAATCTGTATTGAGTGTATTAAGGGAAAACAAACAAATATCAAGAAAATAGGTGCCAAAAGGAGTTCAAATGTCTTGGAATTAATTCATACTGATATATGTGGTCCATTCCCTACGGCTTCTTGGAATGGTCAACAGTATTTTATTACTTTCATAGACGATTATTCTCGCTATGGGTACCTATACTTAACTCATGAGAAGTCTCAATCATTGGACGTTTTCAAGAAGTTTTAAAGATTGCAGTGTATATCCTTAATCGAGTTCTATGCAAAGCAGTAGCTAAAACCCCATATGAGTTATGGACAGGAAAGAAGCCTAGTATTAGGCACTTGCATGTTTGGGGTTGTCTAGCTGAACCTAGGCCATACAAGCCTAACGAAAGGAAATTGGACTCAAGAATAGTAAGCTGCTACTTTGTTGGATACTCAGAAAGATCGAGGGGTTTCAAGTTTTATGATCCCTTAAGTAAATCCTTTTTCGAGACGGGAAATGCTAAGTTCATTGAGGATGTTGAATATAGTGGGAGTGTTAAACTCAGAGATCTTGTCTTTGAAGAAGAACATGTCACTGTTCCTACAGTTGCAATTGAAAATGATCAGACAATTATGTCTGGTGTTATTCAAGATGCAAATACAGATCATCAAGATACTCCTGGTTTACCTCCTGCTTATATTGAAGAGTCAGCTCCTATTCAATTAGAAGAGCAACAAAAACCTCAATTGGAAGTGCCATTAAGGAGATCCTTTAGGGAGAGGAGATCAGGGATTCCAGATGATTATATCGTTTATGTGAGATCTGAGAATTTTAGACATATTTTATTGATGTAATAATAATTTGAAGTGTAATTTATTGAGCTAAGTGAATTGGGGAATGATAATTGGAGATTTATATGTTAAGTGTTTAAAATAAATGTGAAACTATGAGGACAGATCGATCTGGGAGAAGGAGAGATCGATCTGGTGAGTTAAAAATGACAAGGAAGGAGGAATTTAAGGAGCAGATCGATCTGGGAGAAGGAGAGATCGATCTGGTGAGTTAAAAAATGAGAAGGAAGGAAGAATTTAAGGAGCAGATAGATCTCCAATGGAAGAGGATCGATCTCCTTATGATTCTGTTTGAGAGAAGATCGATCTCATGAGGAAGAGATCGATCTCCTAATGATTCTGTTTGGGAGAAGATCGATCTCCTCAAGGAGCAGATCGATCTCATAAAGCCATAAAGAGATCGATCTCACCCCTCGACAGATCGATCTCCTAGGCATAAATTGCCCCAAATCGTCCCAAAATTTAAATACAGATCGATCTCATCAAGAGGCAGATCGATCTCCTACCTCCAGTCTATATAAGGAACCCCTATTTTTCTCCTGCAATTTCACTTTCTCTCTCTTCCAACCCCCATTTTTACCGAAACCTAACTTTCTCACTCATCAAAAGCACCCATTTCTGACCAAATCAGAGGTTGTGGCAAGAAGGGAAGTTGTTCCTCATCAAAGGGAGAACAACATACTTGGAAATCGAAAGACGGATCGAATCGAGGCAAGAGATAAGCTCTCCACAAGTTTTGGGTAATTTCTAAACTTCGATCCTTATATTTGAGGTGATTTTGGTGATGTTAGTTGTTAGCATTGCGTTGAGATAGCTGAAAAATGATTAGGGATTGATGAAATTACAATGTAGTTGGAGTAATGTTGATATTTGGCAATTTTGGTAATTTTGGGAATTTTGAGTTATAAATGGAAATTTAGACAATGTGGTGAATTAGCGTAGATGATTTGACATGAGAAATGTAGGACGTTGAGATATTGTGAATGAGGTTGTAGTTTAGGGTAGAGTTACGAGAATCGAGAGATTTGAGGTGTTATGAGCAATTATGCTCGATTTTGAGAATTGAGGTTTATGTGATAGTTGAGTATTGATGTTTTAACATCATTTGGACAGCTCGGGAGTTCCAGAGCGGAATGTGAGGCTAGTCCGTGATACGGGGGAAACGATTGCACTATACGAGGTGCAAAGAGGTAAGGGAAATCTAAACCATTTGTGTATGTGATTTGTAAACTATTATAGCATGATTTGTGGTTTATAAAACAAGCATGTTGAGTGTTGTGTTGAGTTATAATTGCACACGGTTTTTATAGCCGGTTGGAGCCCATTGTTTTATGCGTTTATAAGCTGAGTGTGAAATTGCTTTATAAACCGTCGAATTTGTGTGAGTAATGAATTGGGCTCTACGTTAAGGCAATATCGAGATTTGAGAAATGTGTGCGTGTTTTGCCGGTTGGAACTCGGTTTTATTATGTTTTATGTTGAGTACAAAACAGTTTTCAAATGAGTTTTATGAGAGAAAAACCACTATGAGTTCTACATGAAGGCAAACCAGTCTTGTGTGATAAGACTTAGGTGTGTAATTTTGAGTACACACCGGGCATTGCTCTAGTAGCATGTAAGCCCGATTTCTTCTCCATTCTGGTAACGTGAGAATAACCCATTCTGTGGCTATGCCACGTATATTCGGTGGCCGTTACCATGTGAGAAACCCCATTGGTGGCCGTTGCCACGTGATACCCCATTTGGTGGCCGTTGCCACGTGAGAAACCCCATTGGTGGCCGTTGCCACGTGATACCCCATTTGGTGGCCGTTGCCACATGAGAAACCCCATTTGGTGGCCGTTGCCACGTGAGAAACCCCATTGGTGGCCGTTGCCACGTGATACCCCATTTGGTGGCCGTTGCCACGTGAGAAACCCTATTGGTGGCCGTTGCCACGTGAGAACCCCTAATTAGTGGCCGTTGCCACGTGAACCCTATCCAGTGGCCATGCCACGTGTAAAATTAAATCAGTGGCTATGCCGCGTGTGTTTAGTGGCTGTGCCACGTGAGAATTTAAATCAGTGGCCATGCCACGTGTGTTTAGTGGCTGTGCCACGTGAGAATTTAAATCAGTGGCCATGCCACGTGTGTTTAGTGGCTATGCCGCGTGTGAATTTAAATCAGTGGCTATGCCACGTGTGTTTAGTGGCTATGCCACGTGCATTATTATTATAGTGATTTTATCACGTTCATTGAGAAAGTGTTTATCGCATTGTTTTCACATGCTTTGTTATTGCTCTAGACTGAGCCTTTTTACTTCATGTTTTCACATGATTTGAGACATGAGAATGTCGTTTTGAGTACTTTCATGCTATGGTTTTCAAATGAGTTTCACATACAAATAAATATTTTGTGATGTGCATTTTGGTTTATGAAATGAGTTCCTTACCCCCCTTACTGAGCGATTTAGAAGCTCACCCTGTTTTCTTTTCCCCCAGAGTTCTTCAAGTGAAAAAGGATCTCCCTGCGACGTACGGAGTAGTGGCTAGTGGAGGACTTGAGCCCCAGGCCATATATTGTATTTTGAGGTATCTTTTATCTTTTCATGTACCCAGACAATTACTGTAATTGCAGACACTTGATGTATAACATTGTATGTGATGTATTAGGATTAATTAACTTGGAATTGAGTAATGTATATGATACAATATACACTATATTATGATAAGATCCTGAGGCATGATAACTATGATGATGTATGACACTGCACAGGAATGCACCCTTAATTGTGAGTTAATGAGTAAAAAGTTTTAAATTTGCCCTATTTTCCGCATTTTCGGGGCGTGACAGAGTTTTCTTGGTATCAGAGCTTAGGGTGTCTAGTACTATCAGTGTCGGTTAAGTGGAATAGAATACATCCCAAGTGTCTGTAATAGTCTGGTCATGAACTGAAATTGAGGATTGAGATTTCAATCGATTGTGATATGTACGCGCAGGAGACGAGTTGAGATAGAGAATGAGTAAACGACGAGGTCGTTCGAGGAGGCAGGCAGAGTCCCCTCCGCCACCTGTCCCACAACCAGAGAGTCCTAACTCTCGATTTAATCGGATTGAGACCGATGTGAGGCAAGGTTTTGAGCAGATGGCAGCGTTATTCGCGCAACACTTTGGAGTTAATGCCTCGGATACTACCCCTACACCACCACAAGGACCTCCCATACCCCCAGTGCCTCCCGTCACTCAGCCTGAGGATAGAAGTATGGTCCGACTAAGGGATTTTCTGAAGATGAATCCACCCGCATTTAACGGAAAGAAGGATCCTACAGAGGCTGAGGAGTGGTTGACGGAATTAAGAATTATATTTGATTTCCTGGGGTGCACCGATGCTGAGAGGGTCAGTATGAGTGCCTATATGCTGAAGGGGAGAGCTCGAGATTGGTAGGGTACTACCCAGGGTATTTTGATGTCCCACCATGATGTGATTGGTTGGGAAGAGTTTCAGACAGCCTTTAGGACCCAATATGTACCACGAGCCGCCCAGAGAAAGAAACAAGCTGAGTTTTTGAGTTTGGTACAGGGTGACATGTCTGTGGATGACTACGAGAGCCAATTCACAGCGCTATTAAGATATGACCCAGAGACCTTCAAGAGTGAAGAGCTCCGCACAGAGAAGTTTGTGTATGGGTTGAAGCCCGTCATCAGAGATAGATTAATAGGGCTATGTATTACTGAGTTTGGAGATGCTCTGAGACGAGCACAAGAGATTGAAAGAGGAATTGAGATGGTACAATCCCAGAATGAGCTCAGAGCGGTGAATAGAGATAAGGGCAAGAGGCCAGCGATTTTTCAAACAGAGGCTCGGAGAGGTTCCTTCAGAAGAGGAAGGATTGAGGTACAGAAGGGCAGATTAGAGAGACCCAGAGGTTACCCTAATATTAGAGAGACCCCTCGAGATGTCAGGCCTGAGACAAGGTTTTGCAAAAATTGTGGTCGAATGCATGAGGGAAGTTGTACTGGGTCGATCCATGGATGTTTTAGATGTGGAGACATGGGTCACATGGTGAAGGATTGCCCTCAACCTCAGAAACCACATGTCTTGGAGCCCACTAGACAACAGCCTCAGAGAGTGGATCCCCGGAGACGGGCCACTGCGGTAGAGAAAGGGAAGAAACTTGTGGCACAGGGACGTGTGTTTGCCCTGGATAAGGAGACCGCAGACACTTCGGCAGAAACTATAAGAGGTACACTCTCTGTCTGTAATCATAAGGCTCATGTGTTGATTGATTCAGGATCCACGCATTCGTTTATTTCTGAGCATTTTGCATGTAGATTAAACTTGAAGTTTGAACCTCTAGAATATATACTACATGTAAATACCCCTATGCGTGAATCTCAGAGAACTGAGTTAATCTGTAGAGGATGTGAGATAAAGGCGGGAGATAGAGTGATGTTAGCAGATCTAATCATGTTGAATATACATGGGTTTGATGTAATTTTGGGGATGGATTGGTTGGCAACCAATCGAGTGAGTTTAGACTGCTACACTAAGATTGTAACTTTCTCCCTACCTGAACCTTACAGTGTACGATTGAGATATTGAGGGAATGATTATGTGGATTTCTAGTAAGTAATTTGAGAATTTTAATATTATTTTGGAGAATATTAAATATGATTATTCATGTGAAGGTTATGAGACACTCATCTCAGACGATGAGCGGGAACATCCGAGGATTGAGGATATACCTGTGGTTTGTGAATTTTTGGATGTTTTCCCAGATGAATTGCCAGGTTTACCACCAGAAAGAGAGCTGGAGTTTACCATTGATTTGGTACCAGATACTCAGCCGATCTCTAAACCTCCTTACAGGATGGCATTAGTGGAACTTGAGGAATTGAAGAGACAACTACAGGAGTTATTGGATCAAGGGTTCATTAGGCCCAGTGTTTCACCGTGGGGAGCATCGATTTTATTTGTCAAGAAGAAGGATGGTAGTCTCAGATTATGCGTAGACTATCGATTGTTGAATAAAGCCACGGTGAAGAACAAATACCCACTACCCAGGATTGATGATCTACTTGATCAGCTGAGAGGGGTATCAGTCTTTTCTAAGATTGATTTGAGATCGGGCTATCACCAATTGAGGATCAAGGAAGAAGATATTCCAAAGACGGCTTTCAGGACAAGGTATGGCCATTATGAATTTCTGGTGATGTCCTTTGGATTGACGAACGCCCCTGCAGCATTTATGAGACTGATGAACGAGGTGTTCAGAGACTATCTAGATAAATTTGTGATAGTCTTTATTGATGATATCCTGGTGTACTCTCGGTCGTATGAGGAGCATACACAGCATTTGTGGTTAGTACTACAGATACTCCGAGATAAGCAATTATACGGAAAGCTTAGTAAGTGTGAGTTTTGGCTGAACCGGATAGCTTTCCTTGGTCATATAGTCTCAGAGGAAGGAGTATCAGTGGACCCAAGCAAGGTGGAGGCTGTGCTTAATTGGGAGAGACCGAAGACAGTTACTGAGGTGCGAAGCTTCCTTGGTTTGGCAGGGTATTACAGAAGATTTGTGGAAGGATTTTCAAGGATTGCTGCTCCTTTGACTAAGCTCACACGCAAAGAGACTCCATTTATATGGACTGATCAAAGTGAGCTCAGTTTTCAGGAATTAAAGAGGAGGTTGACAGCGGCACCTATGTTAACTATTCCTGAAGGATCAGGAGGATTCTCGGTGTATAGTGATGCATCTCATCTAGGATTGGGGTGTGTGCTTATGCAGCATGGAAGAGTGGTCGCATATGGATCGCGACAGCTGAAAGACCATGAGCGGAATTACCCCACGCATGATTTGGAGTTAGCCGCTGTAGTATTTGCTTTGAAGATCTGGCGACACTACTTATATGGGGAAAGATTCCAGATCTTCACTGATCACAAGAGTTTGAGATATCTCTTTGATCAGAAAGAGTTAAACATGAGACAAAGGAGATGGATGGAACTCCTTAAGGATTATGACTGCGAGATTCTATATCATCCGGGTAAGGCGAATGTGGTTGCTGATGCCCTGAGCAGGAAGAGTATGATATCTGCTATGATGATCAGGGAATGGGATTTGTTAGAGCAGTTCACCGAACTTCGGATCAGAGTTAAAGAGGTAGAGACTGGATTTTTGGCTAGCCTGCGGATAGAGCCCAGGATCATGGATCAGATTAGAACTGGGCAGCGCAGTGATCAGAGATTGATAGATATGGTTAGCCAAGCTGAGCAGAGTTCGCAGTCGGATCTCACCATCAGTGAGGATGGATTGTTGAGATTCAGAGGACGGATCTGTGTACCGGACGATGATACCCTGAAGAGACAGATACTGAGAGAATCCCACTGCCCGCGATACACCATGCACCCAGGGAGTACTAAGATGTACCGAGACTTGAGAAAGGTGTATTGGTGGAGTGGTATGAAGCGAGATGTGGCAGAGTATGTGGCCAGGTATTTAGTATGCCAGCAAGTGAAAGCTGAGCATCGAAAGCCCGGAGGACTACTACAGCCCTTACCTGTACCTACATGGAAATGGGAGCATGTCACTATGGACTTTATTATGGGTTTACCGAGGACCCGGAGAGGTCGTGACGCGATATGGGTCATTGTGGATAGATTGACCAAGAGTGCCCACTTCCTTGCCATCAAGAGCACAGATACTATGGATGCCTTAGCTGAGCTGTATGTTAGCGAGATAGCTAGATTACATGGGGCTCCAGTGAGTATTACTTCTGATAGAGATTCCCGATTTACTTCTAGATTTTGGACCCAGTTTCAGGAGTCCATGAGATCTCGATTGAGTTTTAGTACCGCCTATCATCCTCAGACAGATGGTCAGTCAGAGAGGACTATTCAGACCCTGGAGAATATGTTGAGGGCGTGTACGATGGATTTTAAGGGATCATGGGATGATAACCTGCCCCTAGCAGAGTTTGCATATAATAACAGCTATCATGCGAGAATTGGAATGGCACCTTTTGAGGCTCTATATGGTAGGAGGTGTAGATCCCCTGTAGCTTGGGAAGAAGTCGGTGACAGAAAGATAAATGCCCTCGAGCTTGTCGAGCAAGCTGTACAGAGTGTAAAACTCATATGTGAGAGGTTACGGGCTGCACAAAGTAGACAGAAAAGCTACGCGGATGTGCGTAGACGGCCACTCGAGTTTGACGTTGGTGATGCAGTATTTCTGAGACTATCACCGAGCAAGGGTATCGTGCGATTTGGGAAGAAAGGAAAATTGAGTCCTCGATACATAGGACCATTCGAGATTCTTGAGAGAGTGGGAGAGGTAGCTTACAGATTAGCATTACCCCCACAGATGTCTGGAATACACAACATTTTTCATGTGTCAATGTTGAGGAAGTACCACCCGGACCCTTCTCATGTTATAGAGTATGATGAGATGGACATACAGGAGGACATGAACTACACTGAGGAACCCATCCGGATTCTCGATAGAAAGGAGAAGGTACTGAGAACCAAGAGCATCCCATTAGTGAAAGTTTTGTGGAAACATCACTCAAGGGAAGAGGCAACGTGGGAACTAGAGAGTCTCATGAAGGAGAAATACCCCCATCTATTCGACTAGTTGAGTTGAATTTGGAGGACCAAATTCTTTTAAGGTGGGGAGGATGTGAGATCTGAGAATTTCAGACATATTTTATTGATGTAATAATAATTTGAAGTGTAATTTATTGAGCTAAGTGAATTAGGGAATGATAATTGGAGATTTATATGCTAAGTGTTTAAAATAAATGTGAAACTATGAGGACAGATCGATCTGGGAGAAGGAGAGATCGATCTGGTGAGTTAAAAATGACAAGGAAGGAGGAATTTAAGGAGCAGATCGATCTGGGAGAAGGAGAGATCGATCTGGTTAGTTAAAAAATGAGAAGGAAGGAAGAATTTGAGGAGCAGATCGATCTCCAATGGAAGAGGATCGATCTCCTTATGATTCTGTTTGAGAGAAGATCGATCTCATGAGGAAGAGATCGATCTCCTAATGATTCTGTTTGGGAGAAGATCGATCTCCTCAAGGAGCAGATCGATCTCATAAAGCCATAAAGAGATCGATCTCACCCCTCGACAGATCGATCTCCTAGGCATAAATTGCCCCAAATCGTCCCAAAATTCAAATGCAGATCGATCTCATCAAGAGGCAGATCGATCTCCTACCTCCAGTCTATATAAGGAACCCCTGTTTTTCTCCTGCAATTTCACTTTCTCTCTCCTCCAACCCCCATTTTTACCGAAACCTAACTTTCTCACTCATCAAAAGCACCCATTTCTGGCCAAATCAGAGGTTGTGGCAAGAAGGGAAGTTGTTCCTCATCAAAGGGAGAACAACATACTTGGAAATCAAAAGACGGATTGAATCGAGGCAAGAGATAAGCTCTCCACAAGTTTTGGGTAATTTCTAAACTTCGATCCTTATATTTGAGGTGATTTTGGTGATGTTAGTTGTTAGCATTGCGTTGAGATAGCTGAAAAATGATTAAGGATTGATGAAATTACAATGTAGTTGGAGTAATGTTGATATTTGGCAATTTTGGTAATTTTGGGAATTTTGAGCTATAAATGGAAATTTAGACAATGTGGTGAATTAGCGTAGATGATTTGACATGAGAAATGTAGGACGTTGAGATATTGTGAATGAGGTTGTAGTTTAGGGTAGAGTTACGAGAATCGAGAGATTTGAGGTGTTATGAGCAATTATGCTCGATTTTGAGAATTGAGGTTTATGTGATAGTTGAGTATTGATGTTTTAACATCGTTTGGATAGCTCGGGAGTTCCAGAGCGGAATGCGAGGCTAGTCCGTGATACGGGGGAAACGATTGCACTATACGAGGTGCAAAGAGGTAAGGGAAATCTAAACCATTTGTGTATGTGATTTGTAAACTATTATAGCATGATTTGTGGTTTATAAAACAAGCATGTTGAGTGTTGTGTTGAGTTATAATTGCACACGGTTTTTATAGCCGGTTGGAGCCCATTGTTTTATGCGTTTATAAGCTGAGTGTGAAATTGCTTTATAAACCGTCGAATTTGTGTGAGTAATGAATTGGGCTCTACGTTAAGGCAATATCGAGATTTGAGAAATGTGTGCGTGTTTTGCCGGTTGGAACTCGGTTTTATTATGTTTTATGTTGAGTACAAAACAGTTTTCAAATGAGTTTTATGAGAGAAAAACCACTATGAGTTCTACGTGAAAGCAAACCAGTCTTGTGTGATAAGACTTAGGTGTGTAATTTTGAGTACACACCGGGCATTGCTCTAGTAGCATGTAAGCCCGATTTCTTCTCCGTTCTGGTAACGTGAGAATAACCCATTCTGTGGCTATGCCACGTATATTCGGTGGCCGTTGCCACGTGAGAAACCCCATTGGTGGCCGTTGCCACGTGATACCCCATTTGGTGGCCGTTGCCATGTGAGAAACCCCATTTGGTGGCCGTTGCCATGTGAGAAACCCCATTGGTGGCCGTTGCCACGTGATACCCCATTTGGTGGCCGTTGCCACGTGAGAACCCCTAATTAGTGGCCGTTGCCACGTGAATCCTATACAGTGGCCATGCCACGTGTGAAATTAAATCAGTGGCTATGCCACGTGTGTTTAGTGGCTGTGCCACGTGAGAATTTAAATCAGTGGCCATGCCACGTGTGTTTAGTGGCTATGCCACGTGTGAAATTAAATCAGTGGCTATGCCACGTGTGTTTAGTGGCTGTGCCACGTGAGAATTTAAATCAGTGGCCATGCCACGTGTGTTTAGTGGCTGTGCCACGTGTGAATTTAAATCAGTGGCTATGCCACGTGTGTTTAGTGGCTGTGCCACGTGCATTATTATTATAGTGATTTTATCACGTTCATTGAGAAAGCGTTTATCGCATTGTTTTCACATGCTTTGTTATTGCTCTAGACTGAGCCTTTTTACTTCATGTTTTCACATGATTTGAGACATGAGAATGTCGTTTTGAGTACTTTCATGCTATGGTTTTCAAATGAGTTTCACATACAAATAAATATTTTGTGATGTGCATTTTGGTTTATGAAATGAGTTCCTTACCCCCTTACTGAGCGATTTAGAAGCTCACCCTGTGTTCTTTCCCCCCAGAGTTCTTCAAGTGAAAAAGGATCTCCCTGCGACGTACGGAGTAGTGGCTAGTGGAGGACTTGAGCCCCAGGCCATATATTGTATTTTGAGGTATCTTTTATCTTTTCATGTACCCAGACAATTACTGTAATTGCAGACACTTGATGTATAACATTTTATGGGATGTATTAGGATTAATTAACTTGCAATTGAGTAATGTATATGATACAATATACACTATATTATGATAAGATCCTGAGGCATGATAACTATGATGATGTATGACACTGCACAGGAATGCACCATTAATTGTGAGTTAATGAGTAAAAAGTTTTAAATTTGCCCTATTTTTCGCATTTTCGGGGCGTGACAGTTTATCTCCAAGAACATGAGTTTGATATAGGAATGGAAGATGATCCAACATCTTTCACTGAAGCTAAATAAAGTGTTCACTCCCAACATTGGATAGAGGCCATGAAAGATGAGATGAAATCAATGGAGGACAATGGCATTTGGGATCTTGTCGAATTGCCTAAAGGAGCGAAACCGATTAGTTGTAAATGGATTTTCAAAACCAAACGAGATTCGAAAGGTAATATCGAAAGATATAAAGCGCGTCTAGTCGCCAAAGGTTTCACTCAAAAGGAAGGCATTGATTATAAAGAGACTTTCTCTCCAGTTTCATCGAAAGACTCTTTTAGAATCATTATTGCACTTGTAGCTCATTATAATTTAGAGCTACATCAGATGGATGTAAAGACAACGTTTCTCAATGGAGACATTGAAGAAACAATTTATATGGTGCAACCAAAAAATTTCGTGTCGGATAATTCGAAACATCTGGTATGCAAATTAAAGAAATCCATCTATGGTTTAAAGCAAGCATCTCGTCAATGGTATCGAAAATTTGATCAAGTGATTACCTCATTCGATTTTAAAGAGAACACTGTTGATCAATGTATTTATCACAAGATCAGTGGGAGTAAATTTATTCTTATGGTTCTTTATGTTGATGATATTCTGCTAGCAAGCAGTGATATAGGCTTGTTGCATGAAACCAAGAGATTTCTATCAAGTAATTTTAAAATGAAAGATCTTGGGGATGCATATTTTGTGTTGGGCATACAGATCCCTCGAGATCGTTCTCGTGGAATACTTAGCTTATCACAAAAGGCATATATCGATAAGGTGCTTAGCAGATTTGACATGAAGAATTGTGCATCAGGTGATACACCCATTGCTAAAGGTGATAAATTTAGTTTGCTTCAATGCCCAAGAAATGAGATTGAAAAGAAAGAGATGCAAAAGATTCCTTATGCCTCAGCAGTAGGGAGTCTTATGTATGCTCAAGTTTGTACGCGTCCGAATATTGCGTTCGCAGTTGGAATGCTTGGCAGATATTTAAGTAACCCTGGTAAGGATCATTGGAAAGCAGTAAAGAGGGTTATGCAGTATCTACAGAGAACTAAAGATAACATGCTCACATATCGGAGGTCAGATCATTTAGAGATCGTTGGGTATTCAGACTCCGATTTTGCTGGTTGCCTTGATAGCAGAAAATCTACTTCTGGCTATATTTTCATGTTAGCTGAAGGAGCTGTCTCATGGAAGAGTGTAAAGCAGTCACTCATAGCTTCTTCCACCATGGAGGCAAAATTTATAGCCTGTTATGAGGCATCGAACCAAGCAATATGGTTGCGAAATTTTATCACCGGGCTGTGCTTTGTCGATGGTATTGAGAGGTCATTGAAGATTAATTGTGATAATAAAGCCGCTAAGTTATACTCTAAGAACAACAGAAGCTCGTCGAAGTCAAAGCATATTGACATTAAGTTTCTTGTTGTTAAGGAGAGAGTTCAGAGTTTTCAGATTACTATTGAACATATAAATACAAACTCCATGATTGCGGATCCGCTTACAAAGGGAGTACCACCTAAGGTGTTTCATGAGCATGTAGCTCGTATGGGTGTGGTTCATCCTGATGATATACTTGTATAGTGGGAGCTTGTTCTTGATATTCATTAGTTATTGAGATTTTTTCTGATCAGAATACAGTATTTTTTGTTATTATTGAAAACTCTGAAATAAAGTAATATTCTTTCAGTAACAGTATGCATAAAGTCTTGAAAGAATGATAAAGTAGGACCAGTTGGAAATAGGCATGTTAAGGGATCACATTTCATGTAATTTTCATGCTACACATCCATACTTGATCTATGTCGTTGATTATATTAATATACGTGACCATTGATGGGTCTAGTTACGGAATATATGTAACAAAGATTGCTTTGATCCTATGTTGATATAATTGATGGACCAGATTGTTTAGAGATGTTCTTTGTAAAGATAGCAAGTGTTGAGCTCATAAAGTTAATTTTAAATGTACAATAGTCAAGCGACATATGTGGCCCAAGTGGGAGATTGTTGGGAAATTATTTGTGTGGGCCTACATATATCAATTTATTATACATTACAATCTATCTAATTTGTTTTAGTCCATTTAAAAGTGATCAAATAAAGTTATTGGACTTCAGTGCATCTCAATTGGTATGGGCTTTACAATGTGTAAATACCTGATATTTTATTCTATTTTAATGATGGGCCAAAATAGAATAAAATATACTTCAGTTATAAATAGGTTATGGTCCCCAGTCTAAACGTAAAATTTTTTTCTCATTCTCATATCCCATCAGTGAGTGAGCTAAGGTTTTCTCTCATAAATAAAAAGGTTTAGACTGGAAGACTACTAACCCCAATCGATCAATTTCAATGGATCCAGGTACGCTTCCGTATTCTAATTTTCTTGATGATTGAACATGAGATCCTGGTTATAAATTATGTAATTACAGTATTCCTAACAAATACTTCATAAAACTTTAACCTAAAAGCTATTCTAAAGACTACCCTAAAATTACTTCTATTATACTCCTATTCTACTTTACCCTAAAAACTACTTCTACTCCTACCCTAAAATTCTACTCCTAAGCTACTTCTACCTAAAAATTACTTGGTTTGTAATTGCCCCATCATAATCTATTTATACACAAAATTGGGGGTACAAATGTAATTTTCAATCCTAGATGAGTTGGCATTGTTTGGCCACTTGTCTTCATTCTATTCGCTGTAGAGAAGATATTTCCACGTCATTTGTCTTCTAGTCCACATGGTTGTGCGATGTGGCCCAGCGTGTGTCTTCCAAAAGGTGGGCACAATATCCGTCGATCTTATCTTTTCGAGGCGAATAAAATACGAACACTCGACATTACACGTGTCCAGACCATTGGTGACACAGACTGCGAAATGGTAGTGGTCCAGTCTCCTTTAGCCCATTTTCTACTAAAACGACTGAGTTTCATTTGGGTTTAATTTACCTGCACACAAGAGAATTTTCATTAAATTAAGGGGATAATTAATAAAATATTATGCAGATTAAAATAATTAATTGAGAAATTAAGCACAAATAATTCTATTTTAATAGAATTATCACACCCCCAAACTTGAGTTTTTGCTTGTCCTCAAGCAAAACAAAATACATGTAGGAATTGACAAGTACTAAACATATTGATCTCCCCAACATTATCCTCAAAGAAAAAGTACAAACTTTGATATCGAAGATTCATAATTACAAGTCTAACACTCAGAATCATCCAATCATAAGTCCCAACCCAAATTGGACTCCTCGTGTGTGTGTGAAAATGTCAAAGTCACTTCATAGTACATTACCCGGATCAAATTATGCAAACACAGTGAATGCAAAGTCAGTGACAAGTGATCATTCTCATAAGTTTGCTTTTCACTTATCTCTCCACTAATGTAGTCACACTTAACCAAAGATCAATAAGACTTCATTAAGCTTGTAATGTAAGGCTGGGGCTAAGGTACGATAAAGTCGATTTAGGTGTAATTACCCCTCAACATGCATTACTTCTAGGATCTTTAATGTAAGAGCTCATAATTGTTTCCCCCAAACTTATTTATTTTGTTAAACATTTTTATTCTATTTTTGTATTTTTCTTCTTCTTTTTTTTTTTGTTGCTATTTCACTATCACCTATATCCATATGTACATAGCTCAAGATATATCCTAATGAATTTTCATGCTTTTGGGGTAAGGGATAGGAACAGAGTGTTTACGTGAAGGAAAAATATGTAGGTGTATTTATAGAGAAAAGCTTATTTGGCCCAGACAGGAGACTAGGGGTAAAATATGTATAAGGATGGCTAGAAAGGCTCAAACGATCCAAAGATGGCCTAAATCATCTCCCTAATTAAGTGTGATCTAATATTTTACCTCGAGATAAGATCAAACAAATTCTAGAATATGATGCACAAAATCAACTGAACAAATGCAATCCTATGTCCACATAAGCTTTCTCTAAATAAATATATAGATTCATGACATGACATGTGCATAAAATGAGGAAATCACAATCAAAATCAAGACAAACTCAAGAATTCAACTTCATGTTTTCCCTATAATCATGCTTCTTATTCAATCAAAGTCAGATTAAATAATGGGGTTATATCATCGTAATATGGGAAAACTACATGCTAAGCACTAAATCATCTCACAATCAAACAATGTAAACTTATATTTTCAAAATAGTTTTTTCAATTTTACCCAAAATTTTTCAAAAATACTCAAGTGATATCCTCACCCCCAAACTTAAAGTGCACAGTGTCCTCGGTGTGCAGATAATATAAGAATTGAAACTCAAGAATAGAATACTCCCCTGTCTGATGATGAAGAATAATTGAAGCTTGATTAAGAAAGTGATACTGGTGCAAAGGCTATTGTAAAAGAAACACATAAAGAAACAACAGAAAAGAGAAAAAGAACTGTACAAAAAGTAAAAAGAGAGATAAAACACATTAAATACAGCTAAAGAAAACGACACTCAGCAACAGGGCTAGAAGTAGGAGGGTCAGCCAAAGTGGTGACAGAATGTTGACAGTTAAATCCTCCTTAGCTCTATCTACTTCCATTCTTCTAGCAGATTTCTCGTGCTTAAGCATTATATCATCCTTAACCTCCATCCTAAAACAGTCTTGAGAGTCATCAGGGAACCTCAAAGGTTTGAAAACATTAAATGTCACCTCCTGATTTAGGACTCTCATGGTCGATTCCCCCTTCTGTATATCAATTAATGTCCTACTAGTAGCTAAAAAAGGTCTGCCTAGAATAATGGGGACTTCCATGTCTTCCTCCAAATCTAATACAATAAAATTTGTAGGGAAAATGAACTTGTCCACCTTTACTAATACATCCTCAATGACTTCCTTCAAATACTTAATAGATCTATCAGCTAGCTGAAGGGTCACTGTGGTAGGCTTTACATCCCCTACTCCTAACATCTGGTAAATAGACCAAGGCATAAGATTAATGCTGGCTCCTAGATCACACAGGGCTCTACCAAACAACTGATTTCCTATTGTGCAAGGTATGGTAAAACTACCTGAATCTTTAAGCTTGGGGGGTAATCTCCTTTAAATAATGGCACTACACTCCTCAGTTAGTGCCACTATCTCGTAATCATCCAATATTCTCTTCCTTGAGAGGATATCTTTCATAAACTTCACACTAGGCACTTGCTCTAAAGCATCTGCGAAAGGAATGTTAATGTGAAGCTTCTTAAAAACCTCAAGAAATTTAGTGAATTGCTGATCGAGCTTCTGGTTTTGGAACCTCTGAGGGAAAGGCACTGGTGGTCTAACTGGGGAAGTGTAGTGGTAACATGTGTAACATTAGATGAAGAGGAAGAATGTGAAGAAGAAGAAGATAAAGATGAAGAAGCGTCAGACTTCGTTTTCTTTGCAACTTGATCATTTTGTTCCTGCTCTTTTTAAACTGCCTCTTTAGAACCTAAGTGCTCTGTAACTATGGGATTTACAAGACTGGACTTAACTTGTGGATCATCTAGCTCTCTACCGCTCCTAAGGGTTATAGCTTTAACATGTTCCTTACCCTCCCTTTGCTTAACAGGGTTAGCTTCGGTATTACTAAGAAGGGTCCATTGTGGACGCTGGCTAAGAGCACTAGCTATTTGTCTAACCTGAACTTCTAAATTCTTAATAGAGGCTGCTTGATTTTGCAGGATAGTCGTGAACATTTCCTCAAGTGACAGCTTCTTCTCAGCAGTAGCTGTTGGTGCTGGTAAGTGTTGGGACTGCATCAATGGTAGTGGTGGTTGATGATGTTGAAACTGATGTGGCGATGGGTGATGAGAATGATGAGGTGAAAACTGTTGAGGAAATTGTTGTGGTGGTGGTACATGAACAGGTGGAGCTTGAAAACCCAGGGGTCCCATAGGTTTGGAATTAAAAGATTGTCCTTGATTTTGGCTCCACGAAAAATTAGGATGGTTCCTCCACCCTAGATTGTAAGTGCTCAAAAACGGGTTGTTCTGTTGCTTTTGAGGTGGGGCAACGTACTGAACAGACTCTAAGTTAAGTGGGCACCTATCTACAGAGTGTGTACCATCACATAGATTGCAAGAAATGAAAGGACTTTGGACAGCTAAAACAGGATTAGGACTAGTGGCAGGATTATGCTGGGTACTGAGTAACTCTACCTTCTTTGTGAGATTGGCGATTTGAGAAGTCAAGATAGACAGTGTGTCTAACTCATAGATACCCGCCGATTTCTTAGGCAGCTGCCTCTCCGATGACCATTGGTAATTGTTAGCTGCCATCTTATCTAACAGGCCGTAAGCTTCCTCCTCTATCTTGCACATTAAAGCTCCTTCGCAGCAGCATCAACGATGATCCTATTTTGGTTAGTGAGTCCGTTATAGAAGGTTTGGACTTGAAGCCATAAGGGTATGCCATGATGAGGACACTTCCTAAAAAGGTCTTTATATCGTTCCCATGCTTCATAAAGGGATTCCGAATCAAATTGGGCAAAGGAAAATATATCACTACCGAGTTTAGCCATTTTGAAGGGAGGGAAAAACTTAGCTAAAAATTGATGGGCTAACTCATCCCAAGTGGAGATGGATCGTGGAGGTAAAGAAGTTAGCCAGTGTCCTGCTCTATCTCTAAGCGAGAAAGGAAATAGCCTAAGCCTTACTACATCATCCGATAATCTATTATGCTTAAAAGTGTTTCACAGATCTAAAAATTGCCCTAAGTGAGCATGTGGGTCATCATGGGGAAGCCCACTGAACTGTAGCGAAGATTGGATGATCTGGAGGATTGAAGGCTTAATTTCGAAATTGTTTGCAGGGATAACTGGTGGCCTAATGCAAGTATAATAACCTCCTATAGTCGGTACAGCATAATCTCCTACAGTCTTAATTTCTCTGTTTTCAGCAATCGTGTTTTGCAACAGGGCTACGATTTTCCTAGAGTGCTTTTTGATTTTTCTAAGTGTTCTTTCAATTTCAGGATCTAAAGGAAAGCAGTCAAAGCTCTTGGCTCTAAGCATACAAACATTTAAAAGTCCTCAGATTTGTTTTTAAAATTTTCTAGTTTTTTAATTTTTTAAAATTTTTTTATGAGAGAGAAAATTAACTAATCTAAATTAAAGCTCTAAATATTCACAACCTAAATATGTACGAAACTAGAATTATACCTAAGCTTAATTTCACCGATATTAATTACTGGCTAATTGTCATCCCCGACAATGGCACCAAAAACTTGATACAACTACACCTACTCTCTAAATTACCCAGACGTGTAAACCGCAAGTGCACGGGTCGTACAAGTAATAATGAGATTTGAGTCCCGAATTATCGTCCCACAGAGAATCTAATTAGCCTAACTAAGTACCGGTTAATTTTACCCTAAGTATATCATAGCAAATTATGAAAATTCAATGGGTAATCTACAAGGCTTAAATTAAAAAGTACTGAAAAATACTAAAAATTATAAAATAAAGAAAATAATAAAAATAGAGCAAAGATTACTTACAACGCTCCAAGCAAATAAAAGCAATACCCTACAAAAGATAGATAACAAGGCTAAAATTAATTAGTGCAAATAAACTAAAATGCAAATAAAAAAATAAAGAAATAAAATTAACTCGAATAAAACTAGACAATCCTAAATAAAAATAAAATGTGCATGCAATTAATCTAATTATGAAAATGAAAATTAAACTAACTTAAAATCTAATTAAATAAAATTCTAAAAATTTAAGAAAATTCCTAAATATAACCATAAGCCTAAATGCCTAAATTTGTGTCCTTAAATTAAATCTAACTTTATATGATTACTAAATTAATAACATGCCTGAATAAACGATTAAAATCTACTCTAAATGATGCGTAAAAATTTTTGGATTTTTAAATTTAAAATGAAGACTAAATTAAAAATGCATGAAATAATTCTACCATAATTTAAATCTAAATGCAACATAAACTCTACACTAACATTAAGTCTTAAATCCTATTGTATAAAATTAACTATTAAAAGAATTAAAACTAAGATTTAAATTAGCAAACAAAGAAACTATAACTAACCTGCAATTTGATTTAAAACTTTACCTAAACTAACAACTAATAAAAGGAATAAAAACAATTAAACAAAACAATAGAAATGCATGAAACATTAAAGTGTTAAGGTTCTAAATTGCCAAACACGGCCTTAAACAAAAGTCCCAGCCAGCACTTGTCCCATGCACTTGTACTGTGCATTGCTCCTCCATTCTATGCTCCAGGTGCTGTCCTTGCCTGCCTTACTGCTAATCTGCTGCTACAATCCAACACCACATGCTTGCGCAGCACCTGCTCAGCACCTACTGCCTCGCACCAGCCTCTGTCCCTACCAAGCTCTGCCATGCCGCACTCTGCAAACCGTTGTACTCGACTCCCCTGCAATGATAATAAAACACACCGGCAGCACAACATGTCAAAATAGAAAATTGAAACTTAAATACATATCACAACATATGATGCAAGGAGGAAATCAGAAAGCTCTACTCTAACTATATAAACAAAGACTGCAAAAGATCAAAATGTAAGCAATCGAAAACACTACTCTAATAAGCTAGTAACCGAGCAACATGTTTCTGCACTACTCTATGCCACCATCTCCTGTCCTTGCTACAGCCAGCTCCTAGCCATCAGCTATTCACATTCTACACTTATGCCAACATTTCACCAACTGCTGTTCATTCTTACCACTACGTACAACAGCTTGTGGTGACTCTCAGCAGGATAGAACATATCCTGAAGTGTCCCTTAAATGGTAACAGCAGCACACCTCCTGCAACTACTCAGTTTAAACCAACACTCCAGTTTTTCCTTAGTCCATGCCTCCCAACTGCAGCAGAAACCGAGAGTTTAATGTAGAGTAAAAGCAACAACAAAACAAACAAAATGAACAGTAAAGATAAATGAAAACAGAGCAGAACAGAGAGGGAAGTTAGTCCATGTTCCGATCAACGACACACTGTTGCTTGGTTGAACACCGATAGGCAGCAGTCTCACTAACTCCAGCCAGCAGCAGACCAACTTTAGAAACCACAACCACCAGACTTTCTTCTAAGCATTAGCTACACAAAAGAGACTGACTAGCATGTATGAAATCTGCATCAGAATCGTGAAAGTGTATGCAAAACCGAAAGCAAAAGAAAAGAAAGAAAACGGGCAGTAAGAAAGCAAGAATGAGTTAGGCTCTCTCGTGTAGCCTATTAGCCTCTTGCATAACCATAATACTCCAGTACTAATCACAGAAAATGGTAAAGGAAGAATCGTTGAGTTTAAAGAAAATGACACACTCTCGGTTGCCAATGAATCGGTAAATAAAGAGCAAAAATAAAAGGTGCTTGAATAGTAAAAATGGACTAGTGAAAACTAATAATAAACTTTTTTTCATTTATAAAGCTAAATGTCACAACCCTCTATACCAATATGTGACCCTTACATTACCACTTACAGTTGAGCTGTGATTCAGTATCCACTTCATATTTCATCCATTTTAGTTTAATACATTCATTTTTAAATAGAGTAAAACAAAAACTGGACTTTTATAAATAAGTACGGAAGCGTTTACATCAGTTTCTATTATATACATCCCCCAAAATACAGAATACAAACTTTATTGTGCATTAATTTACAGAATACAAAAATTTTCTCATCTCAAGTGTATACCTCTTTATACCGCTAGATGACTGGTGCAACACAATAGCAGGGACGACTGCAATGTACTCACTACTGAGTAGTATATGTGGAGGAGGAAATAAGGGGGTGAGCTAACGCGTTCAGTAAGGAAAATATGAAAGCAGGTAGATAACTATACTATCTACATGCTAAAATACATATATATATATATATTCATTTTCCTTATAAAACATATGCATGTTCGTTAAAACTAGTTCCATCAGTGCGAAACCATTAACTCGCTAGATGGGCTTTTGCATATTCACACAGTAGCACACAGCTTCACATAACATAATCTATTCACACAGTTCATATATAGAAAATGCTTTATACTTTGTAAATCAATATAAATTGAGACATAAAACATGGGTTATCATATCCCCAGACACACAACAAGGGAAATGTGACAGCCCGAAAGCGCAAAAATATGACAAATTTAAAATTTTTCTTAAGACAAAACTACCAAACTCTGGGTGTATTCTTGTGCAGCATCTTTAAATCGCCATCGTTTATACACAAACATTATCCCCAAGATCAGACAACTTCTATTTAATAAAATTAATTACATAATATCTCAAAAAGAACCAACCCATAAGTCTCAACTCATTTCTTTTATATCAACCTAATTACATCCCAAAATACTCCTCACAAATGTTTGTATTACATCATTGTCTGGATACAAAATGAATTTAATTATACCTTATGCTTGTACAAGCGATAGCCTAAGGAGATCTTGTCCACCAGCCTATAACACGTAAGCGGCAGGCTCTATCACGCTACTTCAAGTAATCTGGAGGGGGAAGAAAAAATGGTGAGCTCTTAAAATGCTCAATAAGAAGGATAAGGGAAGTTATAAAAATCATCATCACAAACATAACATGATGGAAATATTTAAGCATGCAAATCGTTATAGAAATAACGGTAGAAAACAATGGCATCAGCACAATTCACGTGATAAAATCACAAATCACATCACATCAAATCTCAATGCGTGATATAAATCGCAGTTGTAAAATCACATCATCATCACAGAAATCGAGACTAGGTATTTATAAAACTCATATGAAATCAATGTCATAGGCACATCACATCAATTGAATTCGTCCCCTAGGCGGTTATCCCCAATCGAGGGATTTTGTCGACAATAATACACATGTTCATGATTTACTGTAGACTTTATCAGAGTCGTACAGCCGTCGGTCTTACATGCTATCACAACACAGCCCGGTCTTACATGTTATCAAAGTAAGGCCACCCATCGCTATTAGAGCGGGGTCATCTCATGTTACTAGAACAGAGGAAATCAACCTTACATGCTACTAGAGTATGGCCCGACCTTACATGCTACCAGAGCAAAGCCCGATGTGCATCTCATGACAAGCCATAGTCTCAGTAAAAATCGTTTTCCCTTCACGTAGAGCTCTTAGTGGTTATCACAAAACTCATTTCGGTTATAAACCATATGTGTTCACAATTACACAAATCTCATCAAAATCGAGCTCAAATTGGCAAAATACTCACACATTCATTAACATATCAATAGTTTCAGTAAAAACATGCCATTGTTGTATAAAAATCGTTTTGCCTTCACATAGAGCTCATAGTAGTTATCACAAAACTCATTTCGGTTATAAACCATATGTGTTCACAATTACACAAATCTCATCAAAATCGAGCTCAAACTGGTAAAACACTCACACACTCACACATTCATCAAAACATCAATTCATCTCATTTCTCATAAACATGTTCATCTCATTAAACCTTTTTCATGCTTTTAAAACGTTTTCATTCATTCGAAAACTCACAAGCACAAATGGTTTATTTCCCTTACCTCTTGCACCTTGAGTGGTACAATATCCTCGGGTTCTTGGATTAGCCTCGTTTCTCATGCCAAATTCTCGAGTTGTCCACACACATCATTAACCCATCAATATACATCATTTTTATTTTTCATCTCTTTCTCTTACTCATTCTAACTCAATATGATCTCAAAACTCTTTCTACATCTTTATCAACCCTTTGGTTAACTCATAACCATCACAAAACATCCACAATAAATCTTCTAACTAAACCCATTTGTTGATTCCATCATGCCTTAAACATTTCTAACCAAATATATAAACATATATGTTTATTCACCCATATATAGAATGAAAATGCTTAAGAGCAAAGGTCTTGTGAGCTTACCTAGCTTGTCTCCTTTCTTGACCAAGCTTGTAGAATGCTTGTCTCTTCCTTTTGTTCAAGCCAATCTTTGATTTTCTAGTATGTTATTCTTCTTACCAAGAGGAACAACTTTGTCTCTTGCCCCTTTATCTAATTTTATCTAGAACAAGGTGAATCTTAGAGAGAGAAAGCTTGGTTTGGGTGAAAATGGTGAAGGTTTAGGTTTGGAAATGAGAGGGCTCGATTTCCAGGCGAAAATCTCATGATCCTTATATAGACAGCGCTTATGAGATCGATCTGGCATTGATGGGGATCGATCTCTACTTCGTTTCAACTGTTCCATCTACTCCCTTAACAACTACAAGATCGATCTAGTCGGGGGTGAAGATTGATATGTTCTTCTAAGTGGAGATCGATTTGGCATCGAATTGAGGATCGATCTCTTTCAGGCTGAGAGTTTAAGAGATCGATCGCCCTTGTGACAAGATCGATCCTTGCTAGGTAGAGGCATTAGGAGATCGATCTTCTTCCTTATGAGATCGATATGCCTGTCTACTTTTACATATTTTCTACATTCTGGAGTTATAGGATCGATCTCTCATCCTTGGAGATCGATCTGGCCTTCACAGATTCTACTGCTGCTTCATCAATTGCAGGAAACTTAATGCAAAACTCATCATAATCTACTCCATATGCCATATTTCAATCCATGCACATTTAAAACTTAAAAACTTCATCTCCTTATACTTCATTAAAGTTAAAACTTGCGTGTACATCAACATATCAAAATTACATTCACCAAATTACAATTCTCACTTAGCAAATCTCATAAAATTTACAGTTCTCACATCCTCCCCATCTTAAGAGAATTTGGTCCTCCAAATTCAACTCGACCCATTAAATAGCTGAGGGTACTTCTCCTTCATAAGGCTCTCTAGTTCCTAAGTTGCTTCCTCCACTGAGTAGTGCTTCCAGAGAACTTTAACCAATGGAATCCTTTTCGTCCGAAGTACTTTCTCCTTTTTTTCAAGTATACGAGTGAGTTTTTTCACATAACTCATATCGCCCTGAATATCTAATGCTTCATACTCAATGACATGGGAGGGGTCCAGATTATATCTCCTCAACATGCATACGTTAAAGACATTCTATATCCTGGAGAACTGCAGAGGTAAGGCCAACCGGTAGACAACGTCTCCCACTCTTTCCAAAATCTCAAACAGTCTTATATATCAAGGACTCAATTTCCCTTTCTTCCCAAAGCGCATGATACCTTTACTTGGAGATATCTTAAGAAACATCGAATCTCCAACTCGAAACTCGAGTGGCCATCTACGCACATCGACGTAACTTTTCTGTCGACTCTGAGTGACCCGTAACCTATCACAAATGATCTTCACATTTTGAACTGCCTGTTCAACGAGGTCGGGAGCAATTACTTTCCTGTCGCCTACTTTTTCCCATGAAATAGGTGATCTCCACCTCCTACATACAGAGCCTCATAAGGTGCCATACTAATACTCGCATGATAGCTATTATTATATGTAAACTCAGCAAGGGGCAGGTGATCATACCATGATCCCTTAAAATCCATCGTACATGCCCTCAACATGTCTTTCAAGGTCTTTATAGTCCACTCGGACTGACCATCAGTTTGAGTATGATAGGCGGTACTAAAATTCAACTGAAATCCCATGGCCTCTTGAAAATGAGTCCAAAACCTGGAGGTGAACCGAGAATCTCTATCAGAAATAACACTAACTAGAGCCCCATGTTGTCTAGCTATCTCTCTAACATATAGCTCGGCTAATGTACTCAATGTATCTATGCTCTTGATAGCAAGGAAGTGGGTACTCTTTGTTAATCTATCAACTATCTCCCATATTGCATCATCACCTCTCTGGGTCCTTGGTAATCCCATGATAAAGTCTATGGTGATATGCTCCCATTTTCATGTAGGCACAGGTAAATGCTTAAGTAATCCTTCGAGCTTCTGATGCTCACCTTTCACTTGCTGGCATACCAAACATTTGGCCACATATTCTGCCACGTCCCTCTTCATACCACTCCACCAATACACCCTTCTTAAATCTTGGTACATCTTGGTACTTCCCAAGTGCATGATGTATCGCGAGTAGTGAGACTCTCTCAGTATTTGCTGCTTCAGGGTATCATCGTTCGGAACACAAATTTGACCCTTAAACCTCAATAACCCATCGTCACTGACCATGAAATCTGACTGCGAAGTCTGTTTAGCTTGGCTAACTATATCCAATATCCTCAGATCATTTCGCTGCTCGGTTCTAATCTGATCCATAATATCAGGCGCTGTCCATAGATTGGCCAAAAATCTGACCTCTGCTTCCTTAATTCTGATACTGAGTCTAATGAACTATTCCAACAAATCCTATTCTTTGATTATCATAGCAGATATCATAATCTTCCTGCTCAAGGCATCAGCCACTACGTTCGCCTTCCCCGAATGATAGAGTATCTCACAATCATAGTCTTTAAGGAGTTCCATCCATCTCCTTTGTCTCATGTTTAACTCCTTCTGGTCAAATATATCTTAGACTCTCATGGTCAATAAATATCTAGAACCCTTCCCCATATAAGTAATGCTGCCAAATCTTCAATGTAAACACTACTGCGGCTAACTCCAAATCACGTGTGGGGTAGTTCCACTCATGATCCTTCAGTTGTCGCGAACCATAGGTGACCACTCTCCCATGCTGCATGAGCACACACCCCAATCTTTGTTGAGAGGCATCATTGTACACTGCGAAGCCTCTATGTCCATGTGAGACCGTGTATATGTATAATGGTATATATGTACATAGAAATGTAAATAGAGTTATACTATGAATTCATAAGTGAAGTATATGTGATGTAAGTCCATAAGTTAATGTGCACACTTGTAATAAGAGTTGTGATTGTACATACAAGTTACATTATGTGTGAATGTAAGGAAATGGACTTAAACATGTGGAGAATGTGAGTAAAATGGATTATGAGTAGTGTGGTAAAATGGAAGTAGAATTGCATAAGTTGTGTACTTCTATTTAGTTTATATCATATACTTTTGGTTATACAAGGATTCCACACAAGTTTCAATAGGAATAAGGTATGAATGGGTGTCATTTGTCAAGCCTCAAAGATGAATGAATGAAGAAATGATCATGGTAGCAAATTAAGGATGTTTGGTAAGTGTTGCTTTAGAAGAACTGTAGAAAATCTAGAAATTGTGAAGGGCAGATCGATCTCATAGGATGAGAGATCGATCTAGAAGAGCTAGAATGCTCTTATTTGGGTAATGGAATAGAGCAGATCGATCTCCAATGGAGCCAAATCGATCTCCTAAGCATTCTGTAGTGAAAAGATTGATCCCCAAGCACCCAGATCGTTCTCCTTAGCTCTCTGTTTGGGAGCAGATCGATCTCATGCTTCGACAGATCGATCTCATGCTTAAAATGTCGTGAAAAAGAGGGATTTAAGGGGACCAGATCGATCTCCTCTTGGACCATATCGATCTCCTCAAGCTATTTCTATATAAAGAGTGCTGAAAATCAGAAAATTTTGGGAAAAACACTAACCTTCCACTTTCAACCCAAAACATAACTTTCTCTCTCTAAAATCAGCCATTTTCAGTGAGGTTTGAAGAGAGACCATTAGAGGCAAAGTTGTTCCTATCAAAGAGAAGAACAACATAGTTGGAAAGTATTTTCCCATTGTTGGTATTGAAGGAGTTAAGGGCATTGCCATTTGGAGCAAAAGGAGAAATCAAATTGGGTAAGATTCTAATACTCCAACTATGGTACATTGTCTATATAATTGATTTTTGGAGTTGTTTGGCATGAGTATGGATGGTTAGAAACTATCTAAATACATTGGAATGATTATAACCTAGAAATGGTCTAGAGTGAGAAAGTGGAATGTATGGAGATTAATGATGAATGAGATATGTAGAAGTTATTAATAGTGTTGGTATGATTTTAAGATGTGGTTAGTGGATAAATTGTGAGATTTACCTAAAAGAGGTAAAATGTGGATTAAGGCATTTGTAAAATGCATAAGTGAATAATATTGACTAGTGAGGTCAATTATGGGTTAAATACATTAACTCAATTGATTTAATGAATGAATCGCAGCTTCCGAGGATACGCCGAGGTGAGTTGAGCCAAGAGCGTGAGAAGCTAAAAGGAAAGGAGTCACACCAAGTAAATCGAGGTAAGGGAATTGTGTGGACTCTTAAAGATATCTGTACGCAATTTGGGCGTTTAAATGTCTTGCTAGAATGCATGAGATTAGGAAATGATGTTAGGTGATTGAAGGGTAAAAGTTGGGAGTTTGAGAAATGTGCATGAAAACAAAAGCATATTGCTTTGAAAATCATGTTTTATTGATTTTTAGCAAATGATTGGTAGGTTCGCTGACATTGAAATGATTTGCAAAAGAAATGAGTGTGTTTTGGTTTTGTTAACCATACTTTGCAAAGTTTTGAGCCACCTACATGATTTCGTGAGTATGAAAGCGTGTTAGAGTATGACTCGCATGAGATTTGACGTGTTTTATACACATGAGTGCAAGAGGTACTAGTTTTCACATGGATTTCATAATTGTTTTGGCATTGTGCTTCGAGTTTGTCTCGCACTGGATACCCACCTTGCATGTTTCCGTGTTTGGAGCTTCGAGTAGACTGGGTGTCACATCGATTAAATAGGCTCACACGTGCATTATTTTGACATGATTAATTAGCCATGTTAGGAGCTTCGGCTAGACAAGAGGTCGTACCGATTAAATAGGCTCACACGTGCGTTTGAGATGTGGCGTGATATGATGTGTTGATTGGGTCCACGGAATACGTTGTACCGTGCATGTAGCATAGAGTACATTGTACCGTGTTGAGATGTGATGTGCCGTCTTCGGACAAGATCTGCTATGGACCGGCGGGTAGGATTTGACCCACCTCCCGTGTGGAAGCAGATAGTGGTGATATCCCGCACACCTGATCCGTGTAGCCGGTATCACAGGTTATGTACATAGGCCTTGAGGTTATTACCTATTGTTGAACTGCCTATCTCACATGTCTACTGCTATTTGAGAATAAATCCATGTTTGAAAATGATTTGCGGGTCAGGAAAGTTCGAGGGATGGGCCGAGACCTGACCAGTGATGAATTGATTTGTTAATGGTTTTTAAAGTGCACGGATGCATGATGTTTAATGCCATGTTTTATTGTGAAAATGCATGATGGGTAATGCCATGCTTTTATTGTGAATTATGCATGATGATTTATACCATGCTTTGAGTTGAAATGTGTACTTGATTTTAATAGCATGAATGCTTTACATACCATTAACACAATCATACACTCATGTTTTGAGATAAATGATGAATTAAATGCTTTTGAGCATGGCATCACGATCACGTAGATAGTGCAGTATCTACCTGTTCCCATGATTGCCTTACTGAGCGTGTGGTTTGCTCACCCCCCTTATTTTCCCCCTCTCTACAGAGATTTGAGTATAGAGTGAGCGTGACTGGAGGCGTTCCCTTTTGGTAATCCGTTGCATCCCATCGCTAAAGGTATACACACCTGGATTATTTTGTATCTAAACTAGACATAGCACAGTAGCATTTTGTATGTAACCACTGGGGATGTAAAACAATGTAAACACATGTAACAACTCTAATATATATACATTTATACAAGTGTTTACCTATGAATAATATACAAATTGAATTGATATGGTGGAGTGAGTTAGACATCGACACACAGCCCAACTGTTGAGAGTGTGGTTGTTCACGATCAAGGAAGGATGATTAATAATCGATGCATGAAAATGCGAAAAATTTATACGTATTTTGGTAAGTTGAGGGTCGTGACAGAAGTTGGTATCAGAGCTCGAGTTGGTTTGACGTGTGTCGTGTCTAAAATACTTAATAATTTGAAAAATTGCATCCCCAAGTTACTGTGCTTCTTTAGATACAAATTGTGTGTGTCGATGGGTTGACAAGTAATTGGTTGTGAATGTAGGGAATTGAGTAAGTATGCCTAATACCAGTCGCAGTAGAGGGATGAGAGCATAGGCTCGAGGCCGTAGAGGTAGGCCTGGAGGTCATGTTGAGCCAGAAACACACGAGGCTCAGGATGATGTTGAGGTGGAGGCTGATGTTGAGCACGCTCCACAGGGTCCAGAGGAGAGGCTTGAGAGTACTGAGGCTCGCTTCTCGAGGATTGAGCGGAGCATTGAGATGATTGTGGAGTTGGTCACCCAATCTTTATCTGGAGTTGGCGGTAGATAGAGTCCCGCTACACAGGGTGATGCCGAGCAGGTGGCAACTCCTGAGGCACGGGCAAGGGAAGCCCAGAGGCCATAGACGACAGATACCCCACCCACATAGGATGTGCCTACGCCGGTTGCTACACCAGGCAGTAGAGGTTGGGGATATGGATGTGATTTGGATAGACTGCCGTAGTTCCAGAAGTTTGGACCGCCGTCTTTCAGTGGAATAAAGGACCTAGTAGCGGTTGAGGATTGGATCAATGAAATCGAGAAATTATATGGGTTCTTTGAGTGCACTACTACCGACATGGTAGCATTTGCTGCTTTTATGCTGAAGGGATCAGTAGAACATTGGTGGAAGTCCACCAGGCCTATTTTGAGAGCTCGGCATACTGAGATCAGCTGGGATGTGTTTCTATAGGCCTTTCGGAGACAGTATGTCCCGGATACCGCACAGCGAAAGCTAAAGATGGCATTTTTGGGACTGACCCAAGGGAGCAGGACTGTGGATGAGTATGAGACTGCTTTTATATCCCTAGGCAGATATGATCCCAACACGATGAGTAATGAGGTCGAGAAAATCCAAAAGTTTGTGGATGGATTGAGACCGACCATCAGGTCTAGACTGGCTCCCCTGGATATACCGACCTATGAGGAGGCAGTGCGCAGGGCGCAATTATGTGAACAAGATGTTGATAGAATCACCTCAGAGTTTGGAAAGGTTAGTAAGATGAGGGACAGAGATAAGAAGAGACCTATGATGGATAAAGGCTTCAGCTATAAAGGAAGCAAGAGATTCTCTGGAAAGAGGCCGAGAATTGATGAGATCCGGGAGAGGACAGTTGATACTCCCATGTATCCGGCCATTGCTCCAGCTAAGGGAATCGTGATTAGAGGACCACGGCCTACTACGGAACAGTGTGGCAAGTGTGGTAGGTACCATGGTACTCGACCATGATATGGATCTCCTGTAGTATGCTTCAGATGTGGGAAGCCAGGGCACATAATCAGAGATTGCCCAGAGATGATAGAGAGAGCCCCACAGAAGGCCAAGGAGCCAGAGAAAGCTCCAGTTGGTACAGCTGCTCTGAGGAGGAGGGCTACAGCCGAGGAAAAGGGGAAGCAAGCAGTGGGTGTAAGCAGAGGACGAGTGCACGCACTAGATCAAGACACTGCAGATCAGTCATCGGATGTGGTAAAAGGTACCATCCAAATCTTTGATTTAGAAGCTTATGTACTGTTTGATCCTGGTGCCACGCATTCTTTTGTATCACCATCCTTTGCATGTAAATTAATGAAGCATGTAAAACCCACACTGCTTGATAAGATGTTGTTGATATCTACCCCTATGAATGATAGTCAGTTGACTGAGCATATATATAGGGATTGTAAAATGAAGATGGGAGGTAAAGAGATGGCAGCCGATTTAATTTTATTAAATATGAGTGATTTTGATGGGATCCTAGGAATGGATTGGTTGGCTGCCAATCATGTTATTATGGATTGTCATGCAAAAACTTTGATGTTTCCAAAGATAGACAATCTTGTAGTTAATTTTGTGAAATGAAATTAAAGAACATGATTATTATAAGTGTGATGAGTACAATCTTGATACATGATGTATGAAAGATAAATTTGATTTCATTTATGTATGTGATGTGATGATTTATGATACTAATGGTGGAAAGAATAATGTGAAGGATTCATCGCTTTTGTGATTGAGACGGATAAGGCACGTCCGAAATTGGAAGACATACCAGTGGTTAGGGAATTTCCAGATGTCTTTCCGGATGAGTTACCAGGGTTACCTCCAGATAGGGAGATGGAGTTTGGTATAGACTTGGCACCTGGTACAGAGCCGATGTCCAAGCCACCATACAGAATGGCTCAAGTTGAGTTAGAGGAGTTAAGGAAACAGTTACAGGAGTTACTGGAGAAGGGGTTCATCAAGCCGAGCGTCTCACCTTGGGGAGCACCGGTTCTGTTTGTAAGGAAGAAGGATGGAAGCCTCCGACTGTGTATAGATACCGGTTGTTGAATAAGGCCACCATCAAGAATAAGTATCCCCTCCCACGTATCGATGATTTGTTGGATCAGCTTAAGGGAGCACAGGTCTTTTCCAAGATAGATCTGAGATCAGGGTACCATCAGTTGAAGATACGAGATGGAGATGTACCCAAGACAGCTTTTCGCACCCGGTATGGACATTATGAGTTTATGGTTATGCCATTCGGGTTGACGAATGCTCCCGCAGCTTTTATGTCGTTGATGAATGAGGTATTTCACCAGTATTTGGATCAGTTTGTGATCGTGTTTATTGATGATATACTGGTGTATTCAAGGTCTAGAGAGGAGCATGAGAGGCATCTAAGGATAGTGCTACAGACCCTTCGAGAGAAGAAGTTGTACGCTAAACTCAGTAAGTGTGACTTTTGGTTGGAACAGATCTCTTTTCTGGGTCATATAGTATCAAAGGATGGAGTATCAGTGGATCCATCTAAGATTGAGGCCGTAGTTCAGTGGCAGAGACCCCAGACAGTGACAGAGATCAGGAGTTTTCTGGGTTTAACTGGATATTATCGAAGGTTTGTGGAGGGATTTTCGAGGTTAGCTGCTCCTTTGACACGCCTCACAAGAAAGAATGTGGAGTTTGTGTGGGATGATAAGTGTGAAGAAAGTTTTGAGGAGCTGAAAAGGAGATTAACCACAGCTCCGATCCTCACCATTCCTACCAGCTCAGGAGGTTTCTCGGTGTATGCGGATGCTTCACATCTGGGACTGGGATGTGTATTGATGCAGGATGGGAAGGTAGTAGCCTATGGGTCAAGGCAGTTAAAGGATCATGAGAGGAACTACCCGACCCATGACTTGGAGTTGGCAGCGGTAGTATTTGCGCTGAAGATATGGCGCCACTACCTCTATGGTGAGAGATTTCAGATTTATACAGATCATAAGAGCCTTAAGTACCTATTCTCACAGAAAGAGTTGAACATAAGACAGAGGAGATGGCTCGAGCTGTTAAAGGATTATGATTGTGAAATCCTATACCACCCGGGTAAAGCAAATGTGGTTGTTGATGCTTTGAGTAGGAAGTATCTCTGGATGGTATCATTTATGATGGTCAGGGAACACGAGCTGTTGGAACAGTTCATGAACCTCAGTTTGGATATGACCCCGCCTGACGCTGATAGTGGATTTATGATAGCTAGCCTACAGTTGGAACCGGATTTGGTAGATCGAATCCGACAAGCTCAGCGAGTTGATCAGCAGTGTAGTGATATTGTCGGGCAGATACAGAGGGGTATAGAGACGGACTTTGGGTTAAGTTCGGATGGATTGTTGAGGTTCAGAGGTAGGATATGTGTTCCTGATGACGCAGAGATCAAAAGGTTGATCCTGATAGAGGCTCACTCATCGAAGCATACGATACATCTAGGGGGTACTAAGATGTATCAAAACCTTCGAAAAGTTTATTGGTGGTCTGGAATGAAAAAGCACATTGCTGAATATGTTGCTTAGTGTCTCGTTTGTCAGCAGGTGAAGGTAGAGCATCAGAAGCCTGCAGGGTTATTGCAGCCTCTACCGATACCGACATGGAAGTGGGAGCATGTCACCATGGATTTTGTGATGGGATTGCCGAGGACCCGGAGCGGTCATGATGCCATATGGGTGATTGTGGATCGGTTGACGAAATTAGCCCATTTTCTAGCTATGAGAGCTACCGATACTCTGAGCCAGTTAGCGAACCTATATGTGCGCGAGATAGTGAGGCTACATGGAATTCCAGTGAGCGTTGTTTCTGATAGGGATGCCCGCTTCACTTCCCACTTTTGGGAACATTTTCAGGAAGCGATGGTAACCTAGTTGAGTTTTAGCACCGCGTTTCATCCTCAGACAGATGGTCAGTCAGAGAGGACTATACAGACCCTGGAGGATATGTTGAGAGCGTGTGTATTGGATTTTGGAGGCTCCTGGGATGACCATTTGCCACTCGCAGAGTTTGCGTATAATAACAGTTTTCATGCGAGTATCGGGATGGCACCATATGAGGCATTATATGGGCGTAGATGTCGTTCCCCTATTGGATGGGAAGAGGTTGGTGACAGACAGATCTTTACTCCCGACTTGGTTAGACAAGCCTCCGAGGACGTCCAATTGATATGTGAGAGGTTACGGATAGCTCAGAGCAGGCAAAAGAGTTATGCTGACAGGAGACGGAGACCACTAGAGTTTGATGTGGGTGAGTCAGTGTTTTTGAAAGTTTCCCCTTCGAAGGGAATTATGAGATTCGAGAAGAAGGGAAAGTTGAGCCCTTGATATATAGGGCCATTTGAGATACTGGATAGAGTGGGAGATAAGGCGTATAGGTTGGCATTGCCACCAGAGTTGGCAAGTGTGCATAACGTCTTCCACGTATCCATGTTGAGGAAGTATCACCCGGATCCAACGCATGTAATAAGGTATGAGCCATTGGAGCTCAATGAAGGTATGACCTATGATGAGAAGCCAGTTCGGGTATTGGACAGAAAAGAGAAAGTGCTGAGGACAAAGACAATTCCCTTGGTGAAAATACTTTGGCAACATCACACTGTGGAAGAAGCCACATGGGAATTGGAGAGTTTGATGCGGGAGAAGTATCCCGAGTTGTTCATAGAATAATTGGTTCTAATTTGGAGGACTAAATTTTCTAAGTGGGGGAGAATGTGAGACCCCGTATATGTATAATGGTATATATGTACATAGAAATGTAAATAGTGTTGTACTATGAATTCATAAGTGAAGTATATGTGATGTAAGTCCATAAGTTAATGTACACACTTGTAATAAGAGTTGTGATTGTACATACAAGTTACATTATGTGTGAATGTAAGGAAATGGACTTAAACATGTGGAGAATGTGAGTAAAATGGATTATGAGTAGTGTGGTAAAATGGAAGTAGAATTGCATAAGTTGTGCACTTCCATTTGGTTTATATCGTATACTTTTGGTTATACAAGGATTCCACACAAGTTTCAATAGGAATAAGGTATGAATGGGTGTCATTTGTCAAGCCTCAAAGATGAATGAATGAGGAAATGATCATGGTAGCAAATTAAGGATGTTTGATAAGTGTTGCTTTAGAAGAACTGCAGAAAATCTGGAAATTGTGAAGGGCAGATCGATCTCATAGGATGAGAGATTGATCTGGAAGAGCCAGAATGCTCTTATTTGGGCAATGGAATAGTGCAGATCGATCTCCAATGGAGCCAGATCGATCTCCTAAGCATTCTGTAGTGAAAAGATCGATCCCCAAGCACCCAGATCGATCTCCTTAGCTCTCTGTTTGGGAGCAGATCGATCTCATGCTTAAAATGCCGTGAAAAAGAGGGATATAAGGGGACCAGATCGATCTCCTCTTGGACCAGATCGATCTCCTCAAACTATTTCTATATAAGGAGTGCTGAAAATCAGAAAATTTCAGGAAAAACACTAACCTTCCACTTTCAACCCAAAAACCTAACTTTCTCTCTCTAAAATCAGCCATTTTCAGTGAGGTTTGAAGAGAGACCATTAGAGGCAAAGTTGTTCCTATCAAAGAGAAGAACAACATAGTTGGAAAGCATTTTCCCATTGTTGGTATTGAAGGAGTTAAGGGCATTGCCATTTGGAGCAAGAGGAGAAATCAAATTGGGTAAGATTCTAATACTCCAACTATGGTACATTGTCTATATAATTGATTTTTGGAGTTGTTTGACATGAGTATGGATGGTTAGAAACTATCTAAATACATTGGAATGATTATGACCTAGAAATGGTCTAGAGTGAGAAAGTGGAATGTATGAAGATTAATGATGAATGAGATATGTAGAAGTTATTAATAGTGTTGTGGTATGATTTTAAGATGTGGTTAGTGGATAAATTGTGAGATTTACCTAAAAGAGGTAAAATGTGGATTAAGGCATTTGTAAAATGCATAAGTGAATAATATTGACTAGTGAGGTCAATTATGGGTTAAATACATTAACTCAATTGATTTAATGAATGAATCACAGCTTCCGAGGATACGCCGAGGCGAGTTGAGGCAAGAGGTGAGAAGCTAAAAGGAAAGGAGTCACACCAAGTAAATCGAGGTAAGGGAATTGTGTGGACTCTTAGAGATATCTGTGCGCAATTTGGGCGCTTAAATGTCTTGCTAGAATGCATGAGATTAGGAAATGATGTTGGGTGATTGAAGGGTAAAAGTTGGGAGTTTGAGAAATGTGCAAGAAAACAAAAGCATATTGCTTTGAAAATCATGTTTTATTGATTTTTAGCAAATGATTGGTAGGTTGGCTAACATTGAAATGATTTGCAAAAGAAATGAGTGTGTTTTGGTTTTGTTAACCATACTTTGCAAAGTTTTGAGCCACCTACATGATTTCGTGAGTATGAAAGCGTGTTAGAGTATGACTCGCACGAGATTTGACGTGTTTTATACACATGAGTGCAAGAGGCACTAGTTTTCACATGGATTTCATAATTGTTTTGGCATTGTGCTTCGAGTTTGTCTCGCACTGGATGCCCACCTTGCATGTTGTCGTGTTTGGAGCTTCGAGTAGACTGGGTGTCACATCGATTAAATAGGCTCACATGTGCATTGTTTTGACATGATTAATTAGCCGTGTGGAGCTTCGGGTAGACAAGAGGTCGTACTGATTAAATAGGCTCACACGTGCGTTTGAGATGTGGCGTGATATGATGTGTTGATTGGGTCCACGGAATACGTTGTACCATGCATGTAGCATGGAGTACATTGTACCGTGTTGAGATGTGATGTGCCGTCTTCGGACGAGATCTGCTATGGACCGGCGGGTAGGATTTGACCTACCTCCCGTGTGGAAGCAGATAGTGGTGATATCCCGCACACCTGATCCGTGTAGCCGGTATCACAGGTTATGTACATAGGCCTTGAGGTTATTACCTATTGTTGAACTGCCTATCTCACATGTCTACTGCTATTTGAGAATAAATCCATGTTTAAAAATGATTTGCGGGTCAGGAAAGTCCGAGGGATGGGCCGAGACCTGACCAGTGATGAATTGATTTGTTAATGGTTTTTAAAGTGCACGGATGCATGATGTTTAATGCCATGTTTTATTGTGAAAATGCATGATGGGTAATGCCATGCTTTTATTGTGAATTATGCATGATGATTTATACCATGCTTTGAGTTGAAATGTGCACTTGATTTTAATAGTTTGAATGCTTTACATACCATTAACACAATCATACACTCATGTTTTGAGATAAATGATGAATTAAATGCTTTTGAGCATGGCATCACGATCACATAGATAGTGCAGTATCTACCTGTTCGCATGATTGCCTTACTGAGAGTGTGGTTTGCTCACCTCCCTTATTTTCCCCCTCTCTACAGAGATTTGAGTATAGAGTGAGCGTGACTGGAGGCGTTCCCTTTTGGTAATCCGTTGCATCCCATCGCTAAAGGTATACACACCTGGATTATTTTGTATCTAAACTAGACATAGCACAGTGGCATTTTGTATGTAACCACTGGGGATGTAAAACAATGTAAACACATGTAACAACTCGGATATATATACATTTATACAAGTGTTTACCTATGAATAATATACAAATTGAATTGGTATGATGGAGTGAGTTAGACATCGACACACAGCCCAACTGTTGAGAGTGTGGTTGTTCACGATCAAGGAAGGATGATTAATAATCGATGCATGAAAATGTGAAAAATTTATACGTATTTTGGTAAGTTGAGGGTCGTGATAGTCCATTCGAAATAGTCAACACAGGTGCCGTCGTTAATCTCCTCTTTAACTCTTGGAAGCTCTGCTCACACTTCTCAAACCATACAAAATGAGTCTCCTTACATGTGAGTTTGGTCAAAGGAGCGGCAATCCTTGAAAATCCTTCAACAAACCTTCTATAATATCCAGCAAGTCCTAGAAAACTCTGAATCTCTATAACTGTCCTCGGTCTCTCCTAATTAAGTACAGCTTCTATCTTAGACGGATCAACTGACACCCCTCTTTAGATACAATATGACCAAGGAAAGGTATCTGATCTAGCCAAAACTGACTCTTGTTGATCTTTCCATACAACTGTTTATCTCAGAGTTCTTGCAACACAATCCTCAAGTGCTGTGCATGTTCCTCATGAGATCGAGAATACACAAGGATATCATCAATGAAGACTATCACAAACTGATCTAGATAGTCTCTAAAAACCTCATTCATCAGGCTCATAAAAGCAGTAGGGGCATTTGTCAATCCAAAGGGCATTACTAAGAACTCGTAGTGGCCATATCTAGTTTTGAAGGTCATCTTCGGAATATTCTCTCTCCTGATTCTTAACTGGTGATAGCCCGATCTTAAATCAATCTTAGAAAAGATAAAAAACCCTCTCAGCTGGTCAAACAAATCATCTATCCTTGGCAGGGGGTACTTGTTCTTCACCGTAGCCTTGTTCAGCAATCATCTCTCCTGATTCTTAACTGGTGATAGCCCGATCTTAAATCAATCTTAGAAAAGATAAAAAACCCTCTCAGCTGGTCAAACAAATCATCTATCCTTGGCAGGGGGTACTTGTTCTTCACCATAGCCTTGTTCAGCAATTTGTAATCTATACATAGTCTCAGGCTACCATCCTTCTTCTTTACAAACAACACCGGAGCTCCCCATGGTGACACACTAGGCCTAATAAAATCTTGGTCAAGCAATTCTTGGAACTGTTTCTTTAACTCTTTCAATTCAACCAACGCCATCCTATAAGGAGGTTTAGAGATCGGCTGAGTATCTGGCACTAGATCTATAGTGAACTCCAGCTCTCTCTCTGGTGGTAAGCCAGGCAATCATCTGGGAATACATCTGAAAACTCACAAACTATCGGTATGTCCTCTATCCTCAGATGTTCTCGACTCATATCAGAGATGAGTGCGATGTAACCTTCATATCAATAATTAAATCACTATTTTTAGCGATATAATCATCTCTTAACATTTCATAATAAACTTCACACGTCTTTATTCTTTAATCATTCAAACATACACTAAACTTTTCAGGTAGGGAGACAGTTACAGTCTTAGTGTAGCAGTCTAGACTCACATGATTGGCTGCTAACCAATCCATCCCTAAAATCACATCAAAACCACACATGTTTAATAACACTAGATCAGCTAACATCACCCTATCTCCCACCTTGATCTCACAACTCCTACACACCATATCAATCCTCTGGGACTCACGCATGGAGGTATTTACATGTAAAATAAAATCAAAGGATTCATGCTTCAAACTCAGTTTACATGCAAATTGTACATTAATAAAAGAATGCGTGGATCCTGAATCAAATAATACATGAGCCTCATGATTACAGACAAGAAGTGTACCTCGTATGGTCTTAAATGAAGTGTCTGCAGTCTCCTTATCTAAAGCAAACACACGTCCCTCTGTGACCAGCTTCTTGCCCTTGTCAATAGCCGTAGCTTGTCTCTAGGGAATTGTCCTCTGTGGTTGTTGTCTAGGAGGCTCTTGAGAATGTAGCTTCTGTGGTTACAGGCAATATCTCACTATGTGACCCATGTCCCTGCATCTATAGCATCTTTGTATGGTTCTGGGACAGCCTCTCTCATGTGATCTGCCACAATCTCTGTAGACTCTAACCTCTGGTATAACACCTCGAGAGGTCTCCATAGTGATGGGGGGAACCCTGGGTCTGTCAACCCTTCCTTTCGGTCCCTCAAACTGTCTCCTCTTAAAAGAACCCCTCTGAAAGTCTGTGTGGGAGGTCACGAGTTGCTTACTCTTATCCCTGGTCAAAATTCGGGACTCAATCTGGGATTGTACCAACTCTAGTCCCCTCTCCACTTCTTGTGCTCATCTCAGAGCATCCTTAAACTTAGTGATACAGAGCCTTATCAACTGGTCTCTAATGATGGGTCTCAGTCCATACACAAATCGCTCAATACAGAGCTTCTCATCCTTAAGAGTCTCCAGGTCATACGTCAGTAGAGTGGTGAATCGACTCTCGTAATCATCAACCATCATATTACCTTGAGCCAAATTTAGGAATTCAGCTTACTTCCTCCTCTAGGTAGCTCTTGGTACATACTGAGTTCTAAATGCCGATTGAAACATCTCTTAGCTAATCACCTCATGGCTAGTTGCCAATATACTCTGAGTAATGTTCCACCAATCTCGAGCTTGTCCCTTTAACATATAAGCACCCATAATGACCTTCTCCGCATCGGTGCATCCCAAAAAGTCAAAAATGACTCGTAACTCAATCAGCCACTCCTCAGCCTCTGCCGGATCTTTCACCCCTCTAAAAGTCGGTGGGTTCATCTTCAAAAAGTCCCTCATCTGACCCTTATCCCTATCATCAAGTTGGGTCTGCACTGGAGGCTGTGTGGTAGGAGGCACCAGATCAGTCTGTGGTGGGGGGTACGGGTGGTCCCTGTGGTGGTGGAGGAGTCAACACAGGTGTAGTGTCCGAGGCATTAGCCCCAAAGTGCTACGCGAATAGCACTACCATCTGCTCGAATCCCTGATGTACATCGTGCTCTAGGCGATTCATTCGAGAGTTAGGACTCTCTGGCTGTGGTTTAGGTGGCGGAGGTGGCTGCACCTGCCTCCCTGAACGTCCTCTTCTCCCCCTCATATTCTATCTCTTACGTGCCTGTGCGTATTCGTTAAACATCGATCATAATTTTACTCGTTAAATTCAATTCATTACCAGACAATACAGACACTTGGGATGTAATCTATTTTCAATTGATCGACACTGACAGTACTAGACACCCTTAGCTCTGCTACCAAGAAAATCTGTGACAACCTGAAAGCATGAAAAATAGGACAAATTTAAAATTTTTCTTAAGACAAAACTACCAAACTCCGAGTGTATTCCTGTGCAGCATCTTTAAATCGTCATAGTTTATAGACAAACATTATCCCTAAGATCAAACAACTTATATTTAATAAAATCAATTACATAATATCTCAAAAAGAATCAACCCATAAGTCTCAACTCATTTCTTTCATATCAACCTAATTACATCCCAAAATACTCCTCACAAATGTTTGTATTACATCATTGTCTTGATACAAAATGAATTGAATTATATCCTATGCGTGTACAAGCGATAGCCTGGGGAGATCTTGTCCACCAGCCTATATCACGTAAGTGGCAGGCTCTATCACGGTACTTCAAGTAATTTAGAGGGGGAAGGAAAAAGGGTGAGCTCTCAAAACGCTCAGTAAGGAGGATAAGGGAAGTTATAAAAATCATCATCACAAACACAACATGATGGAAATATTTGAGCATGCAAATAGTTATAGAAATAATGGTAGATAACAATGGCATTAGCACAATTCACGTGATAAAATCACAAATCACATCACATCAAATCTCAATGCGTGATATAAATCGCAGTTGTAAAATCACATCATCATCATAAAAATCGAGACTAGGCATTTATAAAACTCATATGAAATCAACATCATAGGCACATCACATCAATTGAATTCATCCCTTAGGCAGACATCCCCAATCGAGGGATTTCGTCGATAATAATACACATGGCCATGATTCACTGTAGACTTGATCAGAGTCGTACAGCCGTCGGTCTTACATGCTATCACAGCATAGCCCGGTCTTACATGCTATCAAAGCAAGGCCATCCATCGCTATCAGAGTGGGGTTATCTCCTGTTACTAGAACAGAGGAAATCGGTCTTACATGGTACTAGAGCACGACCTGGCCTTACATGCTACCAGAGTAAAGCCTGATGTGCATCTCATGACAAGCCATAGTCTCAGTAAAAATCATTTTGCCTTCACGTAGAGCTCTTAGAGGTTATCACAAAACTCATTTTGGTTATAAATCATATGTGTTCACAATTACACAAATCTCATCAAAATCGAGCTCAAACCGATAAAACACTCACACATTCATCAATACATCAATAGTTTCAGTAAAAACATTTCATTGTTGTATAAAATTCGTTTTGCCTTCACGTAGAGCTCGTAGTGGTTATTAAGAAACTCATTTCGGTTATAAGCCATATGTGTTCACAATTACACAAATCTCATCAAAATCGAGCTCAAACTGGTAAAACACTCACATATTCATTAAAACATCAATTCATCTCATTTCTCATAAACATGCTCATCTCATTAAACCTTCATTCATTCGAAAACTCACAAGCACAAATGGTTTATTTCCCTTACCTCTTGCACCTTGAGTGGTACAATATCCTCGGGTTCTCGGACTAGCCACGTTTCCCATGCTGGATTCTCTAGCCGTCCACACACATCATTAACCCATCAATATACATCATTTTCATTTTTCATCTCTTTCTCTTACTCATTATAACTCAACATTATCTCAAAACTCTTTCTACATCTTTATCAACACTTCGGTTAACTCATAACCATCACAAAACATCTACATTAAATCTTCTAACTAAACCCATTTGTTGATTCCATCATGCCTTAAACATTTCTAACCAAATATATAAACATATATGTTTATTCACCCATATATAGAATGAAAATGCTTAAGAACAAAGGTCTTGTAAGCTTACCTAGCTTGTCTCTTCTCTTGACCAAGCTTATAGAATGCTTGTCTCTTCCCTTTGTTCAAGCCAACCTTTGATTTTCTAGTATGTTGTTCTTCTTGCCAAAAGGAACAACTTTATCTCTTATCCCTTTGTTTAATTTTGTCTAGAACATGGTGAATCTTAGAGAGAGAAAGCTTGGTTTAGATGAAAATGGTAAAGGTTTAGGTTTGGAAGTGAGAGGGCTCGGTTTCCAAGCGAAAATCCCATGATCCTTATATAGACAGGGCTTATGAGATCGATCTGGCATTGATGGGGATCGATCTCTGCTTCGTTTCAACTGCTCCATCTACTCCCTTAACAACTATAAGATCGATCTGGTCGAGGGTAAAGATCGATCTGTTCTTCTAAGTGGAGATCGATCTGGCATCGAATGAGGATCGATCTCTTCCAAGCCGAGAGTTAAGGAGATCGATCTACCTTTGTGAAAAGATCGATCCTTTCTAGGCAGAGGCATTAGGAGATTGATCTTCTTCCTTATGAGATCGATCTGTCTGTCTACTTTTGCACGTGTTTTGCATTCTAGAGCTATAAGATCGATCTCTCATCCTTGGAGATCAATCTGACCTTCATAGATTCTACTGCTGCTACATCAATTGCAAAAAACTCAATGCAAAACTCATCATAATCTACTCCATAGGCCATATTTCAATCCTTGCACATTTAAGACTTAAAAAATTCATCTCCTTATACTTCATTAAACTTAAAACTTGCGTGTACATCAACAAATCATAATTACATTCACCAAATTACAATTCTCACTTAGCAAATCTCATAAAATTTACAGTTTTCACAGGAAACATATGTTAACTCACATAGTAGTGACAATGTCGTATCACTCAAATACATAAAGGACTTATGGCTATAGTCAAATTCCAGGCTACACTAATCAGGTGTGCGGGAACCCTACGCTTGGGGAGGGGGATCAACCATCCCTTCAGCTCATACTCAACTCATGGCACATCGTACCCCATGGCGAACGCTCATGGTACATCGTGGTCCTATGGATCCTTATCACCTATTTTCGTTGTAAAAAAAATCTCATGCGAGCAGGTCAGTGAAAGACACACAGTAGTACACGATGGCTCAAACACGGTTTAGTACTCATCACATCATATTCATAAACCACGTGTGAGCAGATCAATGCAAGACACACAACAGTACATGACGGCTCTAACATGGTTTTACTCAACACACAATACCATTATAAAAACCTCGTCCGAGCAACTCAGCGTAAGACACACAACATACCTGAGGCATCGAGCACAGTATTACTAGGAAATTACATGCAAGCATAGTCAGAGCAAGACACATAGCAATACTCGAAGGCTTTAGCATGATTCCCAAAATCTAGTGCGAGTAACTCGAGTGGAACACACAGCACCACTCGAGGCATCGAGCACTCTTTTGCTTTCTCAAAAATCCTTTTAAAACTACGTGCGAGCAGGGCTAGTCAATCTACCATTGCCACTAGGCTCTAGCACGGTTTCACACAGAAAAGAAATAGAAGGGACTCCATGTATAGTCACGAGTGAGAGGGCAAAATCTCTCTTCAATCACTCGTTAGAAATATTTGGCCACATGAAGAAAGAATGGAGTATTTTCCGTTAATTTAGTTTTGTTTAGTAAAGTATATAATAGATTTAAATCTAGTATTTATGATGATGATGATATACACGTGAGTATAGCTGGTGCGCCTAATTGTATCGAGAGAATACGCTAGCGTAACACATGCCAAAATCTAACTGGCGTAAGTAAATTATAAACTGAAATAAATATGGAGACTGATAATCAAATGTTCTTGCATGTGAAATTTGTAGTGACTACCTCGTCGGATGCCAATGAAGCTTAGACATATATATGCGTGCCTAAGGCGGGAGAGTAATTAGTGAGCATCATTTTGTGGTAAGGGATTTATACAGCATGTAACTAGTAGGATACCTTAGGTTAAGTTAAGAATATACTAGAAACCATAGGTCGTAAGCATAGCTAGTTAGTTAGGATTAATTTAAATTAATTGTATTCCCTACTTGATTTTCACAGATTTTGCAACTAATGTGCTTTGATAAACTTTTTACAAGATAGCGATTAAAGCATAAGGGTGAGTGGTTGGCGTAACACTGATTTTTTTGTTCTCGATTTTTTTTACACTCTCATTTGTTTATACATGGGCTAAGCCAATTGTTTTAAGAAAGTATTGAGTCTCTTGAGTATTTATCTCGTTGACGAGTCGGGAAGCAATCCTTGATTGATTTATAAACTGTTTGATTTTGAGGCATGATATGCATTTTGACATGAAAATGCTTTCTCATGAAAATAAAGATAAATTGTTTTGAGATGGTTGGCGATTCTTGGTAGTGCCTTTGTGGCAGTCATGTCCTGTGAGAGCCATCTTTAGCACCGGTAGGAGGTTCTGCATGATTGCCCTACGGTGCAAAGTGCTTTGCGGGGGTGCTTTTGTGGCATTAAGTTTATGGGTTGTGAGAGCCATCTTTAGCACCGGTAGGAGGTTCTGCGTGATTACCCTACAGTGCCAAGTGGTTCACGATTATGCCTTGGTGGCATATACGTACCCTTCTGAGTGATGTGTCGACGTACCATGGTTGTTTTTCTTTATTACTGTAGACCTTGATCCCGTCTTTAGTACCCTAGTTTGGTAGCTTGATCAGCTAGGATAGGGAAGATAGATACTATGGCCGTAGTTTTCCCGAATATTTACTTGTTACATGATTAGATTGCGGATTTATGCTACATCTCTCGTACTTATATCGATTATTTGTAAATTGAGCCAATGCATGATTTCTTATTAAACGTGCATGATTTTACAAAACATGACTTTTCATTGCCAGTTGTATTATCTTATTTGGATGCTAAACTGATTTTATTAGAGCTTTTAAATGAAGTGATTAAGGCATATACGAGCTGATTTATAGTTTTAAATGCTCACTGGTCATCACTATGCAAAGTCATGTGTTTACAGTTTAATAACTTAGTTTTTATTCTCAACTTGAAAATGTGATGCATAAAGAACCAATTTATATAAAGTGACCATATAGTGGGTGTTGCTAGTTTCACTTTGTATTAATTTATTACTGAGCGTGTGTTCGCTCACCCATTTTTTCTCAAAACATTTTAGATTTGACTCATGAGTAACTTGCTCGAAATTATGAACTTTTTCAGTTAAGTGAGAAATTCAGTTTTGTAGAGGTATGTGCTATAAGTTGATGTATTTATTTATGATCTTTTGTATGCACAAATTTAATTATATATAAATTGGGATGTATTAGCTAAATTTGTGGTCATTTTAGTAGGAATGTGTAGGTTCTACTTTTCTAAATATTGTAGATGTGAAACAACCATATTGTTGTGATTGATGATATAGTGTTGCCAGATTGATCTTATTTACAGGATTAGTTAGGTTCAGTTGCAGTCGTTATCTTGCCGAAATTTCTAAAAAATTTTAGGATTTTAATAATTTCTTCACCTAATAGTTTTAAAGTTTTAACCTATATCGGCATGAAAATGACAAGTAAAAGATCCTAAAGTAACAATTAACAAACTTTAACTAATATTAGTTCACTTTAAAACGTTTTTTCGCTTAATTCCGCACTTCAGAATAATTATAGAGGTCATAGGTCGTGACAAATTTGGAGGACCAAATTCCTAAAGGGTGGGAAGAAATGTGAAATTCAAATTTTTATACTATTATTTATTTAAAAGGTAAGATGAGAAGTTCAAGACATACCTAAGTATTATGCAGGGTCTAGAATAACGAAGCACCTAAATTAGTGGCACGAAATCTGAGGTAAGATTTTAAATTGAAGTATTTTCAAGAGATTATATTTATGAGTATGCTTTGGTGGTTAGAAGATAAAAATAAGGCATCAGAATTAGAAAAACAAGTAAAAACTCGAATTTGCACTAAACCGAGAAACTAGGCTTAGTAATTGAAATAAATTCAGAATAAACTTCATAAATTAGTAAAAATTATTTCGAGGCCATAGAAAATTAATATAAGATATATTTGACTTGGAGAATTAGAATTGAGTGAAAATCTTAAGGTTTCGGTGATCAAATTAATTTTTTTAAAGTAAACAAAAAACTTTAAGGAATTTTTATCAGTAGTGACTAAATCGGGTAAAATGAGCTTAAACGGGAAACGTTTCTTAATCAAGTGGGCCCAAATTTTTATGTAACATACTACGGGCTTAGTATAACACATGAGAAGTGGAAAACTAGAATAAAATGCGTTAGAAATAATTTTTTTTTAATTTTTTGAAAACATGGCTGCTGATAGCCCAAGCTTAGCACCCTGCTGGCCCAACAAGATAGCCCATTTTGAAGTGTTTCCAGAAGGTTTTTGAGCCTAATTTGTTTCTCGATTAAAGAGCACTTAAAGTCCTTTCTGGAAAGCCATAGAACGCCCTGAGCTGACCTAAAACTAGAAAGATACTCTTCCCCCAAGCTGCCACAGATGTCCTCCCCTATTTCAGCTTGTACAATTTTTTTTCGGCTATCTTCCAGCCACTTTTAAGAGTCGGCCAAAAAAAAAAATCTTACTTAAGCCCTTTATCACATATAAAAAAAATTCAGTTACAAACAAGTTGATTTTCTATGTGAAAAGTTAGAGAGAAGAATAAGAGCCGAAACTGTCCTATTTCAGAGGTAAGAGAAATTTTAGATTTATGATTCCTTGGTTGGCTTTTAAGCTTGTTTTGAATGATTCTAAGTTGTTTACATTTATATCTATAGCTGAGGGCCATTTTGGAGAAGGAAAAAGTGGTCAAAGTTAGTCAACAAGGTGAGAAAGTTGATGGAAGATGATGATCTAGTTATATCTTGATGTTTGATGATTTTGGATGATTTTTACTAATGTAGAAATAGAAGAAATAATTTCTAGAGTAAGGTGGAATTTGGACAAGCCTTGGTTTGTTAGGGAAACGGTGAAATTTGGTTGAATAATGTGTTGTAGAATGTTAGTTTAATATCGAAAAGTTCGGTTTATTGCTCGATTTAGTGCAAAACTAAAAAAGTGTGGAAATTAGCACTTTGATAAGTTGTGATGTGTTTATTTGAGACTTGAATAAGTATTTAAGTCATTAAGTTGATAAGTTCAAAGTTAAAAGAAAAGAAATTATCGAAATAGCACAAATTGACATGTTTATCAGTAAAACGAGAAAGTAGGAAAAGTCGATGAAAATGGGTTTAGTTAATAACCTTTAAGTTATAACATGTATATAAATGTAAATAAAGATAAATTGGATACTAATTACACTGTTTGTGGTAGCTTGTTGTTTGGACACGTAAAACGAGGTAAGTCAGATACCTGATGATTCTGTGCTGCCTTGAGAATTTGGTAGGTAAGGTATGTAATTTATTTTAATAATGGTGATTCCTTACCTGCAAACAAGTACTCTTTAGTAAAATAAGCACAAATTTCAAAATGACCTACAGCCCATGTTTGTTTACATACGAGTGCATGGTTTTCGTACAATTTCATAACTCTGATTATTTATGTATCAATCATGTATATGTGTGGTTTTTCGAGGCATAATTTTCATAAATTTTTGTGCAAATAAATTTGAAAGTGATTTTAGTATGATAAGAAGTGATTTCATATTTCAAAACTCTCTTCATAGTTGAAACGTAGTTCTTATTTCAAAACATATTTCACGATTCGAAACGTATTTTATATTATCTTTGCTAACTATTCTAACCTGTTAGCAAGGACACTGCTGACTATTATACCCCGTCAGTTGGGGCTATATCACTAATTATTATCACCACCGTTAGCAAGGACCACAACTTATTTATTTCATATCGTTAGGATATGTTTGGTGAACTATGCTATTGTTTGTAAAACATTTCCATAAACATATTTCATACTTCAAAATGTTTTTTACATTTGAAAATACATTTCAATGCATATTCCAAAATCTGAAACACATTTCATATGATCACTATTTAACCCGTGATCAGGAAAATATTAGAATCTCGAAATACATGTTCATTGCTAACTATTATAACCCGTTAGTAGGGTTCAAAATTGTCAACTATTATATTCTCCGTCAGCAGGGGCTGAAACATTGCTAACTATTATATACCTTATTAGCAAGGGCCGAAACATTGCTAACTATTGCATATCCCGTTAACAAGGGTCGAAACATTGCTATTTATATCGCTAATAACAAGTTACATAATTGCTAACTATTATATACTCCGCTAGTATGAGCAAAAATGGTCATGGCTAACTATTATCGTCTGTCAGCTAAGGTAAAACATTTAGCTGGAAAAGCTATCTGAATGCATGTTTTGAAATCACTTCTAATCATAGTGTGGATAAAAGCAGAGTTAGCTTAAATCCAAAACACAGAGACGTATGTGTCACATACTTTCAAAACATGTCATAAGTGAGATTTTAAAGCTTCTTTAATGCAGGTATAAACCAATGCAAGCTTTCTAAATCCCACAAAATCATAATATGCGTCGAGATGCAATTGTAATTCAAATTAAGGTTCATATAAGAACATATCCTTTTTGATAATCTTATCATCGACATTTTCTCATACGTATAACACTTAGGATCTTAGGACATCATTTGATTCTTGCCCTGTGACTCGATTTAATCCGTCTGATGCTACCTCGCATCAAAGAGATTAATTCGTATCATGTTCATATATCAGAAAACAATTTCAAAATCATGTAATTTGATATATTATTCACAAAGTTCGATGATTGGATCATACAAATATAGGCGAAGTCAACAAGTATATCCCGATAAAGGCTTTCCCACTATGGCTATCGATGAGCCAAAACTACCTTGGAAACTAAGGTGTTACCTATGGTCATAGATCTGAAAGTCTCCAGTGCTAGTGATTAGCCAGAACCGAAACTTGTCACGACAATGTTGGACAAGCCAAATTGTCTGTACAAGAATCGTAAACTCAGGGCTGTCTCTGTATGCTTTATAAAAAATTACATAGCTAGAACGTCCATAAACGATAAAACATTCGAAAATCACGTTTTCAAAAGTCATATCATAATCGAGACGAAAAGAGTTCATGCTTAAATCTAAAAACACTAAGCATAAGCTAAATAAGCTAAATACTCTAATTAGTCTAAAACAAATTCGAAATAAGATTATAAAGTAATACATGTATGCAGATAAAAATCTATCCAAGCTTTGAAATCTCCCACATAATGTCATGCAATGATTTTAATGTGCAAAAATCATCGCAATGTTTGAAACATGTCAAAATGAATCGAAGTCACGTTTTCGATAATACAAAGGTCTTAGTTCGAAACATATAAACAGTTTACAAAATTTTTACCATAAGACTGAGTAACAATTGCTCATTACCCAGCCTGCAAAGTAGAGAACAATTTATATCCCCAATTCAGTTGATTCAATACGTTTCATATTTCAAATCAATCAAGAGGTTCACATACTTATTCGAAAGTTCAAACAAAGCATTTACGATAATCAAAGGTTCAGTTCAAAACATAAAGCAATTGATACGAAGTAAATCCACAGCTTATGCAATTGAACTTACCTCGTATACCAATACAAGTTGTATCATGTGAGGTTTACTTACTCAAGATTCCGTGATAACACATAAATCGAGGCTTGATCGAACCTGTGTTTATCGCTTATTATCGCGTTACACGTTTGTATATTTAAATTGGGTTAGTTTTGGTCAAATATAAATTCAAATAAATTTCTTAAAAATAAAAAACAGTCAAATTTGATTGTCTATTGGTTTATCCTTAAACTGAGACATCATAAATTTTCTCTATTTGTTTTCTTTATTTTTGGCTGAACAGGTCCAGACCGGTTCATCTCACTTCTCTTCAACTGAACCGGTCTAGACCGGTTCAGCTCTGTTTTGGCTGATCTGGGGGTCGGTTCTCGACCGATTTGTGCTTCCAACAGCATCGAACAGCTGTACAATGCATGGGATTGGCGACAACAAGCTTGGGCTGGCGAGGATAAGGCCGGTTCGGCCTATTCTCTTCACGGTGTCGTTCCCTTTGTTTCTCGTCAATCTATACTTCTCTTTCCAGATTCCTCTGGGTCGACACTAACAACTGCTCCTCTCCCTTTCCTCGGTGGGCTGGCGCCAACCCTTTCTCCCCAGGTCTAATCTCTTCCTTGTTTCTCTTTATCGTTTTCTCCTCTGTTTACAGAGGAGAAAATGAAAGAGAGAGGGATCGGGTTTGTCGGTCATTCTCTTTCCTTTTTTTCTTTATATACATATATATATTAATATAATATATTATATAAACAAATATCTAAATATATTATTATAATAATATATAAATATATATTATTTTAAATATATCTATTTAATATATAGAAATATATTTTTTATTTTTCTTGAAAATATTATTCCGTATTTTCGAGATAAATTTTCAAAATGGAAAATTTCGGGTTATCACATGGACAAAACAAGTTTGGACTTGAAAATTGAGGTTCGGTAAAATATGGTCGAGTTTGGATTCTTCAAAGTTAAAGCTTGACCCGAAAATTATAATTTTTTTATTTTTTTATACTAATACATTTTTAATGACTTTAGAGTTTTATACAATTTAATTTGAGGTTGTATTTCTTTTAGATTTTAATTTTAAAATTTCATGTATCTGATAGTTTTTCTATAAGAATTTATTTGAGTTATTGTATTATACTTGTTAACTATTTTGTGTTTTAATATCTTATATTTTATTATATACTTAAAAAATTAATTGTATTTGGATAGACTTGGATGAGTTTGGGTTTATAAATTGCGAGTAAAAACCGACTTGGAAAAAAAAATTAAGCCTGAAAAAATAGGGTTGGGTCGAGCTTGGGCTCATGTTTAATTCCTTAATACTTTACCTAAATTTAGCTAGAACCCTACTTGACCTAATCTACAAACACCTCTAATTTAACTATAGTCTTAAACATAAATTAGAGAGGGAATTAAACACATTTGATGAATGATTTTGAATAGATTACTTCTAATAAATTAATTTCTCGAGGGATTATAGTTAGTTGTGCTAGGTTGACATAAATTTTTTAAAAGGTTTTAAGAGATAATTCATAAAAGTACTTTTTAGGATTGTTAATTAATCTTTTCTTCTATGTGGTCAAGCGCTAAAAAATTATTTGAGTATATTTTATTTTTTATTAAAAGAAATTCTGTCTTTAATTTTAATAAGATTTAATTTATAATTTTGATCAAAATTTATAAATATAGGTTTGTATTATTTAGAAGGAAAATAAAGAGTTATTTTTTTGTCCTTATTTTAAATAAAATTTTTAAAATTAAAAACAAAGTGATACTTTATTTTTTCTTAAAAGTTTTAAAACTTTTACTTTCTTTATAATAAATACATTTTAATATGATAATAAATAGTAATAATTATATAGATATGATCTTAATTTGTAATCTCTTTTATTTTATGTAAAAACTGATGATAGGACTATATTGGTAACTCTTAAAAAGGTTTAGGAGTATCATGGAACAATTTAAAAGTTAGGGATCAAAATGAAACCTATATAAAAGGTTTACCCAAGTTTTAACATTAAGAAATTTCAATCATCTTCGAAATATATATAGTTCGGTAGTCTGTATCATCACCCTTTTTTGCTTACTTTACTTTTATTTAACATGCAATTATCTCATTTAGGGCTCAACTCGGTACGATTGGTTGGGCTATGATTCGATGTTAGTCACTCTATCATTCGTTTTATATCATATAATCCAATAAACTTCTTTTTCTATCATGCTAAATAAATATATATTTACTTAACTGTGTTAACAATTATTTACATCTCCAATGTTATAATATGCATAATTGTGCAAAGTAGAGTTTAGATACAAAAGATTTATACACATGTATCCTTTACACTAAAAGGGAACTGTGGCGACAATATAAGCAAGAATTCTGTAGACCGTCCTATTGTAAATAATCTGTAGGTAAAAAGGAAGGGAATGAGCTAACACGTTCAGTAAGGAAAATATGTAAGCAATAGACAATCATACTATCTACATGCTTACGATGCCATATCATGCAGTAAAATATTGACTTTCAATTAAAACAGTATTAGTAAAATCGACATTCAATCTATGCCATATATATAAAAAAACTCATTCAGTAAAAAACATATTCGGTTCAATACGGTAAAATCTGTTCAGTTTAGTAAACAGCATAGCAAATCTGTTTTAGTTCAATACAGTCAAAATAGTTTAGTACAGTTAAGACAGTTCAGTAAACAGTGCAGTTCAGTACGGCAAAAGAGTTCAGTTCAGTACGGTAAATCATACTGTTTAGTTCAATCGAAATACGGTCGTCAAATATCAGTAAACAATATCAATAGAGACTAGGCAGGTGAATTCGGTAACAGTAAGATTCCGTTAATAATAGTACAGTCGACATATGTTCATAGTAAGTGACCCCACGCCTCACGGGCCAAGTGTGTGCGAGTGTCATACGCCTCAAGGGGATGAGTCAGTCCAGCCCGTCAGCCAATCAATACAGTACAGTTCAGTTCAGTAGTTCGAAGACTTATAAATGCTACAACGTACTCTATGTGTTTCCACATGGTACAACGTACTCTATGGACCCCAGTACAGTACAGTATATCTGGGAGTGCTTGGGTTAGCTAGGGATTTGCCACCCCAAAATAAGTCATCAACCAGTGCCATATCTCAAAATTTGGTGCGAGCCTTGAGTGCAACACTCAGTTAACACCCCACTCAAGCACGATTTTCTCGTACAACTGATAGGTGGCTCCATAATGCGGAAAACGATTCGAAAACTGAAATTTTGTAAACAAAATGGTGAAAAACAGAAGGTGTGGTGGAACTTCCTAAGGGGACACCCATCCATGGAATTTCCCCCACCTGAGCACGCTTAATTTTGAAACGCGTGCCAATTTATGCAGTTAATAAAAATCTGAGCCAGCCTATCCTAATACAGTTGTAAACAATGGTAGACGATAAATCTTTGTAACCATGCAAATCATGCAATGATATGCTGTATATGGAATTTACAATCTAACTTAGATTGTATAGGGTGGTCAGTACAGTTAGATTCAAAACACTGATATTACTATATCTACATATCCTACAGTATATATCTAGCTCTAAAAAATTAATTGGGTGTACGTACATCTATCTCTATAGCTTACAGAAGTCCCTTACTTGGGTATGTGTCGATAGCACTATTATCCCAGTACTTCTAGTAAATCAATCCACTGAGCCCCCATTCAGTCCTCTAGAGCTGCAATTAATCAGTAATCACTTATTATTGTTTCTTATAAATACGTACGCAGTGTAATTTCACTTCAGATACAATTTTGGACCCAATTATTTTTATTGGGCCTTATAGTCCCTTAATGTGCCTAACTCTATCCTAAGCCCGTTTCAACTTCCTTATTTAATCATTAAAATCCATTTAACTATTTAGGCTCAATTACACTTTATGGACCATCTATTACGCCATTAACGAGTTTAGGTCGATTGTTACACAAGCTGGGCCCATTATAGACGTTTGGCCAACTACTTGGCCTAATATCACCATCACGTCATTTTAAACCTTTTCTAATTTCTTTGGATAGTTCATAATATCAAATACGATAGTCGATTTTTCAATTCCAATCATAACGCAATTTATAAGGAATTAATCCAAAATTTATGCGATTAATTTTTAACTCGTATAATTATACAAGTGGTAGTAAGTGAGATTCGCTTACATGAGATTTCATGGTGACATGCAAATCGAGACTGTATCGATCTCTTGTTTATCGCCCATTGTCGCGCTACACACATATAGATTCAAACTGGGTTAATCTTTGTCAAATATAAATTTAAATGATTTTCTATAAATTTAAACAGTTAATTTCGATCGCTTACCGGTCTACCGTTAAATCGAAGCATCTCTAAAATTTTTCTTCTTCTTTTTCTCTTGTTTTTTCTCTTTCTCTTTTTCTTTTCTTTTTTTACCCTTGGTCGAACCGGTTCGGATTGGTTCAGCTTAACACTCTTCAGTTGAACCAGTTCGGATCGGTTCAGCTTTAACCTGTCAGTTTCTGGGTTTGACGGCCAGTTCTTTGTCAGCTTTCATGTCCAGCTGCTTCGCGGGACCTCGCGGCGCTTGTGATTGGAAGGGGCAAGGCTGGCTTGGACGGAAAGTGGTCGGTTCGACCATTTTCTTCTTCAACGTTACTGCCCCATTTCTGTTTCCCCGATCTGCTTATTTCCTCACATCGCTGGCAACTGTTTGGCCTCCCTCTGGCCGATGACGACACGTACTCACCCCCTCCAGCCGCTGCTTCCTCTCCTCTCCTCTATTTTCTCCTCCTTCCTCTCTCGATTTCGCCATCTCTCTCTCTCTTTTCTGTTTTCTCTCGTCAGCCATCGTTTCCTTACCGGATTTCAGTTGGGTCAACGTTGGTGGCTTCTTCTCCCTACTCGGCTCTCACTTTTTCTCCTTCCGACAGCCTCATTTGCTCTCGATCGATGAGGGAAATCGGGGAAGGGAACCCCGATTCCCTTCTCTGCTCCTGTGTCGCGCGATACTGTATCGCGCGACACATCGCTTTTTTTTTTTTGCTTTTGTTTCTTTCTTTATATATATATATATATATATATAATACATATACTATGTAATATAACATATATTATATTCTAATTTAATATAGTACATGTATATTTTAGAAAATATCTTTTAATATTGTATTATTTTAATAACAATACTAATAATAATATAACACAATATCTCACATTATTAAAATAATATTTATATTATCATAGTGTATTTTTATACATTACGATACACACAAATATACACGTAGATTTTATTTAATTTATTACTAAAAATATACATGCACTTCTTGTTTATTTTCTTTAATTCCCCAGAATACTTTTTTCAAAATTTCGAGATAAATTCCTAAAGTGGAGAAAATATTGGGTCTTACATTTCCTTCCCCTTAAAGAATTTGGTCCTCCAAGTTGAAAACAAGTCCATTCTTGAATAGTTAGGGGTACCATTCACACATCAGGCTCTTCAATTCCTATTAGAAACAATACGCGTTGGGACACCATATAGCCTCATTATCTCCCATATATACCATTCCGTCAATGCACTCCGAATATCTGTGGATTTCCTAGCCAGGAAGTGGGGATTCCTTAGTCAATCTATTAACGACCACCCATATTGCATCATGGTTCATTCGGTGTTCTCGGTAAGCCCATGATGAAATCTATGGTGATGTGCTCTCATTTTCTATATCAGTATAAGTAGAAGCTGTAATAATTCCGCAGGCCTCTGTTATTCTACCTTAACCTGCTGACACACAAGACATTTCGCAATAACTCAGCGATGTCTTCCTTTATACTTGACCACTAATACACTTCCCAAAGATTCTGATACATCTTACTATTTCTCATATGCAACATGTATCTCGATGAATGAGCCTGCCAAAATCAATCTTCTCAATTCCGGATCGTCGGGAATACACACTCTATCTCTGAACCTCAGTAAACCATCAACACTCACTTTAAAATCAGTAACTATACCCATCTGAATCTGATCGATCATATTGATACAATACCGATCACTATGCTAAGCCTGTCAGAGCCTATTCATCACATTCGGTCCGATTTCAATCACAGGCCAGCAATCATACATTAAGTGTTAGTATCAGAAGGGATCACATCAAAACTGAGGTTCACAAACTGTTCTAACAGTTCATGTTCCTGAACTATTATGTATGATACCATCCCGAGACTCTTTCTGCTCAAGGCATCAGTTACAAATCATTCATCTCGCTTGAGTGGTATGGGATCTCACTATCATAGTCCTTCAAAATTTCTAGTCATCTTCTCTGTCTCATATTCAGTTCTTTTTGCGAGAACAGATACTTAAAACTTTTGTGATCAGTAAAAATTTTAAAATTTCTCACCATATACATAATGGCGCCTTAACCTTGGTGTAATTACTACGGCTGCTAATTTTAAATCATAGGTTGGGTAGTTCGTTGCATGGTCTCTAAGTTGTCTAGATCCATAAACAACTACCTTCCTGTTCTACATCAATACACAGCTCAGTCCTTGTCTAGACGCATCGATATGCATAGGGAAACCTCTTGAGTTGATAGGCATGGTGAGAATCAGTGCGATGATCAGGCGATGCTTTAACTCTTGGAAACTTCTTTAACAAGCATCATCCCACTCAAATGCAACATTCTTCCGATGGAGATGAGTCAGTGGAGCAGCTAGTTTAGAAAAACCCTCTACAAACCTCCTATAATATCCAGCCAAACCCAGAAAGCTTTGAATCCCAGTAACTGTTTCGTGGTTACCATTGAATCACTACTTCTATCCTAGACAGATTTACTGACACCCTTTATTTGATACATGTCCTGGAAATGATATCTGTTCTAAGCAGAAATCACACTTATTGAGCTTGGCGTACAACTACTTCTTCTTGAGGGTCTGTAGGACAATCCTCAAATGCTATTCATACTCTTCTCTGGACTTCGAATATACCAAATATCAACAATAAAAACTATCACAACTTTGTCCAGGTATAGCTTAAACACATCATTCATCAAAGCCTTGGGCACATCATCACTCTAGATTCTCAACTGATGGTACCCAGATCTCAAATCTATCTTAGAAAAGATCTGCGCTCCCCCAGTTCAACTGGAGCCATCCAGTACAGTGGTTTGGATATTGGCTCAGTACCAGGCACCAAATTTATACAGAACTCCATCTCCCTATCTGGTGGTAACCTTGGTAAATTATCCGAAAAGATATTAGGAACTCCCAAACCCCGGGAATGTCTATCAACTCCAGACCTGCCTTATCCATGTCATCTACATACGCAATAAAACCTTCATAAATATTTCCATACCCTCGGTACAATATTTTACTCTCTCAATTACATTAACTATGTTTTACATTACTTTTCAAGAAAACCTTATAATGGATTTCTCAAGTAGGGAAAACATTATTGTCTTAGAATTGCAATCTAAGACAACATGATTTGCAGCCAACCAATCCATTTCTAATATTACATCAAGATCATACATATTCAACAGGATAAGATTGGCTATTATATTCTTATCTCCTACTCTCCATTTACAATTTCCATACACTTGAGCGGTTATTGGCTAACTCTTATTGGCGTGCTAATCAGCCAGGCTCTTTAATTACTTTTGATGAAACATCTGCGATGCCCTGATCTATCGCATACACTCTACCTTGGCCTACAGCATGCTTCCCTTTCTCTTCAGCTATGACCCTCCTACTCGAAGTAAAAGTAATACCTAGAACTCTCTTCGGTTCTTTACCCTTCTGTGGGGCTGCTTTATGAAATCTCTGGGCAATCTCTCATTAGATGCCCTATCCTACCACACTTAAAACATGCTCTAGTCAATAAATAGCAAAGCCTGTTATTGTGGAATCTACCACAAGTCCAATACTGTTCCGTAGTAAGTCGAGCTCCACCAATCACAATACCCCGTACTAGAGCTAATATCAGATAGACAGGTGGCTTAACAGTCTTATCACATGACTCATTCGTACCACTTTGTAGTTTTCTCGTTGTTCTCTTACTGTCTTTGGCACTTCTGTCATCCACTGTCCTCTTTCTGTCCCTTTCTTTGCCTTTACTACCTTTACCAACTCTATAACATGGAGCTCATAATCTTACTCATATAACTAAACCCTTTGTGTTGCCCTTCGATAAGTAGTAGTATTCGACAGGGCCAATCGACTCTAATTGAAAGTCTCAACCTATCCATGAACTTTCCAAACCTTCCTAACCTCACTATTTGTGGTATCTAGATCGCAATGTCTAACGATACGAATTCTCATCTCATACTCATCCTCTGATCAATTCCCTTGAGTTAGGTTTAGGAATTTCATTATAATCTCTGCTAAGCAGTATTTGAAAGGTACTGTCTTCGGACAACATCTAGAAATATCTCTCATGTGATCACTGTATGTTGAGCTCTCAATATGGATCTGGTGGGCTTCCACCAGTGCTTTGCCTCACCCTTAAGTACGAAGCTAATGAATACGACTTCCTCTATCATCGAATTTTGAAAAACCTAAATAATTTCTCCATTTCGTTGATCTAATCCTCAGCTACTACCGGATCCTTCACCATACTGAAAGACGGAGACTTAAAGTCCTAAAACTGCCTCAATCTATTAAGTTCACACTCATACCTCAATTCATCATTACCTTACTGTGGGGCCACTAGAAAGGTACAGATTAAACAAGAGGTGTCTGTGAGGGTCTAGAAGGTGGAGAAGTGAAGGGACCAACGATCTATAACATAGGTGCAGGTCAAATAGGTGTACGGGTCTCAAGTGTAGCTGTTGAAGTAGTTGGTGCAGCCTAACCTATCGTATCTTGGGCACAATCAAATCTCGCTATAACTTGCCCTAGTAGTGCCATGATAGTATCTAAGCTCTGTTCTAAGCTCGCGAAGCATGCCTCATGATTTCTTGGATGGGTTTTGAGAAGTATGGTCAGATTAGGATCCACTATGTCTCTCGAGCCCATCTTTTCACCCTCGAAATCGAGAACCGTCTCCTCGACTAGGATGCCTATCAGGCATCTTGATAATTTCTCTTATATACATGACACAATATTCAGTAAAATTACAGCTCGATATACGCAATTATATCTAAACAATGCACAGTGATATGAGGATGTACACTTTCCTAACTTCTAACACCGACTCATATCAGACCAACGTTTCTCTGATACCAACTTCTGTCACGACCATTTTTCACTTACTTTACTTATATTTAACATGCAATTATCTCATTTAGGGCCTGACTCAGTACGATTGGTTGGGCTATGAGTCGATGTTAGTCACTCTATCATTCGTTTTATATCATATAATCCAATAAACTTCTTATTTCTATCATGCTAAATAAATATGTATTTACTTAACTGTGTTAACAACTATTTACATCCCCAATGTTACAATATACATAACTGTGCAAAGTAGAGTTTAGATACAAAAGATTTTTACACATGTATACCTTTACACTAAAAAGGAGCTATGGCGACAATATAAGCAAGAATTCTGTAGACTGTCCAACTGTAAATAATCTGTAGGTAACAAGGAAGGGGGTGAGCTAACACGCTCAGTAAGAAAAATATGTAAGTAGTAGACAACCATACTATCTACATGCTTATAATGCCATATCATGCCGTAAAATATTCACTTTCAATTAAAACAGTATCAGTAAAATCATCGGCATTCAATCTATGCCTTAAATATAAAATGCTCATTCAGTAAAAACCATATTCGATTCAGTACGGTAAAATTCGTTCAGTTCAATAAACAGTACAGCAAATCTGTTTCAATTTATTACAGTCAAAAAGGTTTAGTATAGTTAAAACAGTTCAGTAAACAATGCAGTTTAGTACGATAAAACAGTTCAGTTCAATTCAGTGCGGTAAATCATATAGTTCAATTCAATCAAAATACGATCATCAAATATCAGTAAACGATATCAATAGAGACTAGGCAAGTGAATTCGGTAACAGTAGGATTCAGTCAATAATAGTACAGTTGACATATGAACATAGTCAGTGACCTCGTGCCTCATGGGCCAGGTGTACGCGTGTGTCATACGCCTCAGGGGGGATGAGCCAGTCCAGCCTGTTGGCCAATTAATACAGTACACTTCAGTTCAGTAGTCCGAAGACTTATACACAGTACAACGTACTCCATGTGTTTCCACATGGTACAACGTACTCCATGGACCCCAATATAATACAGTATATGTAAGGCCTATAAATTCACATGTATTCTTATGACTTCATGATATACAGACAAGTTACATTTGATATGAATCATAAGAAATGAAAGTTTTTAAATCCTAAATGTGAATGAAATGTAAAACGAGTAGTTAAGCAAATGAATATGAAGTTAACAATGATTTTTTTGGAAAATTTCAATAGGAATGCTGTAGATGAAGGGTAGATTGATCTCATTAGCAATAGGAGATGTATCTCATGGCTTGAAATACAATGCCAAAGTATTCTGCAAGAGGGAGATCGATCACTAATTCAAAGTAGATCGATCTTGGATAGGTTTTGGTTGAGGCAGATTGATCTCTAAAGGGTTATGGATAGCACAGATTGATCTCTAAGTGAGTCTATTTGAGCCAGATCGATCTCATACTAAAGAGCAGATCGATCCTATCTTTGTAAAGTCGAATTCTGAATAGATAAAAACAGGGCAAATCGATCTCTCATGGTTAGGAGATCGATCTCCAAGGGCAATTCTATATATACTGGATTACTACTCCTTCATTTCCCCGAGAAACAACCAATCCTTCATTAGAACAAAGTGAAACCTAAGTTTTCTACTCCAAAAATCATCACCTTTCAATCAGTTTTGATAGGGATTTGCTTCAGCAAAGTTGTTCCTAGTGAAGAGAAGAACAACATAGTTGAAAATTAGAAGTTGAAATCAATGATTGAAGGAGCAAGGTGAAATTCCCCTAATTTGGCAAAAGAAGGAAAAATCAAGCTAGGTAAGATTCAATAGACCAACTTCAAATATGTTAATATAGATGTCTTGGTGAGTTGATTGGTGCATGTTTGATTTGCTGAAAACACCTTGAACATGCTAAATCTCCATGACCTAGAATTTGGCTTGGATATGATAAAAAGAGAGAAGGTTGAGAAGGAATGGATTTAAGGATGATTTAAGCATGTAGTGATGTTATTAAGCATGTATATATGATTGTAAGATAGTTTTATGAAATACATGTATTGGAATAGATGATGAATGGAAATAGGTATATGAGATGTATAGTGAAATACCATAGTGGGAGAAAATAATGAACTTGAGGCATAAAGAGAATTATGTTGGTTCAATTCGAGTTAATAGACTTGATGAGTCTAATAGGTTCCCGAGAAATGAGTTGTAAAATCGGAATGGATTTAAGAGAGAGTAAGGTCCAATGAGATGCAATAAGGCCAAATGAGTGTAAAAAGGGCTAAAGGCATTAAATTGAAATTCATGCAAGTGAAAAATAAGTATATTAAGGTATACTGATGTGAATGGTTATCTACAGGTTTGAAGTTTATATTGGAAGCTGATCGGACTGCGAGGTTTAGCAGCACCGAGGAAGTGAATTTATGCGACGTGATCAAAGGTAAGGGAATTTTGTGAGTAGCTAGAGGTAGCTACACGTATTTTGAATGGAATTTCAATTATTTATATAGTATATGGATTTTCAAGTATAAAAAAGTTTCGGTAGGAATCGATAAGGTAAAATTACAGTTTTACCCCAATTAAGGGTTAAAAGCTTAGAAGCATGTTTGTGACTAGTTTTAAAGTTGCTTGACAGTTGCATAGATAGATTGACTAATGTTTCCATGTAATATGCGAAAACAACACGTTATAATACCGATTTGATTTAATTGAGTGAATTTCAATTGAAATAAGCCATCTATCGGTTTGTATGAAAACCATTGGTGCTAAAGTGATACTAGCACTATATTTTATAAGATATGCATCACATAGTACTTGAGTATTTCTCGTACTTGATTTCAATGAGATTTGTGCATGATAAAGTACTAGAGCGTTGCTCGTACTCTGTTTTATCAATTGATGTATGATTGAGTATTGGAGCATTGCTCATACTCAGTTTTACATGACATAATGCTAGGAGCATTGCTCGCACTAGATTTATATGACCTTATGCATGAGTTCACGTATCGATTTTGAAAGAGATAACATGAAACAACCGTGCTGGGAGCCTGTGCAGACTGTGTATCGCATCGATTATATGCTCGCACGTGCATTTTTGAGATATAGCTAAGGGCTATTGAAACTATTATCCATGGTATGAGGGCTAAGACCTATGGTAGGCATCCCGACTATGAGGATTGGGTCCATGGAGTACTTTGTATCGTGTATGTCACATGGAGTACGTTGTACCGTGAGTACATGATATATAGAGTTGTGGCTGACGGTTGACGATTTGACCCTTCTCCCATTACAATAAATATGAGACCCCGCACACAGAGTACTATGTAGCCTGGGATCACGAAAATTGAGTTATGATCATAATCTCGGAACAAGTAGTCGCCTATCTCACTTTACTGATATTTCTTGTTTAAATTGTCACATGAGTTTTATAAATTAGGTAGACCCGAGAGATGGGTTGAACCTCGACATGTGACCTTATGTGTAAAAGGCTAACCCAAGGAAAGAGTGAGGCCCGAATTTCATGTTTTTGCATGATGATATGCCATCTTTGTTTTGATTTAATTGATATGGCATAATGAAATGTGATTTATAGAATTTACATGAGAAATGCAATATTTTGTATAACTTGCTGAAGTGATTTAACCAGCATGTTTTAAGTTTATACTAATGATTTGTACATATATATTGTATAAAAGTTTCAAAAAGATACATGCTTTATATGCGAATCGAAAAGGAAATGATTTAAAGGCATGAACATTATATTTTATAGATAGTGTGGTTATCTACTTGCTTGTCTTATTTCCTTACTGAGCTATGAGTTCACCCTCTTTTTATTTATCCCTCTCTACAGAGCGTCCACAGTAGTTAAGCACGACTGAGGATCGGTATTCTTTTATCTGCTGCATACCCATCTTACGAAAGGTATACACATTTAAAACGTTTTGTACTGAACATTGTAAAAGCACAATTATGTAAATGAATGTACCGTCGGAGATATGTATGTATAAGTATTTGTATTAAGGTATATGAGTTTACTTTTAAAGAAAAGAGTACTTGCAGTCAATAGATAATTGTAATGACATGTATGCATGTTATGGAATGAATGTGGTTGATGAGACTAATATCGAATCGCAGCCCAATGGTTGGTGTTGAGTTATGATAGAAGGAAAGGTAAGTAAAATGCAAAAAATTTATGGTGGTTTTTTGTAAGTTACGGGAGGTCGTGACAGAATGGTATCAGAGCAGAGTTGGTCTGATGTAAGTCGATATTAGTAACTAGGAAAGTGTACATCCCCATATTATTGTGCTTTATTCAGTTACAATTGTCTATATGAGAAGAGAATTCGACTAATTAATGGTTATGAATGCAGGAATTGAGCCATTATGGCTAATACCAGCAGTGATAGAGGGGCTAGAGCTAGGGCTCGAAGCCGTAGAGGTAAGCTTGAGCCCCAAGATGAGACGACAGGTCCCACTTAGGTACCAGAGAGTATCGAGGCACGCTTCACGAGATTAAAACGTCGTCTTGAGACTATAGTGGGGTTACTGACACATACTTTGCCAAGTGGATAGGGGCAGGATGTTGGGACTGCGCCTAGAGAGGCAGTTGCACCTAGTACGCCTGTATATCCAGCTCAGACGCCACAACCTACAGCTACTCCTACACCCCAACCAGTTCAGGATATGCCATCTCATGTTACTCCACGACTGGGCGGTAGTACTTTGGGATATGGTTGTGAGCTTGATAGATTGCGACAATTCCTGAAGCTTAGACCACCGTCGTTTAGTGGGGTGAAGGACCCCGTGGTTGCAAAGGATTAGCTGGGAGAGATGGAGAAGCTCTATGGATTCTTTAAGTGTACGACGATCGAGATGGTCACGTTTGCTGTGTTCCTGCTGAAGGGATCGACAAAGCATTGGTGGAAGTCTACCAGGGTTATATTGAGAGCACGACACTAAGAGATCACTTGGGATATCTTATTGGATGCCTTCAGGAGGCAGTATGTCCTGGACACAGTGCAACGGATGTTGCAAATGGAATTCTTGGGGTTGAGCGAGGGGACTCAGTCTGTGGATGAGTACGAGACACAATTTATATCCCTGGGTAGGTATGACCCCGATACTATAAGTAGTGAGACCATGAAGGTCTGTAGATTTATTGATGGAATGAGACCAGTATTACGATCTAGATTGGTTCTATTTGACATCTTTACCTATGATGAGGCAGTGCGCAGGGCGTAACTCTGTGAGCAGGACTATGAGAGGAATGTTTATGAGTTCAGGATAGTTGGCAAGGGTAGAGATAGAGATAGGAAGAGGCCGGTGAGTGATAATACCAAAGGTTTCAGATATAGAAGAGGGAGGAGACTCTTCGATAAGAGACCAAAGATCAATGAGGTATAGGAGAAGACTATTAGATCTCTTGCATATCCGGCTATAGCTCCAGCTAGAGGTGTTGTTATTGGAGGACTGAGGCCTACCACTGAGTAGTGTAGTAGATATAGTAGATTACATGGCGGTAGACCTTGTACTATTTCTAGTGGATTATGCTTTAGATGTGGGAAGCCATGGCATATGTTGAGAGTTTGCCCAGAGATTATTGATATTGCCCCACAGAAGGGCAAGGAGCCAGAGAGAGCTCCAGCTGATACGTCTGCCCTGAGAAGGAGAGCGACGACAGAGGAGAAGAGAAAACAGGTTATTGGACGAGGGCGAGTACATGCCTTGAACCAGGTCACAGCTGATGCTTTGTCGGATGTGATTAGAGGTAACATTCTGATGTATGATTTTGAAGCTTATGTTTTAATTGATCCTGGTGCCACACATTCATTTGTATCGCTTTCATTTGCATGTAAGTTAGCAAAAACATATAGAGTGTACACCTTTAAATAGGATGATGTTGATTAGTACGCCTATAGATAACAGTCATCTAGTTGAATATATGTTAAATGATTGCAAACTAAGAGTAGGGGAAAAGGATATGAAAGCCAATCTAATATTGTTAAATATGAGTGATTTTGATGTAATCTTAAGAATGGATTGATTATCTGCAAACCATGATGTTTTAGATTGTTATGCTAAGACAGTTATGTTTCCGACCCTTACGAATTATATTGTAAAGTTTAATGAAAAGAAATGAAAGTAGTAGTTATGGTTACAATAAATAATATACTATGTTGATTGAGAAATGAATATATTGATAATTTTTAGATGGAATAGATGAAAAGGGTCGTGACATCTTATGTCTATTTTCAATCATCATCTATTCCAACATATATTTCACAAAACTACCTTAGAATCATCTATATATGCTTACTAACATCTCTACATGCTTAAATCATCATCAACTCCATACCATTTCAACTTTCTCTCACTAACCCATTCTAGGTCACGGTTGTTTAAGCATGTACATGAACATTTTGGCCAACTTTATATACACCAATCAACTCATCAAAATGAGTACATTAACATACTTGAAGATGGTGTATAGAAATGTTACCTAGCTTGACTTTTTCCTCTTTTTGCCACACAACCTACTACTGACCAGTGTAGGAGATGTGGGAGATACCATGGGACTAGACCATGTCAGATTCCCCTGTATCATGTTTTAGGTGTGGGAGGCTAGGACATATTTTGAGGTAATGTACTGAGGTAATTGAGACTACCCCGCAGAAGGATAAGGAGCTAGAGAGAGCTCCAGCTGAGACAGCTGCCTCAAGGAGAAGGGCTACAGTCGAGGAAAAAGGGAAGCAGATAGCGGGTGTGAACAGGGGAAAAGTACATGCATTGGATCAGGACACCGCAGATGCTTCGACGAATGTGATTAAAGGTACCATCCTAATCTTTGATCTAGAAGCATTGGTATTGTTTGATCCCGGTGCCACGTATTCCTTCATATCACCTTCCTTTGCACATAAATTATTGAAGCATGTGAAACCAACATTGTTGGATAAAATGTTGATGATTTCCATACCCATGAATGATAGTCAATTGACTGAGCATGTATGTAGAGATTGCAAGTTAAAGATAGAGGGAAAGGAAATGATAGCCAATTTGATTTTATTGAACATGAATGATTTTGATGTAATATTGGGAATGGATTGGTTGGCTACCAATCGTGTTGTTATGGATTGCCATGCTAAGACATTGATGTTTTCAGGATTAGACAATCTTATTGTAAACTTTGATGAAAAGAAATGATATGAAAAGAGTATGTTTGTTTTAAATGAAAGAGTATAATCCTAATTTATGATATTTGATAGATGAATTCATTTGTTTATTTTGAATGTTGATGTAATGACTTGTGATACTAACAGTGGAAAGAATGATGTGAAGGGTTCATTGCCTACGTGGTCAATATAGATGAGGTACACCCAGAATTGAGGGACATAATAGTAATTACGGATTACCCTGATGTCTTCCGGGATGAATTACCGGACTACCACCTGAAAGGGAAATGGAATTTTGCATTGAGTTAGTGCCTGGTACCGAGCCAATATCGAAACCACCATATAGAATGGCTCCGATTGAGTTGGAAGAGCTAAAGAAACAGCTACAAGAGTTGCTGGAGAAGGGGTTTACAAGCACTATATCATCTCAAATCATTGTACAAGCTATGGTCCAGCACATTATCACCATCATAAAACCACGTGCGAGCTATGCTCCAGCATGGTTTATCAAATAATGAAAACATATGTGAGTAAAATCTCCAGCATAATCAAAATCATCAAAAACAAGTGTGAGCCAAGGCTCTAACACCCATTCAAATCTCAAATCTGATAGGTGGCTATTTTTCTCTTTTAAAGACTCAAATCATGTTTATTAACGTAGCATGTCGTTCCATGCTAAACACGTAAAACTAGCCAGCCTATCCATCATCATTTCTCAATCACAAAAACAACATATAGTTGTAAAGACATTAAAAACATGCATGTCATGTTGTTTTCCTTACCACGTCTCATTTTCACAATATATATACCATAATACATTTCACAATTTCATATCACTTCATGGCTCAATAGCTAAACATAATATCACTAGCGTTATAACTACTAAAATCACTGTAAAATACGTACGAATATCTCTATCGCTAACATACAATCCCTTACCTTGAATCACATCGATATCGCCTTCACTTGCGTTCGCTGTCTGTAATCCAGGTGGGTTGTTCTCCGTTGTATTTCCACAGTCTGCACATTTTATCATTTCGTTACTTCCTTTACATATTGACATTTCCCACAATATCATTATACCTTCTCTTAAGTTTTCTATCACTTTTCCATGGGTTTTTCTTTATAAATCCCTCTTAATATTACTCACTCATCACTACAATCATCATTTCTTACCCTTCCTTAAGACTTGATGTTCTCACCCTTCTAACATCATTTCTATCAAGATTTCACACACCATTCAATCCACAAAATGTCTAGAAACTCATATTTAAAGCTTGAGGGTTGAAGGACTTACCTAGCTTAGCTTTTCCTTGGTCAAACTTGTGGTAGTCTACTCTCATCCTCTTGATCAAACCGATATGTGATTTTTGGGTATGTTGTTCTCCTTACTTCAAGGAACAACTTCCCCTTCTTGAGATTCTTCCAAATCTGGCTGGAATGTAGTGATATTTAGAGTGAGAAAACTTGATTCTTTGAAAGAAAAGGATAGGTGTGGGTTTGGTAGGAAAGAAAATCTGATTTTCAGTATAATCTCGTGCTCTTTTTATAGATGTAGAGACATGAGATCGATCTGGTCCCTTGTGGAGATCGATCTCTGTATGGTTCGGTAGTCCTTTTTCCTAACATAACTACTACAAGATTGATCTACTCTTCATGATGAGATCAGTCTGTTGCAAGCAGAATTCTCTTGAGGATCAATCTATTAGTAAAAAGGAGATCGATCTGTTTCAACTTAAGACATTTGGAGATCGATCTGTTCCTTGTGGGAGATCGATTTCTTCCAGACAGAAACTCAAAGAGATCGATCTGCCTTGTTATGAGATCGATATGCCTTGTTTCAACTGACTGATACTTGACATTTCATGAGAGGGGATCGATCTCTCCTTCATGGGAGATCGATCCGCTCTTCCCCTGCATCCTCATTACTGCAATTTTCTGCAGATTTCCAATGTGTAATTCATCCTTAATTGCCTAATACCTCATTTTACATTCCGTACACGACCAACGTATAATAGTATCCATTCCATATAATTCATAGACAATAAAACTTATGCACATAACTTGAAATCATGGATTGTACATTAAATTTTCATAATCCCTACATCCTTTATTGTCTATACACATGTAACAATGTGCTCATACATCATAGCTTCATAAGGAGTATATGTAAAACTACAGACGTTACACAAGATTTAACACATTATCTAAACTTAGTAAAAATCATCAACACATCATTAAAACCACATTTCATTTTAAAATCACAAATCGAGGTGTAACCCGTCCTTCGAGTCAGCCCTGGTTTATCTAGACCGTATGATATCACATGAGGCATGTAGGTTTCTGTATAGGAAAAATTGAGGACTATGTCCCTGTGATCCCAGGATACACGGATCCCGGTGTGCGGGGCATCACGGCTGCAACAGGAGGTGGGCCAGTCCTACACGTCAGAATATCAAATCACCAATCTCATAGTCATGACTACACGGTACAACGTACTCTGTATGACATACACGATACAACGTACTCTATGAACCCATATCACAGTCTAGGGGTGCCTGCCATAGGTCCTATCCACCCCATACCATGCCAATAACCAACCCATGCCTTAACATACATGTGCGAGCATATCATCTCACTATAACACACAGTCTACAGGAGGCTCCAGCACGGCTCTATGCATGTCACTTCACATCTAGTGCAAACGAAGCTCCAGCACAATGTCATGCATATCATGATATCTAAAATCTCGTGCGAGCGAAGCTCCAGCACGGTTTTATACACACACAAAAATCCTTGTACGAGCAACGCTCCAGTACGACTTTCATGCATAATAAATTAGTGTAGTACGAGCAAAGCTCCAATACGGTTTTAGACACAATAAATCAATGTAAAATTATGTACGAGCAAGGCTCGAGTACGATTTTCATGCATATAAATCAATAAAACTCCGTATGAGCGAAGCTCCAACACTCTGTATGTAAGTCAAAACATCAAAATCCAGTGCGAGCAAGGCTCTAGCATGATTTATACTCATATAAATATGATAGACTATTTTATTTCGATAAAACACTTTCAAAATCATAATTGGCATCTCCCACGTGCCCCTTTCATGTAAATCATGAAAATCAATAGTCAACCTATCAATAAATTACTTAAATCAAACAATATATTTCATAAAAATATCAAAAACATGTTATTCACGCAATTTATTAGCCTTACTACCCTTTTTGTAAAATTCCTAAATAGGTGCAAAACGGTCTTTCTCACCTATATCCGAATTTTTTTCGCAAAAATTATTTTTTTTTTCTAGGTAGCCAAGCAAATTTAATGCCCTATAAATACCCTCAAAATATGTGTAGCTACCTCTAAATACTCATGAAATTCCCTTACCTCGTATCAAGTCGAGTGTGGCAAATTTTCACTACTGGAAGCTTGTCTAGTCCGATCTATTCCTAATCCAATCTCTGGAGCTACAGAAAATTATTTATCATATCAATTTAACCTAATAAATATATTTCCTCTGTTTAATACAATCGATTTAACTTATTTGGCTCATTTACTTTTATTGGGCTTTTTGTGGGGCCCATAATCTAAATTGGGTCGATTGCTGCTCAAGCTTGGCACATTACGAATATTTGGCCGAATTCTTGGCCTAACATCACTGTTACGTTATCTTATCCAATTTTTAGTCTCTTTTGACAGTTTAAAATCATTTACGACAGTCTATTTTCAATTCCAAGCATTACGAAATTTTATATGGAATAAATCGAAACTTACGCGATTAATTTCTAACTTGTATAACTATAAAATTTATAGAAATCGAGATTCACTTACTCGAGATTCTGTGATAGCATGCAAATCAAGATTGACTCGAACTCTCGTTTGTCACCAATTGTCGCGCTACACGTTTAAATATTTACCGGGTCAATTTCGATCAAATATAATTTCAACTAAATATTTCAAAAATTAAATCAGTCAATTTCGATCGCTTGCCGGCTTACCCGTAGCTCGATTGCATCCCAAATTTTTTTCCCATTTTTCATTTTTCTTTTTTTTGACTGAACTGGTCCGGTCCGGTTCAACACAGTTTCATTTTAGCTGAACCGACCTGAACCGATTCAACATAACCCTCACCGTTTGGGCCTCTGTCGATTGGTTCTCTGTCGGCTTCCACTTTCAGGTGGTCCATCTGGCCTCGCGAAGCATAGATATGGTGGTGTCCTTAAATCATCCTTAAATGGCCTTCTCCATTTTCGACCTCACTGCCCTCTCTCGTTCTCGCCGTTTTCACCCTTTTTTCGCCAAATTTTCGACTAGGTTGGAGTCGACGATGACTCTTCTTCACCCTCTGGCTGGCGTTTCCTTCCCCTCGATCTGTCTCCTCTCTTTTCCTCTCTTTCTCTCTCCTTTCTCTATCGGTCTCCATTTCTCTCTCTCCCTCACGTCGGTCGTCATGCCTTCGAGCTGTCGGTGCTGGCGATGGTCTCTCCTCTCCCTCATCGGTTTCTTCTCTGGCTCGTCCTCCGGTGGCCTCCATTCGGTGAGCCAAAAGGGAAGGCTGGGTTGCACATCTTTGTTTCATGCGATCCAGTTTCCTTTTTTAAAAAAATTATTTTTTATATATTATATTATATTTTAATATAATATAATATATAATATAATACAAAATATCTAAAAATTTTAATACAATTAATAAAAATATCTTAAAATTTTACAATATTGTTTTATTAATAATTATAATAATAAAACAATTATTAATATTTTTATAATTATATTTTATTTGCACAATGTATTTTATACATTAATATTTATACACTTTTGTACATGTATTTTATTTAATTTATTTTTACAACAATATATGGGCATCATATTTTATTTTATTGTATTTATTTATTTCTTCGGAAATATATTTTTCTATATTTTCGGGATAAATTGCCCAAAATAGGGTAATTTTCGGTTTATCATTTTCGAACCAGCTTCTCTTTTTTGGACTCCCTATACTTTCGCGTTCTGAGTCTATATTTTAAATCGATTTAACCTAATTTCATTCGGTTTATTTTGAATTCACCCAAACTCTTATTTTGCACTTCAGTGCATTTAGACGTCTAACTTAATAATTCGAACTTAAAATCCACACGAAATCTCATTATTGATTAACCCATTACGTACAAAGGTTCACACTAACATGTTCTTAAAGAGAAGACACTGAATTTCAAGTCTTACAAAAAGTCTAGTCTAAATAACTTCAATACAAGACAACGAGTTTTAATGAGAAATATTATTTTATAAAGACCTTTACTATACTAGTGTATGGAACTTCTTATACTAAGAATTCTCATGTAGTAGGCAAAATGTAGATACCTAATTTTGGAAATTAATACTTTATCACTTCAAGTTTCATATTATAATAGAGAAAGAGTGAACAAGTAACAAGGTTGTTTCACAGAACAGTCTCTTCTTAAAATAATGCCTCTGCAGAACAACTTATTCTCAGAAAAATTATTTTACAAAATGATCTATTCTCATAAGAGCTATTTTACAGAACGACTTTTTCTTAAAAGAACTACTTTACCGAACAACTCCTTCACATAATAGCTCTTCACGGTACAATTCTTCTTAGAACAGCTCTTCACAGAACAACTCATGTATAGAATAATCTCTTCATGGAGTAATATCAACATCTTCGCTGAATAACACTTACACAAGAAAAAGTGGACATAACCCTAGACTAGGGCAAGATTCTTGAGTAAACTTCACTATTGGGATGTCCTGGAGAGTTTGGCTTGGTAGATCAGATATAGAGATAGTTAAGAGTTCCTTTTTTAACCTTTATTTGAAGTATAAGTACTTTTCGCTATTTATTTCAAAAACATAGTTACCTTCTCTCAAAGTTAAACTCTCATTAGACAAAGTATTAATATCTTTGTAATTGTCAAATTCTTATTATTATATTATTAATACAAGAGAAATGTAACTCCTGTTATTCACACCTATATATAGGAGTTCTCATTATCCTTGAAAGGACTTTTTGGCAATTCACTTAACTTAGAAACTATAAAACTCTTTCTACATTATTCTCGCTACTAAGCCTTATTCAGCCTTGTTCTTAGCCTTACTCAGTCTTCTACTACCACTTGCCACCGCACTAATTCTTCAAGGTCTGCTCTAGTCTTATTGTCTTCTACCTTTCAGCACATCTCATTCTACTGGTTTGTAAATTTTCCTTTGCCTTAAAAAGAACTCATTTACAACGTCCAACGCCTACTGTGAGATTTAGATTAAGGCGTGTTGGATAAAAATTCATATTAACCATTTTCATGCCAGCAAATGCATTAATCTTTGAGTCATCTAGTTCTGCTCCAAGATTTTCCATCAAAACTTCTAGTAATTTCCTCACCATGTTGGTTGATGTCTTCAAGTAGTCAAGTGCCACCTCTCTATGTAAAGAAAAATGTTCAAAAATCAAAATTAATGGTAATACACATGCTATTTCTGAAGATGACTAATGAAAAATAAACATTTCATATTGTTTTGAGTTGGAGACAAGAGTTAAAAATATAGATAAAAATGATATGCGGCATATCTCACCCTCACCCTTTAGGCCATTATTCAAGAGCTTCGGTATCATTGGTATAGACCATGTTAATATAATCCTTCCACTCCAATGCTTTCTCTTACTCTGGGATATAACTCGTACCATACTTCACTAACAAGCTTGGGCTCACTTCTTTATGATAAACAACCTTCTTTTCTAATCGCTATCCAAAGAAATACATCGCGGCTTTAAGCGACTCTAGTAAATCAATAGGCAGGTCGTGGTTCACGAGTTAAAAGAAGCCTAGAGTTTCAGTAGTTGTAACAATTATGTTGACCACTTCATTGTGGTCAGGTCCATTTATTTAATGACCCAGTTTACGTACAATTTGGTTAGGCTATGGGTCGATGCTAGATCATTACAGTGAATTTTCTTATCATTTATATGTAAGCATAACATAAAGTTAACATCCTCGATTTAAAATCAAAAGGACATTTTTCAATTAATCAAAGTTATCGTTCAATTAAAAAATAACTACGTTTACATCCCCAGATACATTTCATAAACATTACTGTACTTACAAAATTTTAGATACAAAAGAATGTATACTATGGGTATACCTTTCACGCAGAAGAAAACTCTGCGGTATGGCTGCACAAAAGAATCCTACTTACAGGTAGTGGTCATAGCTACTGGAATTACTTTGCGGAGGAAAGTAAGGGGTAAGCTCATCGTGCTCAGTAAGAAAAAGAGTGTGGCAGGTAGATAAACACACTAACTATATGGCATAATAGGGTTATCATGTAGAAATACCAAAACCATTGGCATGCAGTAAAATCAAAGTCGAATAACAAAAACAGTGTTAGTATCATTAGTGGAAACAATGCACTGAAATAATTTGGGTTCAAAGCTTTATTCAACAGGATATAAAAATTACCATGCAATTTAACAAACCATACAGTCAGTTCAGTAAATCAAATAGATGAGACAAGGCAAACATGCTAAGGGCAGTATGACAAATGGCCAATGTCGATGACTCCGTGTCATAACCCTATTTATCCAATTCGTTTAAAAATCACTGCCAATTTTTTACATTTTCCTTTTTTTCTTACCCGGTCGTGAACATACTCACCACTACACTGTTGGGCTGTGAGTCAATAATAATCCACTAGCAATATCCATTCTCAGTTAATAAAAGTGATGTCATACATTTGAACGTTAATCATTCAGTTATATAAAATATGATTACTGACATCTACATCACCCATAATTACAACTCAAAAAGACTATTGTGCTTTTACAATTGTTTATATACAAAAAGAATCTTCATGTGTATACCTCTTAGCGATGGATGGCAGTAGATATCCAAAATACAACGCCTCAGTCCTCACAGGCCTACTATGTACGCTCTGTAGGAGGGGAAATAGAGAGGGATGAGTAACCACACGCTTAGTAAGATAATAATGCAAGCATGGTAGATAACTACTCTATCTACATGCAGATAGTGTTATGCATAAATCATTTATAATAGGAGCATGAGGAATTAAAACTATGCCATATGAATATGCATATATCATGTATCAAAATCATGTAAAATTGGCATATAAAACATAGAAACATCAACATGTAAAACCATCTCATGCTCATTCTCATTTGATCTCAAGAAAGGGCAATTCATTTAAGAAACCTCCTTTTTAAATCACATTACAAAACTCTTTCTCAAACACATCAAAATCCCATAAAAATGGTTTCTCAATCACAATGTCATTATCATTTCTCAATTTAAAATCCCACAAGGCTTGACCCCTCCCTCGGGTCTACCCTGGACAGTTCAAAATCACACTTACATGTCAAAACATGTGGTAGTAAATAAATCAATTGAGACAGGTCACTATGTCACAAGACTATGTTGGCCAATTATGTCGTAAATCATCCCAGACCACACGGATCCCTGTATGCGGGGTATCATGTTAGAACGAAGGTGGGTTAGTTCTCTGCCAAACTTTCTCAAATCAAGTAACCACCACGTGGTACATCGTACTCCATGTGATATACACGGTACATCGTACTCCGCAGACCCATATCATGGTTAGGGGTGCTTGCAGTAGGTCTTATCTACCCCATACCGAGTGAAACCTCTAGTCTCGAGTGCACGTGGGAGTACTCTTAATACCAGGTCCTAACCCCTCATGGCATTGCTCGCCCCTATTGGGTTCCCTGATTCAGGTCCTAGCCCCTCAGCCAACCCCACTCAAGAGGTCTGTTAGGCCTGTTGGGTTCCCTGAATGGATTATGTCAGGTCCTAGCCCCTCAACCTCACCCCACTCAAGAGGTCTGTTAAGCTTGTTGGGTTCCCTGAACACCAATCCATGTCACTCTCACCACGGCCTCATACATACCACAGTGTGAAAACCAGCGCGAGCTACGCTCTTGCGCAAATTCATGTATCATAATAAATCACCTCGTACAAGCAACGCTCTAGTACGACATTTATGCATAAAAATATGAAGAAACCACGTACGAGCATCGCTCCAGTACGGTTATATTCAAAAGAAAACCACTCAAAATCCACGTACGAGCAAAAACTCCAGTACGGTTTATAAAGCATTGTCATGTTTCAAACCAAAGTGCAAGCTAAGCTCTGGCACGTTTCAAACATATGAAAACATCAATACCCGGTGCGAGCTAGGCTCCAGCACAGTTTAGTTCACATAAACATGATAGACGGCTCATGAAGATTTAAAACCAATCTCAAAAACATATTTAGCACCTCTCATGTGCTATTACACAACATCAATCAAACAATAGCCAGCCTATCCAACCATTTGCTTAAAACAAAGCATCAGGTTCTGTGAAAACATTCAAACAAGTGATTTATGCAATTATTAGCCTTACTATCCCTTTTTTTAAGAATCATTTCGGAACCAACTCGTATACGTACTCACAATTATTCACATACATCATCAACCACTTTTCCAAACCATCATGCAAATTTACAACACCCTATATACCCACAAAATACGAGTAGCTACCTCTATATACTCACAAAATTCCCTTACCTGGAATCGCGATGCGTGATTTCACTTCCTTAAAGCTGCTTACTTGTGCAGTTCGATTCGTCTCTAACGAACTCTCCGAAACTGCACATAATCGTGTTTCACGTCATTATAGTCCATTATAATCCAACTCTTACGTTTACTATAGTTGATTCGACCTATAGTCCCCATTAGCTCTCATAAGGCCTAGGTTCATTGTTCTATTCATATCTTGAACTCAATGATTCCTTTAGGCCTATTGATTCATACCCTATCGATATCAAATCGATATTAAGCTCACAGCGTTCCTATTTCATCAATTTTCCTTGATTTCTTCACTATGACATTTATCAAGCATTTTACCTACTCATTTCCATAAATTCTCTAAACTCATAATGTGGCTTCATTTACACATCTCAAATCATCCACATTACTCCAATAACAACTTATCAACATCCATAAACCACCAACTCACCCAATCTACACTTTCTCACACTAGACTCATTCCATTTCTAGGTCACATACTAATTCCATCTCATCCTAGGTGTTTCCTATCATCCATACACATGCAAGTCAACTCCAAAATCACTTAATTAAACAATGCATTTGGATTGGCGTATTAGAAACTTACCAAATCAATTTTTTCTTCTTGCTCTAAAAGGAAATGTTCCTTGCTCCTTCAATACCAACAATGAGGTTTTGGGTTTCAACTATGTTCTCTTCCTCAAGATGAACAACTTTGTATCTAATATCTTCTTCTTAATTCTTACTGGAAATGGACTGATTTTAGAGAGATAAACTTAGGTTTTGGTTGAAAAATGGAAGGGTGATGTTGTTTCCCAAAAATTACAGATTTTCAGCACCCTTTTTATAGAAATCACTTGAGGAGATCGATCTGCACTAGGAGGAGATCGATCTGGTCCCCTTAAATTCCTCTTTTTCACGACATTTTAACTGTGAGATCGATCTGTCGAAGCTTGAGATCGATCTGCTCCAAACAGAGAGCTAAAGAGATCGATCTGTATGCTTAAAGATCGATCTTTTCATGACAGAATGTTTAGGAGATCGATCTGGCCCTATTGGAGATCGATCTGCTCTATTCCATTACTCAAATAAGAGCATTCTGCCTCTTCTAAATTGATCTCTCATCCTATGAGATCGATCTGGCCCTCATATTTTCCAGATTTTCTACAGTTTTTTCTGCAGCAACACACACCCAAACATCCTTAATTTGCTGCCATAGTCATTTTCTCCTCCAACCACCTTTAAGACTTGAAAATGGCATCCATCCATACCTTATACACATTAAAACTTGTGTGTATTATTTGCATAGCCAAAAGTATACCATACTAAGCTAAATGGAAGTATTTAGATTCATGCAACTTCCTTCCATTTATCACACTACACATTTTGAGTTTCAATCACATTCATCACTTATAAAAGCTCATTTCTTCGTATTCATACATAAAGAAACTTGTATGTACATTACATTTATAAGCTTTACACCAATTGTACTTCACATTACAAGTACATTACCACACTTAAGAATCCATAAGGTTTACATCCAAAAATACAAGTCTTACACTCCGAGTATCACTGATCAAGTGTGCTAGGATGTCAATCGTCGTGGAAGTGATCAGCTACCCAACCGGCTCATAGTACAATATGTTTGAAGACAGAATGTATAATACAGCGTACTTGCATGCATGTTACACAGTACATCGTACTCTGTGGACCACAGTTTCAGTAGCAGAAACAGTGTAGCATGAATTTACCAAGCCCTTATCTCCAATAAGTGTGAACCAGGCAGTGTAACACATAGTCAACACATGACTCAAGTACATTTATCCGGTATAGATTGATAAGCAGCTCATTTTCATTAAAACAGTTCTAAACACAGTTCAGTATGTCATACTTGGCAATTAAAAACGAGACGTTTAAATTTAAAACAATAAATTAGGTTATACAATATCTATGTAAATAAATTAAATTTTATCGGGTAAGGTTAGACCATTTAACTAAGGCTAAAATTCTATAATTTCCATAACTATAAAATCGACCTAGACTTTATATCTACAATTCGACCGTAAACAAATACATGTAATTATCTCTAGCAGCTCACAAAAATTTCCTTACCCCTTTGGCTAACAGCAGTTCCTTTATGTTGCAGTACGTAAGTCAGTCAGTCAATTCCTGTGAGTTCGCTTCCTCCGGAGCTACAGTAAATTATCAATTGACGATATTAGTCATGACAAGCTCTAGACTACTTCAGTGTACCATATTTAAGTTTTGAATTTGGTTTATCTAATTAAGCCATTTTACTGAGAAATAAGCTAGACATCTATCCAGATTTCATTATTGCATAGTCCTTATGATTCTTTTTTCACTAGGTCTAGTGTTTATTATGCCACATTGTATATTTCCTTTTTTCCTTTTTGGTTTAACACTATCTTTCTTGTTTGCTTTAGCCACCCGAACTTAATCTGTCACACCCCACTTCCGGGTGCTCTTTATCCATACATACACTACTACGGTTGGGCTGTGAGGCGATACAATTACTAAAGTTCCAAAACTTTACAGCGAAAATATTTAAAATTTAATTCACACTCCCAGGTGTGTAAATATACACAATTAATTATATAATAATATCTTTACATAACATCCTCATACCACTGTTTACATTTTTGACTTGTAACTGTGCGATACAATATATTAGATAAAAAATACTCATGTGTGTACAAATCTTATATCTTTGCAACTGTGGGAGCTGTCCAACACAAAAAGGGATCAAGAGACCACCGCTCTCCTACTTCTCAGTATCTGGAGGGGGAAAATAGTGGGGTGAGCAAACCACAGCTCAGTAAGGAAATGAATGCTAGCAGGTAGATATCGTACTACCTACATAGCCCATGCATGTATAAACCCAAATCATGTTTTCATTATAAATGGAAATATTATTAGAAAATGCAGTTAAACATATATATTTCTTATTTGACATTTTCATGTAACACAAATATTCAATATTTCCACTTAAAACATGTTTCATAAAACAGTGCTCTCACGGCACAAGTGTCTTGATAAATCTTTATCAAGACACAAAAATCTCTTTCTTTTCTAAGTTCTCCTCAATCTCTCGAATCTATGAGATAGGCATAGAGTTTTTGACAATCAAATATCCACGACGTATGGCCATTGTCAGTGATCCCAAGCCTCACTGATCAGGTGTGCACAAGGCATCACTTCGCCTGAAGGGGGATGGGTCAGTCCTACTCTCAGGCTCATCTCAATCAACCTCATCTCCTCATATACTCATGGTAAGCTACACCATGTGTCATCTACGCGATACTCGTACTCACGTGCACCCAGCACAGTACATAATATATCAATAGACAACTACACAGTACTACGTACGCCTGTGGACCCAAGTCCATACTCCAACTCCGATGGACTTATCATCCTGAACCATGTATCATATACCAGGTAAGCAAATCCGCGTGACACTCAGTCATCGCAAGGCTCCAACGTAGTATTTTTCTTAGTGCGAGCAACTGCTTCTAGCACTGTATCATTTCAAACTCAGTAAAAACTAGTGCGGGCAAAAGCTCCAGCACTTTTCTTAAAACATGTGTGAGCTAGAACTCCAGCACATTATTGTTATAAAATCGCGTGCGAGTCCCACCTAGCACAGTAAATCAAACATGCAGACATATGCGAGTAAGACTCTAGCATAATCAAAAACAATAACATAGGTGTGAGCTAATGCTCCGCACCGAATCACATCTCAAATCCGATAGGTGGCTACTTTCTCTTTTAAAACTCAAAACATGTTTATTTATGCAGCATGCCTTTCCATGCTAAAACATGTAAAACTAGCTGACCTATCATTATCATTTCTCAATCACAAAATCAATACAAAATTGAGAAAACATTGAAATCATGCATATCATGCTATTTCCTTACCCCTTCCCATTTCTCAATACATATATATCATAGTACATTTCATGCTTCCATATCATTTCATAGATTTGTAGTATTGTACTAATTCTAGGGATATATCTATGAAATTGCCGTAAAATACGTACGAACATCTGTATAGCTAACACACAGTCCCTTACCTCTAATCGCGCTCGTATTTCCTTTGTCTCATTTGCTTCGTTCGCGATCCAGGTTAATCGTACTCCACATTTTTTCTAATATACACAAATAACCATTTAGTTATTTCTTTTCTTTCTCCCAAATATCCTCATTGTCACTTATTCCTCCATTTATACCTTTCAAGCCTTTCAATCACATTTCACCTTTCCATTTGTATTACTTATCTCATTAAACTATTTCTTAAGCTTTCCATAGATTTCCCTCTTCATAAATTTCTCTTAACATTACTCACTCATCACTACAAATCATTCTTATGAACATTTTACATACCATTCAACCCATACAATAACTAGACTCCATTTTTAAAGCTTGAGGATTGAAAAGCTTACCTAGCTTAGTCTATTTTCCTTAACCAAACTTGAGGTAGCCAAAACTCCTTCTCTTAGTCTCACCAATGTGTGATTTTTGGATATGTTGTTCTCCTTTCTTCAATGAACAACTTTCCCTTCTTAAGCCTCTTCAAAATCTAAATGGAATATAGTGATCTTTAGAATGAGAAAGCTTAGGTTTTTGAGAGAAAATGGCAGGTGAGGTTTGGTAGGGGAAGAGTTCTGAGTTTTCATCTCAATCTCGTGCTCTTTTTATAGGTACAAGCTTATGAGATCGATCTGGTCCTTGTAGAGATCGATCTCTGTAAGGTTTGGTAGTCCTTTTCACTAAACATAACCACTACAAGATCGATTTTCTTCCCTGATGAGATCGATCTGTCGAAGGCTAATTTTCCTCTTGGAGATTGATCTGCCTCTTGTAGGAGATCGATCTGCTCTTTACAGAACCCTTAAGGAGATCGATCTGTCTAGGCTTGAGATCGATCTATCTCAAACAGAGAGTTAAGGAGATCGATCTGCTTGCCTTAAGAATCGATCCTCTTATTATAGAATGTCTAGTAGATCGATCTGGCTCCATTAGAGATCGATTTGTCCTATTCTATAGCTCAAAATAAGAGCATTTTGGCTCTTCAGATCGATCTCTCATCCTATGAGATCGATCTGGCCTTCATATTTCTAGATTTTTGCTGCAGTTCTCTGCAGAAATTCTCTCACACACATCCTTAATTTGCTACCATAGTCATTTTCTCATTCATCCACCTTTGAGACTTGGAAATGACTTTCATTCATACTTTATACACATTAAAACTTGTGTGAAATCTTTGTATAACCAAAGGTGTATAAAGGTAACTAAATGTAAGTGCACAACTCATGCAAAATCTCCCTTCCATTTTACCACACTAATCTTATTCCATTCCACTCACATTCATCATACATCAAAGTCTATTTCTTCATATTCATGCTTAATGCAACTTGTACGTACATCACAACTCTTATTACAAAAGTGTACATTAATCTTATGGACTTTTCATCACATATGCTTCACATTACTTCATGAATTCATTTACATATGTACAAGTTTAAACCTATACGGTGTCTCACATTCTCCCCCACTTAGAAAATTTGGTCCCCCAAATTAGAACCAATCATTTTGGGAATAACTCGGGATACTTCTCCCGCATCAAACTCTCTAATTCCCATGTGGCTTCTTCCAATGTATGATGTTGCCACAAAACCTTAACTAATAATTATCTTGTTCCGCAACACCTTCTCCTTCCTATCCAATATTCGGATCGGTTCGTCCACATACGACATATCCTCCTTGAGCTCCAATGGCTCATAGCTAATTGCATGTGTTGGATCTGGATAGTACTTCCGAAGCATAGAAACATGGAAGAAATTGTGGACTTTTGCTAGCTTAAGTGGTAAGGCTAGCCTATATGCTCCATCTCCCACTCTATCCAAAATCTAGAAGGGACCAATGTAACGAGGACTTAGTTTTCCTTTCTTTTCGAACCTCGTTATTCCCTTAGAAGGAGATACTTTCAAAAATACGAACTCACCCACATCAATTTCAAGTGGTCTCCATCTCCTATCAGCATAGCTCTTTTGTTGAGTTTGACCTGTTCATAACCTCTCACATATTATCTGAACATCTTCGAAAGCTTGTCTAACCAAATCGAGAGCGAGCAACTGTCTGTCACCAACCTCTTCCCAACCAATGGGTGATTGGCATCTGCAACCGTATAGTGCCTTATAAGGGGCCATACCAATACTTGAGTGATAATTGTTATTGTAGGCGAACTCAATCAATGGCAAGTGATCGTCCCATGAGCCTCTAAAATCCAGCACACACGCTCTCAACATATCCTTCAGGGTCTGTATAGTCCTCTCTGACTGACCATCTGTCTGAGGATGAAAAGCGGTGCTAAAGCTCAACTGGGTCCCCATCGCTTCCTGAAAATGTTCCCAAAAGTGGGAAGTGAAGCGGGCTTCCCGATCAGAAACAACACTCACTGGGACTCCATGTAATCTCACTATCTCCCGTACATACAAGTTTGACAATGCACTCAAGGCATCTGTAGATCTCATGGCTAAGAAGTGTGCTGATTTCATTAATCGATCCACTATAACCCATATAGCATCATGGTTCCTACGGGTTCTCGATAACCCCATCACAAAATCCATGGTGACGTGCTTCCATTTCCATGTCGGTATCGGTAGAGTTTGTAATAATCCTCTAGGTTTCTGATGCTCAACCTTTACTTGCTGACAAATGAGACATCTAGCGACATGCTCAGCTATGTCTCTTTCATTCTAGACCACCAATACGCCTTTCGAAGATTCTGATACATTTTACTACTCCCCGGGTGTACTGTATATCTCGATGAGTGAGCCTCTGATAATATCAACTTCCTTAGCTTCGAATCCTTAGGAACACATACTCTATTCTCGAACCTTAATACTCCATCTGAACTCAATACAAATTTTGTACCGGTATCCTTCTAGATTTGGCTAATCACATCAATACACCATTGATCAATTTGTGAGCTTGTCGGATTCTCTCAATCAACTCTGGTTCTAATCTCAAGCTAGCAATAATCCCATAGCTGCAAATCTCAAGTAGGGTAATATCCAGACTAAGGTTTGTGAATTGTTCCAACAACTCGTGCTCTCTAACCATCATATGTGATACCAACTCGAGACTCTTTCTACTCAATGCATTGGCAACCACATTTGCCTTCCCTGGGTGGTACAAAATCTCACAATCGTAGTCCTTTAGGAGTTCTAATCACCTTCTTTGTCTCATACTTAACTCATTCTGTGAGAATAGATACTTCAGACTCTTATGATCCGTAAAGATCTGAAATCTCTCACCATACAAGTAGTAGCGCCATATCTTCAATGTAAATACTACGGCTGCTAACTCCAAATCGTGAGTGGGGTAGTTCTTCTCATGATCTTTCAGCTATCTAGATCCATATGTAACTATCCTTCCCTTCTGCATCAAGACACAGCCTAGTCCATGATGTGAAGCATCCGTATACATAGAGTAGTTCCCTGAACTGTTAGGGAGGATAAGAACTGGTGCGGTGGTTAATCTGTGCTTAAGTTCCTGAAAAGTCCCCTCACATGTGTAAGACCCCGTATATGTATAATGGTAATGTGTAATAAATATGAATGGACTTGTAATGTAAAGTATGATTGATGTAAGTCCATGGATTCAATGTATGTAGGTGTAATATGAATTGTAACGTACATACAAGTCTCATTGAGTATGAATATGAAGAAATGAATTCTGGCAAGTGATGATTGTGATTGAAACTCAAGATGAGTAGTGTGGAAAAATGGAATGTAGTTATGCTTCCATTTGGTTTCATGTAGCATACCTCTGGACATGCGATGAATGCACACAAGTTCCGATGTGCATAAGGTATGAATGGATGCCATTTTCAAGTTATAAAGGTGGATGGATGAGAAAATGGCCATGGAAATAGATTAAGGATGTGTTGGTATGAGTTGCAGCAAGGAAACTGCAGGAAATCTGGAAAACATGAGGGCCAGATCGATCTCATAGGATGAGAGATCGATCTGGAAGAGCCATAATGCTCTTATTTGGGCGAAAGAATAGAGCAGATCGATCTCCAATGGAGCCAGATCGATCTCCCAAGCATTCTGTAGTGAAAAGATCGATCCCCAAGCACCCAGATCGATCTCCTTAGCTCTCTGTTTGGGAGCAGATCGATCTCATGCTTCGACAGATCAATCTCATGCCTAGACAGATCGATCTCATGCTTCGACAGATCGATCTCAGGCTTAAAAATGCCATGAAAAAGAGGGATTTTAAGGGACCAGATCGATCTCCTCTTGGACCAGATTGATCTCCTCAAGCCATTTCTATATAAGGAGAGCTGAAAATCTGAAAATCTCGGAAAAACACTTAACTTTACAATCTCAACCCCAAAAACCTAACTTTCCCTCTCTAAAATCAGCCATTTTCAGTGAGATTTGAAGAGAGATCATTAGAGGCAAAGTTGTTCCTATCAAAGAGAAGAATAACATAGTGAGAGGGCATTTTCCCATTTTTGGAATTGAAGGAGTTAAGGGCATTACCATTTGGAGCAAGAAGAAAAATCATATTGGTAAGATTCTAACACTCCAATCCAAATGCATTAGCTATTTAATTGATTTTGGAGTTGTTTGGTATGAGTATTGATGGATAAATTACCTAGGAATGTAGTGGAATTGGTGTGACCTAGAAATCAAAAATGGGTATAATATGAGAATATGTGGGATTGAATGAGCTTATGATTTATGGCATGCTAAAGTTGTTATTGGGGTAATGTTTATGATTTTAGATGGTTAGCTGGAATTACTTGGTGAGTTGGAGGAATTGTGAAAATGGGTATGTATATGATTGATAAATGCCATAGTGAGGGGATTCATGAAATATGAACACTATGAGCTTTATGTCGATTTGATATTGATTTTAAATAAGATAATAGGCCTAAGAAGATCCATAGACTCGAGTTATGGGTAAAGTAATGAAACGAGGCCATATAAGCGTTAATAGAGGCTATAGATTAAATTGACTATAGCAAGCACAAGGGTTGCAATGTATGGATCGAATATAATGCGGGATACGATTTTGTGCAGTCCTGAAGAGTTCGTTGAAGACGAATCGAACCGTACGAGTAAGCAGCTTAAGGAAGTGGAATCACGCATCGCGATTCCAGGTAAAGGAATTTTGTGAGTATATAGAGGTAGCTGCTCGTACTTTGAACTTGTGGGTGAATATTGCGTGTTGTATGAAATGTATGGTTGCTCAAATAAATGATTGATGGTATTCATGAATGATGATGAGTATATGCGTGGTTTTGGATTTGAAGTGGATTTTATGAAATGGGATAGTAAGGCTAATAATTACATAAATCTAATGTTTTGATGTTTTTCCAAAACGAATTGCTTGGTTTTAAGCAAGCTTGTAGATAGGTCGGCTAGTATTGTATTGTTGTTGTGGAAAAGCAATTGTGAGTACTAAACCCGATTGCCGGGATTGTTTAATTTTATATGAGCCGCCTATCATATTTGTATGACATAAATCGCGCTAGAGCTTCGCTCGCGTTGGATTTCTATGTTTTCATTTGTATGAAACGTGCTGGAGCTTAGCTCACACCTTGATTTGGAAACTATGATGATGTTTATAAACCGTACTGGAGCTTCTGCTCGTGCGCAGATTTTGAGTGGTTGTCTTATGAGTATAACCGTACTAGAGCTATGCTCGTACGCGTCTCTTTATGAGAAGATGCATGAGTCGTGCTAGAGCTTTGCTCGCACAAGTTTACACATTGGGATACGTATAAGGTTGTGAAAGTTGGTAAGATCCTTAAGCCTTACATCCTTAAGCCGACATCCTTAAGCCCAAAGAGGCGGGGAGGCTCTGTTAGGCGGGGAGGCTCTGTTCGGTGGGGAGGCTCTCTGACGGTGGGATCCTTAAGCCAACATCCTTAAGCCCTGGAGGGGCGGGGAGGCTCTGTTAGGCAGGGAGACTCTCCTACATGGGTACGGTAAAATCCTTAAGCCCTACATCCTTAAGCCGACATCCTTAAGCCCAAAGAGGCGGGGAGGCTCTGTTAGGTGGGGAGGCTCTGTTAGGTGGGGAGGCTCTGTTCGGTGGGGAGGCTCTCTTACGGAAGGATCCTTAAGCCCTACATCCTTAAGCTAACATCCTTAAGCCCGAGGAGGCAGGGAGGCTCTGTTAAGCGGGGAGGCTCTGTTCGACAGGGAGGCTCTCCTTCACGGATATGGAAAACTCTTGGTATGGGGTAGGTAAGACCTAGGAATGGCACCCCCAATCACGATATAAGTCTGCGGAGTACGCTGTACCGTGTATATCACATGGAGTACGATGTACCGCATGATGGTTATGTGTTGAGAAAGTCTGGTGAGGGATAATCCATCTTCATGCCAGCGTGATACCCCGCACACCTGGATGCGTGTGGTCTGGGATGATTTATGATGTAATGGTCCACATAGGCACTTTTGATATAGTGACCTAGTTTTTATACACATGCGTGAATTGTGAAATGAAAATGTGGTTGTGATTGTGAGTTGATTTGGTGGTAATCATGTGTTAAGAAAGAGGTTTATGATGTTGGTTTAAAAAGGAGGTTTCTTAATGAATTACCCTTTTTATGAATTTAAATGAGATTGAGCATGAGATGATTTATACATGATGTTTCTACCATGTTTTATATGCCAATGCACATGATTTTGATACATGATATATATGTATATTCACATGGCATAGTTTTATTCCTCATGCTCCTACCATAAATGATTTATGCATAACACTATCAGCATGTAGATAGAGTAGTTATCTACCATGCTTGCATTATTGCCTTACTGAGCGTGTGGTTGCTCATCCCACTCTATTTTTCCCCCTACAGAGCGTGCATAGTAGCCCAGTAAGGACTGAGGCGTGGTATTTTGGACTCCGCTGCATCTCCATTGCTAAGAGGTATATAATTCTTTTGTATCTAAACAATGTAAAAGCACAGTATTCTTTGAATTGTAATCATGGGGGATGTAGATGTCAGTAAAACATGCCTTTGTATAAGTACAAGATTTAAATGCAAATGTATGACATCGTTTTAATTAATTGAGAATGAATGAGATGTGGTGTTTATTATTGACTCACAGCCCAACAGTGTGTGGTGAATTTAGTTCACGACCGGGTAAGGTAACAGTAAAACGCGATAAATTTTCAGTGATTTTCGGTTAAAGAGAATGGAATTGGGTCGTGACAGAGATTGGTATCAGAGCTGTGTTGGCCTGATGTGAGTCATTAATAAAACGTAGGAAAGTTCATCCCCATAGTACTGTGCTTTTGTTTAGATATAACTGTGTATACCGTGATGGATTGAGCTTAATGAATTATTATAATACAGGAAGTTAGGCACTATGTCAGTTACACGCAAAGGTAGAGGGGCGAGAGCACGTGCTAGAGGCCGTAGAGGTAGGCCTGAGAGCCGTACGGAGCCACAGACTGAGCAGGCTCCACAGAACCCTGCTGGGGGAGCAGAGGATACTGAGGCTCGCTTCGCTAGATTAGAGCGGAGTATTGAGAGTTTGGTGGAGATAGTCACGCAGGCATTGGGTGCCGGTGACAGACGAGGTCCCGTAGCACAACCTACTACTGAACAGGCAGCTGTAGAGGCGGAGAGACCTCATACTGCTGAGACAGCTATAGTTACACCACCTCCAGCCCAGGATACAGATTCTCCTATCACTCCACAGCAGAGCGGTAGTGATTTGGGTTATGACTGCGACTTAAGCAGGTTGCGAGAGTTTCAAGCGCTGAAACCCCCAGTGTTTAGAGGGGTGAAGGACCCAGTGATTACGGAGGATTGGGTGTATGAGATGGAGAAACTGTATAGGTTTTTTCGATGCACTTCAAGTGAGAAGGTTGCCTTTGCCGTGTTTATGTTGAAAGGCGAGGCCGAGCATTGGTGGAGGTCCACCGAGGTTATTTTGAGGGCCAGACACTCTGAGATCTCGTGGGAGATATTTCTAGAGGCCTTCAGGAGACAGTATATTCCAGCTACCACACAGAGGAAATTGCGGATGGAATTTATGAATTTGGTTCAGGGGAACCGGACTGTGGACGAGTATGAGTCCAAGTTTATGTCATTGGGGAGATATGACCCTGACACGATGGGTAGTGAGACCCGGAAGATTCAAAAGTTCACGGATGGATTGAGATTGGCCATCCGGACTAAGTTAGCTCCCTTTGACATCTTGACTTATGAGGAGGCTGTACATAAGGCTCAGTTGTGTGAGCAAGACTTTGAGCGAAATACCTCCGAGCTTGGGAGAATCAGCGTTGGAAAGGACAGAGACCGGAAGAGATCCGGGAGGGATAGAGTGGCCAGGAAAGGAGGCCCAAGGTATTTTGAGAAGAGACCTAAGATCGAGGAGGTGCAGGAGAGAGCTGCTAGACCTCCCGTATACCCAGCCTTGACTGCGCCGAGGGGCATGACTATTGGAGGACCACGGCCTACTACTGATTAGTGTAGGAGATGTTGGAGATTTCATGAGAATAGGCCCTGTCTGATGACCCCTATGGTGTGTTTTAGATGCGAGAGACCAGGACATATAGCTAAGTATTGTCCCGAGAAGATGGAGATTGCCCCACCGAAGGGCAAGGAGCCTGAGGGAGCTCCAGTTGAGACAGCAGCCCCGAGGAGGAGGGCTACAGCTGAGGAAAAAGGGAAACAGACTGCGGGTGTGAGCAGAGGAAGAGTACATGCACTGGACCAGGACACTGCAGACGCCTCGACGGATGTGATTAAAGGTACCATCCGAATCTTTGATTTAGAAGCATTGGTATTATTTGATCCTGGTGCCACGCATTCTTTCATATCACCTTCCTTTGCACATAAATTATTGAAATATGTGAAACCAACATTGTTGGATAAAATGTTGATGATTTCCACACCCATGAATGATAGTCAATTGACTGAGCATGTATGTAGGGATTGTGAGTTAAGGATAGAGGGGAAGGAAATGATAGCTAATCTGATTTTATTGAATATGAATGATTTTGATGTAATTTTGGGAATGGATTGGTTGGCTACCAATCGTGTTGTGATGGATTGTCATGCCAAAACATTGATGTTTTCAAGATTAGACAATCTTATTGTAAATTTTGATGAAAAGAAATGATATGAAACTTGTATAATTGTGGTAAATAAAAGAGTATAATTTTAAATGCATATTGCTTGAGAGATAAATTATTTGTTTTTGATAAATATTGAATGTGGAGTGATGGTTTATGTTACTAACGATGGAGAGGATAATGTGAAGGGTTCATTGCCTATGTGGTCGATATAGATGAGGCACACCCGGAATTGAAGGACATACCCGTAATTACGGACTACCCTGATGTCTTTTCGGATGAATTACCAGGACTACCACCTGAAAGGGAAATGGAATTTTGCATTGAGTTGGTGCCTGGTACAGAGCCGATATCGAAACCACCCTATAGAATGGCTCCGATAGAATTGGAAGAGTTGAAGAAACAGCTGCAAGAGTTGCTGGAGAAGGGGTTTATTAGACCGAGTGTCTCACCTTGGGGAGCACCAGTTCTATTTGTAAGGAAGAAGGATGGAAGCCTCCGACTGTGTATAGATTACCGGTTGTTGAATAAGGCCACCATTAAGAACAAGTACCCCCTTCCAAGAATCGATGATTTGTTGGATCAGCTCCAGGGAGCCGAAGTATTTTCTAAGATAGATCTGCGGTCAGGGTATCATCAATTGAGGATCAGGAGTGGAGATGTACCTAAGACAGCATTTTGTACCCGTTATGGCCACTACGAGTTTTTGGTGATGCCATTCGGATTGACGAATGCTCCCACAGCATTTATGGCATTGATGAATGATATATTCAAGCCATACCTGGACAAGTTTGTAATAGTGTTCATTGATGATATTTTGGTGTATTCCAAGTCCAGGGAAGATCATGAGGAGCACTTGAGGATAGTTCTGCAGACCCTCCGAGAGAGAGAATTGTATGCCAAACTCAGCAAGTGTAACTTTTGGTTGGAACAGATCTCATTTCTGGGGCATGTTGTGTCAAAGGATGGGGTATCGGTGGATCCATCCAAGATAGAGGCAGTTGTACAGTGGGAACAGCCCAAGACAGTAACTGAGATCAGAAGTTTCCTGGGATTGGCAGGATATTATCGGAGATTTGTAGAGGGTTTCTCCAGACTAGCTACTCCATTGACACGCCTCACGCGAAAAGATGTTAAGTTTACATGGGATGAGGCATGTGAGAGGAGTTTTGAGGAGCTTAAGCGTCGATTGACGACTGCTCCAGTTCTCACCATTCCTACCAGCTCAAGAGGATTCTCGGTGTATACGGATGTATCACACCAGGGACTGGGCTGTGTGCTTATGCAGGATGGGAAGGTAGTTGCCTATGGATCGAGACAGTTGAAGGATCATGAGAGGAACTACCCGACACATGATTTGGAGTTGGCGGCAGTAGTATTTGCTTTGAAAATATGGCGCCACTATCTCTATGGTGAGAAATTTCAGGTGTTCACAGATCATAAGAGCCTTAAGTACCTGTTCTCGCAGAAAGAGCTGAATATGAGACAGAGGAGATGGCTCGAACTCCTGAAAGACTATGATTGTGAAGTCATGTACCACCCAGGTAAGGCAAATGTAGTTGCCGATGCTTTGAGTAGAAAGAACCTTGGGTTGGTGTCTTATATGATGATACGGGAACATGAATTGTTAGAACACTTTGCGAACCTCAGTTTAGATGTAACCCCACCTGGATCTGAGAGACTTGAGATCATGGCTAGTTTGAGACTAGAGCCAGAGTTGATTGGCCGTATTCAGCAAGCCCAGCAGAGCGATCGACGATGTATCGATTGGCTGAGGCAGGTACAGACAGGTGTGGGTATTGATTTTGAGCAGAGTGCTGATGGCTTATTGAGGTTCAAAGGCAGAGTATGCGTTCCCAGGGATCCTGAGATCAGGAGAATGATTTTATCAGAGGCTCACTCATCGAAGTATACGATACATCCGAGAAGTACCAAGATGTATCAAAACCTTCGGAAGGTTTATTGGTGGTCTGGAATGAAAAGAGACATTGCGAAATATGTCGCTAAGTGTCTCATTTGTCAGCAAGTGAAGGTAGAGCATCAGAAGCCTGCAGGATTATTGCAGCCTCTACCGATACCGACCTGGAAGTGGGAGCATGTCACCATGGATTTTGTGATGGGGTTGCCAAGGACTTGTAGAGGTCATGATGCCATATGGGTTATTGTGGACCGGTTGACTAAGTCCACCCATTTCTTGGCTATGAGAGCTACCGATACACTGAGTCAGTTGGCGAACCTGTATATTCGAGAGATAGTACGGCTACATGGTGTACCAGTGAGCGTTGTTTCTGATAGGGATGCCCGCTTCACTTCCCATTTTTGGGAACATTTTCAGGAAGCGCTGGGGACCCGATTGAGTTTTAGCACCGCTTTTCATCCTCAGACAGATGGGCAGTCAGAGAGGACTATACAGACCCTCGAGGATATGTTGAGAGCGTGTGTGCTGGATTCTAGAGGCTCCTGGGATGACCACCTGCAGTTAGCCGAGTTCGCGTATAATAATAGCTATCATGCTATATCGGGATGGCACCCTATGAGGCATTATACGGGCGTAGATGCCGTTCCCCTATTGGATGGGAAGATGTTGGTGACAGATAGATTTTTGCTCCGGACTTAGTGCAGCAGGCATCTGAGGACGTCCAGTTGATATGTGAGAGATTACGGACAGCTCAGAGCCGACAAAAGAGTTATGCTGACAAGAGACGAAGACCACTGGAGTTTGATAAGGGTGAGTCGGTGTTTCTGAGGGTATCACCATCGAAGGGTATTATGAGATTTGGTAAGAAGGGTAAGCTGAGCCCTAGATATATCAGACCCTTCGAGATTTTGGAGAGAGTGAGAGATAAGGCGTATAGGTTGGCATTGCCACCAGACTTGGCAAATGTCCACAACGTCTTCCACGTCTCGATGCTTCGGAAGTATCACCCGGACCCGGTACACGTGATAAGATATGAGCCGTTGGAGCTCCATGAGAGTATGACGTATGTTGAGAAGCCGGTTCGGATATTGGACAGAAAAGAGAAAGTGTTGCGGAATAAAACAATTCCCTTGGTGAAAGTTCTTTGGCAACATCACGCGGCGGAAGAGGCCACATGGGAATTGGAGAACTTGATACGGGAGAAGTACCCCCAACTTTTTGAAGAGTGACTTTGTTCTAATTTGGAGGACCAAATTCCTTGAAGGAGGGGAGAATGTAAGACCCCGTATATGTATAATGGTAATGTGTAATAAATATGAATGGACTTGTAATGTAAAGTATGATTGATGTAAGTCCATGGATTCAATGTATGTATGTGTAATATGAATTGTAACGTACATACAAGTCTCATTGAGTATGAATATGAAGAAATGAATTCTGGCAAGTGATGATTGTGATTGAAACTCAAGATGAGTAGTGTGGAAAAATGGAATGGAGTTATGCTTCCATTTGGTTTCATGTAGCATACCTCTGGACATGCGATGAATGCACACAAGTTCCAATGTGCATAAGGTATGAATGGATGCCATTTTCAAGTTATAAAGGTGGATGGATGAGAAAATGGCCATGGCAATAGATTAAGGATGTGTTGGTATGAGTTGCAGCAAGGAAACTGCAGGAAATCTGGAAAACATGAGGGCCAGATCGATCTCATAGGATGAGAGATCGATCTGGAAGAACCAGAATGCTCTTATTTGGGCGAAAGAATAGAGCTGATCGATCTCCAATGGAGCCAGATCGATCTCCCAAGCATTCTGTAGTGAAAAGATCGATCCCCAAGCACCCAGATCGATCTTCTTAGCTCTCTGTTTGGGAGCAGATCGATCTCATGCTTTGACAGATCGATCTCATGCCTAGACAGATCGATCTCATGCTTCGACAGATCGATCTCAGGCTGAAAAATGCCGTGAAAAAGAGGGATTTTAAGGGACCAGATCGATCTCCTCAAGCCATTTCTATATAAGGAGAGCTGAAAATCTGGAAATCTCGGAAAAACACTTAACTTTACAATCTCAACCCCAAAAACCTAACTTTCCCTCTCTAAAATCAGCCATTTGCAGTGAGATTTGAAGAGAGATTATTAGAGGCAAAGTTGTTCCTATCAAAGAGAAGAACAACATAGTGAGAGGGCATTTTCCCATTTTTTGAATTGAAGGAGTTAAGGGCATTACCATTTGGAGCAAGAAGAAAAATCATATTGGTAAGATTCTAACACTCCAATCCAAATGCATTAGCTATTTAATTGATTTTGGAGTTGTTTGGTATGAGTATTGATGGATAAATTACCTAGGAATGTAGTGGAATTGGTGTGACCCAGAAATCAAAAATGGGTATACTATGAGAATATGTGGGATTGAATGAGCTTATGATTTATGGCATGCTAAAGTTGTTATTGGGGTAATGTTTATGATTTTAGATGGTTAGATGGAATTACTTGGTGAGTTGGAGGAATTGTGAAAATGGGTATGTATATGATTGATAAATGCCATAGTGAGGGGATTCATGAAATATGAACACTATGAGCTTTATGTCGATTTGATATCGATTTTGTATAAGATAATAGGCCTAAGAAGATCCATAGACTCGAGTTATGGGTAAAGTAATGAAACAAGGCCATATAAGCGTTAATAGAGGCTATAGATTAAATTGACTATAGCAAGCACAAGGGTTGCAATGTATGGATCAAATATAATGCGGGATACGATTTTGTACAGTCCCGAAGAGTTTGTTGAAGATGAATCGAACCGTACGAGTAAGCAGCTTAAGGAAGTGGAATCACGCATCGCGATTCCAGGTAAGGGAATTTTGTGAGTATATAGAGGTAGCTGCTCGTACTTTGAACTTGTGGGTGAATATTGGGTGTTGTATGAAATGCATGGTTGCTCAAATAAATGATTGATGGTATTCGTGAATGATGATGAGTATATGCGTGGTTTTGGATTTGAAGTGGATTTTATGAAATGGGATAGTAAGGCTAATAATTGCATAAATCTAATGTTTTGATGTTTTTCCAAAACGAATTGCTTAGTTTTAAGCAAGCTTGTAGATGGGTCGGCTAGTATTGTATTTTTGTTGTGGAAAAGCAATTGTGAGTGCTAAACCCGATTGCCGGGATTGTTTAATTTTATATGAGCCGTCTATCATATTTGTATGACATAAATCGCGCTAGAGCTTCGCTCGCGTTGGATTTCTATGTTTTCATTTGTATGAAACGTGCTGGAGCTTAGCTCGCACCTTGATTTGGAAACTATGATGATGTTTATAAACCATACTGGAGCTTCTGCTCGTATGCGGATTTTGAGTGGTTGTCTTATGAGTATAACCGTACTAGAGCTATGCTCGTACGCGTCTCTTTATGAGAAGATGCATGAGTCGTGCTAGAGCTTTGCTCGCACAAGTTTGCACATTGGGATACGTATAAGGTTATGAAAGTTGGTAAGATCCTTAAGCCTTACATCCTTAAGCCGACATCCTTAAGCCCAAAGAGGCGGGGAGGCTCTGTTAGGCGGGGAGGCTCTGTTCGGTGGGGAGGCTCTCTTACGGTGGGATCCTTAAGCCAACATCCTTAAGCCCTGGAGGGGTGGGGAGGCTCTGTTAGGCAGGGAGGCTCTCCTACATGGGTACGGTAAGATCCTTAAGCCCTACATCCTTAAGCTGACATCCTTAAGCCCAAAGAGGCGGGGAGGCTCTGTTCGGTGGGGAGGCTCTCTTACGGAAGGATCCTTAAGCCCTACATCCTTAAGCTAACATCCTTAAGCCCGAGGAGGCAGGGAGGCTCTGTTAAGCGGGGAGGCTCTGTTCGGCAGGGAGGCTCTCCTTCACGGATATGGAAAACTCTTGGTATGGGGTAAGTAAGACCTAGGAATGGCACCCCCAATCACGATATGAGTCTGCGGAGTACGCTGTACCTTGTATATCACATGGAGTACGATGTACCGCATGATGGTTATGTGTTGAGAAAGTCTGGTGAGGGATAATCCATCTACATGCCAGCGTGATACCCCGCACACCTGGATACGTGTGGTCTGGGATGATTTATGATGTAATGGTCCACATAGGCACTTTTGATATAGTGACCTAGTTTTTATACACATGCGTGAATTGTGAAATGAAAATGTGGTTGTGATTGTGAGTTGATTTGGTGGTAATCATGTGTTGAGAAAGAGGTTTATGATGTTGGTTTAAAAAGGAGGTTTCTTAATGAATTACCCTTTTATGAATTTAAATGAGATTGAGCATGAGATGATTTATACATGATGTTTCTACCATGTTTTATATGCCAATGCACATGATTTTGATACATGATATATATGTATATTCACATGGCATAGTTTTATTCCTCATGCTCCTACCATAAATGATTTATGCATAACACTATCAGCATGTAGATAGAGTAGTTATCTACCATGCTTGCATTATTGCCTTACTGAGCGTGTGGTTGCTCATCCCACTCTATTTTTCCCCCCTACAGAGCGTGCATAGTAGCCCAGTAAGGACTGAGGCGTGGTATTTTGGACTCCGCTGCATCTCCATTGCTAAGAGGTATATACACAGTAATTCTTTTGTATCTAAACAATGTAAAAGCACAGTATTCTTTGAATTGTAATCATGGGGGATGTAGATGTCAGTAAAACATGACTTTGTATAAGTACAAGATTTAAATGCAAATGTATGACATCGTTTTAATTAATTGAGAATGAATGAGATGTGGTGTTTATTATTGACTCACAGCCCAACAGTGTGTGGTGAATTTAGTTCACGACCGGGTAAGGTAACAGTAAAATGCGAAAAATTTTCAGTGATTTCAGTTAAAGAGAATGGAATTCGGTCGTGACAACGTGCTTCATCCCACGTGAACTCCACATTCTTCCTCGTAAAACATGTCAACGGAGCAGCGAATCTAGAGAAACCTCTACGAATCTCCTGTAGTAACCAGCCAAACCCAGAAAACTCCTAATCTCTGTGATTATCCTGGGCTGTTCCCACTTAACAACAGCTTCAATCCTGGATAGATCTATTGACACCCCATCCTTCGATACAACATGGCCCAGAAAAGAGATCTGCTCTAGCCAAAAGTCACATTTACTCAGTTTGGCATACATCCTTCTCTCTCTGAGGGTTTTGTAAAACAATCCTTAAGTGCTGCTCATGATCTTCCTTGGACCTTGAATACACTAATTTATCATTAATAAAGATGATTACGAACTGGTCCAAGTATGGCTTGAATATCTCATTCATTAGAGCCATAAAAGCTGCTGGAGCATTCGTCAACCCGAAAAGTATCACCTGAAATTCGTAATGACTATAGCGGGTATGGTAAGCTGTCTTAGGCACATCCTCCTTTTGAATCTTTAGTTGATGGTTCCCAGACCTCAAATCTATCTTGGAAAAGATCTACACTCCTCGAAGCTGATCCAATAGGTCATCGATGCGCGGCAAGGGATATTTATTCTTGATAGTAGCCTTGTTCAACATCCTATAGTCAATACACAACCTAAGGCTCCCATCTCTCTTCTTCACAAATAATACTGGAGCTCCCCACGGTGAGACATTTGGTCTTATGAACCCCATGTCTAGCATATCTTGCAACTGCTTCCTTAACTCCTCTAGCTCAATTGGAGCCATCCTATATGGTGACTTGGATATTGGCTCGGTTTCAGGTGTCAAATCTATACTGAACCCTATTTCTCTATCCGGTGGTAATCTCGGTAGGTCGTCTGGAAAGATGTCGGGGAATTCTCTAACCACTGGAATGTCATCCATATCCGGATGTGTTTTGTCCAAATCCACCACATAAGCAATAAAACCTTCAAAACAACATTCAAGTCATTTATACCAATGTACTTTACTTGTCACAAAATTTAAGATTTTATTACTTCTCTAAAATCTTACAACACATTCTTCGGGTAGAGAAAATGTAATAGACTTAGTATGGCAATCTAAGACAGCATGATTGGTAGCTAACCAATGCATTCCCAAGATTACATCAATATCATACATATTTAACAAAATCAAGTTGGTTGTCGCACACTTATCTCCTACCCTCACTTTACAATCTCTATACACTTGTTCAGCTAATTAACTAACTCTCATTGGAGTACTTATTAACAGAGTCCTATTTAAGTGTGTGGGTTGATGCACATACAGGTGATATGAAGGAATGCATAGCCCCAGAATTAAACAAAGCTATAGCTTCCAAGTTAAAAATCGAGATTGTACCTTTTATCACTTTAGAAGAGGTATCTGTTGATGCCTGGTCTATCATATACACCCTGCTCTGACCCATAACTTACTTTCTTTTTTCTTCAGTCGTGGCTCTCTTCCTTGCAGTAGGTGTAACTGTAGGAACTTTCTCTGGCTCCTTACCCCTCTGTGGAACTACCTCAACAGCCTCTGGACATTCATTTGCAAAATGTCCAAACTTACCACATCTGAAGCATCGTGTACCCTGAAGATGACAGGGCCAACCACCATGATATCAACCACATGTTCTGCACTGATTCGTAGTTAGTCGGGGTCTACTAATCACTATACCCTTGGCTGGTGTCTGAGTCGGAGGCATAAAAGGTCTAGCAACATTCTTTTATGACTCATCTGTCTCTTTGACGCTTACTCTTAAATCTCCGACCAAATTTGCCACCTTTTCTTTCTCCCACTTTCCTCGGACCCTTGTCCTTACCCCAACTAAACTCAAAAATCTACAGGTCATAATCCTGCTCACATAATTGGGCTTGTCGCACATCCTCTCTATATGTAGCGACATCAAACAAGGCCAATTTAGCTCGAATCGAAGGCCTCAGTCCATCCACAAATCTGCGGACCCTGATAGATTCATTCCTGATAGAGTTCGGATCATATCGGTCTAGTGTGGTGAATCGTGACTCGTACTCATCCACAGTTCAATTTCCTTGAGTCAGGTTCAAAAATTCCATCTGTAACCTATGTCGAGCGGTATCTAGGATGTATTACTCTCTAAAAGCGCCCAAAAACATATCCCACGTGATAGCTATACCCTGAGCTCTCAACATAGGCCTGGTGGACTTCCACCAGTGCTCTACTTCGCCTCTCAGTACAAAGGTCGTAAGCGCTACTCTCTTCGTAGCCGAGCATCTACAAAAGTTGAACAACTTCTCCATTTAGCTTATCCAATCCTCAGCCACTGTTGGATCCTTTACTCTGCTAAAAGAAGGCTTGAAATCCATGAAATGCCTCAACCTCTCCATATCACAATCATATCCAACCCCAAATCATCCTCATCATACTGCGGTGGGGCTACTAGAGGAGGTATTGGTCGAATATGAGGATCTCATAGGCTAATCGATTCAGGTCGTACAAGTGTAACATTCTCAGGTTCAGGTGCAGCTGCTGGGGGATTCGGTGTAGCTTGTCCTACTGTACCAGGTGTACCCTCAAACCTAGACATAATTTGACCCATCATGGTCATCATCGTGCGCATATCTTCCTCTAATACCCCTCGATGCAGTCAAAGCCAGGTACACAGGAGGTCTAGCAGCTCTCTCCTACACCTCCTCGATCTTAGGTCTCTTCTTGAAAAACCTCTGGCTTCCCCTCTTGGCCACTCTATCCATCCCGGATCTCTTTCGGTCTCTATCTCTTCTAACATTAATCTTCCCCAAGTCAGAGGCATTTCCCTCAAAGTCTTGCTCACATAACTAAGCCTTATGTACTGCCTCCTCATAAGTTTGAATATCAAATGGGGCTAGCTTAGTCCGGATGGCCAACCTCAACCAATCAACAAACTTCTGAATCTTCCGAGTCTCACTACCCATCATGTCTGGGTCATATCTTCCCAAAGACATAAACATGGACTCATACTCATCCACAATTTGGTTCCCTTGAACCAAGTTCATGAATTCCATCCACAATTTCCTCTGTGCGGTGGCTGGGATGTATTACCTCCTGAAGGCCTCCAAAAATACCTCCCAAGTGATCTCAGGGTGTATGGTCCTCAAAACAGTCTTGGTGGATCTCCACCAATGCTCGACTTCGTCTTTTAGCATAAACACAACAAAGGCTACCTTCTCAATTGAAGTGCACTTGAAGAACCTATACAGTTTCTCCATCTCGTACACCCAATCTTCAATAACCACTAGGTCCTTCAACCCTTGGAACACTGGGGGTTTCAACCCTCAAAACTCTCGCAATCTGCTCAACTCACAGTCATAACCCAACTCACTACTGCTATGCTGTGGAGCGATAGGAGAAGCTGTATCCTGGACCGAAAGTGGTGTAACTGTAGCTGTCTCTGCAGTCTGAGGTCTCTCCACCTCTGCAATGTCCTGTCCAGTCGGAGGCTATCTTGTGAGACCTCGTCTATCATCGACACCCAATACCTGCATGACTATCTCCACCAGGTTCGTAATACTCCACTCTATCCTAGCGAAGTGTGCCTATGTATCTCCTGCTCTATCAGCAGGGTCCTGTCAAGCCTGATCAGTCTGTGGCTCCGCACGGCTCTCAAGCCTACCTCTACGACCTCTAGCACGTGCTCTTGCCCCTCTACCTCGACGCGTAACTGGCATATCACCTAACTTCCTGTATTAATAATCATTTATTAAGTTCAATCCATCACGATATACACAGTTATATCTAAACAAAAGTACAGTACTATGAGGATGTACTTTTCTTATGTTTTATTACTGACTCACATCAGGCTAACTCAGCTCTGATACCAATCTTTTTCATAACCCATTTCATTCTTTTTAACTGAAAATCACGTAAAGTTTTCACGTTTATTCCTTTCCCCACTCAGTCGTGAACAAACTTACCACTGCACTATTGGGCTGTGAGTCAATAATAATCCACTCGCAATATCCATTCTCAGTTAATAAAAGTGATGTCATACATTTGAATGTCAATCATTCATTTATACAAAATATGATTACTGACATCTACATCCCCCATAATTACAACTCAAAAGACTACTGTGCTTTTACAATTATTTAGATTCAAAAAGAATCTTCATGTGTATACCTCTTAGGGATGGATGGCAGCGGATATCCAAAATATAACGCTTCAGTCCTCACTGGGCCACTATGTACGCTCTATAGGAGGGGGAAATAGAGAGGGATGAGAAACCACACGCTCAGTAAGGCAATAATGCAAGCATGGTAGATAACTACTCTATCTACATGCTGATAATGTTATACATAAATCATTTATAACAGAGCATGAGGAATTAAAACTATGCCATATGAGTATACATATATCATGTATTTAAAATCATGGAATCTGGCATATAAAACATGGTAAAACATCATGTACAAATCATCTCATGCTCATTAATCGTCAAATCTCATAGAAAAGGCAATTCATTTAACAAACATCCTTTTTAAAACCACATCTCTTTCTTAAATACATACAATCCCATCACAATCATTTTTTCATTCACAACATCATTACCATTTCACAAATCAAATCCTATAAGGCTCGACCCCTCTCTCAGGTCTACCCTGGACAGTCAAAATCACACTCAAGTATCAAGACCATGTGGTATTATGTAATAAGCAAGGAGACAGGTCACTATATCTTAATTGATTATGTTGGCTAACTATGTCATAAATCATCCCAGACCACACAGATCCCGGTGTGAGGGTATCATGCTTGAACGAAGGTGGGGTAATTCTTCGCCAAACTTTTCAAATCGCGTAACTGCCACACGGTACATCGTACTCTATGTGATATACACGGTACATCGTACTCTGCTGACCCATAACGTGGTTAGGGGTACCTGCAGTAGGTCTTATCTACCCCATACCGAGTGAAACCTCTATATTGTCTCGAGTGCACATGGGAGTACTCTTAATACCAGGTCCTAGCCCCTTATGGCCTTGCTCGCCCTTCTTGGGTTCCTTGATTCAGGTCTTAATCCTTCACCCTTACCCCACTCAAGAGGTCTGTTAGGCCTGTTGGGTTCCCTGAATGGATTAGTCTCAAGTCCTAGCCCCTCACCCTCACCCCACTCAAGAGGTCTGCTAGGCCTATTGGGTGCCCTGAACACTAATCCGTATTACCCTCACCACGACATCATACATACCATAATGCGAAAACCTACGCGAGCTACGCTCTAACGCGAATTCATGCGTCATAAACAAATCACTTCATACGAGCAACGCTCTAGTATGGCATTTTTGCATAAAACATGAAGAAAACCACGTACGAGCATAGCTCCAGTACGATTATATGCATAAGAAATCGACTCAAAATCCACGTACGACTAAAAGATCCAGTACGGTTTATAAAACATTACCACAATTCAAATCAAAGTGTGAGCTAAGCTCTAACACGTTTCAAACACGTAAAAACATTAATATCCAGTGGCTGTTAGGTTCCAGTACGATTTAATTCTCAAAAACATGATAGGCGGCTCATAAACATACAAAAACCAATTTCAAAACACATTTAGCACCTCACATATGCTATTACACAACATCATTCAAACATTTACCAGCCTATCAGTCAATTTGCTTAAAACAAAGTAAGGTGTTTTGTGAAAACATTCAAAACATGTGAGTTATGCAATTATTAGCCTTACTATCCCATTTCTTTATAATACCATTTCAATAACCAAATCTCATACAAATACTCATAGTTATTTCCATACATCGTCAAACACATTTTTATAAACTCATGCATATTTCAAAAGCCCTATACACCCACAAAATATGAGCAACTGCCTCTATATACTTGCAGAATTCCCTTACTTGGAATCGTGACGCATGATTCCACTTTCTTAAAGCTGCTTACTCATGCAGTTCGATTCGTCTCCAACAAACTCTTCGAAATTGTACATAATTGTATTTCACATAATTATAGTCCATTATATCATAACTCTCGCATTTACTATAGTCGATTCGACCTATAGTTTCTATTAACGCTCATAAAGCCTATTAACTCATTCCAAATCGATATTAAGTCGATATTAAGCTTATGGTGTTCATATCCCATATATTTCCTCATTATGGCTTTTCTATCAACACTACATGTGTTCATTTTCCTAATTCCACTCAACCAACAATGTACTTTCATTTACCCATTACAAATCATCCATATTATTCAATTGACAACTTAGCAATTCCCATAAATCACCAACTCATCCAAATTACACTTTCTCACACTAGACTTAGTCCATTTTTTAGGTCACACACTAGTTCTATCACTTCTTAGGTATCTCCAACCATCAATACACATGCAAATCTACTCCCAAAATCAATTAAACAAACCAATATGCTTGAGGTGGAGCATTAGAAACTTACCAATCTTGTTTCTCTTCTTGCTCCAAAGGGGAAATGCTCCTTACTCCTTTAATACCAACAATGAAGTTTTGGGTTTCAACTATGTTGTTCTCTTCCTCAAGATGACCAACTTTGTGTCTAATGGCATCCCTTCAAATCTTACTGGAATGGGTGAATTTTAGATAGCGAAATCTAGGTTTTGGGTTGGAAATGGAAAGGTGTTGTTGTTTCCCAAAAATTACAGATTTCAATGCCCTTTTTATAGAAATCACTTGTTGAGTCGATCAGCACTAGGAGGAGATCGATTTGATCCCCTTAAATTCCTCATTTTCACTGCATTTTCAAGCATGAGATCGATCTGCTCCAACCAGAGAGCTAAAGGAGATCGATTTGTATGCTTGAGGATCGATCTTTTCTTTACAGAATGTTAAGGAGATCGATCTGACCCCATGAGAGATAGATCTGCTCTATTCCATTCCTCAAATAAGAGCATTTTGGCTCTTCCAGATCGATCTGGCCTTCATATTTTTTAGATTTTGCTGTAGTTTTCTGTAGTAACTTCACACAAAACATCCTCAATTTGCTGCCATAGTCATTTTCTCATCCAATCACCTTTAAGGCTTGAAAATGACATTCATTCATACCTTATACACATTAGAACTTGTGTGTATTCTTTGTATAGCCAAAAGTATACCATACCAAGTTAAATGGAAGTACAACTTCATTCCAATTCACCACACTACTCATTTTGAGTTCCAATCGCATTCATCATTTATAAAAGCTCATTTCTTCATATTCATACACAATGAAACTTGTATGTACATTACAAACTCATATTACACATATGTACATTACATTTATAGACTTTACATCAATTGTACTTCACATTACAAGTACATTACCACACTTATGAATCCATAAGGTTTACATCCAAAATACGGGTCTTACATGTGGTTTGCTCATCCCACTATTTTTCCCCCTCTAGATACTGAGAAGTAGAACATTGTGGTGGTCTCTAAATATTTTGTGTTGGTCAGCTCCTACTAGTTGCTAAGGTATAAGAAATGTATATACAAAAATATTCCGTATCTATCGTATTGTATCGCACAGTTATACATTGAAAATGAGGATATTGTATGAGGATTTTATGTAAAGATATTTTACTTATTAAATAGATTTTATATATCTACACACATGCCTGGGAGTGTGTGATTCAAAGTTTCACATATCTCCACTATAAATGTATGAAATTAGTAGTTACATCGGCTCACAGCCCAACCGTAAGTGGAATATGTATGGATGAAGGGCATCCGAAGTCGGGGTGTGACACATTGAGGGGTTGCTTTGTGATGAGTTTTTCAATGTGTTGAGCATGAGACGTTGGAATGCTGATTTTCCATGTTTACATGCCTATTTTCATGTTTTCAGTACGTGATATATTTATATACATGTGGCATAGTTTTAATTTTACCTCATGCTCTAGATATAAATGATTTTTATATCATAACATTATAAGCATGTAGATAGTGCAGTTATCTACCTGCTTACATTATTACCTTACTGAGCAAGTTGTGCTCACCTTTTCACTTTCCACCCCTACAGAGCATCCACAGTTATTGAGGGCGGGTAGAGACTGCATTCCTTGTTATTCGCTGCTTCCCATCATGAATCAAGTATACACATTGTACAGTTTTGTATCTGAACATGTAAAAGCATGATACTATACATGAATGGAATATCAGGGATGTAAACGTATGTAAATACAATTATGAATGTAATTAGTTAAAGTCAAAGGACAGTAGACCATAATATGTAAATGTCATATGGAAATGGATGTTAGGTTAAGTAACATGATAAGAGGGACTAATGTCGACTCATAGCCTAACTGTTAGTAGTGAAACTATTCACGATGGGTAAGGAAATGAAAAAATGAAAAATTTATAGAGATTTTTAGGAAAAAGAGGTCGTGATAGAGGTGGTATCAGAGCTGAGTTGGCCTGATATGAGCTAATGTTAGTGGTTAAGGAAGTTTACATCCCCATGTACTGTGCACTATTTAGATACAATTGTGTATTCCGAGATGGGATTAGATAGAGAAAGGGTTGTGAATGTAGGAATATAGTTACCCTGATTGTTGCCACAATGGTAGAGGGGCAAGTACATACGCTCGAGGTTGTAAGGGTAGGCTTGAGAGCCAAGACAAGTCTTCCTTTGATCATGCCCTCAGGATCCCACAGAGAGACCAGAGAGTGTTGAGGCACGCTTCACGAGAGTTGAGCGGAGCTTAGAGAATATTATGGTGCTATTTGCTCAAACAATGTATGAGATTTAAGGTCGAGGTAGACTATTGGTGGAAGTTCGCCCGACTCATCTTGAGATTAGACATCTTGAACTGACATGTGAAATATTTATGGATGCATTTTGGAGACAATATGTCCCAGACACTGCTCAGAGGAAGTTACAGATAAAATTTTTGAGTTTGGTTCAGGGAAACTGATCTAGTTATACATATCCTTGGACAGGTATGACTATAATACTATGAGCAGTGAGAGTTGAAAGGTCTGAAAGTTCATGAAAGGGCTCAGACCATCTATCAAAGCCCGATTGGCTTGTGAGATATCACTATCTATGACGAGGCAGTGCATAAACCATAGTTGTGCGAATACGATTACGAGTTGCATGCCTCTGAGTTTGAGAAAGGTAATAGGCCTTGTCATGTGGCTACTAGGGAATGTTAAAGATGTGGTAAGATAGGGCATTTAATGAAGAATTGCCCAGAGCTAGGTGAAACTGCCCCATAGAGGGGTAAAGAGCCAGAGAAGGCCTTTGTTGATACCTATGCTTCAAAAAGAAGGCCACAGCCAAAGAGAAGAGGAAACAGGCTGTTGGTCGAGGGCGAGTATATGTATTGGACTAGGACACTACTGACGCTTCATCCGTTGTGGTGGAAGATACCATATTGATTTTGATCTTGAAGCATTTGATTTAATTGATCCTGGTGCGACACATTTATTTATATCACCTTCATTTGCATCTAAATTGCTAAAGTATGTACAGCCTACACCGTTAGGTAAAATGTTATTGATTTGCACCCCAATGAATGATAGTCAGCCAACTGAATATGTGTATAGAGATTATAAGTTGAAAGTGGGAGTAAAAGGATAGGCCAGGCAATCTCATTCAATTGAATACGAATGATTTTGAAGTAATATAGGGATGGATTAGTTGATTGCAAACCATGTTGTTTTAAACGGCTACACTAAAACAAGGATGTTTTCAACCCTCGAAAAGTGTACTGTAAGTTTTGACAAGTGATGAAAAAGTGTAGTCGATGTAATTAAAGGAGTAAATGATTGTACAAACGGAATGAATAATGATGAGAAGATTTCATCGCCTATGTGGTTGATATGGATAAGGCATATCCGAAGTTGACAGATATCCCAGTGGTCAAGAAGTTTCCTGATGTCTTTTCGGATGATCTACCAGGTTTACCACCAGTTAGAGGAATGAAGTTTTGTATTGATTTGGTACCTGGTACTGAGCCGATATCCAAACCACCGTATAAAATGGCTTTAATGGAACTGAAGGGACTAAAGAATCAATTACAGGAGTTATTAGATAAGGGTTCGTCAGACCGAGTGTTTCGCCTTGAAGTGCACTGGTTCTGTTTGTGGAAAAGAAAGATGGAAGCCTCCAACTATGTAGTGATTTTTGGTTAGTGAATAAGGTTACCATCAAGAATAAGTATTCCCTTCCACGCATTGATAAGCTATTGGATTAACTTCGGATAGCACAGATCTTTTTTTAGATTGATTTGGGGTCTGGGTATCATCAGTGAAGGATTCGCAATGTGGATGTACCCAAGATAGCTTTTCTTAACAGTTATGTTATTGATGAATGAGTTATTTAAACCTTACCTGGATCAATTTGTTAGTGTCTTGATTGATGATACTTTGGTGTATTCAAATTCTAGAGAAGAACATGAGCAACATTTAAAAATTATTTTGCAAACCCTCCGAAAGAAACAGCTGTATGCCAAACTAAGTGTGGCTTCTGGTTAGAATAGATATCATTCTTGGTCATATGATATCGAAAGACGGGGTGTTTATGGATCTATCCAAGATAGAAGCAGTGGTTCAGCGAGAACGGCCCAAAACAGTCACAAAGATTAAAAGTTTTCTCAGTTTAGCTAGGTATTATAGACGGTTGTTGAAGGTTTCTTGAAATTAACTGCTCTGTTGACACGTCTCATTTGAAAGAAGGTTGCGTTTGAGAGCGGTGAAAAAACATGAAAGGAGTTTTGGTGAATTTAAGCATAGACTGACCATCGCACCTATTCTCACCATACCGAACAGCTCAGGAGGTTTCTCAGTATATACAGATGCCTCGAAATAAGGACTGGGTTGAGTATTGATGGAAATGGGAAGATTGTCACTTATGGATCCAGACGACTCAAGGACCATGAGAGAAACTATCCGACCCATGATTTAGAGTTGGCAGCTATAGTGGTTGCACTGAAGATATGGCGCCACTACTTATACGATGAGAAATTTCAGGTATGCACTGATCATAAAAGCCTCAGTATTTTTTTTCTCAAAAAAAGTTGAATATGAGATAACAAAGAGGGTTAGAGCTTCTAAAGGACTATGATTGTGAGATATTGTACCATCCGGGTAAGGCTAATGTTGTGGCTGATACCTTGAGCAGAAAGAGCCACGAGATGGTATCACATATGATGGTCAAGGAGCGTGAGCTGTTAGAGCAGCTGTGAGCCTCAATAGTGATGTGATCCCTTCTGATGCTGACAGTGATTATGTGATAGCTATCCCAAGAGATCAGAACCAGATTTGACAAGCTCAGTGTGATGATCGACAGGGTGTCGATAGTGTGAGTCAACTTTAGATGGGTACAGTGATAGAGTTCACAGTGAGTGATGATGACTTACTGAGGTTCTGAGGCAGAATATGTGTTCCCAATGACCATAGTTGATGAGATTGTTATTATCAAAAGCTCACCCTTCGAAATATACATTTCATCTGGGGAACGATAAATGTATTAGAATCTCTAAAAAAGGGTATTAGTGGTTAGGCATTAAAAGAGATATCATAGAGTTAATAGCGAAGGGTCTCATATGTCAGCAGAGTAAGGTAAAGTATCAGAAATCTACAGGGTTATTGTAACTTCTACCTATATTGATATAGAAATGGGAGCACATTACCATGGATTTTGTTATGAGTTATAGAGGACCCGTAAGATTCACGAGACTATTTGGGTGATAGTTGATAGATTGACGAAGTTAACGAACTTCCTAGTTATGAAATCCATAAATACTCTGAGTGCATTGGTGAAGTTATATGTATGGAGACCTGTGGAACACTATGTAATATTCCAATGAGCATTGTGTCAGATAGGGATTCTCGCTTCATTTATCATATTTGGGAACTTTTTTAGGAGGCTATGGGAACCTGAGTGAGTTATAACACAGCTCTTCATCCTCACATCGATGGACAATCAGAAAGAACCATCTAGACATAGGAAGATATGTTGAGAGCGTATGCAATGAATTTGAAAGGCTCCTAGATGATCATTCATCATTAACCAAATTTATTTACAATAACAGTTATCACTCGAGAATCAGAATAGCACCGTATGAGGCATGGTATAATAGTAGGTGTCATTCTCCGGTTGGATGGGAAAAAATGGGTGACCGATAGATATTTGCTCCCGATTTTGTGAAATGAGCCTCTGAGGATGTTCAGTTGATGTGTAAGAGATTGAGAACAGCTCAGAGCAGATAGTAAAACTATGCTGACACGAGACAGAGACCATTAGAATTTATGGTTGGTGAATCAATGTTCTTAAAGGTACCTCCATCGAAAGATATTATGAGATTCGATAAGAAGGATAAACTAAATACTCGATATATTAGACAGGAAGGATGAAGAATTACGGTCTAAGACCATTTCGTTGGTTAAGGGTGTCTGGCAACTCCTTACTTCAGAGGAAATTACGTGAGAGTTAAAGGGTATAATGCGAGAAAAACATACCCATTTATTTGAGAATTAAGACTGGTTCAATTTGGATGATGAAATTTCTTAAGGAGGGGAGGAATGTAAGACCCGAAATTCGGTCTCTTCTCTTTAAGAAATGTTAGTGTGAACCTTTGTACGCAATGGGTTAATCAATAAAGAGATTTCGTGTGGATTTTAAGTCCGAATTATTAAGTTACACGTCCAGATGCACTGAAGTGCAAAATAAGAGTTTGGGTAAATTTGAAATAAACCGAATGAAATTAGGTTAATTCGATTTCAAAATATAAACTCAGAACGCGAAAGTATAAGGAGTCCAAAAAGGGAAGTCGGTTCGAAAATGATAAACAAAAATTACCCTAATTTAGGCAATTTATCCCGAAAATAAAGAAAAATATATTTTCGGAGGAATAAATAAATACAATAAAATAAAATATGATGCCCATATATTGTTGTAAAAATAAATCAAATAAAATACATGTACAAAAATGTATAAATATTAATGTATAAAATGCATTGTGGAAATAAAATATAATTATAATAATATTAATAATTGTTTTATTATTATAATTATTAATAAAATAATACTGTAAAATTTTAAGATATTTGTATTAATTATATTAAAATTTTTAGATATTTTGTATTATATTATATAAAATATAATATAATATATATATATAATAATTAAAAAAAGGAAATTGGATCACGCGAAACAGAGTCAGGCGACCCAGCCTTCCCTTCTGCCTCACCGAACGGAGGCTACCGGAGGGCGAGCCGGATAGGAAGCTGATGAGGGAGAGGAAAGACCATCGCCGGCACTGACAGCCCGAAGGAACGATGACCGGCACGAGGGAGAGAGAGAAATGGAGACCGAGAGAGAAAGGAGAGAGAATGTGAGGGGATAGGCTGAGGGGAAGGAAACTCCAGCCAGGGGGTGGAGAAGAGTCACTGTCGACGCCAGCCTAGCCGAAAATCCGACGAAAAAAGGGTGACCAAACCGGCCTCATCGCCACCAATCCGAGTGAGGCCACCACTAGATCTATGCTTCGCCTGGCCAGACGGACCACCTGGAAGTGGAAGCCGACAGAGAACTGGTCGACAGAGGCCCAAACGGCGAGGGTTATGCTGAACCAGCTCGGGCTGGTTCAACTGAAATGAAACTGTGCTGAACCGGATCGAATTGTTTCAGTAAAAAAAAAAGAAAAATGAAAAATGGGAAAGAAAATATGGGGATGCAGTCGAGCTACGAGTAAACCGGTAAGCGATAGAAATTGACTGATTTAATTTTCAGAATATTTAATTGAAATTATATTTGATCAAAATTGACCCGATAAATATATAAACATGTAGCGTGATAATTGGAGACAAATGAGAGTTCGAGTCAGCCTTGATTTGTATGCTATCATAGAATCTCGGGTAAGTGAATCTCGATTTTTATAAATTTGATAGTTATACGAGTTAGAAATTAATCGCGTAAGTTGCGATTTATTCAATATAAGATTTCATAATACTTGGAATTGAAAATAGACTGTCGTAAATGATATTAAACGGTCGAAAGAGGCTAGAAATTGGATAAGATAACGTAACAGGGATGTTACGCCAAGAATTCAGCCAAATGTTCGGAATGGGCCAAGCTTGAGTAGTAATCAGCCTAATTTAGATTTGGGCCCCACGGAAAGCCAAATAAAAGTAAATCAACGTTAGTAAACAAAGGAAATATATTTATTGGGTTAAATTGATATGATAAATAATTTTCTGCAGCTCCAAAGATTGGATTAAGAGTAGATCAGACTGGACAATCTTCCAGCAATGAAAATTTACCATACTCAACTTGATATGAGGTAAGGGAATTTTGTGAGTATTTAGAGGTAGTTTCACATATTTTGAGGGTATTTACAGGGCATTAAATTTGCTTAGCTACCTAGAAAAGAAATAATAATTTTTGCTGAAAAATTCGGATATAGGTGAAAAAGATGCCCCTATTTAGGAATTTTACAAGAAAGGGTAGTAAGACTAATAAATTACATGAAGAACATGTTTTTGATATTTTTATGAAATATATTACTTGATTTAAGTAATTTATCGATAGGCTAACTATTGATTTTCATGATTTGCATGAAAGGGGCACGTGTGAGATGCCAATGATGATTTTGAAATTGTTTTATCGAAATAAAACAACCTATCAGATTTAGATGAGTATAAATCGTGCTAGAGCCTTACTCGCACTGGATTTTGATATTTTGACTTACATACAGAGTGTTGGAGCCTCGCTCGTACTGAGTTTTACTTATTTATATGCATGAAAATCATACTAGAGCCTTGCTCGTACGTAATTTTACATTGATTTATTGTGTCTAAAACCATACTGGAGCTTTGCTCATACGTACACTGATTTATTACGCATGAAAGCCGTATTGGAGCGTTGCGTGTACGAGGATTTTTGTATGTGTATAAAACCGTGCTGAAGCTTCGCTCGCATGAGATTTTAGATATCATGATGTGCATGGCGTCGTGCTGGAGCTTCGCTCACACTAGACGTGATGTGACATGCATAGAGCTGTGCTTGAGCCTCCTGTAGATTGTGTGTCATAGTGAGATGATATGCTCGTACGTGCATGTTGAGACATGAGTTGGTTATCGACATGGTATGGGGTGTATAAGACCTACGGCAAGCACCCCCAGACTGTGATATGGGTTCATGAAGTATGTTATACCGTGTATGTCATACGGAGTACGATGTACTGTGTAGTCATGAGTATGAGGTTAGTGATTTGATATTCTGGCGGGTCAGACTGACCCAGCTCTCGTTGCAGTCGTGATGCCCCACACACTAGGATCCGTGTAGCCTGGGATCACAGGGACATAGTCCTCGATTTTTCCTATACAGTAACCTACATGCCTCATGTGATATCATACGGTCTAGATAGACCAAGGCAGACCCGAAGGAGGGGTTACTCCTCAATTTGTGATTTTAAAATGAAATGTGGCTTTAATGATGTGTTGATGAGTTTTACTAAGTTTAGATAATGTGTTAAACCTTGAGGTGTTGTTTTATGATAAGTTTTTCAATGTGTTGAGCATGAGACGTTGGCATCATGATTTTCCATGTTTACATGCCTATTTTCATGTTTTCAGTACGTGGTATATTTATATACATGTGGTATAGTTTTAATTTTACCTCATGATCTGGATATAAATGATTCTTATATCATAACATTATAAGCATGTAAATAGTGTAGTTATCTACCTGCTTACATTATTGCCTTACTGAGCAAGTTGTGCTCACCCTTTCACTTTTCACCCCTACAGAGCATTCACAATAGTTGAAAACGGGTAGAGACTGCATTCCTTGTTATTCGGTACTTCCCATCACGAATCAGGTATACACATTGTACAATTTTGTATCTGAACATGCAAAAGCACGATACTGTACATGGATGGAATATCGAGGATGTAAACCTATGTAAATACAGCTATGAATGTAATTAGTTAAAGTCAAAGGACAATAGACCTTAATATGTAAATGTGATATGGAAATGGGTGTTAAGTTAAGTAACATGACAGGAGGGACTAATGTTGACTCATAGCCCAACTGTTAGTAGTGAAACTGTTTACAACGAGTAAGGAAATGAAAAAGCGAAAAATTTGTAGTGATTTTTAGGAAAAAGAGGTCGTGACACTTTTTTTTGTGCCAAATGTATAAATCAAATAAATTTTAATGATGGATGAAGTTTTTGAGAATAACAATTGTCCTGCATAGCAAAACAATTATCTAGCATAAGTGTTTTGCAGAGCAGATGCTTATCTACACAATTGCCTAACAAAGTGGCTACCTAAAAAAGTTTCTTATATGTTATGTTGCCCCTTACATAGAAATTTCTTTAGAGAAGAAATATTTTATGCATAAGACAAATAAAGTTTACTCAAATATGAAAAGAGGATATATAAAAGAAATGAGAATAAGTGAAAACAAGTGTTTCCCTAAAATTTTAGAATAAATGAGAAGAGTGTTGGCATAAAATTTTGGGAAAATGTAAAAATATGTAATAATAGTGAGGAATGTTTCCCTAAAATCTTAATAATTGGTGAGAAGTATTTCTCTAAAATATATTTTAGGAAGAAGTAAGGAGGGCTCTTCTCTAAAATTTTGGGAACAATGAGAACTTTTCTCTAAAATTTTGGGAAGAAGTAAAGAGAGCTCTTCCCCAAAATTTTGAAAACAAGTAGAAAGAGCTCTTCTCTAAAATTTTAGGAACAGGTGAGGAGTGTCTTTCCATAAAATTTTGGGAAACAGTAAGGAGAGCTCTTCCCCAAACTTTTGGGAAGAAGTAAGGCAAGCTCTATCCCTAAAATTTTCGGAAGAAGTAAGGAAAGCTTTTTCGAAAAATTTTGGGAACAATTAAGGAGTGCTTGTCACATCCTAAGGAACACGACATCACTATCACTTATTATGGAAACATAGCTATTGTGGCTATGTTTGTCGTGCTAGTACAGTCCTATAATCATATTGTGCATTCATCTATGCAATATCAATTTAAGACACCTTGCCTAGGGTCCCAATCATATATTTAAATCAAATTTGCGATCAAAAACAATTTCGATAGAGTTTTCGCGTAAATGCGTATTTTCCCTCTATCAGTCAATACAGTAAAACAACAAAAAAATATTCAATAGTAGTTAATTCAAAACTTAATAAGCAGTTATCTATAACACTTCTATATCTATTTCCCACAATATTTTCATAATTTTCGGAGTTCATCTTGGGCTTCAGAAAATTGTACAACGAAATAATATATTAATTCATTATTTATAACACTTGATAAATAATTGATGCATTTACATTCCAATAACCTGAGTTTCGATAATATAAACATTCATACACTTAGTACACATCCTAACTTAGAAACTGGTAAAATTTTGTCTGAAAAGAAAATAATTATATAGTTAAATGTATACCGATAAATGTGACGCCTGGAAGCACGAAAAACAAGGCAAATTTAAAACTTTTTCACATCCATTCATAATTAAGGGTGTAATCCTGTGCAGTGTCATACATCATAATACATATGTTACCAAACTTTCACCTCAGGATCTCATCATCTCATAGTTATATTTCATACCATATACATTACTCAACTCAAGGTGAATTAATCCTAATACATCCCATACATCATTGTACATCAAGTGTCTGTAAATAGAACTTTAGTCTGGGTACATGAAATGATAAAATATACCTCAATAAAATATATATATATATGGCCTGGATCTCAAGTCCTCCACTAGCCGGTACTACGTACGTCGCAGGAAAACTCTCTTCACTTGAAGAAATCTAGGGGGGAGGGAAGATAAAACAGGGTGAGCTTCTAAATTGCTCAGTAAGGGGTTAAGAGACTCATTTATAAAATAATGATTTGCACAACACAATCATTTTGTTTTGTGGGTGAAAACCCAATAAACTCAGTAGAAAAGTGTATCATGAAGAATTAAAACATCATCTCAACTCATTTCTCAAAGCTCATGTAGAAACATGATAATAAATGGGTCCAACCATGGTTACAAGTAGTTACAAGCATATGGAAATTAGGATGCGATAATGGCTTTTCTCATAAAAACGTGATAAAAATTACTGCATGTAGTAATGCACGTCGCGCAGCCACCAGACACAATCTCATGTGTATAAAAAGGAGACTAGACAATAAAACTCATATAAAAACTCATCATGGCACATCAAAACGATTGAACTCATCCCCTAGGCGAACATCCCCAATCGAGGGATTTTGACGACAATAATACACCCATGGCCAAGGTTCGCTGTAGACTTGATCAGAGTCGTAAAGTTGTCGGTCTTACATGCTATCAAAGCACGACTCGGTCTTACATGCTATCAGAGCAATGCCACCCATCGCTGCCGTGGAGCGGGGTCATCTCACGTTACCAGAACAGAGGAGTCAGTCTTACGTGCTGCTAGAGCACAACCCGGTCTTACATGCTACCAGAGCAAAGCCCGATGTGTATTCAACATGACACGCCTAAGTCTCAGTAATAGCCATTATCAAATAAAACCATTTTGCCTTCACGTAGCGCTCATAATGGTTTTTCTCATAAAACTCATCTCAAAACTGTTTTGTACTCAACACAAAACATGTCAAAATAGAGGTCAAACCGGCAAAACCACGCACACATTTCTCAAATCTCAGTAGGCCTTAACGTAGAGCCCAAATCACTTTTCACATTTTATGTCACGACCCAAAACTACCCAAAAATCAAAGTAAATTTTTTGCGTTTTGTTATTTTTATTTCATACTTATCTATCCTCCGAATCGTGACCACACTCCACTAACAATTAGGCTGTGCGTCAATGCCAGTCTCACCAAATTAATTCTTTCTCAGTCATTTATAAATGTTTACAATATTTATACATCCCCTAAAGTTACTTACAAACATGTTACTGTGCTATGCTTATTTAGATACAATTTGTACAAGTGTATATACCTTAAATGATGGGCAGCAGCGGATATCCGAAATCCAGTACTCAGTCGCCTCAACATCTACCGGAGATTATCTGTGTGAGAAAATGAAAGGGGTGAGCACATCAAGCTCAGTAAGGCAATCCTATGAACAAGTAGGTAACCATACTACCTACATGAACGTGGTGTCATGCATAAACCACCCTTTCTCCACACATTTCAAAACTGATGCTATGATTCATGATGTCATGTAAAACAAGTTTGCATGGAAAATTCAACATGCAACTATTTCAAATCATTTCTTTCTCATTTAAAATTTCACAACAAATCCAAGACTCAACCCATCCCTCGGGTGGTCCTGACTCACACAAAACCATGAAAATCAGTTTACATCACACATGGGTTTAAAAAAGCATGGAAATAATCATCATGCACATTTGATTTAAAACCCAGTTTTGATCTCATCAAAATCGTCAACATGCTAGACTAGGCAACATCTGTATATCGGTAATAACCAGGACTATGGCCGTATGTTCTCGTGAGCCCCTCTGCTACACAGATCCTAGTGTGCGGGGTCTCACCCTAATCGGGAATCGCCCGAGAGGTGGGTCAATCCAACCCGTCAGTCTTATCTGATCCCATGCATCCGAAGATACCGTATCCGAAGATACCCCGTATCTGAAGATACCGTATCCGAAGATACCCCGTATCCGAAGATACCACACAGTACATCGTACTCCGTGGACCCATATCATATCTCTATACTCATGCCATGTCTCAAAACGTACGTGCGAGCCTATTTAATGGGTGACACACAGTCTACCCGACTCTCCAAGCACGGCTCATCGCATGTTTTCATAAAAATCAGTGGGGGGTGCGAGCGATGCTCCAGCACTCTCATCAATTCAAGTAAAACTAGTGCGAGCTAAGCTCTAGCACTCTCATCAAATCATGTAGAAAATCTGGTGCGAGTTAGACTCTAGCACCCTGTCACGAAAATCATGTAAACTTTGGTGCGAGTTAGACTCTAGCACCGTGTCACGAAAATCATATACAACCTGGTGCGAGTTAGACTCTAGCACCGTATCACGAAAATCATGTAAAATCAAGTGCGAGTAAGACTCCAGCACCAATGCATGTAAAACTCTAGTGCGAGCTCTCGCTCCAGCACTAATATGTGTCTGTGCGTACAAATATGTCTGGTACAGGAATGTAAAAGTATACCTTTCTGCGTGTACAAAAAAAGTAGCCTATGGTAGCTCTTCCCACGAGCCTACGTCGTATACGCGGTAGGGAGCGTCTATAGATACACTGCAAATGATCTGAAGGTAGAGGGGTGAGCTTTTGGGGAAAAGCCCAGTAAGATAGTACTATTAAGACAGTTCTGACATAGAAAAGTATTTGAAATTGTTCATGGAACGAAACTTAATGTAATACAAAAATTTCCATTTCATGTATAAACGTCAGAAAGCATGCGTGTCAATAAAACCATTAACATGCTTAACCATTTTACAACTTTTCATAAACATTTCGCAAATCATATCGTAAACATTTCATACGTATTTCATAATCATTTCGTAAACATTTCATGAATATTTCATAATTGTTTCGTAAACATTTCATGCATATTTCATAATCGCTTCGTAAACATTTCATGCATATTTCATAATAATTTCGTAAACATTTCATGCATATTTCATAATCATTTCGTAAACATTTCATGAATATTTCGTATTCATGAATATTTCGTAATCATGAAAACACATATTCATTCATCATAGTTGATTTTTCATAATCAAATCGAGGAGACTAGGCTATAACTAAGTAATGCGATACGTGTCATTCTCTGCGGAGAGTCATCATACCTATGGCCATGGTAAGGGGGGCTGTAGAATGGATCAGGTTCGTACAACAATAATAATTATAGACATGGGTAGTATCTTCTTATTTCTTATCATATACTAGCACATAGCTAAGGCACGGGCACCTGTGGCACTCACCGTGCGGGGAACATTCATCCGTGCTGCGCAGGCACGAGATACTACCAAAACATCATCGTAAACCACAAGTAGCACGACATCTCCACAAAGGTTGAGTCAAGTGCTAAAGGGGCCAACGTACCGGCACCCTAAGTGGTGTAGCCGGAACACCACAAGTAGTAACCATGCATGAAGCCTATAGTCTCAAAACAGAGTTTTCAAAATCTTTCTTGGGTTTTATAACCCATAAACTCATATCGAGTAATAACATCGAATTTCCTTGAAATTTGAAACTCTTACATAAAACAGAAAGATTGTGTGGCACTTTGTTCCCGTAGGACTCAAGAGGTGGCCCCCATAATCCCCTTTCGAAAACAATTTCTTTTCTTAAATACTTTTGAAATTGTCGAAGTTTCTTTAACAATATGGATATAAAAACATAAATAAATGTAAAACATCCATACACTTCATACTTTAGGAAATTCATTTCACAGCATGGAAAGTACTCAGGAAATATTTCGATGAATTTAAAACATGCATCGTAAACAGTTTCACAAGTATGAAAGCATTGATAAATCACTTCGAATCATATGCTCTTTCATAAAATCATTTATTGGTGACACAAATATGCATTATCAGAACTAAGTTAAATAATACCCCTTACCTCGATTTATCGGATATCCCAAATTCGAATGGTGACGCCTCCTAGTACCTCCTTTAATCCCTTCTACAATCACCTACACCGAAATTGTACACTTAGCACCCTATTCATGCGAATTGTCCGAATTGCATTAACATCGGAACCTATTGTCACTATTGCATGTGTATGTATTATTGTATATATACTTAGACCAACACGCACGTTTATATATTCCTTTACTATTTATATATTTGTACCTACAAGTATTAACGTATACCTTTTATCATATACATCCACATGTATATACGCATAAATATATATATATATATATATATATATATATATTCCTATATGTATATATATATATATATACTTTTTATTGTTTTCATGTTTCCTTATCTCATATATATATATATATATATATATATATATATATATATACATTCTTTGTATATACATATATATACTTCTATTTGTTTTCATCTTTCCCTATCTCATATATATACATTCTTTGTATATACATATACTTGCACACATTTACCTTTCACACCCCCCACATGTATATGCACCTAAATATATATATATATATATATATATATATATATATATATATTATCATTATTTTTTATTTTTCCTTATCACCTATGCATACATTTTTTTTGTACAAATACTAACATACCCAATTCATTATATACACCTATATGTATATGTACCTAAATAAATAGATATACTTATATATATATATATATATATATATATATATATATATATATATATCTTTATATATATATACACACTCCTATACATGTATATATATATATATATATATATATATATATATATATATATATATATTAATATTGTTTTTTCATTTTTTCTCCTTATCTCAAATACACACATATTTGCCTACTCCTCATCATTTTGATTTTTGCCAAATTAAATCTACACTAAACATGCTTGTATTTCAATCTAAATGTACATGTATATTAAATATACTCATAAACATAAATATACCCTTTTACCTTTTTCTATTTCCTTTTTCTTCTTTCCTCTTTTTTTTTCTCTTTTCTTTTCTCCTTTCTCAGTTCCAGCCCCTCTTCTTCACGGTTTCTCCTGTTTGCTCTCGGTTACTGCCTCCATTTCCAGTCTTCTTCTTCCCTTTAGTTCTACTATCCCTTCAACCTCGATTCTTTTTCCTTTTCCTCCTCTCTTGCCTCTGTTCCAACCCTCATTTCCAGCTTCATTTTTTTTCTGCTTCTCATTTCTCCTTCTTCCTCAACCTCCCCTGTACACCCTCGGTTCCAGCTTCATTTTTTTTCTGCTCCTCCTCTTTTTTGTCTCGGTTTCCAGCTCCCAATTTGGCCTCCTTCTCCCACGGTTCTGCTATCTCTTCAGCCCCTGTTTTGTTCCAGATTTTCCTGCTCTCGGTGCTGCCTTCGATCTCTCTCAACTCTCGGTTCCCAGCTTCAGTTTCTTGCTGGTCCTCTTCCTCTGTTTGACCCCCCTGTTCCTAGCTTCAGTTCTCGATTTCTACCTTCCTGCTTCTGTTGCTTCTGCTTTGATCGATTCTGTTCTGTTTTCCTGTTTCCCATCGGTCTCCCCTCTTCTTTTCTTTTTTTTGTTCTTCTCTCTTCCTCCCGGCCAGCAGTCCCTCTTCCTTTCTCCTTTCTCCTTTCTCTTCTTTCCATCCCTCTTCTTTCCTTTCCTCTTCTCCCCAGCCGATCAGCCCTTTTTCTTTCCTTTCTTTTCCTTTTCTTCTTCCTCGACAGGGTCAACTTCCTTCCTTCTTTCTTTTTCTTTCTCTTTTCTTCTTCCTCGCCGACCCAGATCTTCTTCTCCAGCCGATCACCTCTCCTCCCTTTCTCCTCTTCTTTTTCTTTTCTTCTGCTCTTTTTTTTCTTCCCGCCCAACTCTTCTTTCTCTGTTTATGTTTTCCCCCTTTTGAAAACATAGCAGACAGAATTGGCTTTTCTAAGCCAATTCCGTACATGATAGGTTATACATATGTATTAATTATATATAATATATTAATATATATATATATATTATATTAGTATATGTATATTATATATTATTTGTTTTATTTATTTTGTATTGTTATTATTTTTTTTTTTGTATGTTTGTCTTTTTGTTTCATGTTTGTATTATTGTTTTGTATTCATCTCATTTCCTTTTATTTTACTTCATCATTTTTATTTATTTATTTGTTAATACTATATATTAAATACTATACACTAAATAATATATATATATATATGCTTTATATATTATTATTATTTTCTATAAATGTAAAAAATATATGTATATATATATATATATATATATATATATATACATATTCACCTATGTATATATCAACATATATACATTTTCTTATATAATTTATCCAAAAACATAATACCATGCCTTCCATGAAATTTTCCTTATTCCAAAAATGAAATAGTATCGGGACTCCATCATTCTTCATAAATTCTCGATACAAGTGTTTTACATCAACAATTTTCCATTTAACAAATTAAAATTCTCTAACCCCTCTATACTCACATTCGTCTTATCACTCTTTGTATCTTCGGGTTCCCCATTATTCATGGGCTTCTCAGTTCCTATAGTCTTCGAGCCCTACAACGAATATTCACACTTCCATTAATATATATTATTTCCATTTTTTATATAATTAAATTAACGTAGAAAATTTGTGGGGTTTACAACAACTTTTCTTCTTGCCACAACCTCCGATTCGAATGTAAATGAGCGATTTGAAGGAGAGAGAAAGTTAGGTTTTTCAAAAATGGCGATTTGGGGAGAGAGAGATCGATTTCCAAAAAAAAAAGGGTCCTTATATAGGCAGAAGGTAGGAGATCGATCTGGTCCTTGATTAGATTGATCTCTCTTTGAATTTGGGAATGTTTTGGGCCAATTTTATGCCTAGGAGATCGATCTGTCATGGGGTGAGATCGATCTCTTAATTGCTTCATGAGATCGATCTGCTCCTTGAGGAGATCGATCTTCTGTTTACTGAAACATTTTGAGATCGATATTCTGTTTACGAAAACATTTTGAGATCGATCTTCTTGCCTATGAGATCGATCTGCCTATCAGTTCTTGTACATTTTCTACATTCTGGAGCCATGAGATCGATCTCTCATCCTTGGAGATCGATCTCTCATCCTTGGAGATCGATCTGACCTTCACAGATTGTACTGCTGCTGCATCATTTTGCAGAAAACTCAATGTAGAACTTCCCAAAATTTACCCTATAGACCATATTTCAATCCATACACATTCAAGACTTAAAGACATCATTTCCTTATACCTCATCATATTTAAAACTTGTGTGTACATATACATATCATAATTACATACACAAAATTACAATTCTCATAAATGGGGTATACAAAATTCACAGTTCTCACAATAAATGTGATGCAAGAGTTCCAAAGTCAGAAACTTCGGTACCAAATACTACTATCGATCAAAATTAACTCTGCAATTGACCTGTGATGGAAAAAAGAGAGGGTGAGCTTTGGGGAAGCTCAATAAGCCAACCACACAAGTGCAGAATTAACCAAAACGAAAATAATTGTTTAAGTAAAATGCATGATGTACAAATCACATTCCGAAATCAATTATCATGTCAAAAGTTCATATCTTAAATTAGAGTCTTTCAATAAATCACATCTAGTTGGGTTTGAAACTAGAATCCTATTTAGACACTGTCAAGTCTTTCAGGCATAGAGGTATTTTGAAATACCTCAATTGACCATCAAACCTGACTACCTTGAATGAAATACGATACACATGAGTTCAAAATACGATAACATATTTAAATGCAGAAAACCAAGGTTTAATGCATCTTCAGAAGTCATAATCTCTTATGTATCAAATTTCTTAAACCGAACATTTGCATCAAAAAACATTTCACTACACATTTCCCATATACTTTCACAAGGTTCAGTAAACCGAATCAAAGACATATAGTTCGATAAAATTCGTATCATGTTTATATATCAGAAAATAATTCTGAAACCATATAGTTCGATATATTATTCATAAAGTTTGATGATTGGATCATACGAATATAGGCAAAGTCAACAAGTATATCCCAGTAAAGACTTTCCTATTATAGCTATCAATAAGCCAAAACTACCTTGGAAACTAAGGTGTTACCTACGGTTATAGATCTAAAAGTCTTCAGTCCTAGTGATCAGCCAGAACTAGAACTTGTCACGACAAGTCAGACAAGCTAAACTGCCCATATAAGAGTCGTAAACTCAAGGCTGTCTCTATATGCTCTATCGAGAATAACATAGCTAGAACTATAAGACCTGATATTTTCGAGTGCATTTAAAAATGCAAAAATGACTTAAATGGTATTCCCAAAAATGTGCAAGGGTAAAACGGTTAAAAGATCGAAACCCGGTATAATTTCGACAAGAAAATTTAATTAAAAATAGGGATTTGAGAAATCTTGATCAATAACGAAGAAAAATTAAATTTCGGATTAAATTGATCAAGATATGAATTTATTGGAACAAACAAAAATTTTCGTATCGAAAAATAATCCCGAAAATAATCAAAAAATATACCGGAAAGATAAAATCGGACTGAGAAATTCATTTACGAATTAAATGAATTTAATATGAATTTTTGAGATTTTATTATTATTTAAATGAATAAAATAATAATTTGTAAAGATATTTTGGATTTTTAATATTAAAATATTATTAAAAATAATTTATAAGTAAATGAAAAAAAAATGAAATTGGAAAGAAATCTGGAAAACGAAACAGAAACCAAAAGGGAGAAACGAAGTCGAACCAGAGGACCGATCCTCTGCACCGTCGAGCCTTGGCCATCGGACCAGCACGAGGCGGCAGCCGACGGCGAGACCGGCACGGTGGGAGTGCCTGAGAGGCACCACGCGCGCCGGTGACGCCTGACGGAGGAGATCGACGGAGGGGAGGCCGAAAAGGGGGAAAGGCCATCGGCGGCCATCGGCGCCGTTTCGAGCCACCCCGATGGCCGACGAAGGACGCACAGGCGCAGCCGAGCCGAACGGCATCAGAATCGTGCTCGAAACCGGTCAGACGACGCCGGAACGAGGAAAGGATGCCTGAACCGGTACGACCGGTTCAGCGCAGTGACATTATGTTGAACCAGACCGGATCGATTCAGCCAAAAAGAAAAGGAAAAAAGGAAGAAAAAGAGGAAAAATTAGGAAAAATTCTAGTGATGCAATCGAGTTTCAGGTAAGTCGGTAAGCGGTCGAATTGACTGATTTAATTTTTAGAATATTTAATTTGTTAAATAATCGACTAAAAGTTTACCCGAAAATATATTTAATTGTGTAGCTCAACAATTGGCATTCATCGAGAGCTCGAGACAGCCTCGATTTGTGTACGATCATGGAATAACGAGTAAGTGACCCTTATTTATGACAATTTTATATCGTTATGCGTGATTGATATTTAACGCATAAATTACGGATTTAATTTTCAAATTAAATGAATTAAATTCTGGAAAATTGGATAAATTGTCGTAAATACTAAATTGAGATATCTGAGAATTTAGAACGAGGCTAAATAAATTAATGATGGACCCAATGAGCCCAATAGGCCTCGATAAAGTGTGGTAAATGGGCTTAAGGCCGATTAAGGCTCATTATGGTGCAATCGGGCCCAATATGGGTAAACGGGCCCAATGATTTAAATTAAGCCCAGAAAATATGAGATACAATTAATTGTATTGTATTTGACCTGATGAATGTGTATCCGTAGTTCCGGAGATTGGATTCGGAGCAAATCGGACTGCGTGACGAGACATCAATGGAAATGTCAGACTGTACAGAAAATGAGGTAAGGGAATTGTGTGAGTAGCTAGAGGTAGCTACGCGTATTTTAATAGTTTTCTGTACACTGATTATGTATGTATACACGGTTATAGTATAATGATCCTAAAAGTGGTTTAAATGATTTTCAGGATCGAAATAGGTGAAAAGACTATTTTATCCCTATTGAGGGAAGTTCACCTAAGGATGGTGAAAGCATGACATGCATGAAATGCATGATTTAAGGAATTTTTTGAGTTAAAGAATTTTATTGATTGTAATCAAAGCAAATCGATAGATTGGCCAAAAACTGCATAAATTTCACAAGATAACACTACGTAGGTGTTATTCATATTTAAATAGAATTTCTTTGGAAATAGGCCAACTATCAAGTTTATATAGAAATAGATAGTGCCGACACGTAGTTCGCACTATATCTGCGTTTGTGAATGTGCATAAATGTGCTGGAGCGGTTGCTCGCACCTACTTGTGTGACATCATATGCATGAAATGTGCTAGAGCATGGTGCTCGCACTGATTTTTATTATTGTGAAATGAGAGCTGCTGGAGCCTAGCTCGCACTCTGTTTTGACATGTTTTGATTTGTTTTGACGTGGTATGCATAAAATGGTGTTGGAGCAATTGCTCGCACTAGTTTTACTGATTTAATATGCATGAGAGGTGCTGGAGCTTAGCTCGCATCCTGTTTTGATTTAATTATACATGAAGCCGTGCTGGAGTGTAACTCGCACGAGATTTGATTTAGTTATGCAAAAAGTCGTGCTGGAGTGTAACTCGCATGAGATTTGATTTACTTGAGTATTCATTTGTGCTGGAGCGATGCTCGCACAAAGTTTTATTTGGTTTTATAATTCATTTGAATGTCGTACTGGAGTTTTTCTCGTACGAGGTTTTCACTGAATTTTTATACCTATCCGTACTAGAGCATTGCTCGTACGTGGATTTTACTTGAATTTATAATCATTTTAAGTCGTACTGGAGCGCTGCTCGTACGCAGATTTCATTGATTTCTATGAAACCGTGCTAGAGCTTCACTCGCATGAGGTTTTCTGATATCATGAATATGCATGGAGCCGTGCTAGAGCTTCGCTCGCACAGGGATTTATATAACATGCATATAGCCGTGTTGGAGCCTCCTGTAGACTGTGTGTCACAGTAAGATGATATGCTCACACGTGCATTCTGAGACAGAGATGATTTGGGTGGATAAGACCTACTACAGGCTATAAGACCCACTTTGTATGTATTTGTTGCTATATTCCTTATGATTCATGTGATGTATACTTCCATATATTCATTGAATCATAATAAGAGCATTGATTGAATTAAATTTGTAAAGAAGAATAAAATGGAATATCGTTGAACGTCGGAAGAAATTAAATACGAGCCGAATTGGCCACAGAACAAACGAAAATGATCAAAATGAAGTTAACCAAAAATTCAAAATTAAAATAAGAAAAGATGGGGGATGTATGAAGGAAAGTCAGGTTAAATTGGTTCCGAAACAAGAGCAGGGGTAAAATGGTCAAAATATTAAAATTCGGTATTAAGGCGATAAGAAAATTTTAATTAAAAAAATAAGGATGTAAGATATCTTGATCGATAATGAGGAAATTATACAATTTTGAGTCAATTGATCAAGATCTGAAATTTTTAAAAATATCGAAAAGTTACCCGGAACAATATCTCAAAAATACGAAAGAATAATATCGAAAAATGGAGAAAAATGAATTTAATAAATTAAATTAAATTAAATAAATTAAATTAGAATAAAATAATGTAAGTTGTAGATATTTTGGAATATTGTAGAGTATTTTAATGAATAGTATAATAATAAAATAGTTTATAAATAATAATAATAATAATAATAATAATAATAATAATAATAAAAGGAATCTGAAAACAAAAAAAATAAGAGAAGAAAATCGGGATAAACCCGAAACGGAAAAAAAAAACCGAAGGACCGTGAGAACCCGTGACCACCGAAGGAGCACCGGCGATCCTTGACCGCCGACGAGCAGCCGAGGTGCAAGAGGAGAGACCGGCGATCTTCAGGGCACCAGAAACGCGCCATGTAGTGGCCGGATGACGCCGATCGGAGCTAAGGAAAATCCGAGAGGAAACGGGCTGATTTCCGGCGAACCACCCTGACTGGGCTTGAACGGAAGCCACCGACGTGTTCAGGGGAAGGAGCTGATTCTTTTGAGACTGGTATTGGCCGACAAGACCGCCGAAAACGCCGGCGACGGTAAAGTGGCAGAAACGGCACCGTTTGGCTGGAAGGAAAGGGAAGGAAAATAAGGGAAAAGCAAGGAAAGAGGAAAGGAAAAGAAAAGAAAAGAAAAGAAAAGAAAGGAAAGGAAAAAGGAAAGAAATTCACCAGGGACGACTCGAGATTCGGGTAAGTCGACCGAGGGTCGAAATTGACCTATGGGTAAATTCTGGAAATTTATTTAATATTTTATTTAATGGAAAATAATCCGGATTTACCTAATTGTGCAGCTTTTCGACAGAGACCGAACGAGAGCCGATTTAGCTCTGATTTTTGTACCCCGCATCGTATCGGGTAAGTACATTTTAATTTCGGCAATATGAGTTCTTTAAATACAGAATTTTAATTATTTTACGGAATTATGGATTAATTTCGCATAGAAAGGAATATTTTTCGGAGTTGTAATGTAATTGCCATAAATGGTATACGGGCTATCCAATGGGTTTGGAACGAAACCCGATAATTATTAGTAAGCTGCATAAGCCCGGTATACCCGAAGAAGGGAATTAATAAATATAAAATGGGCCGAGACCCAATAAGGTAGATAGGGCCCAATACTTTAAAGTTGGTCAGTAAATGCGATATACTGATCAAGATAATTGAATTGACCTCAACTGTGTGGTTATATGCAGTTACGTACATTTGGTTGGCGCGCATTTGGGCCGAGAGGTTCGGCATCATCGAGACAGGTTAAGTCTGCGCACGATTCCAGGTAAGGGAAATTTACGAACTGCTAGAGATAGCTTTACGAATTTTCGACGCCATTTACAGTCTTTTAAATTGTACGAAGGGTCTAGATTTGAGATAAAAATTTTAGGGCCCCGGATGGGCAAATTACCAAAATACCCTCGTTAAGGGTAAAATTCCAAATTTTAGGAAAAAGTGTAAGGAGCAAGAACAAAGGGTCCCTGCTCGTTTTTAAAGTATTTTGGTACATGCATGAGTAGGTCGGCTAACTTTGAAATGAAATTGCACAACATTTCATATCTTCAACAAGTGTTGATTTTCGTTGAAATCGATTTGAGAAATGTAGCCGCCTACGTGACTTTTCAGAAATGTGACGTGCTAGAGCTTAGCTCGCACTAGTTTTACTTGATTTTATGAGAGTGTTGGAGCACCGCTCGCACTATTTTTCTAAGATCATACGATGAGCCATGTTTGGAGCAGCGGGTGACTGTGTGTCACACCGATTAAATAGGCTCGCACGTGCGTTTAGAGACATGGCATGAGTATGCAGATATGATATGGGTCCACGGAGTACGTTGTACCGTGCAAGTAGCATGGAGTACGCTGTACCGTGTGGCATCTTCGGATGCATGGTATCTTCGGATACGTGTGGCATCTTCAGGTGCGTGGTATCTTCGGATACGTGTGGCATCTTCGGGTGCGTTACGTATGGCATCTTCGAATGCGTGGTATCTTCAGATACGTGTGGCATCTACGGATGCGAAGGGTCGGATAAGACCGACGGGATGGAGTGACCCACCTCCCGGGCGGTTCCCGATCATAGTGAGATCCCGCACACTAGAATCCGTGTGGCAGAGGGACTCCTGAGGACACATGGCCATAGTCCTGGTTATTATCGATATACAGATATTGCCTAGTCTCGTATCCCGTATATTTACGTTTTCTGATATTGATGGTTTTGAGAAACACAATTTTGTGGATTTTGTGTGAGTTAGGGCTACCCGAGGGAAGGGTTGAGTCCTGATCTTGTTACGGAATTTTAAACAAAAAATAACGATTTAAAAGATATGCATGTTAAGTTTTCATGCTTTTTGGGCTTACGTGTGAAATATTTTACATGACATCATATCATAGCATATGTTTTGGAAATGTGTGGAGAAGGGGTGGTTTATGCATGGCACTATGTTCATGTAGGTTGTATTGTTATCTACTTGTTCGTAGAATTGCCTTACTGAGCTTGATGTGCTCACCCCTTTCATTTTCTCACACAGATTTCTTCCAGTAGATTGGGAGGCGACTGGGTACGGCATTCTAGTTGTTCGCTGCTGCCTATCTTTTGAGGTATATACACGATTTCATATGTTTCTTGTATCTAAATAACATGAGCACAATACTATATTTTATATGACACTGGGATGTATAGAGTGGGTATAGATATGTAAAGAAATCAAAGAAGTTTAGTGTAGTATATGTGAACTTTTATTTAAATTAAATTGTGCACTAATTGTAAATGTATGGAGAGGATATGGGCACTGACATACAGTCCAATTATTGGTTATGGTTGGTCACGATCAGAGGTAAGTATGAAATAATAATACGCGAAAAATTTACTCTGATTTTTGGGTAGTTTTGGGTCGTGACAATAAAGGTGGTATCAGAGCGGAATTGGTCTGATGTATGTCAGTGTCAATAATTAGGAATTACATCCCTGTGTTATTGTGCTTGGTTAGATACAATCGTGTATATTGAGATGGGTTTTAATTAAGAAATGGTTGTGAATGCAGGATTATAGGCAAGATGCCTGTTACTCGTCGCGGTAGAGGAGGTCGGGCACGAGGCAGAGGCCATAGAGGTAGGCCTGCGACTGATAGACGTGCCGAGTTACCTCATGAGACTCAGGAGGAGGCTGAGGTAGAGACCGGGGTAGAGCATGCCCCATAGGGTCCAACAGAGAGAGATACTACAGAGCAGGGTACTGCAGAGAGGGATACTGCAGAGAGATCTGCTGAGGCGATTGAGGCGCATTTCGCTAGGATAGAGCGGAGCCTCGAGATGCTTATAGAGTTGGTTTCGCAGTCAGTACAGGGAGTTAGAGGTGGACAGGGTGATGCTGGACAGGCAGCTACTCCTGATGCGCCTGCTCAGCCAGTTCAGGATACATAGACTCCTACACCCCCACCGATCCAGGACATGGATTCTCCTGTTGCCCCACACCAGAGTATTAGAGATTGGGGTTACAGTTGCGATATGAACAGACTGCGACAGTTCCAGAAGTTCGGACCGTCAGCATTTAGCGGGGCGAAGGACCCAGTGGTAGCTAAGGATTGGTTGAGCCAGATGGAGAAGCTATACGGGTTCTTCGAGTGTACCCCTACGGAGATGGTGGCATTCGCTGCTTTTATGTTTAGGGGATCAGCGGAGCATTGGTGGAAGTCCACCAGACTGATTCTCAGAGCTAGACATACCATGATTAGCTGGGAGATATTTTTGGAGGCCTTTCGGAGGCAGTACGTCCCAGATACAGCGCAGCGAAAGCTGCAGTCTGAGTTTTTAAACCTGACCCAGGGGAGTCGATCGGTAGATGAGTATGAGACGAGGTTCATCTCCTTGGGCAGATACGATCCGGACACCATGAGTAGTGAGACTAAGAAGGTCCGGAGATTCATTGATGGATTGAGGCCAGCGATCAGATCTAGATTGGTCCCTTTGGCTATTCCAACTTACGAGGAGGCAGTGAGTAGGGCGCAGTTGATTGAGCAGGATTTTGAGAGGACTGCCTCAGAGTTTGGGAAGACTGGCAGCAGACATAGAGAGGGGAAGAGACCAGTGGGAGATAGAAGGTCTGGTTATAAAGGGGGCAGACAGTTGATTAGGAAGAGGTCGAGGATAGAAGAGATTCGGGAGAGGCCAACTAGACCTCCAGTTTATCCGGCCATTTCTTCTGCTCCACAGAAAGGTATTGTGATAGGTGGGCTACGACCTACGACTGAGAGATGCAGTAGGTGTGGTAGATATCACGGTGATAGACCCTGGTTTGGTCCTACAGTGGTATGCTATAGATGCAGGAAGCCCAGGCATGTGAGCAGAGATTGTCCCGAGATAGTTGAGAGTGCCACTCAGAAGGGCAAGGGTTCAGAGAGGGCTTCTGGTGATACATCTGCGCCGCGGAGGAAAGCGACAGCGGCAGAGAAGGGGAAGCAAGCAGTTGGTACAGGGTGAGTGCATGCTCTTGACCAGGATACAGCGGATCGGTCAACAGATGTGGTGAAAGGTACTATTCTGATCCATGATTTAGAAGCATATGTGTTAATAGATCCTGGTTCTATGCATTCATTTGTATCACCGTTGTTTGCATTTAAATTATGTAATTATGTGAAACCTACCCCTCTGAGTAGAAAGCTATCTATAATGACACCCATGAACACTAGCCAATAAGTGGAGTATGTATTGAGCGATTGTGAGCTGAAATTAGGTGGTAGAGTGATGACAGCCAATCTAATCTTGATGCATATGAGAGATTTTGATGTAATCCTAGGAATGGATTGGTTGGCTGCTCATCGAGCTGTTTTAGATTGTTTTGCCAGAACAGTCACGTTTCATACTCCAGAAAAATGTATTGTGCAATTTCCTTGAAGTAAATGAGAATGAGAATTTTATAAGAGTATGAATGAATGACGTACTAATTTGGTGGATAATGTTGTGAATGTTATATTGCGTACGTGGTAGATACGGCTATGGCACGTCCGGAATTGACAGACATTCCAGTAGTCAGAGAGTTTTCAGATGTCTTTCCGAATGAGTTATCAGGGTTACCGCCAGTGAGGGAGACAGAGTTCAGTATTGATATGACACCCGGTACAGAGCCGATATCTAGACCGCCATACAGGATGGCTCCAGTTAAGTCAGAGGAGCTGAGAAAACAGTTACAGGAACTGTTAGAGAAGGGGTTCATCAGACCGAGTGTGTCACCATGGGGAGCACCGGTTCTGTTTGTTAGGAAGAAGGATGGGAGCCTTCGGTTGTGTATCGACTATCGATTATTGAACAAGGCTACCATCAAGAATAAGTACCCCCTTCCGAGGATTGATAATCTACTAGATCAGCTACGGGGAGCACAGGTCTTTTCCAAGATTGATCTGAGATCTGGGTACCATCAGTTGAGAGTTCGGGATGGAGACGTACCCAAGACAGCTTTTCGCACCCGTTATGGTCATTTTGAGTTTATGGTTATGCCATTCGGGTTGACGAGCGCTCCCGCAGCTTTTATGACATTGATGAATGAGGTGTTTCGACCTTATTTGGATCAATTTGTGATTATCTTCATCGATGACATACTGGTTTATTCGAGGTCCAGAGAGGAGCATGAGCAGCACCTGAGGATTGTATTGCAGACCCTCCATGAGAAGCGTTTGTATGCTAAGCTCAGTAAGTGTGACTTTTGGCTTGAGCAGATCTCCTTCTTGGGACATATTGTGTCGAGGGATGGTGTGTCAGTAGACCCATCCAAGGTTGAGGCAGTAGTACAGTGGCAGAGGCCTCAGACAATTACGGAGATCAGGAGTTTTTTGGGTTTAGCTGGATATTATAGACGAGTTTTGGAGGGGTTTTCGAGATTGGCTGCTCCGTTGACACATCTCACTCGAAAGAGTGTTGCATTTGAGTGGGACGACAGATGCGAGGAAAGTTTTCAGGAGCTGAAGCGTCGATTGACCTCTGCTTCGATTCTCACCATTCCTACCAGCTCATGAGGTTTTTCTGTTTATACAGATGCTTCTTACTAAGGACTGGGTTGTGTATTGATGCAGGACGGAAAGGTAGTCGCTTATAGATCCAGACAGCTGAAGGATCATGAGAGGAACTACCCGACCCACGACTTAGAGTTGGCGGCCGTAGTGTTTGCATTGAAGATATGGCGCCACTATCTGTATGGTGAGAAATTTTAGGTATTTACCGATCACAAAAGCCTGAAGTATCTGTTCTCGCAAAAGGAATTGAACATGAGACAGAGAAGGTGGCTTGAGCTTTTGAAGGATTACGACTGTGAGATCTTATACCACCCGGGTAAGGCGAATGTAGTGGCTGATGCGTTGAGTAGGAAGCATCTCGAGTTGGTTTCTTATATGATGGTACGGGAGCACGAGTTATTAGAGCAGTTTGCGAGCCTCAGTTTGGATGTGACCCCGCCTAATGCTGATGGTAGTTATATGATTGCTAGCCTGCAATTAGAACCGGATTTGATGGATCGGATTCGACAGGTTCAGCGTGATGATCAGCAGTGTATTGAGATAGTCAGGCAGATGCAGAGGGGTATTGAGACTGAGTTTGAGTTGAGTTTAGATGGATTACTGAGGTTCCGAGACAGGATATGTGTTCCCGAGGATCCTAAGATCAGGAGTTTGATCTTGACAGAGGCTCATTCATCGAGGTATACCTTGCATCCGGGTAGTACAAAGATGTATCAGAATCTCCAGAAGGTATACTGGTGATCGGGGATGAAGAGAGACATAGCAGAGTTTGTTGCGAGATGTCTCGTCTGTCAGCAGGTGAAGGTAGAGCATCAGAAGCCTGCAGGGTTATTGCAGCCTCTACCTATACCGACTTGGAAATGGGAGCATGTCACCATGGACTTTGTGATGGGCTTACTGAGGACTCGTAGAGGGAATGATGCCATATGGGTGATAGTCGACAGATTGACGAAGTCGGCACATTTCCTAGCGATGAGAGTCACCGATACTCTGAGTAGATTGGCGGAGCTATATGTGCCCGAGATTATGAGATTGCATGGTTCCCAGTGAGTATTGTATCGGATAGGGATTCCAGCTTCACTTCCCATTTTTGGGAACACTTTCAGGAAACTATGAGGACCCAGTTGAGATTCAGTACAGCTTTCCATCCTTAGACAGATGGGCAGTCAGAGAGGACTATACAGACCCTCGAGGATATGTTGAGAGCTAGTGTACTTGATTTTAGAGGCTCCTGGGATGATCATCTACCACTCGCGGAGTTTGCCTACAATAATAGTTATCATTCGAGTATCAGGATGGCACCATATGAGGCCTTGTATGGCCGTAGATGTCGATCTCCTGTAGGATGGGAGGAGGTTGGTGACAGGCAGATATTCGCTCCCGATTTGATACGTCAAGCCTTTGAGGATGTCCAGTTGATTTGTGAGAGGTTGAGGACAGACAGAAGAGTTATGCTGACAGGAGACGTAGACCATTGGAGTTTACAGCAGGGGAGTCAGTATTTTTGAAGGTTTCTCCTTCCAAGGGTATTACGAGATTCGGAAAGAGAGGGAAGCTGAGCCCTCGCTTCATAGGACCTTTTAAGATACTCGAGAGAGTGGGAGATCGAGCTTACAGGCTAGCGTTGCCACCAGAGCTAGCAAATGTCCATAATGTCTTCCACGTCTCCATGCTTCGGAAGTATCAACCGGATCCGTTTCATGTGATCAGATACGAGCCACTGGAGCTTAGTGAGAGTATGTCCTATGTTGAGAGACCGATTCAGATAATGGATAGGAAGGAGAAAGTATTGAGATCAAAGACGATTCCTCTGGTGAAAGTATTGTGGCAGCATCACACTCCGGAGGAAGCGACTTGGGAGTTAGAGAGTCAGATGAAAGAGAATTACCCGGAGTTATTCAGAGACTGATTTGGTTCCAATTTGGAGGACCAGATTCTTTTAGTGGGGGAGATTATGTAAGACCCACTTTGTATGTATTTGTTGCTATATTCCTTATGATTCATGTGATGTACACTTCCATATATTCATTGAATCATAAGAAGAGCATTGACTGAATTAAATTTGTAAAGAAGAATAAAATGGAATATCGTTGAACATCGGAAGAAATTAAATACGAGCCAAATTAGCCACAGGACAAATGAAAATGATCAAAATGAAGTTAACCGAAAATATGAAATTAAAATAAGAAAAGATGGGGGATGTATGAAGGAAAGTCAGGTTAAATTGGTTCCGAAACAAGAGCAGGGGTAAAATGGTCAAAATATCGAAATCCGGTATTAAGGCGATAAGAAAATTTTAATTAAAAAAATAAGGATGTAAGATATCTTGATCGATAATGAGGAAATTATACAATTGAGTCAATTGATCAAGATCCGAAATTTTTAAAAATACCGAAAAGTTACCCGAAACAATATCTCGAAAATACGAAAGAATAATATCGAAAAATGGAGAAAAATGAATTTAATAAATTAAATTAAATTAAATTAATTAAATTAGAATAAAATAATGTAAGTTGTAGATATTTTGGAATATTGTAGAGTATTTTAATGAATAGTATAATAATAAAATAGTTTATAAATAATAATAATAATAATAATAATAAAAAGGAAACTGAAAACAAAAAAAAGAGAAGAAAATCGAGATAAACCCGAAACGGAAAAAAAAAACCGAAAGACCGTGAGAACCCGTGACCACCGAAGGAGCACCGGCGATCCTTGACCGCCGACGAGCAGCCGAGGTGCAAGAGGAGAGACCAGCGATCTTCAGGGCACCAGAAACGCGCCGTGTAGTGGCCGGAGGACGCCGATCGGAGCTAAGGAAAATTCGAGAGGAAACGGACTGATTTCTGGCAAACCACCGTGATTGGGCTTGAACGGAAGCCACCGACGTGTTCAGGGGAAGGAGCCGGCTCTTTTGAGACCGGTATTGGCCAGCAAGACCGCCGAAAACGTCGACGACGGCAAAGTAGCAGAAACGGTACCGTTTGGCCTGAAGGAAAGGGAAGGAAAAGGAGGGAAAAGGAAGGAAAGAGGAAAGGAAAAGAAAAGAAAAGAAAAGGAAAGAAAGGAAAGGAAAAAGGAAAAAGGAAAGAAATTCACCGGCGACGACTCGAGATTCGGGTAAGTCGACCGAGGGTCGAAATTGACCTACGGGTAAATTTCAAAAATTTATTTAATATTTTATTTAATGGAAAATAATCCGGATTTACCTAATTGTGCAGCTTTTCGACAGAGACCGAACGAGAGCCGATTTAGCTCTGATTTTTGTACCCCGTATCGTATCGGGTAAGTACATTTTAATTTCGGCAATATGAGTTCTTTAAATACAGAATTTTAATTATTTTACGGAATTATGGATTAATTTCGCATAGAAAGGAATATTTTTCGGAGTTGTAATGTAATTGCCATAAATGGTATACGGGCTATCCAATGGGTTTGGAACGAAGCCCGATAATTATTAGTAAGCTGCATAAGCCCGGTATACCCGAAGAAGGGAATTAATAAATATAAAATGGGCCGAGACTCAATAAGGTAGATAGGGCCCAATACTTTAAAGTTGGTCAGTAAATGCGATATACTGATCAAGATAATTGAATTGACCTCAACTGTGTGGTTATATGCAGTTACGTACATTTGGTTGGCGCGCATTTGGGCTGAGAGGTTCGGCATCATCGAGACAGGTTAAGTCTGCGCGCGATTCCAAGTAAGGGAATTTTACGAACTGCTAGAGATAGCTTTATGAATTTTCGACGCCATTTACAGTCTTTTAAATTGTACGTAGGGTCTAGATTTGAGATAAAAATTTTAGGGCCCCGAATGGGCAAATTACCAAAATACCCTCGTTAAGGGTAAAATTCTAAATTTTAGGAAAAAGTGTAAGGAGCATGAACAAAGGGTTCCTGTTCATTTTTTAAGTATTTTGGTACATACATGAGTAGCTCGGCTAACTTTTAAATGAAATTGCACAACATTTCATATCTTCAACAAGTGTTGATTTTCGTTGAAATCGATTTGAGAAATGTAGCCGCCTACGTGACTTTTCAGAAATGTGACGTGCTAGAGCTTAGCTCGCACTAGTTTTACTTGATTTTATGAGAGTGCTGGAGCACCGCTCGCATTATTTTTCTAAGATCATACGATGAGTCGTGTTTGGAGCAGCGGGTGACTGTGTGTCACACCGATTAAATAGGCTCGCACGTGCGTTTGGAGAAATGGCATGAGTATGCAGATATGATATGGGTCCACGGAGTACGTTGTACCGTGCAAGTAACATGGAGTACGCTGTACCGTGTGGCATCTTCGGATGCGTGGTATCTTCGGATAGGTGTGGCATCTTCGGGTGCGTGGTATCTTCGGATACATGTGGCATCTTCGGATGCGTGGTATCTTCGAATACGTGTGGCATCTTTGGGTGCGTGGTATCTTCGGATACGTGTGGCATCTTCGGATGCGTGGTATCTTCGGATACGTGTGTCATCTTTGGATGCTGTGTATCTTCGGATATGTGTGGCATCTACGGATGCGGAGGGTCAGATAAGATCGACGGGATGGAGTGACCCACCTCCCTGGCGGTTCCCGATCATAGTGAGATCCCGCACACTAGAATCCGTGTAGCAGAGGGACTCCTGAGGACACATGGCCATAGTCCTGGTTATTACCGATATACAGATATTGCCTAGTCTCGTATAACGTATATTTACGTTTTCGGATATTGATGTTTTCGAGAAACACAATTTTGTGGATTTTGTGTGAGTCAGGGCTACCCGAGGGAAGGGTTGAGTCCTGATCTTGTTACGAAATTTTAAACGAAAAATAACGATTTAAAAGATATGCATGTTACGTTTTCATTCTTTTTGGGCTTACGTGTGAAATATTTTACATGACATCATAACATAGCATATGTTTTGGAAATTTGTGGAGAAGGGGTGGTTTATGCATGGCACTACGTTCATGTAGGTTGTATTGTTATCTACTTGTTCGTAGAATTGCCTTACTGAGCTTGATGTGCTCACCCCTTTCATTTTCTCACACAGATTTCTTCCAGTAGATTGGGAGGCGACTGGGTACGGCATTCTAGTTGTCCGCTGCTGCCTATCTTTTGAGGTATATACACGATTTCATATGTTTCTTGTATCTAAATAACATGAGCACAGTACTATATTTTATATGACACTGGGATGTATAGAGTGGGTATAGATATGTAAAGAAATCGAAGAAGTTTAGTGCAGTATATGTGAACTTTTATTTAAATTAAATTGTGCACTATTGTAAATGTATGGAGAGGATATGGGCACTGACATACAGCCCAATTATTGGTTATGGTTGGTCACGATCAGAGGTAAGTATGAAATAATAAAACGCGAAAAATTTACTCTGATTTTCGGGTAGTTTTGGGTCGTGACACAAGCACCCCTGACTGAGCTTGGGTTCACGGAGTACTTTGTACCGTGTATGTCACACGGAGTACGCTGTACCCTGGGGATTGTTGGAGTGGAGTGGCATTAGCCACAAGGCAGCAAGCCTTGTCCTCGCAATCCTGGTGTTATGCTGTTCTGGCGGGTAGGATGACCCACCTCCCGTTTCAGGTGTGATACCCCGCACACTAGGTACCGTGTTGCCAGGGATCACTAGGATATGGTCATAGTCCTCGATGTTATTGATATAATCAGCTGATTGTCTCACATGATATAATTATTGGTCGATAGACCAGGGTAGACCTGAGGGCGGAGTCAGGCCCCCGATTTTATGATTTTATACTGTGATATGAGATTTCAGATGATTTTATGATATGTGACCCTGAAAGAAGGGTGGTTTTATAACCGGAGTTTTATAATGAACTTTACTAAATTGTTTTATGAGATAGACCCGAAAGGGTTAGTTTTTACTGCAGTTTTAATGAATTGATTTAAATGCAGTAGCATGATGATGTTTTTCCATGCTTTCATTTGAAATCCATAATTTGTCTTACATGATATGAAAGACTGCATGATCTTAATTAAATTCATGCTTATTATGATTTAATGATGTCACATAAAATACTTTGATGCATAAGCAGTATGATTTATATATGCACGAACAGTTTTGATAAACTAAGTCATTGATGTTTGCATGACTTTGTGCTTGATGATTTTAATGAAAAGAAATGGATTTAAGGGCATGGCATTATGAGCATGTAGATAGTGGAGCTATCTACTTACTTGCATAATTGCCTTACTGAGCGTGTGGTTTGCTCACCCCCCTTATTTTCCCATCTTTTCAGAGTACTCGCAATAGTTATTGAGCGGCTGAGGACTTGTATGCTTGGTATCCGCTGCTTCCCATCAAGAGACAGGTATACACATTTGTATAGTTTAGTATCTAAATATGTAATGCACAATACTGTAAACGGATATGATGTCGGGGATGTAGTGTTATAAATACCATTGGATATGTATTTATTTAAAGTCAAAAGGATAGTAAACTCTGATATGTGATTATGGAAACAAATAGAAAAAAAAATTGTGAGGTGACTAACACCGAATCATACCCCAACTGTTTGTAGGATGGTCACGACGAGAGAAAGGTAAGAATTAAATAATAAATTAAAAAGCGAAAAATTTACTCTGATTTTTAGGTAATTTGGGTCATGACAAGAACACCCATAAATGATAAAACAATTGAAAAATACGTTTCCAAAAGTTATATAACAAGTGAAACGGAAAGCGGTTTATGCTTAAATCCAAAAACACTAAGTATAAACTAATTAAGCCATATGCTTCAATTAGTCCAAAACAAATTCGAAATGAGATTATAAAGTGATACAATCATGTAGATAAAAATTTGTACGAGCTTTTAAATCTCCCATACAATGCCATGCAATGATTTTAATATACGAAAATCATAGCAAGGTTCAAAACATGTCAAAACGAATCGAAATCACATTTTCGATAACACAAGGGTCTTAGTTATAAACATATAGACAATTTACGAATTTTTTGCAATAAGACTGGGTGACAATTGCTCATTACCCAACCTCCAAAGTATAGAACAATTTATATCCCTAATTCAATTGATTCAATACGTTTCATATTTCAAATATATCAAAAGGTTCACATACTTATTTGAAAAGTTCAAACAAAGTATTTACAATAATCAAAGGTTTGATTCAAAACATAAAGCAATTGGTATGGGGTTAACCCGCAGCTTATGCAATTGAACTTACCGAAGCTTCACTAATACTCCACTTTTAGATCACTCCCACACACCAAAATTTCACTTCAAAATCCTATAACATAGCATAATTAGCTTAGTAGGCCGTTCAAAATACCCTAATGCTAGTTAAAGGATATATTTTGGCTTGATTTAGCTTAGACATATTAGTACAAAATGACAAAATTTATCAAAATTCATTTTTTGATCATTCTAACTTCACATATTGCTTATACTTATGCTTAACACTGACATAGAACCAAAATTACACTACAATGGTAAAATTACAAAAATACCCCTTCCATGATCGAAATTACATAATGGTCATGTGATCATTTTTAAGCCACATTATGGTTCATTTTATGCTTCATTATATAAATCACATTCCTATTTAAGAAATCTTCATGTAATTTCATAGAAATTTCACTTTCTCTCTAAAAGTCTTTAGGTTTACTCGACAACTATATCATACATGTTTTCTTTCATCAAACTAACTTCATAAATCATCTATACATATCAAAGTAATCAATATATATCAAGACCACGCATTGAAACCCACCTTAACTAAGGGATCCCAATTTGGCCTAAACTCCCTCCAAGCACAAGGGCTAAATTCTCTTCAATCTAAACATATACAAATGCTCCTCATTAGTCCTTAAACAACATAATTTAAGCTTGTAAAAGAAAGCAATTGAAAACCCCTTGAAAATGGCCAAAGCCAAAACTTAAGAAAAGTTAAAAACCCATTCTTGATCTCCCAAACTACATAAAATTTGCTTACTAATTTTGACTATGTTGTAGGAGAAGTGATGAGGAGCAACTTTGTAGAAGAAATAAAAGTCCAAAAATGGCTAGAAATGGGAGTAAACTTGGTGGCAAAGCTTTTTATTCATGAAAATGGTGTTTTTCATTTTCCCATGAATTTTCTTATGAGTTTTTGGCTTATTTTTTGGTGATGGCCGACCATGGTCTTAAGAAATGAATAAATAAATGTTGGCATATGCCAATAATGTGCCAACTTATAAGAATAGTTAATTAATTAATAAGATGTATCATGAAAATTTCATATATGATTTTATGTCATTTTTTTTCATTAAACTTAAATTCTATTGGCCCACTTGTAATTCTTATACAATTTCCATTATTCATATGTATATTGCATGTAGGTAATGTTTTATAGGTGAAATGAACCAAACGATACAAGTCGCTTAACCATTTTAGATGAAATTTACCCGGTTTTAACTATTTCAGTTTTTTTCAATATTTTTGTTTGACATTTCAAAAAAAAAAGGTCTGACATAATAAATTAAGGGCTTGACATGATTTATTTCATACCCCTAATTCATATCACAGTGTGTCACGACGTAAAGGATGCGAATTTTCAATAACTTATTATGAAAGTATGAAATTTTGGGCTAAATTTTTCATTTTTCTTTTAACACCTGTTTGTCATGTGAGTGCAGTCTTATAATTTTTCAGGTCTCAAACTACCTAGTTTGGTTTAAGGTTTTAAACCTAAGGTCCCAGTCTAATTTCTTATTAACTTTCATAGTCATGTCTTAATTCAATACACATCCTAACACGTGGACTGAACGATAATTGTCTGAAAATAATTATAATTAAACACTATAAATACATATACTGATATAAGCTATAAGATCTCGAAACATTTACCTCGAAGTCGATACTGACATAGATGCCAATGCACCCTTAGTCTGAACTTGTGATGGGAAATAGAAGGGGGTAAGCTATGGGGAAAGCTTAGTAACCAAACCACACAAATACAGAGGTAATAACATACAAGATACTGAATTTCTAATACATGTCTAACACGTTCCCATTCGATCATTCTTTCTTATCTCTTATCAGATTCACATTTCGAAACTTATCTAAAGTTACACTTTTCTTGGGTTTACGAACTAGAATATTATCTAGACGTTGTCAAGTCTTTCAGGCAGAGAGGAATTTTGAAATACCATAATTGGCCATCAAACCTGACCATTCGAACTGAATAAACCCATAGGGGTTTAAAATTTGAAACATAGTTGAATACATAAAACCAAGGTTTAATGCAATCCACATTCATCTTTAGAATATAACCATTCTCAAAATCACATCACATAATCCAAAACATATCACATATCAAAAAATATTCATAGTGTCATGACCCGTTTTCCTTAAAACCACTACAAATTTTTCTTTTTTTTTTCACGACTTTCCTTTTCATTTCATATACATATTAAACAGTTGGGCTATGAGTCAATGCTAGTCCTGTCATATTACACATTTACCATCCACTTCCATATTATGCTATCATATCAGGATCTCATGTCAATTAGCTATCTCTCATAGGTGTGCTAATAAGCAATGCCTTACCTAAAGGTACAAGCTTTACATACGCAAGCAGTTTATATGAAAATTCAGGCGATATAAATGCATGCGTGGCACTCGCATCAATTAAAACAAATGCTTCAAGCTCATAGACCAGAATGGTACTTTTAAACACATCAGCTGAAGCGTCTGCATCGTCCTGGTCCAAGGCATACACTCGCCTTCTGCCAATCGCTTGCTTCCCCTTCTCCTAGGTTGTGGCCTTTCTCCTCTGGGTCGAAGGACCAACGGTATCCTTCCCTAACTCTTTGCCTTTCACTTGAGCTATCTCAGAACTCTCTGGGCAATCCCTCATTAGATGCCCTATCTTACCACATATATAACAGGCTCCTGTATTCACATAGCAAGGCCTGTTATGGTGATACCTACCACACAATCTGCACTGTTCTGTAGTAGGTTGGGGTCCTCTAATAACTATACCCCTAGTTGGAGTTGGGGCCGGTAACATAGCTGGCCTAACCGTTCTATCCTAGATCTCCTCGATCTCTTACGAAATTGCCTTCTCCCTACTTTAAAGCCTCTATCATCCCCTGTTCTCTTTCTATCTATATCTCTACCCCTGTTTGTCGTGCCAAACTTGAGGTGTGAAGCTCATAATCCTATTCGCATAGCTACGCTCTATGCACTGCATCCTCATATGTAGAGATATCCAATGGGGCCAGTTGGGACCTAATAGATGGTGTCAGCCCATAAGTAAACTTTCAGACCTTTTGGATCTCACTACTCAGGGTATCAGGATTATACCTGCCCAGGGACATAAATCTCAACTCATACTCATCAACTGATCTGTTTCTTTGGATCAAGCTGATGAACTCTATCTGTAACTTCCTCCAAGCAGTTTCTGGAACATATTGTCTCCGAAAAGCCTCCAGAAATATCTCCCAAGTAACGACCGTATGCTGGGCTCTCAGTAACGATTTGGTGGACTTTCACCAATTTTGTGCCTCTCCCTTCAGCATGAATACGACAAAGGCAACTCTCTCAGTCGTCGTACACCTGAAAAACCTATAGAGTTTCTCTATCTCATTTACCCAGTCCCTTGCAATCACTGGGTTCTTTACCCTACTAAATAATGTGGTCAAAACTTCTGGAACTGCCTTAACCTGTCCAACTCATAGTCATACCTCAAATTATTACCAGACTGCTGTGGGGCTACTAGGGAAGGAGTAGGCTGAACCGGTGGGGTCTGTGTAGGTTCAGTAGGTGTAGGTGTAGACGATCCTACTGTCGATGGCATAGGTGCAGGCTCTATGGGTGTAGGTGTCTCAGGTGCAGCTGCAGGCGTAGTTGGGGCAGCTTGGCTAGCTGTGCCCTGCATACTATAAAACCTCACCATAGTCTGACTTAATAGTTCCATTATGTTATCCACACTCCACTCTAAACTACCGAAGCAGGCATCAGCGCTCTCTGAGGGACCCTGTGGGGCATGATCAGATGAGGATTTCGTTTTGCTCATAGGCCTACCTACCTCTACGACCTTTAGCACGTGATCTCGCCTTTCTACCGTGACGTCTATCAGTCATAGTGACAAATTCCTGCATTCACAATCACAGCCCGGTATACACAATTGTATCTAAACAATACAAAGTAACATGAGGATATAAACTTTCCTAATCACTAACACCGACTCATATCAAAACAACTCTACTCTGATACCACTTTTGTCGTGACCCGTTTTCCTTAAAACCACTACTAATTTTTCACTTTTTTCATGACCTTCCTTCTCATTTCAATTACATATTAAACAGTTGGGCTATGAGTCAATGCTAGTCCTATCATATTACACATTTACCATCCATTTTCATATTACGCTATCATATCAGGATCTCATGTCATATAACTTTTACAAAAGCATTCATAACTGTTACATACATTTACATCCCCAAATATTACATCCTGATGTTCCTGCTTTATCTGAGCTGCTTCGTTAGAACTTATGGATTCTTCAACTATGTGCTATTCAGGTTGGGACTTGACTTGTGGCTCATCTAGCTCTCTGCCACTCCTAAGGGTGATAGATCTAACATGTTCCTTACCCTCCCTTTGCTTAACACGGTTAACTTCAGTGTTACTAGGAAGGGTCCCTTGAGAACGTTGGCTAAGAGCATTTGCTATTTGTCCCACCTGAACGTCTAAGTTCTTAATTAAAGCAGCTTGATTTTGCAGGATAGTCGTGAACATTTCCTCAAGCGAGGGCTTCTTCTCAGCTGCTGGTGCATGGTAATGTTGTGGTAGTGGTGGTGGTTGATGGAAGTGAGGTGAATGATGTTGAAAATGAGGTGGGGATGGTTGATGAGGCGGGTGATAAGAAAATTACAGTTGTGGTGGTACATAAATCGGTGGAGCTTGAAAGCAAGGGGCTTTTACAAGTCTAGAATTAGAACTTTACCCTTGGTTTTGGCTCCAAGAATAGTTATGATGGTTCCTCCACCCTGGGTTGTAGGTGTTTGACAAGGGGTTGTTCTGTTGCTTCTGAAGTGGAGCAACATACTGAACCCATTCTAAGTTAAGTGGACACCAATCTACAGAGTGGGTACCACTGCACAGCTCGCAGGAAAGAAAATGACTTTGGACAGAATAAATCGGATTAGGACTGGTGGGAGGATTATGTTGGGTACTGAGTGACTCTACCTTCTTCGTAAGATTAGCAATTTGAGAGGTCAAGGTAGACAGTGTGTCAAGCTCATAAATACCCGCCAACTTCTTTGGTAATTGCCTCTTCGAGGACCATAGATAGTTGTTAGCCGCCATCTTTTCTAACAACTCGTAAACTTCCTCCTCTGTTTTACACATTAGCGTTCCACCCGCCGCAGTGTCAACAATGGTCCTATTTGGGCTTGTAAGTTCATTGTAGAAGGTCTGGACTTGCAGCCACGAAGGTAGACCATGATGAGGGCACTTCTTAAGAAGCTCCTTATATCGTTCCCATGCTTTGTAAAGAGATTTAGAGTTGTACTGGGAAAAGGAAGATATATTACTACGGAGTTGGGCCATTTTAGAAGGAGGGAAAAACTTAGATAGAAATTGATAGGCTAACTCATCCCATGTAGAAATGGATCCTGGAGGCAGGGAGGTTAACCAGTGTCGTGCCTATCCCTAAGCGAGAAGGGGAATAATCTAAGCCTAAGTGTATCATCAGATAATCCATTGTGTTTAAACGTGTTGCACAAGTCCAGGAATTGCCCAAGGTGAGCATGTGGGTCATCGTTTAGAAGCCCACTGAACTGCAATGAAGTCTGGATCATCTGGAGGATGGAAGGCTTAATTTCAAAATTGTTTGCATGGACAGCTGGTGGCCTAATGTCAGAATAATAACCTCCAATAGTCGGCATTGCATAATCTCCAATGGTCTTAATTTCCCTATTTTCTGTCATGATGCTTTGCAGCGGAGCTATAAATTTCCTAGACTCCTTTTGAATTTTTCTAAGAGTGCGTTCGATTTTAGGATCTAGAGGAAAGCAATCAAAACTTCTGGCTCTACGCATGCAATCATCGAAAAGTCCTTAGAAATTTTTTTTTTGAATTTTTAAAATTTTCAATTAACTAATCTAGATTGAATTCTAAATATTTACAAGCTAGAATTACACCTAAGCATAATTTCACTGATATTAACTAATGGCTAATTAAGACTTCCCCGGCAACGGCACCAAAAACTTAGTAGGCCCTAAGGGTATGTTCCGCAAGTGCACGGGTCGTATAAGTAATAATGGGATTTGAGTCCCGAGTTATCGTCCCTCAGAGAAGTTGACTAGCCTAATTAACTACCGGTTAATCTTACCCTAAGTATATTCTAGCAAATTATAAAATTAAGGTGGGTAATCTACATAGCTAGAATTAAAAATACTGAAAGCAATAAAATAATAAAAGCTATAAAATGAAGAAATTAAAACCGAGCAAAATTACTTACACTGCTCCATGCAATTAAAATAAAAAATCTACGAAAGAAATTAAAACAGTTAAAACTAATTAACGCAATTAAAATAAAATGCAATTATGAAAATAAAGCAATAAAATTAAACTACAATTAAACTAATCTAAAATGCAATTTTAAACTACTTAATCAAAATGCAATTCAAACTAAACTAAAACTTAATGAAAATAAAATCCTAGGAAATTAAGAAAATAACTATAAAACTACATATCTAAAATATTAACTCTAAACTAATCCTAACTATATCTACTTATTAATTTAACAATAAAATTTAACTAATGCATGATAAAAATAAAAATAAGCTAAGGACATAATTAAATCTACTTCATGAACTAATCAAGAAAAATTGATTATTGTGCATAAGGTAATTGCCAAACAAGCCTTAAGCATTTTTAAACCATATAGTTATCCATCAAAACACTATTCACGTGTCATCTAAAACATTTTCAGTCCAGGCTTTCACTGTTTTGGCAAGGCGTGCTACTATTGTCCTCTGGTCCAGGCTACTCTAGGTCTGCATTTGTTCTGCTATAAGTTCGGACTACACACTGCATCCAGGCTGCTGTTCTCTGCCTCAATTTTTGGTTGCCAATTGCCCTGCATTCTTAATTTCCTGCACTCAACACCTAGCACGGCACCTTACTACTCAGCAGATTGCATACTAGCATCCCTTTGCTCCAGCATGTCTCCAACTTCTTCGATTTTATTCATCAGCAGGCCCCGCAACTGCTCTCGACCTGCTTCATTCACTGATGCTGCTTTCAGCATTCATCACAGTTTTGTCCTCTGCTACCTGCTACTGCTGCCCAGGCGTGTTCAGTTTCAATTCTCGGTTCTGTCCTGCACTCCATGTGTCGTCCAAGTCTGCTCCTCCGACTGGTATTAAAGGCATGTCCGGCTTCTGCTCCCGATTTGTGCTACTGCTGGTATGCACAACCTCTGCCCAGCTAGTAGGAAATGTTAGCCTCTTCTAACTGGTCCTGCACTGCCTGCCTCCTTGTCCTGCAGTCCAGGTCTGCTCTCGGTATGCCCAGCTCGCTGCACGTACTCCTCGCTTGCAAGACCTGTCTACCTTGCAACAGAACAGAGTGCACACAGTACAGGGGAAATATCATCATGGACACCATTGCAGGAGAAACATCATGAACACTAATGGAAACAAATAACAGGGGAGAACAGAGGAAAGCTCTCGGTCTGTCCAGCTTTGCTCTCGATTCATGGTTTGCTACCAGGATCTCGAGTTTCTTTCATGGTTCATGAGATCAAACCAGCTTCCCACATTCTCGAGTAACAAGGACAGCTAACGAAAAGGAAAAATAAAACTAATAATGGAAGCAACCGAGAATCATTGAACCGAAAACAAAACAAAAATAAAACTACAAATGGGAATTAAAAACTGAGAACTATACTAGGAAATGAATGCTGTGCATTAGGACTTGAAAAATAAAAGACTGGATTATAACCAAACCGAGAAGAAGGATGAGTAAATGAGGCTGCAAATCAACATGAAAAGCTCTTCATAAATGAAAACAGATGAAGATGAACAGTAACGTAGAACATGGTTTCGGGAAAAACTTCTAACAATAATAACTACTAAACCAATCTAACTAAAGTACTCTAACTACTTCTACACTAACACTACTCCTACTCCTAAAATTACATCCTCTTTCAATTGTCATCCTTTCCTATTTATAAACACACTAGGGGTAAAATGGTAATTTCTACATCCTTGATGAGTTGGCATTTTTTTGGCCACTTGTCTTCACACCATTGACTCCTTGAAAAGATATTTCCATGTCATCGGTCTTCTTATCCAATTGGATGTGCTAGGTGGCATGACTCGTATTGTCCGCGTGGCTCAATCTCGATTTTAGCCCAATTTCGATCCATTTTCTACCGAAATATTCAAAATTCATTCGAATTTAATTTATCTGCAAACATGAAAATTTTAATTAAATATAGGGGATAATTAACAAAATAAATTGGGGATTTAAATAATTAATTAAGAAATTAAGCACAAATAATTCTAAAAATATAAAATTATCACACCCCCAAACTTGAGCTTTTGCTTGTCCTCAAGCAAAACAAAATGATAATAGGAATGATAAGTACAAAACACAATAATTTCCCCAATATCATCCTCAAAGAAAAAGTACAGACTATGAAATCAAAGACTCACAATTACAAGTCCAGCACTTAGAATTATTCAATCATAAGTCCTAACCCAAATTGGACTCCTCCTAAGTGTGTGAAAAATGTCAAAGTCACTTCTCAGGACATTATCCAGATCAGATTATGCAAACACAGTGAATGCAAAGTCAATGACATGTGATCATTCCCATAAGTTTATTTTTCACTTCTCTCTCCACTAATGTAGTCACACTTAACCAAAGATTAGTAGGACTTCATTAAGCTTGTAATGTAAGGCTGGGGCTAATGTATGATAAAGTCGATTTAGGTTTAATTACCCCTTAACATGCATTACTACTAGGATCTTTAATGTAAGAGCTCAAATTATTTCCCCCAAACTTATTTCTTTTATTCTATTTTTGTATTTTTCTTCTTTCTTCTTTTTCTTTTTTTTTCATCAATTTTTTTTTATACATACTCTTTCAGTATCACTTAATACCCATATAGCTCACAATATATCCCAATGACTTTTCATGCTATTGGGGTAAGGGATAGGAACAAAGTATTTAAGCTAAGGAAAAGAACGCAGGTATATTTACAGAGAAAAGCTTATTTGGCCCAGATGGGTGACTAAGGGTAGAATATGTACAAGAAAGGCTAGAAAGGCTCAAACGATCCAAAGATGGCCTAAATCATCTCCCTAATCAAGTGTGATCTAATATTTCACCTCAAGATCAAATCAAACAAATTCTAGAATATGATGCACAAAATCAACTGAACAAATGCAGTCCTATGTACACATAAGCTTTCTCTAAATAAATATACCGATTCATGACATGACATGTGCATAAGATAAGGAAATCGCAATCAGAATCAAGACAAATTCAAGAATTCAACTTCAAGCTTTTCCTATAATCATGTTTCTCAGTCAATCAAAATCATACTTAATCATGGGGTCATATCATCGGAATATGGGAAAACTACATGCTAAGCACTAAATCATCCCAAAAGCAAACAATTTAAGCTCATGTTATCGAAAAATTTTGAAAATTCTTTCTCAGATTTTTAAAATTTTTTTAAAAATTTATCCAATTTTTCACAAAATAGCTCAAGTGATATCCCCACCCCCAAACTTAAAGTGGACAGTGTCCTTAGTGTGTAGATAATATAAAAATTTAAGCTCAAGAATAGAGTACTCCCTTTTCTGATGATGATGAACAACTGAAGCTTGATTGAAAGCATAATACTAGAAATAAACCTGCAAAATAAACAAAGAAAGAAACAATAGAAAAGAAAAAGAACTATATACAAAGCGAAAAGGAAAACACAGCCACTTCAAATGCAGTTGAAGAAGACAACACTCAGTAGCAGGGTGAAGAGTAAGAGGATTAGCCAGAATGGTGATAGAATGTTAACAGTTAAATCCTCCTGAGCTCTATGTATTTCCCTTCTTCTTTCAGATTTTATATGGTCAAGCCTTATGTCCTCCTCAATCTCCATTTTAAAACATTCTTGAGAGTCTTCAGGAGCTTCAAAGGTCTGAAAACATTAAACTTTACTTCCTGATCTTGGACTCTCATCGTTAACTCCCCCTTTTGTACATCAATTACTGTTCTACCAGTAGGTAGGAAAGGTCTACCTAGTATAATCGGGACTTCCCTGTCTTCCTCCATGTCCAAAACAATAAAATCTGCAGGGAAAATAAACTTGTCCACCTTTACTAAGACATCCTCAATGACCCCCTTCGGATATTTAATTGAACGATCAGCTAACTGGAGGGTCACTGTGGTGGGCTTGGCATCCCCTATTCCTAACTTATGATAGATAGACAATGGCATCAAATTTATACTAGCTCCTAAATCGCATAGGGCTCTACCAAAGAATAAATTTCCAATAGTGCATGGTATGGTAAAACTCCTGGGATCCTTGAGCTTGGGGGTAATTTCCTCTGGATAATGGCACTACATTCCTCAGTTAAGGCCACTGTCTCATAGTCTTCCAATCTCCTTTTCCTAGAGAGGATAACATAACTTGGCATTTGCTCTAAAGCATCTGCGAAAGGAATGTTGATGTGAAGTTTCTTAAAAACCTTAAGAAATTTAACAAATTGTTGTTCAAGCTTTTGGTTTTGAAACCTCTGAGGAAAAGGTACTGGTGGTCTAACCGGAGGGGATGTAGTGGAAACATGTGTAGCATCAGATGGCGAGCAAGGCTATGAAATAGAAGAAGGTATAGATTAAGAAGTGCCTAGCTTTGATTCTTTTGCAGCCTGATCCTGATATTCCTGTTCTTTCTGAGCTGCTTCGTTAAAACTTATGGATTCTTCAACTATGTGCTGCTCAGGTTGGGACTTGACTTGTGGCTCATCTAGCTCTTTGCTTAACAGGGTTAACTTCAGTGTTACTAGGAAGGGTCCCTTGAGGATGTTAGCTAAGAGCATTTGATATTTGTATCACCTGAACCTCTAAGTTCTTAATGGAAGCAGCTTGATTTTGCAGGATAGTCATGAGCATTTCCTCAAGCGATGGCTTCTTCTCAGCTGCTGGTGCATGGTAATGTTGTGGTGGTGGTGGTGGTTGATGGAAGTGAGGTGGATGATGTTGAAAATGAGGTGGGGATGGTTGATGAGGCGGGTGATATGAAAATTACGGTAGTGGTGGTATATGAATCGGTGGAGCTTTAAAGCAAGGGGGTCCTATAAGCCTAGAATTAGAAGTTTGCCCTTGGTTTTGACTCCAGGAATAGTTATGATGATTCCTCCACCCTGGGTTGTAGGTGTTTGACAAGGGGTTGTTCTGTTGCTCCTGAAGTGGAGCAACATACTGAACCCATTCTAAGTTAAGTGGACACCTATCTACAGAGTGGGTACCACTGCACAGCTCGCAGGAAAGAAAAGGACTTTAGACAGAATAAATCAGATTAGGACTGGTGGGAGGATTATGTTGGGTACTGAGCGACTCTACCTTCTTCTTAAGATTAGCGATTTGAGAGGTCAAGGTAGACAGTGTGTCAAGCTCATAAATACCCACCGACTTATTTGGCAATTGCCTCTCCAAGGACCATAGATAGTTGTTAGCCTCCATCTTTTCTAACAACTCGTAAGCTTCCTCCTCTGTTTTACACATTAGCGCTCCACCCGCCGCAGCGTCAAAAATGGTCCTATTTGGGCTTGTAAGTCTATTGTAGAAGGTTTAGACTTACAGCCACAAAGGTAGACCATGATGAGGGCACTTCCTAAGAAGCTTCTTATATCGTTCCCATGCTTCGTAAAGAGATTCAAAGTTGTACTGGGCAAAGGAAGATATATTACTACGGAGTTGGGCTATTTTAGAGGGAGGGAAAAACTTAGATAGAAATTGATGGGCTAACTCGTCCTATGAAGAAATGGATCCTGGAGGCAGGGAGGTTAACCAGTGTTGTGCCCTATCCCTAAGCGAGAAGGGGAATAATCGAAGCCTAAGTGCATCATCAGATAATCCATTGTGTTTGAACGTGTTGTACAAGTCCAGGAATTGCCCAAGGTGAGCATGTGGGTCATCGTGCGGAAGCCCACTGAACTGCAATGAAGTCTGGATCATCTGGAGGATGGAAGGCTTAATTTCAAAATTGTTTGCATGGATAGCTGGTGGCCTAATGCCGGAATAATAACCTCCAATAATCGGCATTGCATAATCTCCAACGGTCTTAATTTCCCTATTTTCTGTCATGATACTTTGCAGCGGAGCTATAAGTTTTCTAGACTCCTTTCAAATTTTTCTAAGAGTGCATTCAATTTTAGGATCTAGAGGAAAGCAATCAAAACTTCTGGCTCTACGCATGCAATCATCGAAAAGTCTTTAGAAATTTTTTTTTTTTTGAATTTAAAAATTTTTCAATTTTTTTATTTTAATTTTTCAATTAACTAATCTAGATTGAACTTCTAAATATTTACAAGCTAGAATTACACCTAAGCATAATTTCACCGATACTAACTAATGGCTAATTAAGACTTCCCTGGCAACGGCGCCAAAAACTTGATAAGCCCTAAGGGTATGTTCCGCAAGTGCACGGGTCGTACAAGTAATAATGGGATTTGAGTCCTGAGTTATCGTCCCTCAGAGAAGTTGACTAGCCTAATTAACTACCGGTTAATCTTACCCTAAGTATATTCTATCAAATTATAAAATTAAGGTGGGTGATCTACATAGCTAGAATAAAAAATACTGAAAGCAATAAAATAATAAAAGCTATAAAATGAAGAAATTAAAACCGAGCAAAATTACTTACAGTGCTCCATGCAATTAAAATAAAAAACGTACGAAAGAAATTAAAACAGTTAAAACTAATTAACGCAATTAAAATAAAATGCAATTATGAAAATAAAGCAATAAAATTAAACTACAATTAAACTAATCTAAAATGCAATTTTAAACTACTTAATCAAAATGCAATTCAAACTAAACTAAAACTTAATGAAAATAAAATCCTAGGAAATTAAGAAAATAACTATAAAACTACATATCTAAAATATTAACTCTAAACTAATCCTAACTACATCTACTTACTAATTTAACAATAAAATTTAACTAATGCATGTAACAAGATTAATCTAACTTAACTAATGCATGATAAAAATAAAAATAAGCTAAGGACATAATTAAATCTACATCATGAACTAATCAAGAAAAATTGATTATTGTGCATAAGGTAATTGCCAAACAAGCCTTAAGCATTTTTAAACCATATAATTATCCCTCCAAATACTATTCACGTGTCATCTAAAACATTTTCAGTCCAGGCTTTCACGGTTTTGGCAAGGCGTGCTGCTGTTGTCCTCTGGTCCAGGCTACTCTAGGTCTGCATTTGTTCTGCTCCAGGTTCAGACTACACACTGCATCCAGGCTGCTGTTCTCTGCCTCAGTTTTTGGTTGCCAATTTCCCTGCTTTCTTCATTTCCTGCACTCAACACACAGCACGGCACCTTATTACTCAGCAGATTGCGTACCAGCATCCCTCTGCTCCAGCACGTCTCCAACTGCTTCGGTTTCATTCATCAGCAAGCCCCACAACTGCTCTCGACCTGCTTCAGTCACTGATGCTGCTCTCGGCATTCCTTACGATTTTATCCTCTGCTACCTGCTACTGCTGCACAGGCGTGTCCAGCTTCCATTCTCGGTTCTGTCCTGCACTCCATGTGTCGTACAAGTCTGCTCCTCCTGCTGGTATTGAAGGCATGTCCAGCTTCTGCTCCTGATTTGTGCTACTACTGGTGTACGCAACCTCTACCCAGCTAGCAGGAAACGTTAGCCTCCCCGAACTGGTCCTGTACTGCCTGCCTCCTTGTCCTGCTGTCAAGGTCTGCTCTCGGTATGCCCAGCTCGCTGCACGTACTCCTCGCTTGCAAGACCTGTCTACCTTGTAACAGAACAGAGTGCACACACTGTCACAACCCAAATTACCTAAAAATCAGAGTAAATTTTTCGCTTTTTCATTTTCTTACCCGTCGTGAACAGTTACACCACTAAACAGTTGGGCTATGATTCGGTGTTAGTCACCTCTCACCTATTTACCATTCCATTTTCATATTTCATTGACATATCAATTTATTTAAACTAAATGCATCCCCAATATTAAATCCATATACAGTATTGTGCGTATATATGTTCAGATACAAAATTATACAAATGTGTATACCTGATCTTGATAAGAAGCAGTGGATAACCGAAATGCAAGACTACTGTCTGTCTCTTCTATTGAATATACCTTGTGGGGTGGAAAATGAAAGGGTGAGCATAAACAGCTCAGTAAGGCAATAATGTAAGCAGGTAGATAACTATACTATCTACGTGCTGATAATGTCATGATATAAAATCGTTTGTATTTGGAGCATGAGGTAAGACTAAAACGATGCCACATGTATGTATATATCATATAAGAGAAATTACGAAATCGACATATAAAATAGACATGGAAAAATCATCATGTATGTCATCTCATGCTCGTCACATTTAAAACTTGTTTGTTTCATCATAAATTCATCACGTTAAAACTCATTTGTTTCATCATAAAACAATCTCATCAAGGTCAAACCCATCTCTCAGGAATACCTTGATTCATTAAATCACGTATCTTTTAAAAACATAAATCGGGACATTACCCCTCCTTCGGGTTTGTCCTGGTCTATCTAGACCGTATGATATCATGTGAGGCATGTAAGTTACTGTATGAAAATTGAGGACTATGGCCATACTGTCACGACCCAATTCCATTCTCTTTAACCGAAAATCACTGAAAATTTTTCTCGTTTTACTGTTGCCTTACCCGGTCGTGAACTAAACTCACCACACACTGTTGGGCTGTGAGTCAATAATAAACACCACATCTCATTTATTCTCAATTAATTAAAACGATGTCATACATGTGCATTTAATCGTGTACTTATACGAATACATGTTTTACTGACATCTACATCCCCCATAAGTACAACTCAAAAGAATACTGTGCTTTTACATTGTTTAGATACAAAAAGAATCACTCTGTATATACCTCTTAGAGATGGAGATGTAGCGGAGTCCAAAATAATACGCCTCAGTCCTCACTGGGCTACTATGCACGCTCTGTAGGGGGAAAAATAGAGTGGGATGAGCAACCACACGCTCAGTAAGGCAATAATGCAAGCATGGTAGATAACTACTCTATCTACATGCTGATAATGTTATGCATAAATCCTTTATGGTAGGAGCATGAGGAATAAAACTATGCCATATGAGTATACATATATATCATGTATCAAAGTCATGTAAAATTGGCATATAAAACATGGTAAAACATCATGTATAAATCATCTCATGCTCGATCTCATTTAAATTCATAAAAGGGCAATTCATTAAGAAACCTCCTTTTTAAACCCACGTCATAAAACTCTTTCTCATCACATACAATCACATCACATCAACTCACAATCACAACCTCATTTTCATTTCACAAATCAAATCCACGAGGCTCGACCCCTCCTTCGAGTCTACCTTAACCAATCACAAATCACACTTAGAGATTTAAAATCATGTGGTAGTAAGTAAATCAAGCAAGGAGACAGGTTACTATATCTCAAGTGACTACGTTGGCCAATCGTCACATATCATCCCAGACCACACGGATTCCGGTGTGCGGGGTATCATGCTGGCACGAAGATGGGTTAGTTCTCCACCAGACTTTCTCAAATCAAGTAACCACCACGCGGTACATCGTACTCCATGTGATATACACGGTACATCATACTCCGCGGACCCATAACATGGTTGGGGGTGCCTGCCATAGGTCTTATCTACCCCATACCGAGTGTAACCTTTATAGTCTCAAGAGCGCGTGGGAGTAACCTCAATACCAGGTCCTAGCCCCTCATGGCCTTGCTCGCCCCTGTTGGGTTCCCTGATCCAGGTCCTAGCCCCTCACCCTCACCCCACCTAAGAGGTCTGTCAGGCCTGTTGGGTTCCCTGGATGGATTATGTCAGGTCCTAGCCCCTCACCCTCACCCCACCTAAGAGGTCTGTCAGGCCTGTTGGGTTCCCTGAGTTAATTCGTATCTCTCGCCACGGCCTCATACATACCATAGTGTGAAAACCAGCGCGAGCTACGCTCTAGCGCGAATTCATGCATCAAACCAATCACTTCATACGAGCAACGCTCTGGTACGGCATTTATGCATAAAATATGAAGAAACCATGTACGAGCATAGCTCCAGTACAGTTATATGCATAAGAAAAACCACTCAAATCCACGTACGAGCGTAAGCTCCAGTACGGTTTATAAACATCATCACAATTTAAATTCAAAGCGAGAGCTAAGCTCAAGCACGTTTCACACAAGTGAAAACATAGAAATCCAGCGCGAGCGAGGCTCTAGCGCGATTTATGTCATACAAATGTGATAGGCGGCTCATATACAATTTATCAATCCCGACAAATTCGGGTTTAGCACTCACAAATGCTTTTCCACAACAACAATATAATACTAGCCGACCTATCTACAAGCTTGCTTAAAACCAAGCAATTCGTTTTGAAAAGCATCAAAACATTAGATTTATGCAATTATTAGCCTTACTATCCCATTTCATAAAATCCACTTCAAATCCCAAAACCACGCATATACTCATCATCATTCACGAATACCATCAACATTTATTTGAGCAATCATGCGTTTCATAAAAACACCCGATATTCACCCATAAGTTCAAAGTACGAGCAGCTACCTCTATATACTCACAAAATTCCCTTACCTGGAATCGCAATGCGTGATTCCACTTCCTTAAGCTGCTTACTCGTACGGTTTGGTTCGTCTTCAACGAACTCTTCGGGACTGCACAAAATCGTATCCCGCATTATATTCGATCCATATATTGCAACCCTTGTGCTTGCTATAGTCAATTTAATCTATAGCCTCTATTAAAGCTTATTTGGCCTCGTTTCATTACTTTACCCATAGCTCGAGTCTATGGACCTTCTTAGGCCTATTAACTTATTCAAACTCGATATCAAATCGACATAAAGCTCATAGCGTTCATATTTCATGAATTCCCTCACTATGGCATTTATCAAGCATATTCAACTCATTTCCACAATTCCTCCAAACTCACAATGTAATCTCATTTAACCATTTAAAATCATAAATATTACCCCAATAACAACTTTAGCATGCCATAAATCATAGGCTCATTCAATCCCACATATCCTCACATTATACCCATTTTAGATTTCTAGGTCACACCAATTCCACTACATTCCTAGGTAGTTTATCCATCAATACTCATATCAATCAACTCCAAAATCAATTAAATAGCTAATGCATTTGGATTGGAGTGTTAGAATCTTACCAATATGATTTCTCTTCTTGATCCAAATGGTAATGCCCTTAACTCCTTCAATTCCAAAGATGGGAAGATGCCCTCTCACTATGTTGTTCTTCTCTTTGATAGGAACAACTTTGCCTCTAATGATCTCTCTCCAAATCTCACTGAAAATGGCTGATTTTAGAGAGAGAAAGTTAGGTTTTTGGGTTGAGATTGTAAGGTTAAATGTTTTTTCCGAGATTTCCAGATTTTCAGCTCTCCTTATATAGAAATGACTTGAGGAGATCGATCTGGTCCAAGAGGAGATCGATCTGGTCCCTTAAAATCCCTCTTTTTCACGGCATTTTTAAGCCTGAGATCGATCTGTTGAAGCAATGAGATCGATCTGTTGAAGCATGAGATCGATCTGTCGAAGCATGAGATCGATCTGGTCCCAAACAGAGAGCTAAGGAGATCGATCTGGGTGATTGAGGATCGATCTTTTCACTACAGAATGCTTGGCAGATCGATCTGGCTCCATTGGAGATCGATCTGCTCTATTCTTTCACCCAAATAAGAGCATTCTGGCTCTTTCAGATCGATCTCTCATCCTATGAGATCGATCTGGACCTCATGTTTTCCAGATTTCCTGCAGTTTCTTTGCTGCAACTCATACCAACACATCCTTAATCTATTGCCATGGCCATTTTCTCATCCATCCACCTTTATAACTTGAAAATGGCTTCCATTCATACCTTATGCACATTGAAACTTGTGTGCATTCATTGTATGTTCAAAGGTATGCTACATAAAACCAAATGGAAGCATAACTCCATTCCATTTTACCACACTACTCATCTTGAGTCTCAATCACATCCATCACTTGCTAGAACTCATTTCTTCGTATTCATACTCAATGAAACTTGTATGTACGTTACAATTTATATTACACATACATACATTGAATCCATGGACTTACATCAATCATACTTTACATTACAAGTCTAATCATATTATTTGATCCAATTACACACATTAACCTTATACATATACGGGGTCTTACACATACTTTGTCCTTGTGATCCTAGGCTACACGGATCCCGGTGTGCGGGGCCTCACAACTGCAACGGGAGGTAGGGTCAAGTCCTACCCGCTAGAATATCAAGTAACATCATAGAGTCATCATGACTGCACGGTACAGCGTACTCCGTGTGACATACACGGTACATCGTACTCCGTGGACCCATATCATAGTCTGGGGGTGCCTGCCGTAGGTCTTATCCACCCCAATACTATGTCGATAACCAACCCATGTCTCAAAGTATATGTGCAAGCATCTCAACTCTCTGTGACACAGTCTATAGGAGGCTTCCGCACGACTATATGCATGTCAACTCATGTCTAGTGCGAGCGAAGCTCCAGCACCACGCTATGCATATCATGATATCTAAAATCTTGTGCGAGCGAAGCTCCAACACGGTTTTATGCACACATAAATTTCTCGTACGAGCAATGCTCCAGTACGGCTTTTCATGAGAAATAAATCAGTAAACTTGAGTGCGAGAAAGACTCTAGCACTCTTTTTATTCATGTAAATACGATAGGTGGCTCAATCTTGATAAAACATCTTTTAAAATAGTAACCGGTACAAACCGGTTCCCTTTCGTATAATTCAAGAAATCAATAGCCAACCTATGTGTATATTTGCTTAAATCAAAGCAATACATTCATATAAAGCATCAAAACATGAAAATCATTCAATTTATCTGCCTTACTACCCTTTTTTGTAAATTTTACTCTAAGGGGCAAAATCATCTTTTTCTTTATTCATCTAAGCCCCAGTTTTCGCAAAAATTATCATTTTGTTTTCTAAATACTTTAAGTAATTCTAGACCCTGTAATTCCCCTCAAAATTACGTATAGGTATCTCTATGCACATACAAACTTCCCTTACCTCGATTCTCGTCGAGCGCGTATCTAAATTCCACTGTCGGAGGCTCGTCCGATCCGATTTGCTGCTAATCCAGTCTCTGGGGCTGCAAATAATTATTTATCATGTCAATTTACCCCAATAAATATAATTCTCCTGTTTACTACAGTCGATTTAACTAATTGGGCCAATTTACTCTTATTGGGCCCAATCGCACCTTAATGGCGTTTTTACTTATTAAATCCCTTCCTCGGGTTTACTGGGCTCATTTAGCTCACATATAATCATCGGGCTTCGTTCCAAACTTATTGGATAGCCCGTATACTATTTACGACAATTACATTGCAATTCTGATTAATATTCCTTTTATACGGAATTAATCCATAAATTCGGTAAAATAATCAAAACTCTGTATTAAAGGACTCTAATTGTCGGGATTAAAATATACTTACCCAATATGATGCGGGATATGAAAATTGGAGCTCAATCGGCTCTCGTTCGGGCTTTGTTGTACAACTGCACAATTATATATTTAATCCCATGTTACTTTTCGATTAAATATAATTTAAATAAATTTCTTGAAATTCAAATCGGTCACTTTTGACCACTTATCGACTTACCCGAAGTCCGATGTATCCCCAAAAATTCTTCCCCTTTTTCCTTTTTTTCTCTTTTTCTCCTTTTTTCCCTTCTTTCTTGGCTGAACCGGTTCAGTCCGGTTCAAACCCGGTTCAGACTGGTCCGGTTCAACCGGTTCAGTTCGGTTCACCCCTTTGCTGAACCGGTCCGTACCGGTTCAGACCTTCCCACCGCCGTTCACGGCATTTTCGGTCGGTTTTTCGAGCCATTTTTGGCTCCATTCGACGCGCCATGACCTGGGAGTTCAAAATCAGGCCTCGGTGTGGGTTGAAACAGCACCATCGCCGGTGAATCTTTCCTTCTCCCCCGCGGCTGTCACCTCTCGATCCGACGGATTTCGACGGTTTCATCGGCCGGTACCGATCTCAAAAGAACCGGCTTCTCTTCCCGATCACATCAGTACCCGCCGTTCGAGCCCAGCTGCCGTGGATCGCCGGGATCGAGCTCCTTTCTCCCTTCGATTTCTCCTCCTCCGTTCGCCGGATTCGGCTATCCTTGGTGCGCGTCGCCGGTGCCCAAAGCTTCGTCGGCCTCTCCTCTTCCTCCTCGGCCCTTCGTCGGAGCCGTCGGTCGTCGGTGGCCGTGGATCAGCCGGGCCACGCGCGGGTCATCCTCGGTTTCTCTCTTCTTCTCTCTCCCCGACCAATTTTTCTGATTTCTCTTCCTTTTTTTTGAATTAATTTAATTTTATTATTATTATTATTTATAAATTAATTTATTATTATTTTATTCATTAAAATAGTCAAAGATATTCTAAAATATCTACAAAATTAATTTTTTATTCCAAATTCATTTATTTAATTTTATTTAATTTATTTAATTTATTTTAACCATTTTTTGGGTATAATTTTTTCGTATTTTCTGGATATTGTCCCGAGTGACTTTTTGGTATTTCTAAAAATTTTGGATCTTGATCAATTGGACTCGAAATTTAATTATTTCTTCGTTATTGATCAAGATTCTCAAATCCATTATTTTTAATTAAATTTTCTTATCGAATTTATTTCGGCTTTCGGTCTTTTGACCGTTTTGCCCTTACACGTGTTCGGGATAAATTTAACCCGACTTCCCTTCACAAATACTGATTCATTTTGTGTTTTTAATTAAATTCGGGTCTTACAAAATCTCCCCCACTTAAGAAATTTGGTCATCCAAATTAGAACCAAGTTAGTCTGTAAATCACTCCGGATATAATTCCCTTGTGACTTTTTCGGAGTATACTACTACCAAAGGACTTTAATTAGGGAGATCATCTTAAACTTCAACACTTTCTCCTTCCATCTAATACCCGAATCGATTTTCCAATCATATGTTATACTTTCATTGAGCTAAACTATTGAAGCTCGTACCTGATCACATACGTTGGATCCGGACAGTATTTTCGAAGCATCATAAGATAGGACACATTGTGGATGCCTGCTAATTCAGGTGGTAACGCCAACCTACATGCCTTGTCTCCCACTTTGTCCAATCTCTTTCCGAATCTTGTTACGTCCTTAGGACCAATAACTTCCAACAATACTAATTCACCATCGGTGAATTCCAATGGTTTTTGTCTCTTGTCAGCATAGTTTGTCTATCTGCTCTGAGGTGTTCTTAATCCTCCATAATTAACTGAACATCCTCAGAGGTTTGTCTTACCAATTCGAGAACAATTTTCTATTTGTCACCCACTTCTTCTTATCCAAATCGAGGAAACAACCCTTACGGCCATACAATGCCTCATCTGAAGTCATCCCGATACTTAAGTGACAACTGATATTATTGGCGAATTTGATTAGTTACAACTGATCATCCCAGGAGCTTATAAGATAAATGGCACACGCTCTCATCATATCCTCCAGAACCTGTACAGTCCTCTTTGACTGACCATCTGTCTGAGGATTAAAAGTTGTGCTAACACTCAATCGGGTTCCCGTAGCTTCCTGAAAACGTTCCCAGAAATGAGAAGTGAAGCGGGAATCCCTATATGATACAATGTTCACTGAAAAAATACTTGGTGTTCCACAATTTTTTTATACACATAAATCCGCCTACACACTCAGAGTATCTGGGGATTTCCTAACCAGAAGGTGGGTAGACTTAGTCATTCTATCGACCATCACCCAGATAGCCTTATGATTCATCGGGGTCCTCTGTAACCCATCACAAAATTCATGATAACTTGTTCCCATTTTCGTGTCAATATAGGCAGAGATTGCAATACCCTTGCAAACTTCTTTTACTCTACCTTACTCTGCTGACATACGAGACGCCTTTTCCACAATCTCTACCATGTCTCTTTTCATAACTGACCACCAATACCTTTTTTAAAGAATTCGATATATTTGTTACTTCTCGGATGCACTGTATATTCCGAACAGTGGGCTTCTGACAATAACTATCTCATCACTGTGGTCTTGGGGAGTACTTATACTGTCTCTGAACCTTAGTAAGTCATCATCACTCTCTATGAACTCTGTCACTGTACCCTTCTAAATATGACCCAAACTATCGACACCCTGTCGATCATCACGCTAAGCCTGTCAAATTCGGTCACTCAAATCCAGTTCTAATCTCAGGCTAGCTGTCACACAATCACTATCATCATCAGAGGGGATCACATCACTACTGAGGCTTGCAACTGCTCGAGTAGCTCACGCTCTCTGACCATCATATGTGGTACCATCTCGAGGCTCTTTCTGTTCAAGGCATTAGCCATCACATTAGCTTTTTATGGGTGGTACAATTTTCCACAATCAAAATCTCTCAGAAGCTCTAACCCACTATGTATTCTCATATCCGACTCTTTCTGTGAAAATAGATACTCGGGGCTTTTATGATCAGTGCATACCTAAAATTTCTCACCGTATACATAGTAGTGTCATATACTCAATACAACCACTATCGCTGCCAACTTTAAATCATGGGTCGGATAGTCTCTTTCATGATCCTTGAGTTATCTAGATTCATAATTGACTATCGTCCCCATTTTGCATCAATACACAGCCCATTCATTATTTTGAGGTATCCATAGACTCATGAGAAACCTCTTAATCTGTTGGGTATGGTGAGAATAAATGCGGTGGTCAGTTTATTACTTCAGTACACCAAAACTCCTGTCACGTCTATCATCTCATTCAAATACAACTTTTTCTAAGTTAAACGTGTCAATAAAGTAGTCCATTTCGAGAACTCTCCATAAATCCTCAGTAAAAACAATTTCCAATTGTTGCTTATAATTTCCCTGGACTTTAAATACACCCAAAATATCATCAATAAGGATGATAACAAATCGGTCCAGGTAAAGTTTAAATAACTTGTCGTAATTGAGTCCTATTGAATTTTTCAATTACCCATTTCCTTGACCTATGTACGCATAAACGTAAAATGTCTTTCAAAATCACTTTCGTTCAAGCTACTAACCTACGTCATTTCCTTTTTCTTATATTAACGGCTTTTTATAAAATTTTAAATTTTTAAAGTTTCCTGATTAATCGAATTCTATATTTCTTATCGTACCAGTAAAGGTACCCCAATTTTAAATGTATATTATTATGACTGTCGATTTCTATTTATAGGTTACGTGTATACTTTTAGACGCTGTCAAGTCTTCAGGCGGGGAGGTATTTTGAAATACCTTTATTAACTCTCAGACTTAACCACAATTACTTTACATATCAGTCCATGTGGTCACATTCATATTCGTTACTAATTGCTTTAATCCCAATTTACTTCACGTATTAGAGATATTCGTACCTTGCATACGCCTCTTATTCCAGTCTATCTCGTAATCAGGATTTATCACATCTTAAAACTCATCTCCTTTCGTATATCACTTATAACAAAACTCTGTCATTACTCATTCCGTGAGTATAATCATTTACTCCTTTAATTTTAATCACTACTCCCCTTTTATTACTGGTCAAAACTTACAGTATACTTTTCGGGGGTAAAACAGCAACTAGAATAGAACTCTGAACATCATAATTTACAGCTGAATCAATGTATTCTCAAATATTACTTCAAATTATTCATAGTCCATTGAATAAAATCGGTTGACTTATACTTCTTCCCCCGTTTTCAACTTATAATTTCTTCATAATTATTTCGTTAGTTAACCCTCCTTCATTGGGGTACTAACTATCGGCATTGTGCCCAAAGGTGTAAGCATTCACGTCTTTTACTAACTTATATACAAATGAAGGCGGTATGACTAAACACGCAGCACCAGGATTAATTAAAATAATTATTTCTCTATTCATAACCAGTGTGGTATATTTCACCACATCATATGAAACATCAATAGTGTCCTGGTCCAAGGCATACACTCGCCCTCGTCCAACAGCCTACTTTCCATTTCTCTTCGACTGTGGCCTCCCTTTTCGGTGCAGAGATATCAACAAGATTTTCTCTGTCTCTTTACTCTTCTGTGGGGCAATCTCACCCACTCTGAGCAATCATTAATTAATTGGCCCATCTTACCACACTTAACGTTTATTTTAGTCAATAAAGTGTAGGTGTAGGCCCTACTTTCGTGGTATCTACCATACATCCTACACTGCTTACATTGCTACACTGCTTACACTGTTACACTGTTACACTGCTACACTGCTTCGTAACATGTCGGGGTTCTCAAATCACAATACCTCTCATAAGTGTTAAATTGGATATATTGGGGCCTTACCAATCATCTTACCCCGTGACTCATTAACTCTAATCCCTTATCAACTGGTCTATGTCCCGCTCTGACATCTCTGTCATTCTCTATTCTCTTCTGTCTCTATTTCGGCTCTTACTACATTTCCCAATCTCAGAGGCGTACAACACATGATCTTCTTCACGCAACTGTATTCTACGCACTGCCTCGACATAGGAAATGAGCCAATCGGACTCTAATCGATAATTTGAGCTCTTTCCATAAACTTTTAGACATCTCGACTATCACTGTTCATAGTGTCGAGGTAATATCTACCCAAGAATATAATTGAGTTTCATACTCATAATTCATACTCATCAATAAATCAATTCCTCTGGGTCAGAGTAAGGACTTTATCTATAATTTTCTTTAAGTCATGTCCGGGATATTCTATCACTGGAATACCTCCATACACATTTCTCATGTCAGTTCTGGACGTCTAACTCTTCAGATTGGTCGAGCGGACTTCCACCGATGCTCCACCTCGTCTCCAACATTAACATATTTAAAAGTAACTTTCTCGGTCGACATACACCAAAAAATCCATACAACTTCGCTATCTCATTCACCCAGTCCTCAGCAACTATTGGCTTCTTTACTTCGCTATATACCGGAGGGGTGTGCAAATCTCTATAGTCTGAGGCATCTGTTTAGGCTTTACCCTGCTTATCCTCAACTACATGCATAGACTGAGTAAACAACTCCGAAATATTTTCTACACTCCACTCCATCCTCTTGGAGCGTGTCTCAATACTGTTTGGTCTCTTTATAAGACCCTGTGGAGTATGTTCAACATCAGCCTCTACCTCACTCTCATCTTGAGTCTCATGTGATGACTCATTCGACTCTCAGGCCGATCTCTATGACCTCGAGCAGGTGTACTTGCCTCTCTACCATAGCGGCTATCATTTATAGAAACTATATTCTTGCATTCGAAACTAAATTCCTAGCTGCTGTTCCACCTTGATATACACAATTGTATCTAAACAATGCACAGTACATAGGGATGTAATTTTACTTAAACACTAACGCCGACTCATATCAGGCCAACTCTGCCCTGATACCATCTTTTCTGTCACGACCCAAATTACCTAAAAATCAGAGTAAATTTTTCGCTTTTTCATTTTCTTATCCGTCGTGAACAGTTACACCACTAAACAGTTGGGCTATGATTCGATGTTAGTCACCTCTCACCTATTTACCATTCCATTTTCATATTTCATTGACATATCAATTTATTTTAAACTAAAAACATCCTCAATATTAAATCCATATACAGTACTGTGCGTCTATATGTTCACATACAAAATTATACAAATGTGTATACCTGATCTTGATAAGAAGCAACGGATAACCGAAATGCAAGACTACTGTCTGTCTCTTCTATTGAATATACCCTGTGGGGTGGAAAATGAAAGGGTGAGCATAAACAGCTCAGTAAGGCAATAATGTAAGCAGGTAGATAACTATACTACCTACGTGCTGATAATGTCATGATATAAAATCGTTTGTATTTTGAGCATGAGGTAAGACTAAAACGATGCCACATGTATGTATATATCATATAAGAGAAATTACGAAATCGACATATAAAACAGACATGGAAAAATCATCATGTATGTCATCTCATGCTCGTCACATTTAAAACTTGTTTGTTTCATCATAAATTCATCATGTTAAAACTCATTTGTTTCATCATAAAACAATCTCATCAAGGTCAAACCCATCTCTCGGGAATACCTTAATTCATTAAATCACGTCTCTTTTAAAAACATAAATCGGGACATTAACCCTCTTTCGGGTTTGTCCTGGTCTATCTAGACCGTATGATATCATGTGAGGCATGTAGGTTACTGTTTGAAAATCGAGGACTATGGCCATACTTTGTCCCTGTGATCCCAGGCTACACGGATCTCGGTGTGTGGGGCATCACAACTGCAATGGGAGGTGGGTCAAGTCCTACCCGCAAAAATATCAAGTAACATCATAAAGTCATCATGACTGCATGGTACAGCGTACTCCGTGTGACATACACGGTACATCGTACTCCGTTGACCCATATCATAGTCTGGGGGTGCCTGCCGTAGGTCTTATCCACCCCAATACTATGTCGATAACCAACCTATGTCTCAAAGTATATGTGCGAGCATCTCAACTCTCTGTGACACACAGTCTACAGGAGGCTTCTGCACGACTATATGCATGTCAACTCACGTCTAGTGTGAGCGAAGCTCCAGCACCATGCTATGCATATCATGATATCTAAAATCTCGTGCGAGCGAAGCTCCAGCACTATTTTGTGCACACACAAATTTCTCGTACGAGCAATGCTCCAATACGGCTTTTCATGAGAAATAAATCAGTAAACTTGAGTGCGAGAAAGACCCTAGCACTCTTTTTATTCATGTAAATACGATAGGTGGCTTAATCTTGATAAAACATCTTTTAAAATAGTAGCCGATACAAACCTGTTCCCTTTCGTATAATTCAAGAAATCAATAGCCAACCTATGTGTATATCTGCTTAAATCAAAGCAATACATTCATATAAAGCATCAAAACATGAAAATCATGCAATTTATCTGCCTTACTACCCTTTTTTGTAAATTTTACTCTAAGGGGCAAAATCATCTTTTTCTTTATTCATCTAAGCCCCGATTTTTGCAAAAATTATCATTTCGTTTTCTAAATACTTTAAGTAATTCTAGACCCTGTAATTCCCCTTAAAATTACGTATAGGTATCTCTATGCACCTACAAAATTCCCTTACCTCGATTCTCGTCGAGCGTGTATCTAAATTCCACTGTCGGAGGCTCGTCCGATCCGATTTGCTGCTAATCCAGTCTCTGGGGCTGCAGATAATTATTTATCATGTCAATTTACCCCAATAAATATAATTCTCCTGTTTACTACAGTCGATTTAACTAATTGGGCCAATTTACTCTTATTGGGCCCAATCGTACCTTAATGGGCCTCGACCCATTTTCAGCCCGTTTTTACTTATTAAATCCCTTCCTCGGGTTTACTGGGCTCATTTAGCTCACATATAATCATCGGGCTTCGTTCCAAACTTATTAGATAGCCCGTATACTATTTACGATAATTACGTTGCAATTCCGATTAATATTCCTTTTATACGAAATTAATCCCTAAATTCCGTAAAATAATCGAAACTATGTATTAAAGGACTCTAATTGTCGGGATTAAAATATACTTACCCAATATGATGCGGGATATGAAAATCGGAGCTCAATCGGCTCTCGTTCGGGCTTTGTCGTACAACTGTACAATTATATATTTAATCCCAGGTTACTTTTCGATTAAATATAATTTAAATAAATTTCTCGAAATTCAAATCGGTCACTTTTGACCACTTATCGACTTACCCGAAGTCCGATGTATCCCCGAAAATTCTTCCCCTTTTTTCTTTTTTCTCTTTTTCTCCATTTTTCCCTTCTTTCTTGGCTGAACCGGTTCAGTCCGGTTCAAACCCGGTTCAGATCGGTCCGGTTCAGCCGGTTCAGTTCGGTTCACCCCTTTGCTGAACCGGTTCGTACCGGTTCAGACCTTCCCGTCGCCGTTCACGACATTTTCGGTCGGTTCTCGAGCCATTTCTGGCTCCATTCGACGCGCCATCACCTGGGAGTTCAAAATCGGGCCTCGGTGTGGGTTGAAACGGCACCATCGCTGGTGAATCTTTCCTTCTCCCCCGCGGCTGTCACCTCTCGATCCGACGAATTTCGGTGGTTTCGCCGGTCGGTACCGGTCTCAAAAGAACCGACTTCTCTTCCCGATCACATCGGTACCCGTCGTTCGAGCCTAGCTGTCGTGGATCGCTGGGATCGAGCTCCTTTCTCCCGTCGGTTTCTCCTCCTCCGTTCGCCGGATTTGGCTATCCTTGGTGCGCGTCGCCGGTGCCCAAAGCTTCGCCGGCCTCTCCTCTTCCTCCTCGGCCCTTCGTCGGAGCCGTCGGTCGTCGGTGGCCGTGGATCAGCCGGGCCACGCGCAGGTCATCCTCGGTTTCTCTCTTCTTCTCTCTCCCCGACCAATTTTTCTGATTTCTCTTCTTCTTTTTTTTTGAATTAATTTAATTTTATTATTATTATTTATAAAATAGTTTATTATTATTTTATTCATTAAAATAGTCAAAGATATTCTAATATCTACAAAATTAATTTTTTATTCCAAATTCATTTATTTAATTTTATTTAATTTATTTAATTTATTTTAACCATTTTTTGGGTATAATTTTTCCGTATTTTCGGGATATTGTCCCGAGTGACTTTTTGGTATTTCTAAAAATTTCGGATCTTGATCAATTGGACTCGAAATTTAATTATTTCTTCGTTATTGATCAAGATTCTCAAATCCATTATTTTTAATTAAATTTTCTTATCGAATTTATTTCGGCTTTCGATCTTTTGACCGTTTTGCCCTTACACGTGTTCGGGATAAATTTAACCCGACTTCCCTTCACAAATACTCATTCATTTTGTGTTTTAATTAAATTCGGGTCTTACACACAGTACATGGGAAATATCATCATGGACACCATTGTAGGAGAAACATCATGAACAGTAATGGAAACAAATAACAGGGGAGAATAGAGGAAAGCTCTCGGTCTGTCCAACTTTGCTCTCGGTTCATGGTTTGCTGCCAGGATCTTGAGTTTCTTTCATGGTTCATGAGATCAAACCAGCTCCCCACATTCTCGAGTAACAAGGACAGCTAACGAAAAGGAAAAATAAAACTAATAATGGAAGCAACCGAGAATCATTGAACCGAAAACAAAACAAAAATAAAACTACAAATGCGAAGCAAAAACCGAGAACTATACTAGGAAATGAATGCTGTGCATTAGGACTTGAAAAATAAAAGACTGGATTATAACCAAACCGAGAAGAAGGATGAGTAAATGAGGCTACAAATCAACATGAAAAGCTTTTCATAAATGAAAACAACTGAAGATGAATAGTAACGTAGAACATGGTTTCGGGAAAAACTTCTAACAATAATAACAACTAAACTAATCTAACTAAACTACTCTATCTACTTCTACACTAACACTAGTCCTACTCCTAAAATTAGATCCTCTTTCAATTGCCATCCTTTCCTATTTATAAACACACTAGGGGTAAAATGGTAATTTCCACATCCTTAATGAGTTGGCATTTTTTTGGCCACTTGTCTTCACACCATTGGCTCCTTGAAAAGATATTTCCATGTCATCGGTCTTCTTGTCCAATTGGATGTGCTAGGTGGCATGACTCGTGTCTTTCGCATGGCTCAATCTCGATTTTAGCCCAATTTCGGTCCATTTTCTACCGAAATATTCAAAATTCATCCGGATTTAATTTATCTGCAAACATGAGAATTTTAATTAAATAAAGGGGATAATTAACAAAATAAATTAGGGATTTAAATAATTAATTAAGAAATTAAGCACAAATAATTCTAAAAATATAGAATTATCACATATATCACTGTCATGTCTCAAAATCCAGTGCAAGCAAGTCTGTGTGACACATAGTCTACGTGAGGGCTCCAGCACGATTTTACTCATATCGTCATATCAAAATCCAGTGCGAACAGGTCTGTGTATCTTACGGTTGACACAACGACTCCAGCATGATTTCATATCATAAACACGACAGATGGCTCAATTCCAATGAATACAGTACTCAAACTGAGTTTAGCACATAAAACGATGCAAAAGCGATGCAAGAGGAGTAATCTTCCCGCTAGGTTACCCATTCATGGGATTTCTCGCACTCAAGCATGTTTGATTTCAGAAAAATGTGCAGTTTAATGCAGATAACAAAAATATGAGCCAGTCTATCATTATATGGTTACAAAACCACTTTTCACGAAGAAAACACTCAAATCATGTATTTTATGCATTTTCATTTTTTCACATTTCCCAGGGTCATTTTCGTAATTTTTTCATATTTGGGTACCGTCTAGATAGTTTATATCTATACTTTTTACGAAATTTAAGTGTATGTAAATGACGATAAAAATACGTATAGCTATCTCTAACAGCTCATCTAGATCCTTTAACTGGAATCCTGTCGAATACACTTTTGTCCTTTTTCACTTTCCATAACTCAGTCTATCTGGCTTCGAATATATCTCATGGAGCTGCAGATAGTTATCAATCACATAAATTAATTCTGATAACTCACTTTTCACTTTCTCTACGGTCTATTGAAAGTATTGGACCTGATTACTCTTACTGGGTCTCGTTATCCCTTAATGGGCTCAACTCAATCTTAAGCTCATTTTGACTTTTCCATTAAGGCCCATTTAACAGTTTAGGCCCATTAACACTTATTGGGCCGACCTTAAGGCCCATTAATCTCATTGGGCCCGTCAGATTTCACCTTGGCCCATGGAAGGTATTCGGCCAAGGCATGGTGGTCGAGCACCATCACGCCTAGCCATGGCCGATTGGCTATCACCATGGCTTGCCATGCTTGCCTAGTTCACTTAGGCATTTTGGCAAACACTTGGTGTGCTTACCTTAAGCCTTTCACATTGTTCATTAAGGCATTTCATCAAGCACCTTATATACATGCGTCATAAACCTATCCAATTCAACAAATTGGTTTCACTTAATCACATGTACTCATCATAAGCTATCCACACATGCATTTAAACATCATGCATATTCATCAAAATCTAGATACTCATTTTTGGTCAAGCTTGGTTTACCAACTTAGGTGATATTTTTTCATGCAATTCATACACCAATCAACTCCATAAAATCCCTAGATTAACATATATGAGATTGGTGGATTGAAAACATACCTAACTTACACTTTTCACTTTGGCCAAAACTTGTGGGAGAGATTGACTTCTCCAAATTAGCATTTTGGTTTCTGGTTTTACATTATGTTATTCTCCTCACTATGGGTAACAACTTTCATGCAAACAACTTTTTCCAATTCGGTTTGTAAATGGGTGAAAATTAGAGAGAGAAAGCTTGAAAGCTTATGTTTTAATGGTGGCTAATGGTGTGAAAATGAAGGTGACTATTTACACTTAGCAAAATCTGATTATTCCTTCTTAATTTTAGCCAACATATCTTTAAAAATCATTCCATGGATTGGGCTTGCAAATTGGTTTGGGCTTGGTTAAGTTTTGGGCTTAAACTATTCATTTTAGGCTTATCTTGAATTTACTATTGGGCTTTCGGTTTGGGCCTAGAATTTTCAAATTATTGGCTTTAATTTCCTTGGTAATTGGGCCTATATTTATACCTTTAAATGCGCCCACATTCGGCCCAATAGCTTGGCCTAATTTTTGGTCCATTTTGGTTTAAGCTTAATGGGCTTTAACAATTTAACTATTTGTCCCAATATCATTTTCCATTTTCAGCCCATATAATTTTAATCCAATTAAATTAAATAAATTTCCTAAGTATTATTGGCTGGAAATTAGGTGTTTTAACCTGGAATAACTTCCTCAAGTCTTAACCATGGTTGGGTTAAGTTAACCATGCTTTGGTTAACTAGTCAAAGCTTATTCTTCAATTCTTGACTTTTCTCTTGATTTAACCATTGACTACATTTGACTAAAGTCAACTATCCCAAATTTATGCATTTCAATGGTTGGTTAGTCCATCTTAATGTTTTGCACATCCTTGGTAGGTGAATATTTTAAAAACACCTCAAACGGTCCATTCTGGAATCGTTCGGACCCTTTTTGGCATTTTCGCCATTTCAACATTATTGGGACCAAACCAAACCAACTTTCCTTCCTTATTTGGATATTTTAAGTTCTTATCTTCAGTCAGAATGGTTGGAATCCCTTCGGTTTAGCCGAGCTCACTATAGCTCACAATTAGCGTTTTCGTGCACTCATGGCATTTTCTTCTTTCACTTGAACTTGTCATTGAAATACAACCTTTCTTATGATTTCAATAACATATATTAATGTTTACATTGATGGATCATAAGTAATACAACTGAAAAATTTAGATCTTACACATACATCGAAAACATCTCTTATTCAAAACATAACGTGTATTCGAAACTTACCACACATCGAACATATCTTATTTCGAAACATAATCTACATCTTCCTTATTCGAAACAGGTCTCACATCCGAAACATATTCGCATCCAAAATATATTTCTTATCCGGAATAGATTTCATATTTGAAGCATATTTCATATTTCAAAACCCTCTTCATAGTTCGAAACGTAGTTTTTATTCCGAAACATACTTCACATTTCGAAATGTATTTCATATTATCTTTGGAAACTATTATAACTTGTTAGTAGAGACACTGCTAACTATTATATCCCATCAATTTGGACTATATCACTAACTATTATCATCCCCGTTAGCAGGGGCCACAACAAATTTATTCCATATCGTTAGGATAAGTTCAGTGAATTATGCTCATGTTTGTAAAACATTTCCGAAAGCATATTTCATACTTCAAAACATTTTTCACATTTTGAAATACATTTCACATTTCAAAGCGCATTTCAATGTATATTTCAAAATCTGAAACACAATTCACATAATCACTATTTTAACCTGTGATCAGGGAAATATCAGAATCTCAAAATACATGACCATTGCTAACTATTATAACCCGTTAATAGGGCCTGAAATTGTCAACTATTATATACCCCGTCATCATGGGTTGAAATATTGCTAACTATTATATACCCCGTTAACGATGGCGGAAACATTGCTATTTATATCGCCAATAGCAGGCTACATCATTGCTAACTATCATGTGCCCCATTAGCAAGGGTTGAAATATCGCTAACTATTTTTACCTCGTTAGCAAGGGCCGAAACATTGTTATTTATATTGCCAATAGTAGGCTACATCATTGCTAACTATTATATACCCCACTAGCAGAGGCCAAAAATCGTCATGGCTAACTATTATCACTTGTAAGCTAAGGCAAAACATCTAACTTTAAAAGCTATCAGAATGCATGTTTTGAAATCAGTTCTAATCACAATGTGGATAAAAGTAGAGTTAGCTTAAATCTAAAACATAGAGACGTATGTCTCATATACTTCCAAAACATGCCATGAGTGAGACTTTAAAGCTTCTTTAATGCAGGTATAAACCAATGCAAGCTTTCTAAATCCCACAAAATCATAAAATGCATCGTGATGCAAATGTAATTCAAAACAAGGTTCATATATTAGAAAACAATTCTGAAACCGAATAGTTCGATATATTATTCACAAAGTTCAATGATTGGATCATACGAATATAGGCAAAGTCAACAAGTATATCCCAATAAAAAATTTCCTATTATAGCTATAAGTGAGCCAAAACTACCCCGAAAATTGAGGTGTTACCTAAAGCTATAGATCTAAAAGTCTTCAGTCCTAGTGATCAGCCAAAATCAGAACCTGTCATGACAATGTCGAACAAGCCAAACTACCTATATAAGAGTCGTAAACTCAGTGCTATTTCTATATGCTCCATGAGAAATAACATAGCTAGAATGCTTGTAAACGATGTGTCAGGACCCCAGTTTCAATCCTTGACTTTAACCAAAAACCACAATAAATTTTTCGCATTTTTAACTTACCTTTCCTCTCTTCAATGGTTGGGCTGTGATTCGATGTCAGAGTCTTCACTTACCATAATATCCATTCTCATACATACATGTCAATATATTAATTCTGACTGTAGCTGCTTGTATTATACATGTAAGATTTTATAAAATCTAATACAATTACATTCCCTAATAATATATAACGTATACATCACTGTGCTGTTTCTATGTTTAGATACATGACTGTACATAATAAGTATACCTGATGAATCGATAGGAACTAGCAGTGGACTCTGGGACACTCTCCCACGATAACTCTCGCTCTACTGACGCTCTGTAGAGAGATGTAAAGAAAAGGGGGGTGAGCATAACGCGCTCAGTAAGGAAATCAGGCAAGCAAGTAGATATCCACACTATCTACTCAAAATAGTGCTATGCCTTGAAAACATTATTTCCTTAACTCACTTTAAAAGCATGTCTTGAAATATAATATATATACTTGTACAGAATAAATCCCATGTACAGAAATCATGCTTTATTTCTCAAATGTAGGCATGTAGTGCAAAACAATGCATTGTATATAAATCATGCCTTTATGTAAATCATGCCATGTATATTTAAATCACAATAAATATGGCATCAAATGATTCACAACACAAATCGGAGTCCGACCCATCCCTCAGGTCTGTCCGCAGTTTAAATCAGTCAATCAATGTGATATATCATGTGAGACTCTGTGGTAAATGCAAATAGTATCCTGGATTATGATCATATCCGAAAAGTGATCCCATGCGACACAATACTCGGTGTGCGGCAATCACTGCTGTAACGGGAGGATGGTCAGTCCAATGTCAACCGCCAGCTACGTAACACACGGTACAGTGTACACCTCGTGTCCCAAACACGGTACAAAGTACACCCGTGGACCCTCACAGCCAGAGTGCCTCCCATAGGACTTAGCCCTCAAAACTATGGAAATAAGTATACCACGTCTATATCAACCTCATGCGGATATCCTCTCTAGCTATGACACACAGTCACACAAGGACTCAGGCATGGGTTTCAACATGTATTACATATCACATACAGTGTGCGTCTTGAGTGCGACTCACAGTCGTCACTCCGCTCAAACACTGGTTTACATCACAAAACTCAACTCTAGTGCGAGTAAACCTCCAGCAACTAGGTCAATGCATAGTTTATGTATCAAATCAAGTACGAGCAATAGCTCCCAGTACTATGCTATGCACAATATCAAAATCAAGTACGAGCAATAGCTCCCAGTACTATGTCATGTATAAACCATGAAGAATCGAGTTCGAGCCAATCGCTCCAGCACTCTGTCATGCATATATCATTCAAAGCTGAGTACGAGTAAAACTCCAGTACTCTATCATGCATGTCATGAAAATCTAGTGCGTATCAAAATCCAGCACTATGTATGTGGAAAACATATGAATCCCAGTGCGAGCTATGCTCTAGCACGATTCATTCTCACATAATATGATAGATGGCTATTTAAAAGGGATCGTTTACAAAATAGTAAAATCAGCACTAAAAGTGTGCTTAAGTCATATCAACCTTAAAATCATTAGCCCATCTATTTATTTTCATGCTCATAGCATTTAAACACTCACAATAGTATTTTCCATGCTTTTTGCAACTTCTCACAAAAGTTGACTTTTTGACTAACTAGGGGCAAAATCGTAATTTGCCACTATCGGGTCGCAATAATTATTATTCACTTTCTCTGACCCTCAGAGTTTTTAAGTGAATGCAGAAGCAGTTGAAAATACGTGCAGGTATCTCTAACTGCTCGTAAAAGTCCCTTACCTCGGATCACGTCACGTGACCTCACTTCCTCGGTGCTGCTAATTCCCGCAGTCCGATCAGCTCTCGATGTAAACTCCGGAGCTGTAAATAACCATTCCTCAGGTTAATTATAATTTTCCTACTGTATTACACATTAATACAGTTTAATTTTCCTTAATGGGCCCAACTAGGCCTTAAGTCCATTTTCATTTTACTATTCATTTTCGTTGGGCCTATTAATACCCATTGGGCTTTATTCCAAGCTCTTTGGATAGCCCGTATATCATTTACGACAGTTAATTCAAAATTTCGAATATAATTCACTAAATACGAAATTTAATCCGAAATGCGTAAATTAAATCTTAAATACGCATAAATCACATAAATTGTTGTAAATGAGCTTTACTTACCCGAGATTATGCGATAGTACGCAAATCGAAGTTCGATTAGGCTTCTGTTCGAAATTTATCGTCGAACTACACAATTTATTATATTTAACTCTGGGTCAATTTCCGATTAAATATAATTTAAATAAATTCATCGGAAATCAAATCAGTCACTTTTGACCTCGTATCGACTTACCCGAAGTCCGGTGAAATCCCGAAAATTTTCCTTTTCCTTTTTCTTTCTTTTTCCTCTTTTTCCCCTTTTCTCCTTGGCTGAACCGGTCCGTTCCGGTTCAGCACAGAACCTTCTCCCCTGAACCGCCTACCGGTTCAGGCATCCTTTGGTCGTGCCGGCCTATTCCGACCGGTTCCCGACGCATCACCACCGCAGTTCGGCGCGCCTAAGCCTGGGCAACACTCGGCTGGGCTCGATTGGGACCAATCACCGCCGGTGGCCGCCGGATTCCTTCTTTTCCTCCGTGGCTTCACCTCTTCGATTCCCAGGCGTTCGACGTCGGTGGATGGCGTGACCGGTGCCGATGGGTGCGCACGGTGTTGGGCTTCCTTTTCCGCAGCTTTCCTGGCCATGGGGTGGCCGGTGGTGGCCGTCCGGTGGTCATCTCCCTCGGGTCGGCTTCACGCAATTTCTCTCTTCTCTCACCCCGTGTTTTCTCTTCAGATTTCGTTTCTCTTTTTTTTTATAATATATATTTTTATTATTATTTTATTATAAAATAATAATAAAAATCCCAAAAATATCCCATAAATATCTAAAAATATCTCCAAAAATCATATTAAATTCATTTAATCCGTAAATGAATTTATCAGTCCGATTTTACCTTTTCGGTATATTTTTTCACTACTTTTGGGCTCATTTTTCGAGGCAAAAATTCCGATAAATTCTAATAAATTTATATCTTGATCAATTGGGCTCAAAATTAAATATTTTCCTCGATTTTGATCAAGATTCCTCAATTTCATATTTTTAATGAAATTGTCTTATCGAAATTATACTGAATTTCAGTCATTTGACCGTTTTACCCCTGCACTCGTTCGGGAATTAACTTAACCCTTATCTCGCTGTTATGTAGCTTACATGCATTTTTAATTTCTCAAATAGTCGATTGCATGATAGTAAATACTCTTCTTATGATTCAACCATAATTACATAGTGTTCATACACATAGGAATCATAAGGTACAAGCTACAAAAAATCCGGGTCTGACACGATGAAACATTCGAAAATCATGTTTCCAAAAGTCATATAACAATCGAGACAGAAAGTAGTTTATGCTTAAATAAAAAAACACTCAGAATAAGCTAAATAAGCCATATGCTCCAATTAGTCCAAAACAAATTCGAAATAAGATTATAAAGTGATACATGCATGCATACAAAAATTTGTGCAAGTTTTTAAATCTCCCACACAATGCCATGTAATTATTTTAATGTATGAAAATCATTGCAAGGTTTAAAACATGTCAAAATGAATCAAAATCAGATTTTTGATAGCACAATGGTCTTAGTTTGAAACATATGGACAATTTATGAAATTTCTGTAATAAGTCAGGGTAACTATTGCTCATTACCCAGCCTACACAGTAGAGAACAATTTATATCCCCAATTCAGTTGAATCAATATGTTTCATATTTCAAATCGATCAAAAGGTTCACATACTTATTCGAAAAGTTCAAACAAAGCATTTATGATAATCAAAAGTTCAATTCAAAACAAAAAACAATTGGTACGAGGTTAACCCGCAGTTGATGCAATTGAACTTACCTCGTATACCAATAGAAGTTGTATCAAGTGAGGTTCACTTACCTAAGATTGGTGGCTGTCGAAACCAACAATAATAATTCCTACTCAAAATAAATTTAAATTGTAGTATAAATGAGTAAGGTCATTTTCCAAGAGATTGGTTAGATTTATTTTTCTGCAAAACAATTAAAAAGTAAAATGGGGATTTTGTTGTAGTGAGAATAAAAATTAAATTAAAATCTAGGTAAGTAAAATCACTATATAAAATATTTGGATAAAATCAATATGATGAGAACATCCAACCAAAGGAATAATTTTAGAATGGGTTCATGGAATTGATCATTGATGCAAAAATAAATTCTTTTAATCTTTACCAAATTGGTTATGGTTATTGGTACAACCTAACAACCTATCCCTCCTTACTTCTTTGATAATCAGGATACGATCTCTAATTATTTCTCTTGTCAGTTAAACAACCTTAGATATGATCTTAAGATTTAATTTACCAATAGCATTAAAAACTAGAGAGACTACCAATTCTAACCAACAAACACACATGTAGGTTCATTTAAGCTAGATTATATATCTTCTTAATAGAGAATTGAAATCCTATCTGAAATCAATTATGTTATTTACCACTTATATTAGAATGCCTAAACAATTATGGATTCAGGTTTCTAATTGGTGATATATTATCCTGACAATTGAACAAAGGGCCCTTTTTGCGCAATCAATCAAAACAATAATTTAAACAAGAACATAAAACATATAAATAATAAAGATATAAAAGAACAATATAAAACTAATTAGATCTCACAATTCTTAAAGAACCCAAACTTTAATTATCCTTTGGCTAGACTAAAAACTTAGCAAGCCATAAGTTCAAAGAAAAACACTAAAGAAAAATATAAAATTGTTTATGATGATCACCGATTGAAGATTTTAAGGTTCTCTTCCACTCTTTGTCTATAAATACTAAATATCCTAGCCCCAGAATCTGTTTTCAAAGGAAAGTTCTCTGATTGAGTTTGATTACAATTAAACTTCTTTCCTTTTTCCACCATTTGCCAAAGACAGTAATTGCATATCTTTTCCTTAATAATTAAAATCTTCCACTTGCCATCTTTAGATTGATTCAGTCAATTTCAGCTACAAGTGATAGATCTCAACTTAAATTCCAAGATTTCTTCTGATTTTGTGACTTGAGCAGAATTTGTGGCTTTTAATCCATTTTGTCCATTTTCCTTTATTCACAATACAAAATAGAAAATATAAGTCAAATCCAAAAATTAAGCATATAAAAGAATTTAAATCATGGGAAAATATGACAATTAATATGTATAATATGCAAATTATCAAAGATACCGTGATGGCACACAAATCGAGGCTTGGTCGAACTTAAGTTCGTCGCCCATTGTCGTGCTACACATTTATATATTTAAATCTGGTTAGTTTCGGTCAAATATAAATTTAAATAAAATTTTTTAAAAAATTATAACGGTCAAATTTGATCTCTGACCGGTTTATCCTAAAACCGAGGCATCTCAAATTTTCTCTTTTTTTTTATTGAATCGGTTCAAACCGATTCAGCCCATTTCCTTTCTACTGAACCAGTCTGAACTGGTATAGTCTTTATTTTCACTGATTGAGGCCACGCCAGCCGGTTCTCGACTTCATCTTTCGTGAGCGATGTCGCATGGCGGAGGGAAGGCTTCGATTGGCTTGGCTTGGGGAGATCAACGGTGGAGACCTCTGGTTTCTCTTTCCTTTCCCGTTTGCCTTACCCTCTCTGATCTTCTCGTTTTCGACAAAGCAGAGCTCGTGGCAGCGTACGAGCAGCACCACGGTGTCGGCCTTCCTTTCGCTGGCTTCCTGCGTCCCTCTGCCATCGTCTGTCTCTTTCCTTTCTCTTCTGTCTTTCTCCTCTATTTTACAGAGGAGAAGATATGGGAGGGATCGGGTTTTCTCAATCTTTCCCTCTCTTTCTTTGTTTTCTTATATTATATATTAATATAATATAATATATTATATAAATAAATATCTATATATAATATAATTATAATATATTATATATATAAATATCTATCAATATATATTATTTTATATATTTCTATATATATTTATTTAATATATATAATTTTAATTTAGTTTTTAAAAAAAAATATATTATCTCGTATTCTCAGGATAAATTCCCAAAGTGAAAAATTTCGAGTTATCACATAGTGTCTATTTAGTCACTGTTGAAAATTTGACTTATGGACAAAATCGTCATTTTGACTATTGTTGCACGTTTACTGAGATAAGTCGAAAAATAAATCTTTGAGGGTTACAAATTTTACTAAAGTTCATATATCATCATATGAAGATGACTTAGATATGCTTGTGTCGGTACGCACTCTTTTGGGGCCCATGATGTACCACCTCAAAAACGTGGAAATTAAGGCCGATATAAAGTTTTTTTTTACTTAATCTTATACTTGAGATGTATTCCTGTTTAGTGTCAGTTCCTGACTTATCATTCATTTCTAAATTGTTATACGTTGTAACCTCATGAAATTATGTCACGACCCAAAACTACCCGAAAATCAGAGTAAATTTTTCGCGTTTTATTATTTCATACTTACCTCTGATCGTGACCAACCATAACCAATAATTGGGCTGTATGTCAGTGCCCATATCCTCTCCATACATTTACAATTAGTGCACAATTTAATTTAAATAAAAATTCATATATACTGCACTAAACTTCTTTGATTCTTTACATATCTATACCCACTCTATACATCCTAGTGTCATACAAAATATAGTGCTCTGCTCATGTTATTTGGATACAAGAAACATATGTAATCGTGTATATACCTCAAAAGATAGGCAGCAGCGGACAACTAGAATGCCGTACCCAGTCACCTCCCAATCTACTAGAAGAAATCTGTGTGATAAAATGAAAGGGGTGAGCACATCAAGCTCAGTAAGGCAATTCTACGAACAAGTAGATAACAATACAACCTACATGAATGTAGTGCCATGCATAAACCACCCCTTCTCCACACATTTCCAAAACAGATGCTATGTTATGATGTCATGTAAAATAACACACATGTAATCCCAAAAAGCATGAAAACTTAACATGCATATCTTTCAAATCATTATTTCTCGTTAAAATTTCATAATAAGATCAGGACTCAACCCTTCCCTCGGGTAGCCCTGACTCACACAAAATCCACAAAATTGTGTTTCTCAAAAACATCAGTATCAAAAAACGTAAATATACGGGATACGAGACTAGGCAATATCTGTATATCGGTAATAACCAGGACTATGGCCATGTGTCCTTAGGAGTCCCTCTGTTACACGGATTCTAGTGTGCGGGATCTCACTATGATCGGAAACTGCCCAGGAGGTGGATCACTCCATCCCGTCGGTCTTATCCAACCCTCCGCATCCGAAGATGCCACACGTATCCGAAGATACCACGTATCCGAAGATGCCACACGATACCACGCACCCGAAGATGCCACACGTATCCGAAGATACCACGCATCTGAAGATGCCACAAGGTACAGCGTACTCCATGCTACTTGCACGGTACAACGTACTCCATGGACCCATATCATATCTGCATACTCATGTCATGTCTCCAAACGCACGTGCGAGCCTATTTAATCGGTGTGACACACAGTCTGCCGCTGCTCCAAACACGGCTCATCGTATGATCTTAGAAAAATAGTGTGAGCGGTGCTCCAACACTCTCATAAAATCAAGTAAAACTAGTGCGAGTTAAGCTCTAGCACGTCACATTTTTGAAAAGTCACGTAGGCGGCTACATTTCTCAAATCGATTTCAAAGAAAATCAACACTTGTTAAAGATATGAAATGTTGTGCAATTTCATTTAAAAGTTAGCCGACCTACTCATGCATGTACCAAAATACTTCAAAAACGAGCAGGAACCCTTTGTTATTGCTCCTTACACTTTTTCCTAAAATTTGGAATTTTACCCTTAACGAGGGTATTTTGGTAATTTGCCCATCCGGGGCCCTAAAATTTTTATCTCAAATCTAGACCCTTCGTAAAATTTAAAAGACTGTAAATGGCATCGAAAATTCGTAAAGCTATCTCTAGCAGTTCGTAAAATTCCCTTACTTGGAATCGCGCGCAGACTTAACCTGTCTCGATGATGCCGAACCTCTCGGCCCAAATGCGCGCCAACCAAATGTACGTAACTGCATATAACCACACAGTTGAGGCCAATTCAATTATCTTGATCAGTATATCGCATTTACTGACCAACTTTAAAGTATTGGGCCCTATCTGCCTTATTGGGTCTCGGCCCATTTTATATTTATTGATTCCCTTCTTCGGGTATACCGAGCTTATGCAGCTTACTAATAATTATCGGGGTTCGTTCCAAACTCATTGGATAGCCCGTATACCATTTATGGCAATTACATTACAACTCCGAGAAATATTCCTTTCTATGCGAAATTAATCCATAATTTCGTAAAATAATTAAAACTCTGTATTTAAAGAACTCATATTGCCGCAATTAAAATGTACTTACCCGATAGGATGCGGGGTACAAAATCAGAGCTAAATCGGCTCTCGTTCGGTCTCTGTCGAAAAGCTGCACAATTAGGTAAATCCGGATAATTTTCCATTAAATAAAATATTAAATAAATTTTCAGAATTTACCCATAGGTCAATTTCGACCCTCGGTCGACTTACCCGAATCTCGAGTCGTCCCCAGTGAATTTCTTTCCTTTTTCCTTTTTCCTTTCCTTTCTTTCCTTTTCTTTTCTTTTCTTTTCCTCTTTCCTTCCTTTTCCCTCCTTTTCCTTCCCTTTCCTTTCGGCCAAACGGTGCCGTTTCTACCACTTGCCGTCGTCGGTGTTTCCGGCAGTCTTGCCGGCTAATACCGATCTCAAAAGAACCGGCTCCTCCCCCTGAATGCGTAGGTGGCTTCCGTTCCAGCCCAGTCGTGGTGGTTCGTCGAAAATCAGCCCCTTTCCTCTTGGATCTTCCTTCGCTCCAATCGGCGTACTCCGGCCACTACACGGCGCGTTTTCGGCGTCCTAAAGGTCGTCGATCTCTCCTCTTGCACCTCGGCTGCTCGTCGGCGATCAAGGGTCGCCGGTGCTCCTTCGATGGTTTCGGGTTGCCTCTCAATTTCTTCAGTTTTTTCGTTTCGGGTTTATCCCGATTTTCTTCTCTTTTTTTTTGTTTTCAAATTCCTTTTTTTTATTATTATTATGATCATTTATAAACTATTTTATTATTATACTATTCATTAAAATACTCTACAATATTCCAAAATATCTACAACTTACATTATTTTATTCTAAACAATTTAATTTAATTTAATTTAATTTATTTATTATATTTTTAATCATTTTTCTGGAATAATTTCTCCGTATTTTCGGGATATTGTCCCGGGTGACTTTTCGATATTTTGACCTTTTTACCCCTGCACTTGTTTCGGAACCAATTTAACCTGACTTTCCTTCATACATCCACCATCTTTTCTTATTTTAATTTCGTATTTTCGGTTAACTTCATTTTGATCATTTTCGTTTGACCTGTGGCCATTTCGGCTCGTATTTAATTTTTTTCGACGTTCAACGATATTCCATTTTATTCTTCTTTTCAAATTTAATTCAGTCAATGCTCTTCTTATGATTCGATGAATATATGGAAGTGTACATCACATGAATCATAAGGAATATAGCAACAAATACATACAAAGTGGGTCTTACAAATTACCTGTTTATCCATTTCCATATATATATGTATATATATAAGTAATTACATCCCAAATGCTCATTTACATATAAGTATCTGTATTATACAAGGTGTCTGGATACAACTGAAATATACCTTAAATGTGTTTAAGAGATAGTCTGGGGAGAGTCTCGTCTACCAGCCTCTATCGGGTACGCAGCAGGCACAGGGGTATTTACTTTAAATAATCTGCAAGGAAAAAAGGGAGTGAGCTTCAAATAGCCTAGTAAGGAGTGTATTAAAATAATAATAATATTCAAAACATTTAGAAAACAATAGTATTACTAGATAACTGAATGCCACTTCAAAAAGAATGATTAAAATCATATATTTTTTCATACTAAAACATAACTCATATATATATATATATATATATATATATATACTGTGAGAACTGAGAATTCTGTATACCCTAGTTATGAGAATTGTAATTTGGTGTATGTAATTATGATATGTTAATGTACACACAAGTTTTAAATATGATGAAGTATAAGAAGATGAGGTTTTTAAGTCTTGAATGTGTATGGATTGAAATATAGACTATGGGGTAGATTTTAGGAAGTTTTACATTGAGTTTTCTACAAATTGATGCAGCAGCAATACAATCTGTGAACGCCAGATCGATCTCCAAGGATGAGAGATCGATCTCATGGCTCCAGAATGCAAGAAATGTGCAAGAACTGATAGGAAGATCGATCTCATATGCAAGCAGATCGATCTTCAAATGTTTCTGTAAAGAGAAGATCGATCTCCTCAAGGAGTAGATCGATCTCATGAAGCAATTATGAGATCGATCTCACCCCACGACAGTACCCAATACGTTCCCAAATTCAAAGAGAGATCGATCTCATCAAGGACCAGATCGATCTCCTACCTTCGACCTATATAAGGACCCCTTTATTTTTTGGAAATCGATCTCTCTCTCTCTCCTTCAAATCACCATTTTTACAACCCTAACTTTCTCTCTCCTCTAAAACCCCTATTTCCATCTAAATCTTAGGTAGAGGCAAGAAGGAAAGTTTTTCCTCATCCACAGAAGAACAACAAACTTTGAAATCGAAGGACGAATTGAATCGAGGTGTGAATAGAGCTCTCTATAAGTTTTGGGTAAATTTCTAAGCTCTAATATTTGATATTGAGGTGATTTTGGTGATTGTGACTATGGGTGTTGTGATAAAATAGCTAGGAAATGATTAGAGTTGATGAAATTGTGATTTTGTTGGAGTGATGATGATATTATACAATTTGTGGTAATTTTGGGATTTTAGCTATAAATTGGAATCGAGGCAGTGAGGTGATTTTGTCATGGATATTATGCATGAAAAATGTAGGATTTGAAATGTAGTAGATGAGAATGTGGATTATGATAGGAATATGAGAAAAATGAGGTTTGTAGTATTTAATGAGAATATGAGCAAATATGTGCTCGATGATGTGATTATGATGAATTATTGATGTTTTAGCATCGTTTGGACAGTTCGGAAGTTCCAAAGAGGAATATGAGTCTAGTTCGTTGTTTGGGGGAACGATTGCACTATACAAGGCAAGGAAAACTTAAACTCATTTGTGTATGCGATTTTGTGATGATATTGTAGCATGAAATGTGATTTGAGAAAACAAGCATGTTTTTATGAGTTGTGAATGAGATATTGCACACGATTTTATAGCCTATTGGGGCCTAATTTTTATGAGTTGTAAACTAAATGTGAAATTGTTTTACAACCGATTTGAGTTTAAAAAGTGAAAAGTGATTTGGACTCTAAGTTAAGGCGTACTGAGATTTGAGAAATGTGTGCATGGTCTTACCGATTTGAGCTCGGTTTTGACATGTTTTGTGTTGAGTACAAAACGATTTTGAAATGAGTTTTATGAGAAAAACCATTATGAGCGCTACGTGAAGGCAAAACAGTTTTATATGATAATGACTATTACTGAGACTTAGGCGTGTCATGTTGAATACACATCGGGCCTTGCTCTGGTAGCATGTAAGTCTGAGCATTGCTCTAGTAGCATGTAAGTCCGATATTCCTCTGTTTTGTTAATGAGAGATGACCCCTGCTCTGGCAGCGTTGGGTGGCCTTTCTCTGGTAGCATGTAAGTCCGACCATTGCTCTGGTAGCATGTATGTCTGATATTTTCCCCTGCTCTGGTAGCGCTGAGAGGCCTTACTTTGGTAGCATGTAAGTCCGGACCTTGCTTTGGTAGCATGTAAGACCGATAGTGTGCATGAGGAGAGGCTTTGCTCTGGCAGCATGTAAGGTCGGGTCTTGTTCTGGTAACGCGTAAGTTCAATATACCATGTACACGACCTTATTGTCGACGTTCCCTCTTTTGTCGATGCCTAGGATGTGCACCCAGAGGAGAATTATATTGATGTACCATGATGAATATTTTATCTGTGTTTTATTTGCCTAGTCTCGTTTTACACATGAGATTATGTTTAATGGTTGTGCCACGTGAATTATTATTGAGGTGATTTTTATCACGTTTCTACGAGAAAAGCCATTATTGCATCCTGATTTCCACATGCTTCTGACTGTGATTTGTACATGAGTCATGTACTTTCATGTTTTTACATGATTTTAGAGAAATGAGATGATAATGATGTTTTACTGTTTTCATGCTACACTTTTATTGAGTTTCAACTACAAGAAAAAATGATTATGCTGTGCAAATCATTATTTTGTTAATGAGTCCTTTACCCCCTTACTGAGCAATTTAGAAGCTCACCCTGTTTTATCTTCCTCTAGATTTCTTCAAGTGAAGAGAGTTTTCCTGCGACGTATGGAGTAGTGGCTAGTGGAGGACTTGAGCTCCAGGCCACATATTGAGCTTGAGGTATATTTTAATATTTCAGGTACCCAGACTAAAGTTGTATTTACAGACACTTAATGAACAATGACGTATGGGATGTATTAGGCATATTTAACTTTGAATTGGGGAAATGTAATTAGTATGATATATGAATATGAGGTGATGAGATCCTTAGGGTAACTTTATAATTTATATATGATGATGCATGACACTGTATAGGAATGCACCTAGATATGTGTATCGAGCTAGAAAAATTTTTAATTTGCCCTATTTTTCGCGCTTTCAGGGCGTCACAGAGTTTTTTTGGTATCAGAGCTTATGGTGTTTAGCACTGTCAGTGTAGATCAAGTGAAATAGAATACAACCCAAGTGTCTGTATAAGTCTAGTCATGAACTGAAATTGAAGATTGAGATTTCAATCGAATTTGATGTGTACATAGGAAATGTATTGAGATTGAGAATGAGTGGACGAAGAGGTCATTCGAGGAGGCAGGCAGAGCCACCTCCTCCACCTGTCCCACAGTCGGAGAGTCCTAACTCTCGATTTAACCAAATTGAGCATGATGTGCGACAAGGTTTTGAGCAAATGGCAGCGTTATTCGCTTAACTTTTTAGAGTTAATACTTTGGGTACTACTCCTACACCACCACAAGGGCCTCCCATGCCCTCAGTACAGATAGACCCAGTGCCTCCCATCACTCAGCCTGATGATAGAAGTCTGGTCCGATTGAAAAACTTTTTGAAAATGAATCCGCCTGCATTTAAATGGAAAAAAGATCCTGCTGAGGCTGAGAAGTGGCTAACTGAGTTGAGAATCATATTTGACTATTTGGGATGCACAGATGCTGAGAGGGTCAGTATGGGGGCTTATATGTTGAAAGGGAGAGCTGGAGAGATTAGTGGGGTACTACCCAAGGTATTTTGATGTCCAGCTGGGATGTGATTGGTTGGGAAGAGTTTTAGACGGCATTTAGAGCCCAATATGTACCACGAGCTGCTCAGAAAAGGTAGCAGGCAGAGTTTTTGAATCTGGTGTAGAGCGATATGCCTATGGATGATTACGAGAGCTGATTTACCGCTCTATTAAGATATGATCCAGAGACCTTCAAAAATGAAGAGCTTTGCATAGAGAGATTTGTGTATGGATTGAAGCCCACCATCAAAGATCGATTGATAAGGTTGTGTATTACTGAGTTTGGAGATGCTCTAAGAGGAGCACAAGAGATTGAAAGGGGAATCGTACAATCCCAAAATGAGTTCAGTGCAGTGACTCAGGATAAGGGCAAGAGGCCAGCAATTTTCCAAGCAGATGTTCAGAGAGGTTCCTTCAGAAGAGGAAGGATCTAGGTACAGAAGGGCAGATTGGTGAGACTCAAAGCTTATCCTATCATCAGGGAGACCCCTCGAAATATCAGGCCTGAGATAAGCGTTTGCAGAAATTGTGGTCGATCGCATGAGGGAAGTTGTACTGGGTTGATCCATGGATGTTTTAGACGTGGAGACATGGGTCACAGAGTAAAAGACTGTCCTCAACCTCAGAGACCACATGCTCCAAAGCCTACTAGACAATAGCCTCAGAGAGTGAATCCCCCGAGATGGGCCACTGCTACAGAGAAAGGAAAGAAGCCTGTCACCGTGGGACGTGTGTTTGCCCTGGATAAGGAAACAACAGACACTTCTGTAGAAACTATAAGAGATACACTCTCTGTCTGTAATCATAAGGCTCATGTGTTGATTGATCTAGGGTCCATGAATTCGTATATACCCCAGTTATGAGAATTGTAATTTGGTGTATGTAATTATGATATGTTAATGTACACACAAGTTTTAAATATGATAAAGTATAAGAAGATGAGGTTTTAAAGTCTTGAATGTGTATGGATTGAAATATAGACTATGGGGTAGATTTTGGGAAGTTTTACATTAAGTTTTCTGCAAATTGATGCAGTAACAGTACAATCTGTGAAGGCCAGATCGATCTCCAAGGATGAGAGATCGATCTCATGGCTTCATAATGCAGAAAATGTGTAAGAACTGATAGGTAGATCGATCTCCAAATGTTTCAGTAAAGAGAAGATCGATCTCCTCAAGGAGCAGATCGATCTCATGAAGCAATTATGAGATCGATCTCCTAGGCATAAAATTACCCTAAAACGTTCCCAAATTCAAAGAGAGATCGATCTCATCAAGGACCAAATCGATCTCCTACTGATAATTCTATTTTTAATAGAATTATTAGTGCTTAAATTCTTAAATATTTATTTAATCCCCATATTATTTTATTAATTATCCCTTTTATTTAATTAAAATTCTCTTATGTGCAGATAAATTAAATCCTGATGAAACTCAGTTGTTTCAGTCAAAATTGGGCTGAAAACAAGCTAAAGGATATTAGACCACTTTAAATTTTGCAAACAGAGTCACCAGTCGTCTGGACACGCGTGATGCCAGGTGTTTGTACTTTATTTGCTCTGAAACAATAAGATCAACAGACACCGAGTGAATATTTTGGAAGGCACACGCTGGGCCACATCGCACAGCAAACCAACAAATGACATGAAAATATCTATTCTGCAGCAAATCAATTGAAGACAAGTGACCAAATAATGCCAACTCATCTAGGATGAAAATTTACCATTGTACCCCTATGTTTGTGTATAAATAGAACATGATGGCAATTGAAAAGATAAGTAAGTTAGGGTAGAATATTATCTAGGGTAATTTTAAGTTAGTATTTTTTTCAAGCTTTCCTTGTTTTAATTTCCGAATAGTTGCCTTGAAATTAAAAATTTTTCTTCTCTTGTTTTGTTAAAAGTTTACATTGGTTTAATGAATAGTGATTTTTCCATGTTCTTCTTGGTTTTGCAATTTCTTTGCTATTGATTCAATGCACTTAAGTTGAATGGAAGTATTTGTTTTGTTTTTTTTTTTTTACTATCGGTTTGGCAAAATTGTTTATGTTTTTGTTGAAGCAAGCTTTATTTTCCTAGTTCTTGGTTTTGCTTTCTTGATTGGTTTTTCATTCTCGGGTTATTAGTCTTACTTACTATTTTTCTTTATTCTTTTACATGCTGTTTGTATTTAATTTTAGCTTAGTTTGGAAGAAGCAATTGAGAGTTGCCTAGCTGAAGCACGTCTTACCTTGTTCTGGTGCAGTGGTGCAAGTTCAGCATTAGGTTCTGCTCTTGCATTGCTCGCACAGTGGAATGGTAGGCTGAGCAGATAATGAAGCAAGGCATAGGCCAGTTGCTTTATCATTTCTCGGTTTAACAGTAGTAGTTGATTCGGTTTACTCATTGACTGTAAATTTTGTTCATGCATTTCCTGCTTGAAGACATAGTAGTGCCCTGATTTTTCCTCGTATGATTTAACTTATTTAACTGTTTTGTACCTCTCTTCACTGTGTTTTCTAATGTTTCTTTAGTCCATTTATTTACTGCATTTCATCTCAGCATTTGTAGTGCATGGGTTCATCCGAGGAGCATAGTTCACTATTGGCTTCATTTTTATCATCTGTTTGTCTCTGTTTTAATCTTAATATGTTGTTCACGTTCTGCTATGTGTTGTTTTAATCCAATGTTGGTTTTTAAGTTTCTAGTTGTTAAACGCTGATTTCCATTACTATTAATGAGTTGTAGTTTAGATATTGCTATGTGTAGTTGACGGGTGCAGAGCATGTGCAACCAGGAAAGGATTTAACCTCTGTCATCGTGTCCCGTCTCATCTCCAATTGCTGAGAGTGTCGGCTATGTGCTGTTGAGTGTTGCTGCATATTCAGGACTAAATGGATAGCTATAGATTGCTAAAAAATTATAAAATGCATATAAGAGGATGGGGCCAAGCTGAGAGCCGTGACTCACAATGCAGAACAGCAAGACGTGGTGACTGAGAATGCTTAGGATATTGTTTCTGGTACAACAGTAGAGATCTGGACTAGAGAGCATGCAAGATGACAAGCGGCAACAGCAGCTGAAGCATGGCAGAACTGTAGCAATACCTGTAGCAGATTTGTACACCGTACAGCAGGAGCCGAAAGCAGGACAAAGCAACCCAAATGCACGTTTGTAGCACCTGAAGACAAAACCCAAAATTGGAGAAGAAAGTGAACAGTACCAAAAATCGGGACGACTTTAGTGGTTTTGCAATTGCCTAAGGCCACGTTTGGATAGCCCATTGTAGTTGTTAATTCATTTTGCATGCATTTTTAGATAGACTAAGTTCAAGTTTATTATTTAATTTAGTTAGTTGATTTCTAATTTGCATGTTAGTCATAGTTTCTTTGTTGCATTAGTTTAACTTAGATTTAATTTGATTACTAAGTACTTTTTATTCTAGCATTAGGGGATGTGCTTAAAATTAATTTAGATAAACTCATTTTATGCATTTTAAATTTTAGTGAAAATTCCAAAAATGTGTTTCATGCATTAGTTAGATTTTAGTGTTAAGTTAGTATTTAGATATATTTAGGAGTAATTTTAGATTCATTAGTTTAGACATTTAGATTTATGATTATTTTTCTTAATTTTCTAGGATTTTATTTTATTAGATCTTAGGTTAGTTTAAATTGCAATTTTTATTAACTAGATTAATTTGCATGCACATTTCATTTTAAGTTTGTTTAAATTTTAATTTAATTAATTTTATTCTTTTATTTTTATATTAGCATTTTAATTGCGTTAATTCATTTTAACTGTTTTAATTTTCTTTTGTAAGTTATTTGCTTTTAATTGCTCGGAGTACTGTAAGTAAATTTTGCTCGGTTTCATTTCCTTTAGTTCTTATTATTTTATTACTTTTCAGTGTTTTTTTATTAGCCTTAGTAGATCACCCATCTTCATTTCATAATTTGCTAGAATATACTTAGGGTAAGATTAACCGGCACTTAATTAGGCTAGTCAACTTCTCTGTGGGACGATAACTCGGGACTCAAATCCCATTATTACTTGTACGACCCGTGCACTTGCGGACAATACCCTTTGGGTGTGTCACCTACCTTCGACCTATATAAGGACCCCTGTGTTTTTTGGAAATCGATCTCTCTCTCTCTCCTTAAATCGCCATTTTCGCAACCCTAGCTTTCTTTCTCCTCTAAAACCCTCATTTCCATCCAAATCTCAGGCAGAGGCAAGAAGGAAAGTTGTTCCTCATCTAAAGGAGAACAATATAGTTGAAAATCAAAGGACGATTTGAATCGAGGTGTGAATAGAGCTCTTCATAAGTTTTGGGTAAATTTCTAAGCTTTAATCTTTGATATTGAGGTGATTTTGGTGATTGTGACTATGGGTGTTGTGATAAAATAGCTAGGAAATGATTAGAGTTGATGAAATTGTGATTTTGTTGGAGTGATGATGATATTATACAATTTGTGGTAATTTTGAGATTTTGGCTATAAATTGGACTTGAGGCAATGAGGTGATTTTGGCATGGATATTATGCATAAAAAATATAGGATTTGAAATGTAGTGGATGAGAATGTGGATTATGATAGGAATATGAGAAAAATGAGGGTTGTAGTATTTAACAAGAATATAAGCAAATATGTGCTCGATGATATGATTGAGATGAATTATTGATGTTTTAGCATCGTTTGGACAGCTTGGGAGTTCCAGAGAGGAATGCGAGGTTAGTCCGTCGTTTGGGGGAACGATTGCACAATACGAGGTAAGGGAAACTTAAACTCATTTCTGTATGCGATTTTGTGATGATATTGTAGCATGAAATGTGATTTGAGAAAACAAGCATGTTTTTATGAGTTGTGAATGAGTTATTACACATGGTTTTATAGCCAGTTGGGGCCCAATTTTTATGAGTTGTAAACTAAATGTGAAATTATTTTACAATTGATTTGAGTTTAAAAAGTGAAAAGTGATTTAGGCTCTACGTTAAGGCGTACTGAGATTTGAGAAATGTGTGCGTGGTTTTGCCAGTTTGAGCTCGGTTTTGACATGTTTTATGTTGAGTACAAAACGGTTTTGAAATGAGTTTTATAAGAAAAACCATTATGAGCACTACGTGAAGGCAAAATGGTTTTATATGATAATGGCTATTATTGAGACTTAGGCGTGTCATGTTGAATACACATCGGGCCTTGTTCTGGTAGCATGTATGTCCGGGCATTGCTCTGGTAGCATGTAAGTCTGATATTCCTCTGTTTTGGTAACGAGAGATGGCTCCGTTCAAGTAACGTGAGATGACCCCCACTATGGTAGTGTTGGGTGGCCTTACTCTGATAGCATGTAAGTCTGGGCATTGCTCTGGTAGCATGTAAGTCTAATATTTTCCCCTGCTCTGGTAGCACTGGGAGGCCTTGCTTTAGTAGCATGTAAGTATGGGTTTTGCTTTGGTAGCAAGTAAGACCGATAGTGTGCATGAAGAGAGGCTTTGCTCTGGTAGCATGTAAGGCCGGGCCTTGTTCTGGTAACGTGTAAGTCTAATATACCATGTACACGACCTTATTGTCGACGTTTCCTCTTTTAAGGATGCCTGGGATTCGCACCCAGAGGAGAATTATATTGATGTGCCATGACGAATTTTTTATTTGAGTTTTATTTGCCTAGTCTCATTTTACACATGAGATTGTGTTTGGTGGCTGCGCCACGTTCATTATTATTAAAGTGATTTTTATCACGTTTTTCGAGAAAAGCCATTATCGTATCTTGATTTCCACATGCTTTTGACTGTGATTTGTACACGAGTCATGTACTCATGTTTTTACATGATTTTAGAGAAATGAGATGATAATGATGTTTTACTGTTTTCATGCTACACTTTTATTGAGTTTCAACTACGAGATAAAATGATTGTGCTGTTCAAATCATTATTTTGTTAATGAATCCCTCACCCCCTTACTGAGCGATTTAGAAACTCACCCTGTTTTATTTCCCCCCAGATTTCTTCAAGTGAAGAGAGATTTCCTGCGACGTACGGAGTAGTGGCTAGTGGAGGACTTGAGCTCCAGGCCACATATTGTGCTTGGGGTATATTTTAATATTTCATGTACCCAGACTAAAGTTGTATTTATAGACACTTGATGAATAATGACGTATGGGATGTATTAGGGAAATGTAATTAGTATGATATATGAATATGAGGTGATGAGATCCTGAGGTGTAACTTTATAATTTATATATTATGATGCATGACACTGTACAAGAATGCACCTAGATATGTGTATCGAGCTAGAAAAATTTTAAATTTACCCTGTTTTTCACGCTTTCGGGGCGTCACATATACATTTCTTACTTCAATCAGGGTCTCGAAAATCAGTGTTTGCATAACCAAACATAGGTAATAAACAAATAGTAATGAAATCAAATTATGGAGACCAGGCATTCCCTATTACTGTCATGAGGGTAATCATTGCTTCATCCTCAAAGAGGGCATCCTCCGCAGAGGGAACAGAATACCTATGGCCATAGTAGGGTTGTAGACTGGATCAGGGTAGTACAACGTCACATAAACGCCACATAGGTGGAAACACATACTGCCACGAAGGCAACATGACAGATACATAAAAGTATGCATGATAGAGTCAAGGCCCAGCTCGTTTATAGGTTGTCGGCTAGAATTCTCTTGGGTCCTTTTAAATCAACCCCTAGGTTTACCCTGACTCGCATGCTTTAGTTCCATTAGTCTCAAAATACACCAATATCGTGTGGAGAATATTTTCAAGACGATTTGTACAAAATTTACAAAATTCATACTTCATAAATCACATAAATATAATCATGTTCACAAATATTCGGAATTATAAAGTTGTATAGAATTGTGCACTCGTATGAAATCGAACATGGCTTAAGGTCATTTCGAAATTCATGTTTATTATATAAAAGGTTTTCCATGTTATAAATATCCATTTGCAAGTAAGGAATATCGTTACTAAAATAGATTGCATCCTTTAGCTGACCGAGACTAGGACAACACAAATTCGTCGGGTGCCAGGTTTGCCTCGTTTTGCATACCAACACTTCAAGCAGTCCAAAATAATTCTAAAACCTTCAAATAATATTCAAATCTATCTTAATACACTTAAATATACCTTAACCTACATAAAACTCACTAGATTTGGTTGTTTTGCCAATTTTCTCCACTTTCTTAGTTTTATCGATAAAGTCTCGGTTTAAGATATTTTTGTTAGTTTCTTTCCTTCTATTTTTAATTCATTAACCCAATGTCTTACACACTCATTTTAGCATCCAATTAACAACATCATACCAAATCATCGGATTTTTAAACTTTCATAGTTCTCAGCGAGACCGAGTTATAAACTGAACTTTTCGATATAAATCTAACATTCCACAACATCAAACTCAACCAAATTTCATCCTTACCCTAATAGCCAAGGGCTGGCCGAACCTATACATGCTCCTAGAATATTTTTCTTCAAATTCTACTTAAGCAGAAACTATCCAAATTCATCAAACATCAACATATCTAACTATCATCAACTTCCAATAACATTACCTTGGGTTTGACCAAGTTTGACCCGAGATTCATCCTTCAAAAATGACCCTCAGCTATAGATAAACATGTAGAAAATTTAGAATCATCAAAAACAAGCTCAAAAACCAACCAAGAACTTATAAATTTAAGTTTATCTCTTACATAGAAACAGGGCAAATTCTGCCCCTATTCTTCCCACAACTTTTCACATAGTAAACGAGCTTGTTTGTGGCTGATTTTTTTATATGTTATAGAGAACTTAAGAGGGAAGATTCTATCCTTTTGATCGAACTCTAGAAGTGACCTGAAGGTAGCCAAAAAATTCGTACAAGTTCACTCTACAGAGGACGTCTACGGTAAGCTTGTTGGGGGTGGTTCTCTCTGGTTTCAGGTCCTTTCAGGGTGTCTTTACCATACTAGAAAGCCCTTTAAATGATCTTTATCCTGAAAAAATATAGCCTAAAATGCCTTCTGGAAGGTCATGAAAATGGGTTTTCTTTTTGGGCCTACAGGTGCTGGGCCTGGGTCTGCTAGCAGCCCTATTTTTTGTAAAATCAATAAAACATAATTCTAGCCCATTTTCTTCCAAATTTTCACCATTCATGTGTTATACTAGGTCCCTAGTATGTTCCCTAAAATTTTGGGCCCCATTTGTTTAAGGAAATTTTCCCGTTTGAGTCCATTTTGCCTGATTTAATCATTACCGATTGAAATTGCTTAAGGTTTTCAGTTTACCTTAAAAATTAATTTGATCACTGAAACCTCAAATCAATTATGCCTTATACTAATTTCCTATCACCTCGTAATAATTTTTATGAATTTATAGAATTTATTCTAAATTTATTTCGCTTACTAAGCCCAATTTCTCGGTTTAATGTTATCTCAAGTTTTTACTAACTTTTCTGCTTCTAATACTTTAGTTTTACCTTCTAGCCATCAAAACATACCAATACATGCAATCTTTGAGAATTTCTTGAATTTGAAATCTTTCCTCGATTTTTGTGCCCGAGCTTTGTGCCACTAACCCTAGTGCTCAGTCATTTCGGGTCTGCATAATATTATTTTAAGTATCTTAATTGCTTTCTAACTTCCAAATAAATAATAAAATGAAAAGTTTTTTGGTTTCACATTTCTCCCCACCTTTTAGGAATTTGGTCCTCCAAATTCAGCTAGGTCCGTCAAATAAGTGAGGTAACTTCTCTCTCATAAGGCTCTCGAACTCCCAAGTTGCTTCTTTTGCTGAATGGTGTTGTCAGAGAACCTTTACTAATGGAATTCTCTTCATAGGAAATACCTTCTCTTCCTTGTCAAGGATCCGAACAGGTTCTTCTACATAACTCATATCTCCCAGGATATCTAAGGCTTCATACTTGATGACATAGGAGGGATCCGAATTTTATTTTATCAACATGGAGACGTGGAAGACATTATGTATCCCAGAAAACTATGGGGGCAAGGCTAATCGGTAGGCAACATCTCTTATTCTCTCTAATATCTTGAACGAACCGATGAAATAAGAACTCAACTTTCCTTTCTTCTCGAAATGCATGATACCCTTACTCGGAGACACCTTAAGAAATACAAAGTCCCCAACCTGAAATTTAAGTGGCTGCCTAAGCACATCGGCGTAACTCTTCAGTTGACTCTGAGCAGCCTGAAGTCTGTCACAAATAATCTGAACACCCCTTACTGTCTATTCAACCAGATCAGGAGCAAATATTTTCCTCTCACCCACTTCTTCCCAAGCTACAGGGGATCTGTATCTTTTACCATATAGAGCCTCATAAGGTGTCATGCTGATGCTACCATGATAACTATTATTATAAGCAAACTCTGTAATGGGCAAATGATTATCCCATGATCCCTTAAAATCTAATGTACATGCCATTAACATATCCTCCAAGGTCTGAATGGTCCACTCGGACTGATCGTCAGTTTGAGGATGATAGGTTGTACTGAAATTAAGCTGAGATCCCATGGCTTCCAGAAAATGAGTCTAAAATCTGGATGTGAACCTAGAATCTCGATCAGATGCAATACTCACAAGAGCCCCATGCAAACAAGCTACTTCTCTGACATGTAACTCGGCCAAGGCACTTAAAGAATCCTTACTCTTAACGGCTAGGAAGTGGACACTCTTCGTCAATCTATCAACTATCACCCAGATCACATCGTGACCTCTCCGAGTCCTCGGTAAACCTATAATGAAATTCATTTTTATATGCTCTCATTTCCACGTAGGCACGGGCAAAGACTTAAATAGTCCTGCGGGCTTTTGATGCTCAACTTTCACCTATTGACAGATCAAACATCTAGCCACAAATTTTATCACATCTCGTTTCATACCGCTCCACCAATACACCTTGCGCAGATCACGGTACATCTAGGTACTACATGGGTGCATGGTGTAACGGGAACAGTGAGACTCTCTTAAAATCTACTGCTTCAGGGTATCAACTCTCAGAACACAGATGTGGCCCTTACACATTAATAACCCATCCGACAGCACGGTCTGTTCCGCTTGGCTAACCATATCCAATAACCTATAATCATTTGTCTACCCCGATCTGATCTAGTCTAGGATATTAGGTTCTATATGTAGGCTAGTTATAAATCCAACCTCTGCTTCTTCAACATTGATCCTGAGTCCGGTGAACTGTTCCAGTATGTCCCATTCTTTGACCATCATAGCAGAAATCATATTTTTCCTACTCAGGGCATCAGCAACTATGTTCGCCTTACCCGAATGATACAGAATCTCACACTCATAATTCTTAAGGAGCTTTATCTATCTTCTCTGCCTTATATTAAGCTCCTTTTGATAAAAAAAATGTACTTCAAACTCTTATGGTCAGTGAAGATCTAAAACCTTTCTCCATATAAGTAATGTTGCCATATCTTCAAAGAAACACCACAGCGGCTAATTTCAAATCATGAATAGGGTAATTCCGCTCATGTTTCTTAAGCTGGCGTGAACCATAAGCGACTACTTTCCCGTACTGCATGAGTACTCACGCCAAACCTTGATGAGAAGCATCATTGTACACTACGAAGACTCCAGATCTACTATGATGGTCAAAACGAGTGTTGTAGTCAATCTCTGCTTAAGCTCCTTGAAACTTTGCTCACACTGATCAGACCATACAAATGGGATGTCTTTAAGTGTAAGCTTAGTCAAAGGAGCTACAATCCTGGAGAATCCCTCAACAAACCTCTTGTAATACCCTGTCAGTCCTAGAAAACTCTGAATCTCTAAAACTGTCCTTGGTCTTTCCCACTTGAGTACAACCTCTACCTTGGACAGATCAATTGACACTCTGTCTTTAGATACAATATGACCAAGGAAAGCTATTTGATCCAACCAAAATTCACATTGACTAAACTTTCCATGCATCTGCTTGTCTCGAAGCTTTTGAAGCACAATCCGTAAATCTTGTGCATGTTCCTCCCGAGACTTAGAATAGATGAGAATGTCGTCAATGAAGACTATTATAACCCAATCCAAATACTCTCGAAGCACCTCATTCATCAGATTCATAAAAGCAGTAGGGGCATCAGTCAAACCAAATGGCATCACTAAAAATTCATAATGACCGTATCGAGTTCTGAATGTCATTTTTAGAACATCCTTTTTACTAATCCTTAATTGGTGATAGCCTGATCTTAAATCAATCTTGGAAAACACTAAAGCCCCTCTCAGCTGATCAAATAAATCATTTATTCATTGCAGAGGATATTTGTTCTTCATCGTAGCCTTGTTCAGTAATGTGTAATCAATACACAATCTGAGACTACCATACATCTTCTTGACAAATAGAACCGGAGCTCCCCTGGTGACACACTGGGTCTAATAAAACCCTTATCAAGCAATTCTTGTAACTGCTTCTTCAGTTCTTCTAATTTAACCAGTCTCATCCTATCGAAAGGTTTAGAGATTGGCTGGGTATCTGGCACTAAGTAGATAGTGAACTTCAGCTTTCTCTCAAGTGGTAAGCCTAGCAACTCATCTGGTAATACATCCGAAAATTCACACACAACTGGTATTTCTTCTATCCTCGGATGCTCTCGACTGATATCGAAGATAAGTACGATATAACCTTCACATCAATAAATTCATCAGTAATTTTAGGAAATTATAATTATATTATAAGATTTCATACATTGAACCTCAATCGTTTACTTCTTATCAGCTAAACGTACACTAAATTTTTTAGGTAGGGAGAAGGTTACAATTTTCGTATAGTAGTCTAGACTTATGCGATTGGCAGCAAGCTAATCCATACCTAAAATCACATCAAAACCATACATTTTTAACAAAACTAGATCTGCTAACATTACCTTGTCTCTCATCTTAATTTCACACTTTCTACATACTTTATTGGTCATTTGAAAATCACGCATAGGTGTATTTACATGCAGTATATGATCTAAAGGTTTAGGCTATAAGTGTAGTTTATATGCAAATTATGGCAAAATAAAAGAATGTGTAGATTCAGGGTCAAATAATACATGTGCTATATAGTTATAGATAAGAAGTGTACCTCAGATAACCTCAGATGAAGTGTCTAAGTCTCCTTATCAATAGCGAACACACGCCCCTCTACGATAGGCTTCTTACCCTTCTCAGCGGCGGTGGCCCGTCTTTAGGGAGCTTGTCTCAGAGGCTGTTGTCGCGGAGGCTCATGAGGTTGTGGCGTCTGAAGCTGTGGACAATCCTTAACCCGTGGCTCTGGTATGATCTAAGAGTATTATCCGTAAGTGCACGGGTCGTACAAGTAATAATGGAATTTGAGTCCTGAGTTATCGTCTCACAGAGAAGTTGACTAGCCTAACTAACTACCGGCTAATCTTACCCTAAGTATATTCTAGCAAATTATGAAATTGCAATGGATGAATAAGAACTAAATAAAATAAAACCGAGCTAAAAATAATTACAATGCTCTAAGCAATCTGTGAGACCCCGTATATGTATAAGGGTATATATGTACATAGAAGTGTAAATAGAGTTGTACTATGAATTCATGAGTGAAGTATATGTGATGTAAGTCCACAAGTAATGTACACACTTGTAATGAGAGTGATAATTGTACATACAAGTTTCATTATATATGAATGTGTAGTAATGGACTTAAACATGTGGAGAATGTGTATAGAATGGATTATGAGTAGTTTGGTAAAATGGAAGTAGAATTGCATAAGATGTGCACTTCCATTCTTATTTATATTAAGTACCATTGGTCATACAAAGATCCTACACAAGTTTTAATGTGTATGAAGTGAGGATAGATGCCATTTTCAAGTCTCAAAGAAGAATGAATGAGGAAATGATCATGGTAGCAAATTGAGGATGTTTGGTAAGTGTTGTTGCAGAGGAACTGCAGAAAATTTGGAAATTTTGAAGGGCAGATCGATCTCATGGGATGAGAGATCGATCTGGAAGAGCCAGAATGCTCTTATTTGGGCGAGAGAATAGAACAGATCGATCTCCAATGGACCAGATCGATCTCCTTAGCTCTCTGTTTGGGAGCAGATCGATCTCATGTCTCGACAGATCGATCTCATGCCTCAGCAGATCGATCTCATGCTTCGACAGATCGATCTCAGGCTTAAAAATGCCGTGAAAAAGAGGGATTTTAAGGGACCAGATCGATCTCCTCTTGGACCAGATCGATCTCCTCAAGCTATTTCTATATAAGGAGTGCTGGAAATCAGAAAATTTCGGGAAAAACACAAACCTTTCAGTTTCAACCTAAAAACCTAATATTCTTTCTCAAAAATCAGCCATTTTCAGTGAGGTTTGAAGAGAGACCATTAGAGACAAAGTTGTTCCTATCAAAGAGAAGAACAACATAGTTGAAGAGCATTTTCCCATTGTGGATATTGAAGGACTTAAGGGCATTGCCATTTGGAGCAAGAGGAGAAATCAAATTGGGTAAGATTCTAACACTCCAACTATGGTACATTGATTATTTTAGTGATTTTGGAGTTGTTGGCATGAGTATAGATGGTTAGAAATTATATAAATGCATTGGTATGATTTTGACCTAGAAATGGTTTAGTGTGAGAAAGTGAAATTGATTGAGATTAATGAGAAATGGGATGTCTAGAGGTAACAATAGTGTTATGGGTATGATTTTAAGATGTTGTTGGTGGATAAATTATGAGAATTACCTAAAAGAGGTAAAATGTGGGTTAAGGCATTTGTAAAATGCATAAGTGAATAATATTGACTAGTGAGGTCAATTATGGGTTAAATACGTTAACTCAATCGATTTAATGAATGAATCGCAGCTTCCGGGGATACGCCGAGGTGAGTTGACCCAAGAGCGTGAGGAGCTAAGAGAAAAGGAGTCACACCAAGTAAATCAAGGTAAGGGAATTGTGTGGACTCTTAGAGATATTGTGCGCAATTTGGGCGCTTAAATGTTTTGCTAGAATGCATGAGAATAGGAAATGTTGTTGGGTGATTGAAGGGTAAAAGTTGGGAGTTTGAGAAATGTGCATGAAAACAAAAGCATATTGCTTTGAAAATCATGTTTTATTGCTTTTTAGCAAATGATTGGTAGGTTGGCTAACATTGAAATGATTTGCAAAAGAAATGAGTATGTTTTGGTTTTGTTAACCATGTTTTGCAAGCTTTGAGCCACCTACATGATTTCGTGAGTATGAAAGAGTGCAAGAGGCACTAGTTTTCACATGGATTTCATATTGTTTTGGCATTGTGCTTTGAGTTTGTCTCGCACTGGATGCCCACCTTGCATGTTGCCGTGTTTGGAGCTTCGAGTAGACTTGGTGTCACATCGATTAAATAGGCTCACACATGCATTGTTTTGAGACATGGCATGTTAAAACAACCTGATGAGCCCGAACGAGGGATAAGGGTTGGAGATCCACCTGATGAGCCCGAACGAGGGATAAGGGTTGGAGGAAACAGCTGATGAGCCCGAACGAGGGATAAGGCTGGGGGTCCACGGAGTACGTTGTACCGTGCATGTAGCATGGAGTACATTGTACCGTGTTGTGATGTGATGTGCCGTCTTTGGACGAGATCTGCTATGGACCGGCGGGTAGGATTTGACCCACCTCCCGTGTGGAAGCAGATGGTGGTGATATCCCGCACACCTGATCCGTGTAGCCGGTATCACAGGTTATGTACATATGCCTTGAGGTTATTACCTATTGTTGAAACTGCCTATCTCACATGTATAATGCTATTTGAGAATAAATCCATGTTTGAAGTGATTGTGGTCAGGAAAGCCCGAGGGATGGGCTGGGACCTGAAGTTGAATTGATTTGTTAATGGTTTTTAAAGTGCACGAATGCATGATGTTTAATGCCATGCCTTATTGTGAAAATGCATGATGTTTAATGCCATGCTTTTATTGTGAATTATGCATGATGATTTATACCATGCTTTGAGTTGAAATGTGCACTGAATTTTAATAGCATGAATGCTTTACATACCATTAACACAATCATACACTCATGTTTTGAGATAAACAATGAATAAAATGCTTTTGAGCATGGCATCACGATCACGTAGATAGTGCAGTATCTACCTGTTCGCATGATTGCCTTACTGAGCGTGTGGTTTGCTCACCCCCCTTATTTTCCCCTCTCTACAGAGATTTGAGTATAGATTGGACGTGACTGGAGGCATTCCCTTTTTGGTAATCCGCTGCATCCCATCGCTAAAGGTATACACACTTGGATTATTTTGTATCTAAACTAGACATAGCACAGTAGCATTTTGTATGTAACTACTGGGGATGTAAAACAATGTAAACACATGTAACAACTCTGATATATATACATTTATACAAGTGTTTACTCATAAATAATGTTTCAAATTGAATTGGTATGGTGGAGTAAGTTAGACGTCGACACACAGCCCAACTGTTAAGCGTGTGGTTGTTCACGATCGAGGAAGGATGATTAAGGATTGATGCATGAAAAATGCGAAAAATTTGTACGTATTTTGGTAAGTTGAGGGTCGTGACAGAAGTTGGTATCAGAGCTCGAGTTGGTCTGACGTGTGTCGTGTCTAAAATACTTAATAAGTGAAAAAAATTACATCCCCAAGTTACTGTGCTTGTTTAGATACAAATAGTGTATGTCGATGGGTTGACTAAGTAATTGGTTGTGAATGTAGGGAACTGAGTGAGTATGCCTAATACCAGTCGCGGTAGAGGGATGAGAGCACAGGCTCGAGGCCGTAGAGGTAGGCCTGGGGGTCGTGTTGAGCCGGAAACACACGAGGCTCAGGAGGATGTTGAGGTGGAGGTCGACGTTGAGCACGCTCCACAGGGTCCAGAGGAGAGGCCCGAGAGTACCGAGGCTCGCTTCGCGAGGATTGAGCGGAGCATTGAGATGATTTTGGAATTGGTCACTCAATCTTTACCTGGAGTTGGCGGTAGACAGAGTCCCGCTACACAGGGTGATGCCGAGCAGGCAGCAGCTCCCGAGGCACGGGCGAGGCAAGCCCAAGGACCTCAGACGACAGATACCCCACCCCCACAGGATGTGCCTACGCCGGTTGCTATGCCAGGCAGTAGAGGTTGGGGATATGGATGTGATTTGGATAGACTGCGGCAGTTCCAGAAGTTTGGACCGCTGTCTTTCAGTGGAGTAAAGGACCCAGTAGCGGCTGAGATTGGATCAATGAGATCGAGAAATTATATGGGTTCTTCGAGTGCACTACTACCGAGATGGTAGCATTTGCCGCTTTCATGCTGAAGGGATCAGCAGAACATTGGTGGAAATCCACCAGGCCTATTTTGAGAGCCCGGCATACTGAGATCAGCTGGGATGTGTTTCTAGAGGCCTTCCGGAGACAGTATGTTCCGGATACCACCCAGCGAAAGCTAAAGATGGCATTTTTGGGACTGACCCAAGGGAGCAGGACTGTGGATGAGTATGAGACTGCTTTTATATCCCTGGGCAGATATGATCCCAACACGATGAGTAATGAGGTCGAGAAGATCCAGAAGTTTTTGGATGGATTGAGACCGACCATCAGGTCTAAATTGGTTCCCCTGGATATACCGACCTATGAGGAGGCTGTGAGCAGGGCGCAATTATGTGAACAAGATGTTGATAGAATCGCCTCAGAATTTGGAAAGGTTGGTAAGATGAGGGACAGAGATAGGAAGAGACCTATGATGGATAGAGGCTTCAGCTATAAAGGAAGCAAGAGATTCTCTAGAAGAAGGCCAAGAATTGATGAAATCCGGGAGAGGACAGTCGATACTCCCATGTATCCGGCCATTGCTCCAGCTAAGGGAATCGTGATTGGAGGACCACGGCCTACTACAGAACAGTGTGGCAGGTGTGGTAGGTACCATGGTACTCGACCATGTTATGGACCTCAGGTTGTATGCTTCAGATGTGGGAAGCCAGGGCACGTAATCAGAGATTGCCCAGAGATGATAGAGAGAGCCCCACAGAAGGGCAAGGAGCCAGAGAGAGCTCTAGTTGGTACAGCTGCTCCGAGGAGGAAGGCTACAGCTGAAGAAAAGGGGAAGCAAGCAGTGGGTGTAAGCAGAGGACGAGTGCACGCACTGGATCAGGATACTGCAGATCAGTCTTCAGATGTGGTAAAAGGTACCATCCAAATCTTTGATTTAGAAGCTCATGTATTGTTTGATCCTGGTGCCACGCATTCCTTTACGTCGCCATCCTTTGCATGTAAATTGTTGAAGCATGTAAAACCCACGCTGCTTGATAAGATGCTGTTGATATCTACCCCTATGAATGATAGTCAGTTGACTGAGCATATATATAGGGATTGTAAAATGAAGATAGGAGATAAAAAGATGGCAGTCGATTTAATTTTACTAAATATGAGTGATTTTGATGTTATCCTAGGAATGGATTGGTTGGCTGCCAATCATGTTGTTATGGATTGTCATGCTAAAACCTTGATGTTTCCAAAGATAGGCAATCTTGTAGTTAATTTTGTGAAATGAAATTAAAGAACATGATTTTTATAAGTGTGATGAGTATAATCTTGATACATGAAGTATGAAAGATAAATTTGATTTCATTTATGTATGTGATGTGATGATTTATGATACTAATGGTGGAAAGAATAATGTGAAGGATTCATCGCTTTTGTGATTGAGATGGATAAGGCACGTCCGGAATTGGAAGACATACCAGTGGTTAGGGAATTTCCAGATGTCTTTCCGGATGAGTTACCAGGGTTACCTCCAGATAGGGAGATGGAGTTTGGTATAGATTTGGCACCTGGTACAGAGCCGATGTCCAAGCCACCATACAGGATGGCTCAAGTTGAGTTAGAGGAGTTAAGGAAACAATTACAAGAGTTGCTGGAGAAGGGGTTCATCAGGCCGAGCGTCTCACCTTGGGGAGCACCGGTTCTGTTTGTAAGGAAGAAGGATGGAAGCCTCCGACTGTGTATAGACTACCGGTTGTTGAATAAGGCCACCATCAAGAATAAGTATCCCCTCCCACGCATCGATGATTTGTTGGATCAGCTTAAGGGAACGCAGGTCTTTTCCAAGATAGATCTGAGATCAGGGTACCATCAGTTGAAGATACGAGATGGAGATGTACCCAAGACAGCTTTTCGCACCCGGTATGGACATTATGAGTTTATGGTTATGCCATTCGGGTTGACGAATGCTCCCGCAGCTTTTATCTCTTTGATGAATGAGGTATTCCACCAGTACTTGGATCGATTTGTTATTGTGTTCATTGATGATATACTGGTGTATTCAAGGTCTAGAGAGGAGCATGAAAGGTATTTAAGGATAGTGCTACAAACCCTTCGAGAGAAGAAGTTGTACGCTAAACTTAGTAAGTGCGACTTTTGGTTGGAACAGATCTCTTTTCTGGGTCACATAGTATCAAAGGATGGAGTATCAGTGGATCCATCTAAGATTGAGGCCGTAGTTCAGTGGCAGAGACCCCAGACAGTGACAGAGATCAGAAGTTTCCTGGGTTTAGCTGGGTATTACCGAAGGTTTGTAGAGGGATTTTCGAGGTTAGCTGCTCCTTTGACACGTCTCACGAGGAAAAATGTAGAGTTTGTGTGGGACAAAAAGTGCGAAGAAAGTTTTGAGGAGTTGAAAAGGAGATTAACTACAGCTCCAATACTCACCATTCCTACCAGCTCAGGAGGTTTCTCGGTGTATGCGGATGCTTCACACCTAGGACTGGGCTGTGTATTGATGCAGGATGGGAAGGTAGTAGCCTATGGATCAAGACAGTTAAAGGATCATGAGAGGAACTACCCGACCCATGACTTGGAGTTGGCAGCGGTGGTGTTTGCGCTGAAGATATGGCGCCACTACCTCTATGGTGAGAGATTTCAGATTTATACAGATCATAAGAGCCTTAAGTACCTGTTCTCACAGAAAGAGTTGAACATGAGATAGAGGAGATGGCTCGAGCTGTTAAAGGATTATGATTGTGAAATCCTATATCACCCGGGTAAAGCAAATGTGGTTGCTGATGCATTGAGTAGGAAGCATCTCGGGATGGTATCATTCATGATGATCAGGGAACACGAGCTGTTGGAACAGTTCATGAACCTCAGTTTGGATATGACCCCGCCTGACGCTGATAGTGGATTTATGATAGCTAGCCTGCGGTTGGAACCGGATCTGGTAGATCGAATCCGACAGGCTCAGCGAGTTGATCAGCAGTGTAGTGATATTGTCGGGCAGATACAGAGGGGTATAGAGACAGACTTTGGGTTGAGTTCGGATGGATTGTTGAGGTTCAGAGGTAGGATATGTGTTCCTGATGACGCAGAGATCAGAAGGTTGATCCTGACAGAGGCTCACTCATCGAAGTATACGATACATCCAGGGGGTACCAAAATGTATCAAAACCTTCGAAAGGTTTATTGGTGGTCGGGAATGAAAAAGCACATTGCTGAATATGTTGCTAAGTGTCTCGTTTGTCAGCAGGTGAAGGTAGAGCATCAGAAGCCTGCAGGGTTATTGCAGCCTCTACCGATACCGACATGGAAGTGGGAGCATGTCACCATGGATTTTGTGATGGGATTGCCGAGGACCCGGAGAGGTCATGATGCCATATGGGTGATTGTGGATCGGTTGATGAAATCAGCCCATTTTCTAGCTATGAGAGCTACCGATACTCTGAGCCAGTTAGCGAACCTATATGTGTGCGAGATAGTGAGGCTACATGGAATTCCAGTGAGCGTTGTTTCTGATAGGGATGCCCGCTTCACTTCCCACTTTTGGGAACATTTTCAGGAAGCGATGGGGACCCAGTTGAATTTTAGCACCGCGTTTCATCCTCAGACAGATGGTCAGTCAGAGAGGACTATACAGACCCTGGAGGACATGTTGAGAGCGTGTGCATTGGATTTTGGAGGCTCTTGGGATGACCATTTGCCACTCGCAGAGTTCGCGTATAATAACAGTTTTCATGCGAGTATCGGGATGACACCATATGAGGCATTGTATGGGCGTAGATGCCGTTCCCCTATTGGATGGGAAGAGGTTGGTGACAGACAGATCTTTGCTCCCGACTTGGTTAGACAAGCCTCTGAGGATGTCCAATTGATATGTGAGAGGTTACGGACAGCTCAAAGCAGGCAAAAGAGTTATGCTGACAAGAGACGGAGACCACTAGAGTTTGAGGTGGGTGAGTCAGTGTTTTTGAAAGTTTCCCCTTCGAAGGGAATTATGAGATTCGGGAAGAAGGGAAAATTGAGCCCTCGATATATCGGGCCATTTGAGATACTTGATAAGGTGGGAGACAAGGCGTATAGGTTGGCATTGCCACCAGAGTTGGCAAGTGTGCATAATGTCTTCCACGTATCCATGTTGAGGAAGTATCACCCAGACCCAACACATGTGATAAGATATGAGCCTTTGGAGCTCAATGAGGGTATGACCTATGTTGAGAAGCCAGTTCGGGTATTGGACAGAAAAGAGAAAGTGCTGAGGACAAAGACAATTACCTTGGTGAAGATACTTTGGCAACATCACACTGTGGAAGAAGCCACATGGGAATTGGAGAATATGATGCGGGAGAGGTATCCCGAGTTGTTCACAGAATAATTGGTTCCAATTTGGAGGACCAAATTTTCTAAGTGGGGGAGAATGTGAGACCCCGTATATGTATAAGGGTATATATGTACATAGAAGTGTAAATAGAGTTGTACTATGAATTCATGAGTGAAGTATATGTGATGTAAGTCCACAAGTAATGTACACACTTGTAATGAGAGTGATAATTGTACATACAAGTTTCATTATATATGAATGTGTAGTAATGGACTTAAACATGTGGAGAATGTGTATAGAATGGATTATGAGTAGTTTGGTAAAATGGAAGTAGAATTGCATAAGATGTGCACTTCCATTCTTGTTTATATTAAGTACCATTGGTCATACAAAGATCCTACACAAGTTTTAATGTGTATGAAGTGAGGATAGATGCCATTTTCAAGTCTCAAAGAAGAATGAATGAGGAAATGATCATGGTAGCAAATTGAGGATGTTTGGTAAGTGTTGTTGCAGAGGAACTGCAGAAAATCTGGAAATTTTGAAGGGCAGATCGATCTCATGGGATGAGAGATCGATCTGGAAGAGCCAGAATGCTCTTATTTGGGCGAGAGAATAGAACAGATCGATCTCCAATGGACCAGATCGATCTCTTTAGCTCTCTGTTTGGGAGCAGATCGATCTCATGTCTCGACAGATCGATCTCATGCCTCAGCAGATCGATCTCATGCTTCGACAGATCGATCTCAGGCTTAAAAATGCCGTGAAAAAGAGGGATTTTAAGGGACCAGATCGATCTCCTCTTGGACCAGATCGATCTCCTCAAGCTATTTCTATATAAGGAGTGCTGGAAATCAGAAAATTTCGGGAAAAACACAAACCTTTCAGTTTCAACCTAAAAACCTAATATTCTTTCTCAAAAATCAGCCATTTTCAGTGAGGTTTGAAGAGAGACCATTAGAGACAAAGTTGTTCCTATCAAAGAGAAGAACAACATAGTTGAAGAGCATTTTCCCATTGTGGATATTGAAGGACTTAAGGGCATTGCCATTTGGAGCAAGAGGAGAAATCAAATTGGGTAAGATTCTAACACTCCAACTATGGTACATTGATTATTTTAGTGATTTTGGAGTTGTTGGCATGAGTATAGATGGTTAGAAATTATATAAATGCATTGGTATGATTTTGACCTAGAAATGGTTTAGTGTGAGAAAGTGAAATTGATTGAGATTAATGAGAAATGGGATGTCTAGAGGTAACAATAGTGTTATGGGTATGATTTTAAGATGTTGTTGGTGGATAAATTATGAGAATTACCTAAAAGAGGTAAAATGTGGGTTAAGGCATTTGTAAAATGCATAAGTGAATAATATTGACTAGTGAGGTCAATTATGGGTTAAATACGTTAACTCAATCGATTTAATGAATGAATCGCAGCTTCCGGGGATACGCCGAGGTGAGTTGACCCAAGAGTGTGAGGAGCTAAGAGAAAAGGAGTCACACCAAGTAAATCAAGGTAAGGGAATTGTGTGGACTCTTAGAGATATTGTGCGCAATTTGGGCGCTTAAATGTTTTGCTAGAATGCATGAGAATAGGAAATGTTGTTGGGTGATTGAAGGGTAAAAGTTGGGAGTTTGAGAAATGTGCATGAAAACAAAAGCATATTGCTTTGAAAATCATGTTTTATTGCTTTTTAGCAAATGATTGGTAGGTTGGCTAACATTGAAATGATTTGCAAAAGAAATGAGTATGTTTTGGTTTTGTTAACCATGTTTTGCAAGCTTTGAGCCACCTACATGATTTCGTGAGTATGAAAGAGTGCAAGAGGCACTAGTTTTCACATGGATTTCATATTGTTTTGGCATTGTGCTTTGAGTTTGTCTCGCACTGGATGCCCACCTTGCATGTTGCCGTGTTTGGAGCTTCGAGTAGACTTGGTGTCACATCGATTAAATAGGCTCACACGTGCATTGTTTTGAGACATGGCATGTTAAAACAACCTGATGAGCCCGAACGAGGGATAAGGGTTGGAGATCCACCTGATGAGCCCGAACGAGGGATAAGGGTTGGAGGAAACAGCTGATGAGCCCGAACGAGGGATAAGGCTGGGGGTCCACGGAGTACGTTGTACCGTGCATGTAGCATGGAGTACATTGTACCGTGTTGTGATGTGATGTGCCGTCTTCGGACGAGATCTGCTATGGACCGGCGGGTAGGATTTGACCCACCTCCCGTGTGGAAGCAGATGGTGGTGATATCCCGCACACCTGATCCGTGTAGCCGGTATCACAGGTTATGTACATATGCCTTGAGGTTATTACCTATTGTTGAAACTGCCTATCTCACATGTATAATGCTATTTGAGAATAAATCCATGTTTGAAGTGATTGTGGTCAGGAAAGCCCGAGGGATGGGCTGGGACCTGACGTTGAATTGATTTGTTAATGGTTTTTAAAGTGCACGAATGCATGATGTTTAATGCCATGCCTTATTGTGAAAATGCATGATGTTTAATGCCATGCTTTTATTGTGAATTATGCATGATGATTTATACCATGCTTTGAGTTGAAATGTGCACTGAATTTTAATAGCATGAATGCTTTACATACCATTAACACAATCATACACTCATGTTTTGAGATAAACAATGAATAAAATGCTTTTGAGCATGGCATCACGATCACGTAGATAGTGCAGTATCTACCTGTTCGCATGATTGCCTTACTGAGCGTGTGGTTTGCTCACCCCCCTTATTTTCCCCTCTCTACAGAGATTTGAGTATAGATTGGACGTGACTGGAGGCATTCCCTTTTTGGTAATCCGCTGCATCCCATCGCTAAAGGTATACACACTTGGATTATTTTGTATCTAAACTAGACATAGCACAGTAGCATTTTGTATGTAACTACTGGGGATGTAAAACAATGTAAACACATGTAACAACTCTGATATATATACATTTATACAAGTGTTTACTCATAAATAATGTTTCAAATTGAATTGGTATGGTGGAGTAAGTTAGACGTCGACACACAGCCCAACTGTTAAGCGTGTGGTTGTTCACGATCGAGGAAGGATGATTAAGGATTGATGCATGAAAAATGCGAAAAATTTGTACGTATTTTGGTAAGTTGAGGGTCGTGACAGAAGTTGGTATCAGAGCTCGAGTTGGTCTGACGTGTGTCGTGTCTAAAATACTTAATAAGTGAAAAAAATTACATCCCCAAGTTACTGTGCTTGTTTAGATACAAATAGTGTATGTCGATGGGTTGACTAAGTAATTGGTTGTGAATGTAGGGAACTGAGTGAGTATGCCTAATACCAGTCGCGGTAGAGGGATGAGAGCACAGGCTCGAGGCCGTAGAGGTAGGCCTGGGGGTCGTGTTGAGCCGGAAACACACGAGGCTCAGGAGGATGTTGAGGTGGAGGTCGACGTTGAGCACGCTCCACAGGGTCCAGAGGAGAGGCCCGAGAGTACCGAGGCTCGCTTCGCGAGGATTGAGCGGAGCATTGAGATGATTTTGGAATTGGTCACTCAATCTTTACCTGGAGTTGGCGGTAGACAGAGTCCCGCTACACAGGGTGATGCCGAGCAGGCAGCAGCTCCCGAGGCACGGGCGAGGCAAGCCCAAGGACCTCAGACGACAGATACCCCACCCCCACAGGATGTGCCTACGCCGGTTGCTATGCCAGGCAGTAGAGGTTGGGGATATGGATGTGATTTGGATAGACTGCGGCAGTTCCAGAAGTTTGGACCGCCGTCTTTCAGTGGAGTAAAGGACCCAGTAGCGGCTGAGGATTGGATCAATGAGATCGAGAAATTATATGGGTTCTTCGAGTGCACTACTACCGAGATGGTAGCATTTGCCGCTTTCATGCTGAAGGGATCAGCAGAACATTGGTGGAAATCCACCAGGCCTATTTTGAGAGCCCGGCATACTGAGATCAGCTGGGATGTGTTTCTAGAGGCCTTCCGGAGACAGTATGTTCCGGATACCGCCCAGCGAAAGCTAAAGATGGCATTTTTGGGACTGACCCAAGGGAGCAGGACTGTGGATGAGTATGAGACTGCTTTTATATCCCTGGGCAGATATGATCCCAACACGATGAGTAATGAGGTCGAGAAGATCCAGAAGTTTTTGGATGGATTGAGACCGACCATCAGGTCTAAATTGGTTCCCCTGGATATACCGACCTATGAGGAGGCTGTGCGCAGGGCGCAATTATGTGAACAAGATGTTGATAGAATCGCCTCGGAATTTGGAAAGGTTGGTAAGATGAGGGACAGAGATAGGAAGAGACCTATGATGGATAGAGGCTTCAGCTATAAAGGAAGCAAGAGATTCTCTGGAAGGAGGCCAAGAATTGATGAAATCCGGGAGAGGACAGTCGATACTCCCATGTATCCGGCCATTGCTCCAGCTAAGGGAATCGTGATTGGAGGACCACGGCCTACTACAGAACAGTGTGGCAGGTGTGGTAGGTACCATGGTACTCGACCATGTTATGGACCTCAGGTTGTATGCTTCAGATGTGGGAAGCCAGGGCACGTAATCAGAGATTGCCCAGAGATGATAGAGAGAGCCCCACAGAAGGGCAAGGAGCCAGAGAGAGCTCTAGTTGGTACAGCTGCTCCGAGGAGGAAGGCTACAGCTGAAGAAAAGGGGAAGCAAGCAGTGGGTGTAAGCAGAGGACGAGTGCACGCACTGGATCAGGATACTGCAGATCAGTCTTCAGATGTGGTAAAAGGTACCATCCAAATCTTTGATTTAGAAGCTCATGTATTGTTTGATCCTGGTGCCACGCATTCCTTTACGTCGCCATCCTTTGCATGTAAATTGTTGAAGCATGTAAAACCCACGCTGCTTGATAAGATGCTGTTGATATCTACCCCTATGAATGATAGTCAGTTGACTGAGCATATATATAGGGATTGTAAAATGAAGATAGGAGGTAAAAAGATGGCAGTCGATTTAATTTTACTAAATATGAGTGATTTTGATGTTATCCTAGGAATGGATTGGTTGGCTGCCAATCATGTTGTTATGGATTGTCATGCTAAAACCTTGATGTTTCCAAAGATAGGCAATCTTGTAGTTAATTTTGTGAAATGAAATTAAAGAACATGATTTTTATAAGTGTGATGAGTATAATCTTGATACATGAAGTATGAAAGATAAATTTGATTTCATTTATGTATGTGATGTGATGATTTATGATACTAATGGTGGAAAGAATAATGTGAAGGATTCATCGCTTTTGTGATTGAGATGGATAAGGCACATCCGGAATTGGAAGACATACCAGTGGTTAGGGAATTTCCAGATGTCTTTCCGGATGAGTTACCAGGGTTACCTCCAGATAGGGAGATGGAGTTTGGTATAGATTTGGCACCTGGTACAGAGCCGATGTCCAAGCCACCATACAGGATGGCTCAAGTTGAGTTAGAGGAGTTAAGGAAACAATTACAAGAGTTGCTGGAGAAGGGGTTCATCAGGCCGAGCGTCTCACCTTGGGGAGCACCGGTTCTGTTTGTAAGGAAGAAGGATGGAAGCCTCCGACTGTGTATAGACTACCGGTTGTTGAATAAGGCCACCATCAAGAATAAGTATCCCCTCCCACGCATCGATGATTTATTGGATCAGCTTAAGGGAACGCAGGTCTTTTCCAAGATAGATCTGAGATCAGGGTACCATCAGTTGAAGATACGAGATGGAGATGTACCCAAGACAGCTTTTCGCACCCGGTATGGACATTATGAGTTTATGGTTATGCCATTCGGGTTGACGAATGCTCCCGCAGCTTTTATGTCTTTGATGAATGAGGTATTCCACCAGTACTTGGATCGATTTGTTATTGTGTTCATTGATGATATACTGGTGTATTCAAGGTCTAGAGAGGAGCATGAAAGGCATTTAAGGATAGTGCTACAAACCCTTCGAGAGAAGAAGTTGTACGCTAAACTCAGTAAGTGCGACTTTTGGTTGGAACAGATCTCTTTTCTGGGTCACATAGTATCAAAGGATGGAGTATCAGTGGATCCATCTAAGATTGAGGCCGTAGTTCAGTGGCAGAGACCCCAGACAGTGACAGAGATCAGAAGTTTCCTGGGTTTAGCTGGGTATTACCGAAGGTTTGTAGAGGGATTTTCGAGGTTAGCTGCTCCTTTGACACGTCTCACGAGGAAAAATGTAGAGTTTGTGTGGGACAAAAAGTGCGAAGAAAGTTTTGAGGAGTTGAAAAGGAGATTAACTACAGCTCCAATACTCACCATTCCTACCAGCTCAGGAGGTTTCTCGGTGTATGCGGATGCTTCACACCTAGGACTGGGCTGTGTATTGATGCAGGATGGGAAGGTAGTAGCCTATGGATCAAGACAGTTAAAGGATCATGAGAGGAACTACCCGACCCATGACTTGGAGTTGGCAGCGGTGGTGTTTGCGCTGAAGATATGGCGCCACTACCTCTATGGTGAGAGATTTCAGATTTATACAGATCATAAGAGCCTTAAGTACCTGTTCTCACAGAAAGAGTTGAACATGAGACAGAGGAGATGGCTCGAGCTGTTAAAGGATTATGATTGTGAAATCCTATACCACCCGGGTAAAGCAAATGTGGTTGCTGATGCATTGAGTAGGAAGCATCTCGGGATGGTATCATTCATGATGATCAGGGAACACGAGCTGTTGGAACAGTTCATGAACCTCAGTTTGGATATGACCCCGCCTGACGCTGATAGTGGATTTATGATAGCTAGCCTGCGGTTGGAACCGGATCTGGTAGATCGAATCCGACAGGCTCAGCGAGTTGATCAGCAGTGTAGTGATATTGTCGGGCAGATACAGAGGGGTATAGAGACAGACTTTGGGTTGAGTTCGGATGGATTGTTGAGGTTCAGAGGTAGGATATGTGTTCCTGATGACGCAGAGATCAGAAGGTTGATCCTGACAGAGGCTCACTCATCGAAGTATACGATACATCCAGGGGGTACCAAAATGTATCAAAACCTTCGAAAGGTTTATTGGTGGTCGAGAATGAAAAAGCACATTGCTGAATATGTTGCTAAGTGTCTCGTTTGTCAGCAGGTGAAGGTAGAGCATCAGAAGCCTGCAGGGTTATTGCAGCCTCTACCGATACCGACATGGAAGTGGGAGCATGTCACCATGGATTTTGTGATGGGATTGCCGAGGACCCGGAGAGGTCATGATGCCATATGGGTGATTGTGGATCGGTTGATGAAATCAGCCCATTTTCTAGCTATGAGAGCTACCGATACTCTGAGCCAGTTAGCGAACCTATATGTGTGCGAGATAGTGAGGCTACATGGAATTCCAGTGAGCGTTGTTTCTGATAGGGATGCCCGCTTCACTTCCCACTTTTGGGAACATTTTCAGGAAGCGATGGGGACCCAGTTGAATTTTAGCACCGCGTTTCATCCTCAGACAGATGGTCAGTCAGAGAGGACTATACAGACCCTGGAGGACATGTTGAGAGCGTGTGCATTGGATTTTGGAGGCTCCTGGGATGACCATTTGCCACTCGCAGAGTTCGCGTATAATAACAGTTTTCATGCGAGTATCGGGATGACACCATATGAGGCATTGTATGGGCGTAGATGCCGTTCCCCTATTGGATGGGAAGAGGTTGGTGACAGACAGATCTTTGCTCCCGACTTGGTTAGACAAGCCTCTGAGGATGTCCAATTGATATGTGAGAGGTTACGGACAGCTCAGAGCAGGCAAAAGAGTTATGCTGACAAGAGACGGAGACCACTAGAGTTTGAGGTGGGTGAGTCAGTGTTTTTGAAAGTTTCCCCTTCGAAGGGAATTATGAGATTCGGGAAGAAGGGAAAATTGAGCCCTCGATATATCGGGCCATTTGAGATACTTGATAAGGTGGGAGACAAGGCGTATAGGTTGGCATTGCCACCAGAGTTGGCAAGTGTGCATAATGTCTTCCACGTATCCATGTTGAGGAAGTATCACCCGGACCCAACACATGTGATAAGATATGAGCCTTTGGAGCTCAATGAGGGTATGACCTATGTTGAGAAGCCAGTTCGGGTATTGGACAGAAAAGAGAAAGTGCTGAGGACAAAGACAATTACCTTGGTGAAGATACTTTGGCAACATCACACTGTGGAAGAAGCCACATGGGAATTGGAGAATTTGATGAGGGAGAGGTATCCCGAGTTGTTCACAGAATAATTGGTTCCAATTTGGAGGACCAAATTTTCTAAGTGGGGGAGAATGTGAGACCCCGTATATGTATAAGGGTATATATGTACATAGAAGTGTAAATAGAGTTGTACTATGAATTCATGAGTGAATTATATGTGATGTAAGTCCACAAGTAATGTACACACTTGTAATGAGAGTGATAATTGTACATACAAGTTTCATTATATATGAATGTGTAGTAATGGACTTAAACATGTGGAGAATGTGTATAGAATGGATTATGAGTAGTTTGGTAAAATGGAAGTAGAATTGCATAAGATGTGCACTTCCATTCTTGTTTATATTAAGTACCATTGGTCATACAAAGATCCTACACAAGTTTTAATGTGTATGAAGTGAGGATAGATGCCATTTTCAAGTCTCAAAGAAGAATGAATGAGGAAATGATCATGGTAGCAAATTGAGGATGTTTGGTAAGTGTTGTTGCAGAGGAACTGCAGAAAATCTGGAAATTTTGAAGGGCAGATCGATCTCATGGGATGAGAGATCGATCTGGAAGAGCCAGAATGCTCTTATTTGGGCGAGAGAATAGAACAGATCGATCTCCAATGGACCAGATCGATCTCCTTAGCTCTCTGTTTGGGAGCAGATCGATCTCATGTCTCGACAGATCGATCTCATGCCTCAGCAGATCGATCTCATGCTTCGACAGATCGATCTTAGGCTTAAAAATGCCGTGAAAAAGAGGGATTTTAAGGGACCATATCGATCTCCTCTTGGACCAGATCGATCTCCTCAAGCTATTTCTATATAAGGAGTGCTGGAAATCAGAAAATTTCGGAAAAAACACAAACCTTTCAGTTTCAACCTAAAAACCTAATATTCTTTCTCAAAAATCAGCCATTTTCAGTGAGGTTTGAAGAGAGACCATTAGAGACAAAGTTGTTCCTATCAAAGAGAAGAACAACATAGTTGAAGAGCATTTTCCCATTGTGGATATTGAAGGACTTAAGGGCATTGCCATTTGGAGCAAGAGGAGAAATCAAATTGGGTAAGATTCTAACACTCCAACTATGGTACATTGATTATTTTAGTGATTTTGGAGTTGTTGGCATGAGTATAGATGGTTAGAAATTATATAAATGCATTGGTATGATTTTGACCTAGAAATGGTTTAGTGTGAGAAAGTGAAATTGATTGAGATTAATGAGAAATGGGATGTCTAGAGGTAACAATAGTGTTATGGGTATGATTTTAAGATGTTGTTGGTGGATAAATTATGAGAATTACCTAAAAGAGGTAAAATGTGGGTTAAGGCATTTGTAAAATGCATAAGTGAATAATATTGACTAGTGAGGTCAATTATGGGTTAAATACGTTAACTCAATCGATTTAATGAATGAATCGCAGCTTCCGGGGATACGCCGAGGTGAGTTGACCCAAGAGCGTGAGGAGCTAAGAGAAAAGGAGTCACACCAAGTAAATCAAGGTAAGGGAATTGTGTGGACTCTTAGAGATATTGTGCGCAATTTGGGCGCTTAAATGTTTTGCTAGAATGCATGAGAATAGGAAATGTTGTTGGGTGATTGAAGGGTAAAAGTTGGGAGTTTGAGAAATGTGCATGAAAACAAAAGCATATTGCTTTGAAAATCATGTTTTATTGCTTTTTAGCAAATGATTGGTAGGTTGGCTAACATTGAAATGATTTGCAAAAGAAATGAGTATGTTTTGGTTTTGTTAACCATGTTTTGCAAGCTTTGAGCCACCTACATGATTTCGTGAGTATGAAAGAGTGCAAGAGGCATTAGTTTTCACATGGATTTCATATTGTTTTGGCATTGTGCTTTGAGTTTGTCTCGCACTGGATGCCCACCTTGCATGTTGCCGTGTTTGGAGCTTCGAGTAGACTTGGTGTCACATCGATTAAATAGGCTCACACGTGCATTGTTTTGAGACATGGCATGTTAAAACAACCTGATGAGCCCGAACGAGGGATAAGGGTTGGAGATCCACCTGATGAGCCCGAACGAGGGATAAGGGTTGGAGGAAACAGCTGATGAGCCCGAACGAGGGATAAGGCTGGGGGTCCACGGAGTACGTTGTACCGTGCATGTAGCATGGAGTACATTGTACCGTGTTGTGATGTGATGTGCCGTCTTCGGACGAGATCTGCTATGGACCGGCGGGTAGGATTTGACCCACCTCCCGTGTGGAAGCAGATGGTGGTGATATCCCGCACACCTGATCCGTGTAGCCGGTATCACAGGTTATGTACATATGCCTTGAGGTTATTACCTATTGTTGAAACTGCCTATCTCACATGTATAATGCTATTTGAGAATAAATCCATGTTTGAAGTGATTGTGGTCAGGAAAGCCCGAGGGATGGGCTGGGACCTGACGTTGAATTGATTTGTTAATGGTTTTTAAAGTGCACGAATGCATGATGTTTAATGCCATGCCTTATTGTGAAAATGCATGATGTTTAATGCCATGCTTTTATTGTGAATTATGCATGATGATTTATACCATGCTTTGAGTTGAAATGTGCACTGAATTTTAATAGCATGAACGCTTTACATACCATTAACACAATCATACACTCATGTTTTGAGATAAACAATGAATAAAATGCTTTTGAGCATGGCATCACGATCACGTAGATAGTGCAGTATCTACCTGTTCGCATGATTGCCTTACTGAGCGTGTGGTTTGCTCACCCCCCTTATTTTCCCCTCTCTACAGAGATTTGAGTATAGATTGGACGTGACTGGAGGCATTCCCTTTTTGGTAATCCGCTGCATCCCATCGCTAAAGGTATACACACTTGGATTATTTTGTATCTAAACTAGACATAGCACAGTAGCATTTTGTATGTAACTACTGGGGATGTAAAACAATGTAAACACATGTAACAACTCTGATATATATACATTTATACAAGTGTTTACTCATAAATAATGTTTCAAATTGAATTGGTATGGTGGAGTAAGTTAGACATCGACACACAGCCCAACTGTTAAGCGTGTGGTTGTTCACGATCGAGGAAGGATGATTAAGGATTGATGCATGAAAAATGCGAAAAATTTGTACGTATTTTGGTAAGTTGAGGGTCGTGACACAATCAACCTACAAAAGAAAATTAAAACAGTTAAAATTAATTAACGTAATAAATGTAAATATGAAAATAACTAAAAAAAAAAACTAATTAAACTAAAATTTAAACAGTCCTAAAATAAAATGTTTATGTAATTAAACTAACTAAGAAAATGCAATTTAAACTAACTTAAAGTCTTAATAAAATAAAAATCTACTTACCTAAAGAAATTCTTAAACTTAGCTCTAACTAAATGCTAATAAAACAAAATCTAACTAATGCATGAAACTATTTTTGGATTAAATTAAAAATGAAAACAAACTTAAAATTGCATAGAATAAATCTACCCCTAATCTAATTCTAAATGAACACTTGATTAACTATCATCCTAATTAAAACTAAGTTTTATACCACTAAACAATAATACTAACATGCAATTTAATTAAAGACTCTAATCTAAGCTAACAAGGATTAATAAAGATATAAAAAAATAGGCATTCATGAAAAACTAGAAATGATTAAAATGACATGGCCAAACATGGCCTTAACAACAATTTCCAGCAAGTGGTCCCGACAAGCTGGTACTGTTAATTGTCTTTCCAATTTGCATTTCCAGCATTCTCGGGTTGTCCTCTGCTGCAGGCTTCGGTTCTAGCCAGGTGCTGCATCAACTACCAATACTGTCCTACTCCCTAAATTCCTGTTGTCCCTTCCTGCTGCAGTTAGTCCTCTGCTCCAAGTGTTACTGCCCCGTGCAATGTCCTTCACTGCTGTTACCGCTTGTTTCTTGCATGACCAGCTTTTCTCTACATTTCCAGGTGTTGTGAGTGATGCACTACTCTCGGCCTGCTCTATCTTGCACTACTGCGTCAGGTGTAACCCGCGACTTGCTCCAGATTCTGCTACCGTCTTGCCTCAAGCACTGCCATGAGCCTCCTCAACAACCTGGAAATCACAACTTATGTTGAACCAGACATGACAGAAAAACTCATCAGTGCAGAAAAACATTACAGAATTGTAAAAGAGATTGTATTTGCTATTTAACTCGAGAGTCTAAGAAATCTTGAAATGCTTTGAACTTTGTTGCCTAACATCAATCAACAATAACTAATCAAACTTAAAAAGAACAATAACATACACCCAAAACATAAGCAGCAATTAAGACAGACCATAAGATAAAATCCATAATGAGGAGTAATAAAAACCGAAAACAGAGCACAACAGAGGCTGAAAATGAATGTTAAAGAAACGTACGGGTTGAATATAAGCTATAAACAAAACATGACAATATGAACTACTAGAAACTAATAAGTAAATATAAGCAGAATACGGTAATTAACATGATCATGGAACCCAAAGTCGCAGTTCTTGGAACATTAATCACTCAAACTCGAGAAGCCATAAGCACAAGCAAGCTATGAAAGATACTATTAAAATCCAATAAAGAGTTGAATTCATGAAGTACAGAAAAAGGAAGATAAAATAAACAAAAAATAACAAGGTAATCACACTTAAAACCTAGAGGAACTAAGTAACATTAGCAACTGAAAAATCAACCAAAACTAACAATACTCGAATACACATGAACAGGGAACCCATCATTCTCGGTTAGCTTCATTTTCTTTTCCAACATGATTCCACATTGCTCTTAATGTGGAACAATGTTCAACATCATTCCTCATCAATTCACCAGAACCGAAATGGAGAAGAATGATTGAAGAGTGCTTGTCACCCGAATACATAAGAGGAAACTAAACCGAGAGCTAGGAAAATAAAGCTTGCTTCAACAAAAACATAAACAGTTTAGGAAAATCGAGAATGAGAAAAAGAGAGGCAAACACTATCCATTAACTTTCATTGAATCAAATGCAAAGGAAATAACTTTGATAATATGAGCTACAAATAACCGAGCAAAGAAAATGGAAAACTTCATAAAAACATTAAGAAAGTTGCCATAAATAGTGAAATTCTTTGTTTGAAAAATTATTTGGAAATTTAAAGCTTTAAAATTAACCTAAAAGCTACTCTACCCTAAATTACACTCTTTTCCAATTGACATCATTTTCTATTTATATACACACTTAGGGGTACAATGGTACTTTTCCATCCTAGATGAGTTGGCATTGTTTTGCTACTTGTCTTCATTTGATTTGCTGCAGAGCAGATATTTCCACGTCACTTGTCGGTTTATCCAGTTGGTTGTGTGAAGTGGCCCGATGTGTGCCTTCAAGAATGTTCACACGGTGTCCGTCGATCTTATCATTTTGGAGCAAATAAAATACGGACACCTGGCATCACGCGTGTCCAGATGACTGGTGACTTGGTCTGTAAATTGGAAGTGGTCCAGTCTCCTTTAGCCCGTTTTAGCCTAATTTCGACTGGAACGACTAAGTTTCATCCGGATTTAATTTATCTGCACATTAGAGAAATTTAATTAAATAAAGGGGATTATTAATAAAATAATATGGGGATTAAATAAATAATTAGGAAATTAAGCACAAATAATTCTATTAAAAATAGAATTATCACACCCCCAAACTTGAGCTTTTGCTTGTCCTCAAGCAAAACAAAATAGATGTAGGAATGACAAGTACAAAACATAATAATTTCCCCAATATTATCCTTAAAGATAAAGTACAGACTATGATCTCAAAGACTCATAATTACAAGTCCAACATTCAGAATCATTTAATCATATGTCCTAACCCAAATTGGATCCCTCGTGTGTGTGTGAAAATGTCAAAGTCACTTCATAGTACATAATTCGGATCAGATTATGCAAACATTGTGAATGCAAAGTCAATGACATGTGATCATTCCCATAAGTTTGCTTTTCACTTCTCTCTCCACTAATGTAGTCACACTTAATCAAAGATCAATATGACTTCATTAAGCTTGTAATGTCAAGCTGGGGTTAGGGATGATAAAGTTGATTTAGGTTTAATTACCCCTTTACATGCATTACTTTTAGGATCTATAATGTAAGAGCTCAAATTATTTCCCCCAAACTTATTTCTTTTGCTAGACATTTTATTCTATTTTTGTATTTTTCTCTTTTCTTCTTTTCTTTTTCTTTTTCTTTTATCACTTTTTTTTTGAACTTTCACTATCACCAGATACCCATATGTACAAAGCTCGTACTATATCCCAATGATTTTCCATACTTTCGGGGTAAGGGATAGGAAAAAACTGTTTAAGCTAAGGAAATTAACGTAGGTGTATTTACAGAGAAAAGTTTATTTGGCCCAGATGGGTGACTAGGGGTACAGTATGTACAGGGATGGCTCGAAAGACTCAAACGATTCAAAGATGACCTAAATCATCTCCATAATTAAATGTGATATAATATTTCACCTTGAGATCAGATCAAGCAAATTCTAGAATATGATGCACAAAATCAACTAAACAAATGCAATCCTAGGTCTACATAAGCTTTCTCTAAATAAATATACAGATTCATGACATGACATGTGCATAAAATGAGGAAATCACAATCAGAATCAAGACAAATTCAAGAACTCAACTTCATGCTTTTCCTATAATCATGCTTCTCAGTCAATCAAAATCAGACTTAATCATGGGGTCATATCATCGGAATATTGGAAAACTACATGCTAAGCACTAAATCATCCCAAAATCAAACAATTTAAGCTCAGATTTTTTAAAAAATTTTGAAATTTTTTTCAATTTTACCCAAAATTTTGAAAAATACTCAAGTGATATCCCCTCCCCCAAACTTGAAGTGCACAGTGTCCTCAGTGTGCAGATAATATAAGAATTTAAGCTTAAGAACAGAGTACTCCCCTGTCTGATTATGATGATGAACAACTGAAACTTGATTGAAAACATAAGACTGGAAAAGAAATGCAAAATAAAGAAAGAAATAACGGAAAAGAAAAAGAACTATATACAAAATGGAAAGAAAAATTCAGCCACTTCAAATGCAGCTAAAGAACACAACACTCAGCAGCAGTGCGAAGAGTAGGAGGATCAACCAGAGTGGTGATAAAATGTCGACAGTTAACTCCTCCTGAGCTCCAGCTACTTCCCTCCTTCTTTGAGATTTCTTGTGCTCAAGCCTTATATCCTCAATATCCATCTTAAAACACTCTTGAGAGTCATCAGGGAGCTTCAAAGGTTTGAAAACATGAAATGTCACCTCCTGATCTAGGACTCTCATAGTCAACTCCCCCTTTTGTACATCAATTAAAGTTCTACTAGTAGCTAGGAAAGGTCTGCCTAAAATAATGAAGACTTCCCTATCTTCCTGCATGTCTAAAACAATAAAATCTGCAGGGAAAATAAATTTGTCCACCTTTACTAGGACGTCCTCAATGACCCCTTTTGGATATTTAATGGATTGATCTGCTAGCTGAAGGGTCATTATAGTGGGCTTTACATCCCCTATTCCTAACTTTTGATAGATAGACAAAGGCATTAGATTGATACTTGCTCCTAAATCACACAGGGCTCTACCAAACAATAGATTTCTTATCATGTAGGGTATGGTAAAACTCTCGGGATCCTTAAGCTTGGGGGGTAATTTCCTCTGGATAATTGCACTACATTCCTCAGTTAAGGCCATCGTCTCATAATCTTCCAATCTCCTTTTCCTAGAGAGGATATCCTTCAGAAACTTCACATAACTTGGCATTTGCTCTAAGGCATCTGCGAAACGAATGTTGATGTGAAGTTTCTTAAAAACCTCAAGAAATTTAGCGAATTATTGATCGAGTTTTTAATTTTGAAACCTCTGAGGAAAAGGTACTGGTGGTCTAACCGGAGGGGATGTAGTGGTAACATGTGTAGCATCAGAGGGCGAGGAAGGCTGTGAAGTAGAAGAAGGTATAGATGAAGAAGCGCCTAGTTTTGTTTCTTTTGCAGCCCCATCCTGATGTTCCTGCTCTTTTTGAACTGTTTCGTTAGAACTTAAGGATTCTTCAACTCTGTGTTGTTTAGGGCTAAACTTAACTTGTGGTTTATCTAGCTTTCTGCCACTCCTAAGGGTGATGGATCTAACATGTTCCTTACCCTCCCTTTGCCTAATAGGGTTAACTTCAGTGTTACTAGGAAGGGTCCCTTGAGGATGTTGGCTAAGAGCATGCTATTTGTCCAACCTGAACTTCTAAGTTCTTAATTGAAGCAGCTTGATTTTGGAGGATAGCCATGAACATCTCCTCTAATGTAGGCTTCTTCTCAGCTACTGGTGCATGGTAGAGTTGGGGCTGCATAAGTGGTGGTGGTGATGGATGATGAGGTGGATGATATTGAAATTGAGGTGGATGGGGATGATTAGATGGATGGTATGGAAATTGCGACTATGGTGGTACCTGAACCGGTGGAGCTTGAAAACTAAAGGGTCCTACAGGTCTAGAGTTAGAAGTTTTCCCTTAGTTTTGGCTCCAGGAGAAGTTAGGATGGTTCCTCCACTCTGGATTATAGGTGTTTGAAAAAGGGTTATTCTGTTGCTTGGGGGGGTAACATACTGAACCGATTCTAGGTTAAGCAGACACCTATCCACAGAATGTGTACCTCTACACAGATCGCATGAAAGGAAAGGACTTTGGACAAAATAAATCAGATTAGGACTGGTAGAAAGATTATGCTGGGTACTGAGCGACTCTACCTTCTTCGTAAGGTTAGCGATTTGAGAGGTCAAGGTAGACAGCGTGTCGAGCTCATAAATACCCGTCGACTTCTTAGGTAATTGCCTCTCCGAGGACCATAGATAGTTGTTAGCAGCTATCTTTTCTAACAACTAGTAAGCTTCCTCCTTTGTTTTACACATTAGCGCTCCACCTGCAACAGCGTCAACAATGGTCCTATTTTGGCTTGTATGTCCATTGTAGAAGGTCTGGACTTTAACCACAAAGGTAGACCATGGTGAGGGTATTTCCTAAAAAGCTTCTTATATCGTTCCCATACTTCGTAAAGAGATTCAGAGTCGTACTGAGCAAAGGAAGATATACGGAGTTGGGCCATTTTAGAGGGAGGGAAAAACTTAGATAGAAATTGATGGGCTAACTCGTCCCATGTAGAAATGGATCCTGGAGGCAAGGAGGTTAACCAGTGTTGCACCTTATCCCTAAGTGAGAAGGGGAATAATCTAAGCCTAAGCGCATCATCAGATAATCCATTGTGCTTGAAGGTGTTGCACAAGTCCAGGAATTGCCCGAGGTGAGCATGTGGGTCATCGTGTGGCAGCCCACTGAACCGCAAAGAAGTCTGGATCATCTATCAAGATTGCGGGCTTAATTTCGATGTTGTTTGCAGGGACAGCTGGTGGCTTAATGCCGGAATAATATCCTCCAAGAGTCGGCATTGCATAATCTCCAACGGTCCTAATTTCTCTATGTTCTGCCATCATGTTTTGCTACGGAGCTAATAATTTCCCAGAATCCTTTCAAATTTTTCTAAGTTTTCGTTCAATTTTAGGATCTAAAGGAAAGCAATCGAAACTCCTGGCTCTACGCATGCAAACATCACAAAGTCCTTAAAAAAATTTGAAGTTTTTTTTTTAATTTTTCAATTTTTTTAATTAAATGGAGAAAATTAACTAAACTAAACTAAACTAAGGATCTAAATATTTACAACCTAAATATTTACAAGCTAGAATTACACCTAAGCATAATTTCACTGATATTAATTAAGGACTAATTAAAACTTCTCCGGCAACGGCGCCAAAAACTTGGTACGATCTAAATGTATTTTCTGCAAGTGCACGGGTCGTACAAGTAATAATGGGATTTGAGTCCTGAGTTATCGTCCCACAGAGAAGTTGACTAGCCTAATTAACTACTGTTTAATCTTACCCTAAGTATATTCTAGCAAATTATGAAATTGCAATGGATGATCTACTAGGCTAATTAAAATTACTGGAAAGCAATAAAATAATAAGAACTAAATAAAATAAAATCGAGCTAAAAATACTTACAATGCTCTAAGCAATCAACCTACAAAAGAAAATTAAAACAGTTAAAATTAATTAACGCAATAAAATGCAAATATGAAAATAACTAAAAAAAACTAATTAAACTAAAATTTAAACAATCCTAAAATAAAATGTGCATGTAATTAAACTAACTAAGAAAATGCAATTTAAACTAACTTAAAGTCTTAATAAAATAAAAATCTACTTACCTAAAGAAATTCTTAAACTTAACTCTAACTAAATGCTAATAAAACAAAATCTAACTAATGCATGAAACTATTTTTGGATTAAATTAAAAATGAAAACAAACTTAAAATTGCATAGAATAAATCTACCCCTAATCTAATTCTAAATGAACACTTGATTAACTATCATCCTAATTAAAACTAAGTTTTATACCACTAAACAATAATACTAACATCCAATTTAATTAAAGACTCTAATCTAAGCTAACAAGGATTAATAAAGACATCAAAAAAAATAGGCATTCATGAAAAACTAGAAATGATTTAAATGACATGGCCAAACATGGCCTTACAACAATTTCTAGCAAGTGGTCCCGACAAGCTGGTACTGTTCATTGTCTTTCCAATTTGCATTTCCAGCATTCTCGGGTTGTCCTCTGCTGCAGGTTTCGATTCTGGCCAGGTGTTGCATCAACTACCAGTAATGTCCTACTCCCTCAATTCCTGTTGTCCCTTCCTGCTGCAGTTAGTCCTCGGCTCCAGGTGCTACTGCCCCGTGCAATGTCCTTCACTGTTGTTACCGCTTGTTTCTTGCATGACCAGCTTTTCTCTACATTTCCAGGTGTTGTGAGTGATGCACTACTCTCGGCCTGCTTTGTCTTGCACTACTGCGTCAGGTGTAACCCGCGACTTGCTCCAAATTCTGCTACCATCTTACCTCAAGCACTGCCATGAGCCTCCTCAACAACCTGGAAATCACAACTTATATTGAACCAAACATGACAGAAAAAGTCATCAGTGCAAAAAAACATTACAGAATTGTAAAAGAGATTGTATTTGCTGTTTAACCCGAGAGTCTAAGAAATCTTGAAATGCTTTGAACTTTGTTGCCTAACATCAATCAGCAATAATTAATCAAACTTAAAAAGAACAATAACATACACCCGAAACATAAGCAGCAATTAAGACAGACCATAAGATAAAATCCAATGAGCAGTAATAAAAATCAAAAACAAATCACAACAGAGGCTGAAAATGAATGTTAAAGAAACGTACAGGTTGAATATAAGCTATAAACAAAACATGACAATATGAACTACTAGAAACTAATAAGTAAATATAAGCAGAATACGATAATTAACATTATCATGGAACCCAAAGTCGTAGTTCTTGGAACATTAATCACTCAAACCCAAGAAGCCATAAGCACAAGCAAGCTATGAAAGATACTATTAAAATCCAATAAAGAGTTGAATTCATGAAGTGCAGAAAAAGGAAGATAAAATAGACAAAAAATAAATAACAAGGTAATCACACTTAATTGCTTCTTTAGTTCTTCTAATTCAATCGAAGCCATTCAGTATAGTGTTTTGATTATTAGTTCAGTACTAAGTACTAAGTCATCTCAAAACTTAATCCTTCGGTCTAGTGGTAACTCTGACAAATCATCCAAATATGTGTCAAAAAATTCTATGTCTACAGGGGTGTCTCTTTACTCCGAACACACCTATCTTTATCAATCATATAAACAGTGTGACATTCACTTATACTTTTAGTTTTATAATTCATCTTTTTAGTTACAGTAACTTTACTCTTCACTCTCACTGCTTCCTTAGTACTTCTCTTTTCTGTTACTCTCTTTACCTTTTCATTTTCTTAGTAACCTCGAAATATACATTTCATATCATTACTGTTGCGTCTTGCGCACTACTTCCTCAAAATAACTTCTAATGGGGCTATTTAGCTCGATTGAGGATCTTAGTACCTCCTATGAGTTTCCTAGACTTCCTCTGTTTCACATCTCAACTTATCCGGATTATACTCATTCCAAATCTATTTAATTTCATATTCATTCTCGGACTTGTTTCCTTATGTCTGATTCAATCATTTCATCTATAATTGCCATTTTATTTCATCCAGAATGTGTTGTCGCCTAAGGGAATTTAGAAATATATCCCATATGATTCTCTGATGTCAGCTCTCGGATTAATTCGGGGGACTTCCTAGAAGACCCGTATTTTTGGATGTAAACTTTATGAAATCATGAGAATGGTGATGTATTTGCAATGTAAAGCATAAGTGGTGTAAGTCCATGGATTCAATGTACATACTTGTAATATGAGTTTGTAATGTACCTACAAGTTTCATTTTATAAGAATATGAAGAAATGGGCTCTTATACGTGATGAATGTGATTGGAACTCAAAATGAGAAGTGCAACAAATGGAATGAAGTTGCATGAATTGCATAAGTAATTGTACTTCCATTTGGCTATGAATTGTACACCTTGGATTATATACAGTATGCACACAAGTTTTAATATGTATAAGGTATGAATGGATGCCAATTGCAAGCTTCAAAGGTGGATGAATGAGAAAATGACCATGACAGCAAAATGTATGAAGTTAGGTATGAGTTACTGCAAAAAACTGTAGAAAAATCTAGAAATATGAAGGCTAGATCGATCTCATAGTATGAGAGATCTATCTGGAAGAGCCAAAAATGCTCTTCTTCGAATAATGGAACAGGCCAGATCGATCCTTAATGGAGCAAGATCGATCTGCCAAACATTCTATAATGAGAAGATCGATTTTGATGCAAACAGATCGATTTCTTTAGCTCTCGGGTTGGAGTAGATCGATCTCCCCAGGAAGCAGATCGATCTCCTTAAGCTACTGCCTGAGACAGATCGATCTCAAGCACTCCACACATGGATCTCATGCATTCAAAATTGGCGTGGAAATGAGGGATTTAAGGGTATAAGATCGATCTCAAGCTTCGACAGATCAATCTCATTGAGTAATTTCTATAAATAGGAGTAGTGAAATCTATAAATCATGGAAATAAACCCACATTTCTTCCATTTCAACCCAAAACCTCGATTTACCTCTTTAAAATCAGCCCATTTCCAGTAAGAATTAAATGGAAGTTATCATATATAAAGTTGTTCAAATCCAAGATGGGAACAACATATTTTAAAATCAAAACCTCACTGGTTGGATTGAAGGAGTAAGGGGCATTTTCATTGGAGAAAGAAGAGAAACTGGATTGGGAAGTTCTTAATACTTTAGCCCAAGTACATTGTCTATTTATTGATTTTGGAGTAGATTGGTGTGAATATTTAGGAAAGAAACCATCTAGAAAACAATGGAACACTTATTACCTAGATTATGTCTAGTGTGAGAAAATATGGTTTGGAGGAGTTGATAAATTATAAGTTATACTAACTTGTTTTTGAAGTAATGTTAATGATTTAAGATGATTAAATGAAGCAACATTGTAAGTTTAGAGAAATTATGAAAATGGGCATGTAAGATGTTGATAAGAGGCCATAATTGATGAAATAGGAACACTATGAGCTTAATATCGACTTGATATCGATTGAGTATGAATCAATAGGCCTAAAAGATTCATTGGACTCGAGATATGAATAGAACACTAAACTGAGGCCTTATAAGCGTTAATGGAGACTATAGGTCGAATTGACTATCGTAAACATAAAAGTGTTGTTATGTGAATTAAATTGATATGATATGCGACCTTGTGCAGTTTCGAAGAGTTCGCTAGAGCCAAAGCAGACCGCACGAGTAAGCAGCACTAAGGAAGTGGAATCACGCGACACGATTCCAAGTAAGGGAATTCTGTAAGTATATAGTGATAATTGCTCGTACTTTGTGCTCATGGGTGAATATAGGGTGTTTATGAATTGCATGATTGTTTAAGAAAAATGATTGTTGGTATATATGAACGACTACAAGTGTTTGTGATGTTTAATTTGGTTTTAAAACGAAATTTATTAAAAAAAATGGATTAGTAAGGCTAATAATTGCATAAATCACGTGTTTTGAGTGGTTTCGCATAACACAATGCTTTGTTTTGAGCAAAATGATGGATAGGCTGGCTAGTGTTTAAATGACTTTGTGAAATGGCAAATGTGAGGTGCTAAGCATGTTTTGAGATTGCTTTGAATGTATATGAGCCACTTATTGTGTTTGTGTGAATTAAATCATGCTGGAGTCTCGCTCGTACAAGATTTTGGTATTTTCACATATAGGAAATGTGCTGGAGCTTAGCTTGCACCTTGATTTGATTGTTATGATGTTTTATAAATTGTACTGGAGCTTCTACTCACACGTGGATTTCAAGTAGTTTTCTTATGCATATAACTGTACTGGAGCTATGCTCGTACGTGGTTTTCTCATGTTTTTATGCATTAATGTCGTACTAGAGCGTTTCTCGTACGCGAAGATTTCTTTACTATGCATATATAGTGCTAGAGCTTAGCTCGCACTGGTTTTCACACTGTGGTATATATGACGTCGTGGTAAGGATAATACGGATTAGTGTCCAGGGAACCCAACAGGCCTAACGACCTCTTGAGTGGGGTGAAAGTGAGGGCTAGGACTTGACATTAATCCATTTCAGGGAACCCAAAAAGGGCCAGCAAGGCCATGAGGGGCTAGGACCTGATAGGTGTTCAGGGAACCCAGAAGGGGCGAGCAAGGCCATGAAGGGTTAGGACCTGACACCAGAGAAAATACTCCCACGTGCACTTGAGACTATATAGGTTACACATGGCATTAGGGTAGATAAGACCTACGACTGGCACCCCCAACCGTGTTATGGGTCCGTGGAGTACGTTGTACCGTGTATATAACATGGAGTACACTGTACCACGTGTTGAGTTACTGATGAGAAAGTCTGGCGGAGAACTAACCCACCTTCATTCCAGCATGATACCCCGCACACCTGGATGCGTGCAGTCTGGGATGATTTATGACATAGTTGGCCAACATAGTCCTTAAGATATATTGACCTGTATCATTGATATTACCTAATACCACATGATTTTACACTTGGGTGTGATTGTGATTTGTCCAGGGTAGACCCGAGGGAGGGGTTGAGCCCTATGGAAGTTATGCTTTTAAGAGATGATGATTTGATTTATGACAAGATGTGATGTGATTTAAAAAGGATGTTTCTTAAATGAATTGCCCTTTTGTGACAAGTTTTATTGAGATTGAGCATGAAATGATTTTATATGTTGATATTGCCATGTTTTATGCATATTTACATGATTTTCGATACATGATATATGTATATACATGTGGCATAGTTCTATTTCCTCATGCTCCAATTATAATCGATTTATGCATAACACTATCAACATGTAGATAGAGTAGTTATTTATCATGCTTGCATTATTGCCTTATTGAGCGTGCGGTTGCTCATCCCTCTCTACTTTCCCCCTCTATAGAGCGTACGTAGTGGCTTAGTGTAGACTGAGACGTTTCGTTAAGTCATCTGCTGCATCTCCATCACCCAGAGGTATATACACAAAGATTCTTTTTGTATCTAAACAATGTACAAGCACAGTAGTCAATTTGTATTTTAATGTGGGGATGTAAAAGTTAGAAAACATGTCATGTATAACTTAACTTGAAATGAATGACACCTCTTTTAATTATTTGAGAATGAATGTTGTGGGAGATTTATTATTGACTCACAGCCCAACTATGTAATGGTGAGTTTGTTCACGACCGGGTAAGGAAAGGAAAACGCGAAAAATTTATATTAATTTTCGGTTAGAAAGGATAAATTAGGTCGTGATAGAGATTGGTATCAGAGCTGAGTTGGCCTGATGTGAGTCAGTAATAAAACATAGGAAAGTTACATCCCCATATTACTGTGTTTTTGTTTGGATATAGTTATGTATACCGTGATGGATTGAGTCTAATAAATGATTATGAATACAGGAAGTTAGACAGTATGCCTGTTACACGTAGAGGTAGAGGGGCGGAAGCACGTGCTAGAGGCCGTAGAGGTGGGCCTGAGAGCCGTGTGGAGCCATAGATTGATCAGGCTCCACAGGACCCTGCTGAGAGAGAAGGTGATATAGAGGCACGCTTCGCTAGGATAGAGCGGAGTATTGAGAGCCTAGTGAAGATAGTCACACAGGCTTTGGGTGTCGGTGATAGATAAGGTCCCGAAGCATAACCTACTACGGGACAAGCAGCTACAGAGAAGGAGAAACCTCAAACTACTAAGACGGTGACACCCCTAGTACAGGATACGGCTTCTCCCATCGTTCTACAGCCGAGCGACAGTGATTTGGGTTATGACTACAAGTTGAGCAGATTACGAGATTTCCAAGGGTTCAAACCTCCAGTGTTCAGAGGGATAAAGGACTCAGTAATTACTAAGGATTGGGTGTATGAGATGGAGAAGCTATATTGGTTCTTCAGATGTACATCAGCTGATAAGGTAGCCTTTGCCTTGTTTATGTTAAAAGGCGAGGCAAAGCACTGGTGGAGGTCCACCTAAGCTATTTTGAGGGCTAGACACTCCGAGATTTCATGGGAGATATTTTTGGAGGCCTTCAGGAGACAATACATCCCAGCCACCGCACAGAAGAAATTATGGATGGAATTCATGAATTTGGTTCAGGGGAACCGTACTGTGGATGAATATGAGTCAGGATTTATGTCTTTAGGGAGATATGACCCGGACATGATGGGTAGTGAGACTAGAAAGATCCAAAAGTTTGTTGATGGACTGAGATTGGACATCTAGACTAAGCTGGCCCCATTTGACATTCAGACATATGAGGAGGCGATACACAAGGCTCAGTTATGCGAGCAAGACTTTGAGCGAAATGCCTCCGAGCTTAGGAAGATTAATGTCAGAAGAGACAGAGATCGAAAGAGATCCGAGATGGATAAAGTGGCCAAGAGGGGAGGTCAGAGATTTTTCGACAAGAGACCTAAGATCGAGGAGGTGCAGGAGAGAGCTGCTAGACCACTTATGTACTCGGCTTTGACTGCATTGAGGGGTATGGTTATTGGAGGACCACGACCTACTATTGATCAGTGTAGGAGATATGGCAGATACCATGGGACTAGACCATGTCAGATGCCCATTATTTCATGTTATAGGTGTGGGAAGCCCGAACATATCTCGAGATACTATACTGAGATGGTTGAAACTGCCCCATAGAAGGGCAAGGAGCCAAAAAGAGCTCCAATTGAGTCAGCTGCCCCGAGGAGGAGGGCCATAGCTGAAGAAAAGGGGAAATGGGCAGTGGGTGTAAGCAGAGGAAGAGTGCACGCATTGGATCAGGACACCGCAGACATATCGACGGATGTGATTAAAGGTACCATCCGAATCTTTGATTTAGAAGCATTGGTATTATTTGATCCTGGAGCCACGGATTCCTTCATATCGCCTTCCTTTGCACATAAATTGTTGAAGCATGTGAAACCTACATTGTTGGATAAAGTGTTGATGATTTCCACACCCATGAATGATAGTTAATTGATTGAGCATGTATGTAGAGATTGTAAGATAAAGATAGAGGGAAACGAAATGACAGCCAATTTAATTTTATTGAATAAGAATGATTTTGATGTAATATTGGGAATGGATTGGTTGGCTACCAATCATATTTTTATGGATTGTCATGTTAAGACTTTGATGTTTCCAGAGATAGAAAATTATGTTCTAAGATTTGTGAAATGAATTGAAAGAACATAATTATGATAAATGAAAAGAGTATGATTTTATTTAATCTACTTAAGAGATGAATTTATATGCTTATGTTGAATATTGATGTGATGACTTGTGACACTAACGGTAGAAAGAATGATGTTAAGGGTTCATTACCTACGTGGTCAATATAGATAAGGCACACCCGAAATTGAGAGACATTCCAGTGATTGCAGAATTTCCTAATGTCGTTCTGGATGAGTTACCACAGCTACCACCTGAAAGGGAAATGGAATTTTGTATAGAGTTAGTGCCTGGTACCAAGTTGATATCTAAACCACCGTATAGAATGGCTCCAATTGAGTTGGAGGAGCTAAAGAAACAGCTGCAAGAGTTGCTAGAGAAGGGGTTTATTAGACCGAGTGTCTCACCATGGGGACCACCGATTCTGTTTGTAAGGAAGAATGATGGAAGCCTCTGATTGTGTATAGATTAACGGGTGTTGAATAAGGCCACCATTAAGAACTAATACCCCCTTCCACGTATAGATGATTTATCATATTAGCTCCGAGGAGCCCAAGTATTTTCAAAGATAGATCTGTGGGCAGGGTACCATCAGTTGAGGATCAGGAGTGGAGATGTACCCAAGACAGCATTTCGTACCCTTTATGGCCACTACGAGTTCTTAGTGATGCTATTCAGATTGACGAATGCTCCCACAGCATTTATGGTGTTGATGAATGATGTATTCAAGCCATACATGGATAAGTTTGTGATTGTGTTTATTGATGACATTTTGGTTTATTCCAAGTCCAAGGAGGATCATGAGGGAGCACTTGAGGATAGTTCTGTAGACCCTCCGAGAGAAGGAACTATATGCCAAACTCAGTAAGTGTAACTTTTGGTTAGAGCAGATCTCGTTTTTGGGCCATGTTGTATCGAATGATGGGTATCAGTGGATCCATCCAAGATAGAAGCAATTGTACAGTGGGAACAGCACAAGACAGTTACTGAGATCAAAAGTTTTTTGGGATTGGCAGGATATTATCAGAGATTTGTTGAGGGTTTCTCCAAACTAGCTACTTTGTTGACACGCCTCACACGTAAGGATGTTAAGTTTGTATGGGATGAGGCATGTGAGAGGAGTTTTGAGGAGCTTAAGCGTCGATTGACCACTACTCCGGTTCTCACCATTCCTACCAGCTCAGGATAATTTTTGGTGTACACGGATGCCTCACACCAGGGATTGGGCTATGTGCTTATGCATGATGGGAATGTAGTTGCCTATGGATCTAGAAAGTTGAAAGATCATGAGAGGAACTACCCGACACATGATTTGGAGTTGGCGACCGTGGTCTTTGCTTTGAAAATATGGCACCACTACCTCTATGGAGAGAGATTTCAAGTTTTTATAGATCATAAGAGCCTTAAGTACCTGTTCTCGTAGAAAGAGCTGAACATGAGATAGAGGAGATGGCTCAAACTATTAAAGGATTATGATTATGAAATCATGTACCACTCGGGTAAGGCAAGTGTAGTTGTCGATGCTTTAAGTAGGAAGAGCCTAGGGTTGGTGTCTTATATGATGGTACAGAACATGAGTTATTGGAACAAATTGCGAACCTTAGTTTAGATGTATCCCCACCTGGATCAGAGAGAGTTGAGATTAATGATAATTTGAGACTGGAGCAAGAGTTGATTGGTCGTATTCCGCAGGCTCAGTAGAGCAATTGATGGTGTATCGATTGGTTGAGTCAGATACAGGCAAGTGTGGGTATGGATTTTGAGGTGAGTACAGATGACTTGTTGAGGGTCAAAGGTAGAGTATGTGTTGCTAAGGATCCTAAGATTAGGAGACTGATTTTGTCAGAGGCTCACTCATCGAAGTACACGATACATCCGGGGAGTACCATGATGTATCAAAACCTTTGGAAGGTTTATTGGTGGTCCGGAATAAAGAGAGACATTGTTGAATATGTCGCTAAGTGTCTCGTTTGTTAGTAGGTGAAGGTAGAGCATCAGAAGCTTGTAGGGTTATTGCAACCTCTACCGATACCGACATGAAAATAGGAGTATGTCACCATGGATTTTATGATGGGATTATGAGGACCCGCAGAGGTTATGATGCCATATGGGTTATTGTGGATAGGTTGACTAAGTCAGCCCATTTCCTAGCTATGAGAGCTACCGATACTCTGAGTCAGTTGGTGAACTTATATGTTCGAGAGATAGTATGGCTACATGGTGTACCAGTGAGCGTTGTTTCTGATAAGGATGTTCGCTTCACTTCCAATTTCTAGGAACATTTTCAGGAAGCGATGGGGACCCACTTGAGTTTTAGCATCGCTTTTCATCCTCAAACAGATGGGCAGTCAAAGAGGACTATATAGACCCTAGAGGATATGTTGAGAGTGTGTGTGTTGGATTTTTTAGGCTCCTGCGATAACCACCTGCAGTTAGCCGAGTTCGCATATAATAACAGTTATCATGCGAGTATCGGGATGGCACCCTATGAGGCACTGTATGGATGCATATGCAGATCCCCTATTGAATGGGAAGAGGTTAGTGACAGACAGATCCGGATTGTAATCTCTAATAAAAAATATAGCTCCGTGGGCAAAAGCTCCTGTCATGATGAATCCTGCGATGTATTGGTGATGGGTATATAATGCAGCTTGAGTAGTAAAGTCTTGTGCTATGAACGCATAAGCAGGTAAAGAGTACATGTGTTGAGCTACCAAGGACGTAATAACCCCTAAAAAGGCTAGAGCAAGGCCTAATTGAAAATGAATCGAATTATTGATTGTGTCATAAAGACCCTTATGCCCACGCCTCAATCGTCCTCCCGAAGGAATATGTACTTCTAAAAGATCTTTTATACTGTGACCAATTCCGAAGCTAGTTCTATACATATGACCAATAACGAGAAAAAGAAATGCAATAGCTAAATGATGGTGTGCAATATCAGTCAGCCATAAACTTTGCATTTGTGGATGGAATCCCCCGAGAAGGGTTAGAATGGCAGTTCCTGATCCTTGGGAGGTACCAAATAAATGTCTACTTGAATCGGGATTTTGAGCATAAAGATTCCACTGACCTGAAAAAAATGGGCCTAACCCTTGGGGATGCGGTGATACATCTAAGAAATTATTCCATCGAACATATTCCCCCTGGGATCTAGGAATAGCGACATGAACTAAGTGCCCTGTCCAAGCCGAGGAACTTACTCCGAATAGTCCTGACAAATGATGATTGAGACGAGATTCCGCGTTGTAGGTGTAACCAACCCGCTATTAAGGACAGAGCAGAAAGAAATAATAGAAAAAGAGCTCCAGTATAAAGATCTTCATTAGTACGTAACCCGATTGTATACCACCACTGATAAACACCAGAGTAAGCGATATTCACTGGACCAGGAGCGCCCCCTCTAGTAAAAGCTTCAACAGCTGGTTGACCAAAATGAGGATCCCAAATTGCATGAGCAATCGGTCTTACATGTAAAGGATCCTGTACCCATGCCTCAAAATTTCCCTGCCAAGCTACATGAAACAGATTTTCGGAAGTCCACAGAAAAATTATTGCTAATTGCTCGAAGTGAGAAGCAAAAATATTCTGATAAAGACGTTCCTCAGTAATATCATCATGACTCTCGAAGTCATGCGCGGTAGCAATACCAAACCAAATACGACGAGTAGTGGGGCCCTGAGCTAATCCTTGGCTAAACCTTGGAAATCTTAATGCCATAATGCCTTTCAAATCCTCCTAGCCATTATCCTACTGCAATAATTCTTACTAAGAAGAATGCCCATCTTGTGGAAATTTCACCCAGAAGGTAATGGGTTACTCCTATAACACGTCCTTGTACAATGCTCAAGGCTCTAGACTGAGTAGCAGGAGCAACTTTTAATTTATTATGAGCCCAAACGATGGATTCAATAAGTTCTTGCCAATAACCACGTCCGCTGAATAGAAACATTAAACTAAAAGCCCACACAAAATGAGCACCTAAGAAAAGAAGGTCATATGCAGATAATGAAGAACCACAAGACTGAATTACCTGGGATGCTTGTGCCCATAAGAAATCGCGGAGCCACCCATTAATAGTAATAGAACTCTATGCAAAATTTCCTCCTGTGATATGAGTTACCACCCCTTGATCACTTATACTACCTCAAACATCTGACTGCATTTTCCAACTGAAATGGAATATTACTACCAAAATTGAATTGTACATCCAGAATAGTCCTAAGAAGAAATGATCCCAAGCGGAGACTTGACATGTCCCCCCTCTTCCAGGCCCATCACAAGGGAAACGAAAATCGAGATTTGCTTTATCCGGTATCAAACGCGAGCTGCGAGCAAATAGAACACCTTTCAGGAGTATCAATACCGTCACATTAATCGTAAATGCATAAATGTGATGGACCAAAAAATCTGCGGTTCCTAATGGAATAGGTAACAAAGCAACTTTGCCACCTACTGCCACTAAATCACCACCTCCCCAAGTCAAACTGGTGCTCGTTGTTGCACCAGGAGCTGTTGCACCGGGTGCTAAAGTATGGGTGTTTTGTATCCATTGAGCAAAGATGGGTTGTAATTGTATAGCGGTATCTGAAAACATATCTTGCGGACGCCCTAAAGCGCTCATGGTATCATTATGAATATACAAACCAAAACTGTGAAAGCCTAGAAATATACATACCCAGTTGAGATGTGATATGATTGCATCACGATGCCTGAGGACACGATCTAATAGATCGTTGTATCGAGTAGTTAGATCATAGTCTCTTACCATAAAAATGGTTGCATGCATAGCAGCACCCACTATGAGAAATCCACTGATCCACATGTGATGTGTGAACAATGATAGTTGTGTACCATAGTCAATAGCTAGATATGGATAAGGAGCATGGAATACATATGGTGAGCTACAACAATGGTTAAAGAGCCTAACATAGCTAAGTTAAGAGATAATTGAGCATGCCATGATGTTGTTAGGATTTCATATAGTCCTTTATGGCCTTAGCCTGTAAATGGACCTTTATGAGCCTCTAAAATATCTTTTAGGCCATGCCCAATGCCCCAGTTGGTCCTATACATGTGACCCGCAATTAGGAAAAGAATTGCAATAGCTAAATGATGGTGTGCAATATCAGTCAACCATAGACCCCCAGTCACTGGATCTAATCCTCCACGAAAAGTAAGAAATTTCGCATATTTTGACCAATTCAAGGTAAAAAATGGGGTTGCTTCCTCGGTAAAACTGGGATAGAGTTGAGCCAAAAGATCACGATTCAAGATAAATTCATGGGGAAGTGGGATCTCTTTAGGGTCTACTCCAGCATTTAGAAATTAGTTAATCGGTAAAGATACATGTACTTGATGCCCCGCCCAAGAAAGGGACCCAAGCCCTAGTAGCCCTGCTAAATGGTGATTCAACATGGATTCTACATCTTGGAACCAAGCTAATTTTGGGGCCGCTTTCTGATAATGGAACCAACCGGCAAAAAGCATTAAGGCCGCAAAGACTAATGCACCAATTGCGGTACAATAGAGTTGTAATTCACTAGTTATTCCAGATGCTCACCAAATCTGAAAAAAACCAGAGGTTATTTGTATTCCTCGAAAATCCCCGCCCACATCACCATTCAAGATTTCTTGGCCCACTATTGGCCAAACCACCTAGGCGCTAGGTCCAATGCGAGTAGGATCGCTGAGCCATGCTTCATAATTGGAAAAATGAGCACCGTGGAAATGCATGTCGCTCAGCCAAAGAAAGATGATGGAGAGTTGGCCGAAATGGGCACTAAATATTTTACGAGAGATCTCCTCCAAATCAATGGTATGGCTATCGAAATCGTGAGCATCGGCATGTAGGTTCCAGATCCAAGTGGTAGTATCGGGTCCCTTAGCTATTGTTCTTGAGAAATGACCCGGCCTAGCCCATTCCTCGAAAGAAGTTTTTACGGGATCCCTATCTACCAAAATTTTTACTTTTGGTTTCGACGAACGAATAATCATTGAGTCCTCCTCTTTCCGGACAACACATACAAAGAGACCTGCCAACAGTCAAGTAATTAGTGAACCTATGACAGACGCTTAGAATTAGTTTCTTTCTCTTCTATCTCTCATCTATTTATCTATCTATTTTTTATCTATGCAGCAGGCATCTGAGGACGTCCAATTGATATGTGAGAGATTAAGGACAACCCAGAGCCGGTAGAAGAGTTATGCTAACAAGAGACGAAGACCACTAGAATTTGATGTGGGTGAGTCGATATTTCTGAGAGTTTAACCTTCGAAGGGTATTATGAGATTCAGTAAAAAGGGTAAGCTGAGCCCTAGATATATCGAACCCTTCGAGATTTTAGAGAGAGTGGGAGACAAGGCGTATAGATTGGCATTACCACCGGACTTTGTAAATGTTCATAACGTCTTCCACGTCTCTATACTTCGAAAGTATCGCCCGGACCCAGCACATGTGATAAGATATGAACCGTTGGAGCTTAATGAGTGTATGACATATGTTGAGAAGCCGATTTGAATATTGGACAGAAAAGAGAAAGTGTTACGGAATAAGATAATTTCCTTGGTGAAAGTTCTTCGGCAGCATCACACAGTGGAAGAGGCCACATGGGAATTGGAGAATTTGATAGGGAGAAATACCCCAAACTTTTTAATGAGTAACTTAGTTCTAATTTGGAGGACCAAATTCCTTGAAGGAAGGGAGGAATGTAAGACCTGTATTTTTGGATGTAAACTTTATGAAATCATGAGTATGGTGATGTATTTGCAATGTAAAACATAAGTGGTGTAAGTCCATGGATTCAATGTACATACTTGTAATATGAGTTTGTAATATACCTACAAGTTTCATTTTCTATGAATATGAGGAAATGGGCTTTTATACGTGATGAATGTGATTGGAACTCAAAATGAGAAGTGCAGCAAATGGAATGAAGTTGCATGAATTGCATAAGTAATTGTACTTCCATTTGGCTATGAATTATACACCTTGGATTATATACAGTATGCACACAAGTTTTAATATGTATAAGGTATGAATGGATGCCAATTGCAAGCTTCAAAGGTGGATGAATGAGAAAATGACCATGGCAGTAAAATGTATGAAGTTGGGTATGAGTTGCTGCAGAAAACTACAAAAAAATCTGAAAATATGAAGGCCAGATCGATCTCATAGTATGAGAGATCAATCTGGAAAAGCCAAAAATGCTCTTCTTCGAACAATGAAATAGGCCTGATCAATCCCCAAAGGAGCCAAATCGATCTGCTAAACATTCTGTAATGAGAAGATCGATTTTGATGTAAACAGTTCGATTTCCTTAGCTCTCAGGTTGGAACAGATCGATTTCTCCAAGAAGCAGATCGATCTCCTTAAGCTATTGCCTAGGACAGATCGATCTCAAGCACTCGATAGATTGATCTCATGCATTCAAAATTGGCGTGAAAATGAGGGATTTCAGGGGACAAGATCGATCTCAAGCTTCGGTAGATCGATCTCATTGAGTAATTTCTATAAATAAGAGCAGTGAAATCTGCAAACCACGGAAACAAACCCTCATTTCTTCCATTTCAACTAAAAACCTAGATTTACCTCTCTAAAATTAGCCTATTTCCAATAAGAATTGAAGGGAAGCTATCAGATATAAAGTTGTTCAAATCCAAGAGGGGAACAACATATTTTGAAATCAAAACCTCGTTGGTTGGAATGAAGGAGTAAAGGGCATTTTCATTGGAGCAAGAAGAGAAACTGGATTGGTAAGTTCTTAATACTTCAGCCCAAGTAAATTGTCTATTTATTGATTTTGGAGTATATTGGTGTGAATATTTAGGATAGAAACCATCTAGAAAACAATGGAACACTTATAACCTAGATTATGTCTAGTGTGAGAAAATGTGGTTTAGAGGAGTTGATGAATTATGAGTTATACTAAGTTGTTGTTGAAGTAATGTGAATGATTTAAGATGATTAAATGAAGCCATATTGTAAGTTTAGAGAAAGTATGAAAATGAGCATGTAAGTTGTTGATAAGAGGCCATAGTAAAGAAATTGATGAAAGAGGAACACTATGAGCTTAATATCGACTTGATATCGATTGAGTATGAATCAATAGGCCTAAAAGAGTCATTGGACTTGAGATATGAATAGAACAATAAACCAAGGCCTTATGAGCGTTAATGGAGACTATAGGTGGAATTAACTATAGTAAACGCAAGAGTACTGTTATGTGAATTAAATTGATGCAATATAAGACCTTGTGCAGTTCCAGAGAGTTCGCTAGAGTCAAAGCTGACCGCACGAGTAAGCAGCTCTAAGGAAGTGGAATCACGCGATACGATTCCAAGTAAGGGAATTCTGTAAGTATATAGAGATAGTTGCTCATACTTTGAGCTCGTGGGTGAATATAGGGTGTTTATGAATTGCATGATTGTTTAAGAAAAATTATTATTGGTATATATGAACGACTACAATTGTTTGTGATGTATGATTTGGTTTTGAAACGAAATTTATTAAAAGCGATTAGTAAGGCTAATAATTGCATAAATCACGTGTTTTGAATGGTTTCACATAACACAATGCTTTGTTTTGAGCAAAATGACAGATAGGCTGGCTAGTGTTTAAATGACTTTGTGAAATGGCACATGTGGGGTGCTAAGCATTTTTTGAGATTGTTTTTAATGTATATGAGCCGCCTATTGTGTTTATGTAAATTAAATCGTGCTAGAGCCTCGCTCACACGAGATTTTGGTATTTTCACATATATGAAATGTGCTGGAGCTTAGCTCGCACCTTGATTTGATTGTGATGATATTTTATAAACCGTACTGGAGCTTCTGCTCGTACGTGGATTTCGAGTGATTTTCTTATGCATATAACCGTACTGGAGCTATGCTCGTACGTGGTTTTCTCATGTTTTTATGCATAAATGTCGTACTAGAGCGTTGCTCGTACGAGAAGGTTTCTTTACTATGCATATATAGTGCTAGAGCTTAGCTCACACTGTGGTATATATGACGCCGTGGTGAGGGTAATACGGATTAGTGTTCAAGGAACCCAACAGGCCTAACAGACCTCTTAAGTGGGGTGAAGGTAGGGGGCTAGGACCTGACATTAATCCATTTTAGGGAACCCAAAAGGGTCAAGCATGGTCATGAGGGGCTAGGACCAGATACAGTGTTCAGGGAACCCAAAAGGGACAAGCAAGGCCATGAGGGGCTAGGACCTGACACTAGAGAAAATACTCCCACGTGCACTTGAGACTATATCGGTTACACATGGCATTGGGGTAGATAAGACCTATGACTGGCACCCCCAACAGTGTTATGGGTCCACAGAGTATGTTGTACTGTGTATATAACATGAAGTACGATGTACCGAGTGGTTGAGTTACTGATGAGAAAGTCTGACTGAGAACTAACCCACCTTCGGTCCAGCATGATATCCCGCACACCTGGATACGTGTGGTTTGGGATGATTTATGACATAGTTGGCCAACATATGCCTTAAGATATATTGACCTGCATTATTGATATTACCTAATACCACATGATTTTACACTTGGGTGTGATTATGATTTGTCCAAGATAGACCCGAGGGAGGGGTCGAGCCCTATGGAAGTTGTGTTTTCAAGAGATGATGATTTGATTTATGACGAGATGTGATGTGATTTAAAAAGGATGTTTCCTAAATGAATTGCCCTTTTGTGACAAGTTTTATTGAGATTGAGCATGAGATGATTTTATATGTTGATATTTCCATGTTTTATGCCTATTTACATTATTTACGATACATGATATATGTATATACATATGGCATAGTTCTATTTCCTCATGCTCCAATTATAATCGATTTATGCATAACATTATCAGCATGTAGATAGAGTAGTTATCTACCATGCTTGCATTATTGTCTTACTAAGAGTGTGGTTGCTCATCCCTCTCTACTTTCCCCCTCTACAGAGCGTACGTAGTGGTCCAGTGTAGACTAAGGCGTTTCGTTGAGTCATCCACTGCATCTCCATCACCAAGAGGTATATACACAGAGATTCTTTTTGTATCTAAACAATGTACAAGCACAGTAGTCAATTTGTATTGTAATGGGGAGGATGTAAAAGTTAGAAAACGTGTCATGTATAACTTAACTTGAAATGAATTACACCTCTTTTAATTATTTGAGAATGAATGTTGTGGGAGATTTATTATTGACTCACTGCCCAATTGTGTAGTGGTGAGTTTGTTCACGACCGGGTAAGGAAAGGAAAACGCGAAAAATTTATAGTGATTTTCGGTTAGAAAGGATAAATTGGGTCGTGACACTTCCCTCCTAGCTCAACTTCTCATTCCGATGTTGTTATCCCTAAAGCTACTTTTTTTATAGTAGTGCACATCAAAAGTCCGTATAACTTCCCCCCAATTTTTTACCACAAAGTTGGAAAAGCAACTTTCTCGGTAGAATTACTTCTATAATCATCAAACTTTTCTATCTCATTCATCCAACCCTCTGAATCACTGAATTCTTAACCTTATTGAAAAACTGAGGCTTAAACTCCTAAAACTGCCCTCAGTCTATTAAGTTCACAGTCATACCCTACGAATCCATATCGGTTTTCCAATTCATTTATTCCAGTTTTCCATTACAATGAGATTCTTGACTTCAGTATATAATAGTGTAATATTTTCTGAAATAGTCTCAGTCTTGCTCTCAGTCACACCTCAATTGTTATCATTATCACGGGGTCACTATCACTTGACCCAACAATGTCATCATTATTTCCATGTCCCACTCAATTCTTACGGGGCGGACTTCAAAGGTTTCGATTAAACTATAAGGTGTACATCTAGATGAAGGTTCACTAAATCTCTCGGGTCTATCTCTATGGCCTCGAGAAGTTCCTTTTCATTTTATCAGTATGGTTGTAATACCTATCAGCCTCATCTATTAGTTGTCCTTCGCTCAATAACATAATTTCTCAATAAAACATAGTCAGGTATACTCATTTGTATCTAAACAATGTACAGTAATACTGGGGATGTGAACTTTCTAGATTTTTCTTACTTCTAATACCGACTCATATCATGCCAACCTTGCTCTTATACCAACTTCTGTAACAACCTAAATTTTACACTATTCAGATGAGCTACGAGTCAATATCAGATCAAAACAATGAATTCTTCTATTCAATTTAATTACCTTTTAAATAAAAGTATGTTCACATTCCCCCAAGCACATCTCATCCACATTATTGTACTTACAAAAATTTTAGATACAAAAAATTTCTCAAACCTGGGTATACCTTTTATGCATAAATATACTCTGCGAAACCATAACTGTACAAAAATGCCCTACTAACAGAAGCGGTTCCGGTACTGATGAGACTCTGTGGAGAAATGTAAAGAGTGAGATTAACGTGCTTAGTAAGTGATAATTCTATTTTTAATAGAATTATTTGTGCTTAATTTCTTAATTAATTATTTAAATCCTCATATTATTTTATTAATTATCCCCTTTATTTAATTAAAATTCTTTAATGCAGGTAAATTAAATCCAGATGAAACTCAGTCATTTCAATCAAAATTGGGCTAAAAACGGGCTAAAGGTGACTGGACCACTTCCAATTTGCAGACTGAGTCACCAGTCGTCTGGACACGCGTGATGCCAGGTGTCTGTATTTTATTCACTTTGAAAAGATAAGAACGACAGACACCGTGCCAACCTTTTGGAAGACACATGTCGAGCTACATCGCACAACCAACTGGACAAACAGACGAGTGACGTGGAAATATCTACTCTGCAGCAAATCAAATGAAGACAAATGGCCAAACAATGCCAACTCATCTAGGATGAAATATTACCATTGTACCCCTATTTTTGTGTATAAATAGAACATGATGAGCAATTGAAAATGGAGTTTAGGAGTAGAATTTAGGGTAGCCGAGGTTAAAATAGAAGTAATTTAGGAGTAGGAGTAGTATTAGAATAGTTTTAGAATAGATTTTCTTGTTTTTCTTTAAAAGCTTTCCCGTTTGCTCTATTTTTCAATTAATGTTGTTAGCCACCATTCTTAGCTATTGTTCATAGCAATTGCTACTTTTATTTTAAGAGAAATTTCATTTCTTTTCTAGTATTCGGTAGTTCACGTTGGCAGCCTCCATAGATATGGATTTTTGCAAGTTTTTATTTTACTAAAGTTCAGATCTTTAAGAAACTGCTTCAGCAAAAAGCTTTGTTTCTTTTTCTTTTCCTGTTCATTTTCGCTGATTACTTTCAATGGATCTTACTTTCCATCTGGGTTTGAGGGGTTGGTGACATCAACAATATTACTCAACCCGTTGCCCCTGTTCATTTTCATTCACTGCATGTTTTTTCTTTATTCTTTCTATCCTTCATTTTCTAGTTGAGAATTTATCATTTTCTATTTTTCGGCTTTTTTTTTTTTACAGTCCAGTAGTGTTTCATACGGTTACTATCCCATTTTATTTTTCCTGCAAATTTATTTCACATTTTATTTACATTACATTAGCTAATCTTTAAGTTTTATCAGTTGGCCGAGACAGCATCGGGTGGTTGTCTTTATTGTTCGGGTTTCCATTCTCATGTGTGCCGAGATGCTGGCTCCTGCTGGTGACTACTGAAGCAGAGAAGAAGGATGTGAGCTACTGGGTTCATGTCACTTTCCATATGAGCTACTGTTCTGTTTTGCCATTGCTGTGTATTTATTTTCAAGCTACGGTAGAGTTCGCTGCTTTTGGTGACTAGTCGGGCGTGTACTGCTGCACTTTGTAAGCTGAAGGAGCTGCTGGCCGGTGATAAAGGTAGCTGAGCTAATGCATTCGGTGCAGCAAAGAAGCTGCCTCACGGTTGCAGGGACAGATGATCACATACTTCCACTCTGTTCTGCTCTGTTTATATTCCTTTTTACTGTTCATTGTAGTTATCTTTTGTTATGTGTTGATCTAATTGTTACCTTCCTTTAGACTGCTGTAGATTGATGTTTAGATTGTCTGATAGTGGGCTGGTTTGCTGGAATGGAGAAAGTTGCATGAGTGGAAGACAAAAGAGTTGCAGGCAGCAGTAACCTTAATCTTCTTCATCGTTTTTGATTCCGTGTTCTTTGTTTTACACCGTTGAAATTGCTATAGTTTGATGATTGGTCCTAGTTTTTAAATACGTTAGTTGATAGTTTATGCTGGATGTTTAGAGTCTGCAGTGCTTGCGGAAATAAGAGGCTGAAGGAGACCGGTGCAAAGTGATCGTGTGAAGGGCTGGATTGTGCTCAGTAGTAGAGTGAACTTGGTGGCAGATTCTTCTCAGGTGTAGGTTGCTGGAGTATGTGAAGCAGAGCTGCTATGCAAAGGGTAGCACAGTGTAGGACAAGATAGGCGTTACTGGACGGGGGTCCTGTAGCAGTGCTGTGACAGGAGATACGGGCATGAAAGGATGAGTGTTGCTACGCAGAAAACAAAGGCAGCTTGCAGCAGTTTTCCAGGTTATGCGAGCACAAGACAGAACTGGAGCAGCACCTGAAGCAGATAGCTGGGACGTGCATTGTACTGTGTACGGTTGGGCAGAGGACAACGCCTGAAGCTGTACGTGGTTGCAGAGCCAATGAAACGTGCAGCACCTGGACAGGTCGAGAGCAACGCCTGGAATTAGCACGAACCTGCAGTGGAGGCAGAACCAAAACGAAAATGGAGCATGAACAGTGCCAGTACAAGGGACCACTCGGCTGGCTTGTTGGTTAAGACCTTGTTTGGCCATTATATTTTAATTGCATAATCCATTTTTCATGCTTTTGAGATATTTAATATTTTTTTTATTTCAGTATTAGTTGTTAACTTCAATCTCAATTGTTAGATTAGAGTTTAAAGCTAATTTGCATGATTAGTTATAATTCATTTGCTTGATTAGTTCAAAATTTAGATTTAATTATGTCATTAGTTAATTTCTATTTTAGTGTTAGGTGTTACACTTAGAATTAAATTAAAATAAAATCATTTTATGCATGTTTTAAGCTTTCATTTTAAATTGAAAAATTCAAAAATATTAATTCTCATGCATTATTTAGATTTTGTTTTATTAGTTAGAATTAGATTTAGTTTAGGATCATTTTAGAGGAAATTAGTTTTTTTTTTTTTAGTTTAGTTAATAGAGTTTTATTTTATTAGACTTTTGGTTAGTTTAATTTGCATTTTTTATTAATTAGTTTAATTATATGCATATTTTATTTTAAGCTTGTTTAATTTTAGTTTCATTAATTTTGTTTCTTTATTTTTATATTTCCATTTTTAATTGTGTTAATTACTTTTAACCGTTTTAATTATCTTTTGTAAGTTGTTGCTTTTAATTGCTCGGAGCTTTGTAAATAATTTTAGCTCGTTTTTATTTTCTTTATTTTATAATTGTTCTTGTTTTCAGTACTTTTACTTTTAGCCTTGTAGATCACTCCCTAAAACTTCATAATTTGCTAGGATATACTTAGGATAAGATTAACCGATACTTAATTAGGCAATTCAACTTCTCTGTGGGACGATAATCCGGGACTTAAAACCCATTATTACTTGTACGACCCGTGCACTTGCGGATAGATCGTCTAGGTCACTTAGAGTGGGCGTAGTCTCGTAACAATAAGAAACTTATGTAAGCAGTAGACAACCACACTATCTACATGCTTATAATGCATGCCATGATCAATTATAAAACATTGTCAAACACTTGCATATAATTCAATTTATTAACACTGAAAACAATTCACAATCGATGCACTTTCTTTGAAAAATACTTTCAATCACACTTCATTTCCAATACTTTGACATATGTAAAACATATGCATTAAATACAGTCAGTACAATGAAACCATTTGCTGTTCAGCCAATGCAGTAAAACACTTGAATTCGTTTCTTTAAAACATTTCAATTCCTCAGTAAGCAGTTCAATTCACTTTTCTTTCTATCAATAAACAATTCAGTTCACTGAGACTAGGCTAGGATTCAATCAATAACAATACAATCGACATATGGCCATAGTCAGTGACCTCACACCTCATGAGACAGGTATGCGCGAGGGTCATACGCCTCAGGGGGATGGGTTAGTCCAGCCCATTAGCCAATCAATACAATACAACTTAGTTTAGTTCAGTTCAGTTCAGTAGTCTGAAGACTCAATACACGATGCAAAGAAATCCATGTGCGTCCACATGGTACAACGTATTTCTTGGACCCCGATACAATACAATATGACTGAAGGTATCGAGTAATCTTAAGGATTTACCCCCCAGCATCAATATCAACCATCACCTTAGTCTCAAAATCAGTACGAGTCGGACCGTGTAACACATAGTCAGCACGTGCTCTAGCACTTTTTTCATTCGCAAATCGAATAGGTGGTTCAATTCTTTCAAAAATAATATAGAAATCAAAGTTCTGTATAAAAACAGTGTATAAATGATACGTGAGTGGAGACTTCCCGGGAGGTCACCCATCATGAAATTTCTCTCACTCTAGCACACTTAACTTCGTAAAACATGTTATTTTATGCAGACAGTAAAAACAATAGCCAACCTATCCATATACTGATGGAAACAATATTCAACGATGAAAACACTGAAAACATGTAATTTATGCATTTACGATTTTTCAACACTGTACGGTACAATTCGGTCTATAGTTAGGGGTAATATAGGAAATTTCTATCTCTACAGTAACTATTTAGCTACTTGAAATCATAAAAATACGTCCAGTTATCTCTAATAGCTTGCATAAATCTCTTACCTCAATGTCTGTCTGTAGTCCTCGATGCCTTAGCAGTTGAAGAAAGCGGGTCCCATCTACTCGATTTATTTCCTCAAAATTTTGTACTAGTATTTTCAACCATCTTTTCCCCGAGTTTTCCAAATTCTTTGTGTCTTCTTCTCTATTCCAAATATATATATATATATATATATATATATATAATTATATTTATATATATATATATATAAATTCCCTTTTTTTGTTACTCTTCATGTAAAACCTGTAAATTCTTATGTAATGTGCATGATTTCAGAATGTCCAGACAAGTTGCATTTCATATGAATCACTAGTAATGGATGTTTTTAAGCTCTAAGTGTGAATGAAATGTAAAATGAGTATAGAAACAAATGAATAGGAGTTTAACTTTGGAAATCTAGGAAAACTGCAGCTGGAATGCTGCAGAATGCAGGCTAGATCGATCTCATTGCCTTGAATTGCAATACTAAGACATTCTGCAAGAGGGAGATCGATCCCTTACTCAAGTAGATCGATCTCAATTTGTCTCGGTCAGGAGCATATCGATCTCATCCCTATGGCAGATCGATCTCCATAAGCCTCTGCCTAGCCAAGATCGATCTCACCCAAAGAGCAGATCGATCTTCTGCCTGCAATTGTCAAATTTTGGAGGAGTTTAAGCAAGGGGAGATCGATCTCCTCCCCTTGGAGATCGATCTCATAATGTGAAATCTATAAAAAGTCCCAACAATCGATTCCCTCTTCCTCAGACATTCACCATTTCTCCATTTATCAAAGAAAAACCTAGTTTCTCACTCTAGAATACCACCCTTTCCAAAAGGATTTGAGAAAAAGGCTATTTGAGAAAAGTTGTTCATTTTGAGGAGGAGAACAACATATCTTGGAATCAACATTTAACTTGAAGGATAGAATGAGCAAGAGGTCTTCCAATTTCGGGTAAGAGAAAAGTCAAGCTAGGTAAGATTCCATTACACCAACTCTAAGTATGTTTATTTAGATGTTATTACGAGTGGATTGGTATATGTATTGTTGGTTGGAACTACCTAGAATATGATGAACTAACCATGGTCAAAATGGGTTTAGTGTGAGAAAGTGAACTATGGATTTAATTAATGATGGAATGAATGTACTATGGTGATGGTGATGTTCTATGCATGATTGTGAGATGATTTGGTGTGATTAACTAATGGAATTTGATGGAGTTAAGAAAGTGAACACCTAGGGTGTTTGAGAAAATACATGAATAGAAGTATCAAATAGAGGTTTAATGAGCAATTATTGATGTCTTGACGTTATTTGGACAGCTCAAAAATTTGACTCATGAGTCGAAGCTAGTCCGTGGTACGGGAATATTACACTACTCAAGGTGCAAGAGGTAAGGGATGCAAACTTTTGTGCATATGTATTTCCTTACTGATGAAAATGCTTTGTTAGCATAAAATGAGTTTACAAATGAGCATACTGATTGAGAAAAGTGTTTGATTTGAAATTTATCACTTGAGTGCATGTTTTTTCGGTTTGAGCTCGATTTTGTGATTTGAGTTATTTACAAGCAAATATATCTTTTTATTTAAAGAGATTTATAAGCAAAACTATCATGAGCTCTACGTGAAGGCGAAACTATTTTCTACATAATAATGGCATGTCATTTTTGAGACTAAAAGGCTTGTCATGAAATTTACACTTCGGTTGACGCCAAGGCTTTGCTAGGCCCGGGTCTTACTATGCCTCCGTTTTGGTAACGTGAGATGCCTCTATTTTGGTAACGAGAGATGCCCTTGTTGAGGATGATATGATATGATGTGATGTGATGAATGTTTTCATGACGATTATACTATGCCTAGTCTCCATAATTATTTTGAGATATGTCGTGTTTGTGAAATGAGGTAAAGATGTTTTGATGAACTGTGATTTTAATCACGTATTTATAATCATGTGAATCATGCCATTATTATACTTATGATTTAATGATGATTTTTAAGGCTCATACGCAATCCTTACTAAGCAAAGTTAAAAGCTCAACCCCTCATTTTCCTCCTCCCACAGATTATTTACAGTGAGTGCTTGTACCTGCAGCATACGTGACATAGGCTGGTGGATGAGACTCTCCCCAAACTATTGCTTGTAAATGCAAGAGGTATAATTCAATTCATTTTGTATCCAGACAATTGTGTAATGCAAACACTTGTATTTGAGTAATATTGGGATGTAATCATATTGGTATTAGTAAATTAATGGAGAAGTAAACTTCTTTTGATGTTATGATATTTGATTAAGTGGATGTTGAGAGATCCTTGGGATATTGATTGATGAGATAGAAATAATTTAACTAACACTACAAAGGAATGCACATTGAGTAGGAAGTTTAATCTAAGAAAAATTTTAAATCAGCCTTATTTTTCACGCTTCCAGGCTGTCACGATTTTAATACAAGAAGTTAGGCATTATGCCAGTTACGCGCCAAGGTAGAGGGGCGGGAGCACGTGCTAGAGGCCGTAGAGGTAGGCCTGAGAGCCATGCGGAGCCACAGAATGAGCAGGCTCCACAGAACCCTGCTGAGAGATCAGGGGATATAGAGGCTCGCTTCGCTAGGATAGAGCGGAGTATAGAGAGCCTAGTTGAGATAGTCACACAGGCTTTAGGTGTCGGTGATAGACGAGGCCCCGCAACACAGCCTAACACTACTGGACAGGCAGCTGCAGCGGTAGAGAGACCTCAGACTGCATAGACTGCTACTATTACACCACCTCCAGTCCAGGATATAACTTCTCTCATCGCTCCACAGCCGAGAGATGGTGATTTGGGTTATGACTGCGAGTTGAGCAGATTGCGAGAGTTCCAAGGGTTGAAACCTCCAGTGTTTAGAGGGGTAAAGGACCCGGTGATTACTGAGGACTGGGTGTATGAGATGGAGAAACTGTATAGGTTCTTCCGATACACATGAGCCGAGAAGGTAGCCTTTGCCATGTTTATGTTAAAAGGCAAGGCAGAGCACTGGTGGAGATCCACCGAAGTTATTCTGAGAGCCAGACACCCCAAGATCACCTGGGAGGTATTTTTGGAGGCCTTCAAAAGGCAGTACATCCCAGCCACCGTACAGAGGAAATTACAGATGGAATTTATGAATTTGGTTCAGGGGAACCGTACTATGGACGAATATGAGTCGAGGTTCATGTCCTTGGATAGATATGACCCAGATACCATAGGTAGTGAGACCCAAAATATTCAGAAGTCCGTTGATGGATTGAGATTGGCCATCCGAACTAAGCTAGCTCCCTTTAACATACAGACATATGAGGAGGTGGTACACAAGGCTCAGTTATGCGAGCAAGACTTTGAAAAGAACGCCTCCGAGCTGAGGAAGATTAATGTCAGAAGAGACAGAGACCAAAAGAGACCCGGGATGGATAGAGTGGCCAGGAGAGGAGGCCAGAGATATTTTGAGAAGAGACCTAAGATTGAGGAGGTGCAGGAGAGAGCTGCTAAACCTCCCGCATATCCAGCTTTGACTACACCGAGAGGTATGGTTATTGGAGGACCACAGCCTACTACTGAGAGGTGTAGGAAATGTGATAGATTTCATGGGACTAGGCTTTGTCCGATGACCCCCGCAGTGTGTTACCGATGCGAGAAACTAGCACATATAGCTAAGTATTGTCCCAAGAGGATGGAGGCTACCCCACAGAAGGGCAAGGAGCCGGAGAGAGCTCCAGTGGAGACAGCTGTCCCAAGAAGGAGGGCCACGACTAAAGAAAAAGGGAAGCAGGCAGTGGGTGTAACCAGAGAAAGAGTGCATGCACTAGACCAGGACCCCGCAGATGCATCGACGGATGTGATTAAAGGTATCATTCGAATCTTTGATTTAGAAGCATTGGTATTATTTGATCCTGATGCCACGTATTCCATCATATCGCCTTCCTTTGCACATAAATTTTTGAAGCATGTGAGACCACATTATTGGATAAAATGTTGATGATTTCAACACCCATGAATGATAGTCAATTGACTGAGCATGCATGTAGAGATTGTAAGAAGAAGATAGAGGGAAAAGAAATGACAGCCAATTTAATTTTATTGAATATGAATGATTTTGATGTAATATTGGGAATGGATTGGTTGGCTACCAATCATGTTATTATGGACTGTCATGCTAAAACTTTGATGTTTCTAGAGATAGAAAATCATGTTGTAAGATTTGTGAAATGAATTGAAAGAATATAATTATGATAAATGAAAAGAGTATGATCTTATTGAAATTATTGAGTGATGAATCTATTTGTTTATGTTCAATATTGATGTGATGGTTTATATTACTAACAGTAGAAAGAATGATGTGAAGGGTTCATTGTCTACGTGGTCGATATAGATAAGGCACACCCGGAATTGAGGGACATACCCATAATTGTGGATTACCCTGATATTTTTCTGGACAAATTACCAAGGCTACCACCTGAAAGGGAAATAGAATTTTGTATAGAATTAGTGCCTAGTACAGATCCGAAATCTAAACCACCGTATAGAATGGCACCGATTGAGTTAGAAGAGCTAAAGAAACAGCTGCAAGAGTTACTAGAGAAGGGGTTTATTAGACCGACTGTCTCACCATGGGGAGCATCGGTTCTGTTTGTACGAAAGAAAGATGGAAGCCTCAGACTATGTATAGATTATCGGTTGTTGAATAAGGCCACCATTAAGAACAAGTACCCCCTTCCATGTATAGATGGTTTGTTGGACCAGCTTTGAGAAGCCCAAGTATTTTCTAAGATAGATTTGCGGTCAGGGTATCATCAGTTAAGGATCAGGAGTGGAGATGTACCCAAGATAGCATTTTGTACCCGTTATGGGCACCACAAGTTTTTGGTGATGCCATTCGGATTGACGAATGCTCCCGCAGCATTTATGGCACTGATGAATGATGTATTCAAGTCATATCTGGACAAGTTTGTGATTGTGTTTATTGATGACATTTTGATTTATTCCAAGTCCAAGGAGGACCATGAGGAGCACTTGAGGATAGTTCTGTAGACCCTCCGAGAGAAGGAACTATATGCCAAACTCAATAAGTGTAACTTTTGGTTAGAGCAGATCTCGTTTTTGGGCCATGTTGTATCGAGGAATGGGGTAACAGTAGATCCTTCCAAGATAGAGGCAGTTGTATAGTGGGAACAACCCAAGACAGTTACTGAGATCAGAAGTTTTTTGGGATTGGCAGGGTATTATCAGAGATTTGTTGAGGGTTTCTCCAGACTAGCTGCTCTGTTGACGCGCCTCACTCATAAGGATGTTAAGTTTGTATGGGATGAGGCGTGTGAGAGGAGTTTTGAGGTGCTTAAGCGTCGATTGACTACTGCTCCGATTCTCACCATCCCTACCAGCTCAGGAGGATTTTCAGTGTACACGGATGCATTACACCAGGGACTGGGCTATGTGCTTATACAGGATGGGAAGGTAGTTGCCTATGGATCTAGACAGTTGAAAGATCATGAGAGGAACAACCCGACACATGATTTGGAGTTGGCAGTTGTGGTGTTTGCTTTGAAAATATGGCGCCACTACCTCTATGGAGAGAAATTTTAGGTTTTTACAGATACTAAGAGCTTTAAGTACCTGTTCTCGTAGAAAGCGTTAAATATGAGACAGCAAAGATGGGTCGAACTTCTTAAGGATTATGATTGTGAAATCATGTACCACCCGGGTAAGGCAAATGTAGTTGTCGATGCTTTGAGCAAGAAAAACCTCGGCTTGGTGTCTTATTTGATGGTACGGGAACATGAGTTGTTGGAACAATTCACGAACCTCAGTTTGGACATAACCCCGCCTAGATAAGAGAGAGTGGAGATCATGGCTAGTTTAAGACTGGAACCAGAGTTGATTAGCCGTATTCGGCAGGCTCAGCAGAGCGATCGACGGTGTATCGATTGGTTGAGTCAGATACAGGTAGGTGTGGGTATTGATTTTGAGCTGAGTACAGATGGCTTATTGAGGTTTAGAGGCAGAGTATGTGTTCCCAAGGACCCTGAGATCAAGAGAATGATTTTATCAAAGGCTCACTCATCGAAGTACACGATACATCCGGGGAGTACCAAGATGTATCAAAATATTCGGAAGGTTTATTGGTGGTCTGGAATGAAAAGAGACATTGTTGAATATGTCACTAAGTGTCTCAATTATTAGCATGTGAAGGTAGAGCATCAGAAGCCTGCAGGGTTATTACAGCCTCTACCGATACCAACATGGAAGTGGGAGCATGTCACCATGGATTTTGTGGTGGGAATGCCAAGGACCCACAGAGGTCATGATGCCATATGGGTTATTATGGATCGGTTGACCAAGTCAGCCCATTTCTTAGCTATGAGAACTACTGATACTCTGAGTCAGTTGGCGAACCTGTATGTTCGAGAGATACTATAGCTACATGGTGTACCTGTGAGCGTTGTTTCTGATAGGGATGCCCACTTCACTTACAATTTTTGGGAACATTTTCAGGAAGTGATGGAGACCCACTTGATTTTTAGCACCGCTTTTCATCCTCAGACAGATAGGCAGTCAGAGAGGACTATAAAAACCCTGGAGAATATGTTAAGAGCGTGTGTGCTGGATTTTGGAGGCTCCTAGAATGACCACTTGCAGTTAGCCGAGTTCGCTTATAATAACAGTTATCATACGAGTATCGAGATGGCACCCTATGAGGTACTGTATGGACTCAGATACAAATCCCCTATTGGATGGGAAGAGGTTGGTGACAGACGGATCTTTGCTCCATACTCAGTGCAGCAGGCATCTGATGACGTCCAATTGATATGTGAGAGATTAAGGACAGCCCAGAGCTGGCAGAAGACTTATGCTGACAAGAGATAGAGATCACTAGAATTTGATGTTGGTGAGTCTATATTTCTGAGAGTTTAACCTTCGAAGGGTATTATGAGATTCGGTAAGAAGGGCAAGCTAAGCCCTAGATATATCGGACCCTTCGAGATTTTGGAAAGAGTGGAAGATAAGGCGTATAGATTGGCATTACCACCAAACTTGGCAAATGTTCATAACGTCTTCCACGTCTCTATGCTTCAGAAGTATCGCCTGGACCCGACACATGTGATAAGATATTGATATGAACTACGCCCACTCTAAGTGACCTAGACTATCTATCCGCAAGGGCATGAGTTGTACAAGTAATAATGGGATTTGAGTCTCAGATTATCGTCCCACAGAGAAGTTGATCAGCCTAATTAACTACCAGTTAATCTTACCCTAAATATATCCTAGCAAATTATGAAGTCTTAGTGGGTGATCTACAAAACCTGAAACTAAAAGTAATGAAAATAATAAGAGCTATAAACTAAAGAAAATAAAATCGAGCTAAAAATTACTTACAAAACTCCGAGCAATTAAAAACAATAAGCTACAAAAGATAATTAAAACAATTAATTAACGCAATTAAAATAAAATGCAAATATGAAAATAACAAAACAAGATTAATTAAACTAAAATTAAGCAAACCTAAAATAAGATATGTATGTAATTGAACTACTTAATAAAAATGCAAATTAAACTAACTTAAAATTTAAAGAAATAAAATCCTAGAAAAATTAGGAAAATAACTACAAGCATAAATGTCTAAAATATTAATTCTAAATTAATCCTAATTATATCTAATTTAACAATAAAATCCAACTAATGCATGAGAAATATTTTTTGAATTTTTCAATTTTAAAATGAAATTTAACTATTAAAAAATGCATAAAATAATTCTACCCTAAATGCTATACAAGAACACAACTAAAATTAAAATCTTAATTCCTATTGTAAAAAGAAAATTAACTATTAATAAAATTAAAACTAATCCTTAAACTAAAAAACTAAGAAAATATAACTAATAAGCAAATTAATTCAATACTCTAACTCTACCTAAGTTAATAAACTAAAGTAAAAGCAATAACAAATAATAGAGATGCATGGTAAATTGAATTGTGACATATCCACGTTGCCAAACATGGCCTTAACAGATTGCAAAACATCTGAGTGGTCCTGATAACTGTACTATACACGTTTCTTCCAAATTTCATTTCCAGGTTTGCTCGGTCCTGACTAGGTACTGCTCCAGGCAAGGTTCTCGGTTTGTTCGGTCCTGCCTCTATTTCCAGGTGTTGTCCGTGAGCTTCTGTGCCAGTTACTGTCCAGGTCTGCTCCAGCTGTTGAATCCTGCAATTCTGTTCACTCTGCCTTAGCTTCGCATATCCCAGCTGTCTGCTTCAGGTGCTGTCCTCCATGCTACTGCCTTCAGATCACCATGGCAACAAATAGCTCAGTTTCCTGCAAGTGATCAGTACACCTCATAACAGTAGCAGAATATCAAGGGAGCATCGTCACTCAGCAACCGATTGCACCAGAGAATGTTCAACACTTTGTTAATGCAGAATCCAGCCTCCTGCACTAAAATCGATCCTCCAAGCCATCATTCAAGCACATAACAATAGAGGGAGAACAAACTAATAAAGCTGATTTTACTGGATTAATAGGAGAACACAAGCAAAACATGTAAAATTATAAACTTAAATTAGCCACTCAAAACAGAAAACATAAATTGCAGTGAAAGTCAAGATTGGAAGAAAATGCAACAAATATACAGTACACATTTTGGAAAAAAGGGGATAATAGAGAAGCAAATCTAAGCTTTGTCCCAAGTCACGTACAATCCTGATCTTGCTAAAACTTAGCACCGATCAACATTTAGTACACCAACCAACAAGTGAAGTGAAAGCAACCAAGAGCAATTAACAATACAATCTGAATAATAGCAAACCCAGTAAAAAAAGAAACAAAGTAGAAGTTGAATGCAACACTTCACAACAACTCTAAATACCGAAAAGAGAAGATTTAATAACATGCATCTAGTAAATAGCTATAATGCAGAATAAATGAAGATGCAACATTATGAAAAAATATGATTTGAATTAAATGATAAAGATAAAAAATAAATAAGAAAGACATGTAGCACATTAACATGAAAAACTAGCATCCTCGGTTTGCTTCTAAGCCTCCTCCTACTGCTGTGATCCCACATTACCATTGATGTGGAAATAATGCTAGGCATCAAGACCACATCAAAGCATCAGAATCAAGAAGGACAGTGATGGAGGAAAACGATTTACTCAAATGAACAATGAAAAACGGACGGTGATTCTGAAGAACAAACCGAGAGCTACCACTAGGAAATATAATCTATGTACTAAAACTTGAAAAATAAAAGAAATGATTATAACAAAACCGAGAAGCATGAAATGAAATTGATTTCCATTAAAAAAAACTATCGAAGACTATAAAATAAAGAGACTTTTGTATCAAATAAAGATGGAATAAACAGTAAAAATAAAGAAGGTGGCTGAAGAATATACTCGGAAAAGGAAAAAATCTTAAAACTATTCTAAAAAAAAAACTATTCTACCCTAGATTACACCTACTCCTACAAACTAATTTACCCTAAATTACACTACTCCTAAATTCTACCCTACTTCTACCCTAGGCTACTTGATTTTTTCAATTGCCATCATATTCTATTTATATACACACTTAGGGGTATAATGGTAATTTTTCATCCTAGATGAGTTGGTATTGTTTGGCCACTTGTCTTCATTTTATTTATTGTAGAGTAGATATTTTCACGTCATCAGTCTTTTTGTCTAATTGGTTGTGCGATGTGGCTCGGCGTGTGTCTTCCAAAGGGTTGGCACGGTGTCCGTCGATCTTATCGTTTCAGAGCAAATAAAATACGGGCACCTGACATCAAGCGTGTCCAAACAACTGGTGACTCGGTCTGCAAATTGGAAGTGGTTCAGTCTCCTTTAGCCCGATTTCAACCTAATTTTGACTGAAATGACTGAGTTTCATCCGGATTTAATTTATCTGCACTTTAAAGAATTTTAATTAAATAAAGGGGATAATTAAATAAATAAATTGGGGATTTAAATAATTAATTAAGAAATTAAGCACAAATAATTCTATTAAAAATAGAATTTTCACACCCCCAAACTTGAGCTTTTGCTTGTCCTCAAGCAAAACAAATTTAGGAATGACAAGTACCAACATAATAATTTCCTCAATATTATCCTCAAAGATAAAGTACAAACTATGATCTCAAAGACTCACAATTACAAGTCCAACATTCAGAATCATTCAATCATAAGTCCTAACCTAAATTGGACTCCTCATGTGTGTGTGAAAAATGTCAAAGCCACTTCACAGTACATTATCTGGATCAGATTATGCAAACACAGTGAATGCAAAGTTTATGACATGTGATCATTCCCATAAGTTTGCTTTTCACTTCTCTCTCCACTAATATAGTCACACTTAATCAAAGATCAATAGGACTTCATTAAGCTTGTAATGTAAGGCTGGGGCTAAGGTGTGATAAAGTCGATTTAGGTTTAATTACCCCTTAACATGCATTACTTCTAGTATCTTTGATGTAAGAGCTCATATTTATTCCCCGTAAACTTATTTATTTCACTAAACATTTTATTCTTTTTTTTGTATTTTTTATCTTTCTTCTTTTCTTTTTCTTTTTCTTTTTCTTTTTCTTTCATTTTTTTCTTTTTTTTTCATTTCATTTTTTTTAAACTTTCACTATCTCCTAAACCCATATGTACAAAGCTCACAATATATCCCAATGACTTTCATGCTTTCGGGGTAAGGGATAGGAACAAAGTATTTAAGTTACGGAAAATTATGCAGGTGTATTTACAGAGAAAAGCTTGTTTGGCCCAGATGGGTGACTAGGGGTAAAATATGTACAGGGATGGCTAGAAAGGCTCAAACGATCTAAAGATGGCCTAAATCATCTCCCTAATTAAGTGTGATCTAATATTTCACCTTGAGACAAGATCAAACAAATTCTAGAATATGATGCACAAAATCAATTGAACAAATGTAATCCTATGTCCACATAAGCTTTCTCTAAATAAATATACAGATTCATAACATGACATGTGCATAAAATGAGGAAATCACAATCAGAATGAAGACAAATTTAAGAACTCAACTTCATGTTTTTCCTATAATCATGTTTCTCATTCAATCAAAATCAGACTTAATCATGGGGTCATATCATCGAAATATGGGAAAACTACATGTTAAGCACTAAATCATCCCAAAATCAAACAGTGTAAGCTCAGATTTTTGAAAAACTTTTCAATTTTGCCCAAAATTGTTCAAGTGATATCCCCTCCCCCAAACTTAAAGTGCACAGTGTCCTCAGTGTGCAGATAATATGAGAATTTAAGCTCAGGAATAGAGTACTCCCCTTTCTAATAATGATGACGAACAATCGAAGCTTGATTGAAAATGTAAACTAGAAAATAAATTTGTAAAATAAACAAAGAAAGAAACAACAGAAAAGAAAAGAACTGTACAAAAAGTGAAAAAGAAAAATAAATCCACTTCAAATGCAGCTAAAGAACACAACACTCAGCAACAGGGCGAAGAGTAGGAGGATCAGCTAGAGTGGTGATAGAATGTTGACAGTTAACTCCTCTTTTGCTCTATCTACTTCCCTCCTTCTCTCAGATTTCTGGTGCTCAAGTCTTATATCCTCCTCAACATCCATCTTAAAACACTTTTGAGAGTCATCAGGGAGCTTCAAAGGTTTGAAAACACGAAATGTCACCTCCTGATCTAGGACTCTCATAGTCAACTCTCCCTTTTGCACGTCAATCAAAGTCCTACCAGTAGCTAGGAAAGGTCTGCCTAGTATAATAGAGACTTCCTGTCTTCCTTCATGTCTAATATAATAAAATCCGCAGGGAAAATAAATTTGTCCACCTTTACTAACACATCCTCAATGACCCCCTTCGGATATTTAATAGATCGATCAGCCAGCTGAAGGGTCACTGTAGTGGGTTTGGCATCCCCTATTCCTAACTTCTGATAAATAGAGAAAAGCATCAGATTGGTACTGGCTCCTAAATCACATAGGACTCTACCAAAGAATAGATTTCCAATTGTGCATGGTATGGTAAAACTCCCGGGATCTTTGAGCTTAGGGGGTAATTTCCTCTGAATAATTGCACTACATTCCTCAGTTAAGGCCACTATCTCATAATCTTCCAATCTTCTTTTCCTAGAGAGGATATCCTTCAAAAACTTCACATAACTTGGCATTTGCTCTAAAGCATCTGCAAAAAGAATGTTTATGTGAAGTTTCTTAAAAATCTCAAGAAATTTAGCAAATTGTTGTTCTAATTTTTTTATTTTGGAACCTCTGAGGAAAAGGTACTGGTGGTCTAACTGGAAGGGATGTAGTGGTGACATGTGTAGCATCAGAGGATGAGGAAGGCTGTGAAGAAGAAAAAGGTATAGATGAAGAAGCCCCTAGATTGGATTCCTTTGCAGATTGATCCTTTTGTTCTTGTTCTTCCTGAGCTACCTCTTCAGACCCTAAGGGCTCTACCACTGTGAGCTTAACAGGATTGGACTTAACTTATGGATCATCTAGCTCTCTGCCACTCTTAAGGATTATGGATTTAACATGTTCCTTACCCTCCCTTTGCCTAACAGGATTAACTTCAGTGTTACTAGGGAGGGTCCCTTGTGGACGTTGGCTAAGAGCATTAGCTATTTGTCCAACCTGAACTTCTAAATTCTTGATTGAGGCAGCTTGATTTTGCAGGATCGTTATGAACATCTCCTCAAGCGAGGGCTTCTTCTCAACTGCTGGTGCTGGTGCAAGTATATGTTGTGGTTGGATAGGTGGTGGTGGTGAGGATGAATGATGTTGAAATTGTTGAAATGGGAATGGGTGATGAGAGTGATGAGGTGGATGATATGGAAGTTGCTGATGTGGTGGTACATGAACTGGTGGAGCTTAGAAACCAGGGGGTCCGACTGGTCTAGATTAGAAGATTGCCCTTGATTTTGGCTCCAAGAGAAGTTAGGATGGTTCCTCCACTCTGGGTTGTAAGTGTTTGAAAAGGGGTTATTCTGTTACTTCTGAGATGAGGCAATGTACTGAACCGATTCTAAGTTAAGCGGACACCTATCTACAGAGTGTGTACCATAACACAGATCGTATGAAAGGAAAGGACTTTGGACAGAATAAACAGGATTAGGATTGGTAGAAGGATTATGTTGGGTACTGAGCGACTCTACCTTCTTCGTAAGGTTAGCGATTTGAGAGGTCAAGGTAGACAGCGTGTCGAGCTCATAGATACCCGCCGACTTCTTAGGCAATTGCCTCTTCGAGGACCATAGATAGTTGTTAGCAGCCATCTTGTCTAAGAGCTCGTAAGCTTCCTCCTCTGTTTTGCACATCAGGGCTTCACCCGCAGGAGCGTCAACAATGGCCCTATTTTGGCTTGTAAGTCTGTTGTAGAAGGTCTGGACTTGCAACCACAAAGGTAGGCCATGGTGAGGGCACTTCCTAAGAAGCTCCTTATATCGTTTCCATGCTTCGTAAAGAGTTTTCAAATTGAACTGGGCAAAGGAAGATATGTCGCTACAAAGTCTTGCCATTTTAGAGGGGGGAAACTTAGCTAGAAATTGATGGGCTAACTCGTCCAATGTAGAAATGGATTCTAGAGGCAAGGAGGTTAACCAGTGTCACGCCCTATCCCTAAGAGAGAAGGTAAATAATCTAAGCCTAAGCGCATCATCAGATAATCCATTGTGCTTAAACGTGTTGCACAGGTCCAAGAATTGCCCGAGGTGAGCATGTGGGTCTTGCGGAAGCCCACTGAATTGTAAAGAGGTCTGGATCATCTGGAGGATGGAAGGCTTAATTTCGAAATTATTAGCAGGGACAGCTGGTGACCTAATGTCGGTATAATATCCTTCAATAGTCGGCATTGCATAATCTCCAACGGCCCTAATTTTCCTATTTTCTGCCATGATGTTTTACAGTGGAGCTATAAATTTCTTAGAATCCTTTCTAATTTTTCTAAGTGTTCGTTCAATTTCAGGATCTAAAGGAAAGCAATCATAACTTCTGGCTCTATGCATACAAACATCAAAAAATCTTTAGAAAATTTTTGTAAGTTTTTAAATTTTTCAATTTTTTTAATTAATTATGAGAAAATTTAACTAACCTAAGTAAGGCTCTAAATATTGACAACCTAAATATTTACAAGCTAGAATTACACCTAAGCATAATTTCATTGATATTAATTAATGGCTAATTAAGACTTCCCCGGCAACGGCGCCAAAAACTTGATACGAACTACGCCCACTCTAAGTGACCTAGACATTCTATCTGCAAGTGCACGGGTCGTACAAGTAATAATGGGATTTGAGTCCCGGATTATCCTCCCACAAAGAAGTTAATCAGCCTAATTAACTGCCGGTTAATCTTACCGTAAGTATATCCTAGCAACTTATGAAGTCTTAGTGGGTGATCTACAAAACTTGAAATTAAAAGTAATGAAAATAATAAGAGTTATAAACTAAAAAAAATAAAACTGAGCAAAAAATTACTTACAAAACTCCAAGAAATTAAAAACAACAACCTGCAAAAGATAATTAAAAAAATTAATTAACGCAATTAAAATATAATGCAAATATGAAAATAACAAAACAAGATTAATTAAACTAAAATTAAACAAACCTAAAATAAGATATGCATGTAATTGAACTACTTAATAAAAATGCAAATTAAACTAACTTAAAATTTAAAGAAATAAAATCCTAGAAAAATTAAGAAAATAACTACAAGCATAAATGTCTAAAATATTAATTCTAAATTAATCCTAATTATATCTAATTTAACAATAAAATCCAACTAATGCATAAGAAATATTTTTTGGATTTTTCAATTTTAAAATGAAATTTAACTAAAAAATGCATAAAATAATTCTACCCTAAATGCTATACAAGAACACAACTTAAATTAAAATCTTAATTCCTATTGTAAAAAGAAAATTAACTATTAATAAAATTAAAACTAAGCCTTAAACTAATAAACTAAGAAAATATAACTAATAAACAAATTAATTCAATACTCTAACTCTACCTAAGTTAATAAACTAAAGTAAAAGTAATAACAAATAATAGAAATGCATGGTAAATTGAATTGTGACATATCCACGTTGCCAAACATGGCCTTAACAGATTGCAAAACATCTGAGTGGTCCCGATAGCTGCACTATACACGTTTCTTCCAAATTTCATTTCCAAGTTTGCTCGGTCCTGACTAGGTACTGCTCCAGGCAAGGTTCTCGGTCTGTTCGGTCTTGCCACTATTTCTAGGTGCTGCCCGTGAGCTTCTGTGCCAGCTACTGTCTAGGTCTGCTCCAGCTGCTGAATCCCGCAATTCTGTTCACTCTGCCTCAGCTTTGTATATCCCAACTGTCTGCTTCAGGTGTTGTCCTCCATGCTGCTGCCGTCAGATCATCATGGCAACAAATAGCTCAGTTTCCTGCAAGTGATCAGTACACCTCATAACGCAGCAGAATATCAAGGGAGCATCATCACTCAGCAATCGATTGCACCAGAGAATGTTTAGCACTTTGTTAATGCAGAATCCAGCCTCCTGCACTAAAATCGATCCTCCAAGCCATCATTCAAGCACATAACAGTAGAGGGAGAACAAACTAATAAAGCTGATTTTACTGGATTAATAAGAGAACACAAGCAAAACTTGTTAAATTATAAACTTAAAATAGCAACTCAAAACAGAAAACATAAATTGCAATGAAAGTCAAGATTGGAAGAAAATGCAACAAATGTACAGTACACAGTTTGGAAAACAGGGGATAACAGAGAAGCAAATCTAAGATTTGTCCCAAGTCACGCACAATCCCGATCTTGCTAAGACTTAGCACCGATCAACATTTAGCACACCAACCAACAAGTGAAGTGAAAGCAACCAAGAGCAATTAACAATACAATCTGAATAATAGTAAACCCAGTAATAAAAAGAAACGAAGTATAAGCTGAATGCAACACTTCATAACTACTCTAAATACCGAAAAGAGAAGCTTTAATAACATGCATCAAGTAAATAGCTATAATGCAGAATAAATGAAGATGCAACATTATGAAAAAATATGATTTGAATTAAATGATAAAGATAAAAAATAAATAAGAAAGACCCGTAGCACATTAACATGAAAAACTAGCATCCTCGGTTTGCTTCTAATCCTCCTCCTACTGCGATGATCCCACATTACCATTGATGTGGAAATAATGTTGGGCATCAAGACCACATCAAAGCATCATAATCAAGACGGACAGTGATGGAGGAAAACGATTTACTCAAATGAACATTGAAGAACAGACGGTGATTCTGAAGAACAAACCAAGAGCTACCACTAGGAAATATAATCTATGTACTAAAACTTGAAAAATAAAAGAAATGATTTTAACAAAACCGAGAAGCATGAAATGAAATTGATTGCCATAAAAAAAACTATTGAAGACTATATAATGAAGAGACTTTTGTATCAAATAAAGATGGAATGAACAGTAAAAATAAAGAAGGTGGCTGAAGAATATACTCGGAAAAGGAAAAAATCTTAAAACTGTTCTAAAAAAAAACTATTCTATCCTAGATTACACCTACTCCTACAAACTAATTTACCCTAAATTACACTACTCCTAAATTCTACCCTACTTCTACCTTAGGCTACTTGATTTTTTCAATTGCCATCATATTCTATTTATATACACACTTTGGGGTACAATGGTAATTTTTCATCCTAGATGAGTTAGCATTGTTTAGCCACTTGTCTTCATTTTATTTGCTGCAGAGTAGATATTTTCACGTTATCAGTCTTTTTGTCCAATTGGCTATGTGATGTGGCCCAGCGTGTGTCTTCCAAAGGGTTGGCACGGTGTTCGTCGATCTTATCGTTTCGGGGCGAATAAAATACGGGCACCTGGCATCACGCGTGTCCAGACGATTGGTGACTCGATCTGTAAATTGGAAGTGGTCCAGTTCCTTTATCTCGATTTCAGCCCAATTTTGACTAAAATGACTGAGTTTCATCCGGATTTAATTTATCTGCACATTAAAAAAATTTAATTAAATAAAGGTGATAATTAAATAAATAAATTGGGGATTTAAATAATTAATTAAGAAATTAAGCACAAATAATTCTATGAAAAATAGAATTATCAGATATGAGCCGTTGGAGCTCAATGAGAGTATGACATATGTTGAGAAGCCGATCTGGATATTGGACAAAAAAGAGAAAGTTTTAGGAATAAGATAATTCCCTTGGTGAAAGTTCTTTAGCAACATCACACGGTGGAAGATGCCTCATGGGAATTGAAGAATTTGATACGGGAAAAGTACCTCCAACTTTTTGAAGAGTAACTTGGTTTGAATTTAGAGGAGCAAATTTCTTGAAGGAGGGGAGGAATGTAAGACCCATATTTTGGAAGTAAACTTTATAAGATCATGAGTATGGTAATGTATTTGCAATGTAAGCATAAGTGATGTAAGTCCATGGATTCGATGTAGATACTTGTAATATGAGTTTGTAGCGTACACACAAGTTTCATTTTATACAAATATGAAGAAATGGACTTTTATAAGTGATGAATGTAATTGGAACTCAAAATGAGTAGTGTAGAAAATGGAACGAAGTTGCATGAATTGCATAAGTAATTGTACTTCTATTTGGCTATGAATTGTATACCTTAGATTATATATAGTATGCACATAAGTTTTAATATGTATAGGGTATGAGTGGAGGCCATTTTTAAGTCTTGAAGGCGGCTAGATGAGAAAATGACTGTGGCATCAATTTGAGGATGTTTTGTGTGAAGTTACTATAGAAAACTACAGTAAATCTGGAAAATACGAAGGCCATATCGATCTCATAGGATGAGAGATCGATTTGGAAGGGCAAAAATACTCTTATTTGAGCAATGGAACAAGACAGATCAATCTCTAATGGAGCCAGATCAATCTTCTAAACATTCTATAATGAGAAGATTGATTTTGATGCAAACAAATCGATTTCCTTAGCTCTCGGGTTGGAGCAGATCGATCTCCCCTGGAATCAGATCGATCTCCTTAAGCTACTGCCTGAGACAGATCGATCTCATGCATTCAAAATTGACATGAAAATGAGGGATTTAAAGGGACAAGATCGATCTCAAGCTTCGACAGATCAATCTCATGGAGCAATTTCTATAAATAGGAGCAGTGAAATCTGCATTTTTCCGGGACAGAACCTTTTCTTTCCATTTTCCACCCAAAACCTAGTTTTCTCTCTTTAAAATCACCCCATTTCCATTAAGATTTGAGAGGAAGCTATTAGATACAAAGTTATTCATCTTAAAGAAGAGAACAACATAGTTTGGAATCAAAGCCTCACATATTGGATTGAAGGAGTAAGGGAGATTCTCATTTGAAGGAAAAAGAGAAAATAGATCGGTAAGTTTCTAATACTCCAGCCCAAGTACATTGGTCTATTTGTTGATTTTGGAGTTGATTTGTATGTGTATTGATGATTGAAATCACCTAGAAAGTATTAAAACTAATGTGACCTAGAAAATGGAATGAGTCTAGTGTGAGAAAGTGTAATTTGGATGAGTTGGTGATTTGTGGGATTTGCTAAGTTGTTATTTGAGTAATGTGGATGATTAGAAAAGGGTAAATGAAGCTACATTATGGGTTGAGGGAAGTTATGAGAAATGAGCACATGTGTTTGATGATCTATCATAGTGAAGAAATTTATGAAATATGAACACTATGGGCTTAATATCGATTTGATATCGATTTAGTATGAACCCATGGACCTAAAGGGAACTATAAACTCGACATATGAATAGAGAATCGAAATGAGATCTTATAACTATTAATGGAGGTTATAGGTTAAATCGATTATAGCAAACACCATGTTGAGTTATATGGACTAAATCGATGTGATATACGATTTCGTGCAGTTTCGGAGAGTTCATTAGAGACGAATCGAACCGCACATGTACGCAGCTTTACGAAAGTGAAATCACATGACGCAATTCCAGGTAAGGGAATTTTGTGAGTATATAGAGGTGGCTGCTCGTATTTTGTGGGTATATAGGTCTTTAGAAATGTACATGAGTTTATAGAAATGTATTTGACAATGTTTGGAAATTACTACGAGTATTGGTAAGAGATTTGGTTGTTTGAAATGGTATTATAAAGAAATGGGATAGTAAGGCTAATAATTGCATAAATCACGTGTTTTTGGTGTTTTCACAAAACACAATGCATTGTTCTTGAGCAACAAATGGATAGGCTGGCTAGTGTTTTAATAATGTTGTGGAATAGCATTTGTGAAGTACTAAACCCGATTTTTGGGATTGTTTTGATTGTATATGAGCCACCTATCGTAATTATGTGATGTAAATCGCGCTGGAGCCTCGCTCACGCTAGATTTTGATGCCTTTATTTGTATGAAACGTGCTGGAGCTTAGCTCGCACCTTGAGTTAGAAACTATGATGGTGTTTTATAAACCGTACTAGAGCTTCTACTCGTACATGGATTTCTTCATAGTTTGATACATAAATGTCGTACTAGAGCATTGCTCGTACGAGGTGGTTTATTTATGATGCATGAATCGTGCTAGAGCTTTGCTCACACAAGTTTTCACATGGTAGTACATATGAGGCCATGGAAGCTGGTAAGATCCTCAAGCCCTACATCCTTAAGCCCGATGAGGCGGGGAGGCTCTGTTCAGTGGGGAGGCTCTCTTACAAAATGATCCTTAAGCCAATATCCTTAAGCCCTAGAGGGGTGGGGAAGCTCTGTTCGGCAGGGAGGCTCTCCTACATGGGTACGAAAAACTCTTGATATGGGGTAGATAAGACCTACAGCTATCACCCCCAATCACGACATGGGTCCATAGAGTACGATGTACCATGTATATCACATAGAGTACGATGTACCGTGTGATGATTATGTAATAAGAAAGTTTGGCGATGGCTTAACCCACCTTCGTACCAACATGATACCCCGCACACCTAGATGCGTGTGGTCTAGGATGATGTATGACATAGTTGGCCAACATAGTCTTTGAGATATAGTGACCTGTCTCACTCGATTTACATAGTACCACATGGTTTCGATATATAAGTGTGATTTTGACTATCCACGGTAGACCCGAGGGAGGGGTCAAGCCTTGTGGGATTTTAATTAAGAAACGATAATGATGTTTGTGATTGTGATGGGATTTTGATGTATTTGAGAACGAGATAAATTTAAAATGATGTTTCAAATTGAATTTCCCTTTTATTATGAGATTTGACAATGATAAGCATGAGATGATTTGCACATGATGATTTTACCATGTTTCATATGCCAATTTCCATGATTTAAATACTTGATATATGTATACTCATATGGCATATTTTTAATTCCTCATGCTCTGATTATAATGATTTATGCATAACACTATCAGCAAGTAGATAGAGTAGTTATCTACCATGCTTGCATTATTGCCTTACTGAGCAGGTGGTTGCTCATCCCTCTCTATTTCTCCCTCTAAGAGCGTGCATAGTGGCCCAGCAAGGACTGAGGCATTTTGTTGAGTCATCCACTGCATCTCCATCTCCTAGAGGTATATAACAGGGATTCTTTTTGTATCTAAACATGTAAAGGCACAGTAGTCATTTGTATCATAATGTGGAGGATGTAAAAGTTAGAAAACGTGTCATGTATAACTTAATTGGAAATGAATGACACCTCTTTTGATTTATTCGAGAATGAATGTTGAGTGATGTTTATTATTAACTTACAGCCTAACTAAATGTGGTGAGTTTGTTCACGACCAAGTAAGGAAAAAGGAAAACGCGAAAAAATGGCAGTGATTCTTAGACGAATTGGATAAATAGGGTCATGACACAGTGTACGTTTGAATGTTGAGGAATGAAAATGTGTGAAGACTATTGTGAGAAATCTTATTGATGTAATTCTGATTTCCTGAAAACATTGATTAGATTATTGATATGAAGGTCACATCGCATTCATCTCTGATATCAATCGGAAACCTCCGAGGATAGAGGACATACCGATAGTATGCGAGTTTTCAGATGTGTTCCCAAATGTGTTACCGTGTTTACCATCGAAGAGAGAGCTGGAGTTCACTATCGAATTAATGTTAGATACCCAACCAATCTCTAAACCTCCCTATAGGATGGCATTGGTTGAATTGAAAGAGTTAAAGAAATAGTTGCAAGAGCTGCTTGACCAGGGTTTCATTAGACCCAATGTGTAACCATGGAGAGCTCCAATTTTTTGTGAGGAAGAAGGATGGTAGCCTCAGGTTGTGCATAGATTACAGACTACTGAACAAGGCTACGGTGAAGAACAAATACCCCTTACCAATGATAGACGACTTATTTGATCAGTTGAGAGGGGCTTCAGTATTTTCTAAGATTGACTTAAGATCAGGCTATCACCAGTTAAGAATCAGGAAAGAGGATATTCTGAAAACGGCCTTCAAAACTAGGTATGGCCACTACGAATTCTTAGTGATGCCCTTTGGTCTTACGAATGCCCTTGCTACTTTTATGAGTTTGATGCATGACGTATTTTGAGACTATGTAGATCAGTTTGTGATAATCTTTATTGATGATATCCTTATATATTCTCAATCCCAAGAGGAACACGCATAGCATTCGAGAATTGTGCTTCAGATACTCTAAGACAAGCAGTTGTATGGAAAACTCAGTAAAAGTGAGTTTTAGTTGGATCGGATAGCTTTCCTTGGCCACATTGTATCTAAGGACAGAGTATCAGTTGATCTATCCAAGGTAGAGGCTGTGCTTAATTGGGAGAGACCGAAGACAGTTAAAGAAATTCAGAGTTTTTTGGGACTTGCAAGATATTATAAGAGGTTTGTTGAGGGCTTCTCCAAGATTGCAGCTCCTCTGACTAAGCTTACATGCAAGGACGTTCCGTTTATATGGTCGGATCAGTGTAAGTAAAGTTTTCAAGAGCTTAAATGACGATTGACTACTGCACCCATTTTAACGATCCCAAGTGGATTTGGAGGCTTCGCAATGTATAGTGATGCTTCCCATCTGGGTTTGGGGTGCGTGCTCATGCAGCACGGAAGAGTAGTCACTTATGGATCCTGTCAGCTGAAGGACCATTAGCGATACTATCCCACACATGATATGGAGTTAGCCGCAGTGGTGTTTTCATTGAAGATATGGCGACATTACTTGTATAGGGAAAGATTTTAGATCTTCACTGACCATAAGAGTCTGAAGTTTATCTTCAACCAAAAGGAGCTTAATATGAGAAAACGACGATAGATGAAGCTCTTTAAAGACTATGACTGTGAGATTTTATACCATCTTAGGAAGGCGAACGTAGTTGCTGATGCCCTAAGCAAAAAGAGCATGGTTATTTTATGATGATCAAGGAATGGGATCTATTGGAACAGTTCGTCGGACTCTGGATAAGAATTGAGGAAGCAAAGGTCGGATTTATGGCTAGCCTATAGATAGAGCCCAGTATTTTGGATCAGATTATAACTAGACAGAGAAGTGATCAGAAGCTACTAGATTTGGTTAACCAAGCTGAGAAGACCCCACAGTTAGACTTTGTGGTCAGTGATGACGGATTGTTGAGGTTTAAGGGCCGTATTTGTGTCCCGAGTAATGATACCTTGAAGCAATAAATTTTGAGGGAATCTCATTGTTCCTGTTACACCATGCACCCAGGTAGTACTAAGATGTATCAAGACCTACGTAAGGTGTATTGGTGGAGTGGTATGAAATGAAAAGTGGCAGAATTTGTGGCCAAGTGTTTGGTGTGTCAACAGGTAAAAGCTGAGCATCAAAAGCCTGGAGGATTACTTAGGTCCTTGCCAATGCCTAAGTGGAAATGGGAGCATATCACCATGGATGTTATCATAGGATTACCGAGGACCCGGAGAGGTAATGATGCAATCTGGGTAATAGTAGACAGATTAACTAAGAGTGCCAACTTCCTTGCCATCAAGAGTACAGATACCTTGAGTGCCTTAGCTGAGCTGTATGTCAGAGAGATAGCTCGACAGCATGGGGCCCCAGTAAATATAACATATGATAGAGATTCCAAGTTTACCTCCAGATTTTGGACTCTTTTTCAGGAAGCCATGGGATCTCGATTGAATTTTAGTATCGCTATCATCCTTAGACTGATGGTCAGTCCAAGTGGACTATATAGACCTTAGAGGATATGTTGCGGGCATGTACGATGGATTTTAAGGGATCATGGGATGATCACCTTCCCCTTACTGAGTTTCTTACAATAATAGCTATCATGCGAGTATTGGTATGGCACCTTATGAGGCTATGTATGGTAGAAGGTGTAGATCCCCCATAGCTTGGGAAGAAGTGGGTGACAGAAAAGTAATTGCTCTCGATCTCGTTGAACAGCCAATTCAGACTGTGAAGATTATTTGTGATAGATTACGGGCTGCTCAGAGCCGATAGAAAAGTTACGCTGATGTGTGTAGACGGCCACTTGAGTTTCAAACTAGAGATTTTGTGTTTCTTAAAGTGTCTCCAAGTAAAGGTATCATGCACTTCGGGAAGAAGGGGAAGCTAAGCCCCTGTTTTATTGGTCCATTTGAGGTATTAGAGAGAGTGGGAGATGTCGCCTACCGGTTACCTTTGTCCCCACAGCTTTCCACGATTCATAATGTCTTTCACGTCTCGATGTTGAGGAAGTATAATCTGGATCCCTCCCATGTCATCGAGTATGAAGCATTAGACATCCAAAGAGACATGAGCTATGTAGAAGAACCTGTCTGGATCCTCAACAAGAAAGAAAATGAACTTCGGACAAAGAGAATTTCATTGGTAAAGGTTCTCTGGAAGCACCACTCAACAGAAGAGGCGACTTGGGAACTGGAGAACCTGATGCAGGAGAAGTACCCCCGACTTTTTGAAGAATGACTTGGTTCAAATTTGGAGGACCAAATTTCTTTAAGGAGGAGAGGAATGTAAGACATGTAAATTCTTATGTAATGTGTATGATTTCAGAATGTCCAGACAAGTTACATTTCATATGAATCACAAGTAATGGATGTTTTTAAGCTTTAAGTGTGAATGAAATGTAAAATGAGTATAGCAGCAAATGAATGGGAGATTAATTTTGGAAATCTGGGAAAACTGCAGCTGGAATGCTGCAGAATGCAGGGCAGATTGATCTCATTACAAGGGGAGATCGATCTCATTGCCTTGAATTGCAATATTAGGATATTCTCTAAGAGGGAGATCGATCCCTCACTCAAGCAGATCGATCTCAATTTGTCTCGGCCAGGAGCAGATCGATCTCATCTCTATGGCAAATCGATCTCCATAAGCCTCTGCCTAGCCAAGATCGATCTCACCCAAAGAGCATATCAATCTTCTGCTTACAATTGTCAAATTTTGGAGGAGTTTAAGTAAGGGGAGATCGATCTCCACACCTTGAAGATCGATCTCATAATGTGAAATCTATAAAAAGGCCCGACAATTTGTTCCCTCTTCCTTAGACATTCACCATTTCTCCATTTTACCAAAGAAAAACCTAGTTTCTCACTCTAGAATACCACCCTTTCCAAAAGGATTTGAGAAAAAAGCTAATTGAGCAAAGTTATTCATTTTGAGAAGGAGAACGACATATCTTGGAATCAACATTTAACTTAAAGGATAGAAGGAGCAAGCGGTCTTCCAATTTCGGGTAAGAGAAAAGTCAAACTAGGTAAGATTCCATTACACAAACTCTAAGTATGTTTATTTAGATGTTGTTAGTAGTGAATTGGTGTATGCATTGTTGGTTGGAACTACCTAGAATATGATAAACTAACCATGGTCAAAATGGGTTTAGTGTGAGAAAGTGAACTATGGATTTAATTAATGATGGAATGAATGTACAATGGTGATGGTGATGTTATATGCATGATTGCGAGATGATTTGGTGTGATTAACTAATGGAATTTGATGGAGTTAAGAAAGTGAACACCTAGGGTGTTTGAGAAAATACATGAATAGAAGTATGAAGTAGAGGTTTAATGAGCAATTATTGATGTTTTGACATTATTTGGACAGCTCGAAAATTTGACTTATAAGTCGAAGCTAGTCCGTGGAACGGGAGGGATGTAACCTTTTGTGCATACGTATTTCCTTACTGATGAAAATGCTTTGGTAGCATAAAATGAGTTTACAAATGAGCATACTGATTGAGAAAAATGTTTGATTTGAGATTTATCACTTGAGTGCATGTTTTGTCGGTTTGAGCTCGGTTTTGTGATTTGAGTTATTTACGAGCAAATATATCTTTTTATTTAAAAGAGATTTATAAGCAAAACTATCTTGAGCTCTACGTGAAGGCAAAACTATTTTGTACATAATAATGGCATGTGATTTTTGAGACTAATAGGCTTGTCATGAAATTTACACTTCGGTTGATGTCGAGGCTTTGCTAGGCCCGGGTCTTACTATGTCTTCATTTTGGTAACATGAGATGCCTCCGTTTTGGTAACGTGATATGCCTTCGTTGAGGACGATATGATGTGATGTGATAAATGCTTTCATGACGATTATACTATGCCTAGTCTCCATAATTATTTTGAGATATGTCATGTTTGTGAAATGAGATAAAGATGTTTTGATGAACTGTGATTTTAATCACGTATTTATAATCATGTGAATTATATCATTATTATACTTATGCTTTAATGATGATTTTTAAAACTCATACGCACTGTTAAAAGCTCAACCCTTCATTTTCCTCACCCCACAGATTATTTACAGTGAGCGCTGGTACCTGTGACGTACGTGACATAGGCTGTGGGCGAGACTCTCCCAGGCTATTGCTTGTACACGAAAGAGGTATAATTCAATTCATTTTGTATCCAGACAGTTGTGTAATGCAGACACTTGTATTTGAGTAATATTGGGATGTAATCAAATTGGTATTAGTAAATGAATGGAGAAGTAGACTTCTTTTGATGTTATGATATTTGATTAAGTGGATGTTAAGAGATCCTTGGAATATTGATTGATGAGATAAAAATAAATTAACTGATACTGCACAAGAATGCACCTTGATTAGGAAGTTTAATCTAAGAAAAATTTTAAATCAGCCATATTTTTCGCGCTTTCGGGTTGTCACAATTCACCTTTTTTTTTAACTTCCCGCCTCATTTTCTTTCTTTTTCTCTTCTTCCTTCTCTTCTTTCTTTCTCACCTACAATTAATTTTCTTTTCTTCGTTGTTCCCTAATCTCCAGCTCCGTTCCTCAGCATCACCGGTGCTGCCATCTCCTCCTTCATCATCCCCAGTTTCACTGCCCTTCATCATCCACTTCCTGCCACTATCATCACTCCCATGTCTCGGCCATCATCCTCTCGATTCTTGCCAACCTCGTGTCCTCTGTTTCAAGTTTTGTTGTACTCTCCAATTCACTTTGTCTCCTATCTTTGTTTCCTGCTTTAGCATCAGTTTTGGTCTTCGAGTCTTCCTCTCGGTCTCGTTTCCAGCTTCACATTTGGCTCTACTCTGATGTCCAACGTCCTCTATTTCACTGTGTTTTCCAGCTCACCGTCCTCCAGTCTACTGCTCACAGCTCGGAGTTCAATTTCTAGAGGAGAAACTCCTCTGTTAGACCTCCCCTTCCTGACCTCATGCTTCAGCTTTGTTTTTCTGCTTCTGTCGACGTCCAGTCCCCTCCCTACCGCCTCACCAATTGTGTCAGTTTTTAGCTCTACTCTCGTGTTCCTCTCGGTTCTCTCTCGGGCAATGCTTATTCCTTGCCTTCGTGTGCAGATAGCCTTGGCTTCTCTTACCGTCGGCGTTGTTCTCCTACTTTCATCCACGTTCCTTGTTTTCGTGAAACCTTTCTCTTTTCATTTTCAATCTCGCTCTCTCCTCTCGCATTGCCAACTCTCATCCTTCACTTTCGGTTGCAGACCTATTGCCATCTTATATATATATATATATGTATATTTTTTGCTACAACGTTCCAACTTTCGCCCCTACTTCAAGCTATCCATGTTAATCTTTTGATCAGCTTTATTCCTCCGATACAGTCAGCTCAACCCATTTCCCTTGCATTTTCTCTGCAAATCGTCACCTTCCTTTATCTTATACTAAGCGATGTTGCTACTGTTTTCAGTTCACGTTTTCGGTAACTATACCTACTTCATATTGTTCCAGTAAAAATTGCACCTAACAACTCAGAGTATCAGCATCAGGATTTCCTCTTATTTTCTCTCTTTATTCCAGCCTATTCCTTTATTTGTTATTATTTTTTTGGCAAGCTACTGCACTGTTCCCATCATTTCTCCTTCATCGAATGACCTAAATCCCTTAGTCGACCATCCCCCAATCAGTTTGTTTTCCATTTCTCTTCACGTCTGCCAGCTTCTGCCACCATCTCAATCCTTCCTACCGTGGTCATCATCAACACCATTGTACGTCTTTCTCTTCTTTTCTGCCTCATACTATTTCGGTCAATCCCTCTTCTTCAGTATGCCTTCTTGTAAGCTACAATCTTATATATATTTCCTTCATTCCTACCGCTTGTCAGACCATTTTTATCCTCCTTCACATCTATCGCTGCCAGCCATCGTTTCGCATTAATTCTCATTGCCTTTTGTCGTCCCCTTCTAATGTACTTCTTCTTATATTCATAAGGTTAATAATACATTATCACCCTTTCCTGTCATCCCCTTCAATGTATCTTCTACATGTGCACAGCTGCATATATATATATATATATATATATATATATATAAGTAATTACATCTCAAATGCTCATTTACATATAAGTATCTATACTATACAAGGCGTTTGGATACAACTGAAATATACATTAAATGTGTACAAGAGATAGCTTGAGGAGAGTCTCGTCCACCAGCCTATATTGGGTACACAGCAGGCATGGGGATACTTACTGTAAATAATCTTGAAGGAAGGAAAAAAGAGAGTGAGCTTCAAATAGCCCAGTAAGGAGTGCATTAAAATAATAATAATATTCAAAACATTTAGAAAACAATACTATTACTAGATAACTGAATGCCACTTCAAAACGAACGATTAAAATCATATACTTTTTCATACTAAAACATAATTCATATATATATTTATATATATATACATTTCTTACTTCAATCAAGGTCTCGAAAATCAGTGTTTGCAAAACTAAACGTAGTTGATAAACAAATTGTAATGAAATCAAATTATGGAGACCAGACATTCCCTATTACTATCATAAGGGTAATCACTACTTCATCCTCTAAAAGGGCATCCTCCGCAGAGGGAACAGAATACCTATGGCCATGGTAGGGCTATAGACTGGATCAAGGACGTACAACGTCACATAAATGCCACACAGGCGAAAACACATATTACCACGAAGGCGACGTGACAGATACATAGAAGTATGCATGATAGAGCCAAGGCTCAGCCCGTTCATAGGTTGGCAGCTAGAATTCCCTTGGGTCCATTTAAATCGACCCACAAGTTTATCCTGACTCGCAAACTTTAGTGCCCTTAGTCTCAAAACACATTGTTATCGTGCTAAGAATATTTTTGAGTCGATTTGTACAAAATTTATGAAATTCATGCTTCAAAAATCAGATATATATAATCATGTTCACAAATATTTGAAATTATAAGGTTGTACAAAATTGTGCATTTGTATAAAATCGAACAGGGCTTAAGGTCATTTCAAAACTCATGTTTATTATATAAAAGGTTTTCCAAGCTATAAATATCAATTTTCAGGTAAGGAATATCGTTAATAAAATAGATTGCATCCTTTATCTGACCGAGGCTAGGACAACACAAATTCATCGGGCGTCGGGTTTGCCTCGTTTTGTGTGCCAACACTTTGGGCTACCCAAATAATTCTAAAACAATCAAATGATATTCAAATCCATCTTAATACACTTAAATATACCTCAGCCTACATAAAACTCACTAGATTCTACTGTTTTGCCAATTTTTCCCGTTTTCTTAGTTTTACCGATAAAGTCTTGGTTTAAACTATTTTCGATAGTTTCTTTCCTTTTTTTTTAATTCATTAACCTAATGTCTTACACACTCATTTTAGCCTCCAATTAACAATTCACAATATACCAAATCATCAGATTTTTACACTTTCACAGTTCTCAACTACACCGAGCTATAAACCAAACTTTTCGGTATAAATCTAACATTCCACAACATCAAACTCAACCAAATTTCATCCTTATACTAATAGACAAGGGCTGGCAGAACCTATACATGCTTCTAGAATATTTTTCATCAAATTATACTTAAGTAAAAACTATCCGAATTCATCAAACATCAACATATCAAGCCATTATCAACTTCCAACAACTTTACATCGGGTTTGATCAAGTTTGACCCGAAATTCATCCTGCAACAATGACCATCAGCTATATATAAATATTGTAGAAAACTTAGAATCATCAAAAATAAGCTCAAAAACCAACCAAGAACTTAAACATTTAAGTTTCTCTCTTACCCAAAAATAAGGCAGATTCTGCCCCTATTCTTCTCACTAACTTTTCACCTAGTAAACGAGCTTGTTTGGGATTGAATTTTTTATATGTTGTAGAGAACTTAAGAGAGAAGATTTTACCTTTTGAATGAACTCTAAAAGTGTTGGAAGGTGGCCAAAAAATTCGCACAAGTTCACACTACAGAGGACGCTTGCGGGAAGCTTGTTGGGAGTGGTTCTCTCTAGTTTTAGGTCCTTTCGGGGTGTTCTTTACCATTCCATAAAGCCCTTTAAATAATATTTATCCAAAAAAATATCTAGCCCAAAACTCCTTCTGGAAGCCATGAAAATGGGTTTTCTTTCTAGGCCTACTGGTGTTGGGCTTGGGCCTGCCAACAGCTCTGTTTTTGTAAAATCAATAAAAAATTATTTTAAGCTCATTTTCTTCCAACTTTCCACCATTCATGTGTTGTAGTAGATCCCTAGTATGTTCCCTAAAATTTTGGGCCCCACTTCTTGAAGAACAGTTTCCCATTTGACCCCATTTTGCCCGATTTAGCCATTACCAATTGAAATTGCTTAAAGTTTTTGGTTTACTTTAAAAATTAATTTGATCACCGAAACCTCAAGATTTCCACTCAATTTTCATTGCATAAATCAATTATGCCTTATACAAATTTCCAATCACCTCGGAATAATTTTTATGAATTTATAGAATTTATTTCGAATTTCTTTCGCTTACTAGGCCTAATTTCTCGGTTTAGTATTATCTCAAGTTTTTACTAACTTTTCCGCTTCTAATACCTTAGTTTCACCTTCTAACATACATTTAATCTTTGAGAAATTCTTGAATTTGAAACCTTACCTCGATTTTCATACCCTAAGCTCCATGCCACTAACCTAAGTGCTAGGTCATTCTGGGTCTGCATAATATTATTTCGAGTATCTTAATTGCTTTCTAACTTCAAAATAAATAATAAAATAAAAATTTTTGGGTTTCACACACGACCCTCTCCGTATGCAAGCAACCCTGTTTGCACCAAAATAGACGTAAAAGGGCATTTTAGTAATTTGAGTCATTCTAAAGATTTACAATAGCTCAATAAATAGTAATTAAAATTTTCCGAACAAGAGAATGTTTCCTTAAAATTTAAAGAAAAAGTGAGGAAAGTCAGAAGTAAGGAGAGCTCTTCCCTTAAATTTTGGGAACAAATGAGAAAAGTTCTTCCCTAAAAATTTTGGGAAGAAGTAACCAGAGCTCTTCCTTAAAAATTTTGGAAATAAGTAAGGAGAGTTTTTCTCTAAAATTTTGAAAACAAGTAATGAGAGCTCTTTTCTAAAATTTTGGGAAGTGCTAATGACAGACTATTCTTCAAAAACTTAGGAACAACTTTCTGTTTGACAATATTCTTGCTTTTATGACAATCAACTAACTAATTATAATGTTACAAAGTTAATTCCTTATTCCTTTCCTTAAAAACATAATTCCTTACTCTTCATTTTTTTAAAAAATCTAAGTAATTAAATTAAAAAAATTATAATTTTTTACAGTAGCTCGCAATAATAATTCCCGTGAGCTATTATTTTGTTAGCTCACGGGAGCTGTTCCCGCAAGCTATACTTTTATAGCTCTTCTAACTTTTTTTAAAAATTTTAATTGATTTTATGTTTCTAAAACGAAATTAAATATTTATAATTAAAAGAAGATTTGATACTTGTTATTAAAACTTTATATTTTTAGTTTTATAAATATGATATTTTCTCTTGAAAGTTTTCTCACATAAAAAAAATCAAAACTAAACAATAATAGTTTCTTTTCATTCTTTTGGTTCTTTGAAGAAGTAAGTATTCTTCATCTTTTAAATTTGAGCTAATGTGACATATCTTTGTTGTTGCATTTTTTTAAAAAGAAAATATAATGTGTAATTTGATAAACAAGCAAGTTTCCAAAGTTGTTTAAAGTCGTTCTTTATAATATTGACGATTAAACTATAGAAAAGATTAAGAAGACAAGTGATAGTATAAGAATAGTGTTGTTAGAGATGAAATCAACATATTCATCCTGTTCTGAAACATTATCAATCCCTTTTCTATTTTTTTTCACAAGACTATATATTATAAACCTTGTTGAACCTTAAGAAAAAAAAAAAATATATATATATATATATATATATATATATATATATACACACATTTCCCCAACTGTGCACGCAGAAAAGTCTTTTGCTGTGCGTAAGAAAGTTGTGCGCAAGAACTTTCCTGTGCACAAGCAATAATAATATATTTTTTCTTTGATTTTTTGAAATAACTTAAAATTTAATTATTATTTATCTCGTGAACAGTTTAAAGAAAAGAAATATTGTTATATTTTTATGAAGACATAATTGTTTGAATTGTATTGTTGATTTCTTGTAGGCATTCTTAAGACATCATGGCGAAAATTCAATATGGCCAACCTTCTCGTGTTACTCGACCTCTTGTGAAGAAAAGAAAAAATTGTACTCCTAAAGATTCTAATATTGAAGCTCCTCTTGATAAGAGAATTCATCTTCATGTTGGAAAAGATTGTTCACTTCTTTTTGTTCCTGAAGATTAGTCAGATTAAATCATTGGAGAAGGGAGAGAAGATTGTTTTCAGAGAAAGCACGTTGAAGGCGAATTACTTCTTATCATGATCCTCCCATTGGCCATTCTTAGCAAAGTATTAGTCCTGAAGCATCCACATCTTTTAGAGTTTATATTTCAGGTGCATCTATTCTGAAGTTAAGTTTGAGTGAGGAGAATTCTCACTTTTTTTACTAAGTTTGGTTTCAATTCTCAACCTGTTAGGAAGATTGGATGAATAAGGTAATGAAAAATTATGCTTGTGTAAAGGCTTTATCTTTAGCGGGAGTACTTGATGTTATACTGGTTTCTTCAAAACTTTGTATTCGTAGAGAAGAAACAATGGATACATGGCGTGCTATTTTTACGAGGTGGAGTACTTTTTCTTATACCATGATCACTACATGAGGAGAATTTACCTTTATTCTTGCGGATGTACATGTTCTTCTTAAAATTTCTTCTCTTGGGAAACATAATGTTTGTTCCATCTAATTGTCTGAAGAGGAAAAGAAAACTCATAGTTTCTTCTGTGACTTGCTCAAACACCAAAGAGAGAAATCTGAAGCTGCTCGTTTCTCTAATTGGATTGGTTTGTTTTTCATAAATTCAAACCTAAAAAAGGTGAAAGTAATTCTTCTGATTTTTCAAATTCTAAGTATGAGTTAGAAGCACTATTGATCATGTGATTAGCCAGGCATGTATTTCCAGGATGTTCAGATGATGGTATTAGTTCAGCTCTCATTTCGATAGCTATTAAAATTGCTAAAGGCATGCATTTCTCACTTGCTTATTTCATTTGGGTAACCTTTATAGAAGATTGGATTTATATTCCTTTGCAATTGAGGTATTAACTGGTTAGTATAGATGTCATGACCCTCAACTTACCAACAATCAGCACGAATTTTTGTTTTTCATGCATTATTTATTATTCGTTCTTTTCTTCTTTGATCGTGATCAACTACGCTCTCAAACAGTTGGGTTGTGTGTCAATGTCTACCTCACCAAACCATAACAATTTCATTATGCATTCAAAATTTAGAAGTAAACACTTGTATAAATAAATCAAAGTATTATTTACATGTGTTTACATTACTTTACATCCCCAATAGTTACATACAAAATGCTACTGTGCTATAGAAAGTTTAGATAGAAAATTACATCAATGTGTATACATTAAGCGATGGGATATAGCGGATATCAAAAAGGAAAAGCCTCCAGTCACTCTTAATCTATACTCAAATTTCTGTAAAGAGGGGAAAATAAGGGGGTGAGAAAACCACACGCTCAGTAAGGCAATCATAAGAACAGGTAGATACTACACTATCTACGTGATCGTGATGCCATGCTCAAAAACCACACAATTCTCATTCACACCTCGAAAGCATCATTTCGTGGTTTTGTTAATGGCATGTAAAGCAAATCATGTTATTTAGTTCAGTGCACAAATCAAATTCAAAGCATGGCATTAATCATCATGCATATTTCATAAGTAAAGCATGGCATTAAACATCATGCATCAGTGCACTTTAAAACCATTAACATACTTTCTCATCTCAAACAAATCAACACTTGTTAGGACATCAACCCCTCCCTCGGACTGTCTTGACCCACAAATCATTTCAAAATATGGATTTCATTCATAAAACAGTAGACATGTGAGATAAGCAATATAATAAGGGAAACCTCCTCGAGGACTATGGCCATATCATGTGATCCCAGGCTACACTGATCAGGTGTGCGGGGTATCACAACTATCTGCTTCCACACAGGAGGTGGGTCACGTCCAGCTCATCGCTCCATAGCAGATCTCATCTGAAGACGGCATATCACAATCTCAACACGGTACAACGTACTCCATGCTACCTGCACGTACAACGTACTCCGTGGACCCATATCAAAACATCATATCACGCAACATCTTAAAAATGCACGTGCGAGCCTATTTAATCGATACGACTTCTTGTCTACCCGAAGCTCCTAGCACGGCTACCAACATGTCAATCCTCAAAAATGCACGTGCGATCCTATTTAATCAGTGTGACACCCAGTCTACCCGAAGCTCCTAGCACAACAACAAGTATGGTGGGCATCTAAAGCCAGCTATGCTCCGGCACCATGTCAAAACTAGTGTAAAGTCTATGCGAGCTCAACTCTATCACAACATCATAAAAATCCATGTGAAAACTAGTACGAGCTACGCTCTATCACTCATGCGTATGAAAACACATCAAATCTCGTGCGAGTCATACTCTAGCACGCTTTCATTCCATGTAGGTGGCTCAATTCTTTGCAAAACATGGTTATCAACAAATCATTTCTTTTGCAAATCATTTCAAATGTTAGCCAACCTACCAATCATTTGCTAAAAAGCAACAAAATAAGGTTTTCAAAGCATCATGCTTTTGTTTTAATGCACATTTCTCAAAACCCAACTCGTTGCCCTTCAATCACCCAATAACATTTCCTAATGTCACATGCACTCTAGCAAAGCATTTAAGCTCCCAAATTATGCACAGATATCTTTAAGATTCCACACAATTCCCTTACCTCTATTTACTCGAGGTGCGACTCTCTTCCTTTATGTTTCTCATGCTCTTGGCTCAACTTACTCTGGTGTATCCTCAGGAGCTGCAATTCATTCATCAAACGTGTCAAGACCCTTCTTGACTTAACTGAAACTACTACAAATTTTTCGCATTTTAACTTACCTTTCCCTCATCAATGGTTGGGCCGTGATTCGATGTTAGCTTCCTCGCATACCATATCATCCATTATCATACATACATGTCAATATACTGTTACTAACTGTAACTTCTTTCATAATACATGTGAGATCATATAAAATCTAATACAAATACATTCCCCATAATATATATCGTATACATCACTGTGCTGTTTCTATGTTTAGATACATAACCGTACAAAATATGTATACCTGTCGATTAATAGGAAATAGCAGCGGACAACAGGAATACTATCCCTAAGCACACTCGCTCTACTGCTGATACTCTGTAGAGAGAGAAAATAAAGGGGGATGAGTATACAACGCGCTCAGTAAGGAAATCAGGCAAGTAAGTAGACATCTGTACTATCTACTCAAAATAATGCTATGCCACAAAAATATCATTTCTTAAACTCACTTTAAAAGCATGTCTTTAAATATATATATACTTGTACATATTAAATCTCATGTACAGAAATCATGCTTGCTTTCTCAAATGTAGGCATGTAGTGCAAAATAATGCATCTTTATAATATCACAATGCCTTTAGATAAATCATGCCATGTATATTTAAATCATAGTAAATATGGCATTTAAATCATTCACAACACCAAATCGGATTTCGACTCATCCTTCAGGTCTATCCGTATCATAAATAAATCAGTCAGTCAGGTGATATATCATGTGAGACTCTGTGGTGAAATGCAATAATATCCTGGACAATGGTCACATCCTATAATAGTGATCCCAGGCAACACAGATCTCGGTGTGTGGGGCATCACTGCTGCAACGGGAGGGGGTCAGTCCATCACAACCGCCAGCTATAACCTCCTTAACTCCACAACACCACACGGTACAGTGTACTCCATGCCACTCGCACGGTACAATGTACTCTATGGACCCTACATCACAGTCGGGGTGCCTGCCATAGATTTTAGCCCTCAAACCATGGAATATCATACCACGTCTCTAAATCCACATGCGAACCTCTCATACTGTGACACTCAGTCTACACGAGGAAATCAAGCATGATTTTCAACATGTATTATATATCACATAAATTATAGTGCGCGCCTTTGAGCGCGACTCATAGTCGACACTCCGCTCAAACACTGTTTCACATCACAAACTCAAACTCTAGTGTGACTAAACCTCCAACACTAGGTCATGCATAGTTCATGTTTCAAATCAAGTATGAGCAATAGCTCTAGTACCATGCTATGCACAAAATTCATCAAATCAAGTACGAGCAATAACTCCAGTACTATGTCATGTATAAATCATGAAGAATCGAGTACAAGCAACGCTCTAGCACTCTGTCATGCATCTCATGTAAAATTCAAGTACGAGCTAATCGCTCCAGTACTATCTTATGCATATATCATATAAAACTGAGTACGAGTAATAACTCCAGCACTCTATCATGCATGTCATGAAAATCTAGTGCGAATCACAATCTAGCACTAATATACGTGGAAAATATATGAAATCAAGTGTGAGTTATGCTCTAGCACAATTTATTCTCACATAATTCGATAGATGGCTCTTTAAAAAGGGATGATTTTCAAAACATCAAAATCAGCACTATAAAGTGTGCTTAATTCACATCAAGCTTAAAATCATTAGCCCATCTATTTGTTCTTCTGCTGAACAGCAGTAAAACACTTAAAATGGTGGTTTCCATGCTTTTTACAACTTTTCAAAAAAGTTGACTTTTTTCCTAACTAAGGGTAAAATCGTAATTTGCCACTATCGGGTCACAATAATTATTATTCACTTTCTCTGACCCTCAGAGTTTTTAAGTGAATGTAAAAGCAGATGAAAATACGTGCAAGTATCTCTAACTACTCACAAAAGTCCCTTACTTGCAATCACTCGAGAAATTTTACTTTCTCAACGCTGCTCGATCCAGCAATCCGATTTGTTCCTCCAATAATCTTTGGAGCTGCATATAACCATTTATCAGGTTAATTATACTTTTCCTACTGTATTTCACATTAAATACAGTCTATTCCACTTAATGGGCTTTAATAAACCTTAGTGGGCCTAACTATGTCTTTAGCCCATTTTCATTTTACTATTCATTTTCGTTGGACCTTTTAGGCTTGTGGGGCCCACCAACTCTTATTGGGCTTATCCTAAACCCATTACATCTCATTGGGCCTAAAAATTTTGGGCTTGGCCCATTGGACCTCTCAGCCACATGCCATGGCCGAGAGCACCCCATGTCGTCGGTCACACCATGGCATGTCGTCCATGTCCATTTCCTTAGCCAATTCACTTAGGCATTTTCACAAACACTTGGTTGGCAATGTTCTTAAGCATCACATAGTTCATTTAGGCATTTTATCAAACACATTAATTGTCAACTTAATACATGTATTAATTAATCAAATTGATTAATTCTAACTATACCATAATCATCAACACATGTATATCAACTCATTTATGCCTTAATATCATATGGGCATTCATCAATATTTCACTACTCAATCTCGGCCTAACCATGATCATAGTGATTTCATATGTTTCAATGCTTAAAACATATACCAATATACTTAAAATCATTCATACATTAACATATATGAATTTGAAAGCTTGAAAATATACCTAGTATTTGTGTTCACACTTGGCCGAAACTTTAGAGCCTCACGGTTTGCACACTATGGCTTCTTGATAGCCAATTCCAACATATGTTACTCTCCTCTCAATTTGGAACAACTTTCATGAAGAATGCAAGTTCCAAATATGACTAAATCCTAGTGATTTCTAGTGAGAGAAAGCTTGGATAAATGTATTTCAATGGTTTCCTTGTGTAGCCGAGAATGGTATGGTGAAGATGACAATGGTGTGGCTGATTTTATAAGCCATTTACTTAGCCATTAAGCCTTACTTTTCAGCCATTAAAATTGACTTCCTAAGGTTTAGTTATGAGTCACCTAATGAGTCATAGTTAGCTTTAACTATGGTTAGATATTTAATCCTAATGGGCTTTACAATTGGGCCTCTCGGTTTGGGCTTTCTTAATGGGCTTTCGGGCTGAAATTTTTACTATACCTCGAGCCTTTAATTGTATAAATATTTGGTCTATCAATCGGTCCAACAATTCGGTCTAAGGACCTAAGAATTTCGATCTACGTTTAGTATACCTTAATGGGCTTTAAAATCTTCACTTTAGGCCCATTACGTTTTTATCCATTAATTTTAATCTGGAATCCTTCCGAATAAATTTTTCTTACTTCCGGGGATGATTATCTTGTATTCTGACCAAAAATATTTTTCCCTAAATTTTTCTCCATACTTAGGTTAATTTTTAACCATGGTTAGTCAACTATGGTAAAAGTCCACTTTTCTTAACTATAGTTGACTTTTTCCTTAATCATTGACCATGTTGACTTTTTCTCAAAATTTTGAAAGTGTCATATCTTATGTCTTACACTCTCGTCTTTATGTTTTAGCCATTTTTGGTAGGTAAATACACCCGAAATACCTTAAATACCTTAAACCGTTAAAAAGGTTCGTTTTACCTTTTTTAGCTTTTACTCTCGTTCTTTGTGTTCGAAATTAAATCAAACCGACTTTTCTTCATAAGCTCCCTATATTTTCTCATTTTAAGTTCTTCTCTTTAGTCAGAATTATTCAGATCCACTCGGTTTAGCAGTGACTCTTATAGCTCACATTAGGCTTTTATGTAGCTTATGAGTGTTAAACCATTTCATATACACTGTAAATCTAGTAAATACTCTTCTTATGATTCAACTATAAAATAGAGTGTTCATGTAAGACCCGAATTTAATTAAAATACGAAAATTAAATAAGAAAAGATGGGGGATGTATGAAGGAAGGTCAGGTAAAATTGATTTCCGAAACAAGAGCAGGGGTAAAATGGTAAAAATACCAAAACCCAGTATTAAGGCGATAAGAAAATTTTAATTTAAAATAAGGATGTAAGATATCTTGATCGATAATGAGGAAATTATACAATTTGGGTCAATTGATCAAGATTCAAAAATTTTAAAAATACCGAAAAAATTACCGGAATGATATCTCGAAAAGCGCGAAGGAATAATATCGAAAATTTAGAGAAAAATATATTTAATAAATTAAATTTAAATTAAATAAATTAAATTAGGATAAAAATAATATAAGTGTAGATATTTTGGATTTTATGGAGTATTTTAATCAATAGTGAAATAATTAAATAAATTATAATAATAATAATAATAAAAAAAAGAATCTGAAAAAAAAAAGAGAGGAGAGAGAAAGGCTCGGGAGAACCCGAAACCAGGAAACCGAGAAAAGCGACCCGCGAACCTTCACCGTCGATTCCAGCACACGGGTGACCGACGGGCTCCGACGAAGCTACCAGGAGGAAGAGGAGAGACCGACGAGCACGTGGACACCGAAATCACGCCGCCAGGTGGCCGGAGCAGGCCGATCGGAGCGAAGGAAGACCGACGGAGAAACGGGCCGATTCCCGACGAATCACCGTGTCTGGGCTGAAACGGAGGCTACCAACGCACTCAGGGGAAGAAGCCGGTTCTTTTGAGACCGGTCTTGGCCGGTGAGACCGTCGGAAACGTCGACGACGGCAATTGGCAGTAAACGGCACCGTTTGGCCGAAAGGAAAGAGGAAAGAAAAGAAAGGAAAAGGAAGGAAAGAGGAAAGAAAAGAAAGGAAAAGGAAGGAAAAGGAAAGAAAAGAAAAGGAAAAAGGGGAAAAAGGAAAGAAATTTACCGGGGACGACTCGAGGTTCGGGTAAGTTGACCGAGGGTCGAAATTGACCTACGGGTAAATTTCAAAAATTTAATTTAATATTATTTTAATGGAAAATAATCCAGATTTACCTAATTGTGCAGCTTTACGACAGAGACCGAACGAGAGCCGATCGAGCTCTGATTCTCGTACCCCGCATCGTATCGGGTAAGTACAGTTTAATTTCGGCAATCAGAGTTCTTTAAATACCGAGTTTTAATTATTTTACGGAATTATGGATTAATTTCGCGTAGGAAGGAATATTATTCGGAGTCGTAATATAATTGCCGTAAATAGTATACGGGCTATCCAATAAATTTGGATTAAAGCCCGATAATTATTAGAAAGCTATATAAGCCCGGTATACCCGAAGAAGGGAATTAATAAATATAAAAAGGGCTGAAATGGGCCGAGACCCAATAAGGTACAATCGGGCCCAATAGGGGTAAACGGGCCCAATGATTTAAATTAAGCCCAGAAAATAGGGATTACAATTAAATTGTATAATATCTGACCTGAGGAATATTAATACGCAGTTCCGGGTATTTGATTGGGAGCATATCGAACTGCGCGACGAGACAACAGTGGAAAAGAAAAAGGTCAGACTCGACAGGAAAATAAGGTAAGGGAATTCTACGGACTGTTAGAGGTAACTTTACACAATTTTAAGTTCATTTGCAGTCTTTAAAAATTACCTGAAGGGTCTAGAGGTCAATTAATAATTTTAGTGCCTCGAATGGGCAAATTACCAAAATACCCTTGTTAAGGGTAAAATTTACAAATTTAGGAAAAATTGGGAGGAGCAAGAACAAGAGGTTCTTGCTCATTCTGGAGGTGTTTTGATGCATGCATTAGTAGGCTGGCTAACCTTGAAAGAAAATGCACAGCATTGCATACTTTCAACGTGAAATTGTTTTGAAAACTGTTTTGAGGAAACAGAGCCGCCTACGTGTTTTTATTTACATGTGACGTGCTAGAGCTCAGCTCGCACGATATTTTGATTTGTGTGATGCATGCATTAGTGCTAGAGCGAGAGCTCGCACTAGAGTTTTACATGCATAGGTGCTAGAGTCCAACTCGCACCAGATTTGTATACATATATATATATGATTTTCGTGACAGGGTGCTAGACTCTAACTCGCACCATATTTTTATATGATTTTGAGACAGGGTGTTAGAGCTTCGCTCGCACCAGATTTTTATACGGTTTGCATACAGAGTGCTAGAGCTTAGCTCGCACTAGATTTACTTGATTTGATGAGAGTGCTGAGCATCGCTCGCACTGATTTTATGAGAACATGTGATGAGCCGTGCTTGGAGCATCGGGTAGACTGTGTGTCACCGATTAAATAGGCCCGCATGTGCATTTTGAGACATGGCATGTTAAAACAACCTGATGAGCCCGAACGAGGGATAAGGGTTGGAGATCCACCTGATGAGCCCGAACGAGGGATAAGGGTTGGAGGACCAGCTGATGAGCCCAAACGAGGGATAAGGTTGGGGGTCCACGGAGTACGATGTACCGTGCAAGTAGCATGGAGTACGATGTACCGTGTGGTATCTTTGTGATACGTTGGTATCTTTGTGATACGTTGGCATCTTCGGATGCATGGGATCGGATAAGACCGACGAGATGGATTGACCCACCTGCCGGGCGGTTCCCGATCATGGGGAGAACCCGCACACTAGGATCCGTGTAGCTGAGGAACTCCCGAGGACACATATGGCCATAGTCCTGGTTATTTGCCGATATACAGACGTTGCCTAGTCTCGCATGTCGTCAATTTTGATGAAATCAAATTGGGTTTTAAACTAAATTTGCATGATGGTATTTCCATGCTTTTCAAACCCATGTGTGAATGTAAATAGATTTTCATGGTTTTGTGTGAGTCAGGATCACCCGCAGGAGGGGTCGAGTCCTGACTTTATTGTGAAAATTTTAATTGAGAAATAAATGATTTGTAATAATTGCATGTTGAATTTTTCGTGCAAACTTGATTTACATAACATCATAATTCATATCATTTGTTTTAAAATGTGTGGAGAAAGGGTGGTTTATACATGGCACCACGTTCATGTAGGTAGTATGGTTACCTACTTGTTCATAGGACTGCCTTACTGAGCTTGATGTGTCACCCCTTTCATTTTCTCCCACAGATAATCTCCAGTTGAAGTTGAGGCGACTCAGTACTGCATTCTGGATATCCGCTGCTGCCCATCAACATAAGGTATATACACTTGTACATATTGTATCTACATAAGAATAGTACAGTAACATGTTTGTAAGTAACTTTAGGGGATGTATAAATAATGTAAACAATTATAAATAACTGGAGAAAAATTAAGTTAGATGGTAAATGTATGGTGGGACTGGCATTGACGCACAGCCCAATTTGTTAGTGGAGTGTAGTCACGATCAGAAGACGGTAAGAATTTAAGTAAGAAAATAACAAAACGCGAAAAAATTAACTCTGATTTTTGGGTAGTTCGGGTCGTGACAGATTTTATGGTATCAGAGCAGCAATTGGTCTGATGTGTGTCAGTGTCAGTAATTAGAAATTACATCCCCGTGTTACTGTGCTTGGTTAGGTACAATAGTGTATATCGAGATGGGTTTTGACTAAGAAATGGTTGAGAATGCAGGAATGCCTAATATGAGTCGTGTTAGATGAGATAGTGCACGAGGCAGAGGTCGTAGAGGTAGACCTGAGTCTGCTAAGTCGTGCTGAGTTGACCTGTGAGAATCAGGATGAAATTGAAATAGAGGTTAATGTTGAGCATGCCTCTCACAGTCCAACAGTGTGATCGGATAGTGTTGAGACACGCTTCGCGAGGTTGGAGCGGAGTGTGGAGATTATTTTGAAGAGCTAATTGCTCAGAGTATGCAAGAGATTCGAGGGCGCAGCGGAGCATTGATTGAAACCCGCTCGACCCATCTTAAGTGTTAAACATCCAAAGCTAAGATGAGAATTGTTTATGGATGTATTCCGGTGATAGAATATTCCGGACACTGTTTAAAAGGAATTGATTTATTGACGAGTATGGAGACTCAGTTATATTCTTGGACAGATATTACCTCGACACTATGAACAGTGACAGTCGAGATGTCTAAAAGTTTATGGAAGGGCTCAGATTTTTAATTAGAGCCCGATTGGCCCGTGAGATATTGCTTATACCGAGGCAGTGCGCAGATTTACAGTTGGGTAAATAAGAACATGAATTGCACGCCTCTGAGATTGGGAAAGGTAGTGAGGGCCGAAATAGAGACAGAAAGAGAATTGAAAATGACAGAGATGTTAAAATGGAAAAATGGTAATTGGTAAAAGATTTAATTTGATGAGTCATGGAGTAAGATAATTGGTAAGGCCCCAGTGCATCCAATTTTGGCACTCTTAAGGGGCATTGTGATTGGAGGACCCCGACCTGCTACGAAGCAGCGTAGCAGTGTAAGCACTGTAAGCAGTGTGAGATGTGTGGTGGATACCACGGAAGGAGGGTTTATGCCTACACTGTATTGATGAAAATAGCCGTTAAGTGTGGTAAGACGGACCATTGATTTTGATTGCACAGAGTTGGGCGAGATCGCCCCACAGAAAAGTAAAGAGACAGAGAAAAACTTCATTGGTATAGCTGCAACGAAAAGGGAGGCAATAGCCGAAAAGAAAAGAAAAAAGGAAAGTAGGTTGTTGGACGAAGGCGAGAGGATGTCTTGGACCAAGACACTATTGATGTTTCATGGATGTGGTGTAAGATACCACACTTGTTATGAATAATGAAGTACATATGTTCATTGATCCTGGTGCCACACATTTATTCATACCGCCTTCATTCGCATATAAGTGAGTAAAAAGGCATGAATGCCTACATCAGTGGGCACAATACTGATAAATGAGTACCCTAATAGAGGAGGATTAATCAACGGAATATGGATATAGAGATTTTAAGTTGAAAACAGGGGTGAAAACATCACTGAAAAGTATACTGTAAGTGTTGACAAGTGATAAGAAGGGGTGCAACAGTTAAAATTAAAGGAGTAAAGGATTGTACTCACGAAATGAATAATGAAAGAGTTTTGTCATGGGGGATATACGAAATGAGATAATCTTTAAGATAAGATAGATCCTAAATACAAGATGTATTGGAGTAAGAGGCGTAAGCTAGGTAAGAACATCTTTACGATATGAAGTCATTAGGATTAAAGCAATTAGTAGCGAATATAAGTTGTGACCACATGGACTGGTATATAAAGTAATTGTGGTTAAGTCTGAAGGTTAATAAAGGTATTTCAAAATACCTCCCCGCCTGAAGACTTGACAGCGTCTAAAAGTATATATATATAACCTATAACGTGAAATCGATCGTTGTAATAACTACCTTTAGCATTAGGATACCTTTACTAAGACGATAAGAATATTAAAATTCGACAAATCATAAAGGTTAACATAGTAAAATTTAATAAGAGCCGTTAAGATAAGAAAAGGAAATGACGCAGGTTAGTACCTGAAAACGTAAACGATTTTGAAGGATCTTATACGCTTATGCGTGGATAAGTTAAGGATTGGACCGAATTGTAATCATCATTATCGATGATATGTTGGGTGTAGTTAAAGTCCAGGGCAAATTGTAAGCAATAATTGGAAAATTGCTTTTACAGATGGTTGTTGCGAGTTCCCAATATGGTCTACTTGGCTGACACGTTTAACTAAGAAAACGTGGTCTTTAAATAAGATGATAAATAAGATGATAGATGTGACATGAATTTTGGTGTAGTGAAGTATGAACTGATCACCTGATTAATTTCACCATACCCAACAGCTCAAGAGGTTCTCAGTGAGTATGGATACCTCAAATCATGATGAGCTATGTATTGATGTATAATGGGAAGATAGTCAATTTTGGAGTCAGACAACTCCTTGATCACGAAATAAACTATCTGACCCATGATTTAAAGTTGGCAACAGTATTTGTACCGAGGATATGGTACTATTATGTACACGATGAGGAATTTTGGATATGCACTGATCATAAAGTCCCAAGTATCTGTTTTTCACAGAAAGAGGCGAATATGAGAATATATATAGTGGGTTAGAGCTTCTGAGAGGTTTTGATTTGTGAAAATTGTACCACCCAGGAAAGGTTAATGTGATAACTGATGCCTTGAGCATAAAGAGTCTCGGGATGGTACCACCTATGATGGTCAGGGAGCGTGAGCTGCTTGAGCAGTTGTGAGCCTCAATAGTGATGTGATCCCTTCTGATGATGACAGTGATTGTGTGACAGTTAGCCTGAGATTAGAACCGGATGAGAGTGCCCGGATTTGACAGGCTTAGCGTGATGATCGGCAGGATGTCGATAGTTTGGGTTAGATTCAGAAGGGTACAGTGATAGAGTTCACAGAGCGTGATGATGAGTTACAGAGGTTCAGAGACAGTTTAAGTGCTCCCCATGACCACAGTTGATGAGATAGTAATATTTGTCAGAAGCTCACTCTTCGGGATATACAGTGCATACGGAAGTAAAAATATATTGAAATCTCGAAAAGGGTATTGGTGGTCAGATATGAAAAGAGATATGGTAGAGATTGTGGAAAAGTGCCTAGTATGTCAGCAGAGTAAGGTAGGGTATTAAAAGTCTGCAGAGTTATTGCAGCACCTACCTATATCGACACGGCACGGAAATGGGAGCAAGTCTCCATAGATGTCGTGATGGGTTATAGAGGACCCAGGTGAATTACGAGGCTATTTAGATGATAGTCGATAGAGTGACTAAGTCTACCCACCTTTTGGTTATGAAATCCCCAAATACTCAGTGTATATGAGGATTTATGTATAAGGAAGATTGTGGAACATTATGTAGCGTTCCAGTGAGCATTGTATTATATAGGGATTCTCGCTTCACTTTCTACTTCAGGGAATATTTTTCAGGAAGCTATGGGAACCCGACTGAGTATTAGCACAGCTTTCCATCCTCAGACAGATGGTCAGTCAGAGAGGACTGTACAGGTTCTGGAGGATCCGATGAAAGTGTGTGCCGTTAATTTTATAAGCTCCTGGAATGATCAGTTATTACAAATTGAATTCGTCAATAGTGACAGTTGTCACTTGAGTATTGGGATAACAAGATATGAGGCAGTGTATGGCTGTAGGGGTTGTTCCCCAAATTGGATAAGAAAAAAGTGGGTGACAGATAGAATTATTTTCGACTTTAGATAATAAATCTCTGAGGATGTTTTAGTTAAGAATGAGAGATTAAGAACATCTCAGAGCAGATAGACAAGTATTGGAATTCACCTTTAGTGAATTGGGATGGTTGAAAGTTACTTGTCCTAAGAGAATAAGGACATAGCGAGCTTCTGGAAGAAGGTAAATTGAGTTGCGCTGGATGGAATATTTGAGAGATTGGACAAGTGGGAGATAAGACCTGTAGGTGGCATTTTCACTTGAATAAGCAGGCACCCACAATGTGTCCCATCTTTTGATGCTTCGGGAATACTATCCAGATCCAGCATAGGTGATAAGATATGAGATCCAACAGTTCAGCTTAATGCAATTATAAGTATATTGAAAAAGTTGATTCGGGCATTAAACAGGAAAGAGAAAGTATTGAGGTTTAAGATGATCTCCCTAATTAAAGTCCTTTGGTAGTAATACACTCCGGAGAAGGTCACATAAGAATTTAAGAGTATGATACGATCGATGTACCCGGAGTTGTATATGGACTCATATGACTTGGTTCTAATTTGGAGGACCAAATTCCTTAAGTGGGAGAGAGTTGTAAGACCCGAATTTAATTAAAATACGAAAATTAAATAAGAAAAGATGGGGGATGTATGAAGGAAGGTCAGGTAAAATTGATTTTCGAAACAAGAGCAGGGGTAAAATGGTAAAAATACCAAAACCCAGTATTAAGGCGATAAGAAAATTTTAATTTAAAATAAGGATGTAAGATATCTTGATCGATAATGAGGAAATTATACAATTTGGGTCAATTGATCAAGATTCGAAAATTTTAAAAATACCGAAAAAATTATCGGAACGATATCTCGAAAAGCGCGAAGGAATAATATCAAAAATTTGGAGAAAAATATATTTAATAAATTAAATTTAAATTAAATAAATTAAATTAGGATAAAAATAATATAAGTGTAGATATTTTGGATTTTATGGAGTATTTTAATAAATAGTGAAATAATTAAATAAATTATAATAATAATAATAAAAAAAAGAATCTGAAAAAAAAAAGAGAGGAGAGAGAAAGGCTCGGGAGAACCCGAAACCAGGAAACCGAGAAAAGCGACCCGCGAACCTTCACCGTCGATTCCAGCACACCGGCGACCAACGGGCTCCGACGAAGCTACCAGGAGGAAGAGGAGAGACCGGCGAGCACATGGGCACCGGAATCACGCAGCCAGGTGGCCGGAGCAGGCCGATCGGAGCGAAGGAAGACCGACGGAGAAACGGGCCGGTTCCCGACGAATCACCGCGTCTGGGCTGAAACGGAGGCTACCGACGCACTCAGGGGAAGAAGCCGGTTCTTTTGAGACCGGTCTTGGCCGGTGAGACCGCCGGAAACGCCGGCGACGGCAATTGGCAGTAAACGGCATCGTTTGGCCGAAAGGAAAGAGGAAAGAAAAGAAAGGAAAAGGAAGGAAAGAGGAAAGAAAAGAAAGGAAAAGGAAAGAAAAGAAAAGGAAAAAGGGGAAAAAGGAAAGAAATTTACCGGGGACGACTCGAGGTTCGGGTAAGTTGACCGAGGGTCGAAATTGACCTACGGGTAAATTCCGAAAATTTAATTTAATATTATTTTAATGGAAAATATTCCGGATTTACCTAATTGTGCAGCTTTACAACAGAGACCGAACGAGAGCCGATCGAGCTCTGATTCTCGTACCCCGCATCGTATCGGGTAAGTACAGTTTAATTTCGGCAATCAGAGTTCTTTAAATACCGAGTTTTAATTATTTTACGGAATTATGGATTAATTTCGCGTAGGAAGGAATATTATTCGAAGTCGTAATATAATTGCCGTAAATAGTATACGGGCTATCCAATAAATTTGGATTGAAGCCCGATAATTATTAGAAAGCTGTATAAGCCCGGTATACCCGAAGAAGGGAATTAATAAATATAAAAAGGGCTGAAATGGGCCGAGACCCAATAAGGTACAATCGGGCCCAATAGGGGTAAACGGGCCCAATGATTTAAATTAAGCCCAGAAAATAGGGATTACAATTAAATTTTATAATATCTGACCTGAGGAATATTAATACGCAGTTCCGGGCATTTGATTGGGAGCATATCGAACTGCGCGAGGAGACAACAGTGGAAAAGAAAAAGGTCAGACTCGACAGGAAAATAAGGTAAGGGAATTCTACGGACTGCTAGAGGTAACTTTACGCAATTTTAAGTTCATTTGCAGTCTTTAAAAATTACCTGAAGGGTCTAGAGGTCAATTAATAATTTTAGTGCCTCGAATGGGCAAATTACCAAAATACCCTTGTTAAGGGTAAAATTTACAAATTTAGGAAAAATTGGGAGGAGCAAGAACAAGAGGTTCTTACTCATTCTGGAGGTGTTTTGATGCATGCATTAGTAGGATGACTAACCTTGAAAGAAAATGCACAGCATTGCATACTTTCAACGTGAAATTGTTTTGAAAACTGTTTTGAGGAAACAGAGCCGCCTACGTGTTTTTATTTACATGTGACGTGCTAGAGCTCAGCTCGCACAATATTTTGATTTGTGTGATGCATGCATTAGTGCTAGAGCGAGAGCTCGCACTAGAGTTTTACATGCATAGGTGCTGGAGTCCAACTCGCACCAGATTTGTATACATATATATATATGATTTTCGTGACAGGGTGCTAGAGTCTAACTCGCACCATATTTTTATATGATTTTGAGACAGGGTGTTAGAGCTTCGCTCGCACCAGATTTTTATACGGTTTGCATACAGAGTGCTAGAGCTTAGCTCGCACTAGATTTACTTGATTTGATGAGAGTGCTGAGCATCGCTCGCACTGATTTTATGAGAACATGTGATGAGCCGTGCTTGGAGCATCGGGTAGACTGTGTGTCACCGATTAAATAGGCCCGCACGTGCGTTTTGAGACATGGCATGTTAAAATAACCTGATGAGCCCAAACGAGGGATAAGGGTTGGAGATCCACCTGATGAGCCCGAACGAGGGATAAGGGTTGGAGGACCTGCTGATGAGCCCGAACGAGGGATAAGGTTGGGGGTCCACGGAGTACGATGTACCGTGCAAGTAGCATGGAGTACAATGTACCGTGTGGTATCTTTGTGATACGTTGGTATCTTTGTGATACGTTGGCATCTTCGGATGCATGGGATCGGATAAGACCGACGAGATGGATTGACCCACCTCCCGGGCGGTTCCCGATCATGGGGAGAACCCGCACACTAGGATCCGTGTAGCTGAGGAACTCCTGAGGACACATATGGCCATAGTCCTGGTTATTTGCCGATATACAGACGTTGCCTAGTCTCGCATGTCGTCGATTTTGATGAAATCAAATTGGGTTTTAAACTAAATTTGCATGATGGTATTTCCATGCTTTTCAAACCCATGTGTGAATGTAAATAGATTTTCATGGTTTTGTATGAGTCAGGATCACCCGCAGGAGGGGTCGAGTCCTGACTTTATTGTGAAAATTTTAATTGGGAAATAAATGATTTGTAATAATTGCATGTTGAATTTTCCGTGCAAACTTGATTTACATAACATCATAATTCATATCATTTGTTTTAAAATGTGTGGAGAAAGGGTGGTTTATACATGGCACCACGTTCATGTAGGTAGTATGGTTACCTACTTGTTCGTAGGATTGCCTTACTGAGCTTGATGTGCTCACCCCTTTCATTTTCTCCCACAGATAATCTCCAGTTGAAGTTGAGGCGACTCAGTACTGCATTCCGGATATCCGCTGCTGCCCATCAACATAAGGTATATACACTTGTACATATTGTATCTACATAAGCATAGCACAGTAACATGTTTGTAAGTAACTTTAGGGGATGTATAAATAATGTAAACAATTATAAATAACTGGAGAAAAATTAAGTTAGATGGTAAATGTATGGTGGGACTGGCATTGACGCACAGCCCAATTTGTTAGTGGAGTGTGGTCACGATCAGAAGACAGGTAAGAATTTAAGTAAGAAAATAACAAAACGCGAAAAAATTAACTCTGATTTTTGGGTAGTTCGGGTCGTGACAGTTCATACACATAGAAATCATAAGGAACAAGCTACATAAAATACGGGTCTGAAAAAACGCTCGAGTAAGTGTTGCTAACTCTCATTCACTTTGCATTTTACCCAATGCTTTAAATACTCATTTTACCCCTTTTTGGGCAAGTCTCACAATTCATTCCATAACACCATTTTGAATCCATACCCACAACACCACTATCACCTAAAGATATCCTATTCATCATTTATTCCACTACATTCCACTTTCTCACATTAGCCCCTTTCTAGGTTATAGTCATTCCATTGCATTCTAGATAGTTTCTACTATTAACAAGCACACCAATCAACTCTAAACTCAATAACTTACCAAATGTACTTAAGTTGGTACTTTAGAAACTCACCTTTTTGGATTTTCTTCTCACTCCAAATGTCAATGCTCTTTGTTCCTTAAATCCAACAAATGGGGAAAATGCCTCCAAACTATGTTGTTCTTCTCTTTGATGTGAACAACTTTGCGTCTAATAGCCTTCCCTCAAATCCTCTTGAAAATGGTCGGATTTAAAGAGAGAAACTAAGTTTTGGGTTGAAAATGGTAGAGTGAGAGTGTTTTCTCGAAATCTGCAGATCCAACTGCTCCTATTTATATATTTAGCTTGATGAGATCGATCTGGTCCTCTTAAAATCCCTCTTTTCCTCGACATTTTGAAGGCAGGAGATCGATCTGTCGAGACCTTAAGATCGATCTGTCTCAAGCAGAAAGTTGAGGAGATTGATCTGGTCTTAGGGGAGATCGATCTGCTCCAACCCGAGAGCTAAAGAAATCGATTTGTTTGCCTTAAGAATCGATCCTCATTTTACAAAATGTTTAGCAGATTGATCTGGCTCCATTGGAGATCGATCTGCACTATTCTTATTGTTCGAATAAGAGCATTTAGGCTCTTCCAGATCGATCTCTCATCCTATGGGATCGATTTGACCTTCATATTTTTCAGATTTTCTGCAGCTTTTCTGCAGCAACTCACCCCCAAACATCCTTAATTTGCTGTCATAGTCATTTTCTCATCCAGTTACCTTTAAGACTTGAAAACAACATCCATCCATACTTTATACATATTAAAACTTGTGTGCGTTCATTATATACCAAAAGGTATACAATACAAAACCAAATGGAAGCATAAAGATTCACACCTCTTATGTCACTTCATCCCATTTTACCGCACTATCCTTATTCCATTCCACCCACATTCATCACATACCAAAGTCTATTTCTTTATATTCATACATAATGAAACTTGTACGTACATTACAATTCTTATTACAAGTGTGTACATTGAACTTATGGACTCTACATCATTTATGCTTCACATTACAAATACTTCACTATTTACATATATATAAAGTTACACATATATGGGGTCTTACAATAGAATTCTTACTTACATCGATATTTTTTTCATTCAAATGTGTTAGTGGGAGAGGTTTAATGTTTGTGCTCCAAGTCTTAATTCAAGTCCTTAGCCTGTGACTTCTTTAGTTTTCTTTCTAAGAATAATTATAGAGCTTGAGCATGGCATAACCAGAGTGCAAAGAGATGTGTAATTGAGGTGTTAGATGTGCTTAAATAATTCACTTGGCGTCCTTACTTGCGTAAGAAGAATAGATATGGTAATTTTGATTCCTACTATGATGTCCAAAATCAACCTCATTCTTCTTCACTAAGTAAGGAGGCAATTGATTTTTATTTGTGGATCAATCCTATCATGTTGCCTTCTATGATAGAGAATAGTTATGCGGGCTTGGATACAGATTCTCATTCTGTTGAGGTATACTCAATCTGTAAAGTTGCTCGTTAATTTGGGTATGATCAAATGGTTCCACGCGCTCCTTTTATTCCTTTGGATGAAGACTTTTCTTCATGTGTTTCTGAATTTCTTTTTAATGAGGTTTAAAAAATAAGTAAAGAGATTAAGCTTTGGGTTGCACTGGCACTTACCAAGAATAGTTATTATAGTTCATGATGGCTAGTTTATTAGGGTCAGTGTATTTCTAAGTGCTGAACCTTTTGCATAGCTCCTTCTGATCTTAGATAGTGTCTCACACTTATTAATGTTACTCAAAGTGACATATCTTTGCACTTAATCCCTTCATGCTCAAAGTGTAAACTCCACAAATTTTCATGCATTCGGTTTTAATAATGAATAGTAAATTAAACAACTGGGATTAAAATGTGCTCTTTGGTGAATGATCAAATTTAATTATATTGTTAGCTTGAAAGATTTAGATAAGTTTAAGCAAATAAGATATTTTATCTTGAAGTATAAATGAGTACAAGAAATGACATAATGATAAGTGGAGCATACTGCAAAATCATATTAAAATCTATTATATGAAATAGTGTTATTATTATTATTAGACTTTTAATGGGTTTATGTGAAAGAATTGGCTTCATTTGAAGCCAACCCGAAATACCCCATGAAAAATCGGTAATGAGTGATGGTGATGATTTTGATCAACATGGGAACGAGACGAAAAGGAAATGAAACTTTCAGCACATAGGTTGGCTTCCAATGAAGCCAAACCCAAAATTAGGTCTGCTGTAATGGAACTGTAACAGAAAATATAATAAAGAGAAGCTGCGATGATGTCGTTCAACATAGGAGAAATGGGTTAGATATTGGGAAAGTCAGAACGTGAAGGAAATTGAAGAAGAAAATGAGTAGTGGATATTAATTTTGAGTTACTTTTCTGCATAAGTTCATACATGGGGCAGAGGGAAACTGAGCTGGAAAAGATTTGGAGCAGGGAAGTAAGGCCAGTTGTTCAGCAAAGGAGACAAGGAAATAAATAAAATATTAATAATAACATGCATATATATATAATGTTACACGAAATTGAAGCTGATCAATGGACAAGGAAATGGAAAAGTAATGGTGCAGCTAAGGCAGTAGAAAACAGGTGGCGTGACTGAAGAGGAAATGGGCAGAAGATAGGAAACGTAAGAAAGAAACAAAAAAAAAAAATGGGGAAAATAAGATTAAGTGGTGATATGGGATGCAATGGTCTAAAAATTTACAAGAAATAGAGCAGAAGAGAAAAAAGAATACGTAATTTGCTGGAAACAAAGGAAACATCATCCTCTTCAAGAAACTAAAGCTGAGAAATCCAGAAAGATAAAGAAATGAGGTAGGATGCAATAAAGAGCTGAAGATGGGTTACTACCCTCGGCAAGAAGGAAAGGAAACAGAGGACCAAAGATGCCTCTGTAAAGCACGCACGAACACTGAAGCCGAGAATTGATTTAACAATGATGATGATGATGATGATGATGGAAGGTTGAAAAACTGATTTAAAACCGAGGCGCTGGGGACAGAGCAAGGGGAGAGAAATTCCAGAGTAGAGAAGGAAAGCTCCTACAACATTTATGTTTATGCAAAATGGAAAACAGAGGTGTTGGAGAGAAGCAGTTGTTGTGACTGAGAAGTAGCTAGAACCAAGAGCTGCTTATTGAAGTGGGGATTAAATGTTTGCACTGTTGTGGGAAAAGGGAAGTAATGCCGAGAGTTGGGAAGGAAGGAGGTTGTTGTTGTTGGTGAAGACTGGAGCCGAGAGAAGGCAACAGTAAAAAAATAGTGGAACAAAACTGAAGCTCCTGAGAAAGATAGAACTATGGCCAAGGGAGTTCGGGCACGTCCATCGTCTGTTCTCTTCGAAATCGTGAGGGTGCGACATGAACTAAAGAAGCAAGGGCAGCAGAAGTGTTGCTGAACTCCTGCCAGTCTCCACGTGACAGAGGGCTACAGGTAAGGAGGAGAACCCAAACTAGAACCTAAAACAGAGGGCGAAATGGAGAAGACATGGACCTCGAGCGAGAACAGTGGCCAATTACGGAGGTTGGAAGGAAAATGAAGCCGATGATGGCAGAGTGAGGCTGATGAATATGAGGACGGAAAGAAAGGTGGAGGAAAGAACGGCAATGGCGAGAATGGTGGGAGGAAATCTGTGAACAGTGCAGACAAAGTAGGTAGAAGATGGGAGTTGGCGTGAAAAGTGAAGGAAATTCAAAAAAAAGGAAATGAGGAAAGAAGAGAACATACTGAAAAATTGGGAAACCCGAAAGAAAGAGCTCCAAAAAAAAATTAACCAAGTGGATATTATCCAAGTGGATCAAGCTTGCTAACTCGATACGTTGAGACAATCGAGAATTACAAATAGTTACTGAGATAAGGAATTTATACAAGTTTTAAAGATAACTGTACGTATTTTATGATTTCAAGTAGCTAAATAGAAACTATAGAGATAGAAAACTTGATATTACCCCTACGTATAGACTGAACTGAACTGAAAAGTGTTGAAAATTTTCATAATTGCATAAATTGCATGTTTCAGTGTTTTCATCCTTGAAATACTGTTTCCAACGGTATATGGATAGGTTAGCTACTGTTTTTACTGCTTACATAAAATAGGACGTTTTACGAAGTTAAGTGTGCTCGAGTGAGAGAAATTCCATGATGAGTGACCTCCAGGGAAGTCTCCACTCACATATCGTTTATGCACTATTTTTGGACAGAATATTGGTTTCTATATTATTTTTAAAAGAATTGAACCACCTATCCAATTTTTGAATGAAACGGTGCTAAAGTGCATGCTGATTGTATCGTACGGATCAACTCGCACTGACGAGACGTGCTTGAGTGTGTGCTGACTGTATCGCACGGACTGACTCCCACTGACGAGATGTGCTTGAGTGCGTGTTGACTGGGTGTCGCACGGCCTGACTCTACTGACGAGACGTGCTTGAGCACGTGCAGACTGTGTCGCATGGTCCGACCCGCACGATATTTTTATATGATTTATGAGAAAAAGACCATACTGGATTTTGAGACTAAGGTGATGGTGGAGATTGAATGCTGAGGGGGTAAATCATTGAGATTACTTGGTACCTTCAGTCATATTGTATTGTATTGGAGTCCACGGATGTACGTTGTACTGAGTGGACGCACATGGAGTACGTTACACCGTGCATTGAGTTTTCGAACTACTGAACTGAAATGAACTGTACTGTATTGATTGGCCAACAGGCTGGACTGACTCATCCCCCTGAGGCGTATAACACTCGCGCACACCTGACCCGTGAGGCGCGGGGTCACTAACTATGGCCATATGTCGACTGCACTGTTATTGACTGAATCCTACTGTTATTTATTGAATCTCAACCTAGTCTCAACGAACTGAATTGTTTATTAATGGAAAGAAAAGTGAACTGAACTGTTTTACTGATTGAATGAATCTTTTTAAAAAAACGAATTCAAGTGTTTTATTGCATTAACTGAATAGTAAATGGTTTCATCGTACCGACTGTACTTAACGCATATGTTTTACATATGCTAAAGTATTGGAAATGAAGTGTGATTGAAAGTATTTATCAAAGAAAGTGCATCGATTGTGAATCGTTTTCAGTGTTAAAAAAATGAATTATATGCATCTGTTTTACAGAGTTTTATAACTGATCATGGCATGCATTATAAGCATGTAGATAGTATGGTTGTCTACTGCTTACATAAGTTTCTTACTGAGCGCGTTAAACTCACTCCCTACTTTCCTCTACAGAGTCCTATCAGTAACTTAGACGCTTCCGTTAGTAAGGAATGTCGCACAGCCATTGTTCTGCAGAGTATTTTTCTGCGTTGAAGGTATACCCAATTGTAAGAAATTCTTTTGTATTTAAAATTTTTATAAGTACAGTAATGCATACAAGATGTGTATGGGGAATTTGAACATATTTTGTTTAAATTTAAAAAAAAAAATCAGATTGAACACTGTTCTGACCTAATATCGACTTGTAGCACAACCAAAATGTGTATAATTCGGGTCGTTACACAAAGCGAAAAGAAAAAGAGCATGTTGATCAAATAGAGGAGGAGACTACCAGCATTGTTGCTTCACATCCTACACATGGCCAAGTAAGTTATTCTTGCTTCCTTTTCTTTCTTACACTTTTTGATGTTTTTTCTTATCTTTTTTTTATAGGGCAAGTTAATCCGTAAAGAGCAATTTGTTAATAATGATGAGCAATCTTGTGATGATGATAATGTGTCTAACGATGAACACTCCTTTAATGTTGACAATGATGATGCTTTTTTAGAGCTGTCAATGTTGAAGTAGAGAATTTTGGATCTTTATTTGATATTGGTACTGATGATTTCATTAATGAAGTTACTGATGATATTTAAAATGACAAAGTTGCTACTTTGAAAGATATTGTTCTAAGTGCTCAACATGTTCCCAATGTTGAACCTCTTCCAAATGCTCTACCTGTCTCAAATGCTCAACTTGTTCATAATACTCAACATGTTCTGACAGACAGTGCTATTCCTACAGTTTTTCTTGATGCTACTTTTTCTTCCCTAAAGTCAAGGGACAGGGATGCTACTAGTGCATCTGGCACCTTTGGAACATGTTTTAGGAATCTGACTTCGAGAGTGGATTTTCATGGTGTTTTTGTTCTGTCTCGATATGTGAAGCATTTGAAAATCATCTACCAGAAAGAGGGTGAATTTTGGGATTCTTGTATCTTCCAAAGTGAAGACTTTATTTCTTACACATTAGATGCATTGGGTAAAGATTTGTTGATTGTTGATACTTTGTGGTCTTATTTTTCTTCAGAAAAGTTAATACTGATGTTGCAACTTGTAGATGATGCAATAAAGGCTAGATTTAAACTTGATTGCATTGATATTTGTATGTCCAAGGCCAATGCTTTCTTTTCCATTGGTGTTAAGAAGACCACGGTAGAGAAATAGTTTGAAGAAGTTAAAATGAAGATTGCCTTAATGGAGAGAGAATTAGAACAACAAAAGAACCATCAGGCGAAGTTGCTGAAGAAGTTAGATGTCTTTTCTCAATTTAGCACTATTTTTCTCCATGTAGCTATATATCTAATTAGATATTTGTTTTGTTTTGTTGCAATTCCATTTCAGTATTTCCTTTGTTTTGGAATTTTTTTTGTCTTTTACTATGATATTGAAACTTTTGCTCATCTATTCATCAATAATAAATCTTTCTTTTCCTTTCCTCTTTGAATAAAAGAAAGTTGTATACATGTGACCAAGGAGAACCTTTCTCAACTTTACATCAAGGAGAGATTATCTCTCAACTCAATATAGAAGAGATTGATTTGATCCTTTTAGAAAAGCACAAAGTCGCAATCATTACATAATGTATTAACAATAATTCATAGCCAAGTATGAGCGATGAAGCTATGACTAGATTGCAAGTAATGAAATATATAGCCAACACATAAGTGATATAGCTACGATTATAAGTATAAACAATAAAGTTCGGGCCAAAGAATGAGCAATAAAGTTGTGGCCAAAAAAAAAGTAATAGAGCTACGACCAAAGAATAAGTGATAAAGTTGCAGCCAGCAAGTGATCTTCAATTTCATATTAGGGAGGTGAGTTCTAAACCCAGAAAGAAAATGATCAAACTCTAATATATATTAAGAAATAGAGCTATGGCCAAAGGATAAGCGATATAGTTGCGACCAAAGAGTAATTGATATAGTTGCGACCAAAGAGTAAGTGATAGAGTTGTGGCCAATGAGTGAATCTCCATTTTTAGAACCAAAGATTCTGGGTTTGATCCCTTATAGAGTCGCCAAAATGTAAATGAGTTCTTTATTAGGTAAAGGAAACGTTGCAAACCAGCAAAACAAGATGTGCCGAAAGGCGGCGGAGAGGAAGACTAGAGCAGACCTCAAAGAATGAGTGCGGTGGCATATAGTGGTAAAAGGTTGAGCAAGGCTAAATAAGGCTTAGTAAAGAGAATAATGTAAAGAGAGTTTCTGAATTAGGTGAATTGCCAAAAAGTCCTTTCAAGGATAATGAAAACTCCTACATATAGGTGTGAAGAATAGGAGTTACATTTCTCTGGTATTAATAATATAATAATGAGAATTTGATAGTTACAAAGATACTAATACTTTATCTAATGAGAGTTTAAACTTTTAGAGAAGGTAACTATGTTTCTCAAAGAAATAGAGAAAAGCACTCATACTTTAAAGAAATGTTAAGAGAGGAACTTTAACTATTTCCATATATGATCCACCAAGCCAAACTCTCGAGGACATCCCAATAGTGAAGTTAACCCAAGAATCCTGTCATATTCTGGTGTTATTTCCACTTCTTCTTGTGAAAGTGTTATTCAGTGAAAATGTTGATGTTGTTCCATGAAGAGGTTGTTCTATACATGAGTTGTTCAGTGATATGTTCTATGAAGAGTTGTTCTGTGAGGAACTATTCTGTGAAGGTGCTATTCTGTAAAGTAGCTCTTCTAAGAATAGGTTGTTCTATAAAATAGCTCTTTTGAGAATAGATTGTTCTAGAAAATAGTTTTTTTCTGAGAATAGGTTGTTCTGTGAATGCGTTATTTTAAGAAGAGATCGTTCTATGAAACAATCTTGTAACTTGTTCCGACTCTTTATTATAATATGAAACTTGAAGTGATAATCTATTAATTTCTAAAATCAGGTATCTACAGATGTCATTCAAATATGGGTACTCTTACAATATTACTACAAGATGAAATTGGTAGTTTATATGTGAAAGTTGAAGAAGAAATAGATAATATTGAAAAGAAAGGAGAGCAGGTAGAAATTCTTCCTATTCTCGGTGCCCTGGTCATTAATATTGGCGATGCATTACAGGTTTGAATCAAACTCTTTCTTTAAGTGTTTTTAATATTTTATTTAAAGCTTACTAATTTTTCAATGTTTTGTATTTTTACCCTCTAGATGCTGAGTAATGGAAGGTACAAAAGTGCAAAGCATCGAGTTTGTACCACAAGTATAAAGTCAAGAGTATCGGTGCCAATATTTACAACTCCAAAACCGACGGAGAAAATTGCACCACTCTCTCAAGTGGTAGAAAAAGATGGAATAGCTCATTATAAAGGGTTCGTATTTGCTGAGTATATGAAAAACTTCTTCGGAAATGCACATGATGGCAAGAAATCCCTCGACTTTGCACAAATTAATTCTGCTTGATATTAATTGATGCCGAAAATTGTGTATTTCAAATAGCCTTCAACTCTTGATATTGTAGCATGTCCTTTTGCTGCACTTGTTTATGCTGTCAAGTACAATAAAGAGCATATATAATTAGTCATTTATACCCTAATATTTCAAGTACTCCATTTTTCTATCGCAAGTATCGTAACCATATCATTGAGGTTTGAATTGCGGTTAGTCCATAGCAATGAGCAAATAAAATAATCGTTAAAAGCACAAGAAAATTCAATGGAATTATAAAGTGTATATATATATATATATATATATATATATATATATATATATATAATTAGACTTAGGGAAGAAAATGTTTAGGCTTAAATTCAAAACTTACACTCTATGCTACAACTATTCCAACTTCATTGTGTGAAAGAATTGTTGGTGAATCATAGAGTTATTTTTTTAATTAAAAGGAAATATCAATTAATAGTGATTTTAGATTTAGTAGCAAAGAGTGCAATAAAGATTTTGAATGTAACTCAACTAGCTAGTGTCCATATTAAAATTATTAACCTTTTAGCCACACTTATTAAACCTTAGACGTCAGTGACCCCTACTAAGCAGGAATCATAAATAAGCTTATTCTGAGGTGCTTAACCATATCGATGCCAAATTCTGGAGAACTATTATTAACTACAACAAATCCAGATTTGCACATATTTTAAATATATAAAAGTAAAAATAAAATCAATATGATATCGTAATTTACTATAAATTTATTTGAAATATTATTTGAACTCAAATCAAGTTTTTAATAACAAATTGATATCAATGTTTGTTGGTTTGAGTGGTAAAGTGTTTAGTCTCTTTAAATAATATTTCGAGTTTGAGTTTTGTGAATAAAGAGATGTTCGACTCTCAATTAGTCAAGACATAATATGATTACGGGATACCATAATTCAAAACCAGAAAAATACCAGGCTGATAATAGTGTATTAATGAAAAAATTAGTTTCAAAGTTCCAGACAGAAAAGGTTGAATGTGGGAAGCAAGGATAATTTATCGATGTCTCTAGATCTCGATGGTTTTCAAATGCGTTTTTATCGAGATAACTGGGAGGTGGTAAAAGCCTTCGTGTGTCACTTCGTGGGAGAGGCTTTTAGGACTGGTTCTTTTGACGCTCTTTGCAGTATGGTGCTGGTTGTATTGATTCCCAAAGTTGATCATCTTTTGTTTTTTCTGATAAGCAATAATTTCATTAAATTAGAAGTGGCACCAGGAAGATAATTCCTTGTTGCCTATACATCAGACCAAGCCTCATACAAATGACTAGACTTCCATTAAGAACAGAGCAGAGCAAATAACACAAACAGATCCATACCTGGAATGCCCAACTATCTCCAAAAAGCCAAAAATCAAGAACTGACTGAAATTTACATGATGATACTTGATCTCAATCACAGCAATCCGGCCAAACAGTGTTGCACGGCAAACAACAATGCAAAGCAATCACAAAATCCAACAGACCAGGAAGCTTCATCATAAAACAGCTCTCTGCATTCAGCCACAAGAAGCACTACCAGTAGGCTGAGAAATCAGTTCTTGAGACACCAGCTTTTGCTGGGGAATCCGCCATACCAATTACCTTCTTTTTGATAACCATCTCTTCATGGAGGCCAATAACATCAGAAGAAAAGCACAGGAAAACAGGATGTATAGAACCTAAAGAAACAAACAACACATAAATGGGAGAGCTGGCCCTTGATCCACGTAACCCAAAGTTGATCATCTGGAAAGAGTTTCACGCTACTCTTTACAATGTAACAGTAAAAAACTAATTTCCAAGATTATTGTGAATAGGTTGAGGCCCTCTTTAAAGGATATCATTGCGCCAACTCAGTGCAGCTTTATTAATGACAGTTTCTTTTTCTTTTATGTTCTCCTTCTTGTTGCTTAGAACAATCTAATTCTTTGGATTTAGTAGGTTGCTATTTCTTGCCCTTTCTTCCCTCCCAGGTACACTATTAAAATAAATCTCAACACTCTATCATCAAAATTTGAACTTTCAAATGTGATTGCATAAAAAATTATTTTAATTCTAGTTTTGGATTTAAGTCAAACAAAATGGATCGAAAAACACTATAAAATCCGGACAAAATGAAGTGAGTACAAAATTCATAAACTATATATACCCACTATATAAATATATATATATATATATATATATATATATTAAAAAAATGTAACTCTGTATATGTAAATTCACAAGACTACGAAGCAAAAAATATAAAGAAGACATAATAGTAAATTATATCTGAGCACCCTTGTTTTACCTCACTTAGTTCATCCTCAATCTTCTTCATACTCATTTTCAAATGTGAAATTTGAAAAAGAAACGGTAAACCGCAAGCTTTTGGAAAATTTGGATTCTATAAGAAAAATTATTTCAAACCAAATTGGTAAAGTTATGATTATCATATATGGACATCCTCAATTTTATCCTTTTATGTTTTGAAATTATAATTTTTAGATTGTAACTTCAGTAAAAAGCAATTGAATAGATTGTGCATAAGCGTGAAAATAAATGAGTTATATTAGTTTCCTCTTTAATTGGCACCTTTATATATCCATCATATATAATAATCTCCTTTTTATTTGTAAGGTGATTATTAAAGGGTTGTGCCAAGATCCTGGAAAAAAGATACATAGGAATAATGACAGTGTGTATAAATATTTAAATTGGACCTATATATATAAGGGTCATTGTTAATGCGATAAGGTGATATTCAAAGAAAAAAAAATTATAACTCATCCTATATATACTTTTAGTTTAATGAAAACAGTACCTTAAATTTAAAATTTTTAGTACTTTAATATCATTTGGGTATAGATAAAACATTATATGTGGATAGTTTACATGTATGACACATGTAATTTATAAATAAAATAATAATTATTCTTTTTCAGGTTTCAAAAATATAAGAATCTCTCTATCTATAGTAAAAATGCAAATAAATTAATTATCTCTTTAAATTAAATTCTAATTCAAAATTTTAAAAGATATATATTTATATCTATATCTATATATATTAAAATTACATAAAAGTCACATATAATTTATCTCTAGCTATATTAAAATTACAAAATATAACATCTATATCTAGAGCTCAATTACTTTTTATTTTCTAAAAGAAAATATCTATATATATTTGTTGTGCAAGAATAAATAAATAAATAAATAAATAAAAGACAAAAAAGAGTAATTAGCGTTGAATTCAAACTCAACCTCATCTATATGGTTGAAACATTATCAATGTAAAAATCAAAATAGATATAGATAAAGAAAGAGTTTCAATCAGGTACAAACTGATATTTTTAAAAGCACAATTATCATCAACAAGCAGAGGGAAGAAGGATGATTCGTGAAACTAAGGCTCTCCATTTTTCTTTATAGAAATTCTGTCAAATTCTCTGTCTGACTTAAGCATCGGAGTGCTTACGCAGGGAAAAACTCCTGCGTCCCTCTGATCATTCTTTTTCTTGCAGAATCTTTAGTGGCACGTGGCATAAAAATCAAGGCGAAGACGTCAGCAATTGGACACTGCTGTTTCAGGTAACAATAATTGGTGTCGTCTGTGGGAAACGAAAAAAAAGTTTTTAGCTCTACAATAATGTCAATAGGCGACTATGAATTTGAACGACGGCAACAGGCGCGTCTGCAACCGACTTGGAGCTCCATCAGTCGCCCAACCGACTCCTCCAAACATCAAAAAGTTTGTTACCATTGGCGGGCCGGTCCACTAAGATTGAGCTCTTGGTTAGTATGGGTATTTCATGCCTTGACAACATTTGGTGTGCCAACAAGCAGCCAAGAACCTTCACTGATCATGCAACCCACTTTACCACCAAGATTAATAACACCCATACACTGACCGGAGTTGGTATCCCAAGCCCTCACAGTCTCATCTTTACTCCCCGTGTAGAGCTTAGCCAAACCAGCTAGCAACGCAATTCCACTAATAACTTTTCGGTGACCATCAAGGTGGTTCAACATGGTAAAGAATAAGGGGCATGACCTACATCTTCACCTTCACAGCTTTAATTCACTACTTTCACCAGACTCGTCACCATCATCTTGGCCTGACCACAAATCAGCCGAGCCCAACACTGCCACCGCCCTTCAGTCCTCCTTACTGCACCGAACTACTCCCTACATCAATTATTTCCTGTCTCGGCTATTTCCTCCTCAAACCGCACTTTCCAGTCTTCATCCAAGCTTGCTTTCACATTGCGAACTTGGTTCAGGGAGAATGCAGGGAAGAAAATGTGCAGTAAAGTGTTGGGTTTGCGACAAGCAGTTGGGACTCGGTAAGAAGAGCAGAAGCAGCAAGCACGGAGGGTGGTGGGGCTGGTTCGGCTCAGGAACACTTCGACAGTAGACAGGCAGTTGATGCAAAAAATGACAAATGCTAAGTAAAGAAAGTTAGATATGTTCTTAACTCCATCAAATGCTGCTGCTGAAAGAGAAAGTGACGATGATGCCAGTATCCCAACTGTGAGATACATGAACCCCTTACCAAGGCTATGATTTTAAGCTGTCTGAAATGAGGGAGAGGAAAGGAGGGCAGAAGGTTTAGCCGTTAAACCGAGTGAGAAGCTACGAAAGATAAGCGATGGCGCCACACGATCTTCGATGTCCGTTCAAGAGAGCAGCGATATTCGATCAGCAGAAGCGTAGGGAGCTCTCGCTACTCCGATAAGCACAGAATCGCCACGATGCTCAACAACAAGCTCGCAACTTGGTGTCATCTATTCTCTCTCTCCAGTCTCCGATACCTGAATTTGAACCCGAACAATCCGACATTGAGATTGAAACCGTACTCGAAACCGAATGAGAATCAGGAGATTTTTTGAAGGACCTCGATGTCCGTCGGGCTTCGAAGCTACGAGGACCAGAAGTTCGAAAATGGTTCGCGAGATAGCTTATGCTTCCTGAGTGGATGATCGACGTCCCTGATCGCTTGAGCCAGGACTGGTATGTAGTTCCAAGGCCAGCTGGAAAACGATGCTTCGTAGTCTCATCAAATGGAACGACAGTGAGTAGGCAACGAAATGGCTCCATTTTGCATCATTTCCCATCGGCCTTACCAGCGGGAGGCAAGACCAGGGATGGCTCGGGCTCGGCTCAATCATATTGTATCCTGGATTGCATTTTCCATGAGTTGGACCAGACTTACTATGTCATTGATATTGTTTGTTGGAATGGATACTCTCTCTATGATTGCACTTCTGAGTTTAGGTTCTTTTGGTTGAACTCGAAGCTCGAGGAGAGTGGTGCTTGCAATCCTCCTTCTTATTATCATAAATTTAGATTCAACGATGTTCCAGTGTATGCTTGTGATTAGAGTGGTCTAAATGCAGCATACACAGGAGTAGTACCTTATAAGGATGGACTGCTATTTTATAACAAGCATGCACACTATCAAACTGGCAACACGCCTCTGGTTTTAGTCTGGAAGGATGAGAACTGTAGTCAATATGTTATTGACACTGATGGTAAAGGAGAGATTCCAAGCTAGCAACAGGTAGTTTTGGAGTTGCAAGATGATGGAAAACTGGTAACATCAGATGATCCCCCTGTGCTTTTTGGCTGCTTAGATGGGGATACCATAGAAAAGTGAGCTGTTGCTTCAATTTGGTAAGTTGGGCTCCCATTGGGCTTTGAGCTAGTAAAAAAAGTAGCTTACTCTAATCCCGTAAATTCTTGCTCCCCTACCCAAGTGAATCCTTGACTTCTGAGTTCAAACCCCTAGTTCTATCAGTTGGGGTAGCCCCTTGGCAATGACGATGGTTATAGGTGGTGTCTATTATATTGAAGCATAAAGGAACGTAGAAAAAAAAATTCACCTTGTTGATATTCCATTACACTGGCTTGTTTCCTACAACCATTAAGACTTTGTCTACTGATTGACATGAACATCAAGTCCATGAGCCAAATTGCTGAGATATATCTAGAAAGGAAGATGAATTGTACAATATTAAGCCCTCTTCCCCTCCGACCTTGCTTTTACTGTTCTTTGGACATTTCTCACATATTATATGATTGGTTATAGTCCTGAACCGGGAAGGTTTTTACGTCAACTCCTACTGCTTTTCCTGGTTCATCAAATGTCAACATCACTATTTCGTTTCATTACGTCAGTAATTCGAAACCAATTCGTTGCAGCAAACTTTGCTCAATTTACTATATTTGTGCTATTTTTATTTGGTGGCTTCATAAGACGAGCCGTAAGAGCCTGAGGTGCAATAGGTCACTGTGACCAGGCATAGAAATCAGACGAGCCGTAAGAGCCTGAGGAGAAATAGGTCACTGTGGCTAGGCGTAAAAAATCAGACAGCCGTAAGAGCATGAGGCGCATTATCGTCAATGTGGCCAGGCAAAAAAATCAGACGAGACGTAAGAGCCTGAGGCACAATAGCGTCACTGTAGCGAGGCGTAAAAAATCAAACGAGCCGTAAGAGCCTAAGACGCAATAGCGTCACTATAGCCAGGCGTAAAAATCAGACGAGCCGTAAGAGCCTGAGGCGCAATAGCGTCACTGTGGCCAGGCGTAAAAACTCAGACGAGCCATAAGAGCCTGAGGCGTAATAGCGTCACTGTGGCCAGGCATAACAAATCAGACGAGCCGTAATAGCCTGAGGAGCAATAGCGTCACTGTGACCAGGCGTAAAAATCAGATGAGCCACAAAGACAAACGAGTCGTAAGAGCCTGAGGCGCAATAGCGTCATTGTGGCCAGGCGTAAAAAATCAGACGAGCCGTAAGAGCCTGAGGCGCAATAGCGTCACTGTAGCCAGGCGTAGAAATCAGACGAGCCGTAAGATCCTGAGGCGCAATAGCGTCACCGAGGCCAGCGTAAAAATTCAGATGAGCCGTAAGAGCCTAAGGCCCAATAACGTCACTGTGGCCAAGGGTAAAAATCAGACGAGCCGCAAGAGCCTGAGGCGCAATAGCGTCACTGTGGCCAGGTGTAAAAATCAGACGACCCGTAAGAGCCTGAGGCGTAATAGCGTAGAGCCTGAGGCGCAACAGCGTTACTATGGCCAGGCGTAGAAATCAGATGAGCCGTAAGAGCCTAAGGCGCAACAGCGTCACTGTGGCTAGGCGTAAAAAATCAGATGAGCCAGAAGAGCCTGAGGTGCAATAGCGTCATTGTGGCCAGGCGTAACAAACCAGACGAGCCGTAAGAGCCCGAGGCGCAATAGCGTCACTGTGACCAGGCATAAAATTCAGACGAGCCATAAAGACAGACAAGCCGTAAGAGCCTGAGGCGCAATAGCATCACTGTGGCCATGCGTAAAAAATCAGACGAGCCGTAAGAGCCTGAGGCGCAATAGCGTCATTGTGGCCAGGCGTAGAATTCAGACGAGCCGTAAGAGCCTGAGGCGTAATAGTGTCACTGTGGCCAGGTGTAAAAAATCAGACGAGCCGTAAGAGCCTGAGGAGCAATAGCGTAACTGTGGCTAGGCGTAAAAATCAGACAAGTCGTAAGAGCCTGAGGCGCAATAGCGTCACTGTGGCCAGGGGTAAAAATCAGACGAGCTGTAAGAGCTTGAGGCGCAATAGCGTCACTGTGGCCAGGCGTAGAAATCAGACGAGCTGTAAGACCCTGAGGCACAATAGAGTCACTGTGGCCAGGTGTAAAAAATTAGACGAGCCGTAACAGCCTGAGGCGCAACAGTGTCACTGTGGCCAGGCATAGAAATCAGACGAGCCGTAAGAGCCTGAGGCGCAACAGCGTCACTGTGGCTAGGCGTAGAAATCAGATGAGCCGTAAGAGCCTGAGGCGCAACAGCGTCACTCTGGTCAGGCGTAGAAATCAGACGAGCCGAAAGAGCTTGAGGCGTAAAAGCCTCACTGTCGCCAGTAGTAAAAAATCAGACGAGCCGTAAGAGCCTGAGGTGCAATAGCGTCACTGTGGCCAAGAGTAACAGACAAACGAGCCGTAAGAGCTTGAGGCGCAATAGCGTTACTCTGGTCAGACATAAAAAATCAGACGAGCCGTAAGATCCTAAGGCGCAATAGCGTCACTGTGGCCAACGTAGAAATCAGACGAGCCGTAAGAGCCTGAGGCACAATAGAGTCACTGTGGTCAGGTGTAAAAAATCAGACGAGCCGTAAGAGCCTAAGCCGCAATAGCGTCACTATGGTCAGGCGTAGAAATCAAACGAGCCGTAAGAGCCTGAGGCGCAATAGCGTCACTGTGGCCAGGCGTAAAAAATCAGACGAGCCATAAGAGCCTGAGCCGCAATAGTGTCACTGTGGTCAGGCGTAGAAATCAAACGAGCCGTAAGAGCCTGAGGCGCAATAGCGTCACTGTAGCCAGGCGTAAAAAATCAGACGAGCCGTAAGAGCCTGAGGCGCAATAACGTCACTGTGGCCAGGCATAGAAATCAGACGAGCCGTAAGAGCCTGAGGCGCAATACCGTCACTGTGGCCAGGCATAGAAATCAGAGGAGCCGTAAAAGCCTAAGGCCCAATAGCGTCACTGTGGCCAGGCATAGAAATCAGACGAGCCGTATGAGCCTGAGGCGCAATAGCGTCACTGTGGGCAGGCGTAAAAAATCAGACGAGCCGTAAGAGCCTGAGCCGCAATAGCGTCACTGTAGCCAGGCGTAAAAATCAGACGAGCCGTAAGAGCTTGAGGCGCAATAGTGTCACTGTGGCCAGGCGTAGAAATCAGACGAGCCGTAAGAGCCTGAGGCGCAATAGCGTCACTGTGGCGAGGCATAGAAATCAGACAAGTCGTAAGAGCCTGAGGCCCAATAGCGTCACTGTGGCCAGGCGTAGAAATCAGACGAGCCGTATGAGCCTGAGGCGCAATAGCGTCACTGTGGGCAGGCGTAAAAAATCAGACGAGCCGTAAGAGCCTGAGCCGCAATAGCGTCACTGTAGCCAGGCGTAAAAATCAGACGAGCCGTAAGAGCTTGAGGCGCAATAGTGTCACTGTGGCCAGGCGTAGAAATCAGACGAGCCGTAAGAGCCTGAGGCGCAATAGCATCACTGTGGCGAGGCATAGAAATCAGACGAGTCGTAAGAGCCTGAGGCGCAATAGCGTCACTGTGGCCAGGCGTAGAAATCAGACGAGCCGTAAGAGCCTGAGGCGCAATAGCGTCACTGTGGCCAGGCGTAGAAATCAAACGAGCCGTAGGAGCTTGAGTCGCAATAGCGTCACGGTGGCCAGGCGGAGAAATCAAATGAGCCGTAAGAGCCTGAGGCATAATAGCGTCACTGTGGCCAGGCGTAGAAATGAGACAAGCCGTAAGAGCCTGAGGCGCAATAGCATCACTGTGGCTAGGCGTAAAAATCAGACGAGCCGTAAGAGCTTGAGGCGCAATAGCATCACTATGGCCAGGCGTAGAAATCAGACGAGCCGTAAGAGCCTGAGGCGCAATAGCGTCACTGTGGCCAGGCATAGAAATCAGACGAGCCGTAAGAGCCTGAGGCGCAATAGCGTCACTATGGCCAGACGTAGAAATCAGACGAGTCGTAAGAGCCTGAGGCCCAATAGCGTCACTGTGGCCAGGCGTAGAAATCAGACGAGCCGTAAGAGCCTGAGGCGCAATAGCGTCACTGTGGCCAGGCGTAGAAATCAAACGAGCCGTAAGAGCCAGAGTCGCAATAACGTCACTGTGGCCAGGCGTAGAAATCAGACAAGTCGTAAGAGCTTGAGGCACAATAGCGTCACTGTGGCCAGGCGTAGAAATGAGATAAGCCGTAAGAGTCTGGGGCACAATAGCATCACTGTGGCTAGGCGTAAAAATCAGACGAGCCGTAAGAGCCCGAGGCGCAAATAGCATCACTGTGGCCTGGCGTAGAAAATCAGACGAGCCGTAAGAGCTTGAGGCACAATAGCGTCACTGTGGTCAGGGGTAAAAATCAGACGAGCAGTAAGAGCCTGAGGCGCAATAGCGTCACTGTGGCCAGGTGTAGAAAATCAGACGAGCCGTAAGAGCCTGAGGCGCAATAGTGTCACTGTGGCCAGGCGTAGAAATCAGACGAACCATAAGAGCCTGAGGTGTAATAGCGTCACTGTGACCAGGCGTAAAAAATCATACGAGCCGTAAGAGCCTGAGGCGCAATAACGTCACTGTGGCCAGGCGTAGAAATCAGACTAGCCGTAAGAGCCTGATGCGCAATAGCGTCACTGTGGCCAGGCGTAAAAAATCAGACGAGCCGTAAGAGCCTGAGGCGCAATAGCGTCACTGTGGCCAGGCGTAAAAATTTGAAGACCTGGAAGAGCATGAGACGCAATAGCGTCATTGTGGCCCGGCGTAAAAATCAAACGAGCCGTAAGAGCTTGAGGCGCAATGGCGTTACTATGGCCAAGCGAAAAAAATCTGACGAACCATAAGAGCCTGAGGCGCAATAGCGTTACTGTGGCCATGCGTAAAAAATCAGACGAGCCGTCAGAGCCTGAGGCACAATAGCGTCACTGTGGCCAGACGTAAAAGACAGTCGAGCCGTAAGAGCCTGAGGTACAATAGCGTCACTGTGGCCAGACGTAAAAGACAGTCGAGCCGTAAGAGCCTGAGGTGCAATAGCGTCACTGTGGCCAGGCGTAAAAGACAGACGAGCCATAAGAGCCAGAGGCGCAATAGCGTCACTGTGGCCTGGCGTAGAAATCAGACGAGCCGTAAGAGCCTGAGGCGCAATAGCGTCACTGTGGCCAGGCGTAGAAAATCAGACGAGTCGTAAGAGCCTAAGGCGTAATAGCGTCACTATGGCCGGGCATAGAAATCAAACGAGCCGTAAGAGCCTGAGGCGCAATAGCTTCACTGTGGTCAGGCATAGAAATCAGATGAGCCGTAAGAGCTTGAGGCGCAATAGCATCATTGTGGCTAGGAGTAAAAAATCAGACGAGCCATAAGAGCCTGAGGCGCAATAGCGTCACTGTAGTCAGGAGTAGAAATCAGACGAGCCGTAAGAGCCTGAGGCGCAATAGCGTCATTGTGGCCAGGCGTAGAAATCAGACGAGCCATAAGAGCCTGAGGCGCAATAGCGTCACTGTGACCCGGCGTAGAAATCAGACGAGTCATAAGAGCCTGAGGCGCAATAGCGTCATTATGGCCAGGCGTAAAAAATCAGACGAGCCGTAAAAGCCTGAGCCGCAATAGCGTCACTGTGCCTAGGCGTAAAAATCTGACGAGCCGTAAGAGCCTAAGGCGCAATAGCGTCACTGTGGCCAGGCGTAAAAATCAGACGAGTCGTAAGAGCCTGAGGCACAATAGCGTCACTGTGGCCAGGCGTAGAAATCAGACGAGCCATAAGAGCCTGAGGCGCAATAGCGTCACTGTGGCCAGGCGTAGAAATCAGATGAGCCGTAAGAGCCTGAGGCGCAATAGCGTCGTAAAAGCTTGAGGCGCAATAACGTCACTGTGGCCAGGCGTAGAAATCAGACGAGCCGTAAGAGCCTGAGTCGCAATAGCGTCACTGTGGCCAGACGTAAAAAATCAGACGAGCCGTAAGAGCCTGAGGCGCAATTGTGTCACTGTGGCCAGGTGTAAAAATCGGACAACCCGGAAGAGCTTGAGGCGCAATAGCGTCATTGTGGCCCGACGTAAAAATCAAACGAGCCGTAAGAGCTTGAGGCGCAATAGCGTTACTGTGGTCAGGCGTAAATAATCCAACGAGCCGTAAGAGCCTGTGGCGCAATAGCGTTACTGTGACCAGGCGTAAAAAATCAGACGAGCCGTAAGAGCCTGTGGCACAATAGCGTCACTGTGGCCAGACGTAAAAGACAGACGAGCTGTAAGAGCTTGAGGCGCAAAGCGTTACTGTGGCTAGGCGTGTAAAACAGACTTACCGTAAGAGCATGAGACGCAATAACGTCACTATGGCCAGGCGTGGAAAATAGACTTGCCGTAAGAGCTTGAGGCGCAATAGCGTCACTGTGGCCAGGTGTAGAAAAACAGACGAGCCGTAAGAGCCTGAGGCGCGATAGCGTCACTGTGGCCAGGTGTAAAAATCAAACGAGCGGTAAGAGCCCGAGGGACAATAGCGTCATTGTGGTTAGGCGTAAAAGACAGACGAGCCGTAAGAGCCTGAGGCCCAATAGCGTCAATGTGGCCAGGTGTTAAAAGCGTACAAGCCGTAAGAGCCTGAGGCGCAATAGCGTCACTGTGGCCAAGCGTTGAAGACAGATAAGCCGTAGGAGTCAGAGGCGCGATAGCGTCACGATGGCCAAGCATCTGAAAAGACTTGCCGTATGAACCAGAGGTGCAAAGGCGTCACGGCGGTCAGGCATTTGAAAACAAACATGTCATAGTGCCAGAGGAGCGAATGCATCACGGCGGCCCGACACCAGAAGAAGATTTATATAAAAGGGCTTGAAGCAAAAAATGCGTGAGGTAAGCCAAGAAGAAAATGTGCAAGGGCTTGAAGCGAGAAATGCGCGAGGTAAGCCACGAAGAAAATGTGCAAGGGCTTGAAACGAAAAATGCGCGAGGTAAGCCACGCACTCAAACAAAGGCTTGAGAATTTGACATCAGGGAATTTAACTTCAGAGTTTAACCTAAGGATTTGACAAGAGACAACGAGGAGAATATGCGTACTCTTCCGCTAGGTTATACCTAGCGAAAGAGTGGGGAGCAATTGTTGTGAAAGAATAAATAGATAAATAAATAAATAAATAAATAAATAAATGAAAGACAAAAAAGAGTAATTAGCGTTGAATTCAAACTCAACCTCATCTATATGGTTGAAACATTATCAATGTAAAAATCAAAATAGATATAGATAAAGAAAGAGTTTTAATTAGGTACAAACTGATATATTTAAAAGCACAATCATCATTAACAAGCAGAGGGAAGAGGGATGATTCATGAAACTAAGGCTCTCCATTTTTCTTTATAGAAACTCTGTCAAATTCTCTGTCTGACTTAAGCATCAGAGTGTTTACGCAAAGAAAAATCCCTGCGTCCCTCTGATCATTCTTTTTTCTTGCAGAATCTTTAGTGACACGTGACATAAAAATCAAGGTGAAGACGTCAGCAATTGGACATCGCTGTTTCAAGTAACAACAATATTAAAATCAGTATAGACAATGTAAAATGACATGCAATATCAATATAATAATATGTAATATATTATTAGATTAAAAGTTACAGTTCTTAATTTTCTAAAAAATAACATCATTTTTTAATTAACATGTATCATGTAATCATTTCTTTTTTTTTTTCACATTAATATTATAAAATATAACATCTATATCTCTGGCTTTTAGCAATTAAATTTTGTTTAAATGTCTAAAAGGATAGAAATATATATATATATATATATATATATATATATATTACAAATATAAAATAAATTAATTATCTCTTTAAATTAATTATTTATTTCAATTTATAAAAGATATACATCTATATCTATAATATTATAAAAATATAATATGTATATCTATAGCTTTTATCAATAAATTTTTATATTTTCTAAAAGAAATATATATATATATATATTAAAATTAGTATGGATAATATAATATAACATACAATATTAATATAAGAAATTATAAGTAGTATTAGATTACCAACTTTTTTTTAAATTTTTCTAAAAGATAACATTATTTTTTAAAATTTTTTATTTTTTAATTAATACATAAAATGTAATCATTTCTTTTTTCACATTAATATTACAAAATGTAACATATTTTTTTCCAGCTTTCACCAATTAAATTTTTAATTGTCTTAATGATAACAAGTATAACTATATATATATACTAATTTTTTTAATTTTTTTTATTGTTATTATATAATAAATTGCATGTAATCATTCATTTATTAGTGTATTATATATATATATATATATATATATATATATATATATATATATTTATATGGTATTGATTTGTTAACAATTATTTTAATATTGTCTAATATTCAATTTAATTTAATGATATGTCTATGATTATGAGTTAGGAAAATTGAGATTATAAAATTTAAGAAATATTTAAAGATCTCATATATCAAGTTTTTGTATTCGAAACAAGAACAACAAATTATACTATTGAGAAAAGAAGTATTAAACTTCTTGATAGAGGTAATTTACTCCCAACCTAGTCACGCGCTTGAGTTTCAGAATACAAAAAGACCAAAATAATAAAATTTTGGAGCCTACACAAATATGAGTCCTGAACTCATCAAAGCAACTCAGAGATATCTATAAATACCCCCAAGTATGATCAGAAAAGGGCTAATCTCTATTTTGCTTACTGAGACTAGGCTTAAACAGTTTTCTGACTTAAGCATCGGAGTGCGCGTGCGGAGTGCGCGTGTAGGGACATATCCCTGCGCCTTTCTGACCTTTACTGTTTTTGCAGAATCCTCAATACACGTGGAGAAGATAGCAAAGAAGATCACATTAGCATCATTTCATTGTTGTTGAGAGCAACAACAATTGGCGCCGTCTGTGGGAATCAGAACAAAAAGTCAGATTCTTTATCAAAATGGTGAGAACACGTTCAACAGTAGCAGCAAATTTGGGAGAAGAGAATTCTGTGAGTCCTCCTACCAGACCGGAGAGAGGACAAGAGCAGAATGGAGAAGGTGGCAGAGGTTCCACTGTTTCCCTTGACGAATTTGAGGCTTTGAAGCATCAGAATGAGCAGACCACTACAACGCTGAAGGCTGTGGTGAATTTCTTCAAAAATGCTTTGCCGCAATTTAGCTTGCCTCTAGAAGTGCAACAGATGGCAGAAGAGAACGTCCCGAGGTAGACTTACAAGAGAGGTCAACCCTCTACAATGGTGAATGCCGGACAAGGAGATTGTGGACAGAATACTGTCGCTGGCTTGATGCAGAACTATACCGCTGAACTGGAGGACAACTCTGTCGCATCTCTGAGGGAGTATCTAGCCACGGAGATGCGAGAGATGAACCCTGCCGTAGGTCTGAGGGTGAAGCCTGTCGCAGGTCTGAGGGTGAACCCTACCGCAACTCTGAGGATGAACCCTACCGCAACTCTGAGGATGAACCCTCTAGCAGGTCTGAGGGTGAACCCTACCGCGGCTCTGAGGATGAACTCTGTCGCAGGTCTAGAGGACAACCTTGCCGTAGGTCTGAGGGTGAACTCTGCCGCAGCTCTGAGAATGAATCCTACCGTAGGTCTGAGGGTGAACTCTGCCGCAACTCTGAGGATGAACTCTGCCGTAGGTCTGGAGGACAACCCTGTCGCTGGTCTGAGGATGAACACTGTCGTAGCTCTGAGGAGGCGCCCTACCACGTGGCTGCGAGAGGTGAATCCTGCTGTAGGTCTGAGACGGATGAATACTACCATAGGTCTGACAAAGTTCAACCCTGCCGCATGGATTCAGGAGTAATACCCTAGCGCAGAGTTAAGGAGGCAAAACTCTACCGCAGAGTACAGGCGACAGACCTCTGCCGTGGAGATCAGGACTTCTATTGGCTCTACCGAGAGGGGGGGTGAATCGGTTTTCTAATGTTAATGGCAAATTTTAAATTAATCCTAATTTAATCAGCAAATGATAATGAGCAATACAATGAAATTAAACAAATTAAAACAAGATAGGGAAGAGAGAAACAAACACAATCGTTTATAGAGGTTCGCCCAATCTCTTGCCTACGTCCTCTCTCATTGACCTTCTTGTCAAGTGCTTTCTTTCTCTCCTTCAACAGAAGTTACAATGTTCCTTTTTCAGGTTAAGGAATAACCTCTCTACCCTTTGCAATACAAAGAAGTATTCACCCTTTTACAATGTTTTTCTCACTGAGGAACAATCCTCTTCTCTTTTGAGGTAAGGATGAATACAATGTCAAGCTTTAATGTGGGTAGGACAATTACAGCTTTTGCACTTAAGCTTATACAACAAACTCAATAAATGAGGAATGAAGACACAAGGAATGAAAGAATTAAACTCTTGAGAATGTAAGAAAAATGTGCAGCAAATGGTCTCTCTTCTCATTGTCTTCAATGCTTGGTTAAATACTGAAGGATTGGTAGTTGGAGCATTAAATGTTATTTTTCCCGTTGAGATTTTTGCAGAACTAGCCGTTGGGTACCTCTAGTAGAATGTCAGATCGATCTGCCATCTTGGCCAGATCGATCTCTTAGTTATAAATCCTGCAAGATCAAAGCAAAATAACACAAGGAGATCGATCTCATATGTGAGCAGATCGATCTCATGATTTGAAAATATTAGAGGAGATCGATCTGTCGAATAGGCAGATCGATCTTCCAATCTCTCTGTTTGAGGCAAGATCGATCTATAGATCGATCTGCCAAGTAATCTCGTAGTGAAGAGATCGATCTCTTATTACCCCAGATCGATCTCCTTAGCTCTCTGACTTTGAGAAGATCGATCTCTTCCTATACCAGATCGATCTCATGAGTTCTTTGTTTGAGTATAGATCGATCTCACAGATCGATCTACTGTCTTTACTTTAGGGGAGATCGATCTCTTCCTAGATCAGATCGATCTCCTCAACTCCAGTATTAGGCAGATCGATCTCATAACCCTTAGAGATCGATCTCAATCTGCTTCAATACCTTTGTATAGGTTCACAGCTTAGCAGATCGATCTCATGTCTTTATGAGATCGATCTCTCATCCAAGAAATCCCATGAGATCGATCTCTCATAACCCAGATCGATCTCTCATCTACAGAAACTCAAGTTCTGGTACTGATAACCTCTAAACATGTTTTTATATCATCTTTATATTATTGAATTTACTTGTTTTGTCATTTCAAAATATATTATCACAACAATCTCCCCCTTTTTGATATGACAAAACCTATTCAGTCAACATGTTTAGTTAATTTGCACAAGCTCCCCCTCTTTGTAAGCTCCCCTTTTCTTTTAGCTTTTGACCTCGTTACTTTCTTAACTCCCCTTCATTTTAATCATTCCTTTAAAACTTTAGACATGTTTCTTAAAGCCATTTACACATCTTTTAATTAACCCACATGCACATGTTCACTTTTCTTCTCCCCCTTTTTGTCATATCAATGACACTAAAGATTTAAGGAAACAGTCCAACTGGAAACACATTGTGCATTTCAAAATAGTAATTCATTTGAGCATATTTCAACAACAATATCATTGATATATCATTTCATTCAAGCAAATGCAGTACTAAAAACAACAAGAAGTACACATGAAAACTAATGTTATCCTAATATGCATAGCCTACGACGGAGGAACTCGATCCATAAGATCCTCAATGTGAGTGCGAGCGACCTAAAGCTCATCAAACATCGCCTCCTGAGTAGCATGAAGATTTGCAAAGCCTTCATCGACTTTGCGATTCAGTTCCACGAACAGCCGCTGCTGGGTTGCATGAAGGTTTGCAAAACCCTCATCGATCTTCTGGTTGAGTTCACTCATCATGGTCACTATGGACTCCATGCCAGTGGTTGCAGTGGGCTGAGCAGAAGAAGAGGATGGACCCTCAGTCGGTGCAGCAGGTGGAGTAAAGGGCTCGTCTATGGGATCTTCCTCCGTGGCTGCTGCAGGCTGCTGTTCCCGCTTCTTCTTCCAATCCCCTCGAAAGTCTTTGTAGTATCCCATGTGATGAAGTGTTCCGCTGTTTAGGATGCTCTTTGGGGAGGGCACTTCACCCGTTTCACAACTGCAGTCCACTCCAAGTCGTTGTAGAAAGTACGCTTACGGTTGCGGAAAAACTATCGTGGTGGCTTGACCGCGTACGATCTTCAACCAATCTTCATAGATAAAATGGATAAGGTTGGGTTTTTGACTTGTGGAGTGGATGTGGTGGATCCAAAAATGATCTAGCCTCCTAACGGTGGAATGAAGGGTACCGAAAGGACGAAGGTTCCATGAGATGATGAGGTGGAGTAACCGTGGGTGCATTGGGAGGTCACTCGCCTTATCCCCGGGAAGGTCAAACTCCAAGGGACTTTCTCATCTTCATTTGTCAAGCCTTCACGCGTATGTTGAAAGCTTGGGCTAGGACTTCATGGTCTATTGCAATGGATTTGCCCATGACATATGTTGTAAACCTGAGAATTTTACAAGTGTCGTGAGGATCATAGGTGAGTTCGGCATTGGAAAAGAATGCTCGAACGATGTTTGGAGGTACGGGAGTATTGATTTTGAGGAACGACATCCAACCAAATTCTTCAATTTTGGATAGATAGGGAAAATCAATGCGGTTTAAGAAGGAGAAATCGATTGTTCGCCAATGTTTAATTGGCATGGTGGAGAAATATTCTTCATAACGCTTCCTTTTGGCAGGTGTTTTAAAACACCTGTTAAAGGTAGTGACTGAAGGGGTAGAAGGTGGTTGGGAAGAGGTTGGTCCAGATTCTCTATTGGCTGTTCTCTTAATACGAGGCATTTTTCTAGACACAAGACACACTTAAAACTAGTTCTCTAAACAACTATCCAATGAAACAGTAACTAGATTTGACCTAGTGAGAAATTGAGCACAAAACTTAAGAAATTTTTGAGAAAAAAAATCAAGAATGTGGGTTACTATACCAGTAAACGAGGGAGCGATGGGACGATGACCGTATCGAGATCGATCTGAGGAGGAATCGAGAGAGGAGGTGCAAGGGAAATTATGGATTTGAGATTTTGAAGATTTGAAATTTGGGGATTTTTCGCCAGTTTTTATAGTCCAGGGCACAGGAGATCGATTTGTCGAGACGACAGATCAATCTATCATTTCTAGAAGCCCGAAGAGATCGATCTGTGGTTCCATAAGATCGATCTGCAGAATACAGAAGCTTAAGGAGATCGATCTGTCGTATGCACAGATCGATCTGCTGTTTGACAGAGGCTTATGGAGATCGATCTGCCAAATGCATAGATCGATCTTCAGAATACAGAGGCTTGAAGAGATCGATCTGTCTTATGCATAGATCGATCTGCTGTTTAACAAAGACTTAAGGAGATCGATCTTATGGATGGAAGATCGATATGCCTAGCTTAACCTTAATACTTTAGGCTTGTTAGAAGTATGGAGATCGATCTATATTGATAGGAGATCGATCTCTCATACTTGTTGCCCAGAAAAATCCTTGAAAAACTCTTTTAAAACAAACTTAAAACCAAGATTTTGAAGCATATACATCTTAAGGGATATTCATGAGTCCTAATTCACCTCTAAGGATACAAAACCTATCTCTATCAAGAGGTTTGGTGAATATATCAGCTATTTGATGTAGAGTGTCAATATACTCTAGAATTATATCCCCCTTTTGAACATGGTCTCTAAGGAAATGATGCCTAATCTCAATGTGCTTGGTTCTAAAATGTTGAATAGGATTTTTAGATAGGTTGATAGCACTGGTATTGTCACATTTAATAGAAACTTGTTTCATGTCAATACCATAGTCTTTCATTTGTTGTTTTATCCACAACACTTGAGCACTACAACTAGCTGCTGCTATGTATTCAGCTTCAGTTGTGGACTGAGCCACACTGTTTTGTTTCTTAGAGAACCAAGAGATTAATCTATTCCCTAAGAATTGGCAAGTACCTGAAGTACTTTTTCTATCTATTTTGCACCCCCCAAAATTTGCATTTGAAAATGCATGTAGTGTAAAGGTGGAGTCCTTGGGGTACCAAAGTCCTAGAGAGGGAGTATCCTTAAGGTATCTAAAGATCCTTTTAGTTGCTAATAAGTGTGATTCCCTAGGAGAGGATTGAAATCTAGCACAAAGGCATACACTAAACAAAATATCCGGTCTACTTGCAGTTAAATAGAGCAATGAGCCAATCATAGACCTATAGAGTTTAGTGTCTACACACTTACCACTTTCATCTTTATCAAGCTTGATGTTGGTGCCCATTGGAGTTGCTTGAGGTTTGCAATTGTCCATTCCAAATCGCTTGAGCAAATCCTTAGTATACTTTACTTGATTGATGAAGGTTCCATCTTTTGTTTGCTTCACTTGAAGTCCCAAGAAGAAGGTGAGTCCTCCCATCATGCTCATTTCAAATTCTCCTTGCATGATCTTAGCAAATTCTTGGCATAAAGATTCATTAGTTGATCCAAAGATAATATCATCTACATACACTTGTACAACTAGTAAATCCTTATTTTTATTTTTGATGAATAAAGTGGTATCCACTTTTTCTCTTGAAAATCCCTTTTCTATCAAGAATTTTGACAACCTTTCATACCAAGCTCTAGGAGCTTGTTTCAAGCCATAGAGTGCCTTAGATAATCTGAAAACATGTTCAGAAAATTCATGATTTTCAAAGCCGGGAGGTTGTTCAACATAGACTTCTTCATTAATGAAACCATTTAAGAATGCACTCTTTACATCCATTTGATATAATTTGAAATTTTTATAACATGCAAAGGCAAGTAACATTCTTATTGCCTCTAGTCTAGCTACCGGTGCATAGGTTTCATCATAGTCTATACCTTCTTCTTGTCTATAGCCTTGTGCAACTAACCTAGCCTTGTTTCTTATGATCACACTATTTTCATCCATCTTGTTCTTGAATATCCATTTAGTTCCAATTATAGAGTGATCACTAGGCCTAGGAACTAGTTTCCATACTTTGCTTCTCTCAAATTGATTTAATTCTTCTTGCATTTCTAGGAACCAATTATTGTCATCTAAGGCTTCATTGATATTCCTAGGCTCTATTTGAGATACAAAGGCTATATATTGACACATATTCTTTAGAGATGATCTAGTTCTAACTCCAAGAGTTGGATCTCCTACTATTTCACAATCGTTTACATATCCTAACTCTCTTGGTGCTCTAGACTCTCTCTCTAATATCTCTATTTCTTCTTCATCTTCTTTATCTTCTTTATTTAAGTCTAGTTTATCTAATAAATCATCTTCTAAGTTTGGAATTTCCTCCAAGTTTTCATCAAACATTCCAACATCCTCATCATTGGTTGAATCTTTAGATACATCATTTGACTCATCAAATATTACATGAATTGATTCTTCAACCATCAATGTTCTTTTGTTATAGACTCTATAAGCCTTTGAATTCAAGGAATATCCCAGAAAAATTCCCTCATCACTCTTGACATCAAATTTTTCTAAATTATCTTTACCATTATTTAAGACAAAACATTTGCAGCCAAAAGGATGGAAGTAGCTAATGTTAGGCTTCTTACCTTTGTGAAGCTCATAAGGAGTTTTCTTTAGCATGAGTCTAATCATAGCTCTATTAATTATATAGCAAGATGTGTTTATAGCTTCAGCCCAAAAATACTTTGGTAAATTATTCTCACACAACATGGTTCTAGCCATTTCTTCCAATGTTCTATTTCTTCTCTCAACTACACCATTTTGTTGTGGTGTCCTAGGGGCAGAAAAATTATGGCTAATTCCTTGATCATTGCAATACTCATCAAATCCTATATTTTCAAATTCCTTGCCATGATCACTTCTAATACTAGTTATTGTGTATCCCTTTTCATTTTGAGTCACTTTTGTATAGGCTATGAATTTTTCTAAGGTTTCATTTTTTACTTTCAAAAAGAACACCCAAGTGAACCTAGTGTAATCATCAACTATTACAAATCCATAGTGTTTCCCACCAAGGCTTGTTGTTCTAGTTGGTCCAAATAAATCTAGGTGGAGTAATTGAAGAGGCCTAGAGGTGGATACACTATTCTTAGGCTTAAATGTTGTCCTTTTATGTTTTTCTTTAACACACGCTTCACATATTTTTTCATAATCAAAGGACATCTTAGGCAATCCTATAACTAGATCCTTTCTAGCTAACTTCGAAAGTACATGCATGCTAGCATGTCCTAGTCTTCTATGCCATAACCAAGATTCCTTTTCTTTGTCTACCATTAGGCATATGTTTTCATTCTTAAGTTCATTAAGATAGACAATGTATATATTACCTTGTCTATGGCCTAAGAAGAGAACTCTATTTGACTTAGGATCTACAACATGACATTTCATACAATCAAAAGTTACTTTGTAACCTTTGTCACAAAGTTGACTTATGCTTAGTAAGTTATGCTTTAGACCCCTAACAAGTAATACTTTTTCTAATGAAAAATAGTCATTACCTATTGAGCCACTTCCTTCAACTTGGCATTTGGAGTTGTCCCCAAATGTGACTTCTCCACCAACCTTTGGTTTAAAAGAGTTGAAGTGGCTTCTATCACCCGTCATGTGCCTTGAGCATCCACTATCTAAGTACCAAGCTTCCTTTATCTTAGCTTTGTGGCACTGCTCAATCACCTACAAAAAGATTCAAACTCAAGTCTTAGGTACCCAAATTCTCTTGGGTCCTTTGAGGTTAGTGAATGCAATTCTTGATCCCTTTGGGATCCATTTTGCTAATGCATTACAATCCTTTGAGTTAATGACTTCTTTTGGAACCCATATCCTTTTTACTATTTTTCCTTTAAGAGTGGTCATCTTCATATTGCAATTATGTGATGCATGTCCCTTTCTATCACAATATGAGCAAATAATTGAAGGTTTATGCAAACTCTTTCTAGCAATGAAGCTCTTGAGATGAGTCTCTCTACTTTCTCCATTATATCTTAACCCATTTTTTTCAAAGAATGCCCTTTGGGTTTCTAGCATGTTATCTAGCTTTTGTTGCCCCATATAAAACCTATTAAAGGAATTATGTAAATTACTATTCTTCTCTTTTAGATCACAAATTTCAAGATTAGTAATTTCTAGTTTCTTTCCACATTCTAATTTGTAAGACCCCGTATATGTATAATGGTAATGTGTATAATTGGATCAAATAATATGAATGGACTTGTAATGTAAAGTATGATTGATGTAAGTCCATGGATTCAATGTATGTATGTGTAATATGAATTGTAACGTACATACAAGTTTCATTGAGTATGAATATGAAGAAATGAGTTCCGGCAAGAGATGGATATGATTGAAACTCAAAATGAGTAGTGTGGTAAAATGGAATGGAGTTAAGCTTCCATTCGGTTCTATGTAGCATACCTTGGGACATACAATGAATGCACACAAGTTTCAATGTGCATAAGGTATGAATGGATGTCATTTTCAAGTTATAAAGGTGGATGGATGAGAAAATGGCCATGGCAATAGATTAAGGGTGTGTTGGTATGAGTTGCAGTAAGGAAACTGCAGGAAATCTGGAAAACATGAGGGCCAGATCGATCTCATAGGATGAGAGATCGATCTGGGAGAGCCAGAATGCTCTTATTTGGGCGAAAGAATAGAGCATATCGATCTCCAATGGAGCCAGATCGATCTCCTTAGCTCTCTGTTTGGGACCAGATCGATCTCATGCTTAGACAGATCGATCTCATGCTTCAACAGATCGATCTGATTGCTTCGACAGATCGATCTCAGACTTAAAAATGTCGTGAAAAAGAGGGATTTTAAGGGACCAGATCGATCTCCTCTTGGACCAGATCGATCTCCTCAAGCCATTTCTATATAAGGAAAGCTGAAAATCTGAAAATCTCGAAAAAACACTTAACCTTACAATTTCAACCCCAAAAACCTAACTTTCCCTCTCTAAAATCAGCCATTTTCAGTGAGATTTGGAGAGAGATCATTAGAGGCAAAGTTGTTCCTATCAAAGAGAAGAACAACATAGTGAGAGGGCATTTTCCCATTCTTGGAATTGAAGGAGTTAAGGGCATTACCAATTGGAGCAAGAAGAGAAATCATATTGGTAAGATTCTGACACTCCAATCCAAATGCATTAGCTATTTAATTGATTTTGGAGTTGATTGATATGAGTATTGATGTATAAACTACCTAGGAATGTAGTGGAATTGGTGTGACCTAGAAATCTAAAATGGGTATAATGTGAGGATATGTGGGATTGAATGAGCTTATGGTTTATGGCATGCTAAAGTTGTTATTGGGGTAATGTTTATGATTTTAGATGGTTAGATGGAATTACATGGTGAGTTGGAGGAATTGTGAAAATGGATATGTATATGATTGATAAATGCCATAGTGAGGGAATTCATGGAATATGAACACTATGAGCTTAAGGTCGATTTAACATCGATTTTGAATAAGATAATAGGCCTAAGAAGATCCATAGACTCGAGTTATGGGTAAAGTGATGAAACGAGGCCATATAAACGTTAATAGAGGCTATAGGTTAAATTGACTGTAGCAAGCACAAGGGTTGCATTGTATGGATCGAATATAATGCGGGATACGATTTTTGTGCAGTCCCAAAGAGTTCGTTGAAGACGAACCGAACCGTACGAGTAAGCAGCTTAAGGAAGTGGAATCACGCATCGCGATTCCAGGTAAGGGAATTTTGTGAGTATATAGAGGTAGCTGCTCGTACTTTGAACTTGTGGGTGAATATTGGGTGTTGTATGAAATGCATGAATTGCTCAAATAAATGATTGATGGTATTCGTGAATGATGATGAGTATATGCGTGGTTTTGGATTTGAAGTGGATCTTATGAAATGGGATAGTAAGGCTAATAATTGCATAAATCTAATGTTTTGATGTTTTTCCAAAACGAATTGCTTGGTTTTAAGCAAGTTGTAGATAGGTCGGCTAGTATTGTATTGTTGTTGTGGAAAAGCATTTGTGAGTGCTAAACCCGAATTGTCGGGATTGATAAATTGTATATGAGCCGCCTATCACATTTGTATGACATAAATCGCGCTAGAGCCTCGCTCGCGCTGGATTTCTATGTTTTCATTTGTATGAAACGTGCTGGAGCCTAGCTCGCACCTTGATTTGGAAACTATAATGATATTTATAAACCGTACTGGAGCTTCTGCTCGTACGTGGATTTTGAGTGGTTGTCTTATGAGTATAACCGTACTAGAGCTACGCTCGTACGCGCCTCTTTATGAGAAGATGCTTGAGTCGTGCTAGAGCTTTGCTCGCACAAGTTTACACAATGGGATACGTATAAGGTTGTGAAAGTGGGTAAGATCCTTAAGCCTTACATCCTTAAGCCGACATCTTTAAGCCCAAAGAGGCGGGGAGGCTCTCTTACGGTGGGATCCTTAAGCTAACATCCTTAAGCCTTGGAGGGGCGGGGAGGCTCTGTTAGGCAGGGAGGCTCTCCTACATGGGTATAGTAAGATCCTTAAGCCTTACATCCTTAAGCCAACATCCTTAAGCCCAAAGAGGCGGGGAGGCTCTGTTAGGCGGGGAGGCTCTGTTCGGTGGGGAGGCTCTCTTACGGAAGGATCCTTAAGCCCTACATCCTTAAGCTAACATCCTTAAGCCCGAGGAGGCAGGGAGGCTCTGTTAAGCGGGGAGGCTCTGTTCGGCAGGGAGGCTCTCCTTCACGGAATATGGAAAACTCTTGGTATGGGGTAGATAAGACCTAGGAATGGCACCCCCAATCACGATATGAGTTTGCGGAGTACGCTGTACCGTGTATATCACATGGAGTACGATGTACTGCACGATGGTTATGTGATGAGAAAGTCTGGCGAGGGATAATCCATCTTCGTGCCAGCATGATACCCCGCACACCTGGATGCGTGTGGTCTGGGATGATTTACGATGTAATGGTCCACATAGGTACTTTTGATATAGTGACCTAGTTTTTATACACATGCGTGAATTGTGAAATGATTGTGATTGTGAGTTGATTTGGTGGTAATTATGTGTTGAGAAAGGGGTTTATGTTGTTGGTTTAAAAAGGAAGTTTCTCAAAGAATTGCCCTTTTATGAATTTAAATGAGATTGAGCATGAGATGATTTATACATGATGTTTCTACCATGTTTTATATGCCAATGCACATGATTTTGATACATGATATATATGTATATTCACATGGCATAGTTTTATTTCTCATGCTCCTACTATAAATGATTTATGCATAACACTATCAGCATGTAGATAGAATAGTTATCTACCATGCTTGCATTATTGCCTTACTGAGCGTGTGGTTGCTCATCCCACTCTATTTTCCCCCCTACAGAGCGTGCATAGTAGCCCAGTGAGGACTGAGGCGTATTATTTTGGACTCCGCTGCATCTCCATCGCTAAAAGGTATATACACAGTGATTCTTTTTGTATCTAAACAATGTAAAAGCACAGTATTCTTTTGAGTTGTACTTATGGGGGATGTAGATGTCAGTAAAACATGTATTCGTATAAGTACACGATTAAATGCACATGTATGACATCGTTTTAATTAATTGAGAATGAATGAGATGTGGTGTTTATTATTGACTCACAGCCCAACAGTGTGTGGTGAGTTTAGTTCACGACTGGGTAAGGTAACAGTAAAACGCGAAAAATTTTCAGTGATTTTCGGTTAAAGAGAATGAAATTGGGTCGTGACAGAGATTGGTATCAGAGCTATGTTGGCCTGATGCGAGTCATTAATAAAACGTAGGAAAGTACATCCCTATAGTACTGTGCTTTTATTTAGATATAACTGTGTATACGGTGATGGATTGAGCTTAATGAATTATTATAATACATGAAGTTAGGCACTATACCAGTTACACGCAAAGGTAGAGGGGTGAGAGCACGTGCTAGAGGCCGTAGAGGTAGGCCTGAGAGCTGTGCGGAGCCACAGACTGAGCAGGCTCCACAGAACCCTACTGAGAGAGCAGGTGATACTGTGGCTCGCTTCGCTAGGTTGGAGCAGAGTATTGAGAGTTTGGTGGAGATAGTCACGCAGGCATTGGGTGCCGGTGACAGACAAGGTCCCGCGGCACAGCCTACTACTGAACAGGCAGCTGCAGAGGGGGAGAGACCTCAGACTGCTGAGACAGCCACAGTTACACCACCTCCAGCCCAGGATACAGATTCTCCTATCGCTCCACAGCAGAGCGGTAGTGATGTGGGTTATGACTGCGACTTGAGCAGGTTGCGAGAGTTTCAAGCGCTGAAACCCCCAGTGTTTAGAGGGGTGAAGGACCTAGTGGTTACGGAGGATTGGGTGTATGAGATGAAGAAACTATATAGGTTTTTCCGATGCACTTCAACTGAGAAGGTAGCCTTTGCCGTGTTTATGTTAAAAGGCGAGGCCGAGCATTGGTGGAGATCCACTGAGGCTATTTTGAGGGCCAGACACTCTGAGATCTCATGGGAGATATTTCTAGAGGCCTTCAGGAGACAATACATCCAGCTACCGCACAGAGGAAACTGCGGATGGAATTTATGAATTTGGTTCAGGGGAACCATACTGTGGACGAGTATGAGTCCAAGTTTATGTCATTGGGGAGATATGACCCTGACACGATGGGTAGTGAGACCCGAAAGATTCAGAAGTTCATGGATGGATTGAGATTGGCCATCCGGACTAAGCTAGCTCCCTTCGACATTGTGACTTATGAGGAGGCTGTACATAAGGCTCAGTTGTGTGAGCAAGACTTTGAGCGAAATGCCTCCGAGTTTGGGAGAGTCAGTGTTAGAAAGGACAGAGATCGGAAGAGATCCGGGTTTGGAAGAGTGGCCAAGAGAGGCTGCCAAAGGTTTTTCGAGAAGAGGCCTAAGATCGAGGAGGTGCAGGAGAGAGCTGCTAGACCTCCCGTATACCCAGCCTTGACTGCGCCAAGGGGCATGACTATTGGAGGACCACGGCCTACTACTGATCAGTGTAGGAGATGTGGGAGATTTCATGGGAATAGGCCCTGTCTGATGACCCCTATGGTGTGTTTTAGGTGCGAGAGACAAAGACATATGGCTAAGTATTATCCCGAGAAGATGGAGATTGCCCCACAGAAGGGCAAGAGCCTGAGGGAGCTCCAGTTGAGACAGCAGCCCCGAGGAGGAGGGCTACAGCTGAGGAAAAAGGGAAACAGGCTGCGGGTGTGAGCAGAGGAAGAGTACATGCACTGGATCAGGACACCGCGGATGCTTCGACGGATGTGATTAAAGGTACCATCCGAATCTTTGATTTAGAAGCATTGGTATTATTTGATCCTGGTGCCACGCATTCTTTCATATCACCTTCCTTTGCACATAAATTGTTGAAATATGTGAAGCCAACATTGTTGGATAAAATGTTGATGATTTCCACACGCATGAATGATAGTCAATTAACGGAGTATGTATGTAGAGATTGTAAATTAAAGATAGAGGGGAAGGAAATGATAGCCAATCTGATTTTATTGAATATGAATGATTTTGATGTAATTTTGGGAATGGATTGGTTGGCTACCAATCGTGTTGTGATGGATTGTCATGTCAAAACATTGATGTTTTCAGGATTAGACAATCTTATTGTAAACTTTGATGAAAAGAAATGATATGAAACTAGCATGTTTGTTGTAAATAAAGAGGCATGATTTTAAATGCATATTGCTTGAGAGATAAATTATTTGTTTATGATAAATATTGAATGTGGAGTGATGGTTTATGTTACTAACGGTGGAGAGGATATTGTGAAGGGTTCATTGCCTATGTGGTCGATATAGATGAGGCACACCCGGAATTGAAGGACATACCCGTAATTACGGATTACCCTGATGTCTTTTCGGATGAATTACCAGGACTACCACCTGAAAGGGAAATGGAATTTTGCATTGAGTTAGTGCCTGGTACAGAGCCAATATCGAAACCACCCTATAGAATGGCTCCGATAGAATTGGAAGAGCTGAAGAAACAGCTGCAAGAGTTGTTGGAGAAGGGGTTTATTAGACCGAGTGTCTCACCTTGGGGAGCACCGGTTCTATTTGTAAGGAAGAAGGATGGAAGCCTCCGACTGTGTATAGATTACCGGTTGTTGAATAAGGCCACCATTAAGAACAAGTACCCCCTTCCAAGAATCGATGATTTGTTGGATCAGCTCCAGGGAGCCGAAGTATTTTCTAAGATAGATCTGCGGTCAGGGTACCATCAGTTGAGGATCAGGAGTGGAGATGTACCTAAGACAGCATTTCGTACCTGTTATGGCCACTACGAGTTTTTGGTGATGCCATTCGGATTGACGAATGCTCCCGCAGCATTTATGGCATTGATGAATGATATATTCAAGCCATACCTGGACAAGTTTGTGATAGTGTTCATAGATGATATTTTGGTGTATTCCAAGTCCAGGGAAGATCATGAGGAGCACTTGAGGATAGTTCTGCAGACCCTCCTAGAGAAAGAATTGTATGCCAAACTCAGCAAGTGTAACTTTTGGTTGGAACAGATCTCATTTCTGGGGCATGTTGTGTCAAAGGATGGGGTATAGGTGGATCCATCCAAGATAGAGGCAGTTGTGCAGTGGGAACAGCCCAAGACAGTAACTGAGATCAGAAGTTTCCTGGGATTGGCAGGATATTATCGGAGATTTGTAGAGGGTTGCTCCAGACTAGCTGCTCCGTTGACACGCCTCACGAGTAAGGATGTTAAGTTTGTATGGGATGAGTCATGTGAGAGGAGTTTCGAGGAGCTTAAGCGTCGATTGACGACTGCTCCAGTTCTCACCATTCCTACCAGCTCAGGAGGATTCTCGGTGTATACGGATGCATCACACCAGGGACTGGGCTGTGTGCTTATGCAGGATGGGAAGGTAGTTGCCTATGGATCTAGACAATTGAAAGATCATGAGAGGAACTACCCGACACATGATTTGGAGTTGGCGGCTGTAGTATTTGCATTGAAAATATGGCGCCACTATCTCTATGGTGAGAAATTTCAGGTGTTCACAGATCATAAGAGCCTTAAGTACCTGTTCTCGCAGAAAGAGCTGAATATGAGATAGAGGAGATGGCTCGAACTCCTGAAGGACTATGATTGTGAAATCATGTACCATCCAGGTAAGGCAAATGTAGTTGCCGATGCTTTGAGTAGAAAGAGCCTTGGGTTGGTGTCTTATATGATGATACGGGAACATGAATTGTTAGAACACTTTGCGAACCTCAGTTTAGATGTAACCCCACCTGGATCGGAGAGACTTGAGATCATGGCTAGTTTGAGACTAGAGCCAGAGTTGATTGGCCATATTCGGCAAGCCCAGCAGAGCGATCGACGGTGTATCGATTGGCTGAGGCAGATACAGACAGGTGTGGGTATTGATTTTGAGCAGAGTGCTGATGGCTTATTGAGGTTCAGAGGCAGAGTATGCGTTCCCAGGGATCCTGAGATCAGGAGAACGATTTTATCAGAGGCTCACTCATCGAAGTATACGATACATCCGGGAAGTACCAAGATGTATCAAAACCTTCGGAAGGTTTATTGGTGGTCTGGAATAAAGAGAGACATTGCTGAATATGTCGCTAAGTGTCTCGTTTGTCAGCAAGTGAAGGTAGAGCATCAGAAGCCTGCAGGATTATTGCAGCCTCTACCGATACCGACTTGGAAATGGGAGCATGTCACCATGGATTATGTGATGGGGTTGCCGAGGACCCGTAGAGGTCATGATGCCATATGGGTTATTGTGGACCGGTTGACTAAGTCCGCCCATTTCTTGGCTATGAGAGCTACCGATACACTGAGTCAGTTGGCGAACCTATATATTCGAGAGATAGTACGGCTACATGGTGTACCAGTGAGCGTTGTTTCTGATAGGGATGCCCGTTTCACTTCCCATTTTTGGGAACATTTTCAGGAAGCGCTGGGGACCCGACTGAGTTTTAGCACCGCTTTTCATCCTCAGACAGATGGGCAGTCAGAGAGGACTATACAGACCCTCGAGGATATGTTGAGAGCGTGTGTGCTGGATTTTAGAGGCTCCTGGGATGACCACCTGCAGTTAGCCGAGTTCGCTTATAATAATAGCTACCATGCTAGTATCGGGATGGCACCCTATGAGGCATTGTACGGACGTAGATGCCGTTCCCCTATTGGATGGGAAGAGGTCGGTGACAGATAAATTTTTGCTCCGGACTTAGTGCAGCAGGCATCTGAGGACGTCCAGTTGATATGTCAGAGATTACAGACAGCTCAGAGCCGACAAAAGAGTTATGCTGACAAGAGACGAAGACCACTGGAGTTTGATGAGGGTGAGTCGGTGTTTCTGAGGGTATCACCATCGAAGGGTATTATGAGATTTGGTAAGAAGGGCAAGCTGAGCCCTAGATATATCGGACCCTTCGAGATTTTGGAGAGAGTGGGAGATAAGGCGTATAGGTTGGCATTGCCACCGGATTTGGCGAATGTCCACAACGTCTTCCACGTCTCGATGCTTCGAAAGTATCACCCGAACCCGGCACACGTGATAAGATATGAGCCGTTGGAGCTCCATGAGAGTATGACGTATGTTGAGAAGCCGGTTCGGATATTGGACAGGAAAGAGAAAGTGTTACGGAATAAGACAATTCCCTTGGTGAAAGTTCTTTGGCAACACCACAAGGCGGAAGAGGCCACGTGGGAATTGGAGAACTTGATACGGGAAAAGTACCCCCAACTTTTTGAAGAGTGACTTAGTTCTAATTTGGAGGACCAAATTCCTTGAAGGAGGGGAGAATGTAAGACCCCGTATATGTATAATGGTAATGTGTATAATTGGATCAAATAATATGAATGGACTTGTAATGTAAAGTATGATTGATGTAAGTCCATGGATTCAATGTATGTATGTGTAATATGAATTGTAACGTACATACAAGTTTCATTGAGTATGAATATGAAGAAATGAGTTCCGGCAAGAGATGGATATGATTGAAACTCGAAATGAGTAGTGTGGTAAAATGGAATGGAGTTAAGCTTCCATTCGGTTCTATGTAGCATACCTTGGGACATACAATGAATGCACACAAGTTTCAATGTGCATAAGGTATGAATGGATGCCATTTTCAAGTTATAAAGGTGGATGGATGAGAAAATGGCCATAGCAATAGATTAAGGGTGTGTTGGTATGAGTTGCAGCAAGGAAACTGCAGGAAATCTGGAAAACATGAGGGCCAGATCGATCTCATAGGATGAGAGATCGATCTGGGAGAGCCAGAATGCTCTTATTTGGGCGAAAGAATAGAGCAGATCGATCTCCAATGGAGCCAGATCGATCTCCTTAGCTCTCTGTTTGGGACCAGATCGATCTCATGCTTAGACAGATCGATCTCATGCTTCAACAGATCGATCTGATTGCTTCGACAGATCGATCTCAGACTTAAAAATGCCGTGAAAAAGAGGGATTTTAAGGGACCAGATCGATCTCCTCTTGGACCAGATCGATCTCCTCAAGCCATTTCTATATAAGGAAAGCTGAAAATCTGAAAATCTCGAAAAAACACTTAACCTTACAATTTCAACCCCAAAAACCTAACTTTCCCTCTCTAAAATCAGCCATTTTCAGTGAGATTTGGAGAGAGATCATTAGAGGCAAAGTTGTTCCTATCAAAGAGAAGAACAACATAGTGAGAGGGCATTTTCCCATTCTTGGAATTGAAGGAGTTAAGGGCATTACCAATTGGAGCAAGAAGAGAAATCATATTGGTAAGATTCTGACACTCCAATCCAAATGCATTAGCTATTTAATTGATTTTGGAGTTGATTGATATGAGTATTGATGTATAAACTACCTAGGAATGTAGTGGAATTGGTGTGACCTAGAAATCTAAAATGGGTATAATGTGAGGATATGTGGGATTGAATGAGCTTATGGTTTATGGCATGCTAAAGTTGTTATTGGGGTAATGTTTATGATTTTAGATGGTTAGATGGAATTACATGGTGAGTTGGAGGAATTGTGAAAATGGATATGTATATGATTGATAAATGCCATAGTGAGGGAATTCATGGAATATGAACACTATGAGCTTAAGGTCGATTTAACATCGATTTTGAATAAGATAATAGGCCTAAGAAGATCCATAGACTCGAGTTATGGGTAAAGTGATGAAACGAGGCCATATAAACGTTAATAGAGGCTATAGGTTAAATTGACTATAGCAAGCACAAGGGTTGCATTGTATGGATCGAATATAATGCGGGATACGATTTTTGTGCAGTCCCGAAGAGTTCGTTGAAGACGAACCGAACCGTACGAGTAAGCAGCTTAAGGAAGTGGAATCACGCATCGCGATTCCAGGTAAGGGAATTTTGTGAGTATATAGAGGTAGCTGCTCGTACTTTGAACTTGTGGGTGAATATTGGGTGTTGTATGAAATGCATGAATTGCTCAAATAAATGATTGATGGTATTCGTGAATGATGATGAGTATATGCGTGGTTTTGGATTTGAAGTGGATTTTATGAAATGGGATAGTAAGGCTAATAATTGCATAAATCTAATATTTTGATGTTTTTCCAAAACGAATTGCTTGGTTTTAAGCAAGCTTATAGATAGGTCGGCTAGTATTGTATTGTTGTTGTGGAAAAGCATTTGTGAGTGCTAAACCCGAATTGCCGGGATTGATAAATTGTATATGAGCCGCCTATCACATTTGTATGACATAAATCGCGCTAGAGCCTCGCTCGCGCTGGATTTCTATGTTTTCATTTGTATGAAACGTGCTGGAGCCTAGCTCGCACCTTGATTTGGAAACTATAATGATATTTATAAACCGTACTGGAGCTTCTGCTCGTACGTGGATTTTGAGTGGTTGTCTTATGAGTATAACCGTACTAGAGCTACGCTCGTACGCGCCTCTTTATGAGAAGATGCTTGAGTCGTGCTAGAGCTTTGCTCGCACAAGTTTACACAATGGGATACGTATAAGGTTGTGAAAGTGGGTAAGATCCTTAAGCCTTACATCCTTAAGCCGACATCCTTAAGCCCAAAGAGGCGGGGGGGCTCTGTTAGGCGGGGAGGCTCTGTTTGGTGGGGAGGCTCTCTTACGGTGGGATCCTTAAGCCAACATCCTTAAGCCCTGGAGGGGCGGGGAGGCTCTGTTAGGCAGGGAGGCTCTCCTACATGGGTATAGTAAGATCCTTAAGCCTTACATCCTTAAGCCAACATCCTTAAGCCCAAAGAGGCGGGGAGGCTATGTTAGGCGGGGAGGCTCTGTTCGGTGGGGAGGCTCTCTTACGGAAGGATCCTTAAGCCCTACATCCTTAAGCTAACATCCTTAAGCCCGAGGAGGCAGGGAGGCTCTGTTAAGCGGGGAGGCTCTGTTCGGCAGGGAGGCTCTCCTTCACGGAATATGGAAAACTCTTGGTATGGGGTAGATAAGACCTAGGAATGGCACCCCCAATCACGATATGGGTTTGCTGAGTTCGCTGTACCGTGTATATCACATGGAGTATGATGTACCGCACGATGGTTATGTGATGAGAAAGTCTGGCGAGGGATAATCCATCTTCGTGCCAGCATGATACCCCGCACACCTGGATGCGTGTGGTCTGGGATGATTTACGATGTAATGGTCCACATAGGCACTTTTGATATAGTGACCTAGTTTTTATACACATGCGTGAATTGTGAAATGATTGTGATTGTGAGTTGATTTGGTGGTAATTATGTGTTGAGAAAGGGGTTTATGTTGTTGGTTTAAAAAGGAAGTTTCTCAAAGAATTGCCCTTTTATGAATTTAAATGAGATTGAGCATGAGATGATTTATACATGATGTTTCTAACATGTTTTATATGCCAATGCACATGATTTTGATACATGATATATATGTATATTCACATGGCATAGTTTTATTCCTCATGCTCCTACTATAAATGATTTATGCATAACACTATCAGCATGTAGATAGAATAGTTATCTACCATGCTTGCATTATTGCCTTACTGAGCGTGTGGTTGCTCATCCCACTCTATTTTCCCCCCTACAGAGCGTGCATAGTAGCCCAGTGAGGACTGAGGCGTATTATTTTGGACTCCGCTGCATCTCCATCGCTAAAAGGTATATACACAGTGATTCTTTTTGTATCTAAACAATGTAAAAGCACAGTATTCTTTTGAGTTGTACTTATGGGGGATGTAGATGTCAGTAAAACATGTATTCGTATAAGTACACGATTAAATGCACATGCATGACATCGTTTTAATTAATTGAGAATGAATGAGATGTGGTGTTTATTATTGACTCACAGCCTAACAGTGTGTGGTGAGTTTAGTTCACGACCGGGTAAGGTAACAGTAAAACACGAAAAATTTTCAGTGATTTTCGGTTAAAGAGAATGAAATTGGGTCGTGACATAATTTGTCCTCTAGAATTAACTCATTTTCTTTCTTCAATTTAGATATTATTTTCTTATATTTCATGCTCATGCATTCATATTCCAATGCAAGATCATCAAATGCATCTTGCAATTCATCAAAAGAATATTCATTGAGGTTTGAAGTTACCTTTTCATCCTCAATTGCCATGAAGCACAAGTTGGCAATGTCCTCATTTGAGTCATAATTGGAGCAGTCACTATCGCTCCATGTTGCCACCATTGCCTTATTTTTGTGGAACCTATCATTGGACCTTTTAAGAAGAGGGCAGTTAAATTTTATGTGTCCTGGTTTTTTACATTCATAGCACACAATTGTATCTTTTCTTCCTACCTCTTCTTAATCTCTCTTATTGTTTCTCCTATTACTACCACTAGCTCTCATTCTCATGAACTTGTTAAATCTTTTGGCAAACATTGCCATCTCAAGATCCTCTTCACTACCACTTTCATTCTTAATCTCCTCTTGAGCAGTAGATTTTAGAGCAACTCCCACTTTCTTGGGTGGCTCTTCATTTCTTCTCAACTTCATCTCATAAGTGAGTAGTGATCCTATTAATTCATCTAAAGACAATGTGTGAGGATCCTTAGATTCCTCAATTGCAGTCACTTTAGCTTCCCATGATTTAGGTAAGCTATTTAATATTTTCTTGACCATTTCAATATTAGAGTATATTTTTCCTAAGGACTTTAATCCATTAATTACATCCGTGAATCTAGTGAACATATCACTAATTGATTCTCCTTCCTTCATCCTAAAAATCTCATAGTCATGTGTGAGCATTCCTACCTTAGTCTCCTTCACTTGGGTTGTACCCTCATGAGTTATTGCCAATTTGTCCCAAATTTGTTTGGCATTGTCACAACCGGAGACTCTATTGTATTCATTTGGACCTAAGGCACAAAATAATGTGTGCATAGCCTTAGCATTTAGCTGAGCACATTTAATATCATTTGAATCTCATTCATCTTCTTCTTTAGGGATATCTCTTCCCTCTATTCTCTTTGTAGGGATTTGAGGTCCTTTAATTATAATCCTCCACACCTCATAATCATTTGCTTGAATGAATAACATCATCCTAGCTTCCAATAAGCATAATTTCTCCATTGAACATAGGAGGTCTAACCGTAGAGTGCCCCTCTCCTACCAAACTAGTTGCTACATTGTTGTGAGCCATTTGATCGTTTCTAACTCTTAGGAAGTTGTTCCTATGTGATTAAAGAGTCCTAGCTCTGATACCAATTGTTGGATCTACCGAGAGGGGGGGTAAATCGGTTTTCTAATGTTAATGGTAAATTTTAAATTAATCCTAATTTAATCAGCAAATGATAATAAGCAATACAATGAAATTAAACAAATTAAAACAAGATAGGGAAGAGAGAAACAAACACAATCGTTTATAGAGGTTCGGCCAATCTCTTGCCTACGTCCTCTCTCATTGACCTTCTTGTTAAGTGCTTTCTTTCTCTCCTTCAACAGAAATTACAATGTTCCTTTTTCAGGTTAAGGAATAACCTCTCTACCCTTTGCAATACAAAGAAGTATTCACCCTTTTACAATGTTTTTCTCACTGAGGAACAATCCTCTTCTCTTTTGAGGTAAGGATGAATACAATGTCAAGCTTTAATGTGGGTAGGACAATTACAGCTTTTGCACTTAAGCTTATACAACAAACTCAATAAATGAGGAATGAAGACACAAGGAATGAAAGAATTAAACTCTTGAGAATGTAAGAAAAATGTGCAGCAAATGGTCTCTCTTCTCATTGTCTTCAATGCTTGGTTAAATACTGAAGGATTGGTAGTTGGAGCATTAAATGCTATTTTTCCCATTGAGATTTTTGCAGAACTAGCCGTTGGGTACCTCCAGTAGAATGTCAGATCGATCTGCCATCTTGGCCAGATCGATCTCTTAGTTATAAATCCTGCAAGATCAAAGCAAAATAACACAAGGAGATCGATCTCATATGTGGCAGATCGATCTCATGATTTGAAAATATTAGAGGAGATCGATTTGTCGAATAGGCAGATCGATCTTCCAATCTCTCTGTTTGAGGTAAGATCGATCTATAGATCGATCTGCCAAGTAATCTCGTAGTGAAGAGATCGATCTCTTATTACCCCAGATCGATCTCCTTAGCTCTCTGACTTTGAGAAGATCGATCTCTTCCTATACCAGATCGATCTCATGAGCTCTCTGTTTGAGTATAGATCGATCTCACAGATCGATCTACTGTCTTTACTTTAGGGGAGATCGATCTCTTCCTAGATCAGATCGATCTCCTCAACTCCAGTATTAGGCAGATCGATCTCATAACCCTTAGAGATCGATCTCAATCTGCCTTAATACCTTTGTATAGGTGCACAGCTTAGCAGATCGATCTCATGTCTTTATGAGATCGATCTCTCATCCAAGAAATCCCATGAGATCGATCTCTCATAACCCAGATCGATCTCTCATCTACAGAAACTCAAGTTCTGGTACTGATAACCTCTAAACATATTTTTATATCATCTTTATATTATTGAATTTACTTGTTTTGTCATTTCAAAATATATTATCACAACAACTTCTACCATAGAATTGGAGCATGACTTCGAAGACCACAGATCTGGGGAGCGGCAGAGACAGAATAGTCATGACCTCCAAGACTATGTTGAAGGTACAAGGTCGAATTACGGAATGGGAGGTGCAGGAAGAAAGGATACAGTGCAGGCTCTTAGAGGAAGGGAAGCTGTGAATGAGGAGGAGATCTTTAGCCGGGGAGCAGACCGTGTGCAAAATCTCTAGAACAGAGGAAGAAGGGGTGCTTACTACTCAGACTCTTCTAGTGCCAAAGAGAGGGGAGCACACTCAACTCGAAGGTCAAAAAATGTTGAGAAAGTTGTTGAGAGGATTATAGAAAGGAAGAAGTTAGTATCTCCCGACGACAGTCAGAGAAGGAGAGTCCCTTTCAGTCCGGAGATTATGGACAAACCATTGTCAAAGAAGTTCAAGATGCCTTCTATGGCTACTTATGTCGGCAAAGCAGACCCATACAACCATATACAGAGTTATGTGTCCCTCATGTTGCTCCATGGATGGGAAGATGAAATCATGTGTAGAGCCTTCTCACTTACACTGTCAGGGCATGCTCTAAAATGGTTTAATGGGTTAAACGAGGGTTCTATCTCATCCTTCGACCAATAACGAAGTGAATTTTTGAGAGCCTTCATGATCAACAGCCAGCGGAAGAAGGATGCTACTTATTTGCTCACCCTTAAACAAGGGAACAAAGAATTATTGAAGAACTATGTAGATCGTTTCTGAGATTCAACCTTAGAGGTGAAAGATTTACCAGTGGGAGTAGCCATGGCTGCAATGCTGCAAGGGACGAAATCCGAGAAGCTGAAAGAATCCCTTTCCCTTGATCAGCCAGCGACACTTTCTGATTTGTTTGCTTGAGCAAATAAATATGTGGCTCAAGAAGAAGTAATAAAGATGGTACAGTCCTGAGAGGCAAGGGAAGGAAGAAAAAGGGAGATAGATGTACCTGAAAGAAGCTCTTCGAGACCCGTCGGATTAGACAAGGCTCCTAGGCTCAGGTATGAAAACTATACCAGACTAAGTGAGCCCTGCACTGTAATACTTATCGCCATTGAAGGGACTGGACTGTTGGATTTCTATAAAAAGAATATTGGAGATTTGGGTTGAAATCTTGATGCTTATTGTGAATTTCATACCGTTTATGGTCACCCTACTGAAAGATGCAGAGATTTGATGGATCAGTTAGAGAGGTTAGCTAGAGATGGGAAAATTAACTGCTTCCTGTAGAGAAGTGAAAGGCCCCGTTATCCTCCGCGAGATCGAAGGAATGATCGTCTGCGGAATATACAAAATCATGATAGCGGGAGAAATAGGCCAAGAAATGAAGTAACTAGGCCTGACCCCCGAGATAACTGACTGGATAATGAACCCATCGGCCTGGCTATAAATGTTATTGTAGGGGGAGAATCGATGGCAGGAAGTTCCTCTGCCTTCCGTAAAAGTTACGCGAGACAAGCGTATCAAATTCATGTTGTAATGGAGGAAAAGGCAGATGAAGAACCCATTGTGTTCACTCCGGCAGACAGGGGTGATATCATCATGCCTCATGATGACCTAATGGTAATATCAGCGGTGGTGACAAAACATCCAGTGAGCAGAATCCTAGTCGACAATGAAAGTTCGGCAAACTTAATCTATTGGAATTGCTTTGAGAAAATAAATGTATCCAATGATAGATTAAGACCCATTGTAACGCCATTGTATGGATTTACTGGCGAGAAGGTGAAGGTCGCCGAGTCTATAGAGTTGTCTGTGACTCTTGGGGAAAGTCCAAAGGATGTGACTCGACAGGTATTGTTCATGGTTGTAAGGTCGACCTCGGTTGCTTACAATATGATCTTGGGAATGCCTGTATTAAATGATATGAGGGCAGTGATATCTTCTTGCTAGTTACTAATGAAGTTCCCTACTCCCAACGGAGTCGGGCAAGTACGAGGAAATCAAAAAAGGGCTCGCACATGTTATATTGCCTCTACTACTTGCAAAGGAGTACAGAGAAAGGAGACTTTGTATATAGATGACCCTCCTAAGCCTCAGCCTGTTGAGGAAACAAAAGCCATTAAGGTAGTTAAGGCAGATGAAGAGAAGAGGGCATTCATAGGGACTCAACTGGATGAACAAACAAGAAGGGAGATAGCAGAATACCTACACAGAAACTCGGATATTTTTGCTTGGACCCCGGCTGATATGCCCGGGCTTAATCCAAAAGTGATTTACCATAGGCTTAATGTTTCACCCAGACATAAGTCTGTTAAACAAAAAAAAAGAAATTTTACCCCGAAAAGAAAAAAGGCGATCACTGAAGAAGTTAATAAACTCTTAGAAATCGGGTTTATTAGAGAGGTCTATTACCCTGAGTGGTTGGCCAATGTAGTAATGGTGAAGAAATCTAATGGGAAATGACGAATGTGTGTGGATTTCACTGATTTGAATAAAACTTGCCACAAAGATTCGTACCCTCTGCCCCGAATTGATAGGCTCATGAATGAAACGTCTAGGTATAAACTCCTCAGTTTTTTAGATGTTTTCTCCGGGTATCATCAAATTATGCTTCACCCAGAAGATGAAGAGAAGACTTCTTTTATAACCGACGATGGAAGATACTGTTATCGGGTAATGCCATTCGGTTTAAAGAACACTGAAGCCACATATCAGCGAATGGTGAACAAAGTATTCAAAGATCTTCTGGGAAATACTATAGAAGTTTATGTGGATGATATGATTATCAAAAGCAGAGCAGGAGAGTCTCATGCTCATTAGATGTCCAGAGTGTTTGATGTATTGAGGGAATTCAATATGAAACTAAATCCCAACAAATGCTCATTCGGAGTTAGGTCAGGGAAGTTCTTGGGTTTCATGATCACCAACAGGGGCATTAAGGTAAACCCAAAAAAGGTACAGGCGATTGTAAATATGAAGCCACCAACCACAGTGAGAGAAGTCCAAAGATTGGCAGGCAGAATAGTAGCTCTGAACCATTTCTTATCAAAATCTGCAGAAAGGAGCTTGCCGTTCTTCAAAACTCTACGAGGCAGAAGAAATTTTGAGTGGACAGATGATTTTCAAAGAGCTTTTGAAGACTTGAAAGAATATTTGAAGCAGCTACCTTTGTTAACAAGGCCTTCGGAAGGAGAACAGTTGTATATGTACTTGGGAGTCGATGAATTCACCGTCAATGCGGTATTACTAAAGAAAGATGAAATAGTGGACCGTCTCATATACTATGTGAGTAAGGTACTGTTAGATTTGGAGATCCGTTATCCGCTAGCCGAAAAGCTAGCACTGGCCCTTGTGATGGCCTCTTGCAAATTGCATCATTATTTTCAGGTGCACTCCATTTTTATCCTGACGGATCAACCATTAAGGCAAATCCTTCAGAAGCCTGAACATTCAGGGATATTAGTCAAATGGACAGTGGAACTTGGAGAGTATGATATCACATTTCAGCCCAGGTAGGCTATCAAAGGCCAAGATTTAGCAAATTTTATAGTAGAATGTGCTAGCCCAAGGGGCAACATTGAAAAAGAAACTCGACCGTGGTTACTGTATATTGACGGAGCATTAAGTGCAAATGGTAGTGGGGCCGGTATAGTCTTGATATCACCAGAAGGGAGATCCTTATAATATTCTTTGCGGTTTGGGTTCCCTAGTTCAAACAATATAGTAGAGTATGAGGCTCTGGTTGCTGGAATAAAGCTGGCAGAGAAGTTGCAAGTCCACCACCTAGTGGTGCATAGTGATTCTCAATTGGTGGTAACCCAGTTCAATGGACAATATGAGATCCGAGAGCCAATGCTGGTCTCTTATCTAAAGAAATTCCAATATTTGGCTCAAGCTTTGAAAACTTCCAGTTGATACAAATTAATCGATCTGAAAACACACATGCAGATTCATTGTCTAAATTAGCTTCCTTTAATGAAACCGAAGGAAGAATGGTGAAGGTGGAGAAACTTGAGCGGCCTAGCATTGAAGAAGTCGAAGTGTATGGCATTGAAGTAGGGGACGATTGGAGAACCCCATTCAAACAGTATCTCACTCAAGGTACGCTCCTGTAAGATAAGGAAGAGGCTCGTCGCTTAAAGATACAAGGGGCAAAATTCACACTGATAAATGGAGAACTGTACAAAAGGGGGTATTCATCACCTTTGTTAAAGTGCCTGGGGTCATAACAAGCAAACTATGTCTTAGCTGAGGTATATGAAGGTATTTGTGGTGAGCACTTGGGAACTAGAGCCCTTGCCTCTAAGATATTACGATCGGGATTCTATTGGCCAATGTTGAAAAAAGATGCGATGGATAAAACCCGTAGGTGTGACAAGTGCCAAAGGTTTGCACTGATAACAACGGTCCCAATGGCTCCATTCTAGAGTACGGTACAACTAACTCCTTTTGCACAATGGGGGTTAGACATTCTAGGGCCCTTCCCATTAGCTACGGGTCAAAGAAAGTTTCTATTAGTAGCTACCGATTACTTTACAAAATGGATTGAGGCAGAACCTTTAGCTACAATCATAGAGAAGAAAGTTGAAGCAATGGTGTGGAAAGATATTATCTGTCGGTTCGGGATCCCACGTATCTTAAATGCTGACCACGAAAAGCAGTTTGATTATGACGCCTTTCGTGAATTCTGTAAGCGCCTTGACATTCAGCTAAGGATTTCTTCTGTATCATATCCTCAAGCTAACAGGCAAGCCGAAGTCAGCAATCGAACCATCCTTCATGGGTTGAAGACCAGACTGGACAAAGCTAAGGGAGCATGGGTGGACGAGTTGCCTAGTGTCTTATGGGCAATCGTACTACAAGTCGAGTATCAACTGGAGAAATGCCGTTTAGCCTTGTATACGGCACTGAAGCATTGATTCCCATGGAAATTGGAGCACTGTCATCCAGGGTGGCACCTTTAGTGGAAGAAAAGAATTCACAAGGGCTAAGGGAAAACCTAGATCTGCTTGAGGAGCATAGAGAGGACGCAGCTATCCGACTGGTATCCTACCATCAAAGGGTGACCAACTACTACAACAGTCGAGTAAAAGATATACCGATGTCCGAGGGAGATTTGGTGCTTAGGAAGTCACACAACACCAATACCTTGAGGGTAGACGAAAAGTTCAGAGCCAATTGGGAAGGTCCATATCGAATCAGACGAAGGATTGGGCCCAACACCTGCATCCTAGAAACTCTGCAAGGGAAGAAAATAGGAAAGACATGGAACTCCAATCATTTGAAATTGTATTTGAATTAACCATTATGTCTTCTTTCTTGATTTTTATATTCTCACATTATTATTTGCTTGCACTGTCACAAGATACTATTATCTGATCATTATGCAAATTATTTCTCTATTATATCTTCGGCTTTTATGAATATAAATCTTGTAACAGAAAATAGATGAGCCGTAAAAGCCTGAGGCTCAATAGCATCACTGTGGCCTGGCGTAAAATGATAGATGAGTCGTAAGAGCCTAAGACGCAATAGAGTCACTGTGGCCAGGCGTAAAAAGACAGACGAGCCGTAAGAGCCTGAGGTGCAGTAGCGTCACTTTGGCTAGGCGTAAAAAGACAGACGAGCTGTAAGAGCCTGAGGCGCAATAACGTCATTGTGGCCAGGCGTAAAAAGACAAGCGAGCTGTAAGAGCATGAGGCGCAATAACGTCATTGTGTCCAGGCGTAAAAAGACAGGCAAGCCGTAAGAGTCTGAGGCGCAATAGCGTCACTATGGCCAGGCGTAAAAAGATAGACAAGCCGTAAAAGCCTGAGGCGCAATAGCGTCACTGTGGCCAGGCGTAAAAAGACAGATGAGCCATAAGAGCTTGAGGCGCAATAGCGTCACTATGGTCAGGCGTAAAAAGATAGGTGAGCCGTAAGAGCCTGAGGCGCAATAGCGTCACTGTGGCCAGGCGTTATAGATGAAGGAGCCGTAAGAGCCTGAGGCGCAATAAAGTCATTGTGGCCAGGCGTTATAGATGAAGAAGCCGTAAGAGCCTGAGGCGCAATAGCGTCACTGTGGCCAGGCACGAAGAAGCCGTAAGAGCCTGAGGCACAATAGCGTTACTGTGGCCAGGCGATGGAAATGTATTAGCCGTAAGAACCGAAGACGCACTCACGTCATGGTGGTCAAGCATTAGAAAAAGATATGTTTATATATATAATTCTTTCTAAAAGTATGTCTTTCCATCAAGAATTTGGGGAGTATACACGGATAAATAAACATACAAGTAAAACAAGTACACAGATAAGTGATAATAACAAAAGACAAAAGTAGATAAGTGATAATAGCAAAAGTTAAATAAATAACGTTTCATAAGCAATATGAAGCATGAACAGATAAACTTTATTTTTAAATTTAAGAAAATCTTTCCAAGCGAGAATAAATTTAAGAGTATGAATAAGTTCAATGACAAAATATTCAAAAAGAAAAATAAATCAATCTGCACAATTTGGTGGCTGGGGATCAGGCGCCGTCGGACCCTCGCGTTCTAGGGGCTGGTGACCAGAAAGTGATAGATCTTCTCCATCCAGGTCATCAAGGGCACCAATGGGTTCGGGAACATTATCTGGGCTCATAAGCTCCCAAGGACTGGCCAGGTTCGCAAGATCATCCAGTGTAGCCTTCTTCAGGACCTCGTCAGCAGGCTCAACATCAGGTTCATACTTGGTCCAATCAGGGGCTTCAAATAACATTACTTCAGGTGTATATAGAAGCTCAGGGAACTCCTCACCTTCCCTATGCTTCTCCAACTAAGACCGGGTAAAGTAAAAATCATACTTCACATATGGCACCAAGAAATCTTCCTTCTGCCTCAAGCAGTCTTTAGAAAGTCTATATTCCTTCACAGCTTCAGCCCGGATACTATCAATCTCAACCTGATTTAGGGAAGGAGTGGCTCGACTCTCCAATTCAGCAATATATTGTTCCATTTGTTGATTGCGATATGCTAGGGAATCATACTTAGACTGCATATTGTCTAGCTATGTTTGCTTCTGTTGAAGATCGTCATTAAGTTTGCTAGATCTAGCAGTCTCAACAGTAAGATCCCCTTTTACGAGAGTTAAGTCCTGAAATGCCTTTGAAAGTTGCTCCTCCAGATCTCGCACTACCCCTGGCAGCCCAGATAATTGATTATTGGCATTCCTCAACTCCATATTGCTATCCCTTAATGCCTCGATCTCCTTTTCAGTTCAATCACGGTAAGCTCGATACCGAGCATTATTGACTATAGTCCTCCGAGCAAGCTAAAAAGAAAGACAAAAATTCAGACTGAAAATAAAATAAAGAGAATAAAATAAAAGAAAGTCTGCAAATTACCCTAACAGCTTCCACATTAGCAAAATCCTCTCCTTCCAAAAAATTTTGAAATAATCGATTCTCGTCCCTGGGAAGGATGGTGGCCCAGCCTAATCGAGATGCTACCTCGGGCATCTCTAAAGTGTCATTATCTAGCACTTCCGGGTAGACTTAAAATTTTGCTCCCTTCATCTTATAGCCCCCATTTACTTGATATGACCTCGTATCAACAAGACCTATATTAGGAAGGAAAGGCTTGTTTGCCATAGTGGACTCTACATACAGGTGCCTTCGGTTCTTCCAATGAGGCGAGGTCACATTACATTCAGCTCGGTCTCCCGACTGAGGCTGATCCGAGGAGCCTGAGGATCTTTTGGAATGCGAAGAATCTCTCCCTTTACCTCAGGAAAAGGCCTCTTGATTCCCCTTCATGTTGTTGAGTCGGAGCTGGAGGAGGGGTTGCTTGTCTAAGAGGAGGAGTCCGAACTCGAGACACCTCTTCGGAAATAGCCACTGTGGAGCGAGGTTTGTTCTCAGCAGGTTCACTAGATGAACCTTCTTGCCCCCTTCGATGGACTAAAGCACGCCTAACACTGCTCATTTTTGCAAAATAAGAACCCACAAAATTGTTAAGATTGTTATACAAACAAGTAATAATGAATTATAAAGCATAAAGGGTTACCTTCAGGAGAGTTAAGAAACTCCTGAAGGGAATCTATTTCTAATGCTTCATCATCGGGGAGAACCATAAAGTAGAACCAAACCCATCCCAATCACCCATATCCTCTAAGGGGTCACCTTCGGGGCTAGATTCCCTATCTCTAGGATTTGGTTCAAGAGGAACAGAAGGATTGACGACATTAGCGCTCCCTATGCCCCAACCAGTAGAGGTCAAATTTTCAGATGATAAAAAGTCGTAGAGGTTGATTGGTCTATCAACTAATAGCTGGTTAATAGTTAAAGGCAATTGTTTCCTCAAAGTAGTAATACGAGGGCCTTTGAGGACACTATGCTTAGCTCCCCATCTAGTAGGAAAGTTAAGACCTTCAGACACTTCTACTACAAGCCATTCTGATTCGAACTTATGAAGTTTGTTGGGGAGTTTATCAAATAACCTATTTTCAAACCCGGGTTCGAACACTCTCTTAAGAGAATACGTGATTAAGCCATAACTACCCCGAAGCCTGAAAAAAGTATAAAACAAAGGTAGAGAAGGAAGAACATCTCTCATGTGGCAATGCACGTCAAAGCCAATTAATTGCATCCAACTATGAGGATGTAGCTAGCTAGAGGCGATCTCTTGTTCCCTCAAAAAAGAAATCCCAAAATCAAAAATTGAGAAACGAACAGATATCCTAAAAATAGCCACTCCACTTGCTACGCTACGTATACTTCTCTCTTCTGGACTAGGGAGCCTATAAAAATATCCTTCGGGTAATGGGTACCTATGCATAATATCTTGGAGATCAAACTCAGTCAAAGTCGATCTAGGCCCCAACTCCAAATGTTTTCCTACACCAGGACCAGCCATTTTAGGGTTAGAAATGAGAAAGAAACAAACCTAAATGCGACGGGTAAAACTGGAAGAGGAAAGACTCTAGTATGGCGACAGTCTAATATGGTGACAGAGTATAATGTGGTGATAGAATCCAATGTGGCGACAGAGTTGTATATGAATATAACGTGAGTAGCGACAGAGTCTAATGTAGCGACGGAGTTTTATATTAATATAACGAGTTTGGCGACAGAGTTCCCTAAGGATTGCGACAGACGTGTCTAAGGGAAGCGACAGAGATTTGTGAGAGGTATCAGTGTTTCGACAGACTTGCGGAAGAGTATTGGATGAGGTGCGACAGAGATTTTGAGAGAATTTTGCGACAGTGTTGTAGTTTCCTCAGTTATTAGGCGACACCTTACCTTTATACAGTAGCGGCAGAGAAGACTGAAATGTTGCATTTTTACCGGAATTTAAAAGTCTCTTGCAAATAAAACGTTTCATCCTTAATAACTATCTCAGAAAGACATAATCCTCTTATTATACTCTTACATAAGGAAATTCTCTATGAAAGAGTGGGGAGCAATTGAGAGAGGTAATTTACTCACAGCCCAGTCACGCGCCTGAGCTTCAGAATACAAAAGGCCCAAAATAATAAAATTTTGAGGTCCACACAAATATGAGTTCTAAGCTCATCAAAGCAACTCAGAGATATCTATAAATACCCCCAGGTATGATCAGAGAAAGGGTTAATCTCTATTTTGCTTACTGAGACTCGACTTAAATAGTTTTCTGACTTAAGCATCGGAGTGCGCGTGTAGGGATAGATCCCTGTGCCACTCTGACCTTTACTGTTTTTGCAGAATCCTCAATGCACGTGAAAAAGACAGAAAAGAAGATCACATTAGCATCATTTCATTGTTGTTGAGAGCAACAACACTTCTCATGTCTAACGTGTATGATTTTAATCCTAATCTTGAATGTTGAAAATTATTAAAATAGATATTTATAATTTACATAATATGATTATCTTCATTATATTGTCATATAACATATGTTATAACTTAAATTTAATTTAATCAAATTGCAAATAGTGTTTTATCTATATTCTCTATTGCATCTATAAAATCTATTGGATTATCAAGTAAAGTGGTTTATCATCCAAAGATAGCAAAGAGCATGCAATAATTATTTGTTACCTTTTCAGTAAAACAAGAATTCGTTGAAGAATTTTTATTTAAAAAAAAAATTATACACGTGATTAATTTTAAGATACGAAAAAATTCAATTTATTCAAATTAAAGACTTGCGAAATTTTCTTTATATATATTATTTTCATTCAATAAATTACAATATGAATTTAAATTTTACAAATTTTATATAACTATATTAAATATATAATTTTTTTAAAGTTGTATTGTAATATATAAATTAAAAATAAAAATATTAGATATAAAAATATTGTCTTTTTCATAAACATAATAAGTTATATTATAAAGTCTTAAAAAAATATATATTATCAATAAATTTATAATTTGAATAATATATTTTTGTGCATTGCACTGGTTTTAAATTAATTATTTTTAATAATTATCTATAAATTCTCTTTGATCTGTTTCATTATAAAAAATGGCTTAAAATAATATATAATCAAAATTTCGATTTTGATTTTTTTTTGTTTGCCTGTAGTGGGATAGAATTAATATATTGAAAAGGCGAAAATGTCCAAGAAAATTGAGGAAATGATCGAAATTCTAATTTTCCGGTGTCCCTTGACAAAAGCCCTTTTTTAATTATTTAATATTTCTTCCTCACTTTTATTTTGATTTTTGAAAATTTCTGACTTCTTCAATTTTAGCACAACATTATTTCTTTTTCATTTCTTCTATTTTTTAAGTTCTCTAACAATTTTTTTAATTATAATTTAATAATCATCATGCCCTCGATAGGGGTGTAAAACGGGTTCAAGGCCGTGGGTTGGTCCGTAAAAACCGCGGGCTTTTAACAATCCGGTCTATTAATATGTGATCCGTTTAAAAACGAGCTTATACGGGTCAAGCCCGTCGGGTAAATAATTTATACGGGCCAACCCGTACGGGTACGGGCCGACCCGCGAGCTATTTTACCAACACACCAATCAAATCTAAGTCTTAAATCATTCTCATTCTACCTATTCTAATTTCTAAAGTTTAAACAAACAAAACTACAAAAGTAAAAAATTGAAAATTTACCAAAATAATGTTATTGTATTTTTATTTAATAATTGAAAGTTTTATTTTATAGGTTGGAAAGATGTTGAGGAAAACAAAGATAAATTGGTGGAAGAATCAAATGATTCAAATCATTTGAATAATAAGATTAACTCACAAGTTTAATGTTGTTTGATGTGGAGTTTAATGGATGCTTATAGATTTTATGACTTTTAAACTTATTTACTATTCTTTATTTAATTATTTAGACCATAATATTATGTCATGTGTAATTTGTATTTGTAATGCGAGTTTGTTTAATAGATATTATGTTTGTGGATTTTATTTTTATTGAGATTAATATAATAATATTTGTAGAACTATTTTCACAATTTTATGACTTGCTTGCTTATGATATAATATATTGCTTATGCTGATATATATATATATATATATATATATATATATATATATATATATATATATATATATTACAAACCCATAATTTGCTTTTGTACATAATATATTGTTTTATGTGACTAACTTACAATTTGAAATTAAGTGGAGAATTTCAAATCATTTTGGTTTTTGCTTTGAACTTGTTATATTTGATCATAAATGAACTAATATTCCTCTTGTTAAAAATATTACAAATTAAACTTTGTATTTTAGTCTCAAATCTATGTGATTTGATTTTATAACAATTTTGGTTAATTCTCAAAACCCAATAATCATTTAACAAATTAAAATTAGACTTAATTAAGTGTTTAGACTCAATTCATTATTTTTTAAAATCCAATTCTTTATTTCCAAAAAAAAAAAAAAGTTAAGTTAGCCCGCGGGCCAATCCGACCCGTATTAGAATCGAATCGGTCTCCACAAATTTAATCCGTTTAAATGCGGGCCTAAACGGGCTCAACCCGCTTAAATCCGTGTCCGTATTAATCCGCATCGGTCCGTACCGTTCAACCCGTTTTACACCCCTAACCCTCGATGTCGTCGTCGTATCTTGATTTCAAATGAGTGGAAGAAGAACAAGAGAAAGAGAGTTTTCTTTCCATCGAAGGCAAAGGTCAATAAAGGGAAGCACAAAGTATAAATCAAAGAGGATAGATATAAAATTAATTTGATCCCTCTCTATGGCTAATGATTTTTTTTTTTGTTACAAATGAAAATTTCAATTAGTGCTCCTATCAATCAAGCAAGTCAAGTCTAAAATTTCAAGTTTGTTGAATATATTTTATTACTTATTTGATATGATCGAAACTATCAATTATATATTCTCTAAAAAAAATTGCATCATAATTATGGACGATAGAAGACAATTTTTCTTTGAAATTGTTAACTAAAAACACAAATAATTTAAATTTAATATAATTATTTTAATATAGAAAAGTTAAAAAATGTAAACAACAATTAAGTATAAATTCTATTAAATTATAATATAGTAATATTATTTAATTAAATTTTTTACAATAATTTATTGAATATATTATGTAGTTTTTAAATAATATCATTTATTATAATATTGATACATTAATAGTTAGTATAATTGCTAAACACTATTATCTAATATATTTATTATTTTGCTAAACAATATTATTATTTAATATTATCTCTACTACTATTAAATTATTTAATATTATTAAATAAGTGAATACTTAACATTAAATAACATTATTTGCATTAAATAAAATATAATTACATAATTACATAATTTTTTATAAATTAATTAGTTCAATATATATTATTTAATAAATTTAAATATAATTAAATTAAATTAAATAATACTGTTAAATATAATTTATAATTTATTAATTCATATATTATTTAATATATAAGATTTAGAATTTTATTAATCTGAATTATTATTTAATAAAAATTAATATTACAAAAATTTATTTAATATTATTTTTAATTGAATTATTTTTGAATAATTATTTCATTTAATATTATATTAATCATGATATTGTTTAAATTATTTTAAATTTTAATCTGATTAAATGAAGATATTTAAAAATTAGTCTTAAATAGTATAAAATAATATTATTTAATTTATATACATAATATTATTTGATAAATATATTATTTTTATTTAATTTTTAAATTTTTATTTTGTGAATGGAATTATTATATCTGAATTTGTCTAAATAGTTGTTTTCAATACGAAATAATATAAACTAAATATGTTTTTTTTTTAAGACTTTGAAAACAAAACAAAAATAAAATAAAATTTTCAAAAACAAGAAACCAAAAACAGAAAATAAGAATTGAATAACAATTATTTCGAAATCAAACTTATATAAAGATTTCGGATTCAATAACTAGGACGTCTAAATGCCTCATAGTAAGACAAAAGAAAATTGTTCTTGATATTTTACACTTTTCAAAAACTATGTATATCCATCTTTACTAAGACACATTAGTGTTGGAGAATCAGTTTTGTGAGGCAAATTAACAACACTCTTAGAAAATGTACTATATATATATATATATATATTGCTATTTCGTTTTCATTAAACAAACACTAATCACAGGTCAGAAATTCCATAGTACTGCAACATTTTGGATATTACTGTAGACATTGGACAATGATTTTGGTTCTCACTTTTCACATTTGAGATCATAGAAAGAACAAAGCAACTCAAGGATTTGAGAGTATATAAATCACCCTTCAATTTATTTATTTTTTATTTTGGATTCATTGGAAGGTAAAAAAAGACATCAAACTTAATTTTTTTTTAAAAGGATAATAACCGTTAGATAAGATTTTGATTGTTAATAACCTTTCAACTTATTGGTAAACATAGAAATTTGACCATTGCTGAAACACATCTTAGAAGTATATATCCATCTTTTTCAATCAAGCAGAATTCATTTTTGCAAAATCAAGCGACTTCTTGCCATCGTGCGCATTTCCAAAAAAATGCTTCATGTAATCAGCAAGCACAAATTCTCTGTAAAGTGCAATTCCATCTTTCTCTACCACTTGAGGCAAAGGTGCAATCTTCTCTGTTGGTTTTGGAATTGTAAATATTGGTATTGACACCCTTGATTTGGTACTTGTGGTACGAACTCTGTGCTCTGCACTTTTGTACTTCCCATTGCTTAAAATCTGCATACAAAACACAAATTAGAAACGTGTAATTACACTTAGAGCTTGGTTTGTTTGAATCTTCTACTTTTTTCTCAAGACTAACTTCGAACTCTCAAATCAAAATCGAACATTTGATACGTACCTGTAACATGTCTCCGACATTAATAACCAGGGCACCAGGAGTAGGAGGGATCTCTATCCACTCTCCCTTCTTTCCAAAATCCACATCTTCTTCAATTTTTACATATAAACCACCAATTCCATCTTGTAATAAGACTGTTAGAGTACCCATATCAGAATGACGCCCAACTCCAATAGTAAGATCTGGATTAGGACATGTTGGATAAAAATTCATATTAACCATTTTCTTCTCAATAAGTGCATCAATCTTTGAGTCATCTGGTTTCAGCCCTAAATTTCCCAACAAAACTTCAAGCAATTTTCTCACCATGTTCATCGATGTCCTCAAGTACTCAAGTGCCACTTCCCTACAAAGTAAAAACAAGTAAAAGGATCAAAATTGGTGTTGATAAACAAAATATCCATATAATTCTGAACATCTGTAATGAAAAATGGATATTTAGGATTAAAGGTTCATGCAAAAGCCAATACATGTAGAGAAAACACTTTGCATCTCACCGGCACTCTATAGGCCAATTTTCAAGAGCTTCGGCATCATTAGTGTATTGCATGCTGATATAATCTTTCCATTCTAATGCCTTCTCTTTCTCTGGCACAAAGCTCGTCCCATACTTCACTAGTGGAGTTGGACTAACTTCGGGACGATAAACAGCCTTCCTTTCAGGAGGCAGGCTGAAGAAATTATGCGCAGTGTCCTTAAGGGACTCGAGTAGATCAACAGGCACTCCATGGTTGACAACTTGGAAAAAGCCGAGAGTCTCAGCAGCTCTAACAATTTCCTTGGCCACTTCATCATGGTCAGGCCCGTCTAACCTCGACATATCAATCGGTGGCTGCCCATGTTTTCTTGCGTTTTCCTTGTCTATTCGCTCTTTAGGTGGTTGCAGGTAAGCTTGAGGCACCTTAGATAAGCCTAAATCCACCATACCTTTGACACCATTTCCTTCTTGGACAACAAAGTTATAAAGAGAGCTGTTATCGTCAAAACTAGGAGCCATTGTTGAGTATAAAGAAAAGGGATATGCTCGCTGAAGGTGATAAAAGCTGGTTGGTGAATAAACCAGAGAGAAAGGACGTCGCTATAAATAGTGGGGAAATGGTTGAAATTTCTTCATGAACATATAATTAATATTTACATAAATTGGGATGACGTTGAGGAATTGATCTGAACATTTCAGCAAGACAAGATGCAGGGCGTTTAAACGATAGGACGGCAAACTTTTTGCCTTTGATTCTTAATTTGTTACGCAAACATTACGAGCGATCGAACAATAGATCAATAAGGAATTGGAATTTCGGATTCAGCAATTTAGAATTGTCATATAATAATAGAATATATATTCACCAACCCTTTTGACTCGAGATTTTCAAGCCACGTGAAATAATATATTGGTGAGCAGAATGAAAGTTAATGTGCAAATGTGTTTTTAGTTTATTTAAAATTGAAATTAATATGAAATTTGAGCATTAACCTCCTTCTCCTCCTCCTCTAATAATAATAATAATAATAATAATAATAATAATAATAATAATAATAATATTATTAGCGATCGAAATTCTACAGTAGAAAGTTGATTTATATTTTTGTTACATTTTTTAAAAAAGAAAGTCTTATTATATTTAAATTTTACTTACACGGATTAGTTCAATTTATGAGTCGAAGAAATCTTTTTTTTTATTATTGTTAATTGATTTTTTTGTCAGGTTGATTAAAATAATTTTTTTTTTGTGGTAACACGGGTTGATTTCTGTTGTGACTGACAATAATAATAATAAATAAAAAGTGGCAAAAAAGAGTAATTGACGTTGGATTCAAATTCAACCTTATCTACATGGTTGTAACATTATCAAGGTAAAAATCAGAATATATATAGATAAAGAAAGAGAGTTTCAATCAGATACAAACTCATGTCTTTAAAAGCACAATCACTACCAACAAGCTGAGGGGGAGAGGCATGATTTCTGAAACTAAGGCTCTCCATTTTTCTTTACAGAAACTCTGCTAAATTCTCTGTCTAACTTAAGCATCGGAGTGCTTACACAGGAAAAACCCCTGCGTCCCTCTGATTGTTCTTTTTCTTGCAGAGCTGTCTATAGCACGTGGCACAAAAATCAAGGTGATGACGTAAGCAATTTGTAATTGTTGTAACTGAGCAACAACAATTGGCGCCGTCTGTGGGAATTCGACTCTTTCTTTTGTTTTGATTTTTATATACTCTGCTTTACGTGCTCTGTTTTTTCCCTTGGATGGACTAATTTTTTGTGCAACAATAACCTCGCGGTGCAGATGAACACTGCTTCTGAAGTGCTCTTAACGGCCACATGCTTATGATTCCTGCTTGTGGTAGTCTCCATTATTTATGCTAACTAAAGATAAGCCTGTTATGCAAGAGGTAGACAAGATCCTTTTACTTGGTTTTGCAATTTTTACATGATATTATAAAACAACATGAGACTAACAATTGCATATGCATGGCAAAATCATTTCTCAGAACAAGTGAGATATGAGCCGGTTATGTAAAAGTATGTATATAAGTTTATTTAAATGGTAAGAATTCAATTATTTTCCTTGAGACAACGGGAAATTTGAGTTTTTGACTGCTTTTATTTTGATAAGGAAGACACATTAGATTCCTCCAGTCATATTGCTGATGCAAATTTTGTGTTATCCTATCAGCTAATTTCTGTTATCTTGAGTCACGAGGTTCTTTCCGATACATTTGAATTAGACAGTTTGAGATTCTAAATACAAGAAAGAAACAAAAAGAGGAATATGAAAGGAGGAATATGCAATAGAGACAAAATTTTTTAAAGTATATTTTTCTTTGACATAAGAATATTACATTTGTGTTGCATCTACTGTACAAGATGAATTCACATGATATTTGAGGCTATCTAATGGTTGAGTATGTTGAGAATATTGACTCTAACTTTGATCAGGCGCCTCAAGAGACCCTCAAGTCCTTTTTCAAAGTCTTGAATGCAAGACTGATTTTTGCAGTTCATTTTAAACATTCTCAATTTGCATGATGTCAGATTTTCTTGTTACAAGGGATAGTAATGCCCAAAAGTGAAGGACAACAAGGAGTCTAGCACACTGGCTATGACTGCTTACACCTCCTTAAGAGGCTAATCGTGGCTCAAATCTCATTACATACAGTGTTTTATTTATTTTCCTTATGCTCCAAATCTTTTAGGGCCCTCAAGATTTCCTTTTTAACTGCCTTCCTAGAGGGCAGCCTTGGCGGTGGAGCACACATCCAAAAGCCTAAGAGATCCATTCAACAGCTCATCGATGTTTTCTCTCTGCTTCTCTTGGGCTAAGATTTGTTGTGTAGGGAGCAAGTTAAGACTTGAAAATGCTGCTTGAAGGTTCCTAGTATGGTTATTCCCTTGCATCTACACATGTTCAGAGTAAAGAGGATTCCCATAGTTGTGTTCATGAATTATACAAAATATATGTCCCTCAAACTGAACCAAATCTCTTTGGTCTTGCATTCATTGAGGTTGAGAATCAGTCTGGATTATCAAATTTTATTCTTGTCCTAATTGGAGACAAGGAAGTTTGTTCTGAAATGAAGTCAATACAGCGGAGGTTTGATGCATCTCTTTTTCAGGGAGGATAAAAAGTTTTTTGCCTCCTTTCAAATTATTAACTGTTCTTGTAGAGAGCAGATGTTCATTTCTGTATATCATTGTTCGACAAAACCATTTTTCCTATATTTTCTGTAAAAAGAACATCAATTGCAACTCCTGGTAAAACGATCACTACATGCAGGGGCAAGAGAAGAAGTGATTTTGTTGAGAGGTTGCTAAAAGTACTATGACTGGGTTATGGGTAATAGTGTCAACTCAAAACCTGCTCGCTAGATTGACAACTGCTGCTATCTTTTTTGAGAGTTCTACCTTGTCAACACCTAAATCTTTCTCAGAACTTCCTCGTAGAATTCGAAGGACCTTTGCAGAATATAAAGTCCTAGTATTCTTAACCTTCATAGCAACCAGTTGCAAGGAAAAATCATATTTCTTCCACAATATGCCACCTATCTGGATTACTCGAACAACGATTTCAGCTCTGTTTTTCCAGTTGTCATCGGTGCCTACCTCAATTTTGCTTATTTCTTCTCTCTCTCGGGTAATACATTTCAAGGGAGCATCCTCAAGTCGATATGCAACAATACATATCTTCAAGTACTTGATATGTCTAATAATTCCCTGAGTGGGTCAATTCTTCAATGACTAACTCAATAGAGTTTGTCCTTTGGGGTGCTGAATTTAAGGATAAACAATCTGGATGGTGTTATTCTTGATACATTCCCGCAAGAATGTGGGTTACAAACTCTAGATTTCAACCGAAACTTACAACAAACAAAGGGCTTGAAGCGAAAAATGCGCGAGGTAAGCCACGAAGACAAAGTGCAAGGGCTTGAAGCGAAAAATGCGCGAGGTAAGCCACGAAGACAATGTGCGAGAGCTTGAAGCGAAAAGTGCGCGATGTAAGCTAAGCACCAATCAAGGGCTTGAAGCGAAAAATGCGCAAGGTAAGCCACGAAGACAAATGTGCGAGAGCTTGAAGCGAAAAATGTGCGATGTAAGCTAAGCACTCAATCAAGGGCTTGAAGCGAAAAATGCGCGAGGTAAGCCACGAAGACAATGTGCGAGAGCTTGAAGCGAAAAGTGCGCGATGTAAGCTAAGCACTCAATCAAGGGCTTGAAGCGAAAAATGCGCGAGGTAAGCCACGAAGACAATGTGCGAGAGCTTGAAGCGAAAAGTGCGTGATGTAAGCTAAGCACTCAATCAAGGGCTTGAAGCGAAAAATGCGCGAGGTAAGCCACGAAAACAATGTGCGAGAGCTTGAAGCGAAAAGTGCGCGATGTAAGCTAAGCACTCAATCAAGGGCTTGAAGCGAAAAATGCGCAATGTAAGCCACGAAGACAATGTTCGAGAGCTTGAAGCAAAAGTGTGCGATGTAAGCTAAGCATTCAATCAAAGGCTTGAAGCGAAAAATGCGCGAGGTAAGCCACGAAGACAATGTGCGAGAGCTTGAAGCGAAAAGTGCGCGATGTAAGCTAAGCACTCAATCAAGGGCTTGAAGCGAAAAATGCGCGAGATAAGCTACGAAGACAATGTACGAGAGCTTGAAGCGAAAAGTGCGCGATGTAAGCTAAGCACTCAATCAAGGGTTTGAAGCGAAAAATGCGCGAGGTAAGCCACAAAAAAAAAGTGCAAGAGCTTGAAGTGAAAAGTACGCAAGGTAAGTTATGCACTCAAAGTAAGGGCTTGATTCTCGAGGTAAGCCACGCACTCAAACAAAGGCTTGAGAATTTGGTGTCAGAGTCTAGCTTGAGAATTCGACTTCAGAGTCTAACGTGAGGACTTAACCTGAGGCTATGATGTGAATAAATGTACTCTTCCGCAAGATTATACCTAGCGAAAGAGTGGGGAGCAATTGTTGTGACTGACAATAATAATAAAAAATAAAAAGTGGCAAAAAAGAGTAATTGACGTTGGATTCAAACTCAACCTTATCTACATGGTTGTAACATTATCAAGGTAAAAATCAGAATATATATAGATAAAGAAAGAGAGTTTCAATCAGATACAAACTCATGTCTTTAAAAGCACAATCACTACCAACAAGCTGAGGGGGAGAGGCATGATTTCTGAAACTAAGGCTCTCCATTTTTCTTTACAGAAACTCTGCTAAATTCTCTGTCTAACTTAAGTATCGGAGTGCTTATACAGGAAAAACCCCTGCGTCCCTCTGATTGTTCTTTTTCTTGCAGAGCTGTCTATAGCACGTGGCACAAAAATCAAGGTGATGACGTAAGCAATTTGTAATTGTTGTAACTGAGCAACAACAATTTCAATAATTAAAACCTTGAATTTATTAACGGAGGATAGTTTACTCTTACAAAAATGGTTTGGCAGAAATTAAGGGAAAAGAAAGCCATCCTCAGCCGTAATATAAAAATATATTTAAAATTAAAATTCTGACATAATTATTAAATAATGACCAAAGTAGAAAAGAAAAAGATGGATGAAGCTTGCCTGTGGTTTTCAACCCTCTACTTGCAGTAACAACTAGGTCTAGAGTTCACAATTTTGAAGTACATTCAAAGATGGTGAATGGTTGAAAAATAATTTTTATAATAAGGATAAAGACTGAAAGAGACTTGAAACGCAATACTTAAAAATAAAGACGTCGAATACCGTAGCATGCTGCTCGTCCAAGATATTTATTGCATTAAAAGATTTTTTTTTTTTTTGGGTTCGTATAAGGGGATATATAAAATTAAATTTTGAATCTAATTTTTTTAAAAATAAAATAGTTAAGATAAATCAACTTTTTTTTAAATTATGTTCGCTCGCACCTTTACTTGAGAAAAAAATTGGATTTAAAGGGACTGTTATGATATTTTACTGTTAGAGATTTAGTTGACTTTTTTTGTCTTATCTCTAATCAAGATAGATTTTAAGCTTTTTAGATTTTTGAAAATAAATATAATTTTTTTGGACTAATATAATTTTGAATCTTTTTATGTGTAAATTTAATTTTTAATTTTCTTACGAGCTTCAAATTTCATGAATTTTTTAATTATGATTATTTTATGATTATTATGATTATTTTATTGTTAATAAGCAAAGATTATGATTATTTTATTGTTAATAAGCAAAGATCCAAGAACCTAAATATGTTTTAAAATTACGAACATATTGATAATCCACAAATTCAGCAGAATTGAAAATCATGTAAAATATTTTGAATAAAAAAATATTGATTTCGGAAAACCAAATCCATGCTTACCAGACGTTAACGATAGTAAAAGCTCACAAAGCGGCACCTAGATTTTGGTAGGTGGATAATGCGGCTGAAAGATATCATATCGATATATTCAATTCTCCGTTGTTGATGTTATTGTTCTTATTATTATTATTGGAATTTTACTTTTGATTCGTGAAATAAAACAGAGAGAAAATAGAATAGATATTTTACGAGTCTGATGTAAAAATCTTAGCAGAAAGCATCCATGGCCTAAGTCGGTGATGTAAAAGGGAGATGTCAATGTCCAAAGGTTTTGAAGTTTTGGGGTGAGGCAGTTGTATGACGAAGGGTAACCTATGAGTTTTTTTATGCTTGAATTTTTCCCATGGTTGGATGATTCATTTCCTCTCTTCACACGAGAGATTGAGGGTTGGAATTGATGGGTTAGCCTCTGTATTTTCTTCTGGGGTTGGTGGGTCTTCTTCTTTCTCAATATTATCTATCCAGGATTGGTAATATATGTGTTGTTTATGGGACATTAGTTTTTGTTTATATGATTTTGTTGGAGGTATGTTTTATCGATGGTTTTGTTCAAATATGTCTGGTGGTCTGATTAGGCCATAGTTTTGTTGTAATGGGTTGAACTGGTTTGAAGAGGAAAGATAAGATTCGTGTAGGAGGACGCCATTTTTCTTACAGCAACAACTTTTACAACTTGTGTTGTAATCTTTATCCCTAAAAAGGCTTTTAGTCAAAAAAAAAAAAAAGGCAAAATGTAGCTCTAATACTATCTTACAAGAGAATTATTTCTAGTCATAAACTTGAATACAAGTACTGTACTAAACTGTCCTACTTACATAAGGATTCTCACTAATTAAGAAGAGAATCAATCTGTAATTAGGTAATTTTAAATATTATTTTAATTGCAAAATCTTAATCTCTTAAATTTAGGTTTGACTATACAATTACATAGTTTTATATAAACACCAGTCACAGTAAAAATAAAAATTCGGGTTGTTCCATCGTGATTGAGGATTTCACCTACAGTAGCTCTTCCCCGACGAATCTGTCTGTCAACATTAAATTTATTGCCCTAGTAAAAGTAAAGAACACAAATTTTTTTCGCTACTAATTTGAAAGCAACACTTATGTAAGGGCTCGTAAGTTGAGGAAGCTTTTGTTAGTGTTGTTGCTCCAATCAACAATGAAATGATTCTGATGTCGTATTCTCCACGTGTCTTGAATGTTCTGCAAAAACAGTGAAAGTCAGAGAGGCGCAGGGATCTGTCCCTGCACGCGCACTCCGATGCTTAAGTCAGAAGACCTGTTTAAGCAGAGTTTTAGTCAGCAAAATAGAGATTAGGGTTTTTCTGATCATACCTGGAGGTATTTATAGATATTTCTAGGTTGCTTTTGATGAGCTCATGACTCATATTTGTGTGGGCCCAAAATATTATAATTTTGGGCCTTTTATTTTTTGGGGCCCAGGCGCGTGACTGGGCTGGGGTAAAATCACCTCTATCAATTGCTCCCCACTCTTTCATTGGGAATTTCCCTATGTAAGAGTATAATAAGAGGATTATTTATTTTTAGAACAATGGTCAGGCATTAAAACGTTGTCTGCGAGAGAGTTTTCAGACTGCGGTGTAGACACCACGTTTTCGCTGTTTCTGCCGTGACTATATAGAGGTAAGGCATAGCGCAAATGACATAAGAAACTGTTGAACTCTGTTGCGTAACTATCGTAGTGCTCTCGCTTACTCTACCGCCACTCTGTCGTAAAATAGGTGAAGAGTCTTTCGCCACTCCTTCGCATACTCATTGCCAATTTGTAAAAATCACAATACTCTGTCGCCACAACTCTGCTGCCACCAAGGTCTATTGCCACTCTTTAGTCTGTCACCCATTTAGTCTGTCGCCAACACACAATCTCTCGCCACCTTATAATCTGTCGCCATGATACAATCTGTCGCCCTATACAGTCTGTCGCCACCACACAGTCTGTCGCCCTTTTGTAGTCTGTCGCCATATATGCAGTCTGTCGCCACCATTCAATCTGTCGCCAACATTCAGTCTGTCGCCACCTTGTAGTCTGTCGCCATATATGCAGTCTGTCGCCGCATAGTGTCGCCGCCACACATCTGTCGCCTCTAGAGTGTGTCGCCACTACACAGTCTGTCGCCACTATTCAATCTGTCGCCACCTTGTAGTCTGTCGCCACCTTGTAGTCTGTCGCCACGTATGCAGTCTGTCGCCTAGATCCCTCAGTCTGTCGCCACATACGTAGTCTGTCGCCACATATGTAGTCTGTCGCCTAGATCCCTCAGTTTGTCGCCCACACCTTCAGTCTGTCACCGCTCTAGTCTGTCGCCTGCCCTGTTTTTCTTGGAATGGCTGGTCCCGGTGTAGGAAAACATTTGGATTTAGGACCTAGATCGACTCTAACTGAACTTGATCTTCAGGATGTTATGAGTAGATACCCACTGCCCGAGGGTTATTTCTATAGGCTTCCCACCCCGGAGGAGAGAAGTATGCATAGCGTAGCAAGTGGAGTGGTTGTCTTTAGGGTCTCTATAGAGTTAGGTTTTCGTTTTCCCCTTTCTGACTTTGGGGTTTCTTTTTTGAGAGAACAAGGGATTTCCCCTAGCCAACTACATCCCCATAGTTGGATGCAGTTAATTGGTTTTGACGTGCATTGTCGTATAAGGGGTGTCGTTCCTACTCTTCCTTTGTTCTATACTTTTTTTCGGCTCCGGGGTAGTTCAGGTTTAATACCATATTCCCTTCAAAGAGCGTTTGAACCCGGTTTTGAGAATAGGCTATTTGACAAACTCCCCAATAAAATCCATAGATTCGAGTCGGAATGGCTTGTGGTGGAAGTTCCTGAGGGTCTTAACTTTCCTATTAGGTGGGGATCTAGGCATAGTATCCCCAAGGGCCCTCGTATTAATGTTTTAAGAAAACAACTGTCCTCAACTATCGATCAATTATTAGTTGATAGACCAATTAATCTTTACGGGTTTCTAACGTCTGAAAACTTAGCTTCTGCTGGTTGGGGCATAGGTGGCGCTAATGTGGTTAACCCTTCTATTCCTCTCAATTCAAGTCCTAGAGATAGGGGGTCCAGCCCCGAAGGTGCCCCTTTAGATGATGTAGATGATTGGGCTGGATTTGGTTCCACTTTTGTAACTCTCCCCGATGATGAGGACTTGGCGATAGATTCCCTTCAGGAGTTTCTTAATTCTCCAGAAGGTAGCATTTTTGCATTTTATATTTTGTTACTTGTCTGTATGTCATTTCTAACAATTTTTTGATTCCTGTTTTGCAGAAATGAGCAGCATTAAACGTTCTTTGATTCGTCGAAAGGGGGCAGAGGGTTCCTCTAGTGAACCTGCTGAAAAGAGGTCCCGTTCTGCTGTGGTTGCTCCGGGAGTATCTCGAGCTCGGACTCCTCCTCTCAGGCAAATAACCCCTCCTCCTGCTTTGACTCAACAACCTGAAGGGGAATCAGGGGCCCTTTTACAAGACGAAGGGAGGACTTCTTCTCAATCTCGAAGATCTTCCGGTTCTTCTGATAGACCTCAGGAGGGAGAAAGAGCGGTGTGTAATGTGACTTTGCCCATCCGAAAGAACCGAAGACGCCTGTACGTGGAAGACTCTATGTCTACTAGGCCTATCCTACCTAAGATAGGCCCTGTTGATACGAGATCTTACCAGGTAGACGGGGGTTTCAAAATGAAGGGGGCCGACTTTCGAGTTTACCCTGGGGTGTTAGACAACGACACATTAGATACGCCCGGGGTAGCATCTCGCGTGGGCTGGGCCTCCATCCTTCCTAGGGATGAGAGTCGACTATTTCAGAATTTCCCGAAAGGAGAGGACCTAGCTGATCTGGAGGCTGTTAGGGTAATTTTCAGACTTTCCTTTATTTTTCTTTCGTTTTATTTTAGTCTGACTTTTTGTGTTCCCTTTCAGCTGGCTCAAAGAACTATAGTTAATAATGCTCAGCATCGGGCTTATCGTGAACGAACTGACAAAGAAATCCAGGATTTAAGGGATAGCAATATGGAATTAAGGAATACCAACAATCAGTTGTCTGTGTTGCCGGGAGTAGTGCGGAATCTGGAAGAGCAACTTTCGAAGTCGTTCCAGGAGTTATCTATTGCAAAGGGAGATCTCGTAGTTGAGACTGCTAGATCCAACAAGTTTAAGGACGACTTTCAACAAAAACAGATAGAGCTGGATTCTTTGCAGTCACGGTTTGATTCTTTGACAGATCGCAATCAACAGCTCGAGCAATACGTTGCTGAATTGGAGAGTCGAGCTACTCCTTCCCTGAATCAGGTCGAGATTGACAGCATTCGGGCCGAAGCTGTGAAGGAGTATAGGCTTTCCAAGGACTGTCTGAGGCAGAAGGAGGATTATTCAGTGCCCTATGTAAAATACGGTTTTTATCTTGCCCGTTCTTGGTTGGAAAAGCATAGGGAGGGCGAGGAATTCCCTGAGCTTTTTTATACTCCCGAAGCGATGGAGTTTGATGCCCCCGATTGGACCAAGTATGAACCACATGCCGAAACAGCTGATGAGGTTCTGAAGAAAGCTGCTTTAGATGATTTGGCGAATCTAGCTGGTCCTTGGGAGCCCGTGAGCCCAGACAACATTCCTGAATCCATTGGCGCTCTTGATGATCTTAATGGTGAAGATTTGTCAGTTCCTAGTCACCAGCCTCCAGATTGCGAGGATCCAACAGCGCCTGATCTCCCGCCACCAGATCATGTGGATTAATTTTATTTTTCTTTTTGTTATTGGACTTATTTAGAAATTTGTTCGTACTTCGCTTGTAAAGACTTTCCTGATATTTTATAAAATTTATCCGTTCAAGCTTCGTCTTACTTATATTCATTTTTGTTATTATCGCTTATTTATAAATTTGACTCATGTGTTCGTCTATCCGTGTATTACGCTCCCCAATTCTCGATAAAAAGATATATATATATATATATATTTGGAAAGAATTACATATGTAAACATACCTTTAGTTCTTACCGTTAATTTGGCCACCGTGACGCTATTGCGCCTCAGACTCTTACGGCTCGTCTGATTTTATACGCCTGGCCACAGTGACGCTATTGCGCCTCAGGCTCTTACGGCTCGTCTGATTTTATACGCCTGGCCACAGTGACGCTATTGCGCCTCAGGCTCTTACGGCTCGTCTGATTTTATACGCCTGGCCACAGTGACGCTATTGCGCCTCAGGCTCTTACGGCTCGTCTGATTTTATACGCCTGGCCACAGTGACGCTATTGCGCCTCAGGCTCTTACGGCTCGTCTGATTTTATACGCCTGGCCACAGTGACGCTATTGCGCCTCAGGCTCTTACGGCTCGTCTGATTTTATACGCCTGGCCACAGTGACGCTATTGCGCCTCAGGCTCTTACGGCTCGTTTGATTTTATACGCCTGGCCACAGTGACGCTATTGCGCCTCAGGCTCTTACGGCTCGTCTGATTTTATACGCCTGGCCACAGTGACGCTATTGCGCCTCAGGCTCTTACGGCTCGTCTGATTTTATACGCCTGGCCACAGTGACGCTATTGCGCCTCAGACTCTTACGGCTCGTCTGATTTCTGGCACAAGATTTATATTTACAGAAGCCAGAAATATAATTAGATGAATAATTCTGTATAATGATCAGGTGACAGTGTAAAATAATGAGGGAATACAAACATAAAGAAAGACACAATAATTAATTTAAATACAATTTTAAATGACTTGAATTCCATGTCTTTCCTATTTTCTTTCCTTGCAAAGTTTCCAGGATGCAGGTGTTGGGCCCAATCGTCCGTCTGATTCGGTATGGACCTTCCCAGTTGGCTCTAAACTTTCCGTCTTCCCTCAAAGCATTGGTGATGTGTGACTTCCTGAGCACCAAATCCCCCTCGGACATAGGCCTATCCTTTACTCGGCTGTTGTAGTAATTGGACACCCTTTGATGGTAGGATGCCAATCGGATAGCTGCAGTTTCCCTATGTTCATCGAGTAGATCCAGGTTTTCTCTTAGTCCTTGTGAGTTATTCTCCTCTCTTAAAGGCTCCACTCTTGGTGACAATGCTCCAATTTCCACCGGAATCAAGGCTTCAGTGCCGTATACAAGGCTAAATGGTGTTTCTCCAGTTGATACTCGACTAGTGGTACGATATGCCCATAAGACACTAGGCAGTTCGTCTACCCATGCTCCTTTTGCTTTATCCAGTCTGGTTTTCAATCCGTGCAGGATAGTTCGGTTACTGACTTCAGCTTGCCCATTAGCCTGAGGATATGATACAGAAGATATCCTTAGCTGAATGTCAAGGCGTCTGCAGAACTCACGAAAGGCCTCGCAGTCGAACTGTTTTCCATGATCTGCATTCAAAACCCGCGGAATTCCAAATCTGCAGATAATATCCTTCCACACCATTGCTTCAACTTTTTTCTCTGTGATTGTGGCTAAGGGTTCTGCCTCAATCCATTTTGTGAAGTAGTCGGTAGCCACTAGAAGGAATTTTCTTTGGCCCGTAGCTAAGGGAAAAGGCCCTAGAATGTCCAAACCCCATTGTGCAAACGGAGTTGGTTGCACCGTAGTTTGGAGCGGAGCCGTTGGGGCAGTAGTCATTGGTGCAAACCTCTGACACTTGTCACACTTGCGGGTTTTATCCGCCGCATCTTTCTTCAGCGTTGGCCAATAAAATCCCGATCGTAGTATTTTAGAAGCGAGGGCTCTAGCTCCCAAGTGTTCACCACAAATCCCTTCATGCACTTCGGCCAAGACATAGTTAGCCTGCTCCGGCCCCAAGCATTTTAACAAAGGCGATGAATACCCTCTTTTGTATAGCTCCCCGTTTATCATTGTGAATTTTGCCCCTTGGATCCTTAAACGTCGGGCTTCCTCTTTATCTTGTGGGAGCGTACCTTCAGTGAGGTACTGTTTGAATAAGGTTCTCCAATCATCTCCCACTGCAATGTTGCACAAATCGATTTCTTCAATACTAGGTCTTTCAAGTCTCTCCACCTTTATCATTCTTCCTTCAGTCTCATTAGAGGAAGCTAATTTAGACAGCGAATCCGCATGTGTATTTTCAGACCGGTTAATTTGTATCAACTGGAAATTTACAAAAGTTTGAGCCAAAGATTGGACTTTCTTTAGATAAGGAAGCAGCGTCGGCTCTCGAATCTCATATTGTCCATTAAACTGATTCACCACCAGTTGAGACTCACTATGTGCCACTAGGTGGTGAACTTGCAATCTTTCCACCAGTTTCATTCCAGCAATCAGAGCCTCATATTCTGCAGTATTGTTTGAGCCAGGGAATCCAAACCGCAAAGAGTATTCTATCGACTTCCCTTCCGGCGATATTAAGACTACACCTGCACCACTACCATTTGCACTCGATGCTCCGTCAACATATAGTAGCCATGGTCGGGTCTCATTGTCAACGTTGCCACTTCGACCTGTACATTCTACTATAAAATCTGCTAATGCTTGGCCTTTGATGGCTTGTCTAGGTTGAAACATGATGTCATACTCCCCAAGCTCTACCGCCCATTTTACCAGTCTCCCGGAATGCTCAGGCTTCTGGAGGATTTGTCTCAGTGGCTGATCTGTCAAGACAGCAATGGGATGTGCCTGAAAATAAGGACGCAATTTGCGAGAGGCCATCACCAGGGCGAGTGCTAATTTTTCAGCAATTGGATAACGGGTTTCTGAGTCTAGCAGTACCTTACTTACGTAGTAAATGGGGCGATACACTATCTCATCTTTCTTCAACAACACAGCACTGACGGCGAATTCACCGACCCCCAAATACATATACAATTGTTCTCCTTCCAGAGGCCTCGTCAGTAAGGGTAATTCCCTCAAATATGCCTTTAGGTCTTCAAAGGCTTTTTGACAATCATCTGTCCACTTAAAATTCTTTCCGCCTCGCAAAGTTTTGAAAAATGGTAAGCTTCTTTCTGCGGATTTTGATAGAAAACGGTTTAGGGCCGCTATCCTGCCTGTCAGCCTCTGCGCATCTCTTACCGTGGTGGGTGGCTTCATGTCTATGATCGCTTGAACCTTTTCAGGGTTCGCCTCAATCCCCCTATTAGTGATCATAAATCCCAAGAATTTTCCAGACTGAACTCCAAATGAGCATTTATTGGGATTTAGCTTCATGTTGAATTCCCTCAGCACGTCAAACACTTTGGTCATCTGACGCGCGTGAGATTCTCCTGCTCTGCTCTTGATGATCATACCATCCACATAAGCCTCCATAGTGTTTCCCAAGAGCTCCTTGAAGACTTTGTTAACCATTCGCTGATAAGTGGCTCCTGCATTCTTCAAACCGAATGGCATTACCCGATAACAGTATGTTCCGTCATCAGTAATAAAGGAAGTCTTTTCTTCATCTTCGGGATTAAGCATGATTTGGTGATAGCCCGAGAATGCATCTAGAAAGCTAAGAAGTTCATAACCTGATGTTTCATCTACCAGCCTATCGATTCGAGGCAGAGGATACGAATCTTTGGGACAGGCTTTGTTTAAATCTGTGAAGTCCACACACATTCGCCATTTCCCGTTGGATTTTCTCACCATCACTACATTGGCTAACCATTCCGGGTAGTAGACTTCCCTAATAAACCCAGCTTCAAGAAGTTTATTAACTTCTTCTGTGATCGCCTTCTGTCTTTCTGGGGCAAAATTCCTCTTTTTCTGTTTAACGGGCCTATGCCCAGGTGAAACGTTAAGCTTATGACAAATTACTTCTGGATTAATCCTGGGCATATCAGACGGAGTCCAAGCAAAAACGTCCGCGTTTCTTTTCAGGCATTCAGTTATCTCCTTTCCGGCTTCCTCATTCAATTGAGTTCCAATGAACACCTTTTTCTCCTCATCCCCTCTAATCAGCTCAATGGCTTCTGTTTTCTCCACAGGTTGAGGCTTAGGAGGGTCGTCTATACACAATGTCTCCTTTCGCTGTGTTCCCTTATTGGCGGTAGAAGCAATGTAACAAGTGCGAGCCTTCTTTTGATCTCCTCGCACTTGTCCAACTCCATTAGGAGTAGGAAACTTCATTAGCAAGTAGCAAGAAGATATAACTGCTCTCATGTCATTTAATACAGGCCTCCCTAGTATCATGTTGTAGGCTGTTGAGGTTGACCTTACAACCATGAACAAAACCTGTCGAGTTACATCTTTTGGGCTCTCTCCCAAAGTCATTGGCAATTCTATGGACCCTGCTATTTTCACCTTCTCGCCAGCAAATCCGTACAATGGTGTCATAACAGGTCTTAATCTACTTTCAGACACATTCATTTTTTCAAAGCAATTCCAGTAGATTAAGTTTACCGAACTTCCATTGTCTACCAGGATTCTGCTCACAGGATGCTTTGCCACCACTGCTGATATTACCATGGGATCATCATGAGGCATGATAATATCACCCCTGTCTACTGGAGTGAACACAATGGGTTCTTCATCTGCCTTCTCCTCCATCACAGCATTAACCTGATATGCTTGCCTCGCGTAACTTTTTCGGGAAGCCGAAGAACTTCCTGCCATTGATTCACCTCCTGCGATAACATTTATAGCTGGACCTGTGGGTTCATTATCCAGCCGATTACCTCGAGGGATGGGCCTAGCTCCTTCGTTTCTTGGCCGATTTCTTCCATTATCATTGTTTTGTATATTACGCGGGAGATCATTCCTTCGATCTCGCGGAGGATAACGCGGCCTTTCACTTCTCCATAGGAAGTGATTAATTTTCCCTTCTCTAGCTAACCTCTCTAACTGATCCATCAAATCTCTGCATTTTTCCGTGGGGTGGCCGTGAGCAGCATGAAACTCACAATAGACATCGGGATTTCGCCCCACATCTCCAATCTTCTTTCTAGGAAACTCCAACAGCCCGGTTCCTTCTATAGCAGCGAGTATTGCCGTGCGGGGCTCATTTAATCTGGTATAGTTTTCATACCTGAGTCTGAGGGCTTTGTCTGATCCGACGGGTCTCGAAGAGCTTCTTTCAGGTACTTCTCTTTCCCTTTTTCTTCCTTCTCTGATCTCTCGGGACTGCATCATGTTCATTACTTCCTCCTGAGCCACGTACTTATTAGCTCTAGCAAACAAGTCAGAAAGTGTTACTGGCTGATCAAGGGAGAGTGATTCTTGCAACTTCTCAGACTTAGTCCCTTGTAGCATTGCCGCCATGGCTACTCCTACCGGTAAATCTTTCACCTCTAAGGTTGCATCTCGGAAACGATCTACATAGCTCTTCAATGATTCCTTATTTCCTTGTTTAAGGGTGAGCAGATAGGTAGCGTCTTTCTTCCTTTGGCAATTGATCATGAAGGCTCTCAAGAATTCACTTCGCAATTGATCGAAGGATGAGATAGAACCTTCACCTAACCCGTTAAACCATTTCAGTGCATGCCCAGACAGTGTAAGCGAAAATGCTCTGCACATGATTTCATCTTCCCATCCATGTAACAACATGAGAGACTCATAACTTTGTATGTGGTCGTATGGGTCTGCTTTGCCTGCGTAAGTAGCCATATGAGGCATCTTGAATTTCTTCGGTAAGGGTTTGTCCATAATCTCTGGGCTGAAAGGAACCTTTCTTTTCTGATTGTCATCGGGAGCCACTAACTTTTTCCTTTCCAGAATTCTCTCGACAACTTTCTCGACATTTTCTGACTCTCGGGTCGAGTGTGCTCCCCTTTCTTCAGCACTTGAAGAGTCTGAGCAGTAAGTATTCTCTCTTCCTATAGGGGCTTGTACCGTACCTTTTCTTCCTGCACCTCCCATTCCACAATTTGACCTCGTACCTTCAAGATAGCCTTGGGGGTCACGACTGTTCTGTCTCTGGCGCTCTCCCGATCGGTGGTCTTCAAAATCATGCTCCGATCGTTCAGCTGGGTTATACTCTGTCCGATCTGCGACAGCGTTCATCCGTCTCAAGCCTGCGGCATGATTCACCTCTCTCCAACCCGTGGTCGAGCGTCTCCTCAAAGTCGCGACAGGGGCATGCTGTGGTTCTACGTTAGGGCTCGACGCCAGTCCCGCGGCAGAGTTTGCCCTTGGACATGCGTTAGTCTGCCTCTCCCTCAGACCTGCGGCAGAGTGTACCCTCAGACTTGCGGCAGAGTTGTTCTCCAGCCCTGCGGCAGAGTGCAGCCTCAGGCCTGCGGCAGAGTCATTCCTCAGACCTGCGGCAGTGTGTGTCCTCAGACCTGCGGCAGTGTCATTCTCCAGCCCTGCGGCAGAGTGCAGCCTCAGATCTGCGGCAGTGTGTGTCCTCAGACCTGCGGCAGTGTCATTCTCCAGCCCTGCGGCAGAGTGCAGCCTCAGGCCTGCGGCAGAGTCATTCCTCAGACCTGCGGCAGTGTGTGTCCTCAGACCTGCGGCAGTGTCATTCTCCAGCCCTGCGGCAGAGTGCAGCCTCAGATCTGTGGCAGTGTGTGTCCTCAGACCTGCGGCAGTGTGTGTCCTCAGACCTGCGGCAGTGTTGTTCTCCGTAACAAGGTACTCCCTCAGCGAAGCGGTAAAATTGTCCTCCAGTCCAGCGGCAGCATACTGCATCAGTCCAACGGCAGAATGCTGTCGCCAATCTCCTTGTCCCGTATTCACCACGGTAGAGGGTTGGCCTCTTTCGTATGTTTGCCCCAAGACACTTCCCCCTATCATCTGCTGCACTTCTGGAGGCAGGCTATACTGCGGCAGGGCATTTTTGAAGAAATCCACCATAGCTTTCAGCGCTGTGGTGGTCTGCTCGTTCTGACGCTTCAGGGCCTCAAATTCATACACGGAAACAGTGACCACCCCGCTACCTCCACCATTCTGCTCTTGTCCTCTCTCGGGTCTGGGAGGAGGACTCACCGAGTTCTCTTCCCCCAGATTCGCTGCTGCTGTCGAACGTGTTCTCACCATGTTGATAAAAAATCTGGCTTTTTATTCTAGATTCCCACAGACGGCGCCAATTGTTGTTGCTCCAATCAACAATGAAATGATTCTGATGTCGTCTTCTCCACGTGTCTTGAATGTTCTGCAAAAACAGTGAAAGTCAGAGAGGCGCAGGGATCTGTCCCTGCACGCGCACTCCGATGCTTAAGTCAGAAGACCTGTTTAAGCAGAGTTTTAGTCAGCAAAATAGAGATTAGGGTTTTTCTGATCATACCTGGAGGTATTTATAGATATTTCTAGGTTGCTTTGATGAGCTCATGACTCATATTTGTGTGGGCCCAAAATATTATAATTTTGGGCCTTTTATTTTTTGGGGCCCAGGCGCGTGAATGGGCTGGGGTAAAATCACCTCTATCAGTTAGCAATACCAGGGTCAGAGCAAGATCCACAATAAAGATAAATGTAACTATCCACTTGAATTCCATCAGCTTATCAAAACTTGGCAGGATCTTAGCTCAAGGTTTTTGAGATAGACTAGCAAGTCCATTTGAATGTCAAGGTTCATCTAATTAAAGTGATCAAGAAGAAGAATATAAGGAAATGAATTGCACTATGAGAGTTAACTAGGCAAGAAAAATGGTATAGGATTTAAAATGACATTATAGACGATGACTTAATTTTAAAAAGTATATCACTTGGTAATAAAACTTTGGATTAGTGACAAGGAAGACGTTTTGAGATTTTAAGTTCTCATATTTGAATCTCATCAAATGTGAGTTTATTATTATTATTATTATTATTATTATTATTATTATTATTATTATTATTATTTACTAGTTTATCAAATTACGGGAGTTTGATATCCTGATTATGTTTGTAACTTTGAATGATAATGTATTATGTTACTTACTGTTATTTTATTATAATTTAACAAATCATAATTTAAAATAATATTATGTGTAACTCACAATTATAAATGTTGGACTTCACAGTATTCTTTGTCATGATTGGATAATTGTAGGATATTAATTAAAAAAAAGACTATGAAATGCTGATTTTAACTCTTTAGACTAAATTTAAGACAGTAATTAAGTTACGTAAGTGTTTACTTAAACAAGAAATTTTTTTTCTTTAATATAGATTAAGTAAATTGAATGACTAGGTACTTTCTATCAACTTGAAATGCACTCATTTTGATTCTAAAAGAATCAAAGAAAGACTTATCTTGAAGTAAATTAAGAATGTAACAAAAGGAGACTAGTAAATTGCAACCATAGAAATTAATTAATCCAACCATACAAACTGAAAATTAAGGATTAATATGCAAAAACATTGAGCATGTTCTTTGTCTTACAATGTAGCTCCACATAAATAACAAATGAGTAAAAAGTTAAATCCATTTGATCAGAAAATTAAACTGTAACATAATTAGACAATTTGACTTCATCTCATCATTTGCACGTTAAATTCTGGATTTGTTTTTGGGAGATGTTAACATCCATAGTGCAATTCATTTTGGCTGATTTCTTTTTCTTTAATATCTTGAAAAGATGTACCATTCCTTCTAGCTCTGCATGGCCGCTCAAATTTATGATCCCAGAATCAATATCGGAACTCACCTGGCGTGAATTTCGTGGTGTCATATTCTTGGAACTCACCGATACCGTCACGTTAAATTTCTTGGTCGATCGAGCCCTGACAGTAGCCTTAACGACAATAGCCTCACCAACAGGACTAGCGTTGTAAGAGATCGTGAAAGTGCTATTCCTGAATTTGAAGTGACCGAAATTCGTGTTCTTGACAGTAACTTGAGCATTGAGCTTCATGGTAAAAGAGGGTGCGGAAGGTGAAGAATTGACGTTGAGATTTTCGACCATGACCCCTCCCAAACGAACCTTAGGATTTCGGATTTGTAATACTAGCAGCACGAAGAGCAAAATGATTATGGTCTGCGCTATGACACCGGCAACTATATATGCCCAGCACTTGATGTTTCTCTTCTTCCGAGAAGTTTGATCCCCTGATTTCATGTTTAAATTTTCACTAGAGATGTTTGAAGGGAGCTGAATTTCCTTCAACTTATTTTTACTTATTTTTGGGTTTGCTATGTTGAGATTGGATTGAAGACTGATGAAATGAAAGAACTTAGTTTTGCAAAGAGGCCGAGATGGTGGAATGCCATAGAGACGTTGTAAGATTTATGGGGTACTATGATTGGGTTAATTAAAGCCGTCTAGAATTATGGAATAAGAATAACTTATACAAACTATGGAATGCTTCCCAGAGAAGGCATGAGTAAGTCCTTCCCAGAGAAGGCATGAGTAAGTCCGATCTTGTAAGATTGTAATATTCACAAGCAGCTGAGGGGCCCGAAGACAAGCTTCCTATGAGACAAGTTATCAAGTGAAAAGATACCATAACTTGTACAAACTGTGGAATGCTTCCCAGAGAAGGCATGAGTAAGTCCAGTTTGTAAGATTGTAATATTCACAAGCAGCTGGGGGGCCCGAAGACAAGCTTCCCATGAGACAAGTTATCAAGTGAAAAGATACCAAGATTTTGCAACTTGTTTCATTACTTTTCCTCGCTCAAAAGGCTTGAAGCTTACAGGCTACAGCTATTTAAATAGTCTTTACTTGCTAACATATTTAAATAGTCTTTCTAATTAAAAACAAAATTAATAACCAATTATTCTTTCAACGTTTATCATAAAATAAAATTAAACTTTGACATTTAATTACATAAAATAATATATTTTTCTAAATTATTTTTTTTTCAAAATTACATTTTTTTTTCTAAATTACATTCTTTTTCAAAATTATGATTTTTTTCCAAATTACATTACCGTAATTGTGTCTAATTACATTTTTTTACAAAATTATTATATTTTTTCCCCAAGATTACCATTGTTTTTTCAAAATTAGATTTTTTTCCCTTGAAAAGGACCTAATTTTACCAAAAATTCTAGAATTTAAAACAACAAGAATACATAACTAAAAACAAGGGGAAAATCTAAAGGAAATATCTAAACCCTCAGATTCATTGCAAATACAGTACTATCAAAATCCAGGGGAGGAGGTATCGGCCGAGAAGGAATCAGAGAAGGGAATCGAAAATTTGTTTTGGAGGGGGTCACGATAAAAATCAGGAGAAAATAAAAAATTGTTTTGAAAAGGGGAGTCGGCCGAGAGAGGAAGACACACCGAAGTGAGAGACCAAGAAAGGGGCACAAAGAAAGCAATTAGTTAGAAAATTTTCAGTGTTAAGCAAAAACCCCATCTGCTAAGAACTCTCTCCCTATCACCATTCACAACCATCAACACACCCAAGAAGAAAATCCAATTGAATCCAAGAGACATTTTCGAACACCATCCTGTTCAACCCAGAAATCTTAAGTAGAAAACTAGAGAAATCCTAATAAAAAACCAATTTCAGACTTTGATCAAACCCCAACAAACCGAGAATTTATCTGATGTTTCAGTAAACGACAACGGGGTGATAATGTTGCGCTAAACGACAACCAGGTGATGCTGATGCAATTCCTTCCACGTGTATCGAATCTTCTGAAAAAACAACGAAGGTCAGAGAGGTGCAGGGATCTGTCCCTGCACGCGCACTCCGATGATTAAGTTAGAAAGTTACTTTGGTAGAGATTCTGTATTCAAGAAAAGAGATTCAGTTTTTAAGAGAGAGATTCTGTTCCCCCACCTTTTTTCATACCTGGTCTATTTATAGATTTTCTTTTTTAGAGTCAAGTCGGGTTCTTTTAGGGCTCGAGGACATACCCGTAATTATGGGGTTTGGGTCTGAGACCCAGGCGCGTGTCTGGGCTGTGACAGAGTTATTGGATACTCTGTCGCGGCTTGGAGTTGGACGTCCTGCGAATGAGTTCAACATGCGGTAGAGTTACGTGACCCTCTGCCGCGGTCCTTGCTGTAGAGTTCTGTCGCGATCCTGCGGTAGAGCTGTATCTCCATCTGTGCGGTAGAGGTCTATCGTGAATTATTCAGTCGCGTTCATACTCTACAGCACTGTCTCTATCGCCCTGAGACCGCGTCGCCTCTGGACTCTGCCGCCGGGGGACTCTTTCGCATACACTCTATTGCCTAGCTACTGTATCGCCACCTCTCTTTACCAGCCACGTGGCTTATGTCTCTTCTTTTGTGTTTGACACGTGGCGATCTCTGGTTGGTCGATCTTTGTACATGTAGACTTTGATGATATGACCACTATCAATTGCTCCCCACTCTTTGGTAGGAATGTTTCCTGCGAAAGAGGATTCTTGACACACCGTTCCAGAGCACGTGCGGATTCCCGTGCACATGTTGACGCAGCCGCGCCTCTATATATATAAGCTCCCTGTTGTCACAGTATCCACTGAGTTCTCTCGCATAAGACCACTTTGCCGCACATTTTCTCAATACTCTATCGCACCTCTGTCGCCACTCTACCGCTACTCTGTCGCGGGCTGTTGATACTCTTCCGCTCCTCTATCGCATAAACATCATTGTGCCGCAAGTCTGTCGTGTGGACGAAAACTCTGTCGCCCTGTGCTGTTTGTCGTTCTTCTGTTGCAAACGCTCTAACACTATAGTTTACTGTCTTCATGCTTCTCTGTTAGGTAAACTCTGTCGCCAATAGTTTTTTCTCCCGTGATTTTTCTCGAACTTTCAAAAATGGTTGGTCATGGTGTGGGGAAGCATATAGAGCTAGGAGTCAAGTCAACTTTAAAGGCAGCCGACATTCAAGACCTTATGTCTAGGTTTCCTTTGCCCGAGGGATATTCCTATAGGCTTCCAAACCCTCAAGAAAGCGACATACGTCGTGTGTCTGACGGGATAGTTATTTTCAGGGCATCCTTAGAGTTAGGACTCCGTTTTCCATTATCCGACTTTGGGGCTTCTTTCCTTAGGACGCATAGGATTGCCCCCGGACAACTGCATCCTCACACATGGATGCAATTAATAGGGTTTACCGTGCATTGCCGCCTAAGGGGCGTTTCTCCGTCTCTTCCCCTTCTTGATGCCTTTTTTAGGTTTCGAGGTAGCCCCGACTTAGTTTCTTATTCACTTCAGCGGGCGTATAAGCCTGGATTTGAAAATAGGTTATTCGAGAAACCCGCTAATAAGCTTCACGATTTTGAATCGGAGTGGCTTATTGTGGAGACGCCTGGGGGCCTGGATTTCCCCACTCGTTGGGAGACTAGGCGTGAAATCCCCAAGGGCCCCCGGATTTCTACACTTAGAGAACAGTTGTCCTTAGATGTCAATAGGTTATTGGTTGATAGTCCCATTAGTCTTGACAGTCTTTTATCAAATGAAAATTTGATATCTGCTGGCTGGGGTGTGGGTCCCGTCCCTATTGTCGGCCCTTCTGTTCCTTCCTCAAATCCTTCATCCTCGATTCCTCCTGAGTTGAACCCTGAACTTTTAAGGCCGCAGGAAGATATAGGGAGTACAAATATAGAATCTAGTCCTGACAGTGAGCCTTTAGTTGATATGAATGACTGAGAAGGATTTGGTTCAACTTTCATGGTTCTACATGACGATGATATGATAAACATAGAGTCCCTTCAGGAGCATTTTGATTCTCTTGATGGTAACTTTTCATGCTTTTTTATTGTTTGCTGGTTCTGACCACGTTTTTGACCACTTACTTGTTCTTTTTCTTTTTCGCAGAAATGAGCCATTTTCGATGATCTTTGGCACGTCAAGCTTCGGAGGGCAGTCCGTCTAGTGACCCCACTAGGAAGAGGCCTCGCTTAGCTGATGATGTTCCCAGTGAGGCACCGGTTCCGCCTCAATTGCCTCGGGCTCGGACCCCACCTGCTCCTAGACAAGTGATGCCTCCTCCTCCGGAACAAAGGGATTCCTCTCGGGATAGAGGGAGAGCTCCTTCCTCTTCACGGAGGGCTTCTGGTTCATCGGGACGGTCTCGATCTGAAGAGCGTGCCGAATGCAATATAATTCCGTCCCAACGAAAGAACCGGTGACATTTGTACATCGAGCCGTCAATGGGGACTAGGCCAATTCTCCCGAGGATAGGCCCTGTTGATGAGAGATCCTACCCCGTAGACGGTGGTTACATCATGAGGGGGGCTGAGTTTCGGGTTTACCCGGGAATTCGCGACAACGATACCTTGGACTCTCCGTGGGTGGCGTCTCGGCTGAGTTGGGCCACTATTCTCCCGAGGGACGAAGCTAGAATATTTAGGAATTATCCAGAGGGAGAAGACTTGGCCGATATGGAAGCGCTGAGGGTAATTTTCATTTTCTTTTTTCGTTTAATTTCTTTTTGCTATACTTTGAGTTTGACCTTTTGCGTTGCTTTTCAGCTTGCTCAGAAGACTGCGGCCAACAACACTCAACACCGAGCCTATCAGGAGCGGGCTGACAAGAAAATTCAGGATTTGAAGGACAAAGTCATGGAGTTGTCAAATACCGTTAACAACTTATCCGGGCTTCCAGACGTGGTACGAAACTTAAAAAATCAGCTCTCGAAGGCTCGCCAAGATTTGAATCAGGCCAAGGGGGATCTTACTGTTGAGGCGGCTAGGTCTAACAAATTTTACTAAGATCTTCAACAGGCCCAAGCCGAACTGGACCGCATGCAGTCCAAATATGGGTCCTTAATTGATCGTAATCAGGAGCTTGAGTAATACGTCGCCGAGCTAGAAAGTCGGGCTACTCCTTCTCTGACTCAAGCGGAGATTGATAGTATCAGGGCGGAAGCCGTGAAGGAGTACCGTCTTTCTAGGGATTGCTTGAGGCGAAAGGAGGATTTTTCGAATCCATATGTAAAATATGGATTTTACCTCGCTAGATCTTGGCTGGAGAAGCATAGGGAAGGTGAAGAATTCCCTGAGCTCCAATATACACGTGAGGCGATGCTGTTCGAGGCCCCTGATTGGACTAAATACGAACCGGGGGCTGAACCTCCTGATGAGCTTTTTAAGAGGACTGCCCAAGATGATCTTGCAAACCTCACCGGTCCTTGGGAGCCTGTGAACCTGGACGATGCTCCCGAACCTATTGGCTCTCTCGACGACTTGGATGGAGAGGATGGTCAACAGTCTTTAGAGAGCGAGGGTCCGTCGGCGGTTGATCCCCAGCCTCCTCCTGCAGATTGAGTTGTTTTTTGTTTTTCTTTTCGAACATTCTATCGTTTTGTTGTGATTTTTTTTGAATATTTTGTTGTTTTGCTTTTGTTGTATGTACTTGTAAAGATGTACTTGTAAAGATTTTCTTGAATGAAATGGAATCAAAATTTTGTTCATGCTTCATATCGCATTGCTCTTCTATTTATCATTTATCATCATTTGTCTGTTTATTTGTTTTGTTTATTTGTGTATGCTCCCCAATTCCTGATAGAAAGATATATTTTCGGAAAGAATTTTGCATACCTTTCTGAAGCCTGATTATCACGACGCGAGCGCGTCTCTAGTTCTTACGGCCTTTATGTTTCCATTGCCTGACTATAGTAACGTAATTACTCTTCAGGCTCTTATAGCTCCTCTGATCTTTTACGCCTGGCCACAGTGACGCATTACGCCTCAGGCTCTTACGGCTCGTCTGATTATACGCCTGGTGACGCTATTGCGCCTTAGGCTCTTACGGCTCCTCTGATCTTTTACGCCTGGCCATAGTGACGCATTGCGCCTCAGGCTCTTACGGCTCATCTGATTTTACGCCTGGCCACAGTGACGCATTGCGCCTCAGGCTCTTACGGCTCGTCTGATTTTACGCCTGGCCACAGTGACGCATTGCGCCTCAGGCTCTTACGGCTCGTCTGATTTTACGCCAGGCCACAGTGACGCATTGCGCCTCAGGCTCTTACGGCTTGTCTGATTTTACGCCTGACCACAGTGACGCATTGCGCCTCAGACTCTTACGGCTCGTCTGATTTTACGCTTGGCCACAGTGACGCATTGTGCCTCAGGCTCTTACGGCTCGTCTGATTTTTCACGCCTGGCCACAGTGACGCATTGCGCCTCAGGCTCTTACGACTCGTCTGATTATACGTCTGGCCACAGTGACGCTATTGCTCCTCATGCTCTTACGGCTCATCTGATTTTACACCTGGCCATAGTGACGCATTGCGCCTCAGGCTCTTACGGCTCGTCTGATTTTTCACGCCTGGCCACAGTGACGCATTGCGCCTCAGGCTCTTACGGCTCGTCTGATTTTTCACGCCTGGCCACAGTGATGCATTGCGCCTCAGGCTCTTACGGCTCGTCTGATTTTACGCCTGGCCACAGTGACGCATTGCCCCTCAGGCTCTTACGGCTCGTCTGATTTTACGCCAGGCCACAGTGACGCATTGCGCCTCAGGCTCTTACGGCTCGTCTGATTTTACGCCAGGACACAGTGACGCATTGCGCCTCAAGCTCTTATGGCTCGTCTGATTTTACGCCTGGCCACATTGACGCATTGCACCTCAGGCTCTTACGGCTCGTCTATATCCTGTCACAAGATTTAGATATATAAAAGCTGGGGATATATAATAAAAGAACAATCTGCATAATGATTGGATGTTAGTATCTTGTGACAGTGTAAATAAATAACAATAATGTGAGAACATAAGATTCAAGAGAGAAAACATAATGATTAGTTCAAATACAATTTTAAGTGATTTGAGTTCCATGTTTTCCCTATTTTCTGCCCTTGCAGAGTTTCCAGGATGCAGGTGTTGGGCCCAATCTTTTGTTTGATTCTGAATGGACCTTCCCAATTGGCTCTGAATTTTTCGTCTTCCTTTAAGGCATTTGTGATATGTGATTTTCTGAGCACCAGATCCTCCTCGGACATCGGTCTATCTCTCACTCGGCTGTTATAGTAGTTGACTACCCTCTGATGTTAGGATGCCAACCGAATAGCCGCGGCCTCTCTATGCTCATCAAGCAGATCTAAGCTTTCCCTTAGTCCTTGTGAATTCTCTTCTTCCACTAAAGGTACCACCCTGGGTGACAGTGCTCCAATTTCCACGGGAATCAATGCTTCGGTGCCGTATACGAGGCTAAAAGGCGTTTCTCCAGTCGATACCCGGCTAGTGGTATAATATGCCCATAAGACACTAGGCAATTCGTCCACCCATGCCCCCTTAGCTTTGTCTAATCTGGTCTTCAACCCATGAAGGATAGTCCGATTACTGACTTCGGCCTGTCCATTAGCTTGAGGATATGATACAGAAGACATCCTTAGCTGAATGTCAAGGCGCTTACAGAATTCACGGAAGGCGTCACAATCAAATTGCTTTCCGTGGTCAGCATTTAAGATGCGTGGGATTCCGAACCGGCAGATGATATCTTTCCACACCATCGCTTCCACTTTCTTCTCCGTGATTGTAGCTAAGGGCTCAGCTTCAATCCACTTTGTAAAGTAATCGGTGGTAACTAACAGGAACTTTCTTTGACCCGTGGCTAAGGAGAAAGGCCCCAGAATGTCCAATCCCCACTGTGCAAAAGGAATTGGTTGTACCGTACTCTGGGAGGGAGTCACTGGAGCCGTTGCTATTGGCGCAAACTTTTGGCATTTGTCACACCTGCGAGTTTTGTCCACCGCATCTCTTTTTAATGTCGGCCAATAGAATCCTGATCGAAGTATCTTAGCGGCAAGGGCTCTAGCTCCTAAGTGCTCACCACAAATTTCTTCGTGCACCTCAGCTAGGACATAATTTGCTTCCTCTGGCCCCAAGCACTTTAACAAAGGTGATGGGTACCCCCTTTTGTACAGTTCCCCGTTGATTAGCGTGAACTTCGCCCCTTGTGTCCTTATGCGACGAGCCTCGTTCTTATCTTGGGGGAGTGTACCTACAATGAGATAATGTTTGAATGGGGATCTCCATTCATCCTCCATTTCAATGTCACACACTTCGACCTCTTCAACACTAGGTTGCTCGAGCTTCTCCACCTTCACTATCCTTCCTCCTGTCTCATTGGAAGAGGCTAACTTGGACAATGAATCTGCGTGTGTGTTTTCAGACTGATTAATTTGTATTAGCTAGAAGTTCTCGAAAGTCTGAGCCAGAGATTGGACTTTCTTTAGGTAAGGGGCCAGCATTGGCTCTCGAACCTCATATTGACCGTTAAACTGGTTTACCACCAATTGAGAGTCACTATGCGCTATCAAGCAGTGAACTTGCAATTTCTCCGCCAGTTTCATTTCGGCTACCAAAGCCTCATACTCTGCTATATTGTTCGAACTAGGGAACCCAAACCGTAAAGAGTATTCTAGGGATTCCCCCTCCGGTGATACTGTGAGACCCCGTATATGTGAAGTTGTGATGTGTAATGAATGTGAATGGACTTGTAATGTAAAGTATGATTGATGTAAGTCCATGGATCCAATGTACGTATGTGTAATATGATTTGTAACGTACATACAAGTTCCATTGAGTATGAATATGAAGAAATGAGTTCTTATAAGTGATGGATGTGATTGAAACTCAAAATGAGTAGTGTGGTAAAATGGAATGGAGTTATGCTTCCATTTGGTTATATATAGTATACCTTTGGACATGCAATGAATGCACACAAGTTTCAATGTGCATAAGGTATGAATGGGTGCCATTTTCAAGTTATAAAGGTGGATGGATGAGAAAATGGCCATGGCAGCAGATTAAGGATGTGTTGGTGTGAGTTGCAGCAAGGAAACTGCAGGAAATCTGGAAAACATGAAGGCCAGATCGATCTCATAGGATGAGAGATTGATCTGGAAGAGCCAGAATACTCTTATTTGGACAATGGAATAGAGCAGATCGATCTCCAATGGGGCTAGATCGATCTCCTAAGAATTCTGTTATGAAAAGATCGATCCTCAAGCACCCAGATCGATCTCCTTAGCTCTCTGTTTGAGATCAGATCGATCTCATGCTTCGACAGATCGATCTCATGCTTAAAATTTCATGAAAATGAGAGATTTAAGGGGACCAGATCGATCTCCCCAAGCTATTTCTATATAAGGAGGGCTGAAAATCTGAAAATTTTGGGAAAAACACCAATATTCCGTTTCTAACCCAAAAACCTAACTTTCTCTCTCTAAAATCAGCCATTTCTAGCAAGAATTGAGGGGAGACCATTAGACATTAAGTTGTTCATCTTGAGGAAGAGAACAACATAGTTGGAACCCAAAATACCATTGTGGGTATTGAAGGAGATAAGGGCATTGACATTTGGAGCAAGAAGAAAAATCATATTGGGTAAGATTCTAACACTCCAATCCAAGTACATTGTCTATTTAATTGATTTTGGAGTTGTTTGGCATGAGTATGTATGGATGGAAACACATAGGTTGTGTTAGAAACTAATGTAACCTAGAAAATGGAATGCCTCTAGTGTGACAAAGTATGATTTGGGGAGTTGGTGGTTTATGGGTTATGATAAGTTGTTAAATGAGTAATGTGGGTGATTTGGAATGGTTATGTGGAGTAATAATATGGGTTTAAGTGAAATTGTGAAAATGAGTATGTATATACTTGATAAAATGCCATAGTGAGGGAATTCATGAAAATATGAACACTATGAGCTTAATGTCGATTTAATATCGATTCGAAATAAGGTAATAGGCCTAAGAAGATCCATAGACTCGAGTTATGGGTAAAGTAATGAAACGAGGCCATATAAGCGTTAATGGAGGCTATAGATTAAATTGACTATAGCAAGCACAAGGGTTGCATTATATGGATAGAATATAATGTGGAATACAATTTTATGCAGTCCTGAAGAGTTCGTTGAAGACGAATCGAACCATACGAGTAAGCAGCTTAAGGAAGTGGAATCACGCATCGCGATTCCAGGTAAGGGAATTTTGTGAGTATATAGAGGTAGCTGCTCGTACTTTAAATTTGTGGGTGAATATTGGGTGTTTTACGAAGTGCATGGTTGCTAAAGTAAATGATTGATGGTATTCATGAATGAGAAAGAGTATATGTGTGATTTTTGGTTTTGGAAGTGGATTCTATGAAATGGGATAGTAAGGCTAATAATTGCATAAATCTAATGTCTTGATGTCTTTCAAAATGAAATTGCTTTGTTTTAAGCAAGCTTGTAGATGGGTCGGCTAATGTTTATTAATGTTGTGGAAAAAGGCATTTGTGAAGTGCTAAACCCGGTTGTCGGGATTGTTTGATTGTGTATGAGCCGCCTATCGTATTTGCATGACATAAATCGCGCTAGAGCCTCGCTCGCGCTGGATTTCTATGTTTTCACTTGTGTGATATGTGCTTGAGCTTAGCTCGCACTTTGATTTGAATTGTGATGATGTTTTATAAACCGTACTGGAGCTTACGCTCGTACTTAGATTTGAGTGGTTTTTCTTATGCATATAACCGTACTGGAGCTATGCTCGTACGTGGTTTCTTCATATTTTATGCATAAATGCCGTACTAGAGCGTTGCTCGTACGAAGTGATTGGTTTTGATGCATGAATTCGCGCTAGAGCGTAGCTCGCGCTGGTTTTCACACTGTGGTATGTTTGAGGCCGTGGTGAGAGATACGGATTAACTCAGGGAACCCAACAGGCCTGACAGACCTCTTGAGTGGGGTGAGGGTGAGGGGCTAGGACTTGACATAATCCATTCAGGGAACGCAACAGGCCTAACAGACCTCTTGAGTGGGGTGAGGGTGAGGGGCTAGGACCTGAATCAGGGAACCCAACAGGGGCGAGCAAGGCCATGAGGGGCTAGGACCTGGTATTGAGGTTACTCCCACGCGCTCTTGAGACTATAAAGGTTACACTTGGTATGGGGTAGATAAGACTTATGGCAGGCACCCCCAACCATGTTATGGGTCCGCGAAGTACGATGTACCGTGTATATCACATGGAGTACGATGTACCGCGTGGTGGTTACTTGAATTGAGGAAGTCTGGCGGAGAACTAATCCACCTTTGTACCAGCATGATACCCCGCACACCGGGATCCGTGTGGTCTGGGATGATATGTGACGATTGGCCAACGTAGTCACTTGAGATATAGTAACCTGTCTCCTTGCTTGATTTACTTACTACCACATGATTTTTAAATCTCTATGTGTGATTTGTGATTGTTTAAGGTAGACCCGAAGGAGGGGTCGAGCCTCGTGGATTTGATTTGTGAAATGGAAATGACGTTGTGATTGTGAATTGATGTGATATGATTGTACGTGTTGAGAAAGAGTTTTATGACGTGGGTTTAAAAAGGAGGTTTCTTAATGAATTGCCCTTTTATGAATTTAAATGAGATCGAGCATGAGATGATTTATACATGATGTTTTTACCATGTTTTATATGCCAATGTACATGATTTTGATACATGATATATATGTATACTGATATGGCATAGTTTTATTCCTCATGCTCCTACCATAAATGATTTATGCATAACACTATCAGCATGTAGATAGAGTAGTTATCTACCATGCTTGCATTATTGCCTTACTGAGCGTGTGGTTGCTCATCCCTCTCTATTTTCCCCCTACAGAGCGTGTATAGTAGCCCAGTGAGGACTGAGGCGTGGTATTTTGGACTCCGCTGCATCTCCATCGCTTAGAGGTATATACACAGCAATTCTTTTTGTATCTAAACAATGTAAAAGCACAGTATTCTTTTGAGTTGTAATTATGGGGGATGTAGATGTCAGTAAAACATGCTTTTATATAAGTACAAGATTAAATGCAAATGTATGACATCGTTTTATTTAACTGAGAATGAATGAGATGTGGTGTTTATTATTGACTCACAGCCCAACAGTGTGTGGTGAGTTAGTTTACGACCGCGTAAGGTAACAGTAAAACGCGAGAAATTTTTAGTGATTTTCAGTTAAAGAGAATGGAATTGGGTCGTGACAGAAATTGGTATCAGAGCTGTGTTGGCCTGATGTGAGTCATTAATAAAACGTAGGAAAGTACATCCTCGTAGCACTGTGCTTTCGTTGAGATATAACTGTGTATATCGTGATGGATTGAGCTTAATCAATTATTATAATACAGGAAGTTAGGCACTATGCCAGTCACACGCAAAGGTAGAGGGGCGAGAGCACGTGCTAGAGGCCGTAGAGGTAGGCCTGAGAGCCGTGCGGAGCCACAGACTGAACAGGCTCCACAGAACCCTGCTGGGAGAGCAGAGGATACTGAGGCTCGCTTCGCTAGGTTAGAGCGGAGTATTGAGAATTTGGTGGAGAAAGTCACGCAGGCATTGGGTGCCGGTGACAGACGAGGTCCCGCGGCACAGCCTACTACTGAACAGGCAGCTGCAGGGGCGGAGAGACCTCAGACTACAGAGACTGCTACTGCTACACCACCTCCAGTACAGGATACAGATTCTCCTATCGCTCCACAGCAGAGCGATAGTGATTTGGGTTATGACTGCGATTTGAGCAGGTTAAGAGAGTTTCAAGCATTGAAACCCCCAATGTTCAGAGGGGTGAAGGACCCAGTGGTTACGGAGGATTGGGTGTATGAGATGGAGAAACTGTATAGGTTTTTCCGATGCACATCAGCTGAAAAGGTAGCCTTTGCCGTGTTTATGTTGAAAGGCGAGGCCGAGCATTGGTGGAGGTCCACCGAGGTTATTTTGAGGGCCAGACACTCTGAGATCTCGTGGGAGATATTTCTAGAGGCCTTCAGAAGACAGTATATTCCAGCTACCGCACAGAGGAAACTGCGGATGGAATTTATGAATTTGGTTCAAGGGAACCGGACTGTGGACGAGTATGAGTCCAAGTTTATGTCTTTGGGGAGATATGACCCGGACACGATGGGTAGTGAGACCCGAAAGATACAGAAGTTCATGGATGGATTGAGATTGGCCATCTGGACTAAGCTAGCTCCCTTCAACATTTTGACTTATGAGGAGGCTGTACATAAGGCTCAGTTGTGTGAGCAAGACTTTGAGCGAAATGCCTCCGAGCTTGGGAGAATCAGTGTTAGAAAGGACAGAGACCGGAAGAGATCCGGGAGGGATAGAGTGGCCAGGAGAGGAGGCCCAAGGTATTTTGAGAAGAGACCTAAGATCGAGGAGGTGCAGGAGAGAGCTGCTGGACCTCCCGTGTACCCAGCCTTGACTGCACCGAGGGGTATAACTATTGGAGGGCCACGACCTACCAGGGATTAGTGTAGGAGATGTGGGAGATACCATGGGACTAGGCCATGTCAGGTTCCCCCTGTTTCGTGTTTTAGGTGTGGGAGGCCAGGACACATATCGAGGTTCTGCAATGAGATGATTGAGACTGCCTCACAGAAGGGCAAGGAGCCTGAGGGAGCTCCAGTTGAGACAGCAGCCCCGAGGAGGAGGGCTACAGCTGAGGAGAAAGGGAAACAGGCTGCGGGTGTGAGCAGAGGAAGAGTACATGCACTGGATCAGGACACCGCGGATGCTTCGACGGATGTGATTAAAGGTACCATCCGAATCTTTGATTTAGAAGCATTGGTATTATTTGATCCTGGTGCCACGCATTCTTTCATATCACCTTCCTTTGCACATAAATTGTTGAAATATGTGAAGCCAACATTGTTGGATAAAATGTTGATGATTTCCACACCCATGAATGATAGTCAATTGACTGAGCATGTATGTAGAGATTGTAAGTTAAAGATAGAGGGGAAGGAAATGATAACCAATCTAATTTTATTGAATATGAATGATTTTGATGTAATTTTGGGAATGGATTGGTTGGCTACCAATCGGGTTGTTATGGATTGTCATGCCAAGACATTGATGTTTTCAGGATTAGACAATCTTATTGTAAATTTTGATGAAAAGAAATGATATGACAATAGTATGTTGTTGTAAATAAAGGAGTATGATTTTAAATGCATATTGCTTGAGAGATAAATTATTGTTTATGATAAATGTTGAATGTGGAGTGATGGTTTATGTTACTAACGATGGAGAGGATAATGTGAAGGGTTCACTGCATATGTGGTCGATATAGATGAGGCACACTCGAAATTGAGGGACATACCCGTAATTACGGATTACCCTGATGTCTTTCCGGATGAATTACCCGGACTACCACCTGAAAGGGACATGGAATTCTACATAGAGTTAGTGCCTGGTACAGAGCCGATATCGAAACCACCCTATAGAATGGCTCCGATAGAATTGGAAGAGCTAAAGAAACAACTGCAAGAGTTTCTGGAGAAGGGGTTTATTAGACCGAGTGTCTCACCTTGGGGAGCACCGGTTCTATTTGTAAAGAAGAAGGATGGAAGCCTCCGACTGTGTATAGATTACCGGTTGTTGAATAAGGCCACCATTAAGAACAAGTACCCTCTTCCAAGAATCGATGATTTGTTGGATCAGCTCCAGGGAGCCGAAGTATTTTCTAAGATAGATCTGCGGTCAGGGTATCATCAGTTGAGGATCAGGAGTGGAGATGTACCCAAGACAGCATTTCGTACCCGTTATGGCCACTACGAGTTTTTGGTGATGCCACTCGGATTGACGAATGCTCCCACAACATTTATGGCATTGATGAACGATGTATTCAAGCCATACCTGGACAAGTTTGTAATAGTGTTCATTGATGACATTTTGGTGTATTCCAAGTCTAGGGAAGATCATGAGGAGCACTTGAGGATAGTTCTGTAGACCCTCCGAGAGAGAGAATTGTATGCCAAACTCAGCAAGTGTAACTTTTGGTTGGAACAGATCTCATTTCTGGGGCTTTTTGTGTCAAAGGATGGGGTATCGGTAGATCCATCCAAGATAGAGGCAGTTGTACAGTGGGAACAGCCCAAGACAGTAACTGAGATCAGGAGTTTTCTGGGATTGGCAGGATATTATCGGAGATTTGTAGAGGGTTTCTCCAGACTAGCTGCTCCATTGACACGCCTCACGCGAAAAGATGTTAAGTTTGTGTGGGATGAGGCATGTGAGAGGAGTTTTGAGGAGCTTAAGCATCGATTGACGACTGCTCCAGTTCTCACCATTCCTACCAGCTCAGGAGGATTCTCGGTGTATACGAATGCATCACACTAGGGACTGGGCTGTGTGCTTATGCAGGATGGGAAGGTAGTTGCCTATGGATCTAGACAGTTGAAAGATCATGAGAGGAACAACCCGACACATGATTTGGAGTTGGCAGTTGTGGTGTTTGCTTTGAAAATATGGCGCCACTACCTCTATGGAGAGAAATTTTAGGTTTTTACAGATAATAAGAGCTTTAAGTACCTGTTCTCGTAGAAAGAGTTAAATATGAGACAGCGAAGATGGGTCGAACTTCTTAAGGATTATGATTGTGAAATCATGTACCACCCGGGTAAGGCAAATGTAGTTGTCGATGCTTTGAGCAAGAAAAACCTCGGGTTGGTGTCTTATTTGATGGTACGGGAACATGAGTTGTTGGAACAATTCACGAACCTCAGTTTGGACATAACCCCGCCTAGATAAGAGAGAGTGGAGATCATGGCTAGTTTAAGACTGGAACCAGAGTTGATTAGCCATATTCGGCAGGCTCAGCAGACCGATCGACGGTGTATCGATTGGTTGAGTCAGATACAGGTAGGTGTGGGTATTGATTTTGAGCTGAGTACAGATGGCTTATTAAGGTTTAGAGGCAGAGTATGTGTTCCCAAGGACCCTGAGATCAAGAGAATGATTTTATCAAAGGCTCACTCATCGAAGTATACGATACATCCGGGGAGTACCAAGATGTATCAAAATATTCGGAAGGTTTATTGGTGGTCTGGAATGAAAAGAGACATTGTTGAATATGTCACTAAGTGTCTCATTTATTAGCATGTGATGGTAGAGCATCAGAAGCCTGCAGGGTTATTACAGCCTCTACCGATACCAACATGGATGCATCACACCAGGGACTGGGCTGTGTGCTTATGCAGGATGGGAAGGTAGTTGCCTATGGATCTAGACAGTTGAAAGATCATGAGAGGAACTACCGACACATGATTTGGAGTTGGCGGCTGTAGTATTTGCTTTGAAAATATGGCGCCACTATCTCTATGGTGAGAAATTTCAGGTGTTCACAGATCATAAGAGCCTTAAGTACCTGTTCTCACAGAAAGAGCTGAATATGAGACAGAGGAGATGGCTCGAACTCCTGAAAGACTATGATTGTGAAATCATGTACCACCCGGGTAAGGCAAATGTAGTTGTCGATGCTTTGAGTAGAAAGAACCTTGGGTTGGTGTCTTATATGATGGTACGGGAACATGAATTGTTAGAACACTTTGCGAACCTCAGTTTAGATGTAACCCCACCTGGATTTGAGAGACTTGAGATCATGGCTAGTTTGAGACTAGAGCCAGAGTTGATTGGCCGTATTCGACAAGCCCAGCAGAGCGATTGACGGTGTATCGATTGGCTGAGGCAGATACAGACAGGTGTGGGTATTGATTTTGAGCAGAGTGCTGTTGGCTTATTGAGGTTCAGAGGCAGAGTATGCGTTCCCAGGGATCCTGAGATCAGGAGAATGATTTTATCAGAGGCTCACTCATCGAAGTATACGATACATCCGGGAAGTACCAAGATGTATCAAAACCTTCGAAAGGTTTATTGGTGGTCTGGAATGAAGAGAGACATTGCTGAATATGTCGCTAAGTGTCTCGTTTGTCAGCAAGTGAAGGTAGAGCATCAGAAGCCTGCAGGATTTTTGCAGCCTCTACCGATACAGACATGGAAGTGGTAGCATGTCACCATGGATTTTGTGATGGGGTTACCGAGGACCCGTAGAGGTCATGATGCCATATGGGTTATTGTGGACCGGTTGACTAAGTCCGCCCATTTCTTGGCTATGAGAGCTACCGATACACTGAGTCAGTTGGCGAACCTGTATATTCGAGAGATAGTACGGCTACATGGTGTACCAGTGAGCGTTGTTTCTGATAGGGATGCCCGCTTCACTTCCCATTTTTGGGAACATTTTCAGGAAGCGCTGGGGACCCGACTGAGTTTTAGCACATCTTTTCATCCTCAGACAGATGGGCAGTCAGAGAGGACTATACAGACCCTCGAGGATATGTTGAGAGCGTGTGTATTGGATTTTAGAGGCTCCTGGGATGACCACTTGCAGTTAGCCGAGTTCGCTTATAATAATAGCTATCATGCGAGTATCGGGATGACACCCTATGAGGCATTGTACGGGCGTAGATGCCGTTCCCCCATTGGATGGGAAGAGGTTGGTGACAGACAGATTTTTACTCCGGACTTAGTGCAGCAGGCATCTGAGGACGTCCAGTTGATATGTGAGAGATTACGGACAGCTCAGAGCCGACAAAAGAGTTATGCTGACAAGAGACGAAGACCATTGGAGTTTGATGAGGGTGAGTCGGTGTTTCTGAGGGTATCACCATCGAAGGGTATTATGAGATTTGGTAAGAAGGGCAAACTGAGCCCTAGATATATCGGACCCTTCGAGATTTTAGAGAGAGTGGGAGATAAGGCGTATAGGTTGGCATTACCACCGAACTTGGCAAATGTCCACAACGTCTTCCATGTCTCGATGCTTCGGAAGTATCACCTGGACCCAGCACATGTGATAAGATATGAGCCGTTGAAGCTCAATGAGAGTATGACGTATGTTGAGAAGCCGATTCGGATATTGGACAAAAAAGAGAAAGTGTTGCGGAATAAGACAATTCCCTTGGTGAAAGTTCTTTGGCAACATCACACGGCGGAAGAGGACACGTGGGAATTGGAGAACTTGATACGGGAGAAGTACCCCCAACTTTTTGAAGAGTGACTTGGTTCAAATTTGGAGGACCAAATTCCTTGAAGGAGGGGAGAATGTGAGACCCCGTATATGTGAAGTTGTGATGTGTAATGAATGTGAATGGACTTGTAATGTAAAGTATGATTGATGTAAGTCCATGGATCCAATGTACGTATGTGTAATATGATTTGTAACGTACATACAAGTTCCATTGAGTATGAATATGAAGAAATGAGTTCTTATAAGTGATGGATGTGATTGAAACTCAAAATGAGTAGTGTGGTAAAATGGAATGGAGTTATGCTTCCATTTGGTTATATATAGTATACCTTTGGACATGCAATGAATGCACACAAGTTTCAATGTGCATAAGGTATGAATGGGTGCCATTTTTAAGTTATAAAGGTGGATGGATGAGAAAATGGCCATGGCAGCAGATTAAGGATGTGTTGGTGTGAGTTATAGCAAGGAAACTGCAGGAAATCTGGAAAACATGAAGGCCAGATCGATCTCATAGGATGAGAGATCGATCTGGAAGAGCCAGAATGCTCTTATTTGGGCAATGGAATAGAGCAGATCGATCTCCAATGGGGCCAGATCGATCTCCTAAGCATTCTGTGATGAAAAGATCGATCCTCAAGCACCCAGATCGATCTCCTTAACTCTCTGTTTGGGACCAGATCGATCTCATGCTTCGACAGATGGATCTCATGCTTAAAATTTCATGAAAATGAGAGATTTAAGGGGACCAGATCGATCTCCTCTTAGACCAGATCGATCTCCCCAAGCTATTTCTATATAAGGAGGGCTGAAAATCTGAAAATTTCGGGAAAAACACCAATCTTCCATTTCTAACCCAAAAACCTAACTTTCTCTCTCTAAAATCAGCCATTTCTAGCAAGAATTGACGGGAGACCATTAGACATTAAGTTGTTCATCTTGAGGAAGGGAACAACATAGTTGGAACCTAAAATCCCATTGTGGGTATTGAAGGAGATAAGGGCATTGACATTTGGAGCAAGAAGAAAAATCATATTGGGTAAGATTCTAACACTCCAATCCAAGTACATTGTCTATATAATTGATTTTGGAGTTGTTTGGCATGAGTATGTATGGATGGAAACACATAGGTTGTGTTAGAAACAATGTAACCTAGAAAATGGAATGCCTCTAGTGTGAGAAAGTATGATTTGGGGAGTTGGTGGTCTATGGGTTATGATAAGTTGTTAAATGAGTAATGTGGGTGATTTGGAATGGTTATGTGGAGTAATAATATGGGTTTAATTGAAATTGTGAAAATGAGTATGTATATATTTGATAAAATGCCATAGTGAGGGAATTCATGAAAATATGAACACTATGAGCTTAATGTCGATTTAATATCGATTCGGAATAAGGTAATAGGCCTAAGAAGATCCATAGACTCGAGTTATGGGTAAAGTAATGAAACGAGGCCATATAAGTGTTAATGGAGGCTATAGATTAAATTGACTATAGCAAGCACAAGGGTTACATTATATGGATCGAATATAATGTGGAATACAATTTTGTGCAGTCCCGAAGAGTTCGTTGAAGACGAATCGAACCGTACGAGTAAGCAGCTTAAGGAAGTGGAATCACGCATCGCAATTCCAGGTAAGGGAATTTTGTGAGTATATAGAGGTAGCTGCTCGTACTTTAAATATGTGGGTGAATATTGGGTGTTTACGAAGTGCATGGTTGCTAAAGTAAATGATTGATGGTATTCATGAATGAGAAAGAGTATATGTGTGATTTTTGGTTTTGGAAGTGGATTCTATGAAATGGGATAGTAAGGCTAATAATTGCATAAATCTAATGTCTTGATGTCTTTCAAAATGAAATTGCTTTGTTTTAAGCAAGCTTGTAGATGGGTCGGCTAATGTTTATTAATGTTGTGGAAAAAGGCATTTGTGAAGTGCTAAACCCGGTTGTCAGGATTGTTTGATTGTGTATGAGCCGCCTATCGTATTTGCATGACATAAATCGCGCTAGAGCCTCGCTCGCGCTGGATTTCTATGTTTTCACTTGTGTGATACGTGCTTGAGCTTAGCTCGCACTTTGATTTGAATTGTGATGATGTTTTATAAACCGTACTGGAGCTTACGCTCGTACTTGGATTTGAGTGGTTTTTCTTATGCATATAACCGTACTGGAGCTATGCTCGTATGTGGTTTCTTCATATTTTATGCATAAATGCCGTACTAGAGCGTTGTTCGTACGAAATGATTGGTTTTGATGCATGAATTCGCGCTAGAACGTAGCTCGCGCTGGTTTTCGCACTGTGGTATGTATGAGGCCGTGGTGAGAGATACGGATTAACTCAGGGAACCCAACAGGCCTGACAGACCTCTTGAGTGGGGTGAGGGTGAGGGGCTAGGACCTGACATAATCCATTCAAGGAACCCAATAGGCCTAACAGACCTCTTGAGTGGGGTGAGGGTGAGGGGCTAGGACCTGAATCAAGGAACCCAACAGGGGCGAGCAAGGCCATGAGGGGCTAGGACCTGGTATTGAGGTTACTCCCATGCACTCTTGAGACTATAAAGGTTACACTTTGGTATGGGGTAGATAAGACCTATGGCAGGCACCCCCAACCATGTTATGGGTCCGCGGAGTACGATGTACCGTATATATCACATGGAGTACGATGTACCGCGTGGTGGTTACTTGAATTGAGGAAGTCTGGCGGAGAACTAACCCACCTTCGTACTAGTATGATACCCCGCACACCGAGATCCGTGTGGTCTGGGATGATATGTGACGATTGGCCAACGTAGTCACTTGAGATATAGTAACCTGTCTCCTTGCTTGATTTACTTACTACCACATGATTTTTAAATCTCTAAGTGTGATTTGTGATTGTTTAAGGTAGACCCGAAAGAGGGGTCAAGCCTCGTGGATTTGATTTGTGAGATGGAAATGACGTTGTGATTGTGAATTGATGTGATGTGATTGTACGTGTTGAGAAAGAGTTTTATGACGTGGGTTTAAAAATGAGGTTTCTTAATGAATTGTCCTTTTATGAATTTAAATGAGATCGAGCATGAGATGATTTATACATGATGTTTTTACCATGTTTTATATGCCAATGTACATGATTTTGATACATGATATATATGTATACTCATATGGCATAGTTTTATTCCTCATGCTCCTACCATAAATGATTTATGCATAACACTATCAGCATGTAGATAGAGTAGTTATCTACCATGCTTGCATTATTGCCTTACTGAGCGTGTGGTTGCTCATCCCTCTCTATTTTCCCCCCTACAAAGCGTGCATAGTAGCCCAGTGAGGACTGAGGCGTGGTATTTTGGACTCCGCTGCATCTCCATCGCTTAGAGGTATATACACAGTGATTCTTTTTGTATCTAAACAATGTAAAAGCACAGTATTCTTTTGAGTTGTAATTATGGGGGATGTAGATGTCAGTAAAACATGCTTTTGTATAAGTACAAGATTAAATGCAAATGTATGACATCGTTTTATTTAACTGAGAATGAATGAGATGTGGTGTTTATTATTGACTCACAGCCCAACAGTGTGTGGTGAGTTAGTTTACGACCGCGTAAGGTAACAGTAAAACGCGAAAATTTTTTAGTGATTTTCGGTTAAAGAGAATGGAATTGGGTCGTGACAGATACCAAGACTACACCCGCTCCACTTCCATTTGCACTTGATGCCCCGTCGACGTACAGTAACCACGGTTGAGTTTTCTTTCCATCGTTGTCACTCGGGCTGGTACATTCTACTATAAAGTCCGCTAGAGCTTGACCTTTGATAGCCTGCCTGGGTTGGAACATGATATCATATCCTCCAAGTTCCACTGCCCATTTCACTAGTCTCCCTGAGTGTTCAGGCTTCTGAAGGATTTGTCTTAACGGTTGATCCGTCAAGACAGTGATGGAGTGTGCCTGAAAATAAGGGCGCAACTTACGCGAGGCCATCACAAGGGCCAATGCTAGCTTTTCGACCAGAGGATAACGGGTCTCCGGGTCTAACAGTACCTTGCTCACATAGTAGATGGGGTGGTACAATACTTCATCTTTCTTCAGTAGTACCGCGCTGACGGCGAAATCATCGACTCCCAAGTACATATATAATTGCTCTCATTCCAAAGGTCTTGTCAATAAAGGTAACTGCTTCAAATATTCTTTAAGGTCTTCAAAAGGTTTTTGACAATCACTTGTCCATTCAAAATTCTTTCCTCCCTGCAGAGTTTTAAAGAATGGCAAGCTCTTTTCCGCGGACTATGACAAAAAGCGATTCAGAGCTGCTATTCTGCCCGTCAACCTTTGGACATCTCTCACTGTGGTTGGGGGTTTCATGTCGATAATTGGCTGTACCTTTTCAAGATTTGCCTCGATACCCCTGTCAGTGATCATGAAGCCTAAGAACTTCCCTGATCTCACCCCGAATGAGCACTTACCGGGATTCAACTTCATATTGAATCTTCTCAGCACCTCGAATACCCTGGACATCTGATGAGCGTGAGACTCTCCTGCTCAGCTCTTGATAATCATATCGTCCACATAAGCTTCCATGGTATTTCCTAGAAGATCTTTGAACACTTTGTTCACCATTCGCTGATATGTGGCTCCAGCATTCTTTAAACCGAACGGCATCACCCGATAGCAGTATGTTCCATCGTCTGTTATAAAAGAAGTCTTCTCTTCATCTTCTGGGTGGAGCATAATTTGATGATATCCAGAGAAAGCGCCTAAAAAACTGAGGAGTTCATATCCAGACGTTTCATCCACAAGCCTATCTATTCGAGGCAAGGGGTGCGAATCTTTAGGGCAGGCTTTATTCAAATCAGTGAAATCTACACACATTCGCCACTTCCCATTGGATTTCTTCACCATTACTACGTTGGCCAGCCACTCAGGGTAGTAGACCTCTCTAATGAATCCGGCTTCTAAAAGCTTATTAATTTCTTCAGTGATTGCCTTCTGTCTTTCCGAGGTAAAACTCCTCTTCTTCTGCTTGACAGGTTTGTGTCCGGGTGAGACATTAAGCTCATGACAAATCACTTCAGGATTAATCCCGGGCATGTCAGTCGAGGTCCAAGCGAAAACATCCGAGTTCCTCCTCAGGCATTTGACTATCTCCCTTCTTACTTGCTCATTCAGCTGAGTCCCGATGAATGCCTTCTTTTCTTCATCCCCCCTAATTAGCTCAATGGCTTCTATTTCCTCTATAGGCTGAGGCTTGGACGGGTCATCTATGCACAAAGTCTCCTTTCTCTGCACTCCTTTACTAGCGGTAGAAGCGATATAATAAGTACGAGCCCTCCTTTGATCTCCTCGTACTTGCCCAACTCCGTTGGGAGTAGGGAACTTCATTAACAGATAACAAGAGGATATCACCGCCCTCATATCATTCAGTACAGGTCTTCCTAGGATCATGTTGTAAGTAGCTGAGGTTGACCTCACTACCATGAACAATACTTGTCGGGTCACATCCTTCGGGTTTTCTCTCAGAGTCACCGGCAACTCTATGGACCCAGCCACCTTCACCTTTTCACCCGTAAATCCATATAGTGGCGTCATAACAGGTCTTAATCTATCTTCGGATATGTTCATTTTCTCGAAGCAATTCCAATAGATTAGGTTCACCGAACTCCCGTTAGCGACTAGGATTCTGCTCACCGGATGTTTCGCCACCACTGCGGATATTACCATGGGATCATCATGGGGCATGACAATGTCACCCTTGTCTGCCAGAGTGAACACAATAGGTTCTTCATCTCCTTTCTCTTCCATCACAACATGAACCTGATACGCTTGCCTCGCGTAACTCTTACGGGACGCATAGGAGTTTCCTGCCATCGATTCTCCTCCTGCGATAACATTTATTACTGGGGCGATAGGTTCGTTATCTAGCTGATTACCCCGGGGGATAGGCCTAAACGCTTCATTCCTTGGCCTATTTCTTCCGTTATCATTATTTGGCACATACCGCGGATGGTCATTCCTTCGATGGCGCGGAGGATAACGGGGCCTTTCACTTCTCCACAGGAAGCGGTTGATTTTCCCCTCTCTAGCTAGTCTCTCTAGCTGATCCATCAGGTCTCTGCATCTTTCCGTGGGGTGATCGTGAGCAGCATGAAATTCGCAGTAGGCATCAGAGTTTTGCCCTACATCTCCAATCTTCTTTTTGGGGAATTCCAACAATCCCGTCCCCTCGATAGCTGCTAGTATTGCAGTGCGAGGCTCATTCAATCTGGTATAACCTTCATACCTGAGTCTAGGGGCCTTGTCTAATCTGACGGGTCTTGGGGAGCTTCTCTCAGGTACATCCCTCTCTCTCTTTCTTCCTTCCCTTGCCTCCCGGGGCTGTACCATCTTCATTACTTCTTCTTGAGCCACATATTTATTGGCTCTAGCAAACAGGTCAGAAAGTGTCACCGACTGATCGAGGGAGAGGGATTCTTGCAACTTCTCAGACTTTGTCCCTTGCAGCATTGCAGCCATGGCTACTCCTACTGGTAGATCTTCCACCTCCAAGGTTGCATCTCGAAAACGATCTACATAGCTCTTCAAGGATTCTTTATTCCCTTGCTTAAGAGTGAGTAGATAAGTAGCGTCCTTCTTCCTCTGGCTATTGATCATGAAGACTCTAAAAAATTCATTTCGCAATTGGTTGAAGGATGAGATGAAACCTTTGCTCAACCCATTAAACCACTTCAGCGCGTGCCCGGATAATGTAAGCGAAAAGGCTCTGCACATAATTTCATCTTCCCATCCATGTAGCAACATGAGGGACTCATAACTCTGTATGTGGTCGTATGGGTCTGTTTTGCCTGTGTAAGTGGCCATAGAAGGCATCTTGAACTTCTTCGGCAAGGGTTTGTTCATGATCTCCGGACTGAACGAAATTCTCCTTCTTTGACTATCATCCGGGGACACCAGTTTACTCTTTTCCAAAATCCTTTCGACAACTTTCTCCACATTTTCTGACCCTCGAGTCGAGTATGCTCCCCTTCCTTTGGGACTAGAAGAGTCTGAGTGGTAAGCACTCCTTCCAGCACCTCCCATTTTGGGATTTGACCTTGTACCCTCGAAACAGTCTCGGGGGTCAGGACTCTTCCATCTTCGTCGCTCCCCAGACCTATGATCTTCGAATTCATGCCCCAAATCCTCTGAAGAAGCACTGCGCCATGCGGGAGAACTCTGTTGTCGGTATGCCGCGGGTGAGCTCTGCCGCCTGTTCTTCGCGGGAGAACTCTGTCGCCTACATGCTGCGGGTGAGCTCTGTCGCCTGTGATTCGTGGGTGAGCTCTGCTCAGTCGGGTCTGTGGCAGTATTCACTTCCCGTAATCCTGCCATGGGGTGCTTCCTCTGAAATGCGGTAGAGTTTACTCTTAAAACCGTTGCAGGGTTATCCTCCAAACTTGCGACAAAGTTCGGAATCACTCCAGTGGCAGTATTCTACGCTCCTTCTCCTCGTCCGGCATTCGCTATGGTGGAGGGTTGACCTCTCTCGTAAGTCTGCCTCGGGATGTTTTCCCCCACCATCAACTGCACTTCTGGGGGTAAGCTAAACTGCGGGAGAGCGTTTTTGAAGAAGTTCACCATAGCCCTCAACGCTATCGTCGTCTCCTCATTCTGACGTTTCAGAGCCTCAAATTCCTCCAGAGAAATCGAGGCCACTCTGCCACCCTTTTCATTCTACCTTTGTCCTTGCTCTGATCTAACAGGGGGACTCACAGAATTCTCTCCCCCTGCATTTTCTGCTGTAGAACGTGTCCTCACCATTTTTATAGGGAATCTGACTTTTTGTTCTGATTCCCACAGACTGCGCCAATTGATGTTTCAGTAAACGACAACGGGGCGATGCTTTCCACGTATTAATGTTGCGCTAAACGACAACCAGGTGATGCTGATGCAATTCCTTCCACGTGTATCGAATCTTCTGCAAAAACAACGAAGGTCAGAGAGGTGCAGGGATCTATCCCTGCACGCGCACTCCGATGATTAAGTTAGAAAGTTACTTTGGTAGAGATTCTGTATTTAAGAAAAGAGATTCAGTTTTTAAGAGAGAGATTCTGTTCCCCCACCTTTTTCCATACCTGGTCTATTTATAGATTTTCTTTTTTAGAGTCAAGTCGGGCTTCCTGTTCTTTTAGGGCTCGGGGACATACCCATAATTATGGGGTTCGGGTCTGAGGCCCAGGTGCGTGTCTGGGCTGCGACAGAGTTATTGGATACTCTGTCGCGGCTTGGAGTTGGACGTCCTGCAGATGAGTTCAACATGCGGCAGAGTTATGTGACCCTCTGTCGTGGTCCCTGCGGTAGAGTTCTTTCGCGATCCTGCGGTAGAGCTGTATCTCCATCTGTGCGGTAGAGGTCTATCGCGAATTATTCAGTCGCGTTCATACTCTACCGTACAGTCTCTATCGCCCTGAGACCGCGTCGCCTCTGGACTCTGTCGCCGGGGATTCTTTCGCATACACTCTATCTCCTAGCTACTGTATCGCCACCTCTCTTTACCAGCCACGTGGCTTATGTCTCTTCTTTTGTGTTTGACACGTCGCGGTCTCTGGTTGGTCGATCTTTGTACACGTGGACTTTGATGATATGACCACTATCATTATCCAACAAAGAGAATTCAGAATTAAATCAAGAGGAACTCGACGGCTAAGAAGAAGGTGGTGCTCGGCGATGACGGGCTGAGCGGTATTACCGACGGTGGCTGAACGGAAAAGCGAAGCTGGAGGAAAGTGAAAAAAGAACTATGAACCAAACAAAAGTGGGAGGTCGAGATGGTGGATTAAGAAAAAAAATGATTTAAAAAAAAACAGTAATTTTGAAAAAATTTAAAAATTTTCATATTAGTATTATTTTATACTGGATAAAAATTTCACGTCATCCGTCTACATGATAAAATATTTCATATTAGCATTCATGTCAGATATCATATGTGCAAGAATAACATCAATTTTTAAAATTTTAGAAAATTTTTTTTAATTTTGTTATTTTGAAACGTTTAAATTTTAATTATTTAAAATAAAATTTAATGAACTTATTTCTATGCAATTAAATATCGATAATTTAATTTCATTTTATGGTAACATTGATAGTATATTTGGGTATTAAACTATTAAAAAATTATTATCATTTGGCATAAAAATGTTGTAAATTTGTCTTTTAATGAACCATTTTAGTAGTTGTAGAAGTACAATTTGAGTGAGAATTTATTTTGTGATAGTGAAAAGTTTATATACTCAAAAATATACATGGGTGAATGAAATTTTGATACGCATTATAACTGCCATTAGATTAAATTGTGTCGGAAGCTAAGGAAGAACGATAAGCATTAATATCTCTATATGCCGCACTAAAGGTTGCCTCTAAAGCAACTGTAGTGATAGGAATAACGAGTTTACCATGAGCCATCTTGGATAGAATATTGTACTTTAAAGTACTTGCTTTCTACCATTCCAAAGCATCAAAGGCAATAGAATCTCCTTTACAGATAAAGCAAGCATCGGCTAAGTAGATATCTAGATCAAATTGTTACTGTTGAAAAGTTTGAATTAATTTTATATAATTTGCAAATTCAGACTAGCTTGAAAAAAGAAGCTTCTATATTCGCACTAATATTACCACTATCAAGCGATTGAGTTTCAACAGTTTACTCGGTGACAAATTGATACTCACAAAATATTCCTCATAAATCTCTTATAGAGCATCTCGAACTAGAGCAACATTTCCTCTTGCTTCTCTTTTAGGGTACATTAGAGGAAAATAAAACTCAACTACACTTATTTTGCACCTTGGCTCCAAGATAGTTGTTATAACCTTAACAAATTGCATTCTCCTCAATACTTATCAAATCTACTCTTTATCCTACAAACTATTGCTTTAACAAACTTATCTTCATCTCATGTCTTTTTATCCAACAATACTTTCACACAAAAAATTTCATTCAAAAATAAGTTTGAAATTAAATAATTACTCCCAAAGAAGATTTTAGTGGCTGAATTAAAAACTTCTAATATCTCACAAACTTTCTCCAGTTTTTCTTAATCTTCTTGACTTGGACAATAATTGTAGTGAGATTCTTGTTCTTTGAATCTTGGAAACACTTCTTTGAATTTGATTATAATCGACAATATCTCAAATGTTGAATTTCAACGTGTTTTACATTTGATAATAAGTTTTTTTTATCAGGAAACTGTAACTATTGTGCTATGTCAGAAAATAAGTTAAATCTTGCCTCTTTTTTATTAATAAAATTGACACTTTCACGAACATCTTCAATCACATACTAAATCTCATAAAGACCATCTTGAACCATGAGATTTAAAATGTGTGCACAACAATTTTCCTCCACAAAGCTGTCACACCCTACTTCCCGGTGCCATTTTATCTATACATACACTACTACGATTGGGCTGTGAGTCAATATATTTACTAAATTCCATGCATTTATAACGAAAAATTTTAAAACTTTAATTCACACTCCCAGGTGTGTGAGTAGATATACAAAATCAATTGTATAATATAATATTTTTACATAACATCCTCATACAACTGTTTACAACTTTAATTCATAACTGTACGATACATTATAATAGATACAAAATGATCGTGTGCATACGAATCTTATACCTTTGCAACTGGTAGGAGCTGTCCAACCCAAAAGGAATCTAGAGACCACCGCACTGTCCTACTTCTCAGTATCTGGAGGAGAAAAAGTAGTGGGATGAGCACACCACAACTCAGTAAGGAAAGAGATGTTAACAGGTAGTTATTGTACTATATACATAGCCCATGCATGTATAAACCAAAACCATGTTTCAATATAGATGGAAATATTACTAAAAAATGCATTTAAACATTACTTCTCACATAAGCATTTTCGTGAGAACAAGTATTCGATATTCCTATTTGAAAACATGTCATAAACAGTGCTATCATAGCACGAGCATTCAAATCAAGAGATTTATCAAATCACAAAATCTCTTTGTTTTTCTCAAATCATTTCATTTATGAGTTTCTCAATTTCTTTTATCTATGAGGCATGCATGAAATTTCTCGGTAATCTAATATTCACGACATATGACCATAGTCAGTGATCCTAGGTGATAATTCTATATTTTTAGAATTATTTGTGCTTAATTTCCTAATTAATTATTTAAATCCCCAATTTATTTTGTTAATTATCCCCTTTATTTAATTAAAATTCTCATGTTTGCAGATAAATTAAATTCGGATGCATTTTGAATATTTTGGTAGAAAATGGATCAGAATTGGGCTAAAATCGAGATTGAGCCACGCGGACAACAGGAGTCATGCCACTTAGCACATCCAATTGGACAAGAAGACCGATGACATGAAAATATCTTTTCAAGGAGCCAATGGTGTGAAGACAAGTGGTCAAAAAAAGCCAACTCATTAAGGATGTAGAAATTACAATTTTACCCCTAGTATGTTTATAAATAGGAAAGGATGACAATTGAAAGAGTATGTAATTTTAGGAGTAGAAGTAAATGTAAGGTAGGAGTAGGAGTAGTGTAATGTAGTGTAGAAGTAGGAGTAGTGTTAGAATAGTTTTAATTTATTTTCCTTAGAAGCTTTCCCGAGTAGATTGTTTTAGCCATCAGTTTATTCTAATTTCTAGAGTACTGTTCATGCAATTTTTCTATGTGAATGAAAAGTTTTTGTTACTTCTAGTTCTCGGTTTAGTTTTTTTTTTATTAATGAAGATTAACTATTTCCATTTCTCTTCTTCCCGGCATCGCATAACTTCCATTTCTTGTTTTTATGTAGTGATTTTTATAAAAAAAAAGAAGAAAACTGAAATGTTTTTATAGTTGCTAATCTCGGGTTGTTTAGTAAGCTAGTTGTATTCATTGGTTTCCTTTAGTTATTCGGGTTAGTGGTGGCTGCTGAAGACACCGTGTGTCTTCCATTCAGTTCCAAGCAGTAGCAGATTTACATTCGGTTAACAGGAAAGTGGAGGCTGCAACATGCATTGGTGGTTCGGTGAAGCAAGCAGGAGGTGGTGCACCCAGCTGTTGCATGCTTATCCGGGAAGCAAGTTGGTTACAGCCGATGCAGAGCTGTGCATGGAATTGGCAAGATAGGGAGACCGAACCCGTTTGATTTTCTTCCAGACTTCATTTTCTGCTTCATGCGTTTTTGCTTCATTTTACATTTTATATTTATTCTTTTGTTCTAAGTATTTCTTCAAATCAGAATTTGTCCTCTGTTTAGCTCTATTTCATGTTGAGTGTACTGCTCATTGTTTTTATTTTGTTGATATTCAGTTTTAAGATTGTATCAGTTCCTGTTCAAGATTGCTGCTGCGTGCTGTAGGTACCAGGTTGGCAGCTTGTTGGAGAAGGAGATCAGGTCTGAACTGTCGATGCAAGCAGCACAGGAGAGTACACTGAGACCAGACCTGGACAGACCGAGAGTGCAGGACCATTTCGTGAAGGACGACAGTTCTTTCTAGCTAGGCAGAGGTTGCGCGAACCAGCAATAGCTGAACATGGAGGAGAAGTCACGAACCAGCAGCAACTGAACCTGGAGGAGAAGTCACGGACGTGTAGGACAGCTGGAGCAGCACCCCGTGTAGTAGGAGCCAGTACAGCAGAAAGATGTAGAAGTAGTCTGTCAACAGTAGTTGATGCAGAGGTGGCAAGCCGATTGGAGACAGCACGAATAGCAGCGTGGAGCAGCAGGAACCAAGAGCTAGCAGGGTGCAGTCTGCACCAGGCGAACATGCAGAATGCAGCAGAGAGCCAATAGCCAAAATCGTGAAAGTTTAGAAAGAAACATAATCTGGAAAGACACGTGAATAGTGTTTGAAGGGACTTGGTTGATTTAAATTTGCTAAGGCCATGTTTGGCCGTAGTTCAATTTAGTCATGTTTTAGTTTAATGCATCATTAGTATTCTCATGCATTTGTTAGTTGTTAGTTAGTTAGTTTAGTTAATTATAATGGTAGGTTAGCTTTATTGTTTTGCATGTTAATTTAATTTGTAGTGTTAATTTTTAGTTAGTAGTTAATTTTAGATTAAATGTTTTATGATTTTATTTTTGTTTAGTGTTTTATAAGTAGCATTTAGAATTAATTTAGATTAATGTACTTCATGCTTTTTTAATTTAGTTTTCATTTTTATTAGTTTTGAGGTTAGTTTAATTTGCAATTTTCATTAGTTTAAATTCATGCATTTTTAATTTAGTTTTCATTTTTATTAGTTTTGAGGTTAGTTTAATTTGCAATTTTCATTAGTTTAAATTCATGCATTTTTATTTTATGTATAGTTTAATTAAATTTTATTGCTTTATTTTCATATTTGCATTTTATTTTAGTTGTGTTAATTCATTTTAATTGTTTTAATTTTCTTTTATAGGTCATTTGCTTTTAATTGCTCGGAGTTCGGTAAGCAAATCTTAGTTCAGTTTTATTTTCTTTATTTTTTTAATGTTTATTGTTTTCAGTACGTTTAATTAGCCTTAGTGGATCACCAACTTGTAAATCCTCGAAATTTCCCTGTAAATTAGTTCGTAAAAAAAAAACGTACAAGTGGAAATAAAATTGTAAGTATGATATAAAATAAATAAAATAATAAAATACCTGGGAAATAAATAAGATAAATATATATATTTATTTCATTTAAATATATATTTAAATATTTTGGGTATATTATATATTATATTATATTTTAATCAAATATAATATAATAAATAAATAAAATAAAATAAATAAAATACATAATAAATAAATATAAATAAATAACTAAATGATAAATAATATCTAATATATATAATAATAATTATAATAAAAAAAACAAAAAAAAAGGAAATAGAAGGCAGAATCGCGAATTGCGATTCTGCCATGGAAAACAAAGAGGAGAAGGCACCGAGGGAGCCGAGCTCCCATACCGACGGAGCCGGCGAACCGACTGAGGAGAAGCAGCGAGGCTCGTCGGCGCTGGTAGAGGGAAAAGAAGACACCGCCGACGAGGGAAAAATGAGAGAAGGAGAGAGACCGAGAGAAAGAGAGGGAAAAAGAGGAAAAGGGGACGACCGGTGGTCGGAGGAAAGAGGAGCGACCCACCACCGGCCAGAGGGGGACGATGGAGGCGCCGATCCAGGAGCAGATCGACCTGAAACGCCACCGATCGGTGCGGAAGAAAATGGGTGTCGACGTCGGAGGAGAGAAGAGGCCAGACCGGCCACTTTTCGGCGAGCTTTGGCGAAGCCGACCCCAGATCCATGCACCGGACTACCCCGCGGACAAGCTGGAGGTGGAAGCCGACGGAGAACCGACCGGAAAAGCCCCGAACGACGAGGGAGAAAGTTGGACCGGGACTTAATCGGACCGGTCTGAACCGGGTTGAACCGGACCGAACCTGTTCAGCCAAAAAAAAAGAAAAAGAAAAAAAAGAAAAAAAAGGAAAAATGGAAAAAATTCGGTGAAGCAATCGAGCTCCGTGTAAGTCGGCAAGTGGTCAAATGAACCAATTTAATTTTTGGAATAATTATTTAAATATATATGTATATTTATTTATTTAGGTACATGTACAAATAGGTGTATATAATGAATTGGGTATGCTAGTATTTGTACAAAAAAAAATATGTACGCATAGGTGATAAGGAAAAATGGAAAACATTGATAATATATATATATATATGTATGTATATATACACTCCTTTATATATATATATATATTTATTTATTTATTTAGGTGCATATACATGTGGGGGATATGAAAGGTGAATGTGTGCAAGTATATGTATATACAAAGAATGTATATATATGAGATAGGAAAACATGAAAACAATAAAAGTATATATATATATATATATATATATATATATATATATATATATAAACATATAGGAGTGTATATATATAAATATATATTTATGCGCGTATACATGTGGATGTATATAATAAAGATATATGTTTATACTTGTAGGAGCAAATATATAAATAGTGAAGAAATATATAAACGTGCGTATCGGCCTAAGGATATACAATAATACGTACACACGCAGTAGCAACGATAAATTATGATTTTAACGCAATTCGCATGAATAGGGTGCTAAGTCTACAATTTCGGTGTAGGTGATTGTAGAAGGGATTAAATGAGGTACTAGGAGACGTCACCGTTCGAATTCGAGATACTCGATAAATCGAGGTAAGGGGTATTATTGAACCTAGTTCTGATATTGCATTCTTGTTTCACTGAGAAATGATTTTATGAAAGAGCATTTGATTTGAAATGATTTACCAATGCTTCCATACTTACGAAACTGTTTACAAAACATGATTTCGTTTTACAAAATGTTCACTAGAACATTTATGTTTATGAAACTTTCGAATTATGAAAATGCATGAAAATTTTAGGATGGCTCGAAAACCCATATTTATGCTTTGAAATGGAACTTTTGACGTTTTCAAAAGTATTTACGAAAAGGGAAAAGATGTTTTGAGACTATAGGCTTCATGCATGGTTACTTCTTGTGGTGTTTCGGATCTACCACTTGGGGTGCCGGTACGTTGGCCCCTTTAGCACTTGACGCAACCTTTGTGGAAGATGTCGTGCTACTGGTGGTTTACGATGATGTTTTGGTAGTATCTCTGCCTGCGCAGCATGGATGAACGTTCCCCGCACGGTGAGTGCCACAGGTGCCCGTGCCCTAGCTATGTGCTAGTATATGATAAGAAATAAGAAGATACTACCCCTATTTATAATTATTATTGCTGTATGAATCTGATCCATTCTACAGCCCCTTACCATGGCCATAGGTATGATGACTCTCCAACAGAGAATGACACGTATCGCATGACTTAGTTATAGCCTAGTCTCCTCGATTTGATTACGAAAAATCGACTATGATGAATGAATATGTGTTTTCATGATTTACGAAATATTCATGAAATGTTTACGAAATGATTATGAAATATGCATGAAATGTTTACGAAACGATTATGAAATATGCATGAAATGTTTACGAAACGACTATGAAATATTCATGAAATGTTTACGAAATGATTATGAAATATGCGTGAAATGTTTACGATATGATTTACGAAATGTTTATGAAAAGTTGTAAAAGGGTTAAGCATGTTAATGGTTTTATTGACACGCATGCTTTATGACGTTTATGTATGAAATGAAAATTTCTGTATTACATTAAGTTTCGTTCCATGAACAATTTCAAATACTTTTATATGTCAGAACTGTTTTAATAGTACTATCTTACTGGGCTTTTCCCCAAAAGCTCACCCCTCTACCTTTCAGATTTCTGCAGTGAATTACAACTAATAAATGCTGCGTAGACGACGTAGGCTGGCGGATATGAGCTTCCCCAGACTACCTTTTGTATATGCGTGAGGTATACATTCTTATCTTTATACCAGACTATTTGTATGCTCAGACATCTATTGAAAATAATGTGTCGGGATGAAATCTGTATAAGGATAAATTAAATGAAATATTTTTAAGGATTGACACTGAACAGGAATACAACCTAAGTGAATAAGGGAATAAGTGGGTAAATTAAATTCAAAAAAAAAATCCTTTGATTTTCAAGGGTCAAGGGTCGTTACAGTTTTAGTAGTATAAGAGCAAAGGCTGTCTAGTACTATCAGTGTCAATAATAAGGATAAGATTTCATCCGAAATGTCTGTCCTTGTCTGGTTGTAGAGTAAGTATACCTAATGAAGTTAAGATTTAATGTTTGGTTTACGTGAGGAATTAGATCACGAGTTAAAGGCCGCAGAGATAGGCCTGAGAATCATGCCGAGTCATCATATGAGACTCATAAATGATACCGAAATTGAAACTGATGTTGAGCGTGCTCCATCAGGTTCTGTGAAAAGGACAGATGGTATTGAGACACACTTTGCTAAGGTTATGTGGAGTATTAAACATATTATGGAAAATTAGGACATAGGCTATGTTAGGTGATAGGGTAAACGAAAGAATTGATAGACAGATTACTTTCGATGCGCCCGCACAACCGGTAGAGATGTTTCAGAACTACAAATATGCCTGCTCCTATAGCCCCATAACGGAATGATGATGACTTGGGTTAGGAGTAAGAGCTACATGAGATGAGGCAGTTTCAAGCGTTTAAGCCTCCATTTTTCAACAAGGTTAAGAATTCAGCAATTCGGAGCGTTGAATGAATGAGACAAGCTTGATGATTTTAGAAGCAACTCTACCAAGAAAGTTGCTTTTGCAACTTTTACGTTAAAGGATTGGAGAAGCTACAAGGATTTTTAGGACGTACTATTATAAAGAAAGTAGCCCTTGTAGCATCAATATCGAGATGAAAAGTCAAACTCGGAGGGAAGTTCCCTGATTTAATCCGAGAGCCGACATCAGAAAATTACATTAGATATATTTCGAAGGCCTTTAGCGGTAGCACATTCCGGATGAAATAAAGTGGCTATTATGGATGAAATGATTGCAACTGGACATAAAGTAACAGGTTTATGGATGATTATGAAATTAAATTTATAGCTTTGGAAAAAGAATGATCTGGATAAGTAGAGATGTGAAACGGAGAAAATCTAGGAAACTCATAGGAGGTACAAAGATCCTCAATCGAGCTAAGTTAGCTCAACTTGATGTTATTTTGAGAGAGCAGTGCGTAAGGCGCAACTATGAGAATATGAGATATATACTCTCGAGATTACTAAGAAAATGACAAGGTATAGAGGATGACTGGAAAGTGATGTACTAAGGAAGCAATGAGAGTGATAGAGTAAAGTCCCTGTGACTGAAAAGATGAATCTCATAACTCAAAGTATGCTTACAGGATTGAATTAAAATCCTGAGGAAAACAATTATAAGGATTACATGAAAAGGAGATTATCGGACCAAGTGAATCACTTTGATGTGTACTAGCATTAATTGTTAAGGAGACCCGGAGTCTTCTTGGTCACGATATGTTAAGAACGAGAGTTAATTGGATTCTTCCGAAGCAGAAATTATAGATCAGTGGGGAAGACCCAAAATTCTTAAAGATGATACAGAGTTTGAGATATAGGGACACTTTGGAATATGAGGTACGTATCGAATCTAAAGATTGTAAATTGATAATGCTTATGTTTCGAATGCAAGACTTAATTGAAATAAGAAAAGAGTTCTGATATAATTGAGATACGAAATGAGACAAGTTTGAAATATGATAGATTTTGAATAGAAGTTACATTGGAATAAGAAGTGTATGCAAAGTAAGAATATCTTTGTATGTGAAGTGATTCGGAATCAAGTGATATGAACAGAGAATGAGTGTGACTAAAGGATAAATTGAAATTGACAGTCGTCATATTCGTGTTAGAAGTCAGGATACCATTACTTGTAAAGATGAAGAAATGAATTTCATTTTAACGAAATCGTATGAACTATGTTATATGGATTAATGGTTCAATATCGAGTGCAAAGAAATGCTATGTGGGAACGTAGGTTTGAGACAATAATTGAAAACCATTAGCACAAAATTTATCATTGTATATTGTAAGATTTTTCTGTTGGCTGGAATCGATCTTACATTTAATGAGGATAATTGCATAAATCGAAGTGATTTTGGTTTAGTAATAGGAAGAGAAAAGTATCTCAACTTGAGGATATGAATTGATAAATTATTCAAGTCGTTGCAGGACAATCTCTAAACTTCTACATGGAGTGCTATTAATTAGTTAATGATAAAAGTGATTAAATTGTGATAACGGTTCCAAAGATTGAGGAATCAATGAGATTATGTGATGTATATGATTGGTGTTTGGAGTTGTGATCTTAATATGGATTTTATTATTTGGAGTTATAATGATTGAAATTATCGATTGATCTTTCCTATTGTTCCTAGACTCTAACTTTTAGTTGGAGTTAATAGTGTGTTTGGCTAATAGAAAATTTTAGATTATGATATTATAAGCTCTACGAAGAGTTTCATCGTCATCCATAATTGATTTATGTGACTTGAAAGCTATTAATGTTTGAGATTAGAGATGAGTTGGATACTCATAGATTTATGCTTGAAATTGTTTGGGGTGAAAAACTTATGTCTATTACAAATTTTAGTTATATTGATTTCATCTTTATCGTAGTGTGATGGTCAACTGATGATAAATATTCTGATACAGTGAAAAAGAAAAGAAAATCAATATCCAATAGTTTATAAGTGTCACGACCCAAAACTTCCCGAAAATCAGAGTAAATTTTTCGCGTTGTATTATTTCATGCTTACCTCTGATCGTGACCAACCATAACCAATAATTGGGCTATATGTCAATGCCCATATCATCTCCATATATTTACAATTAGTGCACAATTTAATTTAAATATAAGTTCATATATTCTGCACTAAACTTCTTCCATTTCATTACATATTTACGCCCACTCTATACATCCCAGTGTCATACAAAATATAGTACTGTGCTCATGTTATTCAGATACAAGAAACATATATAACGTGTATATACCTCAAAAAGATAGGCAGCAGCGGACAACTAGAATGCCGTACCCAGTCGTCTCCTAATCTACTGGAAGAAATCTGTGTGAGAAAATGAAAGGGGTGAGCACATCAAGCTCAGTAAGGCAATCCTACGAACAAGTAGATAACAATACAATCTACATGAACGTAGTGCCATGCATAAACCACCCATTCTCCACACATTTCCAAAACGGATGCTATGTTATGATGTCATGTAAAATAACTCGCATGAAATCTCAAAGAGCATAAAAACTTAACATGCATATCTTTTAAATCATTTATTTCTCGTTAAAATTTCATAACAAAAATCAGGACTTAACCCTTCCCTCGGGTAGCCCTGACTCACACAAAATCCATAAAATTATGTTTCGCGAAAACATCAATGTCAGAAAACATAAATATACGAAACACGAGACTAGGCAATATCTGTATATCGGTAATAACCAGGACTATGGCCATGTGTCCTCGGGAGTCCCTCTACCACACGGATCCTAGTGTGCGAGGTCTCACCATGATCGGGAACCGCCCGGGAGGTGGGTCACTCCATCTCGTCGGTCTTATCCGACCCCACGCATCCGTAGATGCCACACGTATTTGAAGATACCCCGCATCCGAAGATGCTACACGGTACAACGTACTCCATGCTACTTGCACGGTACAACGTACTCCGTGGACCCATATCATATCTGCATACTCATGCCATGTCTCCAAACGCACACGCGAGCCTATTTAATCGGTGTGCCACACAGTCACCCGCTGCTCCAAGCACGGCTTATCGTATGATCTCAGAAAAGATAGTGCGAGCGGTGCTCTAGCACTCTCATAAAATCAAGTAAAACTAGTGCGAGCTAAGCTCTAGCACTATGTCATGAAAATCATATATAAAAATATGGTGCGAGTTAGACTTCAGCACCTTGTCATGAAAATCATGTAAAACTCTAGTACGAGCTCTCGCTCCAGCACTAATGAAAGCATTGCACAAATCAAAACTCGTGTGAGCTGAGCTCTAGCACGTCACATTTCTAAAAAGTCACGTAGGCGGCTACATTTCTCAAATCGATTTCAACGAAAATCAACATTTGTTGAAAATATGAAATGTTGTGCAATTTCATTTAAAAGTTAGCCGACCTACTCATGCATGTACCAAAATACTTCAAAAACGAGCAGGAACCCTTTGTTCTTGCTCCTTACACTTTTTCCTAAAATTTGAAATTTTACCCTTGACGAGGGTATTTTGGTAATTTGCCCATTCGGGGCCCAAAAATTTTTACTTTAAATCTAGACCCTTCGGACAATTTAAAAGACTGTAAATGGCGTCGAAAATTCGTAAAGCTATCTCTAGCAGTTCGTAAAATTCCCTTACCTGGAATCGCGCGCAGACTTAACCTGTCTCGATGATACTGAATCTCTCAGCCCAAATGCGCGCCAACCAAATGTACGTAACTGCATATAACCACACAGTTGAGGTTAATTCAATTATCTTGATCAGTATATTGCATTTAGTGACCAACTTTAAAGTATTGGGCCCTATCTACCTTATTGGGTCTCGGCCCATTTTCAGCCCTTTTATATTTATTAATTCCCTTCTTCGGGTATACCGGGCTTATGCAGCTTACTAATAATTATCGGGCTTCGTTCGAAACTCATTGGATAGCCCGTATACCATTTATGGCAATTACATTACAACTCCGAAAAATTCCTTTCTATGCGAAATTAATCCATAATTCCGTAAAATAATTAAAACTCTGTATTTAAAGAACTCATATTGCCGAAATTAAAATGTACTTACCCGATACGATGCGGGGTACAAAAATCAGAGCTAAATCGGCTCTCGTTCGGTCTCTGTCGAAAAGCTGCGCAATTAGGTAAATCCCGATTATTTTCCATTAAATAAAATATTAAATAAATATTCAGAATTTACCCGTAGGTCAATTTCGACCCTCGGTCAACTTACCCGAATCTCGAGTCGTCCCCGGTAAATTTTCTTTCCTTTCCCCTTTTTCCATTCTTTTCTTTTCTTTTCTTTTCCTTTCCTCTTTCCTTCCTTTTCACTCCTTTTCCTTCCCTTTTCTTTCGGCCAAACGGTGCCGTTTCTGCCACTTTGCTGGCACCGGCGTTTCCGGTGGTCTTGCCAGCCAATATTGGTCTCAAAAGAACCGGCTCTTCCCCTTGAACGCGTCGGTGGCTTCCGTTCAAGCCCAGTCACGGTGGTTCATCGGGAATCAGCCCGTTTCCTCTCGAATTTTCCTTCGCTCCGATCGGTGTCCTCCGGCCAGTACACGGCTCATCTCCGGTGTCCTGAAGATCGCCGGTCTCTCCTCTTGCACCTCGGCTACTCGTCGGCGGTCAAGGATCGCCGGTGCTCCCTCGGTGGTCTCGGGTTCTCACGGTTCCTTCGGGTTTTTTTGTTTCGGGTTTATCCCGATTTCAGAGTTCTCCTCTTATTATTATTATTATTATTATTATTATTATTATTATTATTATTATTATTATTATTATTATTATTATTTATAAACTATTTTATTATCATACTATTCATTAAAATACTCCACAATATTCCAAAATATCTACAACTTATATTATTTTATTCTAATTTAATTTATTTAATTTAATTTAATTTATTAAATACATTTTTCTCCAATTTTCGATATTATTCCTTCGTATTTTCAAGATATTGTTTCGGGTAACTTTTCGGTATTTTTAAAAATTTCGAATCTTGATCAATTGAACTCAAAATTGTATAATTTCCTCATTATTGATCAAGATATCTTACATCCTTATTTTTAATTAAAATTTTCTTATCGCATTAATACCGAATTTTGGTATTTTTGACCATTTTACCCCTGCTCTTGTTTCGGAACCAATTTAACCTGACTTTCCTTCATACATCCACTATCTTTTCTTATTTTAATTTCGTATTTTTGGTTAACTTCATTTTGATCATTTTTGTTTGTCCTGTGGCCAATTCGGCTCGTATTTAATTACTTTCGGCATTCACTGATATTCCATTTTATTCTTCTTTACAAATTTAATTCAGTCAATGCTCTTCTTATGATTCAATGAATATATGGAAGTGTACATCACATGAATCATAAGGAATATAACAACAAATACATACAAAGTGGGTCTTACATAATCTCCCCCACTAAAAGAATTTGGTCCTCCAAATTGGAACCAAATCAGTCTCTGAACAACTCCGGGTAATTCTCTTTCATCCAACTCTCTAACTCCCAAGTCGCTTCCTCCGGAGTGTGATGCTGCCACAGTACTTTCACCAGAGGAATCGTCTTCGATCTAAATACCTTCTCCTTCCTATCCACAATCTGAATTGGTCTCTCAACATAGGACATACCCTCACTGAGCTCCAGTGGCTCGTATCTGATCACATGCGACGGATCCGGCTGATACTTCCGAAGCATGGAGACGTGGAAGACATTATGGACATTTGCTAGCTCTGGTGGCAACGCTAGCCTATAAGCTCGATCTCCCACTCTCTCAAGTATCTCAAAAGGTCCTATGAAGCGAGGGCTCAGCTTCCCTCTCTTCCCGAATCTCGTAATACCCTTGGAAGGAAAAACCTTCAAAAATACTGACTCTCCTGCTGCAAACTCTAACGGTCTACGTCTCCTGTCAGCATAACTCTTCTGTCGACTCTGAGCTATCCTCAACCTCTCTCAAATCAACTGGACATCCTCAGAGGGCTGATGTATCAAATCGGGAGCGAATATCTGCCTGTCACCAACCTCCTTCCATCCTACAGGAGATCGACATCTACGGTTATACAAGGCCTCATATGGTGCCATCCCGATACTCGAATGATAACTATTATTGTAGGCAAACTCCGCGAGTGGTAGGTGATCATCCCAGGAGCCTCTAAAATCAAGTACACAAGCTCTCAACATATCCTCGAGGGTCTGTATAGTCCTCTCTGACTGCCCATCTGTCTGAGGATGGAAAGCTGTACTGAATCTGAACTGGGTCCCCATAGCTTCCTGAAAGTGTTCCCAGAAACGGGAAGTGAAGCGGGAATCCCTATTCGATACAATACTCACTGGGACACCATGCAGTCTCACAATCTTGCGCACATATAGCTCCGCCAATCTACTCAAAGTATCGGTGACTCTCATCGCTAGGAAATGTGCCGACTTCGTCAATCTGTCGACTACCACCCATATGGCATCATTCCCTCTACGAGTCCTCGGTAAGCCCATCAAAAAGTCCATGGTGACATGCTCCCATTTCCAAGTCGGTATAGGTAGAGGCTGCAATAACCCTACAGGCTTCTGATGCTCTACCTTCACCTGCTGACAGACGAGACATCTCGTAACAAACTCTACTATGTCTCTCTTCATCCCCGACCACCAGTATACCTTCCGGAGATTCTGATACATCTTTGTACTACTCGGATGCAAGGTATACCTCGACGAATGAGCCTCTGTCAAGATCAATCTCCTGATCTCAGAATCCTCGGGAACACATATCCTATCTCGGAACCTCAGTAATCCATCTGAACTCAACTCAAACTTAGTCTCAATACCCCTCTGCATCTGCCTGACTATCTCAATACACTGCTGATCATCACGCTGAACCTGTCAAATCCGATCCATCAAATTCGGCTCCAATCACAGGCTAGCAATCATATAACTACCATCAGCATCAGGCAGGGTCACATCCAAACTGAGGCTCGCAAACTGCTCTAATAACTCGTGCTCCCGTACCATCATATAAGCAACCAACCCGAGATGCTTCCTACTCAACGCGTCAGCCACTACATTCGCCTTACCCGGGTGGTATAAGATCTCACAGTCGTGATCCTTTAGAAGCTCAAGCCACCTTCTCTGTCTCATGTTCAATTCCTTTTGCGAGAATAGATACTTGAGGCTTTTGTGATCGGTAATTACCTAAAATTTCTCACCATACAGATAGTGGCGCCATATCTTCAATACAAATACTACAGCCGCCAACTCTAAGTCGTGCGTCGGGTAGTTCCTTTCATGATCCTTCAGCTGTCTGGATCCATAAGCGACTACCTTTTCGTCCTGCATCAATACACAGCCCAGTCCTTGGTAAGAAGCATCTGTGTAAAAAGAAAAACCTCCTGAACTGGTAGGAATGGTGAGAATCGGAGCAGAGGTCAATTGACACTTCAGCTCCTGAAAACTTTCCTCGCATCTGTCGTCCCACTCAAATGCAACACTCTTCCGAGTGAGACGTGTCAACGGAGTAGCCAATCTCAAAAACCCCTCCACAAACCGTCTATAATATCCAGCTAAACCCAAAAAACTCCTGATCTCCGTAACTGTCTGAGGCCTCTGCCACTGTACTACTTCCTTCATCTTGGATGGGTCTACTGACACACCATCCCTCGACACAATATGTCCCAAGAAGGAGATCTGCTCAAGCTAAAAGTCACACTTACTGAGTTTAGCATACAATCGCTTCTCACGGAGGGTCTGCAATACAATCCTCAGGTGCTACTCATGCTCCTCTCTGGACCTCGAATAAACTAGTATGTCATCGATGAAGATAATCACAAATTGATCCAAATAAAGCTGAAACACCTCATTCATCAATGACATAAAAGCTGCGGGAGCATTCGTCAACCCGAATGACATAACCATAAACTCCAAATGACCATAACGGGTGTGAAAAGCTGTCTTGGGTACGTCTCCATCCCGAACTCTCAACTGATGGTACCCAGATCTCAGATCAATCTTGGAAAAGACCTGTGCTCCCTGTAGCTGATCCAGTAAATCATCAATCCTTGGAAGGGGGTACTTATTCTTGATGGTAGCCTTGTTCAATAATCGATAGTCGATACACAACCGAAGGCTCCCATCCTTCTTCCTAACAAATAGAACCGGTGCTCCCCATGGTGACACACTCGGTCTGATGAACCCCTTCTCTAACAGTTCCTGTAACTGTTTCCTCAGCTCCTCTAACTCAACTAGAGCCATCCTATACAGCGGTCTAGATATCGGCTCTGTACCAGGTGTCATATCAATACTGAACTCTGTCTCCCTCATTGGCGATAACCCTGGTAACTCATCCGGAAAGATATCTGGAAACTCTCTGACTACTGGAATGTTTGTCAATTCCGGACGTGCCACAGCCGTATCTACCACGTTCGTAATATAACCTTCACAACATTATCCACCAAATTAGTACGTCATTCATTCATACTCTTATAAAATTCTCATTCTCATTTACTTTAAGGAAATTGCACAATACATTTTTCTGGAGTATGAAACGTGACTGTCCTGGCAAAACAATCTAAAACAGCTCGATGAGTAGCCAACCAATCCATTCCTAGGATTACATCAAAATCTCTCATATGCATCAAGATTAGATTGGCTGTCATCACTCTACCACCTAATTTCAGCTCACAATCCCTCAATACATACTCCACTAATTGGCTAGTGTTCATGGGTGTCATTATAGATAGCTTTCTATTCAGAGGGGTAGGTTTCACATACTTACCCAATTTAAATGCAAACAAGGGTGATACAAATGAATGCGTAGAACCAGGATCTATTAACACATATGCTTCTAAATCATAGATTAGAATAGTACCTTTCACCACATCTGATGACTGATTCGTTGTATCCTGGTCAAGAGCATGCACTCGCCCTGTACCAACCGCTTGCTTCCCCTTCTCTACCGCTGTCGCTTTCCTCCGCGGAGCAGATGTATCGCCAGAAGCCCTCTCTGAACCCTTGCCCTTCTGAGGGGCACTCTCAACTATCTCGGGACAATCTCTGCTCACATGCCCGGGCTTCCCGCATCTATAGCATACCACTGTAGGACTAAAGCAGGGTCTGTCACCATGATATCTACCACACCTACCACATCTCTCAGTCGTAGGTCATGGCCTACCTATCACAATACCCTTCTGTGGACCAGAAGAAATGGCCGGATAAACTGGAGGTCTAGCTGGCCTCTCTCGAATCTCCTCTATCCTCGACCTCTTCCCAATCAACTGTCTGCCCCCTCTATAACTAGACCCTCTATCTCCCACTGGTCTCTTCCTCTCTCTATGTCTGCTGCCAGTCTTCCTGAACTCTGAGGCAGTCTTCTCAAAATCCTGCTCAATCAGCTGCGCCCTACTCATTACCTCCTCGTAAGTCGGAATAGCCAAAGGGACCAATCTAGATCTGATCGCTGGCCTCAATCCATCAATAAATCTCTGGACCTTCTTAGTCTCACTACTCATGGTGTCCGGATCATATCTGCCCAGAGAGATGAACCTCATCTCATACTCATCTACTGATCGACTCCCCTGGGTCAGGTTCAAAAACTCAGACTACAGCTTCCGCTGCGCATGCCACCATCTCCGTAGGGGTACACTCGAAGAACCCGTATAGCTTCTCCATCTCGCTCAACCAATCCTCAGCTACCACTGGGTCCTTCGCCCCGTTAAATGTCGACGGTCTGAACTTCTGGAACTGCCGCAGTCTGTCCATATCACAACTGTAACCCCAATCTCTAATACTCTGGTGTGGGGCGACAGGAGAATCCATGTCCTGGACCGGTGGAGGTGTAGGAGTCTCTGTATCCGAAACTGGATGAGCAGGCGCATCAGGAGTAGCTGCCTATCCAGCATCACCTTGTCCACCTCTAACTACCTGTACTGACTGCGAAACCAACTCCATAAGCATCTCGAGGCTCCGCTCTATCCTAGCGAAACGCGCCTCAATTGCCTTAGCAGATCTCTCTGTAGTATCCCTCTCTGCAGTACCCTGCTCTGTAGTATCTCTCTCTGTAGGACCCTGTGGGGCATGCTTCACCCCGGTCTCTACCTCAGCCTCCTATTGAGTCTCATGAGGTAACTTGGCACGTCTATCAGTCGCAGGCCTACCTCTACAGCCTCTGCCTCGTGCCCGACCTCCTCTACTGCGACGAGTAACAGGCATCTTGCCTATAGTCCTGCATTCACAACCATTTCTTAATTAAAACCCATCTCAATATACACGATTGTATCTAACCAAGCACAGTAGCACAAGGATGTAATTCCTAGTTATTGACACTGACATATATCAGACCAATTCTGCTCTGATACCACCTTTATTGTCACGACCCAAATCTTCCCGAAATCAGAGTAAATTTTTCGCGTTTTATTATTTCATGCTTACCTCTGATTGTGACCAACCATAACCAACAATTGAGCTGTATGTCAGTGCCCATATCATCTCCATATATTTACAATTAGTGCACAATTTAATTTAAATATAAGTTCATATATTCTGCACTAAACTTCTTCCATTTCATTACATATTTATGCCCACTCTATACATCCCAGTGTCATACAAAATATAGTACTGTGCTCATGTTATTCAGATACAAGAAACATATATAACGTGTATATACCTCAACAAGATAGGCAGCAGCGGATAACTAGAATGCCGTACCCAGTTGCCTCCCAATCTACTGGAAGAAATCTGTGTGAGAAAATGAAAGGGGTGAGCACATCAAGCTTAGTAAGGCAATCCTATGAACAAGTAGATAACAATACAACCTACATGAACGTAGTGCCATGCATAAACCACCCCTTCTCCACACATTTCCAAAACGGATGCTAGTTATGATGTCATGTAAAATAACTCGCATGAAATCTCAAAGAGCATGAAAACTTAACATGCATATCTTTTAAATAATTTATTTCTCGTTAAAATTTCATAACAAAAATCAAGACTTAACCCTTCCCTCGGGTAGCCCTGACTCAAACAAAATCCATAAAATTATGTTTCTCGAAAACATCAATGTCAGAAAACATAAATTTACGGAACACGAGACTAGGCAATATCTGTATATTGGTAATAACCAGGACTATGGCCATGTGTCCTCGGGAGTCCCTCTACCACACGGATCCTAGTGTGCGGGTCTCACCATGATCGAGAACCGCCCGGGAGGTGGGTCACTCCATCTCGTCGGTCTTATCCGACCCCACCCATCCGTAGATTCCACACATATCCGAAGATACCACGCATCCGAAGATGCTACACGGTACAGTGTACTCCATGCTACTTGCACGGTACAACGTACTCCGTGGACCCATATCATATCTGCATACTCATGCCATGTCTCCAAATGCACGCGCAAGCCTATTTAATCGGTGTGCCACACAGTCGCCCGCTGCTTCAAGCACGGCTTATCGTATGATCTCAGAAAAGATAGTGCGAGCGGTGCTCCAACACTCTCATAAAATCAAGTAAAACTAGTGCGAGCTAAGCTCTAGCACTCTGTCATGAAAATCATATATAAAAATATGCTGCGAGTTAGACTTCAGCACCTTGTCATGAAAATCATGTAAAACTCTAGTGCGAGCTCTCGCTCCAGCACTAATGAAAGCATTGCACAAATCAAAACTCGTGTGAGCTGAGCTCTAGCACGTCACATTTCTGAAAAGTCACGTAGGCGGCTACATTTCTCAAATCGATTTCAACGAAAATCAACATTTGTTGAAAATATGAAATGTTGTGCAATTTCATTTAAAAGTTAGCCGACCTACTCATGCATGTACCAAAATACTTCAAAAACGAGCAGGAACCCTTTGTTCTTGCTCCTTACACTTTTTCCTAAAATTTAAAATTTTACCCTTGACGAGGGTATTTTGGTAATTTGCCCATTCGGGGCCCTAAAATTTTTACTTCAAATCTAGACCCTTCGGACAATTTAAAAGACTGTAAATGGCGTCGAAAATTTGTAAAGCTATCTCTAGCAGTTCGTAAAATTCCCTTACCTGGAATCGCTCGCAGACTTAACCTGTCTCGATGATACTGAATCTCTCAGCCCAAATGCGCGCCAACCAAATGTACGTAACTGCATATAACCACACAGTTGAGGTTAATTCAATTATCTTGATCAGTATATTGCATTTAGTGACCAACTTTAAAGTATTGGGCCCTATCTACCTTATTGGGTCTCGACCCATTTTCAGCCCTTTTATATTTATTAATTCCCTTCTTCGGGTATACCGGGCTTATGCAGCTTACTAATAATTATCGGGCTTCGTTCCAAACTCATTGGATAGCCCGTATACCATTTATGGAAATTACATTACAACTCCGAAAAATATTCCTTTTTATGCGAAATTAATCTATAATTTCGTAAAATAATTAAAACTCTGTATTTAAAGTACTCATATTGTCGAAATTAAAATGTACTTACCCGATACGATGCGGGGTACAAAAATTAGAGCTAAATCGGCTCTCGTTCGGTCTCTGTCAAAAAGCTGCACAATTAGGTAAATTCGGATTATTTTCCATTAAATAAAATATTAAATAAATTTCTGAAATTTACCCGTAGGTCAATTTCGACCCTCGATCAACTTACCCGAATCTCGAGTCATCCCCGGTAAATTTTCTTTCCTTTTCCCTTTTTCCTTTCTTTTCTTTTCCTTTCCTCTTTCCTTTTCCTTCCCTTTCCTTTTGGCCAAACGGTGCCGTTTCTGCCACTTTGCCGTCGTCGGCATTTTCGGCTGTCTTGCCGGCCAATACCGGTCTCAAAAGAACCAGCTCTTCCCCCTGAACGCGTCGGTGGCTTCCGTTCAAGCCCAGTCACGGTGGTTCACCGGGAATCAGCCCGTTTCCCCTCAAATTTTCCTTCGCTCCGATCGGTGTCCTCCGGCCAGTACACGTCATGTCTCCGGTGTCCTGAAGATCGCCGGTCTCTCCTCTTGCACCTCGGCTGCTCGTCGGTGGTCAAGGATCGCTGGTGCTCCCTCGGTGGTCTCGGGTTCTCACAGTTCCTTCGGGTTTTTCTGTTTCGGGTTTATCCTGATTTCAGAGTTCTCCTCTTTTTTTATTATTATTATTATTATTATTATTATTATTATTTATAAACTATTTTATTATCATGCTATTCATTAAAATACTCCACAATATTTCAAAATATCTACAACTTATATTATTTTATTCTAATTTAATTTATTTAATTTAATTTATTAAATACATTTTTCTCCAATTTTTGATATTATTCCTTCGTATTTTTGAGATATTGTTCCGGGTAACTTTTCGGTATTTTTAAAAATTTTGAATCTTGATCAATTGAACTCAAAATTGTATAATTTCCTCATTATCGATCAAGATATCTTACATCCTTATTTTTAATTAAAATTTTCTTATCGCATTAATATCGAATTTCAGTGTTTTTGACCATTTTACCCCTGCTCTTGTTTCGGAACCAATTTAACCTGACTTTCCTTCATACATCCACCATCTTTTCTTATTTTAATTTCGTATTTTTGGTTAAATTCATTTTGATCATTTTCGTTTGTCCTGTGGCCGATTCGGCTCGTATTTAATTACTTCCGGCATTCACCGATATTCCATTTTATTCTTCTTTACAAATTTAAATCAGTCAATGCTCTTCTTATGATTCAATGTATATATGGAAGTGTACATCACATGAATCATAAGGAATATAGCAACAAATACATACAAAGTGGGTCTTACAATAAGTGACTGGAAAATTTGTCGATATGATTATTCAGATTTAAAGTTTTATGAGGATATAATTACTTAGCATGATTTGAAAATTTTGTTCTAAGAAATTTGAGGAACAAGAAATTATGTTGATCCCAGACAATGTTATGAACAATAACTTTGAGATTTTCATGATTATATTCGAATGACATATTAGAGGGAACAGTCGAAGTGTGATTGGATTTAAGTTGCAACATCATTGTTAATTTGACAAGTGGTTGATCTTTCATATGGAAGTTAATTTTGACTGAAGCTAATAATAGTAAGTACATTCTACACCATGGTAGTACCAAAATGTACAAAAAAAAATCGACGAACGGTGTTTTGATGGCCTGAAATGAAACGAAATTTTGCAGAGTTTGCTTATAACAATAGCTAATATGCTAGCATCGGAATGGCACCATATGAGACCTTGTATGATAGAAGATGTAGGTCTCCAGTGGCATGGGAAGAAGTAGGTGACAAAGAGATTTTGGCTCCCGATTTGGTCGAATAGGCAGCAGAAGGTGTTCGGATAATCTGTGATAGACGTAAGGCTACACATAGTAGGCAAAAGAGTTATGCGGATAAGCATAAGCGGCCACTTGAGTTTCAGATTTGGGGATTTCGTGTTGCTGAATATATACCGACAAGGGTATCATGAGCTATAGAAAGAAATGGAAACGGAGTCCTCGCTTCATTTGGTCCATTTGAGATTCTAGAGAGAGTGGGAGACGTAGCCTATGGACTTGTCTTACCACCGCAGCTTTTGGGGTACGTAATGTCTTCCACGTCTCGATGCTAAGGAAGTATAATCCGGATCCCTCACATATAATTGAGTATGAACCTTTGAGCATTCAAGGGGATATGAGCTACATTAAGCAACCTAAACGGATTTTGGACAAAAAGGAAAAATGTACTTCGATTGAAAACTATTTCTCTGGTAAGGGTTCTCTGGCAACACCACTCGGTTGAAGAAGCTACAGGGTAGCTAGAGAGCCTCATGAAGGAGAAGTACCCTCATCTATTCTAAAGAACCAAGATGAATTTGGAGGACCAAATTCTTTAAAGGTGGGGAGAATGTAAATCCCCGAAATTTCCCTGTAAATTGGTTCGTAAAAAAAAAACGTACAAGTGGAAATAAAATTGTAAATCTGATATAAAATAAATAAAATAATAAAATACCTGGGAAATAAATAAGATAAATATATATATTTATTTGATTTAAATATATATTTAAATATTTTGGGTATTATATATTATATTATATTTTAATAAAATATAATATAATAAATAAATAAATAAATAAAATAAATAAAATAAATAAAATACATAATAAATAAATATAAATAAATAACTAAATGATAAATAATATCTAATATATATAATAATAATTATAATAAAAAAACAAAGAAAAAAAGGAAATAGAAGGCAGAATCGCGAATTGCGATTCTGCCATGGAAAACAAAGAGGAGAAGGCACCGAGGGAGCTGAGCTCCCATCCGCCCACCGACAGAGCCGACGAATCGACCGAGGAGAAGCAGCGAGGCTCGTCGGCGCTGGTAGAGGGAAAAGAAGACGCCACCGGCAAGGGAAAAATGAGAGAAGGAGAGAGACCGAGAGAAAGAGAGGGAAAAAGAGGAAAAGGGGACGACCGGCGGCCGGGAGAAGGAGGAGCGACCCACCATCGGCCAGAGGGGGACGACGGAGGCGTCGATCCAGGAGCAGATCGGTCTGAAACGCCACCGATCGGCGCGGAAGAAAATGGGTGCCGACACCGGAGGAGAGAAGAGGCCGGACCGGCCACTTTCCGGCGAGTTTTGGTGAAGCCTACCCCAGATCCATGCACCGGACTACCCCGCGGACAAGCTGGAGGTGGAAGCCGGCGGAGAACCGGCCAGAAAAGCCCCGAATGACGAGGGAGAAAGTTGGACCGGGACTGAACCAGGCTGAACCGGACCGGTCTGAACCGGGTTGAACCGGACCGAACCGGTTCAGCCAAAAAAAAAAGAAAAAGAAAAAAAAAGGAAAAATGAAAAAAATTCGGTGATGCAATCAAGCTCCATGTAAGTCGGTAAGTGGTCAAATGAACCAATTTAATTTTCGAAATAATTATTTAAATATATATATGTATATTTATTTATTTAGGTACATGTACAAATAGGTGTATATAATGAATTGAGTATGCTAGTATTTGTACAAAAAAAAAATATGTACGCATAGGTGATAAGGAAAAATGGAAACAATGATAATATATATATATATATTTATTTATTTAGGTGCATATACATGTGGGGGATATGAAAGGTGAATGTGTGCAAGTATATGTATATACAAAGAATGTATATATATGAGATAGGAAAACATGAAAACAATAAGAGTATATATATATACATATAGGAGTGTATATATATAAATATATATTTATGCGCGTATACATGTGGATGTATATAATAAAGATATATGTTAATACTTGTAGGAGCAAATATATAAATAGTGAAGAAATATATAAACGTGCGTATCGGCCTAAGGATATACAATAATACATACACACGCAGTAGCAACGATAAATTACGATTTTAACGCAAATTCGCATGAATAGGGTGCTAAGTCTACAATTTCGGTGTAGGTGATTGTAGAAGGGATTAAAGGAGGTACTAGGAGACGTCACCGTTCGAATTCGAGATACCCGATAAATCGAGGTAAGGGGTATTATTGAACCTAGTTCTGATATTGCATTCTTGTTTCACTGAGAAATGATTTTATGAAAGAGCATTTGATTTGAAATGATTTACCAATGCTTCCATACTTACGAAACTGTTTACAAAACATGATTTCGTTTTACAAAATGTTCGCTACAACATCTATGTTTATGAAATAAACTTTCGAATTATGAAAATGCATGGAAGTTTTATGATGGCTCGAAAACCCATATTTATGCTTTGAAATGGAACATTTGACGTTTTCAAAAGTATTTACGAAAAGGGAAAAGATGTTTTGAGACTATAGGCTTCATGCATGGTTACTTCTTGTGGTGTTCCGGCTCCACCACTTGGGGTGCCGGTACGTTGTGTCACGACCCAATTCCATTCTCTTTAACCGAAAATCACTAAAAATGTTTCGCGTTTTACTGTTACCTTACCTGGTCGTGAACTAACTCACCACACACTGTTGGGTTGTGAGTCAATAATAAACTCCACATCTCATTCATTCTCAGTTAAATAAAATGATGTCATACATTTGCATTTAATCTTGTACTTATACAAAAGCATGTTTTACTGACATCTACATCCCCCATAATTACAACTCAAAAGAATACTGTGCTTTTACATTGTTTAGATACAAAAAGAATCACTGTGTATATACCTCTAAGCGATGGAGATGTAGCGGAGTCCAAAATACCACGCCTCAATCCTCACTGGGCTACTATGCACGCTCTGTAGGGGGGAAAATAGAGAGGGATGAGCAACCACACGCTCAGTAAGGCAATAATGCAAGCATGGTAGATAACTACTCTATCTACATGCTAATAGTGTTATGCATAAATCGTTTGTAGTAGGAGCATGAGGAAGTAAAACTATGCCATATGAGTATACATATATTTCATGTATCAAAATCATGTACATTGGCATATAAAACAAGGTAAAAACATCATGTATAAATCATCTCATGCTCGATCTCATTTAAATTCATGAAAAGGGCAATTCATTAAGAAACCTCCATTTTAAACCCACTCCATAAAACTCTTTCTCAACACATACAATCTCATCACATCAATTCACAATCACACCCTCATTTTTATTTCACAAATCAAATCCACGAGGCTCGACCCCTCCTTCGGGTCTACCTTAAACAATCACAAATCACACTTAGAGATTTAAAATCATGTGGTAGTAAGTAAATCAAGCAAGGAGACAGGTTACTATATCACAAGTGACTACGTTGGCCAATCGTCACATATCATCCCAGACCACACGGATCCCGGTGTGCGGGGTATCATGCTGGTACGATGGTGGGTTAGTTCTCCGCCAGACTTTCTCAAATCAAGTAACCACCACGCGGTACATCGTACTCCATGTGATATACACGGTACATCGTACTCTGCGGACCCATAACATGGTTGGGGGTACCTGCCGTAGGTCTTATCTACCCCATACCAAGTGTAACCTTTATAGTCTCAGAGCGCGTGGGAGTAACCTCAATACCAGGTCCTAGCCCCTCATGGCCTTGCTCGCCCCTGTTGGGTTCCCTGATTCAGGTCCTAGCCCCTCACCCTCACCCCACTCAAGAGGTCTGTTAGGCCTGTTGGGTTCCCTGAATGGATTATGTCAGGTCCTAGCCCCTCACCCTCACCCCACTCAAGAGGTCTGTCAGGCCTGTTGGGTTCCCTGAGTTAATCCGTATCTCTCACCACAGTCTCATACATACCACAGTGTGAAAACCGGCACGAGCTATGCTCTAGCGCGAATTCATGCATCGAAACCAATCACTTCGTACGAGCAACGCTTTAGTACGACATTTATGCATAAAATATGAAGAAACCACGTACGAGCATAGCTCCAGTACGGTTATATGCATAAGAAAAACCACTCAAATCCAAGTACGAGCGTAAGCTCCAGTACGGTTTATAAAACATCATCATAATTCAAATCAAAGTACGAGCTAAGCTCAAGCACGTATCACACAAGTGAAAACATAGAAATCCAGCGCGAGCGAGGCTCTAGCGCGATTTATGTCATGCAAATACGATAGGCGGCTCATACACAATCAAACAATCCTGGCAATCGGGTTTAGCACTTCACAAATGCTTTTCCACAGCATCAATAAAACACTAGCCGGCCCATCTACAAGCTTGCTTAAAACCAAGCAATTCCGTTTTGAAAAACATCAAAATATTAGATTTATGCAATTATTAGCCTTACTATCCCATTTCTTTACAATACCATTTCAACCACCAAATCTCATACAATTATTCATAGTCACATCCATACATCTTCAAAACACATTTCTATAAATCCATGCACATTTCCAAAGCCCTATACACCCACAAAATACGAGCAGCTACCTCTATATAATTACAGAATTCTCTTACTTGGAATCGCGATACGTGATTCCACTTCCTTAAGCTGCTTACTCGTACGGTTCGATTCGTCTTCAACAACTCTTCGAGACTGCACACAATCATATTTCACATTATATTCGATCCATATAATGCAACCCTTGTGCTTGCTATAGTCAATTTAATCTATAGCCTCTATTAACGCTTATATGGCCTCGTTTCATTACTTTACCTATAACTCGAGTCTATGGATCTTCTTAGGCCTATTAACTTATTTCGAATCGATATTAAATCGACATTAAGCTCATAGTGTTCATATTTCATGAATTCCCTCACTATGGCATTTTATCAAGCATATACATACTCATTTTCATAATTCCACTTAAACTCACATTATAACTCCACACAACCATTCCAAATCATCCACATTACTCATTTAACTACTTTAGCATGCCTATAAACCACCAACTCCCCAAATCACACTCTCACACTAGAGGCATTCCATTTTCTAGGTCACATTAGTTTCTAACACAACCTAGGTGTTTCCATCCATACATACTCATGCCAAACAACTCCAAAATCAATTAAATAGACAATGTACTTGGATTGGAGTGTTAGAATCTTACCAAATATGATTTTTCTTCTTGCTCCAATGTCAATGCCCTTATCTCCTTCAATACCCACAATGGGATTTTGGGTTCCAACTATGTTGTTCTCTTCCTCAAGATGAACAACTCAGTGTCTAATGGTCTCCCCTCAATTCTTGCTGGAAATGGTTGATTTTAGAGAGAGAAAGTTAGGTTTTTGGGTTAGAAATGGAAGATTGGTGTTTTTCCCCAAATTTTCAGATTTTCAGCCCTCATTTTATAGAAATAGCTTGGGGAGATCGATCTGGTCTAAGAGGAGATCGATCTGGTCCCCTTAAATCTCTCATTTTCACGAAATTTTAAGCTTGAGATCGATTTGTCGAAGCATGAGATCGATCTGCTTCCAAACAGAGAGCTAAGGAGATCGATCTGGGTGCTTAAGGATCGATCTTTCCATCACAAAATGCTTAGGAGATCGATCTGGCCCTATTGGAGATCGATCTGCTCTATTCCATTGCCCAAATAAGAGCATTCTGGCTCTTCCAGATCGATCTCTCATCCTATGAGATCGATCTGGCCTTCATACTTTCCAGATTTCCTGCAGTTTCCTTGCTGCAACTCACACCAACACATCCTTAATCTGCTGCCATGGCCATTTTCTCATCTATCCACCTTTATAACTTGAAAATGGCATCCATTCATACCTTATGCATATTGAAACTTGTGTGCATTCATTGTATGTCCAAAGGTATGCTATATAAAACCAAATGGAAGCATTTATATTCATGCAACTTCCTTCCATTTACCACACTACTCATTTTGAGTTCCAATCATATCCATCACTTGCAAGAACTCATTTCTTCATATTCATACAAAATGGAACTTGTATGTATGTTACAATTCATATTACACATATGTACATTGAATCCATGGACTTACATCAATCATACTTTACATTACAAGTCCATTCATATTCATTACACATTACAACTATACATATACGGGGTCTCACATTCTCCCCTCCTTCAAGGAATTTAGTCCTCCTAATTAGAACCAAGTCACGCTTCAAAAAGTTAGGGGTACTTCTCCCTATCAAGTTCTCCAATTCCCATGTGGCCTCTTCCGCCGTGTGATGTTGCCAAAGAACTTTCACCAATGGAATTGTCTTATTCCGTAACACTTTCTCTTTTCTGTCCAATATCCGAACTGGCTTCTCAACATACGTCATACTCTCATGGAGCTCCAACGGCTCATATCTTATCACGTGTGCCGGGTCCGGGTGATACTTCTGAAGCATCGAGACGTGGAAGACGTTGTAGACATTTGCCAAGTCCGGTGGCAATGCCAACCTATACGCCTTATCTCCCACTCTCTTCAAAATCTCCAAGGGTCCGATATATCTAGGGCTCAGCTTGCCCTTCTTACCAAATCTCATAATACCCTTCGATGGTGGTACCCTCAGAAACACCGACTCACCCTCATCAAACTCCAGTGGTCTTCGTCTCTTGTCAGCATAACTCTTTTACCGGCTCTGAGCTGTCCGTAATCTCTCACATATCAACTGGACGTCCTCAGATGCCTGCTGCACTAAGTCCGGAGCAAAAATCTGTCTGTCACCAACCTCTTCCCATCCAATGGGGGAACGGCATCTACGTCCATACAATGCCTCATAGTGTGCCATCCTGATACTCGCATGATAGCTATTATTATAAGCGAACTCAGCTAACTGCAGGTGGTCATCTTAAGAGCCTCTAAAATCCAGCACACACGCTCTCAACATATCCTCGAGGGTCTGTATAGTCCTCTCTGACTGCCCATCTGTTTGAGGATGAAAAGCGGTGCTAAAACTCAGTCGGGTCCCCAGCGCTTCCTGAAAATGTTCCCAAAAATGGGAAGTGAAGCAGGCATCCCTATCAGAAACAACGCTCACTGGTACACCATGTAGCCGTACTATCTCTCGAATATACAGGTTCGCCAACTGACTCAGTGTATCGGTAGCTCTCACAGCTAAGAAATGGGCGGACTTAGTTAACCGGTCCACAATAACCCATATGGCATCATGACCTCTACGGGTCCTCGGCAACCCCATCACAAAATCCATGGTGACATGCTCCCACTTCCATGTCGGTATCGGTAGAGGCTGCAATAATCCTGCAGGCTTCTGATGCTCTACCTTCACTTGCTGATAAACGAGACACTTAGCGACATATTCAGCAATGTCTCTCTTCATTCCAGACCACCAATAAACCTTTCGAAGGTTTTGATACATCTTGGTACTTCCCGGATATATCGTATACTTCGATGAGTGAGCCTCTGATAAAATCATTCTCCTGATCTCAGGATCCCTGGGAACGCATACTCTGCCTCTGAACCTCAATAACCCATCAGCACTCTGCTCAAAATCAATACCCACACCTGTCTGTATCTGCCTCAGCCAATTGATGCACCGTCGATCACTCTGCTAGGCTTGCCGAATACGGCCAATCAACTCTGGCTCTAGTCTCAAACTAGCCATGATCTCAAGTCTCTCGGATCCAGGTGGGGTTACATCCAAACTGAGGTTCGCAAAGTGTTCTAACAATTCATGTTCCCGTACCATCATATAAGACACCAACCCAAGGTTCTTTCTACTCAAAGCATCGACAACTACATTTGCCTTACCCGGGTGGTACATGATTTCACAATCATAGTCCTTCAGGAGTTCGAGCCATCTCCTCTGTTTCATATTCAGCTCTTTCTGTGAGAACAGGTACTTAAGGCTCTTATGATCTGTGAACACCTGAAATTTCTCACCATAGAGATAGTGGCGCCATATTTTCAAAGCAAATACTACAGCCGCCAACTCCAAATCATGTGTCGGGTAGTTCCTCTCATGATCTTTCAACTGTCTAGATCCATAAGCAACTACCTTCCCATCCTGCATAAGCACACAGCCCAGTCCCTGGTGTGATGCATCCGTATACACCGAGAATCCTCCTGAGCTGGTAGGAATGGTGAGAACTGGAGTAGTCGTCAATCGACGCTTAAGCTCCTCAAAACTCCTCTCACATGCCTCATCCCACACAAACTTAACATCTTTTCGCATGAGGCGTGTCAATGGAGCAGCTAGTCTGGAGAAACCCTCTACAAATCTCCGATAATATCCTGCCAATCCCAGAAAACTCCTGATCTCAGTTACTTTCTTGGGCTGTTCCCACTATACAACTGCCTCTATCTTGGATGGATCCACCGATACCCCATCCTTTGACACAACATGCCCCAGAAATGAGATCTGTTCCAACCAAAAGTTACACTTGCTGAGTTTGGCGTACAATTCTCTCTCTCGGAGGGTCTGCAGAACTATCTTCAAGTGCTCCTCATGATCTTCCCTGGACTCGAAATACACCAAAATGTCATCAATGAACACTATTACAAACTGGTCCAGGTATGGCTTGAATATATCATTCATCAATGCCATAAATGCTGCGAGAGCATTCTTCAATCCGAATGGCATCACCAAAAACTCGTAGTGGCCATAACGGGTACGAAATGCTGTCTTAGGTATATCTCCACTCCTGATCCTCAACTGATGGTACCCTGACCGCCGATCTATCTTAGAAAATACTTCGGCTCCCTAGAGTTGATCCAACAAATCATCGATTCTTGGAAGGGGGTACTTGTTCTTAATGGTGGCCTTATTCAACAACCGGTAATTTATACACAGTCAGAGGCTTCCATCCTTCTTCCTTACAAATAGAACCGGTGCTCCCCAAGGAGAGACACTCGGTCTAATAAACCTCTTCTCCAGCAACTCTTGCAGCTGCTTCTTCAGCTCCTCTAACTCTATCGGAGCCATTCTATAGGGTGGTTTCGATATCGGCTCTGTACCAGGCACTAGCTCAATGTTAAATTCCATTTCCCTTACAGGTGGTAGCCCTGGTAATTCATCCGGAAAGACATCAGGGTAATCCGTAATTACGGCTATGTCCCTCAATTTCTGGTGTGCCTCATCTATATCAACCATGTATGCAATGAACCCTTCACATTATCCTCTCCATCGTTAGTAACATAACCATCACTCCACATTCAACATTTATCATAAACAATAATTTATTTCTCAAGCAATATGCATTTAAAATCATACTCCTTTATTTACAACAAACATGCTATTTTCATATCATTTCTTTTCATCAAAATTTACAATAAGATTGTCTAATCCTGAAAACATCAATGTTTTGGCATGACAATCCATCACAACACGATTGGTAGCCAACCAATCCATTCCCAAAATTACATCAAAATCATTCATATTCAATAAAATCAGATTGGCTATCATTTCCTTCCCCTCTATCTTTAACTTACAATCTCTACATACATGCTCAGTCAATTGACTATCTTTCATGGGTGTGGAAATCATCAACATTTTATTCAACAATGTTGGTTTCACATATTTCAACAATTTATGTGCAAAGGAAGGTGATATGAAAGAATGCGTGGCACCAGGATCAAATAATACCAATGCTTCTAAATCAAAGATTCGGATGGTACCTTTAATCACATCCGTCGAAGCATATGCGGTGTCCTGATCCAGAGCATGTACTCTTCCTCTTCTCACACCCGCAGTCTGTTTCCCTTTTTCCTCAACTGTAGCCCTCCTCCTTGGGGCTGCTGTCTCAACTGGAGCTCATTCAGGCTCCTTGCCCTTCTGTGGGGCAGTCTCAATCATCTCATTGCAGAACCTCGATATATGTCCTGGCCTCCCACACCTAAAACACGAAACATAGGGCATCTGACATGGCATAGTCCCATGGTATCTCCCACATCTCCTACACTGATCCGTGATAGGTCGTGGTCCTCCAATAGTTATACCCCTCGGTGCAGTCAAGGCTGGGTATACGGGAGGTCTAGCAGCTCTCTCCTGCACCTCCTCGATCTTAGGTCTCTTCTCAAAATACCTTGGGCCTCCTTTCCTGGCCACTCTATCCTTCCCGGATCTCTTCCGATCTCTATCCTTTCTAACACTGATTCTCCCAAGCTCGGAGGCATTTCTCTCAAAGTCTTGCTCACACAACTGAGCCTTATGTACAGCCTCCTCATAAGTCATAATGTCGAAGGGAGCTAGCTTAGTCCGGATGGCCAATCTCAATCCATCCATGAACTTCTATATCTTTCGGGTCTCACTACCCATCGTGTCCAGGTCATATCTCCCCAAGGACATAAACTTGGACTCATACTCGTCCACAGTATGGTTCCCCTGAACCAAATTCATAAATTTTATCCGTAATTTCCTCTGTGCGGTGGCTGGGATATACTGTTTCCTAAAGGCCTCCAGAAATATCTCCCACGAGATCTCAGAGTGTCTGGCCCTCAAAATAATCTCGATGGACCTCCACCAATGCTCGGCCTCGCCTTTCAACATAAACACGACAAAGGCTACCTTTTCAGCTGAAGTGCATCGAAAAAACCTATACAGTTTCTCCATCTCATACACCCAATCCTCCGTAACCACTGGGTCCTTCACCCCTCTAAACACTGGGGGTTTCAGCGCTTGAAACTCTCGCAACCTACTCAAGTCGTAATCATAACCCAAATCACTATCGCTCTGCTGTGGAGCGATAGGAGAATCTGTATCCTGGGCCGGAGGTGGTGTAGCAGTAGCAGTCTCTGTAGTCTGAGGTCTCTCCGCCTCTGCAGCTGCCTGTTCAGTAGTAGGCTGTGCCGCGGGACCTCGCTTGTCACCGGCGCCCAAGGCCTGCGTGACTATCTCCACCAAATTCTCAATACTCCGCTCTAACCTAGCGAAGCGAGCCTCAGTATCCTCTGCTCTCTCAGCAGGGTTCTGTGGAGCCTGCTCAGTCTGTGGCTCCACACAGCTCTCAGGCCTACCTCTACGGCCTCTAGCATGTGCTCTCGCCCCTCTACCTTTGCGTGTAACTAGCATAGTGCCTAACTTCCTGTATTAGAATAATTCATTAAGCTCAATCCATCACAGTATACACAGTTATATCTAAACAAATGCACAGTACTATGGGGATGTACTTTCCTACGTTTTATTAATGACTCACATCAGGCCAACACAGCTCTGATACAAATCTCTGTCACGACCCAATTCCATTCTCTTTAACTGAAAATCACTAAAAATTTTTCGCATTTTACCGTTACCTTACCCGGTCGTGAACTAACTCACCACACACTGTTGGGCTGTGAGTCAATAATAAACTCCACATCTCATTCATTCTCAGTTAAATAAAACGATGTCATACATTTGCATTTAATTTTATACTTATACAAAAGCATGTTTTACTGACATCTACATCCCCCCATAATTACAACTCAAAAGAATACTGTGCTTTTTCATTGTTTAGATACAAAAAGAATCACTGTGTATATACCTCTAAGCGATGGAGATGCAGCGGAGTCCAAAATACCACGCCTCAGTCCTCACTGGGCTACTATACAAGCTCTGTAGGGGGGAAAATAGAAAGGGATGAGCAACCACACGCTCAGTAAGGCAATAATGCAAGCATGGTAGATAACTACTCTATCTACATGCTAATAGTGTCATGCATAAATCCTTTGTAGTAGGAGCATGAGGAAGTAAAACTATGCCATATGAGTATACATATATTTCATGTATCAAAATCATGTACATTGGCATATAAAACATGGTAAAAACATCATGTATAAATCATCTCATGCTCGATCTCATTTAAATTCATGAAAAGGGCAATTCATTAAGAAACCTCCTTTTTAAACCCACGTCATAAAACTCTTTCTCAACACATACAATCTCATCACATCAATTCACTATCACACCCTCATTTTCATTTCACAAATCAAATCCACGAGGCTCGACCCCTCCTTCGGGTCTACCTTAAACAATCACAAATCACACTTAGAGATTTAAAATCATGTGGTAGTAAGTAAATCAAGCAAAGAGACAGGTTACTATATCTTAAGTGACTACGTTGGCCAATCGTCACATATCATCCCAGACCACACGGATCCCGGTGTGCGAGGTATCATGTTGGTACGAAGGTGGGTTAGTTCTCCGCCAGAGTTTCTCAAATCAAGTAACCACCACGCGGTACATCGTACTCCATGTGATATACACGGTACATCGTACTCCGCGGACCCATAACATGGTTGGGGGTGCCTGCCGTAGGTCTTATCTACCCTATACCAAGTGTAACCTTTATAGTCTCAGAGCGCGTGGGAGTAACCTCAATACCAGGTCCTAGCCCCTCATGGCCTTGCTCGCCCCTGTTGGGTTCCCTGATTCAGGTCCTAGCCCCTTACTCTCACCCCACTCAAGAGGTCTGTTAGGCCTGTTGGGTTCCCTGAATGGATTATGTCAGGTCCTAACCCCTCACCCTCACCCCACTCAAGAGGTCTATCAGGCCTGTTGGGTTCCCTGAGTTAATCCGTATCCCTCACCACGGCCTCATACATACCACAGTGTGAAAATCGGCGCGAGCTATGTTCTAGCGCGAATTCATGCATCGAAACCAATCACTTTTACGAGCAACGCTCTAGTACGGCATTTATGCATAAAATATGAAGAAACCACGTACGAGCATAGCTCCAGTACGGTTATATGCATAAGAAAAACCACTCAAATCCAAGTACGAGCGTAAGCTCCAGTACGGGTTATAAAACATCATCACAATTCAAATCAAAGTGTGAGCTAAGCTCAAGCACGTATCACACAAGTGAAAACATAGAAATCCAGCGCGAGCGAGGCTCTAGCGCGATTTATGTCATGCAAATACGATAGGCGACTCATACACAATCAAACAATCCCAGCAATCGGGTTTAGCACTTCACAAATGCTTTTCCACAACATTAATAAAACACTAGCCGGCCCATCTACAAGCTTGCTTAAAACCAAGCAATTCCATTTTGAAAAACATCAAAACATTAGATTTATGCAATTATTAGCCTTACTATCCCATTTCTTTACAATACCATTTCAACCACCAAATCTCATACAATTATTCATAGTCACATCCATACATCTTCAAAACACATTTCTATAAATCCATGCACATTTCCAAAGCCCTATACACCCACAAAATACGAGCAGCTACCTCTATATACTTACAGAATTCCCTTACTTGGAATCGCGATGCGTGATTCCACTTCCTTAAGCTGCTTACTCGTACGGTTCGATTCGTCTTCAACAACTCTTCGAGACTGCACACAATCATATTTCACATTATATTCGATCCATATAATGCAACCCTTGTGCTTGCTATAGTCAATTTAATCTATAGCCTTTATTAACGCTTATATGGCCTCGTTTCATTACTTTACCCATAACTCGAGTCTATGGATCTTCTTAGGCCTATTAACTTATTCCGAATCGATATTAAATTGACATTAAGCTCATAGTGTTCATATTTCATGAATTCCCTCACTATGGCATTTTATCAAGCATATACATACTCATTTTCATAATTCCACTTAAACTCACATTATAACTCCACACAACCATTCCAAACCATCCACATTACTCATTTAACTACTTTAGCATGCCTATAAACCACCAACTCCCCAAATCACACTCTCACACTAGAGGCATTCCATTTTCTAGGTCACATTAGTTTCTAACACAACCTAGGTGTTTCCATCCATACATACTCATGCCAAACAACTCCAAAATCAATTAAATAGACAATGTACTTAGATTGGAGTGTTAGAATCTTACCAAATATGATTTTTCTTCTTGCTCCAATGTCAATGCCCTTATCTCCTTCAATACCCACAATGGGATTTTGGGTTCCAACTATGTTGTTCTCTTCCTCAAGATGAACAACTCAGTGTCTAATGGTCTCCCCTCAATTCTTGCTGGAAATGGCTGATTTTAGAGAGAGAAAGTTAGGTTTTTGGGTTAGAAATGGAAGATTGGTGTTTTTCCCGAAATTTTTAGATTTTCAGCCCCCCTTTATAGAAATAGCTTGGGGAGATCGATCTGGTCCAAGAGGAGATCGATCTGGTCCCCTTAAATCTCTCATTTTCACGAAATTTTAAGTATGAGATCGATCTGTCGAAGCATGAGATCGATCTGCTCCCAAACAGAGAGCTAAGGAGATCGATCTGGGTGCTTAAGGATCGATCTTTTCATCACAAAATGCTTAGGAGATCGATCTGGCCCCATTGGAGATCGATCTGGCCCCATTGGAGATCGATTTGCTCTATTCCATTGCCCAAATAAGAGCATTCTGGCTCTTCCAGATCGATCTCTCATCCTATGAGATCGATCTGGCCTTCATACTTTCCAGATTTCCTGCAGTTTCCTTGCTGCAACTCACACCAACACATCCTTAATCTGCTGCCATGGCCATTTTCTCATCTATCCACCTTTATAACTTGAAAATGGCATCCATTCATACCTTATGCATATTGAAACTTGTGTGCATTCATTGTATGTCCAAAGGTATGCTATATAAAACCAAATGGAAGCATTTATATTCTTGCAACTTCCTTCCATTTACCACACTACTCATTTTGAGTTCCAATCACATCCATCACTTGCAAGAACTCATTTCTTCATATTCATACAAAATGGAACTTGTATGTACGTTACAATTCATATTACACATACGTACATTGAATCCATGGACTTACATCAATCATACTTTACATTACAAGTCTATTCATATTCATTACACATTACAACTATACATATACGAGGTCTCACACGTTGGCCCCTTTAGCACTTGACTCAACCTTTGTGGAAGATGTCGTGATACTGGTGGTTTACGATGATGTTTTGGTAGTATCTCGTGCCCGTGTAGCACGAATGAACGTTCCCCGCACGGTGAGTGCCACAGGTGCCCGTGCCCTAGCTATGTGCTAGTATATGATAAGAAATAAGAAGATACTACCCCTATTTATAATTATTATTGCTGTACGAATCTGATCCATTCTATAGCCCCTTACCATGGCCATAGGTATGATGACTCTCCAACGGAGAATGACACGTATCGCATGACTTAGTTATAGCCTAGTCTCCTCAATTTGATTATGAAAAATCGACTATGATGAATGAATATGTGTTTTCATGATTTACGAAATATTCATGAAATGTTTACGAAATGATAATGAAATATGCATGAAATGTTTACAAAACGATTATGAAATATGCATGAAATGTTTACGAAATGACTATGAAATATTCATGAAATGTTTACGAAATGATTATGAAATATGCATGAAATGTTTACGATATGATTTACGAAATGTTTATGAAAAGTTGTAATAGGGTTAAGCATGTTAATGGTTTTATTGACACGCATGCTTTATGACGTTTATGCATGAAATGAAAATTTCTGTATTACATTAAGTTTCATTCCATGAACAATTTCAAATACTTTTATATGTCAGAACTGTTTTAATAGTACTATCTTACTGGGCTTTTCCCCAAAAGCTCACCCCTCTACCTCTCAGATTTCTGCAGTGAATTACAACTAATAAATGCTGCGTAGACGACGTAGGCTAGCGGATATGAGCTTCCCCAGACTACCTTTTGTATATGCGTGAGGTATACATTCTTATCTTTATACCAGACTATTTGTATGCTCAGACATCTATTGAAAATAATGTGTCGGGATGAAATTTGTTTAAGGATAAATTAAATGAAATATTTTTAAGGATTGACACTGAACAAGAATACAACCTAAGTGAATAAGGGAATAAGTGGGTAAATTAAATTCAAAAAAAAAAATCCTCCGATTTTCAAGGGTCAAGGGTCGTTACACAACTTAAATTTAATAATTTACTAGGATATTCTTAGGGTAAGATTAACCGGTAGTTAATTAGGCTAATAAACTTCTCTGTGGGATGATAATTCGGGACTCAAATCCCATTATTACTTGTACGACCCATGCACTTGCGGACATATACCTTTTAGGCGTGTCAAGTTTTTGGCGCCGTTGCCGGGGAAGTCTTAATTAGTCGTTAATTAATATCGATGAAATTATGCTTAGGTGTAATTCTAGCTTGTAAATATTTAGGTTGTAAATATTTAATCTAGATTAGTTAATTGAAAAATTAAAATCAAAAAAAAAAATTTGAAAAATTGAAAAACTTAAAAAAAATTTCTAAGGACTTTTCGATGATTGCATGCGTAGAGCCAGAAGTTTTGATTGCTTTCCTCTAGATCCTAAAATCGAATGCACTCTTAGAAAAATTTGAAAGGATTCTAGGAAATTTATAGCTCCGCTGCAAAGCATCATGACAGAAAATAGGGAAATTAAGACCGTTGGAGATTATGCAATGTCGACTATTGGAGGTTATTATACCGGCATTAGGCCACCAGCTGTCCATGCAAACAATTTTGAAATTAAGCCTTCCATCCTCCAGATGATCCAGACTTCATTACAGTTCAGTGGGCTTTCGCACGATGACCCACATGCTCACTTTGGGCAATTCCTGGACTTGTACAACACGTTCAAACATAATGGATTATTTGATGATGCGCTTAGGCTTAGATTATTCCCCTTCTCACTTAGGGATAGGGCGAGACACTGGTTGACCTCCCTGCCTCCAGGATCCATTTCTACATGGGATGAGTTAACCCATCAATTTCTATCCAAGTTTTTCCCTCCCTCTAAAATGGCCAAACTCCGTAGTAATATATCTTTCTTTGCTCAGTACGACTCTGAATCTCTTTATGAAGCATGGGAACGATATAAGGAGTTTCTTAGGAAGTGCCCTCACCATGGCCTATCTTTGTGGTTGCAAGTTCAGACCTTCTACAACGGACTTACAAGCCAAAATAGGACCATTGTTGACGCTGCTGCGGGTGGAGCCCTGATGTGCAAAACAGAGGAGGAAGCTTACGAGCTATTAGAAAAGATGGCGGCTAACAACTATCTATGGTCCTCGGAGAGGCAAATGCCAAAGAAGTCGGTGGGTATTTATGAGCTTAACACACTGTCTACCTTGACCTCTCAAATTGCTAATCTTACAAAGAAGGTAGAGTCGCTCAGTACCCAACATAATCCTCCCACCAGTCCTAATCTAATTTATTCTGTCCAAAGTCCTTTTCTTTCCTGCGAGCTGTGTAGTGGTACCCACTCTGTGATAGGTGTCTGCTTAACTTAGAATCGGTTCAGTATGTTGCCCCTTCTCAAACGCAACAGAACAACCCTTTTTCAAACACCTATAATCTAGGGTGGAGGAACCATCCTAACTTCTCCTGGAGCCAAAACCAAGGGCAAACTTCTAGCTCTAGACTTGTAGGACCCCCTAGTTTTCAAGCTCTACTGGTTCATGTACCACCACAGTCGCAATACCCATATCATCCACCTCATCAACCATCCCCTCCTCAATTTCAACATCATCCACCTCGCTTCCATAAACCACCACCACCACCACCACCACAACTTATGCAACCCCAACATTACCACACACCAGCAGCTGAGAAGAAGCTCTCGCTTGAGAAAATGTTCTCAACGATCCTGAAAAATCAAGCTGCTTCAATTAATAACTTAGAGATTCAGGTAGGACAAATAGCAAATGCTCTTAGCCAACGTCCTCAAGGGACCCTTCCTAGTAACACTGAAGCTAATCCTGTTAGGCAAAGGGAGGGTAAAGAACATGTAAAATCCATCATCCTTAGGAGCAATAAAAAGCTAAAGGAGACACAAGTTAAGTCCCAACCTGAACAACAAATAGTTGAAGAATCCGTAAGTTCTAAACAAGGAGCTCAGAAAGAGCAGGAACATCAGGATCAAGCTGCAAAAGAATCCAAGCTAGGCACTTCTTCATCTATACATTCTTCTTCTTCATTGCCTTCCTCGTCTTCTGATTCTGCACAGGTTCCCACTACATTGCCTCTAGTTAGGCTACCGGTACTTTTTCCTCAGAGATTCCAAGATCAAAAGCTAGAACGACAATTTGCTAAATTTCTTGAGGTTTTTAAGAAACTTCACATTAACATTCCTTTCGCAAATGCCTTAAAGCAAATACCAAGTTATGTGAAGTTTCTAAAGGATATCCTCTCGAGGAAGAGAAGACTGAAAGACTATGAGATGGTGGCCTTAACTGAGGAATGTAGTGCCATTATCCAGAGAAGATTACCCCCTAAGCTCAAGGATCTCGGGAGTTTTACCATACCCTGCACCATTAGAAATTTATTCTTTGGTAAAGCCCTCTGTGATTTAGGAGCTAGTATAAATTTAATTACATTGTCTATCTATCAGAAGTTAGGAATAGGGGATGCCAAGCCCACCACAGTGACCCTCCAGTTAGCTGATCGATCAATTAAATATCCGAAGGGGGTCATTGAGGATGTCTTAGTAAAGGTGGACAAGTTTATTTTCCCTGCAGATTTTATTGTTTTGGATATGGAGGAAGACAGGGAAGTCTCCATTATACTAGGCAGACCTTTCCTAGCGACTAGTAGAACCTTAATTGATGTACAAAAGGGGAAGTTAACTATGAGAGTCCTAGATCAGGAAGTGAAGTTTAATGTTTTCAAACCTTTGAAGCTCCTTGATGACTCTCAAGAGTGTTTTAAGATAGAGATTAATGAGGATATAAGGCTTAAGCACATGAAATCTGAAAGAAAGAGGGAAGTAGATAGAGCTAAGGAGGATTTAACTGTTAACATTCTATCACCATTCTGGCTAATCCTCCTACTCTTCGCCCTGCTGCTGAGTGTTGTTTTCTTTCGCTGCATTTGAAGTGGTTGTGTTTTTCTTTTCACCTTGTATATAGTTCTTTTTCTTTTTCTTTTCTGTTGTTTCTTTTTTTGTTTATTTTGCAGGTTTATTTTCTAAGTTTTACGCTTTCAATAAAAGCTTCAGTTGTTCATCAACATCAGATAGGGGAGTACTCTGTTCTTAAGTTTAATTGTTTATATTATTTGCACACTGAGGACACTGTGCACTTTAAGTTTGGGGGAGGGGACATACTTGAGCATTTTTTAAAAATTTGGGCAAAATTGAAAACTTTTCAAAATTTTTCCAAAATCTGAGCTTAAATTATTTGATTTTGGGACGATTTAGTGCTTAGCATGTAGTTTTCCCATATTCTAATGATATGACCCCATGATTAAGTATGATTTTGATTGACTGAGAAGCATGATTATAGGAAAAGCATGAAGTTGAGTTCTTGAATTTGTCTTGATTCTGATTGTGATTTCCTCATCTTATGCACATGTCATGTCATGAATCGGTATATTTATTTAGAGAAAGTTTATGTGTACATAGGACTGCATTTGTTCAGTTGATTTTATGCATCATATTCTAGAATTTGTTTGATCTGATCTCGAGGTGAAATATTAGATCACACTTGATTAGGGAGATGATTTAGGCCATCTTTGGATCGTTTGAGCCTTTCTAGCCTTCCTTGTACATATTCTGCCCTTAGTCACCAATCTGGGCCAAATAAGCTTTTCTTTGTAAATATACCTGTGTTATTTTCCTTAGCTTAAATACTTTGTTCCTATCCCTTACCCCGAAAGCATGAAAAGTCATTGGGATATATTGTGAGCTATATGGGTATTAAGTGATAGTGAAAGAGTATGTATTGAAAAAAAAATGAATGAAAAAAAAAGAAAAGAAGAAAGAATCAAAATTTTAAAAAAAATGTTTAGCAAAAGAAATAAGTTTGGGGGAAATAATTAGAGCTCTTACATTATAGATCCTAGAAGTAATGCATGTTAAGGGGTAATTAAACCTAAATCGACTTTATCATACCTTAGCCCCAGCCTTACATTACAAGCTTAATGAAGTCCTATTAATCTTTGGTTAAGTGTGACTACATTAATGCAAAGAGAAGTGAAAAGAAAACTTATGGGAATGATCACCTATCATTGACTTTGCATTCACTGTGTTGCATAATCTGATCTGGATAATATACTGTGAAGTGACTTTGACATTTTTCACACACTCACGTGTAAGACCCGAATTTAATTAAAATACGAAAATTAAATAAGAAAAGATGGGGGATGTAGGAAGGAAGGTCAGGTAAAATTGATTTTCGAAACAAGAGCAGGGGTAAAATGGTAAAAATACCAAAACCCGGTATTAAGGCGATAAGAAAATTTTAATTTAAAATAAGGATGTAAGATATCTTGATCGATAATTAGGAAATTATACAATTTGGGTCAATTGATCAAGATTCAGAAATTTTAAAAATACTGAAAAAATTATCGAAACGATATCTCGAAAAGCGCGAAGGAATAATATCAAAAATTTGGAGAAAAATATATTTAATAAATTAAATTTAAATTAAATAAATTAAATTAGAATAAAAATAATATAAGTGTAGATATTTTGGATTTTATGGAGTATTTTAATGAATAGTGTAAATAAATTGTAATAATAATAATAATAATAAAACAAAAAAAAAGAATCTGAAAAAAAAAGAGAGAAATCTGAAACTATTGGGGAGAGAGAAGAAAGAGAAGTAGAAAATGGAAACCCGAAGAAGACCCGAGGGAACCCGACGAGCCCGAGGACGCACCGGCGGTCCTTGACCGCGACTACCAGCCGAGGAGGAAGAGGAGAGGCCGGCGAAGCTGTTGGCACCGGCGACACGCGCCAAGGAGGCCGGAGATCGCCGAACGGAGGAAGAGAAGCCCGCGGGGAAAACGGAGTTGGTTCCGGCGATCCACGGCAGCTGGGCTCGAACGGCGGGCACAGGCGTTATCGGGAAGAGGAGCCGGTTCTTTTGAGACCAATATCGGCCGGCGAAATCACCGGAATCCACCGGATCAAGAGGTGACAGCCGCGGGGGGAGAAGGAAAGATTCGTCGGCGATCGGCGCGATTCAGGCCCGACCGACCCCAGCCGAGGCTTCCCGAGGTGCAGACGAGCTGATTGGTGGCAGCCACGACTGGCGAAGCTGCCGAAAAACGCCGAAAACAGCGGAAGAAAAAAATGGGTTTCGACGGCAGAAAAGAGAACGGCCGGACCGGCGACTTTCCGGCAGTCTTGGGTGAAGCCGAGGCCAGATTCGAGCTGCAGACAACCTCACGGAGCTGCTGGCGGTGGAAGCCGACAGAGAACCGGCGGGCAAGGCCTTGAATCGGTGGTGAACCGGCCGAACCGGAGTGAACAGGCGGTCTGAACCGGTCCGAACCGGACCGAACCGGTTCAGCCAAAAAGAGAGGAAAAAAGGAAGAAAAAGGGAAAAAGAAAAAGAGAAAAAATTTGGAGAAAATTCCAGTGATGCAATCGAGCTTCAGGTAAGTCGATAAGCGGTCAAATTGATCGATTTAAATTTTGAAATATTTTATTTAATTAATTTTCGACTGGAAATTTACCCGAAAAATTATGAAATTGTGTAGCTCGACGATTGGCATCCAACGAGAGCTCGAGACAGCCTCGATTCACGTATTAGCATGGAATCTCGAGTAAGTGACCCTTATTTACGATAATTTACATCGTTATGCGTGCTTCGAATTTAATTATCGCATAAAATTAAATTAAATTTTGGAAAGTCGAATAAATTGTCGTAAATAATAAATTGAGCTAATTGAGAGTTAGAACGAGGCCCAATAAATTGTTAGTGGGCCCAATGAGCCCAATAGGCCTCGATAAAGTGAAAATTAAGTGGAAAACGGGCTTAAGGCCGATTAAGGCCCATTAAGGTGCAATCGGGCCCAATAGGGGTAAACGGGCCCAATGATTTAAATTAAGTCCAGAAAATAAGAAATACAATTAAGTTGTATAATATCTGACCTGAAAAATATTGATACGCAGTTCCGGAGGTTTGATTGGGAGCAGATCGGACTGCGCGACGTGACATCAGTGGAAAGGTCAGACTCGACATGAAAATAAGGTAAGGGAATTTTGTAGGTGCATAGAGATGCCTATACGTATTTTGAGGGTATTTACAGGGCTTAGAAATGTCTTACAGCATCTAGAAATGAAATAATAAATTTGTGAAAATCGAGGCATAGGTGAATAAAGGAAAAAGATGATTTTGCCCCTGGAAGTAAAATTTACAAAAAGGGTAGTAAGGCAGATAAATTGCATGATTTTCATGTTTTGATATTTTATATGACTATCTTGCTTTGGTTTAAGCAAAATTTACACATAGGTTGGCTGTTGACTTAATGAATTATAGGAAAGGGTACCGGTTTGTATCCGTTTCTATTTTAAAAGATATTTTATCAAGATTGAGCCACCTATCGTGTTTACATGAATAAAAAGAGTGTTAGAGTCTTTCTTGCACTCAAGTTTACTGATTTATTTCTCATGAAAAGCCGTACTGGAGCATTGCTCGTACGAGAAATTTGTGTGTGCACAAAATCGCGTTGGAGCTTCGCTCGCACGGAATTTTAGATATCATGATATGCATAGCGTGGTGCTGGAGCTTCGCTCGCACTAGACGTGAGTTGACATGCATATAGTCGTGCGGAAGCCTCCTGTAGACTGTGTGCCACAGAGAGTTGAGATGCTCGCACATATTCTTTGAGACATGGGTTGGTTATCGACATAGTATTGGGGTGGATAAGACCTACGACAGGCACCCCCAAACTATGATATGGGTCCATGGAGTACGATGTATCGTGTATGTCACACGGAGTACGCTGTACCGTGCAGTCATGATGACTCTGATGTTACTTGATATTCTGGCGGGTAGGACTTGACCCCACCTCCCGTTGCAGTTGTGATACCCTGCACACCGGAATCCGTGTAACCTGGGATCACAGGGACAAAGTATGGCCATAGTCCTCGATTTTTCATACAGTAACCTACATGCCTCACATGATATCATACGGTCTGGATAGACCAGGACAAACCCGATGGAGGGGTAGTCCCGATTTATGTTTTTAAAAGAGATGTGATTTAATGAATCAAGGTATTTCCGAGAGATGGGTTTGACCTTGATGAAGTTGTTTTATGATGAAACAATGACTTTTAAAGTAATGAGTTTATGATGAAACTAATAAGTTTTAATGTGACGAGCATGAGATGTCATACATGATTTTTCCATGTGTGTTTTATATGTCGATTTCATGATTTCCCTTATATGATATATACATACATGTGGCATCGTTTTAGTCATACCTCATGCTCCAAATGTAAACGATTTTATATCATGACATTATCAGCACGTAGATAGTATAGTTATCTACCTGCTTACATTATTGCCTTACTGAGCATGTTTCGTTCACCCTTTCACTTTCCACCCCACAGGGTATATTCAGTAGAAGAGAGCAACAATAGCTTCGCAATTCGGTTATCCGCTGCTTCTTATCAAGATCAGGTATACACATTTGTACAATTTTGTATCTAAACATATAGATGCACAGTACTGTATATGGATGTAATATTGGGGATGTATTTAGTTCAATAAATTGATATGGAAATGAAATATGAAAATGGAATGGTAAATAGGTGAGAGGTGACTAACACCGAATCATAGCCCAGCTGTTTAGTAGATAACTGTTCATGACGGGTAAGGAAATGAAAAAGCGAAAAATTTGTAAGGATTTTTAGGTAATTTGGGTCGTGACATCACGAGTATGATTGAATAATTCTAAGTGCTAGACTTGTAATTGTGAGTCTTTGATTTCATAGTTTGTACTTTTTCTTTGAGGATGATATTAGAAAAATTATTGTGTTTTGTACTTGTCATTCCTACAATCATTTTGTTTTACTTGAGGACAAGCAAAAACTCAAGTTTGAGGGTGTGATAATTCTATATTTTTCGAATTATTTGTGCTTAATTTCCTAATTAATTATTTAAATCCCCAATTTATTTTGTTAATTATCCCCTTTATTTAATTAAAATTCTCATGTTTGTAGATAAATTAAATTCGGATGAATTTTGAATATTTCGGTAGAAAATGGATTGGAATTGGGCTAAAATCGGGATTGAACCACGCGGACAACATGAGTCATGCCACCTAGCACATCCAATTGGACAAGAAGACCGATGCCATGGAAATATCTTTTCAAGGAGCCAATGGTGTGAAGACAAGTGGCCAAAAAAATGCCAACTGATCAAGGATGTAGAAATTACAATTTTACCCCTAGTGTGTTTATAAGTAGGAAAGGATGACAATTGAAGAGTATGTAATTTTAAGAGTAGAAGTAAATGTAAGGTAGGAGTAGGAGTAGTGTAATGTAGTGTAGAAGTAGGAGTAGTGTTAGAATAGTTTTAATTTATTTTTTAGAAGCTTTCCCGAGTATATTGTTTTAGCCATCAGTTTATTCTAATTTCTAGAGTACTGTTCATGCAAATTTTCTATGTGAATGAAAAGTTTTTGTTACTTCTAGTTCTCGGTTTAGGTTTTTTTTTTTTTTATTAATGAAGATTAACTATTTCCATTTCTCTTCTTCTCGGCATTGCATAACTTCCATTTCTTGTTTTTATGTAGTGATTTTTATAAAAAAAAAAAAAAACTGAAATGTTTTTATAGTTGCTAATCTCGGGTTGTTTAGTAAGCTAGTTTTATTCCTTGGTTTCCTTTAGTTATTCGGGTTAGTGGTGGCTGCTGAAGACATCGTGTGTCTTCCATTCAGTTCCAAGCAGTAGCAGATTTGCATTTGGTTAACAGGAAAGTGGAGGCTGCAACATGCATTGGTGGTTCGGTGAAGCAAGTAGGAGGTGGTGTGCCCAGCTGTTGCATGCTTATTCGGGAAGCAAGTTGGTTACAGCCGATGCAGAGCTGTGCATGGAATTGGCAGGATAGGGAGACCGAACCCGTTTGATTTTCTTCCAGACTTCATTTTCTGCTTCATGCATTTTTGCTTCCTTTTACATTTTATATTTATTCTTTTGTTCTAGGTATTTCTTCAAATCAGAATTTGTCCTCTGTTTAGCTCTGTTTCACATTGAGTGTATTGTTCCTTGTTTTTATTTTGTTGATATTCGGTTTTAAGATTGTATCAGTTCCTGTTCAAGATTGCTGTTGTGTGTTGTAGGTACCAGGTTGGCAGCTTGCTGGAGAAGGAGATCAGGTCTGAACTGTCGATGCAAGCAGCACAGGAGAGCACACTGAGACCACACCTGGACAGACCGAGAGTGCATGACCATTTCGTGAAGGACGACACTTCCTTCTAGCTGGGCAGAGGTTGCGTGAACCAGCAGCAGCTGAACCTGGAGGAGAAGTCACAAACCAGCAGCAGCTGAACCTGGAGGAGAAGTCACGGACGTGCAGGACAGCTGGAGCAGCACCCCGTGTAGCAGGAGCAAGTACAGCAGAAGGATGCAGAAGTAGTCTGTCAACAGCAGCTGATGCAGAGGTGGTAGGCCGATTGGAGACAGCACGAATAGCAACCTGGAGCAGTAGGAACCGAGATCTTGCAGGGTGCAGTCTGCACCAGGCGAACATGCAGAATGCAGCAGAGAGCCAATAGCCAAAATCGTGAAAGTTTAGAAAGAAACATAATTTGGAAAGACACATGAATAGTGTTTGGAGGGACTTGGTTGATTTAAATTTGCTAAGGCCATGTTTGGCCATAGTTCAATTTAGTCATGTTTTAGTTTAATGCATCATTAGTATTTTCATGCATTTGTTAGTTGTTAGTTAGTTAGTTTAGTTAATTATAATGGTAGGTTAGCTTTATTGCTTTGCATGTTAATTTAATTTGTAGTGTTCATTTTTAGTTAGTTGTTAATTTTAGATTAAATGTTTTATGATTTTATTTTAGTTTAGTGTTTTATAAGTAGCATTTAGAATTAATTTAGATTAATGTACTTCATGAATTTTTAATTTAGTTTTCATTTTTATTAGTTTTGAGGTTAGTTTATTTTGCAATTTTCATTAGTTTAAATTCATGCATTTTTATTTTAAGTATAGTTTAATTAAATTTTATTGCTTTATTTTCATATTTGCATTTTATTTTAGTTGCGTTAATTCATTTTAACTGTTTTAATTTTCTTTTATAGGTTATTTGCTTTTAATTGCTCGGAGTTCGGTAAGCAAATCTTAGTTCAGTTTTATTTTCTTTATTTTTTAATATTTATTGTTTTCAGTACGTTTAATTAGCCTTAGTAGATCACCAACTTAAATTTCATAATTTGCTAGGATATACTTAGGGTAAGATTACCCGGTAGTTAATTAGGCTAATCAACTTCTTTGTGGGACGATAACTCGGGACTCAAATCTCATTATTACTTGTATGACCCGTGCAGTTGCGGACATATACCTTTTGGGCGTGTCACTAGGCCTCACTTGTATGACCCGATTTTTATCGTAAGAGCAATTGAAATGAATAAAAATTTTTGAACGCATTTAAAAATACAAAGGGTTGAAATGGTATTCTCGAACACGTTGAAGGGTAAAACGGTTAAAAGATCAAAAGCCAATATAAATTCGATAAGAAAATTTAATTAAAAACATGGGATTGAGAAATCTTGATCAATAACGAAGAAATAATTAAATTTTGGGTTAAATTGATCAAGATATGAATTTATAGAAATAAACCGGAATTTTCACTTCGAAAAATAATTTCGAAAATATTAGAAAAATATATCGGAAAGACGAAATAAGACCGATAAATTCATTTATTGGTTAAATGAATAAAATAATTTTTTTTAGATATTTTGGATTTTAATGAATAAAATAATAATAAAAATAAATTATAAATAATAAATAATAAATAAATGAATTAAAAAAACAGAAAATCACGAAACGTGATTTTCTGAAGGAAAACGAAGGCAAAATCGAGGAGCCCCTTTCCCTCACCGAACAGAGCGGCCGACGGCAGCCTAGGTGAGAAGACGATAGGCGACGAGGTAGCCGAGCCACCACTGGCACCAGCGACCAACGAACGGCGAGGAGGCACGCTGGCGAAAGGAGAAAGAGAGCAAACCGAGAGAGGGAGAGAGGAATCCGACGACCGGCGTCGATTCGGCCCCAGCCACCGACCACAGAAGGAACCCTACGTGATGCGGAGCCGAATGGGGGCGGAAACAGCTGGGGAAACGACGGCTAGCGACGACAAAAAAGAAAAGGCACTGACGCCGGAAGGGAGAAGAGCCGGACCGACCACTTTTCTGCACCTCGGACCACACTGACCCCAGATCTAAGCTTCGAACGATCCCGCAGAGCTGTTGGTGACAGAAGCCGATGGAAAACCGACCGGCAAAGCCCTGAACCGATCGAATCGGATTGAACTGGCTAAACCAAACCAGTCTGAACCGGGTTGAGCCGGACTGAACCGGTTCAGCCAAAAAAGAAGGAAAAGAAAGAGAAAAAGGGAAAAAGAAAAAGAGAAAAAATTGGGAAAAAAATCCCAGTGATGCAATCGAGCTACGGGTAAGTCAGTAAGCAGTCGAAATTGACCGATTTAAATTTTGAAATATTTAATTTGATTAATATCCGACTGAAAGTTGACACGAAAAAATATGTAATTGTGTAGCTCGACAATTAACGTCAAATGAGGACTCGAGTCAGCCTCGATTTGCATACTATCATGGAATCTCGAGTAAGTAACCCTTATTTATGATAATATTGCATCGTTATGCGTGTTAAAAATTTACCGCATAAATTACGGATTTAAATTTCGCATGAAATGAATTATATTCTGGAATTAGAGATTAATTGTCGTAAATAATTAATTGAGCTATCCGAAAATTTAGAATGAGGCTCAATAAATACTAATGGGCCTAATGAGCCCAATAGACCTCGATAATGTAAATAGTAAGTAAAAAATGGGCTTAAGGCCGATTAAGGCCCATTATGGTGCAATCGGGCCCAATATAGGTAGACGGGTCCAATGATTTAAATTAAGCCCAGAAAATATGAAATATAATAAATTGTATTGTATTTGACCTGATGTATAATTATACGCAATTCCGGAGATTTGATTGAGAGCAAATCGGACTGCATTACAAGACATCAGTAGAAAGGTCAAACTAGACAGAAAAATGAGGTAAGGGAATTGTGTGAGTAGCTAGAGGTAGCTACGCGTATTTTAATAGCTTTTGTATACACTGAATATGTATGTATACACTGAATATGTATAAAGGTCCTAGAAATAAATTAAAGATTTTAAGGACTCGAAATAGGCAAAGACTATTTTACCCCTATTGAGGGAAATTCACCTAAGGATGGTGAAAGCATGACATGCATGAAATGCATGATTTAAGGAATTTTTTTATTTAAGGAACTTTCTTGGTTTTTAAGCAAAGCAAATCGATAGATTGACCAGTAATTGCATAAATTTCACAATATAACACTATGTAAGTGTTATTAAGATTTAAATGAAAATTCTTTGGAAAATAGGCCAACTATCAAGTTTATATGAAAATAGATAGTGCTGGCGCATAGCTCGCACTATATCTACGTTTGTGAGTGTGCATAAAATGTGCTAGAGCGGTTGCTCGCACCGACTTGTGTGACATCATATTAATGAAATGTGCTAGAGCGATTGCTCGCACTGATTTTACTATTGTGAAATGCATGAGACGTGCTAGAGCTTAGCTCGCACTCTGTTTTGACTGTTTTGACTTGATATGCATAAAAAGGTGTTAGAGCGATTGCTCGCACTAGTTTTAATGATTTGACATGCATGAGAGGTGCTGGAGCTTAGCTCGCATCCTGTTTTGATATGATAATTGCATAAAAGTCGTGCTGGAGTGTAACTCACACGAGATTTGATTTATTTATGCATAAAGCCGTGCTGGAGTGTAACTCACACGAGATTTGATTTATTGATGCATAACACCGTGCTGGAGCTTGCTTACACAAAATTTTATATGGATTTATAACTCATTTTAAAGACGTACTGGAGTACTACTCGTACGCATATTTTACTGATTTTTATGAAACCGTGCTAGAGCTTCGCTCGCATGAGATTTTCTGATATCATGAATATGCATGGAGCCGTGCTAGAGCTTCGCTCGCACAAGGATTTATATTACATGCATATAGCCGTGTTGGGACCTCCTGTAGACTATGTGTCAAGTGAGATGATATGTCCACACGTGCATACTGAGACATAATTGGTATGGGTGGATAAAACCTATTGCAGACACCCCCTGATTGAGATTGGGTTCACGGAGTACATTGTACCATGTATATCACATGGAGTATGCTGTACCGTGGGGATTGTTGGAGTGGAGTGGCATTAGCCACGAGACAGCAAGTCTTGCCCTCGCAATCCTGTTGTTATGCTGTTTTGGCGGGTAGGATTGACCCACCTCCCGTTTCAAGTGTGATACCCCACACACTAGGTACCGTGTAGCCAGGGATCACTAGGTTATGGCCATAGTCCTCGATGTTACTGATATAGTCATCTACATGTCTCACATGATATAACTTTTGGTCTCGATAGACCAGGGTAGACCCGACGGAGGGGTCAAGCCCCCGATTTTGTGATTTTTACTATGATCCTAGATTTTCAGAGAATTTTATGACATGTGACCTTAAAAGAAGGGTGATTTTATAACAAAATTTTTATGATGAATTTTTAATGAGTTTGAGATTGATTTATGAGATGATTGACCCGGAGGGGTTATTTTACACTGCAGCTTTAACAAAGTGATTTAAATGCAGTAGCATGAGGAGTTTTCCATGCTCAAATTACAAATTCATGATTTATTTTATATGGCGTGAAATAATGCATGATCTTGATTTATTTCATGCTAATTATGATTTTACATAAAATGCCTTTGATGCAGGAATTAAATGATTTCTATATGCACAAATAGTTTTGATAAACTATGGCATTAAAATATGCATGATTTTGTGTGTAAGCTTTTAACGAAAAGAAATGGATTTTAAGGGCATGACATTATGAGCATGTAGATAGTGGAGCTATCTACTTACTTGCATAATTGTCTTACTGAGCATGTGGTTTGTTCACCCCCTTATTTTTCCATCTTTTTAGAGCACTCGCAGTTGTTAGTGAGCGGCTAAGGACTTGCAATCTTGGTATCTGCTGCTTCCCATCGAGAGCCAGGTATACACATTTGTATAGTTTTGTATCTAAACATGTAATGCACAGTATTGTAAATGGATATGATGTCGGGAATGTAAGGTGATGTAATACCATTGTATATGTATTTATTTAAAGTCAAAGGATAGTAAATCCAGATATATAAATGTGATTATGGAAATAGAATGGTAAATAGGTGAGAGGTGACTAACACCGAATCATAGCCCAACTGTTTGTATGATGGTCACGATGAGAGAAAGGTAAGAATTAAATAATAAATGAAAAAGCGAAAAATTTACTCTGATTTTTAGGTAATTTGGGTCGTGACATCACTGATCAGGTGTGCACAGGGCATCACTTCGCCTCAAGGGGGATGGGTCAGTCCTACCCTCCGGCTCATCTCAATCATCCTTATCTCCTCATATCACATATGCTCACGGTACAAGGTACGCCATGTGTCATCTACATGATACTCGTACTCACGTGCACCCAGCACGGTACATATTATACCAAATGACAACTACACAGTTCAATGTACGACTGTGGACCCAGTCCATCTACCAACTCCAATAGACTCATCATCCTGAACCATGTCTCATATTGTTAAGTTAATATATTTTGAAATGACAAAACAGTAATTCAATAATGGATATTATAAATCTAGAATTGTTTAAAACATGTTAAGAAGGTAATTAGAATATATTGAGATACAAGTCATTGCCAGAAACTGGGTATTAAAGGTTGAGAGATCGATCTCATGAGATGAGAGATCGATCTCTTGGGTTTTCAAGTATGAGAGATCGATCTCATGAGAATATGAGATCGATCTGTTAAAGGATTAAAGACTCAAAGAACATGTATATGATGTTAAGGAAGAAGAGATCGATCTCTAAGGGTTATGAGATCGATCTTTAACTTACAGAATGCCTATGAGATCGATCTGGTCTAGGAAGAGATCGATCTCCTCTAAGGCAGAGGTTAAAGGTCTTAGATCGATCTATGTTCAAACAGAGAGCTTATGAGATCGATCTCATATGGATAGAGATTGATCTCCTCAAAGTCAAAGAGTTTAAGAGATCGATATAGGGTGATTAGAGATCGATCTCCCCTTTACGAGAATACTTGATAGATCGATTTGGAGATCGATCTTACTTCAAACAGAGAGTTTAGAAGATCGATCTTATGGTTCGGCAGATCGATCTTCACTAACATATCGATCTCTACAAATATGAGATCGATCTCCTTGCTTCAAGTTGCTTTGTAATTGCACGAATTTAAACTAGAAGATCAATCTGGTTATGATGGAAGATCGATCTGGTACTCTACTGGAGGTTCCCAACGGCTCTTTCTGCAAAATCTTCAATGGGAAAAACAACATTAAATGCTTCACCTACCATCCTGCTGTATAAAAACCAAGCATTGAAGACACTGAAAAAAGAGACTGGTGCTGTAAATTCTGAATACTCTCAAGAGATCATTCTTCAGCATTCCCTTTGTCTTTAACATCATATTTATTACATTGTGTTAAACAGCTTGTGTAAAAGTTATTCTTCCTACCCACAAAAGAAAGTTCCTATTTGTATTCATCCTTAATCCAAAAGAAAAGAGGAGAGTTCCTTTGAGAGAGAATTTTGTAAGGGGTGAATATTTATCTTTGTAAAAAGGGGTAGAGAGGTTATTCCTTAACATTAAAAAGGAGACTGTATCAACTATTGAGATAGTGAAAGAAAACTATTGACAAGAAGGTCAAGAAGAGAGGACGCAGGCAAGTGATTGGTCGAACCTCTATAAATTGTTGAGTTTGCTTCTTCTCCCTCTTATCTCCTTTAATTTACTGCACTATAGTCTATTGCTTATTCTTTGATTACTTGCAATTAAATACAGTTAAGCTTAAAATTATCATTTAGACTAGAAAACCGATTCAACCCCCCTCTCGGTAGAGCCAACAATTGGTATCAGAGCTCGGACTCTTTAATCATTAAGGAATAACTTTATAAGAGTTAAAACGATCTAATGGCTCATAGCAATGTAGCAACAAGTCTAGTAGGAGAGGGGCACTCTACAGTTAGGCCTCCCATGTCCAATGGTGAACATTATGCATATTGGAAAACTAGAATGATGCTTTTCATTCAAGCTAATGATTATGAGGTATGGAGGATCATTACTAAAGGTCCTCAAATCCCAACTAAGAAAATAGAGGGAAGATATATCCCAAAAGAAGAAGATGAGTGGGATTTTAATGATATAAAATGTGCTCAATTAAATGCAAAGGCCATGCACACCTTATTTTGTGCATTAGGGCCCAATGAGTATAATAGAGTCTCTGGTTGTGATAATGCCAAACAAATTTGGGACAAATTGGCAATTACTCATGAAGGCACAACTCAAATGAAAGAGACTAAGGTAGGAATGCTCACACATGATTATGAGCTATTTAGGATGAAGGAAGGAGAGTCAATTAGTGGCTGTTCACTAGATTTATTGATGTAATAAATGGACTAAAGTCATTAGGCAAAATCTACTCCAATATAGAAATGGTAAAGAAAATCCTGAATAGTCTACCAAAATCTTGGGAAGCTAAGGTAACAGCAATTGAAGAGTCCAATGACCCCCATACACTATCGTTAGATGAATTGATAGGGTCATTGCTTACATATGAAATGAAATTGAGGAGAAATGAAGATCCAACCAAGAAAGTATGAGTAGCTCTAAAATCCACTACTCAAGAGAATTTGAAAGAAAATAAAAATGAGAGTGGTAATGAAGAAGATTTTGAAATGGCAATGTTTGCCAAGAGATTTAATAAATTTATGAGAATGAGAGCAAATGGTAGTGGTAGGAGAAACTACAAGAAAGAATAAGAAGAATTAGGTAGAAAAGATACAATTGTTTGCTATGAATACAAGAAACCTGGACATATTAAATTTAACTGTCCCCTTCTAAAAAGATCAAGTGATAGGAATCACAAAAAGAAGGCGATGATGGCAACATGGAGCGACAGTAACAGCTCCGATAATGATTCAAATGATGACATTGCCAATCTATGCTTCATGGTAATTGAAGCTGAGAAGGTAACTTCTAATCCCAATGAGTACTCTTTTGATGAACTGCAAGATGCATTTGATGATCTTGCATTAGAATATAAGTGCATGAATTTGAAGTACAAAAAATTGATTTCTAAACTAAAGAAAGAAAATGAATTAATACTGGATGATAAAATAGAATGTGAAAAGAAATTAGAAGGTACAAATCTAGAAATCCATGACCTAAAGGAAAAGAATAGTAACTTACATAATTCCTTTACTAGATTTTACATGGGTCAACAAAAACTAGATCACATGCTAGAGACTCAAAGGGCTTTCTTTGATAAAAATGGGTTAGGATATGATGGTAAAAGTAGAGAAACTCACCTAAAAAGTTTCTTAGCTAGAAATAATATGTATAAATCCTCTATTACTTGCTCACATTGTAATAAAAAGGGACATGCATCATATAGTTGCAATGTGAAGATGACCACATTTAGAGGAAGGATAGTTAGAAGAGTATGGGTTCCAAAAGATGTGGTAAATTTGAAAGATATTGATGCAATAATAAAATGGATCCCAAAAGGATAAAAAATTCTACTCATTAACTCCAAAGGACCCAAGAAAATTTGGGTACCTAAAACAAAAGGTTGAATGTTGATTATAGGTGGTTGAGCATTGCTACAAGGTAAAAAAAAAAAAAGGAAGCTTGGTACTTGGATAGTGGATGCTCAAGACACATGACCGGTGATAGAAGCCACTTCAACTCATTCAAATCAAAAGTTGGTGGAAAAGTTACATTTGGGGATAACTCCAAAGGCCAAATTGAAGGAAGTGGATCAATTGGTACCAACTATTTCTCATTAGAAAAAGTTTTACTTGTTAGAGGACTAAAACATAATTTACTAAGTATTAGTCAACTTTGTGACAAAGGTTATAAAGTAATTTTTGATTGCTTGAAGTGCCATGTTATAGATCCTAAATCAAATAAAGTTCTTTTTCTAGGACATAGACAAGGTAACATATACATTGTTTATCTAAATAAACTTAAAAATGAAAATGTATGCCTTATGGCAGATAAAGAAAAATAACCTTGGTTGTGGCATAGAAGACTGGGTCATGCTAGCATGCATGTATTATCTAAGCTAGCTAGAAAAGACCTTGTTGTAGGATTACCTAGGTTGTCCTTTGACTATGACAAAATTTGTGAAGCTTGTGTCAAGGGAAAATGTAAAAGGACAACATTTAAACCTAAACATAGTGTATCAACCACTAGACCTCTTCAATTACTTCACCTAGATCTATTTGGACCAACTAGAACTACAAGCCTAGGTGGTAAGCATTATGGGTTTGTGATTGTAGATGATTATACTAGGTTTACTTGGGTATTTTTCTTAAGAGTAAAGAATGAAGCCTTAGAAAGATTCATTGTCTATTCAAAAGTAGCCCAAAATGAAAAAGGTTACACTATAACTAGTATTAGAAGTGATCATGGCAAGGAATTTGAAAATATTAGTTTTGATGAATATTGCAATGATCAAGGAATTAGTCATAATTTTTCAGCCCCTAGGACACCACAATAAAATGGGGTAGTTGAGAGAAGAAATAGAACATTAGAAGAAATGGCTAGAATAATGTTGTGTGAAAATAATTTACCTAAATATTTTTGGGCTGAAGCAATAAATACCTCATGCTACATCATCAATAGATCCATGATTAGACCAATCTTAAAGAAAACCCCTTATGAGCTTTACAAGGGAAAGAAGCCAAATATTAGCTATTTTCACCCTTTTGGTTGTAGATGTTTTATCTTAAATAATGGGAAAGATAACTTAGGAAAATTTGATGCCAAGAGTGATGAAGGAATCTTTTTAGGCTACTCTTTGAATTCAAAGTCATATAGAGTATATAACAAAAGAACCTTGATGGTAGAAGAATTAATACATGTAATATTTGATGAGTCAAACGATACATCTAACGATTCTACCAATGATGAAGATATAGAAATATTTGATGAGACCTTGAAGGATTCCTCAAAGATAGAAGATAATCTACTAGAAAAACTTGACATTAATAAAGATGATGAAGAAGAACTAGAAATACTAGAAAGAGAGTCTAGAGCACCAAGAGAACAAGGATATGTCAAAGATTGTGAAATTGTAGGTGATCCAACTCTTGGAGTTAGAACAAGGTCCTCTCTAAGAAATGTATGTCAATATTTAGCCTTTGTATCTCAAATTGAACCAAAGAATGTCAATGAAGCTTTAGATGACAATAATTGGTTTTTAGCCATGCAAGAAGAACTAAATCAATTTGAAAGAAGCAAAGTATGGAATTTAGTCCCTAGGCCTAGTGATCACTCTATAATTGGAACTAAATGGATTTTCAAGAACAAGATAAATGAAAACAATGTGATCATAAGAAATAAGGCTAGGCTAGTTGCACAAGGTTATAGGCAAGATGAAGGAGTAGACTATGATGAAACCTATGCACCGGTAGCTAGATTAGAAGCAATAAGAATGCTACTTGCTTTTGCATGCTACAAAAACTTCAAATTATATCAAATGGATGTAAAGAGTGCATTTCTAAATGGTTTCATCAATGAGGAAGTTTATGTTGAGCAACCCCCCGGCTTTGAAAGTCCCAAATTTCCTGAACATGTCTACAAACTTTCTAAGGCACTTTACGGTTTGAAACAAGCCCCTAGAGTCTGGTATGAAAGACTTTCAAAGTTCTTGATAGAAAAAGGTTTTTCAAGAGGAAAAGTAGATATAACTTTGTTTATAAAAAATAAGAATAAAGATTTACTAGTTGTTCAAGTATTGTAGATGACATCATTTTTGGATCAACTAATGAATCTCTATGTCAAGAGTTTGCTAAGATCATGCAAGGTGAATTTGAAATGAGCATGATGAGAGAGCTCACCTACTTCTTGGGACTTCAAGTAAAGCAAACTAAGGATGGAACCTTCATCAATTAAGCTAAATACACCAAGGATTTGCTCAAACGATTTGGAATGGATAACTGCAAACCTCAAGCAACTCCAATGGGCACCAACATCAAGTTTGATAAAGATGAAAGTGGTAAGTGTGTAGATACTAAACTATATAGGTCTATGATTGGTTCATTGCTTTATCTTACTACACCTGATATTTTGTTTAGTGTATGTTTATGTGCTAGATTTCAATCCTTTCCTAGAGAGTCACACTTACTAGCTACAAAAAGGATCTTTAGGTATCTTAAAGACACACCCTCTCTAGGACTTTGGTACCCTAAAGATTCCACCTTACTCTTCATGCATATTCTGATGCAGATTTTGGAGGTTGTAAAATAGATAGAAAAAACGCTTCAGGAACATGCCAATTCTTAGGGAATAGATTAATATCATGGTTCTCTAAGAAACAAAATAGTGTAGCACAATCCACAACAGAGGCAGAATATATAGCAGCTGGTAGTTGTAGTGCTCAAGTGTTGTGGATTAAGTAACAAATGAGAGATTATGGTGTAGACATGAAGCAAGTTTCCATCAAATGTGATAATACCAGTGCCATTAATCTCTCTAAAAATCCAATCCAACACTCTAGAACTAAACATATTGAGATTAGGCATCATTTTCTTAGAGATCATGTACAAAAAAGAGATATAGTTCTAGAATATATTGATACACTACATCAAATAGCTGATATTTTCACCAAACCTCTAGATAAAGATAGATTTTGTGTTCTTAGAGGTGAATTGCTCCTTAAGAATTATTGCCTTCAAAACTTTGATTTCAAACTTATTTTCAACTGATTTTACAACTCATTTTCTAGGTAAAGAGTATGAGAGATAGATCTCCTCTCAATATAGATCGATCTAGCATGCTCGAAATTGGCCTAAAGTAGTAAGGTTCAGCTAAGTAGATCGATCTTCTATCCCATAAGATCGATCTCCTTAAGCTTATGTATTTTATAGATCGATCTTTTCATTTGGCAGATCGATCTTCTTGAGCTTCTGTATTTTACAGAACGATCTTTGCATTTGGCAGATCGATCTTCGTCAGCCTTTGTATTTTGCAGATCGATCTCTGCATTTGGCAGATTGATCTTCTTGAGCTTCTGTATTTTGTAGATCGATCTCATAAAACTACGGGTCGATCTCATCATGTAGAAGATCGATCTGGTATCTCGACAGATTGATCTCTTTAGCCCTGGGCTATAAATACTGCTTCAAAATCCCTAAATTTCAGAAAACCCAAAATTCAAATCCCTAACCCTCTGTCGCGCCACCTCCTCCGATTTCTCTCGCAGATCGATCTCTGGTAAGGTTCTCGTCCAATCTTTTTCATCAATATTCATTCTAGTAACCTATATTGTCAATTTTCCTTCAAACAATTCCTTTTTTTCAATTAATCATCATTAGGGCTCCTATTGAACTGTTTCATTATCTAGGATTTTAGAGAACTCTTAAAACAATTTTAGAGTGTGTTTAGCTGATTATTTAGTGTACCATAATGCCTCGTATTAAGAGAGCTGCCAACAAAGAGTCCAGACCCTCCTCTTCATAACCACCCACTGTCTCTCCATCCTCTGTCACCACTTTTAGCAGGTGTTTTCAAACACCTGCAAAAAGAATGCGATATTAAGAGTACTTCTATACCATGCCCATAAAACACTGAAGGACCATTGACTTTTCATTTCTTTCTCGCATTGACTTTTCATATTTGTTAAAAATGGAAGAATTTGGTTGGCTTCCATTTCTCAAAATAAACACCTCTGCTCCTCCAAACATTATTAGGGCATTTTTCTTAAACGCCGAGCTTATTTGTGACCCTGACGATACCTGTAAAATTCTAGGTTTTAAAACCTTCATCATAGCCAAAACGATTTTCGTAAACACCAATCTATTAGCCCGAGTATTTGAGATCGAAGATAATGGTTTGACTGATGAAGAAGAGGAGGTACCCCTTGAATTTAACTTACTCGGAGATAAGGCCAGTGACCTACCCAAACACCCTAGGTTACTACACCTAATCATCTCTTGGAACCTCTGGCCTTTCGGTACCCGACATTCCACAGTCAAAAAACTAGACCAGTTTTAGCTCCATTATCTTCATACCTCTAAAAACCAAAAACCGAACCTAGTCCACTTCATCTACGAAGATTGGCTAAAAATCGTGCGGGGTCAAGCCTCAACAATAGTCTTCCCTCAACCCCTTGCATTCCTGCTACAAAAACTCGGGGTTGACTGTTCTTGTGAGACCAGTGAAATGCCCTCTGTAAAAAGTGTTCTGAATATCGACACTCTTCACCATATGGGGTACTACAAAGACTTCCACGATCAATGGAGGAAGAAAAGCGAAACCCATCACGAGGCAGCCATGGAAGAGGACGTTCTAGCTGAGCCTACCACACCGTCCACTGAGGTTCCTCTTACGTCTGTTGCTCAACCTATTGCACCAGCTGATGACGTTACATCCATGATAATGGATTTTTGGCAACACTTTGATACCACGATGGAGACGTTTGCATAACGGTTCACATGTTTCGAGAAACGTATCGACACAATTGAGGCAACGCAGCAAGCTATGTACGATGAGCTTCAAACTACTTGCGTTTGAGTTAAGGACATTGCTGATCGTTGCCCTTCACCATCTTCTTAGAAAAAGGATGTTTCTTTGTTGTGCTTTGAAGTATGTTTTTTATGTTGTATGAACAATTATATTTTGAAATGCCAGAACTTTCATTCAGTTTTATGCTTCATAGTTTGTTGATTTATGCCTTGTGATAAATAGTTTTATGCCTTGGTAATATTGATATGACAAAAAGGGGGAGAAGAAAGCATGAGAGAACATGTCAAGAGAAGCATAAATTAAGGGGGAGTTCTTGAATTCTTGAAACAGGGGGGAGTTTTTGAAACTAGAAAATTTGATGCAATGTAAAGGTGGAGATTAAACATGTTTATAAACTTTGTCTATTGAATAAGTTTTGTCATATCAAAGAGGGGGAGATTGTTAAGTTAATATATTTTGAAATGACAAAACAATAATTCAATAATGGATATTATAAATCTAGAAATGTATAAAACATGTTAAGAAGGTAATTAGAATATATTGAGATACAAGTCATTGCCAGAAACTGGGTATTAAAGGTTGAGAGATCGATCTCATGAGATGAGAGATTGATCTCCTGGGTTTTCAAGTATGAGAGATCGATCTCATGAGAATATGAGATTGATCTGTTAAAGCATTAAAGACTCTAAGAACATGTATAGGATGTTAAGGAAGAAGAGATCGATCTCTAAGGGTTATGAGATCGATCTTTAACTTACAGAATGCCTATGAGATCGATCTGGTCTAGGAAGAGATCGATCTCCTCTAAGGCAGAGGTTAAAGGTCTTAGATCGATCTGTAGATCGATCTATGTTCAAACAGAGAGCTTATGATACCGATCTCATATGGATAGAGATCGATCTCCTCAAAGTCAGAGAGTTTAGGAGATCGATCTAGGGTGATTAGAGATCGATCTCCCCTCTACGAGAATGCTTGATAGATCGATCTGGAGATCGATCTTACTTCAAATAGAGAGTTTAGAAGATCGATCTTATGGTTCGATATATCGATCTTCACTAACATTTTACAAATTATAAGATCGATCTCTACAAATATGAGATCGATCTCCTTGCTTAAAGTTGCTTTGTAATTGTAGAAATTTAAACTAGAAGATCGATCTGGTCATGATGGAAGATCGATCTGGTACTCTACTGGAGGTTCCCAACGGCTCTTTCTGTAAAATCTTCAACGGGAAAAACAACATTAAATGCTTCACCTACCATCCTGCTGTATAAAAACCAAGCATTGAAGACACTGAAAAAAGAGACTGGTGCTGTAAATTTTGAATACTCTCAAGAGATCATTTTTCAACATTCCTTTTATCTTCAACATCATATTTATTACATTGTGTTAAACAGCTTGTGTAAAAGTTATTCTTCCTACCCACAAAAGAAAGTTCCTAATTGTATTTATCTTTAATCCAAAAGAAAAGAGTAGAGTTCCTTTGTGAGAGAATTTTATAAGGGGTGAATATTTATCTTTGTAAAAAGGGGTAGAGAGGCTATTCCTTAACCTTAAAAAGGAGACTGTATCAACTATTGAGATAGTGAAGGAAAACTCTTGACAAGAAGGTCAAGAAGAGAGGTTGTATGCAAGAGATTGGCCGAACCTCTATAAATTGCTGAGTTTGCTTCTTCTCTCTCTTATCTCCTTTAATTTACTGCACTATAGTCTATTACTTATTCTTTGATTACTTGCAATAAAATACAATTAAGCTTAAATTTATCCTTTAGACTAGAAAACCGATTCACCCCCCCTTTCGGTAGAGCCAACACATATACCAGGCGAGCAATTAGCGTGACACACAGTCATCGCAAGGCTCCAGCGCGGTATTTCTCAGTGCGAGCACTAGCTTCAAGATTTTTGTTGTGATAAGGATTTTTGTTATGATGGAAAGATAAATGGTATTGGGTCATTGTTATATCTCATGAAAACATGCAACAAAAATCCTTCTAACACTAGTAACACTGACAGTGCACGATACCTACTAGTTTTGAGTGAGGGTATTGAAGGGGAAGGAATTATCACCACTTGGAAATTTGATTAAGAGGCAACTAGAAAGAGTTTAGTTTGTATGATTGTGATTGATGAACTACCTTTAGGTTTGTAGAAAGTGAAGGTTTAAGGGAATTTATGTCAACTACATGTGTAAGATCCGATTTTAATCAAACACAAATGAGTGAGTCTTCGTGAAGGGAAGTCGGGTTAAATTAATCCCGAACACGTGCAAAAGCAAAATGGTCAAAATACCAAAATCTGGTATTAATTCGATAAGAAAATTTTTATTAAAAATAATGGATTGAGAAATTTTGATCAATAACAAGGAAATAATTAAATTTTAGGTTAAATTGATCAAGATCCGAAATTTTTAGAAATACCGAAAAGTCATTCAGGACAATATCCCGAAAATACGGAGAAATTATACCGAAAAAATGGTTAAAATATAATAAATAAATTAAATTAAATTAAATTAAATAAATTTATTTGGAATAAAATAATAGATTTGTAGATATTTGTTGAATAATTTAGAATATTTTAATGAATATTTTAATAATAAAATAAGTTATAAATAATAATAATAAAAAAGAGAAAGAAAGATCGAAAACGCGAGAAAACGAAGGAAACAGAAGAAGGAACCGAGGAAGACCGACGAGGCACCACCGGTGGGACTGAGGGGCCGACGAGGGTCGACGAAGGGTGACGAGCCTCGTGGGAACCACCAGGCGCCAACACACGCGCCGACAACGCCGGAGGAGGCCGAAAACGGAAGGAGAAGCTGCGGGAAGGAATGCTCCGATCGACGACCATCGACGCTGATTCGAGCCCCTCCACGGCTCGATTTTGGAAGCCCAGGCAATGGTGCGCCGAATGGCACCGGAAGCAACCGTCGAAACGGCGGCTAACGCCGAAAAACAGAGGAGGAAGAAATGGGTTCCGACGGCCGAGAGAGAGGAGGCTGGACCGGTGACCTTCCGACGGACTTGGACGAAACTGAGGGCAGAGTCAAGCTGCGGACGGCCCAGTGGAGCCACTGGTGGCGAAAATCGATGGAGACCCGGCCGAACCGGAGTGAACCGACGGTCCGAACCGGGTCTGAACCGGACCGAACTGGTTCAGCCAAGAAAGAGAGGAAAAAAGGAGAAAAAGGAAAAAAGAAAAAGAGAAAAAAATTGGATAAAAATCCCAGTGATGTAATCGAGTTACGGGTAAGTCGGTAAGCGGTCCAAATTGACTGATTTAAATTTTGGAATATTTAATTTAATTAATTTTCGACTAAAAATTTACCTGAAAATTTATAAAATTATGTAGCTCGACAATTCACGTCAAACGAGAGCTCGAGACAGACTCAATTTGTGTACTAGCGTGGAATCTCAGGTAATTAACCCTTATTTACGATAATTTGCATCGTTATACGTGTTTCAAATTTAATTACCGCATAAAATAAATTAAATTCTAGAAATTTAGATAAATTGTCGTAAATAATAAATTGACCTATTTGAGAGTTAGAACGAGGCCCAATAAATTTTTGGTGGGCCCAATGAGCCCAATAGGCCTCGATAATGTGAAAATTAAGTGAAAAACGGGCTTAAGGTCGATTAAGGCCCGTTAAAGTGCAATCGGGCCCAATAGGGATAAATGGGCCCAATGATTTAAATTAAGCCCAGAAAATATTAAATACAATTAAATTGTATGATATCTGACCTGAGGAATATTTATACGCAATTTCGGACATTGGATTGGGAGTAAATCGGACTGCGTGACGAGACAGCAGTGGAAAAGGAAAGGTCAGACTCTATAGAAAAATAAGGTAAGGGAATTCTACGGGCTGCTAGAGGTAACTTTACGAAATTTCAAAGTCATATGCAGTCTTTTAAATTATTTGAAGGGTCTAGAAGTAAGTTAAAAATTGTAGTACCCCGAATGGGCAAATTACCTAAATACCCTTGTTAAGGGTAAGATTTTCAATTTTAGGAAAAATTGAGAGGAGCAAGAACAAGAGGTTCCTGCACGTTCTGGAGATGTTTTGACGCATGCATGAGTAGGCTGGCTAACCTTGAAAGAAAAATGCATAGCATTGCATATTTTCAACGAGGAAATTGTTTTGAAAACTGTTTTGAGGAAACAGAGCCGCGTACATGTTTTTATTTACATGTGACGTGCTAGAGCTTAGCTCGCACGATATTTTGATTTGGGTGATGCACACATTAGTGCTGGAGCGAGAGCTCGCACTAGAGTTTTACATGCATTGGTGCTAGAGTCTAACTCGCACCTGATTTTACATGATTTTCGTGATACGGTGCTAGAGTCTAACTCGTACCATATTTTTATATGATTTTTGAGACAGGGTGTTGGAGCTTCGCTCGCACCAGATTTTCACATGGTTTGCATACAGAGTGCAAGAGCTTAGCTCGCACTAGTTTTACTTGATTTGATGAGAGTACAGAGCATCGCTCGTACTGATTTTATGAGAACATGCGATGAGCCGTGCTTGGAGCATCGGGTAGACTGTGTGTCACCGTTTAAATAGGCTCGCACGTGCGTTCTGAGACAGGGTATGATATATGGGTCCACGGAGTACGATGTACCGTGTAAGTAGTATAGAGTACGATATACTATGTGGCATCTTCGGATGCGTGGTATCTTCAGATACGTGTGGCATCTTCGGATGCGTGGGATCGAATAAGACCGACGAGATGGACTGACCCACCTCCCGAGCGATTCTCGATCATGGTGAGACCCCGCACACTAGGATCTGTGTAGGCAGAGGGACTCCCGAGGACACATGGCCATAGTCCCAGTTATTACCGATATACAGATGTTGCCTAGTCTCGCATGTTGATGATTTTGACGAGATTGAAACTGGGTTTTAAACTAAATTTGCATGATGTTATTTCCATGCTTTTCAAACCCATGTGTGATGTAAACTGATTTTCATAGTTTTGTATGAGTCAGGACTACCCGAGGGATGGGTTGAGTCCTGAATTTGTTGTGAAATTTTAAATGAGAAAGAAATGATTTGAAATAGTTGCATGTTGAATTTTCCATGCAAACTTGTTTTACATGACATTATGAATCATAGCATCAGTTTTGAAATGTGTGGAGAAAGGGTGGTTTATGCATGGCACCACGTTCATGTAGGTAGTATGGTTACCTACTTGTTCGTAGGATTGTCTTACTGTGCTTGATGTGCTCACCCCTTTCATTTTCACACACAGATAATCTCCAGTAGATGTTGAGGCGACTGAGTACTGCATTCCAGATATCCGCTGCTGCCCATCATTTAAGGTATATACACTTGTATATATTGTATCTAAATAAGCATAGCATAGTAACATGTTTGTAAGTGACTTTAGGGGATGTATAAATATTGTAAACACTTATAAATGACTGAGAAAGAATTAAGTTATATGGTAAATGAATGGTGGGACTGGCATTGTCGCACAGCCCAATTGTTAGTGGAGTGTGGTCACGATCAGAGGACAGGTAAGCATGAAAGAAAATAACAAAACACGAAAAATTTACTTTGATTTTTTGGTAGTTTTGGGTCATGACAACATGCCTTAGGTTTTGTGTTCCTTCACGACCTACAATTACTAGGGATATTAATGAGCTTTATTTAGATGAGAAGTAGAAATTGAGACAAGTTTTGAGGAATTCATGTAAAAGAATTTGTATAACCACAGACACATGGACATATTTGCAAAGAGTTGATTATTTGTGTTTTATGGCTCACTATATTGATAACGATTGGAAATTGAACAAAAAAAAATCTTAAACTTTTGTCCAATTTCTAGTTATAAAGGTAAGGCCATAGGTAAGCTCATTGAGAAATGCTTGCTTAGTTGGGGATTGACAAAATGTTCACTATAACAGATGCAATTGCAAATGATGTTGCCATTGGATATTTGAAGAAAAAATTTGGGAATCGAGGGGGTTGCATTTTAAATGGTCAATACATTCATATGAGATGCAGGGCACATATAGTGAATTTAATTGTAACTAAGGGGTTGAAAGAAATGAATCAAACCGTTGCTCGTGTTAGGGGTGCAGTGAGATATGTGAGGCAATTTCCATCTAGATTACTAAAATTCAAAGAGTGTTTTGAGATTGAAAATATAGATAGCATATAGAAATTGAGACAAGTTTTGAGGAATTCATGTAAAAGAATTTGTATAACCATAGACACATGGACATATTTGCAAAGAGTTAATTATTTGTGTTTTATGGCTCACTTTATCGATAACGATCAGAAATTGAACAAAAAAAATCTTAAAAATTTATCTAATTTCTAGTTATAAAGGTAAGGCCATAGGTAAGCTCATTGAGAAATGCTTGCTTAGTTGGGATTGACAAAATGTTCACTATCACAGATGCAATAGCAAATGATGTTGCTATTGGATATTTGAAGAAAAAATTTGGGAATCGAGGGGGTTGCATTCTAAATGGTTAATATATTCATATGAGATGCGGGGCACATATAGTGAATTTAATTGTAACTAAGGGGTTGAAAGAAATGAATCAATATGTTGCTCGTGTTAAGGGTGCAGGGGGATATGTGAGGCAATTTCCATCTAGATTACTAAAATTCATAGAGTGTGCTGAGATTGAAAATATAGATAGCATCTAGAAATTGAGACAAGTTTTGAGGAATTCATGTAAAAGAATTTGTATAACCACAGACACATGGACATATTTGCAAAGAGTTAATTATTTGTGTTTTATGGCTCACTTTATTCATAACGATTAGAAATTGAACAAAAAAAAATCTTAAACTTTTGTCCAATTTCTAGTTATAAAGGTAAGGCCATAGGTAAGCTCATCGAGAAATGCTTGCTTAGTTGGGGATTGACAAAATGTTCACTATCACAGATGCAATTACAAATGATGTTGCTATTGGATATTTGAAGAAAAAATTTGGGAATCGAGGGGGTTGCATTTTAAATGGTCAATACATTCATATGAGATGCGAGCACATATAGTGAATTTAATTGTAACTAAGGGGTTGAAAGAAATAAATCAATCTGTGTCACGTGTTAGGGGTGTAGTGAGCTATGTGAGGCAATTTCCATCTAGATTACTAAAATTCAAAGAGTGTGCTGAGATTGAAAATATAAATAACATCTAGAAATTGAGACAAGTTTTGAGGAATTCATGTAAAAGAATTTGTATAACCACAGACACATGGACATATTTGCAAAGTGTAATTTATTTGGGTTTTATAGCTCACTTTATTGATAACGTTTGGAAATTGAACAAAAACAAAATCTTAAACTTTTATCCAATTTCTAGTTATAAAGGTAAGGCCATAGGTAAGCTCATTGAGAAATGCTTGCTTAGTTGGGGATTGACAAAATGTTCCCTATCACAGATGCAATTGCAAATGATGTTGCTATTGGATATTTGAAGAAAAAATTTGGGAATCGAGGGGGTTGCATTTTAAATGGTCAATACATTGATATGAGATGCGGGGCACATATAGTGAATTTAATTGTAACTAAGGGGTTGAAAGAAATGAATCAATTTTTTGCTCGTGTTAGGGGTGTAGTGTCACGCCCCGAAAATACGAAAAATAGGGCAAATTTAAAACTTTTTACTCATTAATTCACAATTAAAGGTGCATTCCTGTGCAGTGTCATACATCATCATAATTATCATGCCTCAGGATCTCATCATAATATAGTGTTTATTGAATCATATACATTACTCAATTCCAAGTTAATTAATCCTAATACATCCCATACAATGATATACATCAAGTGTCTGCAATTACAATAATAGTCTGGGTACATGAAAAGATAAAAGGTACCTCAAAATACAATATATATGGCCTGGAGCTCAAGTCCTCCACTAGCCACTACTCCGTACGTCGCAGAGAGATTCTTTTTCACTTGAAGAACTCTGGGGGGAAAAGAAAACAGGGTGAGCTTCTAAATCGCTCAGTAAGGGGTGTAAGGTACTCATTTCATAAACCAAAATGCACATCACAAAGTATTTATTTGTATGTGAAACTCATTTGAAAACCATAGCATGAAAGTACTCAAAACGACATTCTCATGTCTCAAGTCATGTGAAAACATGAAGTAAAAAGGCTCACTCTAGAGCAATAACAAAGCATGTGAAAACAATGCGATAAACGCTTTCTCAAATACGTGATAAAATCACTGAAATAGTAATGCACGTGGCACAGCCACTAAACACACGTGGCATAGCCACTGATTTAAATTCTCACGTGGCATAGCCACTGATTTAATTTCTCACGTGGCATAGCCACTAAACACACGTGGCATAGCCACTGATTTAATTTCTCACATGGCATAGCCACTGAATAGGGTTTCACGTGGCAACGGCCACTAATTAGGGGTTCTCATGTGGCAACGGCCACCAATGGGGTTTCTCATGTGGCAACGGCCACCAAATGGGGTTTCACACGTGGCAACGGCCACCAATGGGGTATAACGTGGCAACGGCCACCAATGGGGTATAACGTGGCAACGGCCACCAATGGGGTATAACGTGGCAACGGCCACCAATGGGGTTTCTCACGTGGCAATGGCCACCAATGGGGTTTCGCACGTGGCAACGGCCACCAATGGGGTTTCTCACGTGGCAACGGCCACTAAGTATACGTGGTACAGCCACAAAATGGGTTATTCTCACGTTACCAGAACGGAGAAGAATCGGGCTTACATGCTACCAGAGCAATGCCCGGTGTGTACTCAGAATTACACACCTAAGTCTTATCACACAAGACTGGTTTGCCTTCACGTAGAACTCATAGTGGTTTTTCTCTCATAAAACTCATTTGTAAACTGTTTTATACTCAACACAAAACATAATAAAATCGAGTTCTAACCGGCAAAGCACGCACACATTTCTCAAATCTCGATATTGCCTTAACGTAGAGCCCAGTTATAAACTCATAAAAACATTGGGCTCCAACCGGCTATAAAAATCGTGTGCAATTAAATCTCAACACAAAACCCAACATGCTTGTTTTATAAACCACAATTCATGCTAAAATAGTTTACAATTCACATACACAAATGGTTTAGATTTTCCTTACCTCTTTGCACCTCGTATAGTGCAATTGTTTCCCCCGTATCACGGACTAGCCTCGCATTCCACTCTGGAACTCCCGGGCTGTCCAAACGATGTTAAAACATCAATACTCAACTATCACATAAACCTCAATTCTCAAAATCGAGCATAATTGCTCATAACACCTCAAATCTCTCGATTCTCGTAACTCTATCCTAAACTACGACCTCATTCACAATATCTCAACGTCCTACATTTCTCATGCCAATTATCTATGCTAATTCACCACATTGTCTAAATTTTCATTTATAGCACAAATTCTCAAAATTGCCAAAATTTCCAAATATCAACATTACTCTAACTACATTGCAATTTCATCAATCCCTAATCATTTCTCAACTATTTCAACGCAATGACAACCACCAATATCATCAAAATCATCTCAAATATCAAGATCGAGGTTTTAGAAATTACCCAAAGCTTGTGAGACGCACAACCCACGCCTCGATCCGATTCGTCCTTCGATTTCCAAGTATGTTGTTCTCCCTTTGATGAGGACCAACTTTCCTTCTTACCACAACTCTTGATTTGGCCGGAAATGGGTGTTTTGGATGAGTGAGAAAGTTAGGTTTTCGGTGGAAATGGATTTGGAAGAGAGAGAAAGTGAGTTTGCAGGAGAAAAACACGGGTTCCTTATATAGACTAGAGGTAGGAGATCGATCTGCCTCTTGATGAGATCGATTTGCATTTGAATTTTGGGGACGATCTGGGCAATTTTATGCCTAGGAGATCGATCTGTCGAGGGGTGAGATCGATCTCTTTATGGCTTTATGAGATCGATCTGCTCCTAAGGAGATCGATCTTCTCCCAAACAGAATCATTTGGAGATCAATCTCTTCCTCATGAGATCGATCTTCTCTCAAACAGATTCATAAGGAGATCGATCCTCTTCCATTGGAGATCGATCTGCTCCTTAAATTCCTCCTTCCTTGTCATTTTTAACTCACCAGATCGATCTCTCCTTCTCCCAGATCGATCTGCTCCTTAAATTTCTCCTTCTTTGTCGTTTATAACTCACCAGATCGATCTCTCCTTCTCCCAGATCGATCTGTCCTCATAGTTTCACATTCATTTTAACACTTAACATATAAATCTCCAATTATCATTCCCACAATTCACTTAGCTCAATAAATTACACTTCAAATTATTATTACATCAATAAATATATCTGAAATTCTCAGATCTCACATCCTCCCCACCTTAAAAGAATTTGGTCCTCCAAATTCAACTCAACTAGTTAAAGAGATGGGGGTATTTCTCCTTCATGAGACTCTTTAGTTCCCAGGTTGCCTCTTCCCTTGAGTGATGTTTCCACAAAACTTTCACTAATGGGATGCTCTTGGTCCTCAGTACCTTCTCCTTTCTATCGAGAATCCGGATGGGTTCCTCAGTGTAGCTCATGTCCTCCTGTATGTCCATCTCGTCATACTCTATGACATGAGAAGGGTCTGGGTGGTACTTCCTCAACATAGACACATGAAAAACGTTGTGTATTCCAGACATCTGTGGGGGTAATGCTAATCTGTAAGCTACCTCTCCCACTCTCTTAAGAATCTCGAATGGTCCCACGTATCAAGGACTCAATTTCCCTTTCTTCCTAAATCGTATGATACCCTTACTCGGTGATACTCTCAGAAATACTGCATCACCAACGTCAAACTCGAGTGGCCGTCTACGCACATCCGCGTAGCTTTTCTGTCTACTTTGTGCAGCCTGTAACCTCTCACATATGAGTTTCACACTCTGTACGGCTTGCTCAACAAGCTCGGGAGCATTTATCTTTCTGTCACCGACTTCTTCCTAAGCTACAGGGGATCTACACCTCCTACCATATAGAGCCTCAAAAGGTGCCATTCCAATACTCGCATGATAGCTGTTATTGTATGCAAACTCTGCTAGGGGCAGGTGATCATCCCATGATCCCTTAAAATCCATTGTACACGCCCTCAACATATCCACCAGGGTCTGAATAGTCCTCTCTAACTGACCATCTGTCTGAGGATGATAGGCGGTACTAAAACTCAATCGAGATCCCATGGACTCCTGAAACTGGGTCCAAAATCTGGAAGTAAACCGGGAATCTCTATCAGAAGTAATACTCACTGGAGCCCCATGTAATCTAGCTATCTCGCTGACATATAGCTCAGCTAAGGCATCCACGGTATCTGTGCTCTTGATGGCAAGGAAGTGGGCACTCTTGGTCAATCTATCCACAATGACCCATATCGTGTCACGACCTCTCCGGGTCCTTGGTAAACCCATAATAAAGTCCATAGTGACATGCTCCCATTTCCATGTAGGTACAGGTAAGGGCTGTAGTAGTCCTCCGGGCTTCCAATGCTCAGCTTTCACTTGCTGGCATACTAAACACCTGGCCACATACTCTGCCACATCTCGCTTCATACCACTCCACCAATACACCTTTCTCAAGTCTCGGTACATCTTAGTACTCCCTGGGTGCATGGTGTATCGCGAGCAATGGGATTCTCTCAGTATCTGTCTCTTCAGGGTATCATCGTCCGGTACACAAATCCGTCCTCTGAATCTCAACAATCCATCCTCACTGATGGTGAGATCCGACTGCGAACTCTGCTCAGCTTGGCTAACCATATCTATCAATCTCTGATCACTGCGCTGCCCAGTTCTAATCTGATCCATGATCCTGGGCTCTATCCGCAGGCTAGCCAAAAATCCAGTCTCTACCTCTTTAACTTGATCTAAAGTTTAGCGAACCGCTCTAACAAATCTCATTCCCTGATCATCATAGCAGATATCATACTCTTCCTGCTCAGGGCATCAGCAACCACATTCGCCTTACCCGGATGATAAAGAATCTCACAGTCATAATCTTTAAGGAGTTCCATCCATCTCCTTTGTCTCATGTTTAACTCTTTCTGATCAAAGAGATATCTCAAACTCTTGTGATCAGTGAAGATATGGAATCTTTCCCCATTTAAGTAATGTCGCCAGATCTTCAAAGAAAATACCACAGCGGCTAACTCCAAATCATACGTGGGGTAATTCCACTCATAGTCTTTCAGCTGTCGCGATCCATATGCGACCACTCTTCCGTGCTGCATAAGTACACACCCCAATCCTTGATGAGATGTATCACTATACACCGAAAATCCTCCTGATCCCTCAGGAACAGTTAACACAGGTGCCGCTGTCAATCTCCTTTTTAATTCCTGAAAACTGAGCTCACATTGATCAGTCCATATAAATGGAGTCTCTTTGCGCGTGAGCTTAGTCAAAAGGGCGGCAATCCTGGAAAATCCTTCCACAAATCTTCTGTAATACCCTGCCAAACCAAGGAAGCTTCGAACCTCAGTAACTGTCCTCGGTCTCTCCCAATTAAGCACAGCTGCTACTTTACTTGGATCCACTGATACTCCTTCCTCTGAGACTATATGACCAAGGAAAGCTATCCGGTTCAGCCAAAACTCACACTTACTAAGCTTTCCGTATAATTGCTTATCTCGGAGTATCTGAAGTACTAACCACAAATGCTGTGCATGCTCCTCATACGACCGAGTGTACACCAGGATATCACCAATAAAAACTATCACAAACTTATCCAAATAGTCTCTGAACACCTCGTTCATCAATCTCATAAATGCTGCAGGGGCGTTCTTCAATCCAAAGGACATCACCAGAAATTCGTAATGGCCATACCTTGTCCTAAAGGCCGTCTTTGGAATATCTTCTTCTTTGATCCTCAATTGGTGATAGCCCGATCTCAGATCAATCTTAGAAAAGACTGATGCCCCTTTCAGCTGATCAAGTAGATCATCAATCCTGGGTAATGGGTTGTCACGCCCCGAAAATGCGGAAAATAGGGCAAATTTAAAACTTTTTATTCATTAATTCACAATTAAAGGTACATTCCTGTGCAGTGTCATACATCATCATAGTTATCATTCCTCAGGATCTCATCGCTAGAATTTATATATCATATCAAATACATTAATCCATCTCAAGTTAATTAATCCTAATACATCCCATATAATGTTATACATCAAGTGTCTGCAATTACAATAATAGTCTGGGTACATGAAAAGATAAAATATACCTCAAATACAATATATATATATGGCCTGGAGCTCAAGTCCTCCACTAGCCACTACTCCGTACGTCGCAGGGAGATCCTTTTTCACTTGAAGAACTCTGGGGGGAAAAGAAAACAGGGTGAGCTTCTAAATCGCTCAGTAAAGGGGGTAAGGAACTCATTTCATAAACCAAAATGCACATCACAAAAGGTTTATTTGTATGTGAAACTCATTTGAAAACCATAGCATGAAAGTACTCAAAATGACACTCTCATGTGTCAAGTCATGTGAAAACATGAAGTAAAAGGCTCACTCTAGAGCAATAACAAAGCATGTGAAAATAACGCGTTAAACGCTTTCTCAAATAACGTGATAAAATCACAGTAAAAATAATGCACATGGCACAGCCACTAAACACACGTGGCGTAGCCACTGATTTAAAATCACTCGTGGCATAGCCACAAAACACACGTGGCACAGCCACTGATTTAATTTCTCGCGTGGCATAGCCACAGAATAGGGTTTCTCAACGTGGCACAGCTACCAATGGGGTATAACGTGGCACAGCCACCAATGGGGTATAACGTGGCACAGCCACCAATGGGGTTTCTCAACGTGGCACAGCCACCAATGGGGTATAACGTGGCACAGCCACCAATGGGGTATAACGTGGCACAGCCACCAATGGGGTTTCTCAACGTGGCACAGCCACTGAATGGGTTGTTCTCACGTTACCAGAACGGAGAAGAAATCGGGCTTACATGCTACCAGAGCAATGCCCGGTGTGTACTCACAACTACACACCTAAGTCTTGTCACATAAGACTGGTTTGCCTTCACGTAGAACTCATGATGATTTTTCTCTCATAAAACTCTTTTGAAATCGTTTTGTACTCAACACAAAACGTAATAAAACCGAGTTCCAACCGACAAAGCACACGCACACATTTCTCAAATCTCAATATTGCCTTAACGTAGAGCCCAGTTATAAACTCATAAAAACATTGGGCTCCAACCGGCTATAAAATCGTGTGCAATTTAATCTCAACACAAAACCCAACATGCTTGTTTTATAAACCACAATTCATGCTAAAATAGTTTGCAATTCACATACACAAATGGTTTAGATTTCCCTTACCTCTTTGCACCTCGTATAGTGCAATCGTTTCCCCCGTATCACGGACTAGTCTCGCATTCCACTCTGGAACTCCCGAGCTGTCCAAACGATGTTAAAACATCAATACTCAATTATCTCATAAACCTCAATTCTCAAAATCGAGCATAATTGCTCATAACTCCTCAAATCTCTTGATTCTCGTAACTCAACCCTAAACTACAACCTCATTCACAATATCTCAACGTTCTATATCTCTAATACCAATTATCTATGCTAATTCACCACATTGTCTATATTTCCATTTATAGCACAAATTCTCAAAATTACCAAATATCTACATTACTCCACCTACATTGCAATTTCATCAATCCCTAATCATTTCTCAGCTATTTCAACGCAATGACAACCACCAATATCATCAAAATCAGCTCAAATATCAAGATCGAGGTTTAGAAATTACCCAGAGCTTGTGAGACGCACAACCCACGCCTCGATCCGATTTGTCCTTCGATTTCCAAGTATGTTGTTCTCCCTTTGATGAGGAACAACTTTCCTTCTTGCCACAACAGCTGATTCGACCGGAAATGGGTGTTTTGGATGAGTGAGAAAGCTAGGTTTTCGGTAAAATGGGGGTTGGAAGAGAGAGAAAGTGAAATTGCAGGAGAAAAACACGGGTTCCTTATATAGACTGGAGGTAGGAGATCGATCTGCCTCTTGATGAGATCGATCTGCGTTTGAATTTTGGGGACGATCTGGGTAATTTTATGCCTAGGAGATCGATCTGTCGAGGGGTGAGATCGATCTGCTCCTAAGGAGATCGATCTTCTCCCAAACAGAATCATTTGGAGATCGATCTCTTCCTCATGAGATCGATCCTTTCTCAAACAGAATCATTTGGAGATCGATCTGCTCCTCAAATTCCTCCTTCCTCGTCATTTTTAACTCACCAGATCGATCTCTCCTTCTCCCAGATCGATCTGTCCTCATACTTCATGCTTATTTTACACACTTAACATATAAATCTCCAATTATAATTCCCACAATTCACTTAGCTCAATAAATTACACTTCAAATTCTTATTACATCATTAAAAATATGTCTGAAATTCTCAGATCTCACATCCTCCCCACCTTAAATAGAATTTGGTCCTCCAAATTCAACTCAACTAGCCGAATAGATGGGGGTATTTCTCCTTCATGAGACTCTCTAGTTCCCACGTTGCCTCTTCCATTGAGTGATGTTTCCACAAAACTTTCACTAATGGGATGCTCTTGGTCCTCAGTACCTTCTCCTTTCTATCGAGAATCCGGACGGGTTCCTCAGTATAGCTCATGTCCTCCTGTATGTCCATCTCATCATACTCTATAACATGAGAAGGGTCCGGGTGGTACTTCCTCAACATAGACACATGAAAAACGTTGTGTATTCCGGACATCTGTGGGGGTAATGCCAATCTGTAGGCTACCTCTCCCACTCTCTCAAGAATCTCGAATGGTCCTATGTATCGAGGACTCAATTTCCCTTTCTTCCCAAATCGCATGATACCCTTGCTCGGTGATACTTTCAGAAATACCGCATCACCAACGTCAAACTCGAGTGGCCGTCTACGCACATCCGCGTAGCTTTTCTGTCTACTTTGTGCAGCCCGTAACCTCTCACATATGAGTTTCACACTCTGTACGGCTTGCTCAACAAGCTCGGGAGCATTTATCTTTCTGTCACCGACTTCTTCCCAAGCTACAGGGGATCTACACCTCCTACCATATAGAGCCTCAAAGGGTGCCATTCCAATACTCGCATGATAGCTGTTATTGTATGCAAACTCTGCTAGGGGCAGGTGATCATCCCATGATCCCTTAAAATCCATCGTACATGCCTTCAACATATCCTCCAGGGTCTGAATAGTCCTCTCTGACTGACCATCTGTCTGAGGATGATAGGCGGTACTAAAACTCAATCGAGATCCCATGAACTCCTGAAACTAGGTCCAGAATCTGGAAGTAAATCGGGAATCTCTATCAGAAGTAATACTCACTGGAGCCCCATGTAATCTAGCTATCTCACTAACATACAGCTCAGCTAAGGCATCCACAGTATCTGTGCTCTTGATGGTAAGAAAGTGGTCACTCTTGGTCAATCTATCCACTATAACCCATATAGCGTCATGACCTCTTCGGGTCCTCGGTAAACCCATAATAAAGTCCATAGTGACATGCTCCCATTTCCATGTAGGTACAGGTAAGGGCTGTAGTAGTCCTCCGGGCTTCCGATGCTCAGCTTTCACTTGCTGGCATACTAAACACCTGGCCACATACTCTGCCACATCTCGCTTCATACCACTCCACCAATACACCTTTCTCAAGTCTCGGTACATCTTAGTACTCCCTGGGTGCATGGTGTATCGTGAGCAGTGGGATTCTCTCAATATCTATCTCTTTAGGGTATCATCGTCCGGTACACAGATCCGTCCTCTGAATCTCAACAATCCATCCTCACTGATGGTGAGATCCGACTGCGAACTCTGCTCAGCTTGGCTAACCATATCTATCAATCTCTGATCACTGCGCTGCCCAGTTCTAATCTGATCCATGATCCTGGGCTCTATCCGCAAGCTAGCCAAAAATCCAGTCTCTACCTCTTTAACTCTGATCCGAAGTTCGGCGAACTGCTCTAACAAATCCCATTCCCTGATCATCATAGCAGATATCATACTCTTCCTGCTCAGGGCATCAGCAACCACATTCGCCTTACCCGGATGATATAGAATCTCACAGTCATAATCCTTAAGGAGTTCCATCCATCTCCTTTGTCTCATGTTTAACTCTTTCTGATCAAAGAGATATCTCAAACTCTTGTGATCAGTGAAGATCTGGAATCTTTCCCCATACAAGTAGTGTCGCCAGATCTTCAAAGCAAATACCACAGCGGCTAACTCCAAATCATGCGTGGGGTAATTCCGCTCATGGTCTTTCAGCTGTCACGATCCATATGCGACCACTCTTCCGTGCTGCATAAGCACACACCCCAATCCTTAGTGAGATGCATCACTATACACCGAAAATCCTCCTGATCCCTCAGGAATAGTTAACACAGGTGCCGCTGTCAATCTCCTTTTTAATTCCTGAAAACTGAGCTCACATTGATCAGTCCATATAAATGGAGTCTCTTTGCGCGTGAGCTTAGTCAAAGGGGCGGCAATCCTTGACAATCCTTCCACAAATCTTCTGTAATACCCTGCCAAACCAAGGAAGCTTCACACCTCAGTGACTGTCCTCGGTCTCTCCCAATTAAGCACAGCATCCACCTTGCTTGGGTCCACTGATACTCCTTCCTCTGAGACTATATGACCAAGGAAAGCTATCCGGTTCAGCCAAAACTCACACTTACTAAGCTTTCCGTATAATTGCTTACCGCGGAGTATCTGAAGTACTAACCACAAATGCTGTGCATGCTCCTCATACGACCGAGAGTACACCAGGATATCATCAATAAAGACTATCAAAAATTTATCCAGATAGTCTCTGAACACCTCGTTCATCAATCTCATAAATGTTGCAGGGGCGTTCGTCAATCCAAAGGACATCACCAGAAATTCGTAATGGCCATACCTTGTCCTGAAGGCCGTCTTTGGAATATCTTCTTCCTTGATCCTCAATTGGTGATAGCCCGATCTCAAATCAATCTTAGAAAAGACTGATGCCCCTCTCAGCTGATCAAGTAGATCATCAATCCTGGGTAGTGGGTATTTATTCTTCACCGTGGCTTTATTCAACAACCGGTAGTCTACACATAATCTGAGACTACCATCCTTCTTCTTAACAAATAATACTGGCGCTCCCCACGACGAAACACTGGGTCTAATAAACCCTTGATCCAATATCTCCTGTAGTTATCTCTTCAATTCCTCGAGTTCCACTAATGCCATCCTGTAAGGAGGTTTAGAGATCGGCTGAGTATCTGGTACCAAATCAATGGTAAACTCTAGCTCTCCCTCTGGTGGTAAACCTAGCAATTCATCTGGGAAAACATCCAGAAATTCACAAACCACAGGTATATCCTCAATCCTCGGATGTTCCTGCTCATCGTCTGAGATGAGTGTCTCATAACCTTCACATGAATAATCATATTTAATATTCTCCAAAATAATATCAAAATTCTCAAATTACTTACTAGAATTCCACATATACATTTCCTCAACATCTCAACCGTACACTGTAAGGTTCAGGTAGGGAGAAAGTTACAATCTTAGTGTAGCAGTCTAAACTCACTCGATTGGTCGCCAACCAATCCATTCCCAGAATTACATCAAACCCATGTATATTCAACATGATTAGATCTGCTAACATCACTCTATCTCCCACCTTTATCTCACATCCTCTACAGATTAACTCAGTTCTCTGGGATTCACGCATAGGGGTATTTACATGTAGTATATATTCTAGAGGTTCAAACTTCAAGTTTAATCTACATGCAAAATGCTCAGAAATAAATGAATGCGTGGATCCTGAATCAATCAACACATGAACCTCATAATTACAGACAGAGAGTTTACCTCTTATAGTTTCTGCCGAAGTGTCTGCGGTCTCCTTATCCAGGGCGAACACACGTCCCTGTGCCATAGGTTTCTTCCCTTTTTCTGTCGCAGTGGCCCGTCTCCGGGGATCCACTCTCTGAGGCTGTTGTCTAGTGGGCTCCGGAGCATGTGGTATCTAAGGTTGGGGACAGTCCTTCACTCTGTGACCCATGTCACCACATCTAAAACATCCATGGATCGACCCAGTACAACTTCCCTCATGCATTCGGTCACAATCTCTGCAAAACCTTGTCTCAGGCCTGACATCTCGAGGGGTCTCTCTGATATTAGGGTAACTCTGGGTCTCTCTAATCTGCCCTTCTGTACCTCAATCCTTCCTCTTCTGAAGGAACCTCTCCGAGCCTCTGTTTGGAAAAGTGCTGGCCTCTTGCCCTTATCTCTATTCACCGCTCTGAGCTCATTCTGGGATTGTACCATCTCAATCCCTCTTTCAATCTCTTGTGCTCGTCTCAGAGCATCTCCAAACTCAGTAATACATAGCCCTATCAATCTATCTCTGATGACGGGCTTCAACCCATACACAAACTTCTCTGTGCGGAGCTCTTCACTCTTGAAGGTCTCTGGGTCATATCTCAATAGCGCTGTGAATTGGCTCTCATAGTCATCCACAGACATGTCACCCTGTACCAAACTCAAAAACTCAGCTTGTTTCTTTCTCTGAGCGGCTCGTGGTACATATTGGGTCCTAAAGGCTGTCTGAAACTCTTCCCAACCAATCACACCATGGTGGGACATCAAAATACCCTGGGTAGTACCCCACCAATCTCGAGCTCTCCCCTTCAGCATATAGGCACTCATACTGACCCTCTCAGCATCGGTGCACCCCAGGAAATCAAATATAATTCTTAATTTCGTCAACCACTCCTCAGCCTCTGTAGGATCCTTCTTTCCCCTAAATGCGGGTGGATTCATCTTTAGAAAATCCCTTAGTCGGACCATACTTCTATCCTCAGGCTGAGTGACGGGAGGCACTGGGGGTATGGGAGGTCCTTGTGGTGGTGTAGGAGTAGTATCCGAGGCATTAACTCCAAAGTGTTGCGCGAATAACGCTGCCATCTGCTCAAAACCTTGCCTCACATCGGTCTCAATCCGATTAAATCGAGAGTTAGGACTCTCTGGTTGTGGGACAGGTGGCGGAGGGGACTCTGCCTGCCTCCTCGAACGACCTCGTCGTTTACTCATTCTCTATCTCAACTCGTCTCCTGCGCGTACATATCAAAATTGATTGAAATCTCAATCCTCAATTTCAGTTCATGACCAGACTATTACAGACACTTGGGATGTATTCTATTTCACTTAATCGACACGGACAGTACTAGACACCCTAAGCTCTGATACTAAGAAAACTCTGTCACGCCCCGAAAATGCAGAAAATAGGGCAAATTTAAAACTTTTTACTCATTAATTCACAATTAAAGGTGCATTCCTGTGCAGTGTCATACATCATCATAGTTATCATTCCTCAGGATCTCATCACTAGAATTTATATATCATATCAAATACATTAATCCATCTCAAGTTAATTAATCCTAATACATCCCATATAATGTTATACATCAAGTGTCTGCAATTACAATAATAGTCTGGGTACATGAAAAGATAAAATATACCTCAAATACAATATATATATGGCCTGGAGCTCAAGTCCTCCACTAGCCACTACTCCGTACGTCGCAGGGAGATCCTTTTTCACTTGAAGAACTCTGGGGGGAAAAGAAAACAGGGTGAGCTTCTAAATCGCTCAGTAAAGGGGGTAAGGAACTCATTTCATAAACCAAAATGCACATCACAAAAGGTTTATTTGTATGTGAAACTCATTTGAAAACCATAGCATGAAAGTACTCAAAACGACACTCTCATGTGTCAAGTCATGTGAAAACATGAAGTAAAAGGCTCACTCTAGAGCAATAACAAAGCATGTGAAAATAACGCGTTAAACGCTTTCTCAAATAACGTGATAAAATCACAGTAAAAATAATGCACGTGGCACAGCCACTAAACACACGTGGCGTAGCCACTGATTTAAAATCACTCGTGGCATAGCCACAAAACACACGTGGCACAGCCACTGATTTAATTTCTCGCGTGGCATAGCCACAGAATAGGGTTTTTCAACGTGGCACAGCCACCAATGGGGTATAACGTGGCACAGCCACCAATGGGGTATAACGTGGCACAGCCACCAATGGGGTTTCTCAACGTGGCACAGCCACTGAATGGGTTGTTCTCACGTTACCAGAACGGAGAAGAAATCGGGCTTACATGCTACCAGAGCAATGCCCGGTGTGTACTCACAACTACACACCTAAGTCTTATCACATAAGACTGGTTTGCCTTCACGTAGAACTCATGATGGTTTTTCTCTCATAAAACTCTTTTGAAATCGTTTTGTACTCAACACAAAACGTAATAAAACCGAGTTCCAACCGGCAAAGCACACGCACACATTTCTCAAATCTCAATATTGCCTTAACGTAGAGCCCAGTTATAAACTCATAAAAACATTGGGCTCCAACCGGCTATAAAATCATGTGCAATTTAATCTCAACACAAAACCCAACATGCTTGTTTTATAAACCACAATTCATGCTAAAATAGTTTACAATTCACATACACAAATGGTTTAGATTTCCCTTACCTCTTTGCACCTCGTATAGTGCAATCGTTTCCCCCGTATCACGGACTAGTCTCGCATTCCACTCTGGAACTCCCGAGCTGTCCAAACGATGTTAAAACATCAATACTCAATTATCTCATAAACCTCAATTCTCAAAATCGAGCATAATTGCTCATAACTCCTCAAATCTCTTGATTGTCGTAACTCAACCCTAAACTACAACCTCATTCACAATATCTCAACGTTCTACATCTCTAATACCAATTATCTATGCTAATTCACCACATTGTCTATATTTCCATTTATAGAACAAATTCTCAAAATTACCAAATATCTACATTACTCCAACTACATTGCAATTTCATCAATCCCTAATCATTTCTCAGCTATTTCAACGCAATGACAACCACCAATATCATCAAAATCAGCTCAAATATCAAGATCGAGGTTTAGAAATTACCCAAAGCTTGTGAGACGCACAACCCACGCCTCGATCTGATTCGTCCTTCGATTTCCAAGTATGTTGTTCTCCCTTTGATGAGGAACAACTTTCCTTCTTGCCACAACAGCTGATTCGGCCGAAAATGGGTGTTTTGGATGAGTGAGAAAGCTAGGTTTTCGGTAAAATGGGGGTTGAAAGAGAGAGAAAGTGAAATTGCAGGAGAAAAACACGGGTTCCTTATATAGACTGGAGGTAGGAGATCGATCTGCCTCTTGATGAGATCGATCTGCGTTTGAATTTTGGGGACGATCTGGGCAATTTTGTGCCTAGGAGATCGATCTGTCGAGGGGTGAGATCGATCTCTTTATGGCTTTATGAGATCGATCTGCTCCTAAGGAGATCGATCTTCTCCCAAACAGAATCATTTGGAGATCGATCTCTTCCTTATGAGATCGATCCTTTCTCAAACAGAATCATTTGGAGATCGATCTCTTCCATTGGAGATCGATCTGCTCCTCAAATTCCTCCTTCCTCGTCATTTTTAACTCACCAGATCGATCTCTCCTTCTCCCAGATCGATCTGTCCTCATACTTCATGCTTATTTTACACACTTAACATATAAATCTCCAATTATAATTCCCACAATTCACTTAGCTCAATAAATTACACTTCAAATTCTTATTACATCATTAAAAATATGTCTGAAATTCTCAGATCTCACATGGGTATTTGTTCTTCACCGTGGCTTTATTCAACAACCGATAGTCTACACATAATCTGAGACTACCATCCTTCTTCTTAACAAATAGTACTGGCGCTCCCCACGGCAAAACACTGGGTCTAATAAACCCTTGATCCAATAGCTCTTGTAGTTGTTTCCTCAATTCCTCAAGTTCCACTAATGCCATCCTGTAAGGAGGTTTAGAGATCGACTGAGTATCTGGTACCAAATCAATGGTAAACTCCAGCTCTCTCTCTGGTGGTAAACCTGGCAATTCATCTGGGAAAACATCCAAAAATTCACACACCATAGGTATATCCTCAATCCTCGGATGTTCTCGCTCATCGTCTGAGATGAGTGTCTCATAACCTTCACATGAATAATCATATTTAATATTCTCCAAAATAATGTTAAAATTCTCAAATTACTTTCTAGAAACCCACATAATCATTCCCTCAATATCTCAATCGTACACTGTAAGGTTCAGGTAGGGAGAAAGTTACAATCTTAGTGTAGCAGTCTAAACTCACTCGATTGGTTGCCAACCAATCCATCCCTAAAATTACATCAAACCCATGTATATTCAACAGGATTAGATCTGCTAACATCACTCTATCTCCCACCTTTATTTCACATCCTTTACAGATTAACTGTCACGACCCAAACTACCCAAAAATCAGAGTTAATTTTTCGCGTTTTGTTATTTTTATTACTTAAATTCTTACCTGTCTTCTGATCGTGACCACACTCCACTAACAAATTGGGCTGTGCGTCAATGCCAGTCCCACCATTCAATTACCATCTAACTTATTTCTTCTCCAGTCATTTATAATTGTTTACATTATTTATACATCCCCTAAAGTTACTTACAAACATGTTACTGTGCTATGCTTATGTAGATACAATATGTACAAGTGTATATACCTTAAATGATGGGCAGCAGCGGATATCCGGAATGCAGTACTGAGTCGCCTCAACTTCAACTGGAGATTATCTATGGGAGAAAATGAAAGGGGTGAGCACATCAAGCTCAGTAAGGCAATCCTACAAACAAGTAGGTAACCATACTACCTACATGAACGTGGTGCCATGCATAAACCACCCTTTCTCCACACATTTTAAAACAGATGATATGAATTATGATGTTATGTAAAATGCATTTGCACGGAAAATTCAACATGCAATTATATTCAAAATCATATCTTTCTCATTTAAAAATTTCACAATAAAGTCAGGACTCGACCCCTCCTTCGGGTGATCCTGACACACACAAAATCATGAAAATCGATTTACATTCACACATGGGTTTGAAAAGCATGGAAATACCATCATGCAAATTTAGTTTAAAACCCAATTTGATTTCATCAAAATCGACGACATGCGAGACTAGGCAACGTTTGTATATCAGCAAATAACCAGGACTATGGCCATATGTGTCCTCGGGAGTTCCTCAGCTACACGGATCCTAGTGTGCGGGTTCTCACCATGATCAGGAACCGCCCAGGAGGTGGGTCAATCCATCCCGTCAGTCTTATCCGATCTCAGGCATCCGAAGATGCTGCATCCGGAGATGCCGTATCCGAAGATACCACACGGTACATCGTACTCCATGCTACTTGCATGGTACATCGTACTCCGTGAACCCATATAATATCTCTATACTCATGCCATGTCTCAAAACGCACGTGCGGACCTATTTAATCGGTGACACACAGTCTACCCGATACTCCAAGCATGGCTCATCGCATGTTCTCATAAAATCAGTGCGAGCGATGCTCAGCACTCTCATCAATCAAGTAAAACTGGCAGAGCCCGCTTTACATCTCCACAAGGCCGCCAACCTCATCCCTCACTCTCACCCTACTTAAGAGGTCTTTTGAGCCTGTTGGGCCTTTTGGCTGACTCCAAGGGCAGACAGCACTACTTCACAAATCCAGTAAAACTAGTGCGAGCTAAGCTCAGCACTCTGTATATAAATCATATGAAAATCTTATAAAATCTGGTGCGATTTAAACTCCAGCACCCTGTCATGAAAATCATGTAAAATCTGGTGCGAGTTAGACTCTAGCACCGTGTCACGAACAAGCATGTGAAATCTGGTGCGAGTTATACTCTAGCACCTATGCATGTAAAACTCTAGTTCGAGCTCTCGATCCAGCACTAATGCATGCATCACACAAATCAAACATCGTGCGAGCTGAGCTCTAGCACGTCACATGTAAATAAAAACACGTAGGCGGCTCGGTTATCTCCAAATAGTTTTCACAGAAATTACATCGTTAAAGGTATGCAGTGCTATGCATTTTTCTTTAAAAGTGAGCCAGCCTACTCATGCATGTGTTAAAATACCTCCAGAATGAGCGGGAACCTTTTGTTCTTGCTCCTCCCAATTTTTCCTAAAGTTGGAAACATTTACCCTTAACAAGGGTATTTCGGTAATTTTGCCCATACGGGGCATTAAAATTATTCTTCGACCTCTAGACCCTCCAGAACATTTTTAAGGACTGCACATGAATTTAAAATTGCGTAAAGTTTACTTCTAGCAGTCCGTAGAATTCCCTTACCTTATTTTCCTGTCGAGTCTGATCTTTCCTTTTCCACTGTTGTCTCGTTGCGCAGTCCGATATGCTCCCAATCAAATGTTCGGAACTGCGTATAATTATTCCTCAGGTCAGATAACATACAATTTAATTGTATTTCCTATTTTTTGGGCTTAATTTAAATCATTGGGCCCGTTTACCCCTATTGGGCCCGATTGCACCTTAATGGGCCTTAATCGGCCTTAAGCCCGTTTTTCACTTAATTTTCACATTATCGAGGCCTATTGGGCTCATTGGGCCCACTAATAATTTATTGGGCCTCGTTCCAGCTCTCGAATAGCTAAATTTAATATTTATGACAATTTATCTAATTTTCAATAATTTAATTCAATTTATGCGGAAATTAAATCAATATCACGCATAACGAGGTAATTGTCGTAAATAAGGGTTACTTACCCGAGATTCCATGCTAGTTCGCAAATCGAGACTATCTTGAGCTCTCGTTGGATGCCAATTGTCGAGCTACACAATTCCACAATTTTTTCGGGTAAGTTTTCAGCCTAAAATTAATTAAATTAAATACTCCGAAATTTAAATCGGGTCAATTTCGACCACTACTGACTTACCCGAAGCTCGATTGCATCACAGGAATTTTTCCCAATTTTTTTCTCTTTTTTTCTTTTCCCTTTTTCTCCTTTTTTCCTCTCTTTTTGGCTGAACCGGTTCAGTCCGGTTCGGACCGGTTCAGACCCGCCGGTTCACCTCGGTTTGGCCGGTTCACCGCCGGTTCATTGCCTTGCCGGCCGGTTCTCCGTCGGCTTCCACCGCCAGCAGCTCCGCAAGGTCGTCCGCATCACGAATCTGGGCTTGGTTCGCCTCAAGCTCGCAGGGAAAATGGCCGGTCCGGCCTGTTTTCCTCGGCGTCGGAACCCATTTTCTTTCTCTTCGTCGTCGCCGGCGATTCCCGCTGTTTCGTCGGCTGCTACCGGTCTCAAAACGACCGGCTCTTCTTCCCGATCACGTCGGTGCCCGCCGTTCGTGCCCAGCTGCCGTGGATCGCCGGGACCGACCCTCTCTCTCCCCCACCGCTTCTTCTCCTCCGTCCGCCGATCTCGGTCATCCTTGGCCCGCGTCACCGGTGGCAGCAAGATCGCGGGGTGAGGGGCTTCCTTTCCCGGTAGGCGGCCTGGGACAAGGGTCGTCGGTGGTGGCTCGCCGGTAAACCTCTGTTCGCGCGTCCGTTTCTTGTCTCTGCTTCTCTTTCTCTCTCCCCGACCCGTTTTCTCTTTTTTTTTTTTGTTTCCAGATTCACTTTTTTTTTTTATCTTTTTATTTATTTATTTATTTTATTAACATTTTAATCATTAAAATACCCAAAATATCTACCAAAAATTATTATTTAATTCTAAATTCATTTATTCAATTTATTTTAATTTATTAAATATATTTTTCTCCAAATTTTAGATATTATTCCTTCGCGCTTTTCGAGATATCGTTCCGAAAATTTTTCGGTATTTTTAAAATTTTCGAATCTTGATCAATTGACCTAAAATTGTATAATTTCCTCATTATCGATCAAGATATCTTACATCCTTATTTTTAATTAAAATTTCGTATCGCCTTAATACCGGGTTTTGATATTTTTATCATTTTACCCCTGCTCTTGTTTCGAAAATCAATTTTACCTGACCTTCCTTCATACATCCCCCATCTTTTCTTATTTAATTTTCGTATTTTAATTAAATTCGGGTCTTACAACTCTCCCCCACTTAAGGAATTTGGTCCTCCAAATTAGAACCAAGTCATATGAGTCCATATACAACTCCGGGTACATCGATCGTATCATATTCTTAAATTCTTATGTGACCTTTTCCTGAGTGTAACACTACCAAAAGACTTTAATTAGGGAGATCATCTTAAACCTCATTACTTTCTCTTTCCTGTTTAATGCCCGAATCAACTTATCAATATTCTTATATTTTCATTAAACTGAACTTTCGGAGTTCATATTCGATCACCTATGCTGGATCTGGATAGTATTGCCGAAGCATCAAAAGCTAAGACACATTGTGGGCGCCTGTTAATTCAGGTGATAACACCAACCTACAGGTCTTATCTCCCACTTGTCCAATCTCTCAAAATATTCCATCCAGCGCAACTCAATTTACCTTCTTCCAAAAGTTCGCCATGTCCTTATTCTCTTAGGACAAGAAACATTTCAATCATACTAATTCACTCTCGGTGAATTCCAATACTTGTCTATCCGCTCTGAGGCGTTTTTAATCTCTCATTCTTAACTAAACATCCTCAGAGACTTATTATCCAAAGTCAAAAATGATTCCATCTGTCACCCACTTTTTCTTATCCAACTTGGGGAACAACCCCTACAGCCATACACTGCCTCATATCTTGTAATCCCGATACTCAAGTGACAACTGTCACTATTGGCGAATTCAATTTGTAATAACTGATCATCCCAGGAGCATAAAAATCAAGGGCACACGCTTTCATCGGATCTTCCAGAAACTGTACAGTCCTCTCTGACTGACCATCTATCTGATGATAGAAAGCTGTGCTAATACTCAGTCGGGTTCCAATAGTTTCCTACAAATATCCTCAGAGGTGGAAAATGAAGCGGGAATCCCTATATAATACAATGCTCACTGGAACGCTACATCATGTTCCACAATCTACTTTATACCTGAATCCTCATACTCACTCTGAGTATCTGGAGATTTTATAACCATAAGGTGGGTAGACTTGGTCACTCTATCGACTATCATCCAAATAGTCTCGTAATTCACCTGGGTTCTCTGTAACCCATCACGACATTCATAGAGACTTGCTCTCATTTTCCGTGCCGTGTCGATATAGGTAGGTGCTGCAATAACTCTGCAGACTTTTAATACTCTACCTTATTCTCTTGACATACTAGGCACTTTTTCACAACCTCTACAATATCTCTTTTAACATCTGACCACCCATACCCTTTTTCAGAGATTTTCATATATATATATTCGTTACTTTCCGTATGCACCGTATATCCTGAAGAGTGAGGTTCTGACAATATTACTATCTCATCAACTGTGGTCCTGGGGAGCACTTATACTGTCTCTGAACCACTTTGTAAATCATTATCATACTCTGTGAACTCTGTCACTGTACCCTTCTGAATCTGACCCCAAACTATCGACATCATGCCGATTATCACGCTATGCCTGTCAAATCCGGGCACTCTCATCCGGTTCTAGTCTCAGGCTAGCTGTCATACAATCACTATCATCATCAGAAGGGATCACATCAATACTGAGGTTCACAACTGCTCTAACAGCTCACGCTCCATGACCATCATACGTAGTACCATCCCGAGGCTCTTTTTACTCAAAGCATCAGCCTTTCCTAGGTGGTACAATTTTTCCACAATCAAAATCTCTCAGAAGCTCTAACCCACTATGTATTCTCATATTCGCCTATTTCTGTGAAAACAGATATTGAGGCTTTATAATCAGTGCATACCCAAAATTTCTCACTGTGTACATAATAGTACCATATCCTCGGTACAAATACTGTTGCCAACTTTCAATCATGGGTCAGATAGTTTATTTTATGATCAAGGAGTTGTCTGACTCCATACTTGACTATCTCCCCAAAATACATCAATACACAGCTCCTTCATAATTTTGAGGTATCCATACTCACTGAGAACCTCTTGAGCTGTTGGGTATGGTGGAATTAATCACGGTGGTCAGTTCATACTTCACTACACCGAAATTCCTGTCACGTCTATCATCTCACTTATCATCTCATTCAAAGACCACGTTTTCTTAGTTAAACGTGTCAAGGTATACCCTTTTTAAAAGTCGCAACAACCCATTTGTAAGAGCAATTTCCAATTATTGCTTACAATTTACCCTGGACTTTAACTACACCCAACATATCATCGATAATGATGATTACAAATCGGTCTAATCCTTGACTTATTTACGCATAAGCGTATAAGATACTTCAAAATCGCTTACGTTTTCAGGTACTAACCTGCGTCATTTCCTTTTCTTATCTTAACGGCTCTTATTAAATTTTTACTATGTTAAGCTTTATGATTTGTCGCATTTTTATATTCTTATCGTCTTAGTAAAGGTATCCTAATACTAAAGGTATTTATTACGACAATCGATTCATGCTATAAGTTATATATATATATATATCTAGACGCTGTCAAGTCTTCAGGCGGGGAGGTATTTTGAAATACCTTTATTAACCTTTAGACTTAACCACAACTACGTTATATCTCAGTCTCTGTGGTCACAATTTATATTCGTTACTAATTGCTTTAATCCTAATGATTCCATATCGTAAGGATGTTCTTACCTAGCATATATCTCTTACTCCAATACATCTTGTATACAGAATCTATCTTATCTTAAAGATTATCTCCTTCGTATGTCAATTATAACGAAACTCTTGTCATTATTCATTCCGCGAGTATAATCCTTTACTCCTGTAATTTCAACTGTTGCATCCCTTTTTATCACTTGTCAACACTTACAGTATACCCTTCAGTGATGTTTTCACCCCTATTTTCAACTTAAAATCTCTATATCCATATTCCGTTAATTAATCATCCTCTATTGGGGTACTCATTTATCAGTATTGTGCCCAATGATGTAGGCATTCATGCCTTTTACTCACTTATATGCGAATGAAGACGGTATGAATGAATGTGTAGCACCAAGATCAATGAACATATGTACTTCATTATTCATAACAAGTGTGGTATCTTACACCACATCCATGAAACATTAATAGTGTCCTGGTCCAAGACATCCTCTCGCCTTCGTCCAACAACCTACTTTCCTTTTTCTTTTCGGCTATGGCCTCCCCTTTCGTTGCGGCTATACCAACGAAGTTTTTCTCTGTCTCTTTACTTTCCTGTGGGGCAATCTCGCTTAACTCTGAGCAATCAAGATCAATGGTCCGTCTTACCACACTTAACGACCATTTTCATCAATACAGTGTAGGTATAGACCCTCCTTCCGTGGTATCCACCACACATCCCACACTGCTTACAGTGATCACACTGCTACTCTACTTCGTAGCAGGTCGGGGTCCTCAAATCACAATGTCCCTCAAGAGTGCAAAAATTGGATGCACTGAGGCCTTACCAATTATCTTACTCCATGACTCATCAAATTAACTCTTTTACCAATTACCATTTTTCCATTTTTAACATCTCTGTCATTTCTCGATTCTCTTTTCTGTCTCTATTTCAGCTCTTACTACTTTTCCCAATCTCAGAGGCGTGCAATTCGTGTTCTTATTTACCCAACTGTAAATCTACGCACTGCCTTGGTATAGGTAATATCTCACGGGGCCAATCAAACTCTAATTGAAAAGTTGAGCCATTTCATGAACTTTTAGACATCTCGACTGTCACTTCTTCATAGTGTCGAGGTAATATCTGCCAAGAATATAACTGAGTCTCATACTCATTAATAAATCAATTCTTTTGGGTCAGAGTAAGGACTTTTATCTATCATTCCCTTTAAACAGTGTCCGGGATATCCTGTCACCGGAATATATCCAAGATATTTCTCATATCAGCTTTGAATGTTTAATACTTAAGATGGGTCGAGCGGGTTTTCCACCAATGTTCCGCTGCGCCCTCTGATCTTATTCATAATCTGAGCAATTAGCTCCTCAAAATAATCTCCACACTCCGCTCCAACTTCGCGAAATGTGTCTCAATACTGTCCGATCTCTCTGTCGGACTCTGTGATGCATTCTCAACATTAGCCTCTATTTCAATCTCATACTGATTCTCATAGTCAAACTCAGCACGACTTAGCAGACTCAGGTCTACCTCTACGACCTCTGCCTCGTGTACTATCTCATCTAACGCGACTCATATTAGGCATTACTGCATCCTCAACCATTTCTTAGTCAAAACCCATCTCGATATACACTATTGTATCTAACCAAGCACAGTAACACGGGGATGTAATTTTCCTAATTACTGACATTGACACACATCAGACCAATTGTTGCTCTGATACCACCTTTATATGTCACGACCCAAACTACCCAAAAATCAGAGTTAATTTTTCGCGTTTTGTTATTTTTATTACTTAAATTCTTACCTGTCTTCTGATCGTGACCACACTCCACTAACAAATTGGGCTGTGCGTCAATGCCAGTCCCACCATTCAATTACCATCTAACTTATTTCTTCTCCAGTCATTTATAATTGTTTACATTATTTATACATCCCCTAAAGTTACTTACAAACATGTTACTGTGCTATACTTATGTAGATACAATATGTACAAGTGTATATACCTTAAATGATGGGCAGCAGCGGATATCCGGAATGCAGTACTGAGTCGTCTCAACTTCAACTGGAGATTATCTGTGGGAGAAAATGAAAGGGGTGAGCACATCAAGCTCAGTAAGGCAATCCTACGAACAAGTAGGTAACCATACTACCTACATGAACGTGGTGCCATGCATAAACCACCCTTTATCCACACATTTTAAAACAGATGATATGAATTATGATGTTATGTAAAACGCATTTGCACGAAAAATTCAACATGCAATTATATTCAAAATCATATCTTTCTCATTTAAAAATTTCACAATAAAGTCAGGACTCGACCCCTCCTTCGGGTGATCCTGACTCACACAAAATCAGGAAAATCGATTTACATTCACACATGGGTTTGAAAAGCATGGAAATACCATCATGCAAATTTAGTTTAAAACCCAATTTGATTTCATCAAAATCGACGACATGCGAGACTAGGCAACGTTTGTATATCGGCAAATAACCAGGACTATGGCCATATGTGTCCTCGGGAGTTCCTCAGCTACACGGATCCTAGTGTGCGGGTTCTCACCATGATCGGGAACCGCCCAAGAGGTGGGTCAATCCATCTCGTCAGTCTTAACCGATCCCAGGCATCCGAAGATGCTGCATCCGGAGATGCCGTATCCGAAGATACCACACGGTACATCGTACTCCATGCTACTTGCACGGTACATCGTACTCCGTGAACCCATATAATATCTCTATACTCATGCCATGTCTCAAAACGCACGTGCGGGCCTATTTAATCGGTGACACATAGTCTACCCGATGCTCCAAGCACGGCTCATCGCATGTTCTCATAAAATCAGTGCGAGCGATGCTCAGCACTCTCATCAATCAAGTAAAACTGGCAGAGCCCGCTTTACATCTCCACAAGGTCGCCAACCTCATCCCTCACTCTCATCCTACTTAAGAGGTCTTTTGAGCCTGTTGGGCCTTTTGGCTGACTCCAAGGGCAGACAGCGCTACTCCACAAATCCAGTAAAACTAGTGCGAGCTAAGCTCAGCACTCTGTATATAAATCATATGAAAATCTTATAAAATCTGGTGCGAGTTAAACTCCAGCACCCTGTCATGAAAATCATGTAAAATCTGGTGCGAGTTAGACTCTAGCACCGTGTCACGAACAAGCATGTGAAATCTGGTGTGAGTTATACTCTAGCACCTATGCATGTAAAACTCTAGTGCGAGCTCTCGCTCCAGCACTAATGCATGCATCACACAAATCAAACATCGTGCGAGCTGAGCTCTAGCACGTCACATGTAAATAAAAACACGTAGGCGGCTCGGTTATCTCCAAATAGTTGTCACAGAAATTACATCGTTAAAGGTATGCAGTGCTATGCATTTTTCTTTAAAAGTGAGCCAGCCTACTCATGCATGTGTTAAAATACCTCCAGAATGAGCAGGAACCTTTTGTTCTTGCTCCTCCCAATTTTTCCTAAAGTTGGAAACATTTACCCTTAACAAGGGTATTTCGGTAATTTTGCCCATACGGGGCATTAAAATTATTCTTCGACCTCTGGACCCTCCAGAACATTTTTAAGGACTGCATATGAATTTAAAATTGCGTAAAGTTTACCTCTAGCAGTCCGTAGAATCCCCTTACCTTATTTTCCTGTCGAGTCTGATCTTTCCTTTTCCACTGTTGTCTCGTCGCGCAGTCCGATATGCTCCCAATCAAATGTTTGGAACTGCTTATAATTATTCCTCAGGTCAGATAACATACAATTTAATTGTATTTCCTATTTTCTGGGCTTAATTTAAATCATTGGGCCCGTTTACCCCTATTGGGCCCGATTGCACCTTAATGGGCCTTAATCGGCCTTAAGCCCGTTTTCCACTTAATTTTCACATTATCGAGGCCTATTGGGCTCATTGGGCCCACTAATAATTTATTGGGCCTCGTTCCAGCTCTCGAATAGCTAAATTTAATATTTACGACAATTTATCTAATTTTCCATAATTTAATTCAATTTATGCGAAAATTAAATCAATATCACGCATAACGAGGTAATTGTCGTAAATAAGGGTTACTTACCCGAGATTCCATGCTAGTCCACAAATCGAGACTATCTCGAGCTCTCATTGGATGCCAATTGTCAAGCTACACAATTCCACAATTTTTCCGGGTAAGTTTTCAGCCTAAAATTAATTAAATTAAATACTCCAAAATTTAAATCGGGTCAATTTCGACCACTACTGACTTACTCGAAGCTCGATTGCATCACAGGAATTTTTCCCAATTTTTTTCTCTTTTTTTCTTTTCCCTTTTTCTCCTTTTTTCCTCTCTTTTTTGGCTGAACCGGTTCAGTCCGGTTCGGACCGGTTCAGACCCGCCGGTTCACTTCGGTTTGGTCGGTTCACCGCCGGTTCACTGCCTTGCCGACCGGTTCTCCGTCGGCTTCCACCGCCAGCAGCTCCGCAAGGTCGTCCGCATCACGAATCTGGGCTTGGTTCGCCTCAAGCTCGCCGAAAAATGGCCGGTCCGGCCTGTTCTCCTCGGCGTCGAAACCCATTTTCTTTCTCTTCGTCGTCGCCGGCGATTCTCACCGTTTCGCCTGCTGCTACCAGTCTCAAAACGACCGGCTCTTCTTCACGATCACGCCAGTGCCCGCCGTTCATGCCCAGCTGCCGTGGATCGCCGGGACCGACCCTCTCTCTCCCCCACCGTTTCTTCTCCTCCGTCCGCCGATCTCGATCATCCTTGGCCCGCGTCATCGGTGGCAGCAAGATCGCGGGGTGAGGGCCTTCCTTTCCCGGTAGGCAACCTGGGACAAGGGTCGCCGGGGGTGGCTCGCCGGTAATCCTCGGTTCGCGCGTCCGTTTCTTGTCTCTGCTTCTCTTTCTCTCTCCCCGACCCGTTTTCTCTTTTCTTTTTTTTTTTTTGTTTCCAGATTCACTTTTTTTCTTATCTTTTTATTTATTTATTTATTTTATTAACATTTTAATCATTAAAATACCCAAAATATCTACCAAAAATTATTATTTAATTCTAAATTCATTTATTCAATTTTATTTAATTTATTTAATTTATTTTAATTTATTAAATATATTTTTCTCCAAATTTTAGATATTATTCCTTCGCGCTTTTCGAGATATCGTTCCGAAAATTTTTCAGTATTTTTAAAATTTCCGAATCTTGATCAATTGACCTAAAATTGTATAATTTCCTCATTATCGATCAAGATATCTTACATCCTTATTCTTAATTAAAATTTCTTATCGCCTTAATATCGGGTTTTGATATTTTTACCATTTTACCCCTGCTCTTGTTTCGAAAATCAATTTTACCTGACCTTCCTTCATACATCCCCCATCTTTTCTTATTTAATTTTCGTATTTTAATTAAATTCGGGTCTTACATTAACTCAGTTCTCTGGGATTCACGCATAGGGGTATTTGCATGTAGTATATATTCTAGAGGTTAAAACTTCAAGTTTAATCTACATGCAAAATGCTCAGAAATAAAGGAATGCGTGGATCCTGAGTCTATCAACACATGAGCCTTATGATTACAGACAGAGAGTGTACCTCTTATAGTTTCTGCCGAAGTGTCTGCGGTCTCCTTATCCAGGGCAGACACACGTCCCTGTGCCACAGGTTTCTTCCCTTTCTCTGCCGCAGTGGCCCGTCTCCGGGGATCAACTCTCTGAGGCTGTCGTCTAGTAGGCTCCAATCCATGTGGTTTCTGAGGTTGAGGGCAATCCTTCACCATGTGACCCATGTCTCCACATCTAAAACATCCATGGATCGACCCAGTACAACTTCCCTCATGCATTCGGCCACAATCTCTACAAAACCTTGTCTCAGGCCTGACATCTCGAGGGATCTCTCTAATGTTAGGGTAACCTTTGGGTCTCTCTAATCTGCCCTTCTGTACCTCAATCCTTCCTCTTCTGAAGGAACCTCTCCGAGCCTCTGTTTGGAAAATCGCTGGCCTCTTGCCCTTATCTCTACTCATTGCTCGGAGCTCATTCTGGGATTGTACCATCTCAATTCCTCTTTCAATCTCTTGTGCTCGTCTCAGAGCATCTCCAAACTCAGTAATACATAGCCCTATCAATCTATCTCTGATGACGGGTTTCAACCCATACACAAACTTCTCTGTGCGGAGCTCTTCATTCTTGAAGGTCTCTGGGTCATATCTCAATAGTGCGGTGAATTGACTCTCATAGTCATCCACAGACATGTCACCCTGTACCAAACTCAAAAACTCGGCCTATTTCTTTCTCTGGGCGGCTCGTGGTACATATTGGGTCCTAAAGGCTGTCTGAAACTCTTCCCAACCAATCACATCATGGTGGGACATCAAAATACCCTGGGTACGAGCTCTCCCCTTCAGCATATAGGCACTCATACTGACCCTCTCAGCGTCGGTGCACCCCAGAAAATCAAATATAATTCTCAATTCCGTCAACCATTCCTCAGCCTCTGTAGGATCCTTCTTTCCCTTAAATGCGGGTGGATTCATCTTCAGAAAATCCCTTAGTCGGACCATACTTCTATCCTCAGGCTGAGTGACGGGAGGCACTGGGGGTATGGGAGGTCCTTGTGGTGGTGTAGGAGTAGTATCCGAGGCATTAACTCCAAAGTGTTGCGCGAATAACGCTGCCATCTGCTCAAAGCCTTGCCTCACATCGGTCTCAATCCGATTAAATCGAGAGTTAGGACTCTCTGGTTGTGGGACAGGTGGCGTAGGGGACTATGCCTGCCTCCTCGAACGACCTCGTCGTTTACTCATTCTCTATCTCAACTCATCTCCTGCGCGTACATATCACAAGCGATTGAAATCTCAATCCTCAATTTCAGTTCATGACCAGACTATTACAGACACTTGGGATGTATTCTATTTCACTTAACCGACACTGACAGTACTAGACACCCTAAGCTCTGATACCAAGAAAACTCTGTCACGCCCCAAAAATGCGAAAAATAGGGCAAATTTAAAACTTTTTACTCATTAATTCACAATTAAAGGTGCATTCATGTGCAGTGTCATACATCATCATAATTATCATGCCTCAGGATCTCATCATAATATAGTGTATATTGAATCATATACATTACTCAATTTCAAGTTAATTAATCCTAATACATCCCATACAATGATATACATCAAGTGTCTGCAATTATAATAATAGTCTGGGTACATGAAAAGATAAAAGGTACCTCAAAATACAATATATATGGCCTGGAGCTCAAGTCCTCCACTAGCCACTACTCCGTACGTCGCAGGGAGATTCTTTTTAACTTGAAGAACTCTAGGGGGAAAAGAAAACAGGGTGAGCTTCTAAATTGCTCAGTAAGGGGGGTAAGGTACTCATTTCATAAACCAAAATGCATATCACAAAGTATTTATTTGTATGTGAAACTCATTTGAAAACCATAGCATGAAAGTACTCAAAACGACATTCTCATGTCTCAAGTCATGTGAAAACATGAAGTAAAAAGGCTCACTCTAGAGCAATAACAAAGCATGTGAAAACAATGCGATAAACACTTTCTCAAATACGTGATAAAATCACTGAAATAGTAATGCACGTGGCACAGCCACTAAACACACGTGGCATAGCCACTGATTTAAATTCTCACGTGGCATAGCCACTAAACACACGTGGCATAGCCACTGATTTAATTTCTCACGTGGCATAGCCACTAAACACATGTGGCATAGCCACTAAACACACGTGGCATAGCCACTGATTTAATTTCTCACGTGGCATAGCCACTAAATAGGGTTTCACGTGGCAACGGCCACTAATTAGGGGTTCTCACGTGGCAATGGCCACCAATGGGGTTTCTCACGTGGCAACGGCCACCAAATGGGGTTTCACACGTGGCAACGGCCACCAATGGGGTATAACGTGGCAACGGCCACCAATTGGGTATAACGTGGCAACGGCCACCAATGGGGTTTCTCACGTGGCAACGGCCATTAATGGGGTTTCTCACGTGGCAACGGCCACTAAGTATACGTGGCACAGCCACAGAATGGGTTATTCTCACGTTACCAGAACGGAGAAGAATCGGGCTTACATGCTACCAGAGCAATGCCCGGTGTGTACTCAGAATTACACACCTAAGTCTTATCACACAAGACTGGTTTGCCTTCACGTAGAACTCATAGTGGTTTTTCTCTCATAAAACTCATTTGTAAACTGTTTTGTACTCAAAACAAAACATAATAAAACCGAGTTCTAACCGGTAAAGCACGCACACATTTCTCAAATCTCGATATTGCCTTAACGTAGAGCCCAGTTATAAACTCATAAAAACATTGGGCTCCAACCGGCTATAAAAAATCATGTGCAATTAAATCTCAACACAAAACCCAACATGCTTGTTTTATAAACCACAATTCATGCTAAAATAGTTTACAATTCACATACACAAATGGTTTAGATTTCCCTTACCTCTTTGCACCTCGTATAGTGCAATTGTTTCCCCCGTATCACGGACTAGCCTCGCATTCCACTCTGGAACCCCTGAGCTGTCCAAACGATGTTAAAACATCAATACTCAACTATCACATAAACCTCAATTCTCAAAATCGAGCATAATTGCTCATAACACCTCAAATCTCTCGATTCTAGTAACTTTATCCTAAACTACAACCTCATTCACAATATCTCAACGTCTTACATTTCTCATGCCAATTATCTATGCTAATTCACCACATTGTCTAAATTTTCATTTATAGCACAAATTCTCAAAATTGCCAAAATTTTCAAATATCAACATTACTCCAACTACATTGCAATTTCATCAATCCTTAATCATTTCTCAACTATTTCAACGCAATGACAACCACCAATATCATCAAAATCATCTCAAATATCAAGATCGAGGTTTTAGAAATTACCCAAAGCTTGTGAGACGCACAACCCACGCCTCGATCCGATTCGTCCTTCGATTTCCAAGTATGTTGTTCTCCCTTTGATGAGGAACAACTTTCCTTCTTACCACAACTCTTGATTTGGCCGAAAATGGGTGTTTTGGATGAGTGAGAAAGTTAGGTTTTCAGTGGAAATGGGTTTGGAAGAGAGAGAAAGTGAGTTTGCAGGAGAAAAACACGGGTTCCTTATATAGACTGGAGGTAGTAGATCGATCTGCCTCTTGATGAGATCGATCTGCGTTTGAATTTTGGGGACGATCTGGGCAATTTTATGCCTAGGAGATCGATCTGTCGAGGGGTGAGATCGATCTCTTTATGGCTTTATGAGATCGATCTGCTCCTAAGGAGAACGATCTTCTCCCAAACAGAATCATTTGGAGATCGATCTCTTCCTCATGAGATCGATCTTCTCTCAAACAAATTCGTAAGGAGATCGATCCTCTTCCATTGGAGATCGATCTGCTCCTTAAATTCCTCCTTCCTTGTCATTTTTAACTCACCAGATCGATCTCTCCTTCTCCCAGATCGATCTGCTCCTTAAATTTCTCCTTGTTTGTCGTTTATAACTCACCAGATCGATCTCTTCTTCTCTCAGATCGATCTGTCCTCATAGTTTCACATTCATTTTAACACTTAACATATAAATCTCCAATTATCATTCCCACAATTCACTTAGCTCAATAAATTACACTTCAAATTATTATTACATTAATAAATATATCTGAAATTCTCAGATCTCACATGTAGTGAGATATGTGAGGCAATTTCCATCTAGATTACAAAAATTCAAAGAGTGTGATGAGATGGAAATATAGATAGCATTTAGAAATTGAGATAAGTTTTGAGGAATTGATGTACAAGAATTTGTATAACCATAGACACATGGACATATTTGCAAAGAGTTAATTATTTGTGTTTTATGGCTCACTTTATTGATAACGATTGGAAATTGAACAAAAAAAAATCTTAAACTTTTGTCCAATTTCTAGTTATAAAGGTAAGGCCATAGGTAAGCTCATTGAGAAATGCTTGCTTAGTTGGGGATTGACAAAATGTTCACTTTCACATATGCAATTGCAAATGATGTTGTTATTGGATATTTGAAGAAAAAATTTGGGAATCGAGGGGGTTGCATTTTAAATGGTCAATACATTCATATGAGATGCGGGGCACATATAGTGAATTTAATTGTAACTAAGGGGTTGAAAGGAATGAATCAATTCGTTGCTAGTGTTAGGGGTGCAGTGAGATATGTGAGGCAATTTCCATCTAGATTACTAAAATTCAATGAGTGTGCTGAGATGTAAAATATAGATAGCATCTAGAAATTGAGACAAGTTTTGAGGAATTCATGTAAAAGAATTTGTATAACCGGAGACACATGGACATACTTGCAAAGAGTTAATTATTTGTGTTTTATGGCTCACTTTATTGATAACGATTGGAAATTGAACAAAAAAATCTTAAACTTTTGTCCATTTTCTAGCTATAAAGGTAAGGCCACAGGTAAGCTCATTGAGAAATGCTTGCTTAGTTGGAGATTGAAAAAATGTTCACTATCAGAGATGCAATTGCAAATGATGTTGCTATTGGATATTTGAAGAAAAATTTGGGAATCCAGGGGGTTGCATTTTAAATGGTCAATACATTTATATGAGATACGGGGCACATATACTGAATTTAATTGTAACTAAGGGGTTGAAAGGAATGAATCAATCTGTTGCTCGTGTTAGGTGTGCAGTGAGATATGTGAGGTAATTTCCATCTAGATTACTAAAATTCAAAGAGTGTGCTGAGATTGAAAATATAGATAGCATCTAGAAATTGAGACAAGTTTTGAGGAATCCATGTAAAAGAATTTGTATAACCACAGACACATGGACATATTTGCAGTGAGTTAATTATTTGTGTTTATGGCTCACTTTATTGATAACGATTGGAAATTGAACAAAAAAAAATCTTAAACTTTTGTCCAATTTATAGTTATAAATGTAAGGCCACAGGTAAGCTCATTGAGAAATGATTGTTTAGATGGGGATTGACAAAATTTTCACTATCACAGATGCAATTTCAAATGATGTTGCTATTGGATATTTGAAGAAAAAATTTGGGAATCGAGGGGGTTGCATTTTAAATGGACAATACATTCATATGAGATGCGGGCCACATATAGTGAATTTAATCGTAACTAAGGGGTTGAAAGGAATGAATCAATCTGTTACTTGTGTTAGGTGTGCAGTGAGATATGTGAGGCAATTTCCATCTAGATTACTAAAATTCAAAGAGTGTGCTGAGATTGAAAATATAGATAGCATCTAGAAATTGAGACAAGTTTTGAGGAATCCATGTAAAAGAATTTGTATAACCACAGACACATGGACATATTTACAGTGAGTTAATTATTTGTGTTTTAGGGCTCACTTTATTGATAACGATTGGAAATTGAACAAAAAAAAAATCTTAAACTTTTGTCCAATTTATAGTTATAAAGGTAAGGCCACAGGTAAGCTTATTGAGAAATGATTGCTTAGATGTGGATTGACAAAATGTTCACTATCACAGATGCAATTGCAAATGATGTTGCTATTGGATATTTGAAGAAAAAATTTGGGAATCGAGGGTGTTGTATTTTAAATGGTCAATACATTCATATGTGATGCGGGGCACATATAGTGAATTCAATTGTAACTAAGGGGTTGAAAGAAATGAATCAATCTGTTGCTTGTGTTAGGGGTGCAGTGAGATATGTGAGGCAATTTCCATCTAGATTACTAAAATTCAAAGAGTGTGCTGAGATTGAAAATATAGATAGCATCTAGAAATTGAGACAAGTTTTGAGGAATCCATGTAAAAGAATTTGTATAACCACAGACACATGGACATATTTACAGTGAGTTAATTATTTGTGTTTTATGGCTCACTTTATTGATAACGATTGGAAATTGAACAAAAAAAAATCTTAAACTTTTGTCCAATTTATAGTTATAAAGGTAAGGCCACAGGTAAGCTTATTGAGAAATGATTGCTTAGATGTGGATTGACAAAATGTTCACTATCACAGATGCAATTGCAAATGATGTTGCTATTGGATATTTGAAGAAAAAATTTGGGAATCGAGGGTGTTGTATTTTAAATGGTCAATACATTCATATGTGATGCGGGGCACATATAGTGAATTCAATTGTAACTAAGGGGTTGAAAGAAATGAATCAATCTGTTGCTTGTGTTAGGGGTGCAGTGAGATATGTGAGGCAATTTCCATCTAGATTACTAAAATTCAAAGAGTGTGATGAGATTGAAAATATAGATAGCATCTAGATATTAGACAAGTTTTGAGGAATTCATGTAAAAGAATTTCTACAACCACAGACACATGGACATATTTGCAAAGAGTAAATTATTTGTTTTTTATGGCTCACTTTATTGATAACGATTGGAAATTGAATAAAAAAAATCTTAAACTTTTGTCCAAGTTCTAGTTATAAAAGTAAGGCCATAGGTAAGCTCATTGAGAAATGCTTGCTTAGTTGGGGATTGACAAAATGTTCAATATCACAGATGCAATTGTGAATGATGTTGCTATTGGATATTTGAAGAACAAATTTGGGAATCAATGGGGTTGCATTTTAAATGGTCAATATATTCATATGAGAAGCGGGGCACATATAGTGAATTTAATTGTAACAAAGGGGTTGAAAGAAATGAATCAATCTGTTGCTCGTGTTAGGGGTGCAGTGAGGTATGTGAGGCAATTTCCATCTAGATTACTAAAATTCAAAGAGTGTGCTGAGATTGGAAATATAGATAGCATCTAGAAATTGAGACAAGTTTTGAGGAATTCATGTAAAAGAATTTGTATAACCACAGACACATGGACATATTTGCAAAGAGTTAATTATTTGTGTTTTATGGCTCACTTTATTGATAACGATTGGAAATTCATCATCAAAAAGATCTTAAACTTTTGTCCTATTTATAGTTATATAGGTAAGGCCATAGGTAAGCTCATTGAGAAATGCTTGCTTAGTTGGGCATTGATAAAATGTTCACTATCATAGATGCAATTGCAAATGATGTTGCTATTGGATATTTGAAGAAAAAATTTGGGAATCGAAGGGGTTGCATTTTTAATGGTCAAAATATTCATATGAGATGTGGGGCACATATAGTGAATTTAATTGTAACTAAGGGGTTGAAAGAAATGAATCAATCTATTGCTCGTGTTAGGGGTGCAGTGAGATATGTGAGGCAATTTCCATCTTGATTACTAAAATTCAAAGAGTGTGCTGAGATTGAAAATATAGATAGCATTTAGAAATTGAGACAAATTTTGTGGAATTCATGTAAAAGAATTTGTATAACCACAGACACATGCACATATTTGCAAAGAGTTAATTATTTGTGATTAATGCTCAATTTATTGATAACGATTGCAAAATTGAACAACAACAAAATCTTAAACTTTTGTCTAATTTCTAGTTATAAAGGTAAGGCCATAGGTAAGCTTATTGAGAAATGCTTGCTTTATTGGGGATTGACAAAATGTTCACTATCACAGATGCAATTGCAAATGATGTTGCTATTGGATATTTGAAGAAAAAATTTGGGAATAGAGGGGGTTGCATTTTAAATGATCAATACATTCATATGAGATGCGAGACACATATAGTGAATTTAATTGTAGCAAAGGGGTTGAAGGAAATGAATCAATTTGTTGCTCGTGTAAGGGGTACAGTGAGATATGTGAGGCAATTTCCGTCTAGATTACTAAAATTCAAAGAGTGTGCTGAGATTGAAAATTTAGATAGCATCTAGAAATTGAGACTAGTTTTGAGGAATTCATGTAAAAGAATTTGTATAACCACAGACACATGGTCATATTTGCAAAGAGTTAATTATTTGTGTTTTATGGCTCACTTTATTGATAACAATTGGAAATTGAACCAAAAAAAAATCTTAAACTTTTGTCCAATTTCTAGTTATAAAGGTAAGGCCATAGGTAAGCTCATTGAGAAATGCTTGCTTAGTTGGGGATTGACAAAATGTTCACTATCACAGATGCAATTGCAAATGATGTTGCTATTGGATATTTGAAGAAAAAATTTGGGAATCGAGGGGGTTGCATTTTAAATGGTCAATACATTGATATGAGATACGGGGCACATATAGTGAATTTAATTGTAACTAAGGGGTTAAATGAAATTAATCACTCTGTTGCTCGTGTTAGGGTGCAGTGAGATATGTGAGGCAATTTCCATCTAGATTACTAAAATTCAAAGAGTGTGCTGAGATTGAAAATATAGATAGCATCTAGAAATTGAGACAAGTTTTGAGCAATTCATGTAAAAGAATTTTTACAACCACAGACACATGGTCATATTTGCAAAGAGTAATTTATTTGTGTTTTATGGCTCACTTTATTAATAACGATTGGAAATTGAACAAAAAAAAATCTTAAACTTTTCTCCAATTCCTAGTTATAAAGGTAAGGCCATAGGTAAGCTCATTGAGAAATGCTTGCTTAGTTGGGGATTGACAAAATGTTCACTATCACAAAAGCAATTGCAAATGATGTTGCTATTGGGTATTTGAAGAAACAATTTGGGAATCGAGGGGGTTGCATTTTCAGTGGTCAATATATTCATATGAGATGCGAGGCACATATAGTGAATTTAATTGTAAGTAAGGGGTTGAAAGAAATGAATCAATCTGTTGCTCGTGTTAGGGGTGCAGTGAGATATGTGATGCAATTTCCATCTAGATTACTAAAATTCAAAGAGTGTGCAGAGATTGAAAATATAGATAGCATCTATAAATTGAGACAAGTTTTGAGGAATTGTTGTAAAAGAATTTGTATAACCACAGACACATGGACATATTTGCATAGAGTTAATTATTTGTGTTTTATGGCTCACTTTATTGAGAACGATTGGAAATTGAACAACGAAAGAATCTTAAACTTTGGTCCAATTTCTAGTTATAAAGGTAAGGCCATTGGTAAGCACATTGAGAAATGCTTGCTTAGTTGGGGATTGACAAAATGTTCACTATCACAGATGTAATTGCAAATGATGTTGCTATTGGATATTTGAAGAAAAAATTTGGGAATTGAGGGGGTTGCATTTTAAATGGTCAATACATTCATATGAGATGCAATGCATGTATAGTGAATTTAATTGTAACTAAGGGGTTGAAAGAAATGAATCAATTTGTTGCTCGTGTTAGGGGTGCAGTGAGATATGTGAAGCAATTTCCATCTAGATTACTAAAATTCAAAGAGTGTGCTGAGATTGAAAATATAGATAGCATCTAGAAATTGAGACAAGTTTTGAGGAATTAATGTAAAAGAATTTGTATAACCACAGACATATGGACATTTTTGCAAAGAGTTAATTATTTGTGTTTTATGGCTCACTTTATTGATAACAATTGGATATTGAAGAAAAAAAAATCTTACACTTTTGTCCAATTTCTAGTTATAAAGGTAAGGCCATAGGTAAGCTAATTGAGAAATGCTTGCTTAGTTGGGGATTGACAAAATGTTCACTATCACAGATGCAATTGCAAATGGTGTTGCTATTGGATATTTGAAGAAAAAATTTCAGAATCGATGAGGTTGCATTTTAAATGGTCAATACATTCATATGAGATGCGGGGCACATATAGTGAATTTAATTGTAACTAATGGGTTGAAAGAAATGAATCAATTTGTTTCTCGTGTTAGGGGTGCAGCGAGATATGTGAGGCAATTTCCATCTAGATTACAAAAATTCAAAGAGTGTGATGAGATTGAAAATATAGATAGCATCTAGAAATTGAGACAAGTTTTGAGGAATTCATGTAAAAGAATTTGTATAACCACAGACACATGGACATATTTGCAAAGAGTTAATTATTTGTCTTTTATGGCTCACTTTATTGATAACGATTAGAAATTGAACAAAAAAAAAATCTGAAACTTTTGTCCAATTTCTTATTATAAAGGCAAGGCCATAGGTAAGCTCATTAAGAAATGCTTGCTTAGTTGGGGATTAACAAAATGTTCACTATCACAGATGCAATTGCAAATGATGTTGCTATTGGATATTTGAAGCAAAAATTTGGGAATCGAGGGGGTTGCTTTTTAAATGGTCAATACATTCATATGAGATGTGGGGCACATATAGTGAATTTAATTGTAACTAAGGGGTTGTAAGAAATGAATCAATATGTTGCTCGTGTTAGGGGTGCAGTGAGATATGTGAGGCAATTTCCATCTAGATTACTAAAATTCAAAGAGGGTGCTGAGAAAGAAAATATAGATAGCATCTAGAAATTGAGATATGTTTTGAGGAATTCATGTAAAAGAATTTGTACAACCACAGACACATGGACATATTTGCAAAGAGTAAATTATTTGTGTTTTATGGCTCACTTTATTGATAATGATTGGAAATTGAACCAAAAAAAATGTTAAACTTCTGTCTAATTCCTAGTTATAAAGGTAGGGCCATAGGTAAGCTCATTGAGAAATTCTTACTTAGTTGGGGATTGACAAAATGTTCACTATCACATATGCAATTGCAAATGATGTTGCTATTAGATATTTGAAAAAAAAAATTAGGAATCGAGGGGGTTGCATTTTAAATGGTCAATACATTCATATGAGATGCGGGGCACATATAGTGAATTTAATTGTAACTAAGGGGTTGAAAGAAGTGAATCAATTTGTTGCTCATGTTAGGGGTGCAGTGAGATATGTGAGGCAATTTCCATCTAGATTACTAAAATTTAAAGAGTGTGCTGAGATTGAAAATATCGATAGCATCTAGAAATCGAGACAAGTTTTGAGGAATTCATGTAAAAGAATTTTGTCACGACCCAAACTACCCAAAAATCAGAGTTAATTTTTCGCGTTTTGTTTATTTACTTAAATTCTTACCTATCCTCGAATCGTGACCACACTCCACTAATAATTGGGCTGTGCGCCAATGCCAGTCCCATCATTCAATTACCATCTAACTTATTTTTTCTCCAGTCATTTATAAGTATTTACCATATTTATACATCCCCTAAAGTTACTTACAAACATGTTACTGTGCTATTCTTATTTAGATACAATTTATACAAGTATATATACCTTAGATGATGGGCAGCAGCGGATATCCGGAATGCAGTACTGAGTCGCCTCAACTTCAACTGGAGATTAGCTGTGGGAGAAAATGAAAGGGGTGAGCACATCAAGCTCAGTAAGGCAATCCTACGAACAAGTAGGTAACCATACTACCTACATGAACGTGGTGTCATGCATAAACCACCCTTTCTCCACACATTTTAAAACAGATGATATGAGTTATGATGTTATGTAAATCAAGTTTGCACGGAAAATTCAACATGCAATTATTTCAAATCATTTCTTTCTCATTTAAAAATTTCACAATAAAGTCAGGACTCGACCCCTCCTTCGGGTGATCCTGACTCACACAAAACCATGAAAATCGGTTTACATCACACATGGGTTTAAAAAGCATGGAAATAGCATCATGCACATTTAATTTAAAACCCAGTTTGATCTCATCAAAATCGTCGACATGCGAGACTAGGCAACATCTGTATATCGGCAATAACCAGGACTATGGCCATATGTGTCCTCGGGAGTTCCTCAGCTACACGGATCCTAGTGTGCGGGTTCTCACCATGATCGAGAACCATCCGGGAGGTAGGTCACTCCATCTCGTCGGTCTTATCCGATCCCATGCATCCGAAGATGCCAACGTATCACAAAGATACAACGTATCACAAAGATACCACACGGTACATCGTACTCCATGCTACTTGCACGGTACATCGTACTCCGTGGACCCCCAGCCTTATCCCTCTTTCGGGCTCATCAGCTGGACCTCCAACCCTTATCCCTCTTTCGGGCTCATCAGGTTGTTTTAACATTAAACCGTATTGCCATGTCTCAAAACGCACGTGCGAGCCTATTTAATCGGTGACACACAGTCTACCCGATGCTCCAAGCATGACTCATCGCATGTTCTCATAAAATCAGTGCGATCGATGCTCAGCACTCTGTATGCAAACCATGTAAAAGTCTGGTGCGAGCGATGCTCTAACACCCTGTCTCAAAATCATATAAAAATATGGTGCGAGTTAGACTCTAGCACCGTGTCACGAAAATCATATATATATGTATACAAATCTGGTGCGAGTTGGACTCCAGCACCTATGCATGTAAAACTCTAGTGCGAGCTCTCGCTCCAGCACTAATGCATGCATCACACAAATCAAACATCGTGCGAGCTGAGCTCTAACACGTCACATGTCAATGAAAACACGTAGGCGGCTCTGTTTCCTCAAAACAATTTCCAAAACAATTTCATCGTTGAAATATGCAATGCTGTGCATTTTTCTTTCAAGGTTAGCCAGCCTACTCATGCATGCATTAAAATGTCTCCAGAACGAGCAAAAACCTCTTGTTCTTGCTCCTCTCAATTTTTCCTAAATTTGTAAATTTTACCCTTAACAAGGGTATTTTCGGTAATTTACCCATTCGGGACACTAAAATTATTATTTGACCTCTAGACCCTTCAGATAATTTTTTTAAAGGACTGCAAATGAACTTTAAATTTCGTAAAGTTACCTCTAGCAGTCCACAGAATTCCCTTACCTTATTTTCCTGTCGAGTCTGACCTTTTCTTTTCCACTGTTGTCTCGTCGCGCAGTCCGATATGCTCCCAATCAAACCTCCGGAACTGCGTATAAATATTCCTCAGGTCAGATAACATACACTTTAATTGTATTTCCTATTTTCTGGGCTTAATTTAAATCATTGGGCCCGTTTACCCCTATTGGGCCCGATTGCACCTTAATGGGGCTTAATCGGCCTTAAGCCCGTTTTCCACTTAATTTTCACATTATCGAGGCCTATTGGGCTCATTGGGCCCACTAACAATTTCTTGGGCCTCATTCTAACTCTCGAATAGCTAAATTTATTATTTACGACAATTTATCTAAATTTCCAAAATTTAATTCAATTTATGCGGAATTTAAATTCATATCACGCATAACGATGTAAATTGTCGTAAATAAGGATTACTTACCCGAGATTCTATGCTAATACGTAAATCGAGGCTGTCTCGAGCTCTCGTGGGATGCCAATTGTCGAGCTACATAATTTCATAATTTTTCGGGTAAATTTTCAGTCGAAAATTAATTAAATAAAATATTCTAAAATTTAAATCGGTCAATTCGACCGCTTAGCGACTTACCCGAAGCTCGATTGCATCACTGAAATTTTCTCCAACTTTTTTTTCCTATTTTTCTTTTTCCCTTTTTCTCCTTTTTTTCCTCTCTTTCTTGGCTGAACCGGTTCAGTCCGGTTCAGACCGGTTCGGACCTCCGGTTCACCCCGGTTCACTCCGGTTTACCGCCTTGCCGGCTTGTTCTCCGCCGGCTTCCACCGCCAGTGGCTCCGCAAGGTCGTCCGCAGCACGAATCTACCCTCGGTTTAGGTTGGGGTCACCGGAACGCCGCCGGTTCGACCTCTTCTCCCCGGCGTCGGAAACCCATTTCTTCTCTTGGCCGTCGCCGGCAATTCCCACCGTTTCGTTGGCTGCTACTGGTGCAGAAAGAACCGTCGTCGCCTGGGCTTTCAGAATCGGGCCTTAATTCCGCCCGAATCGCCGCCGGTGGCCATTTCTTCTCCCGCGGCTTCTCCTCCGTTTTTCGGCGTTCTCCGGCGTCTGGCGCGCGTCACCGGTGGCAGACGACTCACCTGGCATCGGGCTTCCTTCGCCGGCCCTCGCCTAGGGTCCCTGGCCGCCGGTGGTTCGTCGGCTTCCTCCTCGGGTTGGCTTCCGTTTTTCGTTTTTCTGCTTCTCTTTCTCTCTCCCCGACATTCCAATCTTCTCTCTTTTTTTTTCATTTATTTTATTAAATATTTTTATTATTATTTTAATCATTAAAATACATTAAAATATCCAAAATATCTACCAAAAATTATTATTTTATTCTAAATTAATTAATTTAATTTTATTTAATTTATTTATTATATTTTAATCCTTTTTCAGGTATAATTTCTCCGTATTTTTTGGATATTGTCGCGAATGACTTTTCGGTATATTTTTTCGATTATTTTCGGGATTATTCTTCGATTTAAAAATTCTAATTAATCCCGATTAATTCCCATAACTTCATATCTTGATCAATTTAACCCGAAATAAATTTATTTCACCTTTATTGACCAAGATTCCTCAATCCATTATTTTTAATTAATTTTTTTCTCATCGAATTTATTCTGACTTTCGGTCTTTTAACCATTTTACCCTTGCACGTGTTCGGGATTAATTTAACCCGACTTCCTTTCACGAATACTCATTCATTTCGTATTTTAATTAAATTCGGGTCTTAGAAATTTGTATAACCACAAACACATGGACATATTAGCAAAGAGTTAATTATTTGTGTTTTATTGCTCACTTTATTGATAATGATTGGAAATTGAACAAAAAAAATCTTAAACTTTTGTCGAATTTCTAGTTATAAAGGTAAGGCCATAGGTAAGCTCATTGCGAAATACTTTGTCACGACCCAAAACTATCCAAAAATCAGAGTAAATTTTTCATTTTTATTTCATACTTATCTATCCTCCGAATTGTGACCACACTCCACTAATAATTGGGTTGTGCGTCAATGCCTGTCCCACCATTTATTCTTCATATAACTTAATTTCTTATTACATAAAAAGGTAAACACATTCGTTTTTCATTTATTCTTTTCCATTTATTTACAAGTGTTTACATTATCTATACATCCCTGACAGTTACTTATAAACATGTTACTGCGCTATACTTATTTAGATACAATATGTATAAGTGTATATACCTTAACATGATGGGTAGCAGCGGATATCAGGAATGTAGTACTCAGTCGCCTCAATGTCTACTGGTAGGAATCTGTGTTGGAAAATGAAAGGGGTGAGCACATCAAGTTCAGTAAGGTAATCCTACGGACAAGTAGGTAACCATACTACCTACATGAACGTGGTGCCATGAATAAACCACCCTTTCTCCACACATTTCAAAACAGATGTTATAATTCGTGATGGCATGATGTCATGTAAAACAAGTTCATATATGGATTCAAAAGCATGGAAAACACTACATGCATATCCATTTAAAACATTTCATCATCGTTAAAATTTCACAACACAGTCAGGACTCAACCCTTCCCTTGGGTGTTCCTGACTCACACGAAACCATAAAATCAAATGCTTTTTAAAGCAATAATAATATGCGATTCACTGAATGTCATGTAAAACCAGTTGACATCAATCATGGGTTTAAATAGCATGGAATATAACCTCATGCAAGTTTCCGTTTAAAACCCATTTTAATTTCCATCAAAACCATATCTCAGTCAAGATCCAACCCCTCCCTCGGGTGATCCAGACTCACATAAAAATCCACAAATGAGTTTCTCAAAATATCAACATGCGAGACTAGGCAATATATTTATATCTCAGGCAAATAACCAGGACTATGGCCATGTGTCCTCGTGAGCCCCTCTGCTACACGGATCCTAGTGTACGGGCTCTTACCACGATCGGGAACTGCCCGAGAGGTGGGTCAGTCCAACCCGTCAGTCTTATCCGATCCCACGCATCCGAAGATGCCACTCGTATCCGAAGATACCACGCATCCGAAGATGCCACACGGTACAACATACTCCATGCTACTTGCACGATACAATGTACTCCGTGGACCCATATCATATCTCCATACTCATGCCCTGTCTCAAAACGCACGTGCGAGCCTATTTAATCGGTGTGACACACAGTCTACCCGACGCTCCAAGCACGACTCATCGTATGTTCTCAGAAAACCAGTGCGAGAAATGCTCCAGCACTCTCATAAAAATCAAGTAAAACTAGTGCGAGCTAAGCTCTAGCACTCTGTACACATTTCATGTGAAAATATGGTGCGAGTTAGACTCCAGCACCATATTATGAAAATTATATAAAAATCTGGTGCGAGTTAGACTTCAGCACCGTGTCACGAAAATCATATAAAAATCTGGTGCGAGTTAGACTCCAGCACCAATACATGTAAAACTCTAGTGCGAGCTCTCGCTCCAGCACTAAGGTATGCATCACACAAATCAAAACTCATGCGAGCTAAGCTCTAGCACGTCACATTTTCATAAAATCACGTAGGCAGCTACATTTCTCAAATCATTTTCAGAGAAAATCAACATCTGTTGAAATTATGCAATGCTGTGCATTTTTATTTAAACGTTAGCCAGCCTACTCATGTATGTGTTTAAACACCTCAAGAAACGAGCAGGAATCTCTTGTCCTTGCTCCTACATTTTTGCTAAAGTTGAAAATTTTACCCTTAACAAGGGTATTTTGGTAATTTGCCCATTCAGGGCACTAAAAATTTTATCTGAAATCTAGACTCTTCAGACCATTTAAAAGACTGTAAATGGCGTCGAAATTTCGTAAAGCTACCTCTAGCAGTTCATAAAATTTCCTTACCTTGAATCACGTGCGAGCTTATCCCGTTTCACCCGTACCAGGTCTTTCAGTCCAGTTTGCTCCAAACCAAGTCTACAGAGCAGCATATAACCACATATTTGGGTTAATTCAATTATACTTATCAGTATTTCACTTATACTGATCGAATCTAAAACACAGGGCCCGTTTTACTTTATTAAGCCTGATTGCGTCGTAATGGGCCTCGACCCATTTTCAGCTCGATTCCATTTATTTAATCCCTTCATCGGGCCTATTGGGCTCTCAATACCCATTGGGCTTCGTTCCAAACTCTTTGGATAGCCCGTATATCATTTACGACAGTTTACTTAAAATTCCAATATTATCTACTAAATGCGGAATTAAATCCGTAATGCGTAAAAATACATTTCTAATATGTAAATAATTATATAAATTGTCGTAAATGTGCTTTACTTACTAGAGATCATGCGATAGTGAGTAAATCGAAGTTCAATCGGTTCACGTTCAGAATTTATCGTCGAACTGCACAATTTATATTTAATTCCGGGTTATTTTTCCGATCGAATATAATTTAAATAAATTTTTTGAAAATTAAATCGATCACTTTTGACCGCTTACCGACTTACTCGAAGTCCGGTGTATCTTCAAAAATTCTTTCCCTTTTTCCTTTTTTCTCTTTTTCTCCCTTTCTCCTCTCTTTCTTGGCTGAACCGGTTCAGTCCGGTTCAACCTGGTTCAGACCACCGGTTCAGTTCGGTTTGGCCAGTTCGGTGCCTCGCTAGCCAGTTCTCTATCGGTTTTCATCGCCAGCAGCTCTGCTGGGTTGTCTGATTCTCGAATCTGGCCTCGTTTTCGTCCAAGGCTACAGGAAAGTGGCCGGTCCGGCTGTTCTCCCTCGGCCATTGGTACCCATTTCCTTTTCTGCCGTTTTCGGCGCCGTCCGTCGATTTCAACGGTTGTTGTAAGACCCGATTTTATCGTAAGAGCAAAAGGGAATGAATAAAAATTTTCGAGTGAATTTAAAAATGCAAAAGGACTGAAATGGTATTCCTGAACACGTGTAGAATAAAACGGTCAAAAGACCAAAATTCGGTATAAATTCGACAAGAAAATTTAATTAAAAATAGGGGATTGAGAAATCTTGATCAATAACGAAGAAATAATTAAATTTCGAGTTAAATTGATCAAGATATGAATTTATTGGAATAAACCGAAATTTTCACTTTGAAAAATAATCCCGAAAATAATAAAAAATATACCAAAAAGGTAAAATCAGATTGAGAAATTCATTTACAGATTAAAAAAATAAAATAGTATTTTTTTAGATATTAAAAAAATAATATTAAAATAAATAATAAAATAAATAAATAAATAAATTAATTAAAAAAGAAAAAAGAAATTAGAATTCGTGAAACGCGAAAACTGAACGAAAACGGAGCTGAGCTTCCCTTCTCCTTCACCGATGATCGGAGGCCGACGACCAGCCTAGAGGAGCGGCTGACGAGGAGGTAGCCCAACCGAGCCATTCACCGGCACCAACAAGAGGTGAACGGCGGCGAATGGTGAGGAAATCGAGAGAGAAATCGAGAGAGAGAACCGAGGGAGTTTCCCGGCAACCGACGCCGATTCGGGCCCGGCCACCACCACTCGAAGGTAGCCCACGCCAAGGCCGACCGATTAGCGGTTGAATCGGCCAGTAGGGCGGCGGCTAGCGTCGAAAACGGCGAGGAAAAGAAACGGTACCGCCAGCGGAGGAGAGAAGAGTCGAACCGGCCACTTTTCGGCGGCCTTGAACGAAACCAACCCCAAATTCGTGCATCGGACGGCCCAACGGAGCCACTGGTGGCGAAAACCGACAGAGAACCGATCGACAAAGCACTGAACCGACCGAACCGGTGGTCTGAACCGGGTTGAACCGAACTGGACCGAACCAGTTCAGCCAAAAAAAGGAAAAAGGAAGAAAAAGGGAAAAAGAAAAAGAGGAAAAATTGAAAAACATTTCAGTGATGCAATCGAGCTACGGGTAAATCGGTAAGCGGTCGAGTTGACCGATTTAAATTTTGAAACATTTAATTTGATTAATATCCGACTGGAAATTTACCTGAAAAAAAATATTTAAATGTGTAGCTCGACAATTGACATCAACCGAGAGCTCAAGACAACCTCGATTTGTGTACGGTCATGAAATCTCGAGTAAGTAACCCTTATTTACGATAATTTTGCATCGTTATACGTGATTGATATTTATCGCATAAATTACGGATTTAATTTTCGCATGAAATGAATTAAATTTTGAAAATTGAGATAAATTGTCGTAAATATTTAATTGATGTATCCAAGGTTTAGAACGAGGTCCAATAAATACTGATGGGCGTAATGAGCCCAATAGGCCTCGATAAAGTGTGATAAACGGGGTTAAGGCCGATTAAGGTCCATTATGGTACAATCGGCCCAATATGGGTAAATGGGCCCAATGATTTAAATTAAGCCCAGAAAATATGAAATACAGTTAATTGTATTGTATTTGACCTGATGAATATGTATCTGTAGTTTCGGAGATTGGATTTGGAGCAAATCGGACTGCGTGACGAGTCATCAGTGAAAAGGTCAGACTGTACAGAAAATGAGGTAAGGGAATTGTGTGAGTAGCTAGAGGTAGCTACGCGTATTTTAATAGCTTTTCTGTACACTGAATATGTATGTATACATTGATGTTGTATAAAGGTCCTAAAAATGGTTTAATGATTTTAAGGACTCGATATAGGAAAAGTCTATTTTACCGCTATTGAGGGAAGTTCACCTAAGGATGGTGAAAGCATGACATGCATGAAATGCATGATTTAAGAAAATTTTTGATTTAAGGGATTTTATTAGTTTTAATCAAAGCAAATCGGTAGATTGGCCAGTAATTGTATAAATTTCACAAGATAGCACTACGTAGGTGTTATTCATATTTAAATGAAATTTCTTTGGAAAACGGGTCAACTATCAAGTTTATATTGAAACAGATAGTGCTGGCATATAGTTCGCACTATATCTGAGTTTGTGAGTGTGCATAAAATGTGCTTGAGTGTTTGCTCGCACCGATTTGTGTGACATCATATGCATGAAATATGTTAGAGCGGTTGCTCGCACTGATTTTATTCTTGTGGAATGCATGAGAAGTGCTGGAGCCTAGCTCGCACTCTGTTTTGACATGTTTTGACTGAATATGCATAAAATGGTACTGGAGCGATTGCTCGCACTAGTTTTATGATTTGACATGCATGAGAGATGCTAGAGCTTAGCTCGCATCCTGTTGTTATATGATTCTGCATAAAAGCCATGCTGGAGTGTAACTCGCACGAGATTTGATGTACTTATGCATAAAGCCGTACTGGAGCGTTGCTTGTACGAAGTTTTGATTTACTTGAGCATTCACTCGTGCTGGAGCGTTGCTCGCACGAAGTTTTATATGGTTTTATAACTCACTTTAAAGCCATGCTGGAGTGTAACTCGCACGAGATTTGATTTACTTGAGCATTCTTTTGTGCTGGAGCGTTGCTCGCACAAAGTTTTATATGGTTTTATAATTCATTTTAAAGTCATACTGGAGTTTTTCTCCTACGAGGTTTTCATTGAGTTTTTTTTATATATATCCGTACTAGAGCATTGCTCGTACGTAGATTTTACTTGAATTTATAATCAGTTTAAGTCGTACTGGAGCGTTGCTCATACGTAGATTTTACTGATTTTTATGAAACCGTGCTAGAGATTCGCTCGCACGAAGTTTTCTGATATCATGAATATGCATGGAGTCGTGCTAGAGCTTTGCTCACACAGGGATTTATATGACATGCATATAGCCGTGTTGGAGCCTCTTGTAGACTGTGTGTCACAGTGAGATGATATGCTCACACGTGCATACTGAGACAGAGATGATATGGGTGGATAAGACCTATTACAGGCACACCTGATTGAGCTTGGGTTCAAGAAGTACGTTGTACCGTGTATGTCACGCGGAGTACGCTGTACCGTGGGGATTGTTGGAGTGGAGTGGCATTAGCCGCGAGGCAGTAAGCCTTGCCCTCGCAATCCTGGTGTTATGCTGTTCTGGCGGGTAGGATGACCCACCTCCCATTTCAGGTGTGATACCCCACACACTAGGTACCGTGTTGCTAAGGATCACTAGGATATGGCTATAGTCCTCGATGTTACTGATATAATCACCCGCTTGTCTCACATGATATAACTATTGGTCGATAGACCAGGGTAGACCCGAGAGAGGGGTCAGGCCCTTGGTTTTATGATTGTATGATATATGACCTTGAAAGAATGGTGGTTTTATAACCGAAGTTTTATAATGAATTTTAATGAATTGTTTTACGAGACGATTAACCCGGAAGGGTTAGTTTATACTTCAGTTTTAATAAAATGATTTAAATGCAGTAGCATGATGATGTTTTCCATGCTTTCATTTCAAATTCATTATTTGTCTTACATGACATGAAAGAATGCAAGATCTGGATTTACTTCATGCTCATTATGATTTAATGATGTCACATAAAATGCCTTTGATGCATGAATTACATGATTTCTATATGCACAAATAGTTTTGATAAACTAAGTCATTGATGTTTGCATGACTTTGTGCTTGATGATTTTAATGAAAAGAAATGGATTTTAAGGGCATGGCAGTATGAGCATGTAAATAGTGGAGCTATCTACTTACTTGCATAATTGCCTTACTGAGCGTGTGGTTTGCTCACCCCCCTTATTTTCTCATCTTTTCAGAGCACTTACAGAAATTAGTAAGCGGCTGAGGACTTGCATGCTTGGTATCCGCTGCTTCCCATCGAGAGTCAGGTATACACATTTGTATAGTTTTGTATCTGAACATGTAATGTACAGTACTGTAAAAAGGATATGATGTCGGGGATGTAGAGTTATAAATACCATTGTGTATGTATTTAATTAAAGTCAAAAGCTAGTAAACTCTGATATGTGAATGTGATTATGGAAATGGAATGGTAAATAGGTGAGAGGTGACTAACACCGAATCATAGCCCAACTGTTTGTAGGATGGTCACGATGAGATAAATGTAAAAATTAAATAATAAATGAAAAAACGAAAAATTTACTTTGATTTTTAGGTAATTTGGGTCGTGACAGTTGTGGCCACCACCAATCACGTCGCCTGCACCTGGGGAATCGCCAGCTAGCATCGGTTGGGGCTAGATCACCGACGAATGGTCGGATTTCTCTTTTCCTCCCCCCGTCGATTTTCTCTCATTTTCTCCCTCTATCGGTCGTCATTCATCGCCGTTCATCGACTTGTTGGTGCCGACGGGCTCGGGTGACTCGGCTGGTCATCTCTTCGGTGGCATCCGGTGGTGAGGCCACGGGGCTGGGTTCCTCGTGTTTCACTTTCCGTTTAAAGAATCGCGTCTCGCGATTCTGTTTCAATTCCTTTTTTTAAATTAATTTATTTTTATTTATTATTTATTTTTATTATTATTATATTCAATTAAATATTATTATTTGGAAAAAATATCTAAAAATATTTATATTTTATTCATTTGACACATAAATGAATTTATCGATATTATTTCGACTTTTCGGTATATTTTTCGATTATTTTCGGGATTATTTTTCGAAGTGAAAATTTCGGTTTATTTAAATAAATTCTTATCTTGATCAATGTAACGCGAAATTTAATTATTTCTTCGTTATTGATCAAGATTCTCAAATCCATATTTTTTAATTAAATTTTCTTATCGAAATTATACCGAATTTTGATCTTTTGACCGTTTTACCATTGTACGTGTTCGGGATTAATTTAACTCGACTTCCTTTCACGAACACTAACTCATTTCGCATTTTAAATCCTTATTTCCAGTCCGAATCCCATTCGTTTAAATTTGTGACCATCTTCATCCCTCATAAAAATTTACGATTTAATTTCGGGTCTTACATGCTTGCTTAGTTGGGGATTGACAAAATGTTCACTATCACAGATGCAATTGCAAATGGTGTTGCTATTGGATATTTAAAGAAAAAATTTGGGAATCGAGGGGGTTGCAATTTAAATGGTCAATACATTCATATGAGATGCGGGGCACATATAGTGAATTTAATTGTAATTAAGGGGTTGAAAGAAATGAATCAATTTGTTGCTCGTGTTAGGGGTGCAGTGAGATATGTGAGGCAATTTCCATCTAAATTACTAAAATTCAAAGAGTGTGATGAGATTGAAAATATAGATAGCATCTAGAAATTGAGACAAGTTTTGAGGAATTCATGTAAAAGAATTTGTATAACCACAGACACATGGACATATTTGCAAAGAGTTAATTATTTATGTTTTATGGCTCGCATTATTGATAACGATTGGAAATTGAACAAAAAAAAATCTAAAACTATTATCTAATTTCTAGTTATAAAGGTCAGGCCATAGGCAACCTCATTGAGAAATGCTTGCTTAGTTGGGGATTAACAAAATGTTCACTATCACAGATGCAATTGCAAATGATGTTGCTATTGGATATTTGAAGAAAAAATTTGGGAATCAAGGGTGTTGTATTTTCAATGGTCAATACATTCATATGTGATGCGGGGCTCATATAGTGAATTTAATTGTAACTAAGGGGTTGAAAGAAATGAATCAATCTGTTGCTCGTGTTAGGGGTGCACTGAGGTATGTGAGGCAATTTCCATCTAGATTACTAAAATTCAAAGAGTGTGCTGAGATTGAAAATATAGATAGCATCAAGAAATTGAGACAAGTTTTGAGGAATTCATGTAAAAGAATTTGTATAACCACAAACACATGGACATATTTGCAAAGAGTTAATTATTTGTGTTTTATAGCTCACTTTATTGATAACGATTGGAAATTGAACAAAAAAAATCTTACTTTTGTCCAATTCGGGTTATAAAGGTAAGGCCATAGATAAGCTCATTGAGAAATGCTTGCTTAGTTGGGGATTGACAAAATGTTCACTATCACAGATGCAATTGCAAATGATATTGCTATTGGATATTTGAAGAAACAATTTGGGAATCGAGGGGGTTGCATTTTAAATGGTCAATACATTCATATGAGATGCAGGGCACATATAGTGAATTTAATTGTAACTAAGGGGTTGAAAGAAATGAATCAATTTGTTGCTCGTGTTAGGGGTGCAGTGAGATATTTGAGGTAATTTCCATCTAGATTACTAAAATTCAAAGAGTGTGCTGAGGTTGAAAATATAGATAGCATCTAGAAATTGAGACAAGTTTTGAGGAATTCATGTAAAAGAATTTGTATAACCACAGACACATGGACATATTTGCAAAGAGTTAATTATTTGTGTTTTATGGCTCAGTTTATTGATAACGATTGGAAATTGAACAAAAAAAAATCTGAAACTTTTATCCAATTTCTAGTTATAAAGGTAAGGCCATAGGTAACCTCATTGAGAAATGCTTGCTTAGTTGGGGATTAACAAAATGTTCACTATTATAGATGCAATTGCAAATGATGTTGCTATTGGATATTTGAAGAAAAAATTTGGGAATCGAGGGTGTTGTATTTTAAATGGTCAATACATTCATATGTGATGCGGGGCTCATGTAGTGAATTTAATTGTAACTAAGGGGTTGAAAGAAATGAATCAATCTGTTGCTCGTGTTAGGGGTGCACAGAGGTATGTGAGGTAATTTCCATCTAGATTACTAAAATTCAAAGAGTGTGCTGAGATTGAAAATATAGATTGCATGAAGAAATTGAGACAAGTTTTGAGGAATTCATGTAAAAGAATTTGTATAACCACAGACACATGGACATATTTGCAAAGAGTTAATTATTTATGTTTTATGGCTCACTTTATTGATAATGATTGGAAATTGGACAAAAAAAAATCTTAAACTTTTGTCCAATTTCTAGTTATAAAGGTAAGGCCATAGATAAGCTCATTGAGAAATGCTTGCATAGTTGGGGATTGACAAAATGTTCACTATCACAGATGCAATTGCTAATGATATTGCTATTGGATATATGAAGAAACAATTTGGGAATCGAGGGGGTTGCATTTTAAATGGTCAATACATTCATATGAGGTGCGGGGCACATATAGTGAATTTAATAGTAACTAAGGGGTTGAAAGAAATGAATCAATTTGTTGCTCGTGTTAGGGGTGCAGTGAGATATGTGAGGCAATTTCCATCTAGATTACTAAAATTCAAAGAGTGTGCAGAGATTGAAAATATAGATAGCATCTAGAAATGGAGTCAAGTTTTGAGGAATTCATGTAAAAGAATTTGTATAACCAAAGACACATGGACATATTTGCAAAGAGTTAATTATTTGTGTTTTATGGCTCACTTTATTGATAACGATTGGAAATTGAACAAAAACAAATCTTAAACTTTTGTCAAATTTCTAGTTATAAAGGTAAGGCCATAGGTAAGCTAATTGAGAAATGCTTGCTTAGTTGGTGATTGACAAAATGTTCACTATCACAGATGCAATTGCAAATGATGTTGCTATTGGATATTTGAAGAAAAAATTTGGGAATCGAGGGGGTTGCATTTTAAATGGCTAATACATTCATGTGAGATGCGAGGCACATATAGTGAATTTTATTGTAACTAAGGGGTTAAAAGAAATGAATCAATATGTTGCTAGTGTTAGGGGTGTAGTGAGATATGTGAGGCAATTTCCATCTAGATTTCTAAAATTCAAAGAGTGTGCTGAGATTGAAAATGTAGATAGCATCTAGAATTTGAGATAAGTTTTGAGGAATTCATGTAAAAGAATTTGTATAATGTAAGACCCGAATTTATTTAAAATACGAAATGAATGAGTATTTGTGAAGGGAAGTCGGGTTAAAATAATCCCGAACACGTGTAAGGGCAAAATGGTCAAAAGACCGAAAGTCGGTATAAATTCGATGAGAAGAATTTATTAAAAATAATGGATTGAGAAATCTTGGTCAATAAAGGTGAAATAAATTTATTTCGGGTTAAATTGATCAAGATATGAATTTATGGGAATTAATCGGGATTTTTAGGGTTTAGGGTTAATAATCCTGAAAATAATCGAAAAATATACCGGAAGTCATTCGGGACAATATCCCGAAAATACGGAAAAATTATACCCGAAAAAGGGTTAAAATATAACAAATAAATTAAATAAAATTAAATTAATTAATTTAGAATAAAATAATAATTTTAGAAGATATTTTGGGTATTTAGAATATTTTAATGAATAGTATGATAATAAAATATAAAAATAAATAAATAATAAAAATATATATATATATAAATAAATTAAGAAATTAAAAAAAATCGAAAACAGAAACGCAGAATCGCGAAAATCGCGATTCTGCCAAAACGAAGCCGACGACCGGATGGACGGCACCGGCGGCCCAGGCGAAGGAAGCCCGACGAGGGCTGAGCCACCACCGGCCCCATGAGGCCCGAACGGCAGCGATAGGCGGTGAACGGAGCAAAAATCGAAACCGAGAGGGGGAGAGAGATTTTCGGCGATTGGAGCCGATTCAGGCCCGATCGACCACCACCGAACGTTCCCCAAGCGCCGGTGAGCTTATTGGTGGCGGCCACGACCGGCGAAGCTGTCGAAAAACGCCGAAAACGGCGGAAAGAGAAATGGGTACCGACGGCGAAGAGGAGAACAGCCGGACCTGTGACTTTCCGGCGGCCTTGGACGAAGCCGAGACCAGATTCGAGCTGCGGACGACCCAACGGAGCTGCTGACGGTGGAAGCCGGCGGAGAACCGACCGGCAAGGCCTTGAACCGGTGGTGAACCGGTTGAATCGGAGTGAACCGGCGGTCTGAACCGGTCCGAACCGGACTGAACCGGTTCAGCCAAAAAGAGAGGAAAAAAGGAAGAAAAGGGGAAAAAGAAAAAGAGAAAAAATTGGAGAAAATTTCAGTGATGCAATCGAGCTTCGGGTAAGTCGATAAGCGGTCGAATTGACCGATTTAAATTTTGGAATATTTTATTTAATTATTATTCGACTGGAAATTTACCCGAAAATTCATGAAATTGTGTAGCTCGACGATTGGCATCCAACGAGAGCTCGAGATAGCCTCGATTTACGTACTAGCATGGAATCTCGGGTAAGTGACCCTTATTTACGATAATTTACATCGTTATGCGTGATATCAATTTAAATTCCGCATAAATTGAATTAAATTATGGAAATTTAGATAAATTGTCGTAAATAATAAATTTAGCAATTCGAGAGCCAGAACGAGGCCCAATAAATGGTTGGTGAGCCCAATAGACCTCGATAAAGTGAAAATTAAGTGGAAAACGGGCTTAAGGCCGATTAAGGCCCATTAAGGTGCAATCGGGCCCAATAGGGGTAAACGGGCCCAATGATTTAAATTAAGCCCAGAAAATAGGAAATACAATTAAGTTGTACAATATCTGACCTGAGGAATATTGATACGCAATTCCGGGCATTTGATGGGGGAGCAGATCGAACTGCGCGACGTGACATCAATGGAAATGTCAGACTCTACAGAAAAATAAGGTAAGGGAATTCTGCGGACTGCTAAAGGTAAACTATACAAAATTTCAAGTTCATATGCAGTCTTTAAAAATTACCTGAAAGGTCTAGAGGTCAAATAATAATTTTAGTGCCCCGAATGGGCAAATTACCAAAATACCCTTGTTAAGGGTAAAATTTACAAATTTAGAAAAAATTGGGAGGAGCAAGAACAAGAGGTTTCTGCTCGTTCTGGAGACATTTTAATGCATGCATGAGTAGGTTGGCTAATCTTGAAAGAAAATGCACAGCATTGCATACTTTCAACGATGAAATTGTTTTGAAAACTGTTTTGAAGAAACAGAGCCGCCTACGTGTTTTTATTGACATGTGACGTGCTAGAGCTCAGCTCGTACGATGTTTGATTTGTGTGATGCATGCATTAGTGCTGGAGCGAGAGCTCGCACTAGAGTTTTTCATGCATAGGTGCTAGAGTATAACTCGCACCAAATTTTACATGATTTTCGTGACAGGGTGCTGGAGTTTAACTCGCACCAGATTTTATAAGATTTTCATGTGATTCATATATAGAGTGCTAGAGCCTAGCTCGTACTAGTTTTACTGGATTTGTGGAGTAGCGCTGTCTGCCCTTGGAGTCAGCCAAAAGGCCCAACAGGCTCAAAAGACCTCTTAAGTAGGGTGAGAGTGAGGGATGAGGTTGGCGGCCTTGTGGGGATGTAAAGCGAGCTCTGACAGTTTTACTTGATTTGATGAGAGTGCTGAGCATCGCTCGCACTGATTTTTATGAGAACATGCGATGAACCGTGCTTGGAGCATCGGGTAGACTGTGTGTCACCGATTAAATAGGCTCGTAAGTGCGTTTTGAGACATGGCATGAGTATTGAGTTATGATATAAGAAACAAAACCTCTCTGTGGGAAGCAGGCCATTTGGGCTAGAGTACCTAGAGTGATATGGGTCCATGGAGTACGATGTACCGTGCAAGTAGCATGGAGTACGGTGTACCGTGTGGTATCTTCAGATACGGTATCTTTGTGATACGGGGTATCTTCGGATGCATGGGATCGGATAAGACTGACGGGTTGGATTGACCCACATCCCGGGCGATTCTCGATTAGGGTGAGACCTCGCACACTAGGATCCGTGTAGCTAGAGGGACTCACGAGGACACACATGGCCATAGTCCTGGTTATTGCCGATATACAGATGTTGCCTAGTCTCGCATGTCGACGATTTTGATGAGATCAAACTGGGTTTTAAACTAAATTTGCATGATGGTATTTCCATGCTTTTCAAACCCATGTGTGAATGTAAATCGATTTTTATGGTTTTGTGTGAGTCAGGATCACCCGAAGGAGGGGTTGAGTCCTGACTTTATTGTGAAAATTTTAATTGAGAAAGAAATGATTTGAAATAATTGCATGTTGAATTTTTCGTGCAAACTTGATTTACATAACATCATAACTCATATCATCTGTTTTAAAATGTGTGGAGAAAGGGTGGTTTATGCATGGCACTACGTTCATGTAGGTAGTATGGTTACCTACTTGTTCGTAGGATTGCCTTACTGAGCTTGATGTGCTCACCCCTTTCATTTTCTCCCACAGATAATCTCCAGTAGATGTTGAGGTGACTCGGTACTGCATTCTGGATATCCGTTGCTACCCATCATTTAAGGTATATACATTTGTACATATTGTATCTAAATGAGCATAGCACAGTAACATGTTTGTAAGTGACTTTAGGGGATGTATAAATATTGTAAACAATTATAAATGACTGGAGAAGAAATAAGTTAGATGGTAATTGAATGGTGGGACTGGCATTGACGCACAGCCTAATTAGTAGTGGAGTGTGGTCACGATTCGAGGACAGGTAAGAATTTAAGTAAATAAACAAAACGCAAAAAATTAACTCTGATTTTGGGTAGTTTTGGGTCGTGACATATAAAGGTGGTATCAGAGTGCAATTGGCCCGATATGTGTCAGTGTCAGTAATTAGGAAATTACATCCCCGTGTTACTGTGCTTGGTTAGATACAATAGTGTATATCGAGATGGGCTTTAACTAAGAAATGGTTGAAAATGCAAGAATGCCTAATATGAGTCGCGTTAGATGAGATAGTGCACGAGGCAGAGGTCGTAGAGGTAGACCTGAGTCTGCTAAGTCGTGCTGAGTTAACCTATGAGAATCAGTATGAGATTGAAATGGAGGCTAATGTTAAGCATGCCCCACTGAGTCCGACAGAGAGATCGGACAATATTGAGACACGCTTCGCGAGGTTGGAGCGGAGTGTGGAGATTATTGTGAGGAGCTAATTGCTCTGATTATGTATGAGATATGAGGGCGTAGCGGAGCATTGGTGGAGATCCGCTCGACCCATCTTAAGTGTTAAACATCCAGAGCTAACGTGAGAAATGTTTATGGATGTATTCCGGTGATAGGATATCCCGGACATGATTTAAAGGAAATTATAAATAAAATTCCTTACTCTGACCCAAAGGAATTGATTTATTGATGAGTATGCTTATGAGTATGAAACTCAGTTATATTCTTGGGCAGATATTATCTCGACATTATGAACAGTGACAGTCGAGATGTCTAAAAGTTTATGGAAGGGCTTAGATTGTCGATTAGAGTCCGATTGGCCCATGAGATATTACCTATGTCGAGGCAGTGCGCAGATTTACAGTTGGGTAAATAAGAACATGAATTGCACGCCTCTGAGATCGAGAAAGGTAGTGAGGGCCGAAATAGAGATAGAAAAGAGAATCGAGAAATGACAAAGATGTTAAAAATGGGAAAATGGTAAAAGATTTAATTTGACGAGTCATGGAGTAAGATAATTGGTAATGCCCCAGTGCGTCCAATTTTGGCACTCTTGAGGGGCATTGTGATTGGAGGACCCCGACCTGCTACGAAGCAGTGTAGCAGTGTCAGCACTGTAAGCAGTGTGAGATGTGCGGTGGATACCACAGAAGGAGGGTCTATACCTGCATTGTATTGATGAAAATGGCCGTTAAGTGTGGTAAGACGGACCATTGATTTTGATTGCACAGAGTTGGGCGAGATCTCCCCACAGAAAAGTAAAGAGACAGAGAAAAAAAAAACTTCATTGGTATAGTTGCAACGAAAAGAGAGGCCATAGCCGAAAAGAAAAAAAGGAAGTAGGCTGTTATACGAAGGCGAGAGGATGTCTTGGACCAGGACACTATTGATGTTTCATGGATGTGGTGTAAGATACCACACTTGTTATGAATAATGAAGTACATATGTTCATTGATCCTGGTGCCACACATTTATTCATACCGCCTTCATTCGCATATAAGTGAGTAAAAGGCATGAATGCCTACATCATTGGGCACAATACCGATAAATGAGTACCCCAATAGAGGAGGATTAAATTAACAGAAAATGGACATAGAGATTCTAAGTTGAAAACAGGGGTGAAAACATCACTGAAAAGTATACGGTAAGTGTTGACAAGTGATAAAAAGGGGTGCAACAGTTGAAATTAAAGGAGTAAAGGATTGTACTCACGGAATGAATAATGAAAGAGTTTTGTCATGAGGGATATACGAAAGGAGATAATCTTTAAGATATGTTGATCCTAAATACAAGATGTATTGGAGTAAGAGTGCGTATGCGAAGTCATTAGGATTAAAGCAATTAGTAGTGAATATAAATTGTGACCACATGGACTGGTATATAAAGTAAATGTGGTTAAGTCTGAAGGTTAATAAAGGTATTTCAAAATACCTCCCCACCTGAAGACTTGACATCATCTAAAAGTATATATATATAACCTATAACGTGAAATCGATCGTCGTAATAAATACCTTTAGTATTAGGATACCTTTACTAAGACAATAAGAATATTAAAATTCGACAAATCATAAAGGTTAACATAATAAAATTTAATAAGAGCCGTTAAGGTAAGGAAAGGAAGTGACGCAAGTTAGTACCTGAAAACGTAAGCGATTTTGAAGGATCTTATACGCTTATGCGTGGATAAGTCAAGGATTAGACCGATTTGTAATCATCATTACCGGATATGTAGGGTGTAGTTAAAGTCTAGGGCAATTGTAAGCAATAATTGAAAAGGGCTTTTACAAATGGGCTGTTGCGAGTTCTCAATATGGTTTACTTGGTTGACACGTTTAACTAAGAAAACGTGGTCTTTAAATGAGATGATAAATAAGATGATAGATGTGACATGAATTTCAGTGTAGTGAAGTATGAACTGACCACCGTGATTAATTTCACCATACCCAACAGCTCAAGAGTTTCTCAGTGAGTATGGATACCTCAAAATTATGAAGGAGCTGTGTATTGATGTATAATGGGAAGATAGTCAATTATGGAGTCAGACAACTCCTTGATCATGAAATAAACTATCTGACCATGATTTAAAGTTGGCAACAGTATTTGTACCGAAAATATGGTACTACTAGGTACACGATGAGGAATTTTGGATATGCACTGATGATAAAGCCTCGAGTATCTATTTTTCACAGAAAGAGACGAATATGAGAATACATAGTGGGTTAGAGCTTCTGAGAGATTTTGATTGTGAAAATTGTACCACCCAGGAAGGGCTAATGTGATGGCTGATGCTTTGAGTAGAAAGAGCCTTGGGATGGTACCACATATGATGGTCAGGGAGCGTGAGCTGCTTGAGCAGTTGTGAGCCTCAGTATTGATGTGATACCTTCTGATGATGACAGTGATTGTGTGACAGCTAGCCTGAGACTAGAATCGGATGAGAGTGCCTGGATTTGACAGGCTTAGCGTGATGATCGGCATGATGTCGATAGTTTGGGTCAGATTCAGAAGGGTACACTGACAGAGTTCACAGAGTGTGACGATGATTTACAGAGAGGTTCAGAGACAGTATAAGTGCTCCCCAGGACCACAGTTGATGAGATAGTAATATTATCAAAAGCTCACTCTTCGGGATATACAGTGCATACGGAAGGTAATAAAAATATATTGAAATCTCTGAAAAGGGGTATTGGTGGTCAGATGTGAAAGAGATATGGTAGAGATTGTGGAAAAGTGCCTAGTATGTCAATAGAATAAGGTGGAATATTAAAAGTTTGCAGGGTTATTGCAGCCTCTACCTATATCGACACGGCACGAAAAATGAGAGCAAGTCTCCATGAATGTCGTAATGGGTTACAGAGAACCCAGGTGAATTATGAGGCTATTTAGAGGATAGTCGATAAAGTGACTAAGTCTACCCACCTTCTGGATATGAAATCCCCAAATACTCAGAGTGTATATGAGGATTTATGTTTAAGGAAGATTGTGGAACATTAAGTAGCGTTCCAGTGAGCATGGTATCATATAGGGATTCCCGCTTCACTTCACATTTTGGGGAATATTTTTTTAGGAAGCTATGGGAACCCGACTGAGTATTAGCACAGCTTACCGTCCTCAGACAAATGGTCAGTCAAAGAGGATTGTACAAGTTCTGGAGGATATGATGAGAGTGTGTGCATTGATTTTATAAGCTCCTGGAATGATCAGTGGTTACAAATTGAATTCGTCAATAGTGACAATTGTCACTTGAGTATCGGGATAACAAGATATGAGGCAGTGTATGGCTGTAGGGGTTGTTCCCCAAATTGGATAAGAAAAAGTGGGTGACAGATAGAATTATTTTCGACATTGGATAATAAGTCTCTGAGGATGTTTAATTAAGGATGAGAGATTAAGAACACCTCAGAGCAGATAAAAAAGTATTGGAATTCACCGAGGGTGAATTAGTATGGTTGAAATGTTTCTTGTCCTAAGAGAATAAGGACATAGCGAACTTTTGGAAGAAGGTAAATTGAGTTTCGCTGGATTGAATCTTTTGAGAGATTGGACAAGTGGAAGATAAGACCTGTAGGTTGGCGTTATCACTTAAATTAACAGGCACCCACAATGTGTCTCAGCTTTTGATGCTTCTGCAATACGATCCAGATCCAGCATAGGTGATCGAATATGAACTCCAAAAGTTCAGTTTAATGAAAATATAAGTATATTGAAGAAGTTGATTCGAGCATTAAACAGGAAAGAGAAAGTATTGAGGTTTAAGACGATCTCCCTAATTAAAGTCCTTTGGTAGTAATACACTCCGGAGAAAGTCACATGAGAATTAAAAAGTATGATACGATTGATGTACCCGGAGTAGTCTATGGACTCATATGAATTGGTTCTAATTTGGAGGACCAAATTCCTTAAGTGGGGAAGAGTTGTAAGACCTGAATTTATTTAAAATACGAAATGAATGAGTATTTGTGAAGGGAAGTCGGGTTAAATTAATCCCGAACACATGTAAGGGTAAAATGGTCAAAAGATCGAAAGTCGGTATAAATTCGATGAGAAGAATTTATTAAAAATAATGGATTGAGAAATCTTGGTCAATAAAGGTGAAATAAATTTATTTCGGGTTAAATTGATCAAGATATGAATTTATGAAAATTAATCGGAATTTTTAGTTCGAAAAAATAATCCCGAAAATAATCAAAAAATATACCGGAAGTCATTCGGGACAATATCCCGAAAATACAAAAAAATTATACCCGAAAAAGGGTTAAAATATAACAAATAAATTAAATTAAATTAAATTAATTAATTTAGAATAAAATAATAATTTTAGAAGATATTTTGGGTATTTAGAATATTTTAATGAATAGTGTGATAATAAAATATAAAAATAAATAAATAAAAAATATATATATATAAAAATAAATTAAGAAATTAAAAAAAAAATCGAAAACCGAAACGCAGAATCGCGAAAATCGCGATTCTACCAAAACGAAGCCGACGACCGGATGGACGGCACCGACGGCCCAGGCAAAGGAAGCCCGACGAGGGTTGAGCCACCACCGGCCCCATGAGGCCCGAACGACAGCGATAGGCGGTGAACGGAACAAAAACCGAAACCGAGAGGGGGAGAGAGATTTTCGGCGATTGGCGCCGATTCAGGCCCGATCGACCACCACCGAACGTTCCCCAAGCGCCGGTGAGCTTATTGGTGGCGGCCACGACCGGCGAAGCTGTCGAAAAACGTCGGAAACGGCGGAAAGAGGAATGGGTACCGACGGCGAAAAGGAAAACAGCCGGACCTGTGACTTTTCGACGGCCTTGGACGAAGCCGAGGCCAGATTCGAGCTGCGGACGACCCAACAGAGCTGCTGGCAGTGGAAGCCAGCGGAGAACCGACCGGCAAGGCCTTGAACCGGCGGTGAACCGGTTGAACCGGAGTGAACCGACGGTCTGAACCGATCCGAACGGGACTGAACCGGTTCAGCCAAAAAGAGAGGAAAAAAGGAAGAAAAAGGGAAAAAGAAAAAGAGAAAAAACTGGAGAAAATTTCAGTGATGCAATCGAGTTTCGGGTAAGTCGATAAGCGGTCGAATTGACCGATTTAAATTTTGGAATATTTTATTTAATTATTATTCGACTGGAAATTTACCCAAAAATTCATGAAATTGTGTAGCTCGACGATTGGCATCCAACGAGAGCTCGAGATAGCCTCGATTTACGTACTAGCATGGAATCTCGGGTAAGTGACCCTTATTTACGACAATTTACATCGTTATGCGTGATATCAATTTAAATTCCGCATAAATTGAATTAAATTATGGAAATTTAGATAAATTGTCGTAAATAATAAATTTAACAATTCGAGAGCTAGAACGAGGCCCAATAAATGGTTGGTGAGCCCAATGAGCCCAATAGACCTCAATAAAGTGAAAATTAAGTGGAAAACGGGCTTAAGGCCGATTAAGGCCCATTAAGGTGCAATCGGGCCCAATAGGGGTAAACGGGCCCAATGATTTAAATTAAGCCCAGAAAATAGGAAATACAATTAAGTTGTACAATATCTGACCTGAGGAATATTGATACGCAGTTCCGGGCATTTGATTGGGGAGCAGATCGAACTGCGTGACGTGACATCAATGGAAAGGTCAAACTCTACAGAAAAATAAGGTAAGGGAATTCTGCGGACTGCTAGAGGTAAACTATACGAAATTTCAAGTTCATATGCAGTCTTTAAAAATTACCTGAAGGGTCTAGAGGTCAAATAATAATTTTAGTGCCCCGAATGGGTAAATTACCAAAATACCCTTATTAAGGGTAAAATTTACAAATTTAGAAAAAATTGGGAGGAGTAAGAACAAGAGGTTTCTGCTCGTTCTGGAGACATTTTAATGCATGCATGAGTAGGCTGGCTAATCTTGAAAGAAAATGCACAGCATTGCATACTTTCAACGATAAAATTGTTTTGAAAACTGTTTTGAAGAAACAGAGCCGCCTACGTGTTTTTATTGACATGTGACATGCTAGAGCTCAGCTCGCACGATGTTTGATTTGTGTGATACATGCATTAGTGCTGGAGCGAGAGCTCGCACTAGAGTTTTACATGCATAGGTGCTAGAGTATAACTCGCACCAAATTTTACATGATTTTCGTGACAGGGTACTGGAGTTTAACTCGCATCAGATTTTATAAGATTTTCATGTGATTCATATATAGAGTGCTAGAGCCTAGCTTGAACTAGTTTTACTGGATTTATGGAGTAGCGCTATCTACCCTTGGAGTCAGCCAAAAGGCCCAACAGGCTCAAAAGACCTCTTAAGTGGGGTGAGAGTGAGGGATGAGGTTGGCGGCCTTGTGGGGATGTAAAGCGAGCTCTGACAGTTTTACTTGATTTGATGAGAGGGCTGAGCATCGCTCGCACTGATTTTTATGAGAACATGCGATGAACCGTGCTTGGAGCATCGGGTAGACTGTGTGTCACCGATTAAATAGGCTCGCATGTGCGTTTTGAGACATGGCATGAGTATTGAGTTATGATATAAGAAACAAAACCTCTCTGTGGGAAGCAGGCCATTTGGGCTGGAGTACCTAGAGTGATATGGGTCCATGGAGTACGATGTACCGTACAAGTAGCATGGAGTACGGTGTACCGTGTGGTATCTTCGGATACTGGGTATCTTCGGATACGGTATCTTTGTGATACGGGGTATCTTCGGATACGGCATCTTCGGATGCGTGGGATCGGATAAGACTGACGGGTTGGATTGACCCACCTCCCGGGCGGTTCCCGATCAGGGTGAGACCTCGCACACTAGGATCCGTGTAGCTAGAGGGACTCACGAGGACACATATGCCCATAGTCCTGGTTATTGCCGATATACAGATGTTGCCTAGTCTCGCATGTCGACGATTTTGATGAGATCAAACTGGGTTTTAAACTAAATTTGCATGATGGTATTTCCATGCTTTTCAAACCCATGTGTGAATGTAAATCGATTTTTATGGTTTTGTGTGAGTCAGGATCACCCGAAGGAGGGGTTGAGTCCTGACTTTATTGTGAAAATTTTAATTGAGAAAGAAATGATTTGAAATAATTGCATGTTGAATTTTTCGTGCAAACTTGATTTACATAACATCATAACTCATATCATCTGTTTTAAAATGTGTGGAGAAAGGGTGGTTTATGCATGGCACTACGTTCATGTAGGTAGTATGGTTACCTACTTGTTCGTAGGATTGCCTTACTGAGCTTGATGTGCTCACCCCTTTCATTTTCTCCCTCAGATAATCTCCAGTAGATGTTATGGCGACTCGGTACTGCATTCTGGATATCCGCTGCTACCCATCATTTAAGGTATATACATTTGTACATATTGTATCTAAATGAGCATAGCACAGTAACATGTTTGTAAGTGACTTTAGGGGATGTATAAATATTGTAAACAATTATAAATGACTGGAGAAGAAATAAGTTAGATGGTAATTGAATGGTGGGACTGGCATTGACGCATAGCCCAATTATTAGTGGAGTGTGGTCACGATTCGAGGACAGGTAAGAATTTAAGTAAATAAACAAAACGCAAAAAATTAACTCTGATTTTGGGTAGTTTTGGGTCGTGAGATATAACCACAGACACATGGACATATTTGCAAAGAGTTAATTATTTGTGTTTTATGGCTTACTTTATTTATAACAATTGGAAATTGAACAAAACAAAATCTTAAACTTTTGTCCAATTTCTAGTTATAAAGGTAAGGCCATAGGTATGCTCATTGAGAAATGCTTGCTTTGTTGGGGATTGAGAAAATGTTCACTATCACAGATGCAATTGCAAATGATGTTGCTATTGGATATTTGAACAAAAATTTTGGGAATTGAGGGGGTTGCATTTTAAATGGTCAATACATTCATATGAGATGCGGGGCACATATTGTGAATTTAATTGTAACTAAGGGGTTGAAAGAAATGAATCAGTCTATTACTCGTGTTAGGGGTGTAGTGAGGTATGTGAGGCAATTTCCATCTAGATTACTAAAATTCAAAGAGTGTGCTGAGATTGAAAATATAGATAGCATTTAGAAATTGAGACAAGTTTTGAGGAATTCATGTAAAAGAATTTGTAGAGCCACAGACACATGGACATATTTGCAAAGAGTTAATTATTTGTGTTTTATGGCTCACTTTATTGATAATGATTGGAAATTAAACAGAAAAAAATCTTAAACTTTTGTCCAATTTCTGGTTATAAAGGTAAGGCCATAGATAAGCTCGTTAGTTGGGGATTGACAAAATGTTCACTATCACAGAGGCAATCGCAAATGATGTTGCTATTGGATATTTACAGAAATAATTTGGGAATCGAGGGGGTTGCGTTTTAAATGGTCAATACATTCATATGAGATGCGGGGCACATGTAGTGAATTTAATTGTAACGTTGGGGTTGAAGGAAATGAATCAATTTGTTGCTCGTGTTTGGGGTGCAGTGAGATATGTGAAGCATTTTCCATCTAGATTACTAAAATTCAAAGAGTGTGCTAAGATTGAAAATATAGATAGCATCTATAAATTGAGACAAGTTTTGAGGAAGTCATGTAAAAGAATTTGTATAACCACAGACACATGGACATATTTGCAAAGAGTTAATTATTTGTGTTTTATGGCTCACTTTATTGATAACGATTGGAAATTGAACAAAAAAAATCTTAAACTTTTGTCCAATTTCTAGTTATAAAGGTAAGGCCATAGGTATGCTAATTGAGAAATGCTTGCTTAGTTGGGGATTGACAAAATGTTCACTATCACAGATGTAATTGCAAATGATGTTGCTATTGGATATTTGAAGAAAAAATTTAGGAATCGAGGGGGTTGCATTTTAAATGGTCAATACATTCATATGAGATGCGGGGCACATATAGTGAATTTAATTGTAACTAAGGGGTTGAATGAAATGAATCAATCTGTTGCTCGTGTGTCACGACCCAAACTACCCAAAAATCAGAGTAAATTTTTCGCGTTTTGTTATTTTCTTTCATACTTACCTGTCCTCTGATCGTGACCACACTCCACTAACAAATTGGGCTGTGCGTCAATGCCAGTCCCACCATACATTTACCATATAACTTAATTCTTTCTCAGTCATTTATAAGTGTTTATAATATTTATACATCCCCTAAAGTTACTTACAAACATGTTACTGTGCTATGCTTATTTAGATATAATATGTACAAGTGTATATACCTTAAATGATGGGCAGCAGCGGATATCCGGAATGCAGTACTGAGTCACCTCAACGTCTACTGGAGATTATCTGTGGGAGAAAATGAAAGGGGTGAGCACATCAAGCTCAGTAAGGCAATCCTACGAACAAGTAGGTAACCATGCTACCTACATGAACGTGGTGCCATGCATAAACCACCCTTTCTCCACATATTTTAAAACAGATGATATGAGTTATGATGTTATGTAAATCCATTCGCATGACAAAATTCAACATGCAACTCTTTTTAAATCATTTCTTTCTCATTTAAAAATTTTACAATAAAGTCAGGACTCGACCCCTCCTTCGGGTGATCCTGACTCTCACAAAACCATGAAAATCGGTTTACATCACACATGGGTTTAAAAAGCATGGAAATAATCATCATGCACATTTAATTTAAAACCCAGTTTGATCTCATCAAAATCAGTGACATGCGAGACTAGGCAACATCTGTATATCGGTAATAACCAAGACTATGGCCGTGTGCCCTCGTGAGCCCCTCTGTTACACGGATCCTAGTGTACGGAGTCTCACCCTGATCGGGAACCGCCCGGGAGGTGGGTCAATCCAACCCGTCAGTCTTTTCCGATCCCACGCATCCAAAGATGCCAACGTATCCGAAGATACCAACGTATCCCAAAGATACCAACGTATCCGAAGATACCACACATCCGAAGATGCCACACGTATCCAAAGATACCACGCATCCAAAGATGCCACACGTATCCGAAGATAGCACATATCTGAAGATACCACGCATCCGAAGATGCCACACTTATCCGAAGATACCACGTATCTAAAGATACCACGCATCCGAAGATGCCACACGTATCCGAAGATACCATGTATCCGAAGATACCACACATCCGAAGATGCCACATGGTACAGCGTACTCCCTGCTACTTACACGGTACAACGTACTCCATGGACCCATATCATATCTCAATACTCATGCCATGTCTCAAAATGCACGTGCGAGCCTATTTAATCGGTGACACACAGTCTACCCGATGCTCCAAGCACGGCTCATCGCATGTTCTCATAAAGTCAGTGCGAGCGATGCTCAACACTCTCATCAAATCAAGTAAAACTAGTGTGTTTTAATTACCAGAGCCCGCATTACATCCCCACAAGGACGCCAACCTCATTCCTCACTCTCACCCCACTTAAGAGGTCTTTTGAGCCTGTTGGGCCTTTTGGCTGACTCCAAGGGCAGACAGCGCTACTCTCAACAAATCCAGTAAAACTAGTGCGAGCTAGGCTCTAGCACTCTATATATGAATCACATGAAAATCTTATAAAATCTGGTGCGAGTTAAACTCCAGCACCCTGTCTCGAAAAAGCATGTGAAATCTGGTGCGAGTTATACTCTAGCACCTATGCATGTAAAACTCTAGTGCGAGCTCTCGCTCCAGCACTAATGCATGCATCACGCAAATCAAACATCATGCGAGCTGAGCTCTAGCACATCACATGTAAATAAAAACACGTAGGCGGCTCTGTTTCCTCAAAACAGTTTTCAAAACAATTTTTATCGTTGAAAGTATGCAATGCTGTGCATTTTCTTTCAAGGTTAGCCGGCCTACTCATGCATGCATTAAAACGTCTCCAGAACGAGCAGGAACCTCTTATTCTTGCTCCTCCCAAATTTTTCCTAAATTTGTAAATTTTACCCTTAACAAGGGAATTTTAGTAATTTGCCCATTCGGGGCACTAAAATTATTATTTGACCTCTAAACCCTTCAGATAATTTTTAAAGACTGCATATGACTTGAAATTTCGTAAAGTTACCTCTAGCAGTCCGTAGAATTCCCTTACCTTATTTTCCTGTCGAGTCTGACCTTTCCTTTTCCACTGTTGTCTCGTCGCGCAGTCCGATATGCTCCCAATCAAATGCCCGAAACTGCGTATCAACATTGCTCAGGTCAGATATTATACAACTTAATTGTATTTAATACTTTCTGAGCTTACTTTAAATCATTGGGCCCATTTATCCCTATTGGGCCCGATTGCACCTTAATGGGCCTTAATCGGCCTTAAGCCCGTTTTCCACTTAATTTTTACATTATCGAGGCCTATTGGGCTCATTGGGCCCACCAACAATTTATTGGGCCTCATTCTAACTCTCGAATAACTCAATTTATTATTTATGACAATTTATCTAAATTTCCAAAATCTAATTCAATTTATGCGGAATTTAAATTCATATCACGCATAACGATGTAAATTATCGTAAATAAGGGTTACTTACCCGAGGCTCCATGCTAATCTGTAAATCGAGGCTGTCTCGAGCTCTCGTTGGATGCCAATTGTCGAGCTACACAATTTCATGAATATTCGGGTAAATTTCCAGTCAAATAATAATTAAATAAAATATTCTAAAATTCAAATCGGTCAATTTCGACTGCTTATCGACTTACCCGAAGCTCGATTGCATCACCGAGATTTTTTTCCAATTTTTCCTCTTTTTCTTTTTCCCTTTTTCTCCTTTTTTCCTCTCTTTCTTGGCTGAACCGGTTCAGTCTGGTTCGGACAGGTTCAGACCTGTCGGTTCACCCCGATTCGGTCGGTTCATCACCTTGCCGGCCGGTTCTCCACCGGTTTCCACCGCCAGCAGCTCCGTTGGGTCGTCCGCAGCTCGAATCTGGCCTCAGCTTCGGTCTAGGTCGCCGGAAGGTCGCCGGTCCGGCTCTTCTCCCTCGGCCGTCGGCTACTACTGGTGCAGAAAGAACCGCTGTCGCCCGGGCTTTCAGAATCGAGCCTTAGTTCTGCCCGAATCACCGCCGTTCGCCGCCGGTGACCATTTCTTTCCCGCGGCCTTCTCCTACGTTTTTCGACGTTCTCCGGCGTCCTTGGCGCGCATCACCGGTGGCAGACGATTCGCCTGGCGTCGGGCTTCCTTCGCCGGCCCTCGCCTGGGTCCCTGGCCGCCGGTGGTCACGCCGGCCTTCCTCGGTTGCTCGGCTTCGTTTCCTTCGTTTTCCTTTCGCGTTTTCGTTTCTGTTTCACTTCTCTTTTTTTTTTTATAATTTATTTTAATATTATTTAATTGATTAAATTAGTCTAAAATATTCAAAATATCTTAAAAATTATATTTTATTTATTTAGTCTATAAATTAATTTCTCGATATTATTTCGGCTTCCCGGTATAATTTTTTATTATTTTTCGGGATTATTTTTTGAACTAAAAATTCTGATTAATCCCGATTAATTCCAATAAATTGATATCTTGATCAATTTAACCCAAAATAAATTTATTTCACCTTTATTTACCAAGATTTCTCAATCCATTATTTTTAATTAAATTTTTCTTCTCGAATTTATACCGCCTTTCGGTCTTTTGACCATTTTACCCTTGCAGTGTTCGGGATTAATTTAACCAAACTTCCCTTCACAAATACTCATTCATTTCGTATTTTAAATAAATTCGGGTCTTACATCGTGTTAGGGGTGCAGTGTGATATGTGAGGCAATTTCCATCTAGATTACTAAAATTCAAAGAGTGTGATGAGATTGAAAATATAGATAGCATCTAGAAATTGAGACAAGTTTTGAGGAATTCATGTAAAAGAATTTGTATAACCACAGACACATGGACATATTTGCATAGAGTTAATTATTTGTGTTTTATGGCTCACTTTATTTATAACAATTGGAAATTGAACAAAAAAAAAATCATAAACTTTTGTCCAATTTCTAGTTATAAAGGTAAGGCCATAGGTAAGCTAATTGAGAAATGCTTGATTAGTTGGGGATTGACAAAATGTTCACTTTCACAGATGCAATTGCAAATGATGTTGCTATTGGATATTTAACGAAAAAATTTGGGAATCAAGGGGGTTGCATTTTAAATGGTCAATACATTCATATGAGATGCGGGGCACATATAATGAATTTAATTGTAACTAAGGGGTTGAAAGAAATGAATCAATCTGTTGCTCGTGTTAGGGGTGCAGTGAGATATGTGAGGCAATTTCCATCTCAATTACTAAAATTCAAAGAGTGTGCTGAGATTGAAGATATAGATAGCATCTAGAAATTGAGACAAGTTTTGAGGAATTCATGTAAAAGAATTTGTATAACCATAGACACATGGACATATTTGCAAAGAGTTAATTATTTGTGTTTTATGGCTCACTTTATTGATAACGATTGGAAATTTAACAAAAAAAAATCTTAAACTTTTGTCAAATTTCTAGTTATAAAGGTAAGGCCATAGGTAAGCTCATTGAGAAATGCTTGCTTAGTTGGTGATTGACAAAATATTCATTATCACATATGCAATTGCAAATGATGTTGCTATTGTATATTTGAAGAAACAATTTGGGAATCGAGGAGGTTGCATTTTAAATGGTCAATAGATTCATATGAGATCCGGGGCGCATATAGTGAATTTAATTGTAACTAAGGGGTTGAAGGAAATGAATCAATCTGTTGCTCGTGTTAGGGGTGCAATGAGATATGTGAGGCAATTTCCATCTAGATTACTAAAATTCAAATAGTGTGCTGAGATTGAAATATAGATAGCATCTAGAAATTGAGACAAGTTTTGAGGAATTCATGTAAAAGAATTTGTATAACCACCGACACATGGACATATTTGTCTTTGTAACGTCCCTTGACCCTTAAAATTCGGGGAAAATTTTTTTTTTTAAACTTAATTTACCTGCTTTTCCCTTATTCACTTAGGTTGAATTCCTGTGCAGTGTCAAAACACTTTTCCTAATTCATTATCCTTAATTATATTTAATTTCCATACTTTGACCTATATGGCCGATAGAAATTTCAGCAGCATAACGACTTATGTATAAGCCTACCCACCTACAAAACAATTGTTTTGACAATCCTAGATATCCACAACTACCAAGCATGCTTTCCAACAATCCTAGATATCTACAACTACCAAGCATACTTTCCAAATCCACATTTACAACTCAATACATCTATTTCGATTTAATACTAGTCATCTCGAATATAATCCCAAAATAATATTGTTTACATCGTTTTCCTTACAAATTACATCCCAACAAAATGTTTCAATACATGTCTGTGCATACAAATATGTCTGGTAAAGGAATGTAATTGTATACCTTAGCTGCATGTACAAAAAGTATCCTATGGTAGCTCTTCCCACCAGCCTACGTCGTGTACGCGGCAGGTAGCGCCCACAAATCAATGCAAATAGTCTGAGAGGTAGAGGGGTGAGCTTTTTGGGAAATGCCCAGTAAGAAAATGTATTTAAAACGGTCCTACTAATTCAAATATGTAGAAAACATAATAGTACGTATAATGATTACTTTCTAAAAACTAATATAAAGGACATTCAAGGATTAAGGAAAATCGAAAACATCGAGATTCAAAATGTAATTCTTTAAGTACGTGAACTTAACAGATATTACGTAAACTTTTTGTACATTCAGAATTCTAAAACAGGAATACATGTCAAATCACATACTATAAAATAAGATTCTAAAAATAGAGTTTAAGTTTTCAAATAGAGACTACATCGGCCCATACAATCATCACGTGGTAATAACAAAACCATTATGCGGCGATAACCAAGTCATCCTCCGTAGAGGGAATTCAGAACCTATGGCCATGGCAAGGCTGTAGACGAAATCAAGGTCGTACAACGTTCAAAACCCGAAGGTGAAATTCAGAACCTATGGCCATGGCAAGGCTGTAGACGGAATCAAGGTCGTACAGTGTTCAGAACCCGAAGGTGAAATTCAGAACCTATGGCCATGGCAAGGCTGTAGACGGGATCAAGGTCATACAGCGTTCAGAAACCGAAGGTGAAATTCAGAACCACACAGGCGAAGTTCAGACGCCACACAGGCGAAGTTGACATGCGTTAGCATACAACATAAATGACCCTTAGTCTCAAAACATACTATATTTCTCATATGTGAAAACATCGAAATAAAAATCATCTTGTTCGAAAGATCATTTCAGAAGACATCCTCTTATTCAGAAATATGCAATTATTCAAAAACACAAATACAGAGAGCATATTCTTAATCAGAAATATAAATTTGGAAACATGCATGAAAATCATACTTCATGTCTTTGTAAACCATACTTCATGTCTTTGTAAACTTTCCTTAATCATGGTTCAGAAAGTAACTATTACCATTTTAAATTATATCCCCTTACCTCGATCTATCGAAATTCTCGAATTCGAGTGGTGACGCCTCCTAGTACCTCCTTTTCCTTTAATTCTTTCTACGATTCACCTACACCGAAATCGTTCACTTAGCATCCTATTCATGTGAATCAGTGGAATTGTGTTAAAATCGTAACTTATTCGTTACTACTTCATGCGTACATATAATTGTACATATCTAAGCCAACATGCACGTTTATATATTTTCTTACTACTTATATATTTTTTTGTACATACAAATCTTAACATACACATTTATTATATACATTTACATGTATATACACATAAAAATATATATATATATACATATATATACTCCTATATATATATTATTATTTGTTTTCATTTTTCCTTATCACATGTATATATTCTTGTATGTACACAAACTAATATACACCCTCATCATATACACCTATATGTATATACACCTAAGTATATACACATTTTTCGTATACTCCTATATGTATATTGTAAGACCCGATTTTAGTTAAAACACGAAATTAAAAATGCAAAAGGATTGAAATGGAATTCTCGAACACGTGCAAGGGCAAAATGGTTAAAAGATCGAAATTCGATATAAATTCGACAAGAAAATTTCATTAAAATTATGGATTTGAGAAATCTTGCTCAATAAAGGAGAAATAATAAAATTTTGAGTTAAATTGATCAAGATATAAATTTATTGGAATAAATCAAAATTTTTACCTCGAAAAAATAATCTCGAAAATAATCGAAAAATATATTGAAAAGTCGAAATAATACTGATAAATTCAATTAGGGATTAATTGAATAAATTAATAATTTTTTTAGATATTTTGACAAAATAATAGTATTTTAATGATTAAAATAATAATAATAATAATAATAAAAAATAATAAAACAAAAAAAAGAAAGAAGAATAAAAAATGGAAATCGGGGAGAGAGAACGAAAAATGAAGCCGAAAACCGAGGAGAAGACCAGACGAACCACCGGCGACCGACGACCCTCTACGAAGAGCCGAGGAGGAAGAGGAGAGGCTGACGATCTTCAGGACAACGGAGACGCACCGTTTGGAGGTCGGAAGACGTCGATCGGAGGAAGGAAAAATCGAGGGAGAAACAGCCTGATTCCTAGATATCTACGGCGGCTAGGCTTGAACGGAGGCCACCGACGAGTTCAAGAGGAGGAGCCGGTCATTTTGAGACTAGTAGCAGTCGACGAAACGGTCGAAATCGCTGGCGACGACCAAGATCAGAAATGGGTACCGACGGTCGAGAGAGAACAGCCGGACCGGCCAATTTTCGACTGCCTTGGACGAAATCGAGGGCAGATTCGTGCTGCGGACGGCCCAGCGGAACCACTGGCGTCGAAAACCGACGGAGAACCGACCGGCAAGGCACTGAACCGGTCGAATCGGATTGAACCGACGGTTCAAATCGGGTTGAACCGGACCGAACCGGTTCAGCCAAAAAAGAGAAAAAGAAAAAAAAGAAAAAGAGGAAAAATTGAGGAAAAATCCCGATGATGTAATCGAGCTACGGGTAAGTCAGTAGCGGTCGAAATTGACCGATTTAAATTTTGAAATATTTTATTTAATTAATTTTCGACTGGAAATTTACCCGAAAATTTATAAAATTGTGTAGCTCGACAATCGACGTCAAACGAGAGCTGGAGATAGCCTCGATTTATGTGCTAGCATGGAATCTCGAGTAAGTAACCCTTATTTACGATAATTTGCATCGTTATGCGTGCTTCAGATTTAATTACCGCATAAAATAAATTAAATTCTGAAAATTTAGATAAATTGTCGTAAATAATAAATTGAGCTATTCGAGAGTTAGAACGAGGCCCAATAAATTGTTGGTGGGCCCAATGAGCCCAATATACCTCGATAATGTGAAAATTAAGTGGAAAACGGGCTTAAGGCCGATTAAGGCTCATTAAGGTGCAATCGGGCCCAATATGGGTAAATGGGCCCAATGATTTAAATTAAGCCCAGAAAATAGGAAATACAATTAAATTGTATAATATCTAACCTGAGGAATATTTATACGCAGTTTCGAAGGTTTGATTGGGAGCAGATCGGACTGCGTGACGAGACAGCAGTGAAAATGTCAGACTCTACAGAAAAATAAGGTAAGGGAATTCTACGGACTGCTAGAGGTAACTTTACAAAACTTCAAAGTTCATATGCAGATGTTGCCTAGTCTCACATGTTGATGATTTTGACGAGATTGAAACTGGGTTTTTAAATCAAATATGCATGATGATTATTTCCATGCTTTTTAAACCCATGTGTGATGTAAACTGATTTTCATGGTTTTGTGTGAGTTAGGACCACCCGAGGGATGGATTGAGTCTTGGATTTGTTGTGAAATTTTAAATGAGAAAGAAATGATTTGAAATAGTTGCATGTTGAATTTTCCATGCAAACTTGTTTTACATGACATCATGAATCATAGCATCAGTTTTGAAATGTGTGGAGAAAGGGTGGTTTATGCATGGCACCACGTTCATGTAGGTAGTATGGTTACCTACTTATTCGTAGGATTGCCTTACTGAGCTTGATGTGCTCACCCCTTTCATTTTCTCACACAGATAATCTCCAGTAGATGTTGAGGCGACTGAGTACTGCATTCCGGATATCCGCTGCTGCCCATCATTTAAGGTATATACACTTGTATATATTGTATCTAAATAAGCATAGCACAATAACATGTTTGTAAGTGACTTTAGGGGATGTATAAATATTGTAAACACTTATAAATGACTGAGAAAGAATTAACTTATATGGTAAATGAATGGTGGGACTGGCATTGACGCACAGCCTAATTGTTAGTGGAATGTGGTCACGATAAGAGGACAGGTAAGCATGAAAGAAAATAACAAAACGCGAAAAATTTACTCTGATTTTTGGGTAGTTTTGGGTCGTGACATATAAAGGTGGTATCAAAGCAAAAATTGGTCTGATGTGTGTTAGTATCAGTAATTAGGAAATTACATCCCCGTGTTACTATGCTTAGTTAGATACAATAGTGTATATCGAGATGGGTTTTAACTAAGAAATTGTTGAGAAAGCAGGAATGCCTAATATTAGTCGTGATAGAGGAGGTAGAGCACGAGGCAGAGGCCATAGAGGTAGACCTGAGCCTGCTAGTTGTGTTGTGTTGACCTAAGAGAACCAAGATGAGACTAAAATGGAGGCTAATGTTGAGCATGCCCCACAGAGTCCGACAGAGAGATCAGATAGTATTGAGACACGCTTCTCGAGGTTAGAGAGGAGTGTAAAAAATATTTGGGAGCTAATTGCTCAGAGTATGCATAAGATTTGAGGGCGAGTCGGAGCATTGATGGAAGTCCGCTCGACCCATCTTAAGAGTTAGACATCTAAAGTTGACAAGATAAATATTTCTGGATGTATTCCGGTGACAGAATATCCCGGACACTTCTTAAAGGAAATTATAAATAAAATTCCTTACTCTGACCAAGAGGAATTGATTTATTGATGAGTATGGAACTCAGTTTATATCTCTGGGCAAGTATTACTTCGACATTATGGGCAGTGAGCGTCGAAAAGCCCAAAAGTTTATGGAAGGGCTCAGATTGTCGATTAGAGTCCGATTGGCCCATGAGATATTACCTATGTCGAGGCAGTGCGCAAACTACAGTGGTGTGAATAAGATTGTGAGTTGCACGCCTCTGAGATTGGGAAAGGTAGTAAGGGCTGAAATAGAGACAGAAAGAAAATTGAGAATGACAGAAATGTCAAAACGGGAAAAAGGTAATTGGTAAAAGATCTAATTTGATGAGTTATACAGTAAGATGTTGGTAAGGTCCTAGTGCATCCAATTTCGGCACTCTTGAGGGGTATTGTGATTGGAGGACCTCGACCTGCTACAGAGCAAGGTAGTAGTGTAGTAGTGTGAGCAGTGTAGCAATGTAAGCAGTGTGAGCAGTGTATGATATGTGGTAGATACCACGAAAATAGGGCCTACACCTACACTTTATTGACTAAAATAAGCGTTAAGTGTGGTAAGACGGACCATTAATTTTGATTGCTCAGAGTTGGGCGAGATTGCCCCACAGAAAGGTAAAGAGATAAAGAAAACCTTGTTGAGATAGCTGCATCGAAAAGGGAGGTCACAACTGAAGAGAAAAGGAAAGTAGGCTGTTGGACGAAGGCGAGTGTATGTCTTGGACCAGGACATTACTGATGTTTCACAGGATGTGGTGAAAGATGCCATACTACTTATGAATAAAGAAGTAATTGTGTTAATTGATCCTGGTACCATGTATTTCTTCATACCGCCTTCATTCGCATATAAGTGAGTAAAAGACATGAATGCCTACACTCTTCGGCACAGTACTGATAAATGAGTACCCCAATAGAGGAAGGTTAACTAACGGAATAATTATGAAGAGATTTTAAGTTGAAAACGGGGGAAGAAGTATAAGTCAGCCGATTTTATTTAATGGACTATGAATAATTTAAAGTAATATTTGAGAATAAAGTAGTCGGCTGCATATTATGATGTTCGGATTTCTATCCTAAGATAGTGATATGGTTACCCCTGAAAAGTATACTATAAGTTTTGATAAGTACTAAAAAAAAGGTGCAACGGTTGAAATTAAAGGAGCAAATGATGGTACTCACAAAATGAATAATGATAGAGTTTTGTTATAATTGATATATGAAGGAGATACTCTTTAAGATATGTTTGATCTTAAATACAAGATGTACTGGAGTAAGAGACGTATGCTAGGTAAGAATGCCCTTAAAATATGAAGTAATTTGGATTAAAGCAATAAGTAGTAAATATGAATTATAACCAAGGATAAGGGTGGATATAACCATAACTAGTCCCTGTGGTTAAGTCTAAGGGTTAATAAAGGTATTTCAAATTACCTCCCCGCCTGAAGACTTCACAGCGTCTAGAAATATGTATATATATAATCTATGACTTGAAATCGACCGTGGTAAGATATATGCATTTAAAATTTGGACACATTCACTAGTACGTAAAGAATTATAAAATTCGATTAATCATGAAGGTTAAAATTTTAAAATTTAATAAAAGCCGTTAATATAAGAAAAAAGAAATGACACGGGTCAGTATCGTGAACAGAAGCAATTTTGAAGTGATATTATACGCTTATGCGTACATAGGTCAAGGATATGGGCGATTGAAATATGTAGTGGAGCTCAACTACAATGAGTTATTTAAACTTTACCTAGACCGATTTGTTATCATCCTTATTGATGATATGTTAGGTGTAGTTAAAGTCCAGGGAAAATTATAAGTAACAATTGGAAACTTGCTTTTACAGATGGTTACTGCGAGTTCTAAAAAGGGTATACTTTGTTGGCACGTTTAACTATGAAAACGTGGTATTTGAATGAGATGATAAGTGAGATGATAGATGTGACATGAATTTCGGTGTAGTGAAGTATGAACTGACCACCGTGATTATTTTCACCATACCCAACAGCTCAAGAGGTTCTCCGTGTGTATGAATGACTAAAAATAATGAATGAGCTGTGTATTGATGCAAAATGGAAAGATAGTCGATTATGGATCCAGATAACTCAAGGATCATGAAAGAAACTATCTGACCCATGATTCAAAAGTTGGCAGCGATAGTATTTATACTAAGTAAATGGCACTACTAGGTACACGATGAGGAATTGTTGATATGCACTGATCATAAAAGCCCCGAGTATCTGTTTTCACAGAAAGTGTAGAATACCAGATAACCTAGAGGGTTAGAGCTTCTGAGAGATTTTGATTGTGGAAAATTGTACCCCCCAACAAAGGCTAATGTAATGGCTGATGCTTTGAGTAGAAAGAGCCTCGGGATGGTACCACATATGATGGTCAGGGAGCGTGAGCTGCTTGAGCAGTTGTGAGCTTCAGTCGTGATGTGATCCCTTCTGATGATGATAGTAATTGTGTGACAGCTAGCCTGAGATTAAAATCGAATGTAAGTGCCCGGATTTGACAGGCTTAGCGAGATGATCGGCATGGTGTCAATAGTGTGGGTCAGATTCAGAAGGGTACAGTGATAGAGTTCACAGAGTATGATAATGGTTACTGAGGTTCAGAGACAGTATAAGTACTCTCCAGGACCATAATTGATGAGATAGTAATATTGTCAAAAGCTTACTCTTCGGGATATACAGTGCATACGGAAAGTAATGAATATATATATGAAATCTCTAAAAAGGGTATTGGTGGTCAGATGTGAAAAGAGATATGGTAGAGATTGTGGAAAAGTGCCTAGTATGTCAGCAGAATAAGGTAGAGTATTAAAAGTCTGCAGAGTTATTGCAGCCTCTACCTATATCGACACGGCACGAAAATGGGAGCAAGTCTCCATGAATTTTGTGATAGGTTATAGAGGACTCAGATGAATCACGAGGCCATTTAGATGATAGTCGCTAAATTGACTAAGTCTACCCACCTTCTGGTTATGAAATCCCCAGATACTCAGAGTGTGTGTCGTTAATTTTATAAGCTCCTGGAATGATCAGTTGTTACAAATTGAAGTCGCCAATAATGACAATTGGCACTTGAGTATCGGGATAACAATTATGAGGCAATGTATGGCTGTAGGGGTTGTTCCCTGACTCAGACAAGAAAAGTGGGTGACAGATAGAAATTTCTTCCGAATTAGTATAATAAGTCTCTGAGGATGTTCAGTTGAATGAGAGATTAAGAACATCTCAGAGCAGACAAAAAGCATTGAAATTCACCAAGGGTGAATCAGTATTGTTGAAGTTATTTGTCCTAAGAGAATAAGGACATAACGAGACTCGGGAAGAAGGCAAATTGAGTTTTGCTGAATGGAATTTTTGAGAGATTGGACAAGTGGGAGATAAGACCTGTAGGTTGGCGTTATCACCTCAATAAACAGGCATCCACAATATGTCTCATCTTTTGATACTTCGGCAATACTATCCAGATCCAGCATAGGTGATCAGATATGAACTCCAACAGTTCAGCTCAGTGCAAATATAAGTATATTGAAAAAGTTGATTCGGGTATTAAACTGGAAAGAGAAAGTATTGAGGTTTAAGACGATCTCCCTAATTAAAATCCTTTGGTAGTATTACACTCCGAAAAAAGGTCACATGAGAATTAAAAAGTATGATACGATTGATGTACCCGGAGTAGTCTATGGACTCATATGACTTGGTTCTAATTTGGAGGACCAAATTCCCTAAGTGGGGGAGATTATGTAAGACCCGATTTTAGTTAAAACACGAAATTAAAAATGCAAAAGGATTGAAATGGAATTCTCGAACACGTGTAAGGGCAAAATGGTCAAAAGATCAAAATTCGATATAAATTCGACAAGAAAATTTCATTAAAATTGTGGATTTAAGAAATCTTAATCAATAAAGGAGAAATAATAAAATTTCGGGTTAAATTGATCAAGATATAAATTTATTGGAATAAATCAAAATTTTTACCTCGAAAAAATTATTCCGAAAATAATCGAAAAATATAATGAAAAGTTGAAATAATACTAATAAATTCAATTAGGGATTAATTGAATAAATTAATAATTGTTTTAGATATTTTGACAAAATAATAGTATTTTAATGATTAAAATAATAATAATAATAATAAATAATAAAACAAAAAAAAGAAAGAAGAATCAGAAATGGAAATCGGGGAGAGAGAACAAAAAATGAAGTCGAAAATCGAGGAGAAGACCGGACGAACCACTAGTGACCGACGACCCCCGACGAAGAGCCGAGGAGGAAGAAGAGAGGCCGGCGATCTTCAGGACACCGGAGACGCTTCGTTTGGAGGTCGGAAGACGCCGTTCGGAGGAAGGAAAAATCGAGGGAGAAACGGCCGGATTCCCGACGATCTACAGCGGCTAGGCTTGAACGGAGGCCACCGACGAGTTCAGGAGGAGGAACCGATCATTTTGAGACAGGTAGCAATCGACGAAACAGCCGGAATCACCGGCGATGACCAAGATCAGAAATGGGTTCCGACGGTCGAGAGAGAACAGCCGAACCGGCCACTTTTCGGCGGCCTTGGATGAAATCGAGGGTAGATTCATGATGCAGACGGCCCAGCGGAGCCACTCGCGACGAAAATCGGCGGAGAACCGACCGGCAAGGCACTGAACCGATCGAACCGGAGTGAACCGGCGGTCTGAATCGGTTTGAACCAGACCGAACCGGTTCAGCCAAGAAAGAGAGGAAAAAAAGAGAAAAAGAAAAAAAAAGAATAAGAGGAAAAATTGAGGAAAAATCCCGATGATGTAATCGAGCTACGGGTAAGTCAGTAGCAGTCGAAATTGACCGATTTAAATTTTGAAATATTTTATTTAATTAATTTTTGACTGGAAATTTACCCGAAAATTTATGAAATTGTGTAGCTCGACAATCGACGTCAAACGAGAGCTGGAGATAGCCTCGATTTACGTGCTAGCATGAAATCTAGGGTAAGTAACCCTTATTTATGATAATTTGCATCGTTATGCGTGCTTCAGATTTAATTACCGCATAAAATAAATTAAATTCTGAAAATTTAGATAAATTGTCGTAAATAATAAATTGAGCTATTCGAGAGTTAGAACGAGGCCCAATAAATTGTTGGTGGCCCCAATAAGCCCAATAGGCCTCGATAATGTGAAAATTAAGTGGAAAACGGGCTTAAGGCCGATTAAGGCTCATTAAGGTGCAATCAGGCCCAATATGGGTAAATGGGCCCAATGATTTAAATTAAGCCCAGAAAATAGGAAATACAATTAAATTGTATAATATCTGACCTGAGGAATATTTATACGCAGTTCCGGAGGTTTGATTGAGAGCAGATGGGACTGCGTGACGAGACAGCAATGAAAATGTCAGACTCTACAGAAAAATAAGGTAAGGGAATTCTACGGACTGCTAGAGGTAACTTTACGAAACTTCAAAGTTCATATGCAGTCTTTTAAAGTATCTGAAGGGTCTAGAAGTAGGTTAATAATTTTAGTGCCCCGAATGGGTAAATTACCAAAATACCCTTGTTAAGGGTAAAATTTACAATTTTAGGAAAATTGAGAGGAGCAAGAACGAGAGGTTCATGCTCGTTCTGGAGGTGTTTTGATGCATGCATGAGTAGGCTAGCTAACCTTGAAAGAAAAATACACAGCATTGCATATTTTCAACGATGAAATTGTTTTGAAAATTGTTTTGAGGAAACAGAGCCGCCTACGTGTTTTTATTGACATGTGACGTGCTAGAGCTCAGCTCGCACGATATTTTGATTTGTGTGATGCATACATTAGTGCTGGAGCGAGAGCTCGCACTATAGTTTTACATGCATTGGTGCTGGAGCCCAACTCGCACCAGATTTTATATATATATATATATGATTTTCGTGACAAGGTGCTAGAGTCTAACTCGCACCAGATTTTTCACATGATTTGATGAGAGTGCTAGAGCTTAGCTCGCACTAGTTTTACTTGAATTGACGAGAGTGCTGGAGCATCGCTCACACCCCCCACTGATTTTTATGAGAACATGCGATGAGCCGTGCTTGGAGCATCGAGTAGACTGTGTGTCACCGATTAAATAGGCTCGCACGTGCGTTTTAAGACATGGCATGAGTATAGAGATATGATATGGGTCCACAGAGTACGATGTACCGTGTAAGTAGCATGGAATACGATGTACCGTGTGGCATCTTCAGATACGTGGTATCTTCGGATACGTGTGGCATCTTCGGATGCGTGGGATCGGATAAGACCGACGAGATGGATTGACCCACCTCCCGGAAGGTTCTCGATCATGGTAAGACCCCGCACACTAGGATCCGTGTAGGCAGAGGGACTCTCGAGGACACATGGCCATAGTCCTGGTTATTACTGATATACAGATGTTGCCTAGTCTCGCATGTTGATGATTTTGACGAGATTGAAACTGGGTTTTTAAATCAAATGTGCATGATGATTATTTCCATGCTTTTTAAACCCATGTGTGATGTAAGCTGATTTTCATGGTTTTGTGTGAGTCAGGACCACCCGAGGGATGGGTTGAGTCTTGGATTTGTTGTGAAATTTTAAATGAGAAAGAAATGATTTGAAATAGTTGCATGTTGAATTTTCCATGCAAACTTGTTTTACATGACATCATGAATCATAGCATCAGTTTTGAAATGTGTGGAGAAAGGGTGGTTTATGCATGGCACCACGTTCATGTAGGTAGTATGGTTACATACTTGTTCGTAGGATTGCCTTACTGAGCTTGATGTGCTCACCCCTTTCATTTTCTCACACAGATAATCTCCAGTAGATGTTGAGGCGACTGAGTACTGCATTCCGGATATCCGCTGCTGCCCATCATTTAAGGTATATACACTTGTATATATTGTATCTAAATAAGCATAGCACAGTAACATGTTTGTAAGTGACTTTAGGGGATGTATAAATATTGTAAACACTTATAAATGACTGAGAAAGAATTAAGTTATATGGTAAATGAATGGTGGGACTGGCATTGACGCACGACCCAATTGTTAATGGAGTGTGGTCACGATCAGAGGACAGGTAAGCATGAAAGAAAATAACAAAACGCGAAAAATTTACTCTGATTTTTGGGTAGTTTTGGGTCGTGACATATATACACCTAAGTATATACACATTTATTTTATCATTGGCTTTCCTTATTCATTATCAAATATATATACATATATATACATATATATATATATATATATGTATATATTTTTTGCCTATTATTCATCTCTCCCATTTTTATTATTTTTTTTTCACATCTAATTTAAATTCCACAATATTTTGTTTATAGCCCATCATGCATATATATACATGTATATCAAATGTACATATAAAATCTTCCTTTCCTCTTCAAATTTCCAGCTTGCTTTTCTTCTTTTCTTTTTTTTTTCAACCCGTTCACTGTTCATCCATCTTCCTCTTCACCTCTCAGCTGCTTTGCTGTCTCCTGATTCTGTTTCACTCTTCGTTCTCGGTTCTGCTCTAATTTCCTTTTGTTTTCTTCTTCTTTCCCTCCTCGGTTTCACTTCCAGCTTCAGTTTTCCTTCCTCGGTCCACCTCTTCCCTTCTCCCCTGCCTCTCGGTTCCAGCCCTGCCTCTCGGTTCCAGCCTTCTCCCTTTGGTCAGCTGTTGTTTGTTCCAAGCCTCAGTTCTGTTTTGCTTGCTTCCAGCCTCTCGGTTCCACTGCACTTCTTCAACTCTCGGTTTCTCCTTCCCCTTTCCTCCTCTTTCTTTCTTCCTTCCCTTTCCTTCTTCTTCTCCAGCCGACCACTCTTTCTCCTCTTCTCTTCTTTCCCTTTTCTTTTCTCTCCCGGCCAGAGCCCTCTTTCTTTCCTTCCTCTTTTCTTTTCTTCTTCCTCGACAGAACTAGCTCTCCCCTTCTTTCTTCTCTTTTCCCTCCCTGCTCTCCACTATTTTCAATTGTTTCAATTGAAACAAAGTGATGGAATTGGCTTTCTTTGAAAGCCAATTCTGTACAACCTATATATATTATAATAATATATATATATATATGTTTTGTATTTATATATATTTATATTTTGTTTGATTAGTGTTATTATTTTTTTTTGATTGTTTTGTGTGATTATTTATTGTTTCCCATTTCATTTTTTTTATCTCATGCTTTATTTATTATTTATTAATACTTATATAGTAAATACTATACACTAAATAATATATATAAATGCTATATATATTATTATTCTTTTATTTAAATGTCTAGTATATATGTATATATATACATATACACCTATGTATATACCTACATATATACATATTCTTGTATAATTTATCCAAAGACATAATATCCATGCCTTCCATGAAATTTTCATTACTTCGAGAATAAAATATCCTTAGGATTTCATCATTCCTCATAAATTCCCAATACAAGTTTTTACATCAACCATTTTCAACTAATAAATTAAATTTTTCCAATCCCTCTATGCTTGCATTTGCTTTATCACTTCTTGTAGCTTCGATTTTCCCTGTCATTCACAGACATCTCGGTTCCTATAGTCCTTGAGCCCTAAAACGAATATTCACATTTCCATTAAAATATATTGTTCTCATTTTTATATACTCTAATTAAATGTAGGAAATTTGTGGGGTTTACATTCTCCCCATCTTAAAAGAATTTGGTTCTCCAAATTCATTCGAGTCCATCAGAATAGGTGTGGGTACTTCTCCTTAATGAGGCTCTCTAGTTCCCATGTAGCTTCTTCAATCGAATGGTGTTGCCAGAGGACCTTTACCAAAGGTATCATCTTCGATCGAAGTACCTTTTCCTTTCTGTCCAAAATCCGAATAGGTCGCTCAACGTAGCTCATATCCTCCTGAATACTCAAGGGCTCATACTCAATGATGTGTGAGGGATCCGGATTATACTTTCTTAACATCAAGACATGCAATACATTATGTACCCCAGAAAGCTGTGGGGGTAAAGCAAGTCTGTAGGCTACGTCTCCCACTCTCTCCAGGATCTCAAAAGGACCATTGAAGCGAGGACTCAACTTCCCCTTCTTCCCGAACCACATGATACCCTTGCTCGGAGATACCTTAAGAAACATGGAGTCCCCAATTTGAAACTCAAGTGGCTGCCTATGCTTATCCGCATAACTCTTCTGTCTACTTTGTGTGGTCTTAAGTCTATCACAGATTATCCGAACACCTTTCGATGCCTGTTCCACCAACTCAGGAGCTAAGATCTTTTTGTCACCTACTTCTTCCCAAGCCACTGGAGACCCACATCTTCTACCATACAAGGCCTCATAAGGTGCCATCTCGATGCTAGCATGATAGTTGTTGTTGTAAGCAAACTCTGCGAGAGGTAGATGATCATCCCATGAGCCCTTAAACTCCAAAACGCACGCCCTCAACATATCCTCTAAGGTCTGAATGATCCTCTCAGACTCACCATCGGTCTGAGGATGATAAGCTGTGCTCAAATTAAGCTGAGATCCCATGGCTTCTTGAAAATGAGCCCAAAATCTAGAAGTGAATCGAGAATCTCTATCTGATGTAATGCTCACTGGTGCCCTATGAAGTTGAGCTATCTCTCTCACATATAACTCTGCTAAAGCACTCAAGGGTTTGTATTTTTTATGGCTAGGAAGTGGGCACTCTTAGTCAATCTGTCTACAATCACCCAGATTACATCATGCCCCTTTCGGGTCCTTGGTAAACCCATAATGAAATCCATAGTAATGTGCTCCCATTTCCAAGTAGGCACTGAAAGAGACTTAAGTAGTCCTACTGGTCTTTGGTGTTCGATCTTAATCTGTTGACAAATCAGACACTTGGCCACAAACTCAGCTACATCTCTTTTCATACCAACCCACCAATACACCTCCCGTAAATCATGGTACATCTTAGTGCTTCCCGAGTGCATGGTGTACCAAGAACAATGAGACTCCTTTAAGATCCTTTGCCGTAGGGCATCATCATTTAGGACGCATATACGACCCCTAAATCTCATCAATCCATCCTCACCGACCACAAAGTCTGACCGTTCGTCCTGTTTTGCCTGACTAACCATGTCTAATAGCTTCTGATCACCCCTCTGTCCAATTCTGATCTGATCAAGTATACTAGGTTCAATCTGCAAACTAGCTATGAACCTAACATCTGTTGTCTCCACACTAACACTGAATTTGGCAAACTGCTCTAGCAACTCCCATTCTCTGACCATCATGAAAGAGATCATTCCCTTCCTACTTAAAGCATCTGCCACTACGTTTGCCTTGCCCGGGTGATACAGAACCTCGTAATCATAATCCTTGAAGAGCTCTATCCACCGTTTCTGTCTCATATTTAGCTCATTCTGATCAAATATGTACTTCAAGCTCTTGTGGTCAGTAAAAATCTGAAACCTCTCTCCATACAGATAGTGCCGCCATATTTTCAAAGCAAAAACAACCGTGACTAATTCCAAATCATGGGTGGGGTAATTCCTTTCATGGTTCTTAAGCTTTCGAGAACCATATTCAACCACTCTCCCATGCTGCATAAGTACACATCCTAAGCCCTGATATGATGCATCATTGTACGCTGCATAACCTCCAAACTCACTAGGAATGGTTAAGACTGGGATGGTAGTCAATCTCTTCTTGAGTTCTTCAAAACTCTGTTCGCACTGATCAGTCCACTCGAATGGAACATCCTTGCGTATCAGTTTAGTCAGTGGAGCGACAATCTTGGAGAAACCTTCTACAAACCTCCTGTAGTATCCAGCTAGTCCCAGAAAACTCTAGATTTTTGTAACAATTTTTGACCTCTCCCAATTAAGTACTGCCTCAACCTTAGACGGATCCACTGACACCCTGTCCTTGGAAATAACATGGCCCAGAAATGCTATCTGCTCCAACCAAAACTCACACTTATCCAACTTCCCATACAATTGCTTCTCTCTGAGAGTTCGGAGCACTACTCTTAAATGTTGCTCATGCTCCTCTCGGGACTTTGAGTAGATCAAAATATTGTCGATGAAAATGATGACGAACCGATCTAGATACTCCCGGAACACCTCATTCATCAGGCTCATGAATGCAGCTGGGGCATTAGTTAGACCAAAGGGCATCACGCGGAACTCATAGTGATCATATCTCGTTCTGAAGGCCGTCTTCGAAACATCCTCCTTCTTAATCCTCAATTGGTGATAGCCCGATCTCAGGTCATTCTTCGAGAACACCGTAGCCCCTCTAACTGGTCAAATAGATCATCTATTCTGGGCAAGGGATACTTGTTCTTAATTGTGGCCTTATTTAGTAGCCTGTAGTCTATACATAGCCTGAGACTACCATCCTTCTTCCGTACAAATAATATCGGAGCTCCCCACGAGGATACACTTGGCCTAATGAACCCTTTGTCTAGCAAGTCTTACAACTGCTTTTTCAGCTCCTCAAGTTCAACAAGGGCCATCCGGTAAGGAGACTTTGAGATTGGCTGAGTCTCAGGTGCCAAGTCTATCGTGAATTCTAACTCTCTCTCCGGTGGTAGTCCCGGTAGTTCATCAGGAAACACATCCGAGAACTCGCTTACCATTGGTATATTACTGAATACTTGGACATTCTCGACTAGTATCGAGGATGAATGCAACATAAGCTTCACATTAACACATTCATCAAAATTTTCATCAAAGTTAATGTCATAAAATTTATTCCTTAATTACAAAGCATACATCAAACTTACTAGGTAAGGAGAAGGTTACAATCTTAGAGTAGTAGTCTAAACTTACACGGTTGGTGGCTAGCCAATCCATACCCAAAATTACATCAAAGCCATACATGCTCAACCAGATTAGATCTGCTAATATAATCCTATCTCCTACCTTAATTTCACAATTCCTACACACCATATCAGTCTTTTGTGATTTATACATGGGTGTGCAAACGTGTAACGTAAAATCTAGAGATTCAGGTTTAACATGCAATTTACGTGCGAAATGGGGTGATATAAAAGAGTGTGTGGAACCTGAATCAAACAATACATGTGCCTCGTGATTGCAAATTACAAGCTTACCCTGAATGGTCTCAGTGGAGGCATCAGCAGTCTCTGTGTCCAAAGCAAAGACCCTCCCATGAGTGACAGGCTTCTTGCCCTTCTTTGTTGCGGTAGCCCGTCTCTGTAGGACTTGTCTCTGGGGAGCTTGCCTCTCAGGTTATCGTGGTAGCTATGGGAGCTGTGGAAACTTATTCAGTGGGCAATCTTTAATCAGGTGTCCCCTCTGTCCACACCTAAAACTGCTCCCTAAGGACCAGTGACATGCACCTCTATGGAAATTACCACAACTAGCGCACAATCTCTCGTACTGCTGGAAGCCTCTAGTAGTCTGTAGGGTAGCTATATGAGCCGTGGCCTACCAATCCTAGCCCGAGACTCATCTGTCCTCTGTCTCTTGGGCTAGCCCCTCTGGAAGTCTTGTCTCATAAACTCCGTTCATTCACCCTTATCCCAGGTCTTTCCTTTTAAGCCATACTCCGTCTGGGTGACATTAAGGCCCCTCTCGACCTGTGCTCTACCCAGGGCATCCTAAAATTTCGTAATCCATAACCCCAACGGTTTCTGATAGCTGGCCTTAACCCTACTAGGAACCTCTCAGTCCGACGCTCTTCATTCTAGAACGTCTCTGGATCATACCTCATCAGCATAGTAAATTTACTTTCGTACTCATCCACGGTCATACTACCCTGTACCAAATTCAGAAAGTCCATCCTCAACTTCTACTAACCAGCTAGTGGAACATACTGCTTCCTAAAGGCTGTGAAGAAAGCATCCCAACTAATCACCGGATACTAAGCAGTCAGAAGGACCTTGGTGGATCCCCACTAATACTATGCTTGGCCCTGCAGCATGTAAGTGGCCATAGAGACCTTCTCTGTCACGACCCGTTCAAACAAAATCACTACAAATTTTTCGCTTTTTCATTTCCTTACCCGTCGTGAACAATTTCACTACTAACAGTTGGGCTATGAGTCGATGTTAGTCCCTCTTGTCATGTTACTTACCTTAACATCTATTTTTCATATTTCGTTTACATATCAATTTATTTTAACTAAATACATCCCCAATATTACAATCCATGGACAGTACTGTGCCTCTATATGTTCAGATACAAAAATTATATGAATGTGTATACCTAGTCTTGATAAGAAGCAGCGGATAACCGAAATGCAAGACTACTGTCACTCTCTTCTACTGAATGTACCCTGTGGGGTGGAAAATGAAAGGCTGAGCGAAACTTGCTCAGTAAGGCAATAATGTAAGCAGGTAGATAACTATACTATCTACGTGCTGATAATGTCATGATATAAAATCGTTTACATTTAGAGCATGAGGTAAGATTAAAACAATGCCACATGTATGTATATATCATAAAAGAGAAATCATGAAATCGACATATAAAACAAACATGGAAAAATCATCATGTATGACATCTCATGCTCGTCACATTAAAACTTATTTATTTTATCATAAAACAACCACGTTAAAACTTATTTGTTTCATCATAAACTCATCACGTTAAAACTTATTTGTTATCATTAAAACAACCACATCAAAGCTAAACCCATCTCTCAGGAATACCTTGATTCATTAAATCGTATCTCGTTTAAAAACATAAATCGGGACATTACCCCTCCTTCGGGTTTGTCCTTGTCTATTCAGACCGTATGATATCATGTGAGGCATGTAGGTTACTGTATGAAAATCGAGGACTATGGCCATATTATGTCCCTGTGATCCCAGGCTACACGGATCCCGGTGTGTGGGGCATCACAACTGTAACGGGAGGTGGGGTCAAATCCTACCGGCCAGAATATCAAGTAACATTATCGAGTCATTCTGACTGCATGGTACAACGTACTTCGTGTGACATACATGGTACAACGTACTCCGTGGACCCATATCATAGTCTGGGGGTACCTGTCGTAGGTCTTATTCACCCCAATATTATGTCGATAACCAACCCATGTCTCAAAGTATACCTACAAGCATATCAACTCTCTGCGACACACAGTCTACAAGAGGCTTCCGCACGAGTATATGCATGTCAACTCACGTCTAGTGCGAGCGAAGCTCCAGCACGACGCTATGCATATCATGATATCCAAAATCTCATGTGAGCGAAGCTCCAACACGGTTTTTGTACACACAAATTTCTCGTACGAGCAATGCTCTAGTACGACTTTTTATGAGTAATAAATCAGTAAAATTTAGTGCGAGTAAGACTCTAGCACTCTTTTACTCGTGTAAATATGATAGGTGGCTCAATCTTGATAAAACATCTTTTAAAATCATAACTAGTACAAACCGGTACCCTTTCGTATAATTGATGAAATCAATAGCCAACCTATGTGTAAATTTACTTAAACCAAAGCAATACATTCATATAAACCATCAAAACATGGAAATCATGCAATTTATTTGCCTTACTACCCTTTTTGCAAATTTTTCTCCTTCCTTTATTCACCCATGCCTCGGTTTTTCACAAAAATTATTATTTCGTTTCTAGATACTTTAAGAAATTCTAGGCCCTGTAAATCCCCTCAAAAATACGTATAGAAATCTCTATGCACCTACAAAATTCCCTTACCTCTATTCTCTGTACAGTCTGACTTTTCCAATTCTACCGATCACCCGATCCGTTTAGCTCCCAATATGTACTCCGGAGCTGCAGATAATTATTTACCATGTCAATTTAACCCAATAAATATAATTCTCGCGTTTATTACAGTCGATTTAACTAATTGGGCCAATATACTCTTATTGGGCCCGATTGCACCTTAATGGGCCTCGACCCATTTCCAGCCCATTTCTACTTATTAAATCCCTTCTTTGGGTTTACTGGGCTCATTTAGCTTACCAATAATCATCGGGCTTCGTTCCAAACTCATTGGATAGCCCGTATACTATTTACGGTAATTACGTTACAATTCCGAATAATATTCTTTTTTATACAGAATTAATCCGTAAATTTCGTAAAATAATCGAAACTCTGTATTAAAGGACTCATATTATCGTAATTAAAATATACTTACCCAATATGATACGGGGTACGAAAATCGAAACTCAATTGGCTCTCGTTCGGGCTCACGTACACAAAATATCATCGAACTGTACAATTTTATATTTAATTTCGGGTTAATTTTTCGATTAAATATAATTTAAATAAATTTCTCAGAAATCAAATCAGTCACTTTTGACCTCTCACCGACTTACCCAAAATCCGGTGAATCCCCGAAAATCCTTCCCATTTTTTTTCTCTTTTTCTCCCTTTTTCCTCTCTTTCTTGGCTGAACCAGTTCGGTCCGGTTCAACCCGATTCAGACCGTCGGTTCAGTCCGGTTCGGTCGGTTCGGTGCCTCGTTGACCGGTTCTCCATCGGTTTCCACTATCAGTAGCTCCGTTGGGTCGTCCGATGCACGGATATGGGATTGGTTTCGTCCAAGGTCGCCGGAAAGTGGCCGGTCCGGCCTATTCTCTCTTGGCCGTCGGTACCCATTTTCTTTTCTGCCGTTTTCAGTCGTTTTCGTCGCCAATGGTGGCAAATCAGCCCTCCTCTTGGCCGGTGGTGAGTCCTCCTTCCTTTCCCCAGCCTCCGTCCGCCACCGTTCCTTCTCTTTCTCTCTCTTTCTCGCCCCTTCACTGTCGGTTCTCTTGATTTTCCTTTCGCCGGCGTTTTTGCTCGTCATATTTGTTTGGGGTCGATGTCGGCGTGGGGTTCCTCCCCTGTCGGCCTCTCGTTTGTTTCCCGACGACCTCCGTCGGTGGAGGCAGAAGCATGGGTCGGCTCCCTACTTCTGTTTTCCATTTCGCAGAATCGCGATTCTACGATTCGGGTTTTTTTTCTATTATTATTATTATTATTATTTTAATTGATTTTATTATTATTTTATTCATTATTATATTATTATTTACCAAAATATCCAAGATAAATTATTATTTAATTCATTTAATGAATAAATAATTTTCTCGGTATTATTTCAGCTTTTCTGTATATTTTTTGATTATTTTTGGGATTATTTCCCGATGTGAAAATTCTGGTTAATTCTAATAAATTCATATCTTCAATTTAATCCGAATTTAATTATTTCTTCATTATTGATCAAGATTTCTTGTCCCGTATTTTCAATTAAATTTTCTTATCGAATTTATACCGACTTTCGATCTTTTGATCGTTTTACCCTTCACGTGTTCGAGAATTCCATTTCAGTCCTTTTACATTTTTAATTTCGCGTTTTTGAATCCTTATCTCCAGTTCGAATCCCGTTCGTTTAATTTGGGACCATTTCAATCCTTCATACGAAATTACGATATAATTCGGGTCTTACATAATCTCCCCCACTTAAAAAAATTTAGTCCTCCAAATTAGAACCAAGTTAATTGGGTCCATAAACAACTCCGAGTACGTCTATCGTATTGTATACTGCCATTCTCAAGTGACATTTTTCGGAGTGTAATACTACCAACATGCTTTAATTAGGAAGATCATCTTAAACCTCAACACTTTCTCCTTCCAGTTTAATACCCGAATAGATTTTTCAATCATACGTTATACTTTCATTGAGCTAAGTTATTGGAGCTCATATCCAATCACATATGCTGGATCCGGATAGTATTTTTGAAGCATCAAAAGATGGGACACATTGTGGATGCCTGCTAATTCAGGTGGTAACGCCAACCTACAGGCCTTGTCTCCCACTTTGTCTAATCTCTTTCCGAATCTCGTTACGTCCTTATGCTATGTCCTAAGGGCATGTAACTTCTAACAATACTAATTCACCCTCGGTGAATTCCAATGGTTTCTGTCTCTTGTCAACATAGCTTTTCTATCTGCTCTGAGGTGTTCTTAATTCTTTACAATTAACTGAACATCCTCAGAGGTTTGTCTTACCAATTCAGGAAAAATTTTCTATCTGTCACCCACTTCTTCTTATCCAAATTGGGGAAACAACCCTTACGGCTATACAAAGTCTCATCTGAAGTCATCCCGATACTCAAGTGACAACTATCATTATTGGCGAATTTGATTAGTAACAACTGATCATCCCAAGAGCTTATCAAATAAATGGCACACGCTCTCATCATATCCTCCAGAACCTGTACAATCCTCTCTGACTGACCATCTGTCTGAGGATGGAAAGCTGTGCTAACACTCAGACAGGTGCCCATAGTTTCCTGAAAAATGCTCCCAGAAGTGAGAAGTGAAGCAGGAATCCCTATATGATACAATGCTCACTGGAAAGATACTTGGTGTTCCACACTTTTCCATACACATAAATTCGCCTACACACTCAGAGTATCTGGGGATTTCCAAACCAGAAGGTGGGTAGACTTAGTCAATCTATCGACTATCACCCAGATAGCCTTATGATTCATCCGGGTCCTCTGTAACCCATCATGAAATTCATAGTAACTTGTTCCCATTTTCGTGTCAATATAGGTAGAAACTGCAATAACCCTGCAACTTCTTTTACTCTACTTTACTCTGCTGACATACGAGACACTTTTCCATAATCTCTACTATGTCTCTTTTCATATCTGACCACCAATACCCTTTTCTAAAATTTCGATATATTTATTACTTCTCGGATGCACTGTATATCCCGAAGATTGAGCTTCTGACAATAACTCTATCTCATCACTGTGGTCCTAGGGAGCACTTATACTGTCTCTGAATCTCAGTAAACCATTATCACTCTCTGTGAACTCTGTCACTGTACCCATCTGAATCTGACCCACATTATCGACACCCTGCCGATAATCACGCTAAGCCTGTCAAATCCGGTCACTCAAATCCGGTTCTAATCTCAGGCTAGCTATCACACAATCGCTATCATCATCAGAGGGGATCACATCACTACTGAGGCTTACAACTGCTCTAGCAGCTCACGCTCCCTGACCATCATATGTAATACCATCCCGAGGCTCTTTCTGCTCAAGGCATTAGCCATTACATTAGCCTTTCCTGGGTGGTACAATTTCCACAATCATAATCCCTCAGAAGCTCTAACCCTCTTTGTTCTCATATCCGACTCTTTCTATGAAAACAGATACTCGGGGCTTTTATAATCAGTGCATACCTAAAATTTCTCACCGTATACATGTAGTGTCATATACTCAATACAACCACTATCACTGTCAACTTTAAATCATGGGCCGGATAGTCCTTTCATGATCCTTAAGTTGTCTGGATTCATAATCGACTATCTTCCCATTTTGGATCAATACACAGCCCATTCATTATTTTGAGGTATCCATAGACTCATGAGAAACCTCTTAATTTGTTGGGTATGGTGAGAATAAATGTGGTGGTCAGTTTATTACTTTAGTACACCAAAACTTCTGTCACGTCTATCATCCCATTCAAATACAACCTTTTCTAAGTTAAACGTGTCAATAAAGTAGTCCATTTCGAGAACTCTCAACAAATCATCTGTAAAAATAATTTCCAATTGTTTCTTATAATTGTCTCTAGACTGTAAATACACCCAAAATATCATCCATATGGATGATAACAAATCAGTCCAGGTAAAGTTTAAATACCTCATCGTAGTTGTGTTCCACTAAATATTTCAATCACCCATATCCTTGACCTATGTACGCATAAACGTATAATGTCATTTCGAAATTACTTCTGTTCAAGATATTAACCCGCGTCATTTCCCTTTTTCTTATATTAACGGCTTTTATAAAATTTTTAATTAATTTTTTAAACCTTCACGATTAATCAAATTCTATATTTCTTTATCGTACAAGTAAAGGTACCCTAATTTTAAATGTATAAATTACGACTGTCGATTTCAATTTATAGGTTGTGTATACTTTTAGACGCTGTCAAGTCTTCAGGCGGTGAGGCATTTTGAAAAACCTTTATTAACCCTCAAACTTGACCACATGGACTGGTTATGGATATATCTTCCTCTTATCCTTGGTCGCAATTCATATCTACTACATATCGCTTAATCCAAATTATTTCACATATCAGAGATATTCGTACCTTGCATACGCCTCTTATTCCAATAGATTATGTATTCAAGATCTATCACATTTAAAAGCTTATCTCCTTTCGTATATCACTTATAACAAACTCTGTCATTACTTATTCCGTGAGTACAATTATTTACTCCTTTAATTTCAATCGCTACACCCCTTTTTCGGTGCATAGATACCAATAGGGTTTTCTCTGTCTCTTTACCCTTCTGTGGGGCAGTCTCACCCAACTCTGAGCAATCATTAAATAATTGGCTCGTCTTACCACACTTAACGCCTATTTTAGTCAATAAAGTGTAGGTGTAGGCACTACTTCCGTGGTATCTACCACACATCCTACACCGCTTACACTGCTACACTGCTACACTGCTTACACTGTTACACTGCTACACTGCTTACACTGCTAACATTGCTCCACTGCTCACCCTGCTACGAAGCAGGTCGGGGTCCTCCAATCACAATACCCCTCAAAAGTGCTGAAATTGGATACACTGGGGCCTTACCAATCATCTTACCTCGTAACTCATCAACTCTAATCTCTTACCAACTGGTCTCTTTTCTGCTTTGACATCTCTGTCATTCTCTATTCTCTTCTATCTCTATTTCGGCCCTTACTACCTTCCCAATCTCAGAGGCGTGCAACACATGATATTATTCACGCAACTGTATTCTGCGCACTGCCTTGACATAAGTAATGAGCCAATCGGACTCTAATCGACAATTTGAGCCCTTCCATGAACTTTTGGGCTTTCTGACTCTCACTGCCCATAGTGTCGGGGTAATACCTGGGTAGGTATATAAACTGAGATTCATACTCGTCAATCAACCAGTGTCTCTAGGTCATTGTAAGAAATTTTACCTGTAATTTCCCTTAAATAGTGTTCAAAATATTTTGTCACCGGAATACATCCAGAAATATTTCTCATGTCAACTCTGGATGTCTAACTCTTCAGATGGACCGAGCGGACTTCTACCAATGCTCCGCCTCGCCTCCAATATTAATGTACTTAAAAGTCACATTCTCAGTCGACATACACCGAAATAATCCATACAACTTCGCTATCTCATTCACCTAGTCCTCAGCAACTATTGGTTTCTTTACTTCGCTATATACTGGAGGGGTGTGAAAATCTCTATAGTTTGAGGCATCAGTTTAGGTTTTACCCTGCCTATCCTCAACTACCTGCATAGATTGAGTAAACAACTCTGAAATATTTTCTACACTCCACTCCATCCTTTCGGAACGTGTCTCAATACTATTTGGTCTCTTGATAGAACCCTGTGGAGTATGCTCAACATCAGTCTCTACATCACTCTCATCTTGAGTCTCCTGTGACGACTCATTCGACTCTCAGGCCTATCTCTACGGCCTCGAGCATGTGTACTCGACCCTCTACCATAGTGGCTATCAGTTATAAAAACTATATTCTTGCATTCGAAACTAAATTCTTAGCTGCAGTTCCATCTTGGTCTACACAATTGTATCTAAACAATGCACAGTACATGGGGATGTAAATTTACTTAACCACTAACACCAATTCATATCAGGCCAACTCTGCTCTGATACCACCTTTTGTCACGACCCGTTCAAACAAAATCACTACAAATTTTTCGCTTTTTCATTTCCTTACCCGTCGTGAATAGTTTCACTACTAACAGTTGGGCTATGAGTCGATGTTAGTCCCTCTTGTCATGTTACTTACCTTAACATCTATTTTTCATATTTCGTTTACATATCAATTTATTTTAACTAAATACATCACCAATATTACAATCCGTGGGCAGTACTGTGCTTCTATATGTTCAGATACAAAAATTATACGAATGTGTATACCTGGTCTTGATAAGAAGCAGCGGATAGCTAAAATGCAAGATTATTGTCGCTCTCTTCTACTTAATGTACCATGTGGGGTGGAAAATGAAAGGGTGAGCGAAACTTACTCAGTAAGGCAATAATGTAAGCAGATAGATAACTATACTATCTATGTGCTGATAATGTCATGATATAAAATCATTTACATTTGGAGCATGAGGTAAGATTAAAACGATGCCACATGTATATATATATATCATATAAGAGAAATCACGAATTCGACATATAAAACAAAAAATGGAAAAATCATCATGTATGACATCTCATGCTCGTCACATTAAAACTTATTTATTTTATCATAAAACAACCACGTTAAAACTTATTTGTTTCATCATAAACTTATCACGTTAAAACTTATTTGTTTCATCATTAAAACAACCACATCAAGGCTAAACCCATCTCTCGAGAATACCTTAATTCATTAAATCGTATCTCCTTTAAAAACATAAATCGGGACATTACCCCTCATTCAAGATTGTCCTGGTCTGTTCATATCGTATGATATCATGTGAGGCATGTAGGTTACTATATGAAAATCGAGGACTATGGCCATATTATGTCCCTGTGATCCCAGGCTACACGGATCCTGGTGTACGGGGCATCACAACTGTAAAGGGAGGTGGGGTCAAATCCTACCTGTCAGAATATCAAGTAGCATTATCGAGTCATCATGACTGTACGGTACAGCATACTCCGTGTGACATACACGGAACAACATACTCCGTGGACCCATATCATAGTCTAGGGGTGCCTACCGTAGGTCTTATCCACCCCAATACTATGTCGATAACCAACCCATGTCTCAAAGTATACGTGCGAGCATATCAACTCTCTGTGACACACAGTCTACAGGAGGCTTCCGCACGACTATATGCATGTCAACTCACGTTTAGTGCGAGCAAAGCTCCAACACGATGGTATGCATATCATGATATCTAAAATCTTATGCGAGCGAAGCTCCAGTACGATTTTTGTACGCACAAATTTCTCGTACGAGTAATGCTCCAATACGGCTTTTTATGAGTAATGAATCAGTAAAATTTAGTGCGAGTAAGACTCTAGCACTCTTTTTACTCGTGTAAATATGATAGGTGGCTCAATCTTGATAAAACATCTCTTAAAATCATAACTGATACAAACCGGTACCCTTTCGTATAATTGATGAAATCAATAGCCAACCTATGTGTAAATTTACTTAAACCAAAGCAATACATTCATATAAACCATCAAAACATGGAAATCATGCAATTTATTTGCTTTACTACCCTTTTTATAAATTTTTCTCCCAGGGGCAATATTATCTTTTCCATTATTCACCCATGCCCCGATTTCTCACAAAAATTATTATTTCGTTTCTAGATACTTTTAGAAATTCTAGGCCCTGTAAATCCCCTCAAAATACGTATAGAAATCTCTATGCACCTACAAATCTCCCTTACCTCATTCTCTGTACAGTCTGACTTTTCCAATTCTACCGATCGCCCGATCCGTTTAGCTCCCAATATGTACTCCAGAGCTGCAGATAATTATTTACCATGTCAATTTAACCCAATAAATATAATTATCACGTTTATTACAGTCGATTTAACTAATTGGGCCAATATACTTTTATTGGGCCCGATTGCACCTTAATGGGCCTCGACCCATTTTCAGCCCTTTTCTACTTATTAAATCCCTTCTTCGGGTTTACTGGGCTTATTCAGCTTACCAATAATCATCGGGCTTCGTTCCAAACTCATTGGATAGCTTGTATGCTATTTACGATAATTACGTTACAACTCCGAATAATATTCCTTTTTATACAGAATTAATCCGTAAATTTCGTAAAATAATCGAAACTCTGTATTAAAGGACTCATATTATCGTAATTAAAATATACTTATCAAATATGATGCGGGGTACAAAAATCGAAGCTCAACCGGCTCTCGTTCGGGCTCACGTACACAAAATATTGTCGAACTGTACAATTTTATATTTAATTTCGGGTTAATTTTTTGATTAAATATAATTTAAATAAATTTTTCGGAAATCAAATCGGTCACTTTTGACCTCTTACCGACTTACCCGAAGTCCGGTGTATCCCCGAAAATCCTTTCCCTTTTTCCTTTTTTCTTTTTTTCTCCCTTTTTCCTCTCTTTCTTGGCTGAACCGGTTCGGTCGAGTTCAACCTGGTTCAGATCGCCGATTCAATCTGGTTCGGCTGATTAGATGCCTCGCCGGTCAGTTCTCCGCCAGCTTCCGCCGCCAGCAGCTCCGTTGGGTCGTCCGATGCACAGATCTGAGATTGGTTTCGTCCAAGGCCGCAGGAAAGTGGTCGGTCCGGCCTGTTCTCTCTTGGTCGTCGGTACCCATTTTCTTTTCCGCTGTTTTCGTCATCAACGGTGGCAAATCAGCCCTCCTCCTAGCCGGTGGCGAGTCCTCCTTCCTTTCCCCGGCCTCCGTCCACCACAGTTCCCTCTCTTTCTCTCTCTTTCTCGCCCCTTCACTGTCGGTTCTCTCGATTTTCCTTTCGCCAACGTTTTTGCTCGTCGGATTTGTTTGGGGTCGGCGTCGGCATCGGCGTGGGGTTCCACCCCTGTCGGCCTCTCGTTTGTTTCCCGATGGCCTCCGTCGGTGGAGGCAGAAGCATGGGTCGGCTCCTTGCTTTTGTTTTTCATTTCGCAGAATCGCGATTCTGCGATTCGTGTTTTTTTTTTACTATTATTATTATTATTATTATTATTATTATTATTATTATTGATTTTATTATTATTTTATTCATTATTATATTATTATTTTACCAAAATATCCAAGATAAATTATTATTTAATTCATTTAATGAATAAATAATTTTCTTGGTATTATTTCAGCTTTTCGGTATATTTTTCGATTATTTTCGGGATTATTTCCCGATGTGAAAATTTTGGTTAATTCTAATACATATCTTGATCAATTTAATCCGAAATTTAATTATTTCTTCGTTATTGATCAAGATTTCTCAATCTCATATTTTTAATTAAATTTTCTTATCGAATTTATACCGACTTTCGATCTTTTGACCGTTTTACCCTTCACATGTTCGAGAATTTCATTTCAGTCCTTTTGCATTTTTAATTTTGCGTTTTTGAATCCTTATCTCCAGTCCGAATCCCGTTCGTTCAATTTGAGACCATTTCAATCCTTCATATGAAATTACGATATAATTCGGGTCTTACATTCTCAACATCAGAACACCCCAAAAAATCGAAGATCTTCTCAAGGCTCACCAGCCACTCTTCGGCCTCTACTGGATTCTTAATTCCCTTAAATGCTTGAGGCCTCATCTTCAGAAAATCTCTCATCCTACCAATATTCCTCTCCTCCCTCCGGGCCTGTACAGGAGGCTGAGGCACCATAGGTACTAAAGGAACTGGTGGAGGAGGAGGTGGTGTTTGTGGAGGAGTCTGCACCGGAGTAGGAACTGGTGCCGTGCCAGCGGGATCAGATATGTTTACCCCTAAGTGTTGGGCAACCATGGCAGCTATCGACTCCAAGCCTCGCTCGAGGCGCTGCTCGAACTAAGCCATACAAGTACTAGGACTCTTTGGCTCCGGTGGGGGAGGTGGAGGTGGCTGAGCCTGCCTTCGAGGACGCCCACGTCTTCCACTCATCGTGCAGTGATCTAATACCTGCACGTAATTCCAAAGATCAAACCTTAAAGTTATTAGGTATACATTACCTACAACTAGATAAGCACAGACATTTGGGATGTAATTAAATCCTTATTTTCGACACTGACAGTACTAAACAACCTTCGCTCTGATACCACTTAAACTGTAACGACCCTTGACCCTTAAAAATCGGGGAAAATTTTTTTTGAACTTAATTTACCCACTTTTCCCTTATTCACTTAGGTTGCATTCCTGTGCACTGTCAAAACACTTTTCCTAATTCATTATCCGTAATTATATTTAATTTTCATACTTTGACCTATATGGCCGATAGAAATTTCAGCAGCATAACAGCTTATGTATAATCCTACCCACCTGCAAAACAATTGTTTTGACAATCCTAGATATCCACAACTACCAAGCATGCTTTCCAACAATCCTAAATATCCACAACTACCAAGCATACTTTTCAAATCCACCTTTACAACTCAATACATCTATTTCAATTTAATACTAGTCATCTCGAATATAATCCCAAAATAATATTGTTTACATCGTTTTCCTTACAAATTACATCCAACAAAATGTTTCAATACATGTCTGTGCATACAAATATGTCTGGTAAAGGAATGTAATTGTATACCTTAGCTGCGTGTACAAAAAGTAGCCTAGGGTAGCTCTTCCCACCAGCCTACGTCGTGTACGCGGCAGGTAGCGCCCACGGATCACTGCAAATAGTTTGAGAGGTAGAGGGGTGAGCTTTTTGGAAAAAGTCCAGTAAGAAAATGTATTTAAAACGGTCCTAGTAATTCAAATATTTAAAAAACAAAATAGTACGTATAATGATTACTTTCTGAAAACTAATATAAAGGACATTCAAGGATTAAGGAAAATCGGAAACATCGAGATTCAAAACATAATTCTTTAAGTACATGAACTTAACAGATATTATGTAAACTTTTCGTACATTCAGAATTCCAAAACAGGAATACATGTCAAATCACATACTATAAAATAAGATTCTGAAAACAGAGTTTAAGTTTTCAAATAGAGACTACATCGGCCCATACAATCATCACGCGGTAATAACAAAACCATTATGCGGCAATAACCAAGTCATCCTCCGTAGAGGGAATTCAGAACCTATGGCCATGGCAAGGCTGTAGACGGAATCAAGGTCGTACAGTATTCAGAACCCGAAGGTGAAATTCAGAACCTATGGCCATGGCAAGGCTGTAGACGGGATCAAGGTCATACAACGTTCAGAACCCGAAGGTGAAGTTCAGAACCATAAGGGCGAAGTTCAGACGCCACACAGGTGAAGTTCAGACGCCACATAAGCGAAGTTGACATGCGTTAGCATACAACATAAATGGCCCTTAGTCTCAAAACATACTATATTTCTCATATGTGAAAATGTCACGACCCAAAACTACCCAAAAATCAAAGTAAATTTTTGGCGTTTTGTTATTTTCTTTCATGCTTACCTGTCCTCTGATCGTGACCACACTCCACTAACTAATTAGCATGTACATCAATGCCAGTCCCTTCCATTTATTTACCATATAACTTAATTCTTTCTCAATCATTTATAAGTACTTACAATATTTATACATCCCCTAGAGTCACTTACAAACATGTTACTATGCTATGCTTATTTAGATACAATATGTACAAGTGTATATACCTTAAATGATGGGCAGCAGCGGATATCCGGAATGCAGTACTGAGTCGCCTCAACATCTACTGGAGATTATCTGTGTGAGAAAATGAAAGGGGTGAGCACATCAAGCTCAGTAAGGTAATCCTACGAACAAGTAGGTAACCATACTACCTACATGAACGTGGTGCCATGCATAAACCACCCTTTCTCCACACATTTTAAAACAGATGATATGAGTTATGATGTTATGTAAATCCATTCGCATGGAAAAAAATTTAACATGTAATTATTTCAAATCATTTCTTTCTCGTTTAAAATGTCACAACAAGGCCAGAACTCAACCCATCCCTCGGGTGATCCTGACTCACATAAAACCATAAAAATCGATTTACATTCACACATGGGTTTGAAAAGCATGGAAATAATAATCATGCACGTTTGATTTTAAAAAAAACCCAGTTTTAATCTCATCAAAGTCGTCAACATGCGAGACGAGGCAATATCTGTATAACGGTAATAACCAGGACTATGGCCATGTGTCCTTGGGAGTTCCTCTGCTACACGGATCCTAGTGTGCGGGTTCTCACCATGATCGGGAACCGCCCGGGAGGTGGGTCAATCCATTTCGTCAGTCTTATCCGATCCCATGCATCCGAAGATGCCGCATTCGAAGATGCTGTTTTCGAAGATACCACACGGTACATCGTACTCCATGCTACTTGCACGGTACATCGTACTCCATGGACCCATATCGCTCTGGGTACTCCAGACCAAATGGCCTGCTTCCCATAGAGAGATTTTGTTTCTTATATCATATCTCAATAATCATGCCATGTCTCAAAACGCACGTGCGAGCCTATTTAATCGGTGACACACAGTCTACCCGATGCTCCAAGCACGGCTCATCGCATGTTCTCATAAAATCAGTGCGAGTGATGCTCAGCACTCTCATCAAATCAAGTAAAACTAGTGCGAGTTAGGCTCTAGCACTCTATATATGAATCACATGAAAATCTTATAAAATCTGGTGCGAGTTAAACTCCAGCACCCTGTCTCGAAAATCATATAAAAATATGGTGCGAGTTAGACTCCAGCACCGTTTCACAAAAATCATATGAAAACCTGGTGCGAGTTAGACTCTAACACCGTGTCACGAAAAAGCATGTGAAATCTGGTGCGAGTTATACTCTAGCACCTATGCATGTAAAACTCTAGTGCGAGCTCTCGTTCCAGCACTAATGCATGCATCACCCAAATCAAAACATCGTGCGGGCTGAGCTCCAGCACGTCACATGTGAATAAAAACACGTAGGCGGCTCTGTTTCCTCAAAACAGTTTTCAAAACAATAATATCGTTGAAAGTATGCAATGCTGTGCATTTTCTTTCAAGGTTAGCCAGCCTACTCATGCATGCATTAAAATGTCTCCAGAACGAGCAGAAACCTCTTATTCTTGCTCCTCCCAATTTTTCCTAAATTTGTAAATTTTACCCTTAACAAGGGTATTTTGGTAATTTGCCCATTCGGGGCACTAAAATTATTATTTGACCTCTAGACCCTTCAGATAATTTTTAAAGGACTGCAAATGAACTGAAAATTTCGTAAAGTTACCTCTAGCAGTCCGTAGAATTCCCTTACCTTATTTTCCTGTCGAGCCTGACCTTTCCTCTGATGTCACGTCGTGCAATCCGATCTGCTCCCAATCCGATGTCCGGAACTGCGTATAAATATTCTTCAGGCTAGATATTATACAACTTAATCGTATTTAATACTTTCTGGGCTTACTTTAAATCATTGGGCCCATTTATCCCTATTGGGCCCGATTGCACCTTAATGGGCCTTAATCGGCCTTAAGCTCGTTTTCCACTTAATTTTCACATTATCGAGGCCTATTGGGCTCATTAGGCCCACCAACAATTTATTGGGCCTCGTTCTAACTCTCGAATAGCTCAATTTATTATTTACGACAATTTATCTAAATTTCCATAATTTAATTCATTTTATACGATAATTAAATCCGAAACACGCATAACGATGTAAATTGCTGTAAATAAGGGTTACTTACTCGAGATTCCATGCTAGTACGTAAATCGAGACTGTCTCGAGCTCTCGTTGGATGCCAATTGTCGAGCTACACAATTAAATATATTTTCGTGTAAACTTTCAGTCGATTATTTATCAAATTAAATATTTCCAAAATTTAAATCGGTCAATTAGACCGCTTACCGACTTACCCGAAGCTCGATTGCATCGTTGGGATTTTTTTTCAATTTTTCCAATTTTTCTTTTTCCCTTTTTCTCCTTTTTTCCTCTTCTTTCTTAGTTGAACCGGTTCGGTCTGGTTCAACCCGGTTTCGACCTTCGGTTCACCCCTGTTCACTCCGGTTCACTTCGGTTCACCGCCTTGCCGGTCGGTTCTCCGTCGGCTTCCACCACCAGCAGCTCCGCTAGGTCGTCCGCAGCTCGGATCTGGTCTCGGTTTCACACGAGGTCGCCGGAAAGTGGCCGGTCCGGCCTCTTCTCCTTTCCGGTGTCGGTGGCTTCCTCGTTTCTCGCCGTTGCCGGCGCTGGCCACCGTTTCCCCAGCTGTTTTCGCCCTCATTCGGCTCGGCATCACGTAGGGGTTCTTCGGTGGTCGGTGGTTGGGGCCGAATCGACGTCGATCGCCGAAAAATCTCTTCTCTCCCCGTCGGTTTCTCTCCCTCGATCCGTCGGATTTCGGCGTCGGTGGGCTGCACCGTCGGTACCAGGGAGGTCGCCGACCTCTCCTCTTCCTTTTTCGGCCTTCACTTGGCCGATTGGGTCGCCGGTGGTCGTCCGGCCTTCTCCCCAATTTCGGCTTCATTTTCGTTTTCTCACTTCTTCTCTCTCCCCGATTTCTGATTCCCTTTTTTTTAATTTATTTTTATATATTTATTTATTTATTTCATTAATATTTTAATCATTAAAATACATTAAAATACCCAAAATATCTACCAAAAATTATTATTTTATTCCAAATTAATTAATTTAATTTAATTTAATTTATTTATTATATTTTAACCCTTTTTCGGGTATAATTTCTTCGTATTTTCGGGATATTGTCCCGAATGACTTTTCGGTATATTTTTCGATTATTTTCGGGATTATTTTTCGAATTAAAAATTTTGATTAATCCCAATTAATTCCAATAAATTGATATCTTGATCAATTTAATCTGAAATTTAATTATTTCACCTTTATTGACCAAGATTTCTCAATCCATTATTTTTAATTAAATTTTTCTTCTCGAATTTATACCGGCTTTCGGTCTTTTGACCATTTGGCCCTTGCACGTGTTCGGGATTAATTTAACCCGACTTCTCTTCACGAATACTCATTCATTTCGTATTTTAATTAAATTCGGGTCTTACATAATCTCCCCCACTTAAGGAATTTGGTCCTCCAAATTAGAACCAAGTCATATGAGTCCATAGACTACTCCGGGTACATCAATCGTATCATACTTCTTTAATTCTCATGTGACCTTTTTTCCAGAGTGTAATACTACCAAAGGACTTTAATTAGGGAGATCGTCTTAAACCTCAATACTTTCTCTTTCCTGTTTAATGCCCGAATCAACTTCTTCAATATACTTGTATTTGCATTAAGCTGAACTGTTGGATCTCATATCCTATCGCCTATGCTGGATGTGGATAGTATTGTCGAAATATCAAAAGATGAGACACATTGTGGGTGCCTGCTTATTCAAGTGGAAATGCCACCTACAAGTCTTATCTTCCACTTGTCCAATCTCTCAAAAGATTCAATCCAACGAAACTCAATTTACCTTCTTCCAAAAGTTCGTTATGTCCTTATTCTCTTAGGACAAGAAACATTTCAACCATACTAATTCACCCTCGGTGAATTCCAATACTTTTCTATCTGCTCTGAGGTGTTCTTAATCTCTCATCCTTAACTAAACATCCTCAGAGACTTATTATCCAAAGTCGAAAATAATTCTATCTGTCACTCACTTTTTCTTATCTAATTTGGGGAACAACCCCTACAGCCATACACTGCCTCATATCTTGTTATCCCGATACTCAAGTGGCAACTGTCACTATTGGCGAATTCGATTTGTAATAACTGATCATCCCAGGAGCATAAAAAATCAAGGGCACACACTTTCATTGGATCCTCCAGAACCTGTACAATCCTCTCTAACTGACCATCTGTCTGAGGATGGAAAGCTGTGCTAATACTCAGTCGGGTTCCCATAGCTTCCTAAAAATATCCTCAGAGGTGGGAAGTGAAGTGGGAATCCCTATATGATACCATGCTTACTGGAACGCTACATAATGTTCCACAATTTACTTTATACCTGAATCCTCATATACACTCTGAGTATCTGGGGATTTCATAACCACATGGTGGGTAGACTTAGTCCATTTAGCGACTATCATCTAAATAGCCTCGTGACTCATCTGAGTCCTCTATAACCCATCACAAAATTCATGAAGACTTGCTCCCATTTTCGTGCCGTGTCGATATAGGTAGAGGCTGCAATAACTCTGCAGACTTTTAATACTCTACCTTACTCTGCTGACCTACTAGGAACTTTTCCACAATCTCTACCATCTCTCTTTCCACATCTGACCACCAATACCCTTTTCAGAGATTTTTATATAAATATGTTCGTTACTTTCTGTATGCACCGTATATCCCGAAGAGTAAGCTTCTGACAATATTACTATCTCATCAACTGTGGTCCTGGGGAGCACTTCTACTGTCTCTAAACCTCTCTGTAAATCATCAACACACTGTGAACTTTGTCACTGTACCCTTCTGAATCTGACCCAAACTATCGACATCATGCCGATCATCACGCTAAGCCTGTCAAATCCGGGCACTCTCATCCGGTTCTAATCTCAGGCTAGCTGTCACACAATCACTGTCATCATCAGAAGGGATCACATCACTACTGAGGCTCACAACTGCTCTAGCAGCTCACGCTCCCTGACCATCATATGTAATACCATCCCGAGGCTCTTTCTGCTCAAGGCATCAGCCATCACATTAGCCTTTCCTGGGTGGTACAATTTTCACAATCAAAATCTCTCAGAAGCTCTCACCCACTATGTATTCTCATATTCGCCTCTTTCTGTGAAAACAGATACTCGGGGCTTTATGATCAGTGCATATCCAAAATTTCTCACCCTGTACATAATAGTACCATATCCTCGGTGCAAATACTACCGTTGCCAACTTAAAATCATGAGTCAGATAGTTTATTTCATGATTAAGGAGTTGTCTGACTCCATAATTGACTATCTTCCCATTATACATCAATACACAGCTCCTTCATTATTTTGAGGTATCCATACTCACTGAGAACCTCTTGAGCTGTTGGGTATGGTGAAATTAATCACGGTGGTCAGTTCATACTTCACTACACCGAAATTCATGACACATCTATCATCTTATTTATCATCTCATTCAAAGACCACGTTTTCTTAGTTAAATGTGCCAACCAAGTATACCCTTTTTAGAACTCGCAACAACGCATTTGTAAAAGCCATTTCAAATTATTGCTTACAATTTTGCCCTGGGCTTTAACTACACCTATCATATCATCAATAATGATGATTACAAATTGGTCCAGGTAAAATTTAAATAACTCATTGTAGTTGAGCTCCACTACTTATTTCAATCGTCCATATCCTTGACTTATTTACTCATAAGCGTATAAGATCCTTCAAAATCGCTTACGTTTTTAGGTACTAACCTGCGTCATTTCCTTTTCTTATCTTAACGGCTCTTATTAAATTTTACTATGTTAACCTTTATGATTTGTCGAATTTTAATATTCTTATGGTCTTAGTAAAGGTATCCTAATGCTGAAGGTATTTATTACGACGATCGATTTCACGTTATAGGTTATATATACATACTTTTAGACACTGTCAAGTCTTCAGGCGAGGAGGTATTTTGAAATACCTTTATTAACCTTCAGACTTAACCACATAGACTGGTTATGGTTATATCCATCTTTATCCTTGGTTATAATTTATATTCCCTACTTATCACTTAATCCCAATTACTTCGCATATTAAGGGTATTCTTTACCTAGAATATGTCTCTTACTCCAATACATCTTGTATTTAGGATCTATCTTATCTTAAAGATTATCTCCTTTCGTATATCCCTCATGACAAAACTCTTTCATTATTCATTCCGTGAGTACAATCCTTTACTCCCTTAATTTCAACTATTGCACCCCTTTTTATCACTTGTCAACACTTACAATATACTTTTCAGTGATGTTTTCACCCCTGTTTTCAACTTAAAATCTCTATATCCATATTCCGTTAATTAATCCTCCTCTATTGGGGTACTCATTTATCAGTATTGTGCCCAATGATGTAGGCATTCATGCCTTTTACTCACTTATATGCGAATTAAGGTGGTATGAATAAATGTGTGGCACCAGGATCAATGAACATATGTACTTCATTATTCATAACAAGTGTGGTATCTTACACCACATCCATGAAACATCAATAGTGTCCTGGTCCAAGACATCCTCTCGCCTTCGTCCAACAGCCTACTTTCCTTTTTCTTTTCGGCTATGGCCTCCCTTTTCGTTGCAGCTATACCAACGAAGTTTTTCTCTGTCTCTTTACTTTTCTGTGGGGCGATCTCGCCCAACTCTGTGCAATCAAAATCAATGGTCCGTCTTACCACATTTAATGGCCATTTTCATCAATACAGTGTAGGTATAGACCCTCCTTCCATGGTATCCACCACACATCCCACAGTGCTTACACTGCTACACTGCTTCGTAGCAGGTCGGGGTCCTCCAATCACAATGCCCCTCAAGAGTGCCAAAATTGGATGCACTAGGGCCTTACCAATTATCTTACTCCATGACTCATCAGATTAAATCTTTTACCAATTACCATTTTTCCCATTTTTAACATCTCTGTCATTTCTCGATTCTCTTTTCTGTCTCTATTTCAGCCCTCACTACCTTTTCCAATCTCAGAGGCGTGCAATTCATGTTCTTATTTACCCAACTGTAAATCTGCGCACTGCCTCGGTATAAGTAATATCTCACGGGCCAATCGGACTCTAATTGAAAAGTTGAGCCATTTCATGAACTTTTAGACATCTCGACTGTCACCTGTTCATAGTGTCGAGGTAATATCTGCCCAAGAATATAACCGAGTTTCATACTCATAAATAAATCAATTTCTCTGGGTCAGAGTAAGGATTTTATCTATCATTCCCTTTAAACAGTGTCCGGGATATTCTATCACCAGAATACATCCATAAACATTTCTCATCTTAGTTCTGGATGTTTAACACTTAAGATGGGTCGAGCGGGTTTCCACCAATACTCCGTCTCGCCCTCAAATCCCTTGCATACTCTGAGCAATTAGCTCCCAAAATATTCTCCACACTCCGCTTCAACTTTGCGAAGCGTGTCTCAATACTGTCCGATCTCTCTATCGGACTCAGTGGGGCATGCTCAACATTAGCCTTCATTTCAATTTCATCCTGATTCTCACAGGTCAACTCAGCACGACTAGCAAACTCAGGTCTACCTCTACGACCTCTGCCTCGTGCACTATCTCATCTAACGCGACTCATATTAGGCATTCCTGCATTCTCAACCATTTCTTAGTCAAAACCCATCTCGATATACACTATTGTATCTAACCAAGCACAGTAACACAGGGATGTAATTCCTAATTACTGACACTGACACATATCAGACCAATTGTGCTCTGATACCACCTTTATATGTCACGACCCAAAACTACCCAAAAATCAGAGTAAATTTTTGGCGTTTTGTTATTTTCTTTCATGCTTACCTGTCCTCTGATCGTGACCACACTCCACTAACTAATTGGGCTGTGCATCAATGCCAGTCCCACCATTTATTTACCATATAACTTAATTCTTTCTCAGTCATTTATAAGTACTTACAATATTTATACATCCCCTAGAGTCACTTACAAACATGTTACTGTGCTATGCTTATTTAGATACAATATGTACAAGTGTATATACCTTAAATGATGGGCAGCAGCGGATATCCGGAATGCAGTACTGAGTCGCCTCAACATCTACTGGAGATTATCTGTGTGAGAAAATGAAAGGGGTGAGCACATCAAGCTCAGTAAGGTAATCCTACGAACAAGTAGGTAACCATACTACCTACATGAACGTGGTGCCATGCATAAACCACCCTTTCTCCACACATTTTAAAACAGATGATATGAGTTATGATGTTATGTAAATCCATTCGCATGGAAAAAAATTCAACATGTAATTATTTCAAATCATTTCTTTCTCGTTTAAAATGTCACAACAAGGCCAGAACTCAACCCATCCCTCGGGTGATCCTGACTCACATAAAACCATAAAAATCGATTTACATTCACACATGGGTTTGAAAAGCATGGAAATAATCATCATGCACGTTTGATTTTAAAAAAAAAAAACAGTTTTAATCTCATCAAAGAAGTCAACATGCGAGACGAGGCAATATCTGTATAACGGTAATAACCAGGACTATGGCCATGTGTCCTCGGGAGTTCCTCTGCTACACGGATCCTAGTGTGCGGGTTCTCACCATGATCGGGAGCCGCCCGGGAGGTGGGTAAATCCATCTCGGCAGTCTTATCCGATCCCATGCATCCGAAGATGCCGCATCCGAAGATGCCGTATCCAAAGATACCACACGGTACATCGTACTCCATGCTACTTGCACGGTACATCGTACTCCGTGGACCCATATCGCTCTAGGTACTCCAGCCCAAATGGCCTGCTTCCCACAGAGAGATTTTGTTTCTTATATCATATCTCAATACTCATGCCATGTCTCAAAACGCATGTGCGAGCCTATTTAATCGGTGACACACAGTCTACCCGATGCTCCAAGCACGGCTCATCGCATGTTCTCATAAAATCAGTGCGAGTGATGCTCAGCACTCTCATCAAATCAAGTAAAACTAGAGCGAGCTAGGCTCTAGCACTCTATATATGAATCACATGAAAATCTTATAAAATCTGGTACGAGTTAAACTCCAGTACCCTGTCTCGAAAATCATATAAAAATATGGTGCGAGTTAGACTCCAGCACCGTTTCACAAAAATCATATGAAAACCTGGTGCGAGTTAGACTCTAACACCGTGTCACGAAAAAGCATGTGAAATCTGGTGAGAGTTATACTCTAGCACCTATGCATGTAAAACTCTAGTGCGAGCTCTCGCTCCAGCACTAATGCATGCATCACCCAAATCAAAACATCGTGCGGGCTGAGCTCCAGCACATCACATGTGAATAAAAACATGTAGGCGGCTCTGTTTCCTCAAAACAGTTTTCAAAACAATAATATCTTTGAAAGTATGCAATGCTGTGCATTTTCTTTCAAGGTTAGCCAACCTACTCATGCATGCATTAAAATGTCTCCAGAATGAGCAGAAACCTCTTGTTCTTGCTCCTCTCAATTTTTCCTAAATTTGTAAATTTTACCCTTAACAAGGGTATTTTGGTAATTTGCCCATTCGGGGCACTAAAATTATTATCTTACCTCTAGACCCTTCAGATAATTTTTAAAGGACTGCAAATGAACTTAAAATTTCGTAAAGTTACCTCTAGCAGTCCGTAGAATTCCCTTACCTTATTTTCCTATCGAGCCTGACCTTTCCTCTGATGTCACGTCGCGCAGTCCGATCTGCTCCCAATCCGATGTCCAGAACTGCGTATAAATATTCCTCAGGTCAGATATTATACAACTTAATTGTATTTAATACTTTCTGGGCTTACTTTAAATCATTGGGCCCATTTATCCCTATTGGCCCCGATTGCACCTTAATGGGCCTTAATCAGCCTTAAGCCCGTTTTCCACTTAATTTTCACATTATCGAGGCCTATTGGGCTCATTGGGCCCACCAACAATTTATTGGGCCTCGTTCTAACTCTCGAATAGCTAAATTTATTATTTACGACAATTTATCTAAATTTTCATAATTTAATTCATTTTATGCGATAATTAAATCCGAAACACGCATAACGATGTAAATTGTCGTAAATAAGGGTTACTTACCTGAGATTCCATGCTAGTACACAAATCGAGACTGTCTCGAGCTCTCATTGGATGCCAATTGTCGAGCTACACAATTAAATATATTTTCGGGTAAACTTTCAGTCGATTATTTATCAAATTAAATATTTTCAAAATTTAAATTGGTCAATTCGACCGCTTACCAACTTACCCGAAGCTCGATTGCATCGTCGGGATTTTTTCCCAATTTTTCCTATTTTTCTTTTTCCCTTTTTCTCCTTTTTTCCTCTTCTTTCTTAGCTGAACCAATTCGGTCCGGTTCAACCCGGTTCGGACCGTCGGTTCACCGCGGTTCACTCCGGTTCACCGCCATTGCCGGTCGGTTCTCCGTCGGCTTCCACCGCCAGCAGCTCCGCAGGTCGTCCGCAGCTCGGATCTGGTCTCGGTTTCACACGAGGTCGCCGGAAAGTGGCCGGTCAGGCCTCTTCTCCTTTCCGGCGTCGGTGGCTTCCTCGTTTCTCGCCGTTGCCGGCGCTGGCCGCCGTTTCCTCAGCTGTTTTCGCCCTCATTCGGCTCGGCATCACGCAGGGGGTTCTTCGGTGGTCAGTGGTTGGGGCCGAATCGGCGTCGATCGTCGGAAAATCTCTTCTCTCCCCGTCGGTTTCTCTCCCTCGATCCGCCAGATTTCGACGTCGGTGGGCTGCACCGTCGGTACCAGGGAGGTCGCCGGCCTCTCCTCTTCCTTTTCCGGCCTTCACCTGGCCGATTAGGTCGTCGGTGGTCGTCCGGCCTTCTCCCCGATTTCGGCTTCGTTTCCGTTTTCTCACTTCTTCTCTCTCCCCGATTTCTGATTCCCTTTTTTAATTTAATTTATTTTTATATATTTATTTATTTCATTAATATTTTAATCATTAAAATACATTAAAATACCCAAAATATCTACCAAAAATTATTATTTTATTCCAAATTAATTAATTTAATTTATTTATTATATTTTAACCCTTTTTCGGGTATAATTTCTCCGTATTTTCGGGATATTGTCCCGAATGACTTTTCGGTATATTTTTCGATTATTTTCGGGATTATTTTTCGAATTAAAAATTCTGATTAATCCCAATTAATTCCAATAAATTGATATCTTGATAAATTTAATCTGAAATTTAATTATTTCACCTTTATTGACCAAGATTTCTCAATCCATTATTTTTAATTAAATTTTTCTTGTCGAATTTATATCGGCTTTCAGTCTTTTGACCATTTTACCCTTGCACGTGTTCGGGATTAATTTAACCCGACTTCCCTTCACGAATACTCATTCATTTCGTATTTTAATTAAATTCGGGTCTTACAGAAAACATCGAAATAAAAATCATCTTGTTCGAAAGATCATTTCAAAAGACGTACTCTTATTCAGAAATATGCAATTATTCAAAAACGCAAATACAGAGAGCATATTCTTGATCAGAAATATAAATTTAGAAACATGCATGAAAATCATACTTCATGTCTTTGTAAACTTTCCTTAATCATGGTTCAGAAAGTAACTATTACCGTTTTAAATTATATCCCCTTACCTCGATCTATCGAAATTTTTGAATTCGAGTGGTGACACCTCCTAGTACCTCCTTTAATTCTTTCTACGATTCACCTACACCGAAATCGTTCACTTAGTATCCTATTCATGCGAATCAATCGAATTGCGTTAAAATCATAACTTATTCGTTACTACTTCATGCGTACATATAATTGTACATATCTAGGCCAACACGCACGTTTATATATTTTCTTACTACTTATATATTTTTTTGTACATACAAATCTTAACATACATATTTATTATATACATCTACATGTATACACACACACACACACACACACACACACACACACACACACACACACATATATATATATATATATATATATACTCATATATATACTCATATATATATATTATTATTTATTTTCATTTTTCCTTATCACATGTATATATTCTTGTATGTACACAAACTAATATACACCTTTATCATATACACCTATTTGTATATACACATTTTTCGTGTACTCCTATATGTATATACACCTAAGTATATACACATATTTATTTTATCATTGGCTTTCCTTCTTCATTATCAAATATATATACATATATATATTGCCTATTATTCATTTCTCCCATTTTTATTATTATTATTTTTCACATCTAATTTAAAATCCACAATATCTTGTTTATAGCCCATCATGCATATATATACACATGTATATCAAATGTACATATACAAATTTACCTTTCCTCTTCAAATTTTCAGCTTGATTTTCTTCTCTTTTTTTTTTTTTCAACCCGTTCACTGTTCATCCATCTTCCTCTTCACCTCTCGGCTGCTTTGCTATCTCCCGATTCTGTTTCACTCTTCGTTCTCGGTTCTGCTCCAATTTCCTTTGGTTTTCTTCTTCTTTCCCTCCTCGGTTTCACTTCCAGCTTCAATTTTCCTTCCTCGATCCACCTCTTCCCTTCTCCCTTGCCTCTCGGTTCCAGCCTTCTCCCTTCGGTCAGCTGCTGTTTGTTCCAAGCCTCAGTTCTGTTTTGCTTGCTTCCAGCCTCTCAGTTCCACTGCACTTCTTCAGCTCTCGGTTTCTCCTTCCCCTTTCCGCCTCTTTCTTCCTTCCTTCCCTTTCCTTCTTCTTCTCCAACCGACCACTCTTTCTCCTCTTCTCTTCCTTCCCTTTTCTTTTCTCTCCCGGCCAGACCCCTCTTTCATTCCTTCCTCTTTTCTTTCCTTCTTCCTCGGCAGAACCAGCTCTCCCGTTCTTTCTTCTCTTTTCCCGCCCAGCTCTCCTCTGTTTTCAATTGTTTCAATTGAAACAAAGTGACGGAATTGGCTTTCTTTGAAAGCCAATTCCGTACAACCTATATCTATTATAATAATATATATATATATGTTTTGTATTAATATATATATATATATATATATATATGTTTTGTATTAATATATATATATATATATATATATATATATATATATATATATATATGTTTTGTATTAATATATATTTATATTTTGTTTGATTAGTGTTATTATTTTTTTTTATTGTTTTGTGTGATTATTTGTTGTTTCCCATTTCATTTTTTTTTGGGTCTCATGCTTTATTTATTATTTATTAATACTTATATATTAAATACTATACACCAAATAATATATATGCTATATATATTATTATTCTTTTATTTAAATGTCTAGTATATATGTATATATATATATATATACACCTATGTATATACCTACATATATACATTTTCTTGTATAATTTATCCAAAGACATAATATCCACGCCTTCCATGAAATTTTCATTACTTCGAGAATAAAATATCCTTGGGATTTCATCATTCCTCATAAATTCCCGATACAAATTTTTACATCAACCATTTTCAACTAATAAATTAAAATTTTTCAATCCCTCCGTGCTTGCATTTGCTTTATCACTTCTTGTAGCTTCGATTTTCCCTGTCATTCACGGACTTCTCGGTTCCTATAGTCCTCGAGCCCTACAACGAATATTCACATTTCTATTAAAATATATTATTTTCATTTTTATATACTCTAATTAAATTTAAAAAATTTGTGGGGTTTACAGTCTTGATGTTTGTACTAGATGGAACTCTACCTACTTAATGTTGGATAGTGCTCAAAAATTTGAAAGAGCTTTTGAGAGATTTGAAGAGCAAGATAGCGACTTTAGGATTGAATATGAGTCAGGAGAAGATTTACTTACTGAGGACAATTGGAACATTATTAGAAGCTTAGGACAGTTGTTAGAGCGCTTTTTATGAACTCACATTACGGGTTTCAAGCACTTTGTATGTCACGTCCGACATTTTCTTTGATGAACTTGTTGAAATGTATTGTCTTTTGCAAGAAGCCCATAATAATAATAATAATAATAATAATAATAATAATAATAATAATAATAATAATAATAATGTTGAGTTTGGTGTGATGGCAATGAGAATAAGGATAAATATGACAAGTATTAGGGTAATTTTGAGAAGATAATATGCCTATTTTTGTTGCGGTTATCCTTGATCCTGGGCACAAATTGAATTATGTGGAATTTGTACTTAAAAGCTTGCATGATGGTGATAACGGTTTGTCGACAGTGAAAAAGGTGAAGGAAGTTGTTTATCAATAGTATCATTCATATCTACCTTTACTTCCAAGTGATAGTGCCCAATCAAGTATTATGAGTGAGAATAATGTAGAAGAACCACAACCAAGGAAAAAACATATGAAGTATTTGTATAGGATGCACATGATTGAATCAGATAAAAATAAAAAATCAGAAATGGATAGGTACCTAAATGAGGCTGCTGAGAATGACAGTGAAGATTTTGATACCTTAGTGTGGTGGAAAGTGAACAACCCTAGATTTCCTATCTTTCCCCAATAGGCCCAAGATGTGTTGGCTATTCATATTTCTACTGTTGTTTCTGAGTCTGCATTTAGTAACGAAGGGCGTGTTCTTGATTCATGTAGGAGTTCTTTAACTCCTAAAATGGTACAAGCCCTTGTGTGTACTCAAGACTGGATAAAGAAACCGTCAAACCTATCCGACATGGTGGAAGAGCTACAAGAGCTAGGAAAGGTTGAAAATGGTATAAATATATTTTCCTTCTGTTTGTTATTCTATCATTTTATGAACTGAAAATAGCTTATGAATGGTAATCTTTATTTGTTTTCTTTTTTTGTCTAGATATATATTTGGATGCAGCTGATTCTAGCATACCCACTGAGTTATGAGCTAGCGTATGTAGCTATTGTTTTAGCTTGGATGTGTAACTTTCTGGTTGCTACTGTTTTAGTTTGGATTTATAATATGCTATTGTTTTAGTTTGGTAATTTGTCTTAGTTTTGTAATGGTTTGAATTGATGGATAATGCATTGATGATGGACATGCTTTCTCTTGCTGGGAATTGGTTTTGTAATGGTTTTATTTGGTTGTTGGATTCTGCTGGAATATATTGGATTTATGCAATCATCAGCAATCTGTTTTGGAATTGATGGCTGTGGGTTTATTTGATTAATGATTTTATTTGGATATATACAATCAACAATCTGTTTTGGAATTGGTTTTGTAATGTCTTGTTATTGATTTGAGACAACAGATTACTGATTTAATTTAGTATGCTTTGAACAACATATTGCAGATTTAATCTTGCTGGTTTTGTAATGTAAATATGTAATGTGTTGTGTAATTTAGTTTTATGGTTTTATTCGGATATATGCAATTTGTTATGGGAAATGGAATTGGTTTTGTAATGTCTTTTGGGTGTTGTTTTACATTGATGATAGATGTAGGTCAAAACTTAAATAAAGTATTGTTTTAATTAGTTAAAAATTCAAGTTAATTAAAAAAAAGTTTTATAAAATTTCGGTTAATCCATTAATTAACGGATTAATCAAATTTTATTTCGATTTGATAAATTTGAAAATATAAAATTCAGTTTTGCTAATGTTATGAATAATATTCCGAATGTCATTCCAGCTAATTATATTAAGACACGTGACATATCTGAGAATGATCTGGCATAATGAGACATTTTGATAAAAAAAGGACAAAAACGTAATTATGAAATGAAGAAACTCGCTATAAATAGGGATCAAGTATGATTTTTTAGAACCAGATGATAATTTCTTACTGAAACCCTGTTAAAATTATTCTCTGACTTAAGTATCGGAGGAAAAACGTAGAGAAAAACACCTGCGTCATTCTGATTTTTTTTTTTTTTGCAAAATATTTTGAAACACGTGGGACGAAGATTGAGATAAAAACGTCAACAACATGTAACTGTTGACAATGACAGCAACAGCTAACAAAAATGAAAATATATACTTCAATTAATGTTGAAAATACAAATTTTGGTATGAAATTAATCAAACCGAGTGAATAAGCAACATCCTTAAAAGAACTCTAATTGGTGTTCGTCAAATCGAAAATCTTCTGCCGATGTTAAATCCACTTTTATCTTGCGAACGTCAGCAATCAAACGACCTTCAAACCCAACCTTGTCAAGGGAACGAGTAGTCATGGCTTAAGAAGAGAAAAGAAGCGCATGAAATACTTGCGACATAGAAGAAAGAATAATCAAAGTGATTCGGGGATGAAAGGAGGAAGAAGACAATAGCAAGAAAACAATGAAAGCAGAAGATGAGAGGTGCAAAATGAGAGAGGTATATATAAGTAATAGTAGGGTCAATGAAGAGATGCAACTCTACTGAGCGCCTATAAAATCCCACCTTTCGAAGGCACCGTAAAGGCATGGTAAAACCGCACTTTAACCTTGTACCATCAGTATAAACTTATATAAACTTATATCATAAAATGACAAAGAAGAAGAAAGTAGATTGAGACTTATAGGGGTTTGAATAACCGATAATCTGTGACGTTGTGACTATAATGCGATTTTGAATAGAAAAAATAAAAAGGTAAAATTACCTTTTTATTCTTATATTTTAATTTTTTTTATTATTTTATTAAAAATATATATCTTTAATAGTTATTTTTTTTCAATCTTATTGAAGTAAATTGTACCATCTATCTAAATTAATGCTAATGTTTTATGCTGCATTTAATAGTGATTTTACCTAAAAATTGAATTTCTTTTTCTAAAAAAGGCAGAAGGAAAAAGAAAAAAGCAAAAAAAGAAAAAAACAAAAAGCAATGCTCAATATTATTTTCTTGTACATATAAAGAAATCCTAGAGGAAGAAGAGAATTGGACATAAATTTTCGTAAGATTGAGTAGCAGGTCTGGGTGTGTAATGTTAAAAATTATCAATTAATACAATCTCATTAAAATTAATTCAACTGCAACCTATAAAGCATTATTTACATAAGAAAAGGATCAAGATCAAACTCAACAACTGATTTGAGCTCATCCCAGTTCGCATGTGTGAAGAAATCATTTTCTGGACCGTGTGGAAAGCTCGAAGATGAAGCCATATATGAAGGTTGAGCTATGCTGCTGAACTGCTCTGCATGCCATTGGCTTCTGCTGCCATTAATCATATGATTCGCAGCTGGCTTCTTATCATAATTGTGAACCATTTGAGAGCCGAAAGTAATGTAATTTTCATGACTGTTGGATTCGACACTGCAACTTTGGGAGCTAGGTGTGGCAGTTGAAGGATGTTTAGCTGCGAGTTCTCTCCAATCTGATGTGTATTTTCTGTGTGATGCGTTCCGCTTGAAAATTCGACATATAGTCCATACTTCCTGCAATTCCAAAAGAGTATTAATTAAACATCAATAACATATTCTCATGCAAGAATGCTTGGTTAAAAAAATTCCGTTTAATTGATACTTTTGCTACTTGCTTTCAGCTATTTATTTTGTTATGGAAAGCTTTGTGCACTGAATAACCTTTATTTTTATATTTTGTTTATATACTACTAGGGTTATGCATTTTATCACTTAAAAAATTAGATATTTTGACCTCAAATCATTTTTTTCCCAAAGTAAAAGCATAAAGAAGAAAAGTATCAAGCTTTGCTTACAGCTTCTTGTGCAGTAGATTTGGGATTGGAAAGGCTAGTGTTAATGTTACTGTCATTCGTGGGAAGGCGAAATTCATGCATCATCCAATCCGTTTTGATTCCTTTGCCTGCTCTTCCGCGGTAGTATACTAATGTTTTCTTTAGCCCAATGGCAATGCAGGCATCGGCTTCTTCTCCTCCAAGTGCATAAACAGGTTTGTCAATCCCAGTTGCCTTCCAAAATCCAGACCCCGTCACTCTGTTTGGTCTTATGCTGTTTCTGTACTTTCTTCCTCGTCTGCAGAAGAAATATGAGTCACTCTCTCCCACGATGCCAGTTTCTGCTTCATTGATCATGAAAATACATTAGACGGAGTTTAATCTCCATATTTTTACGATCATAAACGTTAGATGTAAAAACAGTTTTGCTATTCAATTGAAAGAAAAGGTTGGTAGATTAAATGATTTTCGGGGCTAATATTAAGTGCTTTTCAATTTGTAATTGTTAGTTCTTCTTAAGCGTAGGTTTTTCTTCTTTTTACATTCACTTTAGGCCATCTTTTATTGGGATTTTTGTATTTATAAGCTAATTTTACTAGCCTTCTTTGCTTTAATAAAACTCTTTTGGCTTAGGAAAGAAAAAGTCATGATTTCCCCCATGGTTTTCGAGAAGTGTGTTTTCTTCCCATTAGAAAAACCAAAATTTTCTTCATAACCTTTAATTTAACATTAAAAAAAAAGTCTAGTATATAATGCTTTTACAATAATTGATTATGTTGCCTATTACAATACTTCAAACATATAGCCAATCGAGAGATTGGAACAAACATTTTTAAGGGACAGTATTGGTGAAGTAAGAACTAAACCATTAAAATTCATGTAAATACAACATTATCGAATTACCATGTATTATTTTCTCAAAAGATGCTTGATTCAAATTAATTAAGCTCCTAGTTAAACAAAACATGTCAATATATTTTTATAAATTATAATCTGATTTTTTTTTTTTTTAAAAAAGTCGAATTTATGCACAAGAAATCCGGCTAGGCTTTTATTTATTTATTTATTTATTTATTTATTTTTTAACTTTTCAATCATTCATAGCAAACCGGAACCCTTTTCCCTTACTGAAAAACAAAAATATTTTCAAGAACATGAAAACCTAAGAATCAAAGACGATAGCTAGAACATACTTGGGAGATCCCAGGGATCATATTTGTAGATATCAATCTGTTTGATTAGCTCGATTCTGAGGGGTTTCTTGTCAACTTTTCGTCGAAGATAAAACCCTACGAGCTCTTCATCTGTTGGATGAAATCGAAAACCTGGAAGTGGAACATCTTCGTCCTTGTTATCACTAGTACCTTGGACCGCTTTCATCTTCAATTCTCTGTAATTATTCCTTCAGCTGGCTAAGTGGAGTGCAAAGACAAAGATTTCATTTCATTCATACAGAGAAAGATTTATTTTAACCTATATAAGCGAAACTTCCTAAATAATTATGTGAGTTTGGAGTCATCCGAAAGCCGGTGGTTCAGGTCAAGCCAAATTCTTGACTCTTGGCAATACGAGCCTAATCAGCTTAGAAAAAGTCTCTCTCTAGTTTCAAATGTTTATCACTACTTTGTCCCAAAAATTTAAAAGGGTAAATTGTGTATGAATTTACATATAATATATTGACAATATATACAAGTTGCACATTTTCAATCAATTACAAGATGCCACATCATTAATTACCAAAATTTAAAAATACATAAACTATTAAAAGTAAATATTAATAAAGTTTTAAAATTTATTTTTAAAGATTTGTACATTTTTTAAATTTTACTTATTAATTATGTGATATTACGTGATTTATCGCAATGTATAATTTATATACAGTACTATCAATACATTATATATAAAACTTTTGTATATTATATGAAGGCATTATATAAAATAGGTTCCAACGAAGAAACCAAAGGATTAAATCTTAAGACTCCTACTAAGAAATATAAGACAATAGTTATCTACGCATAATTCAAAAGGTTTGTTTTTTAATGCAACATAATGAAATTAAAAGTGACAGGTGTATCTATTTTATTAATAAAATATGTGTTAATCTTTTAATAGTTTTGGTAAAATTTGAAAATTTTACTAATTATAGATGAAATAAAATTAAAAAATTCTAGTTTAATTTATATACTGAAAAAAAAATTAACAAAATAGGAAATTGAGCTCACCAACCGCAATTTTAGAATTCAAGGAGCTAATTTGCATAATCCTTTGTAATTTGGTATGTAATATAACTGGTGAAAACCACAGGTAAGTGTTACAACTTGGTGATGAGGTGAGTAATTTTGGAAAGTCTAATGTCAAATATAAGATCTGTTTTTGAATAATTCAATATGCAACTGGCCAGCTATCATAATCTGAAGTGGGGCTTCTCATTGAAAAGAACGCAAAGAAGAAAATTAAGTCGTACATATATTTATGTGACAAGAAAAAGTACATGTTTATGTTCAAAAATGGCTTGAGGGGCCTTTTTAAGGTCAATTTGTCGTTGTTTTCGCAATTAAGAGTCCATTTTGGCATATGGAAAGGCAAGTCTTTCTTACAAACTTGAATTATTTAGGCTTATTTTTGAAAAAAATAAGGTATTTCCAAGAAATTAATTATTGACTTTATCATCTATAAATGTAGTAACATCAAATGACCATGAATATGCACTTCTTCTCGTTGTAATTAAATTTCTTTTTTTTTTTTTTTATAAAGAGATATTGTTAAAGGATTTATATATGATACATTGATAATGCATAGTTTTTATACACCGTCAGTCAATTACATAATATCACCTCATTAATGAGTAAATTTTTAAAATGTATACATCCTTAAAAATAAATTTAAAATTTTATTAATATTTATTTTTAAAAGTTTACGCATTTTTTAAATTTATTCATTAATGATGTGTCATTTTATAGTTAATTGATAATGTATAGAAGTTATATACTAGCAGTGAAATACATATATAAACTTATCGTTAATATAAATCCAATAACAATTTTGAGATCCATTTGATTATTTAAAAAGCTCACAAGTCCAAAAAGACGAAATCCAATAAATATAAAATCGAAAATGAAATTGAAAAGCTTTCTCTAGAAGATGAGTGCACCATATTTGACCTTTATTAGGGGGAATAAAACAAGTTCCCAAGTCCAAGGGGTGCCAATGGAGTAGGATGCATCAGCGCCAATAAAATATTTGTAGCAAGACTTGACTTGCGACCTCAGGATTTTACTCTTTGGATTAGTACATTAGAGACTTTATGTGATACTTTTTAAAATATTTTTAATATTATAGAACAAATTTTCTTCTCGAACGATGTTAAAACAAATTTTCAAAAATCTAGTTAATGTAGACAAAATTTATGAGATTTTATGTGCACATGAAACTATTTCGACCTTCATATTCCTATACTCCATCATGTTTGGTTATATAATAGTCGGTTTTAGGGCATTCACAGTATTGTGATAAGTAAAATTGAATTGTTCATTAATTGACCGAGTTTTATATACACCTATCCCACTACCATATCAAATATTTTAAAGGAAAAAGAAAAGGTTAGAGATGTTTGAGCAGGTCATTAGACCGAAGAGGTTGAGGACCCAGTCCTACAGTTAGGCCACTCAATCATCTCTTCTTCCACCAAGCGCAAGCCGCAAGCTTTTCAGTCTGTTCCCATTTGGTTTGTTTGTTTCAACCCTGGGAATCTGCTGTAAATTAAAGTGCCTTATCATCTTCTTCTCCTTTTATTACTTTGAAAACTGAATGAACAATTTTGATCCGGACATGCACATGTTGAATTTATTTTATTTATTGGATTAATAAAGTCAATTTTAATCCGGACCTAATTCTAATTAATGTTAAATTAATAAACAATTTTCTTAAAAGTTGACATACATACATGCATACATACATAATCATGCTTATATATACAAGTACATTTAAATTTTCTAATATTTTGAAAGAACTAGAAAAATATTTAAAAATTGATACATATATATAGGGATATAAATTATAATTTTAATTCGTTTTTTGAATATTGTAATCGATCCTTTAACTCCTTAAATTTTATCTATCTAATCCACTTGAAGAGACATTTGACGTCTAATTAAATTCTCTAGAAATTTGAAACCAAAAAATAAAATAAGAAAAATTTCTCCAAAATTTGCAACCTCCAAAAGTCTGTCCAGAATGGATAGCATTACAGTATAATTTAGCTAGAAAACCATTGGATATTTTTGAAAAAGAAAACTTTTAGATGCCGTTAAATTAATTATTTTCTAATTACTGATATCAAAAGCTGCAATTTTTATTTAAATTATTAATCTTAAAAAAAAGTTCCAAATAACAATTAATAACTACTAGAGATTTTTTATTTCAATTTTTTTTCTAAATTAGACTCTCTTGTTATAATTAATTCAAAAAAATAAAGTGATAAACAATCAAAATTTAACCTAACCGTTGTTATCCATTTTTAAGAGGAATTGAGTATAAAGTTCGATTCACTCATTCTTCTTTTATACTCTTATGAACAAAAAAATAAAGTAATAAGTATATTATTAAGAATATAGTTTAAATTACTTTCCAAAATGATACATTAGGTGTTTATTATCATCTTTCTTCAACACAAGTATATATAAAAGAGGTTTTTCTTTTTTCTTTTTTCTTTTTTTTTTAATGAGTCATAATATATTCTCTCTTGCATTAAAAAATTAGAAAATTATTAAGAAATAATTTAAGAGGTGCTTGTAAAAGGTTTCTTTCGAAGAAAATAACAGAATTACAGTAAAAGTTCTATAATATTCCCAAAATTTTCACATCCAATAGAAATCATTAAAATGATCATGTAGTTGAATCATAGTAATATATAGATTAGGTTCTTAAATTCCATCTTCAAAATCTATAATTCAAGTTTTTATTTAATGAATTTCTCAATAGATGTGCACAGAAGTTTACAAATTTAAAATAATTATTTACAAATGTTTAATTTTTTACAAAGTGACAAATATCAGTCAATATCATAGACATAAAATGATATTTGGAAAAAGAGAAGGAATTCACTTATATTTATCATATAAGTAAATTTTTAATTAATTCAATATTTCTATTACTCCAATCAAAATAGCATTTTTTAGTGTATATATGTATTGACGGTTGAAATTTTATAACTATCAAACAAATACTTAGATATATTTAATTAATTTGAAAATTAGCATATATAATTTACGTGAATAAAATATAAAATTTTATAGTCGAATTAAAAAAATATAGAACATATAACAAGAGATAAAAATGTGTAAAACTAAAACAATTTTACACTAATATAAATGATTTTTTTTCTTTAAGATATATATATATATATATATATATATATATTTATTGTAGTGTATTTTTTTATTAGAAGAAATCGTTCATTAATAAGATACCATGGGTCAATTATTGATTTTCAAAGGCCAAAGGCCAATCATAGCTCAAGGACAATCCGGAAAGTAAAGAAAACAGAGGATTTTAATCTTGAAAATTCGGGGTCCAAATACAAATTATGTTTTTTTTTTTAATATAAGAAATAGAGAAGGTTGGAAATTATATGAAAAATGGATTCAATATATGTTGACTGAGTTTTGTTCAAACGGCGACAGAAAGTAAATTCTAAAGCACGCGATTAGATGACTTATAATTCTAAAATTATTTGTTAATTAATTAATTAGTCACTAGTAATGTATCCTTATACAGTTATACGTGCCGTATAAGAATTGGCAAAAAAAAAAAAAATGCATTCTGCATTTGCTGAATTATTGATGTTATTGAATATGGAAAAATCATATACAGTAATACAAGAGAAAGCGATTTATGGCATCAAATATTCACATAAAAACTAATCTAAGAAATATTTCTTCGTTTGAAAACATTTTACTTCTTTCAAGACTCTATAATTGTAGCCAGTTTTGAATTTTTATTAATAAAATGGTAGAATTTGCTTAAAATTATATTTATATATACACTTTCACTTCGTATTCTTTAATGGAAATTAGCTAAATGTTTATGTAATCATTTAATTTCTTTTCATCCTTTTTTTTTTTTTTTATTGTACGATTGCATGTTATCTAAGCAGGCCAGTTCTGTAAACGATTTTTTTAGTTTGGTTGGAAGATGTGGCTGGGTTCTTAGATTCTGTTATTAAAAAAGAAAAGACTTTGCCGTAGGATTGATCACAATTATTTGATATATGAAAGAATTTCATCGTTTACTATCAAAATAAAATATATATAAAAAAAATTCTGTTGCAAGCTTATCTTCGAATTGAATCAGCCATTAATTCTTATATAAAAAGAGTTAATACTATAAGAGTTAAAATAATCAATTTTGAAACTATTGACTAAAATTCTTTATTATTGATTTATGATTTTGGTTTAACAAGTACAATAATGAAATAAAATTTATAAAATAGTGAGGTATCATCTATAACAATAATAATAAGTCCAAATCATATAACCAGCAAAATACTGCCCAAAAATCTCATTATATGTCATTAACTTCTTTAATGTCTAATTTTTTTATTATATTAAGTTTTAATAAATTATTTGAAACAAATCTACAAAAATATTCAATCAATTATTCCAATTGCAGCCACGCCCGACCACTGTTCCAATACCGCTCGTGTAAAATAATAATAGTTTTTTTTTTTTTTTTAAAAACGTAAAATTCACTTTGGCTCCCCCACAATTTTCTAATTTGGGACCTATTTACTTATTACGCCTAGATTTGTCATATTGGCTCTGTAACGTGGGACTTGGTAGTCGTACTATGTTCTAGATTACTGGTGGAATATTCAATGTTCAGTAACATGTCTGTTTAACAATTCCTTTTGAGTTTGTCCAATGTCAAATTCAATGCTAAATTAGATCATTTTTAATATATAAAGGGGATTATTGATCGCTTAATGTTAGATTAGATGAACGGTAATATTAATTATAATAAAATTAAAAAAAATAAAATAACTCTTTAAAAATAATATTTTTAATAGAATAATAAAAAATTAAGAAGAGGAATGGAGAGATAATTTTATCCCATCACCCATTTTTCTTCTTTTAAGAAATTTCGATATACAATTTTTTTTTTCTTTTAAGAGATTTCGATATACAATCTAAACACTCTATTAATTTATTAAGCAAATTAATTAATGTACTTTAATAATTTTTTTTTTTTGGGAAGAATAATGTACTTCAAAATTAGACACTATTTGTAGAAGGAAATAATAGTGAATCGCAAGTCAAAGCAAGTTGCTTTATACTTATGAAATTTCCTCTTGATTGAAATGGGACGAGGGTTAAAATTTTGTACGACCAAAAAATAGTTTTAACTCTAATGCTCAAATATCTTGTACTCAACTTCTTCAAATCCTTTGACATTGATTTTGCAAAGCACTTCATGGATAGAATATTGATATTCAGCAAGGAAGGAATTAGATTCTTTCAAGGGACAGATTTATCAAAAGAAGAATAGTACCATTGAAGAAGAAAGCAAAAGAAAATTTAGTAGTAAAAAAAAAAAAAACAAAGACATAGGATCATTTGACCTTTGGTCTTTTAATTTTCACAATACTTAACCCAATAAATTAGTCTATAGTTTATCATCCTAATATTTTATCACGAGGAATTAATAACTGAATATTGTAGCTTTTTTAGTAATTCATTGAGATGTGATTTGATAGAAAGATTGAATTAAGTTGAGAGATTTGCCATTGAAAGCTTTCAAGTTAAGATTCACTAATTAATTCTCTAAAAATTATGCGTTTATGATGACTTGCTAGATTTGCTCATGATCTATGAATATAAATTAAAAATCATAATGTAAAAGATATAGATTTAATTTATAATTAAATTACCAACATGTTAGGAACTTAATGGGTCACACACAAAAGACAACTTGCCAATGATAAAATTAGGAATAAATTAAGTGTACTTAATTAAATTTGACTTAAAATGCTTATGGTTTAAATTATTAAATCCTAGGGACTTAATTGTAAGGGTGTGAAAGTTACATGTTTTAATTGAAAAAAACAAGGAAATTTATCCTAGCATATAAGGATAATGTTAAGACAATAGACGCAAAAGATAAAACAATAGGATTTTGAGGTGAGGCAAGTCAGTGTTTGAGGAATCCTTTGAGACGTTGCCACCCTGGCCATTTCTCTCACTTTTCTCTTTAATATTAGCAAGCCGCCCCATAAACACCTTATTCCTCCTTGTGCCTTCCATCATAGTACTTCAAGAAGTGTTCTTAAACGAAAAAGGCCAAGAAGGTTTGCCAAATTTTGTTTAAAGAAGCAAGACAAGCTAGCACAGGTTCTTTTACCTTAAAGAAGACTTTAGCAAAATTACTATGAGAATTACCGAGTGGTTTGTGAATTTTGGAGGATATCAAACTTCATTAACAATGAGTTTCACTAGATTAGAATAACTAAGTATTAGATATGCTTCTTGAATCACTTTATATGAATATTAATGTTACGTTGCATGATTGGTTTGATTCTTGATTAAATCCATAAGGATCTGTTTTTTGGTATAAAAATTTTATTTGATTGCACTTACCTTTAATATTCATGCTTTAATTTGCTTATGCATGACCCTATAAATCTAACAAAAAATCAAACCAAAGTGAGGCATAAGAGGAAAAAACAATTGCTAAAACATTATTTTACGTCTACCACCAACCACCATCACCTATTCCAATATAAACCACTATCATCTATCATCTATTACCACCACCATCACCATTCATAAAAAAATTTGTCACGACTCAAAGTATGCGACTTTTCAATAATTTATTGTGGAAGTATGAAAATTTGGGCTAATTTTTTTTCTTTTAACACTTGTTTGACATGAGAGTACAATCTTATGATATTTCTAGATTTCAAACTACCTAACTTGGTTTAAGGTTTTGAATCTAAGGTCCCTGTTTGATTTCTTATTAACTTTTATTTATTAAGCCAAAATGCAATTATCAATTTCAACAAAATTTTGGCAGCATAACAGCTTATGTTTCATCATTCCCAACTTACAAGGTACGAGGTATAATAGTTTATATCCACAAGGCAGTTGATTTTATATTTATTTTCTCAATCATAATAAATGGTCTTATTATCAATATTAATTCGTTTACACCCAATAACACGATAATTAACTTTCATAATGTAACGCCCCGTAAGCGCGGTAATTGGGGCTAACTTTTTTTTTTTGAACTTAATTTCTTACTTAGGTTGTATTCCTATACAGTGTTAGTTACTTAATTTCTTCTTTTGCTAAATCTTTTAATCGCTTAAATTTCGGCAGCATAACCTCTTATATTTTAACCTGCCTTCCTGTAATCAATATGATCACAATTTATAATCGTAAGCAGTTGTTTTTATTTTCTTAAACTTATCATTTTCTGATTCAACATGCTCAAAAGTGAAATCAGTAATATCCATACTTAACAAAATCAATACATTTCATTTGTTTCCAAAACCACTTCTTTACAACTCCGTAAAATTAGATTACATCTCTAAAAGTATTTACACACCAGTATCTATACAATATAAATGTCTGAAAATAAACATCAGATGAAATACCTGAGCGCGTATTAAAGATAGTCTGGGAAGCTCAAAATCCACCAGTCTACTCAAGTACTCTGCAAATAGCTGAGTAGTCTTACTGTAGGTAATCTGAAATGAAGGAAAGAGGAATGAGCTTCCGAAAAAGCTCAATAAGAAAGACATTTAAAATAGTCCTGATAACCCCAATAATATAACGAAAATCAAAGTTAACATGTTTATTAAAAGCTTTCGTACTTACTTTAATCAAATTATATAAACTTACTTACTTATTGTAACAAAACAATATTTACTTACTTACTTTGAAACAAAACATACATACATACATACATACATACATACATACATACATACATACATACATACATACATACATACGAAATCAAATTTACATACGTACTTACAAAATAAAGCTTACTTGTTTTCATAGTTCGAAACTTTCATACACTAAAACATAGAGACTAGGCTAAATCCGTATAGCTATCATGCAGACAGAAATATCATCCTTCGTAGAGGGAATCAAATATCGATGACCATGGTAGGGGTTGTAAACTGGATCAGGGTTGTACAGCAAAACAAACATAGTATCTGAATAACTAGCACATAGCTAGAGCACAGGCACCAGTGGCACATGCCATGCGGGCACGAGATACTACAAAACAGGCACCACGTGTAGTGGAAACAAGCACCACATAGGCGAAGACGAGCGTTACATGGGAAAAATGAAACAGGCACTACAAGTGGCGAAGCCAGGCACCACAGGTAGCGGGCATGACATGCATACAACATACACTATCAATGTAGACTTTAGTCTCAGAAAGTCTTACTTTCTTACTTGTTTTCTTACTTACTTAAAAATCATATAATTTCCATTATAAAATATTAATGTATCAAAGACTTATATATCATAGGTAAAAATGTTTGGCTTCAGGATTAAACCAGGTTTTATTCCTTTCAAAAATTTCTGTGGAAAGGTTTCGAATTTTCCATGTAAATTTTTCAAGCACACATTAAACCATTTAAGATATATAAATAGGTAAGGAAATCATTACTACTTTAAATTTGCATCCCTTACCTAAACGAGGTTGGGGCAATACTAAATCGTCGGTATTGGGTTAACCTCATTTTATGTGCCAAAACAGTTTCAAAACCATAAAATAATGCTCAAAACCATCTTAACATACTTAAACATGCCTCAACTTACATAAATCTCACTAGACTCGATCATTTTGCCAACTTTCCTTACTTTCTCGATTTTACCGATAAAAGTATCGGTTTAAGCTATTTTCGATAATTTATTTTCTCCTAACTTCAAACTTATAAATTTAATAACCTAAACACTTATTCAAGTCTCTAGTTATCATATGACAACTTATCAAAATTTCCAATTCTCACACTTTTCAAATTTTCACTAAACTGAGCTATAAACCGGACTTTTCGATATTAATTTAACATTCTACAACATTCAATTTAACCAAATTTTATCTTCTCCCTAATAAACTAAGGCTGGCCGAAACTACAACTCACTCTAGAAATTATTTTTTCAATTTCTAATTAAGTAAAAAATCAGTCAAATTCATTAAATAATAACATATATCATCACCATCATCTTCCATAAACTTCTCACATTGTTTAACTAACTTTGACCACTCTTTTTTGCTCTAGCAAAGATTCTTAGCTGTATATAAACATGTATACAACTTAGAATCATAAAAACAACCTCAAAAACCAGCAAAGAACTGATAAATTTAAGTTTTCTCTTACCTCAAAAACATGACAGATTCTACCCCTGTTCTTCTCTCTAGCTTTTCACCTAGAAAATGAGCTTATTTAAGGCTGGAATTTTTATATGTTGTAGAGAACTTAGGGAGAAAGATTTTGTTCTCCTTGAATGAACTCTAACAGTGGCTGAAAGATGGCTAGAAAAATCGTACAAGTGGATTCCAAATAGGACGCCTGCGACAACTTGTGTAGGGGGATAAGTCTCTGGTTTTAAGTCGGTTGGGGATGGTTCTTACCTTTCCAGAAAGAGCATTGAGTCTATTTTAGTTTTGAAAAGGTTCAGATTCAAAGATCGTTTAGAAAGTCCTCAAATTAGGCCTTTTTTGTTGAGCCAGCAGATTTCTAGGCTAGGGCAGCCTGCAACCCTATTTTCATAAATTCCAAAAAAAATATTTCTAGCTCAATTTCTTCCGAATTTCCACTTCTCATGTGTTATACTAAGTCTGTAATATGTCCCATAAAAATTTTGGGCTACTTGTTTAAGAAACGTTTCCCGTTTGAGCCCATTTTGTCCAATTTAGTCATTACTGATTGAAATTTCATAAGGTTTTCAGTTTACTTTAAAATTTAATTCGACTATTGAGACCTCAATATTTCCACTCAATTTTTATTCCCCAAGTTGATTATGCCTTATACTAATTTCCTATGGCCTCAGAATAATTTTTATGAATTTATGGAATTTATTTCGAATTTATTTCACTTACTAGGCCCAATTTCTCGGTTTAGTGTTATCTCAAGTTTCTACTAATGTTTTCACTTCAAATACCTTAGTTTCACCTTCTAACCACCAAAGCATACTTATACATGCATCTTTTAAAAAAAATACTTAAATTTAAAACCTTAACTCGATTTTTGTACCCCAAGCTTCGTGCTACTAACTCGAGTGCTTCAGTTATTCCGGGCCTGCATAATGTTATTCTGAGTATCTTAATTGCTTTTTGGTTTCCAAATAAATAATAAAATGAAAATTTTGGGTTTCACATTTCTCCTCACATTTTAGGAATTCGGTCCTCCAAATTCAGGTTGGTCCATCGAATAGTTGAGGATACTTTTCTCTCATGTGGCTCTCTAGCTTCCATGTAGCTTCTTCTGTCGAGTGGTGTTGTCAGAAAACTTTTACTAATGGGATTATTTTAGACCGAAGTACCTTCTCTCTTTTATCGAGAATCTGGACCGGTTGCTCAACATAACACATATCTTCTTTGTGACAGCCCGGAAGCACGGAGAATAGGGCTAATTTAAAATTTTCTTACATTAAAACCTCTTACTCGGGTTGCATTCCTGTACAGTGTCATTTAATCACTTGTGCTTATAATAATTCGTTATCCCAAAGATCACACGATTTCTATTTCATATAATCAAATACATAATATCCAAAAAGAATCATCCCATAAATCTCAATTCATTTTACTCATATCGTCCTAATTACATCCCAACAATACTTAACACAAATGTCTGTATTACATCATTGTCTAGACACAAAATGAACTGAATTATACCTTATGTGTGTACAAGCGATAGCCTGGGGAGATCTTGTCCACCAGCCTATATTACGTACGCGGCATGCACTAGCTCGCTTACTTCAAGTAATCTGGAGGGGGGAGGAAAAAGGTGAGCTCTCAAAACGCTCAGAGAGGAGGATAGGAGAGATTTTATAAAATCATCATCACATCACAACTCATCATTTAGGCATGTAAAAACACGATAGAAGTGTTCAAGCATGTAAAACATTTATGTAAATAATGATAATAATAATGGCATCAATTTGCATCAGCATAATTTACGTGATAAAATCACAAATCGTCATAACATCAAGTCTCAATACGTGATAGAAATCACAGTCATCAAAATGCATCATTCATCAAAATAGTCGAGACTAGGCATTAAATAAAACTCAGATAAAAACAACGTCATAAGTATATCACATCAAATCATCCTCAAGGAGGGCATCCTCAGAGGAGGGAAAACGTCGACATCTATCCATGGCCATGATATTGCTGTAGACTTGACCAGAGTCGTACAGCCTCGGTCTTACATGCTATCAAAGCAATGCCACTCATCGCTATCAGAGCGGGGTCATCTCACATCACTAGAACAGAGGTATCGGTCTTATATGCTACTAGAGCAAGACCCGATCTTACATGCTACCAGAGCAAGGCACTCAACGCTATCAAAGCGGAGTATCGATGTGCATCTCATGACAAGCCTTAGTCTCAGTAAAATATGTCATTATTGTATTAAAATCGTTTTGCTTTCACGTAGAGCTTATAATGGTTATCTCGAAAACTCATTTATGTTATAAAACATTGTGTTCACGATTACACAAAATTCATCAAAATCGAGCTCAAACTGGCAAAACACTCACTGTCACGCCCCGAAAATGCAGAAAATAGGGCAAATTTAAAACTTTTTACTCATTAATTCACAATTAATGGTGCATTCATGTGCAGTGTCATACATCATCATAATTATCATGCCTCAGGATCTCATCATAATATATTGTATATTGTATCATATACATTACTCAATTCCAAGTTAATTAATCCTAATACATCCCATACAATGTTATACATCAAGTGTCTGCAATTACAATAATTGTCTGGGTACATGAAAAGATAAAAGATACCTCAAATTACAATATATATGGCCTGGAGCTCAAGTCCTCCACTAGCCACTACTCCGTACGTCGCAGGGAAATCCTTTTTCACTTGAAGAACTCTGGGGGGAAAGAAAACAGGGTGAGCTTCTAAATCGCTCAGTAAGGGGGGGGGGGGTAAGGGACACATTTCATAAACCAAAATGCACATCACAAAATATTTATTTGTATGTGAAACTCATTAATCTCATTTGAAAACCATAGCATGAAAGTACTCAAAACGATATTCTCATATCTCAAATCATGTGAAAACATGAAGTAAAAAGGCTCAGTCTAGAGCAATAACAAAGCATGTGAAAATAATGCGATAAACGCTTTCTCAAATACGTGATAAAATCACTATAATAATAATGCACGTGGCACAGCCACTAAACACACGTGGCATAGCCACTGATTCAATTTCACGCGTGGCACAGCCACTAACTCACGTGGCATAGTCACTGATTTAAATTCACATGTGGCACAGCCACAGAATAGGGTTTCACGTGGCAATGGCCACTAATTAGGGGTTCTCACGTGGCAACGGCCACCAAATAGGGTTTCTCACGTGGCAACGGCCACCAAATGGGGTTTCACGTGGCAATGGCCACCAATAGGGTTTCTCACGTGGCAATGGCCACCAAGTATACGTGGCATAGCCACAGAATAGGTTATTCTCACGTTACCAGAACGGAGAAGAAATCGGGCTTACATGCTACCAGAGCAATGCCCGGTGTGTACTCAAAATTACACACCTAGGTCTTATCACACAAGACTGGTTTGCCTTCACGTAGAACTCATAATGGTTTTTCTCTCATAAAACTCATTTGAAAATCGTTTTGTACTCAACACAAAACATAATAAAACCGAGTTCCAACCGATAAAGCACACACACATTTCTCAAATCTCGATATTGCCTTAACGTAGAGCCCAGTTCATTACTCACACAAATTCGACGGTTTATAAAGCAATTTCACACTCAGCTTATAAACGCATAAAATAATGGGCTCCAACCGGCTATAAAACCGTGTGCAATTATATATCAACACCACACTCAACATGCTTGTTTTATAAACCACAAATCATGCTATAATAGTTTACAAATCACATACACAAATGGTTTAGATTTCCCTTACCTCTTTGCACCTCGTATAGTGCAATCGTTTCCCCCGTATCACGGACTAGCCTCGCATTCCACTCTGGAACTCCCGGGCTGTCCAAACGATGTTAAAACATCAATACTCAATTATCTCATCAACCTCAATTCTTAAAATCGAGCATAATTGCTCATAACACCTCAAATCTCTTGATTCTCGTAACTCTACCCCAAACTACACTCTCATTCACAACATCTCAACGTTCTACATTTCTCATGCCAATTATCTATGCTAATTCACCACATTGTCTAAATTTCTATTTATAGCTCAAATTCTCAAAATTGCTAAATATCATTATCACTCCAACCACATTGTAATTTCATCAATCCCTAATCATTTTTCAGCTATTTCAACACAATGACAACCACCATTATCATTAAAATCATCTCAAATATCAAGATTGAGGTTTAGAAATTACCCAAAACTTGTGGAGAGCTTATCTCTTGCCTCGATTCGATCCGTCTTTCGATTTCCAAGTATGTTGTTCTCCCTTTGATGAGGAACAACTTTCCTTCTTGACACAACTTCTAATTTGGCCGAAAATGGGTGCTTTGGATGAGTGAGAAAGCTAGGTTTCGGTGAAAATGGGGGTTGGAAGAGAGAGAAAGTGACATTGCAGGAGAAAAACAGGGGTTCCTTATATAGGCTGAGGGTAGGAGATCGATCTGGCTCTTGATGAGATTGATCTGCATTTAAATTTTTGGGACGATTTGGGGCAATTTATGCCTAGGAGATCGATCTGTCGAGGGGTGAGATCGATCTCTTTATGGCTTTATGAGATCGATCTGCTCCTTGAAGAGATCGATCTTCTCCCAAACAGAATCATTTGGAGATCGATCTCTTCCTCATGAGATCGATCTTCTCTCAAACAGAATCATAAGGAGATCGATCCTCTTCCATTGGAGATCGATCTGCTCCTTAAATTCCTCCTTCCTTGTCATTTTTAACTCACCAGATCGATCTCTCCTTCTCCCAGATCGATCTGCTCCTTAAATTCCTCCTTCCTTGTCATTTTTAACTCACCAGATCGATCTCTCCTTCTCCTAGATCGATCTGTCCTCATAGTTTCACACTTATTTTAAACACTTAACATATAAATCTCCAATTATCATTCCCCAATTCACTTAACTCAATAAATTACACTTCAAATTCTTATTACATATTTAAAATATGTCCAAAATTCTCAGATCTCACACTCACACATTCATCAAAGCATCAAATCCACTCATTTCTCGTAAACATGCTCATTCATCAAACCTTTTTCACACTAAAAAGGTATTTTCATTGTTTAGAACTCACATGCACAAACATTTTATTTTCCTTTACCTCTTGCACTCTGAGTGGTGCAATGTCCCCCGAGTCTCGGATCAACCTCGTTTCCACGTCGAATTCTCGAACTATCCAAACATCATAAAATCATCAATATACATCATTCTCATTGTCGATTTCATTCTCTTACTTACTCTAATTCAACATTTCCCTTTTCACCTATACACCCTAAACTACATCCAAGCTACAATCTTAAACACATACATTGTCTCAACACCTTAGCTAGTTCATGACCATCACAAAACATCCACATTCCATCTTCCAATTAAACCCATTTGTTGGTTTCCTCATGACTTAAACATTTCCAGCCAAATATATATATGTACATTTATTCACCAATATATAAAATGATAATGCTCAAGAACAAGGGTCTTATGAGCTCACCTAGCTTGTTCTCCCTTGACCAAACTAGTAGAATGTTTGACTTTTCTCTTTTTGTTCAAACCACCCTTTGATTTTCTAGTATGTTGTTCTCTTTACTAAGAGGAACAACTTTACCTCTTACCTCTTTTTCTTACTCTGTCCAGAATGTGGTGAATCTTAGAGAGAGAAAGCTTGGTTTTGGGTAAAAATGGTGAGTGTTGGTGTTTTCAGGTGAGAGAGATTCGATTTCAGGCAAAAATCTCGTGATCCTTATATAGACAGAGCGTGTGAGATCGATCTAGTATCATGGGGAGATCGATCTCTGCCTGGTTTCAACTACTCCAACTGCTCCATTACCAACTACAAGATCGATCTGGTAGAGGGTGAGGATCGATCTGTTCTTCACAAAACCAAATGGAGATCGATCTCTTCCAGGCTGAGACAAATGGAGATCGATTTGCCCTTGTGACAGGATCGATTTTTGTTAGGTAGAGGCAGTATGAGATCGATCTGCCTGCCTGCTATTGCATACTTATTACATTCTGGAGTCGTGGGATCAATCTCTCTTCCCTTGGAGATCGATCTGGCCTTCATGGATTTCACTGCTGCTGCATAAACTTGTAGGAAACTCAAGGCAAAACTTACCACAATCTACTCCATAGACCATATTTCAATCCATACACATTTAAGACTTAAGAACTTCATCTTCTTATACTTCATTAGATTCAAAACTTGTGTGTACATTGAAATGTCATAACTACATTCACCAAATTATAACTATCACATTGTAACTTCATAGCTAAATTACATAGGATTCACAGGTCTCACATTCTTGTATGTCCAACGATCTATACTCAATAACATGAGAAAGGTCCGGCTGATACTTCCTCAACATAGAAACATGGAAGACATCATATACCTCGGAAAAATGTAGAGGTAAAGCAAGTCTGTAGGCAACATCTTTCACTTTCTCTACTATTTCAAATGGACCAATAAAGCGAAGACTGAGCTTCTCTTTCTTTTCGAATCTCATGACACCCTTCATCGGTGATACCTCTACAAATATCGAGTCCCCAATCTGAAATTCCAGTGGCTGCCTACACATATCGCCGTAACTTTTCTGTCTACTTTGGGTGGCTCTTAATCTATCACATATAGAACATACGCCCCGAGTACAAGATCGGGAGCGAAGATTTTTTGGTCACCCACTTCTTCCCAAGTAATTGGGGACTTACATCTCCTGCCATACAAAGCCTCAAAAGGTGTCATACCGATGCTAGCATGGTAACTATTATTGTAGACAAACTCTGCAAGGGGCAAATGATCATCTCATGATCCCTTAAAATCCTATGCACACGCCCTTAACATATCCTCCAAGGTCTAAATTGTCTGCTCGGACTGACCGTTAGTCTGAGGATGATAGGCGGTGCTCAAATTAAGCTGAGATCTCATGGCTTCCTGAAAACGTGTCCAGAACCTGAAAGTGAACCGAGAATCTCTATCAGAAGTAATGCTCACGGGAGCCACATGCAACTGTGCCACCTCTTTGACATACAAGTTTTCAAACTTATCCAATGAATCAGTGCTCTTGATGACAAGAAAATGGGCACTCTTCGTCAATCTGTCTACTATAACCCAGACTGCATCATGACCCTTTTGAGTCCTCGATAAGCCCATAATAAAATCCATGATAATATTCTCACATTTTCATGTAGGCACAGGTAGTGACTTAAGAAGTCCAACTGGCTTCTGATGCTCAATCTTAACCTACTGAAAGATCAAACATCTGGCCATAAATTCTGCTACATCCCGTTCCATACCAGTCCACCAATACACTTTACGTAGATCATGGTACATCTTGGTATTACCTTGGTGCATGGTGTAACGGGGAACAGTGAGACTCTGTCAAAATCTGCTGCTTCTGGGCATCCTCGTTCGGGACACAGATGCAACCTCTGAACCTCACTAACTCATCATCACTCATCAAAAATTTTGACTGCGAAGTTTGCTCTGCCTGGCTAACCATATCCAATAATTTCTAATCATTTCTCTGTTCGACTCTGATCTAATTCAAAATACTGGGTTCAATTCGTAGGCTAGCCATAATCCAATATTTGCTTCCTTCACACTGATCCTGAGTCCGACGAACTGTTCCATTAACTCTCATTCCTTGACCATCATATATGACACCATACCCTTCCTACTGAGGGCATCTGCAACCACGTTGGCTTTCTTCGGATGATACAAGATCTTGTAGTTATAATCTTTGAGGAGCTCTGTCCACTATCTTTGTCTCATATTAAGCTCTTTTTGATCAAATATATACTTTAAACTCTTGTGGTCAGTGAAGATCTGAAAATTTTCACCATACAGATAGTGCCGCCAAATCTTCAAAGCAAAATCCACTGCGACTAATTCCAAATAATGGGTAGGATAATTTCGCTCATGGTTCTTAAGTTGTCGGGAGTCATAAGCTATCACTCGACTATTCTGCATAAGCACACATCCCAGACCTTGATGGGAGACATCACAGTATATCGAAAATCCCTTCGATCCACTCGGAATAGTTAGGACAGGTGCTGAAGTCAATCTCTGCTTGAGCTCCTGAAAAATCTGCTTACATACTTCTAACCATACAAACAGAACTTCTTTACGTGTAAGCTTAGTCAGCAGAGCTGCTATTTTAGACAAACCTTCTACAAATCTCCCATAGTACCCTGCTAATCCCAAGAAACTCTAAATCTCTATCACAGTTCTCAGCCTGTCCCACTTGAGTACTACCTTAACCTTGGACCGATCAACTGACACCCTGTCCTTGGATATAATTTGACCGAGGAAGGCTATCTGCTCCAACTAGAATTCACACTTACTCAATTTCCCATACAATTATTTCTCTCTAAGAATTTGGAGTACAGTCCTCAAATGTTGCTCGTGCTCCTCCCGAGACTTAAAGTAAACCAGGATGCCATCAATAAAAACAATCAAACCGATCCAGATAATCCCAAAATTCTTCGTTCATCATACTCGTAAAAGCAGCAAGGGCATTAGTCAGGCCAAAAGGCATCACCAAGAATTCATAATGGTTGTATCTAGTCTTGAAGGCTGTTTTAGGCACATCTTCCCTTCTAATTCTCAACTTGTGATAGCTAGACCTCAGATCTATTTCATATTAAACTGAAGCCCCTCTCAGCTGATCAAATAAGTCATCTACTCTGGGCAAGGGGTACTTGTCCTTTACTGTGGCCTTATTTAATAATATGTAGTCTATACATAACCGGAGGATACTATCATTTTTTCTGAAAAGCAGAACTGGAGCTCCCCAAGGTGACACATTGGGCCTAATAAAACCCTTATCAAGCAATTCCTGCAACTTCTCCTTTAGTTCTTTTAATTCAACTAGTGTCATTCTGTAGAGAGTTTAGAGATAGGTTGGGTATCTGACACTAAATAGATAGTAAACTTCAGCTCTCTTTTCAGTGGTAACCCCCATAATTCACCAGGAAACACATTCGGGAACTCACAAATAATCGGTATATCCTGAATACTTGGATGTTTTCGGCTTGTATCAGAAATAAAAGCTATATAACCTTCACAAAAATAAAACATCAAGAAGTTTACAAAAGTTCACACTTCAAAACATCATATATTTCATTTCTTAACTCCAAAACATACTTCTAATTTATCAGGTAAGGAGAAAGTTATAGTCTTAGTATAACAGTCTAAACTTACCTGATTGGTGGTTAACCAATCCATACCCAAAATTGCATCAAAGCCGTACATGTTTAATAAGATTATATATGCTATTATTACCCTATCTCCTACATTAATTTCACAGTTTTTACACACTCTATCAATTATTTGTATTTCATACATGGGAGTACTAATATGTAATACATGATCTAGGGGCTCAGATTCTAAATGCAGTCACTTTGCAAAGTGGGGTGAAATGAATGAGTGTGTGGACCCGAGGTCAAATAAAACATGAGCTTTATAATTACAGACAAGAAGATTACCTTTGATGACATCTGAAGAGGCATCGATGGTTTCCTGGTCTAAGGCAAAGACGTGCCCTTGAGTGATATGCTTTTTACCTTTTTTTGCTGTTGTCGCCCGTCTCTAGGGGGTCTGTCTCTGAGGAGTCTGTATCTTTCTTTCAGACTGTGGCTGTGGTTGATCCTAGGGATGTGGAGTATGAAGTTGCAGACAATCTTTACTCAAATGTCCCATGTTTCAACATCTAAAATAGACACTTGTTCGCCAATGACAAGGCCCACAGTGCAACTTGCCACAGTCCTTACAACTCCTCCTAGTCATTTGGTGGCTCCGGGTGGTCACAAGGGTCATAATAGGAGTCATGGGATTATCAACCCTCGTTGGAGACTCACCAGTCCTCAATCTCTTTGGTTGACTCCTCTTCAGCTCTACTCTAGAGGTCTCCACCCTCTTACCCTTACTCTTTGGCTTCTCTCGAAATCCATATTGGGCTTGTGTAATATCGATACCCTTCTCTATTTCTTGTGCGAGCCCGAGAGTGTCACCAAACTCTGAAATGCGAAAACCAAGTAATCTATCTCAAATGATTGGTCTCAACCTGGATAGAAACCTCCCTGTACGGTGTTGCTTATCCTTAACGGTCTCAGGGTCATACCTCATTCGAGTAGAAAACATGTTCTCATATTCGTCTATCATCATATTGCCTTGTACCAAATATAGAAATTCAGCCTACAGTTTCTTCTGAGCAGTTGGTGGGGCATACTGACTTCTGAAAGCAGATAAGAAAATTCTTCAGCTAATCTCCAGATGTTGGGAAATCAAATATGTTTTGGTGGCTCTCTACCACACATTAGCTTACTCAGTCAGCATATATGTAGCCATAAGGACCCGCTCAAGATCAGTGCACCCCAAATATTCAAAGATCGTTTCTAAGTTGGTTAGTCACTCCTTAGCCTTTACTAGGTCCTTCACCCCTTGAACTCTGGAGGGTGCATCTTAAGAAAATCCTTCATTCTACTCGTATTTCTATCATCTATCTCGGTATGTACTGGAGGTTGAGTGACCGAAGGTGTTGGAGGAAATTGTCGAAGAGGTGGACTCGATATCGGTGTGGTACTTGATGCATTAACCCCAAAATACAAGGCAAATAATGCTGCTATATTCTCAAATCCCTCCCTCATGTTCTGCTCAATGCGACTTATTCGAGAGTTAGGACTCTCTGGTTATGGGGGAGGTGGTGGTGGTGGCTGATTTTGCCTCTTGGGGCGACCCTGTCTACCACTCATGGTAAATGATATATTACTTGTGCCAATACCAAGAGATTTCAGTTGCAGCTATAACACGTATACACAATTTATAACTAGACAAGTACAGATACTTGGAATGTAATCAAACTTTAACTACCTGACACTGATAGTACTAGACAACCTTTGCTCTACTACCATGTAAACTGTAACGCTTCGGAAGAGCGGTAATTGGGGCTAACCTTTTTTTTAAACTTAATTTCTTACCTAGGTTGTATTCCTGTACAATGTTGGTTACTTAGTTTCTTCTTTTGCTAAATCTTTTAATCGCTTAAATTTCGGCAGCATAACATCTTATATTTTAACTTACCTTTCCGCAATCAATATGATCACAATTTATAATCACAAGCAATTGTTTTTATTTTTTTAAACTTATCATTTTCTGATTCAACATACTCCACAACAAAATCAGTAATATCCGTGCTTAACAAAATCAATACATTTCTTTTGTTTCCAAAACCACTTCTTTACAACTCCATAAAATTAGACTACATCCCCAAAAGTATTTACACACCAGTATCTGTACAATATAAATGTCTGTAAATAAACATCAAATGATACCTTAGCGTGTATTAAAGATAGTCTGGGAAACTCAAAATCCACCAGTCTACTCAAGTACTCCACAAATAGCTGAGCAGTCTCACTGCAAATAATATGAAATAAAGAAAAGGAGAATGAGCTTCTGAAAAAGCTCAGTAAGGAAGGCATTTAAAATAGTCCTGATAACCCCAACAATATAACGAAAATCATGGTTATCCTGTTTATTGAAAGCTTTTGTACTTACTTTAATCAAATTACATAAGCTTACTTACTTATTGTAGCAAAACAATATTTACTTACTTACTTTGAAATAAAACATACATATATATATATATATACTTACGAAATCAAATTTACATACGTACTTACTAAATAAAGCTTACTTGTTTTTATAGTTCGAAACTTTCAGACACTAAAACATGGAGACTAAGCTAAATCCGTATAACTAGCATGCAGATAGAAATATCATCCTTCATAGAGGGAATCAAATATCGATGACCATGGTAGGGGTTGTAGATTGGATCAGGGTCGTACAACAAAATAGGTATAGTTTCTGAATAACTAGCGCACAACTAGAGCACATGCACTAGTGGAACTCGCTGTGCAGGCACGAGATACTGTGAAACAAGCACTACAAAGGTGAAGATGAGCACTACACAAGCGAAACGAAATAGGCATTACAAGTGGCAGAGCCAGGTACCACCGGTAGTGGGCATGACATGCATACAAAATACACTATCGGGGTAGACTCTAGTCTCGAAAAATCTTACTTTCTTAGTTGTTTTCATACTTACTTAAAAATCATATAATTTTCATTATAAAATATTAATATATCAAAGACTTATATATTATAGGTAAAAATGTTTGGCTTCAGGATTAAACCGGGTCTTATTCCTTTCGAAAATTTCTATTGAAAGGTTTTGAATTTTCCATGTAAATTTTTCAGGCTCACATTAAACCATTTAAGATATATAAATAAGCAAGGAAATCATTACTACTTTAAATTTGCATGCCTTACCTAAACTGGGCTGGGGCAACACTAAATCGTCGGGTATTAGGTTAACCTCATTTTGCGTGCCAATACCTCGAGCTACCCAAAACAGTTTCAAAACTATCAAATGATGCTCAAAACCATCTTAACATACTTAAATGCATGAACTTACATAAATCCCACTAGACTCAGCCATTTTGCCAACTTTCCTTACTTTCTCGATTTTTTCGATAAAAGTGTCGGTTTAAGCTATTTTCGATAATTTCCTTTCTCTTAACTTCAAACTTATAAACTGAATAACCTAAACACTTATTCAAGTCTCTAGTTATCATATGATAACTTATCAAATTTGCCAATTCTCACACTTTTTAATTTTTCACTAAACCGAGCTATAAATCAGACTTTTCGGTATTAATTTAACATTCTACAACATTCAATTTAACCAAATTTCATCTTCTTAATAATACACCAAGGCTGGTCGAAACTACAACTCACTCTAGAAATTATTTCTTCAATTTCTACTTAAGCAAAAATTATTCAAATTTATCAAATAACAACATATATTGTAAGACCCGATTTTATTTAAAACACGAAATAAGAAAAGATCAAATGAAGGATTGAAATGGAATTCTCGAACACGTGCAAGGGTAAAACGGTCAAAAGACCGAAATTCGGTATTTATCGTGACAAGAAAATTTAATTAAAAATATGGGATTGAGAAATCTTGACCAATAACGAAGAAATAATTAAATTTCGAGTTAAATTGATCAAGATAGAATTTATTGTAACAAACCAAAATTTTCACATCGGAAAATTATCCTGAAAATAATCAAAAAATATACAGGAAATATGAAATAATACCAATAAATTCATTTAAACATTAAATGAATAAAATATAAATTTTTTAGATATTTTTAGATTTTTAATAATATTTTAATGAATAAAATAATAATAAAAATAAATTATAAATAAATAAAATAAAATAAAATAAAAAAGAAATCTGAATCTCGAAACGGGAGAGAAAACGAAACATGGCGAAACGAAGATCGACAGAATCGAGGGAGTCCTGCTCTGACGGCCACCGACGAGGTTGAGGGGCCGGCGAAGGCTGCCCAACACGGGACGACCCACCAGTGTCGACGACGGGCCGTGGAGAAGTCGAAATCGAGAGATCAACGGAGGGGAGGCCGAAAAGGGAGAGAGGAGATTGGCGGCCATCGGCGCCGTTTCGACTCTAGCTGAGGCCCGATGATGAAAGCCCAGGCCGTGGCGCACCGATTGACATTGGAATCACGTCGGGAATCGACCGGACGGTGCCAGAATGGCAAAGTTGAGCCTGAACAGGTACGGATCGGTTCAGCCAAAAAGAAAAGGAAAAGAAGAAAAAAATGAACGAAAAAGAGAAAAAATTAGAAAAAATTTCAGTGATGCAATCGAGCTATGGGTAAGTCGGTAAGCGGTCAAAATTGACTGATTTAAATTTAAGAATATTTAATTTTTACCTGGAAAAATATTTAATTGTGTAGCTCGATAATTGACGTCAAACGAGAGCTTGAGATAGCCTCGATTTGCGTACTATCATGGAATCTCGATTAAATAACCCTTATTTACGATAATTTACATCGTTATGCGTGTTAGAAATTTACCGCATAAATTACGAATTTAATTTTTCGCATTAAATGAATTATATTCTGGAATTAGAGAAATTGTCGTAAATAATTAATTGAGCTATCCGAAAGTTTAGAACGAGACTCAATAAATATTGGTGGGTCCAATGAGCCCAATAGGCCTCGATGATTTAAATAGTAAGTGGAAAACGAGCTTAAGGCCGATTAAGGCCTATTATGGTACAATCGGGCCCAATATGGGTAAACGGGCCCAATAATTTAAATTAGGCCCAGAATATATGAAATACAATTAATTGTATTGTATTTAGCCTGATGTATATTTATACGCAGTTCCTGAGATTTGATTGAGAGTAAATCGGACTGCATGATGAGACATCAGTGAAAGGTCAAACTTTACAGAAAAATGAGGTAAGGGAATTGTGTGAGTAGCTAGAGGTAGCTACGCATATTTTAATAGTTTTTGTATACACTGAATATGTATGTATACACATAATATGTATAAAGGTCCTAGAAATAGATTAAAGATTTTAAGGATTCGAAATAGGTAAAAATGCTATTTTACCCCTATTGAGGGAATTCACCTAAGGATGATGAAAGTATAACATGCATGAAATGCATGATTTAAGTAATTTCTAATTTAAGAAATTTTCTTGGTTTTAATCAAAGCAAATTGATAGATTGGCCAGTAATTGCATAAATTTCACAATATAACACCACGTAAGTGTTATTAAGATTTAAATGAAAATTACTTGGAAAATGGGCTAACTATCAAGTTTAAATGGAAACAGATAGTGCTGGCGCATAGCTCGCACTATATCTACGTTTGTGAGTGTGCATAAAATGTGCTTGAGCGGTTGCTCGCACTGACTTGTGTGACATCATATGCATGAAATGTGCTAAAGCGGTTGCTCGCACTGATTTTACTATTGTGAAATGCATAAGAGATGCTGAGCTTAGCTCGCACTCTGTTTTGATTTGTTTTAACTTGATATGCATAAAAAGGTGCTGGAGCGATTGCTCGCACTAGTTTTAATGATTTGACATGCATGAGAGGTGCTGGAGCTTAGCTCGCATCCTGTTTTGATATGGTAATTGCATAAAAACCGTACTGGAGCCTTGCTCGTACGTGATTTAATCGATTAAATTGCATAAAAACTGTGCTGGAGTGTAACTCGCACAAGATTTGATTTCTTTATGCATGAAACCGTGCTGGAGCGTTGCTCACACGAAGTTTTGATTTACTTGAGCATTAATTTGTGCTAGAGCATTGCTCGCATGAAGTTTTGAATGATTTATGTTTTATATGGATTTATAATTCTTTTAAGTTGTACTGGAGTGCTACTCGTACGCAAATGTTACTGATTTTTATGAAATCATGCTAGAGCTTCACTCGCACGAGGTTTTCAGATATCATGAATATGCATGGATCCGTGCTAGAACTTCGCTTGCACAAGGATTTATATGACATGCATATAGCCGTGTTGGAGCCTCCTGTAGACTGCGTGTCACAGTGAGATGATATGTCCACAGTGCATACTGAGACAGAGATGGTATGGGTGGATAAGACCTATTACAGACACCCCTAACTGAGCTTGGGTTCACGGAGTACGTTGTACAGTGTATATCATGCGGAGTACGCTGTACCATGGGGATTGTTGGAGTGGAGTGGTATTAGCCACGAGGCAGCAAACCTTACCTTCGCAATCCTGATGTTATATTGTTCTGGCGGAAGGATTGACCCACCTCCCGTTTCAGGTGTGATACCCCGCACACTAGGTACTGTGTAGCTAGGGATCACTAGGTTATGTCCATAGTCCTCGTTGTTACTGATATAGTCACCTACATGTCTCACATGATATAACTTGTGGTCTCGATAGACCAGGGTAGACCCGAGGGAGGGGTCAGGCCCCCGATTTTATGATTTTCTACTATAATGTTAAATTTTTCAGAGAATTTTATAATGAATTTTTAAGAGATTGATTTCTGAGATGCTTAACCCCTTCAGGTTTTTTTGATACTGCAGCTTTAATGAAATGATTTGAATGCAGTAGCACGATGAGTTTTCCATGCGTTAATGATAAATTCATGAAAAGAATTGTTTCTCATGATTTGTTTTACACATAGTATGAAATGATGCATGATCTTGATTTGCCTCATGCTAAGTATGATTTAATGATGTCACATAAAATGCCTTTGATGCATGAATTACATGATTTCTATATACACAAATAGTTTTTATAAACTATGTCATTGATGTATGCATGATTTTGTGCTTGAGATTTTAATGAAAAGAAATGGATTTTAAGGGCATGGCATTATGAGCATGTAGATAGTGGAGCTATCTATTTACTTGCATAATTGCCTTACTGAGAGTGTGGTTTGCTCACCCCCTTATTTTCTCATCTTTTCAGAGCACTCGCAGTAGTTAGTGAGTATCTAAGGACTTGTAATCTTGGTATCCGCTGCTTCCCATCGAGAGACAGGTATACACATTTGTATAGTTTTGTATCTAAATATGTAATGCACAGTACTATAAATGGATATGATGTCGGGGATGTAAGGTGATGTAATACTAGTATATATGTATTTAGTTAAAGTTAAATGATAGTAAATCTTGATATATGAATGTGATTATGGAAATGGAATAGTAAATAGGTGAGAGGTGACTAACACCGAATCATAGCCCAACTGTTTATAGGATAGTCACGATGAGAGAAAGGTAAGAATTAAATAATAAATGAAAAAGCGAAAAAATTTACTTTGATTTTTAGAAAATTTGGGTCATGACAGTTTTTGGTATTAGAGCTAAGTTGGCCTGATATGAGTCGGTGTTAGTAGTTAAGGAAGTTTACATCCCCATGTACTGTGCATTGTTTATATACAATTGTGTATATCGAGATGGAATTGCAGCTAAGAATTTGATTTTCAAATGCAAGAATAGACTCATTAACTGATAGTCGCTATGGTAGAGGGGCGAATACACGAGCTCGAGGCCATAGAGGTAGGCCTGAGAGTCGTACTGAGTCACCACATGAGACTCAAGATGAGATTGACGTGGAGGCGGTATTGAGTATGCCCCACAGAGTCCGACAGAGAGATCGGACAGTATTGAGACACGCTTCGCGAGGTTGGAGCGGAGTGTGAAGAATATTTTGTGAGCTAATTGCTCAGAGTATGCATGAGATTTGAGGGCGAGTCGGAGCATTGGTGGAAGTCCGCTCGACCCATTTGAAGAGTTAGACATCCAGAATGGACATGGAAAGAAATTCTAGATGTATTCCGGTGACAAAATGTCCCGGACACTGCTTAAAAGAAATTACAGATAAAATTCTTTACTCTGACCCAGAGGAACTAGTTGATTAACGAGTATGAATCTCAGTTTATTTACCTGCCCAGATATGACCTCGACACTATGAACAGTGAGAGTCGAAATGTCTGAAAGTTCATGACGGGCTCAGATTGTCAATTAGAGTTCGATGGGTCCCGTTAGATATCACTACCTATGCCGAGGCAGTGCGCACACTACAGATGTGTGAATAAGATCATGAGTTGCACGCCTCTGAGATTGGGAAAGGTAGTAAGGGCCGAAATTGAGACAAAAAGAGAATAGAGAATGACAAAGATGTCAGAACGGGAAAAAGGTAGTTTGGTAAAAGATTAGAGCTGATGAGTCACGAGGTAAGATGATTGGTAAGGCCCCAGTGAATCCAATTTCAGTACTTTTGAGGGGTATTATGATTGGAGGACCCCGATCTGCTCCGTAGCAAGTGTAAGCTGGGTTGGATGTGTGGTAGTTACCACGAAAAGAAGATGTTGGACGAGGGCGAGTGTATGCCTTGGACCAAGACACTATTGATGTTTTATTTGATGTGGTGGAAGATACCACACTGGTTGTGAATAATGAAGTAATTATTTTAATTGATCCTGGTGCCACGCATTTATTCATGCCGCCTTCAGTTGCTTATAAGTTACGAAAAGATGTGAAGCCTGTACCCTTAGGCAAGATGATGATGGTTAGCTGATTTTCACTAACTGAATATGGGTATAGGGATTGTAAATTGAAAACGGAGGAAAAATGATATGTCAACTGATTTTATTTAATGGAATATGAATAATTTTGAGGTAATATTTGAGAATAGATTGATTCGGCTGCAAACTTTGATGTTTAGATTACTATCCTAAGATAGTGATGTTTTCACCCCTGAAAAGTGTATTGTAAGTTGTAATAAGTAATGAAAGAGTTTGTTATAAGTGATATATGAAAGGAGATAAGCTTTGAGATGTGATAGATCCTGAATACGAGATATATTGGAATAAGAGGCGTATACAAGGTAAGAATAGCTTTGATATGTAAAGTAATTTGGATTAAGCGATATGTAGTGAATATGAATTGCGGCCAAGGATAAGAGGAGGATATATCCATAATCAGTCTATGTGGTCAAGTCTGAGGGTTAATAAAGGTATTTTAAAATACCTCCCTGCCTGAAGACTTGACAGCGTCTAGAAGCTCACACATAACCTATAAATTGAAATCGATAGTCGTATATATACATTTAAAATTTGGGTACCTTTACTGATAGAATTGGATTAATCAGGAAGGTTTAAAAATTAAAATTTTATAAAAACCGTTAATATAAGAAAAAGGAAATGACGTGGGTTAGTATCTTGAACGGAAGCGATTTCGAAATGACATTATACGTTTATGCGTACATAGGTCAAGGATATGGGTGATTGAAATATTTAGTGGAACTCAACTACGATGAGGTATTTAAACCTTACCTGGACCGATTGGTTTTAATCTTTAGCGATGATATTTTCGATGTATTCGAAGTCCAAGGAAGAGCATGAGTAGCAATTGGAAACTGTCTTACAGACGAGTTGTTGAGAGTTTCTCGAAATGGGCTGCTCAGTTGACACATCTTGTTCGAAAAAAGATTGTATTCCAGTAAGATGATAAATATGAAAGTAGCTTCGGTGAGTTTTGGTATATTGAAGTAATAAACTGACTACCGTAATTATTCTCACCATAACCAACAACTCAAAATGTTTCAGTGTGTATGGATACCTCAAAATAAGGATTGGGCTGTGTATTGATGTAAAATGGGAAGATAGTCGTTTATGGATCCAGATAGTTCAAGGACCATGAGAGAAACTATCAGACCCATGATTTAGAGTTGGCAGCCGTAGCGTTTACCTTAAAAGCATGGCGCCACCACTTAAATGGTAAGAAATTTTGGGTATGCATTGATCGTAAAAGCCCCGAGTATCTGTTTTCATAAAAAGAGTAGAATATGAGATAACCAAGAGGGTTAGAGCTTCTAAGGATTATGATTGTGAACATTGTACCACCCAGGAAAGGCTAATGTAATGGCTGATGCCTTGAACAGAAAGAGCCTAGGGATGGTATCACATATGATGGTCAGGAAGCGTGAGCTGCTAGAGCAGTTGTGAGCCTCAGTAGTGATGTGATCCCTTCTGATGATGACAGTGATTTTGTTACAGCTAGCAAGAGGTTAGAATCGGATTTGAGTGACCAGATTTTCCAAGCTTAGCGTTATGATCGACATGGTATCGATAGAGAATTGTCAGATTCAGAAGGGTATAGTGACAGAGTCCACAATGAGTGATGATAACTTACAGAGGTTCAGAGACAATATAAGTACTCCCCAGGACCATAGTTGCTGAGATAGTGTTATTGTCAGAAGCTCATTCTTCGGGATATACAGTGCATCCGGGAAGTAATAAATATATCAAAATCTCTGAAAAGGGTATTGGTGGTCAGATATGAAAAGAGGCATTGTAGAGTTGTGGAAAAGTGTCTCGTATGTCAGCAGATTAAGGTAGAGCAAAAGAAGTTGCAGGGTTATTGCAGCCTCTACCTATATTGACACGAAAATGGGAACAAGTTACATGAATTTCGTGATGGGTTACAGAGGACCTGGATAAATCACGAGGCTATCTGGGTGATAGTCGATAGATTGATTTAGTTCACCCACCTTCTAGCTATGGAAATCCCCAGATACTCTAAGTGCGTAGGCGGAACTATGTGTATGGAAAATCGTGGAACATTATGTAGCGTTCCAGTGAGCATGGTATCAGATATGGATTCTCGCTTCACTTCCTACTTTTGGGAATATATTTTTCAGAAAGCTATGAGAACCCGACTGAGTGTTAGCATAGCTTTCCATCCTCAGACAGATGGTCAGTCAGAGAGGACTGTATAGGTTCTGGAGAATATGTTGAGAGCGGGTGCCATTGATTTTATAAGCCCATTAGATGATCAGTTGTTACTAATCGAATTCGCCAATAATGATAGTTGTCACTTGAGTATCGGGATAACATTTATATGAGGCATTGTATGGCCGTAGGGAGTTGTTCCCCAACTTGGATAAAAAAAATGAGTGACAGATAGAGAATTATTCCTGAATTGATAAGACAACCTCTGAGAATGTTCAGTGGATTGTGAGAGATTAAGAACACCTCAGAGCCGACAAAAAAGCTATGCTGATAAGAGACAAGAAACCATTGGAATTCACCAAGGGTGAATCAGTATTGTTGGTAGTTACTTGTCCTAAGGGCATAAGGACGTAACGAGATTCAGAAAGAGATTGGACAAAGTGGGAGATAAGGCTTGTAGGTTCGCGTTATCACTTGAATTAGCAGGCATCCACTATGTGTCCCATCTTTTGATGCTTCGAAAATACTATCCGGACCTAGCATATGTGATCGGATATGAGCTCCAACAGCTTAGCTCAATGAAAGTATAACGTATGATTGGAAAATCGATTCAGGTATTAAACAGGAATGAGAAAGTGTTGAGGTTTAAGACGATCTCCCTAGTCAAAGTCCTTTGGTAGTATTACACTTCGGGAAAAAGTCCTATGAGAATTAAAGAGTATGATGCGATAGACGTACTCGGAGTTGCTTATGGACCCATTTGACTTGGTTCTAATTTGGAGGACTAAATTTCTTAAGTGGGGGAGATTGTAAGACCCGATTTTATTTAAAACACGAAATGAGATAATATCAAATGAAGGATTGAAATGGAATTTCCGAACACATGCAAGGGTAAAACGGTTAAAAGACTGAAATTCAGTATTTATTGTGACAAGAAAATTTAATTAAAAATATGGGATTGAGAACTCTTGATCAATAATGAAGAAATAATTAAATTTCAGGTTAAATTGATCAAGATATGAATTTATTGAAATAAATCGAAATTTTCACCTCGAAAAATTATCCCGAAAATAATCGAAAAATATATCGAAAATACGAAATAATACCGATAAATTCATTTATAGATTAAATGAGTAAAATATAATTTTTTAAAGATATTTTTGGATTTTTAATAATATTTTAATGAATAAGATAATAATAAAAATAAATTATAAATAAATAAATAAATAAAATAAAATAAAATAAAAGAAATTTGAATCGCGGAATAAGAGAGAAAACGAAACATGGCGAAACGAAGATCGACGGAACCGAGGGAGTCGGTTTCCCCTGCTTCGACGGCCACCGACGAGGCTGAGGGGCCGATGAGGGCCAACGAAGGCAGCCCGACACGGGACGACCCACCAGCGACGACGACGCGCTGTGGAGAAGCCGAAATCGAGAGATTGACGGAGGGGAGGCCGAAAAGGGAGAGAGAAGATTGGCGGCCATCGACGCCGTTTCGACTCCAGCCGAGGCCCGATGATGAAAGCCCAGGCCGTGGCGAGCCGATTGGCACGGGACTCACGCCAGGAACCGATCGGATGGCGCCGGAACGACAAAGTTGAGCTTGAATCGGTACGGACCGATTTAGTGCAGTGCAGTATGCTGAATCGGACTGGACCGGTTCAGCCAGAACTTAAAGGAAAAAGAAGAAAAAAAAAGGAAAGAAAAAGAGGAAAATTTGGAAAAAATTTCAGTGATGCAATCGAGCTGCGGGTAAGCCGGTAAGCAGTCGAAATTGATCGATTTAAATTTCGAAATATTTAATTTGATTAATATTCGACTGAAAGTTTACTTGAAAAAATATTTAATTGTGTAGCTCGACAATTGACGTCAAACTAGAGCTCGAGATAACCTCGATTTGCGTACTATCATGGAATCTCAGATAAGTAACCCTTATTTACGACAATTTGCTTCGTTATGCATGTTAAAAATTTACCGCATAAATTACAGATTTAATTTTCGCATAAAATGAATTATATTCTGGAATTAGAGATAAATTGTCGTAAATAATTAATTGAGCTATCCGAAAGTTTAGAACGAGGCTCAATAAATACTGGTGGGCCCAATGAGCCCAATAGGCCTCGATGATGTGAATAGTAAGTGGAATACGGGCTTAACGCCGATTAAGGTCCATTATGGTACAATCGGGCTCAATAAGGGTAAATGGGCCCAATGATTTAAATTAAGCCCAGAATATATGAAATACAATTAATTGTATTGTATTTGACCTGATGTATATTTATAAGTAGTTCCGAATAATTGATTGAGAGCAAATTGGACTGCATGACGAGACATCAGTGAAAGGTCAGACTGTACAGAAAAATGAGGTAAGAGAATTGTGTGAGTAGCCAGAGGTAGCTACGCATATTTTAATAGTTTTTGTATACATTGAATATGTATGTATACACAGAATATGTATAAAGGTCCTAGAAATAGATTAAAGATTTTAAGGACTCGAAATAGGTAAAAATGCTATTTTACCCCTATTGAGGGAATTCACCTAAGGATGGTGAAAGCATGACATGCATGATTTAAGTAATTTCTGATTTAAGGAATTTTCTTGGTTTTAATCAAAGCAAATCGGTAGATTGACCAGTAATTGCATAAATTGCACAATATAACACTACGTAAGCATTATTAAGATTTAAATGAAAATTATTTAGAAAATGGGTCAACTATCAAGTTTAAATGGAAACAGATAGTGTTGGCGCATAGCTCGCATTATATCTGCGTTTGTGAGTGTGCATAAAATGTGCTTGAATGGTTGCTCGTACTAACTTGTGTGACATCATATGCATGAAATGTGCTAGAGCGGTTGCTCGCACTGATTTTACTATTGTGAAACGCATGAGAGGTGCTAGAGCTTAGCTCGCACTCTGTTTTGACTGTTTTGATTTGTTTTGACTTGATATGGATAAAAATGTGCTGGAGCGATTGCTCGCACTAGTTTTAATGATTTGACATGCATGAGAGGTGCTGGAGCTTAGCTCGCATCCTGTTTTGATATGGTAATTGCATAAAAGCCATACTGGAGCCTTGCTCGTACGTGATTTAATCGATTAAATTGCATAAAAATCGTGGTGGAGTGTAACTCGCACGAGATTTGATTTCTTTATGCATGAAACCGTACTGGAGCTTTGCTCGCACGAAGTTTTGATTTACTTAAGCATTTATTCGTGCTAGAGCATTGCTCACACGAAGTTTTGAATAATTTATGTTTTATATGGATTTATAACTCTTTTCAGTCGTACTGGAGTGCTACTCGTACGTAGATGTTACTGATTTTTATGAAACCGTGCTAGAGCTTCGCTCGCACGAGGTTTTCAAATATCATGAATATGCATGGAGCCGTGCTAGAGTTTCGCTTGCACAGGGATTTATATGACATGCATATAGCCCTGTTGGAGCGTCCTGTAGACTGTGTGTCACAGTGAGATGATATGCCCACACGTGCTGTCAAGACCCTTCCTGACTTAACCAAAACTACTACAAATTTTTCTCATTTTAATTTACCTTTCCTCTCATCAATGGTTGGGCTGTGATTCGATGTTAGCTTCCTCGTATACCATATCATCCATTATCATACATACATGTCAATATACTGTCACTGACTGTAATTTCTTTCATAATACATGTGAGATGATATAAAATCTGATACAAATACATTCCCCATAATATATATCGTTTACATTATTGTGCTGTTGCTATGTTTAGATTCATAACCGTACAAAATATGTATACCTGTCGATCGATATGAAATAGCAGCGGACAACAGGAATACTATCCCTCAAGCTCGCTTGCTCTACTGCTGATACTCTGTAGAGAGATGTAAAAGAAAGGGGGATGAGCATACAATGCGCTCAGTAAGGAAATCAGGCAAGCAAGTAGACATCTACACTATCTACTCAAAATAATGTTATGCCTCGAAAATATCATTTCCTTAACTCACTTTAAAAGCATGTCTTTAAATATATATATATATATATATATATATATACTTGTACAGATTAAATCCCATGTACAGAAATCATGCTTGCTTTCTCAAATGTATGCATGTAGTGCAAAATAATGCATCTTTATAATATCACAATGCCTTTAGATAAATCATGCCATGTATATTTAAATCACAGTAAATATGACATTTTAATCATTCACAACACAAAATCGGATTTCGACCCATCCCTCAGGTCTACCCGTATCATAAATGAATCAGTCAGTCAAATGATATATCATGTGAGACTCTGTGATGAAATGCAATAATATCCTGGACTATAGCCATATCCTATAATGGTGATCCCAGGCAACACAGATCTCGATGTACGGGGCATCACTGCTGCAACAGGAGGGGGGTCAGTCCATCACAACCGCCACCTATCAACTCCTCAACTCTACAACACCACACGGTACAGTTTACTCCATGCCACTCGTACGGTATAACGTACTCCGTGGACCCTACATCACAGTCGGGGTGCCTGCCATAGGTTTTAGCCTTCAAACCATGGAATATCATATCACATCTCTAAATCCACATGTGAAACTCTCATAGAGTGACACACTTAGTCTACACGAGGAAATCAAGCATGGTTTCAACATGTATTATATATCACATAATGTACAATGCGCGCCTTTGAGCGCGACTCATAGTCGACACTCCGCTCAAACACTGTTTCACATCACAAACTCAACTCTAGTGCGAGTAAACCTCCAGCAACTAGGTCATGCATAGTTCATGTTTCAAATCAAGTACGAGCAATAGCTTCAGTACCATGCTATGCACAAAACTCATCAAATCAAGTACGAGAAATAACTCAAATACTATGTCATGTATAAATCATGAAGAATGGAGTACGAGAAACACTCTAGTACTCTGTCATGCATCTCATGTAAAATTCGAGTACGAGCTAATCGCTCCAGCACTCTCTCATGCATATATCATATAAAACTGAGTACGAGTAATAACTCCAGCACTCTATCATGCATGTCATGGAAATCTAGTGTGAATCACAATCCAGCACTAATATATGTGGAAAATATACGAAATCAAGTGCGAGTTGTGCTCTAGCATGATTTATTCTCACATAATTCGATATATGGCTCTTTAAAAAGGGATGTTTTTCAAAACATCAAAATCAGTATTATAAAGTGTGCTTAATTCACATCAACCTTAAAATCATTAGCCCATCTATTTATTCTTCTGCCAAACAGCAGTAAAACACTTAAAATGGTGGTTTCCATACTTTTTACAACTTTTTACAAAAGTTGACTTTTTTTCCTAACTAAGGGCAAAATCGTAATTTGCCACTATCGGGTCACAATAATTATTATTCACTTTCTCTGACCCTCAGAGTTTTTAAGTGAATGTAAAAGCAGATGAAAATATGTGCAGGTATCTCTAGCTACTCACAAAAGTCCCTTACCTGCAATCACTCGAGAAATTTTACTTTCTCAACGCTGCTCGATCCAGCAGTCCGATTTGCTCCTCCAATAATCTCTGAAGCTGCATATAACCATTTATCAGGTTACTTATTCTTTTCCTACTGTATTTCACATTAAATACAGTCTATTCCACTTAATGGGCTTTAATAAACCTTAATGGGTCTAACTATGCCTTAAGCCCATTTCCATTTTACTATTCATTTTCGTTAGGCCTATTAGGCTTGTGACTCTTATTGGGCTTATCCTAGACCCATTACATCTCATTGGGCCTAAAATAATTGGGCTTTGCCCATTGGACCTCTCGGCCACATGCCATGGCCGAGAGCACCCCATGTCGTCGGTCACACCATGGTATGCCGTCCATATCCATTTCCTTAGCCAATTCACTTAGGCATTTTCACAAACACTTGGTTGGAAATGTTCTTAAGCATCACATAGTTCATTTAGGCATTTTATCAAATACCTTTATTGCCAACTTAATACATGTATTAATTAATCAAATTGATTAATTCTAACTATACCATAATCATTAACACATGTATATCAACTCATTTATGCCTTAATATCATATGGGCGTTTATCAATATTTCACTATTCACCTCGGCCTAACCATGATCATAGTGATTTCATATGTTTCAATGCTTAAAACATATACCAATATACTTAAAACCATTCATACATTAACATATATGAATTTGAAAGCTTGAAAATATACCTAGTATTTGTGTTCACACTTGGCCAAAACTTTGGAACCTCATGGTTTGCACACTATGGCTTCTTGATAGCCAATTCCAACATATGTTACTCTCCTCTAAATTTGGAACAACTTTCATGAAGAATGCAAGTTCCAAATAAGCCTAAATCCTAGTGATTTCTAGTGAGAGAAAGATTGGATAAATGTATTTCAATGGTTTCCTTATGTAGCCGAGAATGGTATGGTGAAGATGACAATGGTGTGGCTGATTTTATAAGTCATTTACTTAGCCATTAAGCCTTATTTTTCAGCCATTAAAATTGACTTCCTAAGGTTTAGTTATGAGTCACCTAATGAGTCATCTAATGAGTCATAGTTAGCTTTAACTATGGTTAGATATTTAATCCTAATGGGCTTCACAATTGGGCCTCTCGATTTGGGCTTTTTTAATGGGCTTTCGGGCTGAAATTTTTACTATACCTTGGGCCTTTTATTGTCTAAATATTTGGCCTATCAATCAGTCCAAAAATTCAGTCTAAGGGACCTAAGAATTTCGATCTACGTTTAGTATAGCTTAATGGGCTTTAAAATCTTCACTTTAGGCCCATTATGTTTTTATCCATTAATTTTAATCCAGAATCCTTCCGAATAAATTTTCCTTACTTTTGGGGATGATTATCTTGTATTCTAACCAAAAATATTTTTCCCAAATTTTTCTCCATACATAGGTAAATTTTTAACCATGGTTAGTCAACTATGGTAAAAGTTCACTTTTCTTAACTATAGTTGACTTTTTCTTTAATCATTAACCAAGTTGACTTTTTCTCAAAATTTTGAAAGTGTCATATCTTATGTCTTACACTCTCGTCTTTACATTTTAGCCGTTTTCGGTAGGTAAATATGCTTGAAATACCTTAAATACCTTAACTCGCTAAAAAGGTCCATTTTACCCTTTTTAGCTTTTACTCTCGTCCTCTGTGTTCGGAACTAAATCAAACTGACTTTCCTTCATAAGCTCTCTATATTTTCTCATTTTAAGTTCTTTTCTTCAGTCAGAATGATTCAGATCACTCAGTTTAGCCTGTGACTCTTATAGCTCACATTAGGCTTTTATGTAGCTTATGAGTGCTAAATCATTTCACATACACTTTAAATCTAGTAAATACTCTTCTTATGTTTCAACTATAATAATAGAGTGTTCATACAAATAGGAATCATAAGGAACAAGCTACATAAAATACGGGTCTGACAATCCTCCCCTACTAAGAAAATTTGGTCCTCCAAATTAGAATCAAGTCAGTCATCAAATAGATGGGGGTGCTTCTTTCGCATCAGACTCTCCAGCTCCCAAGTAGCCTCCTCTGAAGTATGATGCTGCGAGAGAACCTTCACTAACCTGATAGTCTTCGATCTCAATACCTTCTCCTTCCTATCTAGTATCTAAATCGGTCTCTCAACATATGACATATCCTCTCTAAGCTCCAACGGCTCATAACTAATCACATGTGTCAGATCCGAGTGATACTTCCGAAGCAACGATATGTGGAAGAAGTTATGGACACTTGATAAGTTCGGTGGCAATGCCAACCTATACGCCTTATCTCCCACTCGATCAAGTATCTCAAAGGGTCCAATATAGCGAGGATTTAACTTCCCTCTCTTTCCAAATCTCGCTATGCCCTTGGAAGGAGAAACTTTCAGAAACACTGATTCACCAACTGCAAACTCTAGTGGCCTTCGTCTCCTATCAGCGTAACTCTTCTGTCTACACTGAGCTATCCTCAGTCTCTCTATAATCAAGTGGATGTCCTCAGATGCTTGTGTAACCATGTCAGGAGCGAAATCTTACGGTCACCCATTTCTTCCCATCCAATAGGGAACGACATCTACGGCCATAGAAAGCCTCATACGGTGCCATCCCGATACTTGAATGATAATTGTTGTTGTAGGCGAACTTGGCTAGTGGCAAGTGGTCATCCCAGGAGCCTCTAAAATCTAGGACACATGCTCTCAACATATCCTTCAGAGTCTGTATAGTCCTCTTTGACTGACTATCTGTCTGAAGATGGAAAGCGGTGCTCAAACTCAACTGGGTTCCCATGGCTTCCTGAAAATGTTTCCAAAAGTGGGAAGTGAAGCGAGAATCCCTATCAGAGACTATGCTCACTGGTACACCATGTAATCTCACTACCTCGCGTACGTACAACTCTGCCCATGTGCTCAGAGTATCAGTAGCTCTCATAGCTAGGAAGTGGGCTGACTTCATCAGTCTGTCGACGATTACCCATATAGCATCGTGATTCCTATGGGTCCTCGGTAAACCCATCACGAAATCCATGGTGATATGCTCCTATTTCCATGTCGGTATAGGTAAAGGATGCAACAATCCTGAAGGCTTCTGATGCTCTACCTTCACCTGCTGACATACGAGACACTTCACCACAAAATCTGCTACATCTCTCTTCATACCCGACCACCAGTACACCTTCCGGAGGTTCTGATACATCTTGTTACTTCCCGAATGTAAAGTGTACCTCGATGAATAAGCTTCCGCTAATATCAATCTCCCGAGTCCTGGATCCTCGGGAACACACAATCTGCCTCTGAACATCAGTAGTCCATCAAAACTTAACTCAAAATTAGTTGTTGTGCCCTTCTGCATCTGACCACTCACATCCATACAAAACGGATCAGTCTGTTGAGCCACTCTAATCCTATCCAACAGATCCGGCTCCAAGCATAGACTAGCTATCACATAGCCTATATCCATGTCAGAAGGCACAACTCCCAGACTGAGGCTAGCAAATTGCTCTAGCAACTCATGTTCCCTAACCATCATATACGATACCATCCCTAGGCTCTTCCTACTCAAAGCATTAGCTACAATGTTAGCCTTACCCGAATGATAAAGTATCTCGCAATCGTAGTCCTTCAGAAGCTCTAGCCATTTTCTCTGTCTCATGTTTAATTCTTTCTGTGAGAACAGATACTTGAGGCTCTTGTGGTCGATAAATATCTGGAACTTCTCACCATACAAGTATTGGTGCCATACTTTCAATGCAAACACTACTGCTGCTAACTCCAAATCATGGGTCGGATAGTTCTTCTCATTATCTTTCAGCTGTCTCGATCCATAAGCAACTACCCTCCCATCCCGCATCAATACACAGCCCAATCCCTGATGTGAAGCATCTGTATACACTGCAATTCCTCCTGAGCTGGTAGGGATAGTGAGAATCGGAGCAGTGGTCAATCGACGCTTCAACTCCTGAAAACTCTTCTCACAATCCTCGTTCCATACGAACGGTACACTCTTTCGAGTAAGATGTGTCAACAGAGCAGCCAACTTAAAAAATCCCTCAACGAATCTCCGATAATATCCAGCTAAACCCAAAAAACTCCTGATCTAGGTGACTGTCCTCGGCTGTTCCCACTGAACTACAACCTTTATCTTAGATGGATCGACTGATACACCATCTCTCGATACAACATGTCCCAAAAACAAAATCTGTGACAACCAAAAGTCACACTTACTGAGCTTAGCATATAACTTCTACTCTCGTAGAGTCTGCAATACGATCCTAAGGTGCTCCTTATACTCCTCATTGGATCTCGAGTACACCAATATGTCATCGATGAAGACGATAACAAACTGGTCCAAATATGGCTTGAACACATCGTTCATCAAAGCCATGAAAGCAGCTGGAGCATTCGTCAATCTGAATGGCATGACCAAGAACTCATAATGGCCATATCAGGTACGAAACACTGTCTTGGGTACATCTCCATTTTGAACTCTCAGCTGATGATACCCAGACCTCAAATCAATCTTGGAAAAGACCTGTGCTCCCCGAAACTGATCTAACAAATTGTCAATGCATGGAAGGGGATACCTATTCTTAATGGTGACCTTATTCAACAATCGGTAATCTATACACAATCGAAGGCTCCCATCCTTCTTCCTCACGAATAAAACCGGTGCTCCCCAAGGTGAAACACTTGGTCTAATGAAACCCCTATCCAACAGCTCCTGCAACTGCCTCTTGAGCTCCTCCAGCTTAACTAAGGCCATGCGATATGGTGGTCTCAAAATAGGCTCCATACCAGGCACCAAATCTATACAGAACTCCATCTCTCTGTCTGGTTGTAACCTTGGCAGCTCATTCGAAAAAACATCTGGGTACTCACTGACCACAGTAATATCTAACAACTCCAGATGTGCCTTATCTATATCTACCACTTACGTAATGAAACCTTGATATGTTGAAGGTTTTCTAAGTCAGTATATCATATTATAATCATAACTACTTCTTTCATTTATTTTTATTAAACTTTACAACATATCTAGTAGAGTTAGGAAATATAACTGTCTTAGCATAACAATATTAAACAGCATGGTTTACAGATAACCAATCCATTCCTAAGATTATATCAAAGTCGCTCATACTTAGCAATATTAGATTAGCTGTCATATCCTTATTCCCTACTCTCAACTTGTTTCCCCTTCTCTTCTGCTGTCGCTCTCCTACTCAAAGCAGAAAGATCAACTGGAGCTCTCTCTGACTCCCTGCCCTTCAGTGGAGCAGTCTCAACCATCTCTGGGTAAGCTCTAGCAATATGCCACTGTTTCCCGCATCGAAACACAATATAGGAGTCAGCGGACACGGTCTACCTCCATGTTGTCTACCGTATCTTCTGCACTAATCGGTAGTAGGTCTCTGACCTCTTATGACAATACCATTTGCTGGAGCTATGGTCGGATAAGTAGGAGGTTTAGTAGGTCTCTCTCGTGCCTCCTTAATTCGTGGTCTCTTATCGAAGAGTTTCCTCCCTCCTCGATAACTGAAACCTCTATCTCTAACTGGCCTCTTCCTCTGTATATCTCAGCTCCAGCTAAACTTCCCAAACTCGGAAGCATTCCTCTCATAATCTTCCTCGCACAGTTGCGCCCTACACATTGCTTCTTCATAGGTGGTTATATGTAATGGGACCAACCTGGACAGCAGAACCGATTTCAATCCATCGATGAACCTGTAGACCTTCCTGGCCTCACTATACATGGTATCTGGGTCATATCTCCCCAGGGATAGGAATTGAGTCTCATACTCATCCACGGATAAACTCCCCTGGTTCAGTCCCAAAAACTCAGCCTGTAGTTTTCGTTGTGCGGTATCTGGAACAAACTACCTCTTAAAGGCATCCCGAAATATCTCCCAACTAATATCTGTATGTCGGGCTCTCAATATGGGTCTGGTGAACTTTCACCAATGCTCTACAGCTCCCTTCAGTAGGAACACAGCAAATGCGATCATCTCTGATGTCGTACACTCAAAGAATCCATAAAGCTTCTCCATCTTAGCAACCCACTCCTTAGTAGCTACAGGGTCCTTGACAGATACTGAGAGAATCTCACTGCTCGTGATACACCATCACCCAGGGGGTACTAAGATGTATCGAGATTTGGGAAAGGTGTACTGGTGGTGGTATGAAGCGAGACGTGGTAGAGTATATGGCTAGATGTTTAGTATGTCAGCAAGTGAAAGCTGAGCATCGAAAGCCCAGAGGGCTACTACAGCCTTTACTTGTACCTACATGGAAATGGGAGCATGTCACCATGGATTTTATTATGGGTTTATCGAGGACCCGAAGGGGTTGTGATGCTATATGGGTCATAGTGGATAGACTAACTAAGAGTGCTCACTTCCTTGCCATCAAGAGCACAGATACGGTGGATGCCTTAGCTAAGTTGTATGTTAGCGAGATAGCTAGATTACACAGGGCTCCAGTGAGTATTACTTCTGATAGAGATTCTCGATTTACTTCCATATTTTAGACCTAGTTTCAGGAGTCTATGGGATCTAGATTGAGTTTTAGTACCGCCTATCATCTTCAAACAGATGGTCAGTCAGAGTGGACTATTTAGACCCTAGAGGATATGTTGAGGACGTGTACGATGGATTTTAAGGGATCATGGGTTGATCACATGCCCCTAGCAGAGTTTGTGTATAATAACAGCTACCATGCGAGTATTGAAATGGCACCTTTTGAGGCTTTATATGGTAGGAGGTGTAGATCCCCTGTAGCTTGGGAAGAAGTTGGTGACAGAAAGATAAATGCTCCCGAGCTTGTTGAGCAAGCTGTACAGAGTGTGAAACTCATATGTGAGAGATTACGGGCTGCATAGAGTAGACAAAAAAGCTACACGAATGTGCATAGACGGCCACTCGAGTTTAATGTTGGTGATGCAGTATTTTTGAAGATATCACCGAGTAAGGGTATCATGAGATTTGGGAAGAAAGGGAAGTTGAGTCCTCGTTATATTGGACCATTTGAGATCTTTGAAAGGGTGGGAGAGGTAGCCTACAGATTGGCATTACCCCCACAGATGTTTAAAATACACAACATCTTTCATGTATCAATGTTGAGGAAGTACCACCCGAACCCTTCTCATGTCATAGAGTACGAAGAGATGGACATACAAGAGGACATGAGCTACACTGAAGAACCCGTCCGGATTCTCAATAGAAAGGAGAAGGTACTTAGAACCAAGAGCATCCCATTAGTGAAAGTTTTATGGAATGGAAGAGGTAACGTGGGAATTGAAAAGTCTCATGAAGGAGAAATACCCCCATCTATTCGACAAGTTGAGTTGAATTTGGAGGACTAAATTCTCTTAAGGTGGGGAGGATGTGAGATCTGAGAATTTTACACATATCAAATTATGTAATGAGAACATGAAGTGTAATTGATTGAAATAAATATGATGTACTCATATATTGAGGTGGTATGGAATGAAATTTTAAGTGATGAATGAGTTATAAATGAGATTTTTTGTTAAAGTGTGAAACTATGGGGCCAGATCGATCTTGGAGGTTAAAAATGACAATGAAGGAGAAATTTAAGCGAGCAGATTGATCTCTAATGGAAGAGGATCGATCTCCTTATGATTCTATAATGAAGAGATCGATCTCATGAGGAAGGAATCGATCTCAAAATGTTTCTGTTAAGGAGAAGATCGATCTCCTCAAGAAGTAGATCGATCTCATGAAGCATTCTGTAAACTATAGATCGATCTCATAATTGGAGCAGATCGATCTTATAAAGCCATTATGAGATCGATCTCACCCCTCGACAGATCAATCTCCTAGGCATAAAATTACCCCAAATCCTCCCCAAATTTAAATGCAGATCGATCTCATCAAGAGCCAGATCGATCTCCTACGCTCCGTCTATATAAAACCCCTTTATTTTTCCTGAAAATCAATCTCTCTCTCTCTCTCTCCCCAAATCACCATTTTCGAACCCTAGCTTTCTCTCCTATCCAAAACACCCATTTTCGTCCAAATCAAAGGTTGTGGCAAGAGGGAAAGTTGTTCCTTATCCAAAGGAGAACAACATACTTGGAAATTGAAGGACAAATCGAATCGAGGTGGGAGTTGAGCACTCCACAAGTTTGGGTAATCTCTAAACCTCAATCTTGGATTTTGAAGTGATTTTTGGTGATTGTGAACATGGGCATTATGATGAAATAGCTAAGAAATGGTTAGAGATTGATGAAATTGTGATTTTATTGGAGTGATGATGATATTAAGTAAATTGTGGTAAATTGGGATTTTGTCTATAAATTGGAAATTGAGGCAATGAGGTGATTTTAGTATGGGTATTATGCATGAGAAATATAGAATGTTGAGATGTAGTGGATGTGATGACGTATTGTGATAGAGTCATGAGAAATGGGATAATTGAGAGATTAGGTGTTAGTGAGAAATATGAGCAAATGTATGCTCGATAATGAAATCGAGTCGAGATATTGATTTTTTTTAACATCATTTGGACAGCTCGGGAGTTCCAGAGTGGAATACGAGGCTAGTCTGTGATACAGAGGAACGATTGCACTATACGAGGTGCAAAGAGGTAAAGGAAAACTAAACTCATTTGTGTATGTGTTTTGTGATAATATTGTAGCATGATTTTCGATTGAGAAAACAATCATGTTTTATGTGTTGTGAATGAGAATTGCACACGATTTTATAGCCGGTTGGGGCCAAACTTTTATGAGTTGTAAACTATACGTGAAAATGTTTTATAACCATTCCGTGTTTAAAATGTGAAAAGTGTTTTGGGCCCTACGTTAAGGCGTACTGAGGTTTGAGAAAATGTGTGCGTGGTTTTACCGGTTGAAGCTCGGTTTTAACATGTTTTGTGTTGAGTATAAAACAGTTTGAAATGAGTTATATGAGAGAAAACCATTATGAGCTTTACGTGAAGGCAAAATGATTTTATGATAATGGCTATTGACTGAGACTTAGGTGTGTCATTTTGAATACACATCGGGCATTGCTTTAGCAGCATGTAAGTCCGATATTCATCCGTTCTGGTAACGAGAGAGATGACCCCTACTCTGGTAGCGTTGGTTACCTACCACGTGTATTTGGTGGCTGTGCCACGTACAAATCTTAATCAGTGGTTGTGCCACGTGTGTTTGGTGGCTATGCCACGTGCGAATCTTAATCAGTGGCTGTGCCACGTGTGTTTGGTGGCTGTGCCACGTGCGAATCTTAATCAGTGGCTGTGCCACGTGTGTCTGGTGGCTATGCCACATGCGAATCTTAATCAGTGGCTGTGCCCCAGGTGTTTGGTGGCTGTGCCACGTATGGATTTTAATCAGTGGCTGCGCCATGTGTAGATTTTATTCAGTGGTCGTTCCATGTGCAATACTATTGTAGTGATTTTCATCACGTTTTAAAGAGAAAAGCCATTATCGCATCTTGATTTCTACATGCTTATAACATTGAATTGAGCCATTTATTATCATGTTTTTACATGAGCTTTGAGATGATGCTTTAACTATTCATCCTACATTTTTCACTGAGTTTATTGAGTTTATCATGTAAAACAAAATGATTGTGCTATGCGAATCATTTTCTTATTAATGAATCTTTTATCCTCTTACTAAGCGATTTAGAAGCTAACCCTGTTTTATCTTTCCCCCAGATTTCTTCAAGTGAAGAGAATTTTCCTGCGACGTACGGATTAGTGGCCAGTGGAGGACTCGAGCTCCAGGCCACATATTGTACTTGAGGTAATTTTATTATTTCATGTAACCAGACTATAATTGTATTTACAGACACTTAATGTACTATGATGTATGAGATGCATTAGGATAATTCAATCTGAGTTGAGGAAAGTATCTGATTTGATATATTTAATTATGTGATGATTAGATCCTGAGGTGTAATTTTATGATATATATACAACATTGATGCATGACACTGTACAGGAATGCACCTAGATATGTGTAATGATATAGAAAAAAAAGTTTTGAATTTGCCCTATTTTTCGCGTTTCTAGGGCGTGACAATTTGCTCAATTTTATCGGTTTAAGCCTCGATTTAAGCTTACTTAACATGTTTGACACCTTTAAATTCATTTTCAATACCTCTACATCGTGTCTTACATTCTAGCCATTCATTCCACTTCATACAAGACCTTAAATTATCGATTCTTGCATTATTTCGATAATTCACCTAGTTAAACACTAAACCGAACCTTTACAGTATAATTTTTACTGTAAATTCATTTTAATTACATCTAACTTCATCATTCCAGCAGCTAAATCATGGTGGCAGCAACTGAATTCAATCATCTAAATTAATTCATCACTTTCCTTCAACAAAAATTCCATTAAAAATCACAAATTAACAACCTATCTCATCATCATCACCATACCTCAACTTCTTCACTCCTTTGACCAACTTTGAATTTGATTTCAAGCTTCCAAATTGCCACTAAACTGTAATACAACATGTATAGAGTTTATAAGTGTTCAAAATCATCCAAAGAACTCATCAAATTCATCCAAAAACTCCATTTTTACTTACCTCGGAATAGGGCAATTTTCTGTCTTATTCTTATCTCTAATGTTTCAGGGGGTAAACGACTTCAAATATGTCTAAATTTTTTATATGTGGTATAGGGGAGGAAGTGGAAGATTTAAAGTGAGGGGACCATTGCCTGAAACGGGCTGGAGGATGGCCGAAAAATTCACGCCAGTCAGGAGCACAGGTAACACCTACGACAAGGATGGATAAGGGATATCTCTCTGGTTTCAGCTCCTTTTTGGATGAATTTTACCTTTATATAAATCTTATCCAATTTAATTTCAATATGGAAAATATCAGAGGCAAATAAAATCTATAAGGTCATCAAATGGGATTGTTTTCATTGGCTGACAGTTTACTCTAAGCAGGGGAAATGACTATTCTGTTTTATAAAATTTACCAAAATTAATCCTGATTAGATTGTTTCAAAATTCCACTTCTAAATTGTTATAATATGTATATAGTATGTCCCATAAAAATTTGGGGGCCACTTGTTTAAGAAAAATTTCACGAACAAGCTCAGTTTGCGCGATTTAGCCAATACCGAGCAAAATGGAATTAAGGTTTCGATTCACTTCAAAAATTCATTTGGACCCCTAAATCTCCATATTTATCCATGATATTTATTTACCATGTCAATTCCACTTTATATTAATTTTCTATGGCCTCAGAATAATTTTCACGAATTTCTAGAATTTTGTATGGATTTATTTCCCTTATTAGGTCCGTTTTCTCGATTTAATTTAAAACCTGAGTTTAACTCACTTTTTCATCTCCAATCACTTAGTTTTTTTTTTCTACACATCATTTCATACATGAACATGGAATTTTTAAGTAATTCTCGAGTCTAGGACCTTATCTCGATTTACGTGTCATCGGCCCCACTCTATAACCGAGTGCTTTAGTCGTCTATGGGCCTGCAAAACGTCACATTAAGCTAAATTTACTTCTCATAAGCATCATAATATAGAAAATATCGGGTTTCACATAATTGCTTTCTGGTTTCCAAATAAATAATAAAACGAAAATTTTTTGTTTCACACATAATTATGTTTTAACTCAATACACATTTCAACTTATGCACTGAAAGATAACTGTCTAAAAATAAATACAATTAAATTGTATTAATATACACATATCGATATGAGCTGCGAGATCTCTGAAGCATTTACTTCGAAACTGATACTAACATCAATGCCAATGCACCTTTAGTCTGAACTTGTGATGGAAAATAGAGGGGGTGAGCTTTAGGGAAAACTCAATAACAAACCACACAAGCACAGAGGTAATAGCATACACGATACTAAATTTTAATGCATGTCTAATACATTCATATTCAATCCTTCTTTCTTGTTACTTAATCAAATCAAATTTCAAAACTTATCGAAGATTATACTTTTTTGGGTTTACGGACTAGAATATTATCTAGACGCTACCAAGTCTTTTAGGCAGCGAGGTATTTTGAAATACCTCGATTGGCCATTAAACTTGACAACCTGGAATTGAATACACCTATAGGTGTTCAAAATTCGAAACATAATTAAATGCAGAACTGAAGTTTAATGCACTCCAAGTATGTAAGCTCTTTCCTCTTGAAATTGCTTACATTGCTACATTCAACCTCAAAATACAATCATTTTTTGAAATCACATCACCTAATCCGAAACATATCCCATATCAAAATGTTTTCATATATCGGAAACCTTTCGTAGTCAAACATAGCTTATATTCAAAACTTATCACATATCGAAATATATCTTATTTCAAAATATAACTCATAACGAAACATATTCCTTATCTAGAACATGTCTCGTGTCCTAAACATATTCACATCGAAACATATTTCTTATCCGAATCATATTCCTTATCCAGAACACATTTCATATTCAAAACATATTTCTTATTTGAAATATAGCACATCGAAATATATTCATAAATTAAAAACATATTTCATATTCTATAACACAATTCATAATTCGAAATGTATTTCATATTCAAAAACACACTTCACAATTCGAAACATATTTCATATTCCACAACACTCTTTCACAATTTGAAACGTAGGTCATATTCCATAATACTTTCACAATTCAAAATGTATTTCTTATAATCTTTGTTAACTATTCTAACTGGTTAGCAGGGACGCTACTGACTATTATATCCCATCAGCTGAGACTACATCACTAACTATTATCATCCCCGTTAGCAGGGACCACATCGTATTTATTTCATATCATTATGATATGTTTTATGAACCATGCTCATGTTGTAAAATATTTCTCAAAACATATTTCACAATGCAAACCTCACTTCACATTTCAAAACACATTTTAAAACATATTTCGAAGTCCGAAACACATTTTATATCATCACTATTTTAACCTATGGTCAGGGAAATATCAAAATCTCAAAATATATGACCATTGCTAACTATTATAGACCATCAATAGGGCTCAAAATTGCCAACTATTACATATTGTCAGCAAAGGCTGAAACACCATTAACTATTATGTACCCCATCGGTGGGGACCGAAACATTGCTAACTATTATGTACCCTATCAGCAGAAGTCAAAATATTGCTAACTGTTATATACCCCATTGATAGGGGTCAAAAGATTGTTGTTTACATCGTCAATAGCAGGCTACATCATTACTAACTATTATATACCTCGCTAATAGAGGTTAAAAATGGTCATGGCTAACTATTATCGCTTGTCAGCTAAGGCAAAACATCTAGCTGTAAAAGTTATCCGAATGCATATTTTGAAATCTGTTCTAATCAGAATATGGATAAAATTACAGTTAGCTTAAATCCAAGACATAGAGACGTATGTCTCATATGTTTTCAAAACATGCCATAGTGAGATTTTAAAGCTTCTTTAATGCAAGTATAAACCAATGAAAGCTTTTTAATCCCACAAAACTCATCTTATGCATAAAATGTAAGTGTAATAGAAAACAAGGTTCTCGTAAGAACATATCCTTTTCGATAATCTTATCACCGATATTTTCAATACTTATAACACTTAGGATCCGTAAACATCATTTGATTCTTGCTCTAGAACCCGATTAATTCGTACGATGCTACCTCGCATTAAAGGAATTAATTTATACCTTAGGATGCTACCCTGTAGCCCAAGGATCACTTATCCATTCGATATTTTTATCCAAATCAATCAATCTTTTCATAAATCAAAATTTCAATTGTTTCGTCAATCTCGTACCTATCACACATAGTCCTTGAACATTCTTCAATTTATGTTATAGAACTCATTTTATTCCATATGTGCTACCTACCACGCATCTATGAATTAACTTATGTCTCATGGTGCTACTTTGCACCTCAATGATCACTGATCAAATTCATATTCTATTAATAATTCAATCATGAATTCTTTCACACTTATAATCCTCAACATTATCTGATTTCTATTCGAGGACTCAAATTTACTTCATATGATGCTACCTTGCTGCTATGGATTGAACCTAGAATTTTCTAAGTCTAGAATTATCCCACATGATGATTCTATGCATCCTAAAGGAGAACTACTAACTCAATTTCTTTGTCGACAATTATTCCTTATCAAACTATAATTTATCGATAGTTCACTCAATCCGATTGCACATAAAATCCTTAAACATCTCTAATTTCAGCTTTTGTATTTAAATTCATTTATTATGAATTTAATTTGAAGATTTCAGATTTTATACTTAAATTCATTTTTTTATTAATTTACTTAATAGCTTATGTAGATTTAGTTGCATGGCATGCAATAGCTACAAAAACAAACATTAAGCAATTGATATTGTACGATACAAATCTACATCAAGTGAGGGTTACTTACCTCGTATTTTATACACGCTGTAATAGGCGTGGTTCACTTACTCAAAATACTGTGATGACACACAAATTGAGGGTTGGTTGAACTTGCGTTCGTCGTCTATTGTCGCGCTACAGGTTTATATATTTAAATCTGTTAGTTTCGATAGAATGTAAATTCAAATAAATTTTCAAAAAATTAAAACGGCCAAATCCGACCTCTTATCGGTTTATCCTTAAACTAAGGCACCCGAAAAAAAACTCTATTTTTTTTCTTTTTTTCTCTTTTCTTTCTTTTCTTTTATGGCTAAACCGGTTCAAAATGATTTAGCCTCTTTTTATTTGCTAAATTGATCACTGGTTCAGCCTATCATCTCTGATTCAGTTCCCATCGAGTCGGTTCTCCAGCTATCTCCTCCACCATATAATCAGCTTCACTAAGGGAGCCTTCGGTTGGTGGCAATACTGGCGGTTCGGCGTCGGCATCGACGGATCAAGGCCTTCTTATCCCTACCCTTATCTTCCTTTCTCTTTCTCTGATCCATCTCTTCTGAGCCCAATCTCCTCTAGGTTAACACCGGCGGCCGCTCCTCTTCCTTTCCTCTATTGGCAGACACTGATTCTCTTTCTTTCCCTCCAGTGCTCTCTTCTCCTTCTGCTTCGATTGGCTTCCTCTATTAAGCTAAATGTTGGCTCTACCGAGAGGGGGGTGAATCAGTTTTCTAATGTTAATGGTAAAGTTAAACTAATTTCAGCTTAATTAACAAATAATGAATAAGCAATATAATGTATTAAACCAAATTAAAGCAAGATAAGGGAGAGAATATCAAACACAGTCGTTTATAGAGGTTCGGCCAATCTCTTGCCTACGTCCTCTCTCCTTGAACTTCTTGTCAAGTGCTTTCTTTCTCACTTTCAACGAAAGTTACACACTCCCTTTTTCAGGTTAAGGAATAACCTCTCTACCCTTTTTATACAAAGATGTATTCACCCTTTTACAAAGATTATCTCACTGAGGAACAATCCTCTTCTCTCTTAAAGCAAGGATGAATATAATATCAAGCTTTTTATGTGGGTAGGACAAATACAGCTTTTGCACACAAGCTTATACAACAAACTCAATAAATGAGGATTGAAGATAATTGGAATGAAAGAATTAAACTCTTGAGAATATACAGAATGTGCAGCAATGGTGTGTATTGTTTTCTCAGTGTCTTCAATGCTTGATTACATACTGAAGGATTGGTAGTTGGAGCATTTAATGCTATTTTTCCCGTTGAGATTTTGTAAAAAGAGCCGTTGGGAACCTCCAGTAGAATGCCAGATCGATCTGCCATCTTGACTAGATCGATCTCTTAGTTATAATCCCTGCAAGATCAAGGCAAAAAGAAGCAAGGAGATCGATCTCATATATGAGCAGATCGATCTCATAATTTGAAAATATTAGGGCAGATCGATCTGTCGAATAGGCAGATCGATCTCTCATTAACCCAGATCGATCTCCTTAGCTCTCTGCCTTTGAGGAGATCAATCTCTTCCTATACCAGATTGATCTCATGAGCTCTCTGTTTGAGTATAGATCGATCTACTGCCTTTACTTTTGTTTTAGGGGAGATCGATCTCTTCCTAGACCAGATCGATCTTCTCAACATCCTGTAATAGGCAGATCGATCTTATAACCCTTATAGATCGATCTTAGCTTCCTCAATACCTTTGTACAGGTTCAAACCTTAGCAGATCAATCTCATATCCTCATGAGACCGATCTCTCATCCTAGAAAACCCAGGAGATCGATCTCTCATATCACCAGATCGATCTCTCATCTCCAGGAACTTAATTTCTGGTACTGATAGCTTCTAAACATGTTTTTATATCATCTTTATATTATTGAATTTACTTGTTTTTTCATTTCAAAATATATTAACTCAACAATCTTCCCCTTTTTGATATGACAAAACCTATTCAATAAACAAGTTTAGTTACCTATTTGCATTGTGCACAAACTCCCCATTTTTGTAAGCTCCCCCTTTCTTTTAGCTTTTGACCACGTTACTTTCTTAACTCCCCTTCATTTTAATCATTCCTTTAAACCTTTAGACATGTTTCTTAAAGCCATTTAAACATCTTTTAACCAACCCACATGTTCTCTTTTCTTCTCCCCCTTTTTGTCATATCAATGGCACTAAAGGTTAAAAGAACAATTCAACTTTCAACACATTGTTCATTTCAAAATAGTAATTCATTATAGCATATGGCGATAATAACTAACATATCATTCCATTCAAGCAAATGCAGTTTAAAAACAACAATTACTAATTTCAAAACAGTGGCAAAAATAGTCTTATCAACTAAGTCCTAAGGTGGAGGAGGGAATCGATCCATAAGGTCCTCAACGTGAGTGCGAGTGACTTGAAGCTCATCATACATCGCCTGCTGAGTAGCATGAAGATTTGCAAAACCTTCATCTAGCTTTTGGTTCAGCTCCATGATCATTGTCTGCTGGGTGGCATGAATGTTTGCAAAACCTTCATCTATCTTTCGGTTCAGCTCCATGAGCATCATCACAATCGATTCCATGCCAGCGGGTGATGGGTCAGGTGCAGAGGGCTGAGCAGTCGAAGACGATGGACCCTCAATCGGTGCAGCAGGTGGAGCAATGGGCTCATCTGAGGGATCTTCCTCCATGGCTGCTGCAGGCTGCTATTCCTGCTTCTTCTTCCAATCCCCTCGGAAGTCCTTGTAGTACCCCATGTGGTGAAGTGTTCCGATGTTTAAGACGGTCTTTGGGGAGGGCACTTCACCCATTTCACAACTGCAGTCCACTCCAAGTTGTTGTAGAAAGTACGCCAACGGTTGTGAAAAAACTATCGTGGTGGCTTGGCCGCGTACGATCTTCAACCAATCTTCATAGATAAAATGGACAAGGTTGGGTTTTTAACTTGTGGAGTGGCTGTGGTGGATCCAAAAACGATCTAACCTCCTAACGGTGGAATGATGGTACCAAAAGGACGAAGATTCCATAAGATAATAAGGTGGAGTAACCGTGGGTGCATTGGTAGGTCACTCGCCTTATCCCCGGGAAGGTCAAACTCTAAGGGGACTTCCTCATCTTCATTGGTCAAGCCTTCATTGCTTATGTGGAAAGCTTGGGCTAAAACATCAATGTCTATTGCAATTGACTTACCCATGACATACGTTGTAAACCCGAGAATTTTGCAAGTATCAGCAGGATCATAAGTGAGTTCGGTATTAGAAAAGAATGCCCTGATGATGTTTGGGGGTACGGGAGTATTGATTTTTAAGAATGGAAGCCAACCAAATTCTTCCATTTTGGAGAGATACGGAAAATCTATTCTGTTTAAAAATGAGAAATCAATGGTTCGCCAATGTTTAATTGGCATGGTGGAAAAATACTCTTTATATCTCTTCCTTTTTGCAGGTGTTTTAAAACACCTGTTAAAGGTAGTGACTGAAGGGGCAGAGGGTGGTTGTGAGGAGGTTGGTCTAGATTCTCTATTGGCTAATCTCTTAATACGAGTTATGACTTAAGCTTGCAACTAGACACAGGAATCTCTCTAGACACTCTTAAAACAGTTCTCTAAAACCTAACCAATGGAACAGTAGCTAGATGTGACCTAGAGAGAAATTGGGCACTAAACTAAGAATTTTTGAGAAACATTTAGCAATGTGGGTTACTATACCAGTAAATGAGGAAGAGAAGTGATGAAGACCGTATCGAGATCGATCTGGGAGGACGAATCGAAGGCTGAGGTGCGACAAAATTTAGGGATTTTGAGGATTTGGGAATTTTGAGCAATTTTTATAGTCCAGGGCACAGGAGATCGATCTGTCGAGGCGACAGATCGATCTGTCATTTTTAGTAGCTCGAAGAGATCGATCTGTTGTTTAACAGAAGCTTAAAAAGGTAGATCTGTTAAGGGCCCAATCGATCTGCTGTTTAACAGAGGCTTAAGGAGATCGATCTGCCAAATGCATAGATCGATCTGCTGTTTAACAGAGGCTTAAGGAGATCGATCTTATGGGTGAGAAGATCGATCTGCCTAACTTAACCTTTATGCTTTAGGCTCATTTGAAGTATGAAGATCGATCTATATTGAGATCGATCTCTCATACTTTTTGCCCAGAAAAATCATTGAAAAACTCTTTTAAAAACAACTTGAAATCAAGATTTTGAAGCATATACATCTTAAGGGACATTCATTATCACGACCCAAATTACCTAAAAATCAGAGTAAATTTTTCGCTTTTTCATTTATTATTTAATTCTTACATTTCTCTCGTCGTGACCATCCTACAAACACAGTTGGGCTATGATTCGGTGTTAGTCACCTCTCACCTATTTACCATTTCATTTCCATAATCATATTCATATATCAGAGTTTACTATCTTTTGACTTTAATTAAATACATACCCAATGGTATTTATAACACTACATCCCTGACATCATATCTGTTTACAGTACTGTGCATTACATATTTAGATACAAAACTATACAAATGTGTATACCTGTCTCTCGATGGGAAGCAGCGGATACCAAGCATGCAAGTCCTCAGCCACTCAATAACTATTGCAAAGACTCTGAAAAGATGGGAAAATAAGGGGGTGAGCAAACCACACGCTCAGTAAGGCAATTATGCAAGTAAGTAGATAGCTCCACTATCTACATGCTCATAATGCCATGCCCTTAAATCCATTTCTTTTCATTTAAAATTTCACGCACAAAGTCATGCATATTCAATGCCATAGTTTATCTAAAACTATTTGTGCATATATAAATCATGTAATTCATGCATTCCAAGCATTTTATGTGACATCATTAAATCATAATAAGCATGAAGTAAAACAAGATCATGCATTCGTTTGTGTCATGTAAGACAAATCATGAATTTGAATTAAAAGCATGGAAAACAACATCATACTTCTGCATTTAAATCAATTCATTTAAAACTGCAGTATAAACTAACCCTCCCGGGTCAATCATTTCATAAAACAATTCAATAAAATGCTTTATAAAACTTCGATTATAAAACCACCCTTCTTTCAGGGTCACAAATCATAAAATCATCTGAAATCTTGTATCACAGTATAAAATCATAAAATCGGGGGCCTGACCCCTCCATCGGGTCTACCCTGATCTATCGACCAATAATTATATCATGTGAGACAAGCAGCTGATTATATCAGTAACATCGAGGACTATGGCCATATCCTAGTAATCCCTGGCAACACGGTACCTAGTGTGCGGGGTATCACACCTGAAACGGGAGGTGGGTCGTCCTACCCGCCAGAACAGTATAACACCAGGATTGCGAGGGCAAAGCTTGCTGCCTCGTGGCTAATGCCACTCCACTCCAACAATCCTCACGGTACAACATACTCTGCATGATATACACGGTACAACATACTCCGTGAATCCAAGCTCAATCAGGGGTGCCTGCAATAGGTCTTATCCACCCATATCATCTCTGTCTCAGAATGCACGTGTGAACATATCATCTCACTATGACACACAGCCTACAGGAGGCTCCAACACGGCTATATGCATGTCATATAAATCCCTGTGCGAGCGAATCTCAAGCACGGCTCCATGCATATTCATGATATCAAAAAACCTCGTGCGAGCGAAGCTCTAGCATGGTTTCATTAAAATCAGTAAAATCTGCGTATGAGCAGCGCTCCAGTACGACTTAAACTGATTATAAATCCAAGTAAAATACACGTAAGAGCAATGCTCAAGTACATATATGTATTAAAAACTCAGTGAAAATCTCGTATGAGAAAAACTCCAGTACGACATTCAAATGAATTATAAAAACCATATAAAACTTTGTGTGAGCAAACTCCACCACAAATAAATGCTCAAGTAAATCAAATCTCGTGCGAGTTACACTCCAGCACGGTTTTATGTATAATTAAATCAAATCTCGTGCGAATTACACTCCAGCACGACTTTTATGCAATATCAAATCAAAACAGGATGCGAGCTAAGCTCCAGCATCTCTCATGCATGTCAAATCAATAAAACTAGTGCGAGCAATCGCTTCAGCACCATTTCATGCATACCACGTCAAAACAAGTCAAAACAGAGTGCGAGCTAGGCTCCAGCAGCTCTCATGCATATCAAATCATAAAATCAGTGCGAGCAACCGCTCTAGCACATTTTATGCATATGATGTCACACAAATCGGTGCGAGTAACCGCTCAAGCACATTTATGGACATTCACAAACGTAGATATAGTGCGAACTACGTGTCAGCACTATCTGTTTCCATATAAACTAGATAGTTGGCCTGTTTTCCAAAGAAATTTCATTTAAAAATGAATAACACCTACGTAGTGTTATCTTGTGAAATTTAACAATTTCTGGCCAATCTACCGAGTTGCTTTGATTAAAACCAATAAAATTCTTAAACCATAAAAGTCCTTAAATCATGCATTTCATGCATGTCATGCTTTCACCATCCTTAGGTGAACTTCCCTCAATAGGGGTAAAATAGACATTTCACCTATTTCGATCCTTAAAATCATTTAAACTATTTTTAGGATCATTATACATTATCAAGGTATACATACATATTCAGTGTATAGAAAGGCTATTAAAATACGCGTAGCTACCTCTAGCTACTCACATAATTCCCTTACCTCATTTTTCTGTACAGTCTGACCTTTCCACTGATGACTCGTCACGCAGTCCGATTTGCTCCCAATCCAATCTCCGGAACTACGGATACACATTCATCAGGTCAATTACAATACAGTTTAATTGTATTTCATACTTTCTGGGCTTAATTTAAGTCATTGGGCCCGTTTACTCATATTGGGCGCGATTGCACCTTAATGGGCCTTAAGCCCGTTTACCACACTTTATCGAGGCCTATTGGGCTCATTGGACCCATCAGTAATTTATTTAGCCTCGTTCTAAATTCTTAGATATCTCAATTTAGTATTTACGACAATTTATCTAATTTTCCAGAATTTAATTCATTTATGCGAAAATTAAATCCGTAATTTATCAACACGTATAACGATGCAAAATTGTCGTAAATAAGGGTTACTTACCCGTGATTCCATGATAGTACGAAATTTGAGGCTGTCTCGAGCTCTCAATTGATACCAATTGTCGAGTTACACAATTAAATATATTTTCGGGTAAACTTTCAGTCGATTATTTATCAAATTAAATATTTCAAAAATTAAATCGGTCAATTTGACCGCTTATCGACTTACCCGAAGCTCGATTGCATCACTGGAATTTCCCCAATTTTTCCTCTTTTTCTTTTTCCCTTTTTCTTCCTTTTTTCCTTCTCTTTTTGGCTGAACCGGTCTGGTCCGGTTCAACCTGGTTCAGACCGTCTGTTTAGCTCGGTTCGGTTTGGCCAGTTCAGTCTGGTTCGGTTGGTTCAGGCAACATTTGGTCATGCCGACGCCGTTCGGTCGGTTCTCCGATCGATTTCGACACCAATCGGTGCGCCACGACTTGGGCTTCCAAAATCGGCCCTCGGCTGGAGTCAAAACGCAACCATCGCTGGCGAATTGAGGTTTCTTCCCCCGCGACTTCTCCTCCGTTTTCTGCGTTTTTCGGTCACTTCGCCACGCGTCGCGGCTGCCTGTGGGTTGCACGGGTTTCGGGCCTCCATCGCTGGCCCTCGTCGGCCCCTAGGCCTTGCCGATGGCTCGCCGGTGACCCTCTTCCTTGGTCTTGGCTTCCTGCTGGTTTCGTGTTTATTTCTTCTCTGTTTCACGAAGTCAGATTTCATTTCTGTTTTTTTTTATTATTTATAATTAATTTTTATTATTATTTTAATCAATTAAAATATATTAAAATTGCCAAAATATCTTCAAAAATTATTATTTAATTTATTTAATCTATAAATGAATTTATCAGTCCGATTTTACCTTTTCGATATATTTTTTGATTATTTTCGGGATTATTTTTCGATACGAAAATTCTGATTTATTCCAATAAATTCATATCTTGATCAATTTAACCCGAAATTTAATTATTTCTTCGTTATTGATCAAGATTTCTAAAATCCATTATTTTTAATTAAATTTTCTTGTCCCGATTAATACCGAATTTTGGTCTTTTAACCGTTTTGCCCTTGCACATTTTCGGGAATACCATTTCCATCCTTTCGCATTTTTAAATGCACTCGAAAATTTCTATTTATTCACTTTTTACCCTTACGATAAAACCGGGTCTTACAATCTCCCCCACTTAAGAAATTTGGTCCTCCAAATTAGAACCAAGTCAAATGAGGCCATAACAACTCCGGGTACATCTATCGTATCATATACTGTCATCCTCAAGTGACTTTCTCCGGAGTGTAATATTTCCATCATACTTAACTAGGGAGATCATCTTAATCCTTAACACTTTCTCCTTCCGTCTAATGCCCGAATCGATTTCCAATCATATGTTATACTTTCATTGAGCTAAGCCGTTGAAGCTCATATCTGATCACATATACTAGGTCCGGATATTATTTCCGAAACATCAAAAGATGGGACACATTGTGGATGCCTGTTAATTCAAATGGTAACGCCAACCTACAGGTCTTACCTTCCACTTGTCCAATATCTCTTTTCGAATCTCGTTACGTCCTTAAGACAAGTAACTGCCAACAATGCTAATTCACCCTCGGTGAATTTCCAATGTTTTTCTGTCTCTTGTCAGTATAGCTTTTCTGTCTGCTCTGAGATGTTCTTAATCCCTCACAAATCAACTAAACATCCTCAAAGGTTTGTCTTACCAATTCAGGAACAATTCTCTATCTGTCACCCACTTCTTCTTATCCAAATCAGGGAACAACTCCCTACGGCCATACAATGCCTCATATAATCTCATCCCGATACTCGAGTAACAACTGTCATTATTGGCGAATTTGATTGGTCACAAATGATCATCCCAGGAGCTTATCACATCAATGGTACATGCTCTATCACATCCTCCAAAACCTGTACAGTCCTCTCTGACTGACCATCTGTCTGAGGACGGAGCTGTGCTAACACACAATCAGGGTCCCATAGCTTCCAAAAACATATTCCCAGAAGGGGGAAGTGAAGCGGGAATCCCTATTCGATACCATGCTCCCTGGAACGCTACATATTGTTCCACAATTTCCATACACATAAATCCGCCTATGCACTCAGAGTATCTGGGGATTTCATAACCAGAAAGTGGGTAAGCTAAATTAATATATCGACTATCACCCAGATAGCCTCGTGATTTATTCGGTCCTCTGTAATCCATCACGCAATTCATGGTAACTTATTCCCATTTTCGTGTCAATATAGGTAGATGCTGCAATAACCATGCAAGTTTTTTTGTTCTACCTTTATCTGCTGACATACGAGACACTTGTCCATAACTCTACAATATTTCTTTTCACACCTGACCACCAATACCCCTTTTCAGAGATTTTAATACATTTATTATTTCTCGGATGCACTGTATATCCCAAAGAACGAGCTTCTTGACAATAACACTATCACATCACTGTGGTCCTGGGGAGCACTTATACTGTGTCTGAACCTCTGTGAATCATCATCACTCACTGTGAACTCTGTCACTATACCCTTCTGAATCTGACCCATACTATCGACACCATGCCGATCATCACGCTAAGCCTGGCAAATCCGGTCACTCAAATTCGGTTCTATCCTCAGGCTAGCTGTCACACAATCACCGTCATCATCAGAAGGGATCACATCACTACTGAGGCTTACAACTGCTCTAGCAGCTCACGCTCCCTGACCATCATATGTAATACCATCCCGAGGCTCTTTCTGTTCAAGGCATCAGCCACTACATTAGCCTTTCCTGGGTGGTACAATGTTCACAATAAAAAATCCTTAGAAGCTCTAACCCTCTTGGTTATCTCATATTCTACTCTTTCTGTGAACACAGATACTCGGGGCTTTTACGATCAGTGTATACCCGAAATGTCTCACCGTATAAGTGGTGGCGCCATACTTCTAGTGTAAACACTACGGCTGCCAACTCTAAATCATGGGTCGGATAGTTTCTTTGATTGTCCTTGAACTATCTGGATCCATAAACGACTATCTCCCCATTTTACATCAATACACAGCCCAATCCTTATACACTGAGAAACCTCTTGAGCTGTTGGTTGTGGTGAAAATACTTACGGTGGTCAGTTTATTACCTCGATATACCAAAACTCACCGAAGCTATTTTCATACTTATCATACCACTCGTATGCAATCTTTTACCAAATGAAATGTGTCAACTGAGTAGCCCATTTCGAGAAACTCACAACACCTCGTCTGTAAGGCAATTTTCAATTGCTACTCATACTCTTCCCTGGACTTCGAATACATCAAAATATCATCACTAAAGATGACAACCAATCAGTCCAGGTAAAGTTTAAATACCTCATCGTAGTTGAGTTCCACAGAATACTTTAATCATTCATATCTTGACTTATGTACGCATAAACGTATAAAGTCATTTCGAAATCGCTTCCGTTCAGGATACTAATTCGCGTCGTTTCCTTTTTCTTATATTGACGGTTTTTATAAAATTTTAAATTTGTAAAACTTCATGGTTAATCAAATTTTGTATCTCTTTATCCTACCAGCAAAGGTACCTAATTTTTAAATGTATATATACGACTGTCGATTTCAATTTATAGGTTATGTATGCGCTTATCGACGCTGTCAAGTCTTCAGGCAGGGAGTATTTTAAAATACCTTTATTAACCCTCAGACTTGACTACATACCGCTTAATCCAAATTACTTTGCATATCAAGGACATCCTTACCTTGCATACGTCTCTTATTCCAATATATCTCCTTTAATATATCACTTATAACAAACTCTTTCATTATTTGTCAAACTTACAATACACTTTTCAGGGATGTTTTCACCCATATTTTCAACTTACAATCTCTATACCCATATTCAGTTAGTGAAAATCAACTAACCATCATCCTCATGCCTAAGGTTACAGGTTTTACATTTTTCACTAACTTATAAGCAACTGAAGACGGTATGAATAAATGTGTGGCACCTGGATCAATTAAATAATTACTTCATTATTTACAACCAGTGTGATATCTTCCACCACATCAAATGAAACATCAAAAGTGTCCTGGTCCAAGGCATACACTCGCCCTCGTACAACATTTTATTTCTGTGATAACTACCACACATCTTACATTGTTTACTTTGTTACACTGCTATACTGTTACGTAGCAGGTTGGGGTCCTTAAATCACAATACCCCCTCAAAAGTGTTGTATTTGGATACACTGGGGCTTCCAATCATCTTACCCCGTGACTCATCAACTCTAATATTTTACCAAACTACCTTTCCCAATCTCAGAGGCGTGCAACTCATGATCTTATTCACACAACAGTAATCTGCACACTGCCTCGGCATAGGTAGTGGTATCTAACAGCCCAATTGGACTCTAATTGACAATCTGAGCCCTTCTATGATCTTTCAGACATCTCGACTCTTACTGTTCATCATGTCCGAGTCACATCTGCCCAGGAATAAACTAAGTTTCATACTCGTTAATCAACATGTCCCTCTGGGTCAGAGTAAATAATTTAATCTTTAATTTCCTTTAAACAATGTCCGGGATATTCTGTCACCGGAATACCTCTAGAATTACTTTCCATATACATTATGGATGTCTAACTCTTAAGGTGGGTCGAGCGAACTTCCACCAATGCTCCGACTCGCCCTCAAATCTTATACATACTCTGAGCAATTAGCTCTATAATATTCTCCACACTCCGCTCCAACCTCGCAAAGCGTATCTCAATACTGTCCGATCTTTCTGTCGGACTCTGTGGGGCATGCTCAATATCAGCCTCCACGTCAATCTCATCTTAAGTCTCATGTGGCTACTTAGTACGACTCTCGGGCCTACCTCTCGGCCTCGAGCTCGTGTACTTGCCTTTCAACCATAGCGGCTATCAATTAATGAGTCTATTCTTGCATTTAAAACTAAATTCTTAGCTGCACTTCCATCTCGATATACACAATTGTATCTAAACAATGCACAGTACATGGAGATGTAAACTTCCTTAACCATTAACACCGACTCATATCAGGCCAACTCAGCTCTGATACCATTTTACCTGTCGCGACCCAAATTACCTAAAAATCAGAGTAAATTTTTCATTTTTTCATTTATTATTTAATTCTTACATTTCTCTCGTCGTGACCATCCAACAAACACAGTTGGGCTATGATTCGGTGTTAGTCACCTCTCACCTATTTACCATTTCATTTTCATAATCATATTCATATATTAGAGTTAACTATCTTTTGACTTTAATTAAATACATACCCAATGGTATTTATAACACTACATCCCCGACATCATATCCGTTTACAGTACTGTGCATTACATATTTAGATACAAAACTATACAAATGTGTATACCTGTCTCTCGATGGGAAGCAACGGATACCAAGCATGGAAGTCCTCAGCCACTCAATAACTATTGCAAGTACTCTGAAAAGATGGGAAAATAAGGGGGTGAGCAAACCACACGCTCAATAAGGCAATTATGCAAGTAAGTAGATAGCTCCACTATCTACATGCTCATAATGCCATTCCCTTAAATCCATTTCTTTTCATTTAAAATTTCACACACAAAGTCATGCATATTCAATGCCATAGCTTATCCAAAACTATTTATGCATATATAAATCATGTAATTCATGCATTCCAAGCATTTTATGTGACATCATTAAATCATAATAAGCATGAAGTAAAAAAAGATCATGCATTCGTTTGTGTCATGTAAGACAAATCATGAATTTGAATTAAAAGCATGGAAAACAACATCATGCTTCTGCATTTAAATCAATTCATTTAAAACTGCAGTATAAACTAACCCTCCCGGGTCAATCATTTCATAAAACAATTCAATAAAATGCTTTATAAAACTTCGGTTATAAAACCACCCTTCTTTCAGGGTCACAAATCATAAAATCATCTGAAATCTCGTATCACAGTATAAAATCATAAAATCGGGGGCCTGACCCCTCCCTCTGGTCTACCCTGGTCTATCGACCAATAATTATATCATGTGAGACAAGCAGCTGATTATATCAGTAACATCGAGGACTATGGCCATATCCTAGTGATCCTTGGCAACACGGTACCTAGTGTGCGGGGTATCACACCTAAAACGGGAGGTGGGTCGTCCTACCCGCCAGAACAGCATAACACCAGGATTGCGAGGGCAAGGCTTGCTGCCTCGTGGCTAATGCCACTCCACTCCAACAATCCCCACGGTACAGCGTACTTCGCGTGATATACATGGTACAACGTACTTCGTGAACCCAAGCTCAATCAGGGGTGCCTGCAATAGGTCTTATCCACCCATATCATCTCTGTCTCAGAATGCACGTGTGAGCATATCATCTCACTGTGACACACAGTCTACAGGAGGCTCCAACACGGCTATATGCATGTCATATAAATCCCTATGCGAGCGAAGCTCAAGCACGGCTCCATGCATATTCAAGATATCAGAAAACCTCATGCGAGCAAAGCTCTAGCACAGTTTCATTAAAATCAGTAAAATCTGTGTATGAGCAGCGCTCCAATACGACTTAAACTGATTATAAATCTAAGTAAAATCCACGTAAGAGCAATGCTCAAGTACAGATATGTATTAAAAACTCAGTGAAAATCTCGTACGAGAAAAACTCCAGTACGACATTCAAATGAATTATAAAAACCATATAAAACTTTGTGCGAGCAAACTCCAGCACAAATAAATGCTCAAGTAAATCAAATCTCGTGCGAGTTACACTCCAACACGGCTTTATGCATAATTAAATCAAATCTTGTACGAGTTACACTCCAGCATGGCTTTTATGCAATATCAAATCAAAACAGGATGAGAGCTAAGCTCCAGCATCTCTCATGCATGTCAAATCATTAAAACTAGTGCGAGCAATCGCTTCAGCACCATTTCATGCATACCACGTCAAAACAAGTCAAAACATGTCAAAACAGAGTGCGAGCTAGGCTCCAGCATCTCTCATGCATATCAAATCATAAAATCAGTGCGAGCAACCGCTCTAGCACATTTTATGCATATGATGTCACACAAATCGGTGCGAGCAACCGCTCAAGCACATTTATGCACATTCACAAACGTAGATATAGTGCGAACTACGTGTCAGCAGTATCTGTTTCCATATAAACTTGATAGTTGGCCTGTTTTCCAAAGAAATTCCATTTAAAAATGAATAACACCTACGTAGTGTTATCTTGTGAAATTTAACAATTTTTGGTCAATCTACCAATTTGCTTTGATTAAAACCAATAAAATTCTTAAACCATAAAAGTCCTTAAATCATGCATTTCATGCATGTCATGCTTTCACCATCCTTAGGTGAACTTCCCTCAATAGGGGTAAAATTGACATTTCACATATTTCGATCCTTAAAATCATTTAAACTATTTTTAGGATCATTATACATTATCAAGGTATACATACATATTCAGTGTACAAAAAGGCTATTAAAATAGGCGTAGCTACCTCTAGCTACTCACATAATTCCCTTACTTCATTTTTCTGTACAGTCTGACCTTTCCACTGATGACTCGTCACGCAGTCCGATTTGCTCCCAATCCAATCTTCGAAACTACAGATACACATTCATCAGGTCAATTACAATACAATTTAATTGTATTTCATACTTTCTGGGCTTAATTTAAATCATTGGTCCCGTTTACTCATATTAGGCCTGATTGCACCTTAATGGGCCTTAATCAACTTTAAGCCCGTTTACCACACTTTATCGAGGCCTATTGGGCTTATTGGGCCCATCGGTAATTTATTTAGCCTCGTTCTAAATTCTCACATATCTCAGTTTAGTATTTATGATAATTTATCTAATTTTTCAGAATTTAATTCATTTATACGAAAATTAAATCCGTAATTTATCAACACGTATAACGATGCAAAATTGTTGTAAATAAGGGTTACTTACTCGTGATTCCATGATAGTATAAAATTTGAGGCTGTCTCGAGCTCTCAGTTGATACCAATTGTTGAGCTACACAATTAAATATATTTTCGGGTAAACTTTCAGTCGATTATTTATCAAATTAAATATTTCAAAAATTAAATCGGTCAATTTGACCGCTTACCGACTTACCCGAAGCTCGATTGCATCACTGGAATTTTCCTTAATTTTTTCTCTTTTTCTTTTTCCCTTTTTCTTCCTTTTTTCCTTCTCTTTTTGGCTAAACCGGTCCGGTCCGGTTCAACCCGATTCAGACCGTCGGTTCAGCTCAGTTCGATTCGATCGGTTCAGTCTGGTCCGGCTGGTTCAGGCAACATTTGGTCCTGCTGGCGCCGTCCGGTTGGTTCTCCGGCTGATTCCGACACCAATCGATGCGCCACGGCTTGGGCTTCCAAAATCGGCCCTCGGCTGGAGTCGAAACGCAGCCATCGCCGATGAATCGAGGTTTCTTCCCCCGCGGCTTCTCCTCAGTTTTCGACATTTTTCGAGCACTTCGCCTCGCGTCGCGGCCGCCTGTGGGTTGCACGGTGTAAGACCCGAAATTTAATCGTAAATTTTACGAGGTAGAAAAATATTCACAAATTTAAAGGAATGAGACTCGGACTAAAAATAAGGATCGAAATGGCCACAGGCCAAACGGGAAGGGAAGGAAATAAAATTTATCGAAAATACAAAATTAAATAGGAAAATATGGTGGAAGTATGAAGGAAAGCTAGGTTAATTTAATCCCAAAATAAGTGTAGGGGTAAAACGGTCAAAAGACCGAAATTCGGGATAAATACGATAAGAAAAATTTAATTAAAAAAAAATAAGGAATTAGGATTTCTTGATCAATAATGAGGAATTATACAATTTCGAGTCAAATTGATCAAGATCCGGAATTTTTAGAAATACCGAAAATGTCACCCGGGACGATATCCCGAAAATACGGAAGAATTATACCGAAAAAATAATTTAAAAACTAAATAAATTTAATTTAATTTAATTAAATTAAATTGTTGAATAAAATAAAATTTTTTGTAGATATTTTCGGATTTTTTTGACTATTTTAATGATTAAATTAATAATAAATGAATAGTTAAATAAAGATAAAGATAAAAAAAAAAAAGGCAACTGAAACCCGAAGGAAACCGAAACCCGTTTCACACAGAGAGAGAAAAACCCATTGCCGATCACGACCACCGGCGACCATTCGACGCCCGACGAAGCCTCCAGGAGCAAGAGCGAAGTCCGACGAACCCACAGGCACCGGAACCGAGCCGCGAGGTGACCGGAGGAGCCCGATCCGAGCACCGAAAAACCGAGGGAGAGAAGAGGAAATCGCCGGCGAACCACCGCACCTGGGCCGGAAAGGAGGGTACCGGTGTGTTCAGGGGAGGAAGCCGGTCATTTTGGTACCGGTCTTGGCCGGTAAGACCGCCGGAACCGCCGGCGACGGCAAGAGGCAGTGAGGGGGTCCAAAAACGGCACCGTTTGGCAGGAAGGAAAGGGAAGGAAAGGGAAGGAAAAGAAAGGAAAAGAAAAGGAAAGAAAAGAAAGGAAAAGAAGGGAAAAAGAGAAAGAAAATTACCGGGGGACGACTCGAGGTTCGGGTAAGTTGACCGAGGGTCGATATTGACCTACGGATGAATTCCGGAATTTAATTTAATATTATTTTAATGAAAAATAATCCGGATTTACCTAATTATGCAGTTTTACGACGGAGACCGAACGAGAGCCGATCGAGCTCCGATCTTCGTACCCCGCATCGTATCGGGTAAGTACGATTTAAATTCGGCATTAAGATTTCTTTAAATATCGATTTTAAGTATTTTACGGAATTACGGATTAATTTCACATAGGAAGGAATATTAATTCGTAATTGCAATAAATTGCCGTAAATGGTATACGGGCTATCCAATGAACTTGGATCGAAGCCCGATAATTATTAGTAAACCGCATAAGCCCGGTATACCCGAAGAAGGGAATTAATAAATATAAAAAAAAAAGGGCTGAAATGGGCCGAGACCAAATAGGGTAAATAGGGCCCAATACTTTAAAGTTGGTCAGTAAATGCGATATACTGATCGAGATAAGTGAATTAACCTCGATTACTTGGTTATATGCAGTGACGTCTCTTTGGTTGACGCACACTTGGACCGAGAGATTCGATATCTTCGAGATAAGCTAAGTCTACGCGCGATTCCAGGTAAGGGAATTTTATGAGCACTTAGAGGTAGCTATGCGTAATTTTGAGGGTATTTACAGTACGTTAAATTCATTAGGCTACCCAAAAATAGAATAATAATTTTTACGATAAAAATATAGAAATAGTGAAAAATGACCATTTTGCCCCCAGTTAGGAAAATTTCAAAAAGGGTAGTAAGGCTATGAAATTGCATGAATTTCATGATTTTGATGCTTTATATGAATAGAATGCTGTGATTTAAGCAAATACGAACATAGGTTGGCTATTGATTTATTGAATTATGCGAAAGGGTACCGGTTTGTACCGGTTACTATTTTTTAAAGATGTTTTGTCAAAATCTAGCCACCTATCGTATTTATACAAGTAAAAAGAGTGCTGGAGTCTTTCTCGCACTCAAGTTTACCGAATTATTTTCATGAAAAGCCGTACTGGAGCATTGCTCGTACGAGAAATTTGTGTGTGCATAACACCGTGCTGAAGCTTCGCTTGCACGAGATTTTAGATATCATGATATGCATAGCGTGGTGTTGTGATGAGATCCGTAAGCCTGTGACCTGGTGTGGGGCGGGCAGCAGGATGCTCACATATGCACTAGACGCGAGTTGACATGCATATAGTCGTGCGGAAGCCTCCTGTAGACTGTGTGTCGCAGAGAGTTGAGATACTCGCACGTAAACTTTGAGACATGGGTTGGTTATTGACATAGTATTGGGCTGGCTAAGACCTACGGCAGGCACCCCCAGACTATGATATGGGTTCACGGAGTACGATGTACCGTGTATGTCACACGGAGTACGCTGTACCGTGCAGTCATGATGACTACGATGTTACTCGATATTCTGGCGGGTAGGACTTGACCCCACCTCCCGTTACAGTTGTGATACCCCGCACGCCGGGATCCGTGTGCCTGGGATCACAGGGACATAGTATGGCCATAGTCCTCGTTTTTCATACAGTAACCTACATGCCTCACATGATATCATACGGTCTAGATAGACCAGGACAAACCCGATGGAGGGGTAGTCCCGATTTGTGTTTTTAAAAGAAATATGATTTGATGAATCAAGGTATTCCCGAGAGATGGGTTTGACCTTGATGAAGTTGTTTTGAGATTAAACAAATGGGTTTTAAAGTGATGAATTTTGATTTAAAGTGATGAGTTTTGTGATTAAACGGACGAGTTTTTAAGAGATGAAGTTTTGATGTGACGAGCATGAGATGTCATACATGATGATTTTCCATGTGTGTTTTAGATGACGGTTTCATGATTTCTTGTATATGATATATACATACATGTGGCATTGTTTTAATCTTATCTCATGCTCCGAAAGTAAACGATTTCTACATCATGACATTATCAGCACGTAGATAGTATAGTTATCTACCTGCTTATATTATTGCCTTACTGAGCACGTTTCGCTCACCCTTTCATTTTCCACCCCACAGGGTACACTCAGTAGAAGAGAGCGACAATAGCTTCGCAATTCGGTTATCCGCTGCTTCTTATTAAGACCAGGTATACACATTTATATAATTTCGTATCTGAACATATAGATGCACAGTACTGTATATGATGTAATATTGGGGATGTATTTAGTTTAAATAAATTGATATGTAAATAAATTATGAAAATTGAATGGTAAATAGGGAAGAGGTGACTAACACCGAATCATAGCCCAACTGTTAGTAGTGTAACTGTTCACGACGGTTAAGGAAATGAAAAAGCGAAAAATTTGTAGGGATTTTTAGGTAATTTGGGTCGTGACAGAAAAGATGGTATCAGAGCTTAAGTTGGCCTGATATGAGTCGGTGTTAGTGGTTAAGTAAATTTACATCCCCATGTACTGTGCATTGTTTAGATACAATGGTGTATATCAAGATGGAACCGCAGCTAAGAATTTAGTTTCGATTGCAAGAATATAGTGGTTATAACTGATAGCCGCTATGGTAGAGTGGCGAGTACACATGCTAGAGGCCATAGAGATCGGCCTGAGAGTTGAATGAGTTGTCACATGAGACTCAAGATGAGAACGACGTGGAGGCTGATGTGAGCATGCCCACAGAGTCCGACAGAGAGATCGGACAGTATTGAGACGCGCTTCGCGATGTTGGAGCGGAGTGTGAAGATTATTGTGAGGAGCAAATTGCTCAGATTATGTATGAGATCAGAGGACGCGTTCTGAGGGGAGTTCCCCATATGAGACAAAGCCGTGCGGGCCTCGGCCCAAAGCGGACAATACGTTGGACTTGTGGCGTTGTTGGACCACCCGTTGTTAGACCACCATCGTTGTGCGTGGGCCCATGAGGGGTGGCCATGGCCGATGGCAGGGGTTGGCCGGGCAGGGGTTGGCCGTCACATAGTAGAAGATATTTCGGACTTGTTTACACAGTCTATTGCAGATAGTTGAGGATAGGCAGAGAAAAGCCTAAACAGATGCCTCAGACTAAAGAGATTTTCATACTTCTGGTATATAGCGAAGTAAAGAAACCAATACTTGTTGAGGACTGGGTGAATGAGATTGCAGAGATGTATGAATTCTTTCGGTGTATGTCGACTAAGGAAGTGACTTTTAAAATACATTTATGTTGGAGGGCGAGGCGGAACATTGATGGAAGTCCGCTCGACCCATCTTAAGAGTTAAATATACAGAGCTAAGATGAGAAATATTCTGGATGTATTCCGGTGACAGAATATCCCGGACACTGTATAAGGAAAATTACAGATAGAGTTTCTTACACTGCCCATAGTCATGGGTTGATTGATGAGTACGAATCTCAAATACATCCCTGGGCAAGTATGAACCCGATATTATGGACAGTGAGAGTCGAAAAACCTAAAAGTTCATATAAGGACTCGAATTTTCAATTAGAGTCCGATTGGCCCGTGAAATATTACCTATGCCGAGGCAGTGCGTAGATTTGCAGTTGGGTAAATAAGAAACATGAATTGCACGCCTCTGAGATTGGGGAAGCTAGTGAGGGCCGAAATAGAGACAGAAGAGAATCGAGAAATGACGAAGATGTCAGAGCGGGAAAAAGACCAGTTGGTAAGAGATTAGATTTGACGAGTCATGGAGTAAGATAATTGGTAAGACCCCAGTGCAACCGATTTTGGCACTCTTGAGGGGTATTGTGATTTGAGGACTCTGACTTGCTACAGAGTAGTGTGGCAATGTAGCAGGGTAAGCAAGATAAGCAGTATAGCAGTGTAGCAGTGTAAGCACTGTAAGCAGTGGGAGATGAGTGGTGGATACCACGGAAGGAGGGTCTATACCTACACTGTATTGATGAAAATGGCCGATAAGTGTGGTAAGACGGACCATTGATTTTTGATTGCTCAGAGTTGAGCGAGATTGCCCCACAGGAAAGTAAAGAGATAGAGAAAAACTTCGTTGGTATAGTTGCAACGAAAAAGGAGGCCATAGCCGAAAAGAAAAAGGAAAGTAGGTTGTTGGACGAAGGCGAGAGGATGTCTTGGACCAGGACACTATTAATGTTTCATGGATGTGGTGTAAGATATCACACTTATTAAGAATAATGAAGTACATATGTTCAGTGATCCTGGTGCCACATATTTATTCATACCGCCTTTATTCACATATAAGTGAGTAAAAGGGCATGAATGCCTACATCGTTGGGTGTAATACTGATAAATGAGTACCCCAATAGAGGAGGATTAGTTAACGGAGTATGGATATAGAGAATTTTAAGTTGAAAACAGGGGTGAAAACATCACTGAAAAACATATTGTAAGTGTTGACAAGTAATAAAAAGGGGTGCAACCGTTGAAATTAAAGGAGTAAAGGATTGTACTCACGAAATCAATAATGAAAGAGTTTTATCATGATTGATATACGAAGTAGATGATCTTTGAGATATGTTGATCCCAAATACAAGATGTATTGGAGTAAGAGACGTATGCTAGGTAATAACATCTCTATGATATGCGAAGTAGTTAGGATTGAAGCAATTAGTAGCGAATACAAATTATAACCAAGGACAAAGATGGGTATAACCATAACCAGTAGTTGTGGTTAAGTCTGAAGGTTAATAAAGGTATTTCAAAATACCTCCCCGCCTGAAGACTTAACAGCGTCTAAAAGTGTATATATATATAGAGAACCTATAACGTGAAATCGAGCGTCGCAATAGATAACTTTAGCATTAGAATACCTTTACTAAGACGATGAATATAAGAAAATTCGACAAATCATAAAGTTTAACAGAGTAGAATTTAATAAGAGTCGTTAAGGTAAAGAAAAAGGAAATGACGCAGGTTAGTACCTGAAAACATAAGCGGATTGAGAAGGATTTTATACGCTTATGCGTAAATAAGTCAAGGATTAGATCGACTTGTAATCATCATTATCGATGATATGTTGGGTGTAGTTAAAGTCTAGGGCGATTTATAAGCAATAATGGGAAGATGATTTTTACAGATGGATTGCTGCGAGTTCTAAGAGGATATACCTTGTTGACACGTTTAACTAAGAAACGTGGTCTTGAATAAGATGATAAATAAGATGATAGATGTGACATGGATTTTGGTGTAGTGAAGTATGAACTGACCACCTTGATTTATTTCGCCATACCCAACAGCTCAAGAGGTTCCCAGTGAGTATAGATACCTCGAAATTATGATGGAGCTGTGTATTGATGTATAATGGGAAGATAGTCAATTTTGGAGACAAACAACTCTTTGATCATTAAATAAACTATCTGACCCATGATTTAAAGTTGGCAACAGTATTTGTACCGAGGATATGGTACTATTATGTACAGGGTGAGAAATTGTGGATATGCACTGATCATAAAGCCCGAGTATCTGTTTTCACAGAAAGAGGCTAATATGAGAATACATAGTGGGTAAGAGCTTCTGAGAGATTTGATTTATGAAAATTGTACCACCCAGGAAAGGCTAATGTGATGACTGATGTATTGAGTAGAAAGAGCCTCGGGATGGTACCACATATGATGGTCAGGGAGCGTGAGCAGCTAAAACAGTTGTGAACCTCAGTATTGATGTGAGCCCTTCTGATGATGACAGTGATTATGTGACAGCTAGCCTGATGACTAGTACCGGATGAGAGTGCCCGGATTTGCCAGGCTTAGCGTGATGATCGACCGGATGTCGATAGTTTGGGTCTGATTCAGAAGGGTACAGTGACAGAGATCACAGAGAGTGTGATGATGATTTACAGAGAGGTTCTGAGACAGTATAAGTGCTCCCTAGGACCACAGTGATGAGTTGTTAATATTGACAGAAGCTCACTCTTCGGGATATACAGTGCATACGGAAGTAAAGAATATATTGAAATCTCGAAAAGGGTATTAGTGGTCAGATGTGAAAAGGAGATAAGGAGAGATTGTGGAAAAGTGCATAACATATCAGTAGAGTAAGGTAGAGTACTAAAGGTCTGCAGAGTTATTGCAGCCTCTACCTATATCGACACGGCACTGAAAATGGGAGCAAGTCTCCATGAATTTTATGATGGGTTACAGAGAAACCAGGTGAGTCATGAGACTAGTTCAGTTGGATGATAGTCGATAGAGCGACTAAGTCTACCCACTTTTGGTTATGAACTCCCCAGATACTCAGAGTGTGTATGAGGATTTATGTATAAGGAAGATTGTGGTTCCAGTGAGCATGGTATCATATAGGGATTCCCGCTTCACTTCCTACTATGAGGATATTTTAAGGAAGCTATGGGAACCCGACTGAGTATTAGCACAGCTTTTTGTCCTCAGACAGATGGTCAGTCAGAGAGGACTGTACAAGTTCTGGAGGATCTGATGGAAGCTTGTGCCATTGAATTTATAAGCTCCTGGAATAAGCAGTTGATTTCTAATTGAAGTAGCCAATGGTGACAGTTGTCACTTGAGTATCGGGATAACAAGATATGAGGCAGTGTATGGTTGTAGGGGTTGTTCCCCAAATTGGATAAGAAAGAGTGGGTGACAGATAGAATCATTTCTGACTTTGGATAATAAGTCTCTGAGAATGTTTAGTTAAGGATGAGAGGTTAAGAACACCTCAGAGCAGATAGACAAGTATTGGAATTCACCTTTGGTGAATTAGTATGATTGAAAGGTTTCGTGTCCTAAGAGAATAAGGACATAGTGAACTTTTGGAAGAAAGCAATTGAGTTGCGCTGGATTGAAGATTTTGAGAGATTGGACAAGTGGGAGATAAGACCTGTAGGTTGGCGTTATCATTTGAATTAACAGGCACCCACAATGTCCCAGCTTTGGATGCTTCAGAAATACTATCCAGATCCAGCACAGGTGATAGGATATGAGATCCAACAGTTAAGCTTAATGAAAAGATAAATATATTGAGAAGTTGATTCGGGCATTAAACAGGAAAGAGAAAGTATTGAGTATTAAGATAATCTCCCTAATTAAAGTTCTTTTGGTAGTAATACACTCCGGAGAAGGTCACATAAGACTTTAAGAGTATGATACGATTAATGTACCCGGAGTTGTATATGGACTCATCTGACTTGGTTCTAATTTGGAGGACCAAATTTCTTAAGTGGGGGAGATTTGTAAGACCCAAAATTTAATCGTAAATTTTACGAGGTAGAAAAATATTCACAAATTTAAAGGAATGAGACTCGGACTAAAAATAAGGATCGAAATGGCCACAGGCCAAACGGGAAGGGAAGGAAATAAAATTTATCGAAAATACAAAATTAAATAGGAAAATATGGTGGAAGTATGAAGGAAAGCTAGGTTAATTTAATCCCAAAATAAGTGTAGGGTAAAACGGTCAAAAGACCGAAATTCGGGATAAATACGATAAGAAAAATTTAATTAAAAAAAAATAAGGAATTAGGATTTCTTGATCAATAATGAGGAATTATACAATTTCGAGTCAAATTGATCAAGATCCGGAATTTTTAGAAATACCGAAAATGTCACCCGGGACGATATCCCGAAAATACGGAAGAATTATACCGGAAAAATAATTTAAAAACTAAATAAATTTAATTTAATTTAATTAAATTAAATTGTTGAATAAAATAAAATTTTTTGTAGATATTTTCGGATTTTTTTGACTATTTTAATGATTAAATTAATAATAAATGAATAGTTAAATAAAGATAAAGATAAAAAAAAAAAAGGCAACTGAAACTCGAAGGAAACCGAAACCCGTTTCACACAGAGAGAGAAAAACCCATTGCCGATCACGACCACCGGCGACCATTCGACGCCCGACGAAGCCTCCAGGAGCAAGAGCGAAGTCCGACGAACCCACAGGCACCGGAACCGAGCCGCGAGGTGACCGGAGGAGCCCGATCCGAGCACCGAAAAACCGAGGGAGAGAAGAGGAAATCGCCGGCGAACCACCGCACCTGGGCCGGAAAGGAGGGTACCGGTGTGTTCAGGGGAGGAAGCTGGTCATTTTGGTACCGGTCTTGGCCGGTAAGACCGCCGGAACCGCCGGCGACGGCAAGAGGCAGTGAGGGGGTCCAAAAACGGCACCGTTTGGCAGGAAGGAAAGGGAAGGAAAGGGAAGGAAAAGAAAGGAAAAGAAAAGGAAAGAAAAGAAAGGAAAAGAAGGGAAAAAGAGAAAGAAAATTACCGGGGGACGACTCGAGGTTCGGGTAAGTTGACCGAGGGTCGATATTGACCTACGGATGAATTCCGGAATTTAATTTAATATTATTTTAATGGAAAATAATCCGGATTTACCTAATTATGCAGTTTTACGACGGAGACCGAACGAGAGCCGATCGAGCTCCGATCTTCGTACCCCGCATCGTATCGGGTAAGTACGATTTAAATTCGGCATTAAGATTTCTTTAAATATCGATTTTAAGTATTTTACGGAATTACGGATTAATTTCACATAGGAAGGAATATTAATTCGTAATTGCAATAAATTGCCGTAAATGGTATACGGGCTATCCAATGAACTTGGATCGAAGCCCGATAATTATTAGTAAACCGCATAAGCCCGGTATACCCGAAGAAGGGAATTAATAAATATAAAAAAAAGGGCTGAAATGGGCCGAGACCAAATAGGGTAAATAGGGCCCAATACTTTAAAGTTGGTCAGTAAATGCGATATACTGATCGAGATAAGTGAATTAACCTCGATTACTTGGTTATATGCAGTGACGTCTCTTTGGTTGACGCACACTTGGACCGAGAGATTCGATATCTTCGAGATAAGCTAAGTCTACGCGCGATTCCAGGTAAGGGAATTTTATGAGCACTTAGAGGTAGCTATGCGTAATTTTGAGGGTATTTACAGTACGTTAAATTCATTAGGCTACCCAAAAATAGAATAATAATTTTTACGATAAAAATATAGAAATAGTGAAAAATGACCATTTTGCCCCCAGTTAGGAAAATTTCAAAAAGGGTAGTAAGGCTATGAAATTGCATGAATTTCATGATTTTGATGCTTTATATGAATAGAATGCTGTGATTTAAGCAAATACGAACATAGGTTGGCTATTGATTTATTGAATTATGCGAAAGGGTACCGGTTTGTACCGGTTACTATTTTTTAAAGATGTTTTGTCAAAATCTAGCCACCTATCGTATTTATACAAGTAAAAAGAGTGCTGGAGTCTTTCTCGCACTCAAGTTTACCGAATTATTTTCATGAAAAGCCGTACTGGAGCATTGCTCGTACGAGAAATTTGTGTGTGCATAACACCGTGCTGAAGCTTCGCTTGCACGAGATTTTAGATATCATGATATGCATAGCGTGGTGTTGTGATGAGATCCGTAAGCCTGTGACCTGGTGTGGGGCGGGCAGCAGGATGCTCACATATGCACTAGACGCGAGTTGACATGCATATAGTCGTGCGGAAGCCTCCTGTAGACTGTGTGTCGCGGAGAGTTGAGATACTCGCACGTAAACTTTGAGACATGGGTTGGTTATCGACATAGTATTGGGCTGGCTAAGACCTACGGCAGGCACCCCCAGACTATGATATGGGTTCACGGAGTACGATGTACCGTGTATGTCACACGGAGTACGCTGTACCGTGCAGTCATGATGACTACGATGTTACTCGATATTCTGGCGGGTAGGACTTGACCCCACCTCCCGTTACAGTTGTGATACCCCGCACGCCGGGATCCGTGTGCCTGGGATCACAGGGACATAGTATGGCCATAGTCCTCGTTTTTCATACAGTAACCTACATGCCTCACATGATATCATACGGTCTAGATAGACCAGGACAAACCCGATGGAGGGGTAGTCCCGATTTGTGTTTTTAAAAGAAATATGATTTGATGAATCAAGGTATTCCCGAGAGATGGGTTTGACCTTGATGAAGTTGTTTTGAGATTAAACAAATGGGTTTTAAAGTGATGAATTTTGATTTAAAGTGATGAGTTTTGTGATTAAACGGACGAGTTTTTAAGAGATGAAGTTTTGATGTGACGAGCATGAGATGTCATACATGATGATTTTCCATGTGTGTTTTAGATGACGGTTTCATGATTTCTTGTATATGATATATACATACATGTGGCATTGTTTTAATCTTATCTCATGCTCCGAAAGTAAACGATTTCTACATCATGACATTATCAGCACGTAGATAGTATAGTTATCTACCTGCTTATATTATTGCCTTACTGAGCACGTTTCGCTCACCCTTTCATTTTCCACCCCACAGGGTACACTCAGTAGAAGAGAGCGACAATAGCTTCGCAATTCGGTTATCCGCTGCTTCTTATTAAGACCAGGTATACACATTTATATAATTTCGTATCTGAACATATAGATGCACAGTACTGTATATGATGTAATATTGGGGATGTATTTAGTTTAAATAAATTGATATGTAAATAAATTATGAAAATTGAATGGTAAATAGGGAAGAGGTGACTAACACCGAATCATAGCCCAACTGTTAGTAGTGTAACTGTTCACGACGGTTAAGGAAATGAAAAAGCGAAAAATTTGTAGGGATTTTTAGGTAATTTGGGTCGTGACACACGGGTTTCGGGCCTCCTTCGCCAGCCCTCGTCGGCCCCTAGGCCTTGCCGGTGGCTCGTCGGTGATCCTCTTCCTCGGTCTCGGCTTCCTGCTGGTTTCGCGTTTATTTCTTCTCTGTTTCACGAAGTCAGATTTCATTTCTGTTTTTTTTTTATTATTTATAATTAATTTTTATTATTATTTTAATCAATTAAAATATATTAAAATTGCCAAAATATCTTCAAAAATTATTATTTAATTCCTTTAATCTATTAATGAATTTATCAATCCGATTTTCCTTTTCGGTATATTTTTCGATTATTTTTGAGATTATTTTTCGATACGAAAATTCTGATTTATTCAAATAAATTCATATCTTGATCAATTTAACCCGAAATTTAATTATTTCTTCGTTATTGATCAAGATTTCTCAAATCCATTATTTTTAATTAAATTTTCTTGTCCCGATTAATACCGAATTTTGATCTTTTGATCGTTTTGCCCTTGCACATTTTCGAGAATACCATTTCCATCCTTTCGTATTTTTAAATGCACTCAAAATTTCTATTTATTCACTTTTTTCCCTTACGATAAAATCGGGTCTTACATTCATGAGTCCTAATTCACCTCTAAGGACACAAAACCTATCTCTATCAAGTGGTTTGGTGAATATATCAGCAATTTGATGTAAAGTGTCAATATACTCTAAAATTATATCTCCCTTTTGAATATGGTCTCTAAGGAAATGGTGTCTAATCTCAATGTGCTTCATTCTAGAGTGTTGAATAGGATTTTTAGATAGATTGATGGCACTGGTATTATCACATTTAATAGAGACTTGTTTCATGTCAATACCATAGTCTTTCATTTGTTGTTTAATCCACAACACTTGAGCACTACAGCTACCTGCTGCTATGTATTCATCTTCAGTTGTGGACTGAGCCACACTATTTTGTTTCTTAGAGAACCAGGAGATTAATCTATTCCCTAAGAATTGACAGGTACCTGAAGTACTTTTCCTATCTATTTTGCATCCCCCAAAGTCTGCATCTGAAAATGCATGAAGTGTAAAAGTAGAGTCCTTGGGGTACCAAAGTCCTAGAGAGAGAGTGTCCTTAAGATATCTAAAGATCCTTTTGGTTGCTAATAAGTGTGATTCCCCAGGAGAGGATTGAAATCTAGCATAAAGGCATACACTAAATAAAATATCTGGTCTATTTGCAGTTAAATAGAGCAATGAACCAATCATAGACCTATAGAGTTTAGTGTCTACACACTTACCACTTTCATCTTTATCAAGCTTGATGTTAGTGCCCATTGGAGTTGCTTGAGGTTTGTAATTGTCCATTCCAAATCGCTTAAGCAAATCCTTAGTATACTTTGCTTGATTGATAAAGGTTCCTTCCTTTGTTTGCTTCACTTGAAGTCCCAAGAAGAAAGTGAGCTCTCCCATCATGCTCATTTCAAATTCACCTTGCATGATCTTAGCAAACTCTTGGCATAAAGATTCATTAGTTGATCCAAAAATAATATCATCTACATACACTTGAACAACTAGTAAATCTTTATTTTTATTTTTGATAAATAAAGTGGTATCTACTTTTCCTCTGGAAAATCCTTTTTCTATTAAGAATTTTGACAACCTTTCATACCATGCTCTAGGAGCTTGTTTCAAACCATAGAGTGCTTTAGATAGTTTGAAAACATGTTCAGGAAATTCATGATTTTCAAAGCCGGGAGGTTGTTCAACATACACTTCTTCATTAATGAAACCATTTAAAAATGCACTCTTTACATCCATTTGATATAACTTGAAGTTTTTATAACATGTAAAGGCAAGTAGCATTCTAATTGCTTCTAATCTAGCTATCGGTGCATAAGTTTCATCATAGTCTATTCCTTCCTCTTGTCTATAACCTTGTGCAACTAATCTAGCCTTGTTTCTTATGATCACACTATTTTCATCCATCTTGTTCTTAAATATCCATTTAGTTCCAATTATAGAGTGATCACTAGGCCTAGGGACTAGTTTCCACACTTTGCTTCTTTCAAATTGATTTAATTCTTCTTGCATTGCTAGGAACCAATTATTGTCATCTAAGGCTTCATTGACATTTCTAGGTTCTATTTGAGACACAAAGGCTATATATTGACACATATTCCTTAGAGATGATCTAGTTCTAACTCCAAGAGTTGGATCTCCCACTATTTCATAATCTTTTATATATCCTAATTCTCTTGGTGCTCTAGACTCTCTCTCTAACATCTTTATTTCTTCTTCATCTTCTTTATTTAAGTCAAGTTTTTCTAATAGATCTTCTTCTAAGTTTGGAATTTCCTCTAGGTTTTCATCGAATATTCCTACATCCTCTTCATTGGTTGAATCTTTAGATAAATCATTTGACTCATCAAATATTACATGAATTGATTCTTCAACCATCAATGTTCTTTTGTTATATACCCTATAAGCCTTTAAATTTAAGGAATATCCTAGAAAGATTCCCTCATCACTCTTGGCATCAAATTTTCCTAAATTATCTTTCCCATTATTTAAGACAAAACATTTGCAGCCAAAAGGATGGAAATAGCTAATGTTAGGCTTCTTACCTTTGTAAAGCTCATAAGGAGTTTCTTTAGCATGGGTCTAATCATGGCTCTATTAATGATATAGCAAGATGTATTTATAGCTTCAGCCCAAAAATATTTTGGTAAATTATTTTCACACAACATGGTTCTAGCCATTTCTTCCAATGTTCTATTTCTTCTCTCAACCACTCCATTTTGTTGTGGTGTCTTGGGGCTGAAAAATTATGGCTAATTCCTTGATCATTGCAATACTCATCAAATCCTATATTTTCAAACTCCTTGCCATGATCACTTATCATACTAGTTATTGTGTATCCTTTTTCATTTTGAGTCACTTTTGTATAAGTTATGAACTTTTCTAAAGCTTCATTTTTCACTCTCAAAAAGAACACCCAAGTGAACCTAGTGTAATCATCAACTATTACAAATCCATAGTGTTTCCCACCAAGGCTTGTTGTTCTAGTTGGTCCAAATAAATCTAGGTGGAGTAATTGAAGAGGCCTAGTGGTGGATACACTATTCTTAGGCTTAAATGTTGTCCTTTTATGTTTTCCTTTAACACAAGCTTCACATATTTTTTTATAGTCAAAGGACAACTTGGGTAATCCTATAACTAGATCCTTTCTAGCTAACTTAGATAACACATGCATGCTAGAATGACCTAGTCTTCTATGCCATAACCAAGATTCTTTTTCATTGTCTACCATTAGGCATATGTTTTCATTTTTTAGTTCATTAAGATAGACAATGTATATATTACCTTGCCTATGACCTAGAAAAAGAACTTATTTGACTTAGGATCTATAACATGACATTTCATGCAATCAAAAATTACTTTGTAACCTTTGTCACAAAGTTGACTTATGCTTAGTAAGTTATGCTTTAGACCCCTAACAAGCAATACTTTTTCTAATGAAAAATAGTCATTACCTATAGAGCCACTTCCTTCAACTTGGCCTTTGGAGTTGTCCCCAAATGTGACTTCTCCACCAACCTTTGATTTAAATGAGTTGAAGTGGCTTCTATCACCCGTCATGTGCCTTGAGCATCCACTGTCCAAGTACCAAGCTTCCTTTGTTTTAGCTTTGTGGCTAGGCTCAATTACCTACAATCAAAATTCAAACTCATGTCTTAGGTACCCAAATTCTCTTGGGTCCTTTGAGGTTAGTGAATGCAATTCTTGATCCCTTTGGGATCCATTTTGCCAATGCATTGAAATCTTTTGAGTTAATTACTTCTTTTGGAACCCACATTCTTTTTACTATTTTTCCTTTAAGAGTGGTCATCTTCATATTGCAATTATGTGATGCATGTCCCTTCCTATTACAATATGAACAAGTAGTTGAAGGTTTATTCATGCTCTTTCTAGCAATGAAGCTTTTGAGATGAGTCTCTCTACTTTTTGCATTATATCCTAACCCATTTTTATCAAAGAATGCCCTTTGAGTTTCTAACATGTTATCTAACTTTTGCTGACCCATATAAAATCTATTAAGGGAATTATGTAGATTACTATTTTTTCTTTTAAGTCACAAATTTCAAGATTCGTAATTTCTAGTTTCTTTTCACATTCTAATTTGTCCTCTAGAATTAACTCATTTTCTTTCTTCAATTTAGATATTATCTTCTTATATTTCATACTCATGCATTCATATTCCAATGCAAGATCATCAAAGGCATCTTGCAATTCATCAAAAGAGTATTCATTGAGGTTTGAAGTTACTTTTTCATCCTCAATAGCCATGAAGAAGCACAAGTTGGCAATGTCCTCATTTGAGTCATCATCGGAGCAGTCACTGTCGCTCCATGTAGCCACCATTGCCTTCTTTTTGTGGAACCTATCATTGGACCTTTTAAGAAGAGGGCAGTTAAACTTAATGTGTCCTGGTTTTTTACATTCATAACACACAATTGTATCTTTTCTTCCTACCTCTTCTTGATCTCTCTTGTGGTTTCTCCTATTACTACCACTAGCTCTCATTCTCATGAATTTGTTAAATCTTTTGGCAAACATTACCATCTCAAGATCTTTTTCACTACCACTCTCATTTCTAATCTCCTCTTGAGTAATAGATCTTAGAGCAACTCCCACTTTCTTGGGTGGCTCTTCATTTCTTCTTAATTTCATCTCATAAGTGAGTAGTGAACCTATTAATTCATCTAGTGACAATGTGTGAGGGTCCTTGGATTCCTCCATTGCAGTCACTTTAGCTTCCCATGATTTTGGTAGGCTATTTAATATTTTCTTGACCATTTCTATATTAGAGTATATTTTTTCTAATGATTTTAATCGATTAATTACATCAGTGAATCTAGTGAACATATCACTGATTGACTCTCCTTCCTTCATCCTAAATAGCTCATAGTCATGTGTGAGCATTCCTACCTTAGTCTCCTTTACTTGGGTTGTACCCTCATGAGTTATTGCCAATTTGTCCCAAATTTGTTTGGCATCGTCACAACCGGAGACTCTATTGTATTCATTTGGCCCTAAAGCACAAAATAGGGTGTGCATGGCCTTAGCATTTAGCTGAGCACTTTTAACATCATTTGAATCCCATTCATCTTCTTCTTTCGGGATATCTCTTCCCTCTATTCTTTTTGTAGGGATTTGAGGTCCTTTAGTGATAATCCTCCATACTTCATAATCATTTGCTTGAATGAATAACATCATCCTAGTCTTCCAATAAGCATAATGTTCCCCATTGAACATAGGAGGCCTAACCGTAAAGTGCCCCTCTCCTACTAAGCTAGTTGCTATATTGTTGTGAGCCATTAGATCGTTTCTAACTCTTAGGAAGTTATTCCTATGTGATCAAAGAGTCCTAGCTCTGATACCAATTGTTGGCTCTACCGAGAGAGGGGGTGAATCGATTTTCTAATGTTAATGGTAAATTTAAACTAATTTGAGCTTAATTAACAAATAATGAATAAGCAATATAATGTATTAAACCAAATTAAAGTAAGATAAGGAAGAGAATATCAAATACAGTCGTTTATAGAGGTTCGGCCAATCTCTTGCCTACGTCCTCTCTCCTTGACCTTCTTGTCAAGTGCTTTCTTCCTCACTTTCAACGAAAGTTACACACTCCCTTTTTCAGGTTAAGGATTAACCTCTCTACCCTTTTTATACAAAGATGTATTCACCCTTTTACAAAGATTATCTCACTGAGGAACAATCCTCTTCTCTCTTAAAGCAAGGATGAATACAATATCAAGCTTTTTATGTGGGTAGGACAAATATAGCTTTTGCACACAAGCTTATACAACAAACTCAATAAATGAGGATTGAAGACAATTGGAATGAAAGAATTAAACTCTTGAGAATATACAGAATGTGCAGCAATGGTGTGTATTGTTTTCTCAGTCTCTTCAATGCTTGATTATATACTGAAGGATTGGTAGTTGGAGCATTTAATGCTGTTTTTCCCGTTGAGATTTTGCAGAAAAAGCCATTGGGAACCTCCAGTAGAATGCCAGATCGATCTGCCATCTTGACCAGATCGATCTCTTAGTTATAATCCCTACAAGATCAAGGCAAAAAGAAGTAAGGAGATCGATCTCATATATGAGCAGATCGATCTCATAATTTGAAAATATTAGAGCAGATCGATCTGTCGAATAGGCAGATCGATCTTCCAATCTCTCTGTTTGAGGCATGATCGATCTATAGATCGATCTGCTAGGTAATCTCGTAGTGAGGAGATCGATCTCTCATTAACCCAGATCGATCTCCTTAGCTCTCTGACTTTGAGGAGATCGATCTCTTCCTATACCAGATCGATCTCATGAGCTGTCTGTTTAAGTATAGATCGATCTTATAGATCGATCTACTGTCTTTACCTTTGTTTTAGGGGAGATCGATCTCTTCCTAGACCAGATCGATCTTCTCAACATCCTGTAGTAGGCAGATCGATCTTAGCTTCCTCAATACCTTTGTACAGGTTCAAACCTTAGCAGATCGATCTCATATCCTCATGAGATCGATCTCTCATCCTAGAAAACCCAGGAGATCGATCTCTCATATCACCAGATCAATCTCTCATCTCCAGGAACTTAATTTCTGGTACTGATGGCTTCTAAACATGTTTTTATATCATCTTTATATTATTGAATTTACTTGTTTTGTCATTTCAAAATATATTAACTCAACACTAAAGATGAGTTTGTGGGATATTTCCCACCGACTTAATCTTTTCCTTTTTCAAAATTAAAATATATATTTAAACATTTTATAAATATATAAATATAATTAAATATTTATATATTTATATAATATATAACTATATATATTACATTTCATATATATATATATATATTAAATATATCAAATAAATACATTTTATATTTATATATACTTTATACATATAAAAATATTTTCATTTCCTTTAATATGCATATTATCCCGTATTCTCAAGATTAATTCCCAAGAGTGGAAAATTTAGGGTCATCATAAAACTTCCCCCACCTCCAAAGAAACACCTCAAAAAAAAAAACCTTATCTTTAAAAAAACAAAAAAAATAAATCAAAGAAAAAAATAACCTTAACCTACCAACATCATGCAGGTTTCTTAGGTCATGCATAGGTGGATCATACATGTAATATCAAAATATACAGCGGAATTAAAATTTTTATAACCAAGATATTGATCCCAATGGATCTTTTTAATCAAGAACATTTAAATCATGCAAAAAAAAATCAAGAATTATAAAAGATGTTTTTAGAAACATACCTAAGGCTTACTTCTTGTTGATGATGCTTGTTCTTCTTATCTTGAATCACAAAATAAGTTATCTATATGTGCATCTCTAATAGTAAACCATTGAAGTAGCAACAAAGCCTTCAAGAAGGTTAGGTTATATCACGATCGTCACTATCCTAATAGTTTGAGTTTCATAAAATCACTACAACTTCTTCTCAATCTCTTATAGCTCCCAAACATGAAGAAAACCCTTCTCTTAAAGTGAACAAGAGAGAGAAGATAGAAGAAAAAGGGGTCGGTGACAAAGACTTTACAAGGTCTTGTTGCCTATACTCAGAGAAATCCTTTCATTTTCCTAAAGTCTTATAATTGGCCATAATAGTCTATTTATATGGTAGTGTAAATGTGTTTCTTTAATTAGTACATTTACCTTTTAGCCTTTTAACTTAATTTAATTGCAATTGGGTCCACATGTTTGTTAAACTATTTAATTAAAGGCAAGTCCCGAATTATAATTAAGGGTAGTGGACTTCAACTTAAATAAACTCTTTTAATTAAGTCCTGTAATCCATTTTAATTATAATTTGCCCCAATAACTTACTTAAAACTCTTTAGTTAAGTTTACTTAATTAAACACATTTAATTAAGCCCAATTATGATTCTATCCAATAAGTCCAAATAAAAAATTTCAAATTTCCTTAGAGCAATTCAATTTAATCCATAAACTACTTTTTTCTATGCAACCCATTAGACTCCTAACAAGTTGGTAATAAATTGAATCTTTATTCAATTCATACATCAAAAGTAGATATGTAAACAAATAAAATGGTTGACAAACAGCTCGAGAATATATTCGATTTTTTCATTTATGTTCATTTATTAATCTTAACAAATCACTGAAACAAAGATGTGGTTCGTTCGTTTTTGTTCACAAACAAACTCATTTAGGATTTGTATAAAACTTGTTCGTTTAATGAATTATTTAATATTCGTTCACTATTTGATAATAATAAAATTTTAAATTACATAATTACTTATAGGTTATTTTAATATGTAATTATTAAAATTACATGTTTATGTAAGATTTTTTTAAAACAATTTGGCATCATATATATTAGTGTGAATATAATTTATTTGTATAATTTTTTTATTTAGTGTTCACAAACATGTTTACTTAATGTTCACAAACATGTATTTGTGAACATGTTTGTTCAATATTCATGAGTATGTGTTCACGAACATGTTTATTAATATTCATGAACAAACTTAACGAACACGAATTGAACACGAACAATATTAAAAAAAAAAAACAAAATGAACTCAAACATAATATTGTTCGTTCATGTTCAATTCGCTTACATCCTTAATTAAGACTGATATTTAACAATGCATCATGACCCATAAATGTTAGAGACGATTAGAGTGATTCTCAACTTGAAACCTTTCTGTGATTAGCCTCTTTGTGTAATTAATTTTTTTAATCATTATATCTCAAAGAATAAATAAGCATGGTGCAGTGTCTGCTAATTTAATTTCTCATATTACTTCTTGCAACTTTAATTGTAAACATTTAATTTTGTTTGGGTATTTAAAATAAGTAAATAAATAAAGAAAATAATAAAAAGAAAAGAAAAATATTCGACCGTTAAAGCTTGTCATACTTAAAGCATATATAGTGTCAGAGACCACTTTACATCCACACAAGGCCGCTATCCTCACACTCACTACCTCACTGGTAGACTTTTGGGCCTGTTGGATAACTCCAAGGGCAGACAGCGCTACTCCACAACCTCCACGTATTTTTCGCTTTGGGCCGAAGCCCGTACGGCTTTGTTTCATTCGGGTACTCCAGCCCACATGGCCTGCTTCCCCTCAGAACGCGTCCTCGGAGGCTCGAACTCGGGTTAACACCCTTGTTCTTGCACTCCTGATGCCATTTCAGGAGTGCAAGAACAAGGGTGTTAACCCGAGTTCGAGCCTCCGAGGACGCGTTCTGAGGGGAAGCAGGCCATGTGGGCTGGAGTACCCGAATGAAACAAAGCCGTGCGGGCTTCGGCCCAAAGCGGACAATACGTGGAGGTTGTGGAGTAGCGCTGTCTGCCCTTGGAGTTATCCAACAGGCCCAAAAGTCTACCAGTGAGGTAGTGAGGGTGAGGATAGCGGCCTTGTGGGGATGTAAAGCGGGCTCTGACATATAGCTCCATCCTTATATAGATTCTTCAAGTTCTTAGTTGCAGAAGTTAGCTTTCTAATAGCCTACTTGTTGGCAGATTCAAAAAATTGACTGTTGGAGGTTGTCAAACTTGAAACGTATTGATACTTCCTTTAATGTATTCATACCTTTAACAATGCATTTGGATGAAGAATTTTAAAATTTTAAAGCATTTCAAAATGCATCAATTTATTAAAATACTATGCCTTGTTTGGATAAGTATTTTTTTTATAAAAAATATTTGAATACTAATCCGTCCTAAATTTTGAAATGTTTCATTTTTTTTCCAAACAAGAAAAATTGAATTTGGTACTTTTAAATATCCTAATTGAAATGAATTTCTTCCTTGAAATCCCTCATTCAAACACACCCTTCAATACATCACTTAAACATATCGGTACCAAAACAGAGCATGAAACTTCTGTGTTGACATTATGATCCGGCATCAATATATTATTAGTCACGCTAATATTTAAATCATGTTGTATTGATACACATTCAATTCATATCGATTCTTCTATGTATAAATCACATATAATTGGCCTAGGAAGCAAGATTACCTCAAGTTCAATGTTCAAATATGCAAGTATATATTCTTTCTTTAGTGTTGTGCATATCTGACTTTAACATACATTAAGCATGAGTATAAGATTCAAACAATTAACCCAATCATGCTTTAATTAAATTTACATTATTTTTAAGTTCTTTAGGTTCTTTGAGAAGTCATATTGAAATTCTATTATATTTCAAAGTCAACAAAGCAGTACCTATTAGAACCTTAATATTTATATATTGGACATGTATAAGACTTAATTGGGCAATTATGATGTAAGACCCTCAAATTCATAAGTATATACATGCACATGTTATGTGAAGCATAAATGATGTAAAGTCTATAGAATTAATGTACACACTTGTATTATGAGTTGTGATGTACGTACAAGTTTCATTATGTATGAATAATAAGAAATGGACTTTTGTAAATGATGAATGTGAGTGGAATGAAAAATGAGTGGTGTGGTAAAATGGAATGAAGTATACATAAGTTGCATAAATGGTTATACTCTATTTGGTTGTAAATTGTATACTTTTGGTTATACAATGAATGCACATAAGTTTCAATGTATATAAAGTAGGAATGGATGTCATTTCAAGCCTTAAAGGTGATTGGATGAGAAAATGACTATGGCAGCAAAATAAATGAAGTTTGGTGTGTGTTTACTGTAGAAAACTGCAGTAAAATCTGGAAAATATGAATGAGAGATCGATCTTATGGGATGAGAGATCGATCTAGAAGAGCCAAAAATGCTCTTATTCGAGTAAAGGAACAGGGGCAGATCGATCTCCAAGGAAGTCAGATCGATCTGCTAAGCATTTTGTGAAGAAGGAATCGATACCTAGAGGGCAAAATCGATTTCCTTAAGCTATTGACTTGCAACAAATCGATCTCATGTAAGAGCAGATCGATCTCCTTAAAGTTCTGTGTTGAGCAGATCAATCTCATTAAGCCTGAAAGGTCGATTTTAAGAGGAAAAAGTGCAAGGCAGATCGATCTCATTGGAGAGCAGATCGATCTCATAGAGATAATTCTATAAATAATGGACTTCTGCACTTCATTTTTCCTGAGAATTACTATTCCACTCAAGAGCAAAAGTGTAACCTAGCCAAGAAACACTAGAAAACTTTAGTTTATGATCAATTTTGAGTGAGATATAAGTGAGCAAAGTTGTTCTTGGCAAAGAGGAGAACAACATACTTGGAAACAAGAGATTGAGATCAAAGGTTTCAAGAGCAAGGAGGTTTTTACCATTTTGGTGACAAATGAAGGAAATCTCAGCTAGGTAAGATTTAATGCACCAAGTTGATATATGTTAAACTAGGTGTATTGACGAGTTAAATGGTATATGTATGACTTGTTGAAAATAAAAAGATCATGAAAAATAAGCTTGACCTAGTTATTGGTGTGAATATGAGAACATGAAGAAGAAATGGTGTGAACATGAGTTTGATGATGAAATATGCATGTATGAAAGATTATGAGTTAATCTTATGAAATACATATATTAGAAATAAGGAGAAATAAATATAGTTATAGTGAAAATGGGATTTTATACCATATTGGGAGAAAATAGTGAGATGATGTGCTTAATTGAGATTTGGTAATTTAAATGAGTTTATAGAGAGATACTAATGCCAGTAATTATAACAGCTTCGAAAATCATCATGGAAGCTACTCGGACTGCGAAAGGGAGTTGCACCGAGGAAGAGAGGTCACTTGACGTGATCTGAGGTAAGAAACTTTCGTGAGTAGCTAGAGATAGCTACATGTATTTTAAATAGCATTTCGATATTATATGCTATATGAATTCCCATGAATAGACCTAATGTATGATAGAGACAAATGAGATAAAGTGTAAATTTATCCAAAAATAGGATAAAAACCCTTAGAAGCATGTTATGACCCATAATTCATGAGTTGCATGATAGAATGGCTAATGTTTTCATGTATATGCGAAAACAACACATTTAAGTGCTAATTTGATTTGAATTGAAAGAGTTGTGATTTGAATAAGCCATCTATCTGGTTTTGTGTGAAAATCATAAGTGCTAGAGAATGCTCGCACTATAATTTGAGATATGCATCACATAATATTAGAGGATATACTCGTACTATATTTTAATGTTATTTTATGCATGTTAGAGTACTAGGAGCATTGCTCGTACTCAATTTGTGATTGATGTATATAGAGTATTGAGAGCTTTGCTCATACTCAGTTTTACATGATAGAGTACTGGGAGCATTGCTCGTACTCGACTTTTCATGATTTATACATGACATAGTACTTGAGTGATAACTCTACTTGATTTGAAAAGAGAATTATGCATGACCTAGTGCTAGAGGTTACTCGCACTAGTGTTGAATATTTTGAGATGCATACACTGTGTTTAAGAGGTGGAGTGTTGATTGTGAGTCACACTCAAGACGCGCACTGTAGTTTTTATGTGATATATAAGACATGTTATAGAAAAACCGTGACGATTTCCTCCGTGTAGACTGAGTGTCACACTGTTGAGATGTTCGCACGTGGATTTAGAGACATGGCATTTAGTTTCCATAGTATGAGGGCTAAGACTTATGGGAAGCACCCCGACTATGATGTATTTCCATGGTGTGAGGACTAAAACCTATGGCAGGCATCCCGACCATGAGGAGAGGGTCCACGAGTGTACATTGTACCGTGCGAGTGGCATGGAGTACATTGTACCGTGTGTTGTGTGGAGTTGTTGAGTTGGGGAGTTTATAGCTTGCGGTTATGATGGACTGACCCCCCCTCCCGTTACAGCAGTGATAACCCGCACACCGAGATCTGTGTTGCTTGGGATTTCACGATTATAGGATATGGCCATAGTCCAGGAGAGTATTGCATTGAGCCACTGAGTCTCGCATGGTATATCACTTGTATTCATCATACGGTTATACCTGAGAGAGATAGGTCGAAAACTAGTTTGTGTTGTGTTGTGAACTGCCATGTTTACTGTGATTTATGTGAAAATGAAAATGATTTCTATAAAGGCATTCCGAAATTATAAATATGAATTGTTTTACATAAATGCCTACATTTGATAACTCAACATGATTTTAAGTACATAGAATTTATTATGTACTATTATTATATCATTTTGATACATGCTTTGAGATGAGAGAAGGGAAGGCAAAGCATTATTTTCAGTAGATAGTGTGGACGTCTACATGCTTGCCTGATTTCCTTACTAAGCGCGTTGTTTGCTCATCCCCCTTTATTTTCACTCTCTACAGATCATCCGTAGTAGATTGAGTCTGGCTGAGGTATAGCATTCATTTTATCCGCTGCCTATCCATCTTAAGAGAGGTATATACACTCGAACATTTTTTACTGAACAATGTAAAAGCACAGTTATATAAACAATTGTACGGTCGGGATATATATGCACAAATATTGTATAACAATTTATGACATCGAAAGGAATAGTAAATTCTATGTATATTGTGAATGAATGAGAGGGGGTGACTAATATTGAATCACAGCCCAACTGTTGAGGAGAGAAAGGTAAGTAAAGTAAAAAATGAAAAATTTGTAGTGGTTTTGGTAAGTCACGGAAGGAGGTCGTGACATACGAGACCAGGTGATCTGAAAGAAATCGCGAAATAATGATTTTTTTTGTTTTTGGGTTAAAAATGGCAACTCGTGTACGAAGAGATTCATGGGCCCCACAAAAGTGCCCATACACCTAGAAATATCTAAATCATCATAAAATGATGATATATGACCTCGGAGCCATTCGGACCCATAAAACTACAATTACGACTTATCTCAAAAAACGTCTTACAAATGTGAAAATGATAATTTTGCCCATCGGTCAAATTTGGACATTGGCCAAATGGACACTATGGATCGATTTAAGGGTATTGAAGGAATTTGATATGTCAGTCTACATATCAAAAAATAATACAATAGTACCAAAATAGATGAAATCGGGTAAATTTCATCTGAAAAGTACCCTCACTTGTCTCCTTTTGTCAGTTTCACCTAGATATATTAATTTCATGTAATATACATGAAGATAGTGGAAAGTTCCATATGATAAAAGAAATGGACCAATAGAAATCAATATTAGCAGAAAATTATGATAAAGTAAGATATTTAGATAAGGTTTTAGTATTTTAATTATTAACTTCATAAAGTGGCACATGATAAGCACATGAAAGAGTACTTTATTATTTTCTATGAGGGAGAGTCGGACATCATCACAAATTTCACCAAAATATACAAAATTCATGATGAAATGAAAATAGTGAGAGAAACCATTATTTTCTCTCACTCGCCTCACTTGCCACTACTTTTTTCTTCCTCTTCTAGCCATTTTCCACTCAAGAACCCTAAAATGCTGTTCTACTCTCTTCCCACTAAAGCTTTATAATCTCACTATTATTATGTTTAGGATATGAATTCTATTTCAAATACGAAATAAGCTTCTGTATATGAAATGATGTGTAGCACATGGATAAAGTATTGCCAAGTATTTATACTCTTATATGGGCAATTACAACCAAGTATTTATACTCTTATATAGGCAAAGTATAGCCGAGTATCTATACTTTTATACAACTAAATATTATACTCTTATATGGGTGAATTATAGCTAATAATTATACTCTTATATGGGCCAATATGACTTATCCGACAATCACTGTGACAGTTTCAGGTTTTAGTTAATCCCTAGGATGGGAAAATATGGATCTATGTCCATATGTGAAATGAAGTATATGAACTTGTGTATAAAAGATAAATGACACTTTCTAAGGTTATTCAATCAATAAAGCAATATGGGATTTAAGGTATCTTATGATGACCTTTCTATTTATATAACATGGATTCAATTATAATCGTAAATCTATACTGAACCCATTATATGTGACGCCCTGGAAATGTGGAATTTAGGGCTAATTTAAAATTTTATCTTACAATTCATTTCTTACTTAAGGTGTATTACTGCTCCGTGCCAGTTCAAATCTTATCTTTTCATTATTAAACTCATCGCATTCGATTATACTTATATCAATTTCAATGAAATTTCGATAGCATAACTTTATATATATATATATATATATATATATATATATATATATCCCTATCCTCTTGCAAATTTGTTTTTTAGAGCAAATATAAATATCCACAACCAATTGTTTTTACTTCCATTTTATTACCGAGACATCCAAGAGACTCTAAATCTACATTTATATACAACACTGATCACATCCCAACGTTTACTTATACACAAGTATCTGTACTACGTAAGTTGTCTAGATACAAAATGAATTATACCTTACATGTGTACAAGAAATAGCCTGAGGTGTCACGACCCTTTTTCAACCATTTTATCTCAAAGTCACCATAAATTTTTTGCTTTATTCATTAACTTACCCGGTCGTGTACAACCCTCACAAGTAACAGTTGGGCTGTGAGTCAGTAATAATCATCATTTACCATCTATTTTCTAATTAATCAAAAACAATGTCATACATTTGAAAGTTAAGCCACATACTTATACATGACATGTTTTCTAACATTTACATCCCCCATATTACAATTCAAAATAATTACTGTGCTTTTAAATATTTAGATACAAAAAGAATCCCTGTGTGTATACCTCTTGACGATGGAGAGCAGTGGGATATCCCAATACAACGCCTCAGTCCTTCACTAGGCTACTATGTGCGCTCTGTAGAGGGGGGAAGTGAATGGGATGAGCAACCACACGCTCAGTAAGGCAATAATGCAAGCATGGTAGATAACAACACTATCTACATGCTTAAAATGTCATGCATAAAATCATTAATATCTAGAGCATGAGGTGTCACGACCTCTTTCCGTGACTTACCAAACACTATTATTAATTTTTTTTTCGCTTTTTACTTACCTTTCCCTTCACCAACAGTTAGGCTGTGATTCGATATTAGTCATCTCATTCATATTCATCTTATCAATCTTGTCAAATCATGCATACATGTCATCATAATTATCTATTAACTGTACGTACATTTTTCTCATAAGTAAATTTATTTACATTAACATACTTACATCCCCAATATTACAAACGTGTACATCACTGTGCTTATACATTGTTCAGATACAAAACAGTATGCGATGTGTATACCTTTAACTCAATGGGAAATGGCAGCGGATAAAAGGAATGCTATACTGTAGCCGGACTCACTATACTGCGGATGATCTGTAGAGAGGGGAAAATAAAGGGAGATGAGCAAACAGTGTGCTCAGTAAGGAAATCAGGTAAGCAAGTAGACATCTATACTATCTACTAAAAATAATGTTTTGCCTTTCCTTCTCTCATCTCAAAAACATGTATCAAAATGATATAATAGTAGTACAGAATAAATCCCATGTACTTAAAATCATGTTGAGTTATCACATGTAGGCATTCATGTAAAATAGTGCATCTTTATAATTTATGAATGCCTTTATATAAATCATGCCATTTACGTATAAATCATAGTAAGTATAGCAGTTCACAACACAACATAAAAATTAATTTTTGACCCATCCCTCAGGTCTAACCGTATCATGAAAATAAGTGATATATCATGCGAGACTTAGTGGCTAAATGCAATACTCTCCTGGACTATGGCCATATCCCAAAATGGGGAAATCCCAAGCAACACAAATCTCAGTGTGCAGTTATCACTGCTGTAACGGGAGGGGGGTCACTCCATCACAATCCCCAGATATAAACTCCTCAACTCCACAACTCCACCACACGGTACAGTGTACTCCATACCACTCACACGGTACAACGTACGCTCGTGGACCCTCTCCTCATGGCCGAGTTGCCTGCCATAGGTCTTATCCCTCACACCATGAAAATACATCATAGTCGGGGTGCTTGCCATAAGTCTTAGCCCTCATACTATGGAAATAAATGCCACTTCTCTAAATCCACGTGCGAACATCTCAACAGTGTGACACTCAGTCTATACGGAGGAAATCGTCACAGTTTTCTAACATGCCTTATATATCACGTAAAACTACAGTGCGCGTCTTGAGTGTGACTCACAATCAACACTCCGCCTCTTAAACACTGTGTATGCATCTCAAATTATCAAACACTAGTGCAAGTAACCTCTAGCACTAGGTTAATGCATAATTCTCTTTTCAAATCAAGTACTAGCTATCGCTCCAAGACTATATCATGTATAAATGTCACGACCCAAACTACCCAAAAATCAGAGTTAATTTTTCACGTTTTGTTATTTTCTTACTTAAATTCTTACCTATCTTCTGATCGTGACCACACTCCACTAACAAATTGGGCTGTGCGTCAATGCCAGTCCCACCATACATTTACCATATAACTTAATTCTTTCTCAGTCATTTATAAAATGTCTACAATATTTATACATCCCCTAAAGTTACTTACAAACATGTTACTGTGCTATGCTTATGTAGATACAATATGTACAAGTGTATATACCTTATGTTGATGGGCAGCAGCGGATATCCAGAATGCAATACTGAGTCGCCTCAACTTCAACTGGAGATTATCTGTGGGAGAAAATGAAAGGGGTGAGCACATCAAGCTCAGTAAGGCAATCCTACGAACAAGTAGGTAACCATACTACCTACATGAACGTGGTGCCATGCATAAACCACCCTTTCTCCACACATTTAAAACAGATGATATGAAAGTTATGATGTTATGTAAATCGAGTTTGCACAGAAAATTCAACATGCAATTATTTCAAATCATTTCTTTCTCAATTAAAATTTTCACAATAAAGTCAGGACTCGACCCCTCCTTCGGGTGATCCTGACTCACACAAAACCATGAAAGTCGGTTTACATCACACATGGGTTAAAAAAGCATGGAAAAAGCATCATGCACATTTAATTTAAAACCCGATTTGATCTAATCAAAATCGTCGACATGCGAGACTAGGCAATATCTGTATATCGACAATAACCAGGACTGGCCAATATGTGTCCTCGTGAGTCCCTCTAGCTTCACGGATCCTAGTGTGCGAGGTCTCACCCTGATCGGGAACCGCCCGAGAGCTGTGTAAGACCCGAATTTAATTAAAACACGGAAATTAAATAAGAAAAGATGGGGGAAGTATGAAGGAAGTCGGGTTAAATTAATCCCGAACACGTGTAAGGGCAAAACGGTCAAAAGACCGAAAGCCGGAGTAAATTCGATGAGAAAAAAATTAATTAAAAATATGGATTTAAGAAATCTTGGTCAATAAAGTGAAATAAATTTATTTTGGGTTAAATTGATCAAGATATTAATTTATTGGAATTAATCGGGATTAATTGAAATTTTTAGTTCGGAAAAATAATCCCGAAAATAGTCGAAAAATATACCGAAAAGTCACCCGGGACAATATCCCGAAAATACGGGGAAATGATACTTGAAAAAGAGGTTAAAATATAATAAATAAATTAAATAAAATTAAATTGATAAATTTAGAATTTAATAATAATTTTAAGAGATATTTGGGTAATTTTAATGTATTTTAAGGAATAGTAAAATAATTAAAATAAATAAAAATAATAATAAAATTAATAAAAATAAATTAATGAAATGAAAAAAAAAAAAGAAGAAAGGGTACCGGCGAAGGTCGAAAAACGTAGAGCGACGTCCGGCGAGCACGATGGTACCGGCGGTGCAGCCTACCGACGCCGGAGATCGGCGAATCGGGGGAGAGAAGCCGCGGGAGAAAGAGTTCCGATCAGCGGCGAACGGCGCCGATCTGGCTGACCTCGACCCCAGCCGAAGCTTCCCCAGGCCCAGACGATGCGTTTGGTGGTGGTGGCAGCCACCGAAATCGGCGGACGGCGCCGGAAACAGCAAGAGGAGAAAATGGGTTTCCGACGCCGGGGAGAAGAGGCCGAACCGGCAGCGTTCCGGCGGCCTTGGGCGAAACCGAGGCCAGATTCGAGCTGCGGACGGCCTTGCGGAGTGATTGGCGGTGGAAGCCGGCGGAGAACCGGCCGGCAAGGTGGCGAACCGGCGGTGAACCGACCAAACCGGGGTGAACCGGCGGTCTGAACCGGACTGAACCGGTTCAGCCAAAAAGAGGAAAAAAAGGGAGAAAAAGGGAAAAGGAAAAAGAAAAAAAAATTGGGGAAAATTTCGGTGATGCAATCGAGCTTCGAGTAAGTCGATAAGCGGTCAAATTGACCCGATTTAAATTTGGAATATTTTATTTAATTAAATTTCGACCGAAAAGTTTACCCGAAAATGTAATTAATTGTGTAGCTCGACGATTGGCATCCACCGAGGGCTCGAGACAGTCTCGATTTGCGGACTAGCATGGAATCTCGGGTAAGTGACCCCTATTTACGATAATTTTCTCGTTATGCGTGATATTGATTTAATTTCCGCATAAATTGAATTAAATTATGGAAATTTAGATTAATTGTCGTAAATATTAAACTTAGCTATTCGAGAATTAGAACGAGGCCCGATAAATTATTGGTGGGCCCAGTGAGCCCAATAGGCCTCGATAAAGTGAGAATTAAGTGGAAAACGGGCTTAAGGCCGATTAAGGCCCATTAAGGTGCAATCGGGCCCAATAGGGGTAAACGGGCCCAACGATTTAAATTAAGCCCAGAAAAGATTAAATACAATTAAATTGTATAATATCTGACCTAAGAAATATTAATACGCAGTTCCGGGCATTTGACGGGACAACATTGGAAAAGAAAAGGTCAAACTCTACGAAAAAATAAGGTAAGGGAATTCTGCGGACTACTAGAGGTAACTTTACGCAATTTTAAATTCATACGCAGTCCTTTAAAATTAACTGAAGGGTCTAGAGGTCGAAGAACAATTTTAGTGCCCCGTATGGGCAAAATTACTAAAATACCCTTGTTAAGGGTAAAATCTAAAAATTTAGGAAAAATTGGGAGGAGCAAGGACAAGAGGTTCCTGCTCGTTCTGGAGGAATTTCAACGCATGCATGAGTAGGCTGGCTCACTTTTAAAGAAAAATGCATAGCATTGCATATCTTAATTGTTGTGATTTCTATGAAAACTATTTGGAAATAACCGAGCCGCCTACATGTTTTTATTTACATGTGACGTGCTAGAGCTCAGCTCGCACGATGTTTGATTTGTGTGATGCATGCATTAGTGCTGGAGCGAGAGCTCGCACTAGAGTTTTACATGCATAGGTGCTAGAGTATAACTCGCACCAGATTTCACATGCTTTTGCGTGACACGGTGCTAGAGTCTAACTCGCACCAGATTTTATAAGATTTTCATACAATTTATATACAGAGTACTGAGCATAGCTCGCACTAGTTTTACTGGATTTGTGGAGTAGCGCTGTCTGCCCTTGGAGTCAGCCAAAAGGCCCAACAGGCTCAAAAGATCTCTTAAGTAGGGTGAGAGTGAGGGATGAGGTTGGCGGCCTTGTGGAGATGTAAAGCGGGCTCTGCCAAGTTTACTTGATTTGATGAGAGTGCTGAGCATCGCTCGCACTGATTTTTATGAGAACATACGATGAGCCGTGCTTGGAGCATCGGGTAGACTGTGTGTCACCGATTTAATAGGCTCGCACGTGCGTTTTGAGACATGGCAACGAGTATTGAGTTATGAAAACCTCTGTGGGAAGCAGGCCATTTGGGCTGGAGTACCTAGAGTGATATGGGTCCATGGAGTACGATGTACCGTGCAAGTAGCATGGAGTACGATGTACCGTAGGGTATCTTCGGATACGGTATCTTTGTGATACAGGGTATCTTCGGATACGGTATCTTTGTGATACGGGGTATTTTTGTGATACGGTATCTTTGTGATACGGGGTATCTTTGTGATACGGTATCTTTGTGATACGGGGTATCTTCGGATACGGCATCTTCGGATGCGTGAGATCGGATAAGACTGACGGGTTGGATTGACCCACCTCCCGGGCAGTTCCCGATCAGGGTGAGACCTCGCACACTGGGATCCGTGAAGCTAGAGGGACTCACGAGGACATATTGGCCAGTCCTGGTTATTACCGATATACAGTATTGCCTAGTCTCGTATCTTGTATATATATATACATATGTTTTCGATATCGATGCTTTTGAGAAACTCAATTTCCATGGTTTTGTGTGAGTCAGGATCACCCGAAGGAGGGGTCGAGTCCTGACTTCATTGCGAAACTGTTAAAAGAGAAAGAAATGATTTAAAATAATTGCATGTTGAATTTTCCGTGCAAACTCGATTTACATAACATCATAATTCATAGCATCTGTTTTAAAATGTGTGGAGAAAGGGTGGTTTATGCATGGCACCACGTTCATGTAGGTAGTATGGTTACCTACTTGTTCGTAGGATTGCCTTACTGAGCTTGATGTGCTCACCCCTTTCATTTTCTCCCACAGATAATCTCCAGTTGAAGTCGCGACGACTCAGTGCTGCATTCCAGATATCCGCTGCTGCCCATCAACATAAGGTATATACACTTGTACATATTGTATCCACATAAGCATAGCACAGTAACATGTTTGTAAGTAACTTTAGGGGATGTATAAATAATGTAAACAATTAAAAATAACTGGAGAATAAATAAGTTAGATGGAAATTGAATGGTGGGACTGGCATTGACGCACAGCCCAATTATTAGTGGAGTGTTGGTCACGATTCGAGGACAGGTAAGAATTTAAGTAAATAATAAAATGCAAAAAATTTACTCTGATTTTTGGGTAGTTTGGGTCATGACATATAAAGGTGGTATCAGAGCACAATTGGTCTGATGTGTGTCAGTGTCAGTAATTAGGAAATTACATCCCCGTGTTACTGTGCTTAGTTAGATACAATAGTGTATATCGAGATGGGCTTGACTAAGAAATGGTTGAGAATGCAGGAATGCTTAATATGAGTCGCGTAGATGAGATAGTGCACGAGGCAGAGGTCGTAGAGGTAGACCTGAGTCTGCTAAGTCGTGCTGAGTTTGACTTATGAGAATCAATATGAGATTGAAATAGAGGCGAATGTTGAGCATGCCTCACAGAGTCCGACAGAGAGATCGGACAGTATTGAGACACGTTCCGCGATGTTGGAGCAGAGTGTGGAGATTATTTTGAGGAGCTAATTGCTCAGACTATGTATGAGATCAGAGGGCGCAGCGGAGCATTGGTGGAAACCCGCTCGACCCATCTTAAGTGTTAAACATTCAGAGCTAAGATGAGAATTGTTTATGGATGTATTCCGGTGACAGAACATCCCGGACATTATTTAAAGGAAATTTCGGATTAAAGTCCTTACTCTGACCCAGAGGATTTAATTTATTGACGAGTATGGAGACTCGGTTATATTCTTTGGCAGATATTACCTCGACACTATGAACAAGTGACAGTCGAGATGTCTAAAAGTTTATGGAAGGGCTCAGATTGTCAGTTAGAGTCTGATTGGCCCGTGAGATATTACCTATACCGAGGCAGTGCGCAGATTTACAGTTGGGTAAATAAGAACATGAATTGCATGCCTCTGAGATTGGGAAAGCTAATGAGGGCCGAAATAGAGACATAAAAGAGAATCGAGAAATGATAGAGATGTTAAATTGGGAAAATGGTATTGGTAAAAGATTAGATTTGATGAGTTATGGGCTAAGATAATTGGTAAGGCCTCAGTGCATCCAATTTTGGCACTCTTGTGGGCATTGTGATTGGAGGACCCCGACCTGCTACGAAGCAGTGTAGCAGTGTAAGCACTGTAAGCAATGTGAGATGTGTGGTGGATACCACAGAAAGAGGGTCTATACCTACACGGTATTGATAAAAATGGCCGTTAAGTGTGATAAGACGGACCATTGATTTTGATTGCATAGAGTTGGGCGAGATCGCCCCACAGAAAAGTAAAGAGATAAAGAAAACCCTGTTGAGATAGCTGCAACAAAAGGGAAGGAAATAGCCGAAAAGAAAAAAAAGGAAAGTAGGCTGTTGGACGAAGGCGAGAAGATGTCTTGGACCAGGACACTGTTGATGTTTCATGGATGTGGTGTAAGATACCACACTTGTTATGAATAATGAAGTACATATGTTCATTAATCCTGGTGCCACACATTTATTCATACCGCCTTCATTCGCATATAAGTGAGTAGAAGGCATGAATGCCTACATCATTGGGCAAATACAGATAAATGAGTACCCCAATAAAGGAGGATTAAGTAACGGAATATGGATGTAGAGGTTTTAAGTTGAAAACAGGGGTGAAAACATCCCTGAAAAGTATATTGTAAGCGTTGACAGGTGATAAAAACAGGGGTGCAACAGTTGAATTTACAGGAGGAAGGGATTGTACTCACAGAATGAATAAAGACAAGAGTTTTATTATAATTGATACGCAAAGGAGAAAATCTTTAAGATAAGGTAGATTCTAAATACAAGACGTATTGGAGTAAGAGGCGTATGCTAGGTAAGAACATCCTTACGATATGAAGTAATTGGGATTAAGCAATTAGTAGCGAATATAAATTGTGACCACATAGACTGAGATATAACGTAATTGTGGTTAAGTCTGAAGGTTAATAAAGGTATTTCAAAATACCTCCCCGCCTGAAGACTTGACAGCATCTAGATATATATATATATATATATAACCTATAACGGGAAATCGATCATCGTAATAACTACCTTTAGCATTAGGATACCATTACTAAGACGATAAGAATATAAACACTCGACAAATCCTAAAGGTTAACATAGTATATTTAATAGGTGCCGTTAAGGTAAGGAAAAGGAAATGACGCAGGTTAGTACCTGAAAACGTAAGCGGTTGAGAAGGATTTTATACGCTTATGCGTAAATAAGTCAAGGATTGGACCGAATTGTAATCAGCAGTATCGGTGATATGCTGGGTGTAGTTAAAGTCTAGGGCGGTTTATAAGCAACGATTGGAAAATTGCTTTTGCAGATGGTTGCTGCGAGTTTTAAAAGGATATACCTGGTTGACACGTTTAACTAAAAAAAAACGTGGTCTTTGGATGAGAAGATAAATAAGATGATAGATGTGACGTGAATTTCGGTGTAATGAAGTATGAATTGACCACCGTGATTAATTTCACCATACCCAACAGCTCAAGAGGTTTTCTCAGTGAGTATGGATACCTCAAAATTATGAAGGAGCTGTGTATTAATGTATAATGGGAAGATACCCATGATTTAAAGTTGGCAACAGTATTTGTACTGAGGATATGGTACTATTAAGTACATGGTGAGAAATTCTGGATATGCACTGATCATAAAGCCCGAGTATCTATTTTCACAGAAAGAGGCGAACATGAGAATACGTAGTGGGTTAGAGCTTCTGAGAGATTTTGATTGGAAAAAATTGTACCACCCAGGAAAGGCTGATGCTTTGAGTAGAAAGAGCCTCGGGATGGTATTTCATATGATGGTCAGGGAGCGTGAGCTGCTAGATGCAGTTGTGAGCCTCAGTATAGATGTGATCCCTTCTGATGATGACAGTGATTGTGTGACAGCTAGCCTGATGATTAGAATCGGATGAGAGTGCCCGGATTTGCCAGGCTTAGCGTGATGATCGACCGGATGTCGATGTTTGGGTCTGATTCAGAAGGGTACAGTGATAGAGTTCACAGTGGGTGATGATGAGTTACTGAGGATTCAGAGACAGTATGAGTGCTCCCCAGGACCACAGTTAATGAGATAGTAATGTTGTCAGAAGCTCACTCTTCGGGATATACAGTGCAAACGGAAAGTAACGATTATATATATGAAATATCTAAAAAGGGTATTGGTGGTCAGATGTGGAAAGAGATAAGGTAGAGTATTAAAAGTCTGCAGAGTTATTGCAGCACCTACCTATATCGACATGACACGAAAACGAGAGCAAGTCTCCATAAATTTATGATGGGTTACTGAGACCCAGGTGAATTACGAGGCTATTTGGATGATAGTCAATAGAGTGACTAAGTCTACCCACCATTTGGTTATGAAATCCCCAGATACTCAGACTGTGTATGAGGATTTATGTATAAGAAAGATTGTGGAACATGATGTAGCGTTCCAGTGAGCATGGTATCATATAGGGATTCCCGCTTCACTTCCGATTTCAGAGGATATTTTTAGGAAGCTATGGGAACCCGACTGAGTATTAAGCACAGCTTCCCATCCTCAGACAGATGGTCAGTCAGAGAGGACTGTACAAGTTCTAGAGGATCCGATGAAAGCGTGTGCCATTGATTTTATAAGCTCCTGGAATGATCAGTTGATTTCTAATTGAAGTCGCCAATAACGACAATTGGCAATTGAGTATCGGGATAACAAGATATGAGACAGTGTACGACTGTAGGGGTTATTCCCCAAATTGGATAAGAAAAGTGGGTGACAGAACAGAATCAATTTTGACTTTGGATAATAAGTCTCTGAGGAATGGTTAGTTAAGGATGAGAGATTAAGAACACCTCAGAGCAGATAGGCAAGTATTGGAATTCACCCTTGGTGAATTAATATGATTAGAATGTTTATTGTCCTAAGAGAATAAGGACATAGCAAGCTTTTGGAAGAAGGTAAATTGAGTTGCGCTGGATGGAATATTTTGAGAGATTGGACAAGTGGGAAATAAGACCTGTAGGTTAGTGTTATCACCTGAGTTAACAGGCACCCACAATGTGTCTCAGCTTTTGATGCTTCGGGAATACTATTCAGATCCAGCACAGGTGATTGGATATGAACTCCAAAAGTTCAATTTAATGAAAATACAAGTATATTGAAGAAGTTGATTCGGGCATTAAACAGGAAAGAGAAAGTATTGAGGTTTAAGACGATCTCCCTAATTAAAGTCCTTTGGTAGTAATACACTCCGAAAAAGGTCACATAAGAATTTAAGAGTATGATATAATCGGTGTACCCGGAGTTGTATATGGACTCATATGAATTGGTTCTAATTTGGAGGACCAAATTCCTTAAGTGGGGGAGAGTTGTAAGACCCGAATTTAATTAAAACACTGAAATTAAATAAGAAAAGATGGGGGAAGTATGAAGGAAGTCGGGTTAAATTAATCCCGAACACGTGTAAGGGCAAAACGGTCAAAAGACCGAAAGCCGGAGTAAATTCGATGAGAAAAAAATTAATTAAAAATATGGATTTAAGAAATCTTGGTCAATAAAGTGAAATAAATTTATTTTGGGTTAAATTGATCAAGATATTAATTTATTGGAATTAATCGGGATTAATTGGAATTTTTAGTTCGGAAAAATAATCTCGAAAATAGTCGAAAAATATACCGAAAAGTCACCCAGGACAATATCCCGAAAATACGGGGAAATAATACCTGAAAAAGAGGTTAAAATATAATAAATAAATTAAATAAAATTAAATTGATAAATTTAGAATTTAATAATAATTTTAAGAGATATTTGGGTAATTTTAATGTATTTTAAGGAATAGTAAAATAATTACAATAAATAAAAATAATAATAAAATTAATAAAAATAAATTAATGAAATGAAAAAAAAAAAGAAAGGGTCGGGGAGAGAGAAAGAAAGAAACAGAAACAGAAAAAGAAACGGAAGCCGAAAACGGAGGCTGAAGACCGGCGAGCCACCGGCGACCGTTGAGCCCAGGCGAAGGTCGAAAAACGTAGAGCGACGTCCGGCGAGCACGATGGTACCGGCGGTGCAGCCTACTGACGCCGGAGATCGGCGAATCGGGGGAGAGAAGCCGCGGGAGAAAGAGTTCCGATCGGCGGCGAACGGCGCCGATCTGGCCGACCTCGACCCCAGCCGAAGCTTCCCCAGGCCCAGACGATGCGTTTGGTGGTGGTGGCATCCACCGAAACCGGCGGACGGCGCCGAAAACAGCAAGAGGAGAAAATGGGTTTCCGACGCCGGGGAGAAGAGGCCAAACCGGCAGCGTTCCGGCGGCCTTGGGCGAAACCGAGGCCAGATTCGAGTTGCGGACGGCCTTGCGGAGCGATTGGCGGTGGAAGCCGGCGGAGAACCGGCCGGCAAGGTGGCGAACCGACGGTGAACCGGCCAAACCGGGGTGAACCGGCGGTCTGAACCGGTCCGAACCGGACTGAACCGGTTCAGCCAAAAAGAGGAGAAAAAGGGAGAAAAAGGGAAAAGGAAAAAGAAAAAAAAATTGGGGAAAATTTCGGTGATGCAATCGAGCTTCGGGTAAGTCGATAAGCGGTCAAATTGACCCGATTTAAATTTGGAATATTTTATTTAATTAAATTTCGACCAAAAAGTTTACCCGAAAATGTAATTAATTGTGTAGCTCGACGATTGGCATCCACCGAGGGCTCGAGACAGTCTCGATTTGCGGACTAGCATGGAATCTCGGGTAAGTGACCCCTATTTACGACAATTTTCTCGTTATGCGTGATATTGATTTAATTTCTGCATAAATTGAATTAAATTATGAAAATTTAGATTAATTGTCGTAAATATTAAACTTAGCTATTCGAGAATTAGAACGAGGCCCGATAAATTATTGGTGGGCCCAGTGAGCCCAATAGGCCTCGATAAAGTGAGAATTAAGTGGAAAACGGGCTTAAGGCCGATTAAGGCCCATTAAGGTGTAATCGGGCCCAATAAGGGTAAACGGGCCCAACGATTTAAATTAAGCCCAGAAAAGATTAAATACAATTAAATTGTATAATATCTGACCTAAAAAATATTAATACGCAGTTCCGGGCATTTGATTGGGAGCTTATCGGACTGCACGACGGGACAACATTGGAAAAGAAAAGGTCAAACTCTACGGAAAAATAAGGTAAGGGAATTCTGCGGACTGCTAGAGGTAACTTTACGCAATTTTAAATTCATACGCAGTCCTTTAAAATTAACTGAAGGGTCTAGATGTCGAAGAACAATTTTAGTGCCCCGTATGGACAAAATTACTAAAATACCCTTGTTAAGGGTAAAATTTAAAAATTTAGGAAAAATTGGGAGGAGCAAGGACAAGAGGTTCCTGCTCGTTCTGGAGGTATTTCAACGCATGCATGAGTAGGCTGGCTCACTTTTAAAGAAAAATGCATAGCATTGCATATCTTAATTGTTGTGATTTCTGTGAAAACTATTTGGAAATAACCGAGCCGCCTACATGTTTTTATTTACATGTGACGTGCTAGAGCTCAGCTCGCACGATGTTTGATTTGTGTGATGCATGCATTAGTGCTGGAGCGAGAGCTCGCACTAGAGTTTTACATGCATAGGTGCTAGAGTATAACTCGCACCAGATTTCACATGCTTTTGCGTGACACGGTGCTAGAGTCTAACTCGCACCAGATTTTATAAGATTTTCATACAATTTATATACAGAGTGCTGAGCATAGCTCGTACTAGTTTTACTGGATTTGTGGAGTAGCGCTGTCTGCCCTTGGAGTCAGCCAAAAGGCCCAACAGGCTCAAAAGACCTCTTAAGTAGGGTGAGAGTGAGGGATGAGGTTGGCGGCCTTGTGGAGATGTAAAGCGGGCTCTGCCAAGTTTACTTGATTTGATGAGAGTGCTGAGCATCGCTCGCACTGATTTTTATGAGAACATACGATGAGCCGTGCTTGGAGCATCGGGTAGACTGTGTGTCACCGATTTAATAGGCTCGCACGTGCGTTTTGAGACATGGCAACGAGTATTGAGTTATGAAAACCTCTGTGGGAAGCAGGCCATTTGGGCTGGAGTACCTAGAGTGATATGGGTCCATGGAGTACGATGTACCGTGCAAGTAGCATGGAGTACGATGTACCATGGGGTATCTTCGGATACGGTATCTTTGTGATACAGGGTATCTTCGGATACGATATCTTTGTGATACGGGGTATTTTTATGATACGATATCTTTGTGATACGGGGTATCTTTGTGATACGGTATCTTTGTGATACGGGGTATCTTCGGATACGGCATCTAAGGATGCGTGAGATCGGATAAGACTGACGGGTTGGATTGACCCACCTCCCAGGCAGTTCCCGATCAGGGTGAGACCTCGCACACTGGGATCCGTGAAGCTAGAGGGACTCACGAGGACATATTGGCCAGTCCTGGTTATTACCGATATACAGTATTGCCTAGTCTCGTATCTTGTATATATATATACGTATGTTTTCGATATCGATGCTTTTGAGAAACTCAATTTCCATGGTTTTGTGTGAGTCAGGATCACCCGAAGGAGGGGTCGAGTCCTGACTTCATTGCGAAATTTTTAAAAGAGAAAGAAATGATTTAAAATAATTGCATGTTGAATTTTCCGTGCAAACTCGATTTACATAACATCATAATTCATAGCATCTGTTTTAAAATGTGTGGAGAAAGGGTGGTTTATGCATGGCACCTCGTTCATGTAGGTAGTATGGTTACCTACTTGTTCGTAGGATTGCCTTACTGAGCTTGATGTGCTCACCCCTTTCATTTTCTCCCACAGATAATCTCCAGTTGAAGTCGCGACGACTCAGTGCTGCATTCCAGATATCCGCTGCTGCCCATCAACATAAGGTATATACACTTGTACATATTGTATCTACATAAGCATAGCACAGTAACATGTTTGTAAGTAACTTTAGGGGATGTATAAATAATGTAAAGTATTAAAAATAACTGGAGAATAAATAAGTTAGATGGAAATTGAATGGTGGGACTGGCATTGACGCACAGCCCAATTATTAGTGGAGTGTTGGTCACGATTCGAGGACAGGTAAGAATTTAAGTAAATAATAAAATGCGAAAAATTTACTCTGATTTTTGGGTAGTTTGGGTCGTGACAAGGTGGGTCAATCCAACCTGTCAGTCTTATCCGATCTCACGCATCCGAAGATGCCGTATCTGAAGATACCCCGTATCACAAAGATACCGTATCCGAAGATACCCCGTATCACAAAGATATCGTATCCGAAGATACCCGTATCACAAAGATACTGTATCCGAAGATACCCACGGTACATCGTACTCCATGCTACTTGCACGGTACATCGTACTCCATGGACCCATATCACTCTAGGTACTCCAGCCCAAATGGCCTGCTTCCCACAGAGAGGTTTTGTTTCTCAATACTCATGCCACGTCTCAAAACGCACGTGCGAGCCTATTAAATCGGTGATACGCAGTCTACCCGATGCTCCAAGCATGGCTTATCGCATGTTCTCATAAAATCAGTGCGAGCGATGCTCAGCACTCTCATCAAATCAAGTAAAATCGGCAGAGCCCGCTTTACATCCCCACAAGGCCGCCAACCTCATCCCTCACTCTCACCCTACTTAAGAGGTCTTTTGAGCCTGTTGGGCCTTTTGGCTGACTCCAAGGGCAGACAGCGCTACTCCACAAATCCAATAAAACTAGTGCGAGCTAGGCTCTAGCACTCTATATATGAATAACATGAAAATCTTATAAAATCTGGTGCGAGTTAAACTCCAGCACCCTGTCACGAAAATCATGTAAAAATCTAGTGCGAGTTAGACTCTAGCACCGTGTCACGAACAAGCATGTGAAATCTGGTGCGAGTTATACTCTAGCACCTATGCATGTAAAACTCTAGTGCGAGCTCTCGCTCCAGCACTAATGCATGCATCACACAAATCAAACATCGTGCGAGCTGAGCTCTAGCACGTCACATGTAAATAAAAACACGTAGGCGGCTCGATTATCTCCAAATAGTTTTCATAGAAATTACATCGTTTAAGGTATGCAATGCTATGTATTTTTCTTTAAAAGTGAGCCAGCCTACTCATGCATGTGTTAAAATACCTCCAGAACGAGCAGGAACCTCTTGTCCTTGCTCCTCCCAATTTTTTCCTAAATTTGTAAATATTTACCCTTAACAAGGGTATTTCAGTAATTTTGCCCATATGGGGCACTAAGATTATTATTTGACCTCTAGACCCTTCAGGTAATTTTTAAAGATTGCAAATGAACTTAAAATTGCGTAAAGTTACCTTTAGCAGTCCGTAGAATTCCCTTACCTTATTTTCCTGTCGAGTCTGACCTTTTCTTTTCCACTGTTGTCTCGTCGCGCAGTCCGATATGCTCCCAATCAAATGTCCGGAACTGCGTATTAATATTCCTCAGGTCAGATATTATACAATTTAATTGTATTTAATCTTTTCTGGGCTTAATTTAAATCGTTGGGCCCATTTACCCCTATTGGGCCCGATTGCACCTTAATGGGCCTTAATCGGCCTTAAGCCCATTTTCACTTAATTTTCACTTTATCGAGGCCTATTGGGCTCATTGGGCCCACCAATAATTTATTGGGCCTCGTTCTAATTCTCGAATAGCTAAATCGATTATTTACGACAATTTATCTAAATTTCCATAATTTAATTCAATTTATGCGGAAATTAAATCAATATCACGCATAACGAGGTAATTGTCGTAAATAAGGGTTACTTACCCGAGATTTCATGCTAGTACGCAAATCAAGGCTATGTCGAGCTCTCTTTGGATGCCAATCGTCGAGCTACACAATTTCATAATTTTTTGAGTAAATTTCCAGTCGAAAATTAATTAAATAAAATATTCCAAAATTTAAATCAGTCAATTTGACCGCTTATCGACTTACCCGAAGCTCGATTGCATCGCTGGAACTTTCCCCAATTTTTTCTCTTTTTCTTTTTCCCTTTTTCTTCCTTTTTTCCTCCTCTTTTTAGCTGAACCGGTTCAGTCCGGTTCGGACCGGTTCAGACCGTCGGTTCACTCCAGTTCGACCGGTTCACCGCAGGTTCACCGCCTTGCCGGCCGGTTCTCCGCCGACTTCCACCGCCAGCAGCTCCGTTGGGTCGTCCGCATCTCAGATCAACGCTCGGTTTCACCCAAGTCCGCCGGAAGGTCGCCGGTCCGGCCGTTCTCCTTTCGGTCGTCGGAACCCATTTCTTTCCTCGACAGTTTCGCCGATCGGGGATGCCACCAATCGGCTCACCGGTGCCTGGGGAACGTTCGGTGGTGGTCGATCTGGCCTGAATCGGCGCCGATCGCCAGAAATCTCTCTCCCCCTCTCGGTTTTGATTTTCGCTCCGTTCACCACCGTTTGCCGCCGTTCGGGCCTCCATGGGGCCGGTGGTGGGTCGCTGATGCATGGGTCCCCTTCACCTGGGCCGCTAGTGCCGTCCGTCAGATCGTCGGCTTCGTTTTGGCAGAATCGCGATTTTCGCGATTCTGCGTTCCGTTTTCGATCTTTTTTTTAATTTATTTTTTATATATTTATATTTATTTATTTATTTTTAAATTATTATACTATTCATTAAAATACTCTATAAAAATCCAAAATATCCCTTAAAATATCCTTAAAAATTATTATTTAATTCTAAATTAATTAATTTAATTTTATTTAATTTATTTATTATATTTTAACCCTTTTTCGGGTATAATTTCTCCGTATTTTCGAGATATTATCCCGGATGACTTTTTAGTATATTTTTTGATTATTTTCAAATTATTTTTTCGAACTAAAAATCTCGATTAATCCCGATTAATTCCAATAAATTCATATCTTGATCAATTTAACCCGAAATAAATTTATTTCACCTTTATTGACCAAGATTCCTCAATCCATTATTTTTAATTAAATTTTCTTATCGAATTTATTTCGACTTTCGATCTTTTGACCATTTTGCCCTTACACGTGTTCGGGATTAATTTAACCCGACTTCCTTTTACGAATACTCATTCATTTCATATTTTAATTAAATTCAGGTCTTACAAATCTCCCCCACTTAAGGAATTTGGTCCTCCAAATTAGAACCAATTCATATGAGTCCATATACAACTCCGGGTACATCGATCGTATCATACTCTTAAATTCTTATGTGACTTTCTCCGGAGCGTAACACTACCAAAGGACTTTAATCAGGGAGATCGTCTTAAACCTCATACTTTCTCTTTCTTGTTTAATGCCCGAATCAACTTATCAATATACTTATATTTTCATTAAACTGAACTTTTGGAGTTCATATTCGATCACCTGTGCTGGATCTGGATAGTATTACCGAAGCATCAAAATCTGAGACACATTGTGGGTGCCTGTTAATTCAGGTGATAGCACCAACCTACAGGTCTTATCTCCCACTTGTCCAATCTCTCAAAAGATTCAATCCAGCGAAACTCAATTTACTTTCTTCCAAAAGTTCGCTATGTCCTTATTCTCTTAGGACAATAAACATTTCAATCATACTAATTCACCAAGGGTGAATTCCAATACTTGTCTATATGCTCTGAGGTGTTCTTAATCTCTCATCCTTAACTAAACATCCTCAGAGACTTATTATCCAAGTCGAAAATAATTCTATCTGTCACCCACTTTTTCTTATCCAATTTGGGGAACAACCCCTACAGCCATATACTGCCTCATATCTTGTTATCCCGATACTCAACTGCCAACTTTCACTATCGGCGAATTCGATTTGTAATAACTGGTCATCCCAGGAGCATAAAAAATCAAGGGCACACGCTTTCATCGAATCCTCCAGAACCTGTACAGTCCTCTCTGACTGACCATCTGTCTGAGGATGAAAAGCTGTGCTAATACTCAGTCGGGTTCCCATAGCTTCCTAAAAAATATTCCCCGAAATGTGAAGTGAAGCGGGAATCCCTATATGATACCATGCTCACTGGAACGCTACTTAATGTTCCACAACCTTCCTTATACATAAATCCTTATACACAATCTGAGTATCTGGGGATTTCATAATCAGAAGGTGGGTAGACTTAGTCACTCTATCGACTATCATTCAAATAGCCTCGTAATTCACCTGGGTCCTCTGTAACCCATCACGAAATTTATGGAAACTTGTTCTCATTTTTCGTGCCGTGTCGATATAGGTAGGTGCTACAATAACTCTGCAGACTTTTAATACTCTACCTTATTTTGCTGACATACTAGCACTTTTCCACAACCTCTACCATGTCACTTTTCACATCTGACCACCCATACCCTTTTCAGATATTTTATATATTTTTATTACCTTCCGTATGCACTGTATATCCCGAAGAGTGAGCTTCTGACAATATTATTATCTCATCAACTGCGGTCCTGGGGAGCACTTATACTGTCTCTGAACCTCTCTGTAAATCATTATCATACTCTGTGAACTCTATCACTGTACCCTTCTGAATCTGACCCAAACTATCAACATCGTGCCGATCATCACGCTAAGCCTGGCAAATCCGGGCACTCTCATCCGGTTCTAATCATCAGGCTAGCTGTCACACAATCACTGTCATCATCATAAGGGATCACATCACTACTGAGGCTCACAACTGCTCTAGCAGCTCACGCTCCCTGACCATCATATGTGGTACCATCCCGAGGCTCTTTATACTCAAGGCATTAGCCATCACATTAGCCTTTCCTGGGTGGTACAATTTTCACAAATCAAAATCCCTCAGAAGCTCTAACCCACTATGTATTCTCATATTCGCCTCTTTCTGTGAAAACAGATACTCGGGCTTTATGATCAGTGCATATCCAAAATTTCTCACCGTGTACATAATAGTACCATATCCTCGGTACAAATACTGTTGCCAACTTTAAATCATGGTTCAGATAGTTTATTTTATGATCAAGGAGTTGTCTGACTCCATACTTGACTATCTCCCCATTATACATCAATACACAGCTCCTTCATAATTTTGAGGTATCCATACTCACTGAGAACCTCTTGAGCTGTTGGGTATGGTGAAATTAATTACGGTGGTCAGTTCATACTTCACTACACCAAGATTCATGGCACATCTATCATCTTATTTGTCATCTCATTCAAAGACGACGTTTTCTTAGTTAAACGTGTCAACCAAGTAGACCATATTGAGAACTCGCAACAACCCATTTGTAAAAGCAATTTTCCAATTATTGCTTACAGTTTGCCCTAGACTTTAACTACACCCAACATATCATCGATAATGATGATTACAAATCGGTCTAATCCTTGACTTATCCACGCATAAGCGTATAAGATCCTTCAAAATCGCTTACGTTTTCAGGTACTAACCTGCGTCATTTCCTTTTCTTATCTTAATGGCTCTTATTAAATTTTTACTATGATAACCTTTATGATTTGTCGAATTTTTTATATTCTTATCGTCTTAGTAATGGTATCCTAATGCTAAAGGTATTTATTACGACGATCGATTTCACGTTATAGGTTATATATATATACTTTTAGACGCTGTCAAGTCTTCAGGCAGGGAGGTATTTTGAAATACCTTTATTAACCTTCAGACTTAACCACAATTACTTTATATACCACTCCATGTAGTCACACTTTATATTTGCTACTAATTGCTTCAATCCTAATTACTTCATATCGTAAAGATGTTCTTACCTAGCATACGCCTCTTACTCCAATACATCTTGTATTTAGAATCAAGCATATCTCGAAGATTATCTCTTTAGTGTATCTATTATAACGAAACTCTTGTTCATTATTCATTTCGTGAGTACAATCCTTTACTCCTTTAATTTCAACTGTTACACCCCTTTTTATCACTTGTCAACACTTACAGTATACTTTTCAGTACTGTTTTCACCCCTGTTTTCAACTTAAAATCTCTATATCCATATTTCGTTAATTAATCCTCCTATATTGGGGTACTCATTATCAGTATTGTGCCCAATGATGTAGGCATTCATGCCTTTTACTCACTTATATGCGAATGAAGGCGGTATGAATAAATGTGTGGCACCAGTATCAATGAACATATGTACTTCATTATTCATAACATGTGTGGTATCTTACACCACATCCATGAAACATCAATAGTGTCCTGGTCCAAGACATCCTCTCGCCTTCATCCAACAGCTTACTTTCCTTTTTTCTTTTCTTTTCGGCTATTGCCTCCCTTTTCGTTGCAGCTATACCAACGAAGTTTTTCTCTGTATCTTTACTTTCCTATGGGGCAATCTCGCTCAACTCTGAGCAATCAAGATCAATGGTCCGTCTTACCACACTTAACGGCCATTTTCATCAATACAGTGTAGGTATAGACCCTCCTTCCGTGGTATCCACCACACATCTCAAACTGCTTACAGTGCTTACACTGCTACACTGCTTCGTAGCAGGTCGAGATCCTCCAATCACAACGCCCCTCAAGAGTGTCAAAATTGGATGCACTGGGGCCTTACCAATTATCTTACTCAATGACTCATCAAATTAAATCTTTTACCAATTATCATTTTCCATTTTAACATCTTTATCATTTCTCGATTCTCTTTTCTGTCTCTATTTCAGCCCTCACTACCTTTCCCAATCTCAGAGGCATGCAATTCATGTTCTTATTTACCTAACTGTAAATCTGCACACTGCCTCGGTATAGGTAATATCTCACGGGCCAATCAGGCTCTAACTGAAAAGTCGAGCCATTTCGTGGACTTTTAGACATCTCGACTATCACTGTTTATAGTGTCGAGGTAATATCTGTCCAAGAATATAACTGAGTCTCCATACTCATAAATCATACTCACCAATAAATCAATTCCTTTTAAATAGTGTCCGGGATATCCTGTCACCGGAATACATCCATAAACATTTCTCATCTTAGCTCTGGATGTTTAACACTTAAGATGGGTTGAGCGGGTTTCCACCAATGCTCCGCTACGCCCTCTGATCTTATGTATACTCTGAGCAATTTGTTCCTCAAAATAATCTCCACACTTCGCTCCAATCTCGCGAAGCGTGTCTCAATACTGTCCGATCTCTCTGTCGGACTCTGTGGGGCATGCTCAACATTAGCCTCCATTTCAATTTCATCCTGGTTCTCACAGGTCAACTCAGCACGACTTAGCAGACTCAGGTCTACCTCTAAGACCTCTGCCTCACGCACTATCTCATCTAACGCGACTCATATTAGGCATTCCTGCATTCTCAACCATTTCTTAGTCAAAACCCATCTCGATATACACTATTGTATCTAACTAAGCACAGTAACACGGGGATGTAATTCCTAATTACTGACACTGACACACATCAGACCAATTGTTTGCTCTGATACCATGAAATCTGTCACGACCCAAACTACCCAAAAATCAGAGTTAATTTTTCGCGTTTTGTTATTTTCTTACTTAAATTCTTACCTATCTTCTGATCGTGACCACACTCCACTAACAAATTGGGCTGTGCGTCAATGCCAGTCCCACCATACATTTACCATATAACTTAATTCTTTCTCAGTCATTTATAAAATGTCTACAATATTTATACATCCCCTAAAGTTACTTACAAACATGTTACTGTGCTATGCTTATGTAGATACAATATGTACAAGTGTATATACCTTATGTTGATGGGCAGTAGCGGATATCCGGAATGCAATACTGAGTCGCCTCAACTTCAACTGGAGATTATCTGTGGGAGAAAATGAAAGGGGTGAGCACATCAAGCTAAGTAAGGCAATCCTACGAACAAGTAGGTAACCATACTACCTACATGAACGTGGTGCCATGCATATACCACCCTTTCTCCACACATTTAAAACAGATGATATGAAAGTTATGATGTTATGTAAATCGAGTTTGCACAGAAAATTCAACATGCAATTATTTCAAATCATTTCTTTCTCAATTAAAATTTTCACAATAAAGTCAGGACTCGACCCCTCCTTCGGGTGATCCTGACTCACACAAAACCATGAAAGTCGGTTTACATCACACATGGGTTTAAAAAGCATGGAAATAGCATCATGCACATTTAATTTAAAACCCGATTTGATCTCATCAAAATCGTCGACATGCGAGACTAGGCAATATCTGTATATCGGCAATAACCAGGACTGGCCAATATGTGTCCTCGTGAGTCCCTCTAGCTTCACGGATCCCAGTGTCTGAGGTCTCACCCTGATCGGGAACCGCCCGGGAGGTGGGTCAATGCAATCCGTCAGTCTTATCCGATCTCACGCATCCGAAGATACCCCGTATCACAAAGATACCGTATCCGAAGATACCCGTATCACAAAGATACCGTATCCGAAGATACCCCACGGTACATCGTACTCCATGCTACTTGCACGGTACATCGTACTCCATAGACCCATATCACTTTAGGTACTCCAGCCCAAATGGCCTGCTTCCCACAGAGAGGTTTTGTTTCTCAATACTCATGCCACATCTCAAAACGCACGTGCGAGCCTATTAAATCGGTGACACGTAGTCTACCCGATGCTCCAAGCATGGCTCATCGCATGTTCTCATAAAATCAGTGCGAGCGATGCTCAGCACTCTCATCAAATCAAGTAAAATCGGCAAAGCTCGCTTTACATCCCCACAAGGCCGCCAACCTCATCCCTCACTCTCACCCTACTTAAGAGGTCTTTTGAGCCTGTTGGGCCTTTTGGCTGACTCCAAGGGCAGACAACGCTACTCCACAAATCCAATAAAACTAGTGCGAGCTAGGCTCTAGCACTCTATATATGAATAACATGAAAATCTTATAAACTCTGGTGCGAGTTAAACTCCAGCACCCTGTCACAAAAATCATGTAAAAATCTGGTGCGAGTTAGACTCTAGCACCGTGTCACGAACAAGCATGTGAAATCTGGTGCGAGTTATACTCTATCACCTATGCATGTAAAACTCTAGTGCGAGCTCTCGCTCCAGCACTAATGCATGCATCACACAAATCAAATATCGTGCGAGCTGAGCTCTAGCACGTCACATGTAAATAAAAACACGTAGGCGGCTCGGTTATCTCCAAATAGTTTTCACAGAAATTACATCGTTTAAGGTATGCAATGCTATGCATTTTTCTTTAAAAGTGAGCCAGCCTACTCATGCATGTGTTAAAATACCTCCAGAACGAGCAGGAACCTCTTGTCCTTGCTCCTCCCAATTTTTTTCTAAATTTGTAAATATTTACCCTTAACAAGGGTATTTCAGTAATTTTGCCCATACGGGGCACTAAAATTATTATTTGACCTCTAGACCCTTCAGGTAATTTTTAAAGACTGCAAATGAACTTAAAATTGCGTAAAGTTACCTCTAGCAGTCCGTAGAATTCCCTTACCTTATTTTCCTGTCGAGTTTGACCTTTTTTTTTCCACTGTTGTCTCGTCGCGCAGTCCGATATGCTCCCAATCAAATGTCCGGAACTGCGTATTAATATTCCTCAAGTCAGATATTATACAATTTAATTGTATTTAATCTTTTCTAGGCTTAATTTAAATCGTTGGGCCCATTTACCCCTATTGGGCCCGATTGCACCTTAATGGGCCTTAATCGGCCTTAAGCCCATTTTTCACTTAATTTTCACTTTATCGAGGCCTATTGGGCTCATTGGGCCCACCAATAATTTATTGGGCCTCGTTCTAATTCTCGAATAGCTAAATCGATTATTTACGACAATTTATCTAAATTTCCATAATTTAATTCAATTTATACGAAAATTAAATCAATATCACGCATAACGAGGTAATTGTCATAAATAAGGGTTACTTACCCGAGATTCCATGCTAGGACGCAAATCAAGGCTATCTCGAGCTCTCTTTGGATGCCAATTGTCGAGCTACACAATTTCATAATTTTCCGGGTAAATTTCCTGTCGAAAATTAATTAAATAAAATATTTCAAAATTTAAATCGGTCAATTTGACCGCTTATCGACTTACCCGAAGTTCGATTGCATCGCTGGAACTTTCCCCAATTTTTTCTCTTTTTCTTTTTCCCTTTTTCTTCCTTTTTTCCTCCTCTTTTTAGCTGAACCGGTTCAGTCCGATTCGGACCAGTTCAGACCACCGGTTCACTCCGGTTCGATCGGTTCACCACCGGTTCACCGCCTTGCCGGTCGGTTCTCCGCCGGCTTCCACCGCCAGCAGCTCCGTTGGGTCGTCCGTATCTCAGATCAGCCCTCGGTTTCACCTAAGTCCGCCGGAAGGTCGCCTGTCCGACCGTTCTCCTTTCGGTCGTCGGAACCCATTTCTTTCCTCGTCGTTTCCGACGTTTGCTGACAGTTTCGCCGGTCGGGGCTGCCACCAATCGGCTCACCGGTGCCTGGGGAACGTTCGGTGGTGGTCGATCGGGCCTGAATCGGCGCCGATCGCCGAAAATCTCTCTCCCCCTCACGGTTTCGATTTTCGCTCCATTCACCGCCGTTTGCCGCCGTTCGTGCCTCCATGGGGCCGGTGGTGGGTCGCTGATGCATGGGTCCCCTTCACCTGGGCCGCCGGTGTCGTCCGTCCGATCGTCGGCATCGTTTTGGCAGAATCACAATTTTCGCGATTCTGCGTTCCGTTTTCGATCTTTTTTTTTAAATTTATTTTTTATATATTTATATTTATTTATTTATTTTTAAATTATTATACTATTCATTAAAATACTCTATAAAAATCCAAAATATCCCTTAAAATATCCTTAAAAATTATTATTTAATTCTAAATTAATTAATTTAATTTTATTTAATTTATTTATTATATTTTAACCCTTTTTCGGGTATAATTTCTCCGTATTTTCGGGATATTGTCCCGGATGACTTTTCAGTGTATTTTTCGATTATTTTTGGGATTATTTTTTCGAACTAAAAATCCCGATTAATCCCGATTAATTCCAATAAATTCATATCTTGATCAATTTAACCCGAAATAAATTTATTTCACCTTTATTGACCAAGATTCCTCAATCCATTATTTTTAATTAAATTTTCTTATCGAATTTATTTCGACTTTCGGTCTTTTGACCATTTTGCCCTTACACGTGTTCGGGATTAATTTAACCCGACTTCCTTTTACGAATACTCATTCATTTCGTATTTTAATTAAATTCAGGTCTTACAATAAATCATGAAAAGTCGAGTATGAGCAATGCTCTCAATACTCTATCAGGTAAAACTGAGTATGAGCAAAGCTCCCAATACTTTTTATGCATCAATCACAAACTGAGTATGAGCTATGCTCCTAATACCTTCACATGCATAAATCGTATTTAAAATCAAGTATGAGTATATACTCAAGTATTTTATGATGCATATCTCAAATATAGTGCGAGTATCCTCAGCATTTATGGTTTTCACATAAAACCAGATAGAAGGCTTATTAAAATCACAACTGACTCAATTCAATTTAAATCGGCACTTAAATGTGTTATTTTCGCATATAGATGAAAACATTAGCCATTCTATCATGTAGCTCATGCATTTTTTGGGTCACAACATGCTTCTAAGGTATTTGCACCCTATTTTTGGATAAGATCACACTTTATCTCATTGGTTCCTATCACACAACATGTCTATTCAGGGAATTCATATAGAGTGTAATATCCAAACTCTAATTCAAATATACGTGTAGCCATCTCTAGCTACTCACGAAATTCCCTTACCTCGGATCACGTCATATGGCCTCTCTTCCTCGGTGCAACTCACTTTCGCAGTCCGAGCAGCTTCCACGATGATTTTCGAACCAGTTATAATTATTAACGTTAGTATCTCTCTATATACTCATTTAAATTGCCAAATCTCAATTAAACACATCATCTCACTATTTTCTCCCTATATGGTATAAAATCCCATTTTCACATAACTATCTTTATTTCTCCTTATTTCCAATTTATGCATTTCATAAGATTAACTTATAATCTTCCATACATGCATATTTCATCATCAAACTCATGTTACCACCATTTCCTCATCATTTTCTCAAATTCTCACCAATACTAGGTCATGGTGATTTTTTTCATTTTCAAGGTGTTTTCAACCAACCAAACATACATTTATCAACTCCCCAATACACCTAGTTTAACATATCAACTTGGTGCATTAACTCTTACCTAGCTGAAATTTCCTTCCTCTTTCACCAAAAATGGTAAAAATTTCCTTGCTCCTTGAACTCTTGATTTCAATCTCTTGTTTCCAAGTATGTTGCTCTCCTCTTGCTAAGAACAACTTTGCTCAGCTGTAGCTCACTCAAAACTGAGCACAAACTGAAGTTTCCTAGCTTTAAAATGTTAGGTTATATGAAATAGTGAATCTCAGGAAAATGAAATGCAGAGGTCCAGTATTTATAGAATTGGCCATTGGAGATCGATCTGCTAACCAATGAGATCAATCTACCCCTGCATTTTTCCTCTCGAAATTGACCTTTCAGGCTTAATGAGATCGATCTGTTCCTATCATGAGATCGATCCGTTCAACACAGAACCTTAAGGAGATCGATCTGCTCTTGCATGAGATCGATCTGTTGCAAGTCAGTAGCTTAAGGAGATCGATCTGACCCCATTGGAGATCGATCTGTTGCAAGTCAGTAGCTTAAGGAGATCGATCTGACCCCATTGGAGATCGATTTGTCCTGTTCCATTACTTGAACAAGAGCAGTTTTGGCTCTTTCAGATCAGTCTCTCATCCCATGAGATCGATCTCTCATTCATATTTTCTAGATTTTACTGCAGTTTTCTCCAGTAACTTACACCAAACCTCTTTGATTTTGCTACCATGGTCATTTTCTCATCCAACCACCTTTAAGGCTTGAAAATGACAACTATTCATACTTTATACCATTGAAACTTGTGTGCATTCATTGTATAGCCATAGGTATACAATATAAACCCAAATGGAAGTATAAAACTCATGCAACTCATTCCATTTTACTATTACATTGGTTTTCAATTTACTTAACCATCCATTTTTTTTCATTCTATCCACATTTACCACTTCAAAACATCTATTTCTCATAATTTATATAATTTGTGACCTGCTCATATATCACAATCTTATAAAGGTTACATATTACAAAAATGTGGATCTTACAATCCTCCCCTCCTTAAAGAAATTTGGTCCTCCAAATTAGAACCAAGTTAGTCTCTAAACAATTGGGGATATCTCTCTCTCATTAGACTCTCTAGCTCCTAGATAGCTTCCTCTGAAGTGTGATGCCGCCAGAGAATCTTCACTAACCCGATATTTTTATTTTTCAAGACTTTCTCATTTCTATCTAATATCCGGATTGGTTTCTCTACATAAGTTAGATCATCTTTGAACTCCAATGGCTCATAACGAATCACATGATTTGGATCTGGATGATACTTCCTTAACATCGAAATGTGAAAGACATTATGCACTCCCGATAAATCCAGTGGAAAGCCAACCTGTATGCCTTATCTCCCACTCTGTCCAGTATCTTAAAGGGTCTAATGTAGCAAGGACTTAACCTCTCTTCCAAAATCTCGCTATACCCTTTGAAGGAGAAACCTTCAAAAATATTGACTCACCAACTGCGAATTCAAGTGGTCTTCGTCTCCTGTCAGCATAACTCTTTTGTCTACTCTAAGCTGTCTGATAAGTCTATTTTTAATAGAATTATTTGTGCTTAATTTTCTAATTAATTATTTAAATCCCCAATTTATTTTATTAATTATCCCCTTTATTTAATTAAAATTCTTTAATGTACAGGTAAATTAAATCCAGACGAAACTCAATCGTTTCAGTAAAAAATGGACTGAAAACGGGCTAAAGGAAACTGGACCACTTCCAATTTGCAGATCGAGTCACCAGTCGTCTGGACACGTGGGATGTCGGGTGTTAGTATTTTATTTGCTTCAAAATGATAAGATCAACGGACACCGTACCAACCATCTGGAAGACACACGTCAGACCACATCGCACAGCTAAGTGTACTAGAAGATGGATGAAGTGGAGATATCTACTCTGCAGCAAATAAAATGAAGACAAGTGGCCAAACAATGCCAACTCATCTAGGATGGAAAATTAGCATTGTACCCCTAAGTGTGTGTATAAATAGAATATGATAGCAATTGAAAAAAGGGAGGAAGTAGCGTAGGTAGAATAGTTTTAGTTTTATTTTCCTTATTTTTATAAGCTTTCCCAAATAGTTTTTTTTTTTAGCCACCATTGTTAGAAGTTTTTACAAGTTCTCATCTGCAATTTTTTACATCTAAGCTCCTTTTATGAACATTCTTGTTTCTGTTTAATGGTATTCATCCTCGGCTTGATTTTTCATTTGTCTTCACTGTTGAGAAATGTTGAATGGAGGGGAGGCTTGGCTGACAGGAGCAACACTCCATAATGTTTATTTTTATTACACTTATTAGTTTAAGTCGATGAGTAATAAAGAGGGGAAGAAGACGTTGGTGACAGTGGCCATCTTCTTCAACTATTTCACTGTACAAATTCATTAAAATTTCAGTTTTGCATTAGCTTACTATCTTACTGTCGTTTGATATTTTTATGCTCAAGTTTCTTCAAGTTCTGATTTAAAAACTTAAGTTATGGTCTGTATTGCTTATTACCTTTTTTTGTATCAATTTATTTTGTTCTCTACTCTGCATATTACTTTATTTCTCGATTTAAAATTTTTTGATGTGCTGCTTCTTGTTTCTGTTTCTAGCATTCTGATTGCAGGACTTAACATGAGGCATGACAGGATGGTTTCTAAGCAGAACAGAAGTTGGCCTGGTTACATTGCTGCAGTAGACAAGGATCACCATCCTTCTCTACTCTGCTCTGTTCTATGATCAGCGTACTGTTCATTTTTGTTTTTCAGTTTGCTCAACATTACTTCATGGTTGCTCGGTTCCTGCTGCTCCAGCTGCTGGACATCCTCGGTTATCTGCAGCAGGAAGAAAGCTTGAGCTGAGCAGCGTAACAAGTGAGCAAGAAGATAGAGAGCTGAAACTGAAGCTACTGACTTGCAGCCAGTAGGATTGAAGCTTGCAGAAACATGGATACTACAACAATAAAACGTGGTTTTAGCTTTTGATTTTCATTCTAGTTTGCATGCTTATTTCACAATTACTGCTTTCATTTCTAACATTGTCATTCCTTTTATTTTTATTTTTTATGTTCGTGCTATTTAACTTTACTGTCTCTTCACCCATTCGTTAGTCACGCTTGTGATGTTCTGTGGTGTTGCTTGTACACTGATCATTATCTTCAATTAGGCAAGAAGGATACTGAACATCCCCGTATGTACTCTGTGATAATTGCAGAGGAAACTGGAGCATGTCTTGCTGATGATAGAAGCAAGGCAGGAGGTGGTGTGCAGGGGCAGAATATGGTGGTTTCTTTGTTGATGGCTGGTTAGCCGGGCAGCTTCTTCGAGGACGTGCAGTGGTACAAGTAGGGAATTAAGTTGGTGCATGCCGTGGACGCAAACTACTGAGCAGTATGGTGACGTGCTGCGTGCTGTGTTACAGGGAATAGAGCAGCCGCCTGAAGCAGGAAGTGAGCAGTACATACACGGGACCGCAAGCCAGCTGGGAGTTTTGGTTAAGGTCGTGTTTGGCCATTGCATTTTAGTTACATAATCCATTTTCATGCATGTTAGATATCTTAATTTCAATTTCATTTGTTAGCTTAAGAAATTAGAGTTTTAAATTAATTTGTATGATTAGTTATAGTTCCTTTACTTGATTAGTTTAAAACTTAGATTTAATTATGTCATTAGTTAATTTTTATTTTAGTGTTAGGTGTTGCAATTAAAATTAAATTAGAGGACTATCATTTTATGCATTTTTTAAGTTTTCATTTTAAATTGAAAAATCCAAAAATATTTCTCATGCATTATTTATATTTTGTATTATTATTAGTAATTAGTTAGAGTTAGATTTAATTTAGGATTATTTTATAGGTAGTTAATTTCTTAGTTAGATTTAAGAATTTCTTTAGGTTAATAGAAGTTTTATTTTATTAAACTTTAGGTTAGTTTAATTTGCATTTATATTAATTAGTTTAATTACATGCATCTTTTATTTTAGGCTTGTTTAATTTTAGTTTAATTATTTTGTTTCTTATTTTCATATTTGAATTCTATTTGCATTAATTAATTTTAACTGTTTTAATTATCTTTTGTAGGTTATTTGCTTTTAATTGCTTGGAGCTCTGTAAGTAATTTTGAGCTCAGTTTTATTTTATTTAGTTTATAGTTTTTATTATTTTCAGTACTGTTAGCCTTGTAGATCACCCGTTAAAAATTCATAGTTTGCGAGGATATACTTAGGGTAAGATTAACCGGTAGTTAATTAGGCTAATCAACTTCTCAATGGGACGATAATCCGGGACTCAAATCGCATTATTACTTGTACGACCCGTGCACTTGCGGATAGAACGTCTAGGTCACTTAGAGTGGGCGTAGTTAGTTTGTATCACTGTCCTCAATCTCTCAACAATCAATTGGACATTCTCAGAGGCCTGTGTAACCAAATCTAGAGCAAAAAGCTTTCGGTCACCCACTTCTTCCCAACCAATAGGGGAACTACATCTACGGCCATATAAAGCCTCATACGGTGCCATCCTGATACTTGCATGATAACTGTTGTTGTAGGCGAACTCGGCTAGTGGCAAATGATCATCCCATAAGCCTCTAAAATCCAGCACACACACTCTCAACATATCCTCTAGGGTTTGTATAGTCCTCTCTGACTAACCATCTGTCTGAGGATGATAAGTGGTGCTCACTCTCAATTGGGTTTCCATGGCTTCCTGAAAATGTTCCCAAAAGTGGAAAGTGAAGCGGGAATCCCTATCCGAAACAATGCTCACTGGAATACCATGTAACCTCACTAACTCACGTACATACAGTTCTGCCAATGTACTCAGAGCATCGGTAGCTCTCATAGCTAGAAAATGGGCTGACTTTGTCAATCTATCAACTATCACCCATATCACATCGTGATTTCTCTGGGTCCTCGGTAAACCCATCACAAAATCCATGGTGATATGCTCCCCTTTCCATGTTGGTATAGGTAGAGGCTGTAATAACCCTGCAAGTTTCTGATGCTCTACCTTCACTTATTGACATACCAGACATTTTGCCACAAAATCCATAACATCCTTCTTCAGACTTGACCACCAGTACACCTTTCAGAGATTTTGATGCATCTTGTTACTCCCCGGATGTAGTGTGTATCTCGACGAATGAGCTTCCATCAATATCAATCTCCTGAGCTCTGGGTCCTCGAGAACACACAATCTGCCTCTAAACCTCAAGAGTCCATCTGAACTTATCTCAAAGTCAGTCACTGTACCCTTCTGCATCTGACCTCTCATGTCAATGCAATACGGATCAGTCTGCTGAACCACTCTGATCCTATCCAATAGATCCGGCTTTAATTATAGACTGGAAATCACACAATCCGTATCCATGTCCGAAAGGACAACTCCCAAACTGAGGCTAGCAAACTGCTCTAGTAACTCATGTTCCCTGACCATCATATACGATACCATCCTAAGGCTCTTCTTGCTCAATGCATCCGCTACAACATTAGCCTTACCTGGATGATAAAGTATCTCACAATCATAGTCCTTTAGAAGCTCTAGCCATCTTCTTTGTCTCATGTTCAACTCTTTCTGTGAGAACAAATACTTAAGGCTCTTGTGGTCGGTAAATATCTGAAATTTCTCTCCATACAAGTAGTGGTGCCATACCTTCAACGCAAACACTACTGCCGCTAATTCCAAATCGTGGGTCGGATAATTCTTCTCATGGTCCTTTAACTGTCTGGATCTATAAGCAACTACCCTCCCATCCTGCATTAACACATAGCCTAGTCCTTGATACGAAGCATCAGTATACACTAAAAATTCTCCTGAGCTGGTAGGGATAGTGAGAATCTGTCACGACCCAAAACTACCCAAAATCAGAGTAAATGTTTCGTTTTTCTTTCATACTTACTTGTCCTCTGATCGTGACCACACTCCACTAACAATTGGGTTGTGCATCAATGCCAGTCCCACAATTCATTCATCATATAACTTAATTCCTTCTTAAAGGAAAGGTAAACACATGAGTTTTTCATTAATTCAATCCCATTCATTTATAAGTGTTTACAGTAGCTATACATCCCCGAAAGTTACTTACAAACATGTTACTGTGCTATTCTTATTTAGATACAATATGTACAAGTGTATATACCTCAAAATGAAGGGTAGCAGCGGATATCAAGAATGCAGTACTTAGTCGTCGCAATGTCTACTGGAGGAAAATGAGTGTAGGAAAATGAAAGGGGTGAGCATATCAAGCTCAGTAAGGCAATCCTACGAACAAGTAGGTAACCATACTACCTACATGAACGTGGTGCCATGCATAAACCACCTTTTTTCTCCACACATTTCAAAACAGAGGCTATAATTCATGATGTCATGTAAAACAAGTTTGCATGAGGATTTCAAAGAGCATGGAAAATTCAACATGCAACTCTTTTAAATCATTTCATTCTCATTAAAATTTCACAACAAAGCCAGGACTTAGCCCATCCCTCGGGTGTTCCTGACTCATACAACACCATGAAATCAAATGCTTTTCACAACAATAGAAATATGCGATACAATTAATGTCATGTAAAACCAGTTTACATCACTCATGGGTTTAAATAGCATGGAAATAACATCATGCAAGTTTAGTTTAAAACCTAGTTTCATCTCATCAATAACACCTCTCAGTCAGGATCCAACCCCTCTCTCGGGTGATCCAGACTCACACAAAAAAAAATCCACAAAGCGTGTTTCTCAAAAACATCAACATGCGAGACTAGGCAATAGATATATATATATATATATCTCGGGCAAATAACTAGGACGATGGCCATATGTCCTTGTGATCCCACTGCTATACAGATCCTAATGTGCGGGGTCTCACCACGATCGGGGATCACCCCGGGAGGTGGGTTAGTCCATCCCGTCGACCCTGTCTGATCACTCGTATCCGAAGATGCCACTCGCATCTGAAGATGCCACGCATCCAAAGATGCCACATAATCAATCCCAGCATGGTACAGCATACTCCATGCTACTTGCACAGTACAACATACTATGTGGACCTATATCTCATATCCACAATCATGCCTGTCTCAAAACGCATGTGCAAGCATATTTAATCGGCGTGACACGCAGTCTACCCGACGCTCCAAGCACAGCTCATCACATGTCGCATAAAATCAGTACGAGCGATGCTCTAGCACTCTCATAAAATCAAGGAAAATCTCGTGCGAGCCAAGCTTCAGCACGCGTTTCATAAAATCTCATAAGATTAGTGCGAGCTAAGCTCCAGCACTCTGTCAAAATCATGTAAAACTAGTGTGAGCTAGGCTCCAGTACTCTGTCATAACAATTCAAGTGAAAATCTGGTGCGAGTTAGACTCCATCACCCTGTCACGAAAATCATATGAAAATCTGGTGCGAGTTAGACTCCAGCACCAATGCATGTAAAACTCTAGTGCAAGCTCTTACTCCAGCACTAATGCATGTATCACACAAATCAAAACTCATGTCTAGCACGTCACATTTTCATAAAATCACGTAGGCAGCTACATTTCTCAAATCAATTTTAGAGAAAATCGACATTGATTAAAGTTATGCAATATTGTGCATTTTATTTAAAAGTTAGCCAGCCTACCCATGCATGTGTCAGACCACCTCAAAAACAAGCAAGAACCTCTTGTTCTTACTCCTCCCAACTTTTCCTAATTTTGGAAATTTTTTCCTTCACAAGGGTATTTTGGTCATTTGTCCATCTGGGCACTATAAATTTTATCTGAAATCTAGACCCTTCAAACAATTTAAGAGACTGCAAATGAAGTTGAAATTGCGTAAAGCTACCTCTAGCAGTCTGTAAAATTCCCTTACCTCATTTTTCTGTACGGTCTGACTTTTCTCACTGATGTCTCGTCACGCAATCTGATTTGTTCCCAATCCAATCTCCGAAACTGCATATAAATATTCATCTTGTTTAATCCAAACATATTAATTCATATTTGACTTTAACTGGGCTTAATTTAAATCATTGGGCCCGTTTACCCCTATTCGGCTTGTTTGCACCTTAATGGGCCTTAATCGGCCTTAAGCCCATTTTTCACTTACTATTCCATTATCGAGGCCTATTGGGCTCATTAGACCCATCAGTATTTATTGGGCCTTGTTTTAAACTCTCGGATAGCTCGAGGACACAAAAAAAAAAAGAATAGCTGGAAGATTGAAAGGAAAAAGACAAAGGTAAAATATATCTATACACGTATGTATATTTAATGTACATGTAGATATATGAGTTATAGATACAAGCATGTTAGTGTAGAATTAATTAGACAAAAAAATGGGAATGATGAGGAGTAGACAAATATATATATTTGTGACATTGAATAATGGAAACAAATAATAATATGAATATATATATGTATATATATATATTGGTGTATATACATATGGGTGTATATAAGATAAATGTGTATGTTAGTACATGTACATACAAAGAATATATACATGTGATAAGGAAAAATGGAAAACAAATAAATATATATATATATATGAGTGTGTATATATATATGTGTGCATATACATGTAGATGTATAAAATAAAGGTATATGTTAATATTTGTATGTACGAAATATATAAATAGTAAAGAAAATATATAAACGTGCGTGTTGGCCTAGGTATGTACAATAATACGTACACACGTAGTAGTAACGAATAGGCTACGATTTTAACGCAATTCGGATGATTCGCATGAATAGGATGATAAGTAAATGATTTCGGTGTAGGTGAATCGTAGAAAGAATTAAAGGAGGTACTAGGAGCCGTCACCACTCGAATTCGAGATTTTTGATAGATCGAGGGAAGGGGTACTATTTAACTTAGTTCTGATAATGCATTCTTGTTTCACCGATAAATGATTTTATGAAAGAGCATATGATTTGAAATGATTTATCAATGCTTTCATACTTGTGAAACTGTTTACGAAGCATGTTTTAATTTGTCGAAATATTCCCCGAGTATCTTCCATGTTGTGAAATGAATTTCCTAAGGTATGAAGCGTATGGATGTCTTACATTTATTTATGTTTTAATATCCATATCGCTAAAGAAACTTTTGATAATTTTAAAAGTATTTAAGAAAAGAAATTTGTTTTCGAAAGGGGATTATGGGGGCCACCTCTTGAGTCCTACGAGAACAAAGTGCCACACAGTCTTTCTATTTTATGAAAGAGTTTTCAAATTACAAGGAATTCGATTTTATTACTCGATATGAGTTTATGGATTATAAAACCCAAGAAAGATTTTGAAAACTCTGTTTTGAGACTATAGGCTTCATGCATGATTACTTCTTGTGGTGTTCCGACTCCACCACTTGGGTGCCGGTACGTAGGGCCCCTTTAGCACTTGACTCAACCTGTGTGAAAGATGTCGTGCTACTGGTGGTTTATGATGATGTTTTGGTAGTATCTCGTGCCCGCGCAGCACGCATGAATGTTCCCCGCACAGTGAGTGCCACAGGTGCCCGTGCCCTAGCTATGTGCTAGTATATGATAAGAAATAAGAAGATACTACCCATGTTTATAATTATGATTGTTGTACAACCCTGATCCAGTCTACAGCCCCCCTTACCATGGCCATAGGTATGATGACTCTCTACGGAGAATGACACGTATCGCATGACTTAGTTATAGCCTAGTCTCCTCGATTTGATTATGAATATCGACTATGATGAATGAATATGTGTTTTCATGATATATACGATTATTGGTTACGACCGATATGTTCATGAAATGTTTATGAAATGATTATGAAATGATTATGAAATGTTTATGAAATGATTATGAAATGATTATGAAATATTCATGAAATGTTTATGAAATGATTATGAAATGTTCATGAAATGTTCATGAAATGATTATAAAATGTTTATGAAATATTTACGAAAGGTTTATGAAATGTTTTATGAAACGTTTATGAACCCGATGGTTTTAAGAACTCATTCATGAACAATGAAAAGTTATAAAATGGTTAAGCATGTTATTTGTTTTAAAGACACGCATGCTTTATGACTTTTTTCGATGATTATGCATGAAATGGCAATTTATGTATTTCATTAAAGTTTGGTTCTATGAACGATTTCACATGCTTTTATATATCAGAACTGCTTTAAGAGTATTATCTTACTGGACTTTTTCCCAAAAGCTCACCCCTCTACCTTTCAGACCATTTGCAGTGATCCGTGGGCACTACCTGCCGCGTACACGACGTAGGCTGTGGGAAAGAGCAACCCTAGGCTACTTTTTGTACACGCAAAGGTATACAATTACATTCCTATACCAGACATATTTGTATGCACAGATATATATTGGGAATATTTTGTTGGGATGTAATTTGTAAGGAAACGATGAAAAGAATACGATTCTTGAGATTAGGTTTTAAGATGATTGGTATTAAATCGATATGGATGTATTGAGTTGTAAATGTGGATTTGGAAAGTATGCTTGGTAGTTGTGGATATCTAAGATTGTTGGAAAGCATGCTTGGTAGTTGTGGATATCTAGGGTTGTCAAAAAAACTGAATTGCAGGTGGGTAGGCTTATATATAAGCCGTTATGTTGTCGAAATTTCTATCGACCATATAGGTTAATGTGAGACCCCGTATATGTATAAGGGTATATATGTACATAGAAGTGTAAATAGAGTTGTACTATGAATTCATGAGTGAAGTATATGTGATGTAAGTCCATAAGTAATGTACACACTTGTAATGAGAGTGGTAATCGTGCATAAAAGTTTCATTATGTATGAATGTGTAGAAATGGACTTAAACATGTGGAGAATGTGTGTAGAATGGATTATGAATAGTTTGGTAAAATGGAAGTAGAATTGCATAAGATGTGCACTTCCATTTTTGTTTATATTAAGTACCATTGGTCATACAAATATTCTACACAAGTTTTAATGTGTATGAAGTGAGGATGGATGCCATTTTCAAGTCTCAAAAATGAATGAATGAGGAAATGATCATGGTAGCAAATTAAGGATGTTTGGTAAGTGTTGTTGCAGAGGAACTGCAGGAAATCTGGAAATTTTGAAGGGCAGATCGATCTCATGGGATGAGAGATCGATCTGGAAGAGCCATAATGCTCTTATTTGGGCAAAAGAATAGAGCAGATCGATCTCCAATGGAGCCAGATCGATCTCCTTAGCTCTCTGTTTGGGAGCAGATCGATCTCATGCTTCGACAGATCGATCTCATGCCTTGACAGATCGATCTCATGCTTCGACAGATCGATCTCAGGCTTAAAAATGCCGTGAAAAAGAGGGATTTTAAGGGACCAGATCGATCTCCTCTTGGACCAGATCGATCTCCTCAAGCTAATTCTATATAAGGAGTGCTGAAAATCAGAAAATTTCGGGAAAAACACTAACCTTCCACTTTCAACCTAAAAACCTAACATTCTCTCTCAAAAATCAGCCATTTTCAGTGAGGTTTGAAGAGAGACCATTAGAGACAAAGTTGTTCCTATCAAAGAGAAGGACAACATAGTTGGAAAGCATTTTCCCATTGTTGGTATTGAAGGAGTTAAGGGCATTGCCATTGGAGCAAGAAGAGAAATCAAATTTGGTAAGATTCTAACACTCCAACTATGGTACATTGTTTAATTAATTGATTTTGGAGTTGTTTGGCATGAGTATGGATGGTTAGAAACTATCTAAATACATTGGAATGATTATGACCTAGAAATGGTCTAGAGTGAGAAAGTGGAATGTATGGAGATTTATGATGAATGAGATATGTAAAAGTTATTTATAGTGTTGTGGTATGATTTTAAGATGTAGTTAGTGGATAAATTGTGAGATTTACCTAAAAGAGGTAAAATGTGGATTAAGGCATTTGTAAAATGCATAAGTGAATAATATTGACTAGTGAGGTCAATTATGGGTTAAATACATTAACGCAATCGATTTAATGAATGAATCGCAGCTTCCGAGGATACGTCGAGGCGAGTTGAGCTAAGAGCGTGAGAAGCTAAAAGGAAGGGAGTCACACCAAGTAAATCGAGGTAAGGGAATTGTGTGGACTCTTAGAGATATCTCTGCGCAATTTGGGCGCTTAAACGTTTTGCTAGAATGCATGAGATTAGGAATTGTTGTTGGGTGATTGAAGGGTAAAAGTTGGGAGTTTGAGAAATGTGCATGAAAACAAAAGCATATTGCTTTGAAAATCATGTTTTATTGCTTTTTAGCAAATAATTGGTAGGTTGGCTAACATTGAAATGATTTGCAAAAGAAATGAGTGTGTTTTGGTTTTGTTAACCACATTTTGCAAGTTTTGAGCCACCTACATGATTTCGTGAGTATGAAAGAGTGCAAGAGGCACTAGTTTTCACATGGATTTCATAATTGTTTTGGCATTGTGCTCGAGTTTGTCTCGCACTGGATGCCCACCTTGTATGTTGCCGTGTTTGGAGCTTCGAGTAGACTGGGTGTCACATCGATTAAATAGGCTCACACGTGCATTGTGTTGACATGATTAATTTGCCGTGTTAGGAGCTTCGGATAGACAAGAGGTCCCCCCGATTAAATAGGCTCACACGTGCGTTTGAGATGTGGCATGATATGATGTGTTGATTGGGTCCACAGAGTACGTCGTACCGTGCATGTAGCATAGAGTACATTGTACCGTGTTGAGTTATGATGTGTCGTCTTCGGACGAGATCTGCTATGGACCGGCGGGTAGGATTTGACCCACCTCCCGTGTGGAAGCAGATAGTGGTGATATCCCGCACACCTGATCCGTGTAGCCGGTATCACAGGTTATGTACATAGGCCTTGAGGTTATTACCTATTGTTGAACTGCCTATCTCACATGTCTACTGCTATTTGAGATTAAATCCATGTTTGAAATGATTGTGGGTCAGGAAAGCCCGAGGGATGGGCCGAGACCTGACCAGTGATGAATTGATTTGTTAATGGTTTTTTTTAAGTGCACGGATGCATGATGTTTAATGCCATGCTCTATTGTGAAAATGCATGATGGGTAATGCCATGCTTTTATTGTGAATTATGCATGATGATTTATACCATGCTTTGAGTTGACATGTGCACCTGATTTCTATAGCACGAATGCTTTACATACCATTAACACAATCATACACTCATGTTTTGAGATAAACAATGAATTAAATGCTTTTGAGCATGGCATCACGATCACGTAGATAGTACAATATCTACCTGTTCGCATGATTGCCTTACTGAGCGTGTGGTTTGCTCACCCCCCTTATTTTCCCCTCTCTACAGAGATTTGAGTATAGATTGGACGTGACTGGAGGCGTTCCCTTTTTGGTAATTTCGCTGCATCCCATCGCTAAAGGTATACACACCTTGATTATTTTGTATCTAAACTAGACATAGCACAGTAGCATTTTGTATGTAACCACTGGGGATGTAAAACAATGTAAACACATGTAACAACTCTGATATATATACATTTATACAAGTGTTTACTCATAAATAATGTTTCAAATTGAATTGGTATGGTGGAGTGAGTTAGACGTCGACACACAGCCCAACTGTTAAGCGTGTGGTTGTTCACGATCGAGGAAGGATGATTAAGGATTGATGCATGAATATACGAAAAATTTGTACGTATTTTGGTAAGTTGAGGGTCATGACAGAAGTTGGTATCAGAGCTCGAGTTGGTCTGACGTGTGTCGTGTCTAAAATACTTAATAAGTGAATAATTACATCCCCAAATTACTGTGCTTGTTTAGATACAAATAGTGTAAGTCGATGGGTTGACTGAGTAATTGGTTGTGAATGTAGGGAACTGAGTAAGTATGCCTAATACCAGTCGCGGTAGAGAGATGAGAGCACAGGCTCGAGGCCGTAGAGGTAGGCCTGGGGGTCGTGTTGAGCCAGAAACACACGAGGCTCAGGAGAATGTTGAGGTGGAGGCTGATGTTGAGCACGCTCCACAGGGTCCAGAGGAGAGGCCCGAGAGTACTGAGGCTCGCTTCGCGAGGATTGAGAGGAGCATTGAGATGATTGTGGAGTTGGTCACCCAATCTTTATCTGGAGTTGGCGGTAGACAGAGTCCCGCTACACAGGGTGATGCCGAGCAGGCGGCAGCTCCTGAGGCACGGGCAAGGGAAGCCCAGAGGCCACAGACGACAGATACCCCACCCCCACAGGATGTGCCTACACCTGTTGCTATGCCAGGCAGTAGAGGTTGGGGATATGGATGTGATTTGGATAGACTGCGGCAGTTCCAAAAGTTTGGACTGCCGTCTTTCAGTGGAGTAAAGGACCCAGTAGCGGCTGAGGATTGGATCAATGAGATCGAGAAATTATATGGGTTCTTTGAGTGCACTACTACCGAGATGGTAGTATTTGCCGCTTTTATGCTGAAGGGATCAGCAGAACATTGGTGGAAATCCACCAGGCCTATTTTGAGAGCCCGACACACTGAGATCAGCTGGGATGTGTTTCTAGAGGCCTTCCGGAGACAGTATGTCCCGGATACCGCACAGCGGAAGCTAAAGATTGCATTTTTGGGACTGACCCAAGGGAGCAGGACTGTGGATGAGTATGAGACTGCTTTTATATCCCTGGGCAGATATGATCCCAACACGATGGGTAATGAGGTCAAGAAGATCTAGAAGTTTGTGGATGGATTGAGATCGACCATCAGGTCTAGACTGGTTCCCCTAGATATACCGACCTATGAGGAGGCAGTGCGTAGGGCGCAACTATGTGAACAAGATGTTGATAGGATTGCCTCAGAGTTTGGAAAGGTTGGTAAGATGAGGGACAGAGATAAGAAGAGACCTATGATGGATAGAGGCTTCAGCTATAAAGGAAGCAAGAGATTCTCTGGAAAGAGGCCGAGAATTGATGAGATCCGGGAGAGGACAGTTGATACTCCCATGTATCCGGCCATTGCTCCAGCTAAGGGAATCGTGATTGGAGGACCACGGCCTACTACAGAACAGTGTGGCAAGTGTGGTAGGTACCATGGTACTCGACCATGTTATGGACCTCAGGTTGTATGCTTCAGATGTGGGAAGCCAGGGCACATAATCAGAGATTGCCCAGAGATGATAGAGAGAGCCCCACAGAAGGGCAAGGAGCCAGAGAGAGCTCCAGTTGGTACAGCTGCTCCGAGGAGGAGGGCTACACTGAGGAAAAGGGGAAGCAAGCAGTGGGTGTAAGCAGAGGACGAGTGCACGCACTGGATCAGGATACTATAGATTAGTCATCAGATGTGGTAAGAGGTACCATCCAAATCTTTGATTTAGAAGCTTATGTACTGTTTGATCCTGGTGCCACGCATTCCTTTATTTCGCCATCCTTTGCATGTAAATTGTTGAAGCATGTGAAACCCACGCTGCTTGATAAGATGTTATTGATATCTACCCCTATGAATGATAGTCAGTTAACTGAGCATATATATAGGGATTGTAAAATGAAGATAGGAGGTAAAGAGTTGGCAGCCGATTTAATTTTATTAAACATGAGTGATTATGATGTGATCCTAGGAATGGATTGGTTGGCTGCCAATCATGTTGTTATGGATTGTTATGCAAAAACTTTGATGTTTCCAAAGATAGACAAATCTTGTAGTTAATTTTGTGAAATGAAATTAAAGAACATGATTTTTATAAGTGTGATGAGTAAAATCTTGATACATGATGTATGAAAGATAAATTTGATTTCATTTATGTATGTGATGTGATGATTTATGATACTAATGGTGGAAAGAATAATGTGAAGGATTCATCGCTTTTGTGATTGAGACGGATAAGGCACGTCCGGAATTGGAAGACATACCAGTGGTTAGGGAATTTCCAGATGTCTTTCCGGATGAGTTACCAGGATTACCTCTAGATAGAGAGATGGAGTTTGGTATAGATTTGGCACCTGGTACAGAGCCGATGTCCAAGCCACCATACAGAATGGCTCAAGTTGAGTTAGAGGAGTTAAGGAAACAATTACAAGAGTTGCTGGAGAAGGGGTTCATCAGGCCGAGCGTCTCACCTTGGGGAGCACCGGTTCTGTTTGTAAGGAAGAAGGATGGAAGCCTCCGACTGTGTATAGACTACCGGTTATTGAATAAGGCCACCATCAAGAATAAGTATCCCCTCCCACGTATCGATGATTTGTTGGATCAGCTTAAGGGAGCGCAGGTCTTTTCCAAGATAGATCTGAGATCAGGGTACCATCAGTTGAAGATACGAGATGGAGATGCACCCAAGACAGCTTTTCGTACCCGGTATGGACATTATGAGTTTATGGTTATGCCATTCGGGTTGACGAATGCTCCCGCAGCTTTTATGTCTTTGATGAATGAGGTATTCCACCAGTACTTGGATCGATTTGTTATTGTGTTTATTGATGATATACTGGTGTATTCAAGGTCTAGAGAGGAGCATGAAAGGCATTTAAAGATAGTGCTACAAACCCTCCAAGAGAAGAAGTTGTACGCTAAACTCAGTAAGTGCGCCTTTTGATTGGAACAGATCTCTTTTCTGGGTCACATAGTATCAAAGGATGGAGTATCAGTGGATCCTTCTAAGATTGAGGCCGTAGTTCAGTGGCAGAGACCCCAGACAGTGACAGAGATCAGAAGTTTCCTGGGTTTAGCTGGGTATTACCGAAGGTTTGTAGAGGGATTTTCGAGGTTAGCTGCTCCTTTGACATGTCTCACGAGGAAAAATGTAGAGTTTGTGTGGGACAAAAAGTGTGAAGACAGTTTTGAGGAGTTGAAAAGGAGATTAACTACAGCTCCAATACTCACCATTCCTACCAGCTCAGGAGGTTTCTCGGTGTATGCAGATGCTTCACACCTAGGACTGGGCTGTGTATTGATGCAGGATGGGAAGGTAGTAGCCTATGGATCAAGACAGTTAAAGGATCATGAGAGGAACTACCCGACCCATGACTTGGAGTTGGCAGCGGTGGTGTTTGCGCTGAAGATATGGCGCCACTACCTCTATGGTGAGAGATTCCAGATTTATACAGATCATAAGAGCCTTAAGTACCTGTTCTCACAGAAAGAGTTGAACATGAGACAGAGGAGATGGCTCGAGTTGTTAAAGGATTATGATTGTGAAATCCTATACCACCCGGGTAAAGCAAATGTGGTTGCTGATGCATTGAGTAGGAAGCATCTCGGGATGGTATCATTCATGATGATCAGGGAACACGAGCTGTTGGAACAGTTCATGAACCTCAGTTTGGATATGACCCTGCCTGACGCTGATAGTGGATTTATGATAGCTAGCCTGCAGTTGGAATCGGATCTAGTAGATCGAATCCGACAGGCTCAGCGAGTTGATCAGCAGTGTAGTGATATTATCGGGCAGATACAGAGGGGTATAGAGACGAAATTTGGGTTGAGTTCGGATGGATTGCTGAGGTTCAGAGGTAGGATATGTGTTCCTGATGACGCAAAGATCAGAAGGTTGATCCTGACAGAGGCTCACTCATCGAAGTATACGATACATCCAGGGGGTACCAAAATGTATCAAAACCTTCGAAAGGTTTATTGGTGGTCGGGAATGAAAAAGCACATTGCTGAATATGTTGCTAAGTGTCTCGTTTGTCAGCAGGTAAAGGTAGAGCATCAGAAGCCTGCAGGGTTATTGCAGCCTCTACCGATACCGACATGGAAGTGGGAGCATGTCACCATGGATTTTGTGATGGGATTACCGAGGACCCGGAGAGGTCATGATGCCATATGGGTGATTGTGGATCGGTTGACGAAATCAGCCCATTTTCTAGCTATGAGAGCTACCGATACTCTGAGCCAGTTAGCGAACCTTTATGTGCGCGAGATAGTGAGGCAACATGGAATTCCAGTGAGCGTTGTTTCTGATAGGGATGCCCGCTTCACTTCCCACTTTTGGGAACATTTTCAGGAAGCGATAGGGACCCAGTTGAATTTTAGCACCGCGTTTCATCCTCAGACAGATGGTCAGTCAGAGAGGACTATACAGACCCTGGAAGACATGTTGAGAGCGTGTGCATTGGATTTTGGAGGCTCCTAGGATGACCATTTGCCACTCGCAGAGTTCGCGTATAATAACAGTTTTCATGCGAGTATCGGGATGGCACCATATGAGGCATTGTATGGGCGTAGATGTCGTTCCCCTATTGGATGGGAAGAGGTTGGTGACAGACAGATCTTTGCTCCCGACTTGGTTAGACAAGCCTCTGAGGATGTCCAATTGATATGTGAGAGGTTACGGACAGCTCAGAGCAGGCAAAAGAGTTATGCTGACAAGAGACGGAGACCACAAGAGTTTGAGGTGGGTGAGTCAATGTTTTTGAAAGTTTCCCCTTCGAAGGGAATTATGAGATTTGGGAAGAAGGGAAAGTTGAGCCCTCGATATATAGGGCCATTTGAGATACTTGATAAGGTGGGAGACAAGGCGTATAGGTTGGCATTGCCACCAGAGTTGGCAAGTGTGCATAACGTCTTCCACATATCCATGTTGAGGAAGTATCACCCGGACCCGGCACATGTGATAAGATATGAGCCTTTGGAGCTCAATGAGGGTATGACCTATGTTGAGAAGCCAGTTCGGGTATTGGACAGAAAAGAGAAAGTGCTGAGGACAAAGACAATTCCCTTGGTGAAGATACTATGGCAACATCACACTGTGGAAGAAGCCACATGGGAATTGGAGAGTTTGATGCGGGAGAGGTATCCCGAGTTGTTCACAGAATAATTGGTTCCAATTTGGAGGACCAAATTTTCTAAGTGGGGGACAATGTGAGACCCCGTATATGTATAAGGGTATATATGTACATAGAAGTGTAAATAGAGTTATACTATGAATTCATGAGTGAAGTATATGTGATGTAAGTCCATAAGTAATGTACACACTTGCAATGAGAGTGGTAATCGTACATACAAGTTTCATTATGTATGAATGTGTAGAAATGGACTTAAACATGTGGAGAATGTGTGTAGAATGGATTATGAATAGTTTGGTAAAATGGAAGTAGAATTGCATAAGATGTGCACTTCCATTTTTGTTTATATTAAGTACCATTGGTCATACAAAGATTCTACACAAGTTTTAATGTGTATGAAGTGAGGATGGATGCCATTTTCAAGTCTCAAAAATGAATGAATGAGGAAATGATCATGGTAGCAAATTAAGGATGTTTGGTAAGTGTTGTTGCAGAGGAACTGCAGGAAATCTGGAAATTTTGAAGGGCAGATCGATCTCATGGGATGAGAGATCGATCTGGAAGAGCCAGAATGCTCTTATTTGGGCAAAAGAATAGAGCAGATCGATCTCCAATGGAGCCAGATCGATCTCCTTAGCTCTCTGTTTGGGAGCAGATCGATCTCATGCTTCGACAGATCGATCTCATGCCTTGACAGATCGATCTCATGCTTCGACAGATCGATCTCAGGCTTAAAAATGCCGTGAAAAAGAGGGATTTTAAGGGACCAGATCGATCTCCTCTTGGACCAGATCGATCTCCTCAAGCTAATTCTATATAAGGAGTGCTGAAAATCAGAAAATTTCGGGAAAAACACTAACCTTCCACTTTCAACCTAAAAACCTAACATTCTCTCTCAAAAATCAGCCATTTTCAGTGAGGTTTGAAGAGAGACCATTAGAGACAAAGTTGTTCCTATCAAAGAGAAGGACAACATAGTTGGAAAGCATTTTCCCATTGTTGGTATTGAAGGAGTTAAGGGCATTGCCATTGGAGCAAGAAGAGAAATCAAATTTGGTAAGATTCTAACACTCCAACTATGGTACATTGTTTAATTAATTGATTTTGGAGTTGTTTGGCATGAGTATGGATGGTTAGAAACTATCTAAATACATTGGAATGATTATGACCTAGAAATGGTCTAGAGTGAGAAAGTGGAATGTATGGAGAGTTATGATGAATGAGATATGTAAAAGTTATTTATAGTGTTGTGGTATGATTTTAAGATGTAGTTAGTGGATAAATTGTGAGATTTACCTAAAAGAGGTAAAATGTGGATTAAGGCATTTGTAAAATGCATAAGTGAATAATATTGACTAGTGAGGTCAATTATGGGTTAAATACATTAACGCAATCGATTTAATGAATGAATCGCAGCTTCCGAGGATACGTCGAGGCGAGTTGAGCCAAGAGCGTGAGAAGCTAAAAGGAAGGGAGTCACACCAAGTAAATCGAGGTAAGGGAATTGTGTGGACTCTTAGAGATATCTCTGCGCAATTTGGGCGCTTAAACGTTTTGCTAGAATGCATGAGATTAGGAATTGTTGTTGGGTGATTGAAGGGTAAAAGTTGGGAGTTTGAGAAATGTGCATGAAAACAAAAGCATATTGCTTTGAAAATCATGTTTTATTGCTTTTTAGCAAATAATTGGTAGGTTGGCTAACATTGAAATGATTTGCAAAAGAAATGAGTGTGTTTTGGTTTTGTTAACCACATTTTGCAAGTTTTGAGCCACCTACATGATTTCGTGAGTATGAAAGAGTGCAAGAGGCACTAGTTTTCACATGGATTTCATAATTGTTTTGGCATTGTGCTCGAGTTTGTCTCGCACTGGATGCCCACCTTGTATGTTGCCGTGTTTGGAGCTTCGAGTAGACTGGGTGTCACATCGATTAAATAGGCTCACACGTGCATTGTGTTGACATGATTAATTTGCCGTGTTAGGAGCTTCGGATAGACAAGAGGTCCCCCCGATTAAATAGGCTCACACGTGCGTTTGAGATGTGGCGTGATATGATGTGTTGATTGGGTCCACAGAGTACGTCGTACCGTGCATGTAGCATGGAGTACATTGTACCGTGTTGAGTTATGATGTGTCGTCTTCGGACGAGATCTGCTATGGACCGGCGAGTAGGATTTGACCCACCTCCCGTGTGGAAGCAGATAGTGGTGATATCCCGCACACCTGATCCGTGTAGCCGGTATCACAGGTTATGTACATAGGCCTTGAGGTTATTACCTATTGTTGAACTGCCTATCTCACATGTCTACTGCTATTTGAGATTAAATCCATGTTTGAAATGATTGTGGGTCAGGAAAGCCCGAGGGATGGGCCGAGACCTGACCAGTGATGAATTGATTTGTTAATGGTTTTTTTTAAGTGCACGGATGCATGATGTTTAATGCCATGCTCTATTGTGAAAATGCATGATGGGTAATGCCATGCTTTTATTGTGAATTATGCATGATGATTTATACCATGCTTTGAGTTGACATGTGCACCTGATTTCTATAGCACGAATGCTTTACATACCATTAACACAATCATACACTCATGTTTTGAGATAAACAATGAATTAAATGCTTTTGAGCATGGCATCACGATCACGTAGATAGTACAATATCTACCTGTTCGCATGATTGCCTTACTGAGCGTGTGGTTTGCTCACCCCCCTTATTTTCCCCTCTCTACAGAGATTTGAGTATAGATTGGACGTGACTGGAGGCGTTCCCTTTTTGGTAATTTCGCTGCATCCCATCGCTAAAGGTATACACACCTTGATTATTTTGTATCTAAACTAGACATAGCACAGTAGCATTTTGTATGTAACCACTGGGGATGTAAAACAATGTAAACACATGTAACAACTCTGATATATATACATTTATACAAGTGTTTACTCATAAATAATGTTTCAAATTGAATTGGTATGGTGGAGTGAGTTAGACGTCGACACACAGCCCAACTGTTAAGCGTGTGGTTGTTCACGATCGAGGAAGGATGATTAAGGATTGATGCATGAATATGCGAAAACTTTGTACGTATTTTGGTAAGTTGAGGGTCGTGACAGTTAAAGTATGGAAATTAAACATAAATACAGATAAAGAATTAGGAAAAGTGTTTTGGCACTGCATAGGAATACAACCTAAGTGAATAAAGGAATAAGTGGGTAAATTAAATTCAAAAAAACAATTTCTCGAATTTTAAGGGTCAAGGGTCGTTACAGTTTAAGTTGTAACGACTGTGTGGCACTTTGCTCCCGCAAGATTCAAGAGGTGGCCCCCACAGTCTTACTCATACGTACTGTCCGCTTTGGAAGCCCCACAGGCCCCTCACAGCTTTATCGAGGTAAATACCCCAATTCATGTCCTCAGAGGTTCGAACCCAAGACCTTAAAGTCTTTGTTCTTACACGAATTGGGGTATTTACCTTGATAAAGCCGTGAGGGGCCTGTGGAGCTTCCAAAGCGAACAATACGTATGAGTAAGACTATGGGGTCTCTTGAATCCTGCGGGAGCAAAGTGCCACACAATCGTTACAAAAATGGAACAATTGGTATTATTTGTGTAAGAACAAAGACTTTAAGGTCTTAGGTTAGAACCTCTGAGGACGCGAATTGGGGTATTTACCTCGATAAAGCCGTGAGGGTCCTGTGGGGCTTCCAAAGCGGATAGTACGTATGAGTCAGACTGTAGGGGCCACCTCTTGAATCCTGCGGGAGCAAAGTACCACACAGTCGTTACAAGCTGCCTGTCCAGTAGTAGTAGGTTGCACGGCTGGACCTCGTCTATCGTCAGCACCTAATGCTTGTGTGACTATCTCAATGAGGCTCTCAATACTCTGCTCTATCCTAGTGAAGCGTGCCTCAGTATCCCTTGGTCTCTTAGTAAGGTCTCGTGGAGCCTGGTCAATTTGTGGTTCTGCACGACTCTCAGGCCTACCCCTACGGCCTCTAGCATGTGCAGTCGCCCCTCTACCTCGGCATGTAATAAGCATAATGTCTAACTTCTTGTATTCATAACCATTTATTAGTCTCATTCCATCTCGGTATACACAGTTGTCTAAACAAAAACACAGTAATATGGGGATGTAATTTTTCTACTTATTATTATTGATTCACATCAGGTCAACTCAGCTCTAATACCAATCTCTGTCACGACCTTTTTTCATCCATTTTATCTCAAAGTCACCATAAATTTTTCGCTTTATTCGTTAACTTACCCAGTCGTGTACAACCCTCACAAGTAACAGTTGGGCTATGAGTCAGTAATAATCATCATTTACCATCCATTTTCCAATTAATCAAAAACAATGTCATACATTTGAAAGTTAAGTCACATACTTATACATTACATGTTTTCTAACATTTACATCCCCCATATTACAATTCAAAATAATTATTGTGCTTTTACATGTTTAGACACAAAAAGAATCCATGTGTGTATACCTCTCGGCGATGGAGAGCAGCAGATATCCCAATACAACGCCTCAGTCCTTCATTAGGCTACTATTATGTGCTCTGTAGAGGGGAAAAGTGAATGGAATGAGCTACCACACGCTCAGTAAGGCAATAATGCAAGCATGGTAGATAACAACACTATCTACATACTTAAAATGTCATGCATAAAATCATTAATATCCAGAGCATAAGGGAATATTAAAACTATGCCACATGTATATACATATATCATGTATTGAAAAACATGAAAATAGGCATGTAAACATGGAAAAGATCATCATGTAAAACTTCTCATGCTCGTAGAAATAAAGCTCATCATAAAACCATTCCTTAGAATTTAACACCAAATCAAAACTCAGTAACATTCATTAAATCCTTCTCAAATCATAGATTTCATGTTCATCATAACATTATCTCTCAAAACATCCCATAGGGTTCAACCTCTCCCTCAGGTCTACCCTGGACAACACAAATCATGTTCAGTATACAAAATCATGTGATATCATGTGAGACAGGTGGTCACTATATCTCAAGGACTATGTTGGCCAACTATGTCATAATCATCCCAGATCACATGGATCTCAGTGTGCGGAGCATCATGCTGGAACAAAGGTGGGTTAGTCCTATGTCAGACTTTTAAATCAACATCTCAACCAGGCGGTACAGCATACTCTATGTGATCTACACGGTACAACGTACTCCGCGGACCCATATCATGGTTGGGGGTGCTAGTCGTAGGTCTTATCTACCCCATGCCATGCATAACCTACTTAGTCTCAAGTGCACATGTGAGCATCTTACCTTTGTGACTAACAATCTACACGAGGCATCCAGCACGGCTCGTGCAAGCATCTCATCCGTGTGACACACAGTCTACACGAGGCATCCAGCACGACTCATTTCATATCACAGTGTGAAAATCAGTGCGAGCTAAGCTCTAGCACGATTCATGCATCATCAATAAATCTCCTCATACGAGCAACGCTCTAGCATGGCTTTATGCATAAAATCATGAAGAAATCCACGTACGAGTATCGCTCCAGTACAGTTATATGCATAAGAAAGTCGATCAAAATTCGCGTACGAGTAGAAGCTCCAGTACGGTTTATGAAACATCATAATTCAAATCAAGGTGTGAGTTAAGCTCCAGCACTATTTAACTTATGTAAACTCGGTAGGCGGCTCTATTTCAACATAACACATCACAATCAAGTCAGCACCCAACTCGTACTTTTTCATGAAATCGTGAGAATCAAGTAGCCAGCCTATCCATCAATTTGCTTAAAACAAAGCAATGTGTTTTCATAAAAATGTCAAAACATGATATTTATGCTATTATTAGCCTTACTATCCCTTTTTGTAAGATTCACTTCAAAAACCAAATCATCCATGTTTGTAGCCATTCACACAAACCATTTATTCTTTTCTAGTTAACCAAGCATTTACAACGCCCTATATACACCCACAAAATACTTGCAGCTATCTCTATATACTCACAAAATTCCCTTACCTGGAATCGCGTCGAATGATTCCACTTCCTTAGAGCTTCTCAATTGTGCAGTTCGATTCGCCTCCAACGAAATCTTCAGGACTGCATGAAATTACATATCACATTAATTTAATTCAATGAAATCAAATTCTTGTATTTACTATAGTCGATTCGATTTATAGTTTCCATTAACACTTCTAAGGCCTCACTTCCTCTTAAGTCCATTTTTTATTGCTTCATTAATTTCTCGAGAGTCTATTGAACTCTTTTAGGCCTATTGATCCGTACTAAATCGATATTAAGCTCATAGTGCCTTTAGTTAATCATTTACTTCACTATGGTAATTTATCAAACACCTCATATACTTGTTTTCTTAACTTGACTAATCTCACAATGTACCTTCATTCTATCATCCTAAAGTCATACGTATCACCTCACTAACACTTTAGTTCAAGTCATTCATCATCAACTCAACCATATCACATTTTTTAACACTAGACTCATTTTAGGTCATACTTGTTCCATTACATTCTAGGTAGTTTCAATCATCAATACATACACCAATCTACTCACAACAATAACTAGATGAATGTACTTTGAGTTGGTGTATTAGAAACTCACCTAGCTTGATTTTCTTCTTAGTCCAAATAAGAACACTCCTTTGTTCCTTCAATCCAACCAATGGAGTATTGATTCCAAGCTATGTTGAAATCAAATTCTTGCATTTACTATAGTTGATTCGATTTATAGTTTCCATTAACACTTATAAGGCCTCACTTCCTCTTAAGTCCATTTTTTATTGCTTCATTAATTTCTCGAGAGTCTATTGAACTCTTTTAGGCCTATTAATTCGTACTAAATCAATATTAAGCTCATAGTGCCTTTAGTTAATCATTTACTTCACTATGGCAATTTATCAAACACCTCATATACTTGTTTTCTTAACTTGACTAATCTCACAATGTAGCTTCATTCTATCATCCTAAAGTCATACGTATCACCTCACTAACACTTTCGTTCAAGTCATTCATCATCAACTCAACCATATCACATTTTCTAACACTAGACTCATTTTAGGTCATACTTGTTCCATTACATTCTAGGTAGTTTCAATCATCAATACATACACCAATCTACTCACAACAATAACTAGATGAATGTACTTTGAGTTAGTGTATTAGAAACTCACCTAGCTTGATTTTCTTCTTAGTCTAAATAAGAACACTCATTTGCTCCTTCAATCCAACCAATGGAGTATTGATTCCAAGCTATGTTGTTCTTCTCTTTATAATGAACAACTTTGCTCTAACAACCTTTTCTCAAATCTTTATAGAAATAGGATGGTTTTAGAGAGAGAAAGCTAGGTTTAAGGTTGAAAATAGAAGAAATGGTTTTGTTCCCGTGAAATGCAGATCCACCTGCCCTGTTTTTATAGGAAACGCCTTAGAAGATCGATCTGCATAGGGTGGAGATTGATCTAACCTTGTTTGAATCCTTCAATTTGTCGACATTTTGCAGGCAGGGAATCGATCTGTTGAATGTATGAGATCGATCTGCCATGTTGCATAAGACCGATCTGTTCAGTGGAATAGGATCGATTTGTTTCAGGCAGAGCGTTTAGGAAATCGATTTGGCCATTAAGAGGAGATCGATCTGGTCCAACCCGAGACCAATGGAGATCGATCTGCTTGAGTGAGGGATCGATCTCCCTCTTGCAGAATTTCTGGCATTGTGTTTTCCAGGCCATAAGATCGATCTCTCATTGCATAGGATCGATCTAGCCTTCATCCTGCATCTTTTTTGCTGCAATTTTCCCAATTAAACTCATTTTCAATGACTTCAACACTCATTTATCAATCCATTCACATTTAGAACTTAAAAACGTTTATTCCTTGTAATTCATATGTAATGTAACTTGTCTGTACATCAAATAATCATATACATTACATAGAAATTTACGAATCTTACATGGGGAGAGTCTCATCCACCAGCCCATGTCACGTACGCAGCAGGCACTGGCAGTTACAGTAATCTGAGAGGAATGGAAAAGGGGGGTGAGCTTCAACTAGCCCAGTAAGGAGTGCATTTAAAACAAAAAATAGTAAATCAATTCATACGTAAAATAATGGTATAATACACATCTCAAACTGTGTAATAAAAGTCATCCGAGTATATAAACTCAAAACATCAATTCATTCTCATATCAAATCATATCTCATAATAATATGGAGACTAGACATTTATTGTTCCTGTCATGAAAGAAATCACCAATCCATCCTCAAAAGAGGGCATCCTCCGAAGAGGGAATCAAGTCATCCTCAAAAGAGGGCATTCTCCGAAAAAGGAATCAAGTACCTATGGCCATGGTACGGCTGTAAACTGGATCAGGGTCGTACAATATCATCTCAACGCCACACAGGCGGTATCTCATATAAAAAAGGAAAGTATCATGACAGACACATAGACTATGCATAACATGGTTAAGGTCTAGCTCGATCCCAGACCGTCGGTTAGAATGCCCTTTGGTCTCACTCAATCGACCCCCAGGTTTCCCTGACTCGCATGTTATTGAGCCTACAGTCTCAAAACATACCATTATTATATTGAAAATAGTTTTGCAATCATCTTAGAGCTCATAATAGTTTTGCTTCATAAATCTCATACACACACACACATATATATATCCGTAAAACTTTAAAATCACATAAGTGAGCTCAATTAAAGGAAAACATGCACTCAGGTAAGAAAACTCGAGCTATAGGTCTTTCTCAGGTTTATGCTTATTTAATAAAATATTTTCATGCCACTAATTACTTATTTGTAGATAACGAATTCAGGTATTGGAATCGGTTGCATCCCTTACCTAAATGAGACTGAGGCAGCCCTAAATCGTCAGGTGTCGGGTTCACCTCGTTTTGCATGCCAACGGCTTGAGCTATCCAAAACAATTTTAAAATCATCACTTGACACTCAATTTCATCTTTACTTCGTATTTACATTCATTTGAAACTTAAACAAGGTCAATCAGACCTTTTTTCAATTATTTTTTCTACTTTCTCAGTTTTAGCGATAAAGTCTCGGTTTAAGCTATTTCATTAGTTTCTTTCCATCAAATTTATAACTTATCAACCTAATAGCTTAAACATTTATTCCAAACTCCATTTAATCATTCACTCACTCCAATTGTCAAATTTTCACACTTTTACAATTTTTCACTTAATTGAGTTATAAACAGAGTTTTTCGATATAAATTTAACTATCTACAACATCCAACATAGTTAAAATTCACCATTTCTCCATCAACCCTAGGCTGTCCAAAACTACAAGTGTCACGACCCAAAACTACCCAAAAATCAGAGTTAATTTTTCGCGTTTTGTTTATTTACTTAAATTCTTACCTGTCCTCGAATCGTGACCACACTCCACTAATAATTGGGCTGTGCGTCAATGCCAGTCCCACTATTCAATTACCATCTAACTTATTTCTTCTCCAGTCATTTATAATTGTTTACAATATTTATACATCCCCTAAAGTTACTTACAAACAGGTTACTGTGCTATACTTATGTAGATACAATATGTACAAGTGTATATATACCTTATGTTGATGGGCAACAGCGGATATCCAGAATGCAGTACTGAGTTGTCGCAACTTCAACTGGAGATTATCTGTGGGAGAAAATGAAAGGGGTGAGCACATCAAGCTCAGTAAGGCAATCCTACGAACAAGTAGGTAACCATACTACCTACATGAACGTGGTGCCATGCATAAACCACCCTTTCTCCACACATTTAAAACAGATGATATGAAAGTTATGATGTTATGTAAATCGAGTTTGCACAGAAAATTCAACATGCAATTATTTCAAATCATTTCTTTCTCAATTAAAATTTTCACAATAAAGTCAGGACTCGACCCCTCCTTCGGGTGATCCTGACTCACACAAAACCATGAAAATCGGTATACATCACACATGGGTTTAAAAAGCATGGAAATAACTATCATGCACATTTAATTAAAAACCCAGTTTAAATCATCGAAATCGTCGACATGCGAGACGAGGCAATATCTGTATAACGGCAATAACCAGGACTGGCCATATGTGTCCTCGTGAGTCCCTCTAGCTTCACGGATCCCAGTGTACGAGGTCTCACCCTGATCGAGAACCGCCCGGGAGGTGGGTCAATCCAACCCGTCAGTCTTATCCGATCTCACGCATCCGAAGATGTCGTATCCGAAGATACCCCATATCACAAGATATCGTATCCGAAGATACCCCGTATCACAAAGATACCGTATCTGAAGATACCCCACGGTACATCGTACTCCATGCTACTTGCACGGTACATCGTACTCCATGGACCCATATCACTCTAGGTACTCCAGCCCAAATGGCCTGCTTCCCACAGAGAGGTTTTGTTTCTCAATACTCATGCCATGTCTCAAAACGCAAGTGCGAGCCTATTAAATCGGTGACACGCAGTCTACCCGATGCTCCAAGCACGACTCATCGCATGTTCTCATAAAATCAGTGCGAGCGATGCTCAGCACTCTCATCAAATCAAGTAAAACTGACAGAGCCCGCTTTACATCCCCACAAGGCCGCCAGCCTTATCCCTCACTCTCACCCCACTTACGAGGTCTTTTGAGCCTGTTGGGCCTTTTGGCTGACTCCAAGGGCAGACAACGCTACTCCCCAAATCCAATAAAACTAGTGCGAGCTAGGCTCTAGCACTCTATATATGAATCACATGAAAATCTTATAAAATCTGGTGCGAGTTAAACTCCAGTACCCTGTCTCGAAAATCATGTAAAAATATGGTGCAAGTTAGACTCTAGCACCCTGTCACGAAAATCATGTAAAATCTGGTGCGAGTTAGACTCTAGCACTCATGCATGTAAAACTCTAGTGCGAGCTCTCGCTCCAGCACTAATGCATGCATCACACAAATCAAACATCGTGCGAGCTGAGCTATAGCACGTCACATGTAAATAAAAACACGTAGGCGGCTCGGTTATCTCCAAATAGTTTTCACAGAAATTACATCGTTTAAGGTATGCAATGCTATGCATTTTTCTTTAAAAGTGAGCCAGCCTACTCATGCATGTGTTAAAATACCTCCAGAATGAGCAGGAACCTCTTGTCCTTGCTCCTCCCAATTTTTCCTAAATTTGTAAATTTTACCCTTAACAAGGGTATTTTGGTAATTTGCCCATTCGGGGCACTAAAATTATTATTTGACCTCTAGACCCTTCAGATAATTTTTTAAAGACTGTAATGAACTTAAAATTGCGTAAAGTTTACCTCTAGCAGTCCGTAGAATTCCCTTACCTTATTTTCCTGTCGAGTCTGACCTTTTCTTTTCCACTGTTGTCACGTCGCGCAGTCCGTTATGCTCCAAATCAAATGCCTGGAACTGCGTATCAATATTCCTCAGGTCAGATAACATATAATTTAGTTGTATTTAATCTTTTCTGGGCTTAATTTAAATCGTTGGGCCCATTTACCCCTATTGGGCCCGATTGCACCTTAATGGGCCTTAATCGGCCTTAAGCCCGTTTTCCACTTAATTTTCACTTTATCGAGGCCTATTGGGCTTATTGGGCCCACTAATAATTTATTGAGCCTCGTTCTAATTCTTGAATAACTAAATCCATTATTTACGACAATTTATCTAAATTTTCATAATTTAATTCAATTTATGCGGAATTTAAATTCATATCACGTATAACGATGTAAATTGTCGTAAATAAGGGTCACTTACCCGAGATTCCATTCTAGTACAAAATTCGAGGCTGTCTCGAGCTGTCATTGGATGCCAATCGTCGAGCTACACAATTCCACAATTTTTCGGGTAAGTTTTCGGCCCAAAATTAATTAAATTAAATACTCCAAAATTTAAATCGGTCAATTTGACCGCTTATCGACTTACCCGAAGCTCGATTGCATCACTAAAATTTTCCCCAATTTTTCCTCTTTTTTTCTTTTTCCCCTTTTTCTCCTTTTTTCCTCTCTTTTTGGCTGAACCGGTTCAGTCCGGTTCAGACCGCCGGTTCACTTCGGTTCGATTGGTTCACCGCCGGTTCACCACCTTGCCGGCCGGTTCTCCGCCGGTTCTCACCACCAATCGGTCCGCTGGGTCGTCCGCATCTCAGATCTGCCATCGGTTTGGGTCAAGCTCGCCGGAACGCAGCCGGTTCGGCTCTTCTCCCTCGGCCGTCGGACCCATTTTCCTCCTCTTGGCCGTCGCCGGTGTTTCCCGTCGTTTCGTCGGCTGATACCGGTGCAGAAAGGACCGCCGTCGCCTGGGCTTTCGAAATCGGGCCTCGGTTCCGCCCGATTCGCCATCGTTCGCCGCCGGTGACCCCTTTCTTTCCCGCGTCCTTCTCCTCCGTTTTTCGTCGGATTCCGGCGTCGGTTGGTCGTGCTGCTGGTGCGAGGGAGATCGCCTGAAGCTCCTCTTCCTTTTTCAGCCCTTGGCCTAGCCGTTGGCCGCCGGACTGCTCGCCGGTCTCCCTCGGGTTCGTCGGGCTCCGTTTTCGTCTCCGCTTCTCTTTCTCTCTCCCCGACCCGTTTCTCTCTTCTTCTTCTTCTTTTTTATTATTATTATTATTATTATTATTATTATTTAATTATTTCACTATTCATTAAAATACTCCATAAAATCCAAAATATCTACACTTATATTATTTTTATTCTAATTTAATTTATTTAATTTAAATTTAATTTATTAAATATATTTTTCTCCAAATTTTTGATATTATTCCTTCGCGCTTTTGAGATATCGTTCCGGAAATTTTTCGATATTTTTAAAATTTTTGAATCTTGATCAATTGACCCAAATTGTATAATTTCCTCATTATCGATCAAGATATCTTACATCCTTATTTTTAATTAAAATTTTCTTATTGCCTTAATACCGGGTTTTGGTATTTTTACCATTTTACCCCTGCTCTTGTTTCAGAAATCAATTTTACCTGACCTTCCTTCATACATCCCCCATCTTTTCTTATTTAATTTTCGTATTTTAATTAAATTCGGGTCTTACAACAAGTGTCCCTAGAAATTATTTCAACAATTCTTGGTTAACTAAAAATTATCCTACAATATCAAATAATCACATATATGAACATCATCATCTTCCTTCATTTTCTTGCAAACTTTGACCAACTTTGACTCAACATTTTGCTCCAGAAATAACACTAAGCTATTAATCAACATGTATGAATCTTAAAATCATCCAAAACAACAACAAAAAAACAACCAAAAAATTCCAAAATCAAAGCTTTCTCTTACCCATGAACAGGACAATTTTGCACCCTATTTTTCTTTCACAGATTTCACCTAGTAAATGAACTCCTTTTGAGCTAAATTTTTTATATGTTATGTAGGACTGAAGGGGAAATTTTTAATCCTTATTGTCTGGAGTCTAAAAATGGTCAGAAGGAGGTCAAAAAAATTCAAGAATTGAGAGTGTATAGTAACACCTATGGAAACTTTAAGAAGGAGGTAAGGGAGCGTGGGGAATGGTTTTGGGATGTTTTTGGCTTCTTCAGAAAGATTAATGAATCCTATTTATACCAAAAAAAATTGATTCAAATGGGGTTCGAATGATCAACTAATTTAAGGTTTTTAATTGACTGGTTAGATTACTAGAACAGGAAAGTTTGTTGTTCTGTCTTATAAAATTCCCAAAAATTATTTCTAGTCCAATTTCTTCCAAAATTCCACTTCTCAAGTGTTATAATATATCTTTAGTATCTCTCATAAAAATTTGGGGGTCACTTATTTAAGAAAGTTTCCCCGATTGAGTTCATTTTATGTCATTTGGTCAATACCAAGCAAAATAGCTTAAACTTTTCGGTTGACTTTAAAAATTATTTTGATCCTCGGAACTTCCATATTTCCTCTTAATTTTAATTTCACAAGTAACTTTCAATTTATACTAATTTCTTATAGCCTCAGAATAATTTTCGTGAATTTTTAGAATTTATTCCGAATTGATTTCTCTTACTAGGCCCATTTGCTCGGTTTAGTGTAAACCCGAGCTTCACTAATTTTTTCACTTCTAACACCTTAGTTTCACTTTCCAATCAGCAAATCATGCTTAAAATCACATTTTTTTGAAAAATGATTAAACTTGTGTTCTTACATTGAAGTGTATGCCTCGGGCTTCGTGCCACTGTCTCGGGCTCATGCATTCTAGGCCCTACATGAACATTGCCATGAGTCTTAGACTTCTCGTTTTATCTCAACATACATAGTAGTATGAAAAAAATTTGGGTTTCACATTATAGGTTCGGCCTAAACCTCTTTCCCATATTGGGAATACTCATGGCTATGTTCGACTATCTTTGTCCGGGGTAGATATGGCTCACTGATTTATCAATGGGGTTTTGAGGACATAAGGCATATCATAATGACCTTTTTGTTTATGTAGTATAGATTTGACAGTAGTCGTAGATCTATACAGAATCTATTATAGGTTCAGCACAAGACCTATCTCCCACATTAAGAGTACTCATGTCCATGTCTGATCTACTTTCATCCCAGGTAGCTATGATTAAGTCTTTATTGAACACTGTCAGGGAGTTTTGCCTAATCTCAATCAGAAATCAGTTTACCGATCAGAATATGAATATATTTTGGATATGGATATGTTTCAGAATATGAATAAGTTTCGAACATAAGATATGTGTCGAATATGAAATATGTTTCGGATAAGGAATATGTTTCAAATAAGAAATACATTTCAGATATGAATACGTTTCAGATACTGGACTTTTTTCAAAAAAGTAATATGTTTCGAATATAAATAAGTTTCAAACAAGGAATTTGTTTCTATATGGGTTATGTTTTGGAATAAGATATGTTTCCATTAAGAAATATGTTTCATATAAGAAATAAGTTTCGGATATGAAATATATTTCGGATAAGGAATGTGTTTCACATATGAATATGTTTCAAATATGAGAATCAAATTTCAAGCTTTGTGTTTTGTGTTCAAGTCAAAGAGAAGGAAATAAGATACTTCAAAATAATCTTCCCAATGATACCCTAAATGACCTTTATAGCGTCTAGATAGGATGTTATAGAATTTTGTTATAAGAATCATCATATATGAACTCTTATCATTATATGTATTCAGTTTGTTATAATGCCTGCATCAAAACCAATGTCTTGTGTGTATTACCTCTGTACTTGTGTGGTTTACTTATTGAGTTCCCCAAGCTCACCATCGTCTATTGTCCACATAGGTTTAAATAAGAGGTGTATTGGCATCGACTACAATATCGGCTTTGAAGTTAATGCTTCAGAGATCTCGCAGCTCACATTCAGGATAAACTTATATTGTGTTAACGTGTTTATTTTCAGACAGTTTATTATCAGTACATGAGTCGAGATGTGAATTATGTCAAACCATGTTTATGCAAGTAAATTATCAAGTTTCAAGATATAATCGAATTAATATTGGTGATAAGGTTCGAGATTTAAACGAATTAATATTGGCGATAAGGTTAAAACTAAGGAAATAATAGAATATTTTGTAAATCAATATTCTGAATGACCAAATGACCTCAAATAATATAGAATTTTATTAGGTTGAGGTCTTAAGTAATCTACCTTAAATTTTATGAAGTAGATATCGGTTTGATAGTACTGTATAGGACTGCTCATATGACAAATGAGTGTTAAAGGAAAAGCAAAAAATTAGCCTAGATTTCTATACGTCTGCAATGAGTTACAGTAAAGTCGTGTCTTTGGGTCGTGATAGTGTTAATCAAGCAAAAATATTCCTAATTCCTTATAGTATGTATTTATAGATTTAAAATATCCTTTCATATAAATACTACAACAACAAGTATAATCAAGTGTGCTTGCAAATCAATTAAAATATCAAATCTTACATGGTATCAAAAGGTTACAAAACTTAATAGCTTATTAATCCCTTTGCTTCCCTAATTTCCTTATGTTCTTTCTTTTATTCATTTTATTATTTCATTCTCAAATGGCACAAGAAAACAAAACGATTTCTCAAACCCTATCTCTATCACTGTAGTAGTCGAATTGCCCTTAAAACTTAATTATATGAATTTCCTTAGTTGGAAAATTCTATTACATTCTCTTTTAGTAGGATATGACCTTATAATTTATTTAACAAGTACAATGGATTGTCCAAATTCTATATTCGGTGATGGAACTACAGAAATCATGAATCTTACTTATATTCTCTAGCATCAACAAGACAAATTTATCTTGCATGTCATTGTTCCTTCTATATATGAGTCCATTGTTCCTATCATTGCAACTGCAAAAACCTCTCTAGAGGCATGGGAGAAATCGAACAAAATGTTTGCAAGCAAGACAAGATCTAGAATCATGTTTTAAAAAAGAAATTTATTGTTTCTACTCAAGATGACAAATCAGTTTTAAATAACCTTCAGCTCATAAAGGGTACTACTGAAGAATTAGCCTTAGCCTATACATCAGTGGCTAAAGAAGATTTGATCATCTTCATTTTAAATGAACTTTTCTTTGTCTTTAAGGAGATCTCTATAACCATTCGAGCTAGAAAGAGTCTCATCTCTTTTGAGGAAATCCACAACAAACTTACTGACTATGTAATCATCATCAAACAAGAGGAACTTAGCTCTAATTATGCTATTACTTCTCATTATATTAAGTACTCTAAACGAGGCAAGGGTAATTATTCACAAGGATGAGGTAATTTTAGAAGGAATTCCTTTAACAATAATCATTTTACCTGTTAGAAAAAGAAGTTTGTTCCACATACTACCTCCACTACATCCGAACCAATCTGTTGACTTTGTGAAAGACTTGGTTCACGTCAATCTGCAACCTGACTTAAAATTTCCACATTCAACTCATGAATCACACTTTTAACTCAAAAATTTAACATGTTAACCTACATGCACCATGACTTGTTAACCTGCATAGAATGAGCCTTGACCTGCATTGATCGAGTTGTTACCGCTTATGATAAATTTTATTTTTTATATTTATTTGTTTTATTTATTAATATATTTATTTCTTTACATACACATTTAAAATTTAGAAATTTACAATAGGTAATATTATAGATTTATTTTTTCTGTAAATGCTTTATTTTATCATGTAGATTTAATAAATTTTGGGAATAAATGAAAATATTTCCAATGATGAAATTCTAATGGACCAAAAATGGGTGATTTTATAAGAAATCTCTAGGTGAATTTTTTTTTTAATTTATTTGAATGATGTAGAATATAGAAAGAAATTTCAAAATGAATTATTAACATTATTTTAAAATAAAAATAGAAATAAATAAAATAGGAAAATTAAAAACACTAAAAAAGAAGAAATTAAAAAGAAATAATAGATTGAGTAAAAAAATTAAATTTTTAATTTTTTTATAAAATACAAAAATTCAAGGACAAAATCTCTTAAAAAAATGAACGGATTATATAATTTATTCATATATACTATATGTGTGTGTATGTGTGTGTGTGTGTGTGTGTGTGTGTGTGTGTGTGTATATATTGAAAAATATGAATGTTGAAAAAAAATTACTAACAAAAATTAGAGTACTTCTGCTCTTTATATTTTTGAATTGTCATTTGTAATTTCGAATAACTTTTAATTATTATATAAATAATATTCACCAAGTGTTGAGTTAATATATTTTGAAATGACAAAACAAGTAAATTCAATAAAATAAAGATGATGTAAAAACATGTTTAGAGGTTATCAGTACCAGAAATTAAGTTCTTAAAGATAAGAGATCGATCTGGGGATATGAGAGATCGATCTCCTGGGTTTTCTAGGATGAGAGATCGATCTCATAAGGATATAAGATCGATCTGCTAAAGAATTGAATCTGTACAAGGTATTGAGGAAGCTGAGATCGATCTGTAAGGTTTATAAGATCAATCTGTCTAATATAGGATGTTGATGAGATCGATCTGGTCTAGGAAGAGATCGATCTCCTCTAAAACAAAAGGTAAAGGCAGTAGATCGATCTGTAAGATCGATCTGTACTCAAATAGAGAGTTCATGAGATCGATCTGGTATAGGAAGAGATCGATCTCCTCAAAGTCAGAGAGCTAAGGAGATCGATCTGGGTTGATTAGAGATCGATCGCCTCACTACGAGAATACCTGGCAGATCGATCTATAGATCGATCTTGCCCCAAACAGAGAGATTGGAAGATCGATCTGCTTGTTCGACAGATCGATCTGCTCTAACATTTTCAAATTGTAAGATCAATCTGCTCATATATGAGATCGATCTTCTTGCTTCAATTTGCTTTGACTTTGCAGGAATTACAACTAAGAGATCGATCTGGTCAAGATTGGAGATCGATCTGGCATTCTACTGGAGGTTCCCAACGGCTCTTTCTACAAAAATCTCAACGAGAAAAACAACATTAAATGCTCCAACTACCAATCCTTCAGTATAAAATCAAGCATTGAAGACACTGAGAAGTGAGACACCATTGCTGCACATTCTGTACATTCTCAAGTGATTAATTCCTACATTCTATTTGTCTTCAATCCTCATTTATTGAGTTTGTTGTATAATCTTGTGTTCAAAATCTGTATTTATCCTACCCACATAAAAAGTTTGATCTTGTATTCATCCTTACTTTAAGAGAGAAGAGGTTTGTTCCTCAGTGAGATAAACTTTGTAAAAGGGTGAATCCATCTTTGTAAAAAGGGTAGAGAGGTTATTCCTTAACCTGAAAAAGGGAGTGTGTAACTTACATTGAAAGAGTGAAAGAAAGCTCTTAACAAGAAGGTCAAGAAGAGAGGATGTAGGGAAGAGATTGGCCGAACCTCTATAAACTACTGTGTTTGATATTTCTCTCCCTTATCTTCCTTCAATTAATTGTATTTTATTTTATTGATTATTCATTATCTGCAATTAGACTTGATTTAGTTTAAATTTGCCATTAACTTTAGGAAACCGATTCACCCCCCTCTCGGTAGAGCCAACACCAAGACATGTAGTAGTAGTAGTATAAGAGAAGGATTAAAGTTCATAAGCTTTTGATGTACGAAATAAATATATTTCTTTTTACATATCTAAATTATTATTTTTATATAAATACCATAATTTTACATAATAATATATATTTACCATAATTTTAAATGAAATTAAAAATTCAAATTCAAGTTTTGATATATCATTTAATATAAGTTTCTAACATAAATATCATATAATAATAATTCTTACAAGCTTCAACTTTTGAAATTCAACATGAATATTTGAATATAATGAGTTAAAAATCTATAAATATATTAAATATGTTGTTGCTCAACAAAATGATGACGTGTTGCTGACGTCCTCGCCTCGATGTTTCTACCATGTGTTACCGAAAACTCTGCAAGAAAAAAAATGATCAGAGGGACGCAGGGGTTATTCCCTGCGTTGGCACTCCGATGTTTAAGTCAGCCAGAGAATTGAGTAGAGTTTCAATAGGAAAATTCAGACTTAGGTTAACGAATCGTACCTGACCCCTATTTATAGGGATTTACTCTGTCATTAATTACATATTTTCCCTTTTATCTTACTCAGGGCTTGTCATTCTTCGTGCGCCACGTGGTGCGTTCTTCGTGCACCACGTGGCGTATTTTTATTATTCTTTTATCATACATAACAATTGCTCCCCACTCTTTCACTAGGTATAACCTTGCGGAAGAGTACATATGTTCTCATTGCAGCCTCAGGTCAAGTCTTTACATTAGATTCTAAAGTCAAATTCTCTGGCAATCTAATTCTTAAGCTCTTGTTGGAGTGCGTGGCTTACCTAGCGTATTTTTCGATTCAAGCCCTTTGTTTTGGGTGATTAGCTTACCTCACGTACTTTTCACTTCAAACTCTTGCAGATTATCTTCGTGGCTTATATCGCGCACTTTTCGCTTCAAGCCTTTTATTTAGGTGCGTTACCTCGCGCATTTTTCTCTTCAAGCCTTCTATTTGGGTGCGTGGCTTACCTCGCGCATTTTTCACTTCAAGCCCTTGCACATTTTCTTCATGGCTTACATCGCGCACTTTTCACTTCAAGCCTTTTATTTTGGTGCGTGGCTTACTTCGGGCATTTTTTCGCTTCAAGCCCTTACACATTTTCTTCATGGCTTACATCGCGCACTTTTCGCTTCAAGCCTTTTATTTGAGTGCTTAGCTTACCTTGCGCATTTTCACTTCAAGCTCTTGCACATTTTCTTTATGGCTTACATCGCGCACTTTTCACTTCAAGCCCTTTTCTTGGGTGCGTGGCTGTAAATACCGTGAATTTTCAGTATGCTCGGTGTAGCTATAAATGATAATGTGGACAATTAAGTTAAATTATGTTTTGGAATATGAGAAACTTGGATAAGCCAATTACCTAAATCTAATTTATAAATAAATAACTAATAATAATAATGTGATTAAGTATATGGAGGAGCATATACACGTATTTATATACCTATGTTTGTATGAGCCACTAAGAGTACTCTATAGAGTGTAAGTATATACACATATAAATATATGTGTTAAGCATCTAGGAATGTGCATATATATGTATATATATATATATACTAATGTGGAGCAGTAAAAAAAAAGAGTAAAGAAAAGAAAAGTATATATATATATATATATAAATATAAAGGTAAAAATATTTGGAGATAGAAGAGAAGGCACAGAGAAATTTGAAAAAAACCCGAGGAAAAAAGGCTCCGACCAAAATAACCCGAGTGGACCAGATTCGTCGACTCGCTACGTCGAGACAACCGAGGACCACGGACAGACACCGAGGTAAAGAAAATTCTCGTCGCTGCTAGAGATAAATATGCGTAATTTTCGTATATTTGTAGATATAAAATTTATGTTGAATTTCACAGTACCGAAATTATCGAAAAGACTAGGTTGAGATTTATGACTGAAAAATTAGAGATTTTAGCTTAGTTGAACAATCAAATTTTACGGACTAAATTTTAATGATTTGCAGAAATTACGGTATGACTTGAATTCGGTTTTAATTATTGAAAATCTTGAATTTTGAATTTTCATAGACCGTTTTTTGATATTTTTCGAAAAAGGGCTAGCTAGTCTGTTTTGAATGATTTCATAAAACAAATGAATTTATATGTGATTTAAGGAAAAATGATCTATTATAAAGTTATTCTGATGAAATGTGCTTGAGTGCGTACTGACTGTGTGTCGTACGGTCCGTCTCGCACTGATTTTGAGATAAAGGCGTTGGTGAGATCATGCTGCACTTCTGTTCTATATCTATATCTGTATCTGTATCTGTGGTCCACGAGTACGATGTACCGTGTTTCTGATTGCTTCTGGTCTTCGGACATTCGGATCTGTGAGCCGTTTGAGTAGCTGACCACTCCTACGGCGATTGGCATCTCGGCACACCTAGCCCGTGATTTGCTCGGAGTCACTGACATTGGCCAATAGTCATTTCTGATATCTGATATAGCATGCATGCCTTGTCTCGTCTATTTGAAAATAATTATTTGAATTTGTCTACTTGAATTGAAATATCTGAGAATATGTTTGTTTTGCTACTGAAAATCTCTGAACTCTCTGGATTTATAACAGTAGTTAAATGTATTACTGATTCATATTCTGTTTTTGAAGAATCTGTTTCTGGTATTTGTGCTTTAGCTGATACTAAATCTGCTTTTCGAATTTTAAAATCTGGTATCTGAGAAAATCATCTGTGAAACTTTTCAGAATTTAGCAAATATAAAAATATATATATTTTGTAGGCAGTGTATTTATCTACCTGCTATGGGGTTTTTCTTACTGAGCATGTTGAGCTCATCCCCCCTTACTCTCCTCCACAGATTCATATCAGTAATGGAATTCGACTCTATAAGTCGAGGTATTTTGCACAGCTATGCTTCAAAAAGAAATCACCTAAGCTAGAGGTATACCCATAAAGGATAATTGTTTCTGTATCTGTAAGTACAGTAATGTATGCAAGCATATGTCTGGGGAAATGTGATTGATATTATTTTGTATGAGAACAAAATGTCGATTTTTCAAATAGTAATGTTATTGTTTTGTGTTTTTAAACTACTACTAAGTGAAATTAAATTAAATAGGCGACTTTATGGATTTTGATCTATTATCAACTTGTAGCCAAACCGAAATATCAGTAAATTCGGGTCGTTACAGAGTTGGTATCAGAGAAAAGGTTGGCCTGATACGAGTCGATAATAAAAGTGGAAAAGACTTAGGAAGTTCACATCCCCAGCATTACTGTACGTTATTTAGATACAAACAGGTATACGTGGCTATGTTTTGCTAAGAAATTGCTACTGAAATGCAGGAAGCCTATTAGTTATAGCTGGTGGACGACGAGGTCAACCGAAGGGATGAGGGGGTAGGTCATCTCAAGGACGTGAGGAGAGGCCTGAAGGATCGGGTGGCCCCACTACTAAACAGCCCACTCGTAACCCTACTGAGAGCTCCGAGGCCCGAATTAGTAGTCTGGAACGTAGCGTGGAGTCAATATTGAATCAGATCGGGCAAGTGCTGGCCAGGCTGAACAACCCACCGGGCACTGCGGCTCTGACTGCACCTACTACTCCCACAGTTGTGCCAGACACGCCTATGACAGCCCAAACAGCGCCAGTACCACCAGCGGAAGAACCTTCTACTACACTGCCACAGACCCCGCCTGTACCACAATCGTCGGCACCAATGGCCCTACAGCAGAATAGTAATGATATGGGATACGATTGTGAGTTGGACAGGTTGAGGCACTTTCAGGAATTCAAACCTCCATCTTTTACTGGGGTTAAGGATCCAGTGGTTGCCAAGGACTGGATTATTGAGATGGAGAAGTTTTATAGGTTTTTTCGGTGTAACTCTACCGAGAAAGTCACTTTTACAGCTTTTGTACTAAATGGCGAAGCTGAACACTGGTGGAAGTCCACTCGATTGATCTTAAGAAGCAGGCATGGGGTAATGACTTGGGATCTATTTCTTGATGCCTTCCGGGGGAAGTACATTCCAGATATTGCTCAGAGGAGATTACAGTCGGAGTTCTCAAACTTGATTCAGGGGAATAAATCTGTTGATGAGTATGAGTCAATGTTCATCTCATTGGGAAGATATGATCCGGATACCATGGACTACGAGGCGAAGAAAGTTCAAAAATTTATAGACAGACTGAGACCCCCGATTCGGGCTCGACTGGCCCCGTTTGATATTAGCACCTATGAGGAGGCAGTTCGTCGAGCCCAATTATGTGAACAAGATTACGAGATGCAGAATTTTGAGTCTAACAGATTGGGTAAGGGTAAGGAGCAGGATCGGAAGAGGACAGTTGGGGACAGGAGTGGCAGAGATGGTAGGAGACCATTGTTTAAACGACAGAAGCACTATGAGGAGATGCGGGGCAAGACTATCAAGCCTCCCATCTATCAGAGCTCAGCACCTACCAAAGGGATTGTAATCGGAGGACCCCGGCCTAATGTAGAGATGTGCATACACTGTGGGGGAAATCACGGTAACAGGCCCTACTATAGAATAATGGGGGCTTGTTTCAGATGTGGTAAGACGGGACACATAGTCAGAGACTGTCCCGAAAGTATTGACACGGCCCCACAGAGGTATACAGAATAGAATATAGCACCTGCTACTACCTCCACACCAAGGAGGAAGGCGACAGTGGAAGAAAAGGGTAAGCGGGTTGCAGGACAGGGGCGAGTGTACGCTCTAGAATGGGAGGCGACAGAAACTGATGCACCAGTTGAAGCATTTAAAGGTACTATTCTAATTTTTGATATTAAGGCTATAGCTTTATTTGATTTTGGTGCTACTCATTCCTTTATATCGCCCATGTTCGCATGTAAATTGATTCCATATGTATAACCCAAACCACTAGGAAGGGTACTAACGATTAGAACACCAATAAAAGATAGTCAAATGACAAACAACTATATAAAGATTATAGACTTAAAGTAGGAGATAGAAACATGTTAGCAGACCTGATCCTACTGGATATGTATGACTTTGATGTGATATTGGGCATGGACTGGTTAGCAACAAATTAAGCTATTCTTGATTGTCGTAATAGGACAGTGACATTTATGCCCGAAGAATATATTGTAAAATTTTTTGATAAGTAATGGAAAGAAAAATTTACTGCTAAATAGCATGATCTTATTGATAATATGGATAACAATATTTTTGAAGGTTACATCGCGTATGTAATTGATACGGATAAGGCAAACCCGGATTTGAGCGATATTCCCGTAGTCAGGGAGTTTCCTGACGTGTTTTCGGACGATCTACCGGGGCTACCTCCGGATAGGGAGATGAAGTTCTGCATCGATTTGATGTCTGGTACTGAGCCAATATCCAAGCCTCCATACCGAATGGCCCTTGTCGAGTTAGAAGAGTTGAGGAAGCAACTGCAAGAACTACTAGATAAAGGGTTCATTAGGCCGAGTGTTTCACCATGGGGTTCGCTGATATTATTTATGAAAAAGAAAGATGATAGCCTCAGGTTGTGTATTGATTACAGATTGCTCAATAAGGCGACCATCAAGAACAAATACCCTTTACCCCGTATCGATGATTTGTTGGACCAACTGCAAGGAGCACAAATATTTTTCAAGATTGATCTGAGGTCAGGGTACCATCAGTTGAAGATCAGTATTGAGGATGTACCCAAGACAGCCTTCAGAACTCCATATGGCCATTATGAGTATTTGGTCATGCCGTTTGGATTGACGAATGCTCCCGCAGCTTTCATGGTGCTGATGAATGAAGTACTTAAGACGTACTTAGACAGATTTGTCATAGTTTTTATTGATGATATTTTGGTGTATTCCAAGTCCAGAGAAGAACACGAGCAGCATTTAAGAATGGTTCTACAAACCCTCAGGGAAAAGAAGTTATATGCCAAGCTCAGCAAGTGTGACTTTTGGTTAGATCATATTACATTTTTTGGTCACATTGTGTCGAAAGATGGGGTGACTGTGGACCCGTCTAAGATCGAGATAGTGGTGAAGTGGAAAAGACCCAAGACTGTCACTGAGATCCGAAGTTTTCTAGGTTTGGCTAGATATTACAGGAGATTTGTAGAGGGTTTCTCTAAGTTAGCTGCTCCTCTGACATGGCTTACAAGAAAGAATGTTAAGTTTGAATGGAGTGACGCATGTGAAAGAAGCTTCCAGGAGTTGAAGCACCGACTGACCACCGCACCTATATTGACTATCCCCGCTAGTTCAGGAGACTTCTTGGTGTATACGGATGTATCGGGTCAAGGTCTGGGATGTGTATTGATGTAAAATGGGAGGGTAGTGGCCTATGGTTCTCGACAGTTAAAAAACCATGAGAGGAACTATCCAACCCATGATTTAGAATTGGCAGCTGTAGTGTTTGCACTAAAAATATGGCGTCATTACCTGTATGGAGAGAAATTCCAGATCTTCACAGATCATAAGAGCCTCAAGTATTTATTTTCTCAAAAGGAGTTGAATATGAGGCAGAGGAGGTGGATAGAACTTTTGAAAGACTATGACTGTGAGATCCTATACCACCCGGGAAAGGCAAATGTGGTAGCAGATGCTTTAAGCAAAAAGAATATGGGGCTGATATGTTATATGATGATTCGGAAACATGAGTTGTTGGAACAGTTTGCGAACCTCAACTTAGATATTGAACCCTCTGACAGTGTCGGTTGTGGTATGGTAGCTAGCCTGAGGATAAAACCAAACTTGATTGACAGAATCTGATAGACTCAGCGTACTGATAAGTACTGTATAGATATGGCTGGTCAGATCTAATTAGGTACTATGACAGATTTTAAAGTTAGCTCTGATGGTCTATTAAGGTTCAAGAGCAGGATTTGTATTCCCGATGATACACAGTTGAAGAAATTGACATTAACAGAGGCTCATTTCTCAAAGTATACGTTACATCCGGGAAGTAATAAGATGTATCAGAACTTACGAAAAGTGTACTGGTGGTCAAGAATGAAAAATGATGTGGTCGAATTTGTGGCTTGGTGTCTTGTGTGTCAGCAAATCAAGGTAGAACATAAAAAACCAGCAGGGTTGTTACAGCCTCTACCGATACCCACATGGAAATGGGAGCATGTTACCATGGATTTCATTATGGGGTTGCCAAGAACTCGGAGGAACCATGACGCGATTTGGGTAATTGTTGATAGACTAACAAAGTCCGCCCACTTCCTAGCTATGAAATCCACCGATACTTTGAGTGCACTAGCAGGTCTATATGTACGGGAAATAGTAAGACTACATGGTATACCAGTGAGCATTGTATCTGACAGGGATTCTTGGTTTACTTCACACTTCTGGGAACATTTCCAAGAATCCAAGGAAACCCAACTGAATTTTAGCACAGTGTTCCACCCTCAGACAGATGGGCAGTCGGAGAGAACCATTCAAACACTGGAGGATATGTTGAGGGCTTGTGCTCAAGATTTTAAAGGCTCATGGGATGACCATTTACGGCTAGCGGAGTTTGCATACAATAACAGTTATCACTCAAGTATTGGAATGACGCCTTATGAAGCACTATACGGTCGAAGGTGTCGGTCACCAATCAGGTGGAAAGAAGTGGGTGAAAGGAAGATATTTGCTCTAGATCTAGTTAAGCAAGCTTGAGAGGATGTCCAACTGATTTGTGAGAGGTTGAAAACAGCTCAGAGCAGGCAAAAGAGTTATGCTGACAAAAGACACAGACCCTTAGAATTTTCAGCAGGAGATTCGGTATTTCTGAAAGTTTCTCCATCCAAGGGTATAATGAGATTCGGGAAGAAATGAAAGTTGAGTCCTCGTTATATAGGACCTTTCGAGATCTTAGACCGAGTGGGAGACAAAGCATACAGATTGGCGTTACCGCCTGATTTATCGAGCGTTCATAATGTCTTCCATGTCTCCATGCTTCGGAAGTATCATCCGGATCCTACATATGTGATTAAGTATGAACCGTTGGAGTTAAAAGAGGACATGACATATGTGGAGAAATCGATTTGGATACTGGATAGGAAGGAGAAGATATTACGATCTAAGACGATTCCTCTGGTCAAGGTTTTATGGCAATACCACACTTTGGAAGAGGCCACGCGGGAATTAGAGAGTCTAATGCGAGAAAAGTACCCACACCTGTTTATGAATTGATGTACTCCTAAATTTGGGGACCAAATTTCTCAAGGTGGGGAGAATATAAATATCGTAAATATGCTCGGTGTAGCTATAAATGATAATGTGGACAATTAAGTTAAATTATGTTTTGGAATATGAGAAACTTGGATAAGCCAATTACCTAAATCTAATTTATAAATAAATAACTAATAATAATAATGTGATTAAGTACATGGAGGAGCGTATACACGTATTTATATATCTACGCTTGTATGAGCCACTAAGAGTACTCTATAGACTGTAAGTATATACACATAAAAATATATGTGTTAAGCATCTAGGAATGTGCATATATATGTATATATATATATGTGTGTGTATATATATACTAACGTGGGAGCAGTAAAGTGTACAAAGGAATATATAAATATATGTTAGATATATTTATAATGTACACAACTCTGGGATGACAGTAGAGAAAGGAGAAAACGTGCACGATATGTAAACAAATCTTGAGAATTATGTGTGTGCAGTAGGGAGATAACTGAAGCACGAAAGAGGGCATGGGAGTATGGCTAAAACGTCTGCTGGGTGGCCTGATCGAGAGAAGGAAGCAGTTACCAAACCCATTCCTACTTCCTCCTCACTCCCACGCCATCAAGCCTTTCACCATCACGTCCCCTCGCCAAAACCCAGCTCTGCTCGATCCTGTACATGCATAAAAACGGAAGAAGATTGAAGTAGAAAAGAGACATGACCAAGAGCTTAAGTAAGGGCAGAAAACAAAAGAGAAGAGAGGAGAGACAAGGGAGAAAATGAGCAATTGAGGGGTGGCACAAACCGAGGGAGAGTTGTTGAAGAGAAGCTAGAACCGAAGCTTAGAGGGGATCGAGACAAAATTGCAAACTGAAGCAAAAGAAGACACAAATAGAGGCGGACAGGGGAGGATGGCAGTGTGTGGTGCGTGGGAGCTGGACTGAAAAAGAAGCCTGGAACAGGCAAGAAGTAATCGGAATAGAGGCGACCGTGTGGAGAAGGGATGTTCCAATGGCTGTCAGTAATGGGGGAGGCTACCAGTGGTGACCGAACTGGGTGAGAAAGAGACAAAGGAAGTGAAGGAAACACTCTCGGTTCCTGGGTAAACAAATGAGAAGGTGGATAGCAGAGGAATGAAGGTGTAAAACTAGAGTGAAAGAGCTGATCGAGGAAGAAACAGAGATGAACAAGGGGACGGTGGCGAGGCTGACGGGCTGTGTGCTGAAGCAGGAAACTGAAACAGGAAAGTGAGGACCGAAACAGAGGACGTCGGACATTGGAGCAGTGGCGAACAATGAAGCTGGAAACAGGTAGCCGAAAAAGGACGTGACCGGAGGGACTTCACCTCTAGACAGAATCGTCGTGGAAGGAAGGAAGCGGCAGCACCTAGGGGAGGAAGACGATGAACAGTGGCCAACTGTGAAGAAGAAAAGAAATGAAAAAAACGGCGGGAAGATTTAAAAAGAAGAATAGTGAACAGTAGCCGAAAAAAAAGAGTAAAGAAAAGAAAAGTGTATATATATATATATATATATATATATATATATTTGGAGATAGGAGAGAAGGCACAGAGAAATTTGAAAAAAACCTTAGGAAAAAAGGCTCCGACCGAAATAACCCGAGTAGACCGGATTCGTCGACTCGCTACGTCGAGACAATCGAGGACCGCGGACAGACACCGAGGTAAGAAAAATTCTCGTCGCTGCTAGAGATAAATATGCGTAATTTTTGTATATTTGTAGATATAAAATTTAAGTTGAATTTCGCAGTACCGAAATTATCGAAAAGACTATGTTGAGCTTTATGACTGAAAAATTAGAGATTTTAGCTTAGTTGAACAATCAAATTTTACAGACTAAATTTTAATGATTTGCAGAAATTACGGTATGATTTTAATTCGGTTTTAATTATTGAAAATCTTGAATTTTGAATTTTCATAGACCGTTTTCTGATATTTTTTGAAAAAGGGCTAGTTAGTCTGTTTTGAATGATTTCATAAAATAAATGAATTTATATGTGATTTAAGGAAAAATGATATGTTATAAAGTTATTCTGATGAAATGTGCTTGAGGCGTACTGACTATGTGTCGTACGGTCCGTCTCGCACTGATTTTGAGACAAAGGCGTTGGTGAGATCATGCTGCACTTTTGTTCTGTATCTGTATCTGTGGTCCACGAGTACGATGTATCGTGTTTTTGATTCTATTTCTGGTCTTCAGACATTCTAATCTATGAGTCGTTTGGGTAGCTGACCACTCCCACGGCGATTGACATCCCAACACACCTGGCCCGTGATTTGCCCGGAGTCACCGACATTGGCCAATAGTCATTTCTGATATCTGATATAGCATGCATGCCTTGTCTCGTCTATTTGAAAATAATTATTTGAATTTGTCTACTTGAATTGAAATATCTGGGAATATGTTTGTTTTACTACTGAAAATCTCTAAACTCTCTGGATTTATAACTGTAGTTAAATGTATTACTGATTCATATTCTGTTTCTGAAGAATCTGTTTCTGGTATTTGTGCTTTAGCCGATACTAAATCTGTTTTTCGAATTTTAAAATTTGGTATATGAGAAAATCATCTGTGAAACTTTTCAGAATTTAGCAAATATAAAAATATATATTTTGTAGGTAGTGTATTTATCTACTTGCTATGGAGTTTTTCTTACTGAGCATGTTGAGCTCATCCCCCCTTACTCTCCTCCACAGATTTGCATCAGTAGTGGAATTCGACTCTATAAGTCGAGGTATTTTGCATAGCTGCGCTTCGGAAAGAAATAACCTAAGCTAGAGGTATACCTAGTAAGGATAATTGTTTTTGTATCTGTAAGTATAGTAATGTATGCAAGCATATGTCTGGGGAAATGTGATTGATAATATTTTGTATGAGAACAAAATGTTGATTTTTCAAATAGTAATGTTACTGTTTTGTGTTTTTAACTATTACTAAGTGAAATTAAATTAAATAGGCGACTTTATGGATTTTGATCTATTATCGACTTGTAGTCCAACCGAAATATCAGTAAATTCGGATCGTTACAGTGGCTTACCTCGCGCATTTTTTGCTTCAAGCCCTTGCACATTGTCTTCGTGGCTTACCTCGCGCATTTTTCGCTTCAAGCCCTTTTCTTGGGTGCCTGGCTTACCTCGCGCATTTTTCGCTTCAAGCCCTTGCACATTTTCGTGCATTTTTCGCTTCAAGCCCTTGCACATTTTCTTCATGGCTTACATCGCGCATTTTTCGCTTCAAGCCTTTTATTTGAGTGCTTAGCTTACCTTGCACATTTTTCACTTCAAGCTCTTGTATATTTTCTTCGTGGCTTACATCGCACATTTTTCGCTTCAAGCCCTTTCTTGTTTGAGTGCGTGGCTTACCTCGTGCACTTTTCGCTTCAAGCCCTTACACTTGTGTAGCTGGTGCAATCAGTCATCTATCAAGTATGTGAGAACCTCAACAGCCAATAAAATATCAATATAGCATAAATCGTAGTTCAATAAATTAAATTTCAACCCATAGTTGAATAAAAAATAACATTAAATGAAATAAAGTCTCACTGCCAGTGTAGTTGCAAGTGGTTGGTATTTCGCGTTTTTGCTATCCTCTTACCTTGTGAACTTTTTATCTTCTTTCAAGTCATTGGTGATGGTTTAGGTAGCCTGGCGATGGTAGGGGTTTCTTTTCTCTAAACTTCCTTATATGTAGTTCAACGTCGGTATCATTTTCATGATTTCTTCTTGAGTGATATACTTATCTGCTCTAGAGAACAAGTCCGAGATCATCGTCGGTTGATCTAAAGATAGCGAATCTTGTAACTTTTCAGACCTTGTCCCTTGTAGCATAGTTGTCACAGCTATTCCAGCTTGTAGATCATGTACTTCAAGAGTAGCATTACGGAACTGATCCACATAGCTCTTGAGTGATTCCTTGCTCCCTTGCCTCAAGGTAAGCAGATAGGTGACCTCATTCATTTTTTAGCTTTTTATCACAAAGGCCTTCAAGAATTCGTTTCTTAATTGATTGAAAGACGAAATAGACCCCTCCGACAAACTGTTAAACCACTTTAGTGCATGATCAGTTAAAGTTAAGGGGAATATTCTACACATAATCTCATCTTCCCAGCCATGTAATAGCATTAGTGACTCATAGTTCTGAATGTGGTCATAAAGGTCAGTCTTTCCTGTATACGTCGTCATTTGCGGCATCTTGAATTTTGGGGGAGGCGATTTTTCCATGATTGTTGTACTGAATGGGATTCTCCTCCTCTGGTTTTCTTCAGCTGGAACCAACCTTTTCTCTTCTAAGATTCGTTCCACCATTCTTTTCATATCTGTGGCGACTTGAGCCTTGGACCCAAGTCTATTTTGCACTTTCTTTGCATCATATGAATCAACTTGATCGCAGTCCATAGCTTCTCTCTCGTTACTCTGAGTTCGATTTTGACGAGTCTGAGGTTGAAAGTTTGCCATTCCAGTTTTAAGGTTTTGTGTTGGATCTATTTTCGAGTCTCTCCCAACATGAGACCATGTCATTCCCACACCTTTGATTCCATTGTTTGGCGAGCCATTTGTGTTCTGGGGCCAAGCATCTTTGCACCAAAATATCCAAAATCTACTATAGCCGGACCCTTAAGGTTTCTAGTACTTTAGCGTCTTCGGCCACCAACAATCTCCCATGTTGAATTCCTTGTACCATGACGCCACAGTTTTCTGACGCCCTAATGTCTCCGGTTCATTGGAGTCTCGCGCATGGGGTCTTCTATAGCTTGGCGCCGCAAGCCTTCCGAGGCCTCACACACAAGGTTTCCCATACCCTCACGCCTCATGTCTTCCTCGGTCTCACATATAGGGTCTCGTGCGGCCATGCCGTGAGGGTCTTGCGTAGGAGGGTCTCACATGAGCTGGCATCCTCACTTATGAGTGCGCCATGTGGCGCACAAAAATTGCGCCATGTGGTGCACGAAGAAAACGGGGGGTCTTGCTCCGTGCTGCCAGTATCCCCCATGCCATGAAGGTTTCACGGCATGGCGCCGTGGTCTCCCATGCCACAAATGTCACCCATGCCGCGAATGTCTCCGTTGCCGGGAAGGATTCGCGGCATGTTTCCAGTGTTCACCATGCTGGGTATGGATCGCGACATTCCATCAGGATTCACCATGCCGGGAAGGTATCGCGACACTCCATTAGTGCCCATGCCGGGAAGGGTTCGCAGCATGTCTCCAGTGTTCGCCATGCCTGGTGGGGATCGCGGCATGCCTTCAGAGTTCTCCATGCCGGGAAGGGTTCGCGGCATGTCTCCAGTGTTCGCCATGCCTGGTAGGGATTGCGACATGCCTTCAGAGTTCTCCATGCCGGGAAGGGTTCGCGACATGCCTTCAGTGTTCGCCATGCTGGGAAGGGTTCGCGGCATTCCATCAGGATTCACCATGCCGGGAAGCTATCGCGACTCTCTATCAGTGTTCATGCCGGGAAGGGTTCGCGGCATGTCTCCAGTGTTCGCCATGCCTGATAGGGATCGCGACATTGATGGGCCCAAAGGGTATATGTCCGCAAGTGCACGGGTCGTACAAGTAATAATGGGATTTTGAGTCCCGAGTTATCGTCCCACAGAGAAGTTGACTAGCCTAATTAACTACCGGTTACTTTTCCCTAAGTATATTCTAGCAAATTATGAAATTGCAATGGGTGATCTACTAAGGCTAATTAAAAACACGGGAAAGCATTAAAATAGAGAAAATAAAAGAAATAAAACCGAGCAAGAAGTACTTACAAAACTCCAAGCAATTAAAATCGAAAACCTACAAAAGAAATTAAAACAGTTAAAACTAATAAACGCAATAAAAATAAAATGCAAATATGAAAATATCAAAGCAAGATTAATTAAATTAAAATTAAACTAACCTAAAATATAATTAAAATGCAATTTAAACTAAACTAAAGCTTAATGAAATGAAATTACCCCTAATCTAATTCTAAATGAACATTTAATTAACTATTAACCTAATTAAAACTAAGTTCTACACTATTAAGCAAGAATAATAATTATGCAATTTAATTAACAACTCTAAACTAAGCTAACTAATTAAATTGAAAATAAACTAAACTAAAATGCATGAAAATGAGTTAATGCCCAAAATGCAAAAGCCAAACAAGGCCTTAGGATTTTAAACTATCCAACAACTCCCTCCAAAACACTGTTCATGCATCATTTTTCTTTTCTATTTCCAGTATGGCTCGGTTTGGTAAGGTGTTGTGTCCAACTTGCTTGCTCACGGGTCTGTCCTAGTCTGCTGTCCACCAACTCTGCCTCAATTCCTGGCTGCCACTTTCCCAGCACGTTACCACCCATCAGCAACCAAGCTTCAACACGCCAGCCTCTCCAGACCTGCACTACACGTCCAGCTCCTGCTCTGTCCTGCACTGCTACGTTAGGTGCAACTGCAACGTGCTCCAGGTGCTGCATCAGCCTCTCGGTTCAGTGCTGGTGTGCTCTCGGTTCCAGCAACTGGTGTCTGCTGCTCCAGGCTCTGTTCGATTGCTGCTTGTCCTCGGGTTGGTGCTTGCTGCGTCTCCAGGAACTCATCGCTGCTCTGGTTTTTATCCTGCTCGGGTTTGTCCTCGATACCGTTCCTCGGCCTGCTGCTGGCAGCACTAGCTGCTGCTTCAGCACCAGAAGATCATCAGTAGCAGTAGCTACCACGCACTGCCTCCCCCAAGCTTATCTTCCTTTTGCCTCGCCACCTTTCTGCCCAGCATTTGCATCTGCAGTGTGTACCAGCTTAATACAATTAAACAGAGACAAACAAAGGAAGAAAAAGAAGAAAGTTAATGGTGAACTGTGCTCCTCGGATGAACTGCTTTTACACCGGACAACCACCCATACTCATTTCCTAATCCAGCTATTAACAACTACAATGACGATGAAACATAATGCAGTAAATGACTATATGCAGGAGATCAAAACAAGTAAACAAACGAGATAACTAACACCCTCCGCCTGCTTCACATGTAGCCTCAATGATGTGATTCCACATTGCCATTGGTGTGGATAAATGCTAAGCATCAATCCACATCAAAGCATCAAAACCACAAAGCATGGATGAAGGAGACATTATGCCACCCGAATGCACAAAGAGAGCTCAAACCGAGAGCTAAAAAAAATATATAAAAAGGATTGCTTCAAACAATAACAAAGTATGAAACCGAGAATGCATTAGTAAAATGAGTTATGGAAATGAAACTAAGGAAATATAACAATAGTTAAGGGAAAACCGAGAGCATGAAATTGGAATGAGCTTTCATTGAAAAAGAAATTTAACAAGTTGTAAAATGAAGAACATGGAAATTAAACACAACTCTAAAAACTATTTTTCCCTAGAAATTACATTACACTACTCCTAACTACATTACACTACTCCTACTCCTAAAAATTACATTAACCTCTACTCCTAAAAAATTACATTCCTTTCAATTGTCATCTTCCTATTTATAAGCACACTAGGGGCAAAATGGTAATTTTCACATCCTTGATGAGTTGGCATTTTTTTGGCCACTTGTCTTCACACCATTGGCTCCTTGAAAAGATATTTCCATGTCATCGGTTTTCTTGTAAATTTTGGATGTGTTAGGTGGCATGATTCGTTTTGTCCGCGTGGCTCAATCTCGATTTTAGCCCAATTCCGGTCCATTTTCTACCGAAATATTCAAAACTCATCCGGATTTGATTTATCTGCAAAATGAGAATTTTAATTAAATAAAGGGGATAATTAACAAAATAAATTGGGGATTTAAATAAATAATTAGGAAATTAAGCACAAATAATTCTAAAAATATAGAATTATCACACCCCCAAACTTGAGCTTTTGCTTGTCCTCAAGCAAAACAAAATGATTGTAGGAATGACAAGTACAAAAACAAATAATTTCCCCAATATCATCCTCAAAGAAAAAGTACAGACTATGAAATCAAAGACTCACAATTACAAGTCCAACACTTAGAATTATTCAATCATAAGTCCTAACCCAAATTGGACTCCTCGTGAGTGTGTGAAAGATGTCTAAGTCACTTCACAGTACATTATCCGGATCAGATTATGCAACATAGTGAATGCAAAGTCAATGACATGTGATCATTCCCATAAGTTTGCTTTTCACTTCTCTCTCCACTAATGTAGTCACACTTAACCAAAGATTAATAGGACTTCATTAAGCTTGTAATGTAAGGCTGGGGCTAAGGTATGATAAAGTCGATTTAGGTTTAATTACCCCTTAACATGCATTACTTCTAGGATCTTAATGTAAGAGCTCTAATCATTTCCCCCAAACTTATTTATTTCACTAAGCATTTTTCTTTTCTTTTCTTGTTCTTTTTCTCTCTTTTTTTTTCGTCATTCTTTCTTTCTTTTTTTTTTCTATTTTATTTTTTTTTTTTTTACACACTCCTTCACAATCACTTAATACCCATACAGCTCACAATATATCCAATGACTTTTCATGCTTTCGGGGTAAGGGATAGGAAAAAGTATTTAAGCTAAGAAAAATTAAGCAGGTGTATTTACAGAGAAAAGCTTATTTGGCCCAAATGGGTGACTAGGGGTAGAATATGTACAAGGATAGCTAGAAAGGCTCAAACGATCCAAAGATGGCCTAAATCATCTCCCTAATCAAGTGTGATCTAATATTTCACATCGAGATTAGATCAAACAAATTCTAGAATATGATGCACAAAATCAACTGAACAAATGCAATACTATGTACACATAAGCTTTCTCTAAATAAATATACCGATTTATGACATGACATGTGCATAAGATGAGGAAATCACAATCCGAATTAAGACAAATTCAAGAACTCAACTTCATGCTTTTCCTATAATCATGCTTCTCATTCAATCAAAGTCAGACTAAATCATGGGGTCATATCATTGGAATATGGGAAAACTACATGCTAAGCACTAAATCATCCCAAAATCAAGCAATTTAAGCTCATATTATCGAAAAAATTTTGAAAATTCCTTCTCAGATTTTCGAAAAAAATTTTGAAAATTTTTCCAATTTTTCACAAAATTGCTCAAATAATATCCCCTCCCCCAAACTTAAAGTGCACAGTGTCCTCAGTGTGCAGATAATATAAGAATTGAAGTTCAGGACAGAGTACTCCCCTTTCTGATGATGATGATGACAACTGAAGCTTTGATTGAAAGCATAAAAATAGAAAATAAACCTGCAACACAAACAAAGAAAGAAACAACAGAAAAGAAAAATAAAAAGAACTATTTACAATGTGAAAGTGAAAATACAACCACTTCAAATGCAGCTGAAAAACACTACACTCAGCAGCAAGGCAAAGAGCAGGAGGATTAGCCAAAATGGTGACAGAATGTTAACAGTTAAATCCTCCTGAGCTCTCGTTACTTCCCTCCTTCTTTGAGAATTCCTGTGCTCAAGCCTTATATTCTCCTCAATCCCTATCTTAAAACACTCTTGAGAGTCATCAGGGAGCTTTAAAGGTTTGAAGACATTAAACTTCACTTCCTGATCTTGGACTCTCATCGTCAACTTTGTAGAATCAGAGGGCGAGGAAGGCAATGAATAAGAAGGTATAGATGAAGAAGCGCTTATCTTTATTTCCTTGGCAGCCCGATCCTGATATTCCTGCTCTTTCTGAGCTGCTTCGTTAGAACTTACGAATTCTTCAACTATGTGCTGTTCAGGTTGGGACTTAACTTGTGGCTCCTCTAGCTCGCTGCCACTCCTCAGGGTGATAGATCTAACATGTTCCTTACCCTCCCCTTGCTTAATAGGATTGACTTTAGTATCACTAGGAAGGGTCCCTTGAGGATGTTGGCTAAGAGCACTAGCTATTTGTCCCACTTGAACCTCTAAGTTCTTAAGTGAAGCAGCTTGATCTTGCAGGATAGTCGTGAACATCTCCTCCAATGTAGGCTTCTTCTCAGCTGCTGGTGTGTGGTAGAATTGGGGCTGCATGAGTGGTGGTGGTGGTGGTGGTGGTGATGGGTGAAATTGAGGTGGGGGTGGATGATGTGGAAATTGCGGCTGTGGTGGTACCTGAACCTGTGGAGCTTGAAAACTAGGGGGTTCTACAGATATGGGATTAGAAGTTTGCCCTTGGTTTTGGCTCCAGGAGAAGTTAGGATGGTTCCTCCACCCTGAATTATAGGTGTTTGAAAAAGGGTTGTTCTGTTGCGTAGGGGGAGCAACATACTGAACCGATTCTAAGTTGAGCAGACACCTATCTACAGAGTGGGTACCACTACACAGCTCGCAGGAAAGGAAAGGACTTTGGACAGAATAAATCGGATTAGGACTGGTGGGAGGATTATGCTGGGTACTGAGCGACTCTACCTTCTTCGTAAGATTAGCGATTTGAGAGGTCAAGGTAGACAGTGTGTCGAGCTCATAAATACCCGCTAGCTTCTTTAGCATTTGCCTCTCCGAGGACCACAAATAGTTTTTAGCCGCCATCTTGTCTAAAAGCTCGTAAGCTTCCTCCTCTGTCTTGCACATCAGGGCTCCACCTGCCGCAGTGTCAACAATGGTCCTATTTGGGCTTGTAAGTCCGTGGTAGAAGGTCTGGACTTGCAACCACAAAGGTAGGCCATGGTGAGGGCACTTCTTAAGAAGCTCCTTATATCGTTCCCATGCTTCGTAAAGAGATTCAGAGTCGTACTGAGCAAAGGAAAATATTTTACTACGGAGTTGGGCCATTCTAGAAGGAGGGAAAAACTTAGATAGAAATTGATGGGCTAACTCATCCCATGTAGAAATTGATCCTGGAGGCAGAGAGGTTAACCAGTGTCTCGCCCTATCCCTTAATGAGAAGGGGAATAATCTAAGCCTAACAGCATCGTCAGATAATCCATTATATTTAAATGTGTTGCACAAGTCCAAGAATTGCCCAAGGTGAGCATGTGGGTCATCGTGAGGAAGCCCACTGAACTGCAAAGATGTTTGGATCATCTGGATGATTGCGGGCTTAATTTCAAAATTGTTTGCATGGACAGCTGGTGGCCTAATGCCGGAATGATACCCCCTATCGTCGGCATTGCATAATCTCCGACTGTCCTAATTTTCCTATTTTCTGTCATGATGTTTTGCAGCGGAGCTACGAATTTCCTAGAGTCCTTTTGAATTTTTTTTCGTTCGATTTTAGGATCTAGAGAAAAGCAATCAAAATTTCTGGCTCTACGCTTGCAATCATCGAAAAGTCCTTAAAAAGTTTTTTTGAATTTTTTGAATTTTTCATTTTTTTTTAATTTTAATTAAGAGAAAATTTAACTAACCTAAGCTAAGGCTCTAAATATTTACAACCTAAATATTTACAAGCTAGAATTACACCTAAGCATAATTTCACCGATATTAATTAAGGACTAATTAAAACTTCCCCGGCAACGGCGCCAAGAACTTGACGAGCCCTAAGGGTATATGTCCGCAAGTGCACGGGTCGTACAAGTAATAATGGGATTTTGAGTCCCGAGTTATCGTCCCACAGAGAAGTTGACTAGCCTAATTAACTACCGGTTACTTTTCCCTAAGTATATTCTAGCAAATTATGAAATTGCAATGGGTGATCTACTAAGGCTAATTAAAAACACGGGAAAGCATTAAAATAGAGAAAATAAAAGAAATAAAACCGAGCAAGAAGTACTTACAAAACTCCAAGCAATTAAAATCGAAAACCTACAAAAGAAATTAAAACAGTTAAAACTAATTAACGCAATTAAAATAAAATGCAAATATGAAAATATCAAAGCAAGATTAATTAAATTAAAATTAAACTAACCTAAAATATAATTAAAATGCAATTTAAACTAAACTAAAGCTTAATGAAATGAAATTACCCCTAATCTAATTCTAAATGAACATTTAATTAACTATTAACCTAATTAAAACTAAGTTCTACACTATTAAGCAAGAATAATAATTATGCAATTTAATTAACAACTCTAAACTAAGCTAACTAATTAAATTGAAAATAAACTAAACTAAAATGCATGAAAATGAGTTAATGCCCAAAATGCAAAAGCCAAACAAGGCCTTAGGATTTTAAACTATCCAACAACTCCCTCCAAAACACTGTTCATGCATCATTTTTCTTTTCTATTTCCAGTATGGCTCGGTTTGGTAAGGTGTTGTGTCCAACTTGCTTGCTCACGGGTCTGTCCTAGTCTGCTGTCCACCAACTCTGCCTCAATTCCTGGCTGCCACTTTCCCAGCACGTTACCACCCATCAGCAACCAAGCTTCAACACGCCAGCCTCTCCAGACCTGCACTACACGTCCAGCTCCTGCTCTGTCCTGCACTGCTACGTTAGGTGCAACTGCAACGTGCTCCAGGTGCTGCATCAGCCTCTCGGTTCAGTGCTGGTGTGCTCTCGGTTCCAGCAACTGGTGTCTGCTGCTCCAGGCTCTGTTCGATTGCTGCTTGTCCTCGGGTTGGTGCTTGCTGCGTCTCCAGGAACTCATCGCTGCTCTGGTTTTTATCCTGCTCGGGTTTGTCCTCGATACCGTTCCTCGGCCTGCTGCTGGCAGCACTAGCTGCTGCTTCAGCACCAGAAGATCATCAGTAGCAGCAGCTACCACGCACTGCCTCCCCCAAGCTTATCTTCCTTCTGCCTCGCCACCTTTCTGCCCAGCATTTGCATCTGCAGTGTGTACCAGCTTAATACAATTAAACAGAGACAAACAAAGGAAGAAAAAGAAGAAAGTTAATGGTGAACTGTGCTCCTCGGATGAACAGCTTTTACACCGGACAACCACCCATACTCATTTCCTAATCCAGCTATTAACAACTACAATGACGATGAAACATAATGCAGTAAATGACTATATGCAGGAGATCAAAACAAGTAAACAAACGGGATAACTAACACCCTCCGCCTGCTTCACATGTAGCCTCAATGATGTGATTCCACATTGCCATTGGTGTGGATAAATGCTAAGCATCAATCCACATCAAAGCATCAAAACCACAAAGCATGGATGAAGGAGACATTATGCCACCCGAATGCACAAAGAGAGCTCAAACCGAGAGCTAAAAAAAATATATAAAAAGGATTGCTTCAAACAATAACAAAGTATGAAACCGAGAATGCATTAGTAAAATGAGTTATGGAAATGAAACTAAGGAAATATAACAATAGTTAAGGGAAAACCGAGAGCATGAAATTGGAATGAGCTTTCATTGAAAAAGAAATTTAACAAGTTGTAAAATGAAGAACATGGAAATTAAACACAACTCTAAAAACTATTTTTCCCTAGAAATTACATTACACTACTCCTAACTACATTACACTACTCCTACTCCTAAAAATTACATTAACCTCTACTCCTAAAAAATTACATTCCTTTCAATTGTCATCTTCCTATTTATAAGCACACTAGGGGCAAAATGGTAATTTTCACATCCTTGATGAGTTGGCATTTTTTTTGGCCACTTGTCTTCACACCATTGGCTCCTTGAAAAGATATTTCCATGTCATCGGTTTTCTTGTAAATTTTGGATGTGTTAGGTGGCATGATTCGTGTTGTCCGCGTGGCTCAATCTCGATTTTAGCCCAATTCCGGTCCATTTTCTACCGAAATATTCAAAACTCATCCGAATTTGATTTATCTGCAAAATGAGAATTTTAATTAAATAAAGGGGATAATTAACAAAATAAATTGGGGATTTAAATAAATAATTAGGAAATTAAGCACAAATAATTCTAAAAATATAGAATTATCACACCCCCAAACTTGAGCTTTTGCTTGTCCTCAAGCAAAACAAAATGATTGTAGGAATGACAAGTACAAAAACAAATAATTTCCCCAATATCATCCTCAAAGAAAAAGTACAGACTATGAAATCAAAGACTCACAATTACAAGTCCAACACTTAGAATTATTCAATCATAAGTCCTAACCCAAATTGGACTCCTCGTGAGTGTGTGAAAGATGTCTAAGTCACTTCACAGTACATTATCCGGATCAGATTATGCAACATAGTGAATGCAAAGTCAATGACATGTGATCATTCCCATCAGTTTGCTTTTCACTTCTCTCTCCACTAATGTAGTCACACTTAACCAAAGATTAATAGGACTTCATTAAGCTTGTAATGTAAGGCTGGGGCTAAGGTATGATAAAGTCGATTTAGGTTTAATTACCCCTTAACATGCATTACTTCTAGGATCTTAATGTAAGAGCTCTAATCATTTCCCCCAAACTTATTTATTTCACTAAGCATTTTTTTTTCTTTTCTTGTTCTTTTTCTCTCTTTTTTTTTTTTCGTCATTCTTTCTTTCTTTTTTTTTCTATTTTATTTTTTTTTTTTTTACACACTCCTTCACAATCACTTAATACCCATACAGCTCACAATATATCCAATGACTTTTCATGCTTTCGGGGTAAGGGATAGGAAAAAGTATTTAAGCTAAGAAAAATTAAGCAGGTGTATTTACAGAGAAAAGTTTATTTCGCCCAAATGGGTGACTAGGGGTAGAATATGTACAAGGATAGCTAGAAAGGCTCAAACGATCCAAAGATGGCCTAAATCATCTCCCTAATCAAGTGTGATCTAATATTTCACATCGAGATTAGATCAAACAAATTCTAGAATATGATGCACAAAATCAACTGAACAAATGCAATACTATGTACACATAAGCTTTCTCTAAATAAATATACCGATTTATGACATGACATGTGCATAAGATGAGGAAATCACAATCCGAATTAAGACAAATTCAAGAACTCAACTTCATGCTTTTCCTATAATCATGCTTCTCATTCAATCAAAGTCAGACTAAATCATGGGGTCATATCATTGGAATATGGGAAAACTACATGCTAAGCACTAAATCATCCCAAAATCAAGCAATTTAAGCTCATATTATCGAAAAAATTTTGAAAATTCCTTCTCAGATTTTCGAAAAAAATTTTGAAAATTTTTCCAATTTTTCACAAAATTGCTCAAATAATATCCCCTCCCCCAAACTTAAAGTGCACAGTGTCCTCAGTGTGCAGATAATATAAGAATTGAAGTTCAGGACAGAGTACTCCCCTTTCTGATGATGATGATGACAACTGAAGCTTTGATTGAAAGCATAAAAATAGAAAATAAACCTGCAACACAAACAAAGAAAGAAACAACAGAAAAGAAAAATAAAAAGAACTATTTACAATGTGAAAGTGAAAATACAACCACTTCAAATGCAGCTGAAAAACACTACACTCAGCAGCAAGGCAAAGAGCAGGAGGATTAGCCAAAATGGTGACAGAATGTTAACAGTTAAATCCTCCTGAGCTCTCGTTACTTCCCTCCTTCTTTGAGAATTCCTGTGCTCAAGCCTTATATTCTCCTCAATCCCTATCTTAAAACACTCTTGAGAGTCATCAGGGAGCTTTAAAGGTTTGAAGACATTAAACTTCACTTCCTGATCTTGGACTCTCATCGTCAACTTTGTAGAATCAGAGGGCGAGGAAGGCAATGAATAAGAAGGTATAGATGAAGAAGCGCTTATCTTTATTTCCTTGGCAGCCCGATCCTGATATTCCTGCTCTTTCTGAGCTGCTTCGTTAGAACTTACGAATTCTTCAACTATGTGCTGTTCAGGTTGGGACTTAACTTGTGGCTCCTCTAGCTCGCTGCCACTCCTCAGGGTGATAGATCTAACATGTTCCTTACCCTCCCCTTGCTTAATAGGATTGACTTCAGTATCACTAGGAAGGGTCCCTTGAGGATGTTGGCTAAGAGCACTAGCTATTTGTCCCACTTGAACCTCTAAGTTCTTAAGTGAAGCAGCTTGATCTTGCAGGATAGTCGTGAACATCTCCTCCAATGTAGGCTTCTTCTCAGCTGCTGGTGTGTGGTAGAATTGGGGCTGCATGAGTGGTGGTGGTGGTGGTGGTGGTGATGGGTGAAATTGAGGTGGGGGTGGATGATGTGGAAATTGCGGCTGTGGTGGTACCTGAACCTGTGGAGCTTGAAAACTAGGGGGTTCTATAGATATGGGATTAGAAGTTTACCCTTGGTTTTGGCTCCAGGAGAAGTTAGGATGGTTCCTCCACCCTGAATTATAGGTGTTTGAAAAATGGTTGTTCTGTTGCGTAGGGGGAGCAACATACTGAACCGATTCTAAGTTGAGCAGACACCTATCTACAGAGTGGGTACCACTACACAGCTCGCAGGAAAGGAAAGGACTTTGGACAGAATAAATCGGATTAGGACTGGTGGGAGGATTATGCTGGGTACTGAGCGACTCTACCTTCTTCGTAAGATTAGCGATTTGAGAGGTCAAGGTAGACAGTGTGTCGAGCTCATAAATACCCTCTAGCTTCTTTAGCATTTGCCTCTCCGAGGACCACAAATAGTTTTTAGCCGCCATCTTGTCTAAAAGCTCGTAAGCTTCCTCCTCTGTCTTGCACATCAGGGCTCCACCTGCCGCAGTGTCAACAATGGTCCTATTTGGGCTTGTAAGTCCGTGGTAGAAGGTCTGGACTTGCAACCACAAAGGTAGGCCATGGTGAGGGCACTTCTTAAGAAGCTCCTTATATCGTTCCCATGCTTCGTAAAGAGATTCAGAGTCGTACTGAGCAAAGGAAAATATTTTACTACGGAGTTGGGCCATTCTAGAAGGAGGGAAAAACTTAGATAGAAATTGATGGGCTAACTCATCCCATGTAGAAATTGATCCTGGAGGCAGAGAGGTTAACCAGTGTCTCGCCCTATCCCTTAATGAGAAGGGGAATAATCTAAGCCTAACAGCATCGTCAGATAATCCATTATATTTAAATGTGTTGCACAAGTCCAAGAATTGCCCAAGGTGAGCATGTGGGTCATCGTGAGGAAGCCCACTGAACTGCAAAGATGTTTGGATCATCTGGATGATTGCGGGCTTAATTTCAAAATTGTTTGCATGGACAGCTGGTGGCCTAATGCCGGAATGATACCCCCTATCGTCGGCATTGCATAATCTCCGACTGTCCTAATTTTCCTATTTTCTGTCATGATGTTTTGCAGCGGAGCTACGAATTTCCTAGAGTCCTTTTGAATTTTTTTCGTTCGATTTTAGGATCTAGAGAAAAGCAATCAAAATTTCTGGCTCTACGCTTGCAATCATCGAAAAGTCCTTAAAAAGTTTTTTTGAATTTTTTGAATTTTTCATTTTTTTTTTAATTTTAATTAAGAGAAAATTTAACTAACCTAAGCTAAGGCTCTAAATATTTACAACCTAAATATTTACAAGCTAGAATTACACCTAAGCATAATTTCACCGATATTAATTAAGGACTAATTAAAACTTCCCCGGCAACGGCGCCAAGAACTTGACGAGCCCTAAGGGTATATGTCCGCAAGTGCACGGGTCGTACAAGTAATAATGGGATTTTGAGTCCCGAGTTATCGTCCCACAGAGAAGTTGACTAGCCTAATTAACTACCGGTTACTTTTCCCTAAGTATATTCTAGCAAATTATGAAATTGCAATGGGTGATCTACTAAGGCTAATTAAAAACACGGGAAAGCATTAAAATAGAGAAAATAAAAGAAATAAAACCGAGCAAGAAGTACTTACAAAACTCCAAGCAATTAAAATCGAAAACCTACAAAAGAAATTAAAACAGTTAAAACTAATTAACGCAATTAAAATAAAATGCAAATATGAAAATATCAAAGCAAGATTAATTAAATTAAAATTAAACTAACCTAAAATATAATTAAAATGCAATTTAAACTAAACTAAAGCTTAATGAAATGAAATTACCCCTAATCTAATTCTAAATGAACATTTAATTAACTATTAACCTAATTAAAACTAAGTTCTACACTATTAAGCAAGAATAATAATTATGCAATTTAATTAACAACTCTAAACTAAGCTAACTAATTAAATTGAAAATAAACTAAACTAAAATGCATGAAAATGAGTTAATGCCCAAAATGCAAAAGCCAAACAAGGCCTTAGGATTTTAAACTATCCAACAACTCCCTCCAAAACACTGTTCATGCATCATTTTTCTTTTCTATTTCCAGTATGGCTCGGTTTGGTAAGGTGTTGTGTCCAACTTGCTTGCTCACGGGTCTGTCCTAGTCTGCTGTCCACCAACTCTGTCTCAATTCCTGGCTGCCACTTTCCCAGCACGTTACCACCCATCAGCAACCAAGCTTCAACACGCCAGCCTCTCCAGACCTGCACTACACGTCCAGCTCCTGCTCTGTCCTGCACTGCTACGTTAGGTGCAACTGCAACGTGCTCCAGGTGCTGCATCAGCCTCTCGGTTCAGTGCTGGTGTGCTCTCGGTTCCAGCAACTGGTGTCTGCTGCTCCAGGCTCTGTTCGATTGCTGCTTGTCCTCGGGTTGGTGCTTGCTGCGTCTCCAGGAACTCATCGCTACTCTGGTTTTTATCATGCTCGGGTTTGTCCTCGATACCGTTCCTCGGCCTGCTGCTGGCAGCACTAGCTGCTGCTTCAGCACCAGAAGATCATCAGTAGCAGCAACTACCACGCACTGCCTCCCCCAAGCTTATCTTCCTTCTGCCTCGCCACCTTTCTGCCCAGCATTTGCATCTGCAGTGTGTACCAGCTTAATACAATTAAACAGAGACAAACAAAGGAAGAAAAAGAAGAAAGTTAATGGTGAACTGTGCTCCTCGGATGAACTGCTTTTACACCGGACAACCACCCATACTCATTTCCTAATCCAGCTATTAATAACTACAATGACGATGAAACATAATGCAGTAAATGACTATATGCAGGAGATCAAAACAAGTAAACAAACGGGATAACTAACACCCTCCGCCTGCTTCACATGTAGCCTCAATGATGTGATTCCACATTGCCATTGGTGTGGATAAATGCTAAGCATCAATCCACATCAAAGCATCAAAACCACAAAGCATGGATGAAGGAGACATTATGCCACCCGAATGCACAAAGAGAGCTCAAACCGAGAGCTAAAAAAAATATATAAAAAGGATTGCTTCAAACAATAACAAAGTATGAAACCGAGAATGCATTAGTAAAATGAGTTATGGAAATGAAACTAAGGAAATATAACAATAGTTAAGGGAAAACCGAGAGCATGAAATTGGAATGAGCTTTCATTGAAAAAGAAATTTAACAAGTTGTAAAATGAAGAACATGGAAATTAAACACAACTCTAAAAGCTATTTTTCCCTAGAAATTACATTACACTACTCCTAACTACATTACACTACTCCTACTCCTAAAAATTACATTAACCTCTACTCCTAAAAAATTACATTCCTTTCAATTGTCATCTTCCTATTTATAAGCACACTAGGGGCAAAATGGTAATTTTCACATCCTTGATGAGTTGGCATTTTTTTGGCCACTTGTCTTCACACCATTGGCTCCTTGAAAAGATATTTCCATGTCATCGGTTTTCTTGTAAATTTTGGATGTGTTAGGTGGCATGATTCGTGTTGTCCGCGTGGCTCAATCTCGATTTTAGCCCAATTCCGGTCCATTTTCTACCGAAATATTCAAAACTCATCCGGATTTGATTTATCTGCAAAATGAGAATTTTAATTAAATAAAGGGGATAATTAACAAAATAAATTGGGGATTTAAATAAATAATTAGGAAATTAAGCACAAATAATTCTAAAAATATAGAATTATCACACCCCCAAACTTGAGCTTTTGCTTGTCCTCAAGCAAAACAAAATGATTGTAGGAATGACAAGTACAAAAACAAATAATTTCCCCAATATCATCCTCAAAGAAAAAGTACAGACTATGAAATCAAAGACTCACAATTACAAGTCCAACACTTAGAATTATTCAATCATAAGTCCTAACCCAAATTGGACTCCTCGTGAGTGTGTGAAAGATGTCTAAGTCACTTCACAGTACATTATCCGGATCAGATTATGCAACATAGTGAATGCAAAGTCAATGACATGTGATCATTCCCATAAGTTTGCTTTTCACTTCTCTCTCCACTAATGTAGTCACACTTAACCAAAGATTAATAGGACTTCATTAAGCTTGTAATGTAAGGCTGGGGCTAAGGTATGATAAAGTCGATTTAGGTTTAATTACCCCTTAACATGCATTACTTCTAGGATCTTAATGTAAGAGCTCTAATCATTTCCCCCAAACTTATTTATTTCACTAAGCATTTTTTTTTTCTTTTCTTGTTCTTTTTCTCTCTTTTTTTTTCGTCATTCTTTCTTTCTTTTTTTTTCTATTTTATTTATTTTTTTTTTACACACTCCTTCACAATCACTTAATACCCATACAGCTCACAATATATCCAATGACTTTTCATGCTTTCGGGGTAAGGGATAGGAAAAAGTATTTAAGCTAAGAAAAATTAAGCAGGTGTATTTACAGAGAAAAGCTTATTTGGCCCAAATGGGTGACTAGGGGTAGAATATGTACAAGGATAGCTAGAAAGGCTCAAACGATGCAAAGATGGCCTAAATCATCTCCCTAATCAAGTGTGATCTAATATTTCACCTCGAGATTAGATCAAACAAATTCTAGAATATGATGCACAAAATCAACTGAACAAATGCAATACTATGTACACATAAGCTTTCTCTAAATAAATATACCGATTTATGACATGACATGTGCATAAGATGAGGAAATCACAATCCGAATTAAGACAAATTCAAGAACTCAACTTCATGCTTTTCCTATAATCATGCTTCTCATTCAATCAAAGTCAGACTAAATCATGGGGTCATATCATTGGAATATGGGAAAACTACATGCTAAGCACTAAATCATCCCAAAATCAAGCAATTTAAGCTCATATTATCGAAAAAATTTTGAAAATTCCTTCTCAGATTTTCGAAAAAAATTTTGAAAATTTTTCCAATTTTTCACAAAATTGCTCAAATAATATCCCCTCCCCCAAACTTAAAGTGCACAGTGTCCTCAGTGTGCAGATAATATAAGAATTGAAGTTCAGGACAGAGTACTCCCCTTTCTGATGATGATGATGACAACTGAAGCTTTGATTGAAAGCATAAAAATAGAAAATAAACCTGCAACACAAACAAAGAAAGAAACAACAGAAAAGAAAAATAAAAAGAACTATTTACAATGTGAAAGTGAAAATACAACCACTTCAAATGCAGCTGAAAAACACTACACTCAGCAGCAAGGCAAAGAGCAGGAGGATTAGCCAAAATGGTGACAGAATGTTAACAGTTAAATCCTCCTGAGCTCTCGTTACTTCCCTCCTTCTTTGAGAATTCCTGTGCTCAAGCCTTATATTCTCCTCAATCCCTATCTTAAAACACTCTTGAGAGTCATCAGGGAGCTTTAAAGGTTTGAAGACATTAAACTTCACTTCCTGATCTTGGACTCTCATCGTCAACTTTGTAGAATCAGAGGGCGAGGAAGGCAATGAATAAGAAGGTATAGATGAAGAAGCGCTTATCTTTATTTCCTTGGCAGCCCGATCCTGATATTCCTGCTCTTTCTGAGCTGCTTCGTTAGAACTTACGAATTCTTCAACTATGTGCTGTTCAGGTTGGGACTTAACTTGTGGCTCCTCTAGCTCGCTGCCACTCCTCAGGGTGATAGATCTAACATGTTCCTTACCCTCCCCTTGCTTAATAGGATTGACTTCAGTATCACTAGGAAGGGTCCCTTGAGGATGTTGGCTAAGAGCACTAGCTATTTGTCCCACTTGAACCTCTAAGTTCTTAAGTGAAGCAGCTTGATCTTGCAGGATAGTCGTGAACATCTCCTCTAATGTAGGCTTCTTCTCAGCTGCTGGTGTGTGGTAGAATTGGGGCTGCATGAGTGGTGGTGGTGGTGGTGGTGGTGATGGGTGAAATTGAGGTGGGGGTGGATGATGTGGAAATTGCGGCTGTGGTGGTACCTGAACCTGTGGAGCTTGAAAACTAGGGGGTTCTACAGATATGGGATTAGAAGTTTGCCCTTGGTTTTGGCTCCAGGAGAAGTTAGGATGGTTCCTCCACCCTGAATTATAGGTGTTTGAAAAAGGGTTGTTCTGTTGCGTAGGGGGAGCAACATACTGAACCGATTCTAAGTTGAGCAGACACCTATCTACAGAGTGGGTACCACTACACAGCTCGCAGGAAAGGAAAGGACTTTGGACAGAATAAATCGGATTAGGACTGGTGGGAGGATTATGCTGGGTACTGAGCGACTCTACCTTCTTCGTAAGATTAGCGATTTGAGAGGTCAAGGTAGACAGTGTGTCGAGCTCATAAATACCCGCTAGCTTCTTTAGCATTTGCCTCTCCGAGGACCACAAATAGTTTTTAGCCGCCATCTTGTCTAAAAGCTCGTAAGCTTCCTCCTCTGTCTTGCACATCAGGGCTCCACCTGCCGCAGTGTCAACAATGGTCCTATTTGGGCTTGTAAGTCCGTGGTAGAAGGTCTGGACTTGCAACCACAAAGGTAGGCCATGGTGAGGGCACTTCTTAAGAAGCTCCTTATATCGTTCCCATGCTTCGTAAAGAGATTCAGAGTCGTACTGAGCAAAGGAAAATATTTTACTACGGAGTTGGGCCATTCTAGAAGGAGGGAAAAACTTAGATAGAAATTGATGGGCTAACTCATCCCATGTAGAAATTGATCCTGGAGGCAGAGAGGTTAACCAGTGTCTCGCCCTATCCCTTAATGAGAAGGGGAATAATCTAAGCCTAACAGCATCGTCAGATAATCCATTATATTTAAATGTGTTGCACAAGTCCAAGAATTGCCCAAGGTGAGCATGTGGGTCATCGTGAGGAAGCCCACTGAACTGCAAAGATGTTTGGATCATCTGGATGATTGCGGGCTTAATTTCAAAATTGTTTGCATGGACAGCTGGTGGCCTAATGCCGGAATGATACCCCCTATCGTCGGCATTGCATAATCTCCGACTGTCCTAATTTTCCTATTTTCTGTCATGATGTTTTGCAGCGGAGCTACGAATTTCCTAGAGTCCTTTTGAATTTTTTTTCGTTCGATTTTAGGATCTAGAGAAAAGCAATCAAAATTTCTGGCTCTACGCTTGCAATCATCGAAAAGTCCTTAAAAAGTTTTTTTGAATTTTTTGAATTTTTCATTTTTTTTTAATTTTAATTAAGAGAAAATTTAACTAACCTAAGCTAAGGCTCTAAATATTTACAACCTAAATATTTACAAGCTAGAATTACACCTAAGCATAATTTCACCGATATTAATTAAGGACTAATTAAAACTTCCCCGGCAACGGCGCCAAGAACTTGACGAGCCCTAAGGGTATATGTCCGCAAGTGCACGGGTCGTACAAGTAATAATGGGATTTTGAGTCCCGAGTTATCGTCCCACAGAGAAGTTGACTAGCCTAATTAACTACCGGTTACTTTTCCCTAAGTATATTCTAGCAAATTATGAAATTGCAATGGGTGATCTACTAAGGCTAATTAAAAACACGGGAAAGCATTAAAATAGAGAAAATAAAAGAAATAAAACCGAGCAAGAAGTACTTACAAAACTCCAAGCAATTAAAATCGAAAACCTACAAAAGAAATTAAAACAGTTAAAACTAATTAACGCAATAAAAATAAAATGCAAATATGAAAATATCAAAGCAAGATTAATTAAATTAAAATTAAACTAACCTAAAATATAATTAAAATGCAATTTAAACTAAACTAAAGCTTAATGAAATGAAATTACCCCTAATCTAATTCTAAATGAACATTTAATTAACTATTAACCTAATTAAAACTAAGTTCTACACTATTAAGCAAGAATAATAATTATGCAATTTAATTAACAACTCTAAACTAAGCTAACTAATTAAATTGAAAATAAACTAAACTAAAATGCATGAAAATGAGTTAATGCCCAAAATGCAAAAGCCAAACAAGGCCTTAGGATTTTAAACTATCCAACAACTCCCTCCAAAACACTGTTCATGCATCATTTTTCTTTTCTATTTCCAGTATGGCTCGGTTTGGTAAGGTGTTGTGTCCAACTTGCTTGCTCACGGGTCTGTCCTAGTCTGCTGTCCACCAACTCTGCCTCAATTCCTGGCTGCCACTTTCCCAGCACATTACCACCCATCAGCAACCAAGCTTCAACACGCCAGCCTCTCCAGACCTGCACTACACGTCCAGCTCCTGCTCTGTCCTGCACTGCTACGTTAGGTGCAACTGCAACGTGCTCCAGGTGCTGCATCAGCCTCTCGGTTCAGTGCTGGTGTGCTCTCGATTCCAGCAACTGGTGTCTGCTGCTCCAGGCTCTGTTCGATTGCTGCTTGTCCTCGGGTTGGTGCTTGCTGCGTCTCCAGGAACTCATCGCTGCTCTGGTTTTTATCCTGCTCGGGTTTGTCCTCGATACCGTTCCTCGGCCTGCTGCTGGCAGCACTAGCTGCTGCTTCAGCACCAGAAGATCATCAGTAGCAGCAGCTACCACGCACTGCCTCCCCCAAGCTTATCTTCCTTCTGCCTCGCCACCTTTCTGCCCAGCATTTGCATCTGCAGTGTGTACCAGCTTAATACAATTAAACAGAGACAAACAAAGGAAGAAAAAGAAGAAAGTTAATGGTGAACTGTGCTCCTCGGATGAACTGCTTTTACACCGGACAACCACCCATACTCATTTCCTAATCCAGCTATTAACAACTACAATGACGATGAAACATAATGCAGTAAATGACTATATGCAGGAGATCAAAACAAGTAAACAAACAGGATAACTAACACCCTCCGCCTGCTTCACATGTAGCCTCAATGATGTGATTCCACATTGCCATTGGTGTGGATAAATGCTAAGCATCAATCCACATCAAAGCATCAAAACCACAAAGCATGGATGAAGGAGACATTATGCCACCCGAATGCACAAAGAGAGCTCAAACCGAGAGCTAAAAAAAATATATAAAAAGGATTGCTTCAAACAAAAACAAAGTATGAAACCGAGAATGCATTAGTAAAATGAGTTATGGAAATGAAACTAAGGAAATATAACAATAGTTAAGGGAAAACCGAGAGCATGAAATTGGAATGAGCTTTCATTGAAAAAGAAATTTAACAAGTTGTAAAATGAAGAACATGGAAATTAAACACAACTCTAAAAACTATTTTTCCCTAGAAATTACATTACACTACTCCTAACTACATTACACTACTCCTACTCCTAAAAATTACATTAACCTCTACTCCTAAAAAATTAAATTCCTTTCAATTGTCATCTTCCTATTTATAAGCACACTAGGGGCAAAATGGTAATTTTCACATCCTTGATGAGTTGGCATTTTTTTTGGCCACTTGTCTTCACACCATTGGCTCCTTGAAAAGATATTTCCATGTCATCGGTTTTCTTGTAAATTTTAGATGTGTTAGGTGGCATGATTCGTGTTGTCCGCGTGGCTCAATCTCGATTTTAGCCCAATTCCGGTCCATTTTCTACCGAAATATTCAAAACTCATCCGGATTTGATTTATCTGCAAAATGAGAATTTTAATTAAATAAAGGGGATAATTAACAAAATAAATTGGGGATTTAAATAAATAATTAGGAAATTAAGCACAAATAATTCTAAAAATATAGAATTATCAGACATGCCTTCAGAGTTCTCCATGCCGGGAAGGGTTCGCGGCAAATTCACAAGCGAGAACACACCCTTGAATAGGTCCACCATTGTCTGCAAAGCTTGGATGGTCTCTTCCCCTTACTTCTGCATAGCTTCCAATTCAGCGACGGGAATCTCCGTCATATTCACTCCTCTCGGCATCATCTCTCGGGAATCTCCGTCATATTCACTCCTCTCAGCATCATCGCTCCTTCACTGAAATCAGTCATGGGAGAACTCGCTATGTCTTCACTATCCTCACGTCTGACTGCAGCTGAACGTGCCCGTACCATTTTTTTAGAATGACTTTTTCTTCGATTTCCACAGACAGCGCCAATTATTGTTACTCAACAAAATGATGACGTGTTGCTGACGTCCTCGTCTCGATGTTTCTACCACGTGTTACCGAAAACTTTGCAAGAAAAAGAATGATCAGAGGGACGCAAGGGTTGTTCCCTGCGTTGGCACTCCGATATTTAAGTTAGCCAGAGAATTAAGCAGAGTTTCAGTAGGAAAATTCAAACTTAGGTTAACGAATCGTACCTGACCTCTATTTATAGGGATTTACTCTGTCATTAATTACATATTTGTCATTTTTATCTTACTCAGGACTTGTATCATTCTTCGTGCACCACGTGGTGCGTTCTTCGTACGCCACGTGACGTATTTTTATTATTCTTTTATCATGGATAACAAAATATAAAGATATAAAAATTAAATAATAATATAAGCATACCTTTCTTGACTTTTTTTTGCTATGATAAGTGTAGTATTGGTCTTATTAGTAAATACTAATATTAGCATGGCCTAATTGAAGTAGTTGATGGTCCGAATACCCAAAACATCGACCCATTTGCCAATCCAAGTAGCCCAACATTTTTTTACAATCTCTCTCTTTGCGTCGGCTAATCCGAAAGTCCAAAGGCCAATCGGATTTAAAAAAAAAAAAAACTTTTTTTTTTTAATTCATATTCTTCGTTTTGATCTTTCAATATGTTCTTCTATGTTTTTCATTCTCATTTTTCTTTACAAATGAAAAACCCCTGAGATTAAACTTGCTTATCGAATGTTTTAAGCTCCTATTGCTTAGCTCCAATTGGTTTCTGACATCTGTTTTTTCATTTTCCCTATTGACACTTTTCCAATCAGATGATGATAGATCGTTATTCAATAGCTTTGTTTCTGGTGCTTTCATTTCTTGTTGGAATCTTGGATGCTAGTGCTGGTGATTCTGATCCACGTTACAGGTTTTCCTGTTTTTCTATCCTCCATTACCCGTAATCTTTTTTTTTTTAATTATCATTATTGTATGAATTTCTACCTTTGGGTTATGCATTATATAAGTTTGTTCATATTAGGAAAAACCAAAATTTTATTTTCCTAGTATCTTGGGGAAATTGCTGTTAGTTATTAATCGTTTCTATGCAAACGCTAATTGGTCTTGGTTTTCGACATGGATGCTGAGGGATCTTGAACAATATTAAGTCTAAAGTTTGGAACTTACAATGTCTACTTCAATCTGCAATAGGAATGTTTGTCACTTAATTGTTAGATTGGAATAGGCATGTATCTGAAATATATGTTACACCATTCATTTGGTTAACAATTGAGGGCAGGTCTTTTCTGATCAGGATTGCAGTAGGAAGCATAAGTGACGGGTTTCTGTTGCTACTACCTTAAAGATGAGAAACTAAGGATTTCTCCACCGAGTCTAACTAACCTTTATATGTATATATATATATATGTTCTTGATGCAAGTCCTAAAATTGGTCTTTGCATTCTCTATGGCTACTGATTCATATGGGTTCTTAGTAAGATTAGGAATTTTAATGTTTTTATAATAAGGTTCTGGTTAAACACCCTGCTTTGGTGTGGAAGTGTTTGTGGCAGTAAAGTTAAGTCGTTGGTATTTCTTCTTTTAGTCTTAATGGTTTTAATTTTATGTTACTTTATGCATCTTTGTAGTCAAACACAAGCTGGTTGGTACTTAGGTGCTTGCTTGGATGATGCCCTAAAACCCTCAAGGCAAGGTAACTTTGATGACACATTGAAAGCTAAGCACGTCCACTGAGGTGACAAGTCATCAAGATTAGCACCTCACTGAAACTAATAACTGCTTTATAGGATATTTAGTTAATTGGTCATCAATTAGGTACAAGTAAAAATAGCTTATTTAAATATGCCTTTTATTTGAAAATTTTATGTCTTCATAAAGCTATTAATATCCATTAATTAATATTTAACACCCTGTAAGACATTTAGGGTTGTATTGGTCCCTTAGAATCAAAACATAAGACTAGGCAGTTCTTATACAATTGTCTGTCTTAATGTTTTCTAATTTTAGCCTACCCCAATTTATTGGGATAAAGGCTCTGATGACGATGATGAAGTTATATGATTTAATCTCTTTTCCATTTGAATTTTTTAATTGATCATGGAATTCTAATGAATCTATATAGACTGTGCTGCTGGAACACTAAATTTGTTGTCCATTGAACAGCGATTTACTTGTAAAACATATTTGGCGGAGTCTATGTTTTGGAAATTGTTTTTATGTGCATACATTCATAATTAACTTGCATATGCAGTTATCTGCACTCTGCGTGCATGTAAATGATGCATGTAAATGAAGTGTGAACTTTGTCCAGCTTTAATTTGACACTCCTACACTCTTGCAAGTTGCATGTACTCCTATCTGATGCACTTTAGGAATACACATTCCCATTTTGATGCTCAGTCAATGTTCAAATCTCAATAGAAACGCTGAATGGAACTTAATCTAAACTTGAGCCTTGAGTCTTTGTTGTTGATAATAGTCTTGACCAATCACACATGATTGTTTATCTGGAGAAATTTTATTCAGTTGTTTGAATTGATTGACTGATTCCTGGAACAATAATTGAACGTATTAACATGTGCTTGAAAAGATTATGGCAAGAAAAGAACTACTTGAGTTTGCAGGCTATATGGGAGTAGCATGAGATATTTTGTCATTTTCTGAGCTAGTGTTCGAACTTGCAGTGCAAGGGTAATTGCATTAGGTGATATGATTTCAGACCATAACTATTTCTTGTCTATATTACTAGGGTGGTACTTCATGTGGATCATTGATGAGCTTCCGTAGGTTTTAATTCTTTTGTTGTTGGCAATTTGTTGAGAGTTCATAGAGGTCATCAGCAATTTGTATTTAGAATCTGAAGTCAGTCAAAATGTATGTCATTGGGAAATTATAATTTGAAGAAGTGCACATATATCATTGTTGTTTATGGGAGTGTTATAACGGCATTATGCTTTTGCGAAGTTGTATAGAGAGAGAGAGAGATAGTGCGCGCTAAAGGCTTAATGTAATTCTTTTGTGTAATTTGAAATGGAGCAAGCATGTGTACTTGTTATCAATTGCAGCATGTTACACTCTTTTTTCTCTGACTAGAACTTAATTTACTCCTGATTCATATACCTCCTTGTATAGACTGATTAGAGTTTACAACATTGAATTTTTTGAATTTTAGGGCTTGTGTGGCACAATGTGAGAAAACTGGATGTGTTGGGGAAAGATGCTTTCCACACTGCAAATTTCCTTCTGACAGTGTTGCCACTGATGGTCCATGGTATATGCAAGAACCACTTTACTTGAAGTGGAAACAATGGGATTGCCAAAGTGATTGTCGTTACAACTGCATGATTGACAGAGAGAAAGAAAGAGAAGCACTTAGTTATGGACCTGTCAAGTATCATGGTAAATGGCCCTTCAGGCGTGTTTTTGGAATTCAGGTTTGCAGTTTTTTTTTTCCTACATTAGAACTCAATAAAGATTTCTTTTAGATTATTTTGGAATGTAATCATAGCTTTTTGCAGTATTTGTCTTGACTTGGCTGTTGATTTTCTTAGGAACCAGCTTCTGTAGCTTTCTCTGCACTCAACCTAGCAATGCATTTTCATGGTTGGCTATCCTTTTTCATCCTTCTTTACTACAATTTGCCTTTAAAACAAGATAAGAAGGCATACTATGAGTTCGCAAGCTTGTGGCATATATATGGCCTCTTGTCAATGAACTCTTGGTTCTGGAGTGCTGTTTTCCATAGTCGGTAAGCATTTTTAACGTTCACATCTCCACCCACCTTTTTCCCCCTCAAATTTGGTTGGAACTTTGCCTCAACATGGGTGATTCTTTTGAGATGATAACTGCAAATGTAAGTTTAACTTGGAAATATAGGTCAATGTCATATGGAGCAGAGTTTATTATTTGTTTTGGCTGGGATCTTTCCTGCTTATATAAATATTATAACACCAATGTAGCAAGGGGAAAGGCAAAGTACCAGAAAATGTTAGATTTTCTCATATAAGATAGGAATACATGCAAATAATAACATTTCTAACTGTTAGTAGTATGTCAGTAAATAAAATAGGTCACACAGGGAATAGTAAATAAAATAGGTCACACAGGGAATTGAAAGAAACTAATCTGGTGAAATAAAATGCTTCTTGCTTAATACTGCCTTGCCAAAGTTGGATCCTGAAACTGGCTTTGAAAATAGAACTAGCCATCTACATTTTTGCATCCCGATAATTGGGTCTGTATTCTACGTTGCTTGAACTTAGGTTCAACTGTCAGAGTTGGGTATGTTTAACTTTTTCTGAGGTTTTCCTTACATTTAAAGTATCATTATCCTCATTACTATGTCTAATTTAAGATGTGCAAGAATATGGGTGTGTTAGAAAGAAAGAACAGTCAGAGTAACATAGTTAGTAACTATGCCTAGCAGCTAGAGATTTTTCTCTTTGCACAGGTGACAGTGACCCTTATATGCTTAGGTGCATGCGCACTGTCTGTTAATTGGTGCACATGTTGGCATATTGCATTTTTATTGATGCTTTGTCCAGAGTAGAAAATATTTGGCTAAGTTGGCCTAATCACAGATTACACATGCATGGAAACTCTAATCTCTCTCTCTCTCTCTCTCTCTCTGAGTGACCGAATATATGTACACATGATGGTCTTGTTTCTGAGTCTGACATTTCTATTTGAACCACAGTGATGTGGATTTGACAGAAAAATTAGACTACTCATCTGCCGTAGCACTGCTTGGCTACTCTCTTATTCTAGCCATACTTAGAAGTTTTAATGTGAGAGATGAGGCTGCCAGAGTCATGGTTGCTGCTCCATTTCTTGCTTTTGTGACTACCCATATATTGTACCTCAACTTCTACACACTTGACTATGGTAACATCTCTGTTCTTTGCAGTTTTTGCTTTAACATTTTATGATCTGAGGGTTAAGTTTACATAAAACTGTTCTTAGTTAATTATATTAACTTGCCAAGATATTCCACTTCAGTTCAACAGTTTGCATTGTCACATATCTTATTAGGAATACAAAGTTGGACGAGCATCTCTCCTTTAACCAGTGCTGCATTAATATTGATTCTGGTTGCACAATTTTGTTGACAGAACATCATGCATTAGAGGCTTCTATACATAATTTTCTTGCATTACTGGTTACAATAACATGATATGGAACATTGTACAGGGTGGAACATGAAAGTTTGTGTGGTCATGGGGGTTGCTCAACTTCTCATTTGGGCAATTTGGGCTGGTATGACTCGCCATCCTTCTTGCTGGAAATTGTGGGTGGTGGTCATTGGAGGTGGCCTTGCAATGCTTCTGGAGATCTATGATTTCCCTCCTCATCAAGGATTCTTTGATGCCCATGCTTTATGGCATGCCACAACTATTCCCCTTACCTGCCTATGGTGGAGTTTCATTAGGGATGACGCCAAGTTTCGAACTTCCAACCTCCTTAAGAAGGCTAAGTAGCCCCTTGTAAAACTGACATGTAAACGGTCATCGACTTGTAGCACCTTGACATCTAAAAAACGTGTCTTATTGAAATTGGCATAAGGTTTTAGGAATCATTTTTCCCTGTTACCTGTTATTGTTACGATACAGAAATGAAGGAGATTCCTTGGGACTCCCAGTTGGTTGAAACTTGAAAGACCATATTTTGCTGGAATTGGATTCTGAGATCGATGTTAAACTTGTAACATTGAATAATTCAATTATTTTGTAGATTCAATCCTTTAGGTTTAAATGATTTTAGTTTTATTTATTTATTTATTTATGAGTTTTCATGTGGCTGGTCCTGGCATGGTCAAAAAAATATTCCCATGCCATTTGGGCTTATTTTGAATGAGCTGATTATACTAACATTTGGACTTATGTGTGGATGGTCTTAAAGCAATAAATTTTTATTGAATTATGCTGTTGACATTTTCTTAGGCATAACATTATTTAATTTTGAATTAAAATTTATATTTGATACAATATTAGTATATAAATTTTATATACTGTCATTGAATAATGTTACCTCATTAATTGATGAATTTAATAATATTTATTTTTAAAAATTTTTATTTAAAAAACTTTTGAATTAATTAGGTGATATATTATGGTTTATTGTTGAAATTTATGCACTACTACGTTGTATCAATTATAAATTCTTGAACTAAACACGTTTTCAACTTGAGTCCATTGAAGCTTTTTTATTTATCGTTAGAACATCTCTGGATCAATTTGTATGCGCTTAGAGACTATTGGTTATACTAATTTTTCTTACTTTTGGATTTAATTAAATTTTAATTCATTTAGTTTCAAACTCGTGCGATGCACAAAAATACATAAATCAAATAATAAATTTATTAATAATATATATTTTTGAAACTTTAAATATAAATTAATATGTCTATGAAAAGATAACATTTGTTTATTTAATATTTTAATTTTTAATTTGTATATTACAATAAAACAATATAGAAAATTATATATTTGATATAACCATATAAAATTTGTAAAAGTTAAATTAAATTCATATTGTGATTTATTGAATGAAAATAGTATATAAAGAAAAATTAACATGTTTTTTATTTAAAGAAATTGAAGATTTTCACATCTTAAAGTCAATGTTGTGTAATTTTTTTTTTTAAATGGAGATTCTTCAACAAATTCTTATTGAATTAAAGAGGTAGCAAATAATTATTACGTATTTCTGACTATATTTGAATGTTGTGTCACTTTACTTAACGATCCAATAGATAATTCACAAATGTAGTAGAAGAAATGAATAAAACATTAGTTTGTAATTTGATTAAAGATTAATATCCAATATATCGTCAGTAGAGTTTTTTTGACTTCACAAACGGAATTAAAATTATAGCACATGACTTTTAAAAATATTAAGAAAATAAAAAATAAATAAAATAGAATATGTCTCGTTATCTTAACCCTACTTGTAGAGTAAAAAAATTTCACTAACGGTGTATAGGATAATTATCATTTGATTAAATTAAGTTTTAGTTATAACATATGTAATATGAAAATATAACGAAAATAATCATATTATATAAATTATACATACATATTCCATAATTTTTTACATTCAAATTTAGGGCCAGTCATACACCTTAGACACAATAAAGCTTAATAATTCTTGTCTCAATATTGTAATTTGTCGTTTTTTTTTCGAATAAAAAAAATTAGCATATGATATTTTCAAATATCTCTCAAATTTTATAATTTTCATTTTTATAAATCATGATAATGAACATATTATTAAATTAAATTGAATGTTAGACAATATTAAAATAATCGTTAACTAATCAATATCATATATATATATATATATATAACAATACATTAATAAATGAATGATTACATGCAATTTATTATATAGTAACAATGGAAAAAATAAAAAATTTTAATATATAGATATATATGTTATCATTAAGACAATTAATACAATTTAATTAGTAAAAGCTGAAGATATAAATGCTATATTTTGTAATATTAGTGTGAAAAAAAAAGAAATAATTATATGTTACTGTAACGACCCGATTTACATGCATTTTGGTTGGGTTATGAGTCGAAAATAGGTCAGAACATTAAATATGACTGCTTAATTTTATTTCTTGGTGACAAATTTAACAAAACTAACGGTAGTACTTTCCAATTAAATCAGCATAATTGTATTTTTACAAAATATTCAATATTCACATTCCTCAAACACATTTCCATATGCATTACTGTACTTTCAAAATGTAGATACAAAATAGATGTCTATACTGGGTATACCTTTAACACAGTAAAATACTTTGCTGACATATGACTATGCAAAATAGTTTAACTTCCAAAAGCGAGCTCAGCTACTGGTGAGGCTCTGTGGAGGAAAGTAAGAGGTGAGCTTAACGTGTTCAGTAAGAAAAACACGCGGCAGATAGATAAATACACTACTTATATATATATGTCAAAATCGAAACTCTTACGAAAATTATAGATAATTTGGTAATCCAGTAATATCAGTAAAATCAGAGACAGAAATTGATAATCCCAGAATCGAAATTCAAAAACAGTATCAATATAGATAGTATAAACAGTTCACTGTAGTAAAATCAGGATTCTGAAAACTTCAAACAGTAGAATAAATGATTTCCACAAAACATTACAGTTCTTACGGTCAAATCCAGAATATTAAATAGACGAGACAAGACAGAACATGCAATATCGAAATTCAGAAAAGACAATTGGTCAATGTCGGTGACCTCGGGCGTCACTGATCAGGTGTATCGAAATATCAATCGTCGTAGGAATGGTCAGCTACCCTAACGGCTCACATAACAGAATAAAATGTCCGAAGACCAGAATACACGGTACATCGTACTCACGTGCATGTCTCATGGTACATCGTACTCAGTGAACCGTGAAAACATAAACAGACAGAAATGCAACATGATTTAACCATTGCCTTTGTCTCAAAATCAGTGCGAGTCAGACCGTGCAATACACAATCAACATGCGTTCAAGCACATATCCTCAGTACCACTAATCATATTTTAATAAAATCAACTGTAATTTATGTTCGAAAAAATTATCACATTCAGAAAGAAGCTAATTCGTCATTTTTTGGTTAAAAATCTCAGTAGACAGTTTATGAAAATTAAATTCGAGATTTTTTATTTAAAACAATAATTGCAAACTCCAGTGATATTTATCTAAATAAACTGGCTAAATTTATATCAATAAATGGGCCAATTCACTGAGGTTAAAGTTTTCCTTAATTTCAAAAGCTGTAAAATCGGCTTAGAGTTTTCTAGAATTTCGATAAGTATAAAATTCATCCTAGAATTTTATATCTACAATTCCATAAAAAATTACGTGAATCTATCTCTAGCAGCACACAGAAGTTTTCCTTACAGTAAAATTTTAAAAAAAATTCATATCTATGAATCAACAGAAAATACATGTAATTATCACTAACGGCACATGGCAATTTTTCTTACCTCGATGTCTGTCAGTAATCGTCAGTGCCTCAGCATTGCGAGTCGGTGGGTCCGCTCTATTCAGTTTATGTCTTCGGAGCTCTTTCCCTCGATTTTTTCCAATTTTCTCTGTACCTCTATTCTATCTTCAATACTTATATATATATATATATATCTATATATATATAATCCTTTATACATATATAAATATATTTTCTTTCTTTTTCTTTGAATGAACTTCCTTCCCGCTCTTTTTTCTTTCTTTCTTCTTCTCTTCTTCTTCACTCTTACCACCCGACCACATTGTCCATCAATCTATTCTTTCTCTTTGATTTTCTCTTAACCACACTGTCACCTTCATCTTCCTCATCGGTGCCAACTTTTTCTCCTTACCGTCAGTGCTGCTCTCCCACCGTCACCGTCTCCAGCCAGCTCTTCAAGATAGGAAGCCCCTGTTTTGACTGGCTTTCCTCTCGTCCTTTGCTTTCAGCCAAACCTCTACTTCAGGGAGCACCAGTTCTGGCTGCTACTACCACCGTGAGGTGGCAACAACTTTATCCTTCCTTTAGTCATCCTCATTCTTTTTTCTGTCATAATCATCATTCTTCTTTCAGCCTCTCTCTCGGGTCCCTTCAAACTTTCAGAGGACGGGACTCCTCTGTTCCGTCTATTACTTCAGCTGGGTCTTCCACATCTCTCAATCTCTGCTCTATTTCGATGATCACGGTAAGGAACAAAGGCTATCCTTTTATTGGCAGTTGGTGCAAGCTTTCCTCCTCCACACTGGTCACCACTGCTTTGGTTTTTTTCAGCATCGCCTTTGCCTTTCCAGTTTTCCAGGAAGCCTCTGTTTCTTGCTTTCCTTTCCTTACATACTCTCGGTTTTCTTCTTCCTTTTATTTCAGTCTCCAGGCATACACAGGATATGGCATAGCAGGTATCCTGATGACGTGACGATGAGGGAAAACGGGAGTGGGTTCGGCAAGAGGTATAGGGTGTAGAGGGTGGGTGTGCAGAGGAGACAATACTTCCTGTCGTGTTTCCTTCCTAAGTTGCTACAATAGCAGCCGCTCGGGAATTCCCCCTTTTTCCTAGTTGTTCAACATCATCATCCTCCATTTCCTTACTCCCTTTTACCTACCGAACCAACCAGTCATCATACAATTAACTGATGTACATATGTATACATAATCTATGTGTACTCTCGGCCCCGTAGATATGTATATAAGTATGTATATATATATAGTTATTTATGTATATGTCCATTCATTGTTTTACATATATATTTATATACTAATATACATATGTATATTTATGTACACCCATATACTTGATTTAAATAATGAACATATTGTTACCCACCCATATATATATAAATATATGTGAGACCCCGTACATGTATAGCTATGTATATAGGAACATGGGAATGTAAATAAAATCATAAGTAAGATGATGTATTGTAATGTGAAGTGTATGCAATGTAAGTTCATAAGATTATGTACGCACTTGTAGTAAGAATTGTGATTATACGTACAAGTTGCATTATGAGTGAGTAGGAAGAAATAAACTTGAAACGAGAAGAATGTGATCGAAGTAGGATATGAGTAGTATAGTAAAATGGAAGGAAAGATTTACATAAGTGTACATTTCCATTCGAGTAATATCGTATATATTTGGTCATACAAAGATTCTACACAAGTTTTAATGTGTATGTAGTGAGGATGGATTCCGTTTTCAAGTCTCAAAGATGAATGAATGAGGAAATGATCATGGTAGTAAATTAAGGGTGTTTGGTAAGGGTTGTTGCAGAAAAACTGCAGGAAATCTGGAATTTGTGAAGGCCAGATCGATCTCATAGGATGAGAGATCGATCTGGGAGAGCCAGAATGCTCTTATGTGAGAAATGGAATGGAGCAGATCGATCTCCAAAGGAAGCAGATCGATCTCTTTAGGTCTCGGGTTGGAAGCAGATCGATCTCCCCTAAGACCAGATCGATCTCCTTAAGCTTCTGTTTGACAGCAGATCGATCTCCAGTCTCGACAGATCGATCTCATACCTTTAAAACGTCTCAGAAAAGAGGGATTTTTGAGGAACAGATCGATCTCCACCCAAGGAAGATCGATCTCATCAAGTCAAAACTATAAATGGGAGCAGTTGGATCATCAGAATTTCGGGACAAACATTTCCATTTCACTTCAACTCAAAGAAATCTAGTTTCTCACTCCTAAATCCAGCCATTTTCAGTGAGATTTAAGGAGAGGCTATTAGAGACAAAGTTGTTCACATCAAAGAGAAGAACAACATAGTCTAGAGGCATTTTCCCATTTGATGGATTGAAGAAATAGAGGGCAATCCTAATTGGAGCAAGAGGAAATCCAATGAGGTAAGTTTCTAATGCAAATACCCAAGTACATTGGTTTGGATATTGATATGGGAAATGGTTAGTATGCATAGACATGATAGAACTACTTAGAATGGTATGAAATGAATATGACTTAGAAATAGTCAAGTGTGAGAAAGTGGAGTGTGGAAGTGTTTATGATAAATGAGATATCTTGAGTGGATGAGTATGTTGTGGAAATGGTTTGGAAATGTTGATATTGGGATAAATTGTGAGATTTACCACAAAGGGTAAAAATGTGTAATTAAGGCATTGGATAAATGCTTAGTTGAATAAGAGTTAGAAACATTAACTCAAATGTTGGTGGATGAATTTCAGTTTCGGATGATACGCCGGAGCAAGTCGAGATGAGAACGCGAGAAGCATAAAGGCGGATAGTTGCACACAAGTAAAACGAGGTAAGGGACTGTGTGTTAGCTATAGAGATGTTCGTACGTAATTACAGCAATTTCGTAGATATGTTGCTAGAACTAGTACGATATTATAATTCTATGAAATGATATGGAAGTATGCAAAGTACTATGACGTATATATGTATTGAGAAATGGGATAGGGTAAGGAAATAGCATGATATGCATGTTTTCAATGATTTTCTCAATTTTACATTGTTATTTATGATTGAGAAACGTTGATGATAGGTTGGCTAATTTTACATGTTTTAGCATGAAGAGGCATGCTGTATGAGTAAACGTGTTTTGAGTTTAAAAAGAGAAAATAGCCATCTATCAGTTTTGAGATGAGATTTGGTGTTGAAGCGTTAGCTCACACCCGGTTTAAAGCCTTGATGTACCGTGCGGGAGTTTTAACTCGCACGAGGGTTTTGAGAAAGTGCGGAAACTTTGCTCGCACCTGTTTTGTTGAGTTAAGGTAAACCTGGGGGTCTGGGACCCAAGGGGATACCAGCCGACGGCCAATTGAACGGGCTGGGCCTTAACGATAGGTCGTACCGCGCTGGAGCTTTGCGTTGACTGTGTGTCACGCTGCTTGCTCGCCTGGTATATGAGACATGGTTTAAGGATAAAAAGTCTATCGGAGTTGGAGTATGGACTTGGGTCCACGGTTGTACGTAGAACAGTGTAGTCACCCGTTGGTATACTATGTACCGTGCTGGGTGCACGTGAGTACGAGTATCGCGTAGATGACACACGACGTATCTTCACCGTGAGTATACGAGGAGATGAGGTGGATTGAAATGAGCCGGAGGGTAGGACTGACCCATCCCCCTTCAGGCGAAGTGATACCCTGTGCACACCCAATCAGTAAGGCCTGGGATCACTGACTGTGGCCATAAGTCGTGGATATTTGATTGCCGAAAATTCCATGCCTGTCTCAGAGAATCGAGAAACAGAGACAATCTCAGAAAAGAAAGAGACTTGCGAGAAAGAATGATTTGAGAAGTGAAAGAGATTTCATGTTTTTAATAAATCTCTGATTTCACACTCGTGCCATGAGGGCACTATTTATGAGCATGTTTTAAATGGAAGTTTGACATTTGATTTACACGAAAATGCTATTGAGAAACATGTGTTTAAATGCATTGTTCGTATGATATTTCCATTTATAACGAAAACATGGTTTTGGTTTATGCATGCATGGGCTATGTAGGTAGTACGATATCTACCTGCTAGCATACATTTCCTTACTGAGCCGTGGTTTGCTCATCCTACTATTTTCCCCCTCCAGGTACTGAGAAGTAAGAGAGCGGTGATCTCTAAGTCTTTTGTGTTGAACAGCTCCCACAATCCGCAAAGGTATAAGTTTTGTATACACGAGTATTTTGTATCTAATATATTGTATCGCACAGTTATATCTTGGAATTGTAATCAGTATTATGGGGATGATATGTAAACACTTGGTATTTATACAATTAATTTTGTGTATTTACACACACACCTGGGAGTGTGAATTAAAGTTTTAAATATTCCACTGTAAATAAATAAATCTTCAGTAATTGCATCTTCTCACAGCCCAACCGTAGTAGAGAATGTATGGATAGAAGGGTTCCCGAAAGCGGGGCATGACAGGCTTGGTATCAGAGCAAGGTTGGTCTGATGTGAGTTGATGCTTAGGACTAAGAAAACATACATCCCTAAGTTACTGTGCGATATTTATATACAAATGTGTATACGGAGCTGGTAGTAAATTAAATGTTTGTTATAACGCAGGAAAGTTATCAGGCTAGTGAGTTATGCCTGAGAGACACCGCAAGAGGGGAGAGAGCTCGAGAGCTCGAGGGCAAAATGACAGGACTGAGAGGCACAGTAGATCATCCTCTAGTCATGAGCCCCAGGAACAGATAGAGGCTTCTGATCCCCGAATAACTCGATTGGAGGAAGACATGCGCACGATGATGACCATGATGGGTCAGATCATGGCTAGGTTTGAGGGTACACCTGGTACAGCGGGACAGGCTGTACCGAATCCCCCAGCAGCTGCACCTGAACCTGAGAATGTTGCACCTGCGTAAGCTGAACCGGCTAGACCACGGGAACCTCATATTCGACCGGTACCTCCTCCGGTAGCCCCACATCAGCATGATGATGAATTGGGGTATGGATATGATTGCGATATGGAAAGGTTGAGGCATTTTATGGACTTTAAGCCTCCTTCATTTAGCGGGGTAAAGGATCCGACGGTGGCTGAGGACTGGATCAGTCAAATGGAGAAGTTATTCGACTTCTGTAGATGTTCAGCTACGGAAAGAGTAGCACTTGCGGCCTTTGTATTGAGAGGCGAAGCAGAGCACTGGTGGAAGTTCGTCAGGCCGATGTTAAGAGCTCAAGGAATGGTTATCACTTGGGATATGTTCTTGGACGTTTTCAGAGAGCAATACATCCCAGATACTGCTCGACGGAGACTACAGATGGAATTTCTGAATCTGACTCAAGGGAATCGAACAGTTGATGAGTACGAGTCACGATTCACTTCACTGGGTCGATATGATCCGGACTCGATCAGGAGTGAAGCTATCAGAGTCCGTAGATTTGTAGATGGACTGAGGCCTTCGGTCCGAGCGAAGTTGGCCCCATTTGATGTCGCTACATATAGAGAGGCCGTGCGACGGGCCCAGTTATGTGAGCAAGATCATGACTTGCAGATTTCTGAGTTTAGTTGGGGTAAGGACAAGGGTCCGAGGAAGATGGGAGATGGCAAGAGTGCCAAAATTTGGTCGAAAATTCATGAGTAAACGTCGGAGAGAGGTAGATGATTTCCAGAAAAAGGTTGCTAGACCTTTTATGCCTCCGACTCAGACACCAGCCAGGGGTATAGTGATTGGTGGACCCCGACCGACTACAGATCAGTGTAGGCTATGCGGTCGATACCATGGTGGTAGGCCATGTCATCTTCAGGGTACCCGATGCTTCAGATGTGGTAAATTTGGACATTATGCCAGAGAGTGCCTGGAGATAGTTGAGGCAATTCCACAGAGGGGTAAAGAGCCAGAGAGGGTTCCTACAGTTGCACCTCCTGCAAGACAGAAAGCCTCGGCTGAAGAGAAAGGAAAACAAGTTGTGGGTCAAGGCAGGGTGTATGCGATAGACCAGGCATCGGCTGATACCTCTTCTGAAGTGATAAAAGGTACAATCTTGATTTTCAATCTAGAGGTTGTAGCTTTGTTTGATTCTAGTGCTACGCATTCCTTCATATCACCTGCATGTGCATCTAAGTTAAAAGGTTTTGCAGAACCCACATACTTGAGTAGGACTTTACTAATAAGTACTCCCATGAGAGTTAGCCAATTAGTTGAACAAGTGTATAAAGATTGTAAAGTGAGGGTGGGAGATAAGTGCATGACGGCCAACTTGATTTTGTTGAATATGTATGACATTGATGTAATTTTGGGAATGGATTGGTTAGCCGCCAATCATGCTGTCATAGACTGTCGTTCTAAGTCCATTAAGTTTTCTCTACCTGAAGAATGTGTTGTAAGATTTTAAGAGAAGAAATGAAATCTTAAATTTTGTATTAAGTAAAGTACTTTGGTATAAATGGCTTGAGTGTTGTTTTGAAGGTTTTGTTGCTTATGTGGTGGATTTGAACAAAGTACATCCGGATATGGAGGACATCTCAGTGGTCAGAGAATTCCCTGATGTCTTTCCAGACGATCTACCAGGATTGCCACCTGATAGAGAAACGAAATTCGGTATTGACTTGACGCCTGGAACCGAACCAATATCGAAGTCACCATATAGGATGGCCCCAGTTGAGTTAGAGGAATTAAGGAAACAGCTGCAAGAGTTGTTAGAGAAGGGGTTCATAAGACCGAGCGTCTCACCATGGGGAGCCCCGGTATTGTTTGTGAAGAAGAGAGATGGGAGCCTCAGATTGTGTATTGACTATCGGATGTTAAACAAGGCTACCATCAAGAATAAGTACCCCTTGCCACGCATTGATGATTTATTGGATCAGCTTCGGGGAGCGCAGATCTTCTCCAAGATAGATCTGAGGTCTGGGTATCATCAATTGAAGATTCGGAAGGAGGATGTGCCCAAGACAGCATTTCGTACCCGCTATGGCCATTACGAATTCTTAGTGATGCCTTTTGGGTTGACCAATGCGCCGGCAGCTTTTATGACTCTAATGAATGAAGTATTCAAGCCATACCTGGACCAATTCGTAATTATTTTCATTGATGACATATTGGTGTATTCAAGGTCCAGAGAAGAGCATAAGCAGCACTTAAGGATTATTTTGTAGATCCTTCGAGAGAAAAGGTTATATGCCAAGCTTAACAAATGTGACTTTTGGCTAGAACAGATTTCTTTTCTAGGCCATGTTATATCGAAGGATGGGGTGTCAGTAGATCCATCCAAGATTGAGGCAGTTGTTCAATGGGAACAACCTAGGACAGTCACAGAGATCAAAAGTTTTCTGGGATTGGCTGGTTACTACAGAAGATTTGTAGAGGGTTTCTCTAGATTAGCTGCTTCATTGACACGTCTTACGAGAAAAAGTATGGAGTTTTCATGGGACGAAGCTTGTGAGAGAAGTTTTCAGGAACTTAAGCGCAGATTAACTACCGCGCCAGTTCTTGTCATCCCTAACAGTTCAGGGAATTACTCGGTGTATACTGATGCTTCGCATCAAGGACTAGGCTGTGTTTTGATGCAAGATGGAAGGGTAGTAGCTTATGGATCTAGACAGCTGAAGGATCATGGGAAGAACTACCCCACTCACGATTTGGAGTTAGCGGCCGTAGTGTTTGCGTTGAAGATATGGCGCCACTACTTATATGGTGAGAGATTTCAGATCTTTACGGATCATAAGAGTCTGAAATATCTATTCTCACAAAAGGAGTTAAACATGAGACAGAGGAGGTGGTTGGAACTCCTCAAGGACTACGATTGTGAGATTTTGTACCACCCGGGGAAGGCAAATTTGGTTGCCGATGCATTGAGTCGGAAGAGTCTCGGGTTGGTATCACATATGATGGTTAGAGAGCACGAGTTGTTGGAACAATTCACGAACCTTAGTCTTGATATGACCCTACCTGAGATTGGCAGCTATGGGATCATTGCTAGCTTGAGATTAGAACCGGAGTTGATTGAGAGAATCCGACAAGCTCAGCAAATCGATCAATGGTGTATTGTCATGATTAGCCAAATCCGAAAAGGGAAGGGTGCTGATTTTATATTGAGTCCAGATGGAATACTAAGGTTTGGAGATAGAATATGTGTTCCTAAGGATTTAGAGCTGAGAAAGCTGATCTTATCAGAGGCACACTCGTCGAGATACACGATACACCCGGGGAGTGGTAAGATGTATCAAAACCTCTGAAAAGTATATTGTGGTCTGGAATGAAGAGAGACATAGCTGAGTATGTCGCTAGATGTCTCATTTGTCAGCAAGTAAAAGTCAAACATCAGAAACCAGGAGGATTATTACAACCTCTATCGATACCAACATGGAAGTGGGAGCATGTCACCATGGATTTTGTGATGGGGTTACCGAGGACCCGTAAGAACCATGATGCGATATGGGTGATAGTAGATCGGTTAACGAAATCGGCACATTTCTTAGCCAAGAGATCTACTGATACATTGAGTGCACTGGCGAACCTGTATGTGCGAGAAATAGTGAGATTGCATGGAGTCCCAGTGAGTATTGTTTCTGATAGGGATGCCCGCTTCACTTCCCACTTTTGGGGACATTTTTAGGAAGCGATGGGACCCAGTTGAGTTTTAGCACCGCTTTTCATCCTCAGACAGATGGTCAGTCAGAGAGGACTATACAGACCCTGGAGGATATGTTGAGAGCGTGTGTGCTGGATTTTAGAGGCTCATGGGATGATCACTTGCCATTGATTGAGTTCGCCTACAATAACAGTCATCACTCAAGTATTGGTATGGCCCCTTATGAGGCACTATACGGTCGTAGATGCCGATCGCCCATTGGTTGGGAAGAAGTTAGTGACAGACAACTGCTCGCCCCCGATTTGGTTAAGCAAGCCTCTGAGGATGTTCAGATAATATGCGAGAGGCTGCGAACAGCTCAAAGTCGACAAAAGAACTACGCTGACAAGAGACGGAGACCACTTGAGTTTGATGTTGGCGAGTCTGTATTTTTGAAAGTATCTCCTTCTAAGGGAATAATGAGGTTTGGGAAGAAAGGAAAATTAAGTCCTCGTTACATTGGTCCCTTAGAGATTTTGGATAGAGTGGGAGAAGGAGCATATAGGCTAGCCTTACCACCTGAGCTAGCAGAAGTCCACAATGTCTTCCATGTTTCTATGCTTCGGAAGTACTACCCGGATCCGACACATGTAATTAGTTATGAGCCGTTGGAGCTCAAGAAAGATATGTCGTATGTTGAGAGACCGATCAGGGTGTTGGACAGGAAAGAGAAGGTGTTGCGGAACAAGACGATTTCATTGGTTAAGGTTTTGTGGCAACATCACACTGAGGAAGAGGCCACATGGGAACTGGAAAGTTTGATGCGGGAAAAGTATCCCGCGTTATTCACAGATTGAATTGGTTCTAATTTGGAGGACCAAATTCTTTAAGTGGGGGAGAATGTGAGACCCCGTACATGTATAGCTATGTATATAGGAACATGGGAATGTAAATAAAATCATAAGTAAGATGATGTATTGTAATGTGAAGTGTATGCAATGTAAGTTCATAAGATTATGTACGCACTTGTAGTAAGAATTGTGATTATACGTACAAGTTGCATTATGAGTGAGTAGGAAGAAATAAACTTGAAACGAGAAGAATGTGATCGAAGTGGGATATGAGTAGTATAGTAAAATGGAAGGAAAGATTTACATAAGTGTATATTTCCATTCGAGTAATATCATATATATTTAGTCATACAAAGATTCTACACAAGTTTTAATGTGTATGTAGTGAGGATGGATTCCGTTTTCAAGTCTCAAAGATGAATGAATGAGGAAATGATCATGGTAGTAAATTAAGGGTGTTTGGTAAGGGTTGTTGCAGAAAAACTGCAGGAAATCTGGAATTTGTGAAGGCCAGATCGATCTCATAGGATGAGAGATCGATCTGGGAGAGCCAGAATGCTCTTATGTGAGAAATGGAAGGGAGCAGATCGATCTCCAAAGGAAGCAGATCGATCTCTTTAGGTCTCGGGTTGGAAGCAGATCGATCTCCCCTAAGACCAGATTGATCTCCTTAAGCTTCTGTTTGACAGCAGATCGATCTCCAGTCTCGACAGATCGATCTCATACCTTTAAAACGTCTCAGAAAAGAGGGATTTTTGAGGAACAGATCGATCTCCACCCAAGGAAGATCGATCTCATCAAGTCAAAACTATAAATGGGAGCAGTTGGATCATCAGAATTTCGGGACAAACATTTCCATTTCACTTCAACTCAAAGAAATCTAGTTTCTCACTCCTAAATCCAGCCATTTTCAGTGAGATTTAAGGAGAGGCTATTAGAGACAAAGTTGTTCACATCAAAGAGAAGAACAACATAGTCTAGAGGCATTTTCCCATTTGATGGATTGAAGAAATAGAGGGCAATCCTAATTGGAGCAAGAGGAAATCCAATGAGGTAAGTTTCTAATGCAAATACCCAAGTACATTGGTTTGGATATTGATATGGGAAATGGTTAGTATGCATAGACATGATAGAACTACTTAGAATGGTATGAAATGAATATGACTTAGAAATAGTCAAGTGTGAGAAAGTGGAGTGTGAAGTGTTTATGATAAATGAGATATCTTGAGTGGATGAGTATGTTGTGGAAATGGTTTGGAAATGTTGATATTGGGATAAATTGTGAGATTTACCACAAAGGGTAAAAATGTGTAATTAAGGCATTGGATAAATGCTTAGTTGAATAAGAGTTAGAAACATTAACTCAAATGTTGGTGGATGAATTTCAGTTTCGGATGATACGCCGGAGCAAGTCGAGATGAGAACGCGAGAAGCATAAAGGCGGATAGTTGCACACAAGTAAAACGAGGTAAGGGACTGTGTGTTAGCTATAGAGATGTTCGTACGTAATTACAGCAATTTCGTAGATATGTTGCTAGAACTAGTACGATATTATAATTCTATGAAATGATATGGAAGTATGCAAAGTACTATGACGTATATATGTATTGAGAAATGGGATAGGGTAAGGAAATAGCATGATATGCATGTTTTCAATGATTTTCTCAATTTTACATTGTTATTTATGATTGAGAAACGTTGATGATAGGTTGGCTAATTTTACATGTTTTAGCATGAAGAGGCATGCTGTATGAGTAAACGTGTTTTGAGTTTAAAAAGAGAAAATAGCCATCTATCAGTTTTGAGATGAGATTTGGTGTTGAAGCGTTAGCTCACACCCGGTTTAAAGCCTTGATGTACCGTGCGGGAGTTTTAACTCGCACGAGGGTTTTGAGAAAGTGCGGAAACTTTGCTCGCACTTGTTTTGTTGAGTTAAGGTAAACCTGGGGGTCTGGGACCCAAGGGGATACCAGCCGACGGCCAATTGAACGGGCTGGGCCTTAACGATAGGTCGTACCACGCTGGAGCTTTGCGTTGACTGTGTGTCACGCTGCTTGCTCGCCTGGTATATAAGACATGGTTTAAGGATAAAAAGTCTATCGGAGTTGGAGTATGGACTTGGGTCCATGGTTGTACGTAGAACAGTGTAGTCACCCGTTGGTATACTATGTACCGTGCTGGGTGCACGTGAGTACGAGTATCGCGTAGATGACACACGACGTATCTTCACCGTGAGTATACGAGGAGATGAGGTGGATTGAAATGAGCCGGAGGGTAGGACTGACCCATCCCCATTCAGGCGAAGTGATACCCTGTGCACACCCAATCAGTAAGGCCTGGGATCACTGACTGTGGCCATAAGTCGTGGATATTTGATTGCCGAAAATTCCATGCCTGTCTCAGAGAATCGAGAAACAGAGACAATCTCAGAAAAGAAAGAGACTTGCGAGAAAGAATGATTTGAGAAGTGAAAGAGATTTCATGTTTTTAATAAATCTCTGATTTCACACTCGTGCCATGGGGGCACTATTTATGAGCATGTTTTAAATGGAAGTTTGACATTTGATTTACACGAAAATGCTATTGAGAAACATGTGTTTAAATGCATTGTTCGTATGATATTTCCATTTATAACGAAAACATGGTTTTGGTTTATGCATGCATGGGCTATGTAGGTAGTACGATATCTACTTGCTAGCATACATTTCCTTACTGAGCCGTGGTTTGCTCATCCCACTATTTTCCCCCTCCAGGTACTGAGAAGTAAGAGAGCGGTGATCTCTAAGTCTTTTGTGTTGAACAGCTCCCACAATCCGCAAAGGTATAAGATTTGTATACACGAGTATTTTGTATCTAATATATTGTATCGCACAGTTATATCATGGAATTGTAATCAGTATTATGGGGATGATATGTAAACACTTGGTATTTATACAATTAATTTTGTGTATTTACACACACACCTGGGAGTGTGAATTAAAGTTTTAAATATTCCGTTGTAAATAAATAAATCTTTAGTAATTGCATCTTCTCACAGCCCAACCGTAATAGAGAATGTATGGATAGAAGGGTTCCCGAAAGCGGGGCATGACAGGCTTGGTATCAGAGCAAGGTTGGTCTGATGTGAGTTGATGCTTAGGACTAAGAAAACATACATCCCCAAGTTACTGTGCGATATTTAGATACAAATGTGTATACGGAGCTGGTAGTAAATTAAATGTTTGTTATAACGCAGGAAAGTTATCAGGCTAGTGAGTTATGCCTGAGAGACACCGCAAGAGGGGAGAGAGCTCGAGAGCTCGAGGGCAAAATGACAGGACTGAGAGGCACAGTAGATCATCCTCTAGTCATGAGCCCCAGGAACAGATAGAGGCTTCTGATCCCCGAATAACTCGATTGGAGGAAGACATGCGCACGATGATGACCATGATGGGTCAGATCATGGCTAGGTTTGAGGGTACACCTGGTACAGCGGGACAGGCTGCACCGAATCCCCCAGCAGCTGCACCTGAACCTGAGAATGTTGCACCTGCGCAAGCTGAACCGGCTAGGCCACGGGAACCTCATATTCGACCGGTACCTCCTCCGGTAGCCCCACATCAGCATGATGATGAATTGGGGTATGTATATGATTGCGACATGGAAAGGTTGAGGCATTTTATGGACTTTAAGCCTCCTTCATTTAGCGGGGTAAAGGATCCGACGGTGGCTGAGGACTGGATCAGTCAAATGGAGAAGTTATTCGACTTCTGTAAATGTTCAGCTACGGAGAGAGTAGCACTTGCGGCCTTTGTATTGAGAGGCGAAGCAGAGCACTGGTGGAAGTCCGTCAGGCCGATGTTAAGAGCTCAAGGAATGGTTATCACTTGGGATATGTTCTTGGACGTTTTCAGAGAGCAATACATCCCAGATACTGCTCGACGGAGACTACAGATGGAATTTCTGAATCTGACTCAAGGGAATCGAACAGTTGATGAGTAAGAGTCACGATTCACTTCACTGGGTCGATATGATCCGGACTCGATCAGGAGTGAAGCTATCAGAGTCCGTAGATTTGTAGATGGACTGAGGCCTTCAATTCGAGCGAAGTTGGCCCCATTTGATGTCACTACATATAGAGAGGCCGTGCGACGGGCCCAGTTATGTGAGCAAGATCATGACTTGCAGATTTTTGAGTTTAGTTGGGGTAAGGACAAGGGTCTGAGGAAGATGGGAGATGGCAAGAGTGCCAAATTTGGTCGAAAATTCATGAGTAAACGTCGGAGAGAGGTAGATGATTTCCAGAAAAAGGTTGCTAGACCTTTTATGCCTCCGACTCAGACACTAGCCAGGGGTATAGTGATTGGTGGACCCCGACCGACTACAGATCAGTGTAGGCTATGCGGTCGATACCATGGTGGTAGGCCATGTCATCTTCAGGGTACCCGATGCTTCAGATGTGGTAAATTTGGACATTATACCAGAGAGTGCCCGGAGATAGTTGAGGCAATTCCACAGAGGGGTAAAGAGCCAGAGAGGGTTCCTACAGTTGCACCTCCTGCAAGAAAGAAAGCCTCGGCTGAAGAGAAAGGAAAACAAGTTGTGGGTCAAGGCAGGGTGTATGCGATAGACCAGGCATCGGCTGATACCTCTTCTGAAGTGATAAAAGGTACAATCTTGATTTTCAATCTAGAGGTTATAGCTTTGTTTGATTCTGGTGCTACGCATTCCTTCATATCACCTGCATGTGCATCTAAGTTAAAAGGTTTTGTAGAACCCACATACTTGAGTAGGACTTTACTAATAAGTACTCCCATGAGAGTTAGCCAATTAGTTGAACAAGTGTATAAAGATTGTAAAGTGAGGGTGGGAGATAAGTGCATGACGGCCAACTTGATTTTGTTGAATATGTATGACATTGATGTAATTTTGGGAATGGATTGGTTAGCCGCCAATCATGCTGTCATAGACTGTCGTTCTAAGTCCATTAAGTTTTCTCTACCTGAAGAATGTGTTGTAAGATTTTAAGAGAAGAAATGAAATCTTAAATTTTGTATTAAGTAAAGTACTTTGGTATAAATGGCTTGAGTGTTGTTTTGAAGGTTTTGTTGCTTATGTGGTGGATTTGAACAAAGTACATCCAGATATGGAGGACATCTCAGTGGTCAGAGAATTCCCTGATGTCTTTCCAGACGATCTACCAAGATTGCCACCTGATAGAGAAACGAAATTCGGTATTGACTTGACGCCTGGAACCGAACCAATATCGAAGTCACCATATAGGATGGCCGCAGTTGAGTTAGAGGAATTAAGGAAACAGCTGCAAGAGTTGTTAGAGAAGGGGTTCATAAGACCGAGCGTCTCACCATGGGGAGCCCCGGTATTGTTTGTGAAGAAGAGAGATGGGAGCCTCAGATTGTGTATTGACTATCGGATGTTAAATAAGGCTACCATCAAGAATAAGTACCCCTTGCCATGCATTGATGATTTATTGGATCAGCTTCGGGGAGCGCATATCTTCTCCAAGATAGATCTGAGGTCTGGGTATCATCAATTGAAGATTCGGAAGGAGGATGTGCCCAAGACAGCATTTCGTACCCGCTATGGCCATTACGAATTCTTAGTGATGCCTTTTGGGTTGACCAATGCGCCGGCATCTTTTATGGCTCTAATGAATGAAGTATTCAAGCCATACTTGGACCAATTCGTAATTATTTTGATTGATGACATATTGGTGTATTCAAGGTCCAGAGAAGAGCATGAGCAGCACTTAAGGATTATTTTGCAGATCCTTCGAGAGAAAAGGAGATATGCCAAGCTTAACAAATGTGACTTTTGGCTAGAACAGATTTCTTTTCTAGGCCATGTTATATCGAAGGATGGGGTGTCAGTAGATCCATCCAAGATTGAGGCAGTTGTTCAATGGGAACAACCTAGGACAGTCACAGAGATCAGAAGTTTTCTGGGATTGGCTGGTTATTACAGAAGATTTGTAGAGGGTTTCTCTAGATTAGCTGCTCCATTGACACGTCTTACGAGAAAAAGTGTGGAGTTTTCATGGGACGAAGCTTGTGAGAGAAGTTTTCAGGAACTTAAGGGCAGATTAACTACCGCGCCAGTTCTTGTCATCCCTAACAGTTCAGGGAATTACTCGGTGTATACTGATGCTTCGCATCAAGGACTAGGCTGTGTTTTGATGCAAGATGGAAGGGTAGTAGCTTATGGATCTAGACAGCTGAAGGATCATGAGAAGAACTACCCCACTCACGATTTGGAGTTAGCGGCCGTAGTGTTTGCGTTGAAGATATGGCGCCACTACTTATATGGTGAGAGATTTCAGATCTTTACGGATCATAAGAGTCTGAAATATCTATTCTCACAAAAGGAGTTAAACATGAGACAGAGGAGGTGGTTGGAACTCCTCAAGGACTACGATTGTGAGATCTTGTACCACCCGGGGAAGGCAAATGTGGTTGCCGATGCATTGAGTCGGAAGAGTCTCGGGTTGGTATCACATATGATGGTTAGAGAGCACGAGTTGTTGGAACAATTCACGAACCTTAGTCTTGATATGACCCTACCTGAGATTGGCAGCTATGGGATCATTGCTAGCTTGAGATTAGAATCGGAGTTGATTAAGAGAATCCGACAAGCTCAGCAAATCGATCAATGGTGTATTGTCATGATTAGCCAAATCCGGAAAGGGAAGGGTGCTGATTTTATATTGAGTCCAGATGAAATACTAAGGATTTAAAGAGAAAGCTGATCTTATCAGAGGCACACTCGTCGAGATACACGATACACCCGGGGAGTGGTAAGATGTATCAAAACCTCCGAAAAGTATATTGGTGGTCTGGAATGAAGAGAGACATAGCTGAGTATGTCGCTAGATGTCTCATTTGTCAGCAAGTAAAAGTCGAACATCAGAAACCAGGAGGATTATTACAACCTCTATCGATACCAACATGGAAGTGGGAGCATGTCACCATGGATTTTGTGATGGGGTTACCGAGGACCCGTAAGAACCATGATGCGATATGGGTGATAGTAGATCGGTTAACGAAATCGGCACATTTCTTAGCCATGAGATCTACTGATACATTGAGTGCACTGGCGAACCTGTATGTGCGAGAAATAGTGAGATTGCATGGAGTCCCAGTGAGTGTTGTTTCTGATAGGGATGCCCGCTTCACTTCCCACTTTTGGGGACATTTTCAGGAAGCGATGGGAACCCAGTTGAGTTTTAGCACCGCTTTTCATCCTCAGACAGATGGTCAGTCGGAGAGGACTATACAGACCCTGGAGGATATGTTGAGAGCGTGTGTGCTGGATTTTAGAGGCTTATGGGACGATCACTTGCCATTGATTGAGTTCGCCTACAATAACAGTCATCACTCAAGTATTGGTATGGCCCCTTATGAGGCACTATACGGTCGTAGATGCCGATCGCCCATTGGTTGGGAAGAAGTTGGTGACAGACAACTGCTCGCCCCCGATTTGGTTAAGCAAGCCTCTGAGGATGTTCAGATAATATGCGAGAGGCTGCGAACAGCTCAAAGTCGACAAAAGAACTACGCTGACAAGGGACGGAGACCACTTTAGTTTGATGTTGGCGAGTCTGTATTTTTGAAAGTATCTCCTTCTAAGGGAATAATGAGGTTTGGGAAGAAAGGAAAATTAAGTCCTCGTTACATTGGTCCCTTCGAGATTTTGGATAGAGTGGGAGAAGGAGCATATAGGCTAGCCTTACCACCTGAGCTAGCAGAAGTCCACAATGTCTTCCATGTTTCTATGCTTCGGAAGTACTACCCGGATCCGACACATGTAATTAGTTATGAGCCGTTGGAGCTCAAGAAAGATATGTCGTATGTTGAGAGACCGATCAGGGTGTTGGACAGGAAAGAGAAGGTGTTGCGGAACAAGACGATTTCATTGGTTAAGGTTTTGTGGCAACATCACACTGAGGAAGAGGCCACATGGGAACTGGAAAGTTTGATGCGGGAAAAGTATCCCGAGTTATTCACAGATTGAATTGGTTCTAATTTGGAGGACCAAATTCTTTAAGTGGGGGAGAATGTGAGACCCCGTACATGTATAGCTATGTATATAGGAACATGGGAATGTAAATAAAATCATAAGTAAGATGATGTATTGTAATGTGAAGTGTATGCAATGTAAGTTCATAAGATTATGTACGCACTTGTAGTAAGAATTGTGATTATACGTACAAGTTGCATTATGAGTGAGTAGGAAGAAATAAACTTGAAACGAGAAGAATGTGATCGAAGTGGGATATGAGTAGTATAGTAAAATGGAAGGAAAGATTTACATAAGTGTATATTTCCATTCGAGTAATATCGTATATATTTGGTCATACAAAGATTCTACACAAGTTTTAATGTGTATGTAGTGAGGATGGATTCCGTTTTCAAGTCTCAAAGATGAATGAATGAGGAAATGATCATGGTAGTAAATTAAGGGTGTTTGGTAAGGGTTGTTGCAGAAAAACTGCAGGAAATCTGGAATTTGTGAAGGCCAGATCGATCTCATAGGATGAGAGATCGATCTGGGAGAGCCAGAATGCTCTTATGTGAGAAATGGAAGGGAGCAGATCGATCTCCAAAGGAAGCAGATCGATCTCTTTAGGTCTCGGGTTGGAAGCAGATCGATCTCCCCTAAGACCAGATCGATCTCCTTAAGCTTCTGTTTGACAGCAGATCGATCTCCAGTCTCGACAGATCGATCTCATACCTTTAAAACGTCTCAAAAAAGAGGGATTTTTGAGGAACAGATCGATCTCCACCCAAGGAAGATCGATCTCATCAAGTCAAAACTATAAATGGGAGCAGTTGGATCATCAGAATTTCGGGAAAAACATTTCCATTTCACTTCAACTCAAAGAAATCTAGTTTCTCACTCCTAAATCCAGCCATTTTCAGTGAGATTTAAGGAGAGGCTATTAGAGACAAAGTTGTACACATCAAAGAGAAGAACAACATAGTCTAGAGGCATTTTCCCATTTGATGGATTGAAGAAATAGAGGGCAATCCTAATTGGAGCAAGAGGAAATCCAATGAGGTAAGTTTCTAATGCAAATACCCAAGTACATTGGTTTGGATATTGATATGGGAAATGGTTAGTATGCATAGACATGATAGAACTACTTAGAATGGTATGAAATTAATATGACTTAGAAATAGTCAAGTATGAGAAAGTGGAGTGTGGAAGTGTTTATGATAAATGAGATATCTTGAGTGGATGAGTATGTTGTGGAAATGGTTTGGAAATGTTGATATTGGGATAAATTGTGAGATTTACCATAAAGGGTAAAAATGTGTAATTAAGGCATTGGATAAATGCTTAGCTGAATAAGAGTTAGAAACATTAACTCAAATGTTGGTGGATGAATTTCAGTTTCAGATGATACGCCGGAGCAAGTCGAGATGAGAACGCGAGAAGCATAAAGGCGGATAGTTGCACACAAGTAAAATGAGGTAAGGGACTGTGTGTTAGCTATACAGATGTTCGTACGTAATTACAGCAATTTCATAGATATGTTGCTAGAACTAGTACGATATTATAATTCTATGAAATGATATGGAAGTATGCAAAGTACTATGACGTATATATGTATTGAGAAATGGGATAGGGTAAGGAAATAGCATGATATGCATGTTTTCAATGATTTTCTCAATTTTACATTGTTATTTATGATTGAGAAACGTTGATGATAGGTTGGCTAATTTTACATGTTTTAGCATGAAGAGGCATGCTGTATGAGTAAACGTGTTTTGAGTTTAAAAAGAGAAAATAGCCATCTATCAGTTTTGAGATGAGATTTGGTGTTGAAGCGTTAGCTCACACCCGGTTTAAAGCCTTGATGTACCGTGCGGGAGTGTTAACTCGCACGAGGGTTTTGAGAAAGTGCGGGAACTTTGCTCGCACCTGTTTTGTTGAGTTAAGGTAAACCTGGGGGTCTGGGACCCAAGGGGATACCAGCCGACGACCAATTGAACGGGCTGGGCCTTAACGATAGGTCGTACCGCGCTGGAGCTTTGCGTTGACTGTGTGTCACGCTGCTTGCTCGCCTGGTATATGAGACATGGTTTAAGGATAAAAAGTCCATCGGAGTTGGAGTATGAACTTGGGTCCACGGTTGTACGTAGAACAGTGTAGTCACCCGTTGGTATACTATGTACCGTGCTGGGTGCACGTGAGTACGAGTATCGCGTAGATGACACACGACGTATCTTCACCGTGAGTATACGAGGAGATGAGGTGGATTGAAATGAGCCGGAGGGTAGGACTGACCCATCCCCCTTCAGGCGAAGTGATACCCTATGCACACCCGATCAGTGAGGCCTGGGATCACTGACTGTGGCCATAAGTCGTGGATATTTGATTGCCGAAAATTCCATGCCTGTCTCAGAGAATCGAGAAACAGAGACAATCTCAGAAAAGAAAGAGACTTGCGAGAAAGAATGATTTGAGAAGTGAAAGAGATTTCATGTTTTTAATAAATCTCTGATTTCACACTCGTGCCATGAGGGCACTATTTATGAGCATGTTTTAAATGGAAGTTTGACATTTGATTTACACGAAAATGCTATTGAGAAACATGTGTTTAAATGCATTGTTCGTATGATATTTCCATTTATAACGAAAACATGGTTTTGGTTTATGCATGCATGGGCTATGTAGGTAGTACGATATCTACCTGCTAGCATACATTTCCTTACTGAGCCGTGGTTTGCTCATCCCACTATTTTCCCCCTCCAGGTACTGAGAAGTAAGAGAGCGGTGATCTCTAAGTCTTTTGTGTTGAACAGCTCCCACAATCCGCAAAGGTATAAGATTTGTATACACGAGTATTTTGTATCTAATATATTGTATCGCACAGTTATATCTTGGAATTGTAATCAGTATTATGGGGATGATATGTAAACACTTGGTATTTATACAATTAATTTTGTGTATTTACACACACACCTGGGAGTGTGAATTAAAGTTTTAAATATTCCGCTGTAAATAAATAAATCTTTAGTAATTGCATCTTCTCACAGCCCAACCGTAGTAGAGAATGTATGGATAGAAGGGTTCCCGAAAGCGGGGCATGAAAAAATATATATATATATATACATGTCTGTATATCTATTCTCTTGGTAAATTCTCATTCTGCATCAACACACATCCCAGACCTTGACTAGATGCATCCGTATACACCGAAAAACCTTTCGAACTAGCGGGTATAATCAAAATAGGTGTAGTGGTCAGCCTGTGCTTCAACTTCTGGAAGCTCCTTTCACATGAGTTTCCCTATTCAAACTTAATATTGTTCCTCGTAAGCCGTGTTAGAGGAGCAGCCAACTTAGAGAAACCTTCGACAAACCTTCTGTAATACCCAACCAAACCTAGAAAACTCTGAATCTCGATAATAGTCTTGGGTCTTTCCCATTGCACTACAGCCTCGATCTTAGACGGATCTACAGACACTGTCTTTAGACACAATGTGACCCAGAAAAGCTATCTGATCTAGCCAAAAATCACACTTGCTGAGCTTGGCATACAACTTCTTCTCCCATAGGGTTTGCAGAATCATTTTCAAACGCTGCTCATGTTCTTCTTTGGATTTTGAATATACCAAAATATCATCAATAAAAACTATAACGAATCTGTCTAGATACGGCTTGAGTACTTCGTTCATCAGTGCCATGAAAGTTGCAGGAGCATTCGTCAACCTAAAAGGCATAACCGAAAACTCATAATGTCCGTATCGGGTTCGAAAATCTATCTTGGTACATTCCTCACTCCTGATCTTCAACTAATAGTACCTTGATCTCAAATCAATCTTGGAAAAGATTTGTGCTCTTCGTAGTTGGTCTAGCAAATCGTCGATATGAGGTAGGGGATATTTGATCTTGATGGTCGCCCTTGTTGAGTAGTCTATAATCAATACACAGTCTAAGACTCCCATTTTTTTCTTGACAAACAATACTGGTGCACCCCATGGTGAAACACTCGGTTTGATGAACCCCTTATCCAGCAATTCTTGTAACTGCTTCCTCAACTCTTCCAACTCAACTGGAGTTATTCTATAAGGCAATTTTGATATCGGCTAAGTACCAAATACTAAGTTAATACAGAATTTCATCTCCCTATCTGGAGGTAGCCCTGATAAATCGTTCGAGAATACATCAGGAAACTCCCTGACCAGGGGAATATTGCTTAATTCCAGACTTGCTTTATCCGTATCAATTACATAAGCAATATAACCTTCAAAATATTACTCATATAGTTAGTAAGACTTTTTCCATTAAACTATAAATTCTCTTTCCATTATTTTTCAGAAAAACTTACAACATATATTTCGAGCAAAAATGTCAATGTCCTATTATGACAATCAAGAATAGCTTGATTTGTTGTTAACCAGTCCATGCCCAATATCAAATCAAAACCATACATATCTAATAGGATTAGGTCTGCTAACATATTCTTGTCTCCTATTTTAAGCTTACAATCTTTATCCTGTTGTTCTGTCATTTGACTATCTTTCATTGGTGTCCTAATCATTAACATCACTCCCATTGGTTTATGTTGTACATAAGAAGTCAATTTATATGCAAACATGGGTGATATAAATGAATGAGTTGCACCAAAGTCAAATAAAACTACTGCTTTAATATAAAAAATCAGAATGATACCTTTAAACGCTTCTGTCGGTGCATCAGTTCCTGTTGCTTCATGCTCAAAGGCGTACATTCGCCTCAGTCCTATGACTTGCTTGCCATTTTCTTCCACTGTAGCCTTCCTCCTCGGTGTAGAGGTAGTAGCAGGTGTTCTTATCTGGTCTGCACTTTTTTGCGGGGCTAAGCTAATATTCGCTGGACAATTCCTGATTAAGTGCCCTGTCTTGCCATATCTGAAATAAGCCCCATTCATCCAATAGCAGGGCTCGTTACCATGATTTTCCCTAAAATGTCTGCATACCTCAAAATAGGCTAGGGTCCTCTGATCACAATCCCCTTAGTAGGAGCTGGGGTCGAATAGATAGGAGGCTTAACAGTCTTACCCCGTGACTCCTCATAATTCCTCTGTTGCTTAAACAATGACCTTCTGCCCTCTTTGCCACTCCTATCCCCAATTGACCTCTTTCGATCCTGATCCTTACCTTTGCTGACTTTGTTGAACTCGGAGGCATGCATCTCATAATCTTGTTCACACAACTAGGCCCGACGAACCACTTCCTCATAAGTACTGAGGTCCAATGGAGCTAGTCGGGCTCGGATCGAAGGCCTCAGTCCATCCATGAACTTCCAGACCTTCTTTGCCTCATTATCCATAGTGTCTGGATCATATCTTTCCAGTGAGGTGAACTTAGACTCATACTCATCCACAGACTTATTCCCCTGAGTCAAGTTCAAAAATTCTATCTATAATCTTCTCTGGGCAGTATCTGAGATGTACCTCCTCCGAAAAGCATAAAAAAACAAATCTCATGTCCCATGTCTGGCTCTCAGGATCAGTCGGGTGGACTTCCACCAATGTTCAGCTTCTCCCTTCAATACAAAAGCTACAAAGGCTACCTTCTCGGTAGATGTACATCAAAAGAATCCATAGAGCTTTTCCATTTCATTTATCCAATCTTTCATAACTACTGGATTCTTAACCTCATTGAAAGATGGAGGCTTGAACTCTTGAAATTGCCTCAGTCTATCTAGTTCACAATCATACCCCATTTCATTACTACGCTGTCGTGAGGTCACTGACGCCAGTGAATGAGGTATAAGTGGGGTCTACCGTAATGTAGTAGGCAAAGATGTAGAGGGTTCTTCAGCTGGTGGCACGGGCCCTGTCTGGGCCGACGCAGGCGTATCAGGCGCGATTGTTAGAGTAGTCGGTGCAGCCTAAGCAGCAGTGTCCGATGTGTTATCCAATCTCGCCATCACTTGCCCAAGCAGATTCACTATCAACTCCATGCCCCGTTCCAAACTAGTAATTCAGACTTTGGAGCTTTCAATAGGGTTACGAGTGGGCTGCTCAGTTGAGGGGCCACCTTGCCTTTCAAGCCTATCCTCATGGCCTCGGGATGACCTGCCCCCTTGCCCTCTCGGTCGACCGTGTGTTCACCAGCTATATCTAATCGTTTTCCTGCATTCAGTAGCAATTTTCAATAAAACACAGCTAGGTATACTCATTTTGTATCTAAATAATGTACAGTAATGTTGGGGATGTGAACTTTCCAAATTTTCTCTTACTTCTAATATTGACTCGTATCTGGCCAACCTTGCTCTGATATCAATTTCTGTAACGACCTGATTTACGTACAATTTGGTTGGGCTACGAGTCGATAATAGGTCAGAACATTAAATCCAACTACTCAATTTTATTTCTTGGTGACAAATTTAAACAAAACTAACGATAGTACCTTTCAATTAAATCAACATAATTGTACTTTTACAAAATATTCAATGTTCACATTCCCCAAACACATTTCCATATGCATTACTATACTTTCAAAATTTAGATACAAAATATATGTCTATACTGGGTATACCTTTAGCACAATAGAATACTTTGCTGACGTATGGCTGTGCAAAATAGTTTAACTTCCAAAAGCGATCTCAGCTACTGGTGAGGCTCTGTGGAAGAAAGTAAAGGGTGAACTCAATGTGCTCAGTAAGAAAAACACGTGACAGGTAGATAAATACACTACCTATGTATATATATGTATATATATATATATATATATATATATATATATATATATATATATATATATATATATATATATATGCCAAAATCAGAATTCTCATGAAAATATATAGATAATTTGGCAATTTAGTAATATCAGTAAAATCAGAGACAGAAATCGATAATACCAGAATCAGAATTCAAAAACAGTATCAATACAGATAGTAAAAACAGTTCACTGCAGTAGCTATAGGATTATGAAAACTTTAAACAGTAGAATAAAAGATTTCTACAAAATATTACAGTTCTTACGGTCAAATCCAAAATATCAAATAGACGAGACACGACATAACATGCTATATCAAAATTCAAAAATGACAATTGGCCAATATCGGTGACTTCGGGCCTCACTGATCAGATGTGTCAGGATGTCAATCGCCGTAGGAGTAGTCAGCTACCCTAACGGCTCACAAAATAGAACAGAATGTTCGAAGTCCAGAATACACAGTACATCGTACTCACGTACGTGTCGTACAGTACATCGTACTCCGTGGACCACAGAAACAGAAACAGACAGAAATGTAGCATGATTTAACCATCGCCTTTGTCTCAAAATCACTGCGAGTCGGACCGTACGACACACTGTCAGCACGTGCTCAAGCACATATCCTTAGTATCTCTTATAAGCAAATCATATTTCAGTAAAATCAACTGTAATTTTAGTTCGAATAATTATCACATTCAGAAAGAGGCTAATTTGCCCTTTTCGGTTAAAAATCTCAGTAGACAGATTATGAAAATTAAATTCGAGATTTTTTATTTAAAACAATAATTACAAACTCCAGTGATATTTATCTAAATAAATTGACTAAATTTATATCAATAAATGGACCGATTCACTGAGGTTAAAGTTTTCCCTAATTTCAAAAGTTGCAAAATCGGCCTAAGATTTTCTAGAATTCTGGTAACTGTAAAATTTGACCTAGAATTTTATCTACAATTCCATATAAAAATACGTGAATCTATCTCTAGTAGCACACAAAAATTTTCCTTGCAGTAAAATTTTTTCTAAAATTCATATCTACAAATCAACAAAAAATACATGTAATTATCACAAATGGCACACGACAATTTTCCTTACCTCGGTGTCTGTCAGTAATCATTAGTGCCTCAACGTTGTGAGTCAGTGAGTCCGTTCTATTTAGTTTATGTCTCCGGAGCTCTTTCCCTCGATTTTTCTCGATTTTCTCTGTACCTTTATTCTATCTTCAATACTTCTATTTATATATATATATACATACATATATATATATATATATATAATCCTTTATACATATATAAATATATTTTCTTTCTCTTTTTTTTTGAATGAATTTCCTTCCCGCCCTTTTTTTCCTTCTTCTCCATTGTTACCACCCGACTACACTATTCATCAATCTATTCTTTCTCTTTGATTTTCTCTTAACCACACTGTCACCTTCATCTTCCTCATCGTTGCCAACTTCTTCACCTTATCGCCGGTGCTGTTCTCCCACTGTCACCGTCTCCAGCCAGCTCTTCAAGGGAGGAAGCCTTTGTTTCGATTGGCTTTCCTGTTGGCCTCTGCTCTTGGACAAACCTCTGCTTCGGGGAGCACTCGTTCCAGCTACTGCTGCCACCTCACGGTGGCAGGAGCTTCATCCTTCCTTTAGTCATCCCCATTCTTTTTTTCGTCTTTATCATCATTCTTCTTTCGACCTCTCTCTTGGGTCCCTTCGAACTTTCAGTGGACGAGACTCCTCTGTTCTGTCTACTGCTTCAGCTGGGTCTTCCACCTCTCTCGATCTCTGCTCTGTTTCGATAATCACAGTAAGGAACGAAGGCTGTCCTTCTACTGACAGTTGGTGCAAGCTTTCCTCCTCCACACGGGTCACAACTACTTCGGTTTTCTTCAGCCTCGCCTTTCCCTTTCCAGTTTTCCAGTAAGCCTTTGTTTCTTACTTTCCTTTCCTTACATGCTCTCGATTTTCTTCTTCCTTTTACTTCAGTCTCCAAGCATGCACAGGATATGGCATAGCAGGTATCCTAATGACGTGAGGATGGGGGAAAACAGGAGTGGGTTCGGCAAGAGGTATGGGGTGCAGAGGGTGGGTGTGCAGAGGAGACAATCCTTCCTGCCGTGTTTCCTTCCTAAGTTGCTGTAACAGCAGCCCCTCGAGGATTCCCCCTTTTTCCTAGCTATTCGGCATTATCATCCTCCATTTCCTTACTTCCTTTTACCCACCGAACCAACCAGTCATCATACAATTAACCGATGTACATATGTATACATAATCTATGTGTACTCTCGGCCCCATACATATGTCTATAAGTAAGTATATATATGTCAGACCCAGATTTTTGTAGCTTATTCCTTATGATTCCTAAGTGTATGAACACTATGTAATTATAGTTGAATCATAAGAAGAGTATTTACTAGACATAAAGTGTTAGTGAAATGATTTAACACGCAAAAGCTACATAAAGAGCCTAATGTGAACTATAAGTGTCACAGGCTAAACCAAGTAAATCTAAATCATTCTGACTCAAAATAAGAACTTAAAATGAGAGAGCATAGAGAGCCCATGAAGGAAAGTCAGCTTGATTTAGTCTTGAACATAGAAAACCAGAGTAAAAGCTAAAAAGGGTAAAATGGACCTTTTTAGCGAGATAAGGTGTTTCGAGTGAAATTATCAACCGGGAATGGTTGAAACATAAAGACGAGAGTGTAAGACATAAGATATGACACTTTCAAAATTTGGAGAAAAAGTCAATTTAGTCAATGGTTAAGGAAAAAGTCAACTATAGTTAAGAAAGTGGACTTTTACCATAGCTGACTAATCATGGTTAAAAATTAACCTAAGTGTAGAGAAAAAAATTGGGGAAAAATATTCTTGGCCAGAATACAAGATAATCATCCCCGGAAGTAAGGAAAATTTATTCGGAAGGATTCCGAAATAAATTTAATGGTTAAAAACGTAATGGGCTTAAGGTGAAAAATTTAAAGCCCATTAAGGTATACTAAACGTATATAGAAATTCTTAGGTCCTTTAGACCGAATTGTTGGACCAATTGATTGGCCAAATTTTGAGACAATTAAAGGCCCGAGACATAGTAAAAATTTTAGTCCAAAAACCCATTTAGAAAGCCCAAACCGAGAAGCCCAAATGGAAAAGCCCATGAGATAAATATCTAACCATAGTTAAAGCTAACCATGACTCATAAGGTGACTCATAAGGTGACTCATGGCTAAGGCTTGGAAAGTCAAGCTTAATGGCTGAAAAGTAAACCTTAATGGCTAAGTATGTGGCTTATTAATTCAGCCACACCATTGTCATCTTCATCACACCAAATTCGGCTAGAAGAAGAAACCATTGAATCATATTATCCAAGCTTTCTCTCACTAGAAATCACTAGGAATTAGGCATATTTGGAACTTGCATCCTTCATGGAAGTTGTTCCAAATTGAAAGGAGAGTGACATATGTTCAAGGAGCCATAGAGTGCAAACCGAGAGCCTTCAAAGATTCAGCCAAAGGGTGAACACAATAATTGGTATACTTTCTAATTTTCAATTTCATATATGTTAATGTATGAATGATTTTAAGTCTGTTAATATATGTTTTAAGCATTGAAACATATTAAATCACCATGAATTTGGTTAGGCCGAGAGTGAGTAATGGGATATTGATTTGTGTCCATATGATTTTAAGGCATAAATGGATTAGTGTACATGTATTAATGATAATGATGTAATTAGAATTAATCAATTTGATTAATTAATACATGTAATTAGTTGGCAATTAAGGTGTTTGATAAAATGCCTAAATGAACTATATGATGTTTAAGAATGTTGCCTACCAAGTGTTTGTAGAAATGCCTAAGTGAATTGGTTAAGAAATAGGCACGGATGGCATGCCTGGCATAACCGATGGCATGGATAGCTCTCGGCCGTGGCATGTGGCCGAGAGGCCTAATGGGCCAAGCCCAAATATTTTAGGCCCAATAAGATGTAATGGGTCTAGGACAAGCCCAATAAGAGTTGGTGGGCCCCACAAGCCCAATAAGAGTTGGTGGGCCCCACAAGCCCAAGAGGTCCAACGAAAATGAATAGTAAAATGAAAATGGGCTTAAGGCATAGTTAGGCCCATTAAGGATTATTAAAGCCCATTAAGGGAAATAGACTGTATTTAATGTGAAATACAGTAGGAAAAGTGTAATTAACCTAATAAATGGTTATATGTAGCTCCAGAGAGTATTGGAGGAGCAAATCGGACTGTTGAAACGAGTAGCGCAGAGAAAGTGAAATTTCTCGAGTGATTGCAGGTAAGGGACTTTTGTGAGTAGTTAGAGATACCTGCACGTATTTTCATCTGCTTTTACATTCACTTAAAAACTCTGAGGGTCAGAGAAAGTGAATAATAATTATTGCGACCCGATAGTGGCAAATTACGATTTTACCCTTAGTTAGTCAAAAAGTCAACTTTCGTGAAAAGTTGTAAAAAGCATGAAAACTACTATTGTGAGTGTTTAACTGCTGTTTAGCATGAAAATAAATAGATGGGCTAATGATTTTAAGGTTGATGTGACTTAAGCACACTTTCTAGTGCTAATTTTAATATTTTGTAAACCATCCCTTTTTAAAGAGCCATCTATCATATTATGTGAGAATGAATCGTGCTAGAGCACAGCTCGCAATGGATTTCATATATTTTCCACATACATTAGTGCTGGATTTTGATTCGCTCTAGATTTTCATGACATGTATGATAGAGTACTGGAGTTAATTCTCGTACTCAGTTTTATATGATATATGCATGAGAGAGTGCTGGAGCAATTAGCTCGTACTCGAGTTTTACATGAGATACATGGCAGAGTGCCGGAGCGTTGCTCGTACTCGATTCTTCATGGTTTATACATGACATAGTACTGGAGCTATTTCTCGTACTTGATTTGATGATATTATGCATAGCATAGTACTGGAGCTATTGCTCGTACTTGATTTAATACATGAACTATGCATTGACCTAGTTGCTGGAGGTTTACTCGCACTAGAGTTGAGTTTGTGATTTGAAACAGTGTTCGAGCGTAGTGTCGACTGTGTGTCGCACTCAAAGGTGCACACTGTATGTGATATATAATACAAGTTACCAAACCATGTCGCATCCTTGTGTGACTGAATGTCACATCATGAGAGGATGGCCAGCATGAGGATATTAGAGATGTGGTATGATATTCCATGGTTTGAAGGCTAAGACCTATGGCAGGCACCTTGACTGTGATGTAGGGTCCACGGGTGTACTTTGTACAGTGCCTGGGGCATGGGAGTACACTGTACCGTGTGTTGTTGTATAGCTGACAGTTGTAATGGACTGACCATCCTCCCGTTGCAGCAGTGATACCCCGCACACCGAGATCTGTGTGGCTTGGGTTCACATGTCGGATATGATCATAGTCCAGGATACTATTTGCATTTCACCACACAGTCTCACATGATATATCACATTAATTGATTGATTTAAATTGCGGACAGACCTGAGGGATGGGTTGGACTCCGATTTTGTGATGTGTATGATTTAAATGCCATATTTATTGTGATTTAAATATATATGACATGATTTACATAAAGGCATGATTTATATAAAGATGCATTGTTTTGCACTACATGCCTACATTTGAGAAAGAAAGCATGATTTCTGTACATGAGATTTAATCTGTACAAGTATACATATATATATTTAAAGACATGCTTTTAAAGTGAGTAAAGGAAATAATGTTTTCAAGGCATAGCATTATTTTGAGTAGATAGTGTAGATATCTACTTGCTTGCCTGATTTCCTTACTGAGCGCGTTGTATGCTCACCCCCCTTTCTTTACATCTCTCTACAGAGCATCAGCAGTAGAGCGAGAGTTATCGAGGGATAGTGTTCCTGAGTCCACTGCTAGTTCCTATCGATCGCCAAGTATACAGACTTTGTACGGTTATATATCTAAACATAGAAATAACACAGTGATGTATACGATATATATATTATGGGGAATGTATTTGTATTAAATTTTATATAATCATACATATATAATAAAAGCAATTACAGTCAGTAATAGTATATTGACATGTATGTATGATAATGGAAAATGTGGTAAACGAGGACTCTGACATCGAATCATAGCCCAACCATTGAAGAGAGGAAAGGTAAGTTAAAAATGCGAAAAATTTGTAGTGATTTTGATTAAAGTCATGGATTGAGAACGGGTCCCGACAATATATATATATATATATATTTATATACTGATATACATATGTATATTTATGTACACCCATATACTTTATTTAAATAATGAACACATTGTTACCCACCCATACTTGTGTATGTATATATATATATATATATATATATATATATACACACATGTATGCATGCTGTTGGTAAATTTCTTTATAGAATATATAGAAATAAATATTTCCATCGATATTCCTCCTTGGAACTAATATGTTTTAATTAAATTAATTCTTTTAAGTCTCACTAAAAATAAATTTAATTTAAATCTTTGACTGAAATAATGTCTCTTCAATTCATGGATAAATTCAAGTACATAAGACTAAGGTATTTACAGTTACGTAGTACTTAAAAAAATAAAAGAAATAATGTCATTTTTTAGAAAGTTAAAAAAATTGAGTTGGTAATATAATAATATATAACATGTTCTTAGATTAACATTGCATGTAATATTATATAGTCCATGCTGATTTTAATATATATGGATATATAGATATAAATGTTTTCTTCTAAAAAATAAAAAAAATTAATTGATAGATATAGATGTTGTATTTTGTAATATTAATATAGATATAGGTAAATGATATATGATTTTTATTTAATTTTATTAATATATATATATATATATATATATATATATATATATAAATATAGATGCATATTTTTTAGAAATTAAAATAATTAATTAATTTAAAGAGATAATTAATTTATTTTGTATTTTTAATATATGTTTTTATGTTTTAAAACTTAAAAAGTAGATAATATTATTTTATTTTTATAATTATCGTGTGTACCCAACAAAGAAAAAAAGAAAAGAATAGAAAAAGAGAAAAAAGAAATGGGTTGATGATGATGATAACCCACCCGGACCAAGTGCTCAGTAGACCAAACTTAATTTAGGTTTGACCTAGGAGCTATTAAAATTTGTGCCATTTGATTCTGGGTTTAAGGCCAAGACTTTATTTAGGTATATTTTTCTTCTTTATTTATTTTATTATGTCTTTAAATTTACTTTATTTTGATACTTGTGAATGACATTTCATGTCTACGTTGGATGTACGCACAAATCGCCAACTTTTCATGATTATAGTGAATACACTCCATGCCTGCGAGTACCTCTTTACTTCCTCAACCACCTTTCTTTTTTAAATGTTAAAATTTACATTGAATTTCTACAACAACAATCAAAAACATCTTCAAAGGAAAATTTTATTTTTTTAATGACATCAGATTATAAACTCAAATTTTCAAAACAATGATTAAGGAATTTTATCGAAAAATAATTTATCCTCAAAATATGCAAACTCATTATTCCTCTTCTTCTCAACATTAAATTCAAAGAACGTTTGGAATCCACATTTGGGTCATTTTTATGAGACTTGCTTTTTTTGAAGTTCACCTATTTTACAGCTAACCAAGTTATTCATGAAGCTTTTGAAGGAAAAAAAGAAAAAAGGGAAACCTAAAGAAAAAGGAATAGGTGTTTTCAAGTTCAAAGGGTTCTAACTGTTATTTTGTAAATCCAACGATGAAAATTTAGGTAAACGTGAGGGGGAAGCTTTGGTGAAAACTTAGCAGCCATCAAAGACTATTGTTATAAGTAAAATAAAATAAGAAAAAAAAAGAAGAAATAATATATTACGTGTCATCATTATAAGGTGCCACATGTCACATTGAAATTGAACACAGATGAGAGAAGACTCTATATCAAAATTTACCTGGACGATTTTGCTATTAAATATTTCTGGTTAATGTGGATGGATAAAAACGTAATTAAAGAAGGGATTACTCCCTATAAATGGGGTCAGGTATGATCTATGAATTCAATTAGTTCTCTATTTTTTCTACTTTAGTGAAACTCTGTCGAAATTTGGTTCTGACTTAAGCATCAGAGTGCTTATGTAGGGAAAAACTCCTATGTCCCTCTGATTATTCTTATTCTTGCAGAGTTTTTGATAACACGTGGCAGGAAGATCGAAGCGAAGACGTCAGCAGTACATCATCGTTGTGATTGGCAACAACAATTGGCGCCGTCTGTGGGAATCGAAAGAAAAGTTTTCTACTCTACAACAATGGTACGGATGCGTTCAACATCAAGGATGAATGATGAGAGTGAGGATATGGCAAGCTCTCCATTGAATGACTTGGGAGAAGAGGCTCGAGGGGAGAGAGAGTCCAATATGATGATAATCCCTGTAGCAGAATTTGAAGCTATGAAAAAGCTGGGAGAAGAGACTACCCAAGCTTTACGCGCAATGCCTTCTCGGACTTGAATCTGCCCCTGGCCATTTAGAACTTAGTGGAGGAAAGAACGCAGAGAAGGAATCCTTCAGAGGCTGGAGAGCTCGGGCATGAGACTGTGGAGAGCTTAAGGCGTGAGGGTGCTGAAGACCCTATGCGTCTGGCTGCCAAAGATCTACTGCGTGAACCTGCACAAGGCATAAGCGCCCAAGATGCGTGAGACTTGTTGTTCGAAGGTGCGGAAGACATTTACCACCAGGGTGCATGAGAGCCTATACAAGACTTAAGCCGCTAGGATGAGCGAGAATTGTTGCGCGAGAGTGAGGAAGACCTTTGTCGCTTGGGCTCATAAGAGCCTGCGCACGACATAAGCTGCCAGGGTGCACGAGAATTGTTGCGCGAGAGTACGGAAGACCTTTGCCGCTTGGGTTCGCGAGAGCCTACGCACAGCATAAGCAGCCAAGGTGCGCGAGACTTGTTGCTCAAAGATGCGGAAGACTTTTGTCGCTAGGGTACGCGAGAGCCTGCGTAAGACCTGTGCCGCCAGGGTGCGCAAGACCTGTGCCGCGAGGGTGCAGAAGACATTTATTGCTAGGGTGCGCGAGAGCCTGCGAAAGACATTTGCTGCCAGGATGCACAAGACTTGTTGCGCAAGGTCGCAGAAGACATTTGTCACTAGGGTGCGCGAGACCCTGCGGAAGACTTGTTGCACGAGAGTAGGCGAGACCCTTATCGACAAGGTTCACGAGACCCAGCGGAAGACTTGATGTGCCAGGGTGCGCGAGAATCCATTCACGAGGATACGAAGAGTTTGGCCGCCACAGAATGCGAGACTTGGGCTGCCAGAATGCGCGAGACCCCTTATGCGGGAATGCAAAATATCTGAGGCATCAGGGAGCGCAAAATTCCTTACATGAGGCTGAAGACTTGAGACGTCGAAGTACGAGAGACGCTGTAAGGGAGATCGTTAGGGACATGCGACGCCCGAATGTCGGAAGTCTTGAAAGTCCAATTGGAATATATGCTGAATATGTGGATGGTATAGGAGATGATGAAAATGACATCGAAATGGTCCAAGATCGACCTGCACCCCTAGCACAAGATGCCATGGACATGAAGAGAATGGTTGAACAGTGCAGCGATAATGGGAAAACCACTGCCCCTAAAGTTTAAGATGCCACAGATAACAACATATGCTGAGAAAACTGACCTTTTTAACCATGTTGAAAATTACGAGTCGTTAATGCTACTACATGGATGGGAAGATGAGGTTATGTGTAGGGCATTCTCCCTAACCTTAACTGGCCACGCAATGAAATGGTTCAACAATTTACCGGAAGGGTCTATCTTATCTTTCAATCAGCTGAGGAGTGAATTTCTGAAGGCCTTTGTGATAAATAGCCAGAAAAGGAAGGAGGCCACTTATCTGCTCACCTTAAGACAAGGGAACAAAGAATCACTAAAAAGTTATGTCGATCGATATCGTGATGCTACTCTTGAGGTATGTGATCTACAAGTTGGGATAGCGGTAACAACCATGCTACAGGGGACCAGGTCTGAAAGGCTCAAAGAATCATTATCTTTGGATCAGCCAACGACAATTTCAGACTTATTCTCTAGAGAAAACAAATATATTGCTCAAGAGGAAGTGATGAAAATGATACCAACACGGGACATGAAAGAAAGAGGGAAACGGGAAAGAGAGCTTGAAGATAAAAATGTAGGAAGATCAAATAAAGCCCAAAAATTGAAGTATGATAATTACACGTGATTTATCGAACCACGTACGTCAATTTTAGCAGTGATAGAGAGAACTGAGATGCTTCAATCCCCCATTAGAGGTGAAAGGAACTTAGGATGAGATCATAGGTCCCACTGTAGTTTTCATTTTGCCTTTGGTCATACAACCGAGAAATGTCGAGAATAATGAACCAGCTTGAAAAGTTGGCTAGAGAAGGGAAGCTAGACCGTTATGTGTGGAGGAATGAAAGGATTCGATACCTCGCTTGTGGCCGAGGGTACAATAGACCGCGTGATAGACGCGGCAATGATAGAAGGAGAAACGAAGAAAGAGGGAATGAGGCAAGAAGGGGAGAACATAGGAACCAACAGATAGACAATAAACCAACAGGAGCCACCACTCATGTCATCTCTAATGGAGAATACATAGCTAGTAGCTCATCTGCATCACAAAAGGCTTATGTTAGACAAGCGTACCAGGTCCATTCTGTGATGAAAGCAACTGAAGACGAAGAGATGATTACTTTCACATCGACATATCAGGGAAATGTTATTATTCCACATGATGATCCTATGGTCATATCGACAGTTGTGGCTAAACATCTAATAGGCCGAATTTTGGTAGATAATGGAACCTTAGTGAACCTTATCTATTGGGATTGTTTAAAAAAAATGAATTTGAGTGAAGACAGATTGAAGCCCGCAACTACTCCCCTGTTTGGCTTTACAGGAGAGAAAGTAAAGGTGGCAGGGTCGATTGAACTACCTATTACTTTGGGTGAAGATCCTAAAAGTATTATAAGACAAGTCTTATTCATAGTGGTCAAATCAATGTCTCTAGCTTACAATGTTATTCTCGGAGGGCCATTATTCAATGATATGAGAGTTATACTCTTCCCATTTTATCTGTTGATGAAGTTCTCGACTCTCGGAGGTGTGGGGCAAGTTCGAGGAGATCAAAGAAAGCAAGAACATGTAATATTGCATCAACTACAGGCAATGAAGTTCAAAGAAAAGAAACCCTTACCATCGTCGGGGTGCCTAAGCCATCACCAATGCTTGGAAGGAAGATGGAAAGTTCATATGACAAGGGGACAACGAAGACGTGGAATGCCAGCCACTTAAGACCATATTAGCAATAGAATTTTAACTTCTCGATGTTATTTTTTTGTTTTTTGTTTATGTTATTGAACCATGTTTAGGAACTTGATTTCGATATATTCCATATTGATATTTCTCACTGAGGATTTTAATGATTGACAAAGGACTAAAAATAAAGGGCTTGAAACGAAAAGTACGCGATGTAAGCCAAGAAAAAAATGTACAAGGGCTTGAAGCGAAAAATGCGAGAGGTAAGCCATGCACCCAAAACAAAGAGCTTGAAGCAAAAAGTACGTGATGTAAGCCATGAAGAAAACGTACAAGAGCTTGAAGCAAAAACTGCGCGATGTAAGCCAAGAAAAAAATGTACAAGAGCTTGAAGCGAAAAATGCGTGAGGTAAGCCACGGACCCAAAACATAGGGCTTGAAGTGAAAAGTGCGTGATATAAGCTAAGCACCCAAAACAAAAGGCTTGAAACGAAATGTGCGCGATGTAAGCCATGAAAAAAGGTGCAAGAGCTTGAAGCAAAAAGTACGCGATATAAGCTAAGCACCTAAAACAAAAGGCTTGAAGCGAAAAGTGCACGATGTAAGCCATGAAGAAAAAGTGCGAGAGCTTGAAGCGAAAAGTACACGAGGTAAGCTAAGCACTCAACCAAGGGCTTGAAGCGAAAAGTGCAGGATGTAAGCCAAGAAGAAAATGTGCAAAGGTTTGAAGCGAAAAATGCGTGAGGTAAGCCATGTACCCAAAACAATGGGCTTGAATCAAAAAGTGCGCGATGTAAGCCAAGAAGAAAATGTGCAAAGGCTTGAAACGAAAAATGAGCGAGGTAAGCCACGCACCCAAAATAAAGGGCTTGAAGCGAAAAGTGCGCGATGTAAGCCATGAAGAAAAAGTACAAGAGCTTGAAGCGAAAAGTATGCGATGCAAGCTAAGCACCTAAAACAAAAGGCTTGAAGCGAAAAGTACGCGAGGTAAGCTAAGCACTCAACCAAAAGCTTAAAGCAAAGAATATGCAAGACAAGTTATAAAGAAAGCTTAGAATGAGAATAAGAAAAATAAGTTGTCTTAATAACATGAGAAAGTACATGAAATAATTGGTACTTTAGGGAAAAAGCAAAGCATCCTATGCATTTATCTAAATTCTTAGTACAAAAGAATGTTGGTAACAGGAAAAAAAAAGCAGAAAAAACTAAAACTATTCCTCAGTTGGTGGGGAAGCGCCCTCGCCCGAAGAATTTGACTCGTCGCAATCCAAATCACCTAAAACATCAATCACTCCCGATTGCTGACGAGGTACCCAGGGGCCCGAAAGGTGTGAAAGATCTTCATGGGCCCCCTTCTCCAGATAAGTCTTAAAATCCTCGTTATTGGGCTCATAATGTGTCCAACCTCTAAATTCACTGGTATAACCCTCCAATTGTCTCGACCACTGCAATTCAGGAAAAGTTTCCCCTGATCTCTCCTTTTCTAGCCAAGAACGTGCCATATAGAAACCATACTTCATGAAGCCGGTAGAGAATAACAACTTTTTTTGTGACAGTCTTGTGATAAACTAAACTCTTTAACGGCTTCGAAATGAATCTCATTAGCACATCTTGGCTAACTGAGGAAGAAGAAGGTCCTCTACGTGAGTTGTCACTCATGGGAGAGTTTTTACCTTAGACAAAGAGATTGTTGATGCTTCCACTGAGACCATTCGGGGTAAGCTTTTAATTTACAATCATGAGGCATATGTACTATTTGATCCAGGTTCCACACACTCTTTCATATCACCCTATTTTGCACATAATCTGCATATTAAGCCTGAACCTCTAGATTTTACGTTACACATTAGCACACCCATGTATAAATCTCAAAAGACTGATATGGTGTGTAGAAATTGTGAAATCAAAGTAGGAGATAGGATCATGTTAGCAGATCTAATCTTGTTGAACATGTATGGCTTTGATGTAATTTTGGGTATGCATTGGCTAGCCACCAATCGTGTAAGTATAGACTGCTATACTAAGACTGTAACCTTCTCCTTACCTAATAAGTTTGATGTATGCTTTGCAGTTAAGGAATAAATTACATGATTTTGATTGTTAATGAAAATTTCTAATGAACGTGTTAATCTGACGGTTATGTTGCATTCATCTCTGATACTAGTTGGGAACGTCCAAGTATTCGAGACATACCAGTGGTATGCGAGTTCCCGGATGTATTTCCTGATGAACTATCGGGACCACCACCAGAGAGAGAATTGGAATTCACTATAGATTTGGCACCAGAGACTCAGCTAATCTCGAAGTCTCCTTACTGGATGGCCCTTGTTGAACTTGAGGAACTGAAAAAGTAGCTGCAAGACTTGTTAGACAAGGGGTTCATTAGGCTAAGTGTATCTGCGTAGGGAGCTTCGATATTATTTGTGCGAAAGAAGGATGGTAGTCTCAGGTTATGTATAGACTATAGGTTGCTAAAAAAGGCCACAATCAAGAACAAGTATCCCTTGCCCAGAATAGATGGTCTATTTGACCAGCTAAGAGAGGGTATAGTGTTCTAAAAAATTGACCTGAGATCGAGCTATCACCAATTGAGGATTAGAAAGGAGGATGTTCCGAAAACGACATTCAGAACGAGATATGGCCACTATGAGTTCCTCGTGATGCCCTTTGGTCTAACTAATGCTCCAGCTGCATTCATGAGCTTGATGAATGAGGTGTTCTGGGAGTATCTAGATCGGTTCATCATAGTTTTCATTGACGATATTCTGATTTATTCAAAGTCCCGAGAGGAGTATGAGCAACATTTGAGAGTAGTCATCCAAACTCTCAGAGAGAAGTAGTTGTATGGGAAGTTGGATAAGTATGAGTTTTGGTTGGAGCAAATAGCTTTTCTGGGCCATATTATTTCTAAGGACGGGGTGTCAGTGGATCTGTTTAAGGTTGAGGTAGTACTCAAATGGGAGAGGTCAAAAATCGTTACAAAAATCTGGAGTTTTTTAGGACTAGCTGGATACTACATGAGGTTTGTAGAAGGTTTCTCCAAGATTGCTGCTCCACTGAATAAGCTGATGCGTAAGGATGTTCCATTTGAGTGGAATGATCAGTGTGAGTAGAAATTTCAAGAACTTAAGAAGAGGTTGACCACCGTCCCAATCTTAACCATTCTTAGTGGATCTGGAGGTTATGCAATATACAGTGATGCATCATACCAGGGCTTGGGGTATGCACTTATGCAGCATGGGAGAGTAGTCGCGTATGGTTCGCGTCAACTTAAGAATCATGAAAGGAACTACCCCACCAATGATTTGGAGTTAGCCCCAGTTGTTTTTGCTTTGAAGATATGGCAGCATTATCTATATGGGGAAAGATTTCAGATCTTCACTGACCGTAAGAGCTTAAAGTACATCTTTGACCAGAAGGAGCTGATTATGAGACAGAAACGGTGGATAGAGCTCCTCAAGGATTATGACTGTGAGATTCTGTATCACCCGAGCAAGGCAAACGTAGTAGCAGATGCTATAAGCAGGAAAGGGATGATTTCTTTCATGATGATAAGAGAATGAGAGTTGTTAGAACAGTTTTCCAGACTCAGTGTTAGTGTGGAAACATCAGATGTTGGGTTCATAGCTAGTTTGCAGATTGAACCTAGTATACTAGATTAGATCAGAACTGGATAGAGGGGTGATCAGAAATTATTGGACATGGTCAGTCAGGCAAAACAGAACATATAGGCAGACTTTGTGGTTGGTGAGGATAGGTTGATGAGATTTAAGGGTCGTATATGTGTCCCAAATGATGATGCCCTACGACAAAGGATCTTAAAGGAGTCCCATTATTCTCGGTATACTATGCACTCAGGAAGCACTAAGATGTACCATGATTTGCGAAAGGTGTATTGGTGGATCAGTATGAAAAGAAATGTAACAAAGTTTGTGGCCAAGTTTTTTATTTGTCAGCAGATTAAGATCAAACACCAAAAGCCAGTGGGATTACTTAAGTCTCTTCCAGTGCCTACTTGAAAATGGGAGCACATTACTATGGACTTCATTATGGGTTTACCAAGGACCCGAAAGTGGCATAATGCAATCTGGGTGATTGTAGATAGATTGACTAAGAGTGCCTACTTCCTAGCCATCAAAAGTACAAACTCTTTAAGTGCTTTAGCAGAGTTGTATGTGAAGGAGATAGCTCGGTTGCATGGGGCTCCCGTGAGCATTACATCAGATAAAGATTCCTGGTTCACTTTCAGATTTTGGGCTCATTTCCAAGAAGCCATGGGATCTCGGGTTAACCTGAGCACAACCTATCATCCTCAGACCGATGGTCAGTCCAAGAGGACCATTTAGACCTTAGAGGATATGTTGAGGACGTGCGTTTTAGAGTTTAAGGGCTCATGGGATGATCATCTGCCTCTTGTAGAGTTTACTTATAACAACAGCTATCATGCTAGCATCGAGATGACACCGTATGAGGCCTTGTATGGTAGAAGATGTAGGTCTCTAGTGGCTTGGGAAGAAGTGGGTGACAAAAAGATCTTGGCTCTCGATTTGGTGGAACAGGCAGCAAAAGGTGTTCATATAATCTGTGATATACTTAAGACCGCACAAAGTAGGCAGAAGAGTTATGCGGATAAGCATAGGCGGCCACTTGAGTTTTAGATTGGGGACTCCGTGTTTTTGAAAGTATCCCCAAGCAAGTGTATTATCCGTTTTGGAAAGAAGAGGAAACTGAGTCCTCGCTTTATTGGTCCTTTTGAGATTCTAGAGAGAGTGGGAGACGTAGCCTACAGACTTGCCTTACCACCGCAGCTTTCTGGGGTACATAATATCTCCCACGTCTTGATGTTAAGGAAGTATAATCCGGATCCCTCACACATCATTGAGTATGAACCCTTGAACATTCAAGAGGATATAAGCTACATTGAGCAACCTATCCGAATTTTGGACAGAAAGGAAAAGGTACTTTGATCGAAGACTATTCCTCTGGTAAAGGTTCTCTGGCAACACCATTCGGTTGAAGAAGCTACATGGGAGCTAGAGAGCCTCATGAAGGAGAAGTACCCTCATCTATTCTGATGGACCAGGATAAATTTGGAGGATCAAATTTGTGACGGCCGACCCCTGCCCGGCCAACCCCTGCCATCGGCCATGGCCACCCCTCTTGGGCCCACAACAACGACGGTGGTCTAACAACGGGTGGTGCAACAATGCCAACAAATCCAACGTATTGTCCGCTTTGGGCCTTCGGCCCGCACGGCTTTGTTTCATTCAGGGAAATTTCCTTCAGAACGCGTCCTCGGAGGCTCGAACCAGGGACAACACCCTTAGTTCTTGCACTCCTTATGCCATTGAGCCAACTGGCTCAATGGCATAAGGAGTGCAAGAACTAAGGGTGTTGTCCCTGGTTCGAGCCTCCGAGGACGCGTTCTGAAGGGAATTTCCCGGAATGAAACAAAGCCGTGCGGGCCGAAGGCCCAAAGCGGACAATACGTTGGATTTGTTGGCATTGTTGCACCACCCATTGTTAGACCACCATCGTTGTTGTGGGCCCAAGAGGGGTGCCCATGGCCGATGGCAGGGGTTGGCCGGGCAGGGGTCGACCGTCACAATAAAAACGCGCCTTTGTATGTCACGACCCAAACTACCCAAAATCAGAGTTAATTTTTCGCGTTTTATTATTTTCTTACTTAAATTCTTACCTGTCTTCTGATCGTGACCACACTCCACTAACAAATTGGGCTGTGCGTCAATGCCAGTCCCACCATACATTTACCATATAACTTAACTCTTCTCCAGTCATTTATAATTGTTTACATTATTTATACATCCCCTAAAGTTACTTACAAACATGTTACTGTGCTATGCTTATCTAGATACAATATGTACAAGTGTATATACCTTAAATGATGGGCAGCAGCGGACATCCGGAATGCAGCACTGAGTCGCCTCAACTTCAACTGGAGATTATTTGTGGGAGAAAATGAAAGGGGTGAGCACATCAAGCACAGTAAGGCAATCCTACGAACAAGTAGGTAACCATACTACCTACATGAACGTAGTGCCATGCATAAACCACCCTTTCTCCACAGATTTTAAAACAAACGATATGAGTTATGATGTTATGTAAAACACATTTGCACGAAAAATTCAACATGCAATTATATTCAAAATCATATCTTTCTCGTTTAAAATTTCACAGTAAAGTCAGGATTCGACCCCTCCTTTGGGTGATCCTGACTCACACAAAATCATGAAAATCGGTTTACATCACACATGGGTTTAAAAAGCATGGAAATAACCATCATGCACATTTAATTAAAAACCCAGTTTAAATCATCGTCAAGATCAACATGCGAGACTAGGCAACATCTGTATATCGGCAATAACCAGGACTATGGCCATATGTGTCCTCGAGAGTTCCTCAGCTACACGGATCCTAGTGTGCGGGTTCTCACCATGATCGGGAACCGTCCGGGAGGTGGGTCACTCCATCTCGTTGGTCTTATCCGATCCCATGCATCCGAAGATGCCAACGTATCACAAAGATACAACGTATCACAAAGATACCACACGGTACATCGTACTACATGCTACTTGCACGGTACATCGTACTCGTGGACCCCCAGCCTTATCCCTCTTTCGGGCTCATCAGCTGGATCTCCAACCCTTATCCCTCGTTCGGGCTCATCAGGTGGATCTCTAACCCTTATCCCTCGTTCGGGCTCATCAGGTTGTTTTAACATGCCATGTCTCAAAACGCACGTGCGGGCCTATTTAATCGGTGACACAGTCTACCCGATGCTCCAAGCACGGCTTATCGCATGTTCTCATAAAAATCAATGCGAGCGATGCTCAGCACTCTCATCAAATCAAGTAAAATTGGCAGAGCCCGCTTTACATCCCCACAAGGCTGCCAACCTCATCCCTCACTCTCACCCCACTTAAGAGGTCTTTTGAGCCTGTTGGGCCTTTTGGCTGACTCCAAGGGCAGACAGCGCTACTCCACAAATCTACTAAAACTAGTGCAAGCTAGGCTCTAGCACTCTATATATAAATCACATGAAAATCTTATAAAATCTGGTGCGAGTTAAACTCCAGCGCCCTGTCACGAAAATCATGTAAAATCTGGTGCGAGTTAGACTCTAGCACCGTGTCACGAACGAGCATGTGAAATCTGGTGCGAGTTATACTCTAGCACCTATGCATGTAAAACTCTAGTGCGAGCTCTTGCTCCAGCACTAATGCATGCATCACACAAATCAAACATCGTGCGAGCTAAGCTCTAGCACGTCACATGTAAATAAAAACACGTAGGCGGCTCTATTTCCTCAAAACAGTTTTCAAAACAATTTCATCGTTGAAAGTATGCGATGCTGTGCATTTTCTTTCAAGGTTAGCCAGCCTACTCATGCATGCATTAAAATGTCTCCAGAACGAGCAGAAACCTCTTGTTCTTGCTCCTCCCAATTTTTTCCTAAATTTGTAAATTTTACCCTTAACAAGGGTATTTTAGTAATTTTCCCATTCGGGGCACTAAAATTATTATTTGACCTCTAGACCCTTCAGATAATTTTTAAAGACTGCTTATGAACTTGAAATTTTGTAAAGTTTACCTCTAGCAGTCTGTAGAATTCCCTTACCTTATTTTTCTGTAGAGTCTGACCTTTCCTTTTCCACTGTTGTCTCGTCGCGCAGTCCGATATGCTCCCAATCCAATGCCCGGAACTGCGTATCAATATTCCACAGGTCAGATAACATACAATTTAATTGTATTTCCTATTTTCTGGGCTTAATTTAAATCATTAGGCCCGTTTACCCCTATTGGGCCTGATTGCACCTTAATGGGCCTTAATCGGCCTTAAGCCCGTTTTCCACTTAATTTTCACATTATCGAGGCCTATTAGGCCTATTGGGCTCATTGGACCCACCAACAATTTATTGGGCCTCGTTCTAACTCTCGAATAGCTAAATTTATTATTTACGACAATTTATCTAAATTTCCAAAATTTAATTCAATTTATGCGGAAATTAAATTCATATCACGCATAACGATGTAAATTATCGTAAATAAGGGTCACTTAGCCAAGATTCCATGCTAGTACGTAAATCGAGGCTATCTCGAGCTCTCTGTTGATGCCAATCGTCGAGCTACACAATTAAATATATTTTCGGGTAAACTTTCAGTGATTATTTATCAAATTAAATATTTCAAAATTTAAATCGGTCAATTCGACCGCTTACCGACTTACCCGAAGCTCGATTGCATCACTGAAATTTTCTCCAATTTTTCCTCTTTTTCCTTTTTCCGTTTTTCTTCTTCTCTTTTGGCTAAACCGGTTCAGTCCGGTTCAGACCGCTGGTTCACTCCGGTTCGCCACCTTGCCAGCCGGTTCTCCGCCGGCTTCCACCTCCAGCAGCTCTGCTGGGTCGTTCGCATCACAGATCAGCTCTCGGTTTCACCCAAGTCCGCCGAAAAGTCGCCGGTCCGGCTGTTCTCTTTTCTGCCGTCGAAACCCATTTTTTCCCTTGGCTGTCGCCGGCGATTCCCGCCGTTTCGTTGGCTGCTACTGGTGCAGAAAGAACCGCCTCGCCTGGGCTTTCAAAATCTGGCCTCGGTTCCGCCCGAATCGCCGCCGTTCGTCGCCGGTGACCATTTCTTTCTCGCGGCCTTATCCTCCGTTTTTCGGTGATCTCGGTCGTCCTTGGCCCGCGTCTCCGGTGGCAGCAAGATCACCTGGCGTTGGGCTTCCTTTCCCGGTAGGCGGCCTGGGACAAGGGTCGCCGGTGGTCGTCCGACCTCCCCCCCGATTTCGGCTTCCGTTTTCGTCTCCTTTCGCGTTTTCTGATTCCTTTTTTTTTTCAATTCTTTGATTTATTTTATATATTTATTTATTTATTTATTTTTATTATTTATTTATTTTAATTATTATACTATTCATTAAAATACTCTATAAAAATCCAAAATATCTACAACTTATATTATTTTATCCCTAATTTAATTTATTTAATTTAATTTATTAATTATATTTTAACCCCTTTTTCGGGTATAATTTCTCTGTATTTTTAAGATATTGTCCCAAATGACTTTTCGGTATATTTTTTGATTATTTTCGGGATTATTTTTTTGAACTAAAAATTTCGATTAATCCCAATTAATTCCAATAAATTGATATCTTGATCAATTTAACCCAAAATAAATTTATTTCACTTTTATTGATCAAGATTTCTCAAATCCATATTTTTAATTAAATTTCCTTATCGAATTCATACCGGCTTTCGGTCTTTTGACCGTTTTGCCCTTACACATGTTCGAGATTAATTTAACCCGACTTCCCTTCACGAATACTCATTCATTTCATGTTATAAATAAATTGGGGTCTTACAACTCTCCCCCACTTAAGGAATTTGGTCCTCCAAATTAGAACCAATTCATATGAGTCCATATACAACTCCGGGTACATCGATCGTATCATACTCTTAAATTCTTATGTGACCTTCTCCGGAGTGTATTACTACCAAAGGACTTTAATTAGGGAGATCATCTTAAACCTCAATACTTTCTCTTTCCTGTTTAATGCCCGAATCAACTTCTTCAAGATAGTTATATTTTCATTAAACTGAACTGTTAGATCTCATATCCTATCACCTATGTTGGATCTGGATAATATTTCCGAAGCATCAAAAGCTGAGACACATTGTGGGTGCCTGTTAATTCAGGTGATAACACCAACCTACAGGTCTTATCTCCCACTTGTCCAATCTCTTAAAATATTCCATCCAGCTCAACTCAATTTACCTTCTTCCTAAAGTTCGCTATGTCCTTATTCTCTTAGGACAAGAAACATTTCAACTAGAGAAATTCACCGTCGGTGAATTCCAATACTTGTCTATCTGCTCTGAGGTATTCTTAATCTCTCACTCTTAACTAAAACATCCTCAGAGACTTATTATCCAAAGTCGAAAATAATTCTATCTGTCACCCACTTTTTTTTTTCTAATTTGGGGAACAACCCCTACAGCCATACACTGCCTCATTTCTTGTTATCCCGATACTCAAGTGGCAACTGTCACTATTGACGAATTCGATTTGTAATTACTGATCATCCCAGGAGCATAAAAATCAAGGGCGCACGCTTTCATCATATCCTCCAGAACTTGTACAGTCCTCTCTGACTGACCATCTGTCTGAGGATGAAAAGCTGTGCTAATACTCAGTCGGGTTCCCATAGCTTCCTGAAAAATATTCCCTGAAGTAGAAAGTGAAGCGAGAATCCCTATATAATACAATGCTCACTGGAACGCTACATAATGTTCCACAATCTTCCTTATACATAAATCCTCACATACACTCTGAGTATTTGGGGATTTCATAACCAAAAGGTGGGTAGACTTAGTCACTCTATCGACTATCATCTAAATAGCCTCGTAATTCACCTGGGTTCTCTGTAACCCATCATGACATTTATGGAGACTTGCTCCCATTTTCCGTGTCGATATAGGTAAAGGCTGCAATAACTCTGCAGACTTTTAATACTCTACCTCATTCTGCTGACATACTAGGCACTTTTCCACAATCTCTACCATATCTCCTTTCACATCTGACCACCAATACCTTTTTTAGAGATTTTCATATATATATATATATTCGTTACTTTTCGTATGCACCGTATATCTTGAAGAGTGAGCTTCTGACAATATTACTATTTCATCAACTGTGGTCCTGGGGAGCACTCATACTGTCTCTGAACCTCTCTGTAAATCATTATCACACTCTGTGAACTCTATCACTGTACCCTTCTGAATCTGACCCCAAACTATCGACATCATGCCGATCATCACGCTAAGCCTGTCAAATCCGGGCACTCTCATCCGGTTCTAGTCTCAGGCTAGCTGTCACACAATCACTGTCATCATCAGAAGGGATCCATCAATACTGAGGCTCATAACTGCTCTAGCAGCTCACGCTCCCTAACCATCATATGTGGTACCATCCTGAGGCTCTTTCTACTCAAGGCATCAGCCATCACATTAGCCTTTCCTGGGTGGTACAATCTTCACAAATCAAAATCCCTCAGAAGCTCTAACCCACTATGTATTCTCATATTCACCTCTTTCTGTGAAAACATATACTTGGGCTTTGTGATCAGTGCATACCAAAAATTTCTCACCATGTACATAATAGTACCATATCCTTGGTACAAATACTGTTGCCAACTTTAAATCATGGGTCAGATAGTTTATTTCATGATCCTTGAGTTGTCTAACTCCAAAAATTGACTATCTTCCCATTATACATCAATACACAGCTCCTTCATAATTTTGAGGTATCCATACTCACTAAGAACCTCTTGAGCTGTTGGGTATGGTGAAATTAATCACGGTGGTCAGTTCATCACTACATGAAAATTCATGTCACATCTATCATCTTATTTATCATCTCATTCAAAGATCATGTTTTCATAATTAAACGTGTCAACAAGGTATATCCTTTAGAACTCGCAGCAACCATCTGTAAAAGCAATTTTCCAATTGTTGCTTATAATTTGCCCTGGACTTTAACTACACCCAACACATCATTAATAATGATGATTACGAATCGGTCCAGGTCAAGTTTAAATAACTTCATCGTAGTCGAGCTCCACTACTTATTTCAGTCATATATATCCTTGACTTATTTACGCATAAGCGTATAAGATCCTTCAAAATCGCTTACGTTTTCAGGTACTAACCTGCTTCATTTCCTTTTCTTATCTTAACGGCTCTTATTAAATTTTACTATGTTAACCTTTATGATTTGTCGAATTTTTAATATTCTTATCGTCTTAGTAAAGGTATCCTAATGCTAAAGGTAATTATTACGACGATCGATTTCACGTTATAGGTTATATATATATATACTTTTAGACGCTGTCAAGTCTTCAGGCGGGGAGGTATTTTGAAATACCTTTATTAACCTTCAGACTTAACCACATATACTTTATATACCAGTCCATGTGGTTACAATTTGTATTCGCTACTAATTGCTTCAATCCTAATGACTTCATATCGTAAGGATGTTCTTACCTAGCATACGCCTCTTACTCTAATACATTTTGTATTCAGAATCAAGCATATCTCGAAGATTATCTCCTTAGTGTATCTATTATAACGAAACTCTTGTCATTATTCATTTCGTGAGTACAGTCCTTTACTCCTTTAATTTCAACTGTTTCACCCCTTTTTATCACTTGTCAACACTTACAGTATACTTTCAGTGATGTTTTCACCCCTATTTTCAACTTAAAATCTCTATATCCATATTTCGTTAATTAATCCTCCTCTATTGGGGTACTCATTTATCAATATTGTGCCCGATGATGTAGGCATTCATGCTTTTTACTCACTTATATACGAATGAAGGCGGTATGAATAAATGTGTGGCATCAGGATTAATGAACATATGTACTTCATTATTCATAACAAGTGTGGTATCTTACACCACATCCATGAAACATCAATAGTGTCCTGGTCCAAGACATCCTCTCGCCTTCGTCCAACAGCCTACTTTCCTTTTTCTTTTCGGCTATGGCCTCCCTTTTCGTTGCAGCTATACCAACGGAGTTTTTTCTCTGTCTCTTTACTTTTCTATGGGGCGATCTCGCCCAACTCTGTGCAATCAAAATCAATGGTCCGTCTTACCATACTTAAGGCCATTTTCATAAATACAGTGTAGATATAGACCCTCCTTCCGTGGTATCCACCACACATCTCACACTGCTTACAGTGATCACACTGCTACTCTGCTTCGTAGCAGGTCGGGGTCCTCCAATCACAATGCCCCCCAAGAGTGCCAAAATTGGATGCACTGGGGCCTTACCAATTATCTTACTCCATGGCTCGTCAAATTAAATCTTTTACCAATTACCATTTTCCCATTTTAACATCTCTGTCATTTCTCGATTCTCTTTTCTGTCTCTATTTCAGCCCTCACTACCTTTCCCAATCTCAGAGGCGTGCAATTCCTGTTCTTACTTACCCAACTGTAAATCTGCGCACTGCCTCGGTATAAGTAATATCTCACAGGCCAATCGGACTCTAATTGAAAAGTTGAGCCATTTCATGAACTTTTAGATATCTCGACTGTCACTTGTTCATAGTGTCGAGGTAATATCTGCCCAAGAATATAACCGAGTTTCATACTCATCAATAAATCAAATCCTCTGGGTCAGAGTAAGGACTTTTATCTATCATTCCCTTTAAATAGTGACCGGGATAATTCTGTCATCGGAATACATCCAGAAATAATTCTCTTATCAACTTTGGATGTTTAACACTTAAGATGGGTCGAGCGGGTTTCCACCAATGCTCCGTCTCGCCCTCAAATCTCATTCATAATCTGAGCAATTAGCTCCTCAAAATAATCTCCACACTCCGCTCCAATCTCACGAAGTGTGTCTCAATACTATCCGATCTCTCTGTCGGACTCAGTGGGGCATGCTCAACATTAGCCTCCATTTCAATTTCATCCTGGTTCTCACAGGTCAACTCAGCACGACTTAGCAGACTCAGGTCTACCTCTATGACCTCTGCCTCGTGCACTGTCTCATCTAACGCAACTCATATTAGGCATTCCTGCATTCTCAACCATTTCTTAGTCAAAACCCATCTCGATATACACTATTGTATCTAACCAAGCATAGTAACACGGGGATGTAATTCCTAATTACTGACACTGACACACATCAGACCAATTGCTGCTCTGATACCACCTTTGTATGTCACGACCCAAACTACCCAAAATCAGAGTTAATTTTTCACGTTTTATTATTTTCTTACATAAATTCTTACCTGTCTTTTGATCGTGACCACACTCCACTAACAAATTGGGCTGTGCGTCAATGCCAGTCCCACCATACATTTACCATATAACTTAACTCTTCTCCAGTCATTTATAATTGTTTACATTATTTATACTTCCCCTAAAGTTACTTACAAACATGTTACTGTGCTATGCTTATGTAGATACAATATGTACAAGTGTATATACCTTAAATGATGGGTAGCAGCGGACATCCAGAATGCAGTACTGAGTCACCTCAACTTCAACTGGAGATTATTTGTGGGAGAAAATGAAAGGGGTGAGCACATCAAGCTCAGTAAGGCAATCTTACGAACAAGTAGGTAACCATACTACCTACATGAACGTAGTGCCATGCATAAACCACCCTTTCTCCACACATTTTAAAACAGATGATATGAGTTATGATGTTATGTAAAACACATTTGCATGAAAAATTCAACATGCAATTATATTCAAAATCATATCTTTCTCGTTTAAAATTTCACAGTAAAGTCAGGATTCGACCCCTCCTTCGGGTGATCCTGACTCACACAAAATCATGAAAATCGGTTTACATCACACATGGGTTTAAAAAGCATGGAAATAACCATCATGCACATTTAATTAAAAACCCAGTTTAAATCATCGTCAAGATCAACATGTGAGACTAGGCAACATCTGTATATCGGCAATAACCAGGACTATGGCCATATGTGTCCTCGGGAGTTCCTCAGCTACACGGATCCTAGTGTGCGGGTTCTCACCATGATCGAGAACCGTCCGGGAGGTGGGTCACTCCATCTCGTCGGTCTTATCCGATCCCATGCATCCGAGATGCCAACGTATCACAAAGATACCACACGGTACATCGTACTCCATGCTACTTGCACGGTACATCGTACTCCGTGGACCCCCAGCCTTATCCCTCTTTCAGGCTCATCAGCTGGATCTCCAACCCTTATCCCTCGTTCGGGCTCATCAGGTGGATCTCTAACCCTTATCCCTCGTTCGGGCTCATCAGGTTGTTTTAACATGCCATGTCTCAAAAAGCACGTGCGGGCCTATTTAATCAGTGACACACAGTCTACCCAATGCTCCAAGCACGACTTATCGCATGTTCTTATAAAAATCAGTGCGAGCGATGCTCAGCACTCTCATCAAATCAAGTAAAACTGGCAGAGCCCGTTTTACATCCCCACAAGGCCGCCAACCTCATCCCTCACTCTCACCCCACTTAAGAGGTCTTTTGAGCCTGTTGGGCCTTTTGGCTGACTCCAAGGGCAGACAGCGCTACTCCACAAATCCAGTAAAACTAGTGCGAGCTAGGCTCTAACACTCTATATATAAATCACATGAAAATCTTATAAAATCTGGTGCGAGTTAAACTCCAGCACCCTGTCACGAAAATCATGTAAAATCTGGTGCGAGTTAGACTCTAGCACCGTGTCACGAACGAGCATGTGAAATCTGGTGCGAGTTATACTCTAGCACCTATGCATGTAAAACTCTAGTGCGAGCTCTTGCTCCAGCACTAATGCATGCATCACACAAATCAAACATCGTGCGAGCTAAGCTCTAGCACGTCACATGTAAATAAAAACACGTAGGCGGCTCTGTTTCCTCAAAACAGTTTTCAAAACAATTTCATCGTTGAAGGTATGCGATGCTGTGCATTTTCTTTCAAGGTTAGCCAGCCTACTCATGCATGCATTAAAATGTCTCCAGAACGAGCAGAAACCTCTTGTTCTTGCTCCTCCCAATTTTTTCCTAAATTTGTAAATTGTACCCTTAACAAGGGTATTTTGGTAATTTGCCAATTCGGGGCACTAAAATTATTATTTGATCTCTAGACCCTTCAGATAATTTTTAAAGACTGCTTATGAACTTGAAATTTTGTAAAGTTTACCTCTAGCAGTCTGTAGAATTCCCTTACCTTATTTTTCTGTAGAGTCTAACCTTTCCTTTTCCACTGTTGTCTCGTCACGCAGTCTGATATGCTCCCAATCCAATGCCCGGAACTGCGTATCAATAGTCCTCAGGTCAGATAACATACAATTTAATTGTATTTCCTATTTTCTGGGCTTAATTTAAATCATTGGGCCCGTTTACCCCTATTGGGCCCGATTGCACCTTAATGGGCCTTAATCGGCCTTAAGCCCGTTTTCCACTTAATTTTCACATTATCGAGGCCTATTGGGCTCATTGGGCCCACCAACAATTTATTGGGCCTCGTTCTAACTCTCGAATAGCTAAATTTATTATTTACGACAATTTATCTAAATTTCCAAAATTTAATTCAATTTATGCGGAAATTGAATTCATATCACGCATAACGATGTAAATTATCATAAATAAGGGTCACTTACCCGAGATTCCATGCTAGTACATAAATCGAGGCTGTCTCGAGCTCTCGGTTGATGTCAATCGTCGAGCTACACAATTAAATATATTTTCGGGTAAACTTTCAGTCGATTATTTATCAAATTAAATATTCCAAAATTTAAATCGGTCAATTCGACCACTTACCGACATACCCGAAACTCGATTGCATCACTGAAATTTTCCCCAATTTTTTCTCTTTTTCCTTTTTCCCTTTTTCTTCTTCTCTTTTGGCTGAACCGGTCCAGTCCGGTTCGGACCGGTTCAGACTGCCGGTTCACTTTGGTTCGCCACCTTGCCGGCCGATTCTCTGCCGACTTCCACCGCCAGCAGCTCCGCTGGGTCGTCCGCATCACAGATCAGCTCTCGGTTTCACCCAAGTTCGCCGAAAAGTCGCCGGTCCGGCTGTTCTCTTTTCTGCCGTCGAAACCCATTTTTTCCCTTGGCCGTCGCCGGTGATTCCCGCCGTTTCGTTGGCTGCTACTGGTGCAGAAAGAACCGCCGTCGCCTGGGCTTTCAGAATCTGGCCTCGGTTCCGCCCGAATCGCCGCCGTTCGCCGCCGGTGACCATTTCTTTCCCGCAGCCTTCTCCTCCGTTTTTCGGCCATCTCGGTCGTCCTTGGCCCGCGTCTCCGGTGGCAGAAAGATCGCCTGGCGTCGGGCTTCCTTTCTCGGTAGGCGGCCTGGGACAAGGGTCGCCGGTGGTCGTCCGACCTCGCCCCCGATTTCGGCTTCCGTTTTCGTCTCCTTTCGCGTTTTCTTATTCCTTTTTTTTTTCAATTCTTTGATTTATTTTATATATTTATTTATTTATTTATTTTTATTATTTATTTATTTTAATTATTATACTATTCATTAAAATACTCTATAAAAATCCAAAATATCTACAACTTATATTATTTTATCCCAAATTTAATTTATTTAATTTAATTTAATTTATTAATTATATTTTAACCCCTTTTTCAGGTATAATTTCTCTGTATTTTCAGGATATTGTCCCGAATGACTTTTCGGTATATTTTTTGATTATTTTCGGGATTATTTTTCTGAACTAAGAATTTCGATTAATCCCGATTAATTCCAATAAATTGATATCTTGATCAATTTAACCCAAAATAAATTTATTTCACTTTTATTGACCAAGATTTCTCAAATCCATATTTTTAATTAAATTTCCTTATCGAATTCATACCGGCTTTCGGTCTTTTGACCGTTTTGCCCTTACACGTGTTCGGGATTAATTTAACCCGACTTCCCTTCACGAATACTCATTCATTTCATATTTTAAATAAATTTGGGTCTTACAAAATTCTTTAAAGGTGAGAGAATGTAAACACCGCAAATTTTTTGTATTTAATTAAACAATAAAATTAAATGAAAATATGTTATAAGAAAAAAATATATATTTGTTAAATTGAAAATGCATTAAAAAATGATAAAAATAATTACAATAAATATATATACATGTATTTGTCAAAATTGAAAATGTAATTTTAAATTAAAAAAAACGTTATAAGAATATATACATATTGCATATAATGTTGCAAATATATGTAAACACCTATGTGGTACGTAAATAAAATGATGTGAAATAATACACATGGGTATCTAAGATAGTATATACATGTGCATGTACAAAAAAGGTGGATATAGAAACATAAACAAAATAAAATACATAAATAATACAAATAAATTATATAATATTATATATATGTACAGTGGAGTACGAAATTGGCTTCGAAAAGAAGCCAATTCTTGCACCCCATTTTCTTTCAAACAGAGACGTCCTCTGTTGTTGAAGCGGGAAGGAAAAGCAAAGAAAGGGGAAAGAAAGGAGAGGTTGGCCGAGAGAAGAAAGGGGGAAAAGGAAAGAAAGGAGAGGCTGGCCGGGAGAAGAAAAGGAGAAAAAGGAAAGAGAGGAGAGGTTGGCCGGAAGAAGAGGAAGCTGGAGCTGAAGCAAACCGAGAAGAGAGCTGAAGCAAACCAAGAGAGGCTGGAGCTGAAGCAAATCGAGAGCAGTAATGAAGCAGGAAAAAAAGAGGGAGAGAAGAAAATTGCAGCAAGTCGAGGAGGTTAGCAGGAGAGGAGGCTGTTGAACCGTGAGCAGGAAATCGGTGAAGTAGGAAACAGAGACTGAATGAGGAGGATGAGGCTAACGGGGAAGCTAAAGCAATGGAAGGATTCGATGGGGGGGGTGAGGATGTAATAACATAACAGCAGCTGGAGAGGAAAGAAAAAAACGGTGAACAGTAGCCGAGGGGAAGAAAGGAAAAAGAAAGGAAAGGAAAAAAAAAGGAAAGAAAAGCTGGCAAGTGAAGAAAGAAAATAGGAAGGTAATATATATATATATAATATACATAAATATATATATATATATATATTTGTGTTTATATGCATGTATGTGTAAGTTACAATAGGTGTTAAAAAAAAGGGAGAAATGAGAAGTAGACAAAAAAAATATAATAATGAATAAGAAAAATAAATAATAAAATATATATGTATATACTTACGTGTGTGTATATATATTTATATATATATATATATATAATAAATGTGTGTGTTAGTATAAGTGCATACGAACAAAGTATAAATATACATGTTTTAGCCTAGGTATGTACAATTATATGCACACACGAAGTAGTAGTGAGTAGGAAATGTATAAGATGATAAGAGAAAAGGATGATTTAATTGGGAACGTAGCTAAAGACTTTATAGTAGGATTAAATTTCTTAATGTATGTGGAACTGGAAGAAAATGGGAAATTTTGTAAACTCCATAAGATTGATTATATATTTTGATGCAACCTTAGAAAGTTAGAATTTAAATTTTCAAGTATATTTTCCTAGACGAATAAGGTTACGATTTTGACGCATTGTGGACAATTCGGATAAATAGGATACTAAGAATACAAAATTTTGGTGTAGGAGAATCGTAGAAGGATTTAAGGGAGATACTTGGAGGCGTCACTACTCGAACTTGGAAGTTTTGATAAATCGAGGTAAGAGGTACAATTTAATTTAGTTCTGATAATGAACCCTCATTGCATTGATAAAAAGATTTTATGAAGCAATATTATGTTTTGAAATGATTTATGACTACTTTCATACTTATGGAACGGTTTACGAAACATGATTTCGTTTTTGGAAATATTCTCTGAGTACATCTATGTTTATGAAATGAATTTTCCTGAAGTACAAAAATGCATGGAAGCTTTACAATGGTTTATAATTCTATATTCATATTTTGAAAGAAATTTTTGACAATTTCGAAAGTATATATATAAAAAAAGGGGAAAAGAAATTTTTGAGACTATATGCTTCATGCATGGCTACTTCTTATGGTGCTCCGGCTCCACCACTTGAGTGTCAGTACGTAAGGCCCCTGTAGCACTTGACTCTACCTGTGTGGAAGATGTCTTGCTACTTGTGGTTAATGATAATGATGTTTTGGTAGTATCTCGTGGCCGCGCAGCACACATGAATGTTTCCCGCACGGAGAGTGCCTTTGGTGCCCATGCCCTAGCTAAGTGCTAGAGAAAGTAAGAAAGATAGATACTACCCATGTTTTTATGAAAGTGCTGTACGACCTTGATCCAGTCTACAGCCCCCTTACCATGGCCATAGGTATGATTGACTCTCTACAGAGAATGACACGTATCGCATGACTTAGTTATAGCCTAGTCTCCATGATTATGATTATGGTTATGATTTTGATGATGATGCTAATGAATGACTATGTTTTTATGAGATTACGCCAATTGTTTACGAACAATTATGTTTTTTTGAAATGTTTATGAATGACAATGATTTTATGAAATCATCCATGAATGATGAAAATTTTATGAAATAGTTAAGCATGTTATTTGATTTAAAGAAACTCATGCTTCATATTTTCTTATGATGACTATGCATGAAATGGAAGTTTACATATCTTTTAAAAGATTGGTTTATGAATGATTTTACATGCTTTTACATATCAAAACTACTTTAAACGTATTATCTTACTGGGCTTTTTTCCCGAAAGCTCACCCTTCTACCTTTCAGATTATTTGCAGTGATCTACCGGCGCTACCTGCCGTGTACACAACGTAGGCTAGTGGGAAAGAGCTACCCTAGGCTACTTTTTGTACACGCAGAAAATGTATACAATTACATTTCTTTACCAGACACATTTTGTATGCACATACATATATTGGAAATATTTTGTTGGGATGTAATTTGTAAGAAAACAAATGTAAAGAATATTACCTTTTGGGATATTGTCTTAAAGTAATTGGTCTTGATTTGAAATGGATGTCTTAGATTGATGATGTGGATTTGGAAAGCATATTTGGTAGTTGTGGATATCTAGGATTGTTAAAAACAATTGGTTTGGAGGTGGGTAGGCTTATGTGTAAGTCGTTATGTTGCCGAAATTTCTATCGTCCATATAAATCCAAACGTGAAATTTAAGTATAATTTCGGATAAAGAAGTAAAAAAATGAATTTACACTGAACAAGAATACGACTTAAGTGAATAAAGGAATAAGTGGGAAATTTAAGTCTTTTTTTTTTAAATCCCTCAAATTTTCAAGGGTCAATGGTCGTTACACCTGACGAGTCCTTAGCCTAAAGTACATGCCATTATTATGCTGAAAATAGTTTCGCCTTCATGTAGAACTCATAATAGTTTTGCTTTATAAATCTCATTCAATTATAAAGTATATTTGTTCGTAAAACATTCAAATCATGAAACCGACCTTAAACTGGCAAAACATGCACTTAAGTAAGAAATCTCAATTAAACACTTGTCTCAAAACATATGCTCATTAATAAAATGTTTTCATGCTACCAAAGCATTTTCATCGGTAAAGAATACATATGCACAAAATGGTTGCATCCTTTACTTCTTGCACCTTAGGCAATTAAATATACTCGGGTCTCGGACTAACTTCGATTCACATGTCAAATTCTCGAGCTGCTCAAAATAACGTCAAACCATCAAAAATTACTTGTTATACCTTTACTTACTTAAATTCATTCAAAACTAAAATGGGGTCATTCAGACCCTTTTTGATTACTTTCTTTATTTTCTCGATTTTTCACTTAACCAACTATGAACGGAGTTTCTTTGGTATTTAAATAAACATCTAATCGCCTTAGTTTTCGAGTGTATTTTTCCTAGGTAAGCAAGGTTACGATTTTGCCGCATCATAATTAATTCGATAAATAGGATACTAAGAAATACAATTTTCAGTGTAGGAGAATCGTAAAAGTATTTAAGGGAGATACAAGGAGGGGTCACCACTCGAATTCGGGATATTCGGTAAATCAAGGTAAAGGGATATAATTTAAAACGGTAATAGTTACTTTCTGAACCTTAATAAGGAAAGCTTACAATGATATGAAGTATGATTTTCATGCATGTTTCTAAATTATATTTCCGATCAAGACTATGCTTTCTGTATTTGTGCTTTTGAAATAAAAACATGTCCTCTGAATTAATCTTTCAAATAAGATGATTTTATCTCGATGTTTTCGAATATGAAAACTATAATATGTTTTGAGACTATGGGCCATTTATGTTGTGTGCTTACGCACGTCAACTTCGCCTGTGTGGCATTTGAACTCGATTGTGTGGCGTTTGAACTCGCTTGTGTGGCGCCTATATTTCGCCCTTGTGGCGCCTGTATTTCACTTGTGTGGCTCCTGTAATTCGCCTTCGTGGCGCCTGTATTTCGCCTGTGTGGCGCCTGTAATTCGCCTTCGTGGCGCCTGTATTTCACCCTCGTGGCGCCTGTATTTCGCCTGTGTGGCGCCTGTAATTCACCTTCGTGGCGCCTGTATCTCGCCTTCGTGGCGCCTGTATTTCACCCTCGTGGCGCTTGGATTTCGCCTGTGTGGTGCCTGTAATTCGCCTTCGTGGCGCCTGTATCTCGCCTTGGTGGCGCCTGTATTTCACCCTCGTGGCGCCTGTATTTCGCTTGTGTAGCGCCTGTATTTCGCCTTCGTGGCGCCTGTACTTCGCCTTTGTGGCGTCTGAAATTACCTTTGGGTTCTGAATTCCCTCTACGGAGGATGACCGGGTTATTTGCCGCGTGATAAATTCGTTAGTGTCACATGATAATTATATGGCCGATGCAGTCTTAATTTGAAAATTAAACTCTGATTTTAGAAATTGATTTGGTAGTATGTGATTTGATATGTATTCCTGTTTGGAATTCTGAATGTACAACTAGTTTTACATAATATCTGTTAAGTTCAAATACCTAAAGAATTACGTTTTGAATCTCGATGTTTATGATTTTCTTTAATCTTTGGATGTCATTATTATTAGTTTTAGAAAGTACCATTATACGCATTATCATGTTTTATACACATTTGAATTGCTAGAATCGTTTTAAATACATCTTCTTACTGAGCTTTTTCCCGAAAGCTCACCCTTCTACCTCTCAGATCTTTGCAGTGAATTACAATTAATAAATGCTGCGTTGACAACGTAGGCTGGCGGATATGAGCTTCCCCAAACTACCTTTTGTATATGCGTGAGCTATACACTCTTATCCCTATACCAGACTATTTGTATGCATAGACATCTATTAAAAATAATGTGTCGGGATGAAACCTGTATTAGGATAAATGAAGTGAAATATTTTTAAGGATTGACACTGAACAGGAATACAGCCTAAGTGAAGAAGGGAATAAGTGGGTAAAATAAGTTCAAAAAAAAAAAATCCCCCAATTTTCAAGGGTCAAGGGTCGTTACATTTCATATTCATCATTAGAATAACCCAAATATATCATCCTCAAAATGACCAAATACATAATTTATCATCTTCAACCTTCAATTCCAATTCTTGATAATTCAACTTATAATATCTAATTCCTTGCCTAATTCTCAAAATCCCCAATTTGTCAAATTAATCCCTAGTTCCCTAGTTTCTTCACAATCAAATTTAAATTAATTCATACAACAATCATGCTTCTATAATACAATTTATACAGACATTAAACTAGATAAAGCTTGTTTTTTACCTAGGAGTCCACTGGTACAAAAATAAGGGAGTAGAAATTAGGTATTTTATCTTTTTTTTTGGGACACTGTTGCATCAGAAGGGGAAGGACAGGGCAAGGGAGGTCACCGGGCTCACGGTTTTGTCGTTGACGGTTGGTGGTTCGCGAAATAGAGGAAAGCTCCTCTGTTTCGTTTTTGGTTTTAGGCGAGGGGAAGGGGAGAAGGAAAGGGGAAATAGCTGCCGGTGGTCAGAGGGGAAAGGAAGGCCACAGGTTGGGCTGGTTCTCGATTGTCGGTGTCCTAGGCTGCGATCGATAGGAAATTGGGGAGAGGGGGAGAGTGCCATGCGAGAGGAAAGCAGGGGAGGGTCTGCGTTCGAGAGAGGAAAATGGGAGAGGGAAAGGCTGCAGGTTGTTGGGCGACTTCGGTCTCCGGCGATAGTAGAGGGAATGGACGGCACGGGAACGACGACAAAAAGGGAGAGTGTTCAACGAGCAAAAGAGAAAAGAGGAGAATGGGGGTAATTCGGCTACGGGTTGCACGACAGACCCCTTTGTCGCGTGATCTGATTTATTTTTTTATTTTTTTTATTTACTTATATATTTTTATTGTATATATTATATATATATATATATATATTAATTTACATTTTCAATTTAACAAATATATATATATATATATTCTTATAACATATTTTCATTTAATTTTATTGTCTAATTAAGTACAGAAAAATTTACGGTGTTTATAGAAACAAAAAGAAAGAAAGAAAAGAAATTATAACTTTTGTCAAATCTATGCCAATCTAATATATATATATATATATATATATATATATATATATATATAAACACCATGAAATTTCTTGTATTTGGTTTTACCCATGAATAGTAATTTGGTCAGCGGGATTAAAGATGTATTTCATTAGTCAAAGATTTAGATTAGAATTATATTGTTCCAATTATGAGACTTGGAAGGATTTGATTTAATTAAAATACCTTAGCTCCAAAAATAAATGATTATGGGGGAATAGAAATGAACTTATATGAATTAGATATATATTCCTTTAAAACATTTATAGTACACATATTATACTCATAATAACAACAACAATAATAATGATGATGATGATGATGATGATAATAATAATAATAATAATAATAATAATAATAACAATGATGATGATAGAGAAAGTAATATTAATAAAAAAATAAAATGGATACACATACATGTACATATAAATATATGTGTGTGGCATGTTTCATCTATTCTTCTAGTCAAATAACTAAATAGAAATATATGTATAGGTATATACACGACTTGCATATACACGTATAGTTATAGATATAAACATATTGTAAGACCCGAATTATATCGTAATTCATTATAAAGGATTAAAAATGGTCACAAATTTAAACGAATGGAATTCAGACGGGAGATAAGGGTTTAAAATGCGAAATGAGTGAGTGTTCGTGAAGAGAAGTCGGGTTAAATTAATCCCGAACACGTGCAATGGTAAAACGGTCAAAAGATCGAAAGTCGAAATAAATTCGACAAGAAAATTTAATTAAAAATAAGGGATTGAGAAATCTTGATCAATAACGAAGAAATAAATAAATTTTAGGTTAAATTGATCAAGATATAAATTTATTGGAATAAATCGAGATTTTTACTTCGAAAAATAATCCCGAAAATAATCAAAAAATATACCAAAAAGGGTTAAAATAAATTAAATAAAATTAAATAAATGAATTTAGAATTAAATAATAATTTTAAGGATATTTTAAGAGATATTTGGGTATTTTTAATGTATTTTAATGATTTAAAATATTAATAAAATAAATAAATAAATCTATAAAAATAAATTAATAAATGGATAAAAAAAAGAGGAATCAGAAAAAAATCGGAGAGAGAGAAACGAAAAACGGAGCCGAACCCAAGGAGAAGGCCGGACGACCACCGGCGAACCAATCGGCCAGTCGAGGGCCGAAAAAGGAAGAGGGCGTCGGCGCGACCTCGCTGGTACCGGCGACGCGCCACACCGACGCCGGAGGAGGCCGAAAACAGCAGGAGAAGCCGCGAGAAGAAAGAGCTCCGATCAGCGGCGAACAGTTCCGATCTGGCCGACCCAGCCCCCAGCCGAGGCTTCCCCAGGCCCAGGCGACGCGAACAGTCGTGGTCACGACTGGCAAAACCGACAGACGGCGCCAAAAACGGCAGAAAGAGGGAGAAACACCGACGGCGAAAGGAGAACAGCCGGACTGGCCACTTTTCGGCGACCTCGACCGAAGCCAACCCCAGATCTAAGATGCGGACGACCCAGCGGAGCCACTGGCGGCGAAAGCCGGCGGAGAACCAGCCGGCAAGGCCCTGAACCGATCGAACCGGAGTGAACCGGGGTGAACCGGCGGGTCCGTACCGGGTCTGAACCGGACCGAACCGGTTCAGCCAATGAGGAAAGGAAAAAAAAGGAGAAAAAGGGAAAAAGAAAAAGAGGAGAAATTGGAGAAAAATCTCGGCGATGAAATCGAGCTGCAGGTAAGTCAGTAGCGGTCGAAATTGATTGATTGAAATTTTGAAATATTTTATTTAATTAATTTTCGACTGAAAATTTAACCGAAAATTATGAAATTGTGTAGCTCGACAATCGACGTCCAACGAGAGCTCGAGATAGTCTCGATTTGCGTATTAACATGGAATCTCGGGTAAGTAATCCTTATTTACGACAATTTGCATCGTTATGCGTACTTCGGATTTAATTTCCGCATTAATTAAATTAAATTTTGGAAAGTCGGATAAATTGTCGTAAATAATAAATTGAACTATTCGAGAGTTAGAACGAGGCCCAAGAAATTGCTGGTGGGCCCAATGAGCCCAATAGGCCTCAATAATGTGAAAATTAAGTGGAAAACGAGCTTAAGGCCGATTAAGGCCCATTAAGGTGCAATCAGACCCAATAGGGGTAAATGGGCATAATGATTTAAATTAAGCCTAGAAAATAGGAAATACAATTAAATTGTATAATATCTGACCTGGGAAATAATTATACGCAGTTTCAGATGTTGGATTGGGAGCAGATCGGACTGCGTGACGAGACAACAGTGGAAAAGGAAAGGTCAGACTCTACAGAAAAATAAGGTAAGGGAATTCTACGAACTGCTAGAGGTAACTTTACAAAATTTCAAGTCATATGCAGTCTTTTAAATTATTTGAAGGGTCTAGAAGTAAGTTAATAATTTTAGTGCCCCGAATGGGTAAATTTACCAAAATACCCTTGTTAAGGGTAAAATTTACAATTTTAGAAAAAATTGGGAGGAGCAAGAACAAGAGGTTCCTGCTCGTTCTGGAGGTGTTTTGATGCATGCATGAGTAGGCTGGCTAACCTTGAAAGAAAAAGGCACAGCATTTCATAGTTTCAACGATGAAATTGTTTTGAAAACTATTTTAAAGAAACAGAGCCGCCTACGTGTTTTTATTGACATGTTACGTGCTAGAGCTCAGCTCGCACGATGCGTTGATTTGTGTGATGCATGCAATAGTGCTGGAGCGAGAGCTCACACTAGAGTTTTACATGCATTGGTGATGGAGTCCAACTCGCACCAGATTATATATATATATATATATGATTTTCGTGACACGGTGTTAGAGTCTAACTCGCACTAGATTTTACATGATTTTCGTGACAAGGTGCTAGAGTGTAACTCGCACCAGATTTTCCACATGATTTGATGAGAGTGCTAGAGCTTAGCTCGCACTAGTTTTACTTGAATTGACGAGAGTGCTGGAGCATCGCTCGCACCCCCCACTGATTTTTATGAGAACATGTGATGAGCCGTGCTTGAAGCTTCGGGTAGACTGTGTGTCACCGATTAAATAGGCTCGCACGTGCGTTTTGAGACATGGCATGAGTATAGAGATATGATATGGGTCCACGGAGTACGATGTACCGTGCAAGTAGCATGGGGTACGATGTACCCTGTGGTATCTTCGGATACAGGGTATCTTCAGATACGGCATCTTCGGATGCGTGGGTCGGATAAGACTGACGGGTTGGATTGACCCACCTCTCGGGCGGTTCCCGATCATGGTGAGAACCCGCACACTAGGATCAGTGTAACAGAGGAACTCCCGAGGACACATGGCCATAGTCCTGATTATTACCGATATACAGATGTTGCCTAGTCTCGCATGTTGATGATCTTGACAATGATTGAAACTGGGTTTTAAACTAAATTTGCATGATGCTATTTCCATGCTTTTTAAACCCATGTGTGATGTAAAATGATTTTCAGAGTTTTGTGTGAGTTAGGACCACCCGAAGGAGGGGTTAAGTCCTGACTTTATTGTGAAATTTTTAAATGAGAAAGAAATGATTTAAAAAGAGTTGCATGTTGAATTTTCCATGCGAACGTGTTTCACATGACATCATGAATCATTGTATCAGTTTTGAAATATGTGGAGAAAGGGTGGTTTATGCATGGCACCACGTTCATGTAGGTAGTATGGTTACCTACTTGTTCGTAGGATTGCCTTACTGAGCTTGATGTGCTCACCCCTTTCATTTTCTCACACAGATGATCTCCAGTAGATGTTGAGGCGACTGAGTACTGCATTTCGGATATCCGCTGCTACCCATCACTTAAGGTATATACACTTGTATATATTGTATCTACATAAGCATAGCACAGTGACATGTTTGTAAGTAACTTTAGGGGATGTATAAATATTGTAAACATTTATAAATGACAGAGAAAGGATTAATTTGGTGGGACTGGCATTGACGTACGACCCAATTTGTTAGTGGAGTGTGGTCACGATCAGAGGACAGCTAAGCATGAAAGAAAATAACAAAACGCAAAAAATTTACTCTGATTTTTGGTTAGTTTTGGGTCGTGACATATAAAGGTGGTATCAGAGCAGAAATTGGTCTGATGTGTGTCAGTGTCAGTAATTAGGAATTACATCCCCGTGTTACTGTGCTTGGTTAGATACAATGTGTATATCGAGATGGGTTTTAATTAAGTAATGGTTGAGTATGCAGGAATACCTAATATTAGTCGCGATAGAGAACGTAGAGCACGAGGCAGAGGTCATAGAGGTAGACCTGAGTCTGCTAATCGTGCTGAGTTGACCTATGAGAACCAAGATGTGATTGAAATAGAGGCTAATGTTCAGCATGCCTCACAAAGTCCGACAGAGTGATCGAACAGTATTGAGACACGCTTTGCGAGGTTGGAGCGAAGTGTGGAGAATATTTTGGGAGCTAATTGCTCAGAGTATGCATAAGATTTGAGGGCGAGTTAGAGTATTGATGGAAGTCCACTCGACCCAACTTAAGAGTTAGACATCCAAAGTTGACAAGAGAAATATTTTTGGATGTATTCCAGTGATAGAATATCACAAACACTGTTTAAAAGGAATGATAGATAAAATCCTTACTCTGACCTAGAGGAATTGATTTATTGATGAGTATGAATTATGAGTATGAAACTCGGTTATATTCTTGGGCAGATATTACCTCGACACTGTGAACAGTGACAGTTGAGATGTCTAAAAGTTTATGAAAAGGCTCAGATTGTCGATTAGAGTCCGATTGGCCCATGAGATATTACCTATGTCGAGGTAGTGCGTAAACTGCAGTGGTGTGAATAAGATTGTGAGTTGTACGCCTCTGAGATTGGGAAAGGTAGTAAGGGCCGAAATAGAGACAAAAAGAGAATCGAGAATGATAGAGATGGCAGAATGAGAAAAAGGGGTAGTTTGGTAAAAGATTTGATTTGATGAGTTATGAGCTAAGATGATTGGTAAGGCCACAGTTATCCGATTGTAGCACTTTTGAGGGGTATTGTGATTGTAGAACCCCGATTAGCTACGAATCACTGTAGAATGTGTGGTAAATACCATGGAAGTAGGACCTACACCTACATATTATTGATGAAAATTGCCGTTAAGTGTGGTAAGATGGACCATTTATTATGATTGCTCAGAGTTGGGCGAGATTGCCCCACAGAAAGGTAAAGAGATAGAGAAAACCCTGTTGAGATAGCTGTATCAAAAAGGGAGGCCACAGCCGAAGAGAAAAGGAAAGTAGGCTGTTGGACGAAGACGAGTGTATTTCTTGGACCAGGACACTACTGATGTTTCACAAGATGTGGTGAAAGATACCACACCGCTTATGAATAAAGAAGTAATTGTGTTAATTGATCCTGGTACCACGTATTTCTTAATACCGCCTTTAATTGCATGTAAGTGAGTAAAAGACATGAATGCCTACACTCTTGGGCACAATGCTGACAAATGAGTACCCCAATAGAGGAAGGTTAACTAACGAAATAATTATGAAGAGATTTTAAGTTGAAAACGGGGGAAAAAGTATAAGTTAGCCGATTTTATTCAATGGACTATGAATAATTTAAAGTAATATTTGAGAATAAAGTAATCGGCTGCATATTATGATGTTCGAATTTCTATCCTAAGATAGTGCTGTTTTACCCCTGAAAAGTATACTGTAAGTTTTGACAAGTAATAAAAAGGGGTGCAACAGTTGAAATTAAAGGAGCAAATGATGGTACTCACGAAATGAATAATGACAGAGTTTCGTTATAATTGATATACGAAGGAGATACTCCTTAAGATAAGTTTGATCCTAAATACAAGATGTACTGGAGTAAGAGGAGTATGTAAGGTAAGAACATCTATGATACGTGAAGTAATTAGGATTAAAGCAATTAGTAGCAAATATGAATTGTGACCACAGGGACTGATATGTAAAGTAATTGTGGTTAAGTCTAAGGGTTAATAAAGGTATTTCAAAATACCTCCCCGCCTGAAGACTTGACAGCGTCTAGAAAAATATATATATAATCTATAACTTGAAATCGATCGTGGTAAGATATAAATTTAAAATTTGAATACTTTTACTAGTACGATAAAGAATTATAAAATTCGATTAATCATGAAGGTTACAATATTAAAATTTAATAAAAATCATTAATATAAGAAAAAGAAAATGACGCGGGTTAGTACCTTGAGTAGGAGCAATTTTGAAGTGATACTACACGTTTATGCGTACATAGGTCAAGGATATAGGCGATTAAAATATATAGTGGAGCTCAACTACAATGAGTTATTTAAACTTTACCTGGACCGATTTGTCATCATCCTTATTGATGATATGTTGGGTGTAGTTAAAGTCCAGGGCAAATTATAAGCAACAATTGGAAAATTACTTTTACAGATGGTTCCTGCGAGTGCTAAAAAGGGTATACTTTGTTGGCACGTTTAACTATGAAAACATGGTATTTGAATGAGACGATAAGTAAGATGATAGATGTGACATGGAATTTCAGTGTAGTGAAGTATGAACTGACCACCGTGATTTTTTTTCACCATACCCAATAGCTCAAGAGGTTTCTCCGTGTGTATGGATACCTCAAGATCATGAATGAGCTAGGTATTGATGCAAAAAGGGAAGATAGTCAATTGTGGATCCAGACAACTCAAGGAGCATGAAATAAACTATCTGACCCATGATTTAAAGTGGGCAGCGGTAGTACTTGTACTGAGGATATGGTACTATTATGTACATGGTGAGAAATTTTGGGTATGCACTGATCATAAAGCCTCAAGTATCTGTTTTTACAGAAAGAGACGAATATGAGAATTCATAGTGGGTTAGAGCTTTTGAGAGATTTTGATTGTGGAAAATTGTACCACCCAGGAAAGGCTAATGTGATGGATAATACATTGAGTAGAAAGAGCCTCGGGATGGTATTACATATGATGGTCAGGGAGCGTGAGCTCCTAGAGTAGTTGTGAGCCTCAATAGTGATGTGACCCCTTCTGATGACGACACTGATTGTGTGACAGCTAGCCTGAGACTAGAACCGAATGAGAGTGCCCGGATTTGACAGGCTTAGCATGATGATCGACATGGTATCGATAGTTTGGGTCAGATTCAGAAGGGTATAGTGACAAAGTTCACAGAGAGTGTCGATGATTTACAGAGGTTCAGAGACAATATAAGTGCTCCCAGGACCACAGTTGATGAAATAGTGATATTATCAGAAGCTCACTCTTCGGGATATATAGTGCATACGGAAAGTAATGAATATATATATAAAATCTCTGAAAAGGGTATTGGTGGTCAGATGTGAAAAGTGATATGGTAGAGATTGTGGAAAAGTGCCTAGTATGTCAGCAGAATAAGGTAGAGTATTAAAAGTCTGCAGAGTTATTGCAGCCTCTACCTATATTGACACGGCACGGAAATGGGAGCAAGTCTCCATAAATTTTGTGATGGGTTATAGAGGACTCAGATGAATCACGAGGCTATTTAGATGATAGTCGCTAAATTGACTAAGTCTACCCACCTTCTGGTTATGAAATCCCCAGATACTCAAAGTGTGTATGAGGATTCAGGTATAAGGAACATTGTGGAACATTATGTAGCGTTCCAGTGAGCATGGTATCATATAGGGATTCCCGCTTCACTTCTTACTTCAGGGAATATTTTTCAGGAAGCTATGGGAACCCTATTAAGTGTTAGCACAGCTTTTCGTTCTCAGACAGATGGTCAGTCAGAGAGGACTGTACAAGTTCTGGAGGATATGATGAGAGTATGTGCATTGATTTTATAAGCTCCTAGAATGATCAGTTGCTACTAATTGAAGTCGCCAATAATGACAGTTGGCACTTGAGTATCGGGATAACAATTATGAGGCAGTGTATGGCTGTAGGGGTTGTTCCCCGACTCAGACTAGAAAAAGTGGGTGACAGATAGAAATTTCTTCCGAATTAGTATAATAAGTCTCTGAGGATGTTCAGTTGAGTGAGAGATTAAGAACACCTCAGAGTAGACAAAAAGCATTGGAATTCACCGAGGGTGGATCTGTATTGTTGAAGTTATTTGTCCTAAGGGAATAAGGACATAACGAGACTTGGGAAGAAGGCAAATTGAGTTTTGCTGAATGGAATTTTTGAGAGATTGGACAAGTGGGAGATAAGACCTGTAGGTTGGCGTTATCACTTGAATAAACAGGCATCCACAATGTGTCCTATCTTTTGATACTTCGACAATACTATCCAGATCCAGCATAGGTGATCGGATATGAACTTCAACAGTTCAGCACAGTACAAATATAAGTATATTGAAAAAGTTGATTCTGGCATTAAACAGGAAAGAGAAAGTATTGAGGTTTAAGACGATCTCCCTAATTAAAGTCCTTTGGTAGTATTACACTCTAGAAAAAGGTCACATGAGAATTAAAAAGTATGATACAATTGATTTACCCGGAGTAGTTTATGGACTCATATGACTTGGTTCTAATTTGGAGGACCAAATTCCTTAAGTGGGGGAGATTATGTAAGACTCGAATTATATCGTAATTCATTATAAAGGATTAAAAATGGTCACAAATTTAAACGAATGGAATTCAGACGGGAGATAAGGGTTTAAAATGTGAAATGAGTGAGTGTTCGTGAAGGGAAGTCGGGTTAAATTAATCCCGAACACGTGCAAGGGTAAAACGGTCAAAAGACCGAAAGTCGGAATAAATTCGACAAGAAAATTTAATTAAAAATAAGGGATTGAGAAATCTTGATCAATAACGAAGAAATAATTAAATTTCGGGTTAAATTGATCAAGATATAAATTTATTGGAATAAATCGAGATTTTTACTTCAAAAAATAATCCCGAAAATAATTGAAAAATATACCAAAAAGGGTTAAAATAAATTAAATAAATTAAATAAAATTAAATAAATGAATTTAGAATTAAATAATAATTTTAAGGATATTTTAAGAGATATTTGGGTATTTTTAATGTATTTTAATGATTTAAAATATTAATAAAATAAATAAATAAATATATAAAAATAAATTAATAAATGGATTAAAAAAAGAGGAATCAGAAAAAAAATCGGGGAGAGAGAAACGAAAAACGGAGCTGAACCCGAGGAGAAGGTCGGACGATCACCGGCGACCCAATCGGCCAGTCGAGGGTCGGAAAAGGAAGAGGACGTCGGCGCGACCTCCCTGGTACCGGCGACACGCCACACCGACGCCGGAGGAGGCTGAAAACGGCAGGAGAAGCCGCGGGAAGAAAGAGCTCCGATCGGAGGTGAACGACGTCGATATGGCCGACCCCGGCCCCAGCCGAGGCTTCCCCAGGCCCAGGCGACGCAATCGGTGGTGGTCACGACGGGCGAAATCGACGGACGGCGCCGAAAACGGCGGAAAGAGGGAGAACCACTGACGGCGTAAGGAGAACAGCCGGACCGACCACTTTCCAGCCACCTCGATCGAAGCCAACCCCAGATTTGAGATGCGGATGACCCAGCAGAGCCACTGGCGGTGAAAGCCGACGGAGAACCGGCCTGCAAGGCCCTGAACCGGTCGAATCGGAGTGAACCGAGGTGAACCGACGGGTCCGAACCAGGTCTGAACCGGATCGAACCGGTTCAGCCAATGAGGAAAGGGAAAAAAGGAGAAAAAGGCAAAAAGAAAAAGAAAAAAAAATTGGAGAAAAATCCCGGCGATGAAATCGAGCTATGGGTAAGTCAGTAGCGGTCGAAATTGACCGATTTAAATTTTGGAATATTTTATTTAATCAAATTTCGATTAAAAATTTACTCGAAAATTATGAAATTGTGTAGCTCGACAATCGACGTCCAACGAGAGCTCGAGATAGTCTCGATTTACGTATTAGCATGGAATCTCGGGTAAGCAATCCTTATTTACGACAATTTGCATCGTTATGCGTGCTTCAGATTTAATTTCCGCATTAATTCAATTAAATTTTGAAAAGTCGGATAAATTGTCGTAAATAATAAATTGAACTATTCGAGAGTTAGAACGAGGCCCAAGAAATTGTTGGTGGGCCCAATGAGCCCAATAGGCCTCGATAATGTGAAAATTAAGTAGAAAACGAGCTTAAGGCCGATTAAGGCCCATTAAGGTGCAATCGGGCCCAATAGGGGTAAATGAGCCCAATGATTTAAATTAAGCCCAGAAAATAGGAAATACAATTAAATTGTATAATATCTGACCTGAGGAATAATTATACGCAGTTTCGGACGTTGGATTGGGAGCAGATCGGACTGCATGATGAGACAGCAGTGGAAAAGGAAAGGTCAGACTCTACAGAAAAATAAGGTAAGGGAATTCTACGGACTGCTAGAGGTAACTTTACAAAATTTCAAGTCATATGCAGTCTTTTAAATTATTTGAAGGGTTTAGAAGTAAGTTAATAATTTTAGTGCCTCGAATGGGTAAATTTACTAAAATGCCCTTGTTAAGGGTAAAATTTACAATTTTAGGAAAAATTGGGAGGAGCAAGAACAAGAGGTTCCTGCTCATTCTGGAGGTGTTTTGATGCATGCATGAGTAGGCTGGCTAACCTTGAAAGAAAAATGCACATCATTTCATAGTTTCAACGATGAAATTGTTTTGAAAACTGTTTTAAAGAAACAGAGCCGCCTACGTGTTTTTATTAACATGTGACGTGCTAGAGCTCAGCTCGCATGATGCGTTGATTTGTGTGATGCATGCAATAGTGCTGGAGCGAGAGCTCGTACTAGAGTTTTACATGCATTGGTGCTGGAGTCCAACTCGCACCAGATTATATATATATATATATATATATGATTTTTGTGACACGGTGTTAGAGTCTAACTCGCACCAGATTTTACATGATTTTCGTGACAGGGTGCTAGAGTGTAACTCACACCAGATTTTCCACATGATTTGATGAGAGTGCTAGAGCTTAGCTCGTACTAGTTTTACTTGAATTGACGAGAGTGCTGGAGCATCGCTTGCACCCCCCACTGATTTTTATGAGAACATGTGATGAGCTGTGCTTGGAGCTTCGGGTAGACTGTGTGTCACCGATTAAATAGGCTCGCACGTGCGTTTTGAGACATGGCATGAGTATAGAGATATGATATGGGTCCACGGAGTACGATGTACCGTGCAAGTAGCATGGGGTATGATGTACCATGTGGTATCTTCGGATACGGGGTATCTCCGGATACGGCATCTTCGGATGTGTGGGATCGGATAAGACTGACGGGTTGGATTGACCCACCTCCTGGGCGGTTCCCGATCATGGTGAGAACCCGCACACTAGGATCCGTGTAGCAGAGGAACTTTCGAGGACACATGGCCATAGTCCTGGTTATTACCGATATACAGATGTTGCCTAGTCTCGCATGTTGATGATCTTGACAATGATTGAAACTGGGTTTTAAACTAAATTTGCATGATGTTGCCTAGTCTGCATTTCGGATATCCGCTGCTGCCCATCACTTAAGGTATATACACTTGTATATATTGTATCTACATAAGCATAGCACAGTGACATGTTTGTAAGTAACTTTAGGGGATGTATGAATATTGTAAACATTTATAAATGACTGAGAAAGGATTAATTTGGTGGGACTGGCATTGACGCACAACCCAATTTTTTAGTGGAGTGTGGTCACGATCAGAGGACAGGTAAGCATGAAAGAAAATAACAAAACGCGAAAAATTTACTCTGATTTTTGGGTAGTTTTGGGTCGTGACACATATGTAGGCACATATGAATAGCTATGTAGGAAATGAGGGAACCTAAGAAAAACCGATAGATAAAGGATAAAATCGGGGGTTAGTAAGGTTCTGCTGTGAAGCTTGCATACACTACAAATATCAACATAAAAAAGTACTGAGGCTGTAGCAGGTAAAACACGGGAATGGAAAGGATGTACTGCTACAGGAAAACCTGCAGCGATTCAGTAAGAAGAAGGAGAACGCGATGGCTTAGGTGTTGGAAATAAAAGAAGGAAGGTAGGTAAAGAAAAGTGATGATCATTCGGTGGAACAGTTGAGACCAATCTGAAACACGAAATGGAGGGAAACAATGAAGATGTCAAGAGGTTGGAGAGGCTGAAGTGATGCACGAATTTGAAATTGGAGTGTGCTGCATACAAAAAAAAAAAAGACAAGCGAAATAGGTAAAGCAGGAGAATGGTGAAGTGAAGGTTGCGTGCTACAACTGCTAGCACAGAGGAGGTGACCAAAGCAACAAATAAGGCAAAGAAACTGATGAAACCGAGAGACTAGTCGAGGCAGAAAGTTTGGAAAGGTAGGAAAATACAAACAGTAAGGAGGAACTCAAGAAGTCCGATGAGACCAAATGGAAAACGAAACAGAGGCATAGGCTCTGTAATTTGCTTCACTTCGAGAGAGAAGGAGAGGAAGAGAGTGGCGGCGTGAAGGGGGAGGAGGTAGACCCATAGGGGGATAGTGGAAGATTACTACATGTGAGGGGAAGGAAACGAGGGCCGCCCGAGGAGGTTGAGGGAAAAACTAGAGCTGTTGGGAAAATTGGAAACCGAAATGAAGGTGTCAAGGTTGGTAGATTGCCAAAAACATGGTGGTCAGAGGAAAACACGACCACCAGCGCCAGACGGAGGCGTATATAGAGGAAGAGGGTGGTAGCATCGGTAGCTCAGGAAGTGATGATCAGTGAAGGGGAGATAGAAACTGTAGCTGGTGAAGTGCGAAAGATTGAGAAATGGCAGCTACGATGAACAATACCTATGCAAAACTGAAACAAAGAAGAAAAGAAAAGAAAAAATGGCAGGAAAAGAAAAAAATAATTCAAAAAGAGAGAGAAGAATATATATATATATATTAGAAAATAGAGGAAAAATGAGGAAAATTCTTGTTGCTGCTAGAGATAAATGTACATAATTTTCGTGTATTTGTAGATATAAAATTGTTAGGCTAAATTTCCTAGTTACCGAAATATAGAGAACCCGAGGTCAAATTTATGTTTTGGGATTTAAGGGAAATTTTAAACTCTATAAATTGGCTCAACTACTGATATAGATTTACTTGGTTTATTTAGAAAAAAATCTCAGTAATTATAATTATTGATTTTAAATCTAAATTTCCTGGTTTTACTCATCATAGCCTATTTATTGACATTTTTAACCAAGAGAAAAAGGCTAGTCAGCCTCTTCTGAATTGTTTTATAAATTAAACTAAATTTATAAGCGATTTAAAGGAAATGATTTGCTTATAAAGTTATTCTGATGATATGTGCTTAAGCGCGTACTGACTGTGTGTCGTATAGTCCGTCTCGCATTGATTTTCAGACAAAGGCGGTGGTGAGATCATGCTACATTTCTGTCTGTTCTGTATATGTTTCTGTGGTCCATAAGTACAATGTACCGTGTTTCTAATTCTGTTTCTAGTCTACGGACATTCTGATCTATGAGTCACTTAGATAGTTGACCACTCTCAAGGTGATTGACATCACGACACACCTTGTCACGCCTTTCTCTCACACATGACTTACCCAAAATCACCACTAATTTTTCACATTTTCCTTACCTTTCCTTCTGTCATCACCTCACACCAATTAGTTGGGTTGTGATTTGATATTAGTCACCCATTCACATTCATTCACTACATAAATAAAATTTAGTATTCTTTTCTATAACATAAACTCTTATACATAATTTTAATATTTGTACATATACATCCCCGACCTACAACCGTTTACATAACTGTGATGTCACAATATTCAGTATAAAATGGCACGTGTGTATACCTCTCATAAGATGGATAGGCAGAGGATCAAAGTCTACCAGTTCTCAACCGTGTCCACCTACTCTGTAACGACCCTTGACCTTGAAAATTCAGAGGAAATTTTTTTTTTGAAGTTTTAAATTCCTACTTATTACTTTATTCACTTAGACTGTATTCCTGCTCAGTGCCGTTTCTTGTATCTTACTTATTCACCGATAATTATACTTAAATTAAATTTTACATCTAACAGGCCGATAGAAATTTCGGCAGCATAACGACTTATATATAAGCCTACCCACCTGTAATCAAACGCTTTAATAATCCTAGATATCCACAACTATCAAACATGCTTCCCAATTTGCATCATCAAGCCAACATATATCCGTTTCAACTAAGACTAGTACTCCAAGATTAATTCTCAAAAGAGATATTCTTTACGTTTGTTTTCTTACAAATTACATCCCAACAAAATATTTTCACTATATGTCTGTGCTTACAAAATGTGTCTAGTAAAGAAATGCAATTGTATACCTCTGCGTGTAGAAAAAGTAGCCTAGGGTAGCTCTTTCCACTAGCTTACGTCGTGTATGCAGCATGTAGCATCGGTGATCTCTGCAAATAATCTGAAAGGTAGAGGGGTGAGCTTTTGGGGGAAAATCCCAGTAAAAAATGCATTTAAAATGATCATAGTATTTAAAACATATAGAGTACATAGTACTACCAAAAGGTGGTATTTCTTTACAAATATTACATCACTTTCAAAACGCATATCACAGAAAACACATTTAACAGAAACATGGTTTCGAAATAAGAAAACCTTAGCAGACCGATCAGAATCTTTCATGATATATAGAACTTCAAAAACATAGCTGAGCATGAAGCATGTATCGAAAGATCAAATATCCTAAACAAAAATCACATCAAATGGAAATCATAACCTTTCAGATCATAGAGAACTTCAAAAGCATTGCTGAGTGAATCACATATCAAAGAATCAAATCTTAAAACTGAGTTCGTTTCAGATGGAGACTAGGCTAGTTCATGTAATCGTCATGCGAAAATAACATATTCATCCTCCGTAGAGGGAAAATTAAAAACATGGCCATGGCAAGGCTGTAAACGTGATCAGGGTCGTACAACAAAACATACGCACTTGGGGTCTTTGGCTACCTCACCCCACTTAAGAGGTTTTTTTGGCTAGCCTCATCTTAGGTGGCAATCATACACACCTGGGCCATTTAGCTACCTCACCCCACTCACGAGGTCTTTTTGGCTAGCCTCATCCCAGGTAGCAAACATATATGCCACGAAGGCGAGCGTGACAATTATGCATTGACCGTGTGACACTTTGCATCTGTAGGACCCAAGAGATGACCCCCATAGTCAAACAAACTTGTGTGACACTTTACTCCCACAGAACCCCATGATCGCATATCATTAAACATTGCATTTGTCTCAAAACAGAGTTTTCAAAATTTTTCTTGGGCTTCATAAGCCTTGTGAGGGCTTGGGCCTTTTGACTACCTCACCCCACTTAAGAGGTCTTTCTGGGTAGTCTCATCCCAAATGGACCTCACTCACATATTTAAAATTTATAAACCGAATTTCAAATCAACTCTCTTTTCCGGTTGAAAACTCTTTCATAAAATAGAGAAACTGTGCTCATATAACAGATTCCATTTCTCTTAAAATATGTAACAAGTTCATGCATAAATCAAAATCATATCATTTCATTCAAGAAACAAAATCAGAAAACATGCTCACAGATTTGAAGACATGCTCAAAACTCATGTATTTAAATTCATACATGATTCTTTCAGTTTCAGAAACATGACAAGATAAAGCTGGGGCTCAATAAAAGTTGGGCTTAGTTTTGTTTAAATGTTAACTTGGACTAAAGAACGAATGCTTGGTATAAATTCCGATCATTTACTAGAATATTGCGTAACTCAAATATTTTCATAAATCCAAGTTTGAGGGAAATAAGGATACTATTACCATTTTAAATTACACCCCTTACCTCGATTTACCGGGAGTTCAAGGTTCGAGTAGTGATGCCTCCAAGTGTCTCCATTTTATCCTTCTACGATTTTCCTACACCGAATTCGGTATTCTTAGTATCCTTATTTAAATCGAATAGCTTACAATGCTTCAAAATCGAAATCTTATTAGCCTAAGGAAAATACATTCGGAATTTAAATTCTAACTTCTTAAGATCGCATTAAACTATACATATTCAACCTTTGGAGCTCATCAATTTCCTCTTTTTTCCCTACTACTTGTAGAAATTTCTTTCCACTATAAACTTCATCATCACATTGATAAAATAAATAATCCCTATGTGCTATTTCTTTGTGTGTGTATACAATTGTACTAATATAGCAGGACATTTAATATTCATAAGCTTATATACTAATACACACCAATTAGTTGGGCTGTGATTTGATATTAGTCACCCATTCACATTCATTCACTACATAAATAAAATTTAGTATTCTTTTCTATAAAATAAACTCTTTTACATGATTTTAATATTTGTACATGTACATCCTCGACCGTACAACCGTTTACATAACTGTGATGTCACAATATTCAGTATAAATGACACGTGTGTATACCTCTCGTAAGATGGATAGGCAGAGGATCAAAGTCTACCAGTTCTCAACCGTGACCCACCTACTCTGTAACGACCCTTGACCTTGAAAATTCGGAGGAAATTATTTTTTGAAGTTTTAAATTCCTACTTATTCCTTCATTCACTTAGATTGCATTCCTGTTCAGTGCCATTTCTTGTATCTTACTTATTCACCGATAATTATATTTAAATTAAATGTTACATCTAAATGGCCGATAGAAATTTCAGCAGCATAACGACTTATATATAAGCCTACCCACTTGCAATCAAACGCTTTAACAATCCTAGAGATCCATAACTATCAAACATGCTTCCCAATTTGCATCATCAAGATAACATATATCCGTTCTAACTAAGATTAGTACTCCAAGATTAATTCTCAAAAGAGATAATCTTTACATTTGTTTTATCTTTACATTTGTTTTCTTACAAATTACATCCCAACAAAATATTTTCACCATATGTTTGTGCTTACAAAATGTGTCTGGTAAAGGAATACAGTTGTATACCTCTGAGTGTACAAAAAGTAGCCTAGGATAGCTCTTTCCACCAGCCTACGTCGTGTACGCGGCAGGTAGCGTCGATAGATCACTGCAAATAATCTGAAAGGTAGAGGGGTGAGCTTTCTGGAAAAAAGCCCAGTAAGAAATGCATTTAAAATGATCATAGTGTTTAAAACATACAGAGTACATAGTAATACCAAAAGGTGACATTTCCTTACAAATATTACATCACTTTCAAAATGCATATCACATAAAACACATTTAACAGAAACATGGTTTCAAAATGAGAAAACCTTAGCAGACCAATCAGAATCTTTCATGATATACAGAACTTCAAAAACATAGCTGAGCATGAAGCATGTATAGAAAGATCAAATATCCTAAACAAAAATCATATCAAATGGAAATCAGAACCTTTCAGATCATACAGAACTTCAAAAGCATTGCTGAGTAAATCACATATCAAAGAATCAAATCTTAAAATAGAGTTCATTTCAGACGGAGACTAGGCTAGCTCATGTAATCGTCATGCGAAAATAACATATTCATCCTCCGTAGAGGAAAAATTGTCACGACCCTTATTACCTAAAATCACTACAAATTTTTCGCTTTTTTATTTCCCTACCCGTCGTGAACAGTTACACCATTAACAGTTGGACTATGATTCGGTGTTAGTCACCTCTCACCTATTTACCATTCCATTTCCATAATCACATTCACATATCAGAGTTTACTATCTTTTGACTTGACTAAAAACATACACATTGATATTTATATAACCTTACATCCCCGACATCATATTCATTTACAGTACTGTGCATTACATATTTAGATACAAAAATTATACGAATGTGTATACCTGGTCTTGATAGGACACAGCGGATAACTGAAACGCAAGACTAGTGTCGCTCTTTTCTACTAAATGTACCCTGTGGGGTGGAAAATGAAAGGGTGATCATAAACAGCTCAGTAAGGCAATAATGTAAGCAGGTAGATAACTATACTATCTACGTGCTGATAATGTCATGATATAAAATCATTTATATTTGGAGCATGAGATATGACTAAAACGATGCCACATGTATGTATATATCGTATAAGAAAAATCATGAAATCGACATATAAAACAAACATGGCAAAATTATCACGTATGACATCTCATACTCGTCACATCAAAACTTATTAGTTTCATCATAAACTCATCTCTTGTTTAATCATAAACTCATCACGTTAAAACTTATTTGTTTCATCATAAAACAACCACATCAAGGCTAAACCCATCCTCTTGGGAATACCTTGATTCATTAAATCGCATCTCTCTTAAAAACATAAATCGGGACATTACCCCTCCTTCGGGTTTGTCCTGGTCAATTTAGATCGTATGATATCATGTAAGGCATGTAGGTTACTGTATGAAAATCGAGGACTATGGCCATACTATGTCCCTGTGATCCCAGGCTACACGGATCCTAGTGTGCGGGGCATCACAACTGCAACGGGAGGTGGGGTCAAATCCTACCCGCCAGAATATCAAGTAACATTATCGAGTCATCATGACTGCATGGTACAGTGTACTCCGTGTGACATACACAGTACAACGTACTCCATGGACCCATATCATAGTCTGGGGGTGCCTGCCGTAGGTCTTATCCACCCCAATACTATGTCGATAACCAACCCATGTCTCAAAGTATACGTGCGAGCATCTTAACTCTCTGCGACATACAGTCTACAAGAGGCTTCCGCAGGACTATATGCATGTCAACTCACGTCTAGTGCGAGTGAAGCTCCAGCACCACGCTATGCATATCATGATATCTAAAATCTCGTGTGAGCGAAGCTCCAGCACGGTTTTGTGCACACACAAATTTCTCGTACGAGCAATACTCCAGTACGGCTTTTCATGAGTAATAAATCAATAAAATGTAGTGCGAGTAAGACTCTAGCACTCTTTTTACTCGTGTAAATATGATAGGTGGCTCAATCTTGATAAAACATCTTTAAAATCGTAACCGGTACAAACCGGTACCCTTTTGTATAATTCATAAAATCAACAGCCAACCTAGTGCATATTTGCTTAAATCAAGGCAATATATTCATATAAAACATGATAAACATGCAATTTATCTGCCGTACTACCCTTTTTGTAAATTTTACTCCCAGGGGCAAAATCATCTTTTTCTTTATTCACCTAAGCCCCGATTTTCGTAAAAATTATTATTTCGTTTCTAGATACTTCAAGAAATTCTAGACCCTGTAAATCCCCTCAAAATTACGTATAGGTATCTCTATGCACCTACAAAATTCCTTTACCTCGATTTACACGTAAACTTATCTCGTCTCGATAATATCCGATCTCTCAGTCCAACTGCACGTCAACCAAGTCTACGAAACTGCATATAACCACATATTTTGGGTTAATTCATTTATTTTTATCAGTATATCACATTTACTGATCGAATCTAACGTATTGGGCCCATTTTACTTTATTAGACCCGATTGCACTTTAATGGGCCTCGAGCCCGTTTCCAGCCTGTTTATACTATTTAAATCCCTTCTTCGGGTTTACTGGGTTCATTTAGCTTACCAATAATCATAGGGCTTCGTTCCAAACTCATTGGATAGCCCATATACTATTTAGGATAATTACGTTATAATTCGGATTAATATTCCTTTCTATACACCGTAAATTCTGTAAAATAATCGAAACTCTGTATTAAAGGACTCATATTATCGTAATTAAGACATACTTACCCAATATGATGTAGGGTACAAAAATCGGAGCTCAATCGGCTCTCGTTCGGGCTTTGTCGTAAAACTGCACAATTATATATTTAATCTCAGGTTACTTTCTGATTAAATATAATTTAAATAAATTTTTGGAAAATCAAATCGATCACTTTTGACCTCTTACCGACTTACCCGAAGTCCAGTGTATCCCCAAAAATTCTTCCCCTTTTTCCTTTTTCTCTTTTCTCCTTTTTTCCCTTCTTTCTTGGTTGAACCGGTTCAGTCCGGTTCAACCCGGTTCAGATCGGTCCGGTTCAACTTGGTTTACTTAGATTCGACCGGTTCAAGGCCTCGCCAGTCGGTTCTCCACCGGCTTCTGCCGCCAGTGGCTCCACTGGGTCATCCGCAACTCGGATCTGGTCTCCGTTTCGTCCGAAGCCGCCGGAAAGTGGTCTGTCCGGCTGTTCGCCCTCGGCCGTCGGAACCCATTTCCTTTTCTACCGTTTTCGACGCTGTCCGTCGGTTTCAGTGACTGCCACCACCACCGACCGAGTCAGGTGCACCTGGGGAAGCCTCTGTTGGGGTTGATTGGGGCTAGATCGGCGTCGATTGCCGCGGATCTCATTTTCTCCCTCGCAATTTCCAATCACCGATTTTGGGTTTCCCGATGGCTTAGGGAGCGCGTCGCGGCTGCCGGTGGTCACACGGGTGACGGGCTTCCTTGGCCAACCCTCGTTGACCCCTCAGTCCCGTAGGTGGCGCACCGGTGAGCTCCCTCGTTCGGCTTTGTTTTTCAACTTCAGAAAATCGCGTTTTGCGATTTTCGATTTCTCTTTTTTTGGATTTATTTATTTATTTATTTATTTTATTAATATTTTAATTAATAAAATATGTTAAAGAAATAAAAAATATCTACAAAAATTATTATTTTATTCAAATTAATTTATTTAATTAATTTATTGTATTTTTTCCACTTTCCCGGTATGTTTTCTCTATATTTTCGGGATATTGTTCCGAGTGAAAATTTTGATTAATTCCAGTAAATTCATATCTTGATCAATTTAACCCAAAATTTAATTATTTCTTTGTTATTGATCAAGATTCTCAAATCCATTATTTTTAATTAAATTTTTTTATCGAATTTATATTGGCTTTCGATCTTTTGATCGTTTTGCCCTTCAAGGTTGTTGGCTCTACCGAGAGGGGGGGTGAATCGGTTTTCTAACAATTATGGCAAATTTTAAATTAATCACAATTTAATCACAAATGATAATGAGCAATATAGTGCAATATAACAATTTAATGCAAAGTAGGGAAGAGAGAAACAAACACAATCGTTTATAGAGGTTCGGCCAAACTCTTGCCTACGTCCTCTCTCCTTGACCTTCTTGTCAAGTGTTTTCTTTCTCTCTTTCAATAGAGCTTACACAGTTCCTTTTGCAGGTTAAGGAATAACCTCTCTACCCTTAGCAATACAGAAATGTATTCACCCTTTTACAATGTCTCTCACTGAGGAACAATCCTCTTTTCTTTTTGGGTATGGATGAATACAGAATAAGGCTTTACAATGGGTAGTGCTAACAAAGCTTGTTGCACTTAAGCTTTACAATAAATTTCAATTGATGAGCAATAGGGACACAAAGAATGAATGAATTAAAGCTTGAGAATGTTTGGAATGTGCAGCAATAGTGTCTCACTTCTCTTTGTCTTCAATGCTTGGTTAAATACTGAAGGATTGGTAGTTGGAGCATTAAATGCTATTTTTCCCGTTGTGATTTGCAGAAACTAGCCGTTGGGTACCTCCAGTAAAGTGCCAGATCGATCTGCCTTCTTGGCCAGATCGATCTCTTAGTTATAAATCCTGCAAGATCAAAGCACAAATACACAAGGAGATCGATCTCATAGGTTAGCAGATCGATCTGTTAGTTTAAAAATAATGAGGCAGATCGATCTGTCGAATAGGTAGATCGATCTCCTAATCTCTCTGTTTGAGGCAAGATCGATCTCCAGATCGATCTACCATGCAATCTCGTAGAGAGGAGATCGATCTCTCAACAACACAGATCGATCTCTTTAGCTCTCTGACTTTGAGGAGATCGATCTCTTCCTTACCAGATCGATCTCATAGGTTCTCTGTTTGAGTGTGGATCGATCTCTCAGATCGATCTATAGTCTTAAGCTCTTAAGGGAGATCGATCTCTTCATATACCATATCGATCTCTCAACTCTAGCTTGAACCAGGTCGATCTCTTAACCCTTGCAGATCGATCTCATTCTTCCTAAATACCTTTGTAAAGATTTAAGGCTTGCCAGATCGATCTCTTCCATCATGAGATCGATCTCTCATCAAGTAAAAACCCAGGAGATCGATCTCTCATCAACAGAACTCTAAGTTCTGGTACTAATAACCTCTAAACATGTTTCTATATCAACTTAATGTTATAGAATTAACTTGTTTTGTCATTTCAAAATACATTAACTCAACAATCTCCCCCTTTTTGATATGACAAAACATAAAACAAACATGTTTAGTGAATTTTTGCAAAAGCTCCCCCTTTTTGTGAGCTCCCCCTTTCTTTTAGCTTTTTGGTTTTGTTACTTGCTTAACTCCCCCTCAATTTAATCATTCTTAGACACCTTTATGTATCTTAACACAATCACATGTTTCTTCCCCCCTTTTTGTCATATCAAGAACACAAGAATAGAATACTCATCATTTCAAAATGAACTTTTTCATTAACACAACCAATATCTTAAAATGACATTTCATTAACAGAAGTCAAACAACATTTCATTCAAGCAAATTCATCACAGATAACATCAAGTAGCTTAAAATGTTGTAACTACACTAAATCAAAGCACCTAAGGCCTATTGTGAGGGAGAAGCACGATCCGAAAGATTCTCAACGTGCGTGCGTGTGACTTGCAGCTCATCAAACATCGCCTCTTGAGTCTCATGAATCTTATCCACTCTTTGGTTTAATTCCTCAAACTTTCGCTGCTGAGATGCAAAGCCTACATCGATTTTCTGATGGAGTTCACTGATCATCTTCATAATGATCTCCATGTCAGCAGGTGAGGATGGCTGAGCAGAAGGTGGAGCAGTCGAAGACGATGATTCCGGAGCTGGTGCAGCAGGTGGGGCCACAGGCGCATTGGAGGGATCTTCCTCCATGGCTTCAGCAGGCTGTTGTTCCCTCTTTTTCTTCCAATCTCCCCGGAAGTCTTTGTAATATCCCATATGATGAAGGGACCCGATGTTGAGAACGCTCTTGGGAGAGGGCAGTTCTCCGGTTTCGCCGCTGCAGTCGACGCCAACTCGGTGGAGAACCGGTTGCGGAAAAACGATCGTGGTAGCTTGTCCACGCACTATCTTCAGCCAGTCTTCATATATGAAATGGACAAGATTTGGTTTTTGGCTTGTTGAGTGAATGTGATGGAGCCAAAAACGATCTAAGCGCCTAACAGTGGAATGACGGGTACCGAAAGGGCGGAGGTTCTAAGAGATTATGAGGTGGAGTAACCGAAGGTGCATTGGAAGGTTACTCACCTTGTCCCCAGGGAGATCAAACTCTAAGGGGACTTCCTCATCCTCATTGGTCAAGCCGTCATTTTTCATGTGGAAGGCCTGAGCTAGGATATCAGTATCGACAGGAACGGTTTTACCCATGACATATGTTTTGAAACCGACAATTTTGCAAGTGTCATTTGGGTCAAAAATAAGTTCGGCATTGGAAAAGAATGCACGAACTAGATTTGGAGGGACGGGAGTGTTGATTTTTAAAAAATTCATCCAACCAAATTCCTCAAACTTTGACACGTATGGAAAGTCTATGCGATTGAGGAAGGAAAAATATATGGTTCGCCAATGCTTAATTGGCATGGTTGAGAAATATTCCTCATATTGCTTTCTTTTTGCTGGTGTTTTAAAACACCGATTGAAAGAAGCGATAAAAGGTGGAGGAATGGGTTGTGATGAGGAACCTGCCTCTACAGTGGTTCTAGGAGGTTTGTTTCCTACTTTCTTAAGCCTAGGCATGATTCTAGACTCTAAAGATGCGCTAAAAGATTCAAAAATGAGAAAAGCAATGAAACAGTACCTAGGTTTGCCCTAGAATTAAAATGAACACAAATTGAAGAAAAATTTTGAGAAAATCAGTAAGGAATGTTGGTTACAATACCGAAATTTGACATCGAGACGCAAGGAGGACCGTACGGAGATCGATCTGAGGAGAAATCGACAGTGATGGTGCGAGGGAATTTGGGAATTTGAAAGTTAGGTTTTGTGAAATTTGGGAAATTTTCGCGAGTTTATATACTTCAGGACACATGAGATCGATCTGTCGAGGCGACAGATCGATCTGTCACTTCCAGAAGCCAAGGGAGATCGATCTGTCGTATGGACAGATCGATCTGTTCGCAAACAGAGGCTTAAGGAGATCGATCTGTTACATGCACAGATCGATCTGCAGAATGCGGAAGCTTGACGAGATCGATCTGTCGTGTGGACAGATCGATCTGCATTTAAACAGAGACGTAAGGAGATCGATCTTATGGTTAGAAGATCGATCTGCTTAGCTTAACCTTGATGATTTAGGCTAGTTGGAAGCATGGAGATCGATCTATATCACAAGGAGATCGATCTCTCATCCTTGTTGCCAGAAAATCTTTGCAAAAACTCTTTTAAAATCAACTTGAAACCAAGATTTTTAAAACATGAAAGTCCTAAGGCATATTCATGAGTCCTAATTCACCTCTAAGGATACAGAACCTATCTCTATCAAGGGGTTTGGTGAATATATCAGCTATTTGATGTAAAGTATCAATGTACTCTAAGATTATATCCCCTTTTTGTACATGATCTCTAAGGAAGTGATGTCTAATTTCTATGTGCTTGGTTCTGGAGTGTTGAATAGGATTTTTAGATAGATTAATGGCACTGGTATTATCACATTTAATAGTGACTTATTTCATGTCAATACCATAATCTCTCATTTGTTGTTTAATCCACAACACTTGAGCACTACAACTACCAGCTGCTATATATTCAGCTTCAGTTGTGGACTGAGCCACACTGTTTTGTTTCTTGGAGAACCAAGAAATTAACCTATTTCCTAAGAATTGGCAAGTACCTGAAGTACTTTTCCTATCTATTTTGCATCTTCCAAAATCAGCATCTGAAAATGCATGAAGGGCAAAAGTAGAGTCCTTGGGGTACCAAAGTCCTAGTGAGGGAGTGTCTTTGAGGTATCTAAAGATTCTCTTAGTTGCCAATAGATGTGATTCCTTAGGAGAGGATTGAAATCTAGCACAAAGGCATACACTAAACAAAATATCTGGTCTACTTGCAGTTAAATAAAGCAATGAGCCTATCATAGACCTATAGAGTTTAGTGTCTACACACTTACCACTTTCATCTTTATCAAGCTTGATGTTGGTGCCCATTGGAGTGGCTTGAGGTTTGCAATTGTCCATTCCAAATCGCTTGAGCAATTCCTTAGTATACTTTGCTTGATTGATGAAGGTTCCATCTTTTGTTTGCTTCACTTGAAGTCCCAAGAAGAATGTGAGTTCTCCCATCATGCTCATCTCAAATTCTCCTTGCATGATCTTAGCAAACTCTTGGCATAAAGACTCATTAGTAGAACTAAAAATAATATCATCTACATACACTTGCACAACTAATAAATCCTTATTTTTATTCTTAATGAATAAGGTGGTATCCACTTTTCCTCTTGAAAATCCCTTTTCTAATAAGAATTTTGACAACCTTTCATACCAGGCTCTAGGAGCTTGTTTTAACCCATAAAATGCCTTAGATAATTTAAAAACATGTTCAGGAAATTCATGATTTTCAAATCCGGGAGGTTGCTCAACATATACTTCTTCATTAATAAAACCATTTAAGAATGCACTCTTTACATCCATTTGATATAACTTGAAGTTTTTATAACATGCAAAGGCAAGTAACATTCTTATTGCCTCTAATCTAGCTACCGGTGCATATGTTTCATCATAGTCTATGCCTTCCTCTTGTCTATAGCCTTGAGCAACTAGCCTAGCCTTATTCCTTATGATCACACTATTTTCATCCATTTTGTTCTTGAATATCGATTTAGTTCCAATTATAGAGTGATCACTAGGCCTAGGAACTAGTTTCCATACTTTGCTTCTCTCAAATTGATTTAATTCTTCTTGCATTGCCAGGAACCAATTATTGTCATCTAAGGCTTCATTGACATTCCTTGGCTCTATTTGAGATACAAAGGCTATATATTGGCACATATTCCTTAGGGATGATCTAGTTCTAACTCCAAGAGTTGGATCTCCTACTATTTCACAATCTTTTACATATCCTAACTCTCTTGGTGCTCTAGGCTCTCTTTCTAAAACCTCTATTTCTTCTTCATCTTCTTTATTCAAGTCAAGCTTTTCTAGAAAGTCATCTTCTAAGCCTTCATCAAATATTTCAACATTTTCATCATTGGTTGAATCTTTAGATATATTATTTGACTCATCAAATATAACATGAATAGACTCTTCAACCACTAATATTCTTTTGTTATATATTCTAAAAGCCTTTGAATTCAATGAATATCGTAGAAATATTCCCTCATCACTCTTGGCATCAAATTTTCCTAAATTATCTTTTCCATTGTTTAGAACAAAGCATTTGCAGCCAAAAGGATGGAAGTAACTAATGTTAGGTTTCTTACCTTTGTAGAGCTCATAAGGAGTTTTCTTTAGCATGGGTCTAATCATAGCTCTATTAATTATATAACATGATGTGTTTATAGCTTCAGCCCAAAAATACTTGGTAAGTTATTCTCACATAGCATGGTTCTAGCCATTTCTTCCAATGTTCTATTTCTTCTCTCAACTACACCATTTTGTTGTGGTGTCCTAGGGGCTGAAAAATTATGGCTAATTCCTTGATCATTGCAATATTCATCAAATCCTATATTTTCAAATTCTTTGCCATGATCACTTCTAATGCTTGTTATTGTGTATCCTTTTTCATTTTGAGTTACCTTTGAGTAGGCTATGAATTTCTCTAAGGCTTCATTTTTTACTCTCAAAAAGAACACCCAAGTGTACCTAGTGTAATCATCAACTATTACAAATCCATAGTGTTTCCCACCTAGGCTAGTGGTTCTAGTTGGTCCAAATAAGTCTAAATGCAGTAATTGAAGAGGCCTAGTGGTGGATACACTATTCTTAGGCTTAAAAGTTGTCCTCTTGTGTTTTCCTTTAACACAAGCTTCACATATTTCTTCATGATCAAAGGATATTTTGGGTAAGCCTATAACTAGATCCTTTCTAGCTAATTTAGATAGCACATGCATGCTAGCATGACCTAGTCTTCTATGCCATAACCAAGATTCCTTTTTGTTGTCTATCATTAAGCATATGTTTTCATTTTTGAGTTCATTAAGATAGACAATATATATGTTACCTTGCCTATGACCTAGAAAAAGAATTTTATTTGACTTAGGATCTATAACATTACACTTCATGCAATCAAAAATTACTTTGTAACCTTTGTCACAAAGTTGACTAATGCTTAGTAAGTTATGCTTTAGACCCCTAACAAGTAATACTTTTTCTAAAGAGAAATGATCATTACCTATTGAGCCACTTCCTTCCACTTGGCCTTTGGAGTTGTCCCCAAAAGTGACTTCTCCACCAATTTTTGATTTGAAGGAATTGAAATGGCTTTTATCACCCGTCATGTGCCTTGAGCATCCACTATCTAAGTACCAAGCTTCTTTTGTTTTAGCTTTGTGGCTATGCTCAATCACCTACAAAAAATCAAACTCAAGTCTTAGGTACCCAAATTTTCTTGGGTCCTTGGAGGTTAGTAAATGCAATTCTTGATCCCATTGGGATCCATTTTGCTAATGCATTACAGTCCTTGGAATGAATTACCTCTTTTGGAATCCATATCCTTTTTACTCTTTTTCCTTTAGGATTCCTCATCTTTATATTGCAATAATGTGGCTTATGTCCCTTTCTATTACAATATGAACAAGTAATTGCAGCTTTATTCATGCTCTTCCTAGCAATAAAACTCTTAAGATGGGTCTCCCTACTTTGTGCATTATATCCTAAGCCATTTTTGTCAAAAAATGCCCTTTGGGTTTGTAGCATGCTATCTAGCTTTTGTTGCCCCATGTGAAATCTATTAAAGGAGTTATGTAGATTGCTATTTTTCTCCTTAAGGTCACAAATTTCTAGATTTGAAATCTCTAGTTTCTTTTCACATTCTAATTTATCTTTTAACATTATCTCATTTTCCTTTTTTAATTTAGATATTAACTTTTTATACTTCATGCTCATACATTCATACTCTAATGCAAGATCATCAAATGCATCTTGCAATTCATCAAAAGAGTATTCATTGAGATTAGAAGTTACCTTTTCATCATCATCAATAGCCATGAAGCATAAGTTGGCAATGTCTTCATTTGATTCATCATCGGAGCATTCACTGTCACTCCATGTTGCTACCATTGCCTTCTTTTTATGGAACCTATCATTGGATCTTTTAAGAAGAGGGCAGTTAAATTTTATGTGTCCAGGTTTTTTACATTCATAACACACAATAGAGTCTTTTCTACCTACTTCCTCTTGTTCTCTCCTATTGTTTCTCCTATTACTACTACTAGCTCTCATCCTCATGAACTTATTAAATCTTTTGGCAAACATTGCCATCTCAATATCCTCCTCACTGCCACTCTCATTTTTAATCTCCTCTTGAGCAGTGGATTTTAGAGCAACTCCCACTTTCTTGGGTGGCTCTTCATTTCTTTTAAGTTTCATCTCATAAGTGAGCAAAGATCCTATCAATTCATCTAGGCACAATGTGTGAGGATCCTTAGATTCCTCAATTGCCGTCACTTTAGCTTCCCATGATTTAGGTAAGCTATTTAAAATTTTCTTTACCATTTCAATATTAGAATATATTTTTCCTAAAGATTTTAATCCATTAATTACATCTGTGAATCTAGTGAACATATCACTAATTGATTCTCCTTCCTTCATCCTAAAAAGCTCATAGTCATGTGTGAGCATACCTACTTTTGTCTCCTTCACTTGGGTTGTACCCTCATGAGTTATTGCCAATTTATCCCATATTTACTTGGCATTATCACACCCGGAGACTCTATTGTATTCATTAGGACCTAAAGCACAAAATAATGTGTGAATAGCTTTAGCATTTAGCTGTGCACATTTAATGTCATTAGAATCCCATTCATCTTCTTCTTTGGGGATATCTCTTCCCTCTATTTTTCTTTGTAGGGATTTGAGGTCCCTTAACTATAATTCTCCACACTTCATAATCATTTGCTTGAATGAATAACATCATCCTAGTCCTCCAATACGAATAATGTTCACCATTGAACATGGGAGGTCTAACCGTAGAGTGCCCCTCTCCTACCAAACTAGTTGCTACATTGTTAAGAGCCATTTGATCGTTTCTAACTCTTAGGAAGTTGTTCCTATGTGATTAAAGAGTCCTAGCTCTGATACCAATTGTTGGCTCTACCGAGAGGGGGGGTGAATCGGTTTTCTAACAATTATGGCAAATTTTAAATTAATCACAATTTAATCACAAATGATAATGAGCAATATAGTGCAATATAACAATTTAATGCAAAGTAGGGAAGAGAGAAACAAACACAATCGTTTATAGAGGTTCGGCCAAACTCTTGCCTACGTCCTCTCTCCTTGACCTTCTTGTCAAGTGTTTTCTTTCTCTCTTTCAATAGAGCTTACACAGTTCTTTTTGCAGGTTAAGGAATAACCTCTCTACCCTTAGCAATACAGAAATGTATTCACCCTTTTACAATGTCTCTCACTGAGGAACAATCCTCTTTTCTTTTTGGGTATGGATGAATACAGAATAAGGCTTTACAATGGGTAGTGCTAACAAAGCTTGTTGCACTTAAGCTTGTACAATAAATTTCAATTGATGAGCAATAGGGACACAAAGAATGAATGAATTAAAGCTTGAGAATGTTTGGAATGTGCAGCAATAGTGTCTCACTTCTCTTTGTCTTCAATGCTTGGTTAAATACTGAAGGATTGGTAGTTGGAGTATTAAATGCTATTTTTCCCGTTGTGATTTGCAGAAACTAGCCGTTGGGTACCTCCAGTAAAGTGCCAGATCGATCTGCCTTCTTGGCCAGATCGATCTCTTAGTTATAAATCCTGCAAGATCAAAGCACAAATACACAAGGAGATCGATCTCATAGGTTAGCAGATCGATCTGTTAGTTTAAAAATAATGAGGCAGATCGATCTGTCGAATAGGCAGATCGATCTCCTAATCTCTCTGTTTGAGGCAAGATCGATCTCCAGATCGATCTGCCATGCAATCTCGTAGAGAGGAGATCGATCTCTCAACAACACAGATCGATCTCTTTAGCTCTCTGACTTTGAGGAGATCGATCTCTTCCTTACCAGATCGATCTCATAAGTTCTCTGTTTGAGTGTGGATCGATCTCTCAGATCGATCTATAGTCTTAAGCTCTTAAGGGAGATCGATCTCTTTATATAGCAGATCGATCTCTCAACTCTAGCTTGAACCAGATCGATCTCCTAACCCTTGCAGATCGATCTCATTCTTCCTAAATACCTTTGTAAAGATTTAAGGCTTGCCAGATCGATCTCTTCCATCATGAGATCAATCTCTCATCAAGTAAAAACCCAGGAGATCGATCTCTCATCAGCCAGATCGATCTCTCATCAACAGAACTCTAAGTTCTGGTACTAATAACCTCTAAACATGTTTCTATATCAACTTAATGTTATAGAATTAACTTGTTTTGTCATTTCAAAATACATTAACTCAACAAAGGTGTTCGAGAATTTCATTTCAGTCTTTTTGCATTTTTAATTTCGTGTTTTAACTGAATTCGGGTCTTACAAAAATCATAAACATGGCCAAGACAAGGCTGTAGACGTGATCAGGGTTGTACAGTAAAACATACGCACCTGGGCCCTTTGGCTTCCTCACCCCACTTAAGAGGTCTTTCTAGCTAGGCTCATCTCAGGTGGCAGTCATACACACCTGGGCCTTTTGGCTACCTCACCCCACTCAAGAGGTCTTTCTGGCTAGCCTCATCCCAGGTAGCAAACATATATGCCACGAAGGCGAGCATGACAATTATGCATTGACCGTGTGACACTTTGCATCTGTAGGACCCAAGAGGTGGCCCCCACAGTCATACAGACTTGTGTGACACTTTGCTCCCACAAAAACCCCACGATCGCATATCATTAAACATTACCTTTGTCTCAAAACAGAGTTTTCAAAATTTTTTTGGGGCTTCATAAGCCTTGTGAGGGCCTGGGCCTTTTGATTACCTCACCCCACTTAAGAGGTCTTTCTGGCTAGTCTCATCCCAAGTGGGCCTCACTCACATATTTAAAATTCATAAACCGAATTTCAAATCAACTCTCTTTTGCGGTTGAAAACTCTTTCATAAAACAGAGAAACTGTGCTCATATAACATATTCCATTTCTCGCAAAAATATGTAACAAGTTCATGCATAAGTCAAAATCATATCATTTCGTTCAAGAAACAAAATCAAAAAACATGCTCACAGATTTGAAGACATGCTCAAAACTCATGTATTTAAATTCATACATCTTTCTTTCAGTTTCAGAAAAATGACAAGATAAAGCTGGGGCTCAATAAAAGTTGGGCTTAGTTTTGTTTAAATGTTAACTTGGACTAAAGAACGAATGCTTGGTATAAATTCTGATCATTTACTAGAATATTGCGTAACTCAAATATTTTCATAAATCCAAGTTTGAGGGAAATGAGGATACTATTACCGTTTTAAATTACACCCCTTACCTCGATTTATCGGGAGTTCAAGGTTCGAGTAGTGACGCCTCCAAGTGTCTCCATTTTATCCTTCTACGATTTTCCTACACCGAATTCGGTATTCTTAGTATCCTTATTTAAATCGAATAGCTTACAATGCTTCAAAATCGAAATCTTATTAGCCTAAGGAAAATACATTCGGAATTTAAATTCTAACTCTTTAAGATCGCATTAAACTATACATATTCAACCTGTGGAGCTCATCAATTTCCTCTTTTCTCCCTACTACTTGTAGAATTTCTTTCCACTATAAACTTCATCATCACATTGATAAAATAAATAATCCCTATGTGCTATTTCTTTGTGTGTGTATACAATTGTACTAGTATAGCAGGACATTTAATATTCATAAGCTTATATACTAATACACACACATGTATATAACCGAATAATTATACATTTTATCCATTTCATCATCTCATTTCATTTTCATCTTCAATATTCAATCCCAATTCTTGATAATCCTACTCATAATATTTAATTTTCTTGCCTAATTCTCAAAATCCCCAATTGTCCAATTAACCCTAGTTTCCAAATTTCTTCACAACCAAAATATAAACTAATTCATACAACAATCATGCTTTCATAATGCAATTTACACAAAAATGCAACTAGATAAATCTTGGATTTTTACCTAGGAGCCACTGTGCAAAGAATGGGGAAATATCAACTAGGTATTTTTTTTATTATTTTTTTCTCTGGCTAAAGGGTACTGTAGCATCGGAGAGGAACAAGGAAGGTTGAAAAGGTTCGCCGGGCTCACGGTCCCTTTGTCGATGGCCGATGGTTTCGCGAACAGGGGAGACTCCTCGATTTGGCTTCGGTTCGGCGAGGGGAGAAGGAAAGGAAAGGGATTTCGGAGGTCTGCCGGTCATCTCGCTTTTTTCGTGAGGTTGGGTTGCCGGCAGTTAAGGTCGAACGATAGGGGGGAAATGACAGTGCGAAGGAATCTGGCGCGGGTAGAGAAGGGAAGGGAAGAATAAGAAGAAAAGGGAGGGGAAGGGAAAAGCGATTGCGCGATCCTATCGTGCGATCTACAAATTTTTTTATATAAAAATACATTTTCTTTAATTTATCAAAAATATATAAATATATTCTTGTGACCCATTTTCATTAAATTTACCTTATTTGTAGTGAAAATATTTTTATTTTTATTTTTATTTTATTTAATCCTTATAAAACCCCTAATAAAACTTTCCATAAAATTTCCAACTGATAATCTAAAATTCCACAATATCGCTATACTAGCATTTGCTCATCACCTTTTGTACTTCGGGCTCTCAGCCTTTCCAAAGCTTCTCGACTCCCATACTTCTTGAGTCCTACAATGAATATTCGTATTACCACTAAAAATCTTGTTTTTAATTTAATTAATTTTTTTATAAGTGTAGAAATTTTGTGGAGTTTACATTCTCCCCACCTCTAAGGAATTTCGTCCTCTAAATTCATCTTGGTCTTTCAGAACAGTTGAGGGTACTTCTAGACGCTGTCAAGTCTCTCGGGCGGTGAGGTATTTTGAAATACCTTTATTGGCCATCAGACTTGACCACGTAAACCGATTATGGATATAAGTATTCAAGGTTCAATTTCAATAAGAAAATAGGATACCAAACTTATCACAATTTCACATTTATCCTTAGTGAGAACTTATTCTTAATTCATATCACTTGATCCGAATCACTTCACATACCAAAGATATTCGTACCTTGCATACATCTCTTATTCCAATATGACTCGTATATTCAAGATTTATCCCATTTCAAAGCTTGTCTCATTTCGTACATTAACTATAGCAAAACTCTTTCCTTATTCCAATTAAGTCTCACATTCGAAACATTAGAATATAAAAATTACAATCCTTAGATTCAATACGTAATTCATATTCTAAAGTTTCCTTATATCTCAAAACTCTGAATCTTCATAATAGTTCGGATCTTTCCCATTGATATATAACCTCTATTTGGGAAATCCTACTTACACCCATTCTTAATACACTGTGACCCAAGAGACTTCGGGTCTCCTTAAAAATTAACACCAATACACTCCAAAGTGGGTCGCTCGGTTCGAAAATCTCCCTTCATATAGTTCCTATAATTGTTCTTTCAACATTTCTAATCCAAGCAAAGTCACTCAGTACAGTGGTTTGAGTAATTAATTCGATACCACGTGCTAAATCAATTCTAGAACTTCTCCTTTCAATTTAGGGGTAACTTTGATAAATCATCCGAGTATGTGTCAGAAAACTTTTTCTATTTACAGGGGTGTTTCTATACTCCGAACACGCCCTATCTTTATCAATCATGTAAGCAGTGTGACCTTTAGAGTCTTATTTATACCGTTAGTTCCCTGATTCATTCTTCTAGCTATAGTGACTGTGCTCTTTCATTGTCATTATTTCCTTTGTAGATCTCTTTTCTGTCATTCTCTTTATCTTTCCCTTTTCTTATTGACTTTAGAAATATACAATTCATATCATCATAATTGCTCCTTGCGCACTGCTTCCTCAAAATAATTTCAAATGGAGTCATCTTAGCTTGACTAAAGATCCCAATATCTCCTATGAGTTTCTGAACTTCCTTTATCTAACAATTCTTGCAAATCCTTTTTCAATTACTCAAGATCCACAAAGTCCATCCGGTAGGGAGACTTCGAGATAGGCTACGTATCTAGAGCCAAATCTATAGTGAACTCTAATTCTTTCTCTGGAAGTAGTCCCAGTAGTTCATCAGGAAATACATCGGGGAATTCGCATACCATTGATATGTCCTGTATACTTAGACATTCCCAATAGTATCAAGATGAATGCAACATAACCTTCACATTAATGTATTCATCAGAATTCTCTTCAGTAATCAATATCATGTAATTTATTCCTTAATTGCAAAACATACATCAAACTTATTAGGTAACGAGAAGGTTATAGTCTTAGTGTATCAGTCTATACTTACGCGATTGGTGGCTAGCTAATCCATACACAAGATTACATCGAAGCCATACAGGTTCAACAAAATTAGATCTGCTAACATGATCCCGTCTCCTACCTTAATTTCACAATTTCTACACACCATATCAGTCTTTTGAGATTTATAAATAGGTGTGCTAACACGTAACATAAAAATTTAGAGACTCAGACTTTATAAGAAGATTACGGGCAAAATAAGGTGATATGAAAGAGTGCGTGGAACCTGAATCAAATAATATATGGCCACGTGATTGTAAATTAAAAGCTTACCTCGAATAATCTCAATAGAGGCATCGGCAGTCTCTCTATCAAAGGCAAAGACTCTCCCCTGTGTGACAGGCTTCTTGCCCTTCTTCGCTGCAGTAGCCCGTCTTTGTGGGATCTGTCTCTGGGGAGCTTACCTCTCCGGCTGTCTTGGTTGTTCTGGTGGTCGTGGGGTATTGCTCTGTGGGCAATCCCTACTCAAGTGTCCCTTTTGTCCACACCCAAAACATACCCTTGTGGTCGAGTAACAAACGCCTCTATGGGGTTTACCACACTCAATACACGACTTTCGATACTGCTGTGGACCCCTAGTAATCTGTGGAGTAGGTAACGAAGCTATGGGCCTATCAACCCTAGTTCGAAACTCATCTGTCCTCTGCCTGTTAGGCTGGCCCCTCTAATGATCATGTCTTACAAACTCCGTCTTCTTACCTTTATCCTTGCTCTTTCCCTTAGAGTTATACTCAGTTAGTGTGACATTTAGACCCCTCTCAATCATCTGTGCTCTACCGATGGCATCTTTGAACTCAGTGATCCATAATCTCAGTAGTCTGTCTCAGATAGCCGGCATTAACCCAGACAGAAACCTCTCAGTACGACTCTCTTCATTTCAGAATGTATCAGGGTCATACCTCTTTAGCATAGTGAACTTACTCTCGTATTCATCCACGATCACACTGCCTTGTACCAAATTCAAAAAGTCCATATGCATCTTCTGTTGGGCAGTTCATGGAACATACTGCTCTCTGAAGGCTGTTAAGAATGCATCCCAATTAATCACCGGATGCTGAGCAATCAGAAGGACCTTGGTGGATTCCCACCAATATTCTGTTTGGTCCTTCAGAATGTATGTGGCCATAGAGACCTTCTCTACATCAGAACACCCCAGATAATCAAAGATCTTCCTGAGGTCTACTAGCCACTCTTCAACCTCTACTGGTTCTTAACTCCCCTGAATGCTGGAGGCTTCATCTTTAGGAAATCCCTCATTCTACCAATGTTCCTCTCCTTAGTCCGAGTCTGTATGGGCAGCTGAGGTGCCAAAGGTATCGGGGAAACTTGTGGAGGAGGAGGAGGTACTTGTAGAGGAGTTGGCACCAAAGTAGGGATCGGTGCTGTGCCAGCTGAATTTGAAGCATTTGCCCCTAAGTGTTGGGTAACCATGGCAGCTATTGATTCCAGTCCTCGCTCGAGACGGTGCTCCAACCACTGTTCAAACTGAGCCATACGAGTATTAGGGCTCTCTGGCTGCAATGGAGGAGGTGGAGGAGGCTGAGCTTGCCTCCGTGGGTGTCGTCGTCTTCGTCTCATGATACACGTGAACTACTACCTACGCGTAAACCAAAGATCAAATATTAACTTCATTAGGTATATATTGCCTACAACTAGACAAGCACAGACATTTGAGATGAAATTTTATCATTATTAACGACACTGACAGTACTAGACAGCTTTTGCTCTGATACCACCTAAATCTGTAACGACCCTTGACCTTAAAAATTCTCAAAATTTTTTTTTTGAAGTTTTAAATTCCTACTTATTCCTTCATTCACTTGGATTGCATTCCTATTCAGTACCGTTTCTTGTATCTTACTTATTCACCGATAATTATATTTAAATTAAATTTTACATCTAAATGGTCGATAGAAATTTCAGCAACATAACGGCTTATATATAAGCCTACCCACCTGCAATCAAACGCTTTAACAATCCTAGAGATCCACAACTATCAAACATGCTTCCCAATTTGCATCATCAAGACAACATATATCCGTTCAAACTAAGATTAGTACTCCAAGATTAATTCTCAAAAGAGATAATCTTTACGTTTGTTTTATCTTTACATTTGTTTTCTTACAAATTACATCCCAACAAAAATATTTTCACCATATGTTTGTGCTTACAAAATGTGTCAGGTAAAGGAATGCAGTTGTATACCTCTGAGTGTACAAAAAGTAGCCTAGGGTAGCTCTTTCCACCAGCCTACGTCGTGTACGCGGCAGGTAGCGTCGATAGATCACTGCAAATAATCTGAAAGGTAGAGGGGTGAGCTTTCTTGAAAAAAGCCCAGTAAGAAATGCATTTAAAATGATCATAGTGTTTAAAACATACAGAGTACATAGTAATACCAAAAGGTGACATTTCCTTACAAATATTACATCACTTTCAAAATGCATATCACATAAAACACATTTCACAAAAACATGGTTTCGAAATAAGAAAACCTTAGCAGACCGATCAGAATCTTTCATGATATACAGAACTTCAAAAACATAGCTGAGCATGAAGCATGTATAGAAAGATCAGATATCCTAAACAAAAATCATATCAAATCGAAATCAGAACCTTTCAGATCATACAGAACTTCAAAAGCATTGCTGAGTAAATCACATATCAAAGAATCAAATCTTAAAATAGAGTTCATTTCAGACGGAGACTAGGCTAGCTCATGTAATCGTCATGCGAAAATAACATATTCATCCTCCGTAGAGGGAAAATCATAAACATGACCATGACAAGGCTGTAGACGTGATCAGGGTTGTACAGTAAAACATACGCACCTGGGCCCTTTGGCTTCCTCACCCCACTTAAGAGGTCTTTCTAGCTAGGCTCATCTCAGGTGGCAGTCATACACACCTGGGCCTTTTGGCTACCTCACCCCACTCAAGAGGTCTTTCTGGCTAGCCTCATCCCAGGTAGCAAACATATACGCCATGAAGGTGAGCGTGACAATTATGCATTGACCGTGTGACACTTTGCATCTGTAGGACCCAAGAGGTGGCCCCCACAGTCATACAGACTTGTGTGACACTTTGCTCCCACAAAAACCCCACGATCGCATATCATTAAACATTGCCTTTGTCTCAAAACAGAGTTTTCAAAATTTTTCTGGGGCTTCATAAGCCTTGTGAGGGCCTGGGCCTTTTGACTACCTCACCCCACTTAAGAGGTCTTTTTGGCTAGTCCCATCCCAAGTGGGCCTCACTCACATATTTAAAATTCATAAACCGAATTTCAAATCAACTCTCTTTTGCGGTTGAAAACTCTTTCATAAAATAGAGAAACTGTGCTCATATAACATATTCCATTTCTCGCAAAATATGTAACAAGTTCATGCATAAGTCAAAATCATATCATTTCGTTCAAGAAACAAAATCAGAAAACATGCTCACAGATTTGAAGACATGCTCAAAACTCATGTATTTAAATTCATACATCTTTCTTTCAGTTTCAGAAACATGACAAGATAAAGCTGGGGCTCAATAAAAGTTGGGCTTAGTTTTGTTTAAATGTTAACTTGGACTAAAGAACGAATGCTTGGTATAAATTCTGATCATTTACTAGAATATTGTGTAACTCAAATATTTTCATAAATCTAAGTTTGAGGGAAATGAGGATACTATTACCATTTTAAATTACACCCCTTACCTTGATTTATCGGGAGTTCAAGGTTCGATTAGGGACGCCTCCAAGTGTCTCCATTTTATCCTTCTACGATTTTCCTACACCGAATTTGGTATTCGTAATATCCTTATTTAAATCGAATAGCTTACAATGCTTCAAAATTGAAATCTTATTAGCCTAAGGAAAATACATTCAGAATTTAAATTCTAACTCCTTAAGATCGCATTAAACTATACATATTCAACCTTTGGAGCTCATCAATTTCCTCTTTTCTCCCTACTACTTGTAGAAATTTCTTTCCACTATAAACTTCAACATCACATTGATAAAATAAATAATCCCTATGTGCTATTTCTTTGTGTGTGTATACAAGTGTACTAATATAGCAGGACATTTAATATTCATAAGCTTATATACTAATACACACACATGTATATAACCGTATAATTATACATTTTATCCATTTCATCATCTCATTTCATTTTCATCTTCAATATTCAATCCCAATTCTTGATAATCCTACTCATAATATTTAATTTCCTTGTCTAATTCTCAAAATCCCCAATTGTCCAATTAACCCTAGTTTCCAAATTTCTTCACAACCAAAATTTAAACTAATTCATACAACAATCATGCTTTCATAATGCAATTTACACATAAATTCAACTAGATAAATCTTGGATTTTTACCTATGAGCCACTGTGCAAAGAATGGGGAAATATCAACTAGGTATTTTTTTGTATTATTTTTTAATTTTTTCTCTGGCTAAAGGGTACTATAGCACCGGAGGGGAACAAGGAAGGACAGAAAGGTTCGTCGAGCTCATGATCCCTTAGCCAGTGGTCGGTGGTTTCGCGAATAGGGGAGACTCCTCCGTTTGGCTTCGGTTCGACGAGGGTGAGGGGAGAAGAAAAGGAAAGGGATTTTGGGGGTCTGCCGGTCGTCTCGATTTTTTTGTGAGGCTGGGTTACCGGCGGTGGAGGTCGAATGATAGGGGGAAACGACAGTGCGAAGGAATCTGCCGCGGCTAGAGAAGGGAAGAGTAGAAGAAAAAGAAAAGGGAAGGGAAGGGAAAAGCGATCACGCGATCTGCAGATTTTTTTTTATATAAAAATACATTTTCTTTAATTTATAAAAAATATATAAATATATTCTTGTGACCCATTTTCATTAAATTTACCTTATTCGTAGTGAAAATATTTTATTTTATTTTATTTTATTTAATCCTTATGAAACCCCTAAAAAAACTTTCCATAAAATTTCTAACTAATAATCTAAAATTCCACAATATCACTAAACTTGCATTTGCTCCTCACCTCCTGTACTTCAGGCTCTCAGCCTTTCCAGAGCCTCTTGACTCCCATACTTTTTGAGTCCTACAACGAATATTCGTATTACCATTAAAAATCTTGTATTTAATTTATTTAATTTTTTTTTATAAGTATAGAAATTTTGTGGAGTTTACATACTGTGGATGCTCTGTAAAGAGGGAAATAAAAAAGGGGTGAGCTCACAGCTCAGTAAGAAAATTAGGCAAGCAAGTAGATAACCACATTATCTATAAAATACTATGCTCATGCCTTGAAATCATTTCCTTATCCATTCATATCTAAAGCATGCATCTTGTTTAAAGCTTTTATGCAATATATATATATATATATAAATAGATACAAATCATCAGTTGAAAAACTGGAAATATGCTGGTTTAACAACCTCAGCATTTTATGCATAACACTACATTTCTCATGTAATTTCATAAATCTCACATTTATCATGCCATTCAATTAAATCAAAATAATATGGCATTCATCATGTTTAAAAACATGAAAATCTGGGCCTCACCCATCCCGCAGGTTACCCTTTTCACAATTCACAAATTCACATGTTCATATCATAAAAACCATGTGATAGTTCATTCAAGAAATATTGATTCACATTGCATGAAAATAAAATGAGATATGCGACTACATGTTCTGATATTATGATCATAACTCATTTTTCGTGATCCCAAGCTACACAGTACTCGGTTTGCGAGATCTCATAATTGTTGTAATGGGAGGTGGGTTAAATCTCTACCGTTAGCTCTCAACTGAGGACCTGATCTCGGAGCACACCAGATCCCACTGGATCTCGCTCCTACTGCTAACCAGTCCTATCCAATTACCTTCAAGTACTCACGGTACAACTGTCAGATTTGTACTTTTATGTAGCTTGTTCCTTATTATTCCTATGTGTATGAACACTCTATTATTATAGTTGAATCATAAGAAGAGTATTTACTAGATTTACAGTGTATGTAAAATGATTTAACACTTATAAGCTATATAAAAGCCTAATGTGAGCTATAAAAGCCACAAGTTAAACCGAGTGGATCTGAATCATTTTGACTGAAGAGAAAAACTTAAAATGAAAAAATATAGAGAGCTCATGAAGGAAAGTCAGTTTGATTTAGTCCCGAACACAGAGAACAAGAGTAAAAGCTAAAAAGGGTGAAATGGACTTTTTAGCGAGTTAAGGTATTTCGGGTGTATTTACCTATCGAAAATGGCTAAAACGTAAAGACGAGAGTGTAAGACATAAGATATGACACTTTCAAAATTTTAAGAAAAAGTCAACGTGGTCAATGATTAAGGAAAAAGTCAACAATAGTTAAGAAAAGTAGACTTTTATCATAGTTGACTAACCATGGTTAAAAATTAACCTATGTATAGAGAAAAATTTGGGGAAAAATATTTTTGGTCAGAATACAAGATAATCATCCCCAAAAATAAGTAAAATTTATTCGAAAGGATTTCAGATTAAATTTAATGGATAAAAACGTAATGGGCCAAAATGAAGATTTTAAAGCCCATTAAGGTATACTAAGTGTAGATCGAAATCTTAGGTCCCTTAGACCAAATTGTTGTACCGATTGATAGGCCAAATATTTAGACAATTAAAGGCTCAAGGTATAGTACAAAGTTCAGCCCAAAATCCCATTAAGAAAGCCCAAACCGAGAGGCCCAATTGTAAGGCCCATTAGGATTAAATATCTAACCTTAGTTAAAGCTAACTATGACTCATTAGGTGACTCATAACTAAACCTTAGGAAGTCAATTATAATGGCTGGAAAGTAAGGCTTAATGGCTAAGTAAATGGCTTATAAAATCAGCCACACCATTTTCATCTTCACCATACCATTCTCGACTACACATGGAAACCATTGAAATACAATTATCCAAGCTTTCTCTCACTAGAAATCACTAGGATTTAGGCATAATTGGAACTTACATTCTTCATTAAAGTTGTTCCAAATTGAGAGGAGAGTGACATATGTTGGAATTGGCTATCAAGAAGCCATAGTGTACAAACCTTGGGGCTCCAAAGTTTCAGCCAAGTGTGAACACAAATACTAGGTATATTTTCAAGCTTTCAAATTCATATATGTTAATGTATGAGTGATTTTAAGTATATTAGTATATGTTTTAAGCATTGAAACATATGAAATCACTATGATCATGGTTAGGCCGAGAGTGAGTAGTGAAATATTGATGAATGCACATATGATTTTAAGGCACAAATGAGATGATATACATGTGTTAATGATTATGGTATAGTTAGAATTAATCAGTGTGATTAATTGATACATGTATTTAGTTGGCAATCAAAGTGTTTGATAAAATGCCTAAATGAACTATGTGAAGCTTAAGAACATTGCCAACCAAGTGTTTGTGAAAATGCCTAAGTGAAATTGGCTAAACAAATGGACATGGACGACATGCCATGGTGTGACCAACGACATGGGATGCTCTCAGCCACGGCATGTGGCCGAGAGGTCCAATTGGCCAAGCCCAATTGGTTTCGACCCAATGTGATGTAATGGGTCTTAGATAAGTCCAATAAGAGTTGGTGGGCCCCACAAGCCCAATAGGCCCAACGAAAATGAATAGTAAAATGGAAATGGGCTTAAGGCATAGTTAGGCCCATTAAGGTTTATTAAAGCCCATTAAGGGAAATAGACTGTATTTAATGTGAAATACAATAGGAAAAATACAATTAACCTGAAAAATGGTTATATGTAGCTCCAAAGATTATTGGGGGAGCGAATCGGCCTGCTGGATCGAGCAGCGTTGAGAAAGTAAAATTTCTCAAGTGATTGTAAGTAAGGGACTCTTATGAGTAGTTAGAGATACCTGTACTTATTTTCATCTACTTTTACCTTCACTTAAAAACTCTGAGGATCAGATAAAGTGAATAATAATTATTGTGACCCGATAGTGGCAAATTACGATTTTACCCTTAGATAGGAAAAAAGTCAACATTTGTGAAAAGTTGTAAAAAGCATGGAAACCACCATTTTGAGTGTTTTACTGCTGTTTAGTAGAAGAATAAATAGATGGGCTAATGTTCTTAAGGTTGATGTGAGTTAAACACACTTTATAGTGCTGATTTTGATGTTTTGAAAATCATCCATTTTTAAGAAGCCATCTATCGAATTATGTGAGAATAAATCGTGCTCGAGCACAGCTCGCACTAGATTTCATTTATTTTCCACATATGTTAGTGTTGGATTGTGATTCACACTGGATTTCCATGACATGCATGATAGAGTGCTGGAGTTATTACTCATACTCAGTTTTATATGATATATGCATGAGAGAGTGCTGGGACGATTAGCTCGTAGTCAAATTTTACATGAGATACATGACAGAGTGCTAAAGCGTAGCTCATACTCGATTCTTCATGATTCATACATGACATAGTACTTGAGCTATTGCTCGTACTTGATTTGAAACATGAACTATGCATTGACCTAGTTGCTGGAGGTTTACTCGCACTAGAGTTTGAGTTTGTGATGTGAAACAGTGTTTGAGCGGAGTGTCGACTGTGAGTCACGCTCAAAGGTGCGTACTGTATTTTTTGTGATATATAAGACATGTTGAAAAATTGTGCTTAATTCCTCGTGTAGACTGAGTGTTACATTGTGAGATGTTCGCATGTGAATTTCGAGATGTGGTATGTATATTCCATGGTTTGAGGGCTAAGACTTATGGCAGGCAACCCGACTGTGATGTAGGGTCCACAAAGTACGTTGTACCGTGCAAGTGGCATGGAGTACACTGTACCGTATGGTGTTGTGGAGTTGAGGAGTTGATAGCTGACGGTTGTGATGGACTGACCCCCCTCCCGTTGCAGCAGTGATGCCCCGCACACTAGGATTCCGTGTTGCTTGGGATCACCATTATAGGATATGGCCATAGTCTAGGATATTATTGCATTTCACCACAGAGTCTCACATGATTTATCACCTGACTGATTAAATTATTTATGATACGGATAGACTTGAGGGATGGGTCAGAATCCAATTTTGTGTTGTGAATGATTTAAATGCCATATTTTCTGTGATTTAAATATACATGGCATGATTTATCTAAAGGAATTGTGATATTATAAAGATGCATTATTTTGCAGTACATGCCTATATTTGAGAAAGAAAGCATGATTTCTGTACATGAGATTTAATCTGTACAAGTATATGTATATATTTTAAAGACATGCTTTTAAAGTGAATTAAGGAAATGATATTTTTGAGGCACGACATTATTTTGAGTAGATAGTGTAGATATCTACTTGCTTGCCTGATTTCCTTACTGAGCGCGTTTTTTTCTCACCCCCTTTCTTTTACATCTCTCTACAAAGCATCAATAGTAGAGTGAGAGCGTTTGAGGGACAATATTCCTGTTGTCCGCTGCTATTTCCTATTGATTGACAGGTATACATATTTTGTACGGTTATGTATCTAAACATATAAACAGCACAGTGATGTATACGATATATATTATGAGGAATGTATTTGTATCAGATTTTATATGATCTTACATGTATTATAAAAGAAGTTTACAGTGAGAAATAATATATTGACATGTATAGGTAATGAATGATATGGTACGCGAGGAAGCTAACATCGAATCACAACCCAACCATTGATGAAAGGAAAGGTAAGTTAAAATGCGAAAAATTTGTAGTTGTTTTGGTTAAGTCAGGAAGGGTCTTGACAACAACGTACTCCATGTGACATACATGGTAGACAGTACTCCATGGACCCTATCTCAAGGTGAGATGCTCGGGATATACCTCGGATATACCACATAGTCGGGATGCTCTCCATGAGTCTTAGTCCTCATACTATGGGTTCTATTTTTGATAGCCCTCGACCATATCTCAAAATAATGCACATGTGAGCATATAATCAGTGCAACACACAGTTAGCACAGGCTCCCAACACAGCTGTTTCATGCTCTTTTCAAAATTGGTACGTGCGAGTAAACTCCTAACACGACCATATCAAAATGACATAATCATAGTGTGAACAATGCTCCCAGCACTATGTCATGTAAAAACATGAGTATAAGCAAAGCTCCCAATACTCTATAATGTATAATCAATGAAAACTGAGTACGAGCTAAGCTCCCAGTACTCTACCATGTAAAACTGAGTATGAGCATAGCCCCTAATACTCTATAATGCATCAATCAATAAATCTAAGTATGAGCAATGATCCCAATACTCTAGCATACATAACACGTATTAAAACTTAGTACGAGAATATACTCAAGTACTATATGATGCATATCTCAAAATGTAGTGCGAGTATTCTCTAGCACTTATGGTTTTCACACAAACCTTGATATATGGCTGTTTAAATCATAATTCACCCAATTAAATCAAATCGACACTAAAATGTGCATGTTTTCGCATATACATGAAAACATTAGCCATTCTATCATGCAAATCGTGAATTTTAGTCACAACATGCCTATTCACGGGAATTCATATAGAATATAATATCAAAATTCTATTCGAAATACGTGTAGCTATCTCTAGCTACTCACGAAATTCCCTTACCTCGGATCACATCACATGACCTCACTTCCTCGGTGCTGTCACTCTCGCAGTCCGATCAGCTTCCACTGTGATTTCTGAAGCTGTTATAATTATCTACGTTAGTATACTGTAATATACTTGTTTCATTTGCCAAATCTCAATTCAATATATCCATCTCATCCCTTTCCCCTATTATGGTGTTATACCATGTTTTTCATATATTTATTTTCATTTCTCCTCATTTCAAATTTATGCATTTCATAAAACCACTTTATAATCTTCCATACATGCATATTCCATCATTAAATTCCTGCCAATACAACTTCCTCATCGTTTTCTCACTTTCATGCCAATTGTTAGGTCATTCTCATTTTTCATGATCCATCTGTTTTCAACAATTTAAACTTATACCAATTAACTCACCAATACACCTAAATTAACATATATCAACTTGGTGCATTAAATCTTACCTAGCTAAAATTTTCTCATTTTCACTGAAATTGGCAAAATCCTTCTTGCTCTTTCAATCTTTGATTCCAACTTCTTGTTTCCAAGTATGTTGTTCTCCTCTTCACTATCACTCAAAACTGATTGCAAACTGAAGTTTTCTAGTGTTGAAAGGTTAAGTTTAGCTTGTTTTCTTGAATGGAATAGTGTTTCTCGGGAAAAATCGAAGTGTAGAGCCTTGTATTTATAGAATTGGCTCATATAGATCGATATGCTAACTACATGAGATCGATCCTCCCTACTCTTTTCTCCTCAGAAATCGACCTTTCAAGCTAATGAGATCGATCTGCCCCTAAGCATGAGATCGATCTGCATAACTCAAAACCTTAAGGAGATCGATCTGACCTTACAATGAGATCGATCTGTTGTAACCCGAGCCTTATGAAAATCGATCTGCATCATTGAGGGATCGATCTGTACTTACCAAGGGATCGATCTGTCCCTTGCAGATGTTGAAATCTTGTATATTCAACCTATGAGATCGATCTGTATTGCCGATGAAATTGATCTGCTCCTTTCCTGAAGCAGTTCTGCTGCAATTTCCATCCCAAAATCACTGTTACATTGGTATTTAATTTACTGCACCATCCATTTTACATTTCATACATATTTACAATTGAAATACATTCATTCCTTATGATTTATATCAATTGTGACTTGCCCATACATCACAAAATCATAAAGAGTAAATATTACATTACGGGTCTTACAATCCTTCCCACTTTAAGAAATTTGGTCCTCCAAATTAGAACCAAGTTACTCTTCAAACAATTGGGGGTATCTCTCTCACATTAGACTCTCTAGCTCCCAAGTAGCTTCCTCTGAAGTGTGATGCTGCCAGAGAATTTTTACTAACCCGATCATCTAGTTTCTCAAGACTTTCTACTTTCTATCCAGTATCCATATCGATTTCTCTATATATGTCAAATCATCTTTGAGCTCAACTGGCTCATACCGAATCACATGATTTGGATCTGGATGATATTCCTCAGCATCGAAATTTGGAAGACATTGTGCACTCCCGATAATTCTGGTGGCAAAGCCAATATGTATGCCTTATCTCTCACTTGATCAAGTATCTCAAAGGGTCCAATGTAACGAGGACTCAACTTACCTCTCTTCCCAAATCTCGCTATACCCTTATCTGTCTACTCTGAGCTGTCCTCAATCACTCAACTATCAACTGGACATCCTCAGAGGCTTATGTTGTAAATACCGTGAATTTTCATGTACTGAGTGCTATCCATGAATGACCATGTGGGAAATTAAGATTTCATATGTGACTATGGGCAATTTTGTTCAAGCATAAATATTAGACTGACATTATTCTATACTATTTAGAAATTCAAATTTAGTGCATAGACATACATATGTATATATGTATGCAACATTTTGTTTATTCCTTAAGTTTTATAAATAGATATATAGATATATATATATATGTGTGTGTACAAAGGTATACTAATATACACATATAATTATATATATATAAATATAAAGGGATTAATGCACACATGTAGATATATGTATATGTATATATAAATATAAGAGAACATATATAGATATGTGTATACACACCAAGGAAACCGAGAGCTTCTTGCAAGAATCCATACAAGGTAAACTGAGGTACCCAATATATATATAAATATCGGTACAGAAATGGGTTGGTGGAAGGATAGAAGAATTCGGTAGCTTCAGTATACTTTGTCTGCTATTGTTAGTGTACTGTAGGGGGAATTAAAGGAAGAAACGATGGCCACCCATAATTATTTATGGGCAGTAGGTGGAGTCAACCGAAAGAAAAAAAGAGCATGAGAGGGGCTGTAGCAAGCTAGTGGATGGTCTATGGGTGAGTGACTATTCGAGAGGCGTAGCCTGGGTAATACAGGGAGTAAGCTGTGAAAGGGATGGCTGCTGCAGAGAGGCGTGTGGCAGAAAGCTTGTAGAGTTGCTGAAACACAAGAAGAAATAGTAGACCTACGATATACCATGGGTAACAAAAAAAACGTGAAGGTTGGCTGCACGGAAACAAACTAAAAACTGAAACCTTGAGTGCATAGCCGGCTGAAAATGGAAGAGGAAGAACCCAAAGAAATATAATATATAATACATAGATGAAAGTAAACGACAGCAAAAAAAAAAAAAGAGACGTTGAAGCTACTGCGGAGTCTGAAAAGTGAAGATGGCAGAAACTGCTGCCATGGGAAGATGAAACTGAATCAAAAGGATGGCATGGACAAAAGGAAGTGTGAGGGTAGTTGGGGTTGTCTGATCACAGGAAGGAGAAGGAAACTAGAAAACTGCAAACTGCAGTTCCTCGGTAAGGATAAAAGAAAAAAAAATAAAAAATACATATAAATAATATATATGAATGAATACATGCTAAAATTAAAACACTGAAACGCTAGCAGAGACGTAAGTGAAAGAGAAAAGCCTCTGGGATCTCGCAAGCTGCTTCTCCACTACTCCATTCTACATTTCCATTGACCACGTTTCTCACTAGCTCCTATTGTCGAGAACCTCTGGCACCAAAGTTCCCCGCAGATGAGCTTTCCCTGATTCACTCCTGCAATAGGACATGCACCCTTGTCGTAGCTTACTGCTTCTGCTGTCCCATGACATCCCTGAAGTTTACCGAGCTTGAGGTCTCCAGTAGCAAACAGAGGCTGGAATGGTAAAGTAAAACGTGAAACAAGAAGCGAAGGAAAACCGAGAAAAATGAGGAAGGGTTGTTGGCCTTTGCTGCACTAATCGCATGAGGCTTTATTGGATAGTTTTCTATGCTAGAAATAAGAAACAGAACCGAAGCAGTAAAGAAGCAGGGCTGCGATGGCCTGGAAATAGAGGACATAGGTCCTCTACAACATGAAAACCAAAGAGTTGAAAGGATGATGGTGGTGGTGCTGGTAAAGACGGAGATAGTGGAAGGTGGCAAATCAAGAAGGTAGAAAAGCCAAGGGAAGGAAAGGAAACTGAAAACGTGGCCGAAGGCTGAAAAACCAAAACAGAGGGAAAAGTTGATGACCGGGGCTGAAACAGAGGTGAATAAAGGTGCTGGAAACCGGTGGTAGCAGGAGGACGTCGGAGCCGGTAGTATTGAAAGAAGAAGTACGATGAAGGGTGGCGAAAACGAGAAGTAATGGTGGAGGTTTGGCAACATCGAGCTCTTAGTGGAGACGGTGAACAGTGATACCGTGAAGAAGAAAAGAAATGAAAAAAAATGGACGGATAAAATGATTAAAAAAATGATGATGAACAGTAAAAAAAAAGGAGGAGAAAGAATGTTTATATATATATATATATAGATTATTTGTATATATGTATATGTAAATAAATAATGGGATTGAAGTTGGAGCAAAGTACATAAAGCAACTTGGGGAGTTTGAGGAAATAGGCGGTTCGAGAATATTATTGCAAGTACTAGCTCAAAAAATGGGGGTTTCGACGGAAATAACCCAAATGGACCGGACCCATCAACTCGCTACGTCAAGACAATCGAGGACTACGAATAGACATTGTGGTAAGGAATTTATGCAAGTTTTAGAGATAACTGTATGTATTGTATGATTTCAAGTGTATTTTCCTTAGGTAAGCAAGGTTACAATTTTGACGTATTATAGGTAATTCGATAAATAAGATACTAAGAATAAAAATTTCGGTGTAGGAGAATTGTAGAAGGATTTAAGGGAGATACTTGGAGGCATCACTGCTCGAACTTGGAATTTTCGATAAATCGAGGTAAAGGGGTATAAATTAATTTAGTTCTGATAATGAGCACTCATTGCATTGATAAAAGGATTCTTATGAAACAATGTTATGTTTTGAAATGATTTATGATTGTTTTCATACTGTTGGCTCAACTGAGAGGGGGTGAATCAGTTTCCTAGTCTAAATGCTAAATTTAAACTCTTTTAAATTGAATTGCAAATAATCAAATAATAAGCAATAGACTATAGTGCAGTAAAATAAAGGAGATAAGAGAGAGAAGCAGCAAACTCAGCAATTTATAGAGGTTCGGCCAATCGCTTGCCTACGTCCTCTCTTCTTGACCTTCTTGTCAAGAGTTTTCTTTCACTATCACAATAGTTGATACAACCTCCTTTTCAAGGTTAAGGAATAATCTCTCTACCTCTTATACAAAGCTATCTATTCAACTCTTACACAATTCTCTCACAGAGGAACTCTCCCCTTTTCTTATGGATTAAGAGTGAATACAAATAAGAACTCTCTTTTTGGGGGTAGGAAAAAATAACTTCAACTCAAGCTATTTAAGACAATACAATGAATATGATGTTGAAGGCCAAAGGAATATTGAGGAATGATCTCTTTTGAATATTTAGATTTTTTCAACTCTGTGTCTTGTTTCCCAATGTCTTCAATGCTTGGTTTTATACAGCAGGATGGTAGGTGAAGCATTTACTGCAGTTTTTCCCATTGAAGATTTTGCAGAGAGAGCCATTGGAAACCTCTAGTAGAGTACCAGATCGATCTTCCATCATGACCAGAGCGATCTTCTAATTCAAATTCCTGCAATTACAAAGCAACTCAAAGCAAGGTGATCGATCTCATATTTGTAGAGATCGATCTTATAATCTGTAAAATGTTAGTGAAGATCGATCTATCTGTTGGCTCTACCGAGAGGGGGGTGAATCGGTTTTCTAAGGTTAATGGCAAATTTAAACTAAATTAAGTCTAATTGCAAATAATGAATAATCAATAAAATGTAATACAATGAATTGAAAGAAGATAAGGGAAAGAAATAGCAAACTCAGTAGTTTATAGAGGTTCGGCCAATCTCTTGCCTACGTCCTCTCTTCTTGACTTCCTTGTCAAGAGCTTTCTTTCACTCTTTCAATGAATGTTACACACTTCTTTTTATAGGTTAAGGAATAACCTATCTACCCTTTTTACACAAAGATATATTCACCCTTTACAAAGTTGACACACAGAGGAAGTCTCCTCTTCTCTCTTAATTTGAGGATGAATATGAAGTGAAGCTTTGGTAGGATAAAACTAGCTTTACACAAAGGCTTATACAACAATATCAATAAATGAAGATTGAAGACAAATGGAATGTTGGAATGAAATTCTTGAGAATATACAGAATTTACAGCAATAGTCTCTCTAATCCCAGTGTCTTCAATGCTTGATTTTATACTGGAGGATTGGTAGTTGGAGCATTAAATGCTATTTTTCCTGTTGAAGGTTTTACAGAAAGAGCCGTTGGGAACCTCCAGTAGAGTGCCAGATCGATATCCCATTTTGACCAAATCGATCTCTTAGTTTGATTTCCTACGAAAGCAAAGCAACTTGAAGCATGGAGATCGATCTCATACTTATAGAGATCGATCTTGTAATTTGAAAATGTTAGTGAAGATCGATCTGTCAAACCAGAAGATCGATTTTCCAATCTCTCTGTTTGAGGCAAGATCGATCTCCAGATCGATCTAGCAAGTATTCTCGTAGAGAGGAGATCGCTCTCTAATCAACCCAGATCGATCTCCTTAGCTCTCTGACTTTGAGGAGATCGATCTCTTCCTATACCAGATCGATCTCATGAACTCTCTGTTTGAGCATAGATCGATCTACAGATCGATCTACTACCTTTACCCTTTGTTTTAGAGGAGATCGATCTCTTCCTAGACCAGATCGATCTCATAAACATCCTGTAATAGAGAGATCGATCTTATAACCCTTATAGATCGATCTCTGCTTCGTCAATACCTTGTACAAATCCTTTGAGAATTCAATCCTTTAGCAGATCGATCTCATATCCTCATGAGATCGATCTCTCATACTAGAAAACCCAGGAGATCGATCTCTCATCCTTAAAGACTTAGTTTCTGGTACTGATAACTTCTAAACATGTTTTTAAATCATTTCTATATTATTGAATTTACTTGTTTTGTCATTTCAAAATATATTAACTCAACAATCTCCCCCTTTTTGATATGACAAAACTTATTTAATAAACATGTTTAGTTACCCATTTGCATTATGCACAAATTATGTTTTGCTTTCACAAAACTCCCCCTTTTTGTAAGCTCCCCCTTACTTTTAGCCCCTTAACTCCCTCTTAATTTAATCATTCCTTTAAACTATTAAACATGTTATTTAATCATTCCTTTAAACCATTAAACATGCTTTCTTATTCTTCTCCCTCTTTTTGTCATAGCAATAGCAATAAAGATATAAAGGCAATTAACTTTCACAAGAAATGTCGTTGTCATTTCAAAATGGTAACTCATTAGAACACATTTCACAAAGAACTATCATGTCATTTCAAAACGTAAGCATTCAAGAAAATGATGTTTTAATCAGCAAATAGTAAACATGAAAAACTATCTAAACATTCCTAACATTCATGTCCTATGGCTGAGGAGGAAATCGCTCCAGAAGTTCTTCGATGCGAGTGCGAGTAACCTGCAGATCATCGAACATCGCCTGCTGTGTGGCATGAAGGTTGGCAAATCCTTCATCCATCTTTCGGTTAAGCTCTATAATCATCCCCACAATCGATTCCAGCCCGTCGGATGATGATGTAGGTGTAGTGGGCTGAGCTGTCGATGAAGATGGAACCTCAGTAGGTTTAGCTGTTGGGGTAGTAGGCTCTGCTGATGGTTCTTCTTCCATGGCTGCCTCAGACTGCTGTTCTCGCTTTTTCCTCCATTGCCCTTGAAAATCTTTATAGTATCCCATGCGGTGAAGTGTGCCAATGTTTAATACGCTCTTTGGGGAAGGTACTTCACAGGTTTCACACGAGCTATCGACCCCAACTCGCTGAAGTAAGTAAGCAAGCGGTTGTGGAAAGACTATCGTGGAGGCTTGGCCGAGTACAATCTTCAGCCAATCTTCGTATATGAAGTGGACCAGATTGGGTTTGACTTGAGGAGTGGAGATGGTGGAGCCAAAATCAATCTAATCTCCTAACCGTGGAATGACGGGTACCAAAAGGTTTAAGATTCCACGAGATGATAAGATAGAGTAACCTCGGGTGCATCGGCAGGTCACTCGTCTTATCCCTGGGAAGGTCAAATTCTAACGAAACTTCTTCCTCTTCATCGATCAACCCCTCATCTTTTATGTTAAACACTCGGGCTAAAATAGATGTGTTTATAGAGATTGATTTAGACATGACATACGTTTTAAACCCTAGAATTTTACAGGCATCATCAGGGTCGTAGATGAGTTCAGCGTTAGAAAAGAAGGCCTTAACGATGTTTGGAGGTATAGGGGTGTTAATTTTAAGAAACGGAAGCTAACCAAATTCTTCCATTTTAGACAGATACGGAAAATTAATACGATTTAAAAACGAGAAATCAATTGTTCGCCAATGTTTAATTGGCATTGTGGAGAAATACTCTTCATATCTTTTCCTTTTTACAGGTGTTTGAAAACACCTGTTAAAGGTAGTGACAGAAGAGGGAGGAGCTGTTTGGGAAGATGACCCTCTATCAGCATTTGGTCTAGGGGGTTTTTGGCCAACTCGCTTAAGTCGAGGCATGATTAAGATTTCAACTAGACACACTCTAAATAGATTTGTAGTTCCTAGATAACAATTCTCTAGAATCTTAGGCAATGTAACAGTTTTAGAATTGCCCTAATGAAGATTGCAGCAGAAACAGAGAAATTTTTGAAGAAAACTTTAGCAATGTAGGTTACTAGAGTAAGAATGATGAAGAGATTAGGCAGAGACCTTACCAAAATCGATCTGGGAGTGAGAATTGATGGAAGAGGCGCGACAAAGGTTAGGGATTTGAAGATTTTGGGATTTTCAAAATTTGGGGATTTTGAGCAGTTTTTATAGTAAAGGGCTAAGGAGATCGATCTGTCATGGAACTAGATCGATCTGCTATTTCCAGAGACTTGAAGAGATCGATCTGTTGAACCAAAAGATCGATCCTTAAAATATGGAAGCTCAAGGAGATCGATCTGCCAAAGGCATAGATTGATCTACTGTTTTACAGAGGCTCAAGGAGATCGATCTGTCGAATGCATAGATCGATCTGTGAAATACAGAAGCTTAAGGAGATCGATTTTATAGGATAGAAGATTCTTCTTAGCTGAACCTTACTGTTTTAGGCCAATTTGTAGCATGAAGATCGATCTATGGTGATAGGAGATCGATCTCTCATACTTTTTGCCCAGAAAAATCATTGAAAAATTCGTTGAAAATTACTTTGAAATCAAGGTTTTGAAGTAGATAAATCTTAAGGAACATTCATGAGTCCTAATTCACCTCTAAGAGGCGTTTTTCACTAATTCTTTCTCATTCATTTACAAGTGTTTACAGTGTCTATACATCTCCGACAGTTACTTACAAACATGTTACTGTGCTATTTTTATTTAGATACAATATGTACTAGTGTATATACCTCAAAATGATGGGCAGCAGCAGATATCAGGAATGTAGTACTCAGTCGCCTCAACATCTACTGGAGGAAATCTGTGTAGGAAAATGAAAGGGGTGAGCACATCAAGCTTAGTAAGGCAATCCTATGAACAAGTAGGTAACCATACTACCTACATGAACGTGGTGCCATGCATAAACCATCATTTCTCCACATATTTCAAAACAGATGCTACAATTCATGATGTCATGTAAAACAAGTTAGCATGTGGATTTCAAAGAGCATGGAAAATTCAACATGCAACTCTTTTAAATCATTTCTTTCTCATTAAAATTTCACAACAAAGCCAGGAATCAGCCCATCCCTCGGGTGTTCTGACTCACACAACACCATGAAATCAAATGTTTTTCACAGCAATAGAAATATGTGATACAATAAATGTCATGTAAAACCAGTTTACATCACTCATGGGTTTAAATAGAATGGAAATAACATCATGTAAGTTCAGTTTAAAACCCAGTTTCATTCTCATCAAAATCATATCTCAGTTAGGATCCAACCCCTCCCTCGAGTGATCCAGACTCACACAGAAATCCACAAAACGTGTTTTTCAAAAACATCAATATGCAAGACTAGGCAATAGATATATATCTCGGGCAAATAACTAGGACGATGGCAATATGCCATTGTAATCCCACTGCTACATGGATCCTAGTGTGCGAGGTCTCACCAAGATCGGGGACTGCCCCGAGAGGTGGGTCAATCCATCCCGTCGGCCCTATCCGATCACTTGCATCCGAAGATGCCACTCGCATCCGAAGATGCCACGCATTCGAAGATGCCACATAATCAATCCCAGCACGGTACAACGTACTCCATGCTACTTGCATGGTACAACGTACTCCGTGGACCCATATCTCATATCCATAATCGTGCTTGTCTCAAAATGCACGTACGAGCATATTTAATAGGCGTGACACACAGTCTACCCAACACTACAAGCACGGCTCATTGCATGTCTCATAAAATCAGTGCGAGAAATGCTCCAGCACTCTCATAAAATCAAGGAAAATCTCGTGCGAGCCAAGCTCTAACACTCGTTTCATAAAATCTCATAAGATTAGTGCGAGCTAGGCTCCAGCACTGTGTCATAAATAATCAAGTGAAAATTTGGTGAGAGTTAGACTCCAGTACCCTGTCACGAAATCATATGAAAATCTGGTACGAGTTAGACTCTATCACCGTGTCACGAAAATCATATAAAAATCTGGTGCGAGTTAGACTCTAGCACCGTGTCACGAAAATCATATAAAAATTTGGTGCGAGTTAGACTCCAGCACCAATGCATGTAAAACTCTAGTGCGAGCTCTCGCTCCAGCACTAATGCATACATCACACAAATCAAGACTCATGCGAGCTGAGCTCTAGCACGTCACATTTCTATAAAATCACGTAGGCTACATTTCTCAAATCAATTTCAGAGAAAATCAACATTGATTAAAATTATGCAATGCTGTGCATTTTATTTAAAAGTTAGCCAGCCTACCCATGCATGTGTCAAACCACTCAAGAACAAGCAAGGACCTCTTGTTCTTGCTCCCCCCAAATTTTCCTAAATTTGGAAATTTTACCCTTACAAGGGTATTTTGGTAATTTACCCATCCGGGGCACTAAAATTTTTATCTGAAATCTAGACCCTTCAGACAATTTAAGAGACTGCAAATGAAGTTGAAATTTCATAAAGCTGCCTCTACCAGTCCGTAAAATTCCCTTACATGAAATCACGCACGAGCTTATCTTGTCTCGACCGTACCAGGTCTCTCAGTCCAATTCACTCCAAACCAAGTCTACGGAGATGCATATAACCACTTATTTGGGTCAGTTCTAATATACTGATCAGTATTTCACTTTTACTGATCGAATCTAAAACACAGGGCCCGTTTTACTTTATTGGGCCCGATTGCATCTTAATGGGCCTCGACCCATTTCCAGCCCGTTTCCACTTATTAAATCCCTTCTTCGGGTCTATTGGGTTCTCAATACCCATTGGGCTTCGTTCCAAACTTTTTTGGATAGCCTGTATATCATTTACCACAATTAATTTAAAAATCCCAATATAATTCACTAAATGCGGAATTAAATCCGAAATTCGTAAAATAAATCTTTAATACGAGAATAATTACATAAATTGTCGTAAATGAGCTTTACTTACTCGAGATTATGTGATGGTACGTAAATCAAAGTTCGACCGGGCTCATGTACACGATTTATCGTCGAACTACACAATTTTATATTTAATTTCGGGTAAATTTCTGATTAAATATAATTTAAATAAATTTTTCGAAAATCAAATCGGTCACTTTTGACCTCTTACCGAATTACCCGAAGTCCGGTGTATCCCCCAAAATTCTTCCCCTTTTTCCTTTTTCTCTTTTTCTTCCTTTTTCTCCCTTTTTCCTCTCTTTCTTAGCTGAACCGGTTCGATTCGATTCAACCCGATTCAGACCGGTCTGGTTCAGCTGGTTCAGTCCGGTTCGGTCGATTCAGGGCTTCACCGGCCGGTTCTTCGTGGCTTCAGTCTCTAGCAGCTCCGCGGGACCTCGCGAAGCTTGGATCTGCCCTCGGTTTCGCCATGGCTGGCCGAAAAGTGGTCGATCCAGCCTCTTCTCCCTTGGCGTCGGTATCCTTTCTCTTTCATTGCCGTCACTGGCGTTAGTGGCCGTTTCACCGACCGATTTTGGTGCCAATTGGTGCGCCTGCACGGGGAGAACTCTCGGCTAGGGTCAGTTAGGGTCGATTGTCGGCGAAATGGTCAGATTTCTCTTCTCTCCCCCATCAGTTTCTCTCCCCCGATTCGCCAGATTTCGGCGTCTATACGGCGGGTCGCCAATGCCATGGAGTTCGCCGGCCTCTTCTCTTTCTCCTCCGGTCTTCGTCTAGGGTCAACAATCGCCGGTGGTCATCGGGTGGCTCGATCTTCTTGGGTTTTCTTTCGTCAATTTCATTTTCTCTCTCTTTGACAAAAACCCGATTATCAATTTTTTTTTGTTTTTGTTTTTTTAATTAATTAATTAATTAATTAATTAATTAATTATTTTATTATTTTATTATTTTATTCATTATTATATTCTAAAAATTCCAAAAATATCCAAAGAAATTATATTTTATTCTTTTAATCCATAATTGAATTTATTTGTCTTCTTTCGTTTTTTTGATATTTTTTTTCCAATATTTTCGAGATATTTTTTGAGGTGAAAATTTTGATATATTCCAATAAATTCATATCTTGATCAATTTAATCTGAAATTTAATTATTTCTTCGTTATTGATCAAGATTTCTTAATCCCATATTTTTAATGAAATTTTCTTATCGATTTTACACCGACTTTCGATCTTTTGACTGTTTTACCCTTCTACACGTTCGGGACCAATCCAATCCAACTTCCTTTCACGAACACTCACTCATTTCATATTTTAAATCCTTATCTTAGTCCGAATCTCATTCGTTTAAATTTGTGACCATTTCCAATCCTTTATAAGAAATTACGATATAATTTCGGGTCTTACATAATCTCCCCCACTTAAGAAATTTGGTCCTCCAAATTAGAACAAAGTCAAATGGGTCCATATTCAACTTCGGGTACATATATCACATCATACTTTTTAATTCTCGTGTGACTTTTTCGGAGTGTACTACTACCAAAGGACTTGACTAGGGAGATCATCTTAAACCTCAACACTTTTTCCTTCTTGTTTAATGCCCGAATCGAGTTTTCAACATATGTTATACTTTCATTGAGCTAAGCTGTTGGAGCTCATATCTAATCATATATGCTGGGTCTGGATAGTATTTTCAAAGCATAAAAAGATGGGACACATTGTGTGTGCCTGCTAATTCAGGTAGTAACGCCGACCTACTGGCCTTATCTCCCACTTTGTCCAATCTCTCAAAGGATTCAATCTAACAAAACTCAATTTGCCTTCTTTCCGAATCTCGTTATGTCCTAAGGGCATGTAACTTCCAACAATACTAATTCACCCTCGGTGAATTCCAATGGTTTTTGTCTCTTGTCAGTATAGCTTTTTTGTCTGCTCTGATGTGTTCTTAATCTCTCACAAATCAACTGAGTATCCTTAGAGGTTTGTCTTACTAATTCGGGAGCAATTCTTTATCTGTCACCCACTTTTTCTTATCCAAGTCGGGGAATAACTCTTACGGCCATACAAGGCCCCACATAATGTTATCCCGATACTCAAGTGACAACTGTTATTATTGGCGAATTCGATTAGTAACAAACTGATCATCCCAGGAGCTTATAAAATCAATGGCACATGCTTTTATCATATCCTCTAGAACCTATACAGTCCCCTCTGACTGACCATCTGTCTGAGGACGAAAAGATGTGCTAACACTCAGTCGGGTTCCCATAGCTTCCTGAAAAATATTTCTCAAAGTGGAAAGTGAAGCGAGAATTCCTATATGATATAATGCTCACTGAAAAATACATGGTGTTCCACAATCTTCCTTACACATATATCCGCTTACACACTCAGAGTATCTGGGGATTCATAACTAGAAGGTGGGCAGACTTAGTCAATCTATCGACTATCACCCAGATAGCCTCGTGATTCATCCGGGTCCTCTATAACCCATCACAATATCCATGATAACTTGCTCCCATTTTCGTGTCGATATAGGTAGAGGCTGCAATAACCCTGCAAACTTCTATTGCTCTACCTTAATCTGCTGACATATGAGACACTTCTCCATAATCTCTACAATATCTCTTTTCATACCTGACCACCCATACCCTTTTCTGAGATTTCGATACACTTATTACTTCTTGGATGCACTGTATATCCCGAAGAGTGAGCTTTTGACAATAACACTATCTCATCTACGGTGGTCCTGGGGAGCACTTATACTGTCTCTGAACCTCAGTAAGCCATCATCACTCTCTGTGAATTGTCACTGTACCAATCTAAATTTGACACACACTATCGACACCATGCCGATCATCACGCTAAGCCTGTCAAATTCGATCATTCAAATCTGGTACTAATCTCAGGCTAGTTGTCACATAATTCACTATCATCATCAGAAGGGATCACATCACGACTAAGGCTCACAACTGCTCTAGCAGCTTACACTCCCTGACCATAATATGTAATACCATCTCGAGGCTCTTTCTGCTCAAGGTATCGACCATCACATTAGCCTTTCCTAGGTGGTATAATTTTCACAATCATAATCCCTCAGAAGCTTTAACATTCTTTGTTCTCTCATATTCTTCTCTTTTTATAAAAATAGATACTTGGGACTTTTATGATCAGTGCATACCTAAAATTTCTCACTGTGTACATAGTAGTGCCACATACTCAGTACAATCACTATCGCTGCCAATTTTAAATCATGGGTCAGATACTTTCTTTCATGATTCTTGAGTTGTCTGGATCCATAATCAACTATCTTCCCATTTTGCATCAATACATAACCCTTTCATTATTTTGAGGTATCCATATACACTGCGAAACCTCTTGATCTGTTGGGTATGGTGAAAATAATTACGGTGGTCAGTTCATACCTTAATACAGCAAAACTCATTGAAGCTACTTTCATACTTATCATCACTCCACTCGTATGCAATCTTTTTCCGAATGAGATATGTCAACTGAGCAGCCTATTTCGAGAAACTCTTAACAATTCATCTGTAAAATAGTTTTTAGCTGCTGCTCATGTTCTTCCCTGGACTTTAAATACACCTAAAATATCATCAATAAGGATGATAACAAATCGGTCCAAGTAAAGTTTAAATATCTCATTATAGTTAAGTTCCACTAAATATTTCAATCACCCATATCCTTAACTTATGTACGTATAAACGTATAATGTCATTTCGAAATCGCTTCCATTCAAGATACTAACCCACATCATTTCCTTTTTCTTATATTAATGGCTTTTATAAAATTTTAATTTTTAAATCTTCATGATTAATCGAATTCTATATTTCTTTATCGTATAAGTAAAGGTATCCTAAATTTTAAATATATATATTATGACTGTCGATTTCAATTTATAGGTTATGTGTATTTCTAGACGCTGTCAAGTCTTCAGGTGGGGAGGTATTTTGAAATACCTTTATTAACCCTCAGACTTGATCACATGGACTGGTTATGGATATATCCACCCCTTATCCTTGGTCGTAATTCATATTCACTACATATAGCTTAATCCAAATTACTTACCTTGCATACGCCTCTTATTCCAATATATCTTGTATTCAGGATCTATCACATCTCAAAGCTTATCTCCTTTCGTATATCACTTATAACAACTCTGTCATTACTCATTCCGTGAGTACAATCATTTACTCCTTTAATTTCAATCGCTACACCCCTTTTATTACTTGTTAAAACTTACAGTATACTTTTCAGGGGTAAAACATCACTATCTTAGGATAGAAATCTGAATAGCATAGTTTGCAGTCGACCAATTTATTCTCAAATATTACTTCAAATTATTCATATTTCATTGAATAAAATCGGCTGACTTATACTTATTCCCCCATTTTCGACTTATAATCTCTTCATAATTATTCCGTTAGTTAACCCTCCTTCATTGGGGTACTAACTATCAGCATTGTGCCCAAGGGTGTAGGCATTCACGTCTTTTACTAACTTATATACAAATGAAGGCAGTATGACTAAATACGTGACACCAGGATTAAGTAACATAATTACTTCTTTATTCGTAACCAGTGTGGTATTTTTCACTACATCATATGAAACATCGTAGTGTCCTGGTCCAAGGCATACACTCGCCCTCGTCCAACAGCCTACTTTCTCCTTTCTCTTCGGCTGTGGCCTCCCTTTTCGGTGCATAAATATCAATAGGGTTTTCTCTGTCTCTTTACCCTTCTGTGGGGCAGTCTCACCCAACTCTGAGCAATCATTATATAAATGGTCCGTCTTACCACATGCCTATTTTAGTCAATAATGCGTAGGTGCAGGCCCTGCTTCCGCGGTATCTACCACGCATCCTCCACTGCTACGGAGCAGGTCGGGGTCTTCCAATCACAATACCCCTCAAAAGTGCTGAAATTGGATACATTGGAGCCTTACCAATCATCTTACCTCGTGACTCATCAACTCTAATCTCTTACCAACTACCTTTTTCCCGTTCTGACATATCTATCATTGTCTATTATCTTCTGTCTCTATTTCAGCCCTTACAACCTTTCCCAATCTCAGAAGCATGCAACACATGATCTTATTCTCACAACTGTGGTCTGCCACTGCCTCGACATAGATAGTGATATCTAACGGGGCCAATCGGACTCTAATCGACAATTTGAGCCCTTCCATGAACTTTTGGACTTTTCAACTCTCACTACCCATAGTGTCGGGGTAATACCTACCTAGGGATATAAATTGAGTTTCATACCCGTCAATCAACCAGTGCCTCTGGGTCAGTGTAAGGAATTTTATCTATAATTTCCTTTAAACAGTGTCCGAGATATTCTGTCATCGAAATACATCCAAAAATATTTCTCGTGTCAGCTCTTGATGTCTAACTCTTAAGATTGGTCGAGCGGACTTCCACCAATGCTCTGACTCGCCCTCAAAGCCCATGCATACTCTGAGCAATTAGCTCCCAAAATATTCTCTACACTTTGCTCCAACCTCGCTAAGCGTGTCTAAATACTGTCTGATCTCTTTGTCGGACTCTGTGGGGCATGCTAAACATCAGCCTCCATTTCAATCTCACCCTGGTTCTCATAGGTTAACACAACACGACTAGCAGGCTCAAGCCTACCTCTACGAGCTCTGCCTCGTGCTCTACCTCCTCTACCGTGACTAATATTAGGCATAATGCCTATATTCCTGCATTCTCAACCATTTCTTAATTAAAACTCATCTCGATATACACTATTGTATCTAACCAAGCACAGTAACACGGGGATGTAATTTCCTAATTACTGACACTGACACACATCAAACCAATTTCGCTCTAATACCACCATTTGTCACAACCCCAAAATGTACCAAAAATCAAAGTAAATTTTTCGTTTTTCTTTCATACTTACCTGTCCTTTGATCGTGACCACCCTCCACTAGCAATTGGGTTGTGCGTCAATGTCAGTCCCACCATTCAATCATCATATAACTTAATTTCTTATTAAATGAAAGGTAAACATATGCGTTTTTCACTAACTCTTTCCCATTCATTTACAAGTATTTACAGTGTCTATACATCCCCGACAGTTACTTACAAACATGTTACTATGCTATTCTTATTTAGATACAATATGTACAAGTATATATACCTCAAAATGATTGGCAGTAGCGGATATCAGGAATGCAGTACTCAGTCACCTCAACATCTATTGGAGGAAATCTATGTAAGAAAATGAAAGGGGTGAGCACATCAAACTCAGTAAGGCAATCCTACGAACAAGTAGGTAACCATAGTACCTACATGAACGTGGTGCCATGCATAAACCACCATTTGTCCACACATTTTAAAACAGATGCTACAATTCATGATGTCATGTAAAACAAGTTAGCATGTGGATTTCAAAGAGCATGTAAAATTCAACATGTAACTCTTTTAAATCATTTCATTCTCATTAAAATTTCACAACAAAGCCAGGACTTAGCCCATCTCTTGGGTGTTCCTGACTCACACAACACCATGAAATCAAATGCTTTTCACAGCAATAGAAATATGCGATACAATGAATGTCATGTAAAACCAGTTTACATCACCATGGGTTTAAATAGCATGAAAATAACATCATGCAAGTTCAATTTAAAACCCAATTTCATTCTCATCAAAATCATATCTCAGTCAGGATCCAACCGCTCCCTCGGGTGATCCAGACTCACAAAGAAATCCACAAAACGTGTTTCTCAAAAACATCAATATGCGAGACTAGGCAATAGATATATATATATCTCGGGCAAATAACTAGGACGATGGCCATATGTCATTGTGATCTGACTGCTACACGAATCCTAGTGTGCGGGGTCTTACCACGATCGGGGATCACCCCGGGAGGTGGGTCGTCCATCCCGTTGGCCTTGTCTGATCACTCGCATCCGAAGATGCCACTCGCATCCAAAGATGCCACATAATCAATCTCAGTAGGGTACAGCGTACTCCATGCTACTTGCACAGTATAACGTACTCCGTGGACCCATATCTCATATCCACAATCGTGCTTGTCGTAAAACGCACGTGCGAGCATATTTAATCGGTATGACACATAGTCTACCCGACGCTACAAGCGCAGCTCATTGTATGTCTCATAAAATCAGTGCGAGAGATGCTCCAACACTCATAAAATCAAGAAAAATCTCGTATGAGCCAAGCTCCAATATGCGTTTCATAAAATCTCATAAAATGAGTGTGAGCTAAGCTCCAGCACTCTGTCAAAATCATATAAAACTAGTGCGAGCTAGGCTCCAGCATTGTGTCATAAATAATCAGGTGAAAATTCGATGCGAGTTAGCTCCAGCACCCTGTCACAAAATCATATGAAAATCTGGTGCGAGTTAGACTCTAAGACCGTGTCACGAAAATCATATAAAAATTTGGTGCGAGTTAGACTCCAGCACCAATGTATGTAAAACTCTAGTGCGAGCTCTCGCTCCAGCACTAATGCATACATCACACAAATCAAGACTCATGCGAGCTGAGCTCTAGCACGTCACATTTCTATAAAATCACGTAGGCGGCTACATTTCTCAAATCAATTTCAGAGAAAATCAACATTGATTAAAATTATGCAATGCTGTGCATTTTATTTAAAAGTTAGCTAGCCTACCCATGCATGTGTCAAACCACTCAAGAACAAGCAAGGACCTCTTGTTCTTGCTCCTCCCAATTTTTCTTAAATTTAGAAATTTTACCCTTAACAAGGGTATTTTGGTAATTTACCCATTCGGGGCACTAAAATTTTTATCTAAAATCTAGACCCTTCAGATAATTTAAGAGACTACAAATGAAGTTGAAATTTCGTAAAGCTACCTTTAGCAGTCCATAAAATTCCCTTACCTGGAATCACACGCGAGCTTATCTTGTTTCGATCGTGCCAGGTCTCTCAGTCCAATTCACTCCAAACCAAGTCTACGGAGCTGCATATAACCACTTATTTGGGTCAGTTCTAATATACTGATCAATATTTCACTTTAACTAATCGAATCTAAAACACTGAGCCTGTTTACTTTATTGGGCCTGATTGCATCTTAATAGGCCTCGACCCATTTTTAACCCATTTCCACTTATTAAATCCCTTCTTCAGGTCTATTAGGTTCTCAATACCCATTGGGCTTCATTCCAAACTTTTTGGATAGCTCGTATATCATTTACGACAATTAATTTAAAAATCCCAATATAATTCATTAAATGCAAAATTAAATCTAAAATTCGTAAAATAAATCTTTAATACGCGAATAATGACATAAATTGTCGTAAATGAGCTTTACTTACCCGAGATTATGCGATGGTGCGCAAATCGAAGTTCGATTGGGCTCACGTACACGATTTATCGTCGAACTGCACAATTTTATATTTAATTTCGGGTAAATTTCTGATTAAATATAATTTAAATAAATTTCTCAAAAATCAAATCGGTTACTTTTGACCTCTTACTGACTTACCCAAAGTCCAGTGTATCCTAAAAAATTCTTCCCTTTTTTTCCTTTTTCTCTTTTTCTTCCTTTTTCTCCATTTTTCCTTTCTTTCTTGGCTGAACCGGTTCGGTCCAGTTTAACCCTGTTCAGACCGATCCGGTTCAGATCGGTCTGGTTCAACCGGTTTAGTTCGGTTCGGCCAGTTCAGGGCTTCCTCGGTCGGTTCTTCGTCGGCTTTCGTCGCCAGCAGCTCCTCGGGACCTCACGAAGCTCGGATCTGCCCTCGATTTTCACCATGGCTGGCCTAAAAGTGGTCGGTCCGGCCTCTTCTCCCTCGACGTCGGTACCCTTTCTCTTTCATTGCCGTTGCCGGTGTTAGTGGTCGTTTCACCCGTCGATTTTGGTGCCAATCGGTGCGCCTGCACTGGGGGAGCGCTCGACTAGGGTCGATTGGGGTCGATCGCCATTTCTCTTCTCTCCGCTGTCGATTTCTCTCCCTCGATTCGTCGGATTCTCGAGTCTCGTCAGTGCCGTGGAGTTCGCCGGCCTCTCCTCTTTCTCCTTCGATCTTCGTCTGGGGTCGTCGATCGCTGATGGCCGTCGGGTGGCTCGATCTTCTCGGGTTTTCTTTTCGTCGGTTTTATTTTCTCTCTCTTCGATAAAAACCCAATTTTTAGATTTTTTTATTATTATTTTTATTTATTTATTTCTAATTTATAATTTTATTATTTTATTCATTATTGTATTCTAAAAATTCCAAAAATATCTAAAAAACTATATTTTATTCTTTCAATCAATAATTGAATTTATTTGTCTTATTTCATTTTTTCGGTATTTTTTTCCAATATTTTCGGGATATTTTTCAAGGTGAAAATTTTGATGTATTCCAATAAATTCATATCTTGATCAATTTAATCCGAAATTTAATTATTTCTTCGTTATTGATCAAGATTTCTTAATCCCATATTTTTAATGAAATTTTCTTATCGATTTTACACCGACTTTCGATCTTTTCACTGTTTTACCCTTCTACACGTTCAGGACCAATCCAATCCAACTTCCTTTCACGAAGACTCACTCATTTCGTATTTTAAATCCTTATCTTAGTCTGAATCTCATTCGTTTAAATTTGTGACCATTTCCAATCCTTTATAAGAAATTACGATATAATTTCGGGTCTTACAGATATACCAGGGTTACCACCAGATAAAGAGATGGAATTTTGTATTGATTTAGTACCTGGTATTGTGCCAGTATCTAAACCACCTTATAAAATGGCTTCAGTGGAACTGAAGGGAATAAAGAAGTAAGTACAAGAGTTATTGGATAAAGGTTCGTCAGACCGAGTGTTCGACTTGAAGAGCACCAGTTCTATTTGTGAAAAAGAAATATGGAAGCCTCCGATAGGGAATTTATTATTGGTTGTCGAATGAGGCTACCATCAAGAATAAGTATTCCCTTCCATGTATTGATGCTATTTTGGTGTATTCGAAGTCCATAGAAGATCATGAGCAGCAATTGAAAACTGTTTTACAGATGATTTGTTGAGGATTTCTCGAAATGGGTTGCTCTGTTGACACGTCTCATTCGGAAGAAAGTTGTATTTGAGTGGGATGATAAGTGTGAAAGTAGCTTCTGTGAGTTTTGGTAAATTGAAAACATAAACTGACCATCGTACTTATTCTCACCATACCTAACAGCTCAAGAGGTTTCTCAGTATATATGGATGCCTCAAAACAAGGATTAGCTGTGTATTGATGTAAAACGGGAAGATAGTCGCATATGGATTTCGACAGTTAAGGACCTTGAGAGAAACTATACGGCTCATGGTTTAAAGTTGATAGTTAAATGTTCATGCAGTAGGAATAAGAGGGGATTGGCCGAGTATTCCACTTTTTTCGAGTCCTGTTTAGGGAATAAACTGGGTTTTAGATGTATACATAGAGAAAGCCGTGTGCAATGAAAAATACAAGCACAGTTTGGGGAGGGATTTTTTATTCTTTACCTATTTACAAATAAAATTGAATTGAATTTTTACAAGGAAATTATCTACTCCATCCGACTAGTTCCAAGTTCGAGTCCCGGGCAACCCATTATTATTACCATATCGAAATCGAAATCATACTCCTAATATAATATAAAAATCCTATTTATATATATCATATGTATATCAATCCATATTTTCTTTTTGTAACTCATATGATTAGAAAAAATATATGATAAATCTAGATACGATACAAGATGTATATTTTATATTTGATATTGGTTGACACAGATATATAAGTCATGTTATATTGGAGAAGAATATGGTCTGTGGGTTCCCTTTATTGGAACTATGTTTCTATTTATTTTTGTTTCTAACTGGTCAGGCGCTCTTTTACCTTGGAAAATCATACAATTACCTCATGGAGAGTTAGTCGCACCCACGAATAAAATAAATACTACTGTTGCTTTAGCTTTACTCACATCAGTAGCATATTTCTATTTGGGTCTTTCCAAAAAAGGATTAGGGTATTTTAGTAAATACATAGGATATGGCGCCACTACTTATACAGTGAGAAATTTCATGTATTCACTAATCATAAACGCCCTAAGTATTTGTTTGCACAGAAAGAGTTGAATATGAGATAACAAAGAGGGTTAGAGCTTCTAAATGACTATGATTGTGAGATATTGTACCACCCGGGTAAGGCTAATGTAGTGACTGATGCCTTGAGCAGTAAAAAGCCTCGGGATGGTATCACATATGATGGTCAGGGAGCGTGAGCTGTTAGAGCAGTTGTGAGCCTCAGTAGTGATGTAATCCTTTCTGATACTGAGAGTGATTATATGACAGCTAGCCTGAGATTAGAGCCAGATTTGGTTGACTGGATTCGACAAGCTTAACGTGATGATCGGCAGGATGTCGATAGTGTGAGTTAGATTTAGATGGGTACAGTGACAGAGTTCACTGTGAGCGCTGATGGCTTATTGAGGTTCAGAGGCAAAATAAATGCTCCCAATGACCCACAATTGATGATATTTTTATTGTCAGAAGCTCATCCTACAAGATACACAGTGCATTAGGTGAGTAATAAAAATATATCAGAATTTCAAAAGGGTATTAGTGGTCAGGCATGAAAAGAGACATCGCAGAGTTGTAACAAAGAATCTCGTATGTCAGCAGAGTAAGGTAGAGCACCAGAAGTCTGCAGGGTTATTATAGCCTCTACCTATATCGACACAGAAATGGGATCATGTTATCATGAATTTCGTGATGGGTTATAGAGGACCCGTAAGAATCACAAGGCTATTTGGTTGATGGTCAATAGATTGACTAAGTCTGTCACTTCCTAACTATGAAAGCTACTGATACTCTGAGTATGTGGGTAGATTTATGTGTAAGCGAGATTGTGGAACACCATGTAATTTCCAGTGAGCATTATATCAGATAGAGATTCCTGCTTCATTTCCCACTTCTGGGAACATTTTTTCAGGAAGTTATGGGAACCCAGTTGAGTGTTAGCACAGCTTTCCGTCCTCAAACAGATGGTCAGTCAGAGAGGACTGTACAAGTTCTAGAGGATATGAGGAGAGCGTGCACAATTGATGTTAAAAGCTCCTGGAATGATCACTTGTCAATTGCTAAATTGCCTACAACAATAGTTATCACTCGAGTATCGAGATGACATTATATGAGGCATTGTATGGCCGTAGGGGTTATTCCCCGATTGGATGGGAAGAAGTGGGTTACTGTCAGATATTTGCTCCTAATTTAGTAAGACAATCCTCTGAGGATGTTCAGTTGATGTGTAAGAGATTAAGAACACCTCATAGCAGACAGAAAAGTTATACTGACAAGAGACGGAGACTGTTGAAGCTCAATGAGAGTAGGTCGTATGTAGACAAGTCGATTTGGGTATTAGACAGAAGGAGAAAGTGTTGAGGTCCAAGATGATCTCCTTAGTTAAAGTCCTTTGGTAGTAATACACTTTGGAAAAAGGCACATGAGAATTAAAGAGTATGATGCGATAAACGTAATCGGAGTTGTTTATGGACCCATTTGACTTGGTTCTAATTTGGAGAACCAAATTTCTTAAGTGGGGGAGATTATGTAAGACCCGAATTTTTATCATATTTCCTTATGATTCACGTGATGTAAACATGGTTATACGTAAATTGAATCATAAGAAGAGTTTTATGTGAATGAAAAATGTAAATGGAATGAATAAAAATTCCCGAAGGCATTTAAGGATCAAATGGAGATTGAAATGACCACATATTAAACGAATTGGATTCGGACCATTCGGATTGGAGATAAGAATTTAAAACACGAAATGAGAAAGGGTTCGTGAAGGGAAGTTGTGTTGATTTGGTCCCGAACACGTTAAAGGGTAAAACGGTCAAAAGACCCAAAATTCGTTGTCAATTCGATAAGAAATTTACACTGTAAACATGGATTCAAGAAATCTTGATCAATAAAGGAGAAATAATAAAATTTCAGGTTAAATTGATCAATATATGAATTTATTGGAATAAATCGAAACTTTCACCTCGAAAAAATTATCCCGAAAATATTGGAAAAATACACCGAAAAAGATAAAATCAGACAAATAAATATATTAATTGATTAAATGAATAAAATATAATATTTTTTGGATATTTTGGCAAAAATATTATATTTTATTCAATTAAAACAATAATAAAATAATAAAAAAAAGTCAAAAAAAATAGAATCGTGATTTGCGATTCTGAAATACAGAAAAATGAAGCAAAAAACAAATGAGGGAGATCGAGCCTCCCCCATCTGCCTCACCGAACGGACCCAGATGAGAGGGGTAGCCGAGCCTCGCTAGCGCTGGTAGACGGAGGAGGAGCACGGTTGGCGAGAGAAAGGGGGAAAAAAGAGAGAAAATGAGAGAAACAGAGGAAAAAAAAAGGAATTTGGTGAGCTCGATGTCGATTAGCGGCAACCACCACCAGCCGAAGAATCCTCGAGCAAAGACTGACCGATCGGTGGCTGAATCGGCCAGTGGAATGGTTGACAGCGTCATCAACGATGACAGAAAGGAAACGGCATCGACGCCGAAGGGAGAAGAGGCCGAACCAGCCACTTTTTGGCCAGACCTGGCAAAATCGACACCAGATCCAGGCACCAGACGCGGATCTGCTGAAGACAGAAGCAGACGAACAACTGGTCGGAGATGCTCTGAATGGCAAAGGAGAAAATTGAACCAGACTGAACTGACTGAACCGAACCGATCTAAACTGGGTTGAACTGGACCGAACCGGTTCAGCCAGAAAAGAAGAAAAAGAAAGACAAAAAGAAAAAAAAAGGAAAAAATTCGATGATGCAATCAAGTTACGGGTAAGCCGGTAAGTGGTCAAATGGACCAATTTAATTTTCAGAATAATTATTTAAATACATATTTGATTGAATTTAACCCGAAAATATATAAATGTGTAGCTCGATAATTGGCGACAAACGAGAGCTTGAGTCAGTCTCGATTTGTGTATTATCATGGAATCTCGAGTAATTAACCCTTATTTATGATAATTTACATTGTTATGTGTGTTAGAAATTTACCGCATAAATTACGGATTTAATTTCGCATAAAATGAATTATATTATGGAATTGGAGATAAATTGTCGTAAATAATTATTTGAGTTATCCAAGAGTTTAGAACAAGGCTCAATAAATTGTTGGTGGACCCAATGAGCCCAATAGGCCTCGATGATGTGAATAGTAAGTGAAAAATGAGATTAAGGCCCATTAAGGTGCAATCGGGCCCAATAAGGGTGAACGGGCCCAATGCTGTAAATTAAGCCCAGTAAAAGTGAAATACAAGTAAAATGTACTGTGTTTAACCCGATAAATTATTTTCTGCAGCTCCAGAGAACATACTGGGAACTAAATGGATCAAGTGATCGGTAATGATGGAAAAGGTAGAGTGATCAGAGAAATTGAGGTAAGGGAATTTTGTGAGTAGCTAGAGGTAGCTACATGTATTTTTAAGTAGATTTTTGAATAATTAAATTCAATATAAATTCCGAATATGGAAAATATCGGTAGAGACCTGACCTAGAAAAAAATTATCGTTCTGCCCCTACTAAGGGAGATTTTGGAAAAGTTAGGATTGGATTGGAATATGCATAAATAGCATGTTTTGAGTGTTTTCACTATGAAATACTACTTTTTTAGCAAATTAAATAATATTTATTTCAACTCAAGAGGGTAAATGATGATTTTGCCCTGTGAATGGTAAATATTTTCACTTTTAGAAAAAGTCATGAAAAGCAAGAACTGAGTGTTCTTGATGAATTTTAATTGCTTTTCAACAAGGATATGGGTAGGCTGGCTGAAGTTCTATCAATTTACATAAAATAGCACGTGGCAGGTGCTGATTTTGGTTTTGAAAACCATTCTTTGAAAATAAGCCACCTATATGATATATGTGGAAACAAAACGTGCTGAGAACATTACTCACATGAGATTTGACATGATTTGTGCATGTGACAGAGTGCTGGAAGCTTGGCTTGCACTCAATTTTTTACATGATTTTATACATGACATTGTGCTGGAGCCTAGCTCGCACTAGTTTTCATATGAGATTTAACATGGTACTGGAGCATAGCTCGCACTAGATGTCCACTATACTTGTTGTAATGCTTGAGACTACTCGCACGTGGTTTTATGACATGTTGAGTGTCGTGTTGGGAACTTCGAGTAGGCTGTGTGCCACACCAATTAAATAGGCTCACACGTGCTTATTGAGACGTGGCGTGATATGATATGTTGATATGGGTCTACTGAGTACATTATACCGTGTTGAGATTATGATATACCGTCTTCGGACGATGTTCAGATCTACTATGGACCGACGGGTTGGACTTGACCCACCTCCCATGTGGAAGCAGATGAGGTGATACCCCACACACCTGATCAGTGTAGCCTGGGATCACAGGATATGGCCATAGTTCTAGAGTTATTACCCTTATTCTTGCCTAGTCTCACATGTCACTTACTTTGTGAAATTGCATATTATTTGCTTTGCGAAATCACATATTACTTATTACTTGATTTTGTGATTTCCTGATTTTTATGGTTTCGGGATTTAGTCCTGAAGATTTTGGGGTGGATGTGGATTTTGAAATAAATGGCATGTTTTGATATAATGTGCATTATTTAAATAACATGAAGTATAATTCCATGCTTTATCTGTCATTTCACTAAATGAATTTCGATTTAAAATAAATGGCATGTTTTAACATATGTGCATTATTTAAATAGCATGAAGTGTAATTACATGCTTTATCTGCCATTTCATGAAATGAATTGTTTTATATGAATTATTTTATCTGGCATAAAAGTTTGCATGAAATTCGTATTTAAGAATGATCTCGAAAGAGAATGATTTAATGCATGGCATCGTGATCATGCAGATAGTGTGGTTATCTACTTGCTTGCATGATTGCCTTACTGGGCGTGTGGTTTGCTCACCCCTATTATTTTCCCCTCTTTTTAGAGCACTCACAGTAGTTAGTGAGTGGCTGAGGACTTGCATTCTTGGTATCCGCTGCTTCCCATCATCAAAAGGTAAACACCCTGGTATCATTTTATATCTAAACATGTAATAACACAGTAATCTTTTTAGAATGTAATATGGGGGATGTAAATATTAGTAAACATGTACAAGCATAGAACCTCAATTATAAACTATACGTGTTGCTTTTGAATAAATTAAAAGATAAATAACATGGTAGATAGTAAAGGGTGATTAATACTGACTCATAGCCCAACTGTTTAGTGGTGAAAATGTTCACGACTAGGAAAGGAAAGGAAAAAGCGAAAAATTTGTAGTGATTTTTGGTAAAAAGGGGTCGTGACACTCGAGTACCTCAGAGGGACCTGTAGTCTCATCTTTGGTCTCTGGCCTACCTCTACGGCCTCGAACCCTACCTTTATACCCTTGTCACGCCCTCCTCTCACACGTGACTTACCAAAAACCACAATAAATTTTTTGCTTTTTTCTTACCTTTCTCTCCTTAACAGTTGGGCTGTGATTAGGCATTAGTCTTCTCATCCACACATACCTTACTATTCTTTTTCGTATCACACATACATGTCATTATAAATATTTATTGACTGTACATACACTTTTCTTTTAAGTAAATTCATATACTTTAATATAATTACATCCTCAATATTAAAACGTGTACATCACTGTGTTTATACATTGTTCAGATACAAAATAGTACGCGTCGTGTATACCTTTCGCTAGATGGGGAATGGCAGTGGTCAAAAGGAATGTTATACCTCAGCCGACTCAATAACCGGTCTAGTGAGCTTTACTTACCCGAAATTATGCGATGGTGCGCAAATCGAAGTTGGATCGGGCTCACATTCAGAATTTATCATCGAACCAAAGTCCAGTGTATTCTCGAAAATCTTCCCATTTTTCCTTTTTCTCTTTTTCTTCCTTTTTCTCCCTTTTTCCTCTCTTTCTTGGCTGAACCGGTCTGGTTCGGTTCAGCATAGTACCTTTCTCACTGAACCGCCGACCCGTTCAGTCTCTTTTTGCCGTTTCGACGTCATCCGTCTGGTTCCCAGTGCATCGCTGCCGCTGTTTGGCTCGTCTCGGACAGGGGAACGTTCAGCTGGCCTCGATTGGGGCCAACTCACGCCAGTGGCCGCCGCTTCTCCCTCTCTTCTCTTCAACTTTAAGTTCGCCGATCTGTTGTTTCCGGGGCCATCACTGCGCGTCGTCGGTGTCGATGAGTTCGCGAGGTCGCTGGCTTCCTTCGTCGACCCTTGCCTGGTCGTCTGGTTGTCGATGCTCGCTGGTGATGAAGGTTGGTCCTCGAGTCGCGTCTTCGCTTCGTTTCTCTTTCAGTTTCTTTTTTAGATTTCTATTTTTTTATTTTTTATTTTTTATAATATATTTTATTATTATTTTAGTCATTAAAATATTATAAAATATCCCAAAATATCTCAAAAAAATCATAATTAATTCATTTAATCCATAAATAAATTTATCGGTCTTATTTTATCTTTCCAGTATATTTTTCCAATATTTTCAAAATAGTTTTTCAAGGTGAAAATTCTGATAATTTTCAATAAATTTATATCTTGATCAATTGGACTCGAAATTCAATATTTTCCTCGTTATTGATCAAGATTTCTCAAATCCATATTTTTAATGGAATTTTCTTATCGAATTTATACTGAATTTTAGTCTTTTAACCATTTTACCCCTGCACTTATTCAGAACCAATTTAACCCGACTTTCCTTCATAAACCCACTATCTTTTCTTATTTTAACTTCTTTTTCAGTCAACTTGATTTCGATCCTTTTTTAGCTTGGCCTATGGCCATCTCGGCCCTTATTTGGCTTTGATGTAGCTTACATGCATTTTTATTCTTTAATGGTCGATTTCATGATAGTAAATACTCTTCTTATGATTCAACTATGAAATAAAGTGCTCATACACATAGGAATCATAAGGAACAAGCTACATACATAAATCGAAAACATGGGTCTGACAATCCTCCCCAACTAAAAGAATTTGGTCCTCCAAATTAGAACCAAATCAATCATCAAACAACTGGGGGTGCTTTTCTCGCATCAAGCTCTCTAACTCCCAAGTAGCCTCCTTGGAAGTGTGATGCTACCATAGAACCTTCACTAACCCGATAGTCTTCGACCTCAAAACCTTCTCCTTCCTATCTAGTATCTGAATCAGCCTCTCAACATATGACATGTCCTCACTGAGCTCCAACAGCTCATAACTAATCACATGTGCCAGATCTGGGTGATACTTCCGAAGCATCGAAATGTTGAAGACGTTATGCACGCCTGACAAATATGATGGCAATGCCAACCTATAGGCCTTATCTCCCACTCGATCAAGTATCTCAAAGGGTCCAATGTAGTGAGGACTCAGCTTACCCCTCTTCCTAAACCTCACTATACCCTTGGAAGGAGAAACCTTCAGAAACATGGACTCACCGGCTGTGAACTCAAGTGGCATACGTCTCCTGTCAGCATAGCTCTTCTGTCGACTCTGACCTGTCTTCAATCTCTCAACTATCAACCGAACATCCTCATAGCCTATGTAACAAAATCAGGAGAAAAAATTTTCGGTCACCCACTTCTTCCCATCCAATAGTGGAACAACATCTACGGCCATATAAGGCCTCATATGGTGCCATCTCGATAATCGAATGATAATTGTTGTTGTAAGCGAACTCGGCTAGTGGCAAGTGATCATACCAAGAGCCTCGAAAGTCTAGCACACATGATCTCAACATATCCTCCAGAGTCTGTATAGTCCTCTCTGACTGACCATCTGTCTGAGGATGGAAAGTAGTGCTCAAACTCAATTGGGTTCCCATGGCTTCCTGAAAATGTTCTCAAAAGTGGGAAGTGAAGCGGGAATCCCTATCAGAGACTATGCTAACTGGTACACCGTGTAACCTCACTACCTCGCGTACATACAACCCTGCCAACGTACTCAAAGTATCGGTAGCTCTCATAGTAAGGAAGTGGACTGACTTCGTCAGTCTATCAACGATCACCCATATAGCATCGTAATTCCTCCGGGTCCTTGGTAAACCCATCACGAAATCTATGGTGATATGCTCCTATTTCCATGTCGGTATAGGTAGAGGCTGCAATAACCCTGCAGGTCTCTGATGCTCTACCTTCACCTGCTGATATACAAGATATCTCGCCACAAAATTCGCCACATCTTTCTTCATACCTGACCACCAGTACACCTTCCGAAGGTTCTGATACATCTTGCCACTCCCCTAATGCAAAGTGTACCTCGATGAATGAGCTTCCAATAATATCAATCTCCTGAGCTCTGGGTCCTCAGGAACACACAGCCTACCTCTGAACCTCAGTAGTCAACTAAAACTCAACTCAAAATCAGTCACTGTGCCCCTCTACATCTAACCCATCACATCGATGCAATATAGATCAGTCAGTTGAGCCTGTTTGATCCTGTCCAATAGATCTGGCTTTAAGTGTAGACTCGCAATCATACAATCTGCATCCATGTCTAAAGGTACAACTCCCAAGCTGAGGCTAGCAAACTGCTCTAGCAACTCGTGCTCCTTGACCATCATATACGATACCATCCCCAGGCTCTTCCTACTCAAAGCATCTGTTACAACATTAGCCTTACCAGGATGATAAAGTATCTCACAATTATAGTCCTTCAGAAGCTCTAGCCATCTTCTCTGTCTCATGTTCAGCTCCTTCTGTGAGAACAGGTACTTGAGGCTCTTGTGGTCGGTAAATATATGAAACTTCTCACCATACAATTAGTGGTGCCATACCTTCAACGTAAACACTACTGCTGCCAACTCCAAATTGTGGGTTGGATAGTTCTTCTCATGGTCCTTCAGCTGTCTTGATGCATAAATAACTACCTTCCCATCCTGGATCAACACACAGCCCAGTCCCTGATGCGAAGCATCGATATATACTGAAAATCCTCATGAGTTGGTAGGAATAGTGAGAATCGGAGCGGTAGTCAATCGACTCTTTAGCTCCTGAAAACTCCTCTCACAATCCTCGACCCATACGAATACAACACTCTTTCGAGTGAGACGCGTCAATGGAGCAACTAACTTCAAAAATCCCTCAACGAATCTCCAATAGTACCCTGCTAAACCCAAAAACCTCCTGATCTCGGTAACTATCCTCGACTATTCCCACTGAACTACGGCCTCGATCTTGGATGGATCTACTGATACATCATCCCTCGACACTACTTGCCCCAAAAATGAGATCTTTGTCAATCAAAAGTCACACTTACTGAGTTTAGCATACAATTGTTGCTCTCGTAGAGTCTGCAATACAATCGTGAGGTGCTGCTCATGCTCCTCCTCGGATCTAGAATACACCAATATGTCATCAATAAAGACGATAACAAACTGATCCAAATATGGCTTGAACACATCGTTCATCAGAGCAATGAAAGTTGCAGGAGCATTCATCAGTCCGAATGGCATAACTAAGAACTCATAGTGGCCATATCGGGTCCTAAATGCCATCTTGGGTACATCTCCACTACGAACTCTTAACTGATGATACCTAGACCTCAGATAAATCTTAGAAAAGACCTGCGCTCCCCGAAGCTGATCCAGTAAGTCGTCAATGCGTGGAAAGGGATACATATTCTTGATGGTAGCTTTATTCAACAATCTGTAGTCTATACACAATCGGAGGCTTCCATCCTTCTTCCTCACAAACAAAATCGGTACTCCCCACGACGAAACACTCAGTCTGATGAAACTCCTATCCAACAACTCCTGTAACTGTCTCTTGAGCTCCTCCAGCTCAACTAAGGCCATGCGATACGGTGGTCTCGAAATAGGCTTAGTACCATGCACCAAATCTATACAAAACTCCATCTCTCTGTATGGTGGTAACCCTGGCAACTCATCTAGGAAAACATCTGGGTACTTACTGACTACAGGAATATCTACCAACTCCGAATGTACCTTATCCGTATCCACCACGTACGCAATGAAACCTTCAAGATATTGATTTCTTAGTCAGCATAATATTTTATTTATTAACAAAATATCTATTTCTTTTATTTCTTCCCATCAAACTTTATAACATAGTTCGTAGGGTTAGGAAACATAACTGTCTTAGCGTAACAATCTAAAACAGCATGGTTTGCAGATAACCAATCCATACCTAATATTACATCAAAGTCACTCATACTTAATAATATTAGATTGGCTGTCATATCCTTTTCCCCTACTCTTAACTTGCAATCATTATATACATATTCAACTAGCTGACTGTTATCTATAGGCGTACTAATCAACATCATCATCCTTAAAGGAGTACACTCTACATGCTTTTCTAACTTACATGCAAATGAAGGCGATACAAATGAATGTGTGGCATCAGGATCAATTGAAACATATGCTTCTAAATCATAAATTAGGATGTTACCTCGAATCACATCCATAGAAGCATCAGCTGTGTCCTGGTCCAAGGCATGTACTCGCCCTCGACCCATCACCTGCTTCCCCTTCTCCTCTGTCGTCGCTCTCCCTCTCTGATCAGACATACCAGCTGGAGCTCTATTAGGCTCCTTGCCCTTCTGTGGGGCAGTATCAAATGTCTCTGGGCAAGCTCCAGCAATGTGCCCCTGTTTCCCACATCGAAAACACACAATAGGGCTCAACGGATAAGGTCTACTGCCATGATGTCTACCACATCTACTACAGTGATCTGTAGTAGGCCTCTGTCCTCCAATCACAATGCCCTTCGTCGGAGCTATGGCCGGGTATGTAGGAGGTCTAACTGGTCGCTCTCGTACCTCCTCTATCCATGGTCCCTTACCGAAGAGTCTCCTCCTTCCTCGATAACTGAAACCTCTATCTCTAGCTGGCCTATTCCTCTCTCTATCTCGACTCCGACTAAACTTCCCAAATTCATAGGCATTCCTCTCGTAGTCCTGCTGGCAAAGTTGCACCATGCGTACTGCCTCATTAAACGTACCAATATCCAGTGGTACCAATCTAGACCGCAACACCGGTCTTAATCCATTGACAAATCTGCGGACCTTCCTGGTCTCGCTATACATGGTATTGGGATCATACCTCTCCAGGGCCAAAAATCTAGTCTCGTACTCATCCACTGAGAGACTCCCCTGGCTCAATCCCAAAAACTCGGTCTGCAGTCTTCGTTGCACTGTATTTGGAACAAACTACCTCCTGAAGGCATCCAGAAATATCTCCTAACTAATCTTTGTGTGTCGGACTCTCAATATCGGTCTGGTGGACTTCCACAAATGCTCTGTCGTTCCCTTTAGTAGGAACGCAGCAAATGTGACTCTCTCTGAAGTCGTACAATCAAGAAGTCGTTCAACTTCTCCATCTCTCTAATCCACTCCTCAGCACTAGCTGGGTCTTTGACCCCTCGAAAAGATGGAGGTCCAAGCTTTTGGAACTGTCGCAGCCTATCAAGATCACACCCATATCAAAATCCACTACTACCCTGAACTGGTGAAGGTGTAGGAGTATCAGTAGTCTGTGGCATCTGTACAGGCTGTGTAGGTGTATCAGGTACATTGCCTCCTCAGTCGTAGTCTCTGCATCCTGTCTCTGTCTACCTAGCAGAGTCTGTACTAACAACTCTACTATCGCCTCTAGGCTAGGCTCTATCCTTGTGAAGCGTGCCTCAATAGTCTCTAGTACCTCAATAGTACCTCTACGTCACCACGTCAAATGTGGACTCATCTCGCTCTTAGGCCTACCTCTAAGGCCACTAGCCTCTCTACCACAGCTGGGATTAGCCATAATGGCTCAATTCCTACATTCACAAATATTAATTTGCCCAATTCCCATCTTGTATACAGAATTGTAACTGAACAAAATATAGGGATATGAGGATGTACATTTTCCTAATTACTAACACCTACTCACACCAGACTAACTTACGCTCTGATACCATTCTGTCACGCCCTCCTCTCACACGTGACTTACCAAAAACCATAATAAATTTTTCTTTTTTTCTTACCTTTCTCTCCTCAACAGTTGGGCTGTGATTAGGCATTAGTCTTCTCATCCACACATACCTTACCTTTTTTTTCGTATCACACATACATGTCATTATAAATATTTACTGACTGTACGTACACTTTTCTTATAAGTAAATTCATATACTTTAATATAATTACATCCCTAATATTAAAACGTGTACATCATTGTGTTTATACATTGTTCAGATACAAAATAGTACGCGTCATGTATACCTTTCGCTAGATGGGGAATGGCATGGGTCAAAAGGAATGTTATACCTCAGCCGACTCAATCTACTGACGATAATCAGTAGAGAGGGGGGAAATGAACGGGGTGAGCTATCTGGCTCAATAAGGAAATCAGGCAAGCAAGTAGACATCCATACTATCTATTGAAAATATTGCTTTTCCTTTCCTTCTCTCAATTCAAAAGCATGTTTCAAAATATATATAATAATAGTACAGATATAAAATCCCATGTACTAAACACATGCTGGGTTATCAATCAGAGGCATTCATGCAAAACAGTGCATATTTATCATTTTGGAATGCCTTTGTATAAAATATGCCATTTACATTCAAAACACAGTAAGTATGGCATTTCTCAACACAACACAACAATCGGGTTCCGACCCATCCTTCAGGTTTACCCGTATCATAAAAACATGTGATATATCATGCGAGACTCAGTGGCTAAATGCAATATCTCCAGACTATGGCCATATCCTAACATGGTGAAATCCCAGGCAACACAATACTCGGTGTGTGGGTTATCACTGCTGTAATGGGAGGGGGGTCAGTCCATCACAACCGCCAACTATCAATAACTCTCCTCCATAACTCCACAACAACACATGGTACAATGTACTCCATGCCACATGCACGGTACAACGGACACCCGTGGACCCTACCTCATGGTCAGGGTGTCTGGCATAAGTCTTAGCCTCTCATACCATGGAATAATCAGTACCACGTCTCTAAATCCACGTGCAAACATCTCCAGTGTGATAGTTTACACGAGGAAATCATCATGGTTTTTCTAACATGTCTATATATCACGTAAAAGCTACAGTGCGCGTATTGAGTGTGACTCATAGTCAACGTTCTGCCTCTAAACATTGTATACGCATGTCAAAATATCAAACACTAGTGCGAGTAAACCTCCAGCACTAGGTCATGCATAGTTCTCATTACAAATCAAGTACGAGCAAATCGCTCAAGTACTATGTCATGTACAAATCATGAAGAATTGAGTACGAGCAACGCTCCAGCACTCTATCATGCATCTCATGTAAAACTCGAGTACGAGCTATAGCTCCAGCACTCTACCATGCACAAATCACATAAAATTGAGTACGAGCAATGCTCAAGTACTCTATCATGCATGTCAAATAAATGTAGTGCAAGTCTCACTCTAGCACTAATGGATGTGAAAAACATCTGAAATCAAGTGCGAGCTATGCTCCAGCATGATTATTTCCACATAATTCAGTAGATGGCTCTTTAAAAATAGGGATGTTTCAAATCATTAAAATCAGCACTATAAAGTGTGCTTAGTCTACATCAACCTTAAAACATTAGCCCATCTACGTACTCATCTGCTACACAGCAGTAAAAACACTCAAAAACATCATTTCCATGCTTCTTACAACTTTTCCCAAAATTTATCTTTTTGCCTAACTAGGGCAAAATCATAATTTACCCATATCGAGTCCCTATAACATTATTGATTTTCTCTGACCCTCAGACAATTTCAATGAATGTAAAAGCAGATGAAAATATGCACAAATATCTCTAACTACTTGCAAAAGTCCCTTACCTCGGATCACGTCAAGTGACCTCACTTCCTCTGTGCTGCTAAAATCTCGCAGTCCGATCAACTTTCAATATGACTCCGGAGCTGCATTTAACCATTCACTGGGTTAATTATACTTTTCCTACTATATTACACATTTAATGCAATATATTTCACTTAAATGGGCCCGTTTACTCTTATTGGGCCTGAAACACTTTAATTAGGCCTAACTCTGTCTTAAGCTCGGTTTCCACTTATTAATTCCCTTCATCAGGGTCTACAGGCTCATTGGGCCTATCAATACCCATTGGACTTTGTTTCAAACTCTTTGGATAGCCCGTCTATCATTTACGACAATTAATCCAAAAATCCGGATATAATTTATTTTATGCAGAATTTAATCCGAAATCCGCAAACTAAATTCAAATTGCACAATAATCATACTATTGTCGTAAATGAGCTTTACTTACCCGAAATTATGCGATGATGCGCAAATCAAAGTTCGATCAGGCTAATGTTCGAAATTTATCGTCGAACCGAAGTCCGGTGTGTCCCCAAAAATCTTTCCATTTTTCCTTTTTCTCTTTTTCTTCCTTTTTCTCCCTTTTTCCTTTTTTTCTTGGCTGAACCGATCTGGTTCGGTTCAGTACAGTACCTTTCTCACTGAACCCCTGACCGGTTCAGTCCCTTTTTGCCGTTTCGGGGTCGTCCAGCCGGTTCCCTGTGCGCCGCTGTAGCTGTAACGACCGTGTGGCACTTTGTTCCCGCAGGATTCAAGAGGTGGCCCCCACAGTCTCACTCATACGTATTGTCCGCTTTGGCAGCCCCACAGGCCCCTCACGGTTTTATCGAGGTAAATACCTCAATTCGCGTCCTCAGAGGTTCGAACCCAAGACCTTAAAGTCTTTGTTCTGACACACATGATACCAATTGTTCTAGTAGATCAATTGGTATCATGTGTGTCAGAACAACGACTTTAAGGTCTTGGGTTCGAACCTCTAAGGACGCGAATTGAAACAATTGGTATCATGTGTGTCAGAACAAAGACTTTAAGGTCTTGGGTTCGAACCTCTGAGGACGCGAATTGAGGTATTTACATCGATAAAGCCGTGAGGGGCCTGTGGGGCTGCCAAAGCGGACAATACGTATGAGTGAGACTGTGGGGGCCACCTCTTGAATCCTGCGGGAACAAAGTGCCACACGGTCGTTACAAAAAAAACCCTTAAAAATCAGAATTTTTTTTTTTTAAATTTAATTTACCCACTTATTCCCTTATTCACTTAGGTTGTATTCCTGTGCAGTGTCAAAACATTTTCCTAATTCTTTTCTCGTAATTTATAATTGATTTTCATATTTTAACTTATATGACCGATAGAAATTTCGGCAGCACAATGACTTATATATAAGACTACCCACCTGCAATTAAGTTGTATTCAACAATCCTAGATATCCACAACTACCAAGCATACTTTCCAAATCCATCTTTACCACACAATGCATCTATTTCGATTTAATACTAGTCATCTCAAAATATAATCCTAAAGTAGTAATGTCTACATCGTTCCTTACAAAATTACATCCCAACTGATAATTCCAATATATGTCTGTGCGTACAATTATGTCTGGTATAGGAATGTAAATGTATACCTTTCGCGTGTACAAAGTAGCTTAGGGTAGCTCTTCCCACCAGCTTACGTCATGTACGCGGCAGATAGCGTCTATAGATTCACTGCAAATGATCTGAAGGTAGAGAGGTGAGCTTTTGGGGAAAAGCCCAGTAAGATAGTACTATTAAAACAGTTCTGACATATAAAAGTATTTGAAATAGTTCATGGAACGAAACTAAATAAAATATAGGAATTTTTATTTCATGCATAAACGTCATAAAACATGCGTGTCAATAAAACCATTAACATGCTTAATCATTTTCATGAACATTTCATAAATCATTTCATAAACATCTCATGTACATTTCGTAATCATTTCATAAACAATTCATGCATATTTCGTAATCATTTCATAAACAACTCATGCATATTTCGTAATCATTTCATAAACATCTCATCATAGTTGATTTTATAAATAAAAATCGAGGAGACTAGGCTATAACTAAGTCATGCGATACGTGTCATTCTCCATTGGAGAGTCGTCATACCTATGGCCATGGTAAGTGGGCTGTAGACTGGATCAGGGTCGTACAACCATTTCGTAAAATATGGGTAGTATCCATCTTACTTACTTTCACTAGCACTTAGCTAGGACACGGGCACCAAAGGCACTCTCCGTGTGGGCAACATAATTGCGTGCTGCGCGGGCACGAGATACTACCGAAACATCATCATAAACCACCAGTAGCACGACATCTTCCACACAGGTCGAGTCAAGTGCTAAAGGGGCCTACGTACCGGCACCTCAAGTGGTGGAGCCGAAACACCACGAGAAGTAGCCAAGCATGAAGCCTAAGTCTCAAAACATATTTTTCTTTTTTTTTCATAAATACTTTTGAAAACGTCAAAAGTTCCATTTCAAAGCGTAAATATGGGTTTTCAAGCCATCATAAAACTTTCATGCATTTTCGTAATTCGAAAGTTTATTTCATAAACATAGATGTTCTAGCGAACATTTTGTAAAATGAAATCATGTTTTGTAAGCAGTTTCGCAAGTGGGGAAGCATTGATAATTCATTTCAAATCATATGCTCTTTCATAAAATCATTTATCAGAGAAACATGAATGCAATATCAGAACTAAGTTAAGTAATACCCCTTACCTCGATTTATCGGTATCTCGAATTCGAACGGTGACGTCTCCTAGTACCTCCTTTAATCCTTTCTACAATCACCTACACCGAAATTGTAGACTTAGCACTCTATTCATGCGAATTGCGTTAAAAGCGTAATTTATCGTTGCTACTACGTGTCTACGTATTATTGTATATCCTTAGGCCGACACGCACGTTTATATATTTCTTCACTATTTATATATTTGCTCCTACAAATATTAACATATACCTTTATTACATACATCCACATGTATACACGCATAAATATATATATATATATATATATATATATATACACACTCTTATATGTATATATATATATATATATACTTTTATTGTTTTCATGTTTTCCTATCTCATATATATACATTCTTTGTATATACATATACTTACACACATTCATCTTTCATATCCCTCACATGTATATGCACCTAAATAAATAAATAAATATATATATTACCATCGTTTCCCATTTTTCCTTATCAACTATGCGTACATATTTTTTTTTGTACAAATACTAGCATACCCAATTTATTATAGACTTATTTGTACATGTACCTAAATAAATAAATATTCCTTATATATATATATATATATTTCTACTTCTCATCTTTCCAATTTTTTTGTCAAATTACTCTACACTAAACATGCTTGTATTTCAATTAATTCCTACAACATCATGTTTCCATAATACAATTATACATACATTAAACTAAATAAAATTCGGATTTTACCTAGGAATTAATTGGTACAAGGATGAGGAATATCAACTGAATATATATATATATTTTTTTGGTATACTGCCACTGTAGATGTACTGTGGCGTCGGAACAGGGTGGCCGGACGGGGTAGGACAGGTGATGGGAGGTTGCCGGGCTCGGGTTCAGTGGAAGGCCGGCGTCGGTCTTCTCCGTTTGTCACAGAACACGAAACAGAGGAAAAACCTCTCTGTTTCCATTTTGTTTCCAGGCGAGGAAGAGGGAAAATAGGAGGGGATGGTCGATCCACGTCCAGGTGAGGGAAGCCGTCGGTCCAGGGAAGCTCCCAGCGCTGGGGTGGCCGTCGGTGATGAAACGAAAAACAACAGGCAACACAGCAAGAGGTTTTCGGGTTTCTCGGGTTTCTCGGTGAGGAAGGAGGGTGGATGCGGTTTTGGGTCGGGATGGGGTTGTCGGTCGGGTCGCCGGTGAGGAAAAAAGGGGAATCGGCAGGTGATCGGTCGGGGAGAGCTTGCCGACGGTAGGGATTTCAGAAGAGGAAACCAGTGGGGGGGGTCTTCTATTTGGGATCGCGCGACAATCGCGCGACAATCGCGTGATCCCTATTTTTTTTTCTTTTTTTTAATTAATTTTTTTATTTTTATTTTTATTATATATATTATTTATATTTATATATATATTTTATATTTATATTTATATTTATATATATATATTTTATATTTTTATTATATAGGTTATATTTGTATTTATATATATATATATGTATATTTTTAATTATATTTTCATTCTTGGAAAATTACATGTATATATATTTTTTTATTTGTAATTATTTTTATCCTTCATTTTTTTTTCCAACTTAACAAATATACATATATATATATATTCACATATTTCCCTATAACATATTTCTATTTATTATATATATATATATTTTTTTCGTTTAATCTAAATACAGAAAATTTCCGGTGTTTACATTCTCCCCACCTTTAAAGAATTTGGTCCTCCAAATTCCTCTGAGTCCATCAGAATAGGTGTGGGTACTTTTCCTTCATAAGACTCTCTAGCTCCCATGTAGCTTCCTCTATCGAATGGTGTTGCCAGAGAACCTTTACTAGAGGTATCGTCTTCGATCGAAGTACCTTTTCCTTTCTGTCCAAAATCCGGATAGGTCGCTCAATGTAGCTCATGTCCTCTTGAATACTCAAAGGCTTATACTCAATGATATGTGAGGGATCTGGATTATACTTCCTTAACATCGAGACGTGGAAGACATTATGTAACCCGGAGAGTTGCGGGGGTAGGGCAAGTCTGTAGGCCACGTCTCCCACCCTCTCTAGAATCTCAAAAGGACCAATGAAGCGAGGACTCAGTTTCCCCTTCTTTCCAAAGCGCATTATACCCTTGCTCGGGGATACCTTAAGAAACACGGAGTCCCCAATCCGAAACTCAAGTGCCCGTCTATGCTTATCCGCATAACTCTTCTGCCTACTCTGTGCGGTCTTAAGTCTATCACAGATTATCCGAACACCTTCTGCTGCCTGTTCTACTAACTCAGGAGCCAAGATCTTTCTGTCACCCACTTCTTCCCAAGCCACTGGAGACCTACATCTCCTACCATACAAAGCCTCATAAGGTGCCATCCCGATGCTAGCATGATAGCTGTTGTTATAAGCAAACTCTGCAAGAGGCAAGTGATCATCCTATGAGCCCTTAAACTCCAAAACACACGCCCTCAGCATATCCTCTAAGGTCTGAATGGACCTCTCGGACTAACCATCGGTCTGAGGATGATAGGTTGTGCTCAAGTTAAGCTGAGATCCCATGGCTTCTTGAAAATGAGCCCAAAATCTAAAAGTGAATCGGGAATCTCTATCTGACGTAATGCTCACAGGTGTCCCATGCAGTCGAGCTATTTCTCTCACATACAACTCTGCTAAAGCACTCAAGGAGTCTGTATTTTTGATGGCTAGAAAGTGGGCACTCTTTGTCAACCTATCTACAATTACCCAGATTGCATCATGCCCCTTTCGGGTTCTTGGTAATCCCATAATAAAATCTATAGTAATGTGCTCCCATTTCCAAGTAGGCACTGGAAGAGACTTAAGTAGTCCTGCTGGTCTTTGGTGTTCGATCTTAATCTGTTGACAAATCAAACACTTGGCCACAAACTCAGCTACATCTCTTTTCATACCAATCCACTAATACACCCTCCGTAAATCTTGGTACATCTTAGTGCTTCCCGGGTGCATAGTGTATCGAGAACAATGGGACTCCTTTAGGATCCTTTGCCGTAGGGCATCATCATTAGGGACACATATACGGCCCCTAAATCTCATCAATCCATCCTCACCGACCACAAAGTCTGACTGTATGTCCTGTCTTGCCTGACTGACCATATCCAATAACTTCTGATCACCCCTCTGTCCAGTTCTGATCTGATCAAGTATACTAGGTTCAATCTGCAAACTAGCTATGAACCCAACATCTGTTGTTTCCACACTAACACTGAGCTCGGCAAACTGTTCTAGTAACTCCCATTCTCTAACCATCATAAAAGAAATCATTCTCTTCCTGCTTAAAGCATCTGCCACTACGTTTGCCTTGCCAGGGTGATACAGGATCTCGCAATCATAGTCCTTGAGGAGCTCTATCCACTGTCTCTGTCTCATATTCAGCTCCTTCTGATCAAATATATACTTCAAGCTCTTATGGTCAGTAAAAATCTGAAATCTCTCTCCATACAAATAATGCCGCCATATCTTCAAAGCAAAAACAACCGCGGCTAACTCCAAGTCATGGGTGGGGTAATTCCTTTCATGGTTCTTAAGTTGTCGAGAACCATATGCAACCACTCTTCCATGCTGCATAAGTACACACCCCAAGCCCTGATATGACGCATCACTGTATACTGCATAGCCTCCAGACCAACTAGGAATGGTTAAGACTGGGGCGGTAGTCAACCTCTTCTTGAGTTCTTCAAAACTCTGCTCACACTGATCAGTCCACTCGAATGGAACATCCTTGCGTATCAGCTTAGTCAGTGGAGCAGCAATCTTAGAAAAACCTTCTACGAACCTCCTGTAATATCCAGCTAATCCAAAAAAACTCTGGATCTCTATAACAGTTTTCGGTCTCTCCCAATTAAGTACTGCCTCAACCTTAGACGAATCCGTCGACACCCCGTCTTTAGAAATAACATGGCCCAGAAATGCTATTTGCTCCAACCAGAACTCACACTTATCCAACTTTCCATACAACTGCTTCTCTCTGAGAGTTCAGAGCACTACTCTCAAATGCTGCTCATGCTCCTCTCGAGATTTTGAGTAGATCAGAATATCGTCGATGAAAACAATGACGAACCGATCTAGATACTCCCGGAACACCTCATTCATCAAGCTCATGAATGCAGCTGGGGCATTAGTTAGACCAAAGGGCATCACATGGAACTCATAATGGCCATATCTCGTTCTGAAGGCCGTCTTCGGAACATCCTCATTCCTAATTCTCAATTGGTGATAGCCCGATCTCAGGTCAATCTTCGAGAACACCGTAGCCCCTCTTAGCTGGTCAAATAGATCATCTATTCTGGGCAAAGGATACTTGTTCTTAATTGTGGCTTTGTTCAGCAGCCTGTAGTCTATACATAACCTAAGACTACCATCCTTCTTCCGCACAAATAATACCGGAGCTCCCCACGGGGATACACTTGGCCTAATGAACCCTTTGTCTAGCAAGTCTTGCAACTGCTTCTTCAATTCCTCAAGTTCTACAATGGCCATCCGGTAAGGAGACTTTGAGATTGGTTGAGTCTCTGGTGCCAAATCTATCGTGAATTCTAACTCTCTCTCCGGTGGTAATCCCGATAGTTCATCAGGAAATACATCCGGGAACTCGCATACCACTGGTATGTCCTGAATACTTGGACATTCCCGACTAGTATCGAGGATGAATGCAACATAACCTTCACATTAACACATTTATTAAAATTTTTTTCATCAATTGTCAAAATCATAAAGTTTATTCCTTCATTGCAAAGCATACACTAAACTTACTAGGTAAGGAGAAGGTAACAGTCTTAGAGTAGCAGTCTAAACTTACACGGTTGGTGGCTAACCAATCCATACCCAAAATTACATCAAAGCCATACATGCTCAATAAGATTAGATCTGCTAATATGATCCTATCTAATACCTTGATTTCACAATTCTACACACCATATTAGTCTTTTGTGATTTATACATGGGTGTACTAACGTGTAACGTAAAGTCTAGAGATTCAGGCTTAACATGCAATTGACGTGCAAAATGTGGTGATATGAAAGAGTGTGTGGAACCTGAATCAAACAATACTTATGCCTTATGATTGCAAATTAAAAGCTTACCATGAATGGTCTCAGTGGAGGTATCAGCAGTCTCTTTATCCAAGGCAAAAACCCTTCCATGCGTGACAGGCTTCTTACCCTTCTCAGCTGCAGTAGCCCGTCTCTGTGGGTTCTGACTCTGGGGAGCTTGCCTCTCAAGTTGTTGTAGTGGCTTTGGGCATTGTGAAAACTAGTTCTGTGGGCAATCTCTCATTATATGTCCCTTTTGCCCACACACAAAGCAGCTCCCGGTGGTCAAAAGGCACACACCTCGATGAAGCTTCCCACACTGTTTGCACACTGGCCTATACTGTTGCGGACCTCTAGCAATCTGAGGAGCAGGTCCTGGAATGATGTGTCTATCAAGTTTAGGTCGAAACTCATCCGTCCTCTGCCTCTTGGGCTGACCCCTCCTGAAGTCCTGTCTCACTAACTCTGTCTGCTTACCCTTATCCCTGCTCTTTCCCTTAAGGCCATACTTCGCCTGTGTGACATTTAGGCCTCTCTCGACCATCTGTGCTCTACCCAAAGCATCCTGGAATTTCGTAATCCATAACCCCAGAAGACGGTCTCTGATAGCTGGCCTTAATCCTGCTAAGAACCTCTCAGTCCGATGTTCTTCATTCTGGAACGTCTCCGGATCATTCTTCATTCTGGAACGTCTCCGGATCATACCTCATCAGCATGGTGAACTTACTCTCGTACTCATCCACAGTCATACTGCCCTGTACCAAATTCAGAAAGTCCATCCTCAACTTCTGCTGGGCAGCTAGTGGAACATACTGCTTCCTAAAAGCTGTGGTGAATGCATCCCAACTAATCACGGGATGCTGAGCAGTCAAAAGGACCTTGGTGGATCCCCACTAATACTCTGCTTGGCCCTGTAGCATGTAGGTGGCCATGGAAACCTTCTCAATATCAGAACACCCTAGAAAATCGAAGATCTTCCCGAGGCTCACCAGCCACTCTTCAACCTCGACTGGGTTCTTAATTCCCCTAAATGCTTGAGGCTTCATCTTTAGAAAATCTCTCATCCTACCAAAATCTCTCTCCTCCCTCCGGGCCTGTACAGGAGGCTGAGGCACCATAGGTACTGGAGAAACTTGTGGAGGAGGAGGTGGTGGTGCTTGTGGAGGAGTTGGCACCGGATTAGGAGTTGGTGCCGTGCCAGCTGAATCAGAAACATTTGCCCCTAGGTGTTAGGCAACCATGGCAGCAATCGACTCCAATCCTCGCTCGAGGCGCTGCTCTAAACGCTGCTCGAGCTGAGCCATACGAGTATTAGGACTCTCTGGCTCCGGTGGAGGAGGTGGAGGAGGTTGAGCCTGTCTCCTAGGACGTCCGCGTCTTCCTCTCATCGTGTAGTGATCTACTACCTGCGCGTAATTCTAAAAATCAAACCTTAAAGTTATTAGGTATACATTACCTACAACCAGACAAGCACAGACATTGGGATGTAATTTAATCCTTATTTTCGACACTGACAGTACTAGACAACCTTCGCTCTGATACCACCTTAAACTGTAACGACCCTTGACCCTTAAAAATCAGAATTTTTTTTTAATTTAATTTACCCACTTATTCCCTTATTCACTTAGGTTGTATTCCTGTGCAGTGTCAAAACATTTTCCTAATTCTTTTCTCGTAATTTATAATTGATTTTCATATTTTAACTTATATGACCGATAGAAATTTCGGCAGCACAACGACTTATATATAAGACTACCCACCTGCAATTAAGTTGTATTCAACAATCCTAGATATCCACAACTACCAAGCATACTTTCCAAATCCATCTTTACCACACAATGCATCTATTTCGATTTAATACTAGTCATCTCAAAATATAATCCTAAAGTAGTAATGTCTACATCGTTCCTTACAAAATTACATCCCAACTGATAATTCCAATATATGTCTGTGCGTACAATTATGTCTGGTACAGGAATGTAAATGTATACCTTTCGCGTGTACAAAGTAGCTTAGGGTAGCTCTTCCCACCAGCTTACGTCGTGTACGCGGCAGATAGCGTCTATAGATTCACTGCAAATGATCTGAAGGTAGAGGGGTGAGCTTTTGGGGAAAAGCCCAGTAAGATAGTACTATTAAAACAGTTCTGACATATAAAAGTATTTGAAATAGTTCATGGAACGAAACTAAATAAAATATAGGAATTTTTATTTCATGCATAAACGTCATAAAACATGCGTGTCAATAAAACCATTAACATGCTTAATCATTTTCATGAACATTTCATAAATCATTTCATAAACATCTCATGTACATTTCGTAATCATTTCATAAACAATTCATGCATATTTCGTAATCATTTCATAAACAACTCATGCATATTTCGTAATCATTTCATAAACATCTCATCATAGTCGATTTTATAAATAAAAATCGAGGAGACTAGGCTATAACTAAGTCATGCGATACGTGTCATTCTCCATTGGAGAGTCGTCATACCTATGGCCATGGTAAGTGGGCTGTAGACTGGATCAGGGTCGTATAACCATTTCGTAAAATATGGGTAGTATCCATCTTACTTACTTTCACTAGCACTTAGCTAGGACACGGGCACCAAAGGCACTCTCCGTGTGGGCAACATAATTGCATGCTGCGCGGGCACGAGATACTACTGAAACATCATCATAAACCACCAGTAGCACGACATCTTCCACACAGGTTGAGTCAAGTGCTAAAGGGGCCTACGTACCGGCACCTCAAGTGGTGGAGCCGGAACACCACGAGAAGTAGCCAAGCATGAAGCCTAAGTCTCAAAACATATTTTTCTTTTTTTTCATAAATACTTTTGAAAAAGTCAAAAGTTCCATTTCAAAGCGTAAATATGGGTTTTCAAGCCATCATAAAACTTTCATGCATTTTCGTAATTCGAAAGTTTATTTCATAAACATAGATGTTCTAGCGAACATTTTGTAAAACGAAATCATGTTTTGTAAGCAGTTTCGCAAGTGTGGAAGCATTGATAATTCATTTCAAATCATATGCTCTTTCATAAAATCATTTATCAGAGAAATATGAATGCAATATCAGAACTAAGTTAAGTAATACCCCTTACCTCGATTTATCGGTATCTCGAATTCGAACGGTGACGTCTCCTAGTACCTTCTTTAATCCTTTCTACAATCACCTACACCGAAATTGTAGACTTAGCACTCTATTCATGCGAATTGCAGTAAAAGCGTAATTTATCGTTGCTACTACGTGTCTACGTATTATTGTATATCCTTAGGCCGACACGCACGTTTATATATTTCTTCACTATTTATATATTTGCTCCTACAAATATTAACATATACCTTTATTACATACATCCACATGTATACACGCATAAATATATATTTATATATATATATGCACTCCTATATGTATATATATATATATATATACTTTTATTGTTTTCATGTTTTCCTATCTCATATATATACATTCTTTGTATATACATATACTTACACACATTCATCTTTCATATCCCTCACATGTATATGCACCTAAATAAATAAATAAATATATATATATATATATATATTACCATCGTTTTCCATTTTTCCTTATCAACTATACGTACATATTTTTTTTGTGTACAAATACTAGCATACCCAATTTATTATAGACTTATTTGTACATGTACCTAAATAAATAAATATTCCTTATATATATATTTCTACTTCTCATCTTTCCAATTTTTTTGTCAAATTACTCTACACTAAACATGCTTGTATTTCAATTAATTCCTACAACATCATGCTTCCATAATACAATTATACATACATTAAACTAAATAAAATTCGGATTTTACCTAGGAATTAATTGGTACAAGGATGAGGAATATCAACTGAATATATATATATATATATATTTTTTTTGGTATACTGCCACTGTAGATGTACTGTGGCGTCGGAACAGGGTGGCCGGACGGGGTAGGACAGGTGATGGGAGGTTGCCGGGCTCGGGTTCAGTGGAAGGCCGGCGTCGGTCTTCTCTGTTTGTCACAAAACACGAAACTGAGGAAAAACCTCTCTGTTTCCGTTTTGTTTCCAGGTGAGGAAGAGGGAAAATGGGAGGGGATGGTCGATCCACGTCCAGGTGAGGGAAGCCGTCGGTCCAGGGAAGCTCCCAGCGCTGGGGTGGCCGTCGGTGATGAAACGGAAAACAACAGGCAACACAGCAAGAGGTTTTCGGGTTTCTCGGTGAGGAAGGAGGGCGGATGCGGTTTTGGGTCGGGATGGGGTTGTCGGTCCGGTCGCCTGTGAGGAAAAAAGGGGAATCGGCAGGTGATCGGTCGGGGAGAGCTTGCCGGCGGTAGGGATTTCAGAAGAGGAAACCAGTGGGGGGGGTCTTCTATTTGGGATCGCGCGATCCCTATTTTTTTTCTTTTTTTTTAATTAATTTTTTTATTTTTATTTTTATTTTTATTATATATATTATTTATATATATATTTATATTTTATATTTATATTTATATTTATATTTATATTTATATTTTATATTTTTATTATATAGGTTATATTTGTATTTTTATATATATATATGTATATTTTTAATTATATTTTCATTCTTGGAAAATTACATGTATATATATATTTTTTTATTTGTAATTATTTTTATCCTTCATTTTTTTTCCAACTTAACAAATATACATATATACATATATATATATTCACATATTTCCCTATAACATATTTCTATTTATTATATATATATATATATATATATATTTTTTCGTTTAATCTAAATACAGAAATTTTGCGGTGTTTACAGTAGCCGTTCGACTCGTCTCGAGTAGGGGAACGTTTGATTGGCCTCGATCGGGGCCTACTCATGCCTACGGTCGCCGTTCCTCTCTCTCTTCTCTTCGGCTTCAACTTCGACGATATGTTGTTTCCGGCGCCGTCGCTGCGCGTCATCAATGCTGATGAGTTCGTGGGGTCGCTGGCTTCCTTCGTCGACCTTTGCCTGGTCATCTGGTCGTCGGTGCTCACCGGTGATGAAGGTCGGTCCTCGGGTCGCGTCTTTGCTTCGTTTCTCTTTCAGTTTCTTTTTCAGATTTCTATTTTTTATTTTTATTATTATTTTTATTTTTTATAATATTTTTTGTTATTATTTTAGTCATTAAAATATTATGAAATATCCCAAAATATCTCAAAACAATCATATTTAATTCATTCAATCCATAAATGATTTTATCGGTCTTATTTCGGTATATTTTTTTCAATATTTTCGGAATAGTTTTTCGAGGTGAAAATTCTGATAATTTCCAATAAATTCATATCTTGATCAATTGGACTCGAAATTTAATATTTTCCTCGTTATTGATCAAGATTTCTCAAATCCATATTTTTAATGAAATTTTCTTATCGAATTTATACCGAATTTTGGTCTTTTGACCATTTTATCCCTGCGCTTGTTCGGAACCAATTTAACTCGACTTTCCTTCATAAACCCACTATCTTTTCTTATTTTAACTTCTTATTTTCTGTCAACTTGATTTTGATCCCTTTTTAGCTTGGCCTATGGCCATCTTGGCCCTTATTTGGCTTTGATGTAGCTTACATGCATTTTTAATGATCGATTTCATGATAGTAAATACTCTTCTAATGATTCAACTATGAAATAAAGTGCTCATACACATATGAATCATAAGGAACAAGCTATATACATAAATCGAAAACACGGGTCTGACAACCCTCTACGACGACGAGTATTAACCATAGTAGCTAAATCCCTGCATTTATAATCATTAATTAGTCCAATTTTCATCTCGTATACACAATTGTAACTGAACAAAGCACAATACTATGGGGATGTATACTTTCCTAATTACTAATATCGATTCACATCAGACCAACACCGCTCTGATACCATTATGTCACGCCCTTCTCTCACACATGACCAACCCAAAATCACCACTAATTTTTCACATTTTACTTACCTTTCCTTCTGTCATCACCTCACACTAATTAGTTGGGTTGTGATTCGATATTAGTCACCTATTCACATTCATTCGCTACATACATACAATTTAGTATTGTTTTCTATAACATAACCTCTTATACATAATTTCAATATTTTTACATATACATCCCTGATTGTACAACCGTTTACATAACTGTGCTGTCACAATGTTCAATACAAAATGACAAGTGTGTATATCTCTCGTAAGATGTATAGGCAGCGGATTAAAGTCTACCAGTTTTCATCTGTGTCCACCTACTGTGGATGCTCTGTAAAGAGGGAAATAAAAAGGGGGTGAGCTCATAGCTTAGTAAGGAAATCAGGCAAGCAAGTAGATAACCGCACTATCTACAAAATACTATGCTAATGCCTTGAAATCATTTCCTTATCCATTCGTATCTAAAGCATGCATCTTGCTTAAAGCTTTTATGCAATATATATATATATATATGTAAATATATACAAATCATCAGTTGAAAAATTGGAAATATGCTGGTTTAACAACCTCAGCATTTTATGTAAAAACTGCATTTCTCATGTAATTTCATAAATCTCACATTTATCATGCCATTCAATTAAATCAAAATAATATGGCATTCATCATGTTTAAAAACATGGAAATCTGCGCCTCACCCATCCCACAGGTTATCACAATTCACAAATTCACATGTTCATATCATAAAAATCATGTGATAGTTCATTCAAGAAATATTGATTCACATTGCATGAAAAGAAAACGAGATAGGCGACTACATGTTCCGAGATTATGATCATAACTCATTTTTTGTGATCCCAGGCTACACAGTACTCGGTGTGCAGGTCTCACAATTGTTGTAACAGGAGGTGGGTCAAATCTCTATCGTCAACTCTCAACTGAGGACTTGATCCCGGAGCACACCAGATCCCATTGGATCCCACTCCCACTGCTAACCAATCCTATCCAAGTACCTTCAAGTACTCACGATACAACGTACTCCATGTGACATACACGATACACAGTACTCCATGGACCCTATCTCAAGGTGGGATGCTCGCCATGAGTCTTAGTCTACATGCCTTGGATATACCACATAGTCGGGATGCTCGCCATAAGTCTTAGTCCTCATATTATGGGTTCTATTTTTGATAGCCCTCGGCCATTTCTCAAAATAATGCACGTGTAGGCATATAATCAGTGCGACACACAGTCAGCACAGGCTCCCAATACGGCTGTTTCATGCTCTTTTCAAAACTGGTACGTGCAAGTAAACTCTTAACACAACAATATCAAAATGACATAACCATAGTACGACCAATGCTCCCAGCACTATGTCATGTAAAAACACGAGTATGAGCAAAGCTCCCAATACTCTATAATGTATAATCAATGAAAACTGAGTACGAGCTAAGCTCCCAGTACTCTATCATGTAAAACTGAGTATGAGTATAGCTCCCAATACTCTATAATGCATCAAACAATAAATTTGAGTACAAGCAATGCTCCCAGTACTCTAGCATGCATAACACACATTAAAACTTAGTATGAGAATATACTCAAGTACTATGTGATGCACATCTCAAAATATAGTGCGAGTATTCTCTAGCACTTATGGTTTTCACACAAACCTTGATAGATGGCTATTTAAATCATAATTCACCCAATTAAATCAAATCAGCACTAAAATGTGCATGTTTTCCCATATACATGAAAACATTAGTCATTCTATCATGCAAATCATGAATTTTAGTCACAACATGCTTCTAAGGCTTTTTCACCCTATTTTTGGATAAAACACTTATCCTCATTAGTCCCTACCACAACAACATGCCTATTCACTGGAATTCATATAGAATATAATATCAAAATTCTATTCGAAATACATGTAGTTATCTCTAGCTACTCACGAAATTCCCTTACCTCGGATCATGTCACGTGACCTCATTTCTCGGTGCTGCTCACTCTCGCAGTCCGATCAGCTTCCACTGTGATTTCTGAAGCTGTTATAATTATCTACGTTAGTATATTGTAATATACTTATTTCATTTGCCAAATCTCAATTCAATACATCCATCTGATCCCTTTCCCCCATTATGGTGTTATACCATATTTTTCATATATTTATTTTCATTTCTCCTCATTTCAAATTTATGCATTTCATAAAACCACTTTATAATCTTCCATACAAGTATATTCCATCATTAAATTCCTGCCAATACAACTTCCTCATTGTTTTCTCACTTTCATGCCAATTGTTAGGTCATGCTCATTTTTCATGATCCTTCTGCTTTCAACAATTTAAACTTATACCAATTAACTCTCCAATACACCTAGATTAAAAATATATACTTGGTGCAGTAAATCTTACCTAGCTGAAATTTTCTCCTTTTCACCAAAATTGGCAAAATCCTTTTTGCTCTTTCAATCTTTGATTCTAACTTCTTGTTTCCAAGTATGTTGTTCTCCTCTTCACTAAGAACAACTTTGCTTAACTGAATCTCACTCAAAACTGATTGCAAACTGAAGTTTTCTAGTGTTGAAAGGTTAGGTTTAGCTTGTTTTCTTGAATGGAATAGTGTTTCTTAGGAAAAACTGAAGTGCAGAGCCCTGTATTTATAGAATTGGCTCATAGAGATCGATCTGCTAACTACATGAGATTGATCTTCACTGCCCTTTTCTCCTCAGAAACTGACCTTTCAAGCTGATGAGATCGATCTGCATAACTCAGAACCTTAAGGAGATCGATTTAGCCTTGCAATGAGTTCGATCTGTTGCAACCCGAGCCTTATGGAAATCGATCTGCTTCAGCCAAATCTTGCTCAAGATCGATCTGCATCATTAAGGGATCGATTTGCTCTTGCCAAGGGATCACTCCGTCCCTTGCAGATGTTGAAATCTTACATATTCAACCTATGAGATTGATCTATATTGCCATTGAGATTGATCTGCTCCCTTCCTGAAGCAGTTCTGTTGCAATTTCCATCCCAAAATCACTGTTACATTGGTATTTAATTTACTCCACCATCCATTTTACATTTCATACAGATTTACAACTGAAATACATTCATTCCTTATTATTTATATCAATTGTGACTTGTCCATACATCATAAAATCATAAAGAGTAAATATTACATTACGGGTCTTACACACCTGGCCCGTGATTGCCCGAAGTAACCGACATTAACCAATTGTCATTTCTGATATTTGATATAACATGTCTGTCGCGTCTCGTCTATTTGAACTTCTGAATTGATTGTGTGATTGTATTTTCGTATGTGACTGAATATTTTAATGCATAAAAGACCGTGGAGGTCACCTCTTGAATCCTACGGGATCAAAGTGTCACACCGTCGTCGCTTTTAAAAGCTGTTTAAAGTTTTAGAAACGATACTGATTTCAGTTCCATTTTCATACTGAATTTTCCATGGATTTTTCGACTTTGATTTTTCGGAACTGGCAGTACCTCTGTGTTTATTTGAAATATTTTTTAAACTATCTGCATGAATTGGGATATTCTAGAAATTTGTTTATTTTGCTACTGAAAACTCTGAAATTTTTTGTATTTGCCACAGTAGCTAATTTTACTACCAATATATGTTCTGGTTTTTGAAATCTATTTTTGGTACCTGTGAATTTGCCAAACTACTTGTATACTTTGTGAAAATATTATAGATTTTGGCAAGTACATATATATATATATATATATATATATATATATCTTAAGGAGTATATTTATCTACATGCTATGAGGTTTTTCTTACTAAGCATGTTGAGCTCACCCTTTTACTTTCCTCCATAGAGCCCTTTTGTAGCTTGGTTCGCTTCCATTAGTAAGGCATTCCGCACAGTTATGATTCCGCAAAGTATCTTTCTACATCGAAGCTATACTCAGGTTTAAACAATTCTTTTGTATCTAATTTTTTTTATAAGTACAATAATGCATACAAGATGTGTCTAGGGAATGTGAATATATTTTGGTTAAAATTTGTTACTAAGAAAGAAAATTAATCAGACTAAGTTATTGTTCTGACCTAATATCGACTTGTAGCCAAACCAAATTGCATGAAAATTTTGAGTTGTTACACAAGCAAATTAGTAAGATGTCTACATGGACATTCTCTTTAAAAAACACATAACTATCCGTTAATTCCATGTATACATAAGCCAAAACTAACATTAATTCCTCTTTTCACTTTCCTAAAATTTTCTAATTTATATAATTTCTCAATCTTTTTTTAATATCATAAAATAAATTTAAATACTATCTAATCTAAAAATGTTTAAAAATATATAATTTTAATATTATCTATTTAGAAAACTAAATAAAATATTAGTTGATATTATAAAATAAATAATTTTAATTTTAATTTATTTTAAAAAATATTTTATTAACTAAATTAAAAATTATGAAAGTAAACTATTAATCTCATGTATATTATTTAAATTATTTAATATTATTAATATTTTAAATGAATCAAATTTATGTATAAAACATATAAATTTACAAATATATTTGTTTGCATACATATTTAAATAGATAAAATGAACTTGTGCATTGCATGAGTTACTGCGCTTTTAGATATTAATATAAATATTTTATGATATAATCATTCTTATATATATTATATATAAGAATGCATATTTATATAATAATAATCCTTTATATTATATGTATATAAAATGCATATTTATATGAATTATTTTGGTCAACAAAAAAATATACTTTAAAATGTTGTGTTAAATTGCTAAAATATACTTTTAATTACTATTTTAACATTTTGATTATGTGCTTAATAATATTATTGATAAAATGTTTTATATTTTTTATTCTTTCTAATATTTGTTTATTTTATATTTCGAATTTTATATTTTTTATTAAATATTTAATTATTTTATGATTGGATATCTTTAATATGTTATATGTATATATATATATATATATATATATATATATATATATGGTTTAAACAATAAATTAAATAATATTATTTTATATATTTACAATTTAAATAATTAAAACTAATTCGTGCATCGCACGAGTAAAAGCTAGTTTAAGAGAAAAAGCTAACCCATTTCAAAAATATAATTTCTATCTCTTTTACATTTATTTGACAATTATTTATGAATTTATAGTTGATGTATTGTTAGTGTATAAATTTCATATACTGTTAGTGAATCATAACATGACACCTCATTAGTTCATATATTTTAAAATAAAAATACTTTAAAAAAACTAAATTCATTAATTATTGGTGTATCATAATATGATTTATTGTAACGTCCCAAATTACGGTACAATATGGTTGGGTTATGAGTCAATAATTGTAACGACCCAAATTTATGAACATTTTGATTGGGTTACAAGTCGATATTAGGTCAGAATAATATTCAGTCTGATTAATTTTTTTCTTTCTTAGTAACAAATTTAAACAAAGTATGTTCACGTTCCCCATTCACATCTCGTATGCATTACTGTACTTATTAAAATTTTAGATACAAAAGAATTTCTTACAACTTGGTATACCTTCGACGCAGAAAAATACTCTGTGGAACCATAGCTATGCGACGTGCCTTACTAACGGAAGTGTCCAAATTACTGATGGGACTCTATGGAGGAAAGTAGGGAGTGAGTTTAACACGCTCAGTAAGAAACTTATGTAAGTAGTAGGCAATCATACTATCTACATGCTTATGATGTCATATCATGTAGTAAAATATTCACTTTCAATTAAAACGGTATCAGTAAAATCAACATTCAATCTATGCCATATATGTAAAAAAAGCTCATTCAATAAAAACCATATTCGATTCAGTACGGTAATATCCGTTTAGTTCAGTAAACAACATAACAATTCTGTTTCAGTTCAGTACAGTCCAAAACAGTTTAGTATAGTCAAAACAGTTCAGTAAACAGTGCAGTTCAATACGGTAAAACATTCAGTTCAGTATAGTAAATCACTCAGTTCAGTTCAATCAAAATACGGTCGTTAAGTATAAGTAAACAATATCAACAAAGACTAGGCAGGTGAATTTGGTAATAGTAGGATTCAGTCAATAACAGTACAGTCGACATATGGCCATAGTCGGTGACCCCGCACCTCACGGGCCAAGTGTGCACGAGTATCATATGCCTTAGGGGGATGGGTGAGTCCAGTCCATCGGCCAATCAATACAGTACAGTTCAGTTCGGTAGTCCGAAGAATCGATACACAGTGCAACGTACTCCATGTGCGTCTACACGGTACAACGTGCTCCATGGACCCCGATACAGTACAATATGATTGAGGGTATCCAGTAGTCTCAAGGATTTACCCCCTAACATCAATGTCAACCAACACCTTAGTCTTAAAATCCAATGCGAGTAGGTCAGTGCAAGATCACACAATAATACACGATGGCTCCAGCACGATTTTTCTCATAAATATATAAAAATTCAGTGCGAGCAATTCAGTGTGACACTCAGTCTACACGAAAGCTTTAGCACTGTTTCGTATTAAAAATCAGATAGGTGGTTCAATTCTTTCAAATATGATATAAAAATCAATATTGAGTACAAAAACAGTGCATAAACAATATATGAGTAGAGACTTCTCGGGAGGTCACCCATCATGGAATTTCTCTTACTCAAGCACACTTAACTTCGTAAAACGTGTTATTTTATGCAGATAGTAAAAATAAGAACCAACCTATCCATATACCGTTGGAAATAGTATTTCAACGATGAAAATACTGAAACATGCAATTTATGCAATTATGAATTTTTTTTAAATATTTTTCAGTTCAGTTCTATCTATACGTAGGGGTAATATCGAGTTTTCCTATCTCTACGGTATCAATTTAACTACTTGGAATCATAAAATACGTACAGTTATATCTAAAACTTGCATAAATTCCTTACCTTAGTAACTGTCTGTAACCCTCGATTGTTTCGACGGTACAAGTCGACGAGTTCAATCCACTCAGATTATTTCTGTCGAAGCCCTTTCCCTCGAGTTTCCAAATTTTTGTACACTTGTCTTCTTTCCCCTATTTTCTTCTATTTTCTAATATATATAGATATTACATTTTTTTATTACTGTTCACGTCTCTTTTTTTTTCTTTTTTTTTAATTATTATTATTTTTTCTTCCCGCCATTCTTTCTTTCTTTCTTCCTCGCTAGCATTGTTCACTCATTTCTGCCTTCTTCCTCCCGACATTGCTCTTCTTCCATCATCCACGTTTCCACCACCGTGCTTACCATCCTCCTCAATTTTGTCTACTCTCGAGCTCTCCTACTATCACCGTGCTCCCCTATTCATCGTCTTTACATTCCCTTTTTTGCCATCTCCAGTTTCCAGCTACTTCACCCACCTCTCCTGTTCATGCCTTGGTTGCTGCTAGACACCTACCCACTGTCGGATTCACTTCATCGCTGATCTGGTCATGTTTTCCCCTTCTCCTTCTTCACCGGACAACTTCTATTCTACCTTTCCTTCTGAGTTGTATCCTCTTTATCGACAACTTGAAGAAAACGAAGGAAACAGAGGAGCTTTGTTGGTCCTCTTCCTGCCTACTATATTCTGGCCTCCCCCTCTCAGCCTCTTACTCCGCCCCTTATTTTCCAATCGCCAATGATCAACCACCCTTATCTGCCTCTGCTCCTTCCCTAGCTTGTCATCTCCTTCATTTTATTTTCCATTCAGCCTTGGCGTCTGCCTCCAAAACATCGCTTCAGCCCTATGCAGTGCTGCTTCGGCCTCCTGAAGAACTCCCCATTTCGCCCAGCTTCAACTCTGTTCCTTACAAAAACAGTCCCCAAACCTTTGTATTTTCAGGCATTCTTCACACGTCTCCTCTGTTCTTAAAATGTTTCTTTTTATGTTTTATTGCTTTTAGGTTCTTATACTTCTTTCCTGTTTTCTATTTTTTTTAGCTACTCTCACTCCCGTTTCTGTTTACACCATGTCCTGCAAGTCTAGTTTACTCAGTTTATTAGCTTCATTACCATACTTTCATTTCGAGTTTTCAACTTCTCATAACTACTCCTCATCCCGTATATTTTTCAGCGAATCGTTGCTTGTATCAACAGACCACACACTCATTTTTTTTTATTTTTTCTCTGCTGTAGTTTCAGAATTTCTTGATATAAATAACGATCTATGATTGTACAAGTAGCAGACCTTACCTGCTTCGGTACAAGCCTTTATCCTATCATTTTGTTCTATGGTTTCAATTCTTTCTTCAATGGTTTCTTTCTTTGCTCACGTTTCCTACCTTAAGTCAGAGGTTAATGTCACTCTTTTCTTTTCGGTTTGTTCAAATTATAACAGTTGTTCTACATATTTATTTTTCCATTTTTCCTTATTGGTTTGTGCCTTCAGCAGACCTCGAGTTTTTTTTTCTTTCACTAAATCCCTGCATATATCCAACAAATAACATACTTATTCTGCACATTTCTTCCTTCCTCCTACCCAAAGCCATCACTCCTAGTATATATATATATATATATATATATATATATATTCCTATTATATCTTTAACATTTCCACTTACCAAAACTGCCTCCATTAACTTGGTTTTGTCGCATCTTCAGCAGGAAGCTGCACAGTTTTCCTGTCAGCTCCTCTATTTCTTCCTCTGCTGTAACTTTAGAATTTTTGATATATATATATATATGTTGTATTAAACAATAATGATTGAATGATGCTGATGTAATCTCTCTTGTAGTCTACTCTAAGTGTACTGAAAATTTTGCAAAAACAGTAAAAGTCAGAGAGGTGCAAGGATCTGTCCCTGTGCGCGCATTCCGATGCTTAAGTCAAAAAAAGTGTTTAAGTAGAGTTTCAGTAAGCAAAATAGAGCTTAGGGCTTTTTTATCATACCTGGGATATTTATAGATATTTTTGGAGTTAGGTCGGGATTTATATTTTTTTAGGGCTTATGAATATTTGGGCCAAAAACTGTATGATTTTGGGCGGTACGGATCTGAGGCCTAGGCGTGTGTTTGGGCAGGCGATAGAGTTCCTAGATACTCTATCGCGGGACTTAGAATCTGTCACTGTGCGGATGAGTACATACATGCGACAGAGGTTCGAAGACCTGTGTCACAGACTTGGGCGTAGATGTCTACCACGGCTTACTCTGCCGCTATAACTCTACTGCTACACTTAGGATGCAGAGTCTATCGCAGGTATACTCTATGGTAGAGGTCTACTGCCACTCTGAGTTAGACTTAGGGCATAGAGGTCTATCGCGGGACATACTCTGTTGTAAGACCTCTGTTGCAGGCTTACTCTGCCGCGAGATATTTCCTTTGTCGCCAGCATACGTGCCACGTGGATTATGACTTTTCATTTATTGCCTCGTGGCTTACGACCTGACGCGTGGCTATCCTTTATTGGCTGATGTTTACCTATGTGGACTTGCAGAATCTGACCTTTATCAATTGCTCCCCATTCTTTGGTAGGAAAGTTTCCTGCGAAAGAGTATAACAATAGGATTTTTTTAAATAATGTCGCGACATACATTTGGATTACTATTCATGAAGGATGTTCAATCACTTCAGTCGAGAATGTGTATATATATTTTTGGTTACTGTACATGTACGACTACAACCACGCTTATATATAAGGAGTCAGGTATCGTCGTATTTGCTGAGAGTCTCTCTCGCATAATCGGCTACTCTGTCACTCGCTCTCGCGCACTCTGTCGCCACTCTCTCGTGTACATCACTACTATTTCGCATCTCTGTCGCCACTCTATCGCGTGCATTGCTACTCTGTCGCGTCATTCTCGCATAGTATACTGTAACTCTGTCGTAACATTCTGACGCTTATTCAGTGTCTGCATTCATTCCTGGTGGTTTGCTGGTGTACCTTTGTTGGACGTTAGGTAAAACTCTATCGCCGATCACTTTTTCTTTATAGTTTTTCTTAAGTCCAAAATGGCTAGTCATGGTGTGGGGAAGCGTATAGAACTAGGAGTTAGATCGACTTGGAAAGAAGCTGACATCCAGGATCTTACGTCTAGATTTCCATTGCCCGATGGATACTCTTATAGATGTCCAAACCCTCAGGAGAATGACATATGCAGTGTGTCCAATGAGGTAGTTATTTTCAGAGTATCCTTAGAGCTAGGATTACGTTTTCCAATTTCTAACTTCGGAGCTTCTTTTCTTAGGGTGCATAGGATTGCCCCCGGACAATTGCATCCTCACGCTTGGATGCAATTAATTGGCTTTATCGTGCATTACCATTTAAAGGGTGTTTCTTCGTCTCTTCCCTTATTTTATACTTTTTTAGGTTCCGAGGTAGCTTCAATTTAGTTCCTTATTCCCTTCAACGGGTGTATAAGCCTGGATTTAAGAATAGGTTATTCGAAAAACCTACAAATAAGCTTCATGAATTTGAATCGGAGTGGCTTATTGTTGAGACACCTGGGGGCCTTGACTTCCCTACTCGTTGGGAAACTAGACGTGAAATCCCTAAAGGCCCTCGGATTTCTACACTTAGGAGACAATTGTCTTTAGATATTAATAAACTATTAGTTAACAACCCTATTACTCTCGAAATTCTTTTATCAAATGAAAATTTGGCGTCCATCGATTGGGGTGTGAGTTCTGTTCCTGTTGTCGGTCCCTCTGTTCCTCCCCCAAATCTTCCATCATCTAATCCTTTCGAGTTGAACCCTAAACTTTTAAGGTTGCAAGGGGATGTAGGGAGCACAAATAGAGAGTACAGCTCTGAGAGTGATCCCTTAGCTGATGTGAGCAACTGAGAAACGTTTGCTTCTACTTTTATGGTCCTCCCAGATGATGACATGTTAAACATAGAGTCCTTTCAGGAGCATCTTAATTCTCTTGATGGTAACCTTAATGCTTTTCAATTTATCATTGTTAGTTATGACTACGTTTCTAAAAACTTCCTTGGTTTTTTCTTTTTTGTAGAAATGAGCCACATTAGACATTCTTTGGCACGTCAGAGGGTGGAGGAAGGTTCGTCTAGTGATCCTACTAGAAAGAGACCTCGCTTGACAGATGTTGTTCCCAGTCGGGCACTAGTTCCACCTCCATTACCCCGAGCTCGGACTCCGCCTCCTTCTAGACAAGAGACGCCCCCTCCTACTGGATCTAGGGATCCTTCTTGGGATAGAGGGAAGGCTCCTTCCTCTTCAAGGAGAGCTTTCGATTCCTCGGGATAGTCTCGATCTGAAGAGTGTGTCGAGTGAATATAATCTCGTCTCAACAAAAGAATCAGAGGCGTTTGTACATTGAATCGACAATGTGGAAGAGGCCAATTCTTCCTAAGATGGGCCCTGTCGACAAGAGGTCCTATCCTGTAGATGACGGCTTTATAATGAGGGGGTCGGAGTTTCGGGTGTACCCAGGACTACGTGATAATGATACCTTGGATACTCCTGGGGTGGCTTCTCAGTTGAGTTGGGCCACTATTCTCCCAAAGGACGAACACTGATTATTCAAAAAGTTTTTGGAAGGGGAAGACTTGGCTGACGTGGAAGCGCTGAGGGTAATTTTCTGATCCTCTATCATTTTAATTATTTTTTCTTTACTTTGAGTTTGAATTTTTATGTTTCTTTTCAGCTTGCTCAAAGGACCGTAGCCAATAATGCCCAACACCGAGCCTATCAGGAGCGAACTGATAAAGAACTTCAGGCATTAAGGGACAAAGTTATGGAATTGACAAATGCTATCAACCAATTATCTGGGCTACCTAGTGTGGTACGAAATTTAGAGGATCAGCTTTCAAAAGCTCTTTAGGATTTGAATCGTGTCAAAAGGGATCTTACTGTTGAGACGGTTAGGTTTAGCAAGCTTAACTAAGACCTTCAGCAGGAGCAAAAAGAGCTAGATAGTTTGCAGTCTAAGTATGAATCCATAATAGATCGCAATCAGAAGCTGGAACAATATGTCGCTGAACTAGAGAGTCGAGCCACTCCTTCTCTTAATTAGATTGAGATTGATAGTATTAGGGTGGAAGCTGTGAAGGAGTACAGACTCTCTAAAGATTGCTTGAGGCGAAAAGAGGATTTTTCGGTGCCATATGTGAAATATCATTTTTACCTCGCTAGATCTTGGTTGGAGAAGCATAGGGAAGGTAAAAAGTTCCCTGAGCTTCGATATACGCATGAAGCAATGTTATTTGAGCTCCTGATTGGACAAAATATAAACCTGAGGCTGAGCCCCCTGATGAGCTTTTTAAGAAGGTTGCGCGAGATGATCTCGAGAACCTGATCGATCCTTGGCAGCCCTCGAGTCCAGATGATGTCCCTGAGTCCATCAGTGCCCTTGATGACCTGGATGGAGAGGACCTGTCGTTGCCCGATCCCCCACCTCAAGAACATACGAATGTGGCTTGATTTCTTTTTTCTTTTTTTGAATATTTCATCTTTGTAAAGACTTTTAAATTTATGAATAAAGTTTGTCTATTCCTACTTCATATTGTTTATGAATGTTGTTTATTTAACTTTCGCTATTATCGTTTATCTATATACTTCTTTTACCCGTATGTTTATTTATCTGTATATGCTTTCTAAATTCTTGATAGAAATACAATACTTTTAGAAAGAATTACATATGTAAACATACCTCTTTCTGAAGCCTGACCACCATGACGCGAGTGCGCCTTTGGTTCTTACGGCTAATATGTTTTCATCGTTTGGCCACAGTGATGCTATTGCGCCTCAAGCTCTTACGGTTTCTCTAATTTTTTAACGCCTGGCCACAGTGACGCTATTGCGCCTCAAGCTCTTACGGCTCGTCTGTCTTTTTATGCCTGGCCACAATGACGCTATTGCACCTCAAGCTCTTACGGCTCGTCTGATTTTTACGCCTGGCCACAATGACGCTATTGCGCCTCAGGCTCCTACGACTCGTCTATCATTTACGCCTGGCCACAGTGACACTATTACGCCTTAGGCTCCTACGGCTCGTCTAATTTTTACGCCTGGCCACAGTGACGCTATTACACCTCAAGCTCTTACGGCTCGTCTGAATTTTACGTCTGGCCACAGTGATGCTATTTCGCCTCAGGCTCTTACGGCTCATCTGATTTTTACGCCTGGCCACAGTGACACTATTGCGCCTCAGGCTCTTACGGCTCGTCTGATTTTTACGCCTGGCCACAGTGACGCTATTGCGCCTCACACTCTTACGGCTCGTCTGTCTTTTATGCCTGGCCACAGTGATGCTATTGCGCCTCAGGCTCCTACGGCTCGTTTAATTTTTACGCCCGACCACAGTGACGTTATTGCGCCTCAGGCTCTTACGGCTCGTCTGATTCTTATGCCTGGCCACAGTAACGCTATTGCGCCTCAAGCTCTTATGGCTCCTCTGATTTTTACGCCTGGCCACAATAACGCTATTGCGCCTCAAGCTCTTATGGCTCCTCTGATTTTTACGCCTGGCCACAGTGACGCTATTGCGCCTCAGGCTCTTACGGCTCGTCTGTCTTTTACGCCTGGCCACAGTGACGCTATTGCGCCTCACACTCTTACGGCTCGTCTGTCTTTTATGCCTGGCCACAGTGATGCTATTGCGCCTCAGGCTCCTACGGCTCGTTTAATTTTTACGCCCGACCACAGTGACGTTATTGCGCCTCAGGCTCTTACGTCTCGTCTGATTTTTATGCCTGGCCACAGTAATGCTATTGCGCCTCAAGCTCTTATGGCTCCTCTGATTTTTACGCCTGGCCACAGTAACGCTATTGCGCCTCAAGCTCTTATGGCTCCTCTGATTTTTACGCCTGGCCACAGTGACGCTATTGCGCCTCAGGCTCTTACGGCTCGTCTGTCTTTTACGCCTGGCCACAGTGACGCTATTGCGCCTCACACTCTTACGGCTCGTCTGTCTTTTATGCCTGGCCAGAGTGACGCTATTGCGCCTCAAGCTCTTACGGCTCGTCTGATTTTTACGCCTGGCCACAGTGACGCTATTGCGCCTCACACTCTTACGGCTCGTCTGTCTTTTATGCCTGGCCACAGTGATGCTATTGCGCCTCAGGCTCCTACGGTTCGTTTAATTTTTACGCCCGACCACAGTGACGTTATTGCGCCTCAGGCTCTTACGGCTCGTCTGATTTTTATGCCTGGCCACAGTAACGCTATTGCGCCTCAAGCTCTTATGGCTCCTCTGATTTTTACGCCTGGCCACAGTGACGCTATTGCGCCTCAGGCTCTTACGGCTCGTCTGTCTTTTACGCCTGGCCACAGTGACACTATTGTGCCTCAGTCTCTTACGGCTTATCTGTTTTCTGTCACAAGATTCATATCCATAAATGTTGAAGATATACTAGAAAAGTAGAGAAGCAACTTGCATAATGACCATATAAATGTATTAAAATGAACAGATATTAATGCGAGAATGTAAAAGTTTAGATAGAAGGCATTATAATAGTATCTTGTGGCAATGTCTCCTTTCTTTATACTCCTTTGTCGGCGGTAGAGGCAACATAACATGTGCGAGCTCTCTTTTGATCTCCTCGTACTTGTCGGACTCCGTTAGGAGTAGGGAACTTCATTAACATGTAGGTAGAAGATATCATCGCCCTCATATCATTTAACACAGGCCTTCCCAAGATCATGTTGTAAGCAATTGAGGTTGATCTCATAACCATGAACAATACATGTCGAGTCATGTCCTTCGGGCTTTCCCCTAGAGTCACAGGCAACTCTATAGACCCGGCAACCTTCACTTTCTCGCCTGTAAATCCATACAATGGCATCATAACGGGCCTTAATCTATCTTCGGATACATTCATTTTCTCAAAGCAATTCCAATAGATTAAGTTCACCGAACTTCCATTATCGACCAGGATTATGTTCACTGGATGTTTTGCCACCACTGCTGATATTACCATTGGGTTTTCATGAGGCATTATAATATCACCCCTGTCTGCCGGAGTGAATATAATGGGTTCTTCACCTGCCTTTTCCTCCATCACAGCATGAATTTGATACGCTTGTCTCGCGTAACTTTTACGAGAAGTAGAGGAACTTCCTGTCATCGATTCACCCCCTACAATAACATTTATTGCCAGGTCGGTGGGTTCATTATCAAGCCGGTTGTCTCGGGGGTCAAGCCTAGCTACTTCTTCATTTCTTGGCCTATTTCCCCCATTATCATTATTTTATCTATTTCGCGGAGGATCATTCCTTCGATCACCCAGAGAATAACGGGGCCTTTCACTTCTCCACACGAAGCGGTTAATTTTTCCGTCTCTAGCCAACCTCTCTAACTGATCCATCAAATCTCTGCATCTTTCAGTAGGATGACCATGAGCGGCATGAAATTCATAACAAGCATCAAGGTTTCGCCCTACATCTCCAATCTTCTTTTTAGGAAGCTCCAACAGTCCAGTTCCTTTAATAGCAGCTAGTATGGTGGGACGAGGCTCATTTAGCCTGGTATAATTTTCGTACCTGAGTCTAGGAGTCTTGTCCAATCTGTCAGGTCTTGAAGAACTTCTTTTAGGAACATCTCTCTCTCTTTCTTCCTTCCCTTACTTCTCGGGACTGTATCATCCTTATCACTTCCTCTTGAGCTACATACTTATTTGCTCTGGTAAATAGATCGAAAAGAGTCGTTAGCTGATCAAGGGACAGGGATTCTTGTAACTTCTCAGATTTCATCCCCTGCAACATTGCTGCCATGGCTACTCTTACTGGTAGATCTTTAACCTCTAAGGTCGCATCTCGGAAATGATCCACATAGTTTTTCAATGATTCTTTATTTCCATGTTTAAGGGTCAATAAATAAGCGGCATCCTTCTTCCGTTGGCTGTTGATCATGAAGGCTCTCAGAAATTCACTTCGTAATTGGTCAAAGGACAAGATAGAACCGTCGCTTAACCCATTAAACCATTTTAATGCGTGCCCCGACAGTGTGAACAAGAAGGCTCTGCACATGATTTCATTTTCCCATCCATGGAGCAACATAAGAGACTCATAACTCTGTATATGGTCATATGGGTCAGTTTTACCGGCATAAATAGTCATAGAAGGCATCTTAAATTTTTTTGACAGTAGTTTATCCATAATCTCGAGACTGAAAGGAACTCTCCTTCTCTGACTGTCTTCGGGGGATACTAACTTCTTCCTTTCCAAAATCCTTTCCATAACTTTCTCAATATTTTTTGACCCTCGGGTCTAGTGTGCTCCCCTTTCTTCAGTACTAGAAGAGTCTGAGTAATAAGAATCCCTTCTCCCTCTATTTCTGGGAATCTACACATGGTCTGCTCCCCGACTTGGGATCTCCTTATCGTCCACGGTTTCTTTCCCTCTTGGAGCCCGCACTGTATCCCTTCTTCCTGCACCCCCCATTCCGTAATTTGATCTTGGCTCTTCAAAATATTCTTGGGAGTTATGACTATCCTGTCTTTGTCGCTCCCCTGATTCGTGAACTTCGAAGTCATGTTGCTCAAATTCTGCTGGAGCAGTCTGAGTCTTGAACTCTGTGGTAGAGGTCTGCCTCTTGTACTCTACGGCAGAGTTCTGTAGTACGGCAGGGTTTAACGCTCTCAGACTTGTGGCAGGGTCTTAACTCCTGATCCCTGCAGCAGTGTTCATCCGCCTCAGACATGCGACAGGGTTCACCTCTTGCAACCCTGCTGCAAGGCGTCTCCTCAGAGCTGCTGCAGTGTTCTCTTCTAGACTTGCGATAGGGTTCTCTATTCGAACTACGGCAGAGTTCACCAGACCTGCGGCAGGGTTCACCTCTCGCAACCCTGCGGCAGGGCGCCTCCTCAGAGCTGCGGTAAGGTTGTCCTCTAGAGCTGTGATAGGGTTCTTTATTAGACCAGCGACAGAGTTTACCAGACCTACGGTAGGGTTCACCCTGAGAACTGCAGCAGGGTCTTGCATCAGTATTCTATATCCCTTTTCCTTCTTCCGTATTCGCCACCGCAGAGGGTTGGTCCCTTTCGTAAGTTTGCATCGGAACATTCTCTCCTACCATCTGCTGCAGTTCTGGAGGTAAACTAAACTGCGACAGTGCATCTTTGAAGAAATCAATCATCGCCTTCAATGCCGTAGTCGTCTGCTCATTTTGGCGCTTCAAAGCCTCAAATTCGTCAAAGAAAACAGTGGCAACTCTGTCTCCTTCTCCATTCTTTTCTTGTCCTTTCCTAGGTTTGGCAGGAGGACTCACAGAATTCTCTTCTCCCAAATTTGCTGCTGCTATCGAATGTGTTCTCACCATTTTAATAAATAATCTAACTTTTTGTTCTGATTCACACAGATGGTGCCAAATGTTGTTGTATTGAACAACAATGATTGAATGATGCTGATGTAGTCTCTCTTGTAGTCTACTCCACGTGTACTGTGACAGGGTTCTCCATTAGACCAGCGGCAAAGTTTACCAGACCTGCGGTAGGGTTCACCCTGAGAACTGCGGCAGGGTCATGCATCAGTATTCTATATCCCTTTTCGTTGTTCCGTATTCGCCACCACAGAGGGTTGGCCCCTTTCGTAAGTTTGCATCGGAACATTCTCTCCTACCATCTGCTGCACTTCTGGAGGTAAACTAAACTGCGACAGTGCATCTTTGAAGAAATCAATCATCACCTTCAAAGCCGTAGTCATCTGCTCATTTTGGCGCTTCGAAGCCTCAAATTCGTCAAGGGAAACAGTGGCAACTCTGTCTCCTTCTCCATTCTTTTCTTGTCCTCTCCCAGGTTTGGCAGGAGGACTCACAGAATTCTCTTCTCCCAAATTTGCTGCTGCTATCGCACGTGTTCTCACCATTTTAATAAATAATCTGACTTTTTGTTCTGATTCACACATATGGTGCCAAATGTTGTTGTATTAAACAACAATGATTGAATGATACTGATGTAGTCTCTCTTGTAGTCTACTCCACGTGTACTGCGACATGGTTCTCCATTAGACCAGCGACAAAGTTTACCAGACCTGCGGCAGGGTTCACCATGAGAACTACGGCAGGGTCTTGCATCAATATTCTATATCCCTTTTCCTTATTCCGTATTCACCACCACAGAGGGTTGGCCCCTTTCGTAAGTTTGCATTGGAACATTCTCTCCTACCATCTGCTGCACTTCTGGAGGTAAACTAAACTGCGACAGTGCATCTTTGAAGAAATCAATCATCGCCTTCAATGTCGTAGTCGTCTGTTCATTTTGGCGCTTCAAAGCCTCGAATTCGTCAAGGAAAACAGTGGCAACTCTGTCTCCTTTTCCATTATTTTCTTGTCCTCTCCCAGGTTTTGCAGGAGGACTCACAGAATTCTCTTCTCCCAAATTTGCTGCTGCTATCGAACGTGTTCTCACCATTTTAATAAACAATCTGACTTTTTGTTCTGATTCACACAGATGGTGCCAAATGTTGTTGTATTGAACAACAATGATTGAATGATGCTGATGTAGTCTCTCTTGTAGTCTACTCCACGTGTACAGAAAATTTTACAAAAACAATAAAAGTTAGAGAGGCGCAGGGATCTATCCCTACGCGCGCACTCCAATACTTAAGTCAGAAAAAGTGTTTAAGTAGAGTTTCAGTAAGCAAAATAGAGCTTAAGGTTTTTTTATCATAATTGGGGTATTTATAGATATTTTTGGAGTTAGGTCGGGCTTTATATTTTTTAGGGCTTATAAATATTTGGGCCCAAAACTATATGATTTTGGGCGGTACGGATCTGAGGCCCAGGCGCATGTCTGGGCAGGCGACAGAGTTCCTAGATACTTTGTCGCAGGACTCAGAGTCTGCTGCTGTACGGATGAGTACATACGTTACCTCTGTCGCAGACTTGGGCACAGAGATCTAACGCGGCTCACTCTACCGCTATAACTCTACCACTACACTTAAGACGCAGAGTCTGTCGCAGGTATACTCTATCGTAGAGGTCTACCACCACTCTGCCGCTAGATTTAGGGCACAGAGGTCTATCATGGGACATACTCTGCCGCAAGACCTCTGTCGCAGGCTTACTCTATCGCGAGATATTTCCTCTGTTGCCAGCATACGTGCCACGTGGCCTACAACCTGAAGCGTGGCTGTCCTTTATTGGCCGATGTTTGCCTATGTGGACTTGCAGAATCTGACCTCTATCAATATATATACTCCACTGAAATGCTAGCCTTTGATCAGCTCTTGTCCTTCTCTTACCGCAGATTTAAGTCCCCATTTCCATTTCCCCAGACTGCTGTCCATTTCCACTAAAATTGTATTTCCTATTTTCTGGGCTTAATTTAAATCATTGGGCCCGTTTACCCCTATTGGGCCCGATTGCACCTTAATGGGCCTTAATCGGCCTTAAGCCCGTTTTCCACTTATTTTTCACTTTATCGAGGCCTATTGGGCTCATTGGGCCCTCCAATAATTTATTAGGCCTCGTTCTAACTCTCGAATAGCTAAATTTAATATTTACGACAATTTATCTAAATTTCCATAATTAAATTCAATTTATACGGAATTTAAATTTATATCACGCATAACGATGTAAATTGTCGTAAATAAGGATCACTTACCCGAGATTCCATGCTAGTACGTAAATTGAGGCTGTCTCGAGCTCTCGTTGGATGCCAATTGTCGAGCTACACAATTTCACAATTTTTTGGGTAAGTTTTCAGTCCAAAATTAATTAAATTAAATATTTTAAAATTTAAATCGGGTCAATTTCGACCACTATTGACTTACCCGTAGCTCGATTGCATCGTCGAGATTTCTCCCCAATTTTTCCTCTTTTTCTTTTTCCCTTTTTCTCCCTTTTTTCCTCTCTTTCTTGGCTGAACCGGTTCAGTCCTGTTCAGACTGGTTCGGACCGTCGGTTCACCCCGGTTCACTCCGGTTCACTGCCTTGCCGGCCGATTCTCCGTCGGCTTCCACCGCCAGCAGCTCGCTGGGTCGTCCGCATCACAGATCAGCTCTCGATTTCACCCAAGTCCGTCGGAAAGTCGCCGGTCCGGCTGTTCTCTTTTCTACCGTCGAAACCCATTTTTTCCCTTGGCCGTCACCGGTGATTCCCGCCGTTTCGTTGGCTACTACTGGTGCAGAAAGAACTGTCGTCGCCTGGGCTTTCAGAATCGGGCCTTAGTTCCGCCCGAATCGCCGCCGTTCGCCGCCGGTGGCCATTTCTTTCCCGCGGCCTTCTCCTCCATTTTTCGGCGTTCTCCGGCGTCCTTGGCGCGCGTCACCGGTGGCAGACAACTCACCTGGCGTCGGGCTTCCTTCACCGGCCCTCGCCTGGGGTCCCTGGCCGCCGGTGGTTCGTCGGGCTTCCTCGGTCTCGGCTTCGACTTTCCGTTTCCTTTCCTGCTTCGCGTTTTCGTTTTCAGTTTCTTTTTTTTTTTTTTGTTTTCAGATTCACTTTTATTATTATTATTATTATTATTATTATTATTATTATTATAATTTATTTAACTATTACACTTTTCATTAAAATATTCTATAAAAATCCAAAATATCTACAACTTATATTATTTTATCCCAAATTTAATTTATTTAATTTAATTTAATTTATTAATTATATTTTAACCCTTTTTTCGGGTATAATTTCTCTGTATTTTTGGGATATTGTCTCGAATGACTTTTCGATATATTTTTCGATTATTTTCGGGATTATTTTTCTGAACTAAAAATTTCGATTAATCCCGATTAATTCCAATAAATTGATATCTTGATCAATTTAACCCAAAATAAATTTATTTCACCTTTATTGACCAAGATTTCTCAATCCGTTATTTTTAATTAAATTTCCTCATCGAAATTATACCGACTTTCGATCTTTTGACCATTTTGCCCTTACACATGTTCGGGATTAATTTAACCCAACTTCCCTTCACGAATGCTCATTCATTTCGTATTTTAATTAAATTCGGGTCTTACAATTCGTACTCATCATTCTTTACTTCTTCCACATGATTTCCCTTGTTCCAAAATCCGTCTAAATCATCCTTTAATTCATCAATTCCATGAATTCCTACAATTATTGAAGAATGATCAATTATCCATAGATTAAGTATAAAATTCATACAAAACCATAGGAAAACAAGGTAAATAATGTTCGTAAATAATGACTTATCATATACCCCCACACTTAAACCTTGGTTGTCCTCAAGCAAACATTAGTTCAAACTTATACCCTTCCATTCATTTATGCTTAACTTTAACCCATCCAAAACATTTTAGCATGCATAAAAATATTAAGTTCATGTGAATTCTCACCAATAACACATAATGATAATTAAATCAAACTTAAAACACATAGATCTTAGCACCCTCACAAAGGTTTCACTAGTTACACTCAAAGTGTTTCGGTTTATCATTTGATCACTCAAGTTAATGCATAAAAAGTTCTTACCATAAGCTTGCCATTAAATCACATCTCTTCCTCCTTCAATGGAACAAGATGCATAAATCAAGAGCGTAAAATGGTGTAATGGGGCTTGGGTAAGGTATGTCAAGGCTATTTTGATTTAAGGGAATTGGAATAATCAATTCAAACATAAACATAAGAGACTTACTTGAAATTCAATCATTCTTCTTGCTTTTCTTCCTTCTCTTTTTGTTGTGAATTTTCCTTTCTCTTTTTATTTTATTTTTATTTTTTATAAGGTTCAAATTTTTTTCTTTTCATCAAGGAAGAATCGATCATTAATGAACATGGGTCATACAAAACAATCTTTTTCCTAATGAATTCAAGTCTCCTTATATGTAAGTTAAAATAATTTCCAATTCAAGGTTTAAAAATACGTTTGGATAAAAACAAGAAAAGGGACTTCATTGGCTTGTAATGTGGTTTAAAAACAAAGAAAATGCTTCAAGCTCAAAAGGGGTTCACTAAGGGTCTAATAAAGGGTAGGTTAACAAGAAAAAAAGGGTAAAATTCAAATGGTTTAATCCTAATGCTCTTATTTTTTATCAATGCACCATATTCATCAAAGTGGTTGATAGAGACATGTATAACATGGAAAGTTCTAGAATTACTAACTATGCATTTCAATCACACATAAGGGAATAAAGAGCATGATGTAATAAATGCTCATTAGGTTCAAATCTCACAAGGGTGTAATGTGCTAATCTATGCATTTGTTCATTCAATTCAATAATCATAAGCATCAAGATGAAAATTCAAAACAATTTTGCATACAAGAAGATCATAAATTCAGTTCGAGGATGAGTATAAGAAGATCATAAATTTCATAGATGGCAATTAAGAAAGAACACATGCTCACTAGTGAACTAAAATCATCTTGAATAAGATTTTTACAGAAATTTGATCAAATCAAACAAATAAGAAATAAAATCAACTTCTATAACATCCTAAACACCCCCCCACAATTAGATGGGACATTGTCCCCAATGTCACAAATGCTTAATATTTAAAAATTGAAAAGATAAAGGAAAAAGAATACTCCCTTGAAGTTATTGAGCATCGGAAGCCATGGTGGCTTACTGTGGTGGTGGTGGTGGTGGGAAAGGTGGGTTGAAGCCCATGTGTGCATAAAATGCCAATTGATTTTGCTCCATCTAGAATTGGTCTTGTTGCAATTGCCTTATCATCTGAGCTTCGTTTTGCTACATTTGGTTGTGATCAATAGCCAATTGTGAAACTTGGTTCCGTAGATCGATTAGTAGTTCGGAGGCTTGATGTGACAGCCTCACATCGTCATCTTCTTGTTCATGAATAGGTGGAAGTATCCTTCTGGTCCTCTTCTTATAAGGTCTTGGACCTTAAAAACTATATGTTCCATCGTTATTCTGCCTTATAAGATTCTAGTGAATTAATGACTGGATGTCTAGTGGTTGCATCTGTCCTGCCACTTGAAGTAACGTATCATTTGGATCTAACAAACTTGCATGAATAGCTAAAGCAGTAATCATAGAACCAAGAATCAAAGGCTTTTTAGAATCTCCTACGCTGTTAAATTGGGATGCCAACCAATATCCTAAGTTAACTTTAAGACCCCTTGACATGCACCAAAGAAAGTAACTCTCGGCCTTAGTTAAAAGAGCCGCATTTGCTACTCTACCAGAAAAAGTGTAGGCTAAAAGCCTATGCATGTATTGTTGACCAAGCTCTTGAAACTATCAGTGGTGTGATTGGGGTCATAATACTTATGAGGTTTTCCTGTCAATTCATTTCTATAAAATTGCATGGCATCAAAATCAAGATCATAATCACAAAGGTTGTTCAGGTATTCCTCACTTTCAGCAAATTCATTGGTAATAAGCCCCAAAGCAATATTAAATTGAGTTATAGATAATTCAAATTTCCTGCCCATGATCCTAAACTTCACTACTTTGGGAGTATTGAGGTTGTACTCCGTCGGAGGAGTGTACTTATAAGTTGCATAAAACTCCTTGCATAGTTCGGTATAAGCATGACAAGTAATTTCAAAGAATAGTCTCCAACCTATGTTGTCAATATAAGTATGAATTTTTTCTCGAATCCCTAAGATTTCCAAGGTTGGGTCATCGTATCGCTTACCTGATAAAATTGTTTTACCATATAAATTGTCATACCTTTTCTTTTCGATTTTTGTAGTGAAGTCTAAGTTACCATGTAGATTTGCCTTAGGTAATACCACATTTTTCTTTGATACTCTTGCCCTTTGTTGACGGGATGGTGATGGTTGGCTTCCACTCATTTTCCTACAAAATATTGATCAATAAATACATATCTCTCTTGCTTAGCATAAATCAATCCAATTTCATCACCCTAATTCACACATTACCCTTCATCATTCATCTTAGTACATACTATGAAATTTTCTAAAACCATACCAAGAACATATATTCATGAACAAGCCAAAAATGAAAATTTAAAGCATTATTAATAAATTCAAAATCAAAAGCAAAATATGAAAAGAATAATTACTCATCATACTTGTTTTGATCCTCTGCATATTCATGGTAGATGAGAGAAAATGAGTATAAAATTCTTACATTAGATAATGATAGATCTTACAATACGAAAATAGGAATGGGTTTTATGTTTTTGGGTTGAAATATGGAGAAATTATGTGCTTTTGGTAGAGGATTTTGTATGGGATTGAGTTTTAGCTTAAATGGGAAAATAGGGGAAAATGATGAAGAGGAAAATAGGAGAAAGAGAGAGAGAGGGTCAGACTTTTGAGAAAATATTTTTTTTTTGTCGAGGGGTCACCTTAGGCGAGAGTCTCGCCTAAGGTGCGACCCGTCTCTGTTTTCACTTTTTTTTTAAAAAACCTAAGACTAACATGTATACTAAAACTGCATGAAAATAAGTAAATAAATAAATAAAATAATAATAAAAATTGGGTTGCCTCCCAACAAGCGCCTTTCTTTAACGTCTTTGGCTAGACGTTGTTACCTCTCATTCGTACTTAGGATACTCTAAATCAATTAGATCAACCTCATACACTTGAAACCCTTCATAAAAAGGCTTCAAAAGATGACCATTAACCTTAAAAATCTTACCCGTATCCATACTTTGTATTTCAATTGCACCATGAGGAGAGATATTAGTAACAACAAATGGCCCTAGCCATCTAGAGCGTAATTTTCCAGGAAATAACTTAAGTCTAGAATTAAAAAGAATAACTTTCTGACCAACAAAGAATTGTTTCCTTGAGATCATTTGAGCATGGAAGGCCTTTGTCTTATCCTTGTAAATCTTAGAATTTTCATATGCATCATTTCAGATCTTTTTCAGTTCTTGCAATTGAAGTTTTCTCATTTCACCGACTTCATTCAAGTTCATATTGCACTGCTTGATTGCCTAATAGGCCTTGTGCTCCAATTCTACAAGAAGATGACATGATTTTCTGTAAACAATGCGATAAGGAGACATACCTATGGAACTTTTGTAAGCCGTTCTATATGCCCAAAGTACATCTTCAAGTCTTGTGCTCCAATTCTTTCTATTTGGGTTCACGGTCTTTTCGAGGATGGACTTGATTTCTCTGTTTGATACCTTGGCTTAACCATTTTTTTGGGGATGATAGGCGGTAGATACTCTATAAGTTACATGATATTTCTTCATTAGTGCTTCCACCACCTTGTTGCAAAAATGGGTTCCTCTATCGCTTATTATTGTTCTTGGTGTCCCGAACCTAGAAAAGATGTTAGATTTGACAAAATTGACAATAGCTTTAACATCGTCAGTTTGGGTTACCTTAGCTTCAACCCATTTTGAAACATAGTCCATAACAAGCAAGATATATACATGATTATTAGAAACAGGAAAAGGGCCCATAAAGTCAATACCCTATACATAAAAAATTTCACAGATTAGAATAAGTGTTAAAGGTAATTGATCTCTATGTCCTAGACTTCCTGTTTTTTGGCACTTCTCACAAGTTTTACAAAACATATAAGAATCTTGAAATAAATTTGGCCAAAATAATCCACATTCGAGTACTTTGCGTGTTGTCCTCTTTGAACCAAAATGTCCTCCACATGCATGTGAATGGCAAAAAATTAAGATATAAGAGATTTCATGGTCAGACACGCATCTTCTAATGACTTGATCGACACAATATTTCCATAAGTAAGGTTCATCCCAAGCGTAATACTTAGCATCTCTTTTTATCTTATCTTTTTTAGACCTAGACAATTCATTATGCAAAAATCCTGTAGCTAAAAAGTTAGCAATATCAGCATACCATGGTCTTGTTTCATGAATGGAAAAAAGATACTCATCTAGAAATTCATCTTTAAGGGGTGAAGGTTTTTCACTTATGATGAGTCTACTAAGGTGATCAGCCACCAGGTTTTCGACTCCCTTCTTATCCTTAATTTCTATATTGAATTCTTGTAGCAACAATATCCACCTGATGAGTCTTGGTTTTGCTTCTTTCTTTGAGAGTAAATGTCACGCCCTCCTCCCACACGCGACTTTACCAAAAACCACAATAAATTTTTCGCTTTTTACTTACCTTTATCTCCTCAACAGTTGGGCTGTGAATAGGCATTAGTCTCCTCATCCATGCATACCTTACCATTCTTTTTCGTATCATACATACATGACATTTATATCATAAGTAAATTCGTATTCTTAAATATAATTACATCATTACATCCCCCATATTAAAACGTGTACATCACTGTGTTTATACATTGTTCAGATACAAAAGAGTACTCGTGTGTATACCTTTCGCTAGATGGGGAGTGGCAGCGGATCAAAGGAATGCAATACCCTGGCCGACTCGATCTACTGATGAGAATCTGTAGAGATGGGGGGAAAATGAATGGGATGAGCTATCAACGCGCTCAGTAAGGAAATCAGGCAAGCAAGTAGACATCCATACTATCTACTTGAAAATAGTGCTTTGCCTTTCCTTCTCTTATTTCAAAAGCATGTTTAAAATATATATAATATAGTACAGATTTAAAATCCCATGTACTAAACACATGCTGGTTTATCAATCAGAGGCATTCATGCAAAACAGTGCATATTTAATCATTTAAGAATGCCTTTATATAAAATATGTCATTTACATTCAAAACACAGGAAATATGGCATTTCTCATCACAACACAAATAAACTGGGTTTCGACCCATCCCTTAGGTCTACCCGTATCATAAAATACATGTGATATATCATGCGAGACTCAGTGGCTAAATGCAATCTCTCTAGACTATGTAAGAGAGCCTCCCCGCCGAACAGAGCCTCCCCGCCTATTCTGGCTTAAGGATGTTGGGCTTAAGGATCTTACTGTTAGAGAGTATCTCCGGACTATGTACATATCCTAACATGTGGTGAAATCCCAGGCAACACAGTACTCGGTGTGCGGGTTATCACTACTGTAACGGGAGGATGGTCAGTCCACTATCAGCCGCCAGCTACGTAACACACGGTACAGTGTACACCTCGTGCCACTCAGACACGGTACACAGTACACCCGTGGACCCTCACAGCCAGGGTCTTTAGCCCTCGAAACCATGGAAAACCTCATAGCCAGGGTCTTTAGCCCTCGAAACCATGGAAAACCTCATAGCCAGGGTCTTTAGCCCTCGAAACCATGGAAAACCTCATAGCCAGGGTCTTTAGCCCTCGAAACCATGGAATAAATGCCACGTCTCTAAATTCACATGAGAACATCTCAACAATGTGACACTCAGTCTACACGGAGGAAATCGTCACGGTTTTCTAACATGTGTGTATATCACGAAAAACTACAGTGCGCGTCTTGAGTGTGACACACAGTCAACACTCCGCCTCAAAACACTGTATATGCATGTCAAAATATCAACACTAGTGCGAGTGAACCTCCAGCACCAGGTCATGCATCTCATGTAAAACTCGAGTACGAGCTAAACGCTCCAGCACTCTGTCATGCACAAATCACATAAAAACTGAGTACGAGCAATGCTCCAATACTCTATCATGCATGTCAAATAAATGTAGTGCGAGTCAACCTCCAGCACTAATGTATGTGAAAAACATCTGAAATCAAGTGCGAGTTATGCTTTAGCACGATTGTTTCCACATAATTCGGTAGATGGCTCTTTAAAAATAGGGATGTTAAAAATCACAAAAATCAGCACTATAAAGTGTGCTTAATTTACATCGACCTCAAAACATTAGCCCATCCACCTACTCTTCTGCTACACAGCAGTAAAAACCACTCAAAACATCATTTCCATGCTTTTTACCACTTTTCCCAAAATTTCACTTTTTGCCTAAATAGGGGCAAAATCGTAATTTACCCATATCGAGTCCCTATAATTATTATAGATTTTCTCTGACCCTCAAACAATTTCAGTGAATGTAAAATCCAACGAAAATATGCACAGATATCTCTAGCTACTTGCAAGAGTCCCCTACCTCGGATCACGTCGTGTGACCTCTCTTCCTCTGTGCTGTCTACTCTCGCAGTCCGGTCAACTCTCAATATGACTCTGGAACTGCATTTAATCATTCACTGAGTTAATTACACTTTTCTTACTGTATTACACATTTAATACAGTTTATTTCACTTAAATTGGCCCTTTTACGCTTAATGGGCCTTAATCACGTTAATCGGGCCTTAATCCGTATTAAGCCCGTTCATCAAGGTCTATCGACTCATTGGGCCTATCAATACCCATTGGGCTTTATTCCAAGCTCTTTGGATAGCCCGTATATCATTTACGACATTTTATTCAATTTTCTGAATATAATTCACTAAATCCAAAATTTAATCCGAAATGCGTAAATTAAATCTTAAATACGCATAAATCACATAAATTGTCGTAAATGAGCTTTACTTACCCGAGATTGTGCGATGGTGCGCGAATCGGAGTTCGATCGGGCTTCCGTTCGGAATTAATCGTCGAACTGCACAATTTCGTATATTTAACTCCGGGTCAATTTCTGATTAAATATAATTTAAATAAATTTATCAGAAATTAAATTGGTCACTTTTGACCTCGTATCGACTTACCCGAAGTCCGGTGAAATCCCGAAAATTTTTCTTTTCCTTTTTCTTTCCTTTTTTCCTCTTTTTCCCCTTTTCTCCTTGGCTGAACCGGTCCGGTCCGATTCAGCACAGTGACTTTCCACTGAACCGCCGACCGGTTCAGGAGTGATTTAGCCGTGCCGGCGTCGTCCTGTCGGTTCTCGGCGTGCCGCTGCCGCCGTTCGACGCGTCTTGGACAGGGGGTCTCTCGGTTGGCCTCGATCGGAGCCAACTCCCGCCGATGGCCGCCGAATGCCCGTTTTTCCTCCGCGGCTTTCTCCCTTCGATTCGCCGGATTCCGGCGCCGGTGGCGCGCGTCCTGGTGGCTGGGAGGTCGCACGGTGTCGGCCTTCCTTTTTCGGTCGCGTGCCTGGCCGCTGGTCGCCGGAGATGGCTGGTCCGGTAAGCTTCTTCTCTCCTCAGTCCGCGTCGGTTTCGTCCGCTTCTCTCTCCCCGCGTTTCAGTTTCTGTTTTTTTTTTTTTTTTTTATAAAGAATTTTTTATTATTATTTTATTCATTAAAATAATAATAAAATCCCAAAAATATCCCAAAAATTCTCAAAAATTCCAATTAAATTCATTTAGTCCGTAAATGAATTTATCAGTCCGATTTTACTTTTTCGGTATATTTTTTTCACTATTTTTGGGCTCATTTTTCGAGACAAAAATTCCAAAAATATTAATTAAATTCATATCTCGATCAATTGGACTCGAAATTCAATATTTTCCTCGTTATTGATCAAGATCTCTCGATTTCATATTTTTAATGAAATTTTCTCATCGGATTTATACCGAATTTTGGTCAATTGACCGTTTTACCCCTGTACTTGCTCGAAAATTAATTTAGCCCTTATCTTGCTATTATGTAGCTTACATGCATTTTTAATTCTCAATAAATCAATTGCATGATAGTAAATACTCTTCTTATGATTCAACTATGAAATATAACGTTCGTACACATAGGAATCATAAGGTACAAGCTACATACGTAAATCAAAAACTCGGGTCTGACAATCCTCCCCAACTAAAAGAATTTGGTCCTCCAAATTAGAACCAAATCAATCCTCAAACAACTGGGGGTGCTTCTCTCGCATCAAACTCTCTAACTCCCAAGTAGCCTCCTCGGAAGTGTGATGCTGCCATAGTACCTTCACTAACCCGATACTCTTCGATCTCAAAACCTTCTCCTTCCTATCCAGTATTCGAATCGGCCTCTCAACATATGACATGTCCTCACTGAGCTCCAAAGGCTCATAACTAATCACATGTGCCGGATCCGGGTGATACTTCCTAAGCATCGAAATGTGGAAGACGTTATGCACGCCTGACAAATCTGGTGGCAATGCCAACCTATAAGCCTTATCTCCCACTCGATCAAGTATCTCAAAGGGTCCAATGTAGCGAGGACTCAGCTTACCCCTCTTCCCAAACCTCGCTATACCCTTGGAAGGAGAAACCTTCAGAAACACGGACTCACCAACTGCGAACTCAAGTGGCCTACGTCTCCTGTCAGCATAACTCTTCTGTCGACTCTGAGCTGTCCTCAATCTCTCAACTATCAACCGGACATCCTCAGAAGCCTGTGTAACCATATCAGGAGCAAAAATCTTACGATCACCCACTTCTTCCCACCCAATAGGGGAACGACATCTACGGCCATACAAGGCCTCATACGGTGCCATCCCGATACTCGAATGATAACTGTTGTTGTAGGCGAACTCGGCTAGTGGCAAATGATCATCCCAGGAGCCTCTAAAATCCAGCACACATGCTCTCAACATATCCTCCAGAGTCTGTATCGTCCTCTCTGACTGATCATCTGTCTGAGGATGGAAAGCTGTGCTCAAACTCAACTGGGTTCCCATAGCTTCCTGAAAATGTTCCCAAAAGTGGGAAGTGAAGCGGGAATCCCTATCCGAAACAATGCTCACTGGAACACCATGCAACCTCACTACCTCGCGTACATACAACCCTGCCAATGTACTCAGAGTATCGGTAGCTCTCATAGCTATGAAGTGGGCTGACTTCGTCAGTCTATCAATGATCACCCATATAGCATCGTGATTCCTCCGGGTCCTCGGTAAACCCATCACGAAATCCATGGTGATATGCTCCCATTTTCATGTCAGTATAGGTAGAGGCTGCAACAATCCTGTAGGTTTCTGATGCTCTACCTTCACCTGCTGACATACGAGACATCTCGCCACAAAATCTGCCACATCTCTCTTCATACCTGACCACCAGTACACCTTCCGGAGGTTCTGATACATCTTGCCACTCCCCGGATGCAACGTGTACCTCGATGAATGAGCTTCTGACAATATCAATCTCCTGAGCTCTGGGTCCTTGGGAACACACAATCTCCCTCTGTACCTCAGTAGTCCATCAGAACTCAACTCAAAATCTATCGCTGTGCCCCTCTGCATCTGACCAATCACATCGATGCACTGCAGATCTGTCTGCTGAGCCTGTCTGATCCTATCCAACAGATCTGGCTCTAAGCGTAAACTCGCAATCATACAATCTGCATCTTTGTCCGAAGGCACAACTCCCAAACTGAGGCTAGCAAACTGCTCTAGCAGCTCGTGCTCCCTAACCATCATATACGATATCATCCCAAGGCTCTTCCTACTCAAAGCATCTGCTACAACATTAGCCTTACCCGGATGATAAAGTATCTCACAATCATAATCCTTCAGAAGCTCTAGCCATCTTCTCTGTCTCATGTTTAGTTCCTTTTGTGAGAACAGGTACTTGAGGCTCTTGTGGTCGGTAAAAATCTGAAACTTCTCACCATACAAGTAGTGGCGCCATACCTTCAACGCAAACACTACTGCTGCTAACTCTAAATCATGGGTCGAATAGTTCTTCTCATGGTCCTTCAACTGTCTGGATCCATAAGCAACTACCCTCCCATCCTGCATCAACACACAGCCCAGTCCCTGATGCGAAGCATCGGTATACACTGAAAATCCTCCTGAGCTGGTAGGAATAGTGAGAATCGGAGCGGTGGTCAATCGACTCTTCAGCTCCTGAAAACTCCTCTCACAATCCTCGTCCCACACGAATGCAACATTCTTCTGAGTGAGACGTGTCAACGGAGCAGCCAACTTCGAAAATCCTTCAACGAATCTCCGATAGTACCCTGCTAAACCCAAAAAACTCCTGATCTCGGTAACTGTCCTCGGCTGTTCCCATTGAACTACAGCCTCAATCTTGGATGGATCTACTGATACACCATCCCTCGACACTACATGTCCCAAAAACGAGATCTCTGTCAACCAAAAATCACACTTGCTGAGTTTAGCATACAACTGCTGCTCTCGTAGAGTCTGCAATACAATCCTAAGGTGCTCCTCATGCTCCTTCTCGGATCTCGAATATACTAATATGTCATTGATGAATACGATAACAAACTGATCCAAATATGGCTTGAACACATCGTTCATCAAAGCCATGAAAGCTGCGGGAGCATTCGTCAGTCCGAATGGCATAACTAGGAACTCATAGTGGCCATATCGAGTCCTAAATGCTGTCTTGGGTACATCTCCACTCCGAACTCTCAACTGATGATACCCAGACCTCAGATCAATCTTAGAAAAGACCTGCGCTCCCCGAAGCTGATCCAGTAAGTCGTCAATGCGTGGAAGGGGATATCTATTCTTGATGGTAGCCTTATTCAACAATCTGTAGTCTATACACAATCGGAGGCTTCCATCCTTCTTCCTCACAAACAGAACCGGTGCTCCCCACGGTGAAACACTCGGTCTGATAAAACCCCTATCCAATAGCTCCTGTAACTGTCTCTTGAGCTCCTCCAGCTCAACTAAGGCCATGCGATACGGTGGTCTCGAAATAGGCTCAGTACCAGGCACCAAATCTATACAGAACTCCATCTCTCTGTCTGGTGGTAACCCTGGCAACTCATCCGAAAAAACATCTGGGTACTCACTGACCACAGAATTATCTACCAACTCCGGATGTACCTTATCCATATCCACCACGTACGCAATGAAACCTCTAATCACATTCGTACAAGCATCAGTTGTGTCCTAGTTCAAGGCATATACTTGCCCTCGACCCATCACCTGCTTCCCCTTCTCCTCTGCCGTCGCTCTACCTCTCTGAGCAGACGTACCTGTTGGAGCTCTATCATGCTCCCTGCCCTTCTGTGGGGCAATCACATATGTCTCTGGGCACTCTCTAGCCATATGCCCCTGTTTCCCACATCGAAAACACACAACAGGGCTCAACGGACAAGGTCTACAGCCATGATGTCTGCCACATCGGCTGCACTGATCAGTAGTAGGCCTCGGTCCTCCAATCACAATGCCCTTCGTCGGAGCTATGGCCGGGTATATAGGAGGTCTGACTGGTCACTCTCGCACCTCCTCTATCCGTGGTCCCTTACCGAAGAGTCTCCTCCCTCCTCGATAACTGAACCCTCTATCTCTAGTCGGCCTCTTTCTCTCTCTATCTCGGCTCCGACTGAACTTCCCAAACTCAGAGAAATGCCTCTCATAATCTTGCTCACAAAGCTGTGCTCCACGCACTGCCTCATCATATGTACCAACGTCTAGTGGTACCAATCTAGACCGCAACACCGGTCTCAATCCGTCTACAAACCTGCGGACCTTCCTGGTCTCGCTGTACATGGTATCGGGATCATATCTCCCCAGGGCCAAAAATCTGGTCTCATACTCATCCACTGTGAGACTCCCCTGGCTCAATCCCAAAAACTCAGCCTGCAGTCTACGCTGCGCAGTATCAGGAACAAACTGCCTCCTGAAGGCCTCTAGAAACATCTCCCAACTAATCTCAGCATGTCGGGCTCTCAATATCGGCCTGGTGGACTTCCACCAATGCTCTGTCGTTCCCTTTAGTAGGAACGCAGCAAATGCGACTCTCTCAGAAGTCGTACACTCAAAGAAATCGTACAACTTCTCCATCTCGCCAATCCACTCCTCAGCACTGGCTGGGTCCTTGACCCCTCAAAAAGATGGAGGTCCAAGCTTTTGGAACTGTCGCAACCGATCCAAATCACACCCATATCCTCTACTAACCTGAGCTGGTGGGGGTGTAGGAGTATCAGTAGTCTGTGGCCCCTGTACAGGCTGCGCAGGTGTATCAGGTGCAACTGCCTCTCCAGTCGCAGTCTCTGCATCCTGTCTCTGTCTACCTGGCAAAGTTTGTGCCAACAGCCCTACTATCGCCTCTAGGCTACGCTCTATCCTCGTGAAGCGTGTCTCAGTAGTATTTGGTACCTCAGCAGTACCTGGGGGTGTATGGGTAGTCGAAGACTCACCCAGGCTAGCCGACCTACCTCTACGGCCTCCAGCCCTACCCCTCGCCCCTCTACCACGGCGGGTATTAGCCATAATGGCTCAATTCCTGCATTCACAAATATTAATTTGTCCAACTCCCATCTTGTATACACAATTGTAACTGAACATAAACACAGTGATATGGGGATGTACACTTTCCTAATTACTAACACCTATTCACATCAGACCAACTAGGCTCTGATACCACTCCTGTCACGCCCTCCTCCCACACGCGACTTTACCAAAAACCACAATAAATTTTTCGCTTTTTACTTACCTTTATCTCCTCAACAGTTGGGCTGTGAATAGGCATTAGTCTCCTCATCCATGCATACCTTACCATTCTTTTTCGTATCATACATACATGACATTTATATCATAAGTAAATTCGTATTCTTAAATATAATTACATCATTACATCCCCCATATTAAAACGTGTACATCACTGTGTTTATACATTGTTCAGATACAAAAGAGTACTCGTGTGTATACCTTTCGCTAGATGGGGAGTGGCAGCGGATCAAAGGAATGCAATACCCTGGCCGACTCGATCTACTGATGAGAATCTGTAGAGATGGGGGGAAAATGAATGGGATGAGCTATCAACGCGCTCAGTAAGGAAATCAGGCAAGCAAGTAGACATCCATACTATCTACTTGAAAATAGTGCTTTGCCTTTCCTTCTCTTATTTCAAAAGCATGTTTAAAATATATATAATATAGTACAGATTTAAAATCCCATGTACTAAACACATGCTGGTTTATCAATCAGAGGCATTCATGCAAAACAGTGCATATTTAATCATTTAAGAATGCCTTTATATAAAATATGTCATTTACATTCAAAACACAGGAAATATGGCATTTCTCATCACAACACAAATAAACTGGGTTTCGACCCATCCCTTAGGTCTACCCGTATCATAAAATACATGTGATATATCATGCGAGACTCAGTGGCTAAATGCAATCTCTCTAGACTATGTAAGAGAGCCTCCCCGCCGAACAGAGCCTCCCCGCCTATTCTGGCTTAAGGATGTTGGGCTTAAGGATCTTACTGTTAGAGAGTATCTCCGGACTATGTACATATCCTAACATGTGGTGAAATCCCAGGCAACACAGTACTCGGTGTGCGGGTTATCACTGCTGTAACGGGAGGATGGTCAGTCCACTATCAGCCGCCAGCTACGTAACACACGGTACAGTGTACACCTCGTGCCACTCAGACACGGTACACAGTACACCCGTGGACCCTCACAGCCAGGGTCTTTAGCCCTCGAAACCATGGAAAACCTCATAGCCAGGGTCTTTAGCCCTCGAAACCATGGAAAACCTCATAGCCAGGGTCTTTAGCCCTCGAAACCATGGAAAACCTCATAGCCAGGGTCTTTAGCCCTCGAAACCATGGAATAAATGCCACGTCTCTAAATTCACATGAGAACATCTCAACAATGTGACACTCAGTCTACACGGAGGAAATCGTCACGGTTTTCTAACATGTGTGTATATCACGAAAAACTACAGTGCGCGTCTTGAGTGTGACACACAGTCAACACTCCGCCTCAAAACACTGTATATGCATGTCAAAATATCAACACTAGTGCGAGTGAACCTCCAGCACCAGGTCATGCATCTCATGTAAAACTCGAGTACGAGCTAAACGCTCCAGCACTCTGTCATGCACAAATCACATAAAAACTGACTACGAGCAATGCTCCAATACTCTATCATGCATGTCAAATAAATGTAGTGCGAGTCAACCTCCAGCACTAATGTATGTGAAAAACATCTGAAATCAAGTGCGAGTTATGCTTTAGCACGATTGTTTCCACATAATTCGGTAGATGGCTCTTTAAAAATAGGGATGTTAAAAATCACAAAAATCAGCACTATAAAGTGTGCTTAATTTACATCGACCTCAAAACATTAGCCCATCCACCTACTCTTCTGCTACACAGCAGTAAAAACCACTCAAAACATCATTTCCATGCTTTTTACCACTTTTCCCAAAATTTCACTTTTTGCCTAAATAGGGGCAAAATCGTAATTTACCCATATCGAGTCCCTATAATTATTATAGATTTTCTCTGACCCTCAAACAATTTCAGTGAATGTAAAATCCAACGAAAATATGCACAGATATCTCTAGCTACTTGCAAGAGTCCCCTACCTCGGATCACGTCGTGTGACCTCTCTTCCTCTGTGCTGTCTACTCTCGCAGTCCGGTCAACTCTCAATATGACTCTGGAACTGCATTTAATCATTCACTGAGTTAATTACACTTTTCTTACTGTATTACACATTTAATACAGTTTATTTCACTTAAATTGGCCCTTTTACGCTTAATGGGCCTTAATCACGTTAATCGGGCCTTAATCCGTATTAAGCCCGTTCATCAAGGTCTATCGACTCATTGGGCCTATCAATACCCATTGGGCTTTATTCCAAGCTCTTTGGATAGCCCGTATATCATTTACGACATTTTATTCAATTTTCTGAATATAATTCACTAAATCCAAAATTTAATCCGAAATGCGTAAATTAAATCTTAAATACGCATAAATCACATAAATTGTCGTAAATGAGCTTTACTTACTCGAGATTGTGCGATGGTGCGCGAATCGGAGTTCGATCGGGCTTCCGTTCGGAATTAATCGTCGAACTGCACAATTTCGTATATTTAACTCCGGGTCAATTTTTGATTAAATATAATTTAAATAAATTTATCAGAAATTAAATTGGTCACTTTTGACCTCGTATCGACTTACCCGAAGTCCGATGAAATCCCAAAAATTTTTCTTTTCCTTTTTCTTTCCTTTTTTCCTCTTTTTCCCCTTTTCTCCTTGGCTGAACCGGTCCGGTCCGATTCAGCACAGTGACTTTCCACTGAACCGCCGACCGGTTCAGGAGTGATTTAGCCGTGCCGGCGTCGTCCGGTCGGTTCTCGGCGTGCCGCTGCCTCCGTTCGACGCGTCTTGGACAGGGGGTCTCTCGGTTGGCCTCGATCGGAGCCAACTCCCGCCGATGGCCGCCGAATGCCCGTTTTTCCTCCGCGGCTTTCTCCCTTCGATTCGCCGGATTCCGGCGCCGGTGGCGCGCGTCCTGGTGGCTGGGAGGTCGCACGGTGTCGGCCTTCCTTTTTCGGTCGCGTGCCTGGCCGCTGGTCGCCGGAGATGGCTGGTCCGGTAAGCTTCTTCTCTCCTCAGTCCGCGTCGGTTTCGTCCGCTTCTCTCTCCCCGCGTTTCAGTTTCTGTTTTTTTTTTTTTTTTTTTTTATAAAGAATTTTTTATTATTATTTTATTCATTAAAATAATAATAAAATCCCAAAAATATCCCAAAAATTCTCAAAAATTCCAATTAAATTCATTTAGTCCGTAAATGAATTTATCAGTCCGATTTTACTTTTTCGGTATATTTTTTTCACTATTTTTGGGCTCATTTTTCGAGACAAAAATTCCAAAAATATTAATTAAATTCATATCTCGATCAATTGGACTCGAAATTCAATATTTTCCTCGTTATTGATCAAGATCTCTCGATTTCATATTTTTAATGAAATTTTCTCATCGGATTTATACCGAATTTTGGTCAATTGACCGTTTTACCCCTGTACTTGCTCGAAAATTAATTTAGCCCTTATCTTGCTATTATGTAGCTTACATGCATTTTTAATTCTCAATAAATCAATTGCATGATAGTAAATACTCTTCTTATGATTCAACTATGAAATATAACGTTCGTACACATAGGAATCATAAGGTACAAGCTACATACGTAAATCAAAAACTCGGGTCTGACAGTAAATACTTGAGAGCTGCATGATCAGAATAAATAATCACTTTAGCTCCTAGTAAATAAGAACAAAATTTTTTTAAAGCAAAAACAATGGCTAGAAGTTCTTTTTCCATTGTGGAATAGTTGCATTGTGCACTATCAAGGGTTCGTGAGGCATAGTAGATGACATGTGGAACTCTCTCCTCTCTTTGTCCAAGTACAGCTCCTACTGCGTAGTTACTTGCATCGCACATGATTTCGAACGGTAGATTCCAATTTGGGGGTCGAATGATTGGCGTGGTGGTTAACATGTCTTTAAGTTTGTCAAATGCCTTCTTACATGTCTCATCAAATTCGATTGCTACGTTCTTTTGTAGTAATCGACATAGGGGTTGGGTGATCTTGGAGAAGTTCTTAATAAATCACCTACAAAATCTTGCATGTCCAAGAAAAGAGCGAACTTCCCACATAAATGCGGGGTAAGGCAAAGATTTTATCACTTCTATTTTTGACTTATCCACTTCTATCCCCTTAGAAGATACTATATACCCTAGAATAATACCTTGATCAATGGAATTTTTCATAATTTAAAATAAGGATACTTTCTATGCATCTATTGAGGATTTTAGTGAGGTTAGCTAAGCATTCATCAAAGGTATTTCCATGAACAGTAAAATCATCCATGAACACTTCTATTATATTTTCTGCATAATCAGAAAATATACCAACCATACATCTCTGGAATGTGGCTGGAGCATTGCATAGACCAAAGGGCATGCGCTTGTAGGCAAAGTTTCCAAACGGACATGTAAAGGTAGTCTTTTCTTGATCTTCGGGTGCCACCGAAATTTGATGAAAACCTGAATATCCATCAAGACAATAATAATGAGTTTACCTGCCAATCTTTCAAGTATTTGATCAATAAAAGGAAGAGGGAAGTGGTCTTTTCTTGTGTATGCATTCAACTTCCTATAATCGATGCATACTAGCCACCCGTTTTGAATTTGGGTAGCTACTAACTCACCATCTAGGTTTTGTATAACCGTTATACCCGTTTTCTTCGGAACCACTTGGACTGGACTTACTCATTTGCTATCCGAAATTGGATAGATCATACCTGCATCAAGTAGTTTTAAAATCTCCTTTTTAACTACTTCCATCATTGGTGGGTTGAGTCTTCTTTGTGCTTGCCTAGAAGGCTTACATTCCTCTTCCATAAGGATCTTGTGCATGCAAGTTGTTGGGTTTATTCCCTTGATGTATGCTATTGTCCATCCAATAGCTTTCTTGTATTCCTTGAGCACTCTAAGCAACTTCTCTTCTTCTAAATTGGATAGTTTATTAGAGGTGATCACCGGAAGTGTTTCCCTATCACCTAAGAAAACATATTTAAGGTGTTCTGGAAGAGTCTTCAATTCTAAATTTGGTGCTTGCACAATAGAGGGAAGAAGTTTTGTATGAGATAATGGAAATTGAATGTGAGAAACATCAAACCTCATCGTGCGCAATGATCCTAGCTCTTGGATCGTTTCCAATAATTTTGGTTCCCACGCAAACTTCTTCTCCAATCTCTTTGAATCCTCAAGTGTAAGGTGCCTACTTAAAACAACTTTCAATTTATCCTCATCACAAATGTTCAAGTACATGTCAATTAAAGGATCAATAATATCTAAAACAAAAACAGAAGACATATCTCTAGGGTATTTCATGGCATTATATATATTGAATTTTATAACTTCACCATCAAATTCCATAGTAAGAGTGCCATCATAAACATCTATTTTTGTTCTAGAGGTTTTGAGAAAAGGTCTGCCCAATAAAATCAAAGATGTATCATCTTCCTCCATGGTTAAGACATAAAAATCTGTCGGGAAGATTAAATCATTAACCTGCACCAAAACATCTTCTAACACCCCTTCGGGATAAACATTAGATCTATCAGCCAATTGAATTATCACACAAGTATTTTTTAGTTTGCCCATAGTCATAGACTTGTAAATAGATAATGACATGACATTAATTGAGGCTCCTAAATCTAACATGGCTTTTTCGATCTTTAAATTGCCTATTTTACATGGGATAGTGAACATACCTGGATCCTTGCATTTAGGTGGTAACTTTTTTTGGAGGTTTTCAGAAACATTCTCTCTCGTGTTCACATACTCATTTCCCTTAAGCTTCCTCTTATTGTTACACAATTCCTTGAGAAACTTGGCATACTTTGGAACCTATTTGATAGCATCTAATAAGGGAATATTTACCTCGACTTTTCTGAAGGTATCTAGAATTGCCTTCTGTTCCTCTTCTTTTTTGGACTTTGACTTTGGAGGAAAAGGAGGTATTATCTATGGTATCTTCATGCTCCCTTCAGTGGCCGTTTTGGATTTAAGTTGAGGTGGTTCAATTCCTTTTTTCATTTCTTCACCTCTTGTGCTATGGGTTCGGATTTGAGGTTCTTTCAGTTTGGTTTTGCTTCTCAAAGTGATTGCATTTGCGTTTTGCTTAGGGTTGACTATGGTTTGCGATGACAATCTTCCTTGGGATTCTAGCTTGCTTACTGATGCAGCTAGTTGGTTCACTTAATCTTTTAATTCCTTGAGGTTGGACCTTGTTTCCTGTTGAAATTGTTGAGTACTATTAGCAAGGGATTTAACAACCTCTTCAAGAGAGGTACCTGAATTTGATGATTGCCGCATTTGTTGAGGAGGTTGCCTAGGTTGGTAGTTTTGGTATTGCAGCCTTTGTCCATAATTGAAGTTTGGATGATCCCTCCATCCTGGATTGTAAGTATTGGAATAGGGATCATATTTTCTTTGGGAAGGCCCTTGGTATCCTCCAACCGCATTAGTATACTCTTATGAATCTTCTTGAAGTGTAGGACACATATCAGTTGGATGTCCACTAGCACAAATTCCACAGACCTTGGCTTGTTGCCTGTTTCCCACTCCTAAAGAAAGTTGCTGCACAATAGAGGTTAGATTAGCAATTTGATTGTCAACTGAAGATGTACTCACCTCATTCACTCTTCTAGGCACATCCTTTCTAGTCCCGAATTGTTGAGAATTTGTAGCCATGGTGGAAATTAAATTCCTAGCTTCGGTGGGGGTTTTATTGACTATTGCTCCTCCACTAGCAGCATCCATCATTCTTCTTTCCATTGGCAAGAGTCCTTTATGGAAGTATTGGATGAGTAGTTGTTCAGAAATCCTATGTTGTGGGCAGCTAGCATAAAGTTGCTTGAATCTTTCCCAATACTTATGAAGATTTTCGATATCTCTTTGCTTGATTCCACATATCTCCCTTTTTATGCTTGCGACCCTAGAAGCTGGAAAAAATTTGTCAAGAAAGTATCTTACCATGTCAATCCATGTTGTAACCGAACCTGGAGGAAGGTAGAATAACCAATCCTTAGCTCTATCTGCGAGTGAGAATGGAAAGGCCCTAAGCTTGATTTGATCCTCTGTAACAGCTTGTGGCTTCATGCTGGAGCAAACCACATGAAATTCCTTGAGATGTTTATGAGGATTTTCGTTTTCCAACCCATGGAACTTTGGAAGAAGGTGGATCAGTTCAGATTTCAGTTCGAACTCTATTTACAAAGCAGGATATTGAATACATAATGGTTGTTGATCCAAAGCTGGAGCGGTGAGTTGTCTAAGAGTTCTCTCTTAATTGTTGGCCATCTCTCGCTCGGATTCGGAGTCACTTGATGAGTCTTCAAGGTCTAATGCAAGATTCAATCCTGGTGATGATGTAGAGCTTTCTTCGTGCTTGCGATTTCTAGCTTCTTTCCTAAGTCTTCTCTCAGTCTTCTCGATGTCAGGATTGTTTGGAATTAATTCACCTGTACGAGAAGAACGAAGCATCAAAATAAATCCAAATTAAATTTAATCTCCTCGGCAACGGTGCCAAGAATTGATGGTTACCGAAACCAACAATATTAAATAACTTGCTCAAACAAATAATTAGTAGTATAGGGAGCAAGGTCGTGTCCCAAGATAGATTGATTAATTTCAATTTACTTTTCTGCAAATAAAAGAAAAATAAAACAATAGGGGTTTGAAAGATTGATTAACTAAAATAACAAAACTTAATAGAAAGAAAACAAAATTGAGTAGAAGAATTCAATAATTTGAGAAATCCAACCCAATGAGTAATTTTCAAATTTGGTTCGGTAAGTTGATCATTGACGCAAGATAATTTTTCTTAATCCCAACTAAACTGGTTATGGTTGTTGGTATGACTTAACAACTTGTCTCTTCTTACTGCTTCGACAATCAGGAAACGTTCTCTAAGTGCTGCTCTTACCAATAAACAACACTAGATACGATCTTAGGATTTAATTTACTAATAGCATTGAACACTAAAGAGACTACCAATTCTAATCAACAAACACACATGTATGTTTATTTAAATCAGATCTTATAATCACATAACAAAGACTAAAAACCAGAAGTACAATTAATCTTATTACTTACCACTTGTTATTGAAACAACCAAACAACTATGGATTCAGATATTTCAATTGGATGTATATTGCCTTGTGAATAAATCAATAGACCTTTTTGAAGCAACCACAAAACAATAATAATAATGAAGTGCAAAAATTATAAGAATAGTAAAGATTAAAGAAAATAAATAAGAACAATTAGATCTCACAACTTATAAATCAAATCTTCAATTATCCTTAAATTGGAAAGAGAGTTTAGCAACCCATGAATATCTGGTAAAAGTAGTGAAAATACTTGTATGAGAAAATCTAATCAAAAGTTTCCTCCTTCACCTAGATCTTCAAGAGCCTATTTATAGTTAAAAAAATAGAGATAAAAACCCTACTCCTAGTTGGACTTGAAGTCCTTACATTTAATTAAAATAATAATCCGATAAAAAGTCTTCCAAGTATTTGAAAAAATCAAATCTATAGAGGAGGGAGAAAATCATCGTATTGGATGCTTAGGCGAGAGTCTCGCCTAAGCCTTGACCCGTCTTTGTCTAACAAATTGAAGTCAGCTCGTCAAGAAGACCCTTAAGCGAGAATCTCAACTAAGGTTGCATTCAGCTCTGCCCTGAGTTGAAAACTGCACAGTGAAGGGATCCTTAGGCGAGAGTCTCGCCTAAGGCTGCACCCAGCACTGACCTGAATTGAGAACTACACAATGAAGGGATCCTTAGGCGAGAGTCTCGCCTAAGGCTGCACCCAGCACTGACCAAACTCGTACTCATTATTCCTTACTTCTTCCACATGATTTCCCTTGTTCCAAAATCCGTCTAAATCATCCTTTAATTCATCAATTCCATGAATTCCTACAATTATTCAAGAATGATCAATTATCCATACATTAAGTATAAAATTCATACAAAACCATAGGAAAACAAGGTAAATTGTTGAGTTAATGTATTTTGAAATGACAAAACAAGTAAATTCAATAATATAAAGATGACATAAAAACATGTTTAGAAGTTATAAGTACCAGAACTTGAGTTTCTGTAGATGAGAGATCGATCTGGGTTATGAGAGATCGATCTCCTGGGTTTTCTATAGATGAGAGATCGATCTGGGTTATGAGAGATCGATCTCCTGGATTTTTCTTAGATGAGAGATCGATCTCAGGAAGACATGAGATCGATCTGCCAAGCTTTGAACCTATACAAAGGTATTGAGGAAAAGAGAGATCGATCTATAAGGGTTATGAGATCGATCTGCCTAATACTGGAATTGTGGAGATCGATCTGATCTTGGAAGAGATCGATCTCCCTTAAAGCAAAGACTGTAGATCGATCTGTAAGATCGATCCACACTCAAACAGAGAGCTTGTGAGATCGATCTGGTAAGAAAGAGATCGATCTCCTCAAAGTCAGAGAGCTAAGGAGATCGATCTGGGTTATTGAGAGATCGATCTCCCCTCTACGAGATTACTTGGCAGATCGATCTGTAGATCGATCTTGCCTTAAACAGAGAGATTGGAAGATCGATCTGCCTATTTGACAGATCGATCTCCCTTATCATTTTCAAATTAAGAGATCGATCTGCTAACCTATGAGATCGATCTCCTTGTGTTATTGTGCTTTGATCTTGCAGGATTTATAACTAAGAGATCGATCTGGCCAAGATGGCAGATCAATCTGGCACTCTACTGGAGGTACCCAACGACTAGTTCTGCAAAAATCTCAACGGGAAGAACAGCATTTAATGCTCCAACCACCAATCCTTCAGTATTTAACCAAGCATTGAAGACAATGAGAACAGAGACACTATTGCTGCACATTTCTTACATTCTCAAGAGTTTAATACTTTCATTCCTTGTGTCTTCATTCCTTATTTATTGAGTTTGTTGTATAAGCTTAAGTGCAAAAGCTGTAATTGTCCTACCCACATTAAAAGCTTGATTATGTATTCATCCTTACCTTAAAAGAGAAGAGGATTGTTCCTCAGTGAGATAAAAATTGTAAAAGGGTGAATACATCTTTGTATTGCAAAGGGTAGAGAGGTTATTCGTTAACCTGAAAAATGAAGATTGTAACTTCTGTTGAAGGAGAGAAAGAAAGCACTTGACAAGAGGGTCAAGGAGAGAGGACGTAGGCAAGAGTCTGGCCGAACCTCTATAAGCGACTGTGGTTGTTTCTCTCTTCCCTATCTTGCATTAAATTATTTAATTTTATTATATTGCTCACTATCATTTGCTAATTAAATTAGGATTAATTTAAAATTTACCATTAACATTAGAAAACCGATTCACCCCCCCTCTCGGTAGAGCCAACAATTGGTATCAGAGCTAGGACTCTTTAATCACATAGGAACAACTTCCTAAGAGTTAGAAACGATCAAATGGCTCACAACAATGTAGCAACTAGTTTGGTAGGAGAGGGGCACTCTACGGTTAGACCTCCTATGTTCAATGGAGAGCATTATGCTTACTGGAAGACTAGGATGATGTTGTTCATTCAAGCAAATGACTATGAGGTGTGAAGGATCATAATTAAAGGACCTCAAATCCCTACAAAGAGAATAGAGGGAAGAGATATCCCTAAAGAAGAAGATGAATGGGATTCAAATGATATTAAATGTGCTCAGCTAAATGCTAAAGCTATGCACACATTATTTTGTGCTTTAGGTCCAAATGAATACAATAGAGTCTCCGGGTGTGATAACGCCAAACAAATTTGGGACAAATTGGCAATAACTCATGAGGGTACTACCCAAGTGAAGGAGACTAAGGTAGGGATACTCACACATGATTATGAGCTTTTTAGGATGAAGGAAGGAGAATCAATTAGTGATATGTTCACTAGATTCACAGATGTAATTAATGGACTAAAGTCCTTAGGAAAAATATATTCTAATATTGAAATGGTCAAGAAAATATTAAATAGCTTACCTAAATCATGGGAAGCTAAAGTGACTGCAATTGAGGAATCTAAGGATCCTCACACATTGTCTTTAGATGAATTAATAGGATCTCTACTCACTTATGAGATGAAATTAAGAAGAAATGAAGAGCCACCTAAGAAAGTGGGAGTTGCTCTAAAATCCACTGCTCAAGAAGAGATTAAGAATGAGAGTGGTAGTGAAGAGGATCTTGAGATGGCAATATTTGCCAAAAGATTTAACAAGTTCATGAGGATGAGAGCTAGTGGTAGTAATAGGAGAAACAATAAGAGAGATCAAGAAGAAGTAGGTAGAAAAGATTCAATTGTGTGTTATGAATGTAAAAAACCAGGACACATAAAATTTAACTGCCCTCTTCTTAAAAGGTCCAATGATAGGTTCCACAAAAAGAAGGCAATGGTAGCAACATGGAGCGACAGTGACTGCTCCGATGATGACTCAAATGAGGACATTGCCAACTTGTGCTTTATGGCTATTGAGGATGAAAAGGTAACTTCAAACCTCAATGAATATTCCTTTGATGAATTGCAAGATGCCTTTGATGATCTTGCATTAGAGTATGAATGCATGAGCATGAAATATAAAAAGATAATATCCAAATTAAGAAAAGAAAATGAGTTGATGCTAAGGGACAAATTAGAAAGCGAAAAGAAACTAGAAATTTCAAATCGTGAAATTTGTGACCTTAAGGAGAAAAATGGCAACCTACATAATTCCTTTAATAGGTTCCACATGGGTCAACAAAAGTTGGATAGCATGTTAGAGACCCAAAGGGCATTCTTTGACAAAAAATGGGTTAGGATATAATGCAAAAAGTAGAGAGACTCATCTTAAAAGCTTTGTTGCTAGAAATAGTATAAATAAACTATCAACTTCTTGTTCATATTGCAATAGGAAGGGACATGCATCACATAATTGCAATATAAAAATGAGATCTCTTAAAGGAAAAATAGTAAAAAGGATATGGATTCCAAAAGAAGTAATTCACTCCAAGAATGTTAATGCATTAGCTAAATGGATCCCAAAGGGATCAAGAATTGCATTCACTAACCTCAAAGGACCCAAGAGAATTTGGGTACCTAAAACTTGAGTTGGAATCTTTTTGTAGGTAATTGAGCATGGCAACAAAGCTAAAATAAAGGAAGCATGGTACTTGGATAGTGGATGCTCAAGGCACATGACGGGAGATAGAAGCCACTTCAACTCTTTTAAATCAAAGGTTGGTGGAGAGGTCACATTTGGGGACAACTCCAAAGGCCAAGTTGAAGGAAGTGGCTCAATATGTAATAACTATTTTTCATTAGAAAAGGTATTACTTGTTAGGGGTCTAAAGCATAACTTACTAAGTATAAGTCAACTTTGTGACAAAGGTTACAAAGTAATTTTTGATTGCAAGATATATACATGATTATTAGAAACAGGAAAAGGGCCCACAAAGTCAATACCCTATACATAAAAAATTTCACAGATTAGAATAAGTGTTAAAGGTAATTGATCTCTATGTCCTAGACTTCCTGTTTTTTGGCACTTCTCACAAGTTTTACAAAACATATAAGAATCTTGAAATAAATTTGGCCAAAATAATCCACATTCGAGTACTTTGCGTGTTGTCCTCTTTGAACCAAAATGTCCTCCACATGCATGTGAATGGCAAAAAATTAAGATATAAGAGATTTCATGGTCAGACACGCATCTTCTAATGACTTGATCGACACAATATTTCCATAAGTAAGGTTCATCCCAAGCGTAATACTTAGCATCTCTTTTTATCTTATCTTTTTTAGACCTAGACAATTCATTATGCAAAAATCCTGTAGCTAAAAAGTTAGCAATATCAGCATACCATGGTCTTGTTTCATGAATGGAAAAAAGATACTCATCTAGAAATTCATCTTTAAGGGGTGAAGGTTTTTCACTTATGATTAGTCTACTAAGGTGATCAGCCACCAGGTTTTCGACTCCCTTCTTATCCTTAATTTCTATATTGAATTCTTGTAGCAACAATATCCACCTGATGAGTCTTGGTTTTGCTTCTTTCTTCGAGAGTAAATACTTGAGAGCTGCATGATCAGAATAAATAATCACTTTAGCTCCTAGTAAATAAGAACAAAATTTTTTTAAAGCAAAAACAATGGCTAGAAGTTCTTTTTCCATTGTGGAATAGTTGCATTGTGCACTATCAAGGGTTCGTGAGGCATAGTAGATGACATGTGGAACTCTCTCCTCTCTTTGTCCAAGTACAGCTCCTACTGCGTAGTTACTTGCATCGCACATGATTTCGAACGGTAGATTCCAATTTGGGGGTCGAATGATTGGCGTGGTGGTTAACATGTCTTTAAGTTTGTCAAATGCCTTCTTACATGTCTCATCAAATTCGATTGCTACGTTCTTTTGTAGTAATCGACATAGGGGTTGGGTGATCTTGGAGAAGTTCTTAATAAATCACCTACAAAATCTTGCATGTCCAAGAAAAGAGCGAACTTCCCACATAAATACGGGGTAAGGCAAAGATTTTATCACTTCTATTTTTGACTTATCCACTTCTATCCCCTTAGAAGATACTATATACCCTAGAATAATACCTTGATCAATGGAATTTTTCATAATTTAAAATAAGGATACTTTCTATGCATCTATTGAGGATTTTAGTGAGGTTAGCTAAGCATTCATCAAAGGTATTTCCATGAACAGTAAAATCATCCATGAACACTTCTATTATATTTTCTGCATAATCAGAAAATATACCAACCATACATCTCTGGAATGTGGCTGGAGCATTGCATAGACCAAAGGGCATGCGCTTGTAGGCAAAGTTTCCAAACGGACATGTAAAGGTAGTCTTTTCTTGATCTTCGGGTGCCACCGAAATTTGATGAAAACCTGAATATCCATCAAGACAATAATAATGAGTTTACCTGCCAATCTTTCAAGTATTTGATCAATAAAAGGAAGAGGGAAGTGGTCTTTTCTTGTGTATGCATCCAACTTCCTATAATCGATGCATACTAGCCACCCGTTTTGAATTTGGGTAGCTACTAACTCACCATCAAGGTTTTGTATAACCGTTATACCCGTTTTCTTCGGAACCACTTGGACTGGACTTACTCATTTGCTATCCAAAATTGGATAGATCATACCTGCATCAAGTAGTTTTAAAATCTCCTTTTTAACTACTTCCATCATTGGTGGGTTGAGTCTTCTTTGTGCTTGCCTAGAAGGCTTACATTCCTCTTCCATAAGGATCTTGTGCATGCAAGTTATTGGGTTTATTCCCTTGATGTATGCTATTGTCCATCCAATAGCTTTCTTGTATTCCTTGAGCACTCTAAGCAACTTCTCTTCTTCTAAATTGGATAGTTTATTAGAGGTGATCACCGGAAGTGTTTCCCTATCACCTAAGAAAACATATTTAAGGTGTTCTGGAAGAGTCTTCAATTCTAAATTTGGTGCTTGCACAATAGAGGGAAGAAGTTTTGTATGAGATAATGGAAATTGAATGTGAGAAACATCAAACCTCATCGTGCGCAATGATCCTAGCTCTTGGATCGTTTCCAATAATTTTGGTTCCCACGCAAACTTCTTCTCCAATCTCTTTGAATCCTCAAGTGTAAGGTGCCTACTTAAAACAACTTTCAATTTATCCTCATCACAAATGTTCAAGTACATGTCAATTAAAGGATCAATAATATCTAAAACAAAAACAGAAGACATATCTCTAGGGTATTTCATGGCATTATATATATTGAATTTTATAACTTCACCATCAAATTCCATAGTAAGAGTGCCATCATAAACATCTATTTTTGTTCTAGAGGTTTTGAGAAAAGGTCTGCCCAATAAAATCAAAGATGTATCATCTTCCTCCATGGTTAAGACATAAAAATCTGTCGGGAAGATTAAATCATTAACCTGCACCAAAACATCTTCTAACACCCCTTCGGGATAAACATTAGATCTATCAGCCAATTGAATTATCACACAAGTATTTTTCAGTTTGCCCATAGTCATAGACTTGTAAATAGATAATGACATGACATTAATTGAGGCTCCTAAATCTAACATGGCTTTTTCGATCTTTAAATTGCCTATTTTACATGGGATAGTGAACATACCTGGATCCTTGCATTTAGGTGGTAACTTTTTTTGGAGGTTTTCAGAAACATTCTCTCTCGTGTTCACATACTCATTTCCCTTAAGCTTCCTCTTATTGTTACACAATTCCTTGAGAAACTTGGCATACTTTGGAACCTATTTGATAGCATCTAATAAGGGAATATTTACCTCGACTTTTCTGAAGGTATCTAGAATTGCCTTCTGTTCCTCTTCTTTTTTGGACTTTGACTTTGGAGGAAAAGGAGGTATTATCTCTGGTATCTTCATGCTCCCTTCAGTGGCCGTTTTGGATTTAAGTTGAGGTGGTTCAATTCCTTTTTTCATTTCTTCACCTCTTGTGCTATGGGTTCGGATTTGAGGTTCTTTCAGTTTGGTTTTGCTTCTCAAAGTGATTGCATTTGCGTTTTGCTTAGGGTTGACTATGGTTTGCGATGACAATCTTCCTTGGGATTCTAGCTTGCTTACTGATGCAGCTAGTTGGTTCACTTAATCTTTTAATTCCTTGAGGTTGGACCTTGTTTCCTGTTGAAATTGTTGAGTACTATTAGCAAGGGATTTAACAACCTCTTCAAGAGAGGTACCTGAATTTGATGATTGCCGCATTTGTTGAGGAGGTTGCCTAGGTTGGTAGTTTTGGTATTGCAGCCTTTGTCCATAATTGAAGTTTGGATGATCCCTCCATCCTGGATTGTAAGTATTGGAATAGGGATCATATTTTCTTTGGGAAGGCCCTTGGTATCCTCCAACCGCATTAGTATACTCTTATGAATCTTCTTGAAGTGTAGGACACATATCAGTTGGATGTCCACTAGCACAAATTCCACAGACCTTGGCTTGTTGCCTGTTTCCCACTCCTAAAGAAAGTTGCTGCACAATAGAGGTTAGATTAGCAATTTGATTGTCAACTGAAGATGTACTCACCTCATTCACTCTTCTAGGCACATCCTTTCTAGTCCCGAATTGTTGAGAATTTGTAGCCATGGTGGAAATTAAATTCCTAGCTTCGGTGGGGGTTTTATTGACTATTGCTCCTCCACTAGCAGCATCCATCATTCTTCTTTCCATTGGCAAGAGTCCTTTATGGAAGTATTGGATGAGTAGTTGTTCAGAAATCCTATGTTGTGGGCAGCTAGCATAAAGTTGCTTGAATCTTTCCCAATACTTATGAAGATTTTCGATATCTCTTTGCTTGATTCCACATATCTCCCTTTTTATGTTTGCGACCCTAGAAGCTGGAAAAAATTTGTCAAGAAAGTATCTTACCATGTCAATCCATGTTGTAACCGAACCTGGAGGAAGGTAGAATAACCAATCCTTAGCTCTATCTGCGAGTGAGAATGGAAAGGCCCTAAGCTTGATTTGATCCTCTGTAACAGCTTGTGGCTTCATGCTGGAGCAAACCACATGAAATTCCTTGAGATGTTTATGAGGATTTTCGTTTTCCAACCCATGGAACTTTGGAAGAAGGTGGATCAGTTCAGATTTCAGTTCGAACTCTATTTACAAAGCAGGATATTGAATACATAATGGTTGTTGATCCAAAGCTGGAGCGGTGAGTTGTCTAAGAGTTCTCTCTTAATTGTTGGCCATCTCTCGCTCGGATTCGGAGTCACTTGATGAGTCTTCAAGGTCTAATGCAAGATTCAATCCTGGTGATGATGTAGAGCTTTCTTCGTGCTTGCGATTTCTAGCTTCTTTCCTAAGTCTTCTCTCAGTCTTCTCGATGTCAGGATTGTTTGGAATTAATTCACCTGTACGAGAAGAACGAAGCATCAAAATAAATCCAAATTAAATTTAATCTCCTCGGCAACGGTGCCAAGAATTGATGGTTACCGAAACCAACAATATTAAATAACTTGCTCAAACAAATAATTAGTAGTATAGGGAGCAAGGTCGTGTCCCAAGATAGATTGATTAATTTCAATTTACTTTTCTGCAAATAAAAGAAAAATAAAACAATAGGGGTTTGAAAGATTGATTAACTAAAATAACAAAACTTAATAGAAAGAAAACAAAATTGAGTAGAAGAATTCAATAATTTGAGAAATCCAACCCAATGAGTAATTTTCAAATTTGGTTCGGTAAGTTGATCATTGACGCAAGATAATTTTTCTTAATCCCAACTAAACTGGTTATGGTTGTTGGTATGACCTAACAACTTGTCTCTTCTTACTGCTTCGACAATCAGGAAACGTTCTCTAAGTGCTGCTCTTACCAATAAACAACACTAGATACGATCTTAGGATTTAATTTACTAATAGCATTGAACACTAAAGAGACTACCAATTCTAATCAACAAACACACATGTAGGTTTATTTAAATCAGATCTTATAATCACATAACAAAGACTAAAAACCAGAAGTACAATTAATCTTATTACTTACCACTTGTTATTGAAACAACCAAACAACTATGGATTCAGATATTTCAATTGGATGTATATTGCCTTGTGAATAAATCAATAGACCTTTTTGAAGCAACCACAAAACAATAATAATAATGAAGTGCAAAAATTATAAGAATAGTAAAGATTAAAGAAAATAAATAAGAACAATTAGATCTCACAACTTATAAATCAAATCTTCAATTATCCTTAAATTGGAAAGAGAGTTTAGCAACCCATGAATATCTGGTAAAAGTAGTGAAAATACTTGTATGAGAAAATCTAATCAAAAGTTTCCTCCTTCACCTAGATCTTCAAGAGCCTATTTATAGTTAAAAAAATAGAGATAAAAACCCTACTCCTAGTTGGACTTGAAGTCCTTACATTTAATTAAAATAATAATCCGATAAAAAGTCTTCCAAGTATTTGAAAAAATCAAATCTATAGAGGAGGGAGAAAATCATCGTATTGGATGCTTAGGCGAGAGTCTCGCCTAAGCCTTGACCCGTCTTTGTCTAACAAATTGAAGTCAGCTCGTCAAGAAGACCCTTAAGCGAGAATCTCAACTAAGGCTGCATTCAGCTCTGCCCTGAGTTGAAAACTGCACAGTGAAGGGATCCTTAGGCGAGAGTCTCGCCTAAGGCTGCACCCAGCACTGACCTGAATTGAGAACTACACAATGAAGGGATCCTTAGGCGAGAGTCTCGCCTAAGGCTGCACCCAGCACTGACCAAACTCGTACTCATTATTCCTTATTTCTTCCACATGATTTCCCTTGTTCCAAAATCCGTCTAAATCATCCTTTAATTCATCAATTCCATGAATTCCTACAATTATTCAAGAATGATCAATTATCCATACATTAAGTATAAAATTCATACAAAACCATAGGAAAACAAGGTAAATTGTTGAGTTAATGTATTTTGAAATGACAAAACAAGTAAATTCAATAATATAAAGATGACATAAAAACATGTTTAGAAGTTATAAGTACCAGAACTTGAGTTTCTGTAGATGAGAGATCGATCTGGGTTATGAGAGATCGATCTCCTGGGTTTTCTATAGATGAGAGATCGATCTGGGTTATGAGAGATCGATCTCCTGGATTTTTCTTAGATGAGAGATCGATCTCAGGAAGACATGAGATCGATCTGCCAAGCTTTGAACCTATACAAAGGTATTGAGGAAAAGAGAGATCGATCTATAAGGGTTATGAGATCGATCTGCCTAATACTGGAATTGTGGAGATCGATCTGATCTTGGAAGAGATCGATCTCCCTTAAAGCAAAGACTGTAGATCGATCTGTAAGATCGATCCACACTCAAACAGAGAGCTTGTGAGATCGATCTGGTAAGAAAGAGATCGATCTCCTCAAAGTCAGAGAGCTAAGGAGATCGATCTGGGTTATTGAGAGATCGATCTCCCCTCTACGAGATTACATGGCAGATCGATCTGTAGATCGATCTTGCCTTAAACAGAGAGATTGGAAGATCGATCTGCCTATTCGACAGATCGATCTCCCTTATCATTTTCAAATTAAGAGATCGATCTGCTAACCTATGAGATCGATCTCCTTGTGTTATTGTGCTTTGATCTTGCAGGATTTATAACTAAGAGATCGATCTGGCCAAGATGGCAGATCAATCTGGCACTCTACTGGAGGTACCCAACGACTAGTTCTGCAAAAATCTCAATGGGAAGAACAGCATTTAATGCTCCAACCACCAATCCTTCAGTATTTAACCAAGCATTGAAGACAATGAGAACAGAGACACTATTGCTGCACATTTCTTACATTCTCAAGAGTTTAATACTTTCATTCCTTGTGTCTTCATTCCTTATTTATTGAGTTTGTTGTATAAGCTTAAGTGCAAAAGCTGTAATTGTCCTACCCACATTAAAAGCTTGATTATGTATTCATCCTTACCTTAAAAGAGAAGAGGATTGTTCCTCAGTGAGATAAAAATTGTAAAAGGGTGAATACATCTTTGTATTGCAAAGGGTAGAGAGGTTATTCGTTAACCTGAAAAATGAAGATTGTAACTTCTGTTGAAGGAGAGAAAGAAAGCACTTGACAAGAGGGTCAAGGAGAGAGGACGTAGGCAAGAGTCTGGCCGAACCTCTATAAGCGACTGTGGTTGTTTCTCTCTTCCCTATCTTGCATTAAATTATTTAATTTTATTATATTGCTCACTATCATTTGCTAATTAAATTAGGATTAATTTAAAATTTACCATTAACATTAGAAAACCGATTCACCCCCCCTCTCGGTAGAGCCAACAATTGGTATCAGAGCTAGGACTCTTTAATCACATAGGAACAACTTCCTAAGAGTTAGAAACGATCAAATGGCTCACAACAATGTAGCAACTAGTTTGGTAGGAGAGGGGCACTCTACGGTTAGACCTCCTATGTTCAATGGAGAGCATTATGCTTACTGGAAGACTAGGATGATGTTGTTCATTCAAGCAAATGACTATGAGGTGTGAAGGATCATAATTAAAGGACCTCAAATCCCTACAAAGAGAATAGAGGGAAGAGATATCCCTAAAGAAGAAGATGAATGGGATTCAAATGATATTAAATGTGCTCAGCTAAATGCTAAAGCTATGCACACATTATTTTGTGCTTTAGGTCCAAATGAATACAATAGAGTCTCCGGGTGTGATAACGCCAAACAAATTTGGGACAAATTGGCAATAACTCATGAGGGTACTACCCAAGTGAAGGAGACTAAGGTAGGGATACTCACACATGATTATGAGCTTTTTAGGATGAAGGAAGGAGAATCAATTAGTGATATGTTCACTAGATTCACAGATGTAATTAATGGACTAAAGTCCTTAGGAAAAATATATTCTAATATTGAAATGGTCAAGAAAATATTAAATAGCTTACCTAAATCATGGGAAGCTAAAGTGACTGCAATTGAGGAATCTAAGGATCCTCACACATTGTCTTTAGATGAATTAATAGGATCTCTACTCACTTATGAGATGAAATTAAGAAGAAATGAAGAGCCACCTAAGAAAGTGGGAGTTGCTCTAAAATCCACTGCTCAAGAAGAGATTAAGAATGAGAGTGGTAGTGAAGAGGATCTTGAGATGGCAATATTTGCCAAAAGATTTAACAAGTTCATGAGGATGAGAGCTAGTGGTAGTAATAGGAGAAACAATAAGAGAGATCAAGAAGAAGTAGGTAGAAAAGATTCAATTGTGTGTTATGAATGTAAAAAACCAGGACACATAAAATTTAACTGCCCTCTTCTTAAAAGGTCCAATGATAGGTTCCACAAAAAGAAGGCAATGGTAGCAACATGGAGCGACAGTGACTGCTCCGATGATGACTCAAATGAGGATATTGCCAACTTGTGCTTTATGGCTATTGAGGATGAAAAGGTAAATTCAAACCTCAATGAATATTCCTTTGATGAATTGCAAGATGCCTTTGATGATCTTGCATTAGAGTATGAATGCATGAGCATGAAATATAAAAAGATAATATCCAAATTAAGAAAAGAAAATGAGTTGATGCTAAGGGACAAATTAGAAAGCGAAAAGAAACTAGAAATTTCAAATCGTGAAATTTGTGACCTTAAGGAGAAAAATGGCAACCTACATAATTCCTTTAATAGGTTCCACATGGGTCAACAAAAGTTGGATAGCATGTTAGAGACCCAAAGGGCATTCTTTGACAAAAAATGGGTTAGGATATAATGCAAAAAGTAGAGAGACTCATCTTAAAAGCTTTGTTGCTAGAAATAGTATAAATAAACTATCAACTTCTTGTTCATATTGCAATAGGAAGGGACATGCATCACATAATTGCAATATAAAAATGAGATCTCTTAAAGGAAAAATAGTAAAAAGGATATGGATTCCAAAAGAAGTAATTCACTCCAAGAATGTTAATGCATTAGCTAAATGGATCCCAAAGGGATCAAGAATTGCATTCACTAACCTCAAAGGACCCAAGAGAATTTGGGTACCTAAAACTTGAGTTGGAATCTTTTTGTAGGTAATTGAGCATGGCAACAAAGCTAAAATAAAGGAAGCATGGTACTTGGATAGTGGATGCTCAAGGCACATGACGGGAGATAGAAGCCACTTCAACTCTTTTAAATCAAAGGTTGGTGGAGAGGTCACATTTGGGGACAACTCCAAAGGCCAAGTTGAAGGAAGTGGCTCAATATGTAATAACTATTTTTCATTAGAAAAGGTATTACTTGTTAGGGGTCTAAAGCATAACTTACTAAGTATAAGTCAACTTTGTGACAAAGGTTACAAAGTAATTTTTGATTGCAAGATATATACATGATTATTAGAAACAGGAAAAGGGCCCACAAAGTCAATACCCTATACATAAAAAATTTCACAGATTAGAATAAGTGTTAAAGGTAATTGATCTCTATGTCCTAGACTTCCTGTTTTTTGGCTCTTCTCACAAGTTTTACAAAACATATAAGAATCTTGAAATAAATTTGGCCAAAATAATCCACATTCGAGTACTTTGCGTGTTGTCCTCTTTGAACCAAAATGTCCTCCACATGCATGTGAATGGCAAAAAATTAAGATATAAGAGATTTCATGGTCAGACACGCATCTTCTAATGACTTGATCGACACAATATTTCCATAAGTAAGGTTCATCCCAAGCGTAATACTTAGCATCTCTTTTTATCTTATCTTTTTTAGACCTAGACAATTCATTATGCAAAAATCCTGTAGCTAAAAAGTTAGCAATATCAGCATACCATGGTCTTGTTTCATGAATGGAAAAAAGATACTCATCTAGAAATTCATCTTTAAGGGGTGAAGGTTTTTCACTTATGATGAGTCTACTAAGGTGATCAGCCACCAGGTTTTCGACTCCCTTCTTATCCTTAATTTCTATATTGAATTCTTGTAGCAACAATATCCACCTGATGAGTCTTGGTTTTGCTTCTTTCTTTGAGAGTAAATACTTGAGAGCTGCATGATCAGAATAAATAATCACTTTAGCTCCTAGTAAATAAGAACAAAATTTTTTTAAAGCAAAAACAATGGCTAGAAGTTCTTTTTCCATTGTGGAATAGTTGCATTGTGCACTATCAAGGGTTCGTGAGGCATAGTAGATGACATGTGGAACTCTCTCCTCTCTTTGTCCAAGTACAGCTCCTACTGCGTAGTTACTTGCATCGCACATGATTTCGAACGGTAGATTCCAATTTGGGGGTCGAATGATTGGCGTGGTGGTTAACATGTCTTTAAGTTTGTCAAATGCCTTCTTACATGTCTCATCAAATTCGATTGCTACGTTCTTTTGTAGTAATCGACATAGGGGTTGGGTGATCTTGGAGAAGTTCTTAATAAATCACCTACAAAATCTTGCATGTCCAAGAAAAGAGCGAACTTCCCACATAAATACGGGGTAAGGCAAAGATTTTATCACTTCTATTTTTGACTTATCCACTTCTATCCCCTTAGAAGATACTATATACCCTAGAATAATACCTTGATCAATGGAATTTTTCATAATTTAAAATAAGGATACTTTCTATGCATCTATTGAGGATTTTAGTGAGGTTAGCTAAGCATTCATCAAAGGTATTTCCATGAACAGTAAAATCATCCATGAACACTTCTATTATATTTTCTGCATAATCAGAAAATATACCAACCATACATCTCTGGAATGTGGCTGGAGCATTGCATAGACCAAAGGGCATGCGCTTGTAGGCAAAGTTTCCAAACGGACATGTAAAGGTAGTCTTTTCTTGATCTTCGGGTGCCACCGAAATTTGATGAAAACCTGAATATCCATCAAGACAATAATAATGAGTTTACCTGCCAATCTTTCAAGTATTTGATCAATAAAAGGAAGAGGGAAGTGGTCTTTTCTTGTGTATGCATCCAACTTCCTATAATCGATGCATACTAGCCACCCGTTTTGAATTTGGGTAGCTACTAACTCACCATCAAGGTTTTGTATAACCGTTATACCCGTTTTCTTCGGAACCACTTGGACTGGACTTACTCATTTGCTATCCGAAATTGGATAGATCATACCTGCATCAAGTAGTTTTAAAATCTCCTTTTTAACTACTTCCATCATTGGTGGGTTGAGTCTTCTTTGTGCTTGCCTAGAAGGCTTACATTCCTCTTCCATAAGGATCTTGTGCATGCAAGTTGTTGGGTTTATTCCCTTGATGTATGCTATTGTCCATCCAATAGCTTTCTTGTATTCCTTGAGCACTCTAAGCAACTTCTCTTCTTCTAAATTGGATAGTTTATTAGAGGTGATCACCGGAAGTGTTTCCCTATCACCTAAGAAAACATATTTAAGGTGTTCTGGAAGAGTCTTCAATTCTAAATTTGGTGCTTGCACAATAGAGGGAAGAAGTTTTGTATGAGATAATGGAAATTGAATGTGAGAAACATCAAACCTCATCGTGCGCAATGATCCTAGCTCTTGGATCGTTTCCAATAATTTTGGTTCCCACGCAAACTTCTTCTCCAATCTCTTTGAATCCTCAAGTGTAAGGTGCCTACTTAAAACAACTTTCAATTTATCCTCATCACAAATGTTCAAGTACATGTCAATTAAAGGATCAATAATATCTAAAACAAAAACAGAAGACATATCTCTAGGGTATTTCATGGCATTATATATATTGAATTTTATAACTTCACCATCAAATTCCATAGTAAGAGTGCCATCATAAACATCTATTTTTGTTCTAGAGGTTTTGAGAAAAGGTCTGCCCAATAAAATCAAAGATGTATCATCTTCCTCCATGGTTAAGACATAAAAATCTGTCGGGAAGATTAAATCATTAACCTGCACCAAAACATCTTCTAACACCCCTTCGGGATAAACATTAGATCTATCAGCCAATTGAATTATCACACAAGTATTTTTCAGTTTGCCCATAGTCATAGACTTGTAAATAGATAATGACATGACATTAATTGAGGCTCCTAAATCTAACATGGCTTTTTCGATCTTTAAATTGCCTATTTTACATGGGATAGTGAACATACCTGGATCCTTGCATTTAGGTGGTAACTTTTTTTGGAGGTTTTCAGAAACATTCTCTCTCGTGTTCACATACTCATTTCCCTTAAGCTTCCTCTTGTTGTTACACAATTCCTTGAGAAACTTGGCATACTTTGGAACCTATTTGATAGCATCTAATAAGGGAATATTTACCTCGACTTTTCTGAAGGTATCTAGAATTGCCTTCTTTTCCTCTTCTTTTTTGGACTTTGACTTTGGAGGAAAAGGAGGTATTATCTCTGGTATCTTCATGCTCCCTTCAGTGGCCGTTTTGGATTTAAGTTGAGGTGGTTCAATTCCTTTTTTCATTTCTTCACCTCTTGTGCTATGGGTTCGGATTTGAGGTTCTTTCAGTTTGGTTTTGCTTCTCAAAGTGATTGCATTTGCGTTTTGCTTAGGGTTGACTATGGTTTGTGATGACAATCTTCCTTGGGATTCTAGGTTGCTTACTGATGCAGCTAGTTGGTTCACTTAATCTTTTAATTCCTTGAGGTTGGACCTTGTTTCCTGTTGAAATTGTTGAGTACTATTAGCAAGGGATTTAACAACCTCTTCAAGAGAGGTACCTGAATTTGATGATTGCCGCATTTGTTGAGGAGGTTGCCTAGGTTGGTAGTTTTGGTATTGCAGCCTTTGTCCATAATTGAAGTTTGGATGATCCCTCCATCCTGGATTGTAAGTATTGGAATAGGGATCATATTTTCTTTGGGAAGGCCCTTGGTATCCTCCAACCGCATTAGTATACTCTTATGAATCTTCTTGAAGTGTAGGACACATATCAGTTGGATGTCCACTAGCACAAATTCCACAGACCTTGGCTTGTTGCCTGTTTCCCACTCCTAAAGAAAGTTGCTGCACAATAGAGGTTAGATTAGCAATTTGATTGTCAACTGAAGATGTACTCACCTCATTCACTCTTCTAGGCACATCCTTTCTAGTCCCGAATTGTTGAGAATTTGTAGCCATGGTGGAAATTAAATTCCTAGCTTCGGTGGGGGTTTTATTGACTATTGCTCCTCCACTAGCAGCATCCATCATTCTTCTTTCCATTGGCAAGAGTCCTTTATGGAAGTATTGGATGAGTAGTTGTTCAGAAATCCTATGTTGTGGGCAGCTAGCATAAAGTTGCTTGAATCTTTCCCAATACTTATGAAGATTTTCGATATCTCTTTGCTTGATTCCACATATCTCCCTTTTTATGTTTGCGACCTTAGAAGCTGGAAAAAATTTGTCAAGAAAGTATCTTACCATGTCAATCCATGTTGTAACCGAACCTGGAGGAAGGTAGAATAACCAATCCTTAGCTCTATCTGCGAGTGAGAATGGAAAGGCCCTAAGCTTGATTTGATCCTCTGTAACAGCTTGTGGCTTCATGCTGGAGCAAACCACATGAAATTCCTTGAGATGTTTATGAGGATTTTCGTTTTCCAACCCATGGAACTTTGGAAGAAGGTGGATCAGTTCAGATTTCAGTTCGAACTCTATTTACAAAGCAGGATATTGAATACATAATGGTTGTTGATCCAAAGCTGGAGCGGTGAGTTGTCTAAGAGTTCTCTCTTAATTGTTGGCCATCTCTCGCTCGGATTCGGAGTCACTTGATGAGTCTTTAAGGTCTAATGCAAGATTCAATCCTGGTGATGATGTAGAGCTTTCTTCGTGCTTGCGATTTCTAGCTTCTTTCCTAAGTCTTCTCTCAGTCTTCTCGATGTCAGGATTGTTTGGAATTAATTCACCTGTACGAGAAGAACGAAGCATCAAAATAAATCCAAATTAAATTTAATCTCCTCGGCAACGGTGCCAAGAATTGATGGTTACCGAAACCAACAATATTAAATAACTTGCTCAAACAAATAATTAGTAGTATAGGGAGCAAGGTCGTGTCCCAAGATAGATTGATTAATTTCAATTTACTTTTCTGCAAATAAAAGAAAAATAAAACAATAGGGGTTTGAAAGATTGATTAACTAAAATAACAAAACTTAATAGAAAGAAAACAAAATTGAGTAGAAGAATTCAATAATTTGAGAAATCCAACCCAATGAGTAATTTTCAAATTTGGTTCGGTAAGTTGATCATTGACGCAAGATAATTTTTCTTAATCCCAAATAAACTGGTTATGGTTGTTGGTATGACTTAACAACTTGTCTCTTCTTACTGCTTCGACAATCAGGAAACGTTCTCTAAGTGCTGCTCTTACCAATAAACAACACTAGATACGATCTTAGGATTTAATTTACTAATAGCATTGAACACTAAAGAGACTACCAATTCTAATCAACAAACACACATGTATGTTTATTTAAATCAGATCTTATAATCACATAACAAAGACTAAAAACCAGAAGTACAATTAATCTTATTACTTACCACTTGTTATTGAAACAACCAAACAACTATGGATTCAGATATTTCAATTGGATGTATATTGCCTTGTGAATAAATCAATAGACCTTTTTGAAGCAACCACAAAACAATAATAATAATGAAGTGCAAAAATTATAAGAATAGTAAAGATTAAAGAAAATAAATAAGAACAATTAGATCTCACAACTTATAAATCAAATCTTCAATTATCCTTAAATTGGAAAGAGAGTTTAGCAACCCATGAATATCTGGTAAAAGTAGTGAAAATACTTGTATGAGAAAATCTAATCAAAAGTTTCCTCCTTCACCTAGATCTTCAAGAGCCTATTTATAGTTAAAAAAATAGAGATAAAAACCCTACTCCTAGTTGGACTTGAAGTCCTTACATTTAATTAAAATAATAATCCGATAAAAAGTCTTCCAAGTATTTGAAAAAATCAAATCTATAGAGGAGGGAGAAAATCATCGTATTGGATGCTTAGGCGAGAGTCTCGCCTAAGCCTTGACCCGTCTTTGTCTAACAAATTGAAGTCAGCTCGTCAAGAAGACCCTTAAGCGAGAATCTCAACTAAGGTTGCATTCAGCTCTGCCCTGAGTTGAAAACTGCACAGTGAAGGGATCCTTAGGCGAGAGTCTCGCCTAAGGCTGCACCCAGCACTGACCTGAATTGAGAACTACACAATGAAGGGATCCTTAGGCGAGAGTCTCGCCTAAGGCTGCACCCAGCACTGACCAAACTCGTACTCATTATTCCTTACTTCTTCCACATGATTTCCCTTGTTCCAAAATCCGTCTAAATCATCCTTTAATTCATCAATTCCATGAATTCCTACAATTATTCAAGAATGATCAATTATCCATACATTAAGTATAAAATTCATACAAAACCATAGGAAAACAAGGTAAATTGTTGAGTTAATGTATTTTGAAATGACAAAACAAGTAAATTCAATAATATAAAGATGACATAAAAACATGTTTAGAAGTTATAAGTACCAGAACTTGAGTTTCTGTAGATGAGAGATCGATCTGGGTTATGAGAGATCGATCTCCTGGGTTTTCTATAGATGAGAGATCGATCTGGGTTATGAGAGATCGATCTCCTGGATTTTTCTTAGATGAGAGATCGATCTCAGGAAGACATGAGATCGATCTGCCAAGCTTTGAACCTATACAAAGGTATTGAGGAAAAGAGAGATCGATCTATAAGGGTTATGAGATCGATCTGCCTAATACTGGAATTGTGGAGATCGATCTGATCTTGGAAGAGATCGATCTCCCTTAAAGCAAAGACTGTAGATCGATCTGTAAGATCGATCCACACTCAAACAGAGAGCTTGTGAGATCGATCTGGTAAGAAAGAGATCGATCTCCTCAAAGTCAGAGAGCTAAGGAGATCGATCTGGGTTATTGAGAGATCGATCTCCCCTCTACGAGATTACATGGCAGATCGATCTGTAGATCGATCTTGCCTTAAACAGAGAGATTGGAAGATCGATCTGCCTATTCGACAGATCGATCTCCCTTATCATTTTCAAATTAAGAGATCGATCTGCTAACCTATGAGATCGATCTCCTTGTGTTATTGTGCTTTGATCTTGCAGGATTTATAACTAAGAGATCGATCTGGCCAAGATGGCAGATCAATCTGGCACTCTACTGGAGGTACCCAACGACTAGTTCTGCAAAAATCTCAACGGGAAGAACAGCATTTAATGCTCCAACCACCAATCCTTCAGTATTTAACCAAGCATTGAAGACAATGAGAACAGAGACACTATTGCTGCACATTTCTTACATTCTCAAGAGTTTAATACTTTCATTCCTTGTGTCTTCATTCCTTATTTATTGAGTTTGTTGTATAAGCTTAAGTGCAAAAGCTGTAATTGTCCTACCCACATTAAAAGCTTGATTATGTATTCATCCTTACCTTAAAAGAGAAGAGGATTGTTCCTCAGTGAGATAAAAATTGTAAAAGGGTGAATACATCTTTGTATTGCAAAGGGTAGAGAGGTTATTCGTTAACCTGAAAAATGAAGATTGTAACTTCTGTTGAAGGAGAGAAAGAAAGCACTTGACAAGAGGGTCAAGGAGAGAGGACGTAGGCAAGAGTCTGGCCGAACCTCTATAAGCGACTGTGGTTGTTTCTCTCTTCCCTATCTTGCATTAAATTATTTAATTTTATTATATTGCTCACTATCATTTGCTAATTAAATTAGGATTAATTTAAAATTTACCATTAACATTAGAAAACCGATTCACCCCCCCTCTCGGTAGAGCCAACAATTGGTATCAGAGCTAGGACTCTTTAATCACATAGGAACAACTTCCTAAGAGTTAGAAACGATCAAATGGCTCACAACAATGTAGCAACTAGTTTGGTAGGAGAGGGGCACTCTACGGTTAGACCTCCTATGTTCAATGGAGAGCATTATGCTTACTGGAAGACTAGGATGATGTTGTTCATTCAAGCAAATGACTATGAGGTGTGAAGGATCATAATTAAAGGACCTCAAATCCCTACAAAGAGAATAGAGGGAAGAGATATCCCTAAAGAAGAAGATGAATGGGATTCAAATGATATTAAATGTGCTCAGCTAAATGCTAAAGCTATGCACACATTATTTTGTGCTTTAGGTCCAAATGAATACAATAGAGTCTCCGGGTGTGATAACGCCAAACAAATTTGGGACAAATTGGCAATAACTCATGAGGGTACTACCCAAGTGAAGGAGACTAAGGTAGGGATACTCACACATGATTATGAGCTTTTTAGGATGAAGGAAGGAGAATCAATTAGTGATATGTTCACTAGATTCACAGATGTAATTAATGGACTAAAGTCCTTAGGAAAAATATATTCTAATATTGAAATGGTCAAGAAAATATTAAATAGCTTACCTAAATCATGGGAAGCTAAAGTGACTGCAATTGAGGAATCTAAGGATCCTCACACATTGTCTTTAGATGAATTAATAGGATCTCTACTCACTTATGAGATGAAATTAAGAAGAAATGAAGAGCCACCTAAGAAAGTGGGAGTTGCTCTAAAATCCACTGCTCAAGAAGAGATTAAGAATGAGAGTGGTAGTGAAGAGGATCTTGAGATGGCAATATTTGCCAAAAGATTTAACAAGTTCATGAGGATGAGAGCTAGTGGTAGTAATAGGAGAAACAATAAGAGAGATCAAGAAGAAGTAGGTAGAAAAGATTCAATTGTGTGTTATGAATGTAAAAAACCAGGACACATAAAATTTAACTGCCCTCTTCTTAAAAGGTCCAATGATAGGTTCCACAAAAAGAAGGCAATGGTAGCAACATGGAGCGACAGTGACTGCTCCGATGATGACTCAAATGAGGACATTGCCAACTTGTGCTTTATGGCTATTGAGGATGAAAAGGTAACTTCAAACCTCAATGAATATTCCTTTGATGAATTGCAAGATGCCTTTGATGATCTTGCATTAGAGTATGAATGCATGAGCATGAAATATAAAAAGATAATATCCAAATTAAGAAAAGAAAATGAGTTGATGCTAAGGGACAAATTAGAAAGCGAAAAGAAACTAGAAATTTCAAATCGTGAAATTTGTGACCTTAAGGAGAAAAATGGCAACCTACATAATTCCTTTAATAGGTTCCACATGGGTCAACAAAAGTTGGATAGCATGTTAGAGACCCAAAGGGCATTCTTTGACAAAAAATGGGTTAGGATATAATGCAAAAAGTAGAGAGACTCATCTTAAAAGCTTTGTTGCTAGAAATAGTATAAATAAACTATCAACTTCTTGTTCATATTGCAATAGGAAGGGACATGCATCACATAATTGCAATATAAAAATGAGATCTCTTAAAGGAAAAATAGTAAAAAGGATATGGATTCCAAAAGAAGTAATTCACTCCAAGAATGTTAATGCATTAGCTAAATGGATCCCAAAGGGATCAAGAATTGCATTCACTAACCTCAAAGGACCCAAGAGAATTTGGGTACCTAAAACTTGAGTTGGAATCTTTTTGTAGGTAATTGAGCATGGCAACAAAGCTAAAATAAAGGAAGCATGGTACTTGGATAGTGGATGCTCAAGGCACATGACGGGAGATAGAAGCCACTTCAACTCTTTTAAATCAAAGGTTGGTGGAGAGGTCACATTTGGGGACAACTCCAAAGGCCAAGTTGAAGGAAGTGGCTCAATATGTAATAACTATTTTTCATTAGAAAAGGTATTACTTGTTAGGGGTCTAAAGCATAACTTACTAAGTATAAGTCAACTTTGTGACAAAGGTTACAAAGTAATTTTTGATTGCAAGATATATACATGATTATTAGAAACAGGAAAAGGGCCCACAAAGTCAATACCCTATACATAAAAAATTTCACAGATTAGAATAAGTGTTAAAGGTAATTGATCTCTATGTCCTAGACTTCCTGTTTTTTGGCACTTCTCACAAGTTTTACAAAACATATAAGAATCTTGAAATAAATTTGGCCAAAATAATCCACATTCGAGTACTTTGCGTGTTGTCCTCTTTGAACCAAAATGTCCTCCACATGCATGTGAATGGCAAAAAATTAAGATATAAGAGATTTCATGGTCAGACACGCATCTTCTAATGACTTGATCGACACAATATTTCCATAAGTAAGGTTCATCCCAAGCGTAATACTTAGCATCTCTTTTTATCTTATCTTTTTTAGACCTAGACAATTCATTATGCAAAAATCCTGTAGCTAAAAAGTTAGCAATATCAGCATACCATGGTCTTGTTTCATGAATGGAAAAAAGATACTCATCTAGAAATTCATCTTTAAGGGGTGAAGGTTTTTCACTTATGATGAGTCTACTAAGGTGATCAGCCACCAGGTTTTCGACTCCCTTCTTATCCTTAATTTCTATATTGAATTCTTGTAGCAACAATATCCACCTGATGAGTCTTGGTTTTGCTTCTTTCTTCGAGAGTAAATACTTGAGAGCTGCATGATCAGAATAAATAATCACTTTAGCTCCTAGTAAATAAGAACAAAATTTTTTTAAAGCAAAAACAATGGCTAGAAGTTCTTTTTCCATTGTGGAATAGTTGCATTGTGCACTATCAAGGGTTCGTGAGGCATAGTAGATGACATGTGGAACTCTCTCCTCTCTTTGTCCAAGTACAGCTCCTACTGCGTAGTTACTTGCATCGCACATGATTTCGAACGGTAGATTCCAATTTGGGGGTCGAATGATTGGCGTGGTGGTTAACATGTCTTTAAGTTTGTCAAATGCCTTCTTACATGTCTCATCAAATTCGATTGCTACGTTCTTTTGTAGTAATCGACATAGGGGTTGGGTGATCTTGGAGAAGTTCTTAATAAATCACCTACAAAATCTTGCATGTCCAAGAAAAGAGCGAACTTCCCACATAAATACGGGGTAAGGCAAAGATTTTATCACTTCTATTTTTGACTTATCCACTTCTATCCCCTTAGAAGATACTATATACCCTAGAATAATACCTTGATCAATGGAATTTTTCATAATTTAAAATAAGGATACTTTCTATGCATCTATTGAGGATTTTAGTGAGGTTAGCTAAGCATTCATCAAAGGTATTTCCATGAACAGTAAAATCATCCATGAACACTTCTATTATATTTTCTGCATAATCAGAAAATATACCAACCATACATCTCTGGAATGTGGCTGGAGCATTGCATAGACCAAAGGGCATGCGCTTGTAGGCAAAGTTTCCAAACGGACATGTAAAGGTAGTCTTTTCTTGATCTTCGGGTGCCACCGAAATTTGATGAAAACCTGAATATCCATCAAGACAATAATAATGAGTTTACCTGCCAATCTTTCAAGTATTTGATCAATAAAAGGAAGAGGGAAGTGGTCTTTTCTTGTGTATGCATTCAACTTCCTATAATCGATGCATACTAGCCACCCGTTTTGAATTTGGGTAGCTACTAACTCACCATCTAGGTTTTGTATAACCGTTATACCCGTTTTCTTCGGAACCACTTGGACTGGACTTACTCATTTGCTATCCGAAATTGGATAGATCATACCTGCATCAAGTAGTTTTAAAATCTCCTTTTTAACTACTTCCATCATTGGTGGGTTGAGTCTTCTTTGTGCTTGCCTAGAAGGCTTACATTCCTCTTCCATAAGGATCTTGTGCATGCAAGTTGTTGGGTTTATTCCCTTGATGTATGCTATTGTCCATCCAATAGCTTTCTTGTATTCCTTGAGCACTCTAAGCAACTTCTCTTCTTCTAAATTGGATAGTTTATTAGAGGTGATCACCGGAAGTGTTTCCCTATCACCTAAGAAAACATATTTAAGGTGTTCTGGAAGAGTCTTCAATTCTAAATTTGGTGCTTGCACAATAGAGGGAAGAAGTTTTGTATGAGATAATGGAAATTGAATGTGAGAAACATCAAACCTCATCGTGCGCAATGATCCTAGCTCTTGGATCGTTTCCAATAATTTTGGTTCCCACGCAAACTTCTTCTCCAATCTCTTTGAATCCTCAAGTGTAAGGTGCCTACTTAAAACAACTTTCAATTTATCCTCATCACAAATGTTCAAGTACATGTCAATTAAAGGATCAATAATATCTAAAACAAAAACAGAAGACATATCTCTAGGGTATTTCATGGCATTATATATATTGAATTTTATAACTTCACCATCAAATTCCATAGTAAGAGTGCCATCATAAACATCTATTTTTGTTCTAGAGGTTTTGAGAAAAGGTCTGCCCAATAAAATCAAAGATGTATCATCTTCCTCCATGGTTAAGACATAAAAATCTGTCGGGAAGATTAAATCATTAACCTGCACCAAAACATCTTCTAACACCCCTTCGGGATAAACATTAGATCTATCAGCCAATTGAATTATCACACAAGTATTTTTCAGTTTGCCCATAGTCATAGACTTGTAAATAGATAATGACATGACATTAATTGAGGCTCCTAAATCTAACATGGCTTTTTCGATCTTTAAATTGCCTATTTTACATGGGATAGTGAACATACCTGGATCCTTGCATTTAGGTGGTAACTTTTTTTGGAGGTTTTCAGAAACATTCTCTCTCGTGTTCACATACTCATTTCCCTTAAGCTTCCTCTTATTGTTACACAATTCCTTGAGAAACTTGGCATACTTTGGAACCTATTTGATAGCATCTAATAAGGGAATATTTACCTCGACTTTTCTGAAGGTATCTAGAATTGCCTTCTGTTCCTCTTCTTTTTTGGACTTTGACTTTGGAGGAAAAGGAGGTATTATCTCTGGTATCTTCATGCTCCCTTCAGTGGCCGTTTTGGATTTAAGTTGAGGTGGTTCAATTCCTTTTTTCATTTCTTCACCTCTTGTGCTATGGGTTCGGATTTGAGGTTCTTTCAGTTTGGTTTTGCTTCTCAAAGTGATTGCATTTGCGTTTTGCTTAGGGTTGACTATGGTTTGCGATGACAATCTTCCTTGGGATTCTAGCTTGCTTACTGATGCAGCTAGTTGGTTCACTTAATCTTTTAATTCCTTGAGGTTGGACCTTGTTTCCTGTTGAAATTGTTGAGTACTATTAGCAAGGGATTTAACAACCTCTTCAAGAGAGGTACCTGAATTTGATGATTGCCGCATTTGTTGAGGAGGTTGCCTAGGTTGGTAGTTTTGGTATTGCAGCCTTTGTCCATAATTGAAGTTTGGATGATCCCTCCATCCTGGATTGTAAGTATTGGAATAGGGATCATATTTTCTTTGGGAAGGCCCTTGGTATCCTCCAACCGCATTAGTATACTCTTATGAATCTTCTTGAAGTGTAGGACACATATCAGTTGGATGTCCACTAGCACAAATTCCACAGACCTTGGCTTGTTGCCTGTTTCCCACTCCTAAAGAAAGTTGCTGCACAATAGAGGTTAGATTAGCAATTTGATTGTCAACTGAAGATGTACTCACCTCATTCACTCTTCTAGGCACATCCTTTCTAGTCCCGAATTGTTGAGAATTTGTAGCCATGGTGGAAATTAAATTCCTAGCTTCGGTGGGGGTTTTATTGACTATTGCTCCTCCACTAGCAGCATCCATCATTCTTCTTTCCATTGGCAAGAGTCCTTTATGGAAGTATTGGATGAGTAGTTGTTCAGAAATCCTATGTTGTGGGCAGCTAGCATAAAGTTGCTTGAATCTTTCCCAATACTTATGAAGATTTTCGATATCTCTTTGCTTGATTCCACATATCTCCCTTTTTATGTTTGCGACCCTAGAAGCTGGAAAAAATTTGTCAAGAAAGTATCTTACCATGTCAATCCATGTTGTAACCGAACCTGGAGGAAGGTAGAATAACCAATCCTTAGCTCTATCTGCGAGTGAGAATGGAAAGGCCCTAAGCTTGATTTGATCCTCTGTAACAGCTTGTGGCTTCATGCTGGAGCAAACCACATGAAATTCCTTGAGATGTTTATGAGGATTTTCGTTTTCCAACCCATGGAACTTTGGAAGAAGGTGGATCAGTTCAGATTTCAGTTCGAACTCTATTTACAAAGCAGGATATTGAATACATAATGGTTGTTGATCCAAAGCTGGAGCGGTGAGTTGTCTAAGAGTTCTCTCTTAATTGTTGGCCATCTCTCGCTCGGATTCGGAGTCACTTGATGAGTCTTCAAGGTCTAATGCAAGATTCAATCCTGGTGATGATGTAGAGCTTTCTTCGTGCTTACGATTTCTAGCTTCTTTCCTAAGTCTTCTCTCAGTCTTTTCGATGTCAGGATTGTTTGGAATTAATTCACCTGTACGAGAAGAACGAAGCATCAAAATAAATCCAAATTAAATTTAATCTCCTCGGCAACGGTGCCAAGAATTGATGGTTACCGAAACCAACAATATTAAATAACTTGCTCAAACAAATAATTAGTAGTATAGGGAGCAAGGTCGTGTCCCAAGATAGATTGATTAATTTCAATTTACTTTTCTGCAAATAAAAGAAAAATAAAACAATAGGGGTTTGAAAGATTGATTAACTAAAATAACAAAACTTAATAGAAAGAAAACAAAATTGAGTAGAAGAATTCAATAATTTGAGAAATCCAACCCAATGAGTAATTTTCAAATTTGGTTCGGTAAGTTGATCATTGACGCAAGATAATTTTTCTTAATCCCAACTAAACTGGTTATGGTTGTTGGTATGACCTAACAACTTGTCTCTTCTTACTGCTTCGACAATCAGGAAACGTTCTCTAAGTGCTGCTCTTACCAATAAACAACACTAGATACGATCTTAGGATTTAATTTACTAATAGCATTGAACACTAAAGAGACTACCAATTCTAATCAACAAACACACATGTAGGTTTATTTAAATCAGATCTTATAATCACATAACAAAGACTAAAAACCAGAAGTACAATTAATCTTATTACTTACCACTTGTTATTGAAACAACCAAACAACTATGGATTCAGATATTTCAATTGGATGTATATTGCCTTGTGAATAAATCAATAGACCTTTTTGAAGCAACCACAAAACAATAATAATAATGAAGTGCAAAAATTATAAGAATAGTAAAGATTAAAGAAAATAAATAAGAACAATTAGATCTCACAACTTATAAATCAAATCTTCAATTATCCTTAAATTGGAAAGAGAGTTTAGCAACCCATGAATATCTGGTAAAAGTAGTGAAAATACTTGTATGAGAAAATCTAATCAAAAGTTTCCTCCTTCACCTAGATCTTCAAGAGCCTATTTATAGTTAAAAAAATAGAGATAAAAACCCTACTCCTAGTTGGACTTGAAGTCCTTACATTTAATTAAAATAATAATCCGATAAAAAGTCTTCCAAGTATTTGAAAAAATCAAATCTATAGAGGAGGGAGAAAATCATCGTATTGGATGCTTAGGCGAGAGTCTCGCCTAAGCCTTGACCCGTCTTTGTCTAACAAATTGAAGTCAGCTCGTCAAGAAGACCCTTAAGCGAGAATCTCAACTAAGGCTGCATTCAGCTCTGCCCTGAGTTGAAAACTGCACAGTGAAGGGATCCTTAGGCGAGAGTCTCGCCTAAGGCTGCACCCAGCACTGACCTGAATTGAGAACTACACAATGAAGGGATCCTTAGGCGAGAGTCTCGCCTAAGGCTGCACCCAGCACTGACCAAACTCGTACTCATTATTCCTTATTTCTTCCACATGATTTCCCTTGTTCCAAAATCCGTCTAAATCATCCTTTAATTCATCAATTCCATGAATTCCTACAATTATTCAAGAATGATCAATTATCCATACATTAAGTATAAAATTCATACAAAACCATAGGAAAACAAGGTAAATTGTTGAGTTAATGTATTTTGAAATGACAAAACAAGTAAATTCAATAATATAAAGATGACATAAAAACATGTTTAGAAGTTATAAGTACCAGAACTTGAGTTTCTGTAGATGAGAGATCGATCTGGGTTATGAGAGATCGATCTCCTGGGTTTTCTATAGATGAGAGATCGATCTGGGTTATGAGAGATCGATCTCCTGGATTTTTCTTAGATGAGAGATCGATCTCAGGAAGACATGAGATCGATCTGCCAAGCTTTGAACCTATACAAAGGTATTGAGGAAAAGAGAGATCGATCTATAAGGGTTATGAGATCGATCTGCCTAATACTGGAATTGTGGAGATCGATCTGATCTTGGAAGAGATCGATCTCCCTTAAAGCAAAGACTGTAGATCGATCTGTAAGATCGATCCACACTCAAACAGAGAGCTTGTGAGATCGATCTGGTAAGAAAGAGATCGATCTCCTCAAAGTCAGAGAGCTAAGGAGATCGATCTGGGTTATTGAGAGATCGATCTCCCCTCTACGAGATTACATGGCAGATCGATCTGTAGATCGATCTTGCCTTAAACAGAGAGATTGGAAGATCGATCTGCCTATTCGACAGATCGATCTCCCTTATCATTTTCAAATTAAGAGATCGATCTGCTAACCTATGAGATCGATCTCCTTGTGTTATTGTGCTTTGATCTTGCAAGATTTATAACTAAGAGATCGATCTGGCCAAGATGGCAGATCAATCTGGCACTCTACTGGAGGTACCCAACGACTAGTTCTGCAAAAATCTCAACGGGAAGAACAGCATTTAATGCTCCAACCACCAATCCTTCAGTATTTAACCAAGCATTGAAGACAATGAGAACAGAGACACTATTGCTGCACATTTCTTACATTCTCAAGAGTTTAATACTTTCATTCCTTGTGTCTTCATTCCTTATTTATTGAGTTTGTTGTATAAGCTTAAGTGCAAAAGCTGTAATTGTCCTACCCACATTAAAAGCTTGATTATGTATTCATCCTTACCTTAAAAGAGAAGAGGATTGTTCCTCAGTGAGATAAAAATTGTAAAAGGGTGAATACATCTTTGTATTGCAAAGGGTAGAGAGGTTATTCGTTAACCTGAAAAATGAAGATTGTAACTTCTGTTGAAGGAGAGAAAGAAAGCACTTGACAAGAGGGTCAAGGAGAGAGGACGTAGGCAAGAGTCTGGCCGAACCTCTATAAGCGACTGTGGTTGTTTCTCTCTTCCCTATCTTGCATTAAATTATTTAATTTTATTATATTGCTCACTATCATTTGCTAATTAAATTAGGATTAATTTAAAATTTACCATTAACATTAGAAAACCGATTCACCCCCCCTCTCGGTAGAGCCAACAATTGGTATCAGAGCTAGGACTCTTTAATCACATAGGAACAACTTCCTAAGAGTTAGAAACGATCAAATGGCTCACAACAATGTAGCAACTAGTTTGGTAGGAGAGGGGCACTCTACGGTTAGACCTCCTATGTTCAATGGAGAGCATTATGCTTACTGGAAGACTAGGATGATGTTGTTCATTCAAGCAAATGACTATGAGGTGTGAAGGATCATAATTAAAGGACCTCAAATCCCTACAAAGAGAATAGAGGGAAGAGATATCCCTAAAGAAGAAGATGAATGGGATTCAAATGATATTAAATGTGCTCAGCTAAATGCTAAAGCTATGCACACATTATTTTGTGCTTTAGGTCCAAATGAATACAATAGAGTCTCCGGGTGTGATAACGCCAAACAAATTTGGGACAAATTGGCAATAACTCATGAGGGTACTACCCAAGTGAAGGAGACTAAGGTAGGGATACTCACACATGATTATGAGCTTTTTAGGATGAAGGAAGGAGAATCAATTAGTGATATGTTCACTAGATTCACAGATGTAATTAATGGACTAAAGTCCTTAGGAAAAATATATTCTAATATTGAAATGGTCAAGAAAATATTAAATAGCTTACCTAAATCATGGGAAGCTAAAGTGACTGCAATTGAGGAATCTAAGGATCCTCACACATTGTCTTTAGATGAATTAATAGGATCTCTACTCACTTATGAGATGAAATTAAGAAGAAATGAAGAGCCACCTAAGAAAGTGGGAGTTGCTCTAAAATCCACTGCTCAAGAAGAGATTAAGAATGAGAGTGGTAGTGAAGAGGATCTTGAGATGGCAATATTTGCCAAAAGATTTAACAAGTTCATGAGGATGAGAGCTAGTGGTAGTAATAGGAGAAACAATAAGAGAGATCAAGAAGAAGTAGGTAGAAAAGATTCAATTGTGTGTTATGAATGTAAAAAACCAGGACACATAAAATTTAACTGCCCTCTTCTTAAAAGGTCCAATGATAGGTTCCACAAAAAGAAGGCAATGGTAGCAACATGGAGCGACAGTGACTGCTCCGATGATGACTCAAATGAGGACATTGCCAACTTGTGCTTTATGGCTATTGAGGATGAAAAGGTAACTTCAAACCTCAATGAATATTCCTTTGATGAATTGCAAGATGCCTTTGATGATCTTGCATTAGAGTATGAATGCATGAGCATGAAATATAAAAAGATAATATCCAAATTAAGAAAAGAAAATGAGTTGATGCTAAGGGACAAATTAGAAAGCGAAAAGAAACTAGAAATTTCAAATCGTGAAATTTGTGACCTTAAGGAGAAAAATGGTAACCTACATAATTCCTTTAATAGGTTCCACATGGGTCAACAAAAGTTGGATAGCATGTTAGAGACCCAAAGGGCATTCTTTGACAAAAAATGGGTTAGGATATAATGTAAAAAGTAGAGAGACTCATCTTAAAAGCTTTGTTGCTAGAAATAGTATAAATAAACTATCAACTTCTTGTTCATATTGCAATAGGAAGGGACATGCATCACATAATTGCAATATAAAAATGAGATCTCTTAAAGGAAAAATAGTAAAAAGGATATGGATTCCAAAAGAAGTAATTCACTCCAAGAATGTTAATGCATTAGCTAAATGGATCCCAAAGGGATCAAGAATTGCATTCACTAACCTCAAAGGACCCAAGAGAATTTGGGTACCTAAAACTTGAGTTGGAATCTTTTTGTAGGTAATTGAGCATGGCAACAAAGCTAAAATAAAGGAAGCATGGTACTTGGATAGTGGATGCTCAAGGCACATGACGGGAGATAGAAGCCACTTCAACTCTTTTAAATCAAAGGTTGGTGGAGAGGTCACATTTGGGGACAACTCCAAAGGCCAAGTTGAAGGAAGTGGCTCAATATGTAATAACTATTTTTCATTAGAAAAGGTATTACTTGTTAGGGGTCTAAAGCATAACTTACTAAGTATAAGTCAACTTTGTGACAAAGGTTACAAAGTAATTTTTGATTGCAAGATATATACATGATTATTAGAAACAGGAAAAGGGCCCACAAAGTCAATACCCTATACATAAAAAATTTCACAGATTAGAATAAGTGTTAAAGGTAATTGATCTCTATGTCCTAGACTTCCTGTTTTTTGGCTCTTCTCACAAGTTTTACAAAACATATAAGAATCTTGAAATAAATTTGGCCAAAATAATCCACATTCGAGTACTTTGCGTGTTGTCCTCTTTGAACCAAAATGTCCTCCACATGCATGTGAATGGCAAAAAATTAAGATATAAGAGATTTCATGGTCAGACACGCATCTTCTAATGACTTGATCGACACAATATTTCCATAAGTAAGGTTCATCCCAAGCGTAATACTTAGCATCTCTTTTTATCTTATCTTTTTTAGACCTAGACAATTCATTATGCAAAAATCCTGTAGCTAAAAAGTTAGCAATATCAGCATACCATGGTCTTGTTTCATGAATGGAAAAAAGATACTCATCTAGAAATTCATCTTTAAGGGGTGAAGGTTTTTCACTTATGATGAGTCTACTAAGGTGATCAGCCACCAGGTTTTCGACTCCCTTCTTATCCTTAATTTCTATATTGAATTCTTGTAGCAACAATATCCACCTGATGAGTCTTGGTTTTGCTTCTTTCTTTGAGAGTAAATACTTGAGAGCTGCATGATCAGAATAAATAATCACTTTAGCTCCTAGTAAATAAGAACAAAATTTTTTTAAAGCAAAAACAATGGCTAGAAGTTCTTTTTCCATTGTGGAATAGTTGCATTGTGCACTATCAAGGGTTCGTGAGGCATAGTAGATGACATGTGGAACTCTCTCCTCTCTTTGTCCAAGTACAGCTCCTACTGCGTAGTTACTTGCATCGCACATGATTTCGAACGGTAGATTCCAATTTGGGGGTCGAATGATTGGCGTGGTGGTTAACATGTCTTTAAGTTTGTCAAATGCCTTCTTACATGTCTCATCAAATTCGATTGCTACGTTCTTTTGTAGTAATCGACATAGGGGTTGGGTGATCTTGGAGAAGTTCTTAATAAATCACCTACAAAATCTTGCATGTCCAAGAAAAGAGCGAACTTCCCACATAAATGCGGGGTAAGGCAAAGATTTTATCACTTCTATTTTTGACTTATCCACTTCTATCCCCTTAGAAGATACTATATACCCTAGAATAATACCTTGATCAATGGAATTTTTCATAATTTAAAATAAGGATACTTTCTATGCATCTATTGAGGATTTTAGTGAGGTTAGCTAAGCATTCATCAAAGGTATTTCCATGAACAGTAAAATCATCCATGAACACTTCTATTATATTTTCTGCATAATCAGAAAATATACCAACCATACATCTCTGGAATGTGGCTGGAGCATTGCATAGACCAAAGGGCATGCGCTTGTAGGCAAAGTTTCCAAACGGACATGTAAAGGTAGTCTTTTCTTGATCTTCGGGTGCCACCGAAATTTGATGAAAACCTGAATATCCATCAAGACAATAATAATGAGTTTACCTGCCAATCTTTCAAGTATTTGATCAATAAAAGGAAGAGGGAAGTGGTCTTTTCTTGTGTATGCATTCAACTTCCTATAATCGATGCATACTAGCCACCCGTTTTGAATTTGGGTAGCTACTAACTCACCATCTAGGTTTTGTATAACCGTTATACCCGTTTTCTTCGGAACCACTTGGACTGGACTTACTCATTTGCTATCCGAAATTGGATAGATCATACCTGCATCAAGTAGTTTTAAAATCTCCTTTTTAACTACTTCCATCATTGGTGGGTTGAGTCTTCTTTGTGCTTGCCTAGAAGGCTTACATTCCTCTTCCATAAGGATCTTGTGCATGCAAGTTGTTGGGTTTATTCCCTTGATGTATGCTATTGTCCATCCAATAGCTTTCTTGTATTCCTTGAGCACTCTAAGCAACTTCTCTTCTTCTAAATTGGATAGTTTATTAGAGGTGATCACCGGAAGTGTTTCCCTATCACCTAAGAAAACATATTTAAGGTGTTCTGGAAGAGTCTTCAATTCTAAATTTGGTGCTTGCACAATAGAGGGAAGAAGTTTTGTATGAGATAATGGAAATTGAATGTGAGAAACATCAAACCTCATCGTGCGCAATGATCCTAGCTCTTGGATCGTTTCCAATAATTTTGGTTCCCACGCAAACTTCTTCTCCAATCTCTTTGAATCCTCAAGTGTAAGGTGCCTACTTAAAACAACTTTCAATTTATCCTCATCACAAATGTTCAAGTACATGTCAATTAAAGGATCAATAATATCTAAAACAAAAACAGAAGACATATCTCTAGGGTATTTCATGGCATTATATATATTGAATTTTATAACTTCACCATCAAATTCCATAGTAAGAGTGCCATCATAAACATCTATTTTTGTTCTAGAGGTTTTGAGAAAAGGTCTGCCCAATAAAATCAAAGATGTATCATCTTCCTCCATGGTTAAGACATAAAAATCTGTCGGGAAGATTAAATCATTAACCTGCACCAAAACATCTTCTAACACCCCTTCGGGATAAACATTAGATCTATCAGCCAATTGAATTATCACACAAGTATTTTTCAGTTTGCCCATAGTCATAGACTTGTAAATAGATAATGACATGACATTAATTGAGGCTCCTAAATCTAACATGGCTTTTTCGATCTTTAAATTGCCTATTTTACATGGGATAGTGAACATACCTGGATCCTTGCATTTAGGTGGTAACTTTTTTTGGAGGTTTTCAGAAACATTCTCTCTCGTGTTCACATACTCATTTCCCTTAAGCTTCCTCTTGTTGTTACACAATTCCTTGAGAAACTTGGCATACTTTGGAACCTATTTGATAGCATCTAATAAGGGAATATTTACCTCGACTTTTCTGAAGGTATCTAGAATTGCCTTCTTTTCCTCTTCTTTTTTGGACTTTGACTTTGGAGGAAAAGGAGGTATTATCTCTGGTATCTTCATGCTCCCTTCAGTGGCCGTTTTGGATTTAAGTTGAGGTGGTTCAATTCCTTTTTTCATTTCTTCACCTCTTGTGCTATGGGTTCGGATTTGAGGTTCTTTCAGTTTGGTTTTGCTTCTCAAAGTGATTGCATTTGCGTTTTGCTTAGGGTTGACTATGGTTTGTGATGACAATCTTCCTTGGGATTCTAGCTTGCTTACTGATGCAGCTAGTTGGTTCACTTAATCTTTTAATTCCTTGAGGTTGGACCTTGTTTCCTGTTGAAATTGTTGAGTACTATTAGCAAGGGATTTAACAACCTCTTCAAGAGAGGTACCTGAATTTGATGATTGCCGCATTTGTTGAGGAGGTTGCCTAGGTTGGTAGTTTTGGTATTGCAGCCTTTGTCCATAATTGAAGTTTGGATGATCCCTCCATCCTGGATTGTAAGTATTGGAATAGGGATCATATTTTCTTTGGGAAGGCCCTTGGTATCCTCCAACCGCATTAGTATACTCTTATGAATCTTCTTGAAGTGTAGGACACATATCAGTTGGATGTCCACTAGCACAAATTCCACAGACCTTGGCTTGTTGCCTGTTTCCCACTCCTAAAGAAAGTTGCTGCACAATAGAGGTTAGATTAGCAATTTGATTGTCAACTGAAGATGTACTCACCTCATTCACTCTTCTAGGCACATCCTTTCTAGTCCCGAATTGTTGAGAATTTGTAGCCATGGTGGAAATTAAATTCCAAGCTTCGGTGGGGGTTTTATTGACCATTGCTCCTCCACTAGCAGCATCCATCATTCTTCTTTCCATTGGCAAGAGTCCTTTATGGAAGTATTGGATGAGTAGTTGTTCAGAAATCCTATGTTGTGGGCAGCTAGCATAAAGTTGCTTGAATCTTTCCCAATACTTATGAAGATTTTCGATATCTCTTTGCTTGATTCCACATATCTCCCTTTTTATGTTTGCGACCCTAGAAGCTGGAAAAAATTTGTCAAGAAAGTATCTTACCATGTTAATCCATGTTGTAACCGAACCTGGAGGAAGGTAGAATAACCAATCCTTAGCTCTATCTGCGAGTGAGAATGGAAAGGCCCTAAGCTTGATTTGATCCTCTGTAACAGCTTGTGGCTTCATGCTGGAGCAAACCACATGAAATTCCTTGAGATGTTTATGAGGATTTTCGTTTTCCAACCCATGGAACTTTGGAAGAAGGTGGATCAGTTCAGATTTCAGTTCGAACTCTATTTACAAAGCAGGATATTGAATACATAATGGTTGTTGATCCAAAGCTGGAGCGGTGAGTTGTCTAAGAGTTCTCTCTTAATTGTTGGCCATCTCTCGCTCGGATTCGGAGTCACTTGATGAGTCTTTAAGGTCTAATGCAAGATTCAATCCTGGTGATGATGTAGAGCTTTCTTCGTGCTTGCGATTTCTAGCTTCTTTCCTAAGTCTTCTCTCAGTCTTCTCGATGTCAGGATTGTTTGGAATTAATTCACCTGTACGAGAAGAACGAAGCATCAAAATAAATCCAAATTAAATTTAATCTCCTCGGCAACGGTGCCAAGAATTGATGGTTACCGAAACCAACAATATTAAATAACTTGCTCAAACAAATAATTAGTAGTATAGGGAGCAAGGTCGTGTCCCAAGATAGATTGATTAATTTCAATTTACTTTTCTGCAAATAAAAGAAAAATAAAACAATAGGGGTTTGAAAGATTGATTAACTAAAATAACAAAACTTAATAGAAAGAAAACAAAATTGAGTAGAAGAATTCAATAATTTGAGAAATCCAACCCAATGAGTAATTTTCAAATTTGGTTCGGTAAGTTGATCATTGACGCAAGATAATTTTTCTTAATCCCAACTAAACTGGTTATGGTTGTTGGTATGACTTAACAACTTGTCTCTTCTTACTGCTTCGACAATCAGGAAACGTTCTCTAAGTGCTGCTCTTACCAATAAACAACACTAGATACGATCTTAGGATTTAATTTACTAATAGCATTGAACACTAAAGAGACTACCAATTCTAATCAACAAACACACATGTATGTTTATTTAAATCAGATCTTATAATCACATAACAAAGACTAAAAACCAGAAGTACAATTAATCTTATTACTTACCACTTGTTATTGAAACAACCAAACAACTATGGATTCAGATATTTCAATTGGATGTATATTGCCTTGTGAATAAATCAATAGACCTTTTTGAAGCAACCACAAAACAATAATAATAATGAAGTGCAAAAATTATAAGAATAGTAAAGATTAAAGAAAATAAATAAGAACAATTAGATCTCACAACTTATAAATCAAATCTTCAATTATCCTTAAATTGGAAAGAGAGTTTAGCAACCCATGAATATCTGGTAAAAGTAGTGAAAATACTTGTATGAGAAAATCTAATCAAAAGTTTCCTCCTTCACCTAGATCTTCAAGAGCCTATTTATAGTTAAAAAAATAGAGATAAAAACCCTACTCCTAGTTGGACTTGAAGTCCTTACATTTAATTAAAATAATAATCCGATAAAAAGTCTTCCAAGTATTTGAAAAAATCAAATCTATAGAGGAGGGAGAAAATCATCGTATTGGATGCTTAGGCGAGAGTCTCGCCTAAGCCTTGACCCGTCTTTGTCTAACAAATTGAAGTCAGCTCGTCAAGAAGACCCTTAAGCGAGAATCTCAACTAAGGTTGCATTCAGCTCTGCCCTGAGTTGAAAACTGCACAGTGAAGGGATCCTTAGGCGAGAGTCTCGCCTAAGGCTGCACCCAGCACTGACCTGAATTGAGAACTACACAATGAAGGGATCCTTAGGCGAGAGTCTCGCCTAAGGCTGCACCCAGCACTGACCAAACTCGTACTCATTATTCCTTACTTCTTCCACATGATTTCCCTTGTTCCAAAATCCGTCTAAATCATCCTTTAATTCATCAATTCCATGACTTCCTACAATTATTCAAGAATGATCAATTATCCATACATTAAGTATAAAATTCATACAAAACCATAGGAAAACAAGGTAAATTGTTGAGTTAATGTATTTTGAAATGACAAAACAAGTAAATTCAATAATATAAAGATGACATAAAAACATGTTTAGAAGTTATAAGTACCAGAACTTGAGTTTCTGTAGATGAGAGATCGATCTGGGTTATGAGAGATCGATCTCCTGGGTTTTCTATAGATGAGAGATCGATCTGGGTTATGAGAGATCGATCTCCTGGATTTTTCTTAGATGAGAGATCGATCTCAGGAAGACATGAGATCGATCTGCCAAGCTTTGAACCTATACAAAGGTATTGAGGAAAAGAGAGATCGATCTATAAGGGTTATGAGATCGATCTGCCTAATACTGGAATTGTGGAGATCGATCTGATCTTGGAAGAGATCGATCTCCCTTAAAGCAAAGACTGTAGATCGATCTGTAAGATCGATCCACACTCAAACAGAGAGCTTGTGAGATCGATCTGGTAAGAAAGAGATCGATCTCCTCAAAGTCAGAGAGCTAAGGAGATCGATCTGGGTTATTGAGAGATCGATCTCCCCTCTACGAGATTACATGGCAGATCGATCTGTAGATCGATCTTGCCTTAAACAGAGAGATTGGAAGATCGATCTGCCTATTCGACAGATCGATCTCCCTTATCATTTTCAAATTAAGAGATCGATCTGCTAACCTATGAGATCGATCTCCTTGTGTTATTGTGCTTTGATCTTGCAGGATTTATAACTAAGAGATCGATCTGGCCAAGATGGCAGATCAATCTGGCACTCTACTGGAGGTACCCAACGACTAGTTCTGCAAAAATCTCAACGGGAAGAACAGCATTTAATGCTCCAACCACCAATCCTTCAGTATTTAACCAAGCATTGAAGACAATGAGAACAGAGACACTATTGCTGCACATTTCTTACATTCTCAAGAGTTTAATACTTTCATTCCTTGTGTCTTCATTCCTTATTTATTGAGTTTGTTGTATAAGCTTAAGTGCAAAAGCTGTAATTGTCCTACCCACATTAAAAGCTTGATTATGTATTCATCCTTACCTTAAAAGAGAAGAGGATTGTTCCTCAGTGAGATAAAAATTGTAAAAGGGTGAATACATCTTTGTATTGCAAAGGGTAGAGAGGTTATTCGTTAACCTGAAAAATGAAGATTGTAACTTCTGTTGAAGGAGAGAAAGAAAGCACTTGACAAGAGGGTCAAGGAGAGAGGACGTAGGCAAGAGTCTGGCCGAACCTCTATAAGCGACTGTGGTTGTTTCTCTCTTCCCTATCTTGCATTAAATTATTTAATTTTATTATATTGCTCACTATCATTTGCTAATTAAATTAGGATTAATTTAAAATTTACCATTAACATTAGAAAACCGATTCACCCCCCCTCTCGGTAGAGCCAACAATTGGTATCAGAGCTAGGACTCTTTAATCACATAGGAACAACTTCCTAAGAGTTAGAAACGATCAAATGGCTCACAACAATGTAGCAACTAGTTTGGTAGGAGAGGGGCACTCTACGGTTAGACCTCCTATGTTCAATGGAGAGCATTATGCTTACTGGAAGACTAGGATGATGTTGTTCATTCAAGCAAATGACTATGAGGTGTGAAGGATCATAATTAAAGGACCTCAAATCCCTACAAAGAGAATAGAGGGAAGAGATATCCCTAAAGAAGAAGATGAATGGGATTCAAATGATATTAAATGTGCTCAGCTAAATGCTAAAGCTATGCACACATTATTTTGTGCTTTAGGTCCAAATGAATACAATAGAGTCTCCGGGTGTGATAACGCCAAACAAATTTGGGACAAATTGGCAATAACTCATGAGGGTACTACCCAAGTGAAGGAGACTAAGGTAGGGATACTCACACATGATTATGAGCTTTTTAGGATGAAGGAAGGAGAATCAATTAGTGATATGTTCACTAGATTCACAGATGTAATTAATGGACTAAAGTCCTTAGGAAAAATATATTCTAATATTGAAATGGTCAAGAAAATATTAAATAGCTTACCTAAATCATGGGAAGCTAAAGTGACTGCAATTGAGGAATCTAAGGATCCTCACACATTGTCTTTAGATGAATTAATAGGATCTCTACTCACTTATGAGATGAAATTAAGAAGAAATGAAGAGCCACCTAAGAAAGTGGGAGTTGCTCTAAAATCCACTGCTCAAGAAGAGATTAAGAATGAGAGTGGTAGTGAAGAGGATCTTGAGATGGCAATATTTGCCAAAAGATTTAACAAGTTCATGAGGATGAGAGCTAGTGGTAGTAATAGGAGAAACAATAAGAGAGATCAAGAAGAAGTAGGTAGAAAAGATTCAATTGTGTGTTATGAATGTAAAAAACCAGGACACATAAAATTTAACTGCCCTCTTCTTAAAAGGTCCAATGATAGGTTCCACAAAAAGAAGGCAATGGTAGCAACATGGAGCGACAGTGACTGCTCCGATGATGACTCAAATGAGGACATTGCCAACTTGTGCTTTATGGCTATTGAGGATGAAAAGGTAACTTCAAACCTCAATGAATATTCCTTTGATGAATTGCAAGATGCCTTTGATGATCTTGCATTAGAGTATGAATGCATGAGCATGAAATATAAAAAGATAATATCCAAATTAAGAAAAGAAAATGAGTTGATGCTAAGGGACAAATTAGAAAGCGAAAAGAAACTAGAAATTTCAAATCGTGAAATTTGTGACCTTAAGGAGAAAAATGGCAACCTACATAATTCCTTTAATAGGTTCCACATGGGTCAACAAAAGTTGGATAGCATGTTAGAGACCCAAAGGGCATTCTTTGACAAAAAATGGGTTAGGATATAATGCAAAAAGTAGAGAGACTCATCTTAAAAGCTTTGTTGCTAGAAATAGTATAAATAAACTATCAACTTCTTGTTCATATTGCAATAGGAAGGGACATGCATCACATAATTGCAATATAAAAATGAGATCTCTTAAAGGAAAAATAGTAAAAAGGATATGGATTCCAAAAGAAGTAATTCACTCCAAGAATGTTAATGCATTAGCTAAATGGATCCCAAAGGGATCAAGAATTGCATTCACTAACCTCAAAGGACCCAAGAGAATTTGGGTACCTAAAACTTGAGTTGGAATCTTTTTGTAGGTAATTGAGCATGGCAACAAAGCTAAAATAAAGGAAGCATGGTACTTGGATAGTGGATGCTCAAGGCACATGACGGGAGATAGAAGCCACTTCAACTCTTTTAAATCAAAGGTTGGTGGAGAGGTCACATTTGGGGACAACTCCAAAGGCCAAGTTGAAGGAAGTGGCTCAATATGTAATAACTATTTTTCATTAGAAAAGGTATTACTTGTTAGGGGTCTAAAGCATAACTTACTAAGTATAAGTCAACTTTGTGACAAAGGTTACAAAGTAATTTTTGATTGCAAGATATATACATGATTATTAGAAACAGGAAAAGGGCCCACAAAGTCAATACCCTATACATAAAAAATTTCACAGATTAGAATAAGTGTTAAAGGTAATTGATCTCTATGTCCTAGACTTCCTGTTTTTTGGCACTTCTCACAAGTTTTACAAAACATATAAGAATCTTGAAATAAATTTGGCCAAAATAATCCACATTCGAGTACTTTGCGTGTTGTCCTCTTTGAACCAAAATGTCCTCCACATGCATGTGAATGGCAAAAAATTAAGATATAAGAGATTTCATGGTCAGACACGCATCTTCTAATGACTTGATCGACACAATATTTCCATAAGTAAGGTTCATCCCAAGCGTAATACTTAGCATCTCTTTTTATCTTATCTTTTTTAGACCTAGACAATTCATTATGCAAAAATCCTGTAGCTAAAAAGTTAGCAATATCAGCATACCATGGTCTTGTTTCATGAATGGAAAAAAGATACTCATCTAGAAATTCATCTTTAAGGGGTGAAGGTTTTTCACTTATGATGAGTCTACTAAGGTGATCAGCCACCAGGTTTTCGACTCCCTTCTTATCCTTAATTTCTATATTGAATTCTTGTAGCAACAATATCCACCTGATGAGTCTTGGTTTTGCTTCTTTCTTCGAGAGTAAATACTTGAGAGCTGCATGATCAGAATAAATAATCACTTTAGCTCCTAGTAAATAAGAACAAAATTTTTTTAAAGCAAAAACAATGGCTAGAAGTTCTTTTTCCATTGTGGAATAGTTGCATTGTGCACTATCAAGGGTTCGTGAGGCATAGTAGATGACATGTGGAACTCTCTCCTCTCTTTGTCCAAGTACAGCTCCTACTGCGTAGTTACTTGCATCGCACATGATTTCGAACGGTAGATTCCAATTTGGGGGTCGAATGATTGGCGTGGTGGTTAACATGTCTTTAAGTTTGTCAAATGCCTTCTTACATGTCTCATCAAATTCGATTGCTACGTTCTTTTGTAGTAATCGACATAGGGGTTGGGTGATCTTGGAGAAGTTCTTAATAAATCACCTACAAAATCTTGCATGTCCAAGAAAAGAGCGAACTTCCCACATAAATACGGGGTAAGGCAAAGATTTTATCACTTCTATTTTTGACTTATCCACTTCTATCCCCTTAGAAGATACTATATACCCTAGAATAATACCTTGATCAATGGAATTTTTCATAATTTAAAATAAGGATACTTTCTATGCATCTATTGAGGATTTTAGTGAGGTTAGCTAAGCATTCATCAAAGGTATTTCCATGAACAGTAAAATCATCCATGAACACTTCTATTATATTTTCTGCATAATCAGAAAATATACCAACCATACATCTCTGGAATGTGGCTGGAGCATTGCATAGACCAAAGGGCATGCGCTTGTAGGCAAAGTTTCCAAACGGACATGTAAAGGTAGTCTTTTCTTGATCTTCGGGTGCCACCGAAATTTGATGAAAACCTGAATATCCATCAAGACAATAATAATGAGTTTACCTGCCAATCTTTCAAGTATTTGATCAATAAAAGGAAGAGGGAAGTGGTCTTTTCTTGTGTATGCATTCAACTTCCTATAATCGATGCATACTAGCCACCCGTTTTGAATTTGGGTAGCTACTAACTCACCATCTAGGTTTTGTATAACCGTTATACCCGTTTTCTTCGGAACCACTTGGACTGGACTTACTCATTTGCTATCCGAAATTGGATAGATCATACCTGCATCAAGTAGTTTTAAAATCTCCTTTTTAACTACTTCCATCATTGGTGGGTTGAGTCTTCTTTGTGCTTGCCTAGAAGGCTTACATTCCTCTTCCATAAGGATCTTGTGCATGCAAGTTGTTGGGTTTATTCCCTTGATGTATGCTATTGTCCATCCAATAGCTTTCTTGTATTCCTTGAGCACTCTAAGCAACTTCTCTTCTTCTAAATTGGATAGTTTATTAGAGGTGATCACCGGAAGTGTTTCCCTATCACCTAAGAAAACATATTTAAGGTGTTCTGGAAGAGTCTTCAATTCTAAATTTGGTGCTTGCACAATAGAGGGAAGAAGTTTTGTATGAGATAATGGAAATTGAATGTGAGAAACATCAAACCTCATCGTGCGCAATGATCCTAGCTCTTGGATCGTTTCCAATAATTTTGGTTCCCACGCAAACTTCTTCTCCAATCTCTTTGAATCCTCAAGTGTAAGGTGCCTACTTAAAACAACTTTCAATTTATCCTCATCACAAATGTTCAAGTACATGTCAATTAAAGGATCAATAATATCTAAAACAAAAACAGAAGACATATCTCTAGGGTATTTCATGGCATTATATATATTGAATTTTATAACTTCACCATCAAATTCCATAGTAAGAGTGCCATCATAAACATCTATTTTTGTTCTAGAGGTTTTGAGAAAAGGTCTGCCCAATAAAATCAAAGATGTATCATCTTCCTCCATGGTTAAGACATAAAAATCTGTCGGGAAGATTAAATCATTAACCTGCACCAAAACATCTTCTAACACCCCTTCGGGATAAACATTAGATCTATCAGCCAATTGAATTATCACACAAGTATTTTTCAGTTTGCCCATAGTCATAGACTTGTAAATAGATAATGACATGACATTAATTGAGGCTCCTAAATCTAACATGGCTTTTTCGATCTTTAAATTGCCTATTTTACATGGGATAGTGAACATACCTGGATCCTTGCATTTAGGTGGTAACTTTTTTTGGAGGTTTTCAGAAACATTCTCTCTCGTGTTCACATACTCATTTCCCTTAAGCTTCCTCTTGTTGTTACACAATTCCTTGAGAAACTTGGCATACTTTGGAACCTATTTGATAGCATCTAATAAGGGAATGTTTACCTCGACTTTTCTGAAGGTATCTAGAATTGCCTTCTGTTCCTCTTCTTTTTTGGACTTTGACTTTGGAGGAAAAGGAGGTATTATCTCTGGTATCTTCATGCTCCCTTCAGTGGCCGTTTTGGATTTAAGTTGAGGTGGTTCAATTCCTTTTTTCATTTCTTCACCTCTTGTGCTATGGGTTCGGATTTGAGGTTCTTTCAGTTTGGTTTTGCTTCTCAAAGTGATTGTATTTGCGTTTTGCTTAGGGTTGACTATGGTTTGCGATGACAATCTTCCTTGGGATTCTAGCTTGCTTACTGATGCAGCTAGTTGGTTCACTTAATCTTTTAATTCCTTGAGGTTGGACCTTGTTTCCTGTTGAAATTGTTGAGTACTATTAGCAAGGGATTTAACAACCTCTTCAAGAGAGGTACCTGAATTTGATGATTGCCGCATTTGTTGAGGAGGTTGCCTAGGTTGGTAGTTTTGGTATTGCAGCCTTTGTCCATAATTGAAGTTTGGATGATCCCTCCATCCTGGATTGTAAGTATTGGAATAGGGATCATATTTTCTTTGGGAAGGCCCTTGGTATCCTCCAACCGCATTAGTATACTCTTATGAATCTTCTTGAAGTGTAGGACACATATCAGTTGGATGTCCACTAGCACAAATTCCACAGACCTTGGCTTGTTGCCTGTTTCCCACTCCTAAAGAAAGTTGCTGCACAATAGAGGTTAGATTAGCAATTTGATTGTCAACTGAAGATGTACTCACCTCATTCACTCTTCTAGGCACATCCTTCCTAGTCCCGAATTGTTGAGAATTTGTAGCCATGGTGGAAATTAAATTCCTAGCTTCGGTGGGGGTTTTATTGACTATTGCTCCTCCACTAGCAGCATCCATCATTCTTCTTTCCATTGGCAAGAGTCCTTTATGGAAGTATTGGATGAGTAGTTGTTCAGAAATCCTATGTTGTGGGCAGCTAGCATAAAGTTGCTTGAATCTTTCCCAATACTTATGAAGATTTTCGATATCTCTTTGCTTGATTCCACATATCTCCCTTTTTATGTTTGCGACCCTAGAAGCTGGAAAAAATTTGTCAAGAAAGTATCTTACCATGTCAATCCATGTTGTAACCGAACCTGGAGGAAGGTAGAATAACCAATCCTTAGCTCTATCTGCGAGTGAGAATGGAAAGGCCCTAAGCTTGATTTGATCCTCTGTAATAGCTTGTGGCTTCATGCTGGAGCAAACCACATGAAATTCCTTGAGATGTTTATGAGGATTTTCGTTTTCCAACCCATGGAACTTTGGAAGAAGGTGGATCAGTTCAGATTTCAGTTCGAACTCTATTTACAAAGCAGGATATTGAATACATAATGGTTGTTGATCCAAAGCTGGAGCGGTGAGTTGTCTAAGAGTTCTCTCTTAATTGTTGGCCATCTCTCGCTCGGATTCGGAGTCACTTGATGAGTCTTCAAGGTCTAATGCAAGATTCAATCCTGGTGATGATGTAGAGCTTTCTTCGTGCTTGCGATTTCTAGCTTCTTTCCTAAGTCTTCTCTCAGTCTTCTCGATGTCAGGATTGTTTGGAATTAATTCACCTGTACGAGAAGAACGAAGCATCAAAATAAATCCAAATTAAATTTAATCTCCTCGGCAACGGTGCCAAGAATTGATGGTTACCGAAACCAACAATATTAAATAACTTGCTCAAACAAATAATTAGTAGTATAGGGAGCAAGGTCGTGTCCCAAGATAGATTGATTAATTTCAATTTACTTTTCTGCAAATAAAAGAAAAATAAAACAATAGGGGTTTGAAAGATTGATTAACTAAAATAACAAAACTTAATAGAAAGAAAACAAAATTGAGTAGAAGAATTCAATAATTTGAGAAATCCAACCCAATGAGTAATTTTCAAATTTGGTTCGGTAAGTTGATCATTGACGCAAGATAATTTTTCTTAATCCCAACTAAACTGGTTATGGTTGTTGGTATGACCTAACAACTTGTCTCTTCTTACTGCTTCGACAATCAGGAAACGTTCTCTAAGTGCTGCTCTTACCAATAAACAACACTAGATACGATCTTAGGATTTAATTTACTAATAGCATTGAACACTAAAGAGACTACCAATTCTAATCAACAAACACACATGTAGGTTTATTTAAATCAGATCTTATAATCACATAACAAAGACTAAAAACCAGAAGTACAATTAATCTTATTACTTACCACTTGTTATTGAAACAACCAAACAACTATGGATTCAGATATTTCAATTGGATGTATATTGCCTTGTGAATAAATCAATAGACCTTTTTGAAGCAACCACAAAACAATAATAATAATGAAGTGCAAAAATTATAAGAATAGTAAAGATTAAAGAAAATAAATAAGAACAATTAGATCTCACAACTTATAAATCAAATCTTCAATTATCCTTAAATTGGAAAGAGAGTTTAGCAACCCATGAATATCTGGTAAAAGTAGTGAAAATACTTGTATGAGAAAATCTAATCAAAAGTTTCCTCCTTCACCTAGATCTTCAAGAGCCTATTTATAGTTAAAAAAATAGAGATAAAAACCCTACTCCTAGTTGGACTTGAAGTCCTTACATTTAATTAAAATAATAATCCGATAAAAAGTCTTCCAAGTATTTGAAAAAATCAAATCTATAGAGGAGGGAGAAAATCATCGTATTGGATGCTTAGGCGAGAGTCTCGCCTAAGCCTTGACCCGTCTTTGTCTAACAAATTGAAGTCAGCTCGTCAAGAAGACCCTTAAGCGAGAATCTCAACTAAGGCTGCATTCAGCTCTGCCCTGAGTTGAAAACTGCACAGTGAAGGGATCCTTAGGCGAGAGTCTCGCCTAAGGCTGCACCCAGCACTGACCTGAATTGAGAACTACACAATGAAGGGATCCTTAGGCGAGAGTCTCGCCTAAGGCTGCACCCAGCACTGACCAAACTCGTACTCATTATTCCTTATTTCTTCCACATGATTTCCCTTGTTCCAAAATCCGTCTAAATCATCCTTTAATTCATCAATTCCATGAATTCCTACAATTATTCAAGAATGATCAATTATCCATACATTAAGTATAAAATTCATACAAAACCATAGGAAAACAAGGTAAATTGTTGAGTTAATGTATTTTGAAATGACAAAACAAGTAAATTCAATAATATAAAGATGACATAAAAACATGTTTAGAAGTTATAAGTACCAGAACTTGAGTTTCTGTAGATGAGAGATCGATCTGGGTTATGAGAGATCGATCTCCTGGGTTTTCTATAGATGAGAGATCGATCTGGGTTATGAGAGATCGATCTCCTGGATTTTTCTTAGATGAGAGATCGATCTCAGGAAGACATGAGATCGATCTGCCAAGCTTTGAACCTATACAAAGGTATTGAGGAAAAGAGAGATCGATCTATAAGGGTTATGAGATCGATCTGCCTAATACTGGAATTGTGGAGATCGATCTGATCTTGGAAGAGATCGATCTCCCTTAAAGCAAAGACTGTAGATCGATCTGTAAGATCGATCCACACTCAAACAGAGAGCTTGTGAGATCGATCTGGTAAGAAAGAGATCGATCTCCTCAAAGTCAGAGAGCTAAGGAGATCGATCTGGGTTATTGAGAGATCGATCTCCCCTCTACGAGATTACATGGCAGATCGATCTGTAGATCGATCTTGCCTTAAACAGAGAGATTGGAAGATCGATCTGCCTATTCGACAGATCGATCTCCCTTATCATTTTCAAATTAAGAGATCGATCTGCTAACCTATGAGATCGATCTCCTTGTGTTATTGTGCTTTGATCTTGCAGGATTTATAACTAAGAGATCGATCTGGCCAAGATGGCAGATCAATCTGGCACTCTACTGGAGGTACCCAACGACTAGTTCTGCAAAAATCTCAACGGGAAGAACAGCATTTAATGCTCCAACCACCAATCCTTCAGTATTTAACCAAGCATTGAAGACAATGAGAACAGAGACACTATTGCTGCACATTTCTTACATTCTCAAGAGTTTAATACTTTCATTCCTTGTGTCTTCATTCCTTATTTATTGAGTTTGTTGTATAAGCTTAAGTGCAAAAGCTGTAATTGTCCTACCCACATTAAAAGCTTGATTATGTATTCATCCTTACCTTAAAAGAGAAGAGGATTGTTCCTCAGTGAGATAAAAATTGTAAAAGGGTGAATACATCTTTGTATTGCAAAGGGTAGAGAGGTTATTCGTTAACCTGAAAAATGAAGATTGTAACTTCTGTTGAAGGAGAGAAAGAAAGCACTTGACAAGAGGGTCAAGGAGAGAGGACGTAGGCAAGAGTCTGGCCGAACCTCTATAAGCGACTGTGGTTGTTTCTCTCTTCCCTATCTTGCATTAAATTATTTAATTTTATTATATTGCTCACTATCATTTGCTAATTAAATTAGGATTAATTTAAAATTTACCATTAACATTAGAAAACCGATTCACCCCCCCTCTCGGTAGAGCCAACAATTGGTATCAGAGCTAGGACTCTTTAATCACATAGGAACAACTTCCTAAGAGTTAGAAACGATCAAATGGCTCACAACAATGTAGCAACTAGTTTGGTAGGAGAGGGGCACTCTACGGTTAGACCTCCTATGTTCAATGGAGAGCATTATGCTTACTGGAAGACTAGGATGATGTTGTTCATTCAAGCAAATGACTATGAGGTGTGAAGGATCATAATTAAAGGACCTCAAATCCCTACAAAGAGAATAGAGGGAAGAGATATCCCTAAAGAAGAAGATGAATGGGATTCAAATGATATTAAATGTGCTCAGCTAAATGCTAAAGCTATGCACACATTATTTTGTGCTTTAGGTCCAAATGAATACAATAGAGTCTCCGGGTGTGATAACGCCAAACAAATTTGGGACAAATTGGCAATAACTCATGAGGGTACTACCCAAGTGAAGGAGACTAAGGTAGGGATACTCACACATGATTATGAGCTTTTTAGGATGAAGGAAGGAGAATCAATTAGTGATATGTTCACTAGATTCACAGATGTAATTAATGGACTAAAGTCCTTAGGAAAAATATATTCTAATATTGAAATGGTCAAGAAAATATTAAATAGCTTACCTAAATCATGGGAAGCTAAAGTGACTGCAATTGAGGAATCTAAGGATCCTCACACATTGTCTTTAGATGAATTAATAGGATCTCTACTCACTTATGAGATGAAATTAAGAAGAAATGAAGAGCCACCTAAGAAAGTGGGAGTTGCTCTAAAATCCACTGCTCAAGAAGAGATTAAGAATGAGAGTGGTAGTGAAGAGGATCTTGAGATGGCAATATTTGCCAAAAGATTTAACAAGTTCATGAGGATGAGAGCTAGTGGTAGTAATAGGAGAAACAATAAGAGAGATCAAGAAGAAGTAGGTAGAAAAGATTCAATTGTGTGTTATGAATGTAAAAAACCAGGACACATAAAATTTAACTGCCCTCTTCTTAAAAGGTCCAATGATAGGTTCCACAAAAAGAAGGCAATGGTAGCAACATGGAGCGACAGTGACTGCTCCGATGATGACTCAAATGAGGACATTGCCAACTTGTGCTTTATGGCTATTGAGGATGAAAAGGTAACTTCAAACCTCAATGAATATTCCTTTGATGAATTGCAAGATGCCTTTGATGATCTTGCATTAGAGTATGAATGCATGAGCATGAAATATAAAAAGATAATATCCAAATTAAGAAAAGAAAATGAGTTGATGCTAAGGGACAAATTAGAAAGCGAAAAGAAACTAGAAATTTCAAATCGTGAAATTTGTGACCTTAAGGAGAAAAATGGCAACCTACATAATTCCTTTAATAGGTTCCACATGGGTCAACAAAAGTTGGATAGCATGTTAGAGACCCAAAGGGCATTCTTTGACAAAAAATGGGTTAGGATATAATGCAAAAAGTAGAGAGACTCATCTTAAAAGCTTTGTTGCTAGAAATAGTATAAATAAACTATCAACTTCTTGTTCATATTGCAATAGGAAGGGACATGCATCACATAATTGCAATATAAAAATGAGATCTCTTAAAGGAAAAATAGTAAAAAGGATATGGATTCCAAAAGAAGTAATTCACTCCAAGAATGTTAATGCATTAGCTAAATGGATCCCAAAGGGATCAAGAATTGCATTCACTAACCTCAAAGGACCCAAGAGAATTTGGGTACCTAAAACTTGAGTTGGAATCTTTTTGTAGGTAATTGAGCATGGCAACAAAGCTAAAATAAAGGAAGCATGGTACTTGGATAGTGGATGCTCAAGGCACATGACGGGAGATAGAAGCCACTTCAACTCTTTTAAATCAAAGGTTGGTGGAGAGGTCACATTTGGGGACAACTCCAAAGGCCAAGTTGAAGGAAGTGGCTCAATATGTAATAACTATTTTTCATTAGAAAAGGTATTACTTGTTAGGGGTCTAAAGCATAACTTACTAAGTATAAGTCAACTTTGTGACAAAGGTTACAAAGTAATTTTTGATTGCAAGATATATACATGATTATTAGAAACAGGAAAAGGGCCCACAAAGTCAATACCCTATACATAAAAAATTTCACAGATTAGAATAAGTGTTAAAGGTAATTGATCTCTATGTCCTAGACTTCCTGTTTTTTGGCTCTTCTCACAAGTTTTACAAAACATATAAGAATCTTGAAATAAATTTGGCCAAAATAATCCACATTCGAGTACTTTGCGTGTTGTCCTCTTTGAACCAAAATGTCCTCCACATGCATGTGAATGGCAAAAAATTAAGATATAAGAGATTTCATGGTCAGACACGCATCTTCTAATGACTTGATCGACACAATATTTCCATAAGTAAGGTTCATCCCAAGCGTAATACTTAGCATCTCTTTTTATCTTATCTTTTTTAGACCTAGACAATTCATTATGCAAAAATCCTGTAGCTAAAAAGTTAGCAATATCAGCATACCATGGTCTTGTTTCATGAATGGAAAAAAGATACTCATCTAGAAATTCATCTTTAAGGGGTGAAGGTTTTTCACTTATGATGAGTCTACTAAGGTGATCAGCCACCAGGTTTTCGACTCCCTTCTTATCCTTAATTTCTATATTGAATTCTTGTAGCAACAATATCCACCTGATGAGTCTTGGTTTTGCTTCTTTCTTTGAGAGTAAATACTTGAGAGCTGCATGATCAGAATAAATAATCACTTTAGCTCCTAGTAAATAAGAACAAAATTTTTTTAAAGCAAAAACAATGGCTAGAAGTTCTTTTTCCATTGTGGAATAGTTGCATTGTGCACTATCAAGGGTTCGTGAGGCATAGTAGATGACATGTGGAACTCTCTCCTCTCTTTGTCCAAGTACAGCTCCTACTGCGTAGTTACTTGCATCGCACATGATTTCGAACGGTAGATTCCAATTTGGGGGTCGAATGATTGGCGTGGTGGTTAACATGTCTTTAAGTTTGTCAAATGCCTTCTTACATGTCTCATCAAATTCGATTGCTACGTTCTTTTGTAGTAATCGACATAGGGGTTGGGTGATCTTGGAGAAGTTCTTAATAAATCACCTACAAAATCTTGCATGTCCAAGAAAAGAGCGAACTTCCCACATAAATGCGGGGTAAGGCAAAGATTTTATCACTTCTATTTTTGACTTATCCACTTCTATCCCCTTAGAAGATACTATATACCCTAGAATAATACCTTGATCAATGGAATTTTTCATAATTTAAAATAAGGATACTTTCTATGCATCTATTGAGGATTTTAGTGAGGTTAGCTAAGCATTCATCAAAGGTATTTCCATGAACAGTAAAATCATCCATGAACACTTCTATTATATTTTCTGCATAATCAGAAAATATACCAACCATACATCTCTGGAATGTGGCTGGAGCATTGCATAGACCAAAGGGCATGCGCTTGTAGGCAAAGTTTCCAAACGGACATGTAAAGGTAGTCTTTTCTTGATCTTCGGGTGCCACCGAAATTTGATGAAAACCTGAATATCCATCAAGACAATAATAATGAGTTTACCTGCCAATCTTTCAAGTATTTGATCAATAAAAGGAAGAGGGAAGTGGTCTTTTCTTGTGTATGCATTCAACTTCCTATAATCGATGCATACTAGCCACCCGTTTTGAATTTGGGTAGCTACTAACTCACCATCTAGGTTTTGTATAACCGTTATACCCGTTTTCTTCGGAACCACTTGGACTGGACTTACTCATTTGCTATCCGAAATTGGATAGATCATACCTGCATCAAGTAGTTTTAAAATCTCCTTTTTAACTACTTCCATCATTGGTGGGTTGAGTCTTCTTTGTGCTTGCCTAGAAGGCTTACATTCCTCTTCCATAAGGATCTTGTGCATGCAAGTTGTTGGGTTTATTCCCTTGATGTATGCTATTGTCCATCCAATAGCTTTCTTGTATTCCTTGAGCACTCTAAGCAACTTCTCTTCTTCTAAATTGGATAGTTTATTAGAGGTGATCACCGGAAGTGTTTCCCTATCACCTAAGAAAACATATTTAAGGTGTTCTGGAAGAGTCTTCAATTCTAAATTTGGTGCTTGCACAATAGAGGGAAGAAGTTTTGTATGAGATAATGGAAATTGAATGTGAGAAACATCAAACCTCATCGTGCGCAATGATCCTAGCTCTTGGATCGTTTCCAATAATTTTGGTTCCCACGCAAACTTCTTCTCCAATCTCTTTGAATCCTCAAGTGTAAGGTGCCTACTTAAAACAACTTTCAATTTATCCTCATCACAAATGTTCAAGTACATGTCAATTAAAGGATCAATAATATCTAAAACAAAAACAGAAGACATATCTCTAGGGTATTTCATGGCATTATATATATTGAATTTTATAACTTCACCATCAAATTCCATAGTAAGAGTGCCATCATAAACATCTATTTTTGTTCTAGAGGTTTTGAGAAAAGGTCTGCCCAATAAAATCAAAGATGTATCATCTTCCTCCATGGTTAAGACATAAAAATCTGTCGGGAAGATTAAATCATTAACCTGCACCAAAACATCTTCTAACACCCCTTCGGGATAAACATTAGATCTATCAGCCAATTGAATTATCACACAAGTATTTTTCAGTTTGCCCATAGTCATAGACTTGTAAATAGATAATGACATGACATTAATTGAGGCTCCTAAATCTAACATGGCTTTTTCGATCTTTAAATTGCCTATTTTACATGGGATAGTGAACATACCTGGATCCTTGCATTTAGGTGGTAACTTTTTTTGGAGGTTTTCAGAAACATTCTCTCTCGTGTTCACATACTCATTTCCCTTAAGCTTCCTCTTGTTGTTACACAATTCCTTGAGAAACTTGGCATACTTTGGAACCTATTTGATAGCATCTAATAAGGGAATATTTACCTCGACTTTTCTGAAGGTATCTAGAATTGCCTTCTGTTCCTCTTCTTTTTTGGACTTTGACTTTGGAGGAAAAGGAGGTATTATCCCTGGTATCTTCATGCTCCCTTCAGTGGCCGTTTTGGATTTAAGTTGAGGTGGTTCAATTCCTTTTTTCATTTCTTCACCTCTTGTGCTATGGGTTCGGATTTGAGGTTCTTTCAGTTTGGTTTTGCTTCTCAAAGTGATTGCATTTGCGTTTTGCTTAGGGTTGACTATGGTTTGCGATGACAATCTTCCTTGGGATTCTAGCTTGCTTACTGATGCAGCTAGTTGGTTCACTTAATCTTTTAATTCCTTGAGGTTGGACCTTGTTTCCTGTTGAAATTGTTGAGTACTATTAGCAAGGGATTTAACAACCTCTTCAAGAGAGGTACCTGAATTTGATGATTGCCGCATTTGTTGAGGAGGTTGCCTAGGTTGGTAGTTTTGGTATTGCAGCCTTTGTCCATAATTGAAGTTTGGATGATCCCTCCATCCTGGATTGTAAGTATTGGAATAGGGATCATATTTTCTTTGGGAAGGCCCTTGGTATCCTCCAACCGCATTAGTATACTCTTATGAATCTTCTTGAAGTGTAGGACACATATCAGTTGGATGTCCACTAGCACAAATTCCACAGACCTTGGCTTGTTGCCTGTTTCCCACTCCTAAAGAAAGTTGCTGCACAATAGAGGTTAGATTAGCAATTTGATTGTCAACTGAAGATGTACTCACCTCATTCACTCTTCTAGGCACATCCTTTCTAGTCCCGAATTGTTGAGAATTTGTAGCCATGGTGGAAATTAAATTCCTAGCTTCGGTGGGGGTTTTATTGACTATTGCTCCTCCACTAGCAGCATCCATCATTCTTCTTTCCATTGGCAAGAGTCCTTTATGGAAGTATTGGATGAGTAGTTGTTCAGAAATCCTATGTTGTGGGCAGCTAGCATAAAGTTGCTTGAATCTTTCCCAATACTTATGAAGATTTTCGATATCTCTTTGCTTGATTCCACATATCTCCCTTTTTATGTTTGCGACCCTAGAAGCTGGAAAAAATTTGTCAAGAAAGTATCTTACCATGTCAATCCATGTTGTAACCGAACCTGGAGGAAGGTAGAATAACCAATCCTTAGCTCTATCTGCGAGTGAGAATGGAAAGGCCCTAAGCTTGATTTGATCCTCTGTAACAGCTTGTGGCTTCATGCTGGAGCAAACCACATGAAATTCCTTGAGATGTTTATGAGGATTTTCGTTTTCCAACCCATGGAACTTTGGAAGAAGGTGGATCAGTTCAGATTTCAGTTCGAACTCTATTTACAAAGCAGGATATTGAATACATAATGGTTGTTGATCCAAAGCTGGAGCGGTGAGTTGTCTAAGAGTTCTCTCTTAATTGTTGGCCATCTCTCGCTCGGATTCGGAGTCACTTGATGAGTCTTCAAGGTCTAATGCAAGATTCAATCCTGGTGATGATGTAGAGCTTTCTTCGTGCTTGCGATTTCTAGCTTCTTTCCTAAGTCTTCTCTCAGTCTTCTCGATGTCAGGATTGTTTGGAATTAATTCACCTGTACGAGAAGAACGAAGCATCAAAATAAATCCAAATTAAATTTAATCTCCTCGGCAACGGTGCCAAGAATTGATGGTTACCGAAACCAACAATATTAAATAACTTGCTCAAACAAATAATTAGTAGTATAGGGAGCAAGGTCGTGTCCCAAGATAGATTGATTAATTTCAATTTACTTTTCTGCAAATAAAAGAAAAATAAAACAATAGGGGTTTGAAAGATTGATTAACTAAAATAACAAAACTTAATAGAAAGAAAACAAAATTGAGTAGAAGAATTCAATAATTTGAGAAATCCAACCCAATGAGTAATTTTCAAATTTGGTTCGGTAAGTTGATCATTGACGCAAGATAATTTTTCTTAATCCCAACTAAACTGGTTATGGTTGTTGGTATGACCTAACAACTTGTCTCTTCTTACTGCTTCGACAATCAGGAAACGTTCTCTAAGTGCTGCTCTTACCAATAAACAACACTAGATACGATCTTAGGATTTAATTTACTAATAGCATTGAACACTAAAGAGACTACCAATTCTAATCAACAAACACACATGTAGGTTTATTTAAATCAGATCTTATAATCACATAACAAAGACTAAAAACCAGAAGTACAATTAATCTTATTACTTACCACTTGTTATTGAAACAACCAAACAACTATGGATTCAGATATTTCAATTGGATGTATATTGCCTTGTGAATAAATCAATAGACCTTTTTGAAGCAACCACAAAACAATAATAATAATGAAGTGCAAAAATTATAAGAATAGTAAAGATTAAAGAAAATAAATAAGAACAATTAGATCTCACAACTTATAAATCAAATCTTCAATTATCCTTAAATTGGAAAGAGAGTTTAGCAACCCATGAATATCTGGTAAAAGTAGTGAAAATACTTGTATGAGAAAATCTAATCAAAAGTTTCCTCCTTCACCTAGATCTTCAAGAGCCTATTTATAGTTAAAAAAATAGAGATAAAAACCCTACTCCTAGTTGGACTTGAAGTCCTTACATTTAATTAAAATAATAATCCGATAAAAAGTCTTCCAAGTATTTGAAAAAATCAAATCTATAGAGGAGGGAGAAAATCATCGTATTGGATGCTTAGGCGAGAGTCTCGCCTAAGCCTTGACCCGTCTTTGTCTAACAAATTGAAGTCAGCTCGTCAAGAAGACCCTTAAGCGAGAATCTCAACTAAGGCTGCATTCAGCTCTGCCCTGAGTTGAAAACTGCACAGTGAAGGGATCCTTAGGCGAGAGTCTCGCCTAAGGCTGCACCCAGCACTGACCTGAATTGAGAACTACACAATGAAGGGATCCTTAGGCGAGAGTCTCGCCTAAGGCTGCACCCAGCACTGACCAAACTCGTACTCATTATTCCTTACTTCTTCCACATGATTTCCCTTGTTCCAAAATCCGTCTAAATCATCCTTTAATTCATCAATTCCATGAATTCCTACAATTATTCAAGAATGATCAATTATCCATACATTAAGTATAAAATTCATACAAAACCATAGGAAAACAAGGTAAATTGTTGAGTTAATGTATTTTGAAATGACAAAACAAGTAAATTCAATAATATAAAGATGACATAAAAACATGTTTAGAAGTTATAAGTACCAGAACTTGAGTTTCTGTAGATGAGAGATCGATCTGGGTTATGAGAGATCGATCTCCTGGGTTTTCTGTAGATGAGAGATCGATCTGGGTTATGAGAGATCGATCTCCTGGATTTTTCTTAGATGAGAGATCGATCTCAGGAAGACATGAGATCGATCTGCCAAGCTTTGAACCTATACAAAGGTATTGAGGAAAAGAGAGATCGATCTATAAGGGTTATGAGATCGATCTGCCTAATACTGGAATTGTGGAGATCGATCTGATCTTGGAAGAGATCGATCTCCCTTAAAGCAAAGACTGTAGATCGATCTGTAAGATCGATCCACACTCAAACAGAGAGCTTGTGAGATCGATCCGGTAAGAAAGAGATCGATCTCCTCAAAGTCAGAGAGCTAAGGAGATCGATCTGGGTTATTGAGAGATCGATCTCCCCTCTACGAGATTACATGGCAGATCGATCTGTAGATCGATCTTGCCTTAAGCAGAGAGATTGGAAGATCGATCTGCCTATTCGACAGATCGATCTCCCTTATCATTTTCAAATTAAGAGATCGATCTGCTAACCTATGAGATCGATCTCCTTGTGTTATTGTGCTTTGATCTTGCAGGATTTATAACTAAGAGATCGATCTGGCCAAGATGGCAGATCAATCTGGCACTCTACTGGAGGTACCCAACGACTAGTTCTGCAAAAATCTCAACGGGAAGAACAACATTTAATGCTCCAACCACCAATCCTTCAGTATTTAACCAAGCATTGAAGACAATGAGAACAGAGACACTATTGCTGCACATTTCTTACATTCTCAAGAGTTTAATACTTTCATTCCTTGTGTCTTCATTCCTTATTTATTGAGTTTGTTGTATAAGCTTAAGTGCAAAAGCTGTAATTGTCCTACCCACATTAAAAGCTTGATTATGTATTCATCCTTACCTTAAAAGAGAAGAGGATTGTTCCTCAGTGAGATACAAATTGTAAAAGGGTGAATACATCTTTGTATTGCAAAGGGTAGAGAGGTTATTCGTTAACCTGAAAAAGGAAGATTGTAACTTCTGTTGAAGGAGAGAAAGAAAGCACTTGACAAGAGGGTCAAGGAGAGAGGACGTAGGCAAGAGTCTGGCCGAACCTCTATAAGCGACTGTGGTTGTTTCTCTCTTCCCTATCTTGCATTAAATTATTTAATTTTATTATATTGCTCACTATCATTTTCTAATTAAATTAGGATTAATTTAAAATTTACCATTAACATTAGAAAACCGATTCACCCCCCTCTCGGTAGAGCCAACAATTGGTATCAGAGCTAGGACTCTTTAATCACATAGGAACAACTTCCTAAGAGTTAGAAACGATCAAATGGCTCACAACAATGTAGCAACTAGTTTGGTAGGAGAGGGGCACTCTACGGTTAGACCTCCTATGTTCAATGGAGAGCATTATGCTTACTGGAAGACTAGGATGATGTTGTTCATTCAAGCAAATGACTATGAGGTGTGAAGGATCATAATTAAAGGACCTCAAATCCCTACAAAGAGAATAGAGGGAAGAGATATCCCTAAAGAAGAAGATGAATGGGATTCAAATGTTATTAAATGTGCTCAGCTAAATGCTAAAGCTATGCACACATTATTTTGTGCTTTAGGTCCAAATGAATACAATAGAGTCTCCGGGTGTGATAACGCCAAACAAATTTGGGACAAATTGGCAATAACTCATGAGGGTACTACCCAAGTGAAGGAGACTAAGGTAGGGATACTCACACATGATTATGAGCTTTTTAGGATGAAGGAAGGAGAATCAATTAGTGATATGTTCACTAGATTCACAGATGTAATTAATGGACTAAAGTCCTTAGGAAAAATATATTCTACTATTGAAATGGTCAAGAAAATATTAAATAGCTTACCTAAATCATGGGAAGCTAAAGTGACTGCAATTGAGGAATCTAAGGATCCTCACACATTGTCTTTAGATGAATTAATAGGATCTCTACTCACTTATGAGATGAAATTAAGAAGAAATGAAGAGCCACCTAAGAAAGTGGGAGTTGCTCTAAAATCCACTGCTCAAGAAGAGATTAAGAATGAGAGTGGTAGTGAAGAGGATCTTGAGATGGCAATATTTGCCAAAAGATTTAACAAGTTCATGAGGATGAGAGCTAGTGGTAGTAATAGGAGAAACAATAAGAGAGATCAAGAAGAAGTAGGTAGAAAAGATTCAATTGTGTGTTATGAATGTAAAAAACCAGGACACATAAAATTTAACTGCCCTCTTCTTAAAAGGTCCAATGATAGGTTCCACAAAAAGAAGGCAATGGTAGCAACATGGAGCGACGGTGACTGCTCCGATGATGACTCAAATGAGGACATTGCCAACTTGTGCTTTATGGCTATTGAGGATGAAAAGGTAACTTCAAACCTCAATGAATATTCCTTTGATGAATTGCAAGATGCCTTTGATGATCTTGCATTAGAGTATGAATGCATGAGCATGAAATATAAAAAGATAATATCCAAATTAAGAAAAGAAAATGAGTTGATGCTAAGGGACAAATTAGAAAGCGAAAAGAAACTAGAAATTTCAAATCGTGAAATTTGTGACCTTAAGGAGAAAAATGGCAACCTACATAATTCCTTTAATAGGTTCCACATGGGTCAACAAAAGTTGGATAGCATGTTAGAGACCCAAAGGGCATTCTTTGACAAAAAATGGGTTAGGATATAATGCAAAAAGTAGAGAGACTCATCTTAAAAGCTTTGTTGCTAGAAATAGTATAAATAAACTATCAACTTCTTGTTCATATTGCAATAGGAAGGGACATGCATCACATAATTGCAATATAAAAATGAGATCTCTTAAAGGAAAAATAGTAAAAAGGATATGGATTCCAAAAGAAGTAATTCACTCCAAGAATGTTAATGCATTAGCTAAATGGATCCCAAAGGGATCAAGAATTGCATTCACTAACCTCAAAGGACCCAAGAGAATTTGGGTACCTAAAACTTGAGTTGGAATCTTTTTGTAGGTAATTGAGCATGGCAACAAAGCTAAAACAAAGGAAGCATGGTACTTGGATAGTGGATGCTCAAGGCACATGACGGGAGATAGAAGGACTTCAACTCTTTTAAATCAAAGGTTGGTGGAGAGGTCACATTTGGGGACAACTCCAAAGGCCAAGTTGAAGGAAGTGGCTCAATAGGTAATAACTATTTTTCATTAGAAAAGGTATTACTTGTTAGGGGTCTAAAGCATAACTTACTAAGTATAAGTCAACTTTGTGACAAAGGTTACAAAGTAATTTTTGATTGCATGAAATGTCATATTGTAGATCCTAAGTTAAACAAAGTTCTTTTTCTAGGTCATAGGCAAGGTAATATATATATTGTCTATCTTAATGAACTCATTAATGAAAATTTATGCCTAATGGTAGACAATAAAAAGGAATCTTGGTTATGACATAGAAGACTAGGTCATGCTAGCATGCATGTGCTATCTAAGTTAGCTAGAAAGGATCTAGTCATAGGTTTACCCAAGCTATCCTTTGATTATGAAGAAATATGTGAAGCTTGTGTTAAAGGAAAACACAAAAGGACAACATTTAAGCCTAAGAATATTGTATCAACCACTAGGCCTCTTCAGTTGCTTCACTTAGATTTATTTGGACTAACTAGAACAACTAGCCTAGGTGGGAAACACTATGGATTTGTAATAGTTGATGATTACACTAGGTTTACTTGGGTGTTCTTTTTAAGAGTAAAAAATGAAGCCTTAGAAAAATTCAAAGCCTATACAAAAATTACTCAAAATGAAAAAGGGTATACAATAACTAGCATTAGAAATGATCATGGGAAGGAATTTGAAAACATAGGATTTGATGAGTATTGCAATGATCAAGGAATTAGTCATAACTTCTCAGCCCCTAGGACACCACAACAAAATGGAGTAGTTGAAAGAAGAAATAGAACCTTGGAAGAAATGGCTAGAACCATGTTGTGTGAGAATAATTTGCCAAAGTATTTTTGGGCTGAAGCTATAAACACATCTTGCTATATAATTAATAGAGCTATGATTAGACCCATGCTTAAGAAAACTCCTTATGAGCTCTACAAAGGTAAAAAGCCTAACATTAGTTACTTCCATCCCTTTGGCTGCAAATGTTTTGTCTTAAATAATGGGAAAGATAATTTAGGAAAATTTGATGCCAAAAGTGATGAGGGAATCTTTCTAGGATATGCTTTGAATTCAAAGGCTTATAGAGTATATAACAAAAGAACACTGATGGTTGAAGAATCAATTCATGTGATATTTGATGAGTCAAATAATTTATCTAAAGATTCAACAAATAATGAGGATGTTGGAATATTTAATGAAAACTTGGAGGAAAACTCAAAATTAGAAGATGATTTACTAGAAAAACTTAACTTGAATAAAGAAGATGAAGAAGAAATAGAGATATTAGAGAGAGAGTCTAGAGCACCAAGAGAGTTAGGATATGTAAAAGATTGTGAAATAGTAGGAGATCCAACTCTTGGAGTTAGAACTAGATCATCTCTAAGAAATATGTGTCAATATATAGCCTTTGTATCTCAAATAGAACCTAGGAATGTCAATGAAGCTTTAGATGACAATAATTGGTTCCTAGCAATGCAAGAAGAATTAAATCAATTTGAGAGAAGCAAAGTATGGAAACTAGTTCCTAGGCCTAGTGATCACTCTATAATTGGAACTAAATGGATATTCAAGAACAAGATGGATGAAAATAGTGTGATCATAAGGAACAAGGCTAGGTTAGTTGCACAAGGATATAGACAAGAGGAAGGTATAGATTATGATGAAACCTATGCACCGGTAGCTAGATTAGAGGCAATAAGAATGTTACTTGCCTTTGCATGCTATAAAAACTTCAAGTTATATCAAATGGATGTAAAAAGTGCATTCTTAAATGGTTTCATTAATGAAGAAGTCTATGTTGAACAACCTCTTGGCTTTGAAAATCATGAATTTCCTGAACATGTTTTTAAATTATCTAAGGCACTCTATGGCTTGAAACAAGCTCCTAGAGCTTGGTATGAAAGGTTGTCAAAATTCTTAATAGAAAAGGGATTTTCAAGAGGAAAAATGGATACCACCTTATTCATTAAAAATAAAAATAAAGATTTACTAGTTGTACAAGTGTATGTGGATGATATTATTTTTGGTTCAACTAATAAGTCTTTATGTCAAGAGTTTGCTAAAATCATGCAAGGAGAATTTGAAATGAGCATAATGGGAGAACTCACATTCTTCTTGAGACTTCAAGTAAAGCAAACAAAAGATGGACCCTTCATCAATCAAGCAAAGTATACTAAGGATTTGCTCAAGCGATTTGGAATGGACAATTGCAAACCTCAAGCAACTCCAATGGGCACCAACATCAAGCTTGATAAAGATGAAAGTGGTAAGTGTGTAGACACTAAACTCTATAGGTCTATGATTGGCTCATTGCTTTATTTAACTGCAAGTAGACCAGATATTTTGTTTAGTGTATGCCTTTGTGCTAGATTTCAATCCTCTCCTAGGGAATCACATCTATTAGCAACTAAAAGGATTTTTAGATACCTTAAGGACACTCCCTCACTAGGACTTTGGTACCCCAAGGACTCCACTTTTACCCTTCATGCATTTTCAGATGCAGATTTTGGAGGATGCAAAATAGATAGGAAAAGTACTTCAGGTACTTGCCAATTCTTAGGAAATAGACTAATTTCTTGGTTCTCTAAGAAACAAAACAGTGTGGCTCAGTCCACAACTGAAGCTGAATACATAGCAGCTGGTAGTTGTAGTGCTCAAGTGTTGTGGATTAAACAACAAATGAAAGATTATGGTATTGACATGAAACAAGTCTCTATTAAATGTGATAATACCAGTGCCATTAATCTATCTAAAAATCCTATTTAACACTCTAGAACCAAGCACATTGAGATTAGGCATCATTTCCTTAGAGACCATGTGCAAAAGGGGGATATAATTCTAGAGTATATTGACACTTTACATCAAATAGCTGATATATTCACCAAACCCCTTGATAGAGATAGGTTTTGCATTCTTAGAGGTGAATTAGGACTTAAGAATGTTCCCTAAGATGTTTGTGCTTCAAAATCTTGATTTCAAATTGTCTTAAAAGTGATTTTCAATGATTTTTCTGGGCAACAAGTATGAGAGATCGATCTCCCATTCATATAGATCGATCTCCATACCTCAAATAAGCCTAAAGCATTAAGGTTAAGCTAGGAAGATCGATCTTCTATCCATAAGATCGATCTCCGTAAGCCTCTGTTAGATAACAGATCGATTTGTGCATACGACAGATTGATCTCTTCAAGTCTCTGTCCTCTGAAGATCAATCTATGCATTTGGCAGATCGATCTCCTTACGCCTCTGTTCGAAACAGATCGATCTGTGCATACGACAGATCGATCTCCTTGGGCTTCTGGAAATGACAGATCGATCTGTCGTCTCGACAGATCGATCTCCTGTGCCCTGGACTATATAATCTGGCGAAAAATCCCCAAATTTCAAAACTCCAAATTCTCAAATCCCTAAAGCTCCTGTCGCACATCCTCTCTCAATTCTCCCTCCAGATCGATCTTCCGTAAGAATCTTGCCTAAATCTCTCATCAATCAGGGTCAAGTAACCTACATTGGTAAATTTTTCTTCAAAATTTGTCCAGTTTTTGTGTAATCTTAGTTAGGGCAATTTTTACACTGTTTCATTGGATAGGTATCTAGAGAACTAGCTTTAAGATTCAAACTAGTGTCTAGAACCATGCCTCGACTTAAGAGAGTAGGCCAAAAACCTCCCCGATCTAATGTAGAACCCGGGTCATCCTCTCAATCCATTCCTCCCTCTTCCGTTACTACCTTTAACAGGTGTTTTAAAACACCTGCCAAAAGGAAGCGATATGAAGAATACTTTTCAACCATGCCAATTGAACATTGGCGCACAATCAATTTCTCTTTCCTAAACTGCATTGATTTCCTGTATATGTCTAAATTTGAAGATTTTGGATGGATGTCTTTCCTAAAAATCAATACTCCCATACCTCCAAATATCGTTCGCGCATTCTTTTCCAATGTCGAACTCAACTATGATCCCAACGACACTTGTAACATTCTCGGATTTACTACGTATGTCATGGGTAAATCCATTGTCGTCGACACTGAAGTCCTTGCCAAAGCGTTTGACATACGCGATGAAGGCTTGACAAACGAAGATGAGGAAGTTCCTTTGGAGTTTGATATTCCCAGGGATAAGGCGAGTGACCTCCCAATGCACCCCCGGTTACTCCACCTCATCATTTCTTGGAATCTTCATCCTTTTGGTACCCGTCACTCCACTGTTAGACGGTTAGATAGGTTCTGGCTTCACCACACTCATTCCACCAGTCAAAAACCCAACCTCATCCACTTTATCTATCAAGACTGGTTGAAGATCGTACGAGGTCAAGCCACAACGATCGTGTTTCTGCAACCACTGGTGTACTTTCTCCACCGACTCGGAATAGATAGCAGTAACGAAACCTGCGAAATGCCCTCTCCGAAGAGCGTCCTCAACATTGGGACACTCCATCACATGGGCTACTACAAAGACTTTCGGGGTGACTGGAAGAAGAAACGGGAACAGCCTTCTGTAGCAGCTATGGAGGAAGATCCCTTCGATGAGCCTGTCGATCCACCGGCTGCACCGACTGCGCGTCCACCATCTCCACCTGCTCAGCCCACTGCACCTGCACCCTCACCTGCTGGTATGGAGCTCATTATGACGATGATGAGTGACCTCAATAGAAAAATCGATGAAGGCTTTGCAAACCTTCATGCAACTCAGCAGCGAATGTTCGAGGAACTGAACCGCAAAGTGGATGACGGTCTTGCAAATCTTCATAAGGCTCAGGAGGCGATGTTTGATGAGCTTCAAGACACTCGCACTCACGTTGAGGATCTCATGGATCGATTTCCTCCTCCACCATAGGACTTAGTTACTAGATTTAGTTTAGTTATATGTTTTCATTACTCTTTGTTATTTGAACTCAATTTGCTTGAATGAACTGCCATTTGTCTTCTTGTTTACTGAGTTTTAATGAAAATGTTAATTTGAAATGACATGAATATTATTTCTTTATTGCCATTGATATGACAAAAAAGGGGAGAAGAAAAGAGAACATATGGTTAATTAAAAGATGTGTAAATGGCTTTAAGAAACATCTCTAAAGTTTTAAAAGAATGATTAAAATGAGGGGGAGTTAAGAAAGTTTAGAGATCAAAAGCCAAATGTAAGGGGGAGTTTATAAAAAGGGGGAGTTTGTGCAAAATGAAAATAGGCAACTAAACATGTTGATTGAATAGGTTTTGTCATATCAAAAAGGGGGAGATTGTTGAGTTAATGTATTTTGAAATGACAAAACAAATAAATTCAATAATATAAAGATGACATAAAAACATGTTTAGAAGTTATAAGTACCAGAACTTGAGTTTCTGTAGATGAGAGATCGATCTGGGTTATGAGAGATCGATCTCCTGGGTTTTCTATAGATGAGAGATCGATCTGGGTTATGAGAGATCAATCTCTTGGGTTTTTCTTAGATGAGAGATCGATCTCAGGAAGACATGAGATCGATCTGCCAAGCTTTGAACCTATACAAAGGTATTGAGGAAAAGAGAGATCGATCTATAAGGGTTATGAGATCGATCTGCCTAATACTGGAATTGTGGAGATCGATCTGATCTTAGAAGAGATCGATCTCCCTTAAAGCAAAGACTGTAGATTGATCTGTAAGATCGATCCACACTCAAACAGAGAGCTTGTGAGATCGATCTGGTAAGAAAGAGATCGATCTCCTCAAAGTCAGAGAGCTAAGGAGATCGATCTGGGTTATTGAGAGATCGATCTCCCCTCTACGAGATTACATGGCAGATCGATCTGTAGATCGATCTTGCCTTAAACAGAGAGATTGGAAGATCGATCTGCCTATTCGACAGATCGATCTCCCCTATCATTTTCAAATTAAGAGATCGATCTGCTAACCTATGAGATCGATCTCCTTGTGTTATTGTGCTTTGATCTTGCAGGATTTATAACTAAGAGATCGATCTGGCCAAGATGGCAGATCGATCTGGCACTCTACTGGAGGTACCCAACGGCTAGTTTTGCAAAAATCTTAACGGGAAGAACAACATTTAATGCTCCAACCACCAATCCTTCAGTATTTAACCAAGCATTGAAGACAATGAGAACAGAGACACTATTTCTGCACATTTCTTACATTCTCAAGAGTTTAATACTTTCATTCCTTGTGTCTTCATTCCTCATTTATTGAGTTTGTTGTAAAAGCTTAAGTGCAAAAGCTGTAATTGTCCTACCCACATTAAAAGCTTGATTCTGTATTCATCCTTACCTTAAAAGAGAAGAGGATTGTTCCTCAGTGAGATAAAAATTGTAAAAGGGTGAATACATCTTTGTACTGCAAAGGGTAGAGAGGTTATTCCTTAACCTGAAAAAGGAAGATTGTAACTTCTGTTGAAGGAGAGAAAGAAAGCACTTGACAAGAAGGTCAAGGAGAGAGGACGTAGGCAAGAGTTTGGCCGAACCTCTATAAGCGACTGTGGTTGTTTCTCTCTTCCCTATCTTGCATTAAATTGTTTAATTTTATTATATTGCTTACTATCATTTGCTAATTAAATTAGGATTAATTTAAAATTTGCCATTAACATTAGAAAACCGATTCACCCCCCCTCTCGGTAGAGCCAACATAAATAATGTGCATAAATAATGACTTATTTGTAATTGTATGTACATATATATAAATATACTTTTTTGTTAAACCTTCTCATTCTTGCGCCCTTTTTCTTTTGCTTTCTTCTTCACTTCATTGTTCCAACCTTCCAGCACGGTTCATCTCGACACGTTGATCTCCGACAACAGCGCTAAAAACTTGATGCATAGCCCGTCCTAAGTTATCCAGACGTGTTAACCGCAAGTGCACGGGTCGTACTAGTAATAATTAGATTTGAGTCCCAGATTATCGTCCCACAGAGAATCTAATTAGCCTAATTAAGTACCGGTTAATTTTACCCTAGGTATATCCTAGCAAATTATGAAAAATTCAGTGGGTGATCTACAAGGCTTAAACAATAAAATCAATGAAAATTATAAAATAAAACAGAACTAAAGATACTTATAGAGCTCCGAGCAATAAAAAACGTTAACCTACAAAAGATGATTAACAAAGCTAAAATTAATTAGTGCAATTAAACTAGAATGCAAATAAGAAAATAAAGAAATAAAATTAACTTGAATTAAACTAGACAATACTAAATAAAATTAAAATGTGCATGCAATTAATCTAATTATCAAAATTAAAAATGCAAATTAAACTAACTTAAAATCTAATGAAATAAAATTCTAAAAAGTTAAGAAAATTCCTAAATATAACTATAAGCCTAAATGCCTAAAATTATATCCCTAAATTAATCCTAACTATAGCTAATTACTATTTAATAATAAAATCTAAATAATGCATGAGAAATAACTATTTTTGGCTTTTTAAATTTAACTTAAAAATGCATAAAATAATTCTACCCCTAATTTTAATCCTAAATGCAACACATGATCACTTAATTAAGTCTTAAATTCTATTGTGTAAAATTAACTACTAACAATCCAAGAAAATATAACTATCATGCAAATCAATTCAAGACTTTTACTTTTACTTATGCTAACAAATAATATTGAAAGTAATAATAACAATAATAAAATAAAAAAATATAAAATATTAGAAGTGCATGAAAAATGGATTAGTTACCATTCCAAACTACCAAACACGGCCTTAAACAAGTTTCCCAGCCAGGTCCCATGCACTTGTACTGTTTCTCTGCTCGGCTATCCTGTATTGAACAATTTTTTACTACTATAGCCAGCACTGCAGCAGCCTTGAGCACCTTATCGTCGGTTCGATACCACCATCACAATACTAACATCTTGCATGGATCGCTCTTGTCACCAGTCCGCTCGTGTCTGCCTCCAGTACCTGCTACTCTCGCCATGCACTTGTCCTCTGCTCCACGATCTTATGTAGAACCTCAACCATGCTACAGAATGGATCAACAACAGTCCAACATTCTGCCATGCTACGTTCAACAGAAAAAGAACTGAAATGCTCAGTAATATTTAACTAAGACACAAAATAATACAGAGCAATGTAAAAATAGTATCAAAGCTGTAACTTAACTTAACTATAATGCAACGAATAGAAACACGATGAAGTGAAATACAATTACAAACAGTAGAGATAAATTCAGGATTTTATCTAGATTCACAACAGAAAAGTTAAATGCATTAATCTAATACTATTGGAATCCTAGAGAAATTAAAAAAATCGTGAAACAAGCAATGAAGGTATGCAACAATGGAATGGAATGAAGCAAGGAAACTGCTGTAACCGGCCCTCGCTGCTCGTGTAGTTGACTTTTGCTTTGATCTTCATCGTTCATTAGCTTGGCCTCAACCCGAGCCACTCAGTTTGTAACAACAATAAAAAGATTAATGCAAAACCAAGGCAAATTAAGAGTGAACAATAGGAAAAATCATGGAACAGAGGAGAACAATGTAAGAAACTCCTCCTACTGCTGCTGCCATGCATTCGAGTTGTAGCTGCAGCCACCTTTAACACCAGTTTCAGCAGTCCAACGCAACCATGCACTTTAGGTTATTAACTATGTCAACAATGTCAAGTGCCGAACAGCAGCTCTGCACCATCCTTGCAATAATCATTTGTACCAGCTAGTAGTAACCAAACGACACCAACAACCTACCAACGAAAAATCGGTGCTGAAAGCTCCAGGGCTGCCTATCATGCATTCAATCCTTCCACCCTATAGAACCTTTTTCCTAGCAGCAGCTACCAATGAGACAATATCTAACAAATGCAAGGACTGAATCTGAATAGGGAAATAACACACAGAACCGAAAGCAGAAGAAAAGAGCAGGGCGGTAGTAGAGCAAGATCGCATTAGGCTTAGTCACATCGCCTGTTATCCTCCTGCACAACCACACTACCCCAGCTCTTAACATAGAAAATGGTAAAGGCATAATTGTTGAGTTTTAAGAAAATGGCAAACTCTTGGTTGCAAATAAACAGTAAATAAAAAGTAAAAAAAAAAGGAACTTGAATAGTAAAAATGAACTAGTGAAAACTAAATAAACTTTATCATTCATAAAGCTAATTCGTGCCAAATCTAAAGGGAATGGAAACTTGCCGAGCAAAAGAAAATGGTGGCTGTAAAGAAAAAGAAAACTAACTTGAAAAGCTTAAAAAAAAAAGAAAGGCAAAATTAAACCTAGCAATAAAATTTTTAACCTAAAAAAAACTAAAGCTACACTAAAAACTACTTCTACTCCTACCCTACCTACCTTCTACTTTACCTACTACTTCTAAACTACTTCTAAACTACTTGATTTTTCGATTGCTCATCATATTCTATTTATACACAAAATTAGGGGTACAATGGTAATTTTCAATCCTAGATGAGTTGGCATTGCTTGGCCACTTGTTTTCATTTCATTCGCTCTAGAGAAGATATTTCCATGTCATTCGTCTTCTTATCCACTTAGAGGTGCAATGTGACCCAGCGTGTGTCTTCCATGAGGTAGGCACGGTATCTGTCAAACTTATCTTTTGAGGCGAATAAAATACGAACACCCGACATCACACGTGTCCAGACGAATGGTGACTCAGACTGCGAAGTGGTAGTGGTCCAGTCTCCTTTAGCCCATTTTCAGCCCATTTTCGACTGAAATTCATCCAAATTTAATTTACTTGCACACAAGAGAATTTTAATTAAATTGAGGGGATAATGAATAAAATAATATGGGGATTAAAATAATTAATTAAGAAATTAAGCACAAATAATTCTATTTTGAAAGAATTATCACACCCCCAAACTTAAGCTTTTGCTTGTCCTCAAGTAAAACAAAATATATATAGGAATGACAAGTACCAACATAATAACTTCCCCAATATTATCCTCAAAGAAAAAGTACAAACTCTAATCTCAAAGATTCACAATTATAAGTCCAACACTCAGAATCATTCAATCATAAGTCCTAACCTAAATTGGATTCCTCGTGTGTGTAAAAATGTCAAAGCCACTTCACAGTACATTACTCGGATCAGATTATACAAACACAGTGAATGCAAAGTCAATGACAAGTGATCATTCCCATAAGTTTGCTTTTCACTTCTCTCTCTACTAATGTAGTCACACTTAACCAAAGATCAATAAGACTTCATTAAGCTTGTAATGTAAGGCTAGCTAAGGTATGATAAAGTTGATTTAAGTTTAATTACCCCTCAACATGCATTACTTTCTAGGATCTTTGATGTCAGAGCTCATAATTATTCCCTCAAACTTATTTATTTTGCTAAACATTTCTATTTTTTTATTTTTCTTCTTTCCTTTTTTTTAAGCTACTAAACTTTTTTATACTCCTTCACTATCACTTAATACCCATATGTACAAAGTTTAAGATATATCCTAATGACTTTTCATGCTTTTGGGGTAAGGGATAGGAACAAAGTGTTTAAGCTAAGAAAAATTGTGCAAGTGTATTTACAGAGAAAAGCTTATTTGGCCCAGATGGGTGACTAGGGGTAAAATATGTACAAGGATGGCTAGAAAGGCTCAAACGATCCAAAGATGGCCTAAATCATTTCCCTAATTAAGTGTGATCTAATATTTTGTCTCGAGATTAGATCAAAAAAATTTTAGAATATGATGCACAAAATGTGACGGCCAACCCCTGCCCGGCCAACCCCTGCCAAAGGCCATGGCAACCCTTCTTGGGCCCATCGACAACGTTGGTGGTCCAACAACGGGTGGTGCAACAACGCCAACAACATCCACGTATTGTCCGCTTTGGCCCATTGGGCCTCACGGCTTTGTTCCATTCAGGGAAATTCGCCTCAGAACGCGTCCTCAGTGGTTCGAACTCGGGTAAACACCCTTGTTCTTGCCACTAATGATGCCAATGAGCCTGGCTCAATGGCATCATCAGTGGCAAGAACAAGGGTGTTTACCCGAGTTCGAACCACTGAGGACGCGTTCTGAAGGGAATTTCCCTGAATGGAACAAAGCCATGAGGCCCAATGGGCCAAAGCGGACAATACGTGGATGTTGTTGGCATTGTTGCACCACCCGTTGTTGGACCACCAACATTGTCGATGGGCCCAAGAAGGGTTGCCATGGCCGTTGGCAGGGGTTGGCCGGGCAGGGGTTGGCCGTCACAATAAAAACGCGCGTTTTTATTGTGACGGCCGACCCCTGTCCGGCCAACCCCTGCCAACGGCCATGGCAACCCCTCTTGGGCCCATCTTATTTGTCACGACCCAAATTACCTAAAAATCCCTACAAATTTTTCGCTTTTTTTATAATCATCACCCGTCGTGAACAGTTACACTTCTTAATAGTTGGGCTATGATTCGGTGTTAGTAACCTCTAATCTATTTACCATTCCATTTTCATATTCACTTTCGCATATCAATTTATTTAAATTAAATACATCCCCAATATTATCTCCAATATTAAATCCATATACAGTACTGTGCATCTATATGTTCAGATACAAGAATTATATAATTGTGTATACCTGGTCTTTATAAGAAGCAGCGGATAACCGAGATGCGAGACTATTGTCGCTCTCTTCTACCGAATGTACCCTGTGGGGTGGAAAATGAAAGGGTGAGCGAAAACGTGCTCAGTAAGGCAATAATGTAAGTAGGTAGATAACTATACTATCTACGTGCTGATAATGTCATGATTGTAAAAATTGTTTACTTTCGGAGCATGAGATAAGATTAAAACAATGCCACATGTATGTATATATCATATACAAGAAATCATGAAACCGTCATGTACAACACACATGGAAAATCATCATGTATGACATCTCATGCTCGTCACATTAAAACTTCATCACTTTGAAACTTATTTGTTTCAGCATAAATTCATCTCATTTAAAACTCATTTATTTCATCGTAAACTCTCACTTTAAAAACTCATTTGTTTCATTATAAAACAACTTCATCAAGGTCAAACCCATCTCTCGGGAATACCTTGATTCATTAAATCAAATCTCTTTTTAAAAAACATAAATCGGGACTACCCCTCCATCGGGTTTGTCCTGGTCTATCTAGACCGTATGATATCATGTGAGGCATGTAGGTTACTGTATGAAAAAAAACGAGGACTATGGCCATACTATGTCCCTGTGATCCCAGGCACACGGATCCCGGTGTGCGGGGCATCACAACTGCAACGGGAGGTGGGGTCAAGTCCTACCCGCCAGAATATCGAGTAACATCGTAGTCATCATGACTGCACGGTACAGCGTACTCCGTGTGACATACACGGTACATCGTACTCCGTGAACCCATATCATAGTCGGGGAGTGCCTGCCGTAGGTCTTATCCAGCCCAATACTATGTCGATAACCAACCCATGTCTCAAAGTTTACGTGCGAGCATCTCAACTCTCTGCGACACACAGTCTACAGGAGGCTTCCGCACGACTATATGCATGTCAACTCGCGTCTAGTGTGAGCGAAGCTCCAACACCACGCTATGCATATCATGATATCTAAAATCGCGTGCGAGCGAAGCTCCAGCACGGTGTTATGCACACACAAATTTCTCGTACGAGCAATGCTCCAGTACGGCTTTTCATGAAAATAAATCAGTAAACTTGAGTGCGAGTAAGACTCTAGCACTCCTTTTTACTTGTATAATTACGATAGGTGGCTAAGTCTTTGCAAAACATCTTTTAAAAATAGTAACCGGTACAAACCGGTACCCTTTTCGTATAATTCAATAAATCAATAGCCAATCTATGTTCGTATTTGTTTAAATCACAGCAGTCTATTCATATAAAGCATTAAAATCATGAAATTCATGCAATTTCATAGCCTTACTACCCTTTTTGAAATTTTCCTAACTGGGGGCAAAATGGTCATTTTTCACTATTTCCATATTTTTATCGTAAAAATTATTATTCTGTTTTTGGGTAGCCTAATGAATTTAACGTACTGTAAATACCCTCAAAATTACGTACAGCTACCTCTAAGTGCTTATAAAATTCCCTTACCTGGAATCGCGCGTAGATTTAGCTTATCTCGAAAATACCGAACCTCTCGGTCCAAGTGTGCGTCAACCAAAGATACGTCACTGCATATAACCACGTAATCGAGGTTAATTCACTTATCTCGATCAGTATATCGCATCTACTGACCAACTTTAAAGTATTGGGCCCTATTTACCCTATTTGGTCTCGGCCCATTCCAGCCCTTTTATATTTATTAATTCCCTTCTTCGGGTATACCGGGCTTATGCAGTTTACTAATAATTATCGGGCTTCGATCCAAGTTCATTGGATAGCCCGTATACCATTTACAACAATTTATTGCAACTACGAATTAATATTCCTTCCTATGTGAAATTAATCCGTAATTCCGTAAAATACTTAAAAATCAATATTTAAAGAAATCTTAATGCCGAATTTAAATCGTACTTACCCGATACGATGCGGGGTACGAAGATCAGAGCTCGATCGGCTCTCGTTCGGTCTCCGTCGTAAAACTGCATAATTAGGTAAATCCGGATTATTTTCCATTAAAATAATATTAAATTGAATTTCTGAAATTCACTCGTAGGTCAATATCGACCCTCGGTCAACTTACCCGAACCTCGAGTCGTCCCCCGGTAATTTTCTTTCTCTTTTTCCCTTCTTTTCCTTTCTTTTCTTTCCTTTTCTTTCCTTTTGTTTCCCCTTTTCCTTCCTTTTCCTTCCCTTTCCTTCCCTTTCCTTCCAGCAAAACGGCACCGTTTTCGATCTCCTCACTGCCTCTTGCCGTCGCCGGCGGTTCCGGCGGTCTTACCGGCCAAGGCCGGTACCAAAATGACCGGCTTCCTCCCCTGAACGCGTCGGTAGCCTCCTTTCCGGCCCAGTCGCGGTGGTTCGCCGGCGATCACCTCTTCTCTCCCTCGGATTTTCGGAGCTCGGATCGGGCTGCTCCGGCTACCTCGCGGCTCGGTTCCGGTGCCTATGCGTTCGCCGGACTCTGCTCTTGCTCCTGGAAGCTTCGTCGGACGTCGAACGGTCGCCGGTGGTCGAGATCGGCAGTGGGTTTCTCACGGGTGTGAAACGGGTTTCGGTTTCTCCTTTCGGTTTTCGATTCAGTTCACTTTTTTTTTTTATCTTTATTATTATTTAACTATTCATTTAATTATTAAATTAATCATTAAAATAGTCTAAAAATTCTGAAAATATCTACAAAAATTCTATTTTATTCACCAATTTAATTAAATTAAATTAAATTAAATTTATTTAGTTTTTAAATTATTTTTCCGGTATAATTCCTCCGTATTTTCGGGATATTGTCCCGGGTGACTTTTCGGTATTTCTAAAAATTCCGGATCTTGATCAATTTGACTCGAAATTATATAATTCCTCATTATTGATCAAGATATCCTAATTCCTTATTTTTAATTAAATTTTTCTTATCGTATTTATCCCGAATTTCGGTCTTTTGACCGTTTTACCCCTACACTTGTTTCGGAACTAATTTAACCTAACTTTCCTTCATACATCCACCATATTTCCTTATTTAATTTCCATATTTTCGGTTAATTTCATTCTGATCATTTTCGTTTGATCAGTGGTCATTTCGACTCGTATTTAATTATTTTCGACGTCCACCGATATTCCATTTTATTTTGCTTCACAACATTAAATTAGTCAACGCTCTTCTTATGATTCGATGAATATATATATACGTGTACATCGCGTGAATCATAAGGAAATACATCAACAGATAATAAAAGTGGGTCTTACATAATCTCCCCCACTAAAAGAATTTGGTCCTCCAAATTAGAACCAAGTCATATGAGTCCATGTACAACTCCGGGTACATCTATCGTATAATTTACTGTCATCCTCAAGTGACTTCTCCGGAGTGTATTACTACCAAAGGGCTTTAATTAGGGAGATCCTCTTAAACCTCAACATTTTCTCTTTCCTGTTTAATGCCTGAATCAACTTATCAATATACTTATATTTTCATTATGCTGAACTGTTGGATCTCATATCCTATCACCTATGCTGGATCTGAATAGTATTGCCGAAGCATCAAAAGCTGGGACACATTGTGGGTGCCTATTAATTCAGGTGATAATACCAACCTACAGGTCTTATCTCCCACTTGTCCAATCTCTCAAAATATTCAATCCAGCGCAACTCAATTTACCTTCTTCCAAAAGTTCGCTATGTCCTTATTCTCTTAGGACAAGAAACCTTTCAATCATACTAATTCACCAAGGGTGAATTCCGATACTTGTCTATCTGCTCTGAGGTGTTCTTAATCTCTCATCCTTAACTAAACATTCTCAGAGACTTATTATCTAAGTCGAAAATAATTCTATCTGTCACCCACTTTTTCTCATCCAATTTGGGGAACAACCCCTACAGCCATACATTGCCTCATATCTTGTTATCCCAATACTCGAATGACAACTGTCGCTATTGGCGAACTCAATTAGAAATCAACTGATCATTCCAGGAGCTTATAAAATCAATGGCATAAGCTTTCATCGGATCCTCCAGAACCTGTACAGTCCTCTCTGACTGACCATTTGTCTGAGGATGAAAAGCTGTGCTAATACTCAATCGGGTTCCCATAGCTTCCTAAAATATCCTCAAAGGTGGTAAGTGAAGCGGGAATCCCTATATGATACCATGCTCCCTGGAACGCTACTTAATGTTCCACAATCTTTCTTATACATAAATCCTCATACACACTGAGTATTTAGGGATTTCATAACCAAAAGGTGGGTGGACTTAGTCAACTTAACGACTATCATCCAAATAGTCTCCTGATTTACCTGGGTCCTCTGTAGCCCATCATAAAATTCATGGAGACTTGTTCTCATTTTCGTGCCGTGTCGATATAGGTAGGTGCTGCAATAACTCTGCAGACTTTTAATACTCTACCTTACTCTGCTGACACACTAGGTACTTTTCTACAATCTCCACCAATATCTCTTTCCACATCTGACCACCCATACCATTTTTGCGATTTCGATATATTTCTTTACTTCCGTATGCACTGTATATCCCGAAGAGTGAGCTTCTGACAATATTAGTATCTCATCAACTGTGGTCCTGGGGAGCACTTATACTGTCTCTGAACCTCTCTGTAAATCATTATCACACTCTTTGTGATCTCTGTCACTGTACCCTTCTGAATCTGACCCAAACTATCGACACCCTGCCGATCATCACGCTAAGCCTGGCAAATCTGGGCACTCTCATCCGGTTCTAATCATCAGGCTAGCTGTCACACAATCACTATCATCATCAGAAGGGATCACATCTATACTGAGGCTCACAACTGCTCCTAGCAGCTCACGCTCCCTGACCATCATATATAATACCATCCCGAGGCTCTTTCTGCTCAAAGTATCAGCCATCACATTAGCCTTTCCTGGTTGGTACAATTTTCACAATCAAAATCTCTCAGAAGCTCTAACCCACTATGTATTCTCATATTCGCATCTTTCTGTGAAAACAGATACTTGAGACTTTTATGATCAGTGCATATCCACAATTCCTCATCGTGTACCTAGTAGTGCCATCTACTCAGTACAAATACTATCGCTGCCATCTTTTAAATCATGGGTCATATAGTTTCTTTCGTGATCAAGGAGTTGTCTGACTCCATACTTGACTATCTTCCCATTATACATCAATACACAGCTCCATCATAATTTCGAGGTATCTATACTCACTGAGAACCTCTTGAGCTGTTGGGTATGGTGAAATTAATCACGGTGTTCAGTTCATACTTCATTACACCAAAATTCATGTCACATCTATAATCTTATTCGAAGACCACGTTTTCTTAGTTAAACGTGTCAACCAAATAAACCATATTGAGAATCTCGCAACAATCCATTGTAAAAACCATCTTCCAATTGTTGCTTATAAATCTGCCCTAGACTTTAACTACACCCAACATATCATCGATAATGATGATTTACATATCGGTCCAATCCTTGACTTATTTACGCATAAGCGTATAAAATCCTTCTCAATCCGCTTATGTTTTTAGGTACTAACCTGCGTCATTTCCTTTTCTTTACCTTAACAACTCTTATTAAATTCTACTCTGTTAAACTTTATGATTGTCGAATTTTTATATTCTTATCGTCTTAGTAATGGTATCCTAATGCTAAAGATATTTATTACGACGTTCGATTTCACGTTATAGGTTATATATATATATATACTTTTAGACGCTGTCAAGTCTTCAGGCGGGGAGGTATTTTGAAATACCTTTATTAGCCTTCAGACTTAACCACATTTACTTTACGTATATGTCTTTGTGGTCACCATTTATATTAGCTACTAGTCGCTTAATCCTAATGACTTCATATCGTAAAGATGTTCTTACCTTGCATACGCCTCTTACTCCAATACATCTTGTATTTAAAATCAACATATCTCAAAGATTATCTCCTTAGTGTATCAATCATGACGAAACTCTTGTCATTATTCATTCCGTAAGTACCATCATTTACTCCTTTAATTTCAACCGTTGCACCCCTTTTTATCATTTGTCAACACTTACAGTATACTTTTCAGGAATGTTTTCACCCCTGTTTTCAACTTAAAATCTCTATATCCATATTCCGTTAATTAATCATCCTCCATTGGGGTACTCATTTATCAATATTGTGCCCACTGATGTAGGCATTCATACCTTTTACTCACTTATATGTGAATGAAGGCGGTACGAATAAATGTGTGGCACCAGGATCAATGAACATATGTACTTCGTTATTCATAACAAGTGTGGCATCTTACACCACATCCATGAAACATCAACAGTGTCCTGGTCCAAGACATCCTCTCGCCTTCGTCCAACAGCCTACTTTTCCTTTTTCTTTTTGGCTATGCCTCCCTTTTTCGTTGCAGCTATATTCTCGGTCTCTTTACCTTTCTATGGGGTGATCTCGCCCAACTCTATGCAACCAAAATCAATGGTCCGTCTTACCGCATTTAACGGCCATTTTCATCAATACAGTGTTGGTATAGACCCTCCTTCCGTGGTATCTACCACACATCCTACACTACTTACAGTACTTACACTACTATACTGCTTCATAGCAGGTCGGGGTCCTCCAATCACAATGTCCACAAGGGTGCCAAAATTAGATGCACTAGGGCCTTACCAATTTTCTTACCCCGTAATTCATCAACTCTAATCTCTTACTAACTGATCTCTTTCCCGCTCTGACATCTCTGTCATCATCTATTCTCTTCCGTCTCTATTTCGGCTCTTACTACCTTTCCCAATCTCAGAGGCGTGCAATACATGATATTATTCTCGCAACTGTATTCTGCGCACTACCTCGACATAAGTAGTGAGCCAATCGAACTCTAATCGACAATTTGAGCCCTTCATGAACTTTTGGGCTTTCCCGACTCTCACTGTCCACAATATCGGGTTTCATACTTGCCCAGTGATATAATCTAAAATTCATATTCATCACTCAACCAATACCTCTGGGTTAGTGTAATAAAATTTTACTTGTAATTTTTCTTAAGTAATATCCGGGATATTCTGTCACCGGAATACATCCAGAATTATTCTTCATGTCAACTCTGGACGTTTAACCATTCAGATGGGTCGAACGGACTTCCATCAATGCTCCGCCTCACCTTCTAACATAAACGTATTTAAAATCACCTTCTCAGTCGACATACACCGAAAAATCCATAGCACTTTGCTATCTCATACACCCAGTCCTCAACAATTATAGGTTTCTTTACTTCGCTATATATAGGAGGGTGTGAAAATCTCTATAGTCTGAGGCATCTGTTTAAGCTTTACCCTGCCTATCCTCAGCTATCTGTATAGGTTGAGTAAACAACTCTGCAATATTTTCTACACTTCGCTCCATCCTCTTGGAACGTGTCTCAATACTGTCCGATCTCTCTGTCGGACTCTGTTCGATCTCTCTGTTGGACTCTGTGGGGCATACTCAACATCAGCCTCCATTTCAATTTCATCTTGATTCACACAAATCAACTCAGCACGACTTAGCAGACTCAGGTCTACCTCTACGACCTCTGCCTCGTGCACTATCTTATCTTGAGTCTCATATCATGACTCATTTGATTCTCAGACCGATCTCTACGGTCTCGAGCATGTGTACTCGCCACTCTACCATAGCGGCTATCAGTTGTAAAAACTATATTCTTGCATTCGAAACAACATTCTTAGCTGCAATTCCATCTTGATATACACAATTGTATCTAAACAATGCACAGTACATGGGGATGTAAATTTACTTAACCACTAACACCGACTCATATCAGGCCAACTCAGCTCTGATACCATCTTATTTGTCACGACCCAAATTACCTAAAAATCCCTACAAATTTTTTACTTTTTTTATAATCATCACCCGTCGTGAACAGTTACACTTCTAAACAGTTGGGCTATGATTCGGTGTTAGTAACCTCTAATCTATTTACCATTCCATTTTCATATTCACTTTCGCATATCAATTTATTTAAATTAAATACATCCCCAATATTATCTCCAATATTAAATCCATATACAGTACTGTGCATCTATATGTTCAGATACAAGAATTATATAATTGTGTATACCTGGTCTTTATAAGAAGCAGCGGATAACCGAGATGCGAGACTATTGTCGCTCTCTTCTACCGAATGTACCCTGTGGGGTGGAAAATGAAAGGGTGAGCGAAAACGTGCTCAGTAAGGCAATAATGTAAGCAGGTAGATAACTATACTATCTACGTGCTGATAATGTCATGATTGTAAAAATCGTTTACTTTCGGAGCATGAGATAAGATTAAAACAATGCCACATGTATGTATATATCATATACAAGAAATCATGAAACCGTCATGTACAACACACATGGAAAATCATCATGTATGACATCTCATGCTCGTCACATTAAAACTTCATCACTTTGAAACTTATTTGTTTCAGCATAAATTCATCTCATTTGAAACTCATTTATTTCATCGTAAACTCTCACTTTAAAAACTCATTTGTTTCATTATAAAACAACTTCATCAAGGTCAAACCCATCTCTCGGGAATACCTTGATTCATCAAATCAAATCTCTTTTTAAAAAACATAAATCGGGACTACCCCTCCATCGGGTTTGTCCTGGTCTATCTAGACCGTATGATATCATGTGAGGCATGTAGGTTACTGTATGAAAAAAAACGAGGACTATGGCCTACTATGTCCCTGTGATCCCAGGCACACGGATCCCGGTGTGCGGGGCATCACAACTGCAACGGGAGGTGGGGTCAAGTCCTACCCGCCAGAATATCGAGTAACATCGTAGTCATCATGACTGCACAGTACAGCGTACTCCGTGTGACATACACGGTACATCGTACTCCGTGAACCCATATCATAGTCGGGGAGTGCCTGCCGTAGGTCTTATCCAGCCCAATACTATGTCGATAACCAACCCATGTCTCAAAGTTTACGTGCGAGCATCTCAACTCTCTGCGACACACAGTCTACAGGAGGCTTCCGCACGACTATATGCATGTCAACTCGCGTCTAGTGTGAGCGAAGCTCCAACACCACGCTATGCATATCATGATATCTAAAATCGCGTGCGAGCGAAGCTCCAGCACGGTGTTATGCACACACAAATTTCTCGTACGAGCAATGCTCCAGTACGGCTTTCCATGAAAATAAATCAGTAAACTTGAGTGCGAGTAAGACTCTAGCACTCCTTTTTACTTGTATAATTACGATAGGTGGCTAAGTCTTTGCAAAACATCTTTTAAAAATAGTAACCGGTACAAACCGGTACCCTTTTCATATAATTCAATAAATCAATAGCCAATCTATGTTCGTATTTGTTTAAATCACAGCAGTCTATTCATATAAAGCATTAAAATCATGAAATTCATGCAATTTCATAGCCTTACTACCCTTTTTGAAATTTTCCTAACTGGGGGCAAAATGGTCATTTTTCACTATTTCCATATTTTTATCGTAAAAATTATTATTCTGTTTTTGGGTAGCCTAATGAATTTAACGTACTGTAAATACCCTCAAAATTATGTACAGCTACCTCTAAGTGCTTATAAAATTCCCTTACCTGGAATCGCGCTTAGATTTAGCTTATCTCAAAAATACCGAACCTCTCGGTCCAAGTGTGCGTCAACCAAAGATACGTCACTGCATATAACCACGTAATCGAGGTTAATTCACTTATCTCGATCAGTATATCGCATCTACTGACCAACTTTAAAGTATTGGGCCCTATTTACCCTATTTGGTCTCGGCCCATTCCAGCCCTTTTATATTTATTAATTCCCTTCTTCGGGTATACCGGGCTTATGCAGTTTACTAATAATTATCGGGCTTCGATCCAAGTTCATTGGATAGCCCGTATACCATTTACGGCAATTTATTGCAACTACGAATTAATATTCCTTCCTATGTGAAATTAATCCGTAATTCCGTAAAATACTTAAAAATCAATATTTAAAGAAATCTTAATGCCGAATTTAAATCGTACTTACCCGATACGATGCGGGGTACGAAGATCAGAGCTCGATCGGCTCTCGTTCGGTCTCCGTCGTAAAACTGCATAATTAGGTAAATTCGGATTATTTTCCATTAAAATAATATTAAATTGAATTTCCGGAATTCACTCGTAGGTCAATATCGACCCTCGGTCAACTTACCCGAACCTCGAGTCGTCCCCCGGTAATTTTCTTTCTCTTTTTCCCTTCTTTTCCTTTCTTTTCTTTCCTTTTCTTTCCTTTTCCTTCCCCTTTTCCTTCCTTTTCCTTCCCTTTCCTTCCCTTTCCTTCCAGCAAAACGGCACCGTTTTCGATCTCCTCACTGCCTCTTGCCGTCGCCGGCGGTTCCGACGGTCTTACCGGCCAAGGCCGGTACCAAAATGACCGGCTTCCTCCCCTGAACGCGTCTGTAGCCTCCTTTTCGGCCCAGTCGCGGTGGTTCGCCGGCGATCACCTCTTCTCTCCCTCGGATTTTCGGAGCTCGGATCGGGCTGCTCCGGCTACCTCGCAGCTCGGTTCCGGTGCCTATGCATTCGCCGGACTCTGCTCTTGCTCCTGGAAGCTTCGTCGGACGTCGAACGGTCGCCGGTGGTCGAGATCGGCAGTGGGTTTCTCACGGGTGTGAAACGGGTTTCGGTTTCTCCTTTCGGTTTTCGATTCAGTTCACTTTTTTTTTTTTATCTTTATTATTATTTAACTATTCATTTAATTATTAAATTAATCATTAAAATAGTCTAAAAATTCTGAAAATATCTACAAAAATTCTATTTTATTCACCAATTTAATTTAATTAAATTAAATTAAATTTATTTAGTTTTTAAATTATTTTTCCGGTATAATTCCTCCGTATTTTCGGGATATTGTCCCGGGTGACTTTCCGGTATTTCTAAAAATTCCGGATCTTGATCAATTTGACTCGAAATTATATAATTCCTCATTATTGATCAAGATATCCTAATTCCTTATTTTTAATTAAATTTTTCTTATCGTATTTATCCCGAATTTCGATCTTTTGACCGTTTTACCCCTACACTTGTTTCGAAACTAATTTAACCTAACTTTCCTTCATACATCCACCATATTTCCTTATTTAATTTCCATATTTTCGGTTAATTTCATTCTGATCATTTTCGTTTGATCAGTGGTCATTTCGACTCGTATTTAATTATTTCCGACGTCCACCGATATTCCATTTTATTTTGCTTCACAACATTAAATTAGTCAACGCTCTTCTTATGATTCGATGAATATATATATACGTGTACATCGCGTGAATCATAAGGAAATACATCAACAGATAATAAAAGTGGGTCTTACACAAAATCAACTGAACAAATGCAATCCTATGTCCATATAAGCTTTCTCTAAATAAATATACAGATTCATGACATGACATGTTCATAAGATGACGTAATCACAATCAGAATCAAGACAAATTCAAAAATTTAACATCATGCTTTTCCTATAATCATGCTTCTTATTCAATCAAAGTCAGACTAAATCATGGAGTTATATCATCGGAATATGGGAAAACTACATGCTAAGTACTAAATCATCCTAAAATTAAACAATGTAAGCTCAAATTTTCGAAATGTTTTTCAAGTTTTGACCAAAATTTTCAAAAATGCTCAAGTGGTATCCCCACCCCCAAACTTAAAGTGCACAGTATCCTCAGTCTGCAAATAATAGAAGAATTGAAGCTCAACAACAGAATACTCCCCTATCTGATGATGATGAAGAACAACTGAAGCTTTATTGATAAGGTAATTCTAAAAAAAATAATCTGTAAAATAAACAAAGAAAGAAACAACAGAAAAGAGAAAAAGAACTGTATAAAAAGTGAAAAGAAAAATAAAACAACATAAAATGAAATGAAGCTAAATAGCAGGATCAAAAGTAGGAGGATCAGCTAAAGTGGTAACAGAATGCTGACGGTCAAATCCTCCCCCAAAATAGTGCTTAAGTCCTAATGATTTTTTTTTTAATTTTTGATTTTTTTGATTTTAAAATTTTTGATTTTTTTTCATAGAGAGAGAAAATTAACTAAACTAAATTAAGGCTCTAAATATTCACAACCTAAATATGTACAAAACTAGAATTAAACCTAAGCATAATTTCACCGATATTAATTAATGGCTAATTGTCATCCCCGACAACAGCGCCAAAAACTTGACACGTCAATCCCCGGCAACGACGTCAAAAACTTGACACGTCAATCCCCGGCAACGATATCAAAAACTTGATGCATAGCCCGTCCTAAGTTACCCAGACGTGTTAACTACAAGTACACGGGTCGTACAAGTACTAATGAGATTTGAGTCTCAGATTATCATCCCACAGAGAATCTAATTAGCCTAATTAAGTAGCGGTTAATTTTACCCTAAGTATATCCTAGCAAATTATGAAAAATTCAGTGGGTGATTTACAAGGCTTAAACAATAAAATCAATGAAAATTATAAAATAAGACAGAACTAAAGATACTTACAGAGCTTCGCGCAATAAAAAGCGTTAACCTACAAAAGATGATTAACAAAGCTAAAATTAATTAGTGCAATTAAACTAGAATGCAAATAAGAAAATAAAGAAATAAAATTAACTTGAATAAAACTAGACAATCCTAAATAAAAATAAAATGTGCATGCAATTAATCTAATTATCAAAATTGAAAATGCAAATTAAACTAACTTAAAATCTAATGAAATAAAATTCTAAAAAGTTAAGAAAATTCCTAAATATAACTATAGGCCTAAATGCCTAAAATTGTATCCCTAAATTAATCCTAACTATAGCTAATTACTATTTATTAATAAAATCTAAATAATGCATGAGAAATAACTATTTTTGGCTTTTAAAATTTAACTTAAAAATGCATAAAATAATTCTACCGCTAATTTTAATCCTAAATGCAACACATGATCACTTAATTAAGTCTTAAATTCTATTGTGTAAAATTAACAACTAACAATCCAAGAAAATATAACTATCATGCAAATCAATTCAAGACTTTTACTTTTACCTATGCTAACCAATAATATTGAAAGTAATAATAACAATAATAAAATAATAAAAAAATATAAAATATTAGAAGTGCTTGAAAAATGGATTAGTGACAATTCCAAACTATCAAACACGGCCTTAAACAAATTTCCCAACCAGGTCCCATGCACTTGTATTGTTTCTCTGCTCGGCTATCATGTACTGAACAATTTCTGACTGCTATAGCCGGCACTGCAGCAGCCTTGAGCACCTTATCGTCGGTTCGGTACCACCATCACAGTACTAACGTCTTGCATGGATCGCTCTTGTCACCAGTCTGCTCACGTCTGCCTCCAATACCTGCTACTCTCGCCACGCACTTGTCCTCTGCTCCACTATCCTATGCAGAACCTCAACCATGCTACAGAATGGATCAACAACAGTCCAACTTTCTTCCATGCTACGTTTAACAGCAAAAGAACTGAAATGCTCAGCAATATTTAACTAAGACACAAAATAATACTTAGCAATGTAAAAACAATATCAAAGCTGCAACTTAACTTAACTATAATGCAACAAATAGAAACACAATGAAGTGAAATACAATTACAAGCAGTAGAGATAAATTCAGGATTTTAACTAGATTCACAACAAAAAAGTTAAATATATTAATCTAATACTATTGGAATCCTAGAGAAATTAAAAAAATCGTGAAACAAACAATGAAGGTCTGCAGCAATAGAATGGAATGAAGCAAGGAAACTGCTGTAACCGGCCCTCGCTGCTCGTGTAACTGGCTTCTGCTTTGATCTCCATTGCTTATCAGCTTGGCCTCAACCCGAGCCACTCAATTGCAACAACAATAAAAAGATTAATGCAAAACTAAGGCAAATTAAGAGTGAACAGTAGGAAAAATCGTGGAACAGAGGAGAACAAAGTAAGAAACTCCTGCTACTACTGCTGCCATGCATTCGAGTTGTAGCTGCAGCCACCTTTAACACTAGTTTTAGCAGTCCAACACAACCATGCGCTTCAGGTTATTAGCTATGTTAACAATGTCAAGTGCCGAATAGCAGCTCTACACCACCCTTGCAATAATCATTTGTACTAGATAGCAGTAACCAAACGACACCAACAACCTACCAGTGAACAATCGGTGCTGAAAGCTCCAGGGCTGCCTATCATGCATTCAATCCTTCCACCCTACAGAACCTTTTTCCTAGCAGCAGCTACCAATGAGACAATGTCTAACAAATGCAAGAACTGAATCTGAATAGGGAAATAGCACACAGAACCAAAAGCAAAAGTAAAGAGCAGGGCAGTAGTAGAGCATGATCACATTAAGCTTAGTCACATCGCCTGTTATCCTCCTGCACAACCACACTACCCCAGCTCTTAACACAGAAAATAGTAAAGGTAGAACTGTTGAGTTTTAAGAAAATGTCAAACTCTCGGTTGCAAATGAACAGTAAATAAAAAGCAAAAAAAAAAAAAGGAACTTGAATAGTAAAAATGAACTAGTGAAAACTAAAATAAACTTTATCATTCATAAAGCTAAATCGTGCCAAATCTAAAGGGAATGGAAACTTGCCAAGCAAAAGAAAATGGTGGCTGTAAAGAAAAAGAAAACTAACTTGAAAAGCTTACAAAAAACAAGGAAAAAATAAACCTGGCAATAAAATTTTTAACCTAAAAAAAACTAAAGCTATACTAAAAACTACTTCTACTCCTACCTTACCTACCTTCTACTTTACCTACTACTTCTAAACTACTTCTAAACTACTTGATTTTTCAATTGCTCATCATATTCTATTTATACACAAAATTGGGGGTACAATGGTAAATTTCAATCTTAGATAAGTTGGCATTTCTTGGCCACTTGTCTTCATTCCATTCGCTCTAGAGAAGATATTTCCATGTCATTCGTCTTCTTGTCCACTTGGAGGTGCGATATGGCCCAGCGTGTGTCTTCTATGAGGTAGGCACGGTATCCGTCAATCTTATCTTTCCGAGGCAAATAAAATACGAACACCCGTCATCACACGTGTCCAGACGAATGGTGACTCAGACTGCGAAATGGTAGTGGTCCAGTCTCCTTTAGCCCATTTTCAGCCTATTTTTGACTGAAATTCCTGAATTTAATTTACCTACACACAAGAGAATTTTATTTAAATAGATGGGATAATTAATAAAATAATATAGGGATTAAAATAATTAATTAAGAAATTAAGCACCAATAATTCTATTTTAATAGAATTATCAATCGTCATCACCTTTCTTGTTCTCTCACTTCCACCATTTCCAGTGTCCACGTCCAGCCTGCTCTGCTCTGCTTCTTAGTTTTCAACCTTCCTCCTCATGCTATCTCCCTCAGTTTCATTCTCCTCATTCATTTTCGGTAAGTTTTTCTCTGCTCTCCGTTTAGTTTCATCTTCAGAGGAAATTGGAGTCCTCTGCTTTGCTCCAACCCATTGTTCTCGGATGTCCCTCTCATCTCTGCTACTGCCATCAACATGCTTTGATCTTCCTTAAACCCGAGGGACACCAACTATTGCCTAGTTCCCTATTCTTTCCTCTACCGTATTGTGTTTTCCTTCCACTTCAGTTTTGATGCCTCTCAACTTTCTTTTCTAACTCTCAATTTTCTCCTCATTATCTTTCCTTTTCAGTCGGGACTCATTTTCAGCAGATAACTGCTCTGTTCTTATGTTAGCCTCTCCCCTTCTTTCTTTGTAAGACCTGATTTTATTTAAATCACGAAATGAAAAATGTAAAAGGATTGAAATGGAATTTCCAAACACGTTGAAGGGTAAAACAGTCAAAAGATCGAAATCCGATATAATCGTGATAAGAAAATTTAATTAAAAATATGGGATTGAGAAATCTTGATCAATAACGAAGAAATAATTAAATTTCGGGTTAAATTGATCAAGATATGACTTTATTGGAATAAACCAGAATTTTCACATCAAAAAATAATCCCAAAAATAATCGAAAAATATATCGAAAAGTTGAAATAAGATCGAGAAATTCATTTATATATTAAATGAATAAAATATAATTTTTTTAGACATTTTTGGATTTTAATAATAAAATAATGAATAAAATAATATTAAAAATAAATTATAAATTAAAAAAAGAAAGTAAAAAAAAAAAAAGAGAAATCTGAATCGCGAAAATGCGAAACAAAAAAGGAAATGGCGAAAAAGCAAGGACGAAGATCGACGAACCAAATCCCTTTGTCTGGCAAACCACCGTCGGGGCTGAGGGGCCTGTAAGGGCCGATGAAGGCGGCCCAACCTCGAGTGAACCATCAGCGACCAAGAAGAGCCGTGGAGACGTCGGAAAAGAAGGGGGATGCTGCAGGAGAGATGCTTCGATCGGCAGCCATCGACGTCGATTCGAGCCACACCGAGGCCCAATTATGGAAGCCCAGGCGATGGCACGTCGAACGGCACCGGGAACAGCCCGAGAACAGACTGGACGACGTTGAAACGATGAAACGATGCCTGAACCGACCAAACTGGACTGACCGACTAGACTGAACTAATCTGAACTGGGTTGGATCAGACTAGACCGGTTCAGCCAAAAAGAAAAGAAAAAGAAGAAAAAAGGGAAAAAGAAAAAAGGAAAAATTGAAAAAAATTTTAGTGATGCAAACAAGCTACAGGTAAGTCGATAAGAGGTCGAAATTGACCGATTTAAATTTTTGAAATATTTAATTTGATTAATATTCGACTGAAAGTTTACCCGAAAAAATATTAAATTGTGTAGCTCGACAATTGACGTCAAACGAGAGCTCAAGTCAGCTTCGATTTGCATACTATCATGGAATCACGGGTAAGTAACCCTTATTTACAACAATTTTGCATCGTTATGCATGTTAAAATTTACCGCATAAATTACGAATTTAATTTTCGCATAAAATGAATTATATCCTGAAATTAGAGATAAATTGTCATAAATAATTAAATAAGCTATTCGAGAGTTTAGAACGAGGTCCAATAAATACGTATGGGCCCAGCGAGCCCAATAGACCTCGATAATGTGAATAGTAAGTGGGCAAACGGGCTTAAGGTCGATTAAGGCCATTATGGTGCAATCGGGCCCAATATGTATAACGGGCCCAATGATTTAAATTAAGCCTAGAAAATATGAAATACAATTAATTGTATTGTATTTGACCTGATGTATATTTATCCGCAGTTTCGGAGATTAGATTCGGAGCAAATCGGACTGCACGACGAGACACTAGTGAAAAAGGTCAGACTGTACAGAAAATGAGGTAAGGGAACTGTGTGAGTAGCTAGAGGTATCTACAAGTACTTTAAATAGCTTTTGTATACACTAAATACATATGTATACATTAATATTGTACAAAGGTCCTAAAAAAATGGTTTAAAGATTTTGAGGACCCGAAATAGGTAAAGACTATTTTACCTCTATTGAGGGAAGTTCACCTAAGGATGGTGAAAGCATGACATGCATGAAATGCATGATTTAAGGAATTTTCTGAATTAAGGGATTTTATTGGTTTTTAAGCAAAGTAAAGCGATAGATTGGCCAGTAATTACATAAATTTCACAAGATAACACTACATAAGTGTTATTTATATTTAAATGAAAATTCTTTAGAAAATAGGCCAACTATCAAGTTTATATGGAAACAGATAGTGTTAGCGTATAGCTCGCACTATATCTGTGTTTGTGAGTGTGCATAAAATGTTCTTGAGCAGTTGCTCGCACCGACTTGTGTGACATCATATGCATGAAATGTGCTACAGCAGTTGCTCGCACTGATTTTTATTCTTGTGAAATGCATGAGAAGTGCTGGAGCCTAGCTCGCACTCTGTTTTGACATGTTTTGATTTATTTTGACTATATATGCATAAAAAGGTGCTGGAGCGATTGCTCGCACTAGTTTTTATGATTTGACATGCATGAGAGATGTTGGAGCTTAGCTCACATCCTGTTTTGATATGATATTGCATAAAAGCCATGCTTGTGTGTAACTCGCACGAGATTTAATGTATTTATGCATAAAGCCATACTGGAGCATTGCTCGTACGAAGTTTTGATTTACTTAAGCATTCACTCGTGCTGGAGCGTTGCTCGCACGAACTTTTATATGGTTTTATAACTCATTTTAAAGTCGTACTGGAGTTTTTCTCGTACAAGATTTTCACTGAGTTTTTATACATATCCGACTAGAGCATTGCTCATACGTGGATTTTACTTGAAATTATAATTATTTTAAGTCGTACTTGAGTGCTGCTCGTACGCAGATTTCATTGATTTCTATGAAACTGTGCTAGAGCTTCGCTCGCACCAGATTTCTATTGTCACGCCCCAGAAGTGCGAAAAATAGGGCTAATTTAAAACTTTTTTTTACTCATTAATTCACAATTAAGAGTGCATTCCTGTGCAGTGTCATACATCATCACCTATATTATACCTCAGGATCTCGTCATTGAATAGTATATATTATATCATATACATTACTTGATCTCAAGTTAATTAATCCTAATACATCCCATACAATGTTATACATCAAGTGTCTGTAATTACAGTAATTGTCTGCATACATGAAAAGATAAAAGATACCTCAAAATACAATATATGGCCTGGAGCTCAAGTCCTCCACTAGCCACTACTCCGTACGTCGCAGGGAGATCTTTTTTCACTTGAAGAACTCTGGGGGGAAAGAAAACAGGGTGAGCTTCTAAATCGCTCCGTACGGGGGGTAAGGGACTCATTTCATAAACCAAAATGCACATCACAAAATATTTGTTTGCATGTGAAACTCATTAATCTCATTTGAAAACCATAGCATGAAAGTACTCAAAACGACATTCTCATGTCTCAAATCATGTGAAAACATGAAGTAAAAAGGCTCAGTCTAGAGCAATAACAAAGCATGTGAAAATAATGCGATAAACGCTTTCTCAATTAACGTGATAAAATCACTGTAAAAATAATGCACGTGGCACAGCCACTAAACACACGTGGCATAGCCACTGATTTAAATTCACACGTGGCATAGCCACTAAACACACGTGGCATAGCCACTGATTTAAATTCACACATGGCACAGCCACAGAATAGGGTTTCACGTGGCAACGGCCACTAATTAGGGGTTCTCACGTGGCAATGGTCACCAATAGGGTTTCTCACGTGGCAACAGCCACCAAATGGGGTATCACCTGGCAACAGCCACCAATGGGGTTTCTCACGTGGCAACGGCCACCAAATGGGGTATCACGTGGCAACGGCCACCAAATGGGGTTTCACACGTGGCAACGGCCACTAAGTATAGTGGCATAGCCATAGAATGGGTTATTCTCACGTTATCAGAACGGAGAAGAAATCGGGCTTACATACTACCAGAGCAATGCCCGGTGTGCACTCAAAATTACACACCTAAGTCTTATCACACAAGACTGGTTTGCCTTCACGTAGAACTCATAATGGTTTTTCTCTCATAAAACTCATTTGAAAACCGTTTTGTACTCAACACAAAACATATTGAAACCGAGTCCCAACCGGCAAAACACGAACACATTTCTCAAATCTCAATATTGCCTTAACGTAGAGCCCAATTCATTACTCACACAAATTCGACGGTTTATAAAGCAATTTCACACTCAGCTTATAAACGCATAAAACAATGGGCTCCAACCGGCTATAAAAATCTTGTGCAATTATATCTCAACACAACACTTAACATGCTTGTTTTATAAACCACAAATCATGCTATAACAGTTTACAAATCACATACACAAATGGTTTAGATTTCCCTTACCTCTTTGCACCTCGTATAGTGTAATCGTTTCCCCCGTATCACGGACTAGCCTTGCATTCCACTCTGGAACTCCTGAGCTGTCCAAACGATGTTAAAACATCAATACTCAATTAACTCATAAACCTCAATTCTTAAAATCGAGCATAATTGCTCATAACACCTCAAATCTCTCGATTCTCGTAACTCTACCCCAAACTACACTCTCATTCCTAACATCTCAACGTTCTACATTTCTCATGCCAATTATCTATGCTAATTCACCACATTGTCTAAATTTCTATTTATAGCTCAAATTCCCAAAATTGCTAAATATCATTATCACTCCAACCATTGCAATTTCATCAATCCCTAATCATTTCTCAGCTATTTCAACACAATGCCAACCACCATTATCATCAAAATCATCTCAAATATCAAGATCGAGGTTTAGAGATTACCCAAAGCTTGTGAGAAGCACAACCCACGCCTCGATTCGATTCGTCCTTCGATTTCCAAGTATGTTATTCTCCCTTTGATGAGGAACAACTTTCCTTCTTGCCACAACTTCTGATTCGATCGGAATTGGGTGCTTTGGATGAGTGAGAAAGCTAGGTTTCGGTGAAAATGGGGGTTGGAAGAGAGAGAAAGTGAGATTGCAGGAGAAAAACAGGGGTTCCTTATATAGGCTAAGGGTAGGAGATCGATCTACCTCTTGATGAGATCGATCTGCATTTGAATTTTTGGGACAATTTGGGGCAATTTATGCCTAGGAGATCGATCTGTCGAGGGGTGAGATCGATCTCTTTATGGCTTTATGAGATCGATCTGCTCCTTGAAGAGATCGATCTTCTCCCAAACAGAACCATTTGGAGATCGATCTCTTCCTCATGAGATCGATCTTCTCTCAAACAGAATCATAAGGAGATCGATCCTCTTCCATTGGAGATCGATCTGCTCCTTAAATTCCTCCTTCCTTGTCATTTTTAACTCGCCAGATCGATCTCTCCTTCTCCCAGATCGATCTGCTCCTTAAATTCCTCCTTCCTTGTCATTTATAACTCACCAGATCGATCTCTCCTTCTCCCAGATCGATCTGTCCTCATAGTTACACACTATTTTAAACACTTAACATATAAATCTCCAATTATCATTCCCACAATTCACTTAGCTCAATAAATTATACTTCATGTTCATATTACATAATTAAAATACATCTAAAATTCTCAGATCTCACATCTATGCTCCAGTACGGTTTATCAAATAATGAAAACATATACGAGTAAAATCTCTAGCATAGTCAAAATCATCAAAAACAAGTGTGAGCCAAGGCTCCAACACCCATTCACATCTCAAATATGATAGGTGGCTATTTTTCTCTTTTAAAGACTCAAATCATGTTTATTAACGTAGCATGTCGTTCCAAGCTAAATACGTAAAACTAGCCAGCCTATCCATCATCATTTCTCAGTCACAAAAACAACATATAGTTGTAAAGACATTAAAAACATGCATGTCATGCTGTTTTCCTTACCACATCCCATTTTTCACAATATATACTATAATACATTTCACAATTTCATATCACTTCATGGCTCAATAGCTAAACATAATATCACTAGCGTCATAACTACTGAAATCACTGTAAAATACGTACGAGTATCTCTATCGCTAACATATAATCCCTTACCTGGAATTGCACTTTTATTTCCTTCGTCTCGTTTGCTCCGTTTGCGATCTGGGTTAATCGAGTCTCAACGTATTCCAATCTACATGCATAAATCATTAAGTCATTTTCCTCTTCTTTTCTAAACATCCACATTGTCATTTACTTACTTACTCATGCTTTCACAAACCTTTTATCATATTTCACCTTAATATTTCTTTGTAAATTCCTCTAAAATCATTCACTCAACCCCATTAACATCATAGTGTTTCCAAGATCATCACAGTAGCATACTCAATCTATTGCTCTTCTAGACATGTTTTTGATCAAATCAGTTCTAAGCATCCTAGCCATATCCTACTAACACAGTCTACCTCCATCAACTCCTAAAATCACTTAAAACATCATGCTTGGAGTTAAGAGTTTTGAAGACTTACCCAACTTAGCTTTTTCCTTGGTCAAACTTGTGGTAGTCTATTCTCCTCCTCTTGATCAAACCAATGTGTGATTTTTGGGTTTGTTGTTCTTCTTACTTCAAGGAACAACTTCCCCTTCTTAAGTTTCTTCCAAATCTGGCTGGAATGTAGTGATATTTAGAGTGAGAAAGCTTGATTCTTTGAGAGAAAAGGATAGGTGCGGGTTTGGTAGGAAAGGTAGTTTGATTTTTAGTCCAATCTCGTTCTCTTTTTTATAGATGTAGAGACATGAGATTGATCTGGTCCCTTATGGAGATTAATCTCTGCATGGTTTGTGTGAGATCTGAGAATTTCAGACATATTTTATTGATGTAATAATAATTTGAAGTGTAATTTATTGAGCTAAGTGAATTGTGGGAATGATAATTGGAGATTAATATGTTAAGTGTTAAAATAAATGTGAAACTATGAGGACAGATCGATCTGGGAGAAGGAGAGATCGATCTGGTGAGTTAAAAATGATAAAGAATGAGGAATTTAAGGAGCAGATCGATCTGGGAGAAGGAGAGATCGATCTGGTGAGTTAACAATGAGAAGGAAGGAAGAATTTGAGGAGCAGATCGATCTCCAATGGAAGAGGATCGATCTCCTTATGATTCTTTTTGAGAGAAGATCGATCTCATGAGGAAGAGATCGATCTCCAAATGATTCTGTTTGGGAGAAGATCAATCTCCTCAAGGAGCAGATCGATCTCATAAAGCCATAAAGAGATCGATCTCACCCCTCGACAGATCGATCTCCTAGGCATAAATTGCCCCAAATCGTCTCAAAATTCAAATGCAGATCGATCTCATCAAGAGGCAGATCGATCTCCTGCCCTCAGCCTATATAAGGAACCCCTATTTTTCTCCTGCAATTTCACTTTCTCTCTCTTCCAACCCCCATTTTCACCGAAACCTAACTTTCTAACTCATCCAAAGCACCCATTTTCGGCCAAATTAGAAGTTGTGGCAGGAAGGAAAGTTGTTCCTCATCAAAGGGAGAACAACATACTTGGAAATCGAAGGACGAATCGAATCGAGGCGTGGGTTGTGCGTCTCACAAGCTCTGGGTAATTTCTAAACTTCGATCCTTATATTTGAGATGATTTTGATGATAATGGTGGTTGTCATTGTGTTGAAATAGCTGAGAAATGATTAGGGATTGATGAAATTACAATGTGGTTGGAGTGAAAATGATATTTAGCAATTTTGAGAATTTGAGCCATAAATGGAAATTTAGACAATGTGGTGAATTAGCATAGATAATTGGCATGAGAAATGTAGAACGTTGAGATGTTGTGAATGAGAGTGTAGTTTGGGGTAGAGTTACGAGAATAAAGAGATTTGAGGTGTTATGAGCAATTATGCTCGATTTTGAGAATTTAGGTTGATGAGATAATTGAGTATTGATGTTTTAACATCGTTTGGACAGCTCAGGAGTTCCAGAGTGGAATGCGAGGCTAGTCCGTGATACGGGGGAAACGATTGCACTATAGAGGTGCAAAGAGGTAAGGGAAATCTAAACCATTTGTGTATGTGATTTGTAAACTATTATAGCATGATTTGTGGTTTATAAAACAAGCATGTTGAGTGTTGTGTTGAGCTATAATTGCACACGGTTTTTATAGCCAGTTGGAGCCCATTGTTTTATGCGTTTATAAGCTGAGTGTGAAATTGCTTTATAAACCGTCAAATTTGTGTGAGTAATGAATTGGGCTCTACGTTAAGGCAATATCGAGATTTGAGAAATGTGTGCGTGCTTTGCCGATTGGAACTCGATTTTATTATGTTTTATGTTGAGTACAAAACGATTTTTAAATGAGTTTTATGAGAGAAAAACCATTATGAGTTCTACGTGAAGGCAAACCAGTCTTGTGTGATAAGACTTAGGTGTGTAATTTTGAGTACACACCGGGCATTGCTCTGGTAGCATGTAAGCCCAATTTCTTCTCCGTTCTGGTAAGGTGAGAATAACCCATTCTGTGGCTGTGCCACGTATACTTAGTGGCCGTTACCACGTGTGAAACCCCATTTGGTGGCCGTTGCCACGTGAGAAACCCTATTGGTGGCCGTTGCCACGTGAGAAACCCCATTGGTGGCCGTTGCCACGTGAGAAACCCCATTGGTGGCCGTTGCCACGTGATACCCCATTTGGTGGCCGTTGCCACGTGAGAAACCCCATTGGTGGCTGTTGCCACGTGATACCCCATTTGGTGGCCGTTGCCACGTGAGAAACCCCATTTGGTGGCCGTTGCCACGTGAGAACCCCTAATTAGTGATCGTTGCCACGTGAAACCCTATCCTGTGGCTGTGCCACGTGTAAATTTAACTCACTGGCTATGCCACGTGTGAAATTAAATCAGTGGCTATGCCACGTGTGTTTAGTGGCTATGCCACGTGTGAATTTAAATCAGTGGCCATGCCACGTGTGTTTAGTGGCTGTGCCACGTGCATTACTATTTCAGTGATTTTATCACGTTCATTGAGAAAGCGTTTATCGCATTGTTTTCACATGCTTTGTTATTGCTCTAGACTGAGCCTTTTTACTTCATGTTTTCACATGATTTGAGACATGAGAATGTCGTTTTGAGTACTTTCATGCTATGGTTTTCAAATGAGTTTCACATACAAATAAATATTTTGTGATGTGCATTTTGGTTTATGAAATGAGTCCCTTACCCCCTTACTGAGCGATTTAGAAGCTCACCCTATTTTCTTTCCCCCAGAGTTCTTCAAGTGAAAAAGGATCTCCCTGCGATGTACGGAGTAGTGGCTAGTGGAGGACTTGAGCTCCAGGCCATATATTGTATTTTGAGGTATCTTTTATCTTTTCATGTACCCAGACAATTACTGTAATTGCAGACACTTGATGTATAACATTGTATGGGATGTATTAGGATTAATTAACTTAGAATTGAGTAATGTATATGATACAATATACACTATATTATGATAAGATCCTGAGGCATGATAACTATGATGATGTATGATACTGCACAGGAATGCACCCTTAATTGTGAATTAATAAATAAAAAGTTTTAAATTAGCCCTATTTTCCGTATTTTCGAGGCGTGACAGAGTTTTCTTGGTATCAGAGCTTAGGGTGTCTAGTACTGTCAGTGTCGATTAAGTGGAATAGAATACATCCCAAGTGTCTGTAATAGTCTGGTCATGAACTGAAATCGAGGATTGAGATTTCAATCGATTGTGATATGTATGCGCAGGAGACGAGTTGAGATAGAGAATGAGTAAACGACGAGGTCGTTCGAGGAGGCAGGCAGAGTCCCCTCCGCCACCTGTCCCACAACCAGAGAGTCCTAACTCTCGATTTAATCGGATTGAGACCGATGTGAGGCAAGGTTTTGAGCAGATGGCAGCGTTATTCGTGCAACACTTTGGAGTTAATGCCTCGGGTACTACTCCTACACCACCACAAGGACCTCCCATACCCCCAATACCTCCTGTCACTCAGCCTGATGATAGAAGTATGGTCCGACTAAAGGATTTTCAGAAGATGAATCCACCCGTGTTTAGGGGAAAGAAGGATCCTACAGAGGCTGAGGAGTGGCTAACGGAGTTGAGAATTATATTTGATTATCTGGGGTGCACCGATGCTGAGAGGGTCAGTATGAGGGCCTATATGCTGAAGGGGAGAGCTCGAGATTGGTGGGGTACTACCCAGGGTATTTTGATATCCCACCATAATGTGATTGGTTGGGAAGAGTTTCAGACAGCCTTTAGGATCCAATATGTACCACGAGCCGCCCAGAGAAAGAAACAAGCTGAGTTTTTGAGTTTGGTACAGGGTGACATGTCTGTGGATGACTACGAGAGCCAATTCACAGCGCTATTGAGATATGACCCAGAGACCTTCAAGAGTGAAGAGCTCCGCACAGAGAAGTTTGTGTATGGGTTGAAGCCCGTCATCAGAGATAGATTGATAGGGCTATGTATTACTGAGTTTCGAGATGCTTTGAGACGAGCACAAGAGATTGAAAGAGGAATTGAGATGGTACAATCCCAGAATGAGCTCAGAGCGGTGAATAGAGATAAAGGCAAGAGGCCAACGATCTTCCAAACAGAGGCTCGGAGAGGTTCCTTCAGAAGAGGAAGGATTGAGGTACAGAAGGGCAGATTAGAGAGACCCAGAGGGTACCCTAACATTAGAGAGACCCCTCGAGATGTCAAGCCAGAGACAAGGTTTTGCAGAAACTGTGGCCGAATGCATGAGGGAAGTTGTACTGGGTCGATCCATGGATGTTTTAGATGTGGAGACATGGGTCACATGGTGAAGGATTGCCCTCAACCTCAGAAACCACATGTATTGGAGCCCACTAGACAACAGCTTCAGAGAGTGAATCCCCCGAGACGGGCCACTGCTGCAGAGAAAGGAAAGAGACCTGTTACCCAGGGACGTGTGTTTGCCCTAGATAAGGAGACTGCTGACACTTCGACAGAAACCATAAAAGGTACACTCTCTGTCTGTAATCATAAGGCTCATGTGTTGATTGATTCAGGATCCACGCATTCGTTTATTTCTGAGCATTTTGCATGTAGATTAAACTTGAAGTTTGAACCTCTAGAATATATACTACATGTAAATACCCCTATGCGTGAATCCCAGAGAACTGAGTTAATCTGTAAAGGATGTGAGATAAAGGTGGGAGATAGAGTGATGTTAGCAGATCTAATCATGTTGAATATATATGGGTTTGATGTAATTCTGGGAATGGATTGGTTGGCGACCAATCAAGAGAGTTTAGATTGCTACACTAAGATTGTAACTTTCTCTCTACCTGAACCTTACAGTGTACGATTGAGATATTGAGGAAATGATTATGTGGATTTCTAGTAAGTAATTTGAGAATTTTAATATTATTTTGGAGAATATTAAATATGATTGTTCATGTGAAGGTTATGAGACACTCATCTCAGACGATGAGCGGGAACATCCGAGGATTGAGGATATACCTGTGGTATGTGAATTTCTGGATGTTTTCCCAGATGAATTGCCAGGTTTACCACCAGAGAGAGAGCTGGAGTTTACCATTGATTTGGTACCAGATACTCAGCCGATCTCTAAACCTCCCTACAGGATGGCATTAGTGGAACTTGAGGAATTGAAGAAACAACTACAGGAGTTATTGGATCAAGGGTTTATTAGACCCAGTGTTTCACCGTGGGGAGCACCAGTTTTATTTGTCAAGAAGAAGGATGGTAATCTCAGATTATGCGTAGACTATCGGTTATTGAATAAAGCCACGGTGAAGGATAAATACCCATTACCCAGGATTGATGATCTACTTGATCAGCTAAGAGGGGCATCAGTCTTTTCTAAGATTGATTTGAGATCGGGCTATCACCAATTGAGGATCAAGGAAGAAGATATTCCAAAGATGGCCTTCAGGACGAGGTATGGCCATTACGAATTTCTAGTGATGTCATTTGGATTGACGAACGCCCAGCAGCATTTATGAGATTGATGAACGAGGTGTTCAGAGACTATCTGGATAAATTTATGATAGTCTTTATTGATGATATCCTAGTATACTCTCGGTCGTATGAGGAGCATGCACAGCATTTGTGGTTAGTACTTTAGATACTCCGAGATAAGCAATTATACGGAAAGCTTAGTAAGTGTGAGTTTTGGCTGAACCGGATAGCTTTCCTTGGTCATATAGTCTCAGAGGAAGGAGTATCAGTGGACCCAAGCAAGGTGGAGGCTGTGCTTAATTGGGAGAGACCGAGGACAGTTACTGAGGTACGATGCTTCCTTGGTTTGGCAGGGTATTACAGAAGATTTGTGGAAGGATTTTCAAGGATTGCCGCTCCTTTGACTAAGCTCACGCGTAAAGAGACTCCATTTATATGTACTGATCAATGTGAGCTCAGTTTTTAGGAATTAAAGAGGAGGTTGACAGCGGCACCTGTGTTAACCATTCCTGAGGGATCAGGAGGATTTTCGGTGTATAGTGATGCATCTCATCAAGGATTGGGGTGTGTGCTTATGCAGCACGGAAGAGTGGTCCCATATGGATCGCGACAACTGAAAGACCTTGAGCGGAATTACCCCACGCATGATTTGGAGTTAGCCGCTGTGGTATTTGCTTTCAAGATCTGGCGACACTACTTATATGGGGAAAGATTCCAGATATTCACTGATCACAAGAGTTTGAGATATCTCTTTGATCAGAAAGAGTTAAACATGAGACAAAGGAGATGGATGGAACTCCTTAAGGATTATGATTGCGAGATTCTTTATCATCCGGGTAAGGCGAATATAGTTGCTGATGCCCTGAGCAGGAAGAGTATGATATCTGCTATGATGATCAGGGAATGGGATTTGTTAGAGCAGTTCGCCGAACTTCGGATTAGATTTAAAGAGGTAGAGACTGGATTTTTGGCTAGCTTGCGGATAGAGCCCAGGATCATGGATCAGATTAGAACTGGGCAGCACAGTGATCAGAGATTGATAGATATGGTTAGCCAAGCTGAGCAGAGTTCGCAGTCGGATCTCACCATCAGTGAGGATGGATTGTTGAGATTCAGAGGACGGATTTGTGTACCGGACGATGATACCCTGAAGACACAGATACTGAGAGAATCCCACTGCTCGCGATACACCATGCACCCAGGGAGTACTAAGATGTACCGAGACTTGAGAAAGGTGTATTGATGGAGTGGTATAAAGCGAGACGTGGCAGAGTACGTGGCCAGGTGTTTAGTATGCCAGCAAGTGAAAGTTGAGCATCGAAAGCCTGGAGGACTACTACAGCCCTTACCTGTACCTACATGGAAATGGGAGCATGTCACTATGGACTTTATTATGGGTTTACCGAGGACCCAAAGAGGTCATGACGCTATATGGGTTATAGTGGATAGATTGACCAAGAGTGCCCACTTCCTTGCCATCAAGAGCACAGATACTGTGGATGCCTTAGCTGAGCTGTAGTCAGCGAGATAGCTAGATTACATAGGGCTCCAGTGAGTATTACTTCTGATAGAGATTCCCGATTTACTTCCAGATTTTGGACCCAGTTTCAGGAGTCCATGGGATCTCGATTGAGTTTTAGTACCGCCTATCATCCTCAGACAGATGGTCAGTCAGAGAGGACTATTCAGACCCTGGAGGATATGTTGAGGGCGTGTACGATGGATTTTAAGGGATCATGGGATGATCACCTGCCCCTAGCAGAGTTTGCATACAACAACAGCTATCACGCAAGTATTGGAATGGCACCCTTTGAGGCTCTATATGGTAGGAGGTGTAGATCCCCTGTAGCTTGGGAAGAAGTCGGTGACAGAAAGATAAATGCCCCCGAGCTTGTTGAGCAAGCTGTACAAAGTGTAAAACTCATATGTGAGAGATTACGGGCTGCACAAAGTAGACAGAAAAGCTACGCGGATGTACGTAGACGGCCACTCGAGTTTGATGTTGGTGATGCAGTATTTCTGAGAGTATCACCGAGCAAGGGTATCGTGCGATTTGGGAAGAAAGGAAAATTGAGTCCTCGATACATAGGACCATTCGAGATTCTTGAGAGAGTGGGAGAGGTAGCTTACAGATTAGCATTACCCCCACAGATGTCCGTAATACACAACGTTTTTCATGTGCCTATGTTGAGGAAGTACCACCCGGACCCTTCTCATGTTATAGAGTATGATGAGATGGACATACAGGAGGACATGAGCTACACTGAGGAACCCATCCGGATTCTCGATAGAAAGGAGAAGGTACTGAGAACCAAGAGCATCCCATTAGTGAAAGTTTTGTGGAAACATCACTCAAGGGAAGAGGCAACGTGGGAACTAGAGAGTCTCATGAAGGAGAAATACCCCCATCTCTTTAACTAGTTGAGTTGAATTTGGATGACCAAATTCTTTTAAGGTGGGGAGGATGTGAGATCTGAGAATTTCAGACATATTTTATTGATGTAATAATAATTTGAAGTGTAATTTATTGAGCTAAGTGAATTATGGAATGATAATTGGAGATTAATATGTTAAGTGTTAAAATAAATGTGAAACTATGAGCACAGATCGATCTGGGAGAAGGAGAGATCGATCTGGTGAGTTAAAAATGACAAGGAAGGAGGAATTTAAGGAGCAGATCGATCTGGGAGAAGGAGAGATCGATCTGGTGAGTTAAAAATGAGAAGGAAGGAAGAATTTGAGGAGCAGATCGATCTCCAATGGAAAAGGATCGATCTCCTTATAATTCTGTTTGAGAGAAGATCGATCTCATGAGGAAGAGATCGATCTCCAAATGATTCTGTTTGGGAGAAGATCGATCTCCTTAAGGAGTAGATCGATCTCATAAAGCCATAAAGAGATCGATCTCACCCCTCGACATATCGATCTCCTAGGCATAAATTGCCCCAAATCGTCCCAAAATTCAAATGCAGATCGATCTCATCAAGAGGCAGATCGATCTCCTGCCCTCAGCCTATATAAGGAACCCCTGTTTTTCTCCTGCAATTTCACTTTCTCTCTCTTCCAACCCCCATTTTCACCGAAACCTAACTTTCTCACTCATCCAAAGCACCCATTTTCGGCCAAATCAGAAGTTGTGGCAGGAAGGAAAGTTGTTCCTCATCAAAGGGAGAACAACATACTTGGAAATCGAAGGACGAATTGAATCGAGGCGTGGGTTGTGCGTCTCACAAGCTTTGGGTAATTTTTAAACTTCGATCCTTATATTTGAGATGATTTTGATGATAATGCTGGTTGTCATTGTGTTGAAATAGCTGAGAAATGATTAGGGATTGATGAAATTACAATGTGGTTGGAGTGAGAATGATATTTAGCAATTTTGAGAATTTGAGCCATAAATGGAAATTTAGACAATGCGGTGAATTAGCATAGATAATTGGCATGAGAAATGTAGAACGTTGAGATGTTGTGAATGAGAGTGTAGTTTGGGGTAGAGTTACGAGAATCAAGAGTTTTAAGGTGTTATGAGCAATTATGCTCGATTTTGAGAATTTAGGTTGATGAGATAATTGAGTATTGATGTTTTAACATCGTTTGGACAGTTCGGGAGTTTCAGAGTGGAATGCGAGGCTAGTCCGTGATACGGGGGAAACGATTGCACTATACTAGGTGCAAAGAGGTAAGGGAAATCTAAACCATTTGTGTATGTGATTTGTAAACTATTATAGCATGATTTGTGGTTTATAAAACAAGCATGTTGAGTGTTATGCTGAGCTATAATTGCACACGGTTTTTATAGCCGGTTGGAGCCCATTGTTTTATGCGTTTATAAGCTGAGTGTGAAATTGCTTTATAAACCGTCGAATTTGTGTGAGTAATGAATTGGGCTCTACGTTAAGGCAATATCGAGATTTGAGAAATGTGTGCGTGGTTTGCCGGTTGGAACTCGGTTTTATTATGTTTTGTGTTGAGTACAAAACGATTTTTAAATGAGTTTTATGAGAGAAAAACCATTATGAGTTCTACGTGAAGGCAAACCAGTCTTGTGTGATAAGACTTAGGTGTGTAATTTTGAGTACACACCGGGCATTGCTCTGGTAGCATGTAAGCCCGATTTCTTCTCCGTTCTGGTAATGTGAGAATAACCCATTCTGTGGCTGTGCCACGTATACTTAGTGGCCATTGCCACGTGTGAAACCCCATTTGGTGGCCGTTGCCACGTGAGAAACCCTATTGGTGGCCGTTGCCACGTGAGAAACCCCATTGGTGGCCGTTGCCACGTGAGAAACCCCATTGGTGGCCGTTGCCACGTGATACCCCATTTGGTGGCCGTTGCCATGTGAGAAACCCCATTGGTGGCCGTTGCCACATGATACCCCATTTGGTGGCCGTTGCCATGTGAGAAACCCCATTTGGTGGCCGTTGCCACGTGAGAACCCCTAATTAGTGGCCGTTGCCACGTGAAACCCTATCCTGTGGCTGTGCCACGTGTAAATTTAACTCACTGGCTATGCCACGTGTGAAATTAAATCAGTGGCTATGCCACGTGTGTTTAGTGGCTATGCCACGTGTGAATTTAAATCAGTGGCCATGCCACGTGTGTTTAGTGGCTGTGCCACGTGCATTACTATTTCAGTGATTTTATCACGTTCATTGAGAAAGCGTTTATCGCATTGTTTTCACATGCTTTGTTATTGCTCTAGACTGAGCCTTTTTACTTCATGTTTTCACATGATTTGAGACATGAGAATGTCGTTTTGAGTACTTTCATGCTATGGTTTTCAAATGAGTTTCACATACAAATAAATATTTTGTGATGTGCATTTTGGTTTATGAAATGAGTCCCTTACCCCCCTTACTGAGCAATTTTGAAGCTCACCCTGTTTTCTTTCCCCCCAGAGTTCTTCAAGTGAAAAAGGATCTCCCTGCGACGTACGGAGTAGTGGCTAGTGGAGGACTTGAGCTCCAGGCCATATATTGTATTTTGAGGCATCTTTTATCTTTTCATGTACCCAGACAATTACTGTAATTGCAGACACTTGATGTATAACATTGTATGGGATGTATTAGGATTAATTAACTTGGAATTGAGTAATGTATATGATACAATATACGCTATATTATGATAAGATCCTGAGGCATGATAACTATGATGATGTATGACACTGCACAGGAATGCACCCTTAATTGTGAATTAATAAATAAAAAGTTTTAAATTAGCCCTATTTTCCGCATTTTCGGGGCGTGACAGTTTGGTAGTCCTTTTTCCTAACATAACTACTACTAGATCGATCTGCTCTTCATAATGAGATCGATCCGTTGCAAGCAGAATTCTCTTGAGGATCTATCTGTTAGTAAAGGGGGATCGATATGTAAGTAAATAGGAGATCGATCTGTTCCTTGTGAGAGATCGATTTCTTCTAGACAGAGGCTTAAGGAGATCGATCTGCCTTGTTATGAGATCGATCTGCCTGCCTTGTTATGAGATCGATCTGTTCTGTTCCAATTGAATTGATACTTGACATTTCGTGAGAGGGGATCGATCTCTCTTTCATGGGAGATCGATATGCTCTTCCCTTACATCCTCATTACTGCAGTTTTTTGTAGATTTCCAGTGTGTAACTCATCCTTATTTACCTAATACCTCCTTTTACATTCTGTACACAACTAACGTATAATAGTATCCATTCTATGTAGTTCATAGGCAATAAAACTACAAGCACACAACTTGAAATCATGGATTTGTACATTAAATTCATAATCCCTACATTCTTTATTATTTATACACATATAACAATGTGTATATACATCACAGCTTTATAAGAAATACTTGTAAAACTAAAAGCATTACATTTCTCCCCTCCTTAGAAAATTTGGTCCTCCAAATTGAATAGAGTTTATTCCTCAAAAAGTTGGGGATATTTCTCCTTCACCAGGTCCTCTAACTCCCAGGTGGCTTCCTCTGATGTATGATGTTGCCACAGGACCTTAACCAATGAAATCGACTTATTCCGCAACACCTTTTCTTTTCTATCCAATATCTGGATTAGTTTCTCTATATATGACATATTCTCCTTAAGCTCCAATGGCTCATAGTTAATTTCATGTGCTGGATCTGGATGGTACTTTCAGAGCATGGAAATACGGAAGACATTGTGGACCTCAGCTAGCTCAAGTGGTAACGCTAGCCTATATGCCCTATCTTCCACTCTATCCAAAATCTCAAAAGGACCGATGTAACGAGGATTTAGTTTTCCTTTCTTCTCGAACCTCGTTATTCCCTTAGAAGGAGATACTTTCAAAAATATAGACTTACCCACAGCGAACTCAAGTGGCCTCCGTCTCCTGTCAGCATAGCTTTTTTGTTGACTTTGAGACATTCGTAACCTCTCACATATTATCTGAATATCCTCTGAGGCTTGTCTAACGAAATCGGGAGCGAGCAACTATCTGTCACCAACCTCTTCCCAACCAATTGGTGATCGACACCTACGACCATATAGTGCCTCATAAGGGACCATACCAATACTTGAGTGATAACCGTTGTTGTAGGCAAACTCAATCAGTGGTAAGTGATCGTCCTATGAGCCTCTAAAATCAAGCACACACGCTCTCAACATATCCTCCAGGGTCTGTATAGTCCTTTCTGACTGACCATCTGTCTGAGGATGAAAAGCGGTGCTAAAGCTCAATTGGGCCCTCATCGCTTCTTGAAAATGTCCCCAGAAGTGGGAAGTAAAGCCGGCATCCCTATCAGAAACAACACTCACTGGGACTCCATGCAGTCTCACTATTTCCCGTACATACAAGTTCGCTAATGCACTCAAAGTATCTGTAGATCTCATAGCTAAAAAGTGTGCTGATTTCGTTAACCGATCTACTATAACCCAAATAGCATCCTGGTTCTTACAGGTTCTCAGTAATCCCATCACAAAATCCATGGTGATGTGCTCCCACTTCCATGTCAGTATCAGTAGAGGTCGTAATAATCTTCCAAGTTTTTGATTCTCTACCTTAACCTGCTGACAGATGAGACACTGAGCAATATGCTCAGCTATGTCTCTTTTCATTCCAGACCACCAATATATCTTCCAGAGATTTTGATACATTTTATTGCTCCCTGGGTGTACTGTGTATCTCGATGAGTAAACCATTGATAAAATCAACTTCTTAAGCTTGAAATCCTTAGGGACATATATTCTATTTCTGAACCTCAGTATTCCATCTGAACTCAATACATAATCAATGCCCTCACCTTTCTGAATTTGGCTAATTACATCAATACACCATTGATCATTCTGTTGAGCTTACCGGATTCTCTCAATCAACTCCAGCTCTAACTTCAAGCTGGCTAAAATCCCATGACTGGCAATCTCAGGTGGGGTCACATCCAAACTAAGGTTCGTGAATTGTTCCAACAACTCGTGCTCCCTAACCATCATATATGATACCCACCCGAGACTCTTTCTGCTCAATGCATCGACAACCAGATTTGCCTTCCCCAGGTGGTACAAAAGCTTACAATCATAGTCTTTGAGGAGTTCTAACCACCTTCTCTATCTCATATTTAACTTCTTCTGTGAGAACAGATACTTAAGACTCTTGTGATCCGTAAAGATCTAAAATTTCTCACCGTACAAATAGTGGCGCAATATCTTCAATGCAAATACTATGACTGCCAACACTAAATCGTGAGTAGGATAGTTCTTCTCATGGTCTTTTAGATGTCTGGATCCATAAGCAACTACCCTTCCATTCCGCATCAAGACACGGCCAGTCCTTGGTGTGAAGCATCTATGTAAATAGAATAGTTCCCTGAGCTGTTAGGAATGGTAAGAACTGGCGCGATGGTTAATCTGTGCTTAAGTTTTTGGAAACTTCTCTCACATGCTTCATCCCACATAAACTCCACATATTTCCTTGTAAGACATGTCAACAGAGCAGCCAATCTAGAGAAACCCTCTACAAATCTCCTGTAGTATCCTACCAAACCCAGAAAGCTTCTGATCATTGTAACTGTCCTGAGTTGTTCCCGCTGAACAATAGCCTCAATCTTGGATGGATTTACTGACACCCCATCCTTTGATACAACATGGCTCAGAAAGGAAATATGCTCTAGCCAAAAGTCACATTTACTAAGTTTGGCATACAACTTTCTCTCTTAGAGGGTTTGCAAAACAATCCTTAAGTGCTCCTGGTGATCTTCCCTGGATCTGGAATAAACCAATATATCATTGATGAATATTATCACAAATTGATCTAGGTATGGCTTGAATACCTCATTCATTAGAGTCATAAAAACTGCTGGCGCATTTATCAACCCGAAAGGCATCACCAGGAATTCGTAATGACCATAGCGGGTGCGTAAAGCTGTCTTGGGGACATCTTCCTTTCGAATCTTCAATTGATGGTACCCAGACCTCAGATCTATCTTGGAAAAGATTCATGCTCCCCGAAGCCGATCCAACAAATCATCAATGCGTGGCAAGGGGTACTTATTCTTGATGGTAGCCTTGTTCAACAATCAATAATCAATACACAACCTAAGGCTCTCATCTCTCTTCTTCACAAATAATACCGGGGCTCTCCATGGTAAGATGTTCGGTCTTATAAACCCCTTATCTAGCATATCTTGCAACTGCTTCCTTAATTCCTCTAGCTCGATTGGAGCCATCATATATGGTGGTTTGGATATTGGCTTAGTTCCAGGTGTCAAGTCTATACCAAATTCCATTTCTCTATCCGGTGGCAATCTCGGTAGGTCATCTGGAAAAACATCAGGGAATTCTCTAACCACTGGGATGTCATCCATATCCAGATGTGTTTTGTTCAAGTCCACCCATAAGCAATAAAACCTTCAAAATAACATCTATATCATTTATGTATCAATGCACTTTACTTTCTACAAAATTAGGATTTCATTACTTCTCATAAAATTTTACAACAAATTCCTCAGGTAGTGAAAATGTAACAGACTTAGAGTGACAGTCTAAGACAGCATGATTGGTAGCTAACCAATCAATTCCCAAGATTACATCAAAGTCATACATATTCAACAAAATCAAATTAGCTTTCGTGTACTTATCTCCTACTCTCACTTTACAATCTTTGTATACTTGCTCAGTTAATTGACTAACTCTCATTGGAGTACTTATTAATAAAGTCCTATTTAAGTATGTGGGTTTTACAAAACCTGTTAACTTTGATGCACATGCAGGCGATATAAAGGAATACGTAGCACTAGAATCAAATAAAGTTATAGCTTCCAAATTGAAAATCAAAATTGTACCTTTTATCACCTTAGAAGAGGGAGGAATCTGCTGATGCCTGATCTATCACATATACCCTACCTTAACCCACAACTTGCTTCCCTTTTTCTTCAGTCGTGGCTCTCTTCCTTGTATGAGGTTGACACGCCCAAAGGGTATTGTCCGCAAGTGCATGGGTTGTACAAGTAATAATGAGATTTGAGTCCCGAGTTATCGTCCTTCAGAGAAGTTGGTTAGCCTAATTAACTACCGGTTAATCTTACCCTAAGTATATTCTAACAAATTATGAGATTAAGGTGGGTGATCTACTAAGTCTAAAGTTAAAAATACTGGAAAGCAATAAAATAAAAAGAACTAAATAAAACCGAGCAAAATTACTTACAGTGCTCCACGCAATTAAAATAGAAAAAACCTACAAAAGAAATTAAACTAGTTAAAGCTAATTAACGCAATTAAAATAAAATGCAAATATGAAAATAAAGAAATAAAATTAATTAAACTACAATTAAATGACCTAAAATAAAATATGCATGCAATTAAGTTAATTTATTAAAAATGCAAATTAAACTAAACTAGAAATCTAATACAAATGAAGGCTAAACTAAAAATGCATGAAATACATTAAATCTAAATTAATTCTAAATACCACTAATAAAATACTAAACTGAAATATAATCCTAAACATATAATATGAAATCAACTAATAACTAAAGATTAACACTACAAATTAACTTAATATGCAAAGTTATTAAAACTAACCTACCAATTACTAACAACTAATTAAAAATTAAAACAACTACAAGCATGAAATAATAACTTAAATGGCCAAACAAGGCCTTAACGAATTTAAATAAACCATATCCCTCCAGTCACTGTTCATCCTTCATTTTCTGATTTCCAGGTGGTCTCGGTTTTGCCCTCTGGTCGAGACTTTTACCCGCTGTTCGGCCTCCATTCTCAGTCTGTCATGCAATACTGACACTGCAACTTGCTCCAGACTGCTCGAGGTTAGCCATCTAACTGCATAGGCCCTCTAGCTGATCTCGTTCTGCTCCAGGCTACTGTTGGTGTCGATAGCTTTTGCTTTGCTTCAACCCAGCTATTTCGTTTCCAGCTACCTCATTCTGCTTCTCGGTTCTAGGCCTGCTGTCTTCATCAAGTGCTGTCCAGGCGAGGTTTGCTTCTGCTGTTGCTGCTTGTCATGTAAACTTCTGCTCCAGATCAATGCACGCCTGCTGCCTGCTTCTACTCCAGGTTCAGCTACTGCTGGTTCGTGCAACCTCTGCTCTTGACACCAATTCAACTGTTGTTCCTCGGCGTCTTGCTACTGTTATGCACCAGCTTCAGTTCGTGGGATCCAAGGCTATAGCAGAACTGAATTGGCTCAATGAAATAATACATAAATGACCAGAAAAGTGAAAGTGAACAGGATTAAAAACTCAAAGCAGAGCATAACAGAGTGCATTGTAGTTCCCGATCACTACCATGGTGTGCTTAGTCCCTGCTTTGTGATGCATGGGGACAATAAGTAACAATAAGCAAGATGTAAATAAATAACTAACTAAAGGAAAAAAAAAACAGTAAATGTAGTGATGCACAAACACGAAATCGAGAAGGGAGAATGCAGTAAATAGAAACGGAAGCAAGCATGAATATACAGTAAATAATGGCTTCTGTGTATTGCACACAAAGTCAAATGATAGAAGGAAAATCAAATAACAATGCATTACTAGATAAAAGTTCAAAAACTAAAAGAACTAAGTGAAGATTGACAACTGAAAAATTAACCAAGCTAACAATACCCGAATGCACATGAACCGGGAATCCATCACCCTCGGTTTGCATCAATTTCTTTTCCAACATGATTCCACATTGCTCTTGATATGGAACAATGTTCAACATCCATCCACATCAAGGCACCAGAACCGAAATGGAGAAGAATGAATGAAAAAAAAAAGAAAATTAAAAACTGCCACCCGAATACTCAAGAAGATAATCAACCGAGAATGAGAAAAATAAAACTTACTTTAACAAAAACGATCATAGTTGAAGAAAACCGAGAATGAGAAAAAGAGAGGCAAACATTTTCCATTAACTTTCATTGACTCAAATACAAAGGAAATACTTTTGATACAATGAACTACAAGTAACTAAGAAAAGAAAAAAAATGAAAAACTTCATAAAACATTAAGAAAAAATGTCATGAACAGTGAAATTGATTATTGAGAAAGAGCTACTCAGAAATTCCTAACAAAGGAAGCTTAGAAAAATAACCTAAAAGATAATCTACCCTAAAAATTACATCCTTTCTTCAATTGCCATCTTTTTCTATTTATAAACACACTAGGGGTAAAATTGTAATTTTTCATCCTAGATGAGTTGGCATTTTTTTGGCCACTTGTCATCACACCATTGGCTCCTTGAAAAGATATTTCCATGTCATCCGTCTTCTTGTCCAATTGGATGTGCTAGGTGGCATGGCTCGTGTTGTCTGCGTGGCTCAATCTCGATTTTAGCCCAATTCCGATCCATTTTCTACCGAAATATTCAAAATTCATCCGGATTTAATTTATCTGCAAACATGAGAATTTTAATTAAATAAAGGGGATAATTAACAAAATAAATTGGGGATTTAAATAATTAATTAGAAAATTAAGCACAAATAATTCTAAAAATATTGAATTATCACACCCCCAAACTTGAGTTTTTGCTTGTCCTCAAGCAAAACAAAATAATTGTAGGAATGACAAGCACAAAACACAATAATTTCCCCAATATCATCCTCAAAGACAAAGTACAGACTATGAAATCAAATACTCACAATTACAAGTCCAGCACTTAGAATTATTCAATCATAAGTCCTAACCCAAATTGGACTCCTCGTGAGTGTGTGAAAAATGTCTAAGTCACTTCTCAGTACATTATCCGGATCGGATTATGCAAACACAGTGAATGCAAAGTCATTGACATGTGATCATTCCCATAAGTTTGCTTTTCACTTCTCTCTCCACTAATGTAGTCACACTTAACTAAAGATCATTAGGACTTCATTAGGCTTGTAATGTAAGGCTGGGGCTAAGGTATGATAAAGTCGATTTAGGTTTAATTACCCCTTAACATGCATTACTTCTAGGATCTATAATGTAAGAGCTCTAATTATTTCCCCCAAACTTATTTCTTTTGCTAAACATTTTTTTTTTAAATTTTCTTCTTTCTTCTTTTCTTTTCTTTTTCTTTCTTTTTCATCATTTTTTTATACATACTCTTTCACTATCACTTAATACCCATATAGCTCATAATATATCCCAATGAATTTTCATGCTTTTGGGGTAAGGGATAGGAACAAAGTATTTAAGCTAAGGAAAATAACGCAGGTATATTTACAGAGAAAAACTTATTTGGCTCAGATGGGTGACTAGGGGTAGAATATGTACAAGGAAGGTTAGAAAGGCTCAAACGATCCAAAGATGGCCTAAATCATCTCCCTAATCAAGTGTGATCTAATATTTCGTCTCGAGATTAGATCAAGCAAATTCAAGAATATGATGCGCAAAATCAACTGAACAAATGCAATCCTATGTCCACATAAGCTTTCTCTAAATAAATATACAGTTTCATGACATGAACTCAACTTCATGCTTTTCCTATAATCATGCTTCTCATTCAATCAAAGTCAGACTAAATCATGGGGTCATATCATCAGAATATGGGAAAACTACATGCTAAGCACTAGATCATCCCAAAATCAAACAATTTAAGCTCATATTATCGAAAAAATTTTAAAAATTCTTTCTTAGATTTTCGAAAAAAATTTGAAATTTTTTTCAATTTTTTCCAAAATAGCTCAAGTAATATCCCCTCCCTCAAACTTAAAGTGCACAGTGTCCTCAGTGTGCAGATAATATCAGAATTTAAGCTCAAGAACAAAGTACTTCCCTTTCTGATGATGATGAACAACTAAAGCTTGATTGAAAAGGTAATTCTAGAAAAGCAATCTGCAAAATAAATAAAGAAAAAAACAACAGAAAATAAAAGAACAATACAAAAAGTGAAAAAGAAAAATGAAGCTAAGTAGTAGGATCAAAAGTATGAGGGTCAGCTAAACTAGTCACAGAATGCTGACGATCAAACCCTCCCCTAAAATAGTGTTTCAGTCTGCCTCCATTAACCTTAAAGGGTTGATTCAAGGTCTCATCCATAATTTCAATGGCTCTATGAGGGAATACTTGTGTAATGGTGAAGGGACCTGACCACCTAGACTTAAGCTTTCCTGGAAACAACTTTAAGCGTGAATTAAACAACAGAACTTGCTGGCTTGGCTTGAAGTGTCTCTCCTTAATTTTCTTATCATGCCATCGCTTAGTCTTTTCCTTGTAAAGCTTGGCATTCTCATATGCCTGAAACCTGAATTTGTCTAACTGATTGAGCTGTAGCAGCCTCTTCTCCCCTACTGCCTCTAAGTTGAAATTCAGGTTCTTAAGGGCCCAATAGGCCTTGTGCTCTAGCTCTACTGGTAGATGACAGGCTTTACCATAAACAAGTTGATAAGGGGACATTCCTAAAGGTGTTTTGAAGGTTGTCCAATAGGCCAAAAGTGCATCATCTAACCTAATGGACCAATCCTTCCTACTTGGGTTCACTGTTTTCTCCAATATCCCCTTAATTTCCCTATTAGACAACTCTACTTGGCCACTCGTCCGTGGGTGATAAGTAGTGGCTACCTTATGTTTAACCCCATATTTCTTTAACAGCCCATCAAAACTTCGATTGCAAAAATGGGATCCTCCATCACTAATGATAGCCCTAGGTGTGCCAAATCGTGTGAAAATTTTCTTCTTTAAATACCTTACTACTACCTTGGCATCATTAGTTGGTAAAGCCATCGCTTCAACCCATTTCAACACATAGTCCACAACCACTAAAATATAGAGATTGCCATATGAAGGAACAAATGGTCTCATGAAATCAATACCCCAGACATCAAAGAGTTCTACTTCTAAAATATTAGTCAGAGGCATCTCATTTCTTTTGGAAATATTACCTACCCTCTGACATCTATCACATTTCAGCACAAAGTAGTGGGCATCCTTAAATAACGTGGGCCAGTAATATCCAGATTGCAAAACCTTGGCCGCTGTCCTCTCTCCTCCAAAGTGCCCTCCATAATAAGAAGAATGGCAATGTCTAAGTATATCCTCTACTTCTTCCATGGGAACACACCTTCTTAAAATTTGATCTTTACATTGCTTGTACAGGAAGGGTTTATCCCAAACATAATACTTGACATCACTCAAAAACTTTTTCATTCGCTGGGCAGTCAAATCAGGTGGCATCACATTGCTCACCAGATAATTCACAAAGTCAGCATACCAAGGCAATCTAGAGTGCCCGAAAGTAAATAGCTGCTCATCAGGAAAGGACTCATTAATAGTTGTACCATCTTCTTTAAGTCCACTCTCTAATCTAGATAAATGGTCAGTAACCTAATTCTTCGTACCTTTCCTATCCCTAATCTCCAAATCAAACTCCTGTAGTTGGAGAATCCATCTAATCAACCTCGGCTTTGCATCCTTCTTGGAGACTAAGTACTTAATGGCAGCATGATCAGTAAAAACTATTACCTTAGTACCAATGAGATAGGAGCGAAACTTATCAAAAGCAAATACTACGGCTAACAACTCCTTCTCGGTAGTAGCATAGTTTAACTGGGCCTCATTCAGAGTTTTGCTTGCATAGTAGATAGCATAAAAGACTCTTCCTTTTCTTTGTCCTAGTACAGCCCTAACAATATAATCACTTGCATCACACATAAGCTCAAAGGGTAAACTCCAATCTGGAGCTATGATTACAGAGGCTGTAACTAATATTTCCTTCAAAGTCTTAAATGCTCCTAAGCATTGTTCATCAAAGCAAAATGTAGTGTCTTTTTCTAGGAGATTACATAAAGGCTTAGATATCTTAGAAAAATCCTTAATGAACCTTCTGTAAAATCCTGCATGGCCCAGGAAACTTCTGATTCCTTTAACAGATGTAGGGGGAGGTAACTTCTCAATGATTTTCACCCTAGCTTTATCCACTTCTATCCCCCCAATAGAAATTTTGTGCCCAAGCACTATACCTTCTTTCACCATAAAGTGGCATTTCTCCCAATTAAGCACTAAATTCGTTTCTTCACACCTTCTCAATACTAATGCCAAATTATGCAGACATAAATCAAAGCTATCCCCAAATACTGAGAAATCGTCCATGAAAACCTCAAGAAAATCCTCCACTATATCATTAAATATGGACATCATGTAATGCTGGAACGTAGCAGGTGCATTGCATAGGCCAAAAGGCATTCTTCTAAAAGCAAAAGTCCCATAGGGACATGTGAAGGTAGTATTTTCTTTGTCTTCTAGGGCTATAGCTATTTGATTCTACCCAGAGTATCCGTCCAGCAGACAATAAAATTCATGACCAGCTAATCGATCTAACATTTAGTCAATGAAGTGCAAGGGGAAGTGGTCTTTCTTGGTAGCCTTGTTGAGTTTCCTATAGTCCATACATACTCGCCAACCAGTGACAGTCCTAGTGGGGATGAGCTCATTATTTTCATTCTCGATCACTGTCATCCCTCCCTTTTTAGGGACATATTGTACTGGGCTCACCCAGGCACTATCAGAAATAGGATAGATGATCCCTGCATCTAACCACTTAATGATCTCCTTCTTGACAACTTATTTCATTACAGGGTTCAATCGACGCTGGTGCTCTATGGATGACCTATACCCTTCCTCCAATAGTATCTTATGCATACAAATAGAGGGACTAATACCCTTAAGGTAAGAGATAGACCAGCCTATAGCCTTCTGATGCTCTCTCAAAACTTGTAGTAATTTTGCTTCCTGATCATTGGAGAGAGCTGCAGATACTATTACTGGTCGTATGAAGGATTCACCTAAGTAAGCATACCTAAGGTGTGAGGGTAAAAGTTTGAGTTCTAATGCTGGAGGATCACTGGTGGATGGACAGATATTTGAAGTTGGAATAGATAAAGGGTCTAGTGTTTCAAATTGGGCAATTTCCTCAAAAAGAGTGACCTCTAATAATTGTAAAGTCTCGTAGACCTCATCATTATCTTCACTATAATCTCTAAGATCAACAGATTTTACTAAGGAGGCTTCTAAAAGGTTTAAAGGATGTGTCTTGGAAAACTCCTCAGTAATGTCCTTATCCACTAAATCCATCCTAAAGCAATCATGAGAGTCATCAGGAAACCTTAGAGATTTGAACACATTAAACTTGACTTCCTGATCTTGAACTCTCATTGTTAACTCCCCCTTTTGTACATCTATTAAAGTTCTACCAGTCGCTAGGAATGGCCTGCCTAGTATAATTGGGACTTCCCTATATTCCTCCATGTCCAACACGATAAAATCTGCAGGGAAAATAAACTTATCCACTTTTACTAAGACATCCTCAATGACCCCCTTCGGATATTTAATTGATCGATCAGCCAACTGGAGGGTCACTGTGGTGGGCTTGGCATCCCCTATTCCTAACTTCTAATAAATAGATAATGGCATCAAATTTATACTAGCTCCTAAATCGCACAGGGCTCTACCAAAGAATAAATTACCAATAGTGCATGGTATGGTAAAACTCTCGAGATCCTTGAGCTTGGGGGTAATCTCCTCTAGATAATAGCACTACCTTCCTCTGTTAAGGCCACCGTCTCGTAATCTTCCAGCCTTCTTTTCCTAGAGAGGGTGTCCTTCATAAACTTCACATAGCTTGGCATTTGCTCTAATGCATCTGCGAATGGAATGTTGATGTGAAGTTTCTTAAAAACTCAAGGAATTTTACAAATTGTTGGTCCAATTTTTTATTTTAAAATCTCTGGGGAAAAGGGACTGGTGGTCTAACAGGAGGAGATGTAGTGGAAACTTTTGTAGCATTAGAGGATAAAGAAGGTTGTGACAAAGAAACAGGTAAAAGTGAAGAATTGCCTAGCTTTGTTTCCTTTACAGCTTGATTTTTTGATTCTTGCTCCTTCTGAGCTGCTTCACTGGAACCTATTGGTTTTTCAATTATGGGCTGGTCAGGTCTGGACTTAACGAGGGGGTTACTAGCTCTCTGCCACTCCTAAGGGTGATGGCTTTCACATGTTCCTTCCCTTCCCTTTGCCTAAAAGGATTAGCTTCAGTGTTACTAGGAAGGGTCCCCTTAGGACGTTGACTAAGAGCATTTGCTATTTGTCCTACCTGAACCTCTAAGTTCTTAATTGAAGCTGCTTGATTTTGCAAGATTGTTGTGAACATTTCCTCAAGCGAGGGTTTCTTATCAGCTGCTAGTAAATGCTGGGGTTGTGGTGGTAAATGGGATGGATGGGGATGAGTAGGTGGATGATGTGGATACGGAGGTGGTGGGTGGTGATGAAATTGATGTTGTGGTGGTACCTGAACCTGTGGAGCTTGAAAACCTGGGGGTCCTACTGGTCTAGAATTAGAAGCTTGCCCTTGGTTCTGGCTCCAAGAAAAGTTAGGATGGTTCCTCCACCCTGGATTATAAGTGTTTGAAAAAGGGTTGTTCTGTTGCTTAGGGGCAACGTACTAAACCGATTCTAGGTTAAGTGGACACCTATCCACAGCGTGAATACCACTACACAGATTACACGAGAGAAAAGGACTTTGGACAGAAAACACAGGGTTAGCATTGTTAGAAAGATTAGGTTGGGTACTGAGCGACTCCACTTTTTTTGTAAGATTGGCGATTTGAGAGGTCAAGGTAGACAGCGTGTCGAGCTCATATATACCCGCCGATTTCTTTGGCAATTGCCTTTCTGAGGACCATTGATAGTTGTTAGCCGCCATATTGTCTAGCAGCTCATAAGCCTCGTCCTCTGTTTTGCACATCAAGGCTCCACCCGAAGCAACGTCCATTATGGTCCTATTTTGGCTTGTAAGTCCATTGTAGAAGGTCTGGACTTGCAGCCATAGAGGTAGGCCATGGTGAGGGAACTTCCTAAGAAGCTCCTTATATCGTTCCCATACCTCATAAAGAGATTCAGAGTCGTACTGGGCAAAGGAGGATATATCACTACGGAGTCTGGCCATTTTAAAAGGAGGGAAAAACTTGGCTAGAAATTGGTGGGCTAACTCGTCCCATGTAGAAATGGATCCTGGAGGCAGGGAGGTCAACCAGTGTCTCGCCCTATCCCTAAGTGAGAAGGGGAATAGTCTAATTCTAAGCGTATCATCCGATAATCCATTGTGTTTGAACATGTTGCACAAGTCCAGGAATTGCCCAATGTGAGCATGTGGGTCATCGTGCGGAAACCCACTGAACTGTACAGAGGTCTAGATCATCTGGAGGATGGAAGGCTTAATTTCAAAATTATTAACAGGGATAGCCAGTGGCCTAATGCCGGTATAATATCCTTCGACCGTCGGCATCGCATAATCTCCAACGGTCCTACTTTCCCTATTCTCTACCATCGTGTTTTACTGCGAAACTGTAAATTTCCTAGAATCCTTTCAAATTTTCCTAAGAGTTCGTTCGATTTCAGGATCTAGAGGAAAGTAATCAAAACTCCTTGCTCTACTCATGCAAATATCAGAAAGTCCTTAGAAATTTTTTTAAGTTTTTTTTTTAATTTTTCAATTTTTATTGATTTTAATTAATTATGAGAAAATTAACTAAACTAAACTAAGGATCTAAATATTTACAACCTAAATATTTATAGGCTAGAATTACACCCAAGTATAATTTCACCGATATTAATTAATGACTAATTAAAACTTCCCCGGCAACGGCGCCAAAAACTTGACACGCCCAAAGGGTATTGTCCGCAAGTGCACGGGTCGTACAAGTAATAATGAGATTTGAGTCTCGAGTTATCGTCCCTCAGAGAAGTTGGTTAGCCTAATTAACTACCGGTTAATCTTACCCTAAGTATATTCTAACAAATTATGAGATTAAGGTGGGTGATCTACTAAGTCTAAAGTTAAAAATACTGGAAAGCAATAAAATAAAAAGAACTAAATAAAACCGAGCAAAATTACTTACAGTGCTCCACGCAATTAAAATAGAAAAAACCTACAAAAGAAATTAAAATAGTTAAAGCTAATTAACGCAATTAAAATAAAATGCAAATATGAAAATAAAGAAATAAAATTAATTAAACTACAATTAAACTAACCTAAAATAAAATATGCATACAATTAAGCTAATTTATTAAAAATGCAAATTAAACTAAACTAGAAATCTAATACAAATGAAGGCTAAACTAAAAATGCATGAAATACATTAAATCTAAATTAATTCTAAATACCACTAATAAAATACTAAACTGAAATATAATCCTAAACATATAATATGAAATCAACTACTAACTAAAGATTAACACTACAAATTAACTTAATATGCAAAGTTATTAAAGCTAACCTACCAATTACTAACAACTAATTAAAAATTAAAACAACTACAAGCATGAAATAAAAACTTAAATGACCAAACAAGGCCTTAACGAATTTAAATAAACCATATCCCTCCATTCACTGTTCATCATTCATTTCTTTATTTTCTGGTTTCTAGGTGGTCTCAATTTTGCCCTCTGGTCTGACTTTTGCCCGTTGTTTGGCCTCTATTCTCAGTCTGTCATGCAATACTGACACTGCAACTTACTCCAGGCTACTCGAGGTTAGCCATCTAATTGCACAGGCCCTCTAGCTGATCTCGTTCTGCTCCAGGCTGCTGTTCGTGTCGATAGCTTCTGTTTTGCTTCAACCCAGCTGTTTCGGTTCCAGCTACCTCACTCTGCTTCTCGGTTCTAGGCCTGCTGCCTTCATCAAGTGCTGTCTAGGTGAGGTTTTCTTCTGCTGTTGCTGCTTGTCCTGCAAACTTCTGCTCCAGATTAGTGCACGCCTGCTGCCTGCTTTTGCTCCAGGTTCAGCTGTTGTTGGTTCGTGCAACCTCTGCTCTTGACACCAATTCAGCTGTTGTTCCTCGGTGTCTTACTACTGCTATGCACCAGCTTCAGTTCGTGGGATCCAAGGCTATAGCATAACTAAATTGGCTCAATGAAATAATACATAAAGACCAGAAAAGTGAAAGTGAACAGGATTAAAAACTCAAAACAGAGCATAACAGAGTGTATTGTAGTTCCCGATCACTGCCATGGTGTGCTTAGTCCCTGCTCTGTGATGCATGGGGACAATAAGTAACAATAAGCAAGATGTAAATAAATAACTAACTAAAAGAAAAAAAAAAAGAGGAAATGTAGTGATGCATAAACACGAAATTGAGAAGGGAGAACGCAGTAAATAGAAACGGAAGCAAGCATGAATATGCAGTAAATAATGGCTTCTGTGTATTACACACAAAGTCAAATGACACAAGGAAAATCAAATAACAATGCATTACTAGATAAAGTTCAAAAACTAAAAGAACTAAGTGAAGATTGACAACTGAAAAATTAACCAAGCTAACAATACCCGAATGCACATGAACCGGGAATCCATCACCCTTGGTTTGCATCAATTTCTTTTCCAACATGATTCTGCATTACTCTTGATGTGGAACAATGTTCAACATCCATCCACAACAAGGCACCAGAATCGAAATGGAGAAGAATGAATGAAAAAAAAAAAAGAAAATTAAAAACTGTCACCCGAATACTCAAGAAGATAATCAACTGAGAATGAGAAAAATAAAACTTGCTTTAACAAAAACAATCATAGTTGAAGAAAACCAAGAATGAGAAAAAGAAAGGCAAACATTTTCCATTAACTTTCATTGACTCAAATGCAAAGGAAATAATTTTGATACAATGAACTACAAGTAACCAAGCAAAGAAAAAAATGAAAAACTTCATAAGACATTAAGAAAAAATGTCATGAACAGTGAAATTGATTGTTGAGAAAGAGCTACTCAGAAATTCCTAACAAAGGAAGCTTAGAAAAATAACCTAAAAGATAATCTACCCTAAAAATTACATCCTTTCTTCAATTGCCATCTTTTTCTATTTATAAACACACTAGGGGTAAAATTGTAATTTTCCATCCTAGATGAGTTGGCATTTTTTTGGCACTTGTCATCACACCGTTGGCTCCTTGAATAGATATTTCCATGTCATCGGTCTTTTTGTCTAATTGGATGCGCTAGGTGGCATGGCTCGTGTTGTCCGCGTGGTTCAATCTCGATTTTAGCCCAATTTCGGTCCATTTTCTACCGAAATAATCAAAATACATCCGGATTTAATTTATCTGCAAATATGAGAATTTTAATTAAATAAAGGGGATAATTAAAAAAATAAATTGGGGATTTAATAATTAATTAGGAAATTAAGCACAAATAATTCTAAAAATATAGAATTATCAGAGATGTAGCTATAGGAACTTTGTCTGGCTCTTTGCCCTTCTACGGGGCTACCTCAACTGTTTTTGGATAATCCCTTGCATAGTGCCCAAACCTACCACATTTGAAGCATCGTGTACCCTGAAAATGACAGGGCCTACTACCATAATATCAGCCACATACTCTGCACTGATCAGTAGTCGGCTGGGATCCACCAATTACTATACCTTTGGCTGGTGTCAGATTCTGATGCATAATAGGTCTAGCAGACTTCTTCTGTGACTCATCTGCCTCTCTCTGACGCTTTGTCACGCCCCGAAAATGCGGAAAATAGGGCAAATTTAAAACTTTTTACTCATTAATTCACAATTAAGGGTGCATTCCTGTGCAGTGTCATACATAATCATAATTATTATGCCTCAGGATCTCATCATAATATAGCGTATATTGTACCGTATACAAATACTCAATTCCAAGTTAATTAATCCTAATACATCCCATATAATGTTATACATCAAGTGTCTGCAATTACAATAATCGTCTGGGTACATGAAAAGATAAAAGGTACCTCAAAATATAATATATATGGCCTGGAGCTCAAGTCCTCCACTAGCCACTACTCCGTACGTCGCAGGGAGATCCTTTTTCACTTGAAGAACTCTGGGGGGAAAGAAAACAGGGTGAGCTTCTAAATCGCTCAGTAAGGGGGGTAAGGGACTCATTTCATAAACCAAAATGCACATCACAAAATATTTGTTTGTATGTGAAACTCATTTGAAAACCATAGCATGAAAGTACTCAAAATGATATTCTCATATCTCAAATCATGTGAAAACATGAAGTAAAAAGGCTTAGTCTAGAGCAATAACAAAGCATGTGAAAACAATGCGATAAACGCTTTCTCAAATACGTGATAAAATCACTGAAATAGTAATGCACGTGGTGCAGCCACTAAACACACGTGGCATAGCCACTGATTTAAATTCACACGTGGCATAGCCACTAATTTAATTTCACACGTGGTATAGCCACTAAACACACGTGGCATGGCCACTGATTTAAATTCTCATGTGGCACAGCCACTAAACTCACGTGGCATGGCCACTGATTTAATTTCACACGTGACATAGCCACTGGATAGGGTTTCACGTGGCAACGGCCACTAATTAGGGTTTCTCACGTGGCAACGGCCACCAATAGGGTTTCTCACGTGGCAACGGCCACCAAATAGGGTATCACGTGGCAGCGGCCACCAATGGGGTATCACGTGGCAACGGCCACCAATGGGGTATCACATGGCAACGGCCACTAAATAGGGTATCACGTGGCAACGGCCACCAATAGGGTTTCTCACGTGGCAACGGCCACCAAATGGGGTTTCACACGTGGCAACGGCCACTAAGTATACGTGGCACAGCCACAGAATGGGTTATTCTCACGTTACCAGAACGGAGAAGAAATCGGGCTTACATGCTACCAGAGCAATGCCCGGTGTGTACTCAAAATTACACACCTAAGTCTTATCACACAAGACTGGTTTGCCTTCACGTAGAACTCATAATGGTTTTTCTCTCATAAAACTCATTTGAAAACTATTTTGTACTCAACACAAAACATAATAAAACCGAGTTCCAACCGGCAAAACACGCACACATTTCTCAAATCTCGATATTGCCTTAACGTAGAGCCCAATTCATTACTCACACAAATTCGACGGTTTATAAAGCAATTTCACACTCAGCTTATAAACGCATAAAACAATGGGCTCCAACCGGCTATAAAAACCGTGTGCAATTATAACTCAACACAACACTCAACATGCTTGTTTTATAAACCACAAATCATGCTATAATAGTTTACAAATCACATACACAAATAGTTTAGATTTCCCTTACCTCTTTGCACCTCGTATAGTGCAATCGTTTCCCCCGTATCACGGACTAGCCTCGCATTCCACTCTGGAACTCCCGAGCTGTCCAAACGATGTTAAAACATCAATACTCAATTATCTCATAAACCTCAATTCTCAAAATCGAGCATAATTGCTCATAACACCTCAAATCTCTTGATTCTCGTAACTCTACCCCAAACTACACTCTCATTCACAACATCTCAATGTTCTACATTTCTCATGCCAATTATCTATGCTAATTCACCACATTGTCTAAATTTCCATTTATAGCTCAAAATTCCCAAAATTACCAAAATTGCCAAATATCAACATTACTCCAACTACATTGAAATTTCATCAATCCCTAATCATTTTTCAGCTATCTCAACGCAAAGCTAACAACTAACATCACCAAAATCACCTTAAATATAAGGATCGAAGTTTAGAAATTACCCAAAACTTGTGGAGAGCTTATCTCTTGCCTCGATTTGATCCGTCTTTCGATCTCCAAGTATGTTGTTCTCCCTTTGATGAGGAACAACTTTCCTTCTTGCCACAACTCTTGATTTGGTCGGAAATGGGTGTTTTGGATGAGTGAGAAAGTTAGGTTTTCGGAGGAAATGGGGTTGGAAGAGAGAGAAAGTGAAATTGCAGGAGAAAAACAGGGGTTCCTTATATAGACTGGAGGTAGGAGATCGATCTGCCTCTTGATGAGATCGATCTGCATTTGAATTTTGGGATGATTTGGGGCAATTTATGCCTAGGAGATCGATCTGTCGAGGGGTGAGATCGATCTCTTTATGGCTTTATGAGATCGATTTGCTCCTTGAGGAGATCGATCTTCTCCCAAACAGAATCATTTGGAGATCGATCTCTTCCTCATGAGATCGATCTTCTCTCAAACAGAATCATAAGGAGATCGATCCTCTTCCATTGGAGATCGATCTGCTCCTTAAATTCCTCCTTCCTCGTCATTTATAACCCACCAGATCGATCTCTCTTTCTCCCAGATCGATCTGCTCCTTAAATTCCTCCTTCCTTGTCATTTATAACCCACCAGATCGATCTCTCCTTCTCCCAGATCGATCTGCTCCTTAAATTCCTCCTTCCTTTTCATTTTTAACTCACCAGATCGATCTCTCCTTCTCCCAGATCGATCTGTCCTCATAGTTTCACATTTATTTTAACACTTAACATATAAATCTCCAATTATCATTCCCACAATTCACTTAGCTCAATAAATTACACTTCAAATTATTATTACATCAATAAAATATGTCTGAAATTCTCCGATCTCACATCCTCCCCACCTTAAAAGAATTTGGTCCTCCAAATTCAACTCAACTAGTTAAAGAGATGGGGGTATTTCTCCTTCATGAGACTCTCTAGTTCCCACGTTGCCTCTTCCTTTGAGTGATGTTTCCACAAAACTTTCACTAATGGGATGCTCTTGGTTCTCAGTACCTTCTCCTTTCTATCGAGAATCCGGACGGGTTCCTCAGTGTAGCTCATGTCCTCCTGTATGTCCATCTCATCATACTCTATAACATGAGAAGGGTCCTGGTGGTACTTCTTCAACATAGACACATGAAAAACATTGTGTATTCCGGACATCTGTGGGGGTAATGCTAATCTGTAAGCTACCTCTCCCACTCTCTCAAGAATCTCGAATTGTCCTATGTATCGAGGACTCAATTTTTCTTTCTTCCCAAATCACATGATACCCTTGCTCGGTGATACTCTCAGAAATACTGCATCACCAACATCAAACTAGAGTGGCCGTCTACGCACATCCGCGTAGCTTTTCTGTCTACTTCGTGCAGCCCGTAATCTCTCACATATGAGTTTAACACTTTGTACAGCTTGCTCAACGAGCTCGGGAGCATTTATCTTTCTGTCACCGACTTCTTCCCAAGCTACAGGGGATCTGCACCTCCTACCATATAGAGTCTCAAAGGGTGCCATTCCAATACTTGTGTGATAGCTGTTGTTGTACGCAAACTCTGATAGGGGCAGGTGAACATCCCATGATCCCTTAAAATCCATCGTACACGCCCTCAACATATCCTCCAGGGTCTGAATAGTCCTCTCTGACTGACCATCTGTCTGAGGATGATAGGCGTTACTAAAACTCAATCGAGATCCCATGGACTCCTGAAACTGGGTCCAAAATTTGGAAGTAAATCGGGAATCTCTATCAGAAGTAATACTCACTGGAGCCCCATGTAATCTAGCTATCTCGCTGACATACAGCTCAGCTAAGGCATCCACAGTATCTGTGCTCTTGATGGCAAGGAAGTGGGCGCTCTTGGTCAATCTATCCACAATGACCCATATCGCATCACGACCTCTTCGGGTCCTCGGTAAACCCATAATAAAGTCCATAGTGACATGCTCCCATTTCCATGTAGGTACAGGTAAAGGCTGTAGTAGTCCTCCGGGCTTCCTATGCTCAGCTTTCACTTGCTGGCATACTAAACACCTGGCCACATACTCTGCCACATCTCGCTTCATACCACTCCACCAATACACCTTTCTCAAGTCTGGGTACATCTTAGTACTCCCTGGGTGCATGGTGTATCTCGAGCAGTGGGATTCTCTCAGTATCTGTCTCTTTAGGGTATCATCATCCGGTACACAAATCCGTCCTCTGAATCTCAACAATCCATCCTCACTGATGGTGAGATCCGACTGCGAACTCTGCTCAGCTTGGCTAACCATATCTATCAATCTCGGATCACTACGCTGCCCAGTTCTAATCTGATCCATGATCCTGGGCTCTATCCGCAGGCTAGCTAAAAATCCAGTCTCTACCTCTTTAACTCTGACCCGAAGTTTGGCGAACTGCTCTAACAAATCCCATTCCCTGATCATCATAGCAGATATCATACTCTTCCTGCTCAGGGCATCAGTAACCACATTCACCTTACCCGAATGATAAAGAATCTCGCAGTCATAATCCTTAAGGAGTTCCATCCATCTCTTTTGTCTCATGTTTAACTCTTTCTGATCAAAGAGATATCTCAAACTCTTGTGATCAGTGAAAATCTGGAATCTTTCCCCATATAAGTAGTGTCGCCAGATCTTCAAAGCAAATACCACAGCGGCTAACTCCAAGTCATGCGTTGGGTAATTCCGTTCATGGTCTTTCAGTTGTCGTGATCCATATGCGACCACTCTTCCGTGCTGCATAAGCACACACCCCAATCCTTGGTGAGATGCATCACTATACACCGAAAATCCTCCTGATCCCTCAGGAATGGTTAACACAGGTGCCGCTGTCAACCTCCTCTTTAATTCCTGAAAACTGAGCTCACATTGATCAGTCCATATAAATGGAGTCTCTTTGCGCGTGAGTTTAGTCAAAGGAGCGGCAATCCTTGAAAATCCTTCCACAAATCTTCTGTAATATCCTGCCAAACCAAGGAAGCTTCGTACCTCAGTAACTGTCCTCGGTCTCTCCCAATTAAGCACAGCCTCCACCTTGCTTGGGTCCACTGATACTCCTTCCTCTGAGACTATATGACCAAGGAAAGCTATCCGGTTCAGCCAAAACTCACACTTACCAAGCTTTTCGTATAATTGCTTATCTCGGAGTATCTGAAGTACTAACCACAAATGCTGTGCATGCTCCTCATACGACCGAGAGTATACTAGGATATCATCAATAAAGACTATCACAAACTTATCCAGATAGTCTCTGAACACCTCGTTCATCAATCTCATGAATGCTGCAGGGGCATTCTCAATCCAAAGGACATCACCAGAAATTCGTAATGGCCATACCTCGTCCTGAAGGCCGTCTTTGGAATATCTTCTTCCTTGATCCTCAATTGGTGATAGCCCAATCTCAAATCAATCTTAGAAAAGACTAATGCCCCTCTCAGCTGATCGAGTAGATCATCAATCCTGGGTAGTGGGCATTTATTCTTCACCATGGCTTTATTCAACAACTGGTAGTCTACACATAATCTGAGACTACCATCCTTCTTCTTGACAAATAAAACCGGTGCTCCCCACGGTGAAACACTGGGCCTAATGAACCCTTGATCTAACAACTCCTATAGTTGTCTCTTCAATTCCTCAAGTTCCACTAATGCCATCCTGTAAGGAGGTTTAGAGATCGGCTGAGTATCTGGTACCAAATCAATGGTAAACTCCAGCTCTCTCTCTGGTGGTAAACCTGGCAATTCATCTGGGAAAACATCCAGAAATTCACAAACCACATGTATATCCTCAATCCTCAGATGTTCCCGCTCATCGTCTGAGATGAGTGTCTCATAACCTTCACATGAATAATCATATTTAATATTCTCCAAAATAATATTAAAATTCTCAAATTACTTACTAGAAATCCACATAATCATTCCCTCAATATCTCAATCATACACTGTAAGGTTCAGGTAGGGAGAAAGTTACAATCTTAGTGTAGCAGTCTAAACTCACTCGATTGGTCGCCAACCAATCCATTCCCAGAATTACATCAAACCCATGTATATTCAACATGATTAGATCTGCTAACATCACTCTATCTCCCACCTTTATCTCACATCCTCTACAGATTAACTCAGTTCTCTGAGATTCACGCATAGGGGTATTTACATGTAGTATATATTCTAGAGGTTCAAACTTCAAGTTTAATCTACATGCAAAATGCTCAGAAATAAACGAATGCGTGGATCCTGAATCAATCAACACATGAGCCTTATGATTACAAACAGAGAGTGTACCTCTTATAGTTTCTGCCGAAGTGTCTGCGGTCTCCTTATCCAGGGCAAACACACGTCCCTGTCCCACAGGTTTCTTCCCTTTCTCTGCCGTAGTGGCCCGTCTCCGGGGATCCACTCTCTGAGGCTGTTGTCTAGTGGGCTCCAAGACATGTGGTTTCTGAGGTTGAGGGCAATCCTTCACCATGTGACCCATGTCTCCACATCTAAAACATCCATGGATCGACCCAGTACAACTTCCCTCATGCATTCGACCATAATCTCTGCAAAACCTTGTCTCAGGCCTGACATCTCGAGGGGTCTCTCTAATGTTAGGGTAACCTCTGGGTCTCTCTAATCTGCCCTTCTGTACCTCAATCCTTCCTCTTCTGAAGGAAACTCTCCGAGCCTCTGTTTGGAAAATTGCTGGCCTCTGGCCCTTATCTCTATTCACCGCTTTGAGCTCATTCTGGGATTGTACCATCTCAATTCCTCTTTCAATCTCTTGTGCTCGTCTCAGAGCATCTCCAAACTCAGTAATACATAGCCCTATCAATCTATCTCTGATGACGGGCTTCAACCCATACACAAACTTCTCTGTGCAGAGCTCTTCACTCTTGAAGGTCTCTGGGTCATATCTCAATAGTGCGATGAATTGACTCTTGTAGTCATCCACAGACATGTCACCCTGTACCAAACTCAAAAACTCGGCCTGTTTCTTTCTCTGGGCGGCTCGTGGTACATATTGGGTCCTAAAGGCTGTCTGAAACTCTTCCCAACCAATCACATCATGGTGGGACATCAGAATACCCTAGGTAGTACCCCACCAATCTCGAGCTCTCCCCTTCAGCATATAGGCACTCATACTGACCCTCTCAGCATCGGTGCACCCCAGGAAATCAAATATAATTCTTAATTTCGTTAACCACTCCTCAGCCTCTGTAGGATCCTTCTTTCCCCTAAATGCGGGTGGATTCATCTTCAGAAAATCCCTTAGTCGAACCATACTTCTATCCTCAGGCTGGGTGATAGGAGGCACTGGGGGTATGGGAGGTCCTTGTGGTGGTGGTGTAGGGGTAGTACCCGAGGCATTAACTCCAAAGTGCTGCGCGAATAACGCTGCCTGGTCAAAACCTTGCCTCACATCGGTCTCAATCCGATTAAATCGAGAGTTAGGACTCTTTGGTTGTGGGACAGGTGGCGGAGGGGACTCTGCCTGCCTCCTCGAACGACCTCGTCGTCCACTCATTCTCTATCTTAACTCGTCTCCTGCGCGTACATATCAGAATCGATTGAAATCTCAATCCTCAATTTCAGTTCATGACCAGACTATTACAGACACTTGGGATGTATTCTATTTCACTTAACCGACACTGACAGTACTAGACACTCTAAGCTCTGATACCAAGAAAACTCTGTCACGCCCAGAAAATGCGGAAAATAGGGTAAATTTAAAACTTTTTACTCATTAATTCACAATTAAGGGTGCATTCCTGTGCAGTGTCATACATCATCATAATTATTATGCCTCAGGATCTCATCATAATATAGCGTATATTGTACCGTATACAAATACTCAATTCCAAGTTAATTAATCCTAATACATCCCATATAATGTTATACATCAAGTGTCTGCAATTACAATAATCGTCTGGGTACATGAAAAGCTAAAAGGTACCTCAAAATACAATATATATGGCCTGGAGCTCAAGTCCTCCACTAGCCACTACTCCGTACGTCGCAGGGAGATCCTTTTTCACTTGAAGAACTCTGGGGGGAAAGAAAACAGGGTGAGCTTCTAAATCGCTCAGTAAGGGGGGTAAGGGACTCATTTCATAAACCAAAATGCACATCACAAAATATTTGTTTGTATGTGAAACTCATTTGAAAACCATAGCATGAAAGTACTCAAAACGATATTCTCATATCTCAAATCATGTGAAAACATGAAGTAAAAAGGCTCAGTCTAGAGCAATAACAAAGCATGTGAAAACAATGCGATAAACGCTTTCTCAAATACGTGATAAAATCACTGAAATAGTAATGCACGTGGCGCAGCCACTAAACACACGTGGCATAGCCACTGATTTAAATTCACACGTGGCATAGCCCCTAATTTAATTTCACACGTGGCATAGCCACTAAACACACGTGGCATGGCCACTGATTTAAATTCTCACGTGGCACAGCCACTAAACTCACGTGGCATGGCCACTGATTTAATTTCACACGTGGCATAGCCACTGGATAGGGTTTCACGTGGCAACGGCCACTAATTAGGGGTTCTCACGTGGCAACGGCCACCAATAGGGTTTCTCACGTGGCAACGGCCACCAAATGGGGTATCACGTGGCAACGGCCACTAAATGGGGTATCACGTGGCAACGGCCACCAATAGGGTTTCTCACGTGGCAACGGCCACCAATAGGGTTTCTCACGTGGCAACCGCCACCAAATGGGGTTTCACACGTGGGAACGGCCACTAAGTATACGTGGCACAGCCACAGAATGGGTTATTCTCACGTTACCAGAACGGAGAAGAAATCGGGCTTACATGCTACCAGAGCAATGCCCGGTGTGTACTCAAAATTACACACCTAAGTCTTATCACACAAGACTGGTTTGCCTTCACGTAGAACTCATATTGGTTTTTCTCTCATAAAACTCATTTGAAAACTGTTTTGTACTCAACACAAAACATAATAAAATCGAGTTCCAACCGACAAAACACGCAGACATTTTTCAAATCTCGATATTGCCTTAACGTAGAGCCCAATTCATTACTCACATAAATTCGACGGTTTATAAAGCAATTTCACACTCAGCTTATAAACGCATAAAACAATGGGCTCCAACCGGCTATAAAAATCGTGTGCAGTTATAACTCAACACAACACTCAACATGCTTGTTTTATAAACCACAAATCATGCTATAATAGTTTACAAATCACATACACAAATGGTTTAGATTTCCCTTACCTCTTTGCACCTCATATAGTGTAATCGTTTCCCCCGTATCACGGACTAGCCTTGCATTCCACTCTGGAACTCCCGAGCTGTCCAAACGATGTTAAAACATCAATACTCAATTATCTCATAAACCTCAATTCTCAAAATCGAGCATAATTGCTCATAACACCTCAAATCTCTTGATTCTCGTAACTTTACCCCAAACTACACTCTCATTCACAACATCTCAACGTTCTACATTTCTCATGCCAATTATCTATGCTAATTCACCACATTGTCTAAATTTCCATTTATAGCTAAAAATTCCCAAAATTACCAAAATTGCCAAATATCAACATTACTCCAACTACATTGTAATTTCATCAATCCCTAATCATTTGTCAGCTATCTCAACGCAATGCTAACATCTAACATCACCAAAATCACCTCAAATATAAGGATCGAAGTTTAGAAATTACCCAAAACTTGTGGAGAGCTTATCTCTTGCCTCGATTCGATCCGTCTTTCGATCTCCAAGTATGTTGTTCTCCCTTTGATGAGGAACAACTTTCCTTCTTGCCACAACTCTTGATTTGGCCGAAAATGGGTGTTTTGGATGAGTGAGAAAGTTAGGTTTTCGGTGGAAATGGGGTTGGAAGAGAGAGAAAGTGAAATTGCAGGAGAAAAATAGGGGTTCCTTATATAGACTGGAGGTAGGAGATCGATCTGCCTCTTGATGAGATCGAGCTGCATTTGAATTTTGGGACAATTTGGGGCAATTTATGCCTAGGAGATCGATCTGTCGAGGGGTGAGATCGATCTCTTTATGGCTTTATGAGATCGATCTGCTCCTTAAGGAGATCGATCTTCTCCCAAACAGAATCATTTGGAGATCGATCTCTTCCTCATGAGATCAATCTTCTCTCAAACATAATCATAAGGAGATCGATCCTCTTCCATTAGAGATCGATCTGCTCCTTAAATTCCTCCTTCCTCGTCATTTATAACCCACCAGATCGATCTCTCCTTCTCCCAGATCGATCTGCTCCTTAAATTCCTCCTTCCTCGTCATTTATAACCCACCAGATCGATCTCTCCTTCTCCCAGATCGATCTGCTCCTTAAATTCCTCCTTCCTTGTCATTTTTAACTCACCAGATCGATCTCTCCTTCTCCTAGATCGATCTGTCCTTATAGTTTCACATTTATTTTAACACTTAACATATAAATCTCCAATTATCATTCCCACAATTCACTTAGCTCAATAAATTACACTTCAAATTATTATTACATCAATAAAATATGTCTGAAATTCTCAAATCTCACACGCTTATCATACCTCTTCGACCAAACCTGGCACTCTTACCATCTCTCAGTTTCCTCAGACCCTTATCCTTACCCCAACTGAACTCTAAAATATGCATGTCATAGTGCTATTCACATAACTGGGCCCGTCATACAGCTTCTCTATATGTAGCAACATCAAACGGAGCCAGTTTAGCTCTAATCGAAGGCCTTAGTCCATCAACAAATCTACGGACCCTAATGGCTTCACTCCTGATAGAGTCCAGATCATATCGGCCCAAGGATGTGAATCGTGACTCGTACTCATCCACTGATCGGTTCCCTTGAGTCAGATTCAAAAATTCCATTAACCTACGTCGAGCAGTATTTGGGATATATTGTTCTCTAAAAGCACCCAAAAACATTTCCCATGTGATCACTATGCCCTGAGTTTTCAACATAAGCCTGGTGGACTTCCACCAGTGCTCTGCTTTGCCTCTCAATACAAAGGCCGCAAGCGCTACTCTTTCTGTAGCCGAACACCTACTAAAATCAAACAACTTCTTTATCTGACTTATCCAATCCTCAGCCATTGTTGGATCCTTTAACCCACTAAAAGAATGAGGCTTAAAGTTTATAAAATGCCTCAATCTCTCCATATCAGAGTCATAACCATGCCCCAGATCATCATCATCACACTGCTATGGGGCCACTAGAGGAGGAACTGGCCGAATAGGGGGACCTCGTGGTCTATCTGGTTCGAGTTGTGCTGGTGCAGCATTCTCAAGTTCAAGTGCAGTTGCTGGGGGATTTGGTGCAGCCTGTCTTGCAGTACCGGGTATACCTTTCAATCTAGACATGATCTGACCCATCATGGTCATCATTGTATGAATGTCTTCCTCTAATCTGGCTACCCGAGGGTCAAGAGTCTCTATCTAATCATAGGGTTCATGACTAGAAGACGTCTACTATGCCTCTCAGTTCTATCATTCCGTCCCTGAGCTCGTGTGCTCTCTTCGGTGTTTCTCAGGCATAGCTCACAAGCCTGCTGACTTTCCTGCATTCATAACAAACTCTTAGATCACTACCAGCTCTGTATACACATTTTGTATCTAAATATCACATAGTAACTTAGGGATGTACACTTTCTTAATCCTAAACATCGACTCACATTAGACCAACCTTGCTTTGATACCAAATTCTGTCACACCCCGACTCCGGGTGCCTTCATCCATACTTATACCACTTACGGTTGGGCTATGACCGATGTAATTACTAAATTCCATACATTTATAGTGGAAATATTTGAAACTTTTATTCGCACACTCCTAGGCATGTGTGTTGATATACAAAATCGATTGTATAATATAATGTCTTTACATAACATCCCCCAAACAATTTTTCTCATTTTTAATGTATGACTGTGCGATACAATATGATAAATACAAAATGCTTATGTGTATACATTTCTTATACATTAGCAACTGGTGGGAGCTGACTAACATAAAACCAATCTGGAGACCACCGCACTGTTCTACTTCTCAGTATCTGGAGGGGGAAAAATGGTGGGATGAGCAAACCACAGCTTAGTAAGGAAAAGAATGCTAACAGGTAGATATTGTACTATCTACATAGCCCATGCATGATCAATAAAATCATCTTTCATTATAAATGAAAATATCAATGGAAAAAGGGCATTTTCACAAAAACAAATGCCCAATGCTTCCATTTGAAAACATGACATAAAACAGTGCTATCACAGCACAAGCATTTAAGTCAAGATATTTATCAAATCATAATATCTCTTTTCTTTTCACAAATCATATCTTTTTATCAAATTTCTCTCTTTTTTTGATTTCCTCAAATATCTCGTCTCTGAGACAGGTAGGGAATTTAGGCAAACAAATATCCATGACGTATGGCCATAGTCAGTAATCCCAAGCCTCACTGATCAGGTGTGCACAAGGCATCACTTGCTTGAAGGGGGATGGGTCAGTCCTACCCTTCGGCTCATCATCATCATCATCATCATCATCATCATCATCATCATCATCATCATCATCATCATCATCATCATCATCATCATCATCATCATCTTCCTCATCATATCACATATACTCACGATACAACGTACTCCATGTGTCATCTATGCGATACTCGTACCCGCGTGCACACATCACGGTACGTAGTATTACTCAAACAACTACATGATACAACGTACGCCCGTGGACCCAGTCCATCCACCCTACACCGATGGACTCATCATCTTATACCATGTCTCATATTACCAGCCGAGCAAAATCAGCGTGACACACAGTCTTCGTAAGGCTCTAGCGTGGTATCTCTTAGTATGAGCAACTGCTTCTAGCACTGTATCATCTCAAATCATTGTGCGAGCTATGCTCCAACACATTATAATCATCATAAAACCACGTGCGAGCTACGCTCCAGCAAAGTTTATCAAATAATGAAAACATATGCGAGTAAAATCTCCAGCATAGTCAAAATCATAAAAAACAAGTGTGAGCCAAGGCTCCAACACCCATTCACATCTCAAATCAGATAGGTGGTTATTTTTCTCTTTTAAAGACTCAAATCATGTTTATTAACGTAGCATGTCGTTCCATGCTAAACATGTAAAACTATCCATCCTATCCATCATCATTTCTTAGCACAAAAACAACATATAGTTGTAAAGACATTAAAAACATGCATGTCATGCTGTTTTCCTTACCACATCCCATTTTTCACAATATATACCATAATACATTTCACAATTTCATATCACTTCATGGCTCAATAGCTAAACATAATATCACTAGCGTCATAACTACTGAAATCGCTGCAAAATACGTACGAATATCTCTATCGCTAACATACAATCCCTTACCTTAAATCGCACTTGTATTTCCTTCGTCTTGTTTGCTCCGTTTGCGATTTGGGTTAATCGAGTCTCAACATACTTCAATCTACATGCATAAATCATTAAGTTATTTTCCTCTTCTTTTCTAAACATCCACATTGTCATTTACTTACTTATTCATGCTTTCACAAACCTTTTATCATATTTCACCTTAATATTTCTTTGAAAATTCCTCTAAAATAATTCACTCAACACTATTAACATCATAGTGTTTCTAAGATCATCACAGTAGCATACTCAATCTATTACTCTTCTAGACATGTTTTTGGTCAAATGAGTTCTAAGCATCCAGCCATATCCTACTAACATAGTATACCTCCATCAACTCCTAGAATCACTTAAAACATCAAGCTTGGAGTTGAGAGTTTTGAAGACTTACCCAACTTAGCTTTTTCCTTCGTCAAACTTGTGGTAGTCTATTCTCCTCCTCTTGATCAAACAAATGTGTGATTTTTGGGTATGTTGTTCTTCTTACTTCAAGGAACAACTTTCCCTTCTTGAGTTTCTTCCAGTTCTGGCTGGAATGTAGTGATATTTAGAGTGAGAAAGCTTGATTCTTTGAGAGAAAAGGATAGGTGCAGGTTTGGTAGGAAAGGAAGTCTGATTTTTAATCCAATTTCGTGCTCTTTTTTTATAGATGTAGAGATATGAGATTGATCAGGTCCCTTGTGGAGATCGATCTTGGCATGATTTGGTAGTCCTTTTTCCTAACATAACTACTACCAGATCGATCTGCTCTTATAATGAGATCGATCTGTTGCAAGCAGAATTCTCTTGAGGATCGATTTGTTAGTAAAGGGGGATCGATCTATAAGTAAAGGGGAGATCGATATGTTCCTTGTAAGAGATCGATTTCTTCCTGACAAAGGCTTAAGGAGATCGATCTGCCTTGTTATGAGATCGATCTGCTTTATTCCAATTGAATTGATACTTGACATTTTGTGAGAGGGGGTCGATATCTGTTTCATGGGAGATCGATCTGCTCTTCCTTTGCATCCTCATTACTATAGTTTTCTGCAGATTTCCAGTGTGTAACTCATCCTTATTTACCTAATAACTCCTTTTACATTTTGTACACAACTAACGTATAATAGTATCCATTCCATGTAGTTCATAGGTAATAAAACTTGTGCACACAACTTGAAATCATGGATTTGTACATTAAATTCATAATCCCTACATTCTTTATTATTTATACACATATAACAATGTGTATATACATCACAGCTTTATAAGAAATACTTGTAAAACTGCAGGCATTGCATAAGGGATGCAACCGTTTTATGCAGTATGATCTTTATTGACAAAAATGCTTTGGTAGCATGAAAACATTTTACTAATGAGCATATGTTTTGAGAAAAGTGTTTAACTTGAGATTTCTAACTTGAGTGCATGTTTCGTCGATTTGAGCTAGGTTTCGTGATTTGAATGTTTTTCATACAAATATACTTTATATTTGAATGAGATTTATAAAACAAAACTATTATGAGCTTTACGTGAAGGAAAAACTATTTTTTGCATAATAATGACATGTTTTTGAGATTAAGGCTCGTCATTAAACTTACACATCGGTGTATACCTCCGCTCTGGTTGACGCCGAGGCTTTGCTAGGCCCGGGTCTCACCATGAATCATCTTTGGTAGTGTTGAGATACCTCCACTCTGGTGGAGTAGACGTTGAGGCTTTGCTATGCCCGGGTCTCACAGTAACTCCGCTGTTATAGCGTTGAGTTGGCTCCGCTTTAGTAGCATAGAGCTGAGGCTGTACGACTCTAATCCAGTCTAAAGTAATACCGTGGCCACATGTAGATGATTCCCTCATTTGAGGATGCCTTCATTGAGGGTGATGTGATGTGATGTGATGATTGCTTTCATGGCATTTATATTATACCTAGTCTCCATAACTGCTTTGAGAAATGACGTGTTGTGAAACTGAGTTGATAATGTTTTGATGATTTGTGGTTTTAACCACGTGCTTATAATTAAGTGAACTTATGCCATTATTACATTTATTCTTTGATGATGATTTTAAATGTCATATGCACTCCTTACTGAGCTAGTTGAAGCTCACCCCCTTCGTTTCCTCCCCCCACAGATTATTTACAGTGAGAGCAAGTACCCGCTACGTACATGACATAGGCTGGTGGACAAGACTCTCCCCAAGTTATTGCGTGTGCACGCGTGAGGTATAATTCAATTCATTTTGTATCCAAACAATTATGTAATGCAGACACTTATATTTAAGTAATGTTGGGATGTAATCAGGATGGTATATGTATATAAATTAGAAAAGTAGGTTGATTTTGATATCATGTTATTTGATTAAGTACATATTGATGTTGAGAGATCCTTGGGATATTAGTTGATGAAATGAAAATAAAATCAACTGGATTGTGGATATTGAACTGCTTTTTAAATTTGCAAGAGGATAGTGATAAATATAAGGGGAGATGTTGCTAGATTTTTGTTAGAAAATAACATAAGTATAATTAAGTATAAGTAGTTTAATAACGAATAGATATGAGATTAACTGACACTATACAAGAATGCACCTCGAGTAGGAAGTTTGAATTAAGAAAAATTTTAAATTAGCCCTATTTTCCACATTTTCAGGCTGTCACAGGTTTAGGTGGTTTTAGAGCGAAGGGTTTCTAGTACTGTCAGTGTCAATCAATTGAAAATAGATTACATCCCAAGTGTCTGTACTTGTCCGGTTATGAATTGAATTTAACGGTTAAAATTATAACCAAGTTTGATGTATACGTGCAGGTACGTAAGAATTAATATATGAGGGGGAAACGAGGTTGTCCCCGGAGGTAGGCACAGCCACCTCAACCACCTGCCCCACAGCCAGAGACTCCTAACTCTCAAATTAATCTGCTAGAGCAGGATGTGCGACAAGGGTTTGAGCAAATGGCAGTGCTATTTGTGCAGCATTTCGGGGCTAATGCCTCAGGTACCACACCTACCCCGGCTCCAGCACCTATACCACCACAGGATCCACCCCCACCTCCTCTACAGACTAACCTAGTGCCACCCGCCACTCATCCTTCGGCACATACCAGGCTCGATGACAGAGATATGGGCCAATTGTGAGACTTTCTTCAGATGAATCTGTCGGCATTTAAACGAGTGAAGGGTCTCGCAGAGGCAGATGAGTGGTTGACAGAGATGAGGATAATTTTTGATTTCCTAGGGTGCATTGATGCAGAGAGGGTCAGTATGAATGCTTATATGCTTAAAGAACAAGCACGATATTGGTGGAGTACCACCTAGAGTACATTGATTTCCAGTCATCCAGTGATCAGCTGTGAAACTTTTCAGTCAGCCTTCAGGACCCAATATATCCCTCGCGTTGCCCAGAGGAAAATGCAAGAGATGTTCTGAATTTAGTTCAGGGCAGTATGATAGTCGACGAATATGAGAATCGGTTCACCACTTTGCTGAGATATGATTCGAAGACTGTCAAGGACGAGAAGCGTCGTACATAGCAGTTTGTATATGAGCTAAGACCAGCCATTCGAGATAGATTGATGGGGTTCTGTATTACTGAGTTTAAGGATGCTTTGAGAGGGGCACAGGAAGTTGAGAGGGGGACATGATTTGATACAGTCCCAATCTAAATCCAAGATAATAGTCAGAGATAAGGGTAAGCGACCTACAACTTCCCAAATCGACTTCAGGAGGGGTTCTTTTAAGAGACGAAAGATCTAAGGACCTAAGTGGAGAGTTGATAGACCCAGGGTTCCTCTCATTACTATGGAGACCCTTCAAGGTGCCAGACCCGACATTATGATTTACAGAGATTGTGGTCGACCACATGAAGGTACTTATTTTCGAGTAATACGATAATGTTATAAATGAGGGGACATGAGTAACAGGGTGAAGGATTGCTCGCAGCCACAGAGACCACATCCTTAAGAGCCTCCTCGATAGCAGCCTCAAAGAGTTATTCCCCAGAGACGATCCACAACTGCTGATAAGGGAAAGAAGCCTGTCTCAGAGGGACATGTATTTACTATGGATAAGGAGACTACAAATACTTCGACTGAGGTTATTCGAGGTACACTTCTTATTTGTAATTATGAGGCTCATGTATTGTTTGACCTAGGATCCACACATTCTTTTATTTCAACACACTTTGCATGTAAACTGAAATTAGAGCCTGAACCCCTAGCTCATTTTTACATGTAAGTACACCTATACATGAGTAGCAGGGGACTGATATGGTGTGTAGAAAGTGTGAAGTTAAGGTGAGAGATAGAATAATATTAGTAGATCTAGTTATATTAACTATGTGTGGCTTTGATGTGATATTGAGTATAGATTGCCTAGCTGCTAATCATGTGAGTCTAGACTGTTATACTAAGATTGTAACTTTCTCCCCACCTGAAAAATTTAGTGTACGTTTGAATGTTAAGGAATGAAAATGTGTGAAGTTTATTGTGAGAAATCTTAAGATATAATTATGATTTCCTGAAAACACTAATTAAATTATGGATGTGAAGGTTACATCGCACTCATCTCTGATATTAGTCGGGAACATCCGAGGATAGAAGACATACCGGTAGTATGTGAGTTTTCGGATGTGTTCCTAGATGAATTTCCAAGCTTACCATCGGAGAGAGAGCTGGAGTTCACTATCGATTTAGTGCCAGATACCCAGTCGATCTCTAAACCTCCTTATGGGATGGCATTGGTTGAATTAGAAGATTTAAAGAAACAATTGCAAGAGCTGCTTGACCAAGGTTTTATTAGACCCATTTGTCACCATGGGGAGCTCTGGTTTTGTTTGTGAGCAAAAAGGATGGTGGTCTTAGATTGTGCATAGATTGCAGACTACTGAACAAGGCTACGATGAAGAATTAATACTCCATGCCAAGAATAGATGACTTGTTTGCTCAGCTGAGAGGGGTTTCTATCTTTTCTAAGATTGACCTAAGATTGGCTATCTCCAGTTAAGAATCAAGAAAGAGGATATTCTGAAAACGACATTCAGAACTATATAAGGCCACTACGAATTCTTAGTGATGCCCTTTGGTTTAACGAATACCCTTGCTGCTTTCATGAACTTGATGAATGAGGTATTTTGGGACCATCTTGATCAATTTGTGATAGTCTTCATTGATGATATCCTCATATATTCTCGGTCCCAAGGGGAGCACGCACAACATTTAAGGACTGTGCTTCAGATACTCCGAGTTAAGCAGCTGTGTGGGAAGATCAGTAAATGTGAGTTTTAACTAGATCAGATAACTTTCCTTGGTCACATTGTATCTAAAGACGGGGTGTCAGTTGATCCATCCAAGGTAGAGGCTATATTAAATTGGGAGAGACCGAGGACAGTTACAGAGATTCAGAGTTTTCTAGGACTGGTAAGGTATTATAGGAGGTTTGTTAAGGGATTCTCCAAAATTGCAGTTCCTCTGGCTAAACTTACACGCAAAGACACTCCATTTGTATGGTCTGAGTAGTGTGAGCAGAGTTTCCTAGAGCTTAAACAGAGATTGACTATAACACCCGTTTTGGTTATACCGAGTGGATCTGGAGGCTTCGCATTGTATAGTGACGTTTCCCATCAGGGTTTGAGGTGCTTAGTCATGCAACATGGGAGAGTAGTCGCTTATGGGTCACGCCAGCTAAAGGACCACGAGCAGAACTACCCCATATATGATTTAGAATTGGTCGCAGTGATGTTTGCTTTGAAGATATGGCAGCATTATCTATATGAGGAAAGATTTTAGATTTTCACTGACCGTAAGAGTCTGAAGTACATCTTCGACTAAAAGGAGCTTCATATAAGGCAGAGACGATGGATGAAGCTCCTTAAGGACGACGATTGTGAGATCCTGTATCATCCGGGGCAGGTGAACGTAGTTGTTGATGCCCTGAGCAGGAAGAGTATGATTTCTGCTATGATGATCAAGGAATGAGATTTATTAGAACAGTTCATTGGACTCAGGATAAGAGTTGAGGAAGCAGAGGTCGGATTTATGGCTAGCCTACAAATAGAGCCCAGTATTATGGATTAGATTAGAATCGAGCAGAGAAGTGATCAAAAGTTACTAGAAATGGTTAGCTAAGCTGGACAGACCTTGCAGTCAGATTTTGTGGTCAATGATGATGGATTGTTGAGGTTTAAGGGATGTATTTGTGTTCCAGCAATGATACCTTAAAGCAGCAAATTTTTAGGGAGTCCCACTGTTCCCGTTACACCACCCAGGTAGTACTAAGATGTACCAAGACTTGCATAAGGCGTATTGGTAGAGTGGTATGAAACGGGAAGTGGCAGAATTTATGGCGAAGTGTTTAGTGTGTCTATAGGTAAAGGCTGAGCATCAGAAGCTCGGAGGATTACTTAAGTCCTGGCCAGTGCCTAAGTGAAAATGTGAGCATATCACCATGGACTTTATCATGGGATTACCGAGGACTCGAAGAGGTCATGATGCAATCTGGGTGATGGTTGACAGATTAACTAAGAGTGCCCACTTTCTTGCCATCAAGAGAACAGATACTTTGAGTGCCTTAGCAGAGTTATATGTCAGAGAGATAGCTCGACTGCATGGGGCCCTAGTGAGTATTACATCTGATAGAGATTCCAAGTTTACCTCCAGATTTTGGACTCATTTCCAAGAAGCCATGGGATTTCGGTTGAATTTTAGTACCGCCTATCATCCTCAAATTAATGGTCAGTCTGAGCAAACTATATAGACCTTGGAGGATATGTTACGGATGTGTACGATGGACTTTAAGGGATCATGGGATGAGCACTTACCCCTTGCTGAGTTTGCTTACAATAATAGCTATCATGCGAGTATTGGTATGGCACCTTATGAGGCTCTGTATGGTAGGAGGTGTACATCCCCTATAGCTTAGGAAGAAGTGGGTGACAGGAAAGTAATTTCTCCCGATCTTATTGAACATGCAGTTTAGGATGTACAAATTATTTGTGATAGATTACGAGTAGCTCAGACTCGATAGAAGAGTTACGTAGATGTACGTAGATGGCCACTTGAGTTTCAGGCTGGAGATTATGTATTTCTCAAGGTATCTCCAAGTAAGGGTATCATGCGCTTCGGGAAAAAAGGGGAAGTTGAGTCCTCGATATATAGGACCGTTTGAGATATTAGAGAGAGTGAGAGATGTTGCTTACCAATAAGCTTTGCCTCAACAGTTTTCCAGGATACATAATGTCTTCCACGTCTCCATGTTGAGGAAGTATAATCCAGATCCCTCCCATGTCATCGAGTATGAAACATTAGACATCCAAGGAGACATGAGCTATGTAGAAAAACCTATTTGGATCCTCAACAAGAAACAAAAGGTACTTCAAACAAAGAGAATTATGTTGGTAAAGGTTCTCTGGAAGCACCACTCAACAAAAGGGGCAACTTGGGAACTAGAGAGCCTGATGAAAGAGAAGTACCCTTGTCTATTAGATGGACCTGATTGAATTTAGAAGACCAAAATCATAAAAAGGGGGGGAGGAATGTGAAACCCAAAATTTTTCCCACTACTAGTCATTTTAAGTTAAGATGAGAAGTCTAAGATTTATGTGAATTTTCATGCAGGGCCTAGAATGCTCGAGAAAGCTCGAGATAGTAGCACGAGGCCCAAGGCACATAATTCGATGTAAGAACTTGAGTCTAAGTATTATCCATAAAATGTGAATTAAAGTATGAATTGATGATTAGAAAGTGAAACTAAGAAGTTAGAAGTGAAAAAGTTGGTAAAATTCGAGTTTACGATGAATCGAGCAAATTGACCCAATAAAAGAAATAAATCCGGAATAAATTCTAGAAATTCAAAACAATTATTCCAAGACCATAGAAAATTCACATAAGACATAATTAACATGAAGAACGAAAATGGAGTGGACATATTGAGGTTTTAATGGCTAAATGAATTTTTAAAGTCAACCAAAAGCCTTAAGTTTTATTAATCAGTATGGACCTAGTCGCGTAAAATGGGCCCAATCGGAAAATGTTCTAAAGCACGTGGGCCCAAAATTTTTATGAGAGATAATAGAGACATATTAGGATACATTAGAAGTGAAAATTTGGAAGAAATTGAACTAGAAATAGTTTTTAAGGATTTTTCTAATTGGACTAGCGGCCTGCCCAGTCTCAGGCAGCTTGACCCGTCAACAATTTGGGCCCAATTTGAAGCCTATGCCAAGGCCAAAAAATTCAGGACTTTTCCAGATTTTATCCTCGCTCCATAAAATTTATTTGGGTGCTGGAATCACTTGAATATCATCAGCCAATTAAGAGAACCACTTCCTTCTTCCTTGAGCAGGCGTTCTTGAGGGCAGAGGCGTCCATAATTTTTTAAAACCTCTTCCATCCATTTTCTGAGTTCGGTTAAGAAGGAAAGATTCTTCCTAATTGAACCCTCTACAACATATAAACATTTCAGCTGCATTGAAGGTCAATGGATAGGTGAAAACCTAGAGAGAAAGTCAGGGACAAAAACTGTATTATTCATGAGGTGAGAGAAAGCTTGATTTTAAATATTTTTGGTTGGATTTTGTTGTTGTTTTGGATGATTTTATGATGTAAACTTGTTTATTTACAGTTGAAGAACAATTTGGTGAATCAAAGGAGTGGTCAACTTTAGTCAAAGGTGAGAGAAGTTTGATGAATGATGAAGAAGATGAACTTTGTTCTTATTTAATGGTTTTTAAGGATTTTTAATTAAGTGAAATTGATTGAAATAATTTATAGGGTGCTTATGAATTTCAGCCAGCATAGGGTTTGATGTAAATGGTGAAATGTGGTTTAATTTAAGGTTATTAGATGTTTATTTAATACCGAAGAAATTCGGTTTATAGCCCGATTAAGTGAAAAACTGAAAAAGAGTGAAAATTGGCAAATTTGGCTATTTTGGGTGGTTAAATAAAGTATACTATAAATGTTTAAGCCATTGAGTTGATAAGCCTAAAAATTGGTGGAAAGAAAATAAATGAAATAGCTTAAATCAAGATTTTATCGGTAAAACCGAGAAATTGAGCAAAGTTGGCTTAAAAGTCAAACTTGGTCAATTTTATGAAACTAAACACTTAGTTGAGCATGTTGGGATGTGATTGAGTTATATTTGATGATTTAACGTTATTTTGGGCAGCTCAGGAATTCGACACGAGAATTGAGACTAGTTTGGGACCCGGTGATATTGCACTACCCTAAGGTGCAAAAGGTAGGGGATGCAGCTATTTTGTGCATTGTGATCTTTACCGAAAAAATGCTTTGGTAGCATGAAAACATTTTATTAATGAGCATATGTTTTGAGAAAAGTGTTTAACTTGAGATTTCTTACATGAGTGCATGTTTTGCCGGTTTGAGCTCGATTTCATGATTTGAATCTTTTGCGAACAAATATACTTTATATTTGAATGAGATTTATAAAGCAAAACTATTATGAGCTTTACGTGAAGACAAAACTATTTTCTACATAATAATGGCATGCTTTGGAGATTTAAGGCTCGTCATGAAACTTACACATCGGTGTATACTTCCACTCTAGTTGACGCTGTAAGACCCACTTTGTATGTATTTGTTGCTATATTCCTTATGATTCATGTGATGTACACTTCCATATATTCATTGAATCATAAGAAGAGCATTGACTGAATTAAATTTGTAAAGAAGAATAAAATGGAATATCGGTGAACGCCGGAAGTAATTAAATACGAGCCGAATTGGCCACAGGTCAAACGAAAATGATCAAAATGAAGTTAACCGAAAATACGAAATTAAAATAAGAAAATATGGTGGATGTATGAAGGAAAGTCAGGTTAAATTGGTTCCGAAACAAGAGCAGGGGTAAAATGGTCAAAAATACCGAAATCCGGTATTAATGCAATAAGAAAATTTTAATTAAAAATAAGGATGTAAGATATCTTGATCGATAATGAGGAAATTATACAATTTTGAGTTCAATTGATCAAGATTCGAAATTTTTAAAAATACCGAAAAGTTACCCGGAACAATATCTCGAAAATACGAAAAAGAATAATATCGAAAAATGGAGAAAAATGAATTTAATAAATTAAATTAAATTAAATTAATTAAATTAAATTAGAATAAAATAATATAAGTTATAGATATTTTGAAATATTGTAGAGTATTTTAATGAATAGTATAATAATAAAATAGTTTATAAATAATAATAATAATAATAAAAAAAGGGAGAACTCTGGAAAAATCGGGATAAACCCGAAACAAAAAAAAAACCGAAGGAGACCGTGAGAACCCGAGACCACCAAGGGAGCACTGACGATCCTTGACCGCCGATGAGCAGCCGAGGAGGAAGAGGAGAGGCCGACGATCACGTGGACACCGGAAACGCGCCGTCAGGTGATCGGAGGACGCCGATCGAAGCGAAGGAAGACCAAGGGAGAAACAGGCCGATTCCCGGTGAACCACCGTGACTGGGCTTGAACGGAAGCCACCGACGTGTTCAGGGGAAGGAGTCGGTTCTTTTGAGACCGGTATTGGCCGGCAAGACTGCCGAAAACACCGGCGACGACAAAGTGGTAGAAACGGAATCGTTTGGCCGGAAGGAAAGGGAAGGAAAAGGAGGGTAAAGGAAGGAAAGAGGAAAGGAAAAGAAAGGAAAAGAAAAGAAAAGAAAAGAAAGGAAAAAAGGAAAAGGAAAGAAAATTTACCGGGGACGACGCGAGATTCGGGTAAGTTGACCGAGGGTCAAAATTGACCCACGAGTAAATTTCGGAAATTTATTTAATATTATTTTAATGAAAAATAATCCGGATTTACCTAATTGTGCAGCTTTTCGACAGAGATCGAACGAGAGCCGATTTAGTTCTGATTTTTGTACCCTGCATCGTATCGGGTAAGTACATTTTAATTTCGGCAATATGAGTTCTTTAAATACAGAGTTTTAATTAATTTTACGGAATTATGGATTAATTTCGCATAGAAAGGAATATTTTTCGGAGTTGTAATGTAATTGCCATAAATGGTATACGGGCTACCCAATGAGTTTGGAACGAAGTCCGATAATTATTAGTAAGCTGCATAAGCCCAGTATACCCGAAGAAGGGAATTAATAAATATAAAAGGGCTGAAAATGGGCCAAGACCCAATAAGGTAGATAGGGCCCAATACCTTAAAGTTGGTCAGTAAATGTGATATACTGATCAAGATAATTGAATTGACCTCAACTGTGTGGTTATATGCAGTTACGTACATTTGGTTGGCGCGCATTTGGGCCGAGAGGTTCGATATCATCGAGACAGGTTAAGTCTGCGCGCGATTCCAGGTAAGAGAATTTTACGAACTGCTAGAGATAGCTTTACGAATTTTCGACGCCATTTACAGTCTTTTAAATTGTACGACGGGTCTAGATTTGAGATAAAAATTTTAGGGCCTCGGATGGGCAAATTACCAAAATACCCTTGTCAAGGGTAAAATTTCAAATTTTAGGGAAAAGTGTAAGGAGTAAGAACAAAGGGTTCCTGCTCGTTTTTGAAATATTTTGGTACATGCATGAGTAGGTCGGCTAACTTTTAAATGAAATTGCACAACATTTCATATCTTCAACAAGTGTTGATTTTCGTTGAAATCGATTTGAGAAATGTAGCCGCCTACGTGACTTTTCATGAATGTGACGTGCTAGAGCTCAGCTCGCACGAGTTGTGATTTGTGCAATGCTTTCATTAGTGCTGGAGCGAGAGCTCGCACTAGAGTTTTACATGATTTTCACGACAAGGTGCTGGAGTCTAACTTACACCATATTTTTATATATGATTTTCATGACAGAGTGCTAGAGCTTAGCTCGCACTAGTTTTACTTGATTTTATGAGAGTGTTGCAGCACCGCTAGCACTATCTTTTAAGAGATCATACGATAAGTCATGCTTGGAGCAGTGGGTGACTGTGTGGCACACCGATTAAATAGACTCGCACGTGCGTTTGGAGACATGGCATGAGTATACATATGTAATATGGGTCCACGGAGTACGTTGTACCATGCAAGTAGCATGGAGTACGATGTACCATGTGGTATCTTCGGATACGGGGTATCTTCGGATACGGTATCTTTGGATACGGGGTATCTTCGGATACGATATCTTCGGATACGGGGTATCTTCGGATACGGCATCTTCGGATGCGTGGGATCGGATAAGACTAACAGGTTGGATTGACCCACCTCCCGGGCGGTTCCCAATCAGGGTGAGACTCCGCACACTAGGATCCGTGTAGCAGAGGGGCTCACGAAGACACACAGCCATAGTCCTAGTTATTACCGATACACAGATATTGCCTAGTCTCGTGTTCCGCATATTTATGTTTTCTGACATTGATGTTTTTGAGAAACATAATTTTATGGATTTTGCGTGAGTTAGGGCTACCCGAGGGAAGAGTTAAGTCCTGATTCGTATTATGAAATTTTAACGAGAAATAAATGATTTAAAAGATATGCATGTTAAGTTTTCATGCTCTTTGAGATTTCATGCGAGTTATTTTACATGACATCATAACATAGCATCCGTTTTGGAAATGTGTGGAGAAGGGGTGGTTTATGCATGGCACTACGTTCATATAGGTTGTATTGTTATCTACTTGTTCGTAGGATTGCCTTACTGAGCTTTATGTGCTCACCCCTTTCATTTTCTCACACAGATTTCTTCCAGTAGATTGGGAGGCGACTGGGTACGGCATTCTAGTTGTCCGCTGCTGCCTATCTCTTGAGGTATATACATGTTATATATGTTTCTTATATCTAAATAACATGAGCACAGTATTATATTTTGTATGACACTGGGATGTATAGAGTGGGTATAGATATGTAAAGAAATCGAAGAAGTTTAGTGCAGTATGTATGAATTTTTATTTAAATTAAATTGTGCACTAATTGTAAATGTATGGAGAGGATATGGGCACTGACATACAGCCCAATTATTTGTTATGGTTGGTCACGATCAGAGGTAAGTATGAAATAATAAAATGCAAAAAAATATACTCTGATTTTCGGGAAGTTTTGGGTCGTGACAGACGCCGAGGCTTTGCTATGCCCGGGTCTCACCATGACTCCAGTTTGGTAGCATTGAAATACCTCAACTCTTGTTGAGTAGACGCCGAGGTTTTGCTTTGCCCGGGTCTAACAATAACTCCACTGTTGTAGCATTGAGTTAGCTCCGCTTTGGTAGCATAGAGCCAAGGTTGTACGACCCTGATCCCGTCTACAGAGATGTCGTGGCCACAAGTAGATAATTCCCTCATTTGCGGATGCCCTCGTTGAGGATGATGTGATGTGATGTGATGATTGCTTTCATGACACTTATATTATGCCTAGTCTCCATAACTATTTTGAGAAATGACGTGTTGTGAAACTGAGTTGATGATGTTTTGATGATTTGTGATTTTAATCACGTGCTTATAATTAAGCAAACTTATGCCATTATTACATTTATGCTTTGATGATGATTTTAAATCTCATATGCTCTCCTTACTGAGCTAGTTGAAGCTCACCCCCATTTTTTCCTCCCCCCACAGATTATTTACAGTGAGCACAAGTACCTGCTGCGTACGTGACATAGGCTGATGGACGAGACTCTCCTCAGGCTATTGCTTGTACACGCGTGAGGTATAATTCAATTCATTTTGTATCCAGGGAATTATGTAATGCAGACACTTATATTTAAGTAATGTTAGGATGTGATCAGGATGATATATGTATATAAATTAGAAAAGTGGGTTGATTTTGATATCATGTTGTTTGATTAAGTATATATTGATGTTGAGAGATACTTGGGATATTGGTTGATAAAATAGAAATAAAATCAACTGGATTGTGGATATTGAACTGCTTTTTAAATTTGCAGGAGGGTAGTGATAAATATAAGGGGTGATGCTGCCGGATTTTCGTTAGAAAATGACATAAGTATAATTAAGTATAAGCAGTTTAATGATGAATAGATATGAGATTAACTGACACTGTATAGGAATGCACCTCGAGAAGGAAGTTTAATTTAAGAAAAAATTTTAAATTAGCCCTATTTTCCGCGCTTCCGACTGTCACATCTACCTTCTCGTTTCTTCCCCTGCCGCAACAGCTCATTTACTGCTTATGCCGGCGTTCCACTTGTCGAGACTACCGTCCATTGTACCTATACTTATATTTATACATTACTTTAGTATTTCTCTTACCAACCTATCTCTACTGTCTTCATTCTTTTTGAAACAAGGAAATACAGCCGACGGGATAGTTCCTCTCTATCATTTCCTTTTCCCCTAGGCTGCTATATTCAGCCGATCACAGCCTGCACATGCTATCTCAACCTTTCTCCCATTTCTATGCTGGTGAATGTGTCCTATATTACTTTATCTATGCATATTTGTTTCTTCCTTGTTCCATCAACTGCTCCCACCCTTAGCAGGTTTCAACCTTTCATTACTACATCTTTATTTTCCTTCCAGCAACAGTCCACGCATCTCATCCCCTTACCTCTATCGAACACCATGCTTCATGTTGTTCTCTACCAATCTTATCAAATGCCATCACCACCTCCATACTCCCTTCGTGTTTTCTGCTGCAACTCTCATATACATATATATATATATATATTATCATTTTTGTCTGTTACATCACCTATCATTCACTACCATGCTTTCCTTATTTTCTTTATTTCCTTAAACCTTTCTATATTTATATTTGCATAATATATACTTAGATATATTTTTGTCTTCACTCATGTACATACTTATGTATTTATACATACTCATACTTCTTTATAGTATGTATAAAATTTAATTTAGTTTAGTTCTGGTACTTATACTTCATATGGATATGTTTTTCTTTTCCCAACTTATATGTATAGAAATTTTCATTTCTATTTCCCCATAGATATTTGCTCTTAGAACTAATATATTTTAAGTAAATCCATTCAAATCCCTCATATTAAAATATAACTCGATTTAATCTTCCACTAAGGAACACGTTCACTAATCCCAATAGTTTAATTTGTTATTCCTTAATAAGACCAAATACAAGAAAATTAATAAATATATTATTACAAGTTACCAAGCGAATTAGATAAGATGTCTACATGGACGTTCTCTTTGAATAACACATAAACATCCATTAACTTCATGTACACCTAAGCCAAAACTAACATTAATTCATTTTTTCACTTTCCTAAAATTCTCTACTTCCTATAATTTCTCAATCTTTTTTTAATATCTTAAAATAAATTTAAATACTATCTAATCTAAAAACGTTCAAAAATATATAATTTTAATAATATCTATTTAGAAAACTAAATAAAATATTAATTGATATTATTTATATTATAAAGTAAATAATTTTAATTTTAACTTATTTAAAAATATTTTGAGTAATGACCCTTGACCTTGAAAATTTGAGAAATTTTTTTTTTTAAACTTTAAAATTCCTACATATTCCATCATTCACTTAGACTGCATTCTTGTTCAGTCTCATTTCCTTTATCCTACTTGTTTACCGATAATTATACTTAGATTATATTTTTACATCTAAATGGTCGATAGAAATTTCGGCAGCATAACGACTTATATATAAGCCTACCCACCTGCAAATCAAATGCTTTAACAATCCTAGATATCCATAACTATCAAGCATGCTTCTCAATTTGCATCGTCAAGCCAAAATAAATTCATTCCAACCCAGACTTATACTTCAAGATTAATTCTCAAAGGAAATATTCTTTACATTCGTTTTCTTACAAATTACATCCTAACAACATCATCCCAATACATGTTTGTGCATATAAAACGTGTCTGGTAAAGGAATGTAATTGTATACCTTTGCGTATACAAAAAGTATCCTAGTGTAGCTCTTTCCCACCAGCCCACGTCGTGTACGCGGCAGGTAGCACCCTTAGATCACTGCAGATAATCTGAAAGGTAGAGGGGTGAACTTTCAGGAAAAAGCCCAGTAAGAAAGTGCATTTAAAACAATCATAGTGGTTAAAATATATAGAAAAACATAATAATACGTAAAATGACTTCTCTCTGTAACTAATATAAAGGACCTCCGAATTTAAGAAATTTGAAACATCATCAATCAAAACGTGAATCTTTAAGTACTTGAACTTAACAGTCATAACATAACCTTTCATATATTCGAAATTTCAAAAACATATTTGCATATAAATCACATATCATAGAGTCAAATCTGAAAATAGAGTTTAGTTCAGATAGAGACTACACTGGCCCATATGATCATCATGCATCAATAACAAAATCATCCTCCGTAGAGGGAATTCAGAACCTATGGCCATGGTAGGGCTGTAGACATGATCAAGGTCATATAACGTTCAGACACCCGAAGGTGAAATTCAGACACCACAAAGGTGAAGTTTAGATGCCACAAAGGCGGAGTTCAGACGCCACAAAGGCGGAGTTCAGACACCACAAAGGTGAGCATGACAAGCGTTAGCATACAACATAAGTGGCCCTTAGTCTCAAAACATACTATAGTTTTCATATATAAAAAAATCAAAATACAACCATCTTATTCAAAAGACAACTTTAGAGAACATGCTCTTGTTCAGAAGTCAAATTCAGAAATATGCAATTATTCAGAATACAAATTCAGAGAACATGTTCTTGTTCAGAAAACAAATTCAAAAGCATACACTTATTCAGAAGACAAATTCAGAAACATGCTTTTATTTAGAAATCCAATTCAGAAATCATGCTCTTACTCAGAAGATAAAAGCAGAAAACATGCTCGAAAATCATGGTTCAAATCTTTGTAAGTTTTCCTTGATTTCAAAACATAGTCAAACGAAATCCTAGGCTGAAGAACGGTCTAACCGTAATAATTTTTTTTAAACGTTTGTCGAAATTTCAAAAACATATTTGCATATAAATCACATATCATAGAGTCAAATCTGAAAATAGAGTTTAGTTCAGATAGAGACTACACTGGCCCATATGATCATCATGCATCAATAACAAAATCATCCTCCGTAGAGGGAATTCAGAACCTATGGCCATGGTAGGGCTGTAGACATGATCAAGGTCATATAACGTTCAGACACCCGAAGGTGAAATTCAGACACCACAAAGGTGAAGTTTAGATGCCACAAAGGCGGAGTTCAGACGCCACAAAGGCGGAGTTCAGACACCACAAAGGTGAGCATGACAAGCGTTAGCATACAACATAAGTGGCCCTTAGTCTCAAAACATACTATAGTTTTCATATATAAAAAAATCAAAATACAACCATCTTATTCAAAAGACAACTTTAGAGAACATGCTCTTGTTCAGAAGTCAAATTCAGAAATATGCAATTATTCAGAATACAAATTCAGAGAACATGTTCTTGTTCAGAAAACAAATTCAAAAGCATACACTTATTCAGAAGACAAATTCAGAAACATGCTTTTATTTAGAAATCCAATTCAGAAATCATGCTCTTACTCAGAAGATAAAAGCAGAAAACATGCTCGAAAATCATGGTTCAAATCTTTGTAAGTTTTCCTTGATTTCAAAACATAGTCAAACGAAATCCTAGGCTGAAGAACGGTCTAACCGTAATAATTTTTTTTAAACGTTTGTCGAAATTTCAAAAACATATTTGCATATAAATCACATATCATAGAGTCAAATCTGAAAATAGAGTTTAGTTCAGATAGAGACTACACTGGCCCATATGATCATCATGCATCAATAACAAAATCATCCTCCGTAGAGGGAATTCAGAACCTATGGCCATGGTAGGGCTGTAGACATGATCAAGGTCATATAACGTTCAGACACCCGAAGGTGAAATTCAGACACCACAAAGGTGAAGTTTAGATGCCACAAAGGCGGAGTTCAGACGCCACAAAGGCGGAGTTCAGACACCACAAAGGTGAGCATGACAAGCGTTAGCATACAACATAAGTGGCCCTTAGTCTCAAAACATACTATAGTTTTCATATATAAAAAAATCAAAATACAACCATCTTATTCAAAAGACAACTTTAGAGAACATGCTCTTGTTCAGAAGTCAAATTCAGAAATATGCAATTATTCAGAATACAAATTCAGAGAACATGTTCTTGTTCAGAAAACAAATTCAAAAGCATACACTTATTCAGAAGACAAATTCAGAAACATGCTTTTATTTAGAAATCCAATTCAGAAATCATGCTCTTACTCAGAAGATAAAAGCAGAAAACATGCTCGAAAATCATGGTTCAAATCTTTGTAAGTTTTCCTTGATTTCAAAACATAGTCAAACGAAATCCTAGGCTGAAGAACGGTCTAACCGTAATAATTTTTTTTAAACGTTTGTCGAACGTGTTGAAAATTCAAGCATCTTCCTTAATCGCGGTTCAAAAAGTAAACTATTACCATTTTAAATTACACCCCCTTACCTCGATTTATTGAAAGTTTCAAGTTCGTGTTGTGACGCCTCCAAGTATCTCCCTTATATCCTCCTACAATTTTCCTTCTGTAAGACCCGATTTTAATTAAAATACGAAATGAAAAATGCAAAAGGATTGAAATGGAATTTCGAACACATGAAGGGTAAAACGGTCAAAAGATCAAAATTCGGTATTGATCGCGACAAGAAAATTTAATTACAAATATGAGATTGAGAAATCTTGATCAATAACGAAGAAATAATTAAATTTCGAGTTAAATTGATCAAGATATGAATTTATTGGAATTAATCGAAAATTTTCACCTCGGGAAATTATCCTGAAAATAATAGAAAAATATACCGAAAAGGTAAAATCGGACTGAGAAATTCATTTACGGATTAAATGAATAAAATATTTTTTTTAGATATTTTGAGATTTTAATATTATTTTAATGAATAAAATAATAATAAAAATAAATAATAAATAATTTTTTTTAAAAAAAGAGAATTTTCGTGAAACGCAAAAACTAGAAGAAGAAAACGAGGAGGGACCGAGGTTCCCTCTGCCTCATCGATCACCGGCGATCGACAGAGGCCCAAACCAGAGATGACCATCACCAGCAGCCCAGCCGAGCCACCAGTGACCGAAGGAATGGCGGACGACGACCGGCGAAATGGAAGAAAGAGAGCCAAGAGGAGAAAGGGGGAAAACCGGTGATCGGCGCCGATTCAGGCCTAGCCACCGACAGCCGAAGGTAGCCCACTCGGAGACCGACCGATCGACGACTGAAACGGCCAGTGGGGTGATAATTCTATTTTTTTATAGAATTATTTGTGCTTAAATTTCTAATTATTTATTTAATCACCATATTATTTAATTAAAATTCTTTAATGTGTAGATAAATTAAATCCAGATGAAACTCAGTCGTTTCAGTCGAAATTGGGCTGAAAATGAGCTAAAGGAGACTAGACTACTTCCAATTTGCAGACCGAGTCATCAGTTGTCTGGACACGCGTGATGCCAGGTGTCCGATTTTTATTTGCTCTGAAACGATAAGATCGAAGGACACCGTGCCAACCCTCTGGAAAACACACGCCGGGCCACATCGCACAACTAATTGGACAAAAAGACTGATGACGTGGAAATATCTACTCTGCAGCAAATCAAATGAAGACAAGTGGCAAAACAATGCAACTCATCTAGGATGACAATTTACCAGTGTACCCCTATGTTTGTGTATAAATAGAATATGATGACAATTGAAAAATCAAGTAGTATAAGAAGTAGTGTAGAAAGTAGAGTAGGAGTAGGAGTAGGAGTAGGAGTAGGGTAGATTAGGGTAGAATAGCCTTAGATTAATTTTCAAAGCTTTTCTTTAATTTCCACATAGTTTTTCTTTTACAAGTTATTTACTATTCATTTCATGTTCTTCATTACAATTTGTTAAGTTTTTATTTTCAATAGAAATTTAATCTCTTTGTTGCATGCTCTCGATTTCTTGTTCATTATTGTTCATCAGTTTTTCTTCCATTAGTTTCCATGCTCTCGGGTTCCTCATTTACATTCCAAGGTCTCGGTTTCGTATATTTTTTTATCTTCTCGGTTTCCTTCCATAAGTTTTATTTTTGTATTTTCAAAGCTTATTTTCCTAGTTCATGTCTCGGTTGTGATTTTAAGTTGGCATTCAGGTAACATTGTCAAGCAATCCTCAGCCTTTGTGATTCTGTTGCCATGATGTGGGAGGATGCAAAGCATTTTTCCACATCATTACCAAAGTGGAATCCCGATTGGAGAGAAGAATGAAGCTACCCGTGGATCATTAGTTCCCTGTTTCTGCACTTGTTTTGATCTCATGCATATAGTCATTTACTGCATTGTAGTTGTTATTAGCTGGACTAGGAAATGAGATTGTGTTGATTGCCCGGTACAAAGATGAAGGCAGAAAATCCAAGGAGCATCGGTTGAGACATGGCAGCTTGTTAATGTCACAGTGTCCTCTGTTTAACTCTATTTCACGTTTCCTCTCCACTTTTCATTGTTTATTTTCTGGTTATGTGCATTCTCATATACTGTGACACTTAATCCTACTATGGCTGCAGCTGTGCTTCCATTGTTTGGTGAGCAGACGTGAGTTGGGCATGCCGAGCCGAGAGCAGCAGCAGGTAGCATATTGAACATAGCAGAGCAGATCGTGCACTGGTGCTAGGACAGCTGCTAGACATTCCCTGTTAGCTGCTGTAAGTAGATGATCCGTGATTGAAGCAGGGCTGGCAATGTACGGGTGGTTGCAGGTGCTGGAAGCGGACGCGTAACAAGCTGGTGGCGAGAGCAGGACCATGTTGTACAACAGCAGCAGCAGAACGTGAGCACCGTACAGCAGAGGTAGTGGCCAGCACCTGGATGCAGCAGTGGACAGGCCGGATGTGGCAGCTGGGGCACCTGAACAGCAGCTAGGAAAGAAGACAATTGTGGCAGGCCAGCACCTAAACAGCAGCAGACAAACCGTGGCAGGACATCAACCCGCAGCAGACCAGACAAAGCCAAACCATGACCTGGAAATGGAAAAGCAAATATGATGAATGAATAGTAAATGGGGGGAAAGATTTAAAACTTAAGGCTTTGTTTAGCTGGCTTACCTTAGTGATTAATCCATTTACATGCATTGTTAGCTTAGTGTAATTTCAATTTAATTAGTTAGGATTAGTTTAGAGTTAATATTTTAGACATGTAGTTTTATAGTTATTTTCTTAATTTCCTAGGATTTTATTTTCATTAAGCTTTAGTTTAGTTTCAATAGCATGTTAATTAAGTAGTTTAATTGCATTTTAGAATTGTAGTTTAATTTTATTGTTTTATTTTCATAACTGCATTTTATGTTAATTGCGTTAATGAGTTTTAACTGTTTTAATTATTTTCGTAGGTATTTGCTTTTAATTGCGCGGAGCTCGGTAAGTAACTTTTTGCTCGGTTTTAGTTACTTTATTTTATAGTTTTATTATTTTATTGCTTTCGGTATTTTCAATTCTAGATTAGTAGATCACCCACTGCAATTTCATAATTTGGTAGGATATACTTAGGGTAAGGTTAACCGGTAGTTAATTAGGCTAACAACTTCTCTGTGGGACGATAACTCGGGACTCAAATCCCATTATTACTTGGACGACTCGTGCACTTGCAAATAAGATACCCTTAGGGCCTCGTCAAGTTTTTGACGCCATTGCCGAGGAAGTTTTAATTAGTTAGTAATTAATATCGGTGAAATTATGCTTAGGTGTAATTCTAGCTTGTAAATTATTAGGTTGTAAATATTTAGAGCCTTAGCTTAGGTTAGTTAAATTTTCTCTTAATTAAAATAAAAAAATTGAAAAATTGAAAAACTTAAAAAAAAATTTTAAGGACTTTTCGATGCTTGCAAGTGTAGAGCCAGAAGTTTTGATTGCTTTCCGTAGATCCTAAAATCGAACAAACACTTAGAAAATTTTGAAAGGATTCTAGGAAATTTATAGCTCCGCTGCAAAGTATCATGACAGAAAATAGGGAAATTAAGATAGCCGGAGATTATGCAATGCCGACTATTGGAGGGTATTATTTCAGCATTAGGCCACCTCACGATTAAGCCCGCAATCCTCCAGATGATCCAGACTTCATTGCAGTTCAGTGGGCTCCCTCACGATGACCCACATGTTCACCTTGGGCAATTCTTGGACTTGTGCAACACGTTTAAACACAATGGATTATCTGATGATGCGCTTAGGCTTAGATTATTCCCCTTCTCGCTTAGGGATAGCGCACGACACTGGTTAACCTCCTTGCCCCCAGGATCCATTTCTACATGGGACGAGTTAACCCATCAATTTCTAGCTAAGTTTTTCCCTCCCTCTAAAATAGCCCAACTCCGTAGTAATATATCTTCCTTTGCCCATGTCAGGACCCCATTCTCAATCCATGACTTAACCAAAAACCACTACAAATTTTTCGCATTTTTAACTTACCTTTCCTCTCTTCAATGGTTGGGCTGTGATTCGATGTCAGAGTCCTCGCTTACCATAATATCCATTATCATACATACATGTCAATATACTGTTACTGACTATAATTACTTTTATAATACATGTGAGATTATATAAAATCTAACACAAATACATCCCCATTATATATATCGTATACATCACTGTGCTGTTTCTATGTTTAGATATATAACCGTACAAAATCTGTATACCTGGCGATCGATAGGAACTAGCTGTGGACTCAGGAATACTATCCCTCGATAGCTCTCGCTCTACTGACGCTCTGTAGAGAGATGTAAAGAAAGGGGGTGAGCATACAACGCGCTCAGTAAGGAAATCAGGCAAGCAAGTAGATATCTACACTATCTACTCAAAATAATGCTATGCCTTGAAAACATTATTTCCTTAACTCACTTTAAAAGCATGTCTTGAAATATAATATATATACTTGTACTGATTAAATCTCATGTATAGAAATCATGCTTTCTTTCTCAAATGTAGGCATGTAGTGCAAAACAATGCATCTTAATATAAGTCATGCCTTTATGTAAATCATGCCATGTATATTTAAATCACAATAAATATGGCATTAAATAATTCACAACACAAAATCGGAGTCCGACCCATCCCTCAGGCCTATCCGCAATTTAAATCAGTCAATCAATAAATGTGATATATCATGTGAGACTCTGTGGTGAAATGCAAATAGTATCCTAGACTATGATCATATCCGAAATATGAACCCAGGCCACACAGATCTCGGTGCATGGGGTATCACTGCTGCAACGGGAGGATGGTCAGTCCACTACAGCCGTCAGCTAAACAACACACGATACAGCGTACTCCTCGTGCCCCCAGGCACGGTACAAAGTACACCCGTGGACCCTACATCACAGCCAAGGTGCCTGCCATAGGATTTAGCCCTCGCAACTATGGAATATCATACCACATCTCTAATACCCTCATGCTGGCCATCCTCTCACGATGTGACACTCAGTCACACAAGAATGCGGCATGGGTTGGTAGCATGTAAATAATATCACATACAGTGCGCGTCCTTAAGTGCGACACACAGTCGACACTACACTCGAACACTGTTTCACATCACAAACTCAACTCTAGTGCGAGTAAACCTCCAGCAACTAGGTCAATGCATAGTTCATGTATTAAATCAAGTACGAGCAATAGCTCCAGTACCATGCTATGCACAATACCAAATCAAGTACGAGCAATAGCTCCAGTACTATGTCATATATAAACCATGAAGAATCGAGTACGAGCAACGCTCCAGCACTCTGTCATGTATCTAATGTAAAACTCGAGTACGAGTAAAACTCCAGTACTCTATCATGCATGTCATGGAAATCTAGTACGTATCAAAATTCAGCACTAATGTATGTGGAAAACATATGAAATCCAGTGCGAGCTGTGCTCTAGCACGGTTCATTCTCACATAATATGATAGATGGCTCTTTAAAAAGGGATAGTTTACAAAACATCCAAAAGCAGCACTATAAAGTGTGCTTAATTCACATCAACCTTAAAATCATTAGCCCATCTATTTATTTTCATGCTAAACAACAATTAAACAATCACAATAGTAGTTTCCATGCTTTTTGCAACTTTTCATAAAAGTTGACTTTTTACAAAAGTTGACTTTTTACAAAAGTTGACTTTTTGACTAACTAGGGGCAAAATCGTAATTTGTCACTATCTGGTCGCAATAATTATTATTCACGTTCTCTGACCCTCAGAGTTTTTAAGCGAATGTAAAAGCAGACGAAAATACATGCAGGTATCTCTAACTACTCACAAAAGTCCCTTACCTCGGATCACGTCAAGTGACCTCACTTCCTCGGTGCTGCTAACTCTCGCAGTCCGATCAGCTCTCAATGTAAACTCCGGAGCTGTAAATAACCATTCCTCAGGTTAATTATAATTTTCCTACTGTATTACACATTAATACAGTCTATTTTCCCTTAATTGGCCTTAATAATCCTTAATGGGCCTAACTATACCTTAAGCCCATTTTCATTTTTCTATTTATTTTTGTTAGGCCTATTGGGCTTGTGGGACCACCAACTCTTATTGGGCTTATCCTAGGTCCATTACACCTTATTGGGCCTAAAATATTTGGGCTTGGCCCTTTGGGCCTCTCGGCCACATGCTATGGCCGAGAGCTATCATGCCTCGGTTTTACCATGTCATGCCATCCATGCCTATTATCTAGCCAATTTCACTTAGGCATTTTCACAAACACTTGGTAGGCAACATTACCAACCATCATATAGTTCATTTAGGCATTTTATCAAACACCTTGATTGCCAACAATTTACATGTATTAATTAATCAAATTGATTAATTCTAATTACACCATTTTCATTAATACATGTACACTACTCCATTTATGTCTTAAAATCATATTGACATAATTCAATATCCAGTTGCTCACTCTCGGCCTAACCCACTTCATGGTGATTTAATATGTTTCAATGCTTAAAACATATATCAACATACTTAAAATCATTCATACATTAACATATATGAAATTGGAAATTAGAAAATATACCAATTGTTGTGTTCACCCTTTGGCCGAAACTTTGGAGGCTCTCGGTTTGCACTCTATGGCTCCTTGATAGCCAATTCCAACATATGTCACTCTCCTTTCAATTTGGAACAACTTCCATGAAGGATGCAAGTTCCAATTATGCCTAATTCCTAGTGATTTCTAGTGAGAGAAAGCTTGGAAAATATGTTTCAATGGTTTCATCTTCTAGCCGAATTTGTTGTGATGAAGATGACAATGGTGTGGCTGAATTTATAAGTCACATACTTAGCCATTAAGCTTTACCTTTCAGCCATTATACTTAACTTTCCAAACCTTAGCCGTGAGTCACCTTATGAGTCATAGTTAACTTTAACTATGGTTAGATATTTATCTCATGGGCTTTTCCATTTGGGCTTCTCGGTTTGGGCTTTCTTAATGGGCTTTCGGGCTGAAATTTTTACTATACCTCGAGCCTTTAATTGTCTCAAAATTTGGCCAATCAATTGGTCCAACAATTCGGTCTAAAGGACCTAAGAATTTCGATATACGCTTAGTATACCTTAATGGGCTTTAAAATTTTCACCTTAGGCCCATTACGTTTTTAACCATTAAATTTATTCCAGAATCCTTCTGAATAAATTTTCCTTACTTCTGGGGATGATTATCTTGTATTCTGGCCAAGAATATTTTTCCCCAAATTTTTCTCCACACTTAGGTTAGTTTTTAACCATGATTAGTCAACTATGGTAAAAGTCAACTTTCTTAACTATAGTTGACTTTTTCCTTAACCATTGACCAAGTTGACTTTTTCTTCAAATTTCAAAAGTGTCATATCTTATGTCTTACACTCTCGTCTTTATGTTTCAATCGTTCCCGGTGGGTAATTTCACCCAAAACACCTTTTCTCGCTAAAAAGGTCCATTTTACCCTTTTTAGCTTTTACTCTCGTTTTCTATGCTCGAGACTAAATCAAGCTGACTTGCCTTCATGAGCTCTCTACGCTCTCTTATTTTAAGTTCTTATTTTCAGTCAGAATGATTTAGATTTACTCGGTTTAGCCTGTGACACTTATAGTTCATCTTAGGCTTTTTATGTAGCTTTTTGCGTGTTAAATCATTTCACTAACACTTTAAGTCTAGTAAATACTCTTCTTATGATTCATCTATAATTACAGAGTGTTCATACACATAGGAATCATAAGGTACAAGCTACAAAAAAATTCAAGTCTGACAACCCAGTACGACTCTGAATCTCTTTACGAAGCATGGGAACGATATAAGGAGCTTCTTAGGAAGTGCCCTCATCATGGTCTACCTTTGTGGCTGCAAGTCCAGACCTTCTACAACGGACTTACAAGCCAAAATAGGATCATTGTTGATGCTGCGACGGGTGGAGCACTAATGTGTAAAACAGAGGAGGAAGCTTACGAGTTTTTAGACAATATGGCGGCTAACAACTATTTATGGTCCTCAGAGAGGCAAATGCCAAAGAAACCGATGAGTATTTATGAGCTCGACACAGTGTCTACCTTGACCTCTCAAATCGCTAATCTTACAAAGAAGGTAGAGTCACTCAGTACCCAACATAATCCTCCCACTAGTCCTAACCCCATGTATTCTGTCCAAAGTCCTTTTCTTTCCTGCGAGCTGTGTAGTGGTACCCACTCCGTAGATAGGTGTCCGCTCAACTTAGAATCGGTTCAGTATGTTGCTCCCCCTATGCAACAGAACAACCCTTTTTCAAACACCTATAATCCAAGGTGGAGGAACCATCCTAACTTCTCATGGAGCCAAAACCAAGGGTAAACTTCTAACTCCACATCTATAGGACCCCCTAATTTTCAAGCTCCACTGGTTCAGGTACCACCACAGCCGTAATTTCCACCCCATCCACATCATCCATCCCCACCTCAATTTCAGCATCATCCACCTCACTTCCATCAACCACCACCACCACCACCACTTATGCAGCCCTAACTCTACCATGCACCAGTAGCTGAGAAGAAGCCTACATTAGAGGAGATGTTCATGACTATCCTGCAAAATCAAGCTGCTTCATTTAAGAACTTAGAAGTTCATGTTGGACAAATAGCTAGTGCTCTTAGCCAACGTCCTCAAGGGACCCTTCCTAGTAATACTGAAGTTAATCCTGTTAAGCAAAAGGAGGGTAAGGAACATGTTAGATCTATTACCCTTAGGAGTGGCAGAGAACTAGAGGAGCCACAAGTTAAGTCCCAACCTGAACAACACATAGTTGAAGAATTCGTAAGTTCTAAAGAAGCAGCTCAGAAAGAGCAGGAACCTAAAGATCGGGCTGCCAAGGAAACAAAGCTAAGCGCTTCTTCATCTATACCTTCTTCTTATTCATTGCCTTCCTTGCCCTCTGATTCTACAAAGTTGACTATGAGAGTACAAGATCAGGAAGTGAAGTTTAATGTTTTCAAACCTTTGAAGCTCCTTGATGACTCTCAAGAGTGTTTTAAGATGGAGATTAATGAGGATATAAGGCTTGAGCACAAGAATTCTCAAAGAAGGAGGGAAGTAGATAGGGTTCAGGAGGATTTAACTGTTAACATTTTGTCACCATATTGGCTAATCCTCCTACTCTTCGCCCTGTTGCTGAGTGTTGTCTTCTTCAGCTGCATTTGAAGTGGTTGTGTTTTTCTTTTCACTTTGTAAATAGTTCTTTTTCTTTTTCTTTTCTGTTGTTTCTTTCTTTGTTTATTTTACAGGTTTATTTCCTAGTTTTACGCTTTCAATAAAAGCTTCAGTTGTTCATCATCATCAGAGAGGGGAGTACTCTGTTCCTGAACTTCAATTCTTACATTATCTGCACACTGAGGACACTGTGCACTTCAAGTTTGGGGGAGGGGATTACTTGAGCATTTTTCAAAAATTTGAGCAAAATTGAAAATTTCTTTAAAATTTTTTGAAAATTCTAACTTAAACTGTTTGATTTTGGGATGATCTAGTGCTTAGCATGTAGTTTTCCCATATTCCGATGATATGACCCCATGATTTAGTCTGACTTTAATTGAATGAGAAGCATGATTATAGGAAAAGCATGAAGTTGAGTTCTTGAATTTGTCTTGATTCTGATTGTGATTTCCTCATTTTATGCACATGTCATGTCATGAATCTGTATATATATTTAGAGAAAGCTTATGTGGACATAGGATTGCATTTGTTCAGTTGATTTGGTGCATCATATTCTAGAATTTGTTTGATCTGATCTCGAGGTGAAATATTAGATCACACGTAATTAGGGAGCTGATTTAGGCCATCTTTGGATCGTTTGAGCCTTTCTAGCCTTCCTTGTACATATGCTACCCCTAGTCACCCATCTGGGCCAAATAAGCTTTTCTCTGTAAATACACCTGCTTATTTTTTTCCTTAGCTTGAATACTTTTTCCTATCCCTTACCCCGAAAGCATGAAAAGTCATTGGGACATATTATGAGCTATATAGGTATTAAGTGATAGTGAAAGAGTATGTATAAAAAAAATGATGAAAAAGAAAGAAAAAGAAAAAAATAATAAAAAAATAAATAAAAAAAAAGAAGAAAAGAAGAAAGAAAAAAATGTTTAGCAAAAGAAATAAGTTTGGGGGAAATAAATTTGAGCTCTTACATTAAAGATCCTAGTAGTAATGCATGTTAAGGGGTAATTGAACCTAAATCAACTCTATCATACCTTAACCCCAGCCTTACATTACAAGCCTAATGAAGTCCTAATGATCTTTAGTTAAGTGTGACTACATTAGTGGAGAGATTAGTGAAAAGCAAACTTATGGGATTGATCACTTATCATTGACTTTGTATTCACTATGTTTGCATAATCTGATCCGGATAATGTACTGTGAAGTGACTTTGACATTTTTCACACACACACACGAGGAGTCCAAGTTGGGTTAGGACTTATGATGGAATAATTCTAAGTGTTGGACTTGTAATTGTGAGTCTTTGATTTCATAGTCTGTACTTTTTCTTTGAGGATAATGTTGGGGAAATTATTATGTTTTGTACTTATCATTCCTACAATTATTTTGTTTTGCTTGAGGACAAGCAAAAGCTCAAGTTTGGGGGTGTGATAATTCTATTTTTTTATAGAATTATTTGTGCTTAAATTCCTAATTATTTATTTAATCCCCATATTATTTTATTAGTAATCCCCTTTATTTAATTAAAATTCTTTAATGTGCAGATAAATTAAATCCAGATGAAACTCAGTCGTTTCAGTCGAAATTGGGCTGAAAACGAGCTAAAGGAGACTGGACCACTTCCAATTTACAAACCGAGTCATCAGTCGTTTGGACACGCGAGATGCCAGGTGTCCGATTTTTATTTGCTCTGAAACGATAAGATCGAAGGACACCATGCCAACCCTCTGGAAAACACACGTCGGGCCACATCGCACAGCTAATTGGACAAAAAGACTGATGACGTGGAAATATCTACTCTGCAGCAAATCAAATGAAGACAAGTGGCCAAACAATGCCAACTCATCTAGGATGACAATTTACCATTGTACCCCTATATTTGTGTATAAATAGAATATGATGGTAATTGAAAAATCAAGTAGTATAGGAAGTAGTGTAGAAAGTAGAGTAGGAGTAGGAGTAGGAGTAGGGTAGATTAGGGTAGAATAGCCTTAGATTAATTTTCAAAGGTTTTTTTTTAATTTTCGCATTGTTTTTCTTTTACAAGTTATTTACTATTCATTTCATGTTCTTCATTACAATTTGTTAAGTTTTTATTCTCAATAGAAATTTAATCTCTTTGTTGCATGCTCTCGGTTTCTTCTTCATTATTGTTCATCTGTTTTTCTTCCATTAGTTTCCATGCTCTCGGGTTCCTCATTTACATTCCAAGCTCTCGGTTTCGTATATTTTTTTTATCTTCTCGGTTTCCTTCCATAAGTTTTATTTTTGTATTTTCAAAGCTTATTTTCCTAGTTCATGTCTCGCTTGTGATTTTAAGTTGGCATTCGGGTAACATTGTCATGCAATCCTCAGCCTTTGTGATTCTGTTGCCATGATGTGGAAGGATGCAAAGCACTTTTCCACATCATTAGCAAAGTGGAATCCCGATTGCAGAAAGGAATGAAGCTACCCGTGGATCATTAGTTCCCTGTTTCTGCACTTGTTTTGATCTCCTGCATATAGTCATTTACTGCATTATAGTTGTTATTAGCTGGACTAGGAAATGAGATTGTGTTGATTGCCCGGTACAAAGATGAAGGCAGAAAATCAAAGGAGCATTGGTTGAGACATGGCAGCTTGTTAATGTCACAGTGTCCTCTGTTTAACTCTGTTTCACATTTCCTCTCCACTGTTCAATGTTTATTTTTTGGTTATGTGCATTCTCATATACTGTGACACTTAATCCTGTTGTGGCTGCAGCTGTGCTTCCATTGTTTGGTGAGCAGACGTGAGTTGGGCATACCGAGCCGAGAGCAGCAGCAGGTAGCATATTGAACATAGCAGAGCAGATCGTGCACTGATGCTAGGACAGCTACTGGACATTCCCTATTAGCTGCTGCAAGTAGATGATCCGTGATTGAAGCAGGGCTGGCAATGTACGGGTGGCTGTAGGTGCTGGAAGCGGACGCGTAACAAGCTGGTGGCGAGAGCAGGACCATGTTGTACAACAGCAGCAACAGAACGTGAGAACCGTACAGCAGAGGTAGTGGCCAGCACCTGGATGCAGCAGTGGACAGGCCGGATGCGGCAGCTGGGGCACCTAAACAGCAGCTAGGAATGAAGACAATTGTGGCAGGCCAGCACCTGAACAGCAGCAGACAAACCATGGCAGGACATCAACCCGCAGCAGACCAGACAAAGCCAAACCATGACCTGGAAATGGAAAAGCAAATATGATGAATGAATAGTAAATGGGGGGAAAGATTTAAAACTTAAGGCTTTGTTTGGCTGGCTCACTTTAGTGATTAATCCATTTACATGCATTGTTAGCTTAGTGTAATTTCAATTTAATTAGTTAGGATTAGTTTAGAGTTAATATTTTAGACATGTAGTTTTATAGTTATTTTCTTAATTTCCTAGGATTTTATTTTCATTAAGCTTTAGTTGAGTTTCAATAGCATGTTAATTAAGTAGTTTAATTACATTTTAGATTAGTTTAATTGTAGTTTAATTTTATTGTTTTATTTTCATAATTGCATTTTATTTTAATTGCGTTAATGAGTTTTAACTGTTTTAATTATTTTCGTAGGTATTTGCTTTTAATTGTGTTGAGCTCGGTAAGTAACTTTTTGTTCGATTTTAGTTACTTTATTTTATAGTTTTATTATTTTATTGCTTTCGGTATTTTCAATTCTAGATTAGTAGATCACCCACTACAATTTCATAATTTGCTAGGATATACTTAGGGTAAGATTAATCGGTAGTTAATTAGGCTAACAATTTCTCTGTGGGACGATAACTCGGGACTCAAATCCCATTATTACTTGGACAACCCGTGCACTTGCGGATAAGATACCCTTAGGGCCTCGTCATGGGGCAGCGGCTAACGCCGGCAACGGTAAGAAACAAAAAACGGTACCAACCGCGAGGAGAGAAGAGGTCGGACCGGCCACTTTCTGACGACCTCAGACGAAATCGAGACAAGATCTGAGCTACGGACGACCCCGCGGAGCTGCTGGTGATGGAAAACCAGTCGGCAAGGTACTGAACTGGTCGAATCAGACTGAACCGGTGGTCTGAACAGAGTTGAACTAGACCGAACCGGTTCAGCCAAAAAGAAAAGGAAAAAAGAGAAAAAGGGAAAAAAAGAGAAAGAGCAAAAATTGGAGAAAATTCCAGTGATGCAATCGAGCTACGGGTAAGTCGATAAACGGTCGAATTGACCGATTTAAATTTTGAAATATTTAAATTGAATAATAATCGACTGAAAGTTTACCCGAAAAAAAATATTTAATTGTGTAGCTCGATAATTGACGTCAAACGAGAACTCGAGTCAGCCTCGATTTACGTACTATCATGGAATCTCGGATAAGTAACCCTTATTTATGACAATTTACATCGTTACACATGTTAGATAAATTACGAATTTAATTTCTGTATAAATGAATTATATTCTGGAAATTGAGATAAATTGTCGTAAGTAATTAAATAAGCTATTCTCGAGTTTAGAATGAGGCTCAATAAATACTGATGGGCCCAATGAGCCCAATAGGCCTCGATAATGTGAATAGTATGTGGAAAAACGAGCTTAAGGCCGATTAAGGCCCATTATGGTACAATCGGGCCCAATATGGTTAAACATGCCCAATGATTGAAATGAAGCCCAAAAAATATGAAATACAATTAATTGTATTGTATTTGACCTGATGAATATGTATCCACAGTTTTGGAGATTGAATTGAGAGCAAATCAGACTGCGTGATAAGTCATCAATGGAAAAGGTTAGACTATACAGAAAATGAGGTAAAGGAATTGTGTGAGTAGCTAGAGGTAGCTACGCGTATTTTAATAGCTTTTCTGTACACTGAATATGTATGTATACCCTGATTATGTATAAAGGTCCTGAAAATGGTTTAAAGATTTTAAGGACTCGGAATAGGTAAAAGTCTATTTTACCCATATTGAGGGAAGTTCACCTAAGGATGGTGAAAGCATGACATGCATGAAATGCATGATTTAAGGAATTTTCTGAATTTCAGGAAATTTCCTGGTTTTTAAGAAAGTAAATTGATAGATTGGCCAGTAATTGCATAAATTTCACAAGATAACACTACATAAGTGTTATTTATATTTAACTGAAATTTCTTTGGAAAATGGGCCAACTATCAAGTTTATATGGAAACATATAGTGCTGGCACATAACTCGCACTATATCTGCGTTTATGAGTGTGTATAAAAATGTGCTTGAGCGGTTGTTCGCACCGACTTGTGTGACATCATATGCATGAAATGTGCTAGAGCGGTTGCTCGCATTGATTTTTATTCTTGTGAAATGCATAGAAGTACTGGAGCCTAGCTCGCACTCTGTTTTGACTGTTTAGACGGTTTTGACTATTTTGACTGAATATGCATAAAAAGATACTGGAACGATTGCTCGCACTAGTTTTAATGATTTGACATGCATGAGAGGTGCTGGAGCCTAGCTCGTATCCAGTTTTGATATGATATTTTGCATAAGAGCCGTGCTAGAGTGTAACTCGCACGAGATTTGATTTATTTATGCATAAAGCCGTGCTAGAGTGTAACTCGCACGAGATTTGATTTATTGATGCATAACACCGTGCTGGAGCTTGCTCGCACGAAGTTTTATATGGTTTTATAACTCATTTTAAAGTCGTACTGGAGTTTTTCTCGTATGAGGTTTTCACTGAGTTTTTATACATATCCGTATTAGAGCATTGCTCGTACCTGAATTTTACTTGAATTCATAATTATTTTAAGTCGTACTGGAGCGCTGTTCATATGCAGATTTCATTGATTTCTATGGAACCGTGCTAGAGTTTCGCTCGCATAAGGTTTTCAGATATCATGAATATGCATGGAGCCGTGCTAGAGCTTCGCTCGCACAGGGATTTATATGACATGCATATAGCTGTGTTGGAGCCTCCTGTAGACTGTGTGTCACAGTGAGATGATATGCTCACACGTACATACTGAGACAGAGATGATATGGGTTGATAAGACCTATTGCAAACACCCTTGACTGAGCTTGGGTTCATGGAGTACGTTGTACCATGTATGTCATGCGAAGTACGATGTACCGTGGGGATTGTTGGAGTGGAGTGGCATTAGCCACGAGGTAGCAAGCCTTGCCCTCGTAATCCTGATGTTATGCTATTTTGGCGGGTAGGACCGACCCACCTCCCGTTTCAGGTGTGATACCTCGCACACTAGGTACCATTTGCTAGGGATCATGAGGTTATGGCCATAGTCCTATGTTGTTACTGATAGTCACCTACATGTCTCACATGATATAACTTATGGTCTCGATAGACCAGGGTAGACCCGAGGAAGGGGTCAGGCCCCCGATTTTATGATTTTATGATATGTGACCCTTAAAGAAGGGTGGTTTTATAACCGAAGTTTTATAATAAATTTTAACGAATTGTTTTATGAGATGATTGACCCGAAAGGGTTATTTTATACTGCGTTTTAAATGAAATTATTTAAATGCAGTAGCATGATGAATTATAAATTCATGAAAAGATTTGTCTCTCATTATTTGATTTACATGGCATGAACTTATTTATGATCCTGACTTAATTCATGCTAAGTATGATTTAATGATGTCACATAGAATGCCCTTGATGCATGAATTACATGATTTATATATGCACAAACAGTTTTATAAACTAAGTCATGATAAAATACATGATTTTGTGCTTGAGATTTTAATGAAAAGAAATGGATTTTAAAGGCATGGCATTATGAGCATGTAGATAATGGAGTTATCTACTTACTTGCATAATTGCCTTACTGAGCGTGTGGTTTGCTCACCCCCTTATTTTCCCATCTTTTCAGAGCACTCGCACTAGTTATTGAGCGGCTAAGGACTTGCATTCTTGGTATCCGCTACTTCCCATCGAGAAACAGGCATACACATTTGTATAGTTTTGTATTTAAATATGTAATGTATAGTACTGTAAACGGATATGATGTCGGGGATGTAGAGTTATAAATATCATTGTGTATGTATTTAGTTAAAGTCAAAGGATAGTAAACTCTGATATGTGAATATGATTATGAAAATGGAATGGTAAATAGGTGAGAGGTGACTAACACCAAATCATAACCTAACTGTTTGTAGGATGGTCACGATGAGAGAAAGGTAAGAATTAAATAATAAATGAAAAGTAAAAAATTTACTCTGATTTTTAGGTAATTTGGGTCGTGACAGGTTTAATAGTATCAAAGCTAAGTTGGCCTGATATGAGTCGGTGTTAGTGGTTAAGGAAGTTTACATCCCCGTGTACTGTGCATTATTTAGATACAATTGTGTATATCGAGATGGAAGTGCAGCTAAGAATTTGGTTTTAAATGCAAGAATAGACTTATTAACTGATAGTCGCTATGATAGAGGGGGTGTACATGAGCTCGAGGCCGTAGAGGTAGGCCCGAGAGTCGTACTGAGTCACCACATGAGACTCAAGATGAGATTGACGTGGAGGCTGGTATTGAGTATGCCCCACAGAGTCCGACAGAGAGATCGGACAGAGTTGGACAGAGAGATCGGACAGTATTGAGACACGCTTCGTGAGGTTCGAGCGGAGTATGGAGAATATTATGGAGCTATTTGCTCAGAGTATGCATGATATTTGAGGGCGAGTTGGAGCATTGGTGGAAGTCTGTTCGACCCATCTCACGAGTTAGACATCCAAAATGGACATAGGTAATAATTCTAAATGTATTCTGGTGATAGAATATCCCAGACACTGCTTAAAGGAAATTACAGATAACATTCCTTACTCTGACCCAGAGGAACTGGTTAATTAACGAGTATGAAACTCAATTTATATTCCTGGTCAGATATGACTCGGACACATGAACAGTTGGAGTCGAGATGTCTGAAAGTTCATGGAAGGGCTCAGATTGTCAATTAGAGTCCGATTGGGCCGTTAGATATCACTACCTATGCTAAGGCAGTGCGCTGACTACAGTTGTATGAATAAGATCATGAGTTGCACGTCTCTGAGATTGGGAAGGGTAGTAAGGGCCGCAATAAAGACAGAAGAGGATAGAGAATGACAGAGATGTCAAAACGAAAAAAAAAAAAGTAGTTTGGTAAAAGATTAGGGCTGATGACTAACGGGGTAAGATGATTGGTAAAGCCCCAGTGTATCTAATTTCAACACTTATGAGGGGTATTTTGATTTGAGGACGCCGACCTACTACGAAACAATGTAGCAAGTACAAACAGTGTAGAATATGTGGTAGGTACCACAGAAATAAGATGTTGGGCGAGGGCTAGTGTATACCTTAGACCAGGACACTATTGATGTTTCATCTGATGTGGTGGAAGATACCACACTGGTTGTGAATAATGAGGTAATTATTTTAATTTATCCTAGTGCCACGCATTTATTCATACTGCCTTCAGTTGCTTATAAGCTAGTGAAAGATGTGAAGCCTGTACCCTTAGGCAAGATGATGATAATTAGTTGATTTTCAGTAACTGAATATGGGTATAGGGATTATAACTTGAAAACAGGGGAAAAAGGATATGTCAGCCGATTTTATTCAATGGAATATGAATAATTTTGAAGTAATACTTGAAAATAGATTGATTCGGCTGTAAACTATGATGTTTAGATTGCTATCCTAAGATAGTGATGTTTTCACCCCTGAAAAACGTATACTGTAAGTTTTAACAAGTAATTAAAGAGTTTGTTATAAGTGATATATGAAAGGAGATAAGCTTTGAGATGTGATAGATCCTGAATACGAGATATATTTGAATAAGAGGCGTATGCAAGGTAAGAATAACTTTGATATGTAAAGTAATTTGGATTAAGCGATATGTAGTGAATATGAATTGCGACCAAGGATAAAAGGATATATCTACACCCAGTCCATGTGGTCAAGTTTGAGGGTTAAAAAAGGTATTTCAAAATACTTCTCCGCCTGAAGACTAGACAGCGTCTAGAAGCGCAAACATAACCTATAAATTGAAATCGACAGTCGTAATATATACATTTAAAATTTGGGTACCTTTATTGGTACGATAAAGAAATATAGAATTCGATTAATCATAAAGGTTTAAAAATTAAAATTTTATAAAAGCCATTAATATAAAAAAAAGGAAATGACGTGGGTTAGTATCTTGAACGGAAGTGATTTCGAAATAACATTATACGTTTATGCGTACATAGGTCAAGAATATGGATGATTGAAATATTTAGTGGAACTCAACTATGATGAGGTATTTAAACCTTACCTGGACCGAGTGGTTTTCATCTTGAGTGATGATATTTTGATCTATTCGAAGTCCAGGGAAGAGCATGAGTAGCAATTGGAAACTGTCTTACAGACGAGGTGTTGAGAGTTTCTTAAAATGGGCTACTCAGTTGACACATCTTGTCCGAAAAAGATTGCATACGAGTGGGATGATAAGTATGAAAGTAGCTTCGGTGAGTTTTGGTATATGGAAGTAATAAACTGACCACCGTAATTATTCTCACCATAACCAACAGCTCAAGAGGTTTCAGTGTGTATGGATACCTAAATAAGGATTGGGCTGTGTATTGATGTAAAATAGGAAGATAGTCGTTTATGGATCCAAATAGTTCAAGGACCATGAGAGAAACTATTCGACCCATGAGTTAGAGTTGGCAACCGTAGCGTTTACACTAAAAGTATGGCTCCACCACTTATACGGTGAGACATTTCAGGTATGCACTGATCGTAAAAGCCCCGAGTATCTGTTTTCACAGAAAGAGTAAAATATGAGAACCAAAAGGGTTGAGCTTCTAAGGATTATGATTGTGAACATTGTACCACCCAGGAAAGGCTAATGTAATGGCTGATGCCTTGAACAGAAAGAGCCTCGGGATGGTATCACATATGATGGTCAGGGAGCATGAGCTGCTAGAGCAGTTGTGAGCGTCAGTAGTGATGTGATCCCTTCTGATGATGACGGTGATTGTGTGACAACTAGCCTGAGGTTAGAACCGGATTTGAGGGACCGAATTTGCCAGGCTTAGCATGATGATCGGCATGGTGTCGATAGTCTGGGTCAGATTCAGAAGGGTATAGTGACAGAGTTCACAGTGAGTGATGATGACTTACAGAGGTTCAGAGACAGTATAAGTGCTCCCTAGGATCACAGTTGATGAGATAGTGTTATTGTCAGAAGCTCACTCTTCGGGATATACAGTGCATCGAGAAGTAATAAATATATCGGAATGTCTAAAAAGGGTATTGGTGGTTAGATATGAAAAGAAATATTGTAGAGTTGTAGCAAATTGTCTCGTATGTCAGCAGAGTAAGGTAGAGTACTAGAAGTCTGCAGAGTTATTACAGCCTATACCTATATTGACACGAAAATAGGAACAAGTTACCATGAATATTGTGATGGGTTATAGAGGACCCGAATGAATCATGAGGCTATCTGGGTGATAGTCGATAGAGTGACTAAGTCTACCCACCTTCTGGTTATGAAATCCCCAGATACTCTGAGTGTGTAGGCGGATTTATGTGTATGGAAAAATTGTGAAACATTATGTAGCGTTCCAATGAGCATGATATCAGATAGGAATTCCCACTTCACTTCCCACTTCTAGGAATATTTTTCAGGAAGCTATGGGAACCCGATTGAGTGTTAGCACAGCTTCCATCCTCAGACAGATGGTCAGTCAGAAAGGACTATACCGGTTCTGGAGGATATGCTGAGAGCATGTGCCATTGATTTTATAAGCTCCTGGGATGATCGGTTGTTACAAATCGAATTCGCCAATAATGACAGTTGTCACTTGAGTATCGGGATGACTTTATATGAGGCATTGTATGGTCATAGGAAGTTGTTTCCTCGACTTAGATAAGAAGAAGTGGGTGACAGATAGAGAATTGCTCCCGAATTTGTAAGACAAACCTCTGAGGATGTTCAGATTAAATTGTGAGAGATTAAGAACACCTCAGAGCAGACAGAAAAGCTATGCTGACAAGAGACAGAAAACTATTGGAATTCACCGAGGGTGAATCAGTATTCTTGGCAGTTACATGCCCTTAAAACATAATGAATTTCAAAAATTGAATCATTTGAGAGATTGGACAAAGTGGGAGATAAGGCCTGTAGGTTGGCGTTACCACTTGAATAAACAGGCATCCACAATGTGTCCCATCTTTTGATGCTTTGAAAATATTATTCGGACACAGCATATGTAATCGGATATGAGCTCCAACAGCTTAGCTCAATGAAAGTATAACGTATGATTTGAAAAATCGATTCGAGTATTAGACTGAAGGGGAAAGTGTTGAGGTTTAAGATGATCTCCCTAATTAAGTATGTTGGTAGTATTACACTTAGGGAAAAAGTCACATGGGAATTAAAGAGTATGATGTGATAGACGTACCAGAGTAGTTCATGAACCCATTTGACTTGGTTCTAATTTGGATGACCAAATTTCTTAAGTGGGGGAGATTGTAAGACTCGATTTTAATTAAAATACGAAATGAAAAATGCAAAAGGATTGAAATGGAATTTCGAACAAGTGAAGGGTAAAACGGTCAAAAGATTGAAATTCGGTATCAATCGCAACAAGAAAATTTAATTAAAAATATAGGATTGAGAAATCTTGATCAATAACGAAGAAATAATTAAATTTCGGGTTAAATTGATCAAGATATGAATTTATTGGAGTTAATCAGAATTTTCACCTCGGAAAATTATTCCGAAAATAATAGAAAAATATACCGAAAAGGTAAAATCGGACTGAGAAATTCATTTACGGATTAAATGAATAAAATAGTATTTTTTTTAGATATTTTGAGATTTTAATATTATTTTAATGAATAAAATAATAATAAAAATAAATAATAAATAAATTTAAACAAAAAAAGAAGAGAATTTTCGAGAAACACGAAAACTGGAAGAAGAAAATGAGAAGGGACCGAGGTTCCCTCTGCCTCACCGATCATCGGCGATCGGCGGAGGCCCAGACCAGAGACGACCATCACCGGCAGCCCAGCCGAGCCACCAGTGACCGAAGGAATGGCGGACGGCAGCCGGCGAAATGGAAGAAAGAGAGCCGAGAGGATAAAGGGGGAAAACCAGTGATCGGCGCTGATACAGGCCCGACCACCGACAGTCGAAGGTAGCCCACGTGGAGACCGATCGATCGGTGATTGAATCAGCCAGTGGGGAGGTGGCTAACGCCGGCAACGGCAAGAAACAGAAAACGGTACCGATGGCGAGGAGAGAAAAGGCCGGACCGACCACTTTCCGACAATCTCAGACGAAACTGAGACCAGATCCGAGCTGTGAACGACCCCGCGGAGCTGCTGGCGGTGAAAATCGATGGAGAACCGACCGGTAAGGCACTGAACCGGCGGAATCGGACTGAACCGACAGTCTGAACCAAGTTGAACCGGACCGAGCCGGTTTAGCCAAAAAGAAAAGGAAAAAAGAGAAAAGGGGAAAAAAAGAGAAAGAGGAAAAATTGGAGAAAATTCCAGTGATGTAATCAAGCTACGGGTTAGTCTGTAAGCGGTCAAATTGACCGATTTAAATTTCAAAATATTTAAATTGAATAATAATCGACTGAAAGTTTACCCAAAAAAATATTTAATTATGTAGCTCGACAATTAACGTCAAACAAGGACTCGAGTCAGCCTCGATTTACGTACTATCATGGAATCTCGAGTAAGTAACCCTTATTTATGACAATTTGCATCATTATGCGTGTTAGATAAATTACAAATTTAATTTTCGCATAAATGAATTATATTCTGGAAATTGAGATAAATTATCATAAATAATTAAATAAGCTATTCGAGAGTTTAGAATGAGGCTCAATAAATACTGATGGGCCCAATGAGCCCAATAGGCCTCGATAATGTGAATAGTATATGGGAAAACGAGCTTAAGGCCCATTATGGTACAATCGAGCCCAATATGGGTAAACAAGCCCAATGATTGAAATTAAGCCTAGAAAATATGAAATACAATTAATTGTATTGTATTTGGCCTGATGAATATGTATCCACAATTTTGAAGATTAAATTGGGAGCAAATCGGACTGCATGACGAGTCATCAGTGGAAAAGGTCAGACTGTACAGAAAATGAGGTAAGGGAATTGTGTGAGTAGCTAGAGGTAGCTAGGCGTATTTTAATAGCTTTTCTGTACACTGAATATGTATGTATACCTTGATTATGTATAAAGGTCCTAAAAATGGTTTAAAGATTTTAAAGACTCAGAATAGGTAAAAGTCTATTTTACCCATATTGAGGGAAGTTCACCTAAGGATAGTGAAAGCATGACATGCATGAAATGCATGATTTAAGGAATTTTCTGAATTTAAGGAATTTTCCTGGTTTTTAAGCAAAGTAAAACGATAGATTGGCCAGTAATTGCATAAATTTCACAAGATAACACTATGTAATTGTTATTTATATTTAAATGAAATTTCTTTGGAAAATGGGCCAACTATCAAGTTTATATGGAAATAGATAGTGCTGGAGCATAACTCGCACTATATCTGCGTTTGTGAGTGTGCATTAAAATGTGCTTGAGCGGTTTCTCGCACTGACTTGTGTGACATCATATGCATGGAATATGCTAGAGCGGTTGCTGGCACTGATTTTTATTCTTGTGAAATGCATGAGAGGTGCTTAAGCCTAGCTCGCACTCTGTTTTGACTGTTTTGACAGTTTTGACTGTTTTGACTGAATATGCATAAAAAGGTGCTGGAGTGATTGCTCGCACTAGTTTTAATGATTTGACATGCATGAGAGGTGCTGGAACCTAGCTCGCATCCAGTTTTGATATGATATTTTGCATAAAAGTCGTGCTGAAGTGTAACTCGCATGAGATTTGATTTAGTTATGCATAAAGCCGTGCTGGAGTGTAACTCGCACGAGATTTGATTTATTGATGCATAACACCGTGCTGGAGCTTACTCGTACGAAATTTTATATGGTTTTATAACTCATTTAAAGCCGTACTGGAGTTTTTCTCGTACGAGGTTTCACTGAATTTTTATACATATTCGTATTTGAGCATTGCTCGTACCTAGATTTTACTTGAATTCATAATTATTTTTAGTCGTACTGGAGCGCTGCTTGTACGCAGATTTCATTGATTTCTATGAAACCGTGCTAGAGCTTCGCTTGCATGAGGTTTTCAAATATCATGAATATGCATGGAGCCGTTTTAGAGCTTCGCTCGCATAGGGATTTATATGACATGCATATAGTCATGTTGGAGCCTCCTATAGATTGTGTCATAGTGAGATGATATGCTCACACGTGCATACTGAGACAGAGATGATATGGATGGATAAGACCTATTGCAAGCACCCCTGACTGAGCTTGGGTTCACGGAGTACGTTGTACCGTGTATGTCATGCGGAGTACGCTGTACCGTGGGGATTGTTGGAGTGGAGTGGCATTAGCCACGAGGCAGCAAGCCTTCCCCTCGCAATCCTGATGTTATGTTGTTCTGGTAGGTAGGACCGACCCACCTCCCGTTTCAGGTGTGGTACCCCACACACTAGGTACCGTTTGCCAGGGATCATGAGGTTATGGCCATAGTCCTATGTTGTTACTGATAGTCACCTACATGTCTCACATGATATAACTTGTGGTCTCGATAGACCAGGGTAGACCCGAGGAAGGGGTCAGGCCCCTGATTTTATGATTTTATGATATGTGACCCTAAAAGAAGGGTGGTTTTATAATCAAAGTTTTATAATGAATTTTAACGAATTGTTTTATGAGATGATTGACCCGAAAGGGTTATTTTATACTGCGTTTTAAATGAAATGATTTAAATACAGTAGCATGATGAATTTTCCATGTTTTAATTATAAATTCATGAAAAGATTTGTCTCTCATGATTTGATTTACGTGGCATGAACTAATTTATGATCCTGATTTAATTCATGCTAAGTATGATTTAATGATGTCACATAGAATGCCTTTGATGCATGAATTATATGATTTATATATGCACAAACAGTTTTATAAACTAAGTCATCATGAAATACATGATTTTGTGCTTGAGATTTTAATGAAAAGAAATGGATTTTAAGAGCATGGCATTATGAGCATGTAGATAGTGGAGCTATCTACTTACTTGCATAATTGCCTTACTGAGCGTGTGGTTTGCTCACCCCCCTTATTTTCCCATCTTTTCAGAGCACTCGCAATAGTTATTGAGCGGCTGAGGACTTGCATTCTTGGTATCCGCTGCTTCCCATTGTCACGCCCCGGAAGCGTGGAAAAAATGGGGCTAATTTAAACTTTTTATCCATTAACTATGTTGTTTTCCTGTCCATGTCTAGATTTAAAATCTTTTTCATTTTCCAGGATCTTATTACATCACATACATTCTGTATATATATAATCATTTACAACTATTACATCCCAACTATGATATACAATAGTGTCTATTCTGTATCACATGTCTGGAATATAAGTAAGACTGTACCTCAAGGTTACGAAAGTATCTGATGAAAGGTTGGACTACCTTGTCAACGACCACAGTCTCGTATGTGCAGTAGACTCACTATAGATAATCTGGCAGATGGAGAGGAGGGGGTGAGTTTTTCAGACTCAGTAAGAGATACATTTAAAATAGTTTTGAATACTCAAAACATGGTAAAACTCATGGTTTTACAAATCAGCATAAATATGTACTAGAGTATAGATGCTTGCATTTCATAAAAGCAGTAAAAACATGCTTAAATCATAAGTTTACACATCATGCATCTTTTTAGTAAAACTCATATATAGTATGCAGATCACGTCGTGTAAACAAGCAAAAAGCATCTCAAAACGTAATCATGTATAGCACTTTGAAAATGAAATCGTATTGTCATATGCACATTTCGTAAAACATACTCATGGCTACCTTTAAAATCTCATCATAGAAAATATGTGCTCAATAAAATCATAAAACAGGTAGCATGAAATGTGCGAAAACATATTTATATATATATATATATATATATCATTCTGTCAATTCATCGTGTCAGGCAATCGTCTCATATACTAGTCCCGAAGAACATCATACATCTGGTCCCGTAGGATATTCATCATAGGTACATATGGCCATTGTACAGGGGAGCCGTAGGACTGGATCAAGGTTGTACGCTGCCCTATCTCTCGTGCACCACTAAATGGGGACTATACGCACGAACTCACGTGCATCCCAAGTGTGGACTATGCCTACGTTTCTCATATCTAGTCAGAGCCTGCCCGTTCTCTGGCCGTTGGCTAGGTAGATCCTCGATGTCTCTGTCACGACCCAAACTGCCCAAAAATCAGAGTTAATTTTTCGCGTTTTTTATTATTTTCTTACTTAAATTCTCACATGTCCTCGAATCGTGACCAACACTCCACTTAATAATTGGGCTGTGCGTCACTGCCAGTCCCACCATACATCTACCCTAGTACTTATTTCTTCTCCTGTCATTTATAATTATTTACATTATTTATACATCCCCTAAAGTTACTTACAAACATGTTACTGTGCTATGCTTATGTAGATACAATAAGTACAAGTGTATATACCTTGTGTTGATGGGCAGCAGCGGATATCCAGAATGCAGTACTGAGTCGCCTCAACTTCAACTGGAGATCATCTGTGGGAGAAAATGAAAGGGGTGAGCACATCAAGCTCAGTAAGGCAATCCTACGAACAAGTAGGTAACCATACTACCTACATGAACGTAGTGCCATGCATAAACCACCCTTTCTCCACACATTTTAAAACAAATGATATGCGTCATGATGTTATGTAAAACACATATTGCACGAAAAATTCGACATGCAAGTCTATTCAAAAACATATCTTTCTCGTTTAAATTTCATAGTAAAGTCAGGACTCGACCCCTCCTTCGGGTGATCCTGACCCACACAAAACCTTGAAAACTGAGTTTCTCAAAAGCATGGATATCCGAAAACATATGTATATATATACAAGATACGAGACTAGGCAATAACTGTATATCGGTAATAACCAGGACTGGCCAATATGTCCTCGTGAGTCCTCTAGCTTCACGGATCCCAGTGTGCGAGGTCTCACCCTGATCGGGAACTGCCCGGAAGGTGGGTCAATCCAACCCGTCAGTCTTATCCGATCTCACGCATCCGAAGATGCCGTATCCGAAGATACCCCGTATCACAAAGATACCGTATCACAAAGATACCGTATCACGAAGATACCCTGTATCACGAAGATACCGTATCCGAAGATACCCTGTATCACAAAGATACCGTATCCGAGGATACCCCACGGTACATCGTACTCCATGCTACTTGCACGGTACATCGTACTCCATGGACCCATATCACTCTAGGTACTCCAGCCCAATTGGCCTGCTTCCCACAGAGGTTTTCATAACTCAATACTCATTGCCATGTCTCAACGCACGTGCGAGCCTATTTAATCGGTGACACACAGTCTACTCGATGCTCCAAGCACGGCTTATCGTATGTTCTCTTAAAAATCAGTGCGAGCGATGCTCAGCACTCTCATCAAATCAAGTAAACTTGGCAGAGCCCGCTTTACATCTCCACAAGGCCGCCAACCTCATCCCTCACTCTCACCCTACTTAAGAGGTCTATTGAGCCTGTTGGGCCTTTTGGCTGACTCCAAGGGCAGACAGCGCTACTCCACAAATCCAGTAAAACTAGTGCGAGCTATGCTCAGCACTCTGTATATAAATCGTATGAAAATCTTATAAAGTCTGGTGCGAGTTAAACTTCCGCACCCTGTCATGAAGATCATGTAAAATCTGGTGCGAGTTAGACTCTAGCACCGTGTCACGCAAAAGCATGTGAAATCTGGTGCGAGTTATACTCTAGCACCTATGCATGTAAAACTCTAGTGCGAGCTTTCGCTCTAGCACTAATGCATGCATCACACAAGTCAAACATCGTGCGAGCTGAGCTCTAGCACGTCACATGTAAATAAAAACATGTAGGCGGCTCGGTTATTTCCAAATAGTTTTCACAGAAATCACATCAGTTAAGATATGCAATGCTATGCATTTTTCTTTAAAAGTGAGCCAGCCTACTCATGCATGTGTTGAAATCCCTCCAGAACGAGAAGGAACTTCTTGTCCTTGCTCCTCCCGTCTTTTTCCTAAATTTTTAGAATTTTACCCTTAGCAAGGGTATTTTGGTAATTTGCCCATACGGGGCACTAAAATTGTTCTTCGACCTCTAGACCCTTCAATTAGTTTTAAAGGACTGCATATGAAATTAAAAATTGCGTACTGTTACCTCTAGCAGTCCGCAGAATTCCCTTACCTCGATTCTCGTCGAGTCTGACCTTTTTCTTTTCCATTGTCGTCTCGTCGCGCAGTCCGATATGCTTCCAATCCAATGCCCGGAACTGCGTATTAACATTCATCAGGTCAGCTATTATGCAATTTAATTGTATCTATTACTTTCTGGGCTTAATTTAAATCATTGGGCCCGTTTACCCTTATTGGGCCCGATTGCACCTTAATGGGCCTTAATCGGCCTTAAGCCCGCTTTTCACTAAATTCCCACTTATCGAGGCCTATTGGGCTCATTGGGCCCACCAATAATTTATCGAGCCTCGTTCTACTTCTCGAATAACTAAATTCACTATTTACGACAATTTATCTAAATTTCCATAAATTAATTCAAATAATTGCGGGAATTAAATCAATATCACGCAATACAAGGTAATTGTCGTAAATAGGGGTCACTTACCCGAGATTCCATGCTAGTACGTACTTCGAGGCTATCTCGAGCCCTCGGTGGATGCCCATCGTCGAGCTACACAATTAATTTTATTTTCGGGTAAACTTTCCGGTCGAAATTTAATTATATAAAATAATCCAAATTTAAATCGGGTCAATTTGACCGCTTCTCGACTTACCCGAAGCTCGATTGCATCACCGAAATTTTTCCCCAATTTTTCCTCTTTTTCCTTTTCCCTTTTTCTCCCATTTTTCTCCTCTTTTTGGCTGAACCGGTTCAGTCCGGTTCGGACCCGGTTCAGACCGCCGGTTCACCCCGGTTCGACCGGTTCGCCACCTTGCCGGCCGGTTCTCCGCCGGCTTCCACCGCCAGCAACTCCGCTGGGTCGTCCGCAGCTCGAATCTGGGCTCGGCTTCGCCCAAGGCCGCCGGAAAGCCGCCGGTCCGGCCTCTTCTCTCCTCGCCGTCGGACCCATTTCCTTCCTTTTCTGTTTCCGGCGCCGTCCGCCGATTTCGGTGGCTGCCACCACCACCAATCGCTCCGTCTGGGCCTGGGGAGTCTTCGGCTGGGGTCGGGGTTGGCCGAATCTCGCCGGTGGCCGCCGGATTCGTCTTCTCCCTCCGTGGCTTCTCTCCCTCGATCCGCCGGATTCCGGTGGTCTCGCCGGCCGATACCGGTCTCAAAAGGATCGGCTCCTCTCCCCGGTCACACCGGTGCCCGCCGATCGTCCCCAGCTGCCGTGGATCGCCGGTACCGACAACGTTTTTCCCCGCGACTTCTCTTCCTCCGTTCGCCGTTTTTCGGCCTCCTTGGCGCGCGTCACCGGTGCCGTTGGCTTCGCCGGCCTCCCCTCTTGCTCCTCGGCTCATCGTCGGAGGCCGTTTGTGCCCGGTGGCCGGTGGTCGGTCTAGCCACGCGCGGTCTCCCTCGGTTTCCTCTTCTCTTTCTCTCTCCCCGACGTTTTTTACCAGATTTCCCTTTTTTTTTTTTTCTTTTGTTTTATTAATTTTATTATTTTTATTTTTATTTATTTTATTTATTTTACTATTCATTAAAATATATTAAATACCCCAAAAATATCTACAAAAATTATTATTTTATTCTAATTTAACTAATTTAATTTATTTAATTTATTTAATTTATTTTAACCTCTTTTTCGGGTATAATTTCCTCGTATTTTCGGGATATTGCCCCGGGTGACCTTTCGGCATATTTTTCGATTATTTTCGGGATTATTTTTCCGAACTAAAAATCTCGATTAATCCCGATTAATTTTCATAAATTAATATCTTGATCAATTTAATCCGAAATAATTTTATTTCACTTTTATTGACCAAGATTTCTTAAATCCATATTTTAATTAATTTTCTTTATCGATTTTACTCCGGCTTTCGGTCTTTTGACCGTTTTGCCCTTACACGTGTTTGGGATTAATTTAACCCGACTTCCCTTCACAAATACTCCTTTATTTTATATTTTAATTAAATTCGGGTCTTACAGTCTCCATACGAGATCGACCCCAGATCCTCTGACTATCGTCATATCATGCCTTTTTACCCCACAAAATCATTTTGGGCCTCTTACCCAATTTATCAAAATCATTTCGGGCCTCATACCCGTGTATTAAAAATCGTTACGGGATTCTAACCCGTTTTTCATAGAAAACATGATTTTCATAAATCATTGCGGGACTCTAGCCCGTGTAAATATGGAAAGTATAGTTATAATAGTTATTTCTTGGGACTCATACTCGTACCGTGAAAATATAGCTTAAAAGCTGTTTCGGGACTTTAACCCGTATCATGAAAACATGGTTTCATACAACATATTGGGACTTTAACCCGTAATCTCACGTGAAAACACTATGCTTTCATTTCAGAAGTGAAAAATCACTTTTATAAACATGTATGCTGTAAAAATGTATCTCATATATACAAATCATGCTGAAAACTCAGGAAATGGTTTTGGCTTCGGTTTGACTACGGTTGGAAATCCATTTCATAAAATCTCATCCAATTCTCATACATAAACAGTCGGTAAGGATGAAGGAGTACTAACACTACTCTAAATTATATCCCTTGCCTCTTAGCGACTGATGTAGAGCACTTTCCTCGATGCTCAGATTTACCTCGTAAAACATGTCGATAGACCGAGCTGCTGCAAAACAAGTTCAACTTATCACATATGGCTTAAATTCATTTCAACATATCCAAATATGTGATTATATCGAAGCTTTGACCAAAAGTTGACTTTTATCGATTTTACTCTTTTTGCTCGGTTTTATCGGTATAAACCTCGTTTTAATCGTATTCAACTCAATAAATATTTTCTCATATTTACTACTATCGATTTAGCTAATTGGGCCAATTTCTCTCTTATTGGGCCCGATTGCACCTTAATGGGCCTTAATCCGTTTTAAGCCCGTTTCCACTTATTAATTCTTTCATCGAGGTCTATTGGACTCTCTGGGCCCATCTGTACTTATTGGACCTTTTTCTAGACTCTTTGAATAGCCCGTATATCATTTACGACAATTTAATTAAAAATCTCACTTTAATCCACTAAATGCAGAATTTAATCCGTAACTCGTAAAATAAATCTTTAATACGCGATAATTACATAAATTATCGTAAATGAGCTTTACTTACCCGAGATTATATGATGGTGCGCAAATCGAAGTTCAATCGGGCTCACGTACGCGATTTTATCGTCGAACTGCATAATTATATATATTTATTTTCGGGTAAATTTTCGATCAAATATAATTTAAATAAATTTCTTGAAAATTAAATCGGTCCCTTTTGACCTCTTGCCGACTTACCAGAAGTCTGGTATATCCCTGAAAATTTTTCCTTTTTCCTTTTTTCTCTTTTTCTTTCCTTTTTCTCCTTTTTCCCTCTCTTTCTTGGCTGAACCGGTTCGGTCCGGTCCAGACCGGTTCAGACCGGTCCGGTTCAGTCCGGTTCACTTCTTGCTGAACCGGTCCATACCGGTTCAGGCTTTCCCATCGCCGTTCAGCACTTTTTCGACTGGTTCTCGGGCCGTTTCTAGCGTGGTTCGGTGCGCCTGGAGCAGGGAAACATTCGGCTGGGGTCGGCTGGGGTCGGCTGGGGTCAATCGTCGGTGGACCCGCTGCAATCGTCTTCTCCTCTTTTGGCCTTCTCTCTCTCGATCTGTCGGATTTCAGCATTTTCGGTGCATGCCTCCAGTGGCAGGAGGGTCGGGTGGTTGTGGGCTACCTTCTCTGGTGGTCGGCTGGCCTTGTCTGGCGCCGGTGGTGGCTCGCCTGCACTCGGTCCCTCGGTGCCTCTGTTTCGTTTTTGCCTCGCGTTTGTTTCTTCTATTTCCTTTCTCAATTCTCCAATTCGCAATTCTTCAGTTTTCAATTTTCAGTTTCTTTGTTTTTTAATATACTTTATTATTATTTTATTATATTTTATCTTATTATATTTTATTTTAATCAAATAAAATATAATAAAATACCCAAAACATCTCAAAAATCATATTTTATTTTATTAATTAATTAATTTATTTTATTTTAACTTTTTCGGTGTATTTTTCGCATATTTTCGTGATAATGTTCCGGGCAAAAATTATGAAAATTCGTAATATTTTCGTATTTTGACCAATTGGACTCGAAATTTCATAATTTCTTCTTTATCGATCAAGATTTCCTAAATTCATATTTTTAATGAAATTTCCTTATCGAATTTACTCCGAAATTAGGATCTTTTGACCATTTTACCCTTTTACACGTTCGGGATTAATTTAGATCGATTTTTCCTTCTCAGACTCACTATCTTTTGTCATTTAAATTCAATATCTTTCGTCCAACGATTTAAATCCCTTTAATTTAAATTATGGTCCCAAATAATGAACATAGTGTGAAAAATCTGGGTTTCACACCCATCGAGAGACAGGTATACATATTTGTATAGTTTTGTATCTAAATATGTAATGTACAGTACTGTAAATGGATATGATGTCGGGGATGTAGAGTTATAAATACCATTATGTATGTATTTAGTTAAAGTCAAAGGATAGTAAACTTTGATATGTGAATGTGATTATGAAAATGGAATGGTAAATAGGTGAGAGGTGACTAACACCGAATCATAGCTCAACTGTTTATAGGATGGTCACGATGAGAGAAATATAAGAATTAAATAATAAATGAAAAAGCGAAAAATTTACTCTGATTTTTAGGTAATTTGGGTCCTGACACCTACACCGAAATTCATATTTTTAGTATCCTATTTATCCGAATTACCTACAATACTTCAAAATCGTAACCTTATTTGCCTAGGAAGAATATACTTTAAATTTAATTCCAACTTCTTAATATTACATCCAAACATGCTTATTTAACCCCATTGAGTTCACCAAATATTCTCTTTTCTTCCTGTTCCATCATACATACAGAAATTCAATCCAACCACACTGTCTTAGCTACAATCTTACTTAAGCTATCCCTTTCTCTTATAAGCTTATATAATTCCCTATATTTTACTTCATTGTGTGTATATTCAATTGTACATACCTAGGCAAAAACAAGTAGTTCATATGCACTTATACCAACACACATATTATATATATATATAAATATACATGAGTATATATATTATCTATTTGTTTTCTACTTTCTTACTCCCTCTTCTTCATTTTTTTCTTTCTCCTCGGTTCTGTTTCTGTTCTTTTTTTTTTGGCTTACCTATGTTTCTAGCTCTCAGAGTCCTTTGGCTAGGTGCCCTTTAGCTTGGCCTCTGTCTCCCCTCTTTCAGTCTTCAACAGAATAGAAGCGGCTCTCCCTTAACACGTCTCCTGCTTCACCGTGAATCTCCACCTCACCGATCACCTCTCTTCTACCTTCACTGAATTTTTGTCTCTCCAAACTAGCTATTTTTGTTTTACTCCCCTGCTTCCTTCCTATCCTGTTTTGGTTACAACTAAGGCCAACAATCCCAGCCCCTCTTGTCTTTGTTGTTTACTTCACCTTTCTTCCCCTTTCTCCTATTCTCGATTTGTTTCAGTCCCCATCCTTGTTTACTGCTTCTTTTCTCCTCTCGGTATGCTTCAATTCCAGTGGCTACCTCCTTCGGTCCCCACTTCAGTTCTGTCCTCTCCTGCTATCTCCTTTGGCTAGCTTCAGCTTCAGTTCTCTCCTTTCTTGCCCCCACGTCCCTTTCCTTTCTTCTTTTTTTTCTTTTCTTTCTTCCTCCTTCTCGGGCAACCCAGTTTCTGTAAGACCCGAATTTAATTAAAATATGAAAATTAAATAAGAAAATATGGGGGATGTATGAAGGAAGGTCAGGTAAAATTGATTTCCGAAACAAGAGCAGGGGTAAAATGGTAAAAATACCAAAACCCGGTATTAAGGCGATAAGAAAATTTTAATTTAAAATAAGGATGTAAGATATCTTGATCGATAATGAGGAAATTATACAATTTGGGTCAATTGATCAAGATTCGGAAATTTTAAAAATACCAAAAAATTACCGGAACAATATCTCGAAAAACGCGAAGAAATAATATCGAAAATTTGGAGGAAAAATATATTTAATAAATTAAATTTAAATTAAATAAATTAAATTAGAATAAAAATAATATAAGTGTAGATATTTTGGATTTTATGGAGTATTTTAATGAATAGGAAAATAATTAAATAAATAATAATAATAATAATAATAAAAAAGGGATCTGAAAAAAAAAAATTCAAATCGCAAAACGCGATTTTTGACGAAAATAACGAAGCAAACGGAGGCTAAAGACCGGCGAGCCACTGGCGACCAGAGACCCAGGCGAGGGCCGACGAAGGTAGCCCGACCCCGGGCGACTTCACAGCACCGGCGACGCGCCGTGAAACTCGCCGGAGATCGACGAATCGGGGAGAGAAGCCGCGGGAGAAAGAGTTCCGATCGGCGGCGAACGGCGCCGATCTAGCCGACCCCGACCCCAGCCGAAGCTTCCCCAGGCACCGGTGAGCCGATTGGTGGCAGCCCCGACCGACGAAACTACCGGCAAACGCCGGAAACGGTGGAAGAAGAAAATGGGTTTTCGACGCCGAGGAGAAGAGGCCGAACCGACGACTTTTCGGCGACCTCGACCGAAACCGAGGGTGGATTCGTGATGCGGACAACCTCGCGGAGCGACTGGTGGCGAGAACCGGCAGAGAACCGGCCGGCAAGGTGGTGAACCGACGGTGAACAGGTCGAACCGGAGTGAACCGGCGGTCTGAACCGGACTGAACCGGTTCAGCCAAAAAGAGAGGAAAAAAGGAAGAAAAAGGGAAAAAGAAAAAGGGAAAAAAATTGGGGAAAATTCCTGTGATGTAATCGAGCTTCGGGTAAGTCGATAAGTGGTCAAATTGACCGATTTAAATTTTGGAATATTTTATTTAATTAATTTTGGGCTGAAAACTTACCCGAAAAAAATTGTGGAATTATGTAGCTCGACGATTGGCATCCACCGAGAGCTCGAGATAGCCTCGATTTGCGGATTAGCATGGAATCTCGGGTAAGTGACCCTTATTTACGACAATTTATATCGTTATGCGTGTTTCGGATTTAAATTCCACATAAATTGAATTAAATTATGGAAATTTAGATAAATTGTCGTAAATAATCGATTTAGTTATTCAAGAATTAGAACGAGGCCTAATAAATTATTAGTGGGCCCAATGAGCCCAATAGGCCTCGATAAAGTGAAAATTAAGTGGAAAACGGGCTTAAGGCCGATTAAGGCCCATTAAGGTGCAATCGGGCCCAATAGGGGTAAATGGGTCCAACGATTTAAATTAAGCCCAGAAAATAAGAAATACAATTCAATTATATGTTATCTGACCTGAGGAATATTGATACGCAGTTCCGGGCATTTGATTGGGAGCTTATCGGACTGCGCGACGAGTCAACAGTGGAAAAGGAAAGGTCAGACTCGACAGGAAAATAAGGTAAGGGAATTCTACGGACTGCTAGAGGTAACTTTACGCAATTTTAAGTTCATATGCAGTCTTTAAAAAATTACCTGAAGGGTCTAGAGGTCAAATAATAATTTTGGTGCCCCGAATGGGCAAATTACTAAAATACTCTTGTTAAGGGTAAAATTTACAAATTTAGGAAAAATTGGGAGGAGCAAGAACAAGAGGGTTCTGCTCATTCTGGAGGTGTTTTGATGCATGCATTAGTAGGCTGGCTAACCTTGAAAGAAAATGCACAGCATTGCATACTTTCAACGTGAAATTGTTTTGAAAACTGTTTTGAGGAAACAGAGCCGCCTACGTGTTTTTATTTACATGTGACGTGCTAGAGCTCAACTCGCACGATATTTTGATTTGTGTGATGCATGCATTAGTGCTAGAGCGAGAGCTCGCACTAGAGTTTTACATGCATAGGTGCTGGAGTCCAACTCGCACCAGATTTGTATACATATTTATATGATTTTCGTGACAGGGTGCTAGAGTCTAACTCGCACCATATTTTTATATGATTTTGAGACAGGGTGTTAGAGCTTCGCTCGCATTGAATTTTTATACGGTTTACATACAGAGTGCTAGAGCTTAGCTCGCACTAGATTTACTTGATTTGATGAGAGTGCTGAGCATCGCTCGCACTGATTTTATGAGAACATGTGATGAGCCGTGCTTGGAGCATCGGGTAGACTGTGTGTCACCGATTAAATAGGCCCGCACGTGCATTTTGAGACATGGCATGTTAAAAATAACCTGATGAGCCCGAACGAGGGATAAGGGTTAGAGAAATAACCTGATGAGCACGAACGAGGGATAAGGGTTAGAGAAACAACCTGATGAGCCCGAACGAGGGATAAGGGTTGGAGATCCACCTGATGAGCCCGAACGAGGGATAAGGATTGGAGGACCAGCTGATGAGCCCGAACGAGGGATAAGGTTGGGGGGTCCACGGAGTACGATGTACCGTGCAAGTAGCATGGAGTACGATGTACCGTGTGTTATCTTTGCATACGTTGGTATCTTTGTGATACTTGGTATCTTTGTGATACGTTAGCATCTTCGGATGCATGGGATCGGATAAGACTGACGGGTTGGATTGACCCACCTCCCGGGCGGTTCCCGATCAGGGTGAGACCTCGCACACTAGGATCCGTGTAGCTAGAGGGACTCCCGAGGACACATATGGCCATAGTCCTGGTTATTACCGTTATACAGATATTGCCTCGTCTCGCATGTTGATGATCTTGACGATGATTTAAACTGGGTTTTTAAACTAAATTTGCATGATGGTATTTCCATGCTTTTCAAACCCATGTGTGAATGTAAATCGATTTTCATGGTTTTGTGTGAGTCAGGATCACCCGCAGGAGGGGTCGAGTCCTGACTTTATTGTGAAAATTTTAATTGAGAAATAAATGATTTGTAATAATTGCATGTTGAATTTTTCGTGCAAACTTGATTTACATAACATCATAATTCATATCATTTGTTTTAAAATGTGTGGAGAAAGGGTGGTTTATACATGGCACCACGTTCATGTAGGTAGTATGGTTACCTACTTGTTCGTAGGATTGCCTTACTGAGCTTGATGTGCTCACCCCTTTCATTTTCTCCCACAGATAATCTCCAGTTGAAGTTGAGGCGACTCAGTACTGCATTCCGGATATCCGCTGCTGCCCATCGACATAAGGTATATACACTTGTACATATTGTATCTACATAAGCATAGCACAGTAACATGTTTGTAAGTAACTTTAGGGGATGTATAATTAATGTAAGCAATTATAAATGACTGGAGAAGAAATAAGTTAGATGGTAAATGTATAGTGGGACTGGCATTGACGCACAGCCCAATTTATTAGTGGAGTGTGGTCACGATCAGAAGACAGGTAAGAATTTAAGTAAGAAAATAACACAACGCGAAAAATTAACTCTGATTAGTTCAGGTCGTGACATATAAAGGTGGTATCAGAGCAACAATTGGTCTGATGTGTGTCAGTGTCAGTAATTAGGAAATTACATCCCCGTGTTACTGTGCTTGGTTAGATACAATAGTGTATATCGAGATGGGTTTTGACTAAGAAATGGTTGAGAATGCAGGAATGCCTAATATGAGTCGCGTTAGATGAGAAAGTGCACGAGGCAGAGGTCGTAGAGGTAGACCTGAGTATGCTAAATCATGCTGAGTTTGACTATGAGAATCAGTATGAGATTGAAATAAAAGCTAATGTTGAGAATGCCTCACAGAGTCCGGCAGAGAGATCGGACTGTATTGAGACACACTTCACGAGGTTGGAGCGGAGTGTGGAGATTATTTTGAGGAGCTAATTACTCAGATTATGAATAAGATCAGAGGGCGCAGCGGAGCATTGGTGGAAACCTGCTCGACCCATCTTAATTGTTAAGCGTCCATAGCTAAGATGAGAAATCTTATTGGATGTATTCCGGTGACAAGATATCCCGGACATGATTTAAAGGAAAAATTTCTTACACTGCCCAAGAATACTAAATTGATTATGAGTATGAAACTCAGTTATATTCTTGGCAGATATTACCTCGACACTATGAACAAGTGACAGTCGAGATGTCTAAAAGTTCATAAAAGGGTTCAGATTGTCGATTTGAGTCCGATTGGCCCATGAGATATTACCTATACCGAGGCAGTGCACAGATTTACAGTTGGGTAAATAAGAACATGAATTGCACGCCTCTGAGATTTGGGAAAGGTAGTGAGGGCTGAAATAGAGACAGAAAAGAGAATCGAAAAATGACAAAGATGTTAAAATGGGAAAATGGCAATTGGTAAAAGATTTAATTTGACGAGTCATGGAGTAAGATAATTGGTAAGGCCCCAGTGCATCCAATTTTGACACTCTGGAGGGCATTGTGATTGGAGGACCCCGACCTGCTACGAAGCAGTGTAGCAGTGTAAGCAGTGTGAGATGTGTGGTGGATACCACGGAAGGAGGGTCTATACCTATACTGTATTGATGAAAATGGCCGTTAAGTGTGGTAAGACGGACCATTGATTTTGATTACACAGAATTGGGCGAGATTGCCCCACAGAAAAGTAAAGAGACAGAGAAAAATTTCATTGGTATAGCTGCAACGAGAAGGGAGGCAATAGCCGAAAAGAAAAAGGAAAGTAAGTTGTTGGACTAAGGCGAGAGGATGTCTTGGACCAAGACACTATTGATGTTTCGTGAATGTGGTGTAAGATACCACACTTGTTATGAATAATGAAGTACATATGTTTATTGATCCTGGTGCCACACATTTATTCGTACAGCCTTCATTCGCATATAAGTGAGTAAAAGGCATGAATGTCTACATCATTGGGCACAATACTGATAAATGAGTACCCAATAGAGGAGGATTAATTAACGGAATATGGATATAGAGATTTTAAGTTAATAAAAAGGGGTGTAACAGTTGAAATTAAAGGAGTAAAGGATTGTACTCACGGAATGAATAATGACAAGAGTTTTGTCATGATTGATATACGAAGGAGATGTGTTTTGATCCCAAATACAAGATGTATTGGAGTAAGAGATATATGCTAGGTAAGGAATACCCTTAATATGCGAAGTAATTGAGGTTAAGCAATTAGTAGCGAATATAAATTGTGACCACATAGACTGAGATATAACGTAGTTGTGGTTAAGTCTGAAGGTTAATAAAGGTATTTCAAAATACCTCCCCGCCTGAAGACTTGACAGCGTCTAAAAGTATATATATATAACCTACAACGTAAAATCGATCGTCGTAATAAATACCTTTAGCATTAGGATACCTTTACTAAGACGATAAGAATATTAAAATTCGACAAATCATAAAAGTTAACATAGTAAAATTTAATAAGAGTCGTTAAGATAAGAAAAGGAAGTGACGCAGGTTAGTACCCGAAAACGTAAGCGATTTTGAAGGATCTTATATGCTTATGCGTAAATAAGTCAAGGATTGGACCGATTTGTAATCATCATTATCGATGATATGTTGGGTGTAGTTAAAGTCTAGGGCAAATTATAAGCAACAATTGGAAATGGCTTTTACAAATGGGTAGTTGCGAGTTCTCAATATGGTCTACTTGGTTGACACGTTTAACTAAGAAAACGTGGTCTTTGAATGAGATGATAAGTGAGATGATAGATGTGACGTGCATTTCGGTGTAGTGAAGTATGAATTGACCACCGTGATTAATTTCACCATACCCAACAGCTCAAGAGGTTTTCAGCGAGTATGGATACCTCGAAATAATGAAAGAGCTGTGTATTGATGTATAATGGGAAGATAGTCAATTATGGAGTCAGATAACTCCTTGATCACGAAATAAACTATCTGACCCATGATTTAAAGTTGGCAACAGTATTTGTACCAAGGATATGGTACAATTATGTACAGGGTGAGAAATTGTGGATATGCACTGATCATAAAGTCTCAAGTATCTGTTTTCACAGAAAGAGGCGAATATGAAAATACATAGTGGGTTAGAGCTTCTGAGAGGTTTTGATTTGTGAAAATTGTACCACCCAGGAAAGGCTAATGTGATGGCTGATGCCTTGAGTATAAAGAGCCTCGGGATGGTATTACATATTATGGTTAGGGAGAGTGAGCTGCTAGAGCAGTTGTGAACCTCAGTATTGATGTGATCCCTTCTGATGATGACAGTGATTGTGTGACAGCTAGCCTGAGACTAGAACCGGATGAGAGTGCCCGGATTTGACAGGCTTAGCGTGATGATCGGCAGGATGTCGATAGTTGGGGTCAGATTCAGAAGGGTACAGTAATAGAGTTCACAGAGTATGATAATGATTTACAGAGAGCTTCAGAGACAGTATAAGTACTCCCCAGGACTACAGTTGATGAGATAATAATATTGTCAGAAGCTCACTCTTCGGAATATACAGTGCATACGGAAAAAAAAATAAAAAAATATATTGAAATCTCGAAAAGGGTATTGGTGGTCAGATGTGAAAAGAGATGGTAGAGATTGTGGAAAAGTGCCTAGTATGTTAGCAGAGTAAGGTAGAGTATTAAAAGTCTGCAGAGTTATTGCAGCACCTACCTATATCGACACGGCACAGAAAATGAGAGCAAGTCTCCATGAATTTTATGATGGGTTACAGAGAACCCAGGTGAATTACGAGGCTATTTGGATGATAGTCGATAGAGTAATTAAGTCTACCCACCTTTTGGTTATGAAATCCCCAATACTCAGAGTATATATGAGGATTTATGTGGAAGGAAGATTGTGGAACACTAAGTAACGTTCCAGTGAGCATGGTATCATATAGGGATTCCCGCTTCACTTCTTATTTCAGGGAATATTTTCAGGAAGCTATGGGAACCCGACTGAGTATTAGCACAGCTTTTCATCCTCAGACAGATGGTCAGTCAGAGAGGACTGTACAAGTTCTGGAGGATCCGATAAAAGCGTGTGCCATTGATTTTATAAGCTCCTGGAATAATCAGTTGATTTCTAATCGAATTAGCCAATAGTGACAGTTGTCACTTGAGTATCGGGATAACAAAAGATGAGACAGTGTATGGCTGTAGGGGTTGTTCCCCAAATTGGATGAGAAAAAGTAGGTGACAGATAGAATTATATTTGACTTTGGATAATAAGTCTCTGAGGATGTTTAGTTAAGAGTGAGAGATTAAGAACACCTCAGAGCAGGTAGAAAAGTATTGGAATTCACCCTTGGTGAATTAGTATGGTTGAAAGTTACTTGTCCTAAGAGAATAAGGACATAGCGAACTTTTGGAAGAATGTAAATTGAGTTGCGCTGGATGGAATATTTTGAGAGATTGGGCAGGTGGGAGATAAGACCTGTAGGTTAGTGTTATCACCTGAATTAACAGGCACCTACAATGTGTCCCAGCTTTTGATGCTTCGAAAATACTATTCAGATCCAACAGAGGTGATAGGATATGAACTCCAAAAGTTCTGTTTAATGAAGATATAAGTATATTGAAAAGTTGATTCGGGCATTAAACCGGAAAGAGAAAGTATTGAGGTTTAAGACGATCTCCCAAATTAAAGTCCTTTGGTAGTAATACACTTCAGAAAAAGGTCACATAAGAATTAAAGAAGTATGATACGATTGATGTGCTCGGAGTAGTTTATGGACTCATATGAATTGGTTCTAATTTGGAGGACCAAATTCCTTAAGTGGGGGAGAGTTGTAAGACCCGAATTTAATTAAAATATGAAAATTAAATAAGAAAATACGGGGGATGTATGAAGGAAGGTCAGGTAAAATTGATTTTCGAAACAAGAGCAGGGGTAAAATGGTAAAAATACCAAAACCCGGTATTAAGGCGATAAGAAAATTTTAAGTTAAAATAAGGATGTAAGATATCTTGATCGATAATGAGGAAATTATACAATTTGGGTCAATTGATCAAGATTCGAAAATTTTAAAAATACCAAAAAATTACCGGAACAATATCTCGAAAAACGCGAAGAAATAATATCGAAAATTTGGAGGAAAAATATATTTAATAAATTAAATTTAAATTAAATAAATTAAATTAGAATAAAAATAATATAAGTATAGATATTTTGGATTTTATGGAGTATTTTAATGAATAGGGAAATAATTAAATAAATAATAATAATAATAATAATAATAATAAAAAAAAGGGATCTGAAAAAAAAAATTGAAATCGCGAAACGCGATTTTTGACGAAAATAACGAAGCAAACGGAGGCTGAAGACCGGCGAGCCACAAGCGACCAGAGACCCAGGCGAGGGCCGGCGAAGGTAGCCCGACCCCGGGCGACTTCACAGCACCGGCGACGCGCCGTGAAACTCGCCGGAGATCGGCGAATCGGGGAGAGAAGCCGCGGGAGAAAGAGTTCCGATCGGTGGCGAACGGCGCCGATCTGGCCGACCCCGACCCCAGCCGAAGCTTCCCCAGGCACCGGTGAGCCGATTGGTGGCAGCCCCGACCGACGAAACTGTTGGCAAACGCCGGAAACGACGGAAGAAGAAAATGGGTTTCCGACGCCGAGGAGAAGAGGCCGAACCGACGACTTTCCGGCGACCTCGACCGAAACCGAGGGTGGATTCGTGATGCGGACAACCTCGCGGAGCGACTGGTGGCGAGAACCGGCAGAGAACTGGCCGGCAAGGTGGTGAACCGGTGGTGAACCGGTCGAACCGGAGTGAACCGGCGATCTGAACCGGTCCGAACCGGACTGAACCGGTTCAGCCAAAAAGAGAGGAAAAAAGGAAGAAAAAGGGAAAAAGAAAAAGGGAAAAAAATTGGAAAAAATTCCTGTGATGTAATCGAGCTTCGAGTAAGTCGATAAGTGGTCAAATTGACCGATTTAAATTTTGGAATATTTTATTTAATTAATTTTGGGCTGAAAACTTACCCGAAAAAAAATTATGGAATTATGTAGCTCGACGATTGGCATCCACCGAGAGCTCGAGATAGCCTCGATTTGCGGATTAGCATGGAATCTCGGGTAAGTGACCCTTATTTACGACAATTTATATCGTTATGCGTGTTTCGGATTTAAATTCCACATAAATTGAATTAAATTATGGAAATTTAGATAAATTGTCGTAAATAATCGATTTAGTTATTCAAGAATTAGAACGAGGCCTAATAAATTATTAGTGGGTCCAATGAGCCCAATAGGCCTCGATAAAGTGAAAATTAAGTGGAAAACGGGCTTAAGGCCGATTAAGGCCCATTAAGGTGCAATCGGGCCCAATAGGGGTAAATGGGCCCAACGATTTAAATTAAGCCCAGAAAATAAGAAATACAATTCAATTATATGTTATCTGACCTGAGGAATATTGATACGCAGTTCCGGGCATTTGATTGGGAGCTTATCGGACTGCGCGACGAGTCAACAGTGGAAAAGAAAATGTCAGACTCGACAGGAAAATAAGGTAAGGGAATTCTGCGGACTGCTAGAGGTAACTTTACGCAATTTTAAGTTCATATGCAGTCTTTAAAAAATTACCTGAAGGGTCTAGAGGTCAAATAATAATTTTGGTGCCCCGAATGGGCAAATTACTAAAATACCCTTGTTAAGGGTAAAATTTACAAATTTAGGAAAAATTGGGAGGAGCAAGAACAAGAGGGTTCTGCTCATTTTGGAGGTGTTTTGATGCATGCATTAGTAGGCTGGCTAACCTTGAAAGAAAATGCACAGCATTACATACTTTCAACGTGAAATTGTTTTGAAAACTGTTCTGAGGAAACAGAGCCGCCTACGTGTTTTTATTTACATGTGATGTGCTAGAGCTCAGCTCGCACGATATTTTGATTTGTGTGATGCATGCATTAGTGCTAGAGCGAGAGCTCGCACTAGAGTTTTACATGCATAGGTGCTGGAGTCCAACTCGCACCAGATTTGTATACATATTTATATGATTTTCGTGACAGGGTGCTAGAGTCTAACTCGCACCATATTTTTATATGATTTTGAGACAGGGTGTTAGAGCTTCGCTCGCACCGGATTTTTATACGGTTTGCATACAGAGTGCTAGAGCTTAGCTCGCACTAGATTTACTTGATTTGATGAGAGTGCTGAGCATCGCTCGCACTGATTTTATGAGAACATGTGATGAGCCGTGCTTGGAGCATCGGGTAGACTGTGTGTCACCGATTAAATAGGCCCGCACGTGCATTTTGAGACATGGCATGTTAAAAATAACCTGATGAGCCCGAATGAGGGATAAGGGTTAGAGAAATAACATGATGAGCCCGAACGAGGGATAAGGGTTAGAGAAACAACCTGATGAGCCCGAACGAGGGATAAGGGTTGGAGATCCACCTGATGAGCCCGAACGAGGGATAAGGGTTGGAGGACCAGCTGATGAGCCCGAACGAGGGATAAGGCTGGGGGGTCCACGGAGTACGATGTACCGTGCAAGTAGCATGGAGTACGATGTACCGTGTGTTATCTTTGCATACGTTGGTATCTTTGTGATACTTGGTATCTTTGTGATACGTTAGCATCTTCGGATGCATGGGATCGGATAAGACTGACGGGTTGGATTGACCCACCTCCCGGGCGGTTCCCGATCCGGGTGAGACCTCGCACACTAGGATCCGTGTAGCTAGAGGGACTCCCGAGGACACATATGGCCATAGTCCTGGTTATTGCCGTTATACAGATATTGCCTCGTCTCGCATGTTGATGATCTTGACGATGATTTAAACTGGGTTTTTAAACTAAATTTGCATGATGGTATTTCCATGCTTTTCAAACCCATGTGTGAATGTAAATCGATTTTCATGGTTTTGTGTGAGTCAGGATCACCCGCAAGAGGGGTCGAGTCCTGACTTTATTGTGAAAATTTTAATTGAGAAATAAATGATTTGTAATAATTGCATGTTGAATTTTTCGTGCAAACTTGATTTACATAACATCATAATTCATATCATTTGTTTTAAAATGTGTGGAGAAAGGGTGGTTTATACATGGCACCACGTTCATGTAGGTAGTATGGTTACCTACTTGTTCGTAGGATTGCCTTACTGAGCTTGATGTGCTCACCCCTTTCATTTTCTCCCACAGATAATCTCCAGTTGAAGTTGAGGCGACTCAGTACTGCATTCCGGATATCCGCTGCTGCCCATCGACATAAGGTATATACACTTGTACATATTGTATCTACATAAGCATAGCACAGTAACATGTTTGTAAGTAACTTTAGGGGATGTATAATTAATGTAAACAATTATAAATGACTGGAGAAGAAATAAGTTAGATGGTAAATGTATGGTGGGACTGGCATTGACGCACAGCCCAATTTGTTAGTGGAGTGTGGTCACGAGCAGAAGACAGGTAAGAATTTAAGTAAGAAAATAACACAACGCGAAAAATTAACTCTGATTTTTGGGTAGTTCAGGTCGTGACAGTTTCCTTCTCTTTTTTTTTTTTTTGGTTTCCCACTCAACAGAGGCAAACTTTGCCTTTGAAAACAACAAGGTGCGGAATACACATATATATTATATTAATTAATCTATATATTATTTTGTTTGTTTTGTTTTATTTATTAATACATATATTTCATAACATATATTTATTACATATATATTAAAATAAAATTATTCAATTGTACAATACTCATGTTTTCATAAATTTTCATTACTTCGAAATGAAAATATTCTTGGGATCTCATCATTCCTTATAAATCCACAATATAGGCTTTACATAAAATTTTCCAACTAATAAACCAAAATTTTTCAATCCCTCCATGCTTGCATTTGCTCCTCGCCTCCTGTATTTCGGGCTCTCTATCATTCACAGGCTTCTCGACTCCGATACTTCTCGAGCCCTACAACGAATATTTGCACTTCCATTAAAAATCTCTTTTTTTTTTAAATTTATTTTATATTCTAATTAAATATAGGAATTTTGTGGTGTTTACATTCTTCCCACCTTTAAAGAATTTGGTCCCTCAAATTCATCTTGGTCCTTCAGAATAAATTAGGGTACTTCTCCTTCATAAGACTCTCCAGCTCCCATGTAGCTTCCTCGATCGAATGATGTTACCAGAGAACCTTTACCAGAGGAATAGTTTTTGACCGAAGTACCTTTTCCTTTCTATCCAAAATTCAGATAGGTTGCTCAATGTAGCTCATGTCCTCGTACCCTTATCACCACTCTTCCCACGAGAGCTATACTCAGCCTGTGCCCTATCGATCATCTGTGCCCTATCGAGAGCATCTCTGAACTCCATAATCCATAATCCCAACAGCCTATCTCGAATAGCCGGCCTCAACCTAGACAGGAACCTCTCAATACGACGCTCTTCATTTTTGAATGTCTCGGGGTCATATCTCATCAGCATAGTAAACTTGCTCTCGTACTCATCCACAGTCATACTGCCCTGTACCAGATTCAAAAAGTTAGTCCGCATCTTCTGTTGGGTAGCTCATGGAACATACTGCTCTCTGAATGCTGACAAGAATGCATCCTAACTAATCACTTGATGCTGAGAAGTCAAAAGGATCTTGGTGGATCCCCACCAGTATTTTGTTTGGCCCTTCAACATGTATGTGGCCATAGAGACCTTCTCTACATCAGAACACCCCAGATAGTCAAAAATCTTCTTCAGATCTACTAGCCATTCTTCAACCTCTATCGGATCCTTAACCCCCTTGAATGATGGAGGCTTCATCTTTAGGAAATCTCTCATTCTACCAATATCCCTTTCTTCAGTTTGAGTCTGTATAGGTGGTTGAGGTGCCATAGGTACTGGGGGAACCTGGGGAGGAGGAGGTGGTGCTTGTGGAGGAGTTAGCACCAGAGTAGGAATCGGTACTATGCCAGCTGAATCAGTAGCATTTACCCTTAAGTGTTGGGCAACCATCGCGGCTATAGATTCCAATCCTCGCTTGAGACGTTGCTCCAACCGCTGTTCAAACTGAGCCATACGAGTATTGGGGCTCTCTGGCTGCGGTGGAGGAGGTGGAGGTGGCTGAGCTTGCCTCTGAGGACGTCCTCGTCTCCCATTCATTTTGCACGTGATCTACTACCTATGCGTAAATCAAAGATTTAGCCTTAACTTCATTAGGTATACATAGCCTACAACCAAACAAGCACATACATTTGGAATGTAATTTTATCCTTATTTTTTATACTGACAGTACTAGATAGTCTTTGCTCTGATATCACCTTTAATTGTAATGACCCTTGACCTTGAAAATTTGGTGAAATTTTTTTTGAAACTTTAAAATTCCTACTTATTCCTTCATTCACTTAGACTGCATTCCTGTTCAATGCCATTTCCTTTATCCTACTTATTTACCGATAATTATACTTAGATTAAATTTTTACATCTAAATGGCCAATAGAAATTTCGACAGCATAACGACTTATATATAAGCCTACCCACCTGCAAATCAAACGCTTTAACAATCCTAGATATCCACAACTCTCAAGAATGCTTCTCAATTTGCATCGTCAAGCCAAAATAAATTCATTCCAACCCAAACTAGTACTTCAAGATTAATTCTCAAAGGAAATATTCTTTACATTCGTTTTCTTACAAATTACATCCCAACAACATAATCCCAATACATGTTTGTGCATATAAAACGTGTCTAGTAAAGGAATGTAATTGTATACCTTTGCGTGTACAAAAAGCAGCCTAGTGTAGCTATTTCCCACCAGCCTACATCGTGTACATGACTGATAGCACCCGTAGATCATTGCAGATAATCTGAAAGGTAGAGGGCTGAGCTTTCGAGAAAAAGCCCAGTAAGAAAGTGCATTTAAAACGATCATAGTGATTAAAATATACAGAAAAACATAATAATACGTAAAATGACTTCTCTCTGCAACTAATATAAAGGACCTTCGAATTTAAGAAATCTGAAACATCATCAATCAAAACATGAATCTTTAAGTATTTGAACTTAACAGTATAACATAACCTTTCGTATATTCGAAATTTCAAAAACATATTTGCATATAAATCACATATCACAGAGTCAAATATGAAAACAAAGTTTAGTTCAGATAGAGACTACGCTGGCCCATATGATTATCATGCATCAATAACAAAATCATCCTCTGTAGAGGGAATTTAGAACCTATGGCCAGGGTAGGGCTGTAGATGTCACGACCCTCAACTTACCAAAGTACGTATAATTTTTTTGCATTTTCATGCATCATTTATTATTCGTCCTTACCTCAATCGTGAACAATAACTCTCCTCAATAGTTGGGCTGTGTGTCGACGTCTAACTCACTCCACCATACCAATTCAATTTGTATATTATTTATGAGTAAACACTTGTATAAATGTATATATCAGAGTTGTTACATGTGTTTACATTGTTTTACATCCTCAATGTTTACATACAAAATGCTACTATGCTATGTCTAGGTTAGATACAAAATAATTCAAGTGTGTATACCTCTAGCGATAGGATGTAGCGGATACCAAAAGGGAAAGCCTCCAGTCGCGCTCACTCTATACTCAAATCTCTGTAGAGAGGGAAAAATAAGGAGGTGAGCAAACCACACACTCAGTAAGGCAATCATGAGAACAGGTAGATACTGCACTATCTACGTGATCGTGATGCCATGCTCAAAAGTAATTAGTTCATCATTTTATCTCAAAACATGAGTGTATGATTGTGTTAATGGTATGTATAGCATTCATGCTATTAAAATCCAGTGCACAATTCAATTCAAAGCATGGTATAAATCATCATGCATAATTCACAATAATGCATGGCATTACCCATCATGCGTTTTTCTAAAATAAGCATGGCATTAACCATCATACATTTTTCATAATAAAGCATGGCATTAATCATCATGCTTCGGTGCACTTTAAACCATTAACAATCGATATCTCAAAACAATTCAACACTTGTCAGGTCTCAGCCCCTCCCTCGGACTGTCTTGACCCACAAATCATTTTAAACATGGATTTATTCACAAAGCATTAAACATGTGAGATAAGCAAATAAATAAAAGGTAATAACCTCTAGGTCTATGACAATAACCTGTGATACCGGCTACACGGATCAGGTGTGCGGGATATCACCATTATCTACTTTCACACGGGAGGTGGGTCAAATCCTACCTGCCGGTCCATAGCAGATCTCATCCGAAGACGGCACATCACATCTTAATAAGGTACAATGTACTCCATGCTACCTGTATGGTACAACGTACTCTGTGGACCCAATCAATACATCATATCACGCCACATCTCAAAATGCAAGTGTGAGCCTATTTAATCGGTACGACCTCTTGTCTACTCGAAGCTCCTAACACGGCTATCAACATGTCAAAATCACAAACTGCACGTGTGAGCCTAATTGATCGGTGCGACACCAAGTCTGCCCGAAGCTCTAAGCACGGCAACAAATAAGGTGGGCATCTAGTACGAGCTAAGCTCCAAGCACCATTGATAATTCTATATTTTTTAGAATTATTTGTTCTTAATTTTCTAATTAATTATTTAAATCCCCAATTTATTTTGTTAATTATCCCCTTTATTTAATTAAAATTCTCATGTTTGCAGATAAATCAAATTCAGATGAATTTTGAAAATTTCGGCAGAAAATGGACTGGAATTGGGCTAAAATCGAGATTGGACCACACAGACAACATGAGCCATGCCACCTAGCACATCCAATTGGATAAAAAGACAGATGACATGGAAATATCTTTTCAAGGAGCCAATGGTGTGAAGACAAGTGGCTAAAAAAATGCCAACTCATCTAGGATGGAAAAATTACAATTGTACCCTTAAGTGTGTGTATAAATAGGAAAGGATGGCAATTGAAAAACTAAGTAGTGTTAGTGTAAAAGTAGTTTTTAGAGTAGGAGTAAGTTAGGAGTAGTGTTAGAATAGTTTTAATTTATTTTCCTTAGAAATTTTTTCGAGTAGATTTTTCAATCATCATTTCATTCTAATTTCCATAGTACTGTTCATGCAATTTCTATGTGGATGAAAAGCTTTTGTTACTTCTAGTTCTCGGTTTAGTTTTTTTCTATTAATGAAGATTAACTATTTCCATTTCTCTTCTTCTCGGTATTGCATAAGTTCCATTTCTTGTTTTTATGTAGTGATTTTTATGAAAAAACTGAAATGTTTTTATAGTTGCTAATCTCGGGTTGCTTAGTAAGCTAGTTGTATTCCTTGATTTCCTTTAGTTATTCGGGTTAGTGGTGGCTGCTGAAGACACCGTGTGTCTTCCATTCGGTTCCAACCAGTAGTAAATTTGCATTCGGTTAACAGGAAAGTGGAGGCTGCAACATGCACTGGTGGTTCGGTGAAGTAAGCAAGAGGTGGTGTGCCCAGCTGTTGCACGCTTACCCGGGAAGTAAGTTGGTTATAGCCGATGCAGAATTGTGCATGGAATTGGCAGGATAGGGAAACCGAACCCGTTTGATTTTCTTTCAGACTTCATTTTCTGCTTCATGCGTTTTTGCTTCCTTTTACATTTTATATTTATTCTTTTGTTCTAGTATTTCTTCAAATCATAATTTCTCCTTTGTTCGGCTCTGTTTCCATTTAAGTGTACTGTTCATTGTCTTCATGAGCTGTCATTTAGTTCTAATCTCGGTTTAGCCTTCTGTTTCAAGTTGTAAATGCTGAACTCCATCACCACTACTGAGCAGTTGTGTAGGTATTGATAGTTTGCAGCTGAAGGGTGCAGAGTTTATGCAAAGCACGATCGATTCCAGCCCCTGTCTTCTTGTTCTATCTCGTTTCCAGTTGCCGAGACTGCCAGGTGTGGGAGCTGTTGTGTTCTGTTACAGATTCGGGGCATGCCAGCAGGATTGAAGCTTGCAGAGGTCGTGTAAATGAGGCAACAACAAATTGGCAGGAAACGTGGTAGCAGCACCTGGAGCAGTAGGCGTGGACAGACCGAGAGCAAGTATAGAGCAGGAGCTGGTCATTTCCATGGAGAAGAAGGAGTATGTCTAGGCAGGCAGCGGCATGGGCAAAAAATGAAGCTGAAGTGGTTGGTAACGTGAGGAGTTAGAGTTGTGCAGAGAAGGAAGAAGTGCACGAAATCGAGAGCAGAGTTGGTGAGGATAGCAGACCAAGACAGGACCAAGAATAAGATGGACATGCCTGGACAGAATGAAAATGAAAATGAAGAAGACATGCACAGTGCCATGCTCGGGACCAGTTGGCAGATTTATGCTTAAGGCCATGTTTGGCCATAGTTCAATTTAGTCATGCTATAGTTTAATGCATTATTAGTATTTCCATTCCTTGTTAGTTGTTACTTTTTAGTTAGGTAGTTTAATCAATTAAAATGGTAGGTTTGCTTTAATATTTTTTGCATGTTAATTTAATTTTCAGTTTTAATTTTTTAGTTACTAGTTAATTTTATATTATATGTTTTAGGACTTAATTTTAGTTTAGTCTTTTATGAGTTATATTTAGAATTAATTTAGATTAAATTTGTTACATGCATTAGTTAGATTCTATTGTTAAGTTAGTAATTAGATATAGTTAGGATTAGTTTAGAGTTAATATTTTAGAAATGTGTTTCATGCATTTTTAATTTAATCTTCATTTTTATTAGATTTTAGGTTAGTTTAATTTGCAATTTTTATTAGTTTAATTACATGCATTTTTATTTTAAGTTTGTTTAAATTTTAGTTTAACTTTATTTCTTTGTTTTCATATTTGCATTTTATTTTAATTGCGTTAATTAGTTCTAACTATTTTAAATTTCTTTTGTAGGTTATTTGCCTTTAATTGCTTGGAGCACTGTAAGTAAATTTTGATCGGTTTTATTTAGTTCTTATTATTTTATTGCTTTCGAGTAATTTTAATTTTAGACTTAGTAGATCACCCACCTTAAATTCATAATTTGCTAGAATATACTTAGGGTAAGATTAACCGGAAGTTAATTAGGCTGATCAACTTCTCTATGGGACGATAATCCAGGACTCAAATCTCATTATTACTTGTATGACTCGTGCACTTGCGGACAATACGTTTAGATCATGTCATGTTTTTGGCATCGTTACCGGGGAAGTCTTAATTAGCTAGTAATTAATATTGGTGAAATTATGCTTAGGTGTAAGCTTGTAAATATTTAAGTTGTAAATATTTAGAGTCTTACTTAGGTTAGTTAAATTTTCTCATAATTAATTAAAAAATTTGAAAAATTTAAAAACTTTAAAAAAATTTTAAGGACTTTCTGATGATTGCATGCGTAGAGCTAAGAGTTATGATTGCTTTCCTTTAGATCCTGAAATTGAACGAACACTTAGAAAACTTCGAAAGGATTCTAGGAAATTAATAGCTCCACTGAAATTCACCATGGCAAAAAATAGGAAAATTAAGACCGTTGGAGATTATGCAATGCCAACTATTGGAGGTTATTATACCGGCATTAGGCCACCAGCTGTCCTTGCTAACAATTTCAAAATTAAGCCTTCCATCCTCCAAATGATCCAATCCTTTTTACAGTTCAGTGGGCTTCAGCACGATGACACGCATGCCTAATTTGGGCAATTCGTGGACTTGTGCAACACGTTCAAGCACAATGGATTATCTGATGATGCGCTTAGACTTAGATTATTTCCCTTCTCACTTAGGAATAGGGCGTGACACTGGTTAACCTCCTTGCCTCCAGGATACATTTCTACATGGGACGAGTTAGCCCATCAATTTTTAGCTAAGTTTTTCCCTCCCTCTAAAATGGCCTGACTCCGTAGTGACATATCTTCCTTTGCCTAGGTCGACTCTGAATCTCTTTACGAAGCATGGGAACGATATAAGAAGCTTCTTAAGAAGTGCCCTCACCATGGCATACAAGTCCAAACTTTCTACAATGGACTTACAAGCCAAAATAGGACCATCGTGGACGCTGCTGCTGGTGGAGCCCTTATGTACAAAACAGAGAAGGAAGCTTACGAGCTTTTAGACAAGGTGGCAGCTAACAACTATCTATGGTCCCCAGAGAGGCAATTGCCCAAGAAGTCGGCGGGTATCTATGAGCTCGACACGCTGTCCACCTGAACCTCTCAGATTGCTAACCCTATGAAGAAGGTAGAGTCGCTCAGTACCCAACATAATCCTTCCACTAGTCCTAACCCTGTGTATTCTGTCCAAAGTCCTTTTCTTTCATGCGAGCTGTGTAGTGGTACACACTCTATTGATAGGTGTCCACTTAACTTAGAATTGGTTCAGTATGTTGCTCCACTTCAGAAGTAACAAAACAACCCCTTATCAAACACCTACAACCCAGGGTGCCATCCTAACTTTTCCTAGAGCCAAAACCAAGGGCAATCTTTTAATTCTAGAACTGTAGAACCCCCTGTTTTTCAAGCTCCATCGGTTCATGTACCACCACAGCTGCAATTTCCATATCATCCACCTCATCAACCATCCCGACCACAATTTCAGCATCATCCACCTCACTTCCATCAACCACCACCATCACCACAACCTGTGCAGCCCCAACATTTACATGCACGAGCAGTTGAGAAGAAGCCCTCACTTGAGGAAATGTTCTCAATGATCCTGTAAAATCAAGCTGCTTCAATTAAGAACTTAGAGGTTCAGATGGGACAAATAGCAAATGCTCTTAACCAACATCCTCAAGGGACTCTTCCTAGTAACACTGAAGTTAATCCTGTTAGACAAGGGGAGGGTAAAGAACAAGTGAAATCCATCACCCTTAGGAGCGATAGAGAGCTAGATGAGCCACAAGTTAAGTCTAGACCTAAACAACCTATAGTTGAAGAATCCTTAGGTTCTAAAGATGTAGCTCAGAAGGAGTAGGAACATCAGGATCAGGCTGCAAAGGAATCCAAGTTAGGTGCTTCTTCATCTATACCTTATTCTACTTCATAGCCTTCCTCATCCTCTGATGCTATACATGTTTCCACTACATCCTCTCCAGTTAGACCACCAGTACATTTTCCTTAGAGGTTCCAAAATCAAAAATTGGATCAACAATTCACCAAATTTCTTGAGGTTTTTAAGAAACTTCACATCAACATTCCTTTCGCAGATGCTTTAGAGCAAATGCCAAGTTATGTGAAGTTTTTGAAGGACATCATCTCTAGGAAAAGAAGATTGGAAGATTATGAGACGGTGGCCTTAATTGAGGAATGTAGTGTAATTATCCAAAGAAAATTACCCCCTAAGCTCAAAGATCCCGGGAGTTTTACCATACCATGCACTATAGGAAATCTGTTCTTTGGTATAGCCCTATGTGATTTAAGAGCTAGTATAAATTTGATATCTTTGTCTATCTATCAAAAGTTAGGAATAGGGGATGCCAAGCCCACCACAGTGACCCTCCAGTTGGTTGATTGATCAATTAAATATCTGAAGGGGGTCATTGAGGATGTGTTAGTAAAGGTGGACAAATTTATTTTCCCTGCGGATTTTATTATTTTAGACATGGAGGAAGACAGGGAAGTCCCCATTATACTAGGCAGACTTTTCCTAGCGACTGGTAGAACCTTAATTGATGTACAAAAGGGGGAGTTAACTATGAGAGTCCTAGATCAGGAGGTGATATTTCATGTTTTCAAACCTTTGAAGCTCCCTGATGACTCTCAAGAGTGTTTTAAGATGGATGTTGAGGAGGATATAAGGTTTAAGCATAAGAAATCTGAGAGAAAGAAGGAAGTAGGTAGAGCTCAGGAGGATTTAACTGTTAACATTCTGTCACCACTCTGGCTGATCCTCCTACTCTTCGCACTGCTACTGAGTGTTGTTTTCTTCAGCTGCATTTGAAGTGGATATGTTTTCCTTTTCACTTTGTATATAGTTCTTTTTCTTTTTCTTTTCTGCTGTTTCTTTCTTTGTTTATGTTGCAGATTTCTTTTCTAGTATTACGCTTTCAATCAAGCTTCAGTTGTTCATCATAATCAGAAAGGGGAGTACTATGTTCTTGAGCTTAAATTCTTATATTATCTGCACACTAAGGACACTGTGCACTTTAAGTTTGGGGGAGGGGATATCACTTGAGTAATTTTGTGAAAAATTGAAAAAAATTTCAAAAAATTTGAGAAAATTTGAGAAAGAATTTTCAAAATTTTTTCAATAATATGAGCTTAAATTGTTTGATTTTAGGATGATTTAATGCTTAGCATGTAGTTTTCCCATATTCCGATGATATGACCCCATGATTTAGTCTGACTTTGATTAATTGAGAAGCATGATTATAGGAAAAGCATGAAGTTGAATTCTTGAATTTGTCTTAATTCTGATTGTGATTGCCTCATCTTATGCACATGTCATGTCATGAATCTATATATTTATTTAGAGAAAGCTTATGTGGACATATGATTGCATTTGTTTAATTGATTTTGTGCATCATATTCTAGAATTTGTTTGATCTTGTCTCGAGGTGAAATATTAGATCACACTTAATTAGGGAGATGATTTAGGCCATCTTTGGATCGTTTGAGCCTTTCGAGCCATCCCTGTATATATTTTATCCCTAGTCACCCATCTGGGCTAAATAAGCTTTTCTCTGTAAATACACCTGCATAAATTTTCCTTAGCTTAAATACTTTGTTCCTATCCCTTACCCCAAAAGCATGAAAAGTCATTGGGATATATTGTGAGCTATATGGGTATTAAGTGATAGTGAAGGAGTATGTATTGAAAAAAAAAAGAAGAAAGAAGAAAAATACAAAAATAGAATAAAAAGTTTAGTGAAATAAATAAGTTTGGGGGAAATAAATTTGAGCTCTTACATTAAGATCCTAGAAGTAATGCATGTTAAGGGGTAATTAAACCTAAATCGACTTTATCATACCTTAGCCCCAGCCATACTTTACAAGCTTAATGAAGTCCTATTGATCTTTGATTAAGTGTGACTACATTAGTGGAGAGAGAAGTGAAAAGCAAATTTATGGGAATGATCACATGTCATTGACTCTGCATTCACTGTGTTTGTATAATCTGATCTGGATAATGTACTTTGAAGTGACTTAGACATTTTTCACACACTCACGAGGAGTCCAATTTGGGTTAGGACTTATGATTGAATGATTCTGAATGTTGGAATTGTAATGGTGAGTCTTTAAGATCATAGTCTGTACTTTTTCTTTGAGGATAACATTGGTGAAATTGCTGTGTTTTGTACTTGTCATTCCTACAATTATTTTGTTTTGCTTGAGGACAAGCAAAAGCTCAAGTTTGGAGGTGTGATAATTCTATATTTTTTAGAATTATTTGTGCTTAATTTTCTAATTTATTATTTAAATCCCCAATTTATTTTGTTAATTATCCCCTTTATTGAATTAAAATTCTCATGTTTGCAGATAAATCAAATCCAAATGAATTTTGAAAATTTCGGTAGAAAATGGACTGGAATTGGGCTAAAATCGAGATTGGACCACGCAGACAACACGAGCCATGCGACCTAGCACATCTAATTGGACAAAAAGACAAATGACATGGAAATATCTTTTCAAGGAGCCAATGGTGTGAAAACAAGTGGTCGAAAAAATGCCAACTCATCTAGGATGAAAAAATTACAATTGTACCCCTAAGTGTGTGTATAAATAGGAAAGGATGGCAATTGAAAAACTAAGTAGTGTTAGTGTAAAAGTAATTTTTAGAGTAGGAGTAAGTTAGGAGTAGTGCTAGAAAAGTTTTAATTTATTTTCCTTAGAAGCTTTCCTAAGTAGATTTTTTAATCATCATTTTATTCTAATTTCCATAGTACTGTTCATGCAATTTCTATGTGGATGAAAAGCTTTTGTTACTTCTAGTTCTCGGTTTAGTTTTTTTTTTATTAATGATGATTAACTATTTCCATTTCTCTTCTTCTCAGCATTGCATAAGTTCCATTTCTTGTTTTTATGTAGTGATTTTTATGAAAAACTGAAATGTTTTTATAGTTGCTAATCTCGGGTTGCTTAGTAAGCTAGTTGTATTCCTTGATTTCCTTTAGTTATTCGGGTTAGTGGTGGCTACTGAAGACACCTTGTGTCTTCCATTCGGTTCCAAGCAGTAGCAGATTTGCATTCGGTTAACAGGAAAGTGGAGGCTGCAACATGCACTGGCGGTTCGGTGAAGCAAGCAGGAGGTGGTGTGCCAAGCTGTTGCGTGCTTACCTGGGAAGCAAGTTGGTCACAGCCAATGCAAAGTTGTGCATGGAATTGGTAGGATAGGGAGACCGAACCCGTTTGATTTTCTTCCAAACTTCATTTTCTGCTTCATGCATTTTTAGTTCCTTTTACATTTTATATTTATTCTTTTGTTCTAGTATTTCTTCAAATCATAATTTCTCCTCTGTTCGGCTTTGTTTCCATTTAACTGTACTGTTCATTGTCTTCATGAGCTGTCATTCAGTTTTAATCTCGGTTTAGCCTTCTATTTCATGTCGTAAATGATGAACTCCATCACCACTACTGAGCAGTTGTGTAGGTATTGATAGTTTGCAGCTGAAGGGTGTAGAGTTTATACAAAGCACGATTGGTTCTAGCCCTTGTCTTATTGTTCTATCTCGTTTCCAGTTGCCGAGAGTTTCAGGTGTGGGAGCTGTTGTGTGCTGTTGCAGATTCGGGGCATGCCAGCAGGATTGAAGCTTGCAGAGGTCGTGTAAATGAAACAGCAGCAAATTGGCAGGAAACGTGGTAGCAGCACCTAGAGCAGTAGGCGTGGACATACCAAGAGCAAGTACATAGCAGGAGCTGGACATTGCCACAGAGAAGAAGAAGGAGCATGTTTGGGCAGGCAGTAACATGGGCAGAAAATGAAGCTGAAGTGGTTGGTAACGTGAGGAGTTGGAGTTATGCAGAGAAGGAAGAAGTGCACGGAACCGAGAGCAGAGTTGGTGAGGATAGCAGACCAGGATAGGACCAAGAACAAGATGGACATGCTTGGACAGAATGAAAATGAAAATGAAGAAGACATGCACAAAGCCATGCTCGGGACCACTTGGCTGATTTATGCTTAAGGCCATGTTTAGCCATAGTTCAATTTAGTCACGCTATAGTTTAATGCATTTTTAGTTTTTTTGTTCCTTGTTAGTTGTTAGTTGTTGTTAGGTAGTTTAATCAATTAAAACGGTAGGTTTGCTTTAATATTTTTTGCATGTTAATTTAATTTTCAGTTTTAATTATTTAGTTAGTAGTTAATTTTATATTATATGTTTTAGGACTTAATTTTAGTTTAGTCTTTTATGAGTTATATTTAGAATTAATTTAGATTAAATTTGTTACATGCATTAGTTTGATTCTATTAGATATAGTTAGGATTAGTTTAGAGTTAATATTTTAGAAATGTGTTTCATGCATTTTTAATTTAGTCTTCATTTTTATTAGATTTTAGGTTAGATTGATTTGCAATTTTTATTAGTTTAATTACATGCATTTTTATTTTAAGTTTGTTTAAATTTCAGTTTAACTTTATTTCTTTATTTTCATATTTGCATTTTATTTTAATTGCGTTAACTAGTTCTAATTGTTTTAAATTTCTTTTGTAGGTTATTTGCCTTTAATTGCTTGGAGCACTGTAAGTAAATTTTGATCGGTTTTATTTAGTTCTTATTATTTTATTACTTTCCAGTAATTTTAATTTTAGACTTAGTAGATCACCCACCTTAAATTCATAATTCGCTAGAATATACTTAGGCTAAGATTAACCAGTAGTTAATTAGGCTGATCAACTTCTCTGTGAGACGATAATCCGGACTCAAATCCCATTATTACTTGTACGACCCGTGCACTTGCGAACAATACGTTTAGATCGTATCAAGTGCAAGCTATGCTCTAGCACTCATGTGTATAAAACACGTCAAATCTCATGCAAGTCATACTCTAGCACGCTTTCATTCTCACGAAAACAATGTAGGTGGCTCATTTCTTTGCAAAGTGTGGTTAACAATCCAAAACAACTAATTTCTTTTGCAATTCATTTCAAATGCTAGCCAACCTACCAATCGCTGCCTAAAAACAATAAAACAGGATTTTCCAAAGCACTATGCTTTTATTTTCGTGCACATTTTTCGAACATCCAACTTTTACCCTTCAATCACCCAATATCATTTCCTAACATCTCATACATTCTAGCAAAGCATTTAAACGCCCAAATTGATCACAAATATCTCTAAGAGTCCACACAATTCCCTTACCTCAATTTACTTAAGTGTGACTCTCTTCCTCTTAACTTCTTGTGATCTTGGCTCACTTTGCTCTGGTGTATCCTCGGGAGCTGTGATTCATTCATCCAAATCAATTGAGTTAATGTTGTTAACTCATATTTGACCTCACTAGTCAATATAATTCATTTATGCATTTTACCAATGCCCTAAATCCACATTTTACCCCTTTTTGGTAAATCTCACAATTTATTCACTAACAACACCTTAAAATCATACCCCAACACTATTATTAACTTCAATATATCCCTTTCATCATTAATCTCAACACATTTTACTTTCTCACACTAGACCATTTCTAGGTCATGGTGGATTCATCCTACTCTAGGTAGTTTCTACCATTCCTATGCATACCAAACAACTCCAAAATCAATATCTACACAATGTACTTGAGTTATTTCATTTAGAAACTTACCTAGTTTGATTTCCTCTTTTCTCCAAATAGAAATGCCTCATGTTCCTTCAATCCAAAAAATGGGTAAATGCCTCCAAACTATGTTGTTCTTCTCTTTGATGTGAACAACTTTGCCTCTAATAGTCTTCCCTCAAATCTCCTTGAAAATGCTTAGATTTAGAGAGAGAAAATTAGGTTTTGGGTTGGAAAGGGAAGGAAATGGTTTTGTCCCGAAATCTGCAGATTTTCAATGCCCTTTTTATAGAAATAGCTTGAGGAGATCGATCTGCATAAGGAGGAGATCGATCTGCTCCCCTTAAATTCCTCTTTTCCACGGCATTTTAAGCATGAGATCGATCTGTCGAAGCTTGAGATCGATCTGCTCCAAACAGAGAGCTAAGGAGATCGATATGTTCCATTAAGGATCGATCTGCATTTTATAGAATGTTTAGGAGATCGATTTGGCTCCCTTGGAGATCGATCTGCCCTATACCATTGCTCAAATAGCATTCTGGCTCTTTCAGATCGATCTCTCATCCTATGAGATCGATTTGACCTTCATATTTTTAGATTTTCTGTAGTTCTTCTGCAGCAACACTTACCAAACTTCATACATTTTGTTGCCATGATCATTTTCTCATCCAATCATCTTTGAGACTTGAATATGGCATCCATTCATACCTTATACCTATTGAAACTTGTGTGAAATGTTTGTATAACCAAAGTATATGGTATACACCAAATGAAAGTGCACAACTCATGCACATTTTCCTTCTCTTTTACCACACTACCCACTTTCCATTTTACTCACATTCCTCACATATTTAAGTCCATTTCTTCATATTAACACATAATGTAACTTGTATCTATAATCACAACTCTTATTACATGTGTGTACCTTAAACTGATGAGCTTACATCATTTATACTTCACATTACAAGCACATAACAATTTACATATATATACAAAGTCGTGCTGATACATATATGGGGTCTCACATTCTCCCCCACTTAGAAAATTTGGTCCTCCAAATTAGAACCAATTTAATCCGTGAACAGCTCAGGATACTTCTCCCGCATCAAACTCTCCAATTCCCATGTGGCCTCTTCCACAGTGTGATGTTGCCAAAGTACTTTCACCAAGGGAATTGTCTTTATCCTCAACACTTTCTCTTTTCTGTCCAATACCCGAATTGGCTTCTCAACGTATGTCATACCCTTATTGAGCTCCAAAGGCTCATACTTTATCACATGAGCTGGGTCCGGGTGATACTTCCTTAACATGGATATGTGGAAGACGTTATGCACACTTGCCAACTCTGGTGGCAATGCCAATCTATAGGCCTTATCTCCCACCTTATCAAGTATCTCAAATGGCCCTATATATCGAGGGCTCAACTTTCCCTTCTTCTCAAATCTCATAATTCCTTTCGAAGGAGAAACTTTCAAGAATACCGACTCACCCACATCAAACTCTAGTGGTCTCCGTCTCCTATCAGCGTAACTCTTTTGTCGGCTCTGAGCTGTCTGACACTCCCTAAGGGTATTATCGGCAAGTGCACGGGTCATACAAGTAATAATGGGATTTGAGTCCCGAGTTATCGTCCCACAAAGAAGTTGACTAGCCTAATTAACTACCGGTTAATCTTACCCTAAGTATATCCTAGTAAATTATGAATTTGATTGTCGGTGATCTACTAAGTTTGAAATTACAAATACTAAAAATAATAAAACTATAAAATAAAGAAAATAAAACCGAGCTAAGATTTGCTTACCGAGCTCCACGCAATTAAAAACTAATACCTACGAAAATAATTAAAACAATTAAAATTGATTAACGCAATTAAAATAAAATGCAATTATGAAAATAACAAAGCAAGATTAATTAAACTAATATTAAACTAACCTAAAATGCAATAAGACTACTTAATCAAAATGCAATTTAAGCTAAACTAAAACTTAATGAAAATAAAATCCTAGGAAATTAAGAAAATAACTATAAAACTACATATCTAAAATATTAACTCTAAACTAATCCTAACTATATCTACCTACTAATTTAACAATAAAATTTAACTAATGCATGTAACAAGTTTAATCTAACTTAACTAATGCATGATAAAAATAAAAATAAGTAAGGACATAATTAAATCTACTTCATGAACTAATCAAGAAAAATTGATTATTGTGCATAAGGTAATTGCCAAACAAGCCTTAAGCATTTTTAAACCATATAATTATCTCTCCAAACACTATTCACGTGTCTTCTAAAACATTTTCAGTCCAGGCTTTCACGGTTTTGGCAAGGCGTGCTGCTATTGTCCTCTGGTCCAGGCTACTCTAGGTCTGTATTCGTTCTGCTCCAGGTTCGGACTACACACTGCATCCAGGCTGCTGTTCTCTGCCTCGGTTTTTTGTTGCCAATTGCCTTGCTCGGTTCTGCAATCTATCATGCTTTCTCTCGGTTCTAGGTGCTGGTGTGCTGGTTCTGTCCAGCTGTTGTCTTAGCATCAGCACATGATCTGCTTCTGCTATGTCCAAATGCTGCTTGCTGCAGCTCTCGGTCACGGTCCACTGCTGTACAGCTCTCGATCACAGTCCACTGCTGCTGTACATACCACCATGTTCACGCAGCATCTGCACCCTTCAGACTTCAGCTACATCCTGCCGATCTATGTCCATCGTTCTTCACAGCAACTCGATACTGGGGACAGCACTCATTAATGAAGACCTGCAGCTACTGATTACTGGGTTAGTGGAGAATGACAGCATGCAAAAATAATGAACAGTTCAAAGCTCTTAAAAACAGAGCAGAACAGAGGAGGACTCTCGGTTCCTGGTTTTTAACCTTGCTTTTGGGATGCTAGCTGCTGCCTCTCTAAATCTGCACCACAACAGTTAAATAGCTGAAGAAGATGGCCACTGTCACCGGCTTCTCCTTCCTCTCTTTACTGTTCGTCTAATCTCTAGAAAATTAAAGGAATACAACTAACTAAGTAAGCTACCTGAGACTAGGAAAATTATAGATTTTCTTTCAAATAAAGACATAAGCAATTTAAGAAGCAAACCGAGAAAAAGGATTAGCAAATGAGGCTGCAAATAACACATGAAAAGCTATTCATAAAAGATCACAATTGAAGATGAACATGAACAATAACATAGAAATTGGTTTCGGGAAAAGCTCTAAACATAAACACTAACTAAGCTAACTAAGCTACTCTAACACTACTCCTAAATTACATTACATTACACTACTCCTACTCCTAAAATTACATAGTTTGTTTCAATTGCCATTCTTTCCTATTTATAAACACACTAGGGGTAAAATGGTAATTTCCACATCCTTGATGAGTTGGCATTTTTTTGGCCACTTGTCTTCACACCATTGGCTCCTTGAAAAGATATTTCCATGTCATAGGTCTTCTTGTCCAATTGGGTGTGCTAGGTGGCATGACTCGTGTTGTCTGTGTGGCTCAATCTCGATTTTAGCCCAATTTCGGTCCATTTTCTACCGAAATATTCAAAATTCTTTCGAATTTAATTTATTTGCAAACATGAGAATTTTAATTAAATAAAGGGGATAATTAACAAAATAAATTGGGGATTTAAATAATTAATTAGGAAATTAAGCACAAATAATTCTAAAAATATAGAATTATCACTGTCTGTAATCTCTTACATATCAGTTGGACGTTCTCAGATGCTTGTTGCACTAAGTTTAGAGCAAAAATCTGTCTGTCACCAACCTCTTCCCATCCAATAGGGGAACGGCATCTACGCCTATACAATGCCTCATATGGTGCCATCCCGATACTCGTATGAAAACTGTTATTATAGGCGAACTCTACGAGTGGCAAATGGTCATCCCAGGAGCCCCCAAAATCCAACACACACGCTATCAACATATCCTCCAGGCTCTGTATAGTTCTTTCTGACTGACCATCTGTCTGAGGATGAAATGCGATGCTAAAACTCAATTGGGTCCCCATCGCTTCCTGAAAACCTTCCCAGAAGTGGGAAGTGAAGCAGACATCCCTATCAGAAATAATGTGCTCACTAGAATTCCATGTAGCCTCACTATCTCGCGCACATATAGGTTCGCTAACTGGCTCAGAGTATCGGTAGCTCTCATACCTAGAAAATGGGCTGACTTCATCAACCGATCCACAATCATCCATATGGCATCATGACCTCTGCGGGTCCTCAGCAATCCCATCACAAAATCCATGGTGACATGCTCCCACTTCCAAGTCGGTATCGATAGAAGCTGCAATAACCCTGCAGGCTTCTGATGCTCTACCTTCACATGCTGACAAACGAGACACTTAGCAACATATTCAGCAATGTGCTTTTTCATCCCAGACCACCAATAAACCTTTCGAAGGTTTTGATACATCTTAGTACTCCCTGGATGTATCGTATACTTCGATGAGTGAGCCTCTGTCAAGATCAATCTTCTGATCTTCGCATCATCAGGAACACATATCCTACCTCTGAACCTCAACAATCCATCCGAACTCAACCCACAGTCCGTATCTGTACCCCTTTGTATCTGCCCGACTATATCACCACACTGCTAATCAACTCATTGAGCTAGTCAGATTCGATCTACCAGATCTGGTTCCAACTGCAGGCTAGCTATCAAAAATCCACTATCAGTGTTAGGCGGGGTCATATCCAAACTGAGGTTTGTGAACTGTTCCAACAGCTCATGTTCCCTGATCATCATAAATGATACCATCCCGAGATACTTCCTACTCAATGCATCAGCGACCACATTTGTTTTACCCGGGTGGTACAGGATCTCACAATCATAATCCTTTAACAGCTCGAGCCATCTCCTGTCTCATGTTCAACTCTTTTTGCCAAAACAGGTACATAAGGCTCTTATGATTTGTGAAAATCTAAAATCTCTCACCATAGAGATAGTGGCGCCATATCTTCAATGAAAACACTATGGTCGCCAACTCTAAATCATGGGTCGGGTAGTTCCTCTCATGATTCTTTAACTGTTTAGGTACATAGGCTACTATCTTCCCATCCTGCATCAATCTGCAGCCCAGTCCTAAGTGTGAAGCATCCGTATACACCGAGAAAGCTAATGAGCTGGTAGGAATTGTGAGGATCAGAGCTGTGGTTAATCTCCTTTTCAACTCCTCAAAGCTTTCCTCACACTTCTTGTCCCACACATACTCCATATTTTTCCTCGTGAGACGTGTCAAAGAAGCAGCTAACCTTGAGAATCCCTCCATAAACCGTCGATAATACCCAGCTAAACCCAGGAAACTCCTGATCACTGTCACTGTCTAGGGTCTCTGCCACTGAACTACGACCTCAATCTTAGATGGATCCACTGATACTCCATCCTTCGATACTATGTGACCCAGAAAAGAGATCTGTTCTAACCAAAAGTCGCACTTACTGAGTTTAGCGTACAACTTCTTCTCTCAGAGGGTCTACAGCACTATCCTTAGGTGTCGTACATGCTCTTCTCTAGACTTTGAGTACACCAGTATATCATCAATAAAATGATTACAAATAGATCCAAATACTGGTGAAATACCTCATTCATCAACGACATAAAAGCTGCGAGAGCATTCGTCAACCCGAATGGCATAACCATAAACTCATAATGTCCATACCGGGTGCAAAAAACTATCTTAGGTACATCTCCACTCCGTATCCTCAACTGATGCTACCCTGACCTCAGATCTATCTCGAAAAAGACCTGCGCTCCCTTAAGCTGATCTAACAAGTCATCGATGCTTGGAAGGGGATATTTATTCTTGATGGTGGCCTTATTCAACAACCGGTAATCTATATACAGTTGGAGGTTTCCATCCTTCTTCCTTACAAACAGAACCAGTACTCCCCAAGGTGAGATGCTCGGCCTGATGAATCCCTTCTCCAGCAACTCTTGTAACGGTTTCCTTAATTCTTCTAACTCAACTTGAGCTATTCTGTATGGTGGCTTGGATATCGGCTCTGTACCAGGTGCCAAGTCTATACCAAACTCCATCTCCCTATCCTCATCTTACAATCTCTATATACATGCTCAGTCAACTGACTATCATTCATAGGGGTAGATATCATCAACATTTTATCTAGCAGTGTGGGTTTTACATGCTTCAACAATTTACATGCAAAGGATGGTGATACAAAGGAATGCGTGGTACCAGGATCAAACAGTACATAAGCTTCTAAATCAAGGATTTGGATGGTACCTTTTACCATATCCGATGATTGATCCGCAGTGTCTTGGTCCAGTGCATGCACTCGTCCTCTGCTCACACCTACTGCCTGCTTCCCCTTTTCCTTAGCTATAGCCCTCCTCCTTGGAGCAGCTGTCCCAACTGGAGCTCTCTCTGGCTCCTTGCCCTTCTATGGGGCTCTCTTTGTCATCTTTGGGCAATCCCTGATTATGTGCCCTGGTTTCCCACATCTGAAGCATACTACCTGAGGTCCATAACATGGTCGAGCACCATGGTACCTACCACACTTGCCGCACTGCTCTGTCATAGGTCGTGGCCCTCTAAACACAATTCCCTTATCTGAAGCAATGGCCATATACATGGGAGTATTATCTGTCCTCTCCCGGATCTCCTTGATCCTCGGCTTCTTTCCAGTAAACCTCTTGCTTCCCTTATAACTGAAGCCTCTATCCATCATTGGTCTTTTCTTATCTCTGTCCCTCATCTTACCAACCTTTCCAAACTATGAGGTAATCCTATCAACATCCTATTCGCACAATTACGCCCTACGCACTGCCGCCTTATAGGTCAGTATATCCAGAGGAACCAATCTGGACCTGATGGTTGGTCTCAATCCATCTACAAATTTTTGGATCTTTTCAACCACATTACTCATTGTGTTGGGATCATATCTGTCCAGGGAGATAAATGTCGTCTCAAACTCATCCATTGTCCTACTCCCTTGGGTCAATCCCAAAAATGCCATCTTCATCTTTCGTTGGGCGGTATCCAGAACGTACTATCTCCGGAATGCCTCCAAAAATATATCCTAGTTGATCTCAGTATGCCAGGCTCTCAAAATAGGCTTGGTGGATTTCCACCAATGTTCTACTGATCCCTTCAGTATAAAAGCGACAAACGCTACCATCTCGGTAGTAGTGCATTCAAAGAACCCATACAGCTTCTCGATCTCATTTATCCAATCCTCAGCAGCTACTGGGTCCTTCACTCCACTGAAAGACGTCGGTCCAAACTTCTGGAACTGTCGCAGTCTATCCAACTCGCATCCATATCCCCAATCTTTAGTGCCTGGTGTAGCAACCGACGTAGGCATATCCTATGTGGGTGGGGTATCTCTCGTTTGTGGCCTCTGGGCTTGCCTTGCCTATGCCTCAGGAGCTGTCGTCTGCTCGGCATCACCCTATGTAGCGGGACTCTATCTACCACCAACTCCAGGTAAGGATTAGGTGACCAACTCCAATATCATCTTAATGCTCCGTTCAATCCTCATAAAGCGAGCCTCAGTCTCTCAGGCCTCTCCTCTGGACCCTATGGAGCGTGCTCAACCTCAGCCTCCACCTCAACCTCATCCTGAGCCTCTTGTGTTTCTGGCTCAAAACAACCCCCAGGCCTACCTCTACGGCTTCTAACTTGCGCCTTCGCCCCTCTACCGCGACTGGTATTAGGCATAATTACTCAATTCCCTACATTCATAACCAATTACTTAGTCAACCCATCGACACACATAATTTGTATCTAAACAAGCACAGTAACATGGGGATGAAAATTTTCAATTTATTAAGTATTTTAGACACGACACACGTCAGACCAACTAAACCTCTGATACCAACTTCTATCACAACCCTCAACTTACCAAAATACGTATAAATTTTTTACATTTTCATGCATCATTTATTATTCGTCCTTACCTCAATCGTGAACAGTAACTCTCCTCAATAGTTGGGTTGTGTGTCGACGTCTAACTCACTCCACCATACCAATTCAATTTGTATATTATTTATGAGTAAACACTTATATAAATGTATATATCAGAGTTGTTACATGTGTTTACATTGTTTTACATCCCCAATGTTTACATACAAAATGCTATTGTGCTATGTCTAGTTTAGATACAAAATAATTCAAGTGTGTATACCTCTAGCGATGGGATGTAGCAAATACTAAAAGGGAACGCCTCCAGCAGCGCTCACTCTATACTCAAATCTCTATAGAGAGGGGGAAAATAAGGGGTGAGCAAACCACACGCTCAGTAAGGCAATCATGCGAACAGGTAGATACTGCACTATCTACATGATCGTGATGCCATGCTCAAAAGCAATTAGTTCATCATTTTATCTCAAAACATGAGTGTATGATTGTGTTAATGGTAAGTAAAGCATTCATGCTATTAAAATCCAGTGCACAATTCAATTCAAAGCATGGTATAAATCATCATGCATAATTCACAATAAAGCATGGCATTACCCATCATGCGTTTTTCTCAAATAAGCATGACATTAACCATCATGCATTTTTCACAATAAAGCATGGCATTAATCATCATGCTTCGGTGCACTTTAAACCATTAACAATCGATATCTCAAAACAATTCAACACTTGTCAGGTCTCAGCCCCTCCCTCGGACTATCCTGACCCACAAATCATTTCAAACATGGATTTATTCACAAAGCATTAGACATGTGAAATAGGCAATTCAATATAAGGTAATAACCTCTAGGTCTATGGTCATAACCTGTGATACCAGCTACACGGATCAAGTGTGTGGGATATCACCACTATCTACTTCTACATGGGAGGTGGGTCAAATCCTACCCGTCGATCCATAGTAAATCTCGTCCGAAGACGGCACATCACATCTCAACACAGTACAACGTACTCCATACTACCTACACGGTACAACGTACTCCGTGGACCCAATCAACACATCATATCACGCTACATCTCAAAACGCACGTGTAAGCCTATTTAATCGATACGACCTCTTGTCTACCCAAAGCTCCTAACATGGCTATCAACATGTCAAAATCACAAACAGCATGTGTGAGCCTATTTAATCGGTGCAACACCAAGTCTGCCCGAAGCTCCAAGCACGGTAACAAATAAGGTGGGCATCTAGTGCAAGCTAAGCTCCAAGCACCATGCCAAATCGGTATGAAATCCATGTGAAAACCAGTGCAAGCTAAGCTCTAGCACTCATGTGTATAAAACATATCAAATCTCATGCGAGTCATACTTTAGAACACTTTCATTCTCACGAAAACAATGTAGATGGCTCATTTCTTTGCAAAGTGTGGTTAACAAACCAAAACAGCTCATTTCTTTTGTAATTCATTTCAAATGCTAGCCAACCTACCAATCGCTTGCTAAAAAGCAATAAAACATGATTTTCCAAAGCACTATGCTTTTATTTTTGTGTACAATTTTCAAACACCCAACTTTTACCCTTCAATCACCCAATATCATTTCCTAACGTCTCATGCATTCTAGCAAAGCATTTAAGTGCCCAAATTGCGCACAAATATCTCTAAGAGTCCACACAATTCCCTTACCTCGATTTACTTGAGTGTGACTCTCTTCCTCTTAACTTCTTGTGCTCTTGGCTCGCTTTGCTCCGGTGTATCCTCGAGAGCTATGATTCATTCATCCAAATCAATTGAGTTAATGTTGTTAACTCATATTTAACCTCACTAGTCAATATAATTCATTTATGCATTTTACCAATGCCCTAAATCCACATTTTACCCCTTTTTGGTAAATCTCACAATTTATTCACTAACAACACCTTAAAATCATACCCCAACACTATTATTAACTTCAATATATCCCTTTCATCATTAATCTCAACACATTTTACTTTCTCACACTAGACCATTTCTAGGTCATGGTGGATTCATCCTACTCTAGGTGGTTTCTATCATTCCTATGCATACCAAACAACTTCAAAATCAATATCTACACAATGTACTTGAGTTATTTCATTTAGAAACTTACCTAGTTTGATTTCCTCTTTGCTCCAAATAGAAATGCCCCTTGTTCCTTCAATCCAACAAATGGGTAAATGCCTCCAAACTATGTTGTTCTACTCTTTGATGTGAACAACTTTGCCTCTAAAAGTCTTACCTCAAATCTCCTTGAAAATGGTTGGATTTAGAGAGAGAAAAATAGGTTTTGGGTTGGAAAGGGAAGAAAATGGTTTTGTCCCAAAATCTGTAGATTTTCAACGCTCTTTTTATAAAAATAGCTTGAGGAGATCGATCTGTATAAGGAGGAGATCGATCTGCTCCCCTTAAATTCCTCTTTTCTACGGCATTTTAAGCATGAGATCGATCTATCAAAGCTTGAGATCGATCTGCTCCAAACAGAGAGCTAAGGAGATCGATCTGTTCTATTAAGGATCGATCTGCATTTTACAGAATGTTTAGGAGATCGATTTGGCTCTATTAGAGATCGATCTGCCCTATACCATTGCTCAAATAAGAGCATTCTGGCTCTTTCAGATCGATCTCTCATCCTATGAGATCGATCTGACCTTCATATTTCTAAATTTTCTACAGTTCTTCTGCAGCAACAATTACCAAACTTCATACAGTGACTAAATGATTGAGCAGCTAAATAACTAAGTTATCGAAAAATAGTTAGATAGAATGAAATACTGAAGTGTATAAAAAGAAATGAATTACTGAAATCGTAAAATATACCTTAAAGGTATTGAAAATGGGATAAAAAAAGGGTTAAACAAGTTTAAAATGATTAAATCGAGGTGTAGACCAGTAAAACCGAGGAAAATGAGCACATTAGCTAAAAAGTCAACTTTCAATCAATCTTTCTAATGTAAGTACTCATATGAACTGTTATGAGATAAGTTGAACCATAAGTGATAAGTTGACAATAAAACGCACGTTTTATTGTCAAGGCTCAGCCCGTTCATAGGCCATCGGCTGGCATCCCCTTGGGCTTCCCCCCAGGCTTACCTTAACTCAACTGTACTATCCTCTTTGGCAGCCCACAGACCCCTCAAGGTTTTATCCTGGCCTTGTCCAGAATTCGCATCCCTAGAGGCTCGAACTCAGGACATAGTCCTTGTCGACACACTCCTGGTACCACTGAGCCAAGGTAAACCTGGGGGGAAACCCAAGCGGATGCCAGCCGACGGCTTATGAACGGGCTAGGCCTTAACACTTTTAGCTAAATAAATAACAGCAATAAGCAATAGTGCAAATATGCAGTAAAATGAAGATAAAGAGGAAGAGTAGCAAACACAGTAATTTATAGAGGTTCGACCAAATCTCTTACCTACGTCCTCTCTTCTTGACCTTCTTGTCAAGGAGTCTCTTTCACTAATCAAGTTGATCTTTACAGCTTCCTTTTTCAAGGTTAAGGAATAACCTCTCTACCCTTAGCCAATGAAGCTACCCAAACTCTTTTACAAAAGTTTTCACTCAGAGGAACACTTCCCTCTTCTTTATAATAGAGAATGAATACAAACAAAGGCTTTCTCACAAGGTAGTTGATGAATTGAAATGAAATAAATACAGATCAATCACTTTGGACACAAAGAATGTTTCTTAAGAATGTTCAGAGTTTTTTTGCTTTCTTTCTTGTTGTCTCCAATATCTTTATGGCTTGCATTTATACACCCAATTGGTTGGTGAAGCATTAAATGCATTTTCTCCTATTGAAAACCTACAAAAATAGTCATTAGAGTTCTGCAAAAGAAGTCCAGATCGATCTCATTTATCTGAGGAGATCGATCTCTTGGTTCCTGAACATGCAATACAAAGGAACTTTATGAAGGGCAGATCGATCTCATTTATCGAGGGATCGATCTTCTTGTTAGCTTTATATAGGGGAGATCGATCTCTTGTTAAAGAGGAGATTGATCTCTGCTTTGAAATATTGCTCCCGCTTATAGGAGATCCATGAGATCGATCTTATGATGTCTCGGCCTTGAGCAGATCGATCTCACAAAACCTTGAAATTGATTTTGCAAAGCCTCTGCCTTAAGGAGATCGATCTCACCATTCTTTGAGATCGATCTTGCTAAGCCTCTGCCTTGAGGAGAGCCTCTGCCTTGAGGAGATCGATCTCACCATTCCTTGAGATCAATCTTGCTAAGCCTTTGCCTTGGGAAGATTGATCTCACCATTCCTTAAGATCGATCTTGCAAGGCTTTTGCTTAAAGGAGATCGATCCTACAAGGCTTTTAGATTGATTTCTTTAGCTCGATTTTCAGTTTTCCGCGATCTAAAGTTTGACAATATTTCTAAGTGAACATTGATGCAATATGATTTTAAGATAAATACTTAGAAATAGTTTCTTACAAATTATTTGAAAATAAGTTCATTCAGATTAATTTTTTTTTCATTTCAAAATACATCATTAAAAGTTAACAATCTCCCCCTTTTTGATATAACAAAACTTAATTCAATCATTTAAGATTTTGGTTCCAAAAGTATGTCCAATCATTTGCATGTAAAATTTACTCCCCCTTAATATAAAATTTGCTTCCCCTTAATATATGCTCCCCCTTAAGATATGCTCTCTCTTTCTCCCCCTTTTTGTCATATCAAGTAGGCAAGCATGATCCATTCAAGAACACTCATTAAATGATCAAACACAATTAAGCAATGAAGAACATTCATTAAATGATAAATAAGTAACATATTTAAGCAAACACAACATAGCAAATGTCATTTAAAAATCAACGTCTATCACAACCAAATGTTCAACCAAATATTCAAGAAGGCGGAGGAAAATGATCGAAGAGCGCATCAACACGGGTACGGGTGGTCTACACTTCATCAAACATTATTTACTGAGTCTCTTGAAGGATTGCCACTTGAGACTCAATATGTGAGACCTCATATATGTATAATTTGTAATATGTGTAAATGGAACTATAAGATGAATAGTTTTTGGATCAAGTAAATGTGAATGAAGTTCAAATGAGAATGAATGAGTATCATGGATGCATGTGAAAGTTAAATAAGGGCTGAAGTAGCCACAAACTAAGTAAATGAAAACCTCAAGCATCCGGAATGAGTATAAGGATGTAAAAAGTATAAATGAGTGTAAGACGAATAATTATACGAACCCTTTTGATTTTTGAGTGATACGCACAAGTTTCATAATATGGAAGTCATAGGAAATGAGCCTTACCAAGCTCTAGATGGATATGGATTGCAAAATGACTAGTCAAGTAATCAAAGGCAAGTTAACCTTTGAAAATTTTGGGAAAAACTGCAGTGAAAATGTAGAAAATGAAGGACAGATCGATCTCTCATTCAAGGAAGATCGATCTCTTGTGCAAATGAGGCAATTTAGAGTGAAATATGCAAGGCAGATCGATCTTCCCAATTGCCCAGATCGATCTGTATTTGCCTCTACCAAGCCCAGATTGATCCCCCACTCAAGCAGATCGATTTTCTTAACTCTCGGGTAGGAGCAGATCGATCTCCTCCCTTAGCCAGATCGATCTCCTTAGCTCTCTACCTGAGATAGATCGATCCTGTTCCATTGAAATCGATCAATCTCATTCACTGAAGCAGATCGATCTCAAGCCCTCGACAAATCGATCTCATGCTTTCAAAATGCTGAGAAAATGAGGAATTTAAGAGGACCAGATCGATCTCCACTCGATGCAGATCGATCTCTTCAAACCAATTCTATAAATATGGAGCAGTTTAATCTGCATTTCACGGGACAAAACCATTCCTTTCCATTTTCAATCCAAAAACTTAGTTTTCTCACTTCTAAATCCACCCATTTTCATTGAGATTTGAGGGAAAGCTATTAGATACAAAGTTGTTCATATCAAAGAGAAGAACAACATAACTTGGAGTCATTTCCCCATTTGTTGGATTTAAGGAACAAGGAGCATTTCCATTTGGAGCAAGGAGGAAATCAAGCTAGGTGAGTTTCTAATGCAACAACCTAAGTACATTTGCTTAGATATTGATTTTGGAGTAAATTGGTATGTATATTAATGGCAGAAACTACATGGAATGCAAAGGAACAATTATGACCTAGAATGAGTCTAGTGTGAGAAAGTGAAATGTATTAGAGTTAATGATGAATGGGATATCTTAAGGTGATAATGGTGTTGTGAGTATGATTTTAAGATGGTGTTATGGAATGAATTGTGAGACTTACCTAAAAAGGGTAAAATGTGTATTTTTGAGGCATTGGGTAAAATACATAAATGAAGGGGAGAGTAAAGGTAGAGTATTTCACATTAAGTCCTAAACAAGTAACTAAGTGAGTAACTAGATAAGTTTGGTTAGAAAGGCTTGATGATAGCCAAATGCAAAAATGGGCCAAACTTAACGAATAGGCTCAATGAAATATATTGACTAGTTGAAGTCAAAATGTGAGTTAGCAACATTAACTCAATTGATTGGTGAATGATTTGCAGCTTTCGAGGATACACCCGGAGCAAGTTGAGCCAAAGTACGAGAAGCTAAGAGGAAAAGAGTCGCACCCCAAGTAAATCTATGTAAGGAAATTGTATGGACTCTTAGAGATATCTATGCGCATTTTGGGCGCATTTTGTTTTCTAGAATGCATGTGGTAATAGGAAATGAAATGGGAGATTGAAGGGCAAAGAGTTGGGTTTTGAGATATGTGCATGAAAACAAAAGCATGATGCTTTGAAAATCTTGTTTTATTACTTTTTAGCAAGTGATAGGTAGGCTGGCTAACATTTTGAAATAATTTACATAAGAAATTACTTGATTTGGTTTATAACCATGCTTTACAAAGAATTGAGCCACCTACATGGATTTCGTGAGAATGAAAGCGTGCTAGAGTATGACTCGCATGAGATTTGATGTGTTTTTATATGCATGAGTGCTGAAGCTTAGCTCGCACTAGTTTTCACATGGATTTCTATGATGTTGTGTTGGAGCTTATCTCGCACAGACTTTATACTAGTTTTGACATGGTGCTGGAGCATAGTTCGCATTAGATGTCCACCATATTTGTTATCGTGCTTGAGATTACTCGCACATGGTTTTATGACATATTGATAGCTGTGCTATGAGCTTCAGGTAGACTAGGTGTAGCATCGATTAAATAGGCTCGCACGTGCATTTTGAGATGTGGTGTGATATGATGTGTTGATATGGCTTCACGGAGTACGTTGTACCATGTTGAGATTGTGATATGCCGTCTTCGGATGATGTTTAGATCTACTATGGACCGACGAGTTGGGTGTGACCCACCTCCCGTGCGGAAGCAGATGGAGGTGATACCTTGCACACCTGATCAGTGTAGCCTGGGATCACAGAGGATATGGTCATAGTCCTAGAGGATATTTCCCTGTTATATTGCCTATCTCACATGTCTCTTATTTATGAATGAATCCATGTTTTGAAATATATTGTGAGTTAGGACAGTCCGACGGAAGGCTGAGTCCTGACAAGTGTTGATTTTATTGAGATGAGAAATCATGATAATGGCTTTAAAGTGCACTGATGCATGATGATTTTTCATGCTTTACTAGTGAAACACGCATGATGGTTTTCCATGCTTTGAACTTGATTTGTGCACTGAACTAAATAGCATGATTTGCTTGAGAAAGTATGATAATGGCTTTAAAGTGCACTTATGCATTATGGTTTTCCATGCCTCATTTGTGAAACACGCATGATGGTTTTCCATGTTTTGAACTTGATTTATGCACTAAATTAAATAGCATGTTTTGCTTTACATGCCATTAACACAAGAATGAACTAATGCTTTTGAGGTGTGAATGAGAAATTGTATGGTTTTGAGCATGGCATCACGATTATGTAGATAGTGCAGTATCTATCTGTTCGCATGATTGCCTTACTGAGCATGTTGTTTGCTCACCCCCCTTATTTTCCCTCTCTACAGAGCATTGAGTATAGACTGAGGGTGACTGGAGGTTTCCTTTTTGGAATCCTCTGCATCTCATCGCATAAGGTATATACACTGATATAATTTTGTATCTAAACTTTCCATAACACAGTAGCATTTTGAATGTAATCATTAGGGATGTAAAGTATTGTAAACTTATGTAAACAGCAACTCTGATTTATTTATACAAGTGTTTACTTCTAATTATAATACAAAACAAATTGTTATAGTTGGATGAGGTAAGCATCGACACACAGCCCAACTGATAAGAGTGTAGTTAATCACAATCGAGGTAAGGTAAGAACGAATAATAAATAAGATATAAAAAATGAAAAATTTGTGATGATTTTTGGTAAGTTAAGGGTCATGATACAATAGTTTCAACTTGAGACGCAACAGTTGCAACTTGAGACTCAATAGTTTCAAAGTATTGATCCATGGTCTGATGATGGTTCATGATCATGGTTGCAATGGAGTCTAAGTTGACCGATGATGAAGCAGCAGGTGCGGGTTCCGCAGCAAGAGGTGCTAAAGTCTTAACTGGAGCATCTGTCTCCATCTCTGCATCTTGCGTGGGAGGTCCAGTCCTCTTGTGCCAAATTCTATTATCATCTGTATAATATCCCAAATGGTGAAGCGTGCTGACGTTGATAACACTCTTCTGTGATAGGAGTTCACCAGCTTCAATTGTGCAGTCAACACCAAGGTGTTGAAGAAGAAAGGCAAGTGGTTGCAGATAGAGAATGGTGTTGGCTTGCCCCCTAATGACCTTGAGCCAGTCTTCAAAAATAAAGTGGATCAGGTTTGGCTTTCGATCGGAAGGAGAATGGATGTTATAGAGCCAAAACTGATCGAGATTCCTAATGGACGAGTGACGCGTGCCAAAAGGATAAAGGTTCCACAAGATAATAAGATGAACGAGGCGTTGGATGCATAGGTAACTCACTAGCACAATCAATTGTGATGGGAAAATCTAGCATTACCTCATCGTCTTCATTGGTAAGACCCGAATAGGGTATACCAAAGACTCCACTAGCAATTGTTTGTCAATATCGAGAGATATGGCCATTACAAAAGTGTTAAATCCATGGTCCGATAAGGATTATTAGGAGTGGTGACAATTTCAGCATTTGAAAAGAAGGCGCGGAAGATATTGGGAGGAACAGGAGTTTTGATTTTGAGAAATGAAAGCCACTGATATTCTTCAAATTTTGTGAGATAGGGAAAATCAATGGATTCAGAAAAGAGAAATCAATGGTGCGCCAATGTTTAATGGGTAATGTGGAGAAATGTTCATCAAACCATTTTCGTTTGGCCGGGGTTTGAAAACATCGGCTAAACATAGTGGGTGGTGTGTTTACATGAATTGGTCGTGGTGCTCTAGATGCTACAGTTTTAGTACGAGGCATTGTGAGTTAAGGCTGTTAGGGAATATGGAAGTAGTGTTGGATTTAAGGGTTTCTAATCAAGCATAAAGAAATCTAAACTAGACAGAGAATTACCCAAATCAAACTAGCCTACATAGAATATGGATTCTCTAACACCTAACATGATCCAAGATGGGTTCACTAAGAATTTGAATAGTAAAGTGACAGGAACGAACAGATCGATCTATGGAGGAACAATAAAACTTTTGAAAAACAAATGTTGGGTCGAAGGAACTAAATAGATCAGAAATAAAATCAATCGAGGAAAACTTACCAAGAAAATGATCTCGGAGGTGAGAGACAAAGAGGAATAGAGGTGTTTTTCTTTAGGGTTTTGCAGATTTAGGATTTGAGTTTCTAAAATTTTGGAAATTTTTACGACGCTTTATATAGCCAGGGGCTAAGGAGATCGATCTGTCGAGGTAAGAGATCGATCTCTATTTCCCAGAAACTTAAGGAGATCGATCTGCTAGAGGTAGAGATCAATCTCTATTTCCCAGAGACTTAAGGAGATCGATCTGCTAGAGGTAATGATCGATCTCTATTTCCAAGAGACATAAGGAGATCGATCTGTTAGATTGTGAAGATCGATCTCAGTTATACAAAATGTAAGACCCGATTTTATCGTAAGAGCAAAAAGGGAATGAATAGAAATTTTCGAGTGCATTTAAAAATGTAAAAAGGATTTAAATGGAATTATCGAACACGTGGAAGGGTAAAACAGTCAAAAGATAGAAACCCGGTATAATTTCGATAAGAAGATTCAATTAAAAATATGGGAATGAGAAATCTTGATCAATAATGAAGAAATAATTAAATTTCGGATTTAATTGATCAAGATATGAATTTATTGGAATAAATCGAAATTTTCGTATCGAAAAATAATCTCGAAAATAATCGAAAAATATATCGAAAAGATAAATTCAGACTGAGAAATTCATTCACAGATTAAATGAATAAAATAGTATTTTTTTAGATATTTTGACAAAAAAAGAATAAAATAATGATTTAAATAATAATAAAATGTAATAATAAATTAATTAATTAATTAAAAAAAGGAAATTTTTCGCGAAACGCGAAAACTGAAAGAGAAAACGGAGCCGAGCCTCTACCTCTACAACCGGACGGAGACCGTCGGCGATCGGGAGCCCAGAGGAGCGGCCGACGAAGAGGGAAGACAGTTGAGCCACCAGCAACCCGAACGAGCTGACGAACGGCGGCAATCGACGGCCAAATGGGGAAGAAAACATAACCGAGAAGAGAAAGAGAGTTTCCCAGTGACCGACGCAGATTCGGGCCCGGCCACCGCCAGTCGAAGGTGCGCGATGCCAAGACCGGCCGATCAGCGGCTAACTCGGTCGGTAGAACGGTGGCTAGTGCCAAAAACGGCGGCCAAATTGAAATGATACCGACGGCGAGGAGAGAACAGGTCGGACCGGCCATTTTTCGGTGGCCTTGAATGAAACCAACCCCAGATCCGTGCATCGAACGGCCCAGCGGAGCAATTGGCGATGGAAATCGGCGGAGAATTGGCTTGCAAGCCACTGAACCGGCCAAACCGGACTAAACCGACGATCTAAACCAGGTTGAACCGGACCGAACCGGTTCAGCCAAAAAAGGAAAGGAAAAAAGGAAGAAAAAGGGAAAAAGAAAAAGAGAAAAAATTGGAGAAAATTTCAGTGATGCAATCGAGCTACGGGTAAGTCGGTAAGCGATCGAATTGACCGATTTAAATTTTGAAATATTTAATTTGATTTATATCCGACTGGAAATTTACCCGAAAAAATATTTAAATGTGTAGCTCGACAATTGGCATCAAACGAGAGCTCAAGACATCCATGATTTATGTACGATCATGGAATCTCGGGTAAGTAACCCTTATTTACGACAATATTGCATAGATATACGTGTTAGAAATTATCGCATCAATTACGGATTTAATTTTCGCATTAAATGAATTAAATCCTGAAATTTGAGATAAATTGTCGTAAATAATTCATTAAGCTATTAGAGAGTTTAGAACGAGGCTCAATAATTACTGATGGGCCCAATGAGCCCAATAGGCCTCGATAATGTGAATAATGAGTGGAAAACGGGCTTACAGCCGATTAAGGCTCATTATGGTGCAATCGGGCATAATATGGGTAAACGCGCCCAATGATTTAAATTAAGCCCAGAAAATTATGAAATACAATTAATTGTATTGTATTTGACCTAATGAATGTGTATCCATAGTTTCGAAGATTGGATTGGAAGCAAATCGGACCGACAAGTCATCAGTGGAAAGGTCAGACTATACAGAAAATGAGGTAAGCGAATTGTGTGAGTAGCTAGAGGTAGCTACGCGTATTTTAATAGCTTTTTTGTACACTGAATATGTATGTATACCCTGATTATGTATAAAGGTCCAAAAAATGGTTTAAAGATTTTAAGGACTCGAAATAGGTAAAAGTCTATTTTACCCCTATTGAGGGAAGTTCACCTAAGGATGGTGAAAGCATGACATGTATGAAATGCATGATTTAAGGACTTTTATGATTAAGTAATTTTATTAGTTTTAATTAAAGCAAATCGATAGATTGGCCAGTAATTGCATGAATTTCACATGATAATACTACGTAAGTGTTATTTATAGTTAAATGGAAATTTCTTTGGAAAATAGGCTAACTATCAAGTTTATATGGAAACAAATAGTGCCGACACGTAGTTCGCACTATATCTGCGTTTGTGAATGTGCATAAATGTGCTTGAGCGATTGCTCGCACCGATTTGTGTGACATCATATCAATAAAATGTGCTAGAGCTGTTGCTCGCACTGATTTTATGATTTGATATGCATGAGAGTTGCTGGAGCCAGCTCGCACTCTGTTTTGACATGTTTTTACTTGTTTTGACCTGATATACATAAAAAGGTGCTGGAGCGATCGCTCGCACTAGTTTTAATGATTTGACATGCATGAGAGGTGCTAGAGCTTAGCTCGCATCCAATTTTGATATGATAATTACATAAAGCCGTGCTGGAGTGTAACTCGCACGAGATTTGATTTAATTATGCATAAAGCCGTGCTGGAGTGTAACTCGCACGAGATTTGATTTTCTTGAGCATTTATTTGTGCTAGAGCGTTGCTCGCACGAAGTTTTATATGGTTTTATAATTCATTTTAAAGTCGTACTGGAGTTTTTCTCGTACGAGGTTTTCAATGAGTTTTTATACATATCCGTACCTGAGCATTGCTCGTACGTGGATTTTACTTGAATTTATAATCAGTTTAAGTCGTACTGGAGCGCTGCTCGTATGTAGATTTTACTAATTTTTATGAAACCGTGCTAGAGCTTCGTTCGCACGAGATTTTCTGATATCATGAATATGCATTGAGCCGTGCTAGAGTTTCGCTCGCACAGGGATTTATATTACATACATATAGCCGTGTTGGAGCCTCCTGTAGACTGTGTGTCACAGTGAGATGATATGCTCACATGTGCATACTGAGACAGAGATGATATGGGTGGATAAGACCTATTGCAGGCACCCTTGATTGAGCTTGGATTCACGGAGTACATTGTACCGTGTATATCACACGGAGTACGCTGTACCGTGGGGATTGTTGGAGTGGAGTGGCATTAGCCACGAGGCAGCAAGCCTTGCCCTCGCAATCCTGGTGTTATGCTGTTCTGGCAGGTAGGACGACCCACCTCCCGTTTCAGGTGTGATACCCCGCACACTAGGTACCGTGTTGCCAGGGATCACGAGGTTATGGCCATAGTCCTATGTTGTTATTGATAGTCACCTACTTGTCTCACATGATATAACTATTGGTCGATAGACCAGGGTAGACCCGAGGGAGGGGTCAGGCCCCCGATTTTATGATTTTTACTATGCTAATTTATGTTTTAAAGAATTTTATGACATGTGACTCTGAAAGAAAGGTGGTTTTATAACCGAAGTTTTATAATGAATTGTTTTATGAGACGATTGACCCGGAAGGGTTAGTTTATACTGCAATTTTAATGAAATGATTTAAATGCAGTAGCATGATGTTGTTTTCCATGCTTTTATTTCAAATTCATGATTTGTCTTACATGACATGAAAGAATGCATGATTTGGATTTGTTTCATGCTCACTATGATTTAATGATGTCACATAAAATGCCTTTGATGCATGAATTATATGATTTCTATATGCACAAATAGTTTTGATAAACTATGGCATTAAAATATGCATGATTTTGTGCGTGAAATTTTAAATGAAAAGAAATGGATTTGAGGGCATGGCATTATGAGCATGTAGATAGTGGAGCTATCTACTTTCTTGCATAATTGCCTTACTGAACATGTGGTTTGCTCACCCCCTTCTTTTCCCATCTTTTCAGAGCACTTACAGAAATTAGTAAGCGGCTGAGGACTTGCGTGCTTGGTATCCGCTGCTTCCAATCGAGAGACAGGTATACACATTTGTATGGTTTTGTATCTAAATATGTACAGTACTGTAAACATAAATCATGTCGGGGATGTAGTGTTATAAATACCATTGTGTATATATTTAATTAAAGTCAAAGGATAGTAAACTCTTATATATAAATGTGATTATGGAAATGGAATTGGTAAATAAGTGAGAGGTGACTAACACTGAACCATAGCCCAACTGTTTGGTAAGATGGTCACGATGAGAGAAAGGTAAGAATTAAATAATAAATGAAAAAGCGAAAAATTTACTCTGATTTTTAGGTAATTTGGGTCGTGACAGGTTTAATGATATCAGAGCTAAGTTGGCCTGATATGAGTCCGTGTTAGTGGTTAAGGAAGTTTACATCCCCATGTACTGTGCATTGTTTAGATACAATTGTGTATATCAAGATGGAAGTGCAGCTAAGAATTTGGTTTTAAATGCAAGAATAGACTCATTAATTGATAGCCGTTATGGTAAAGGGGCGAGTACACGAGCTCGAGGCCGTAGAGGTAGGCCCGAGAGTTGTACTGAGTCGCCACATGAGACTCAAGATGAGATTGACGTGGAGGCTGATATTAAGTATGCCATATAGAGTCCGACAGAGGGATCGGACAGAGTCCCGACAGAAAGATCGAACAGTATTGAGACACGCTTCGCAAGGTTGGAGCGGAGTGTGGAGAATATTATGAGAGCTAATTGCTCAGAGTATGCTGAGGATTTGAGGGAGAGTCGGAGCATTGGTGGAAGTCCACTTGACCCATCTTAAGAGTTAAACATCCAAAATGGATATGGAAAATAATTCCAGATATATTCTGGTGACCGACTATCCCGGACACTTAACGAAAATAACAGATGACATTCTTTACTCTGGCCTAGAGGAACTGGTTGATTAACGAGTATGAAGCTCAGTTTATATTCCTGGGCAAATATGACTCCGACACTATGAACAGTGAGAGTCAGAATGTCTGAAAGTTCATGGAAGGGCTCAGATTGTCAATTAGAGTCTGATTGTGCCGTTAGATACCACTACCTATGTCGAGGCAGTGCGCACACTACAATTGTGTGAATAAGATCATGAGTTGCACGTCTCTGAGATTGGAAGAGGTAGTAAGGGCCGAAATAGAGATAGAAAGAGAATAGTGAATGACAGAGATGTCAGAACGGGAAAAATGTAGTTTGGTAAAAGCTTAGAGCTGATGAGTCACGGGGTAAGATGATTGGTAACCCCAATGTATCCAATTGCAACACTTACGAGTGGTATTGTGATTGGATGACCCCGACCTGCTACGGAGCAGTGTAACCGAGTAGCAGTGAGAGCAGTGTACGCAGTGTAAGTAGTGTAACAGTGTAAGCAGTGTAAACAGTGTAGGATGTGTGGTAGATACCACGGAAATAAGATGTTGGACAAGGGCGAGTGTATGCCTTGGATCAGGACACTACTGATGTTTCATATGACGTGGTGGATGATACCACACTGGTTGTAAATAATGAAGTAATTATTTTCATTGATCCTGGTGCCACGCATTTATTCATACCGCCTTCAGTTGCTTATAAGCTAGTGAAAGATGTGAAACCTGTACCCTTAGGCAAGATGAGGATGATAGTTAGCTGATTATCACTAACTGAATATGGATATAGGGATTGTAAGTTGAAAATAGGGGTGAAAACATCCCTGAAAAGTGTATTGTAAGTTTTAATAAGTAATGAAAGAGTTTGTTATAAGTGATATATGAAAGGAGATCAACTTTGAGATGTGATAGATCCTGAATACGAGATATATTGGAATAAGAGGCATATACAAGGATAAGGGGAGGATATTAATCAGTCTATGTGGTCAAGTCTGAGGGTTAATAAAGGTATTTCAAAATACTTCCCCGCCTGAAGATTTGACGATGTCTAAAAGCGCACACATAACCTATAAATTGAAATCGATAGTCGTAATATATACAATTAAAATTTGGATACCTTTACTGGTACGATAAAGAGATATAGAATTTGATTAATCATGAAGGTTTAAAAATTTAAAATTCTATAAAAATCGTTATTATAAGAAAAAGGAAATGATGTGGGCTAGTATCTTGAACCGAAACGATTTCGAAATGACGATTTACGTTTATGTGTACATAGGTCAAGAATATGGGTGACTAAAATAGTTAGTGGAACTCAACTACGATGAGGTATTTAAGCCTTACCTGGACCGATTGGTTGTCATCTTTAGCGATGACATTTTGATGTACTCGAAGTCCAGGGAAGAGTATGAGTAGTAACAGGAAACTGTCTTACAGACGATTTGTTGTGAGTTTCTCGAAAACGGGTTGCTCAGTTGACATGTATCGTTTGGCAAAAGATTTCATATGAGTGAGATGATAAGTATGAAAATGGCTTTGGTGAGTTTTGGTAGATGGAAGTAATGAACTGAGCACCGTAAGTAATCTCACTATGACCAACAACTCAAGAGGTTTCAGTATGTATGGATATCTCAAAATAAGGATTGGGCTGTGTATTGATGTAAAATGGGAAGATAGTCGTTTATGGATCCAGATAGTTCAAGGATCATGAGAGAAACTATCCTACCCATGATTTAGAGTTAGCAGCCGTAGCGTTTACACTAAAAGTATGGCGCCACCACTTAAATGGTAAGGAATTTCAGATATGCACTAATTATAACAAGTCCCGAGTATCTGTTTTCACAGAAAGAGCAGAATATGATATAACCAAGAGGGTTAGAGCTTCTAAGGATTATGATTGTGAATATTGTACCACCCAAGAAAGGCTAATGTAATGGCTGATGCCTTGAACAGAAAGAGCCTCAAGATGGTATTACCTATGTTGGTCAGGGAGCGTGAGCTGCTAGTGCAGTTGTGAGCCTCAGTAGTGATGTGATCCCTTCTGATGAGGACGGTGATTTTGTGATAGCTAACCTGATATTAGAATCGGATTTAAGTGTCCGAATTTGCCAGGCTTAGCGTGATGATCGGCATGATATCGATAGTGTGGGTCAGATTCAAAAAGGTATAGTGACAGAGTTCACAGTGAGTGATGATGACTTACATAGGTTCAAAGACAGTATAAGTGCTTCCCAGGACCACAGTGATGAGATAGTGTTATTGTCAGAAGCTCACTCTTCGAGATATACAGTGCATCCAGGAAATAATAAATATATCGAAATCTACGAAAATGGTATTGGTGGTCAGATATGAAAAGAAATATTGTAGAGTTGTGGAGAAGTGTCTCGTATGTCAGCAGATTAAGGTAGAGCAAAAGAAGTTGCAGGGTTATTGCAGTCTCTACCTATATTGATACGAAAATGGGAACAAGTTACCATGAATTTTGTGATGGGTTACAGAGGACCCGGGATGAATCACGAGGCTATCTGAGTGATAGTCGATAGATTGATTTAGTCTACTCACCTTCTGGTTATGAAATCCCCAGATACTCAGAGTGTGTAGGCGGATTTATGTGTATGGAAAATGGTGGAACATTATGTAGTGTTCCAGTGAGCATGATATCAGATAGGGATTCCCGCTTTACTTCCCACTTCTGGGGATATTGTTTTTGGAAGCTATGAGAACCTGATTGAGTGTTAGCATAGCTTTCCGTCCTCAGACAGATAGTCAGTCAGAGAGGACTGTACAGGTTCTGGAGGATATGATGAGAGCGTGTGACATTGATTTGATAAGCTCCTGGGATGATCATTTGTTACTAATCGAATTCGCCAATAATGATAGTTGTCACTTGAGTATCGGGATAACATGTTTTATGAGGCATTATATAACCGTAAGGAGTTGTTTCTTGACTTAGATAAGAAGAAGTGGTGATAGAGAGAATTGTTCCCGAATTTGGTAAGATAAACCTCTGAGGATGTTTAGCTGATTTGTGAGAGATTAAGAACACCTCAGAGCAGACAGAAGAGCTATGCTGACAAGAGACAGAAACCATTGGAAATTCACCAATGGTGAATCATTATTGTTGGTAGTTACTTGTTTTAAGGACGTAACGAGATTCGGAAAGAGATATTGGACAAAGTGGAAGATAAGGCCTGTAGGTTGGCGTTACCACTTGAATAAGCAGGTATCCACAATGTGTCCCATCTTTTGATGCTTCGGAAGTATTATCCGGACCCAACATATGTGATCAATTATGAGCTCCAACAGTTTAGCTCAATGAAAGTATAACGTATGATTGGAAAATCAATTCAGGTATTAGACGAAATGAGAAAGTATTGAGGTTTAAGATGATCTCCCTAGTCAAGTCTGATGATAGTAGTACACTCCGAAAAAAGTCACATGAGAATTAAAGAGTATGATGTGATAGACATAACCGGAGTAGTTTATGGACCCATTTGACTTGGTTCTAATTTGGAGGACCAAATTTCTTAAGTGGGGGAGATTGTAAGACACGATTTTATCGTAAGAGCAAAAAGGGAATGAATAGAAATTTTCGAGTGAATTTAAAAATGCAAAAAGGATTTAAATGGAATTACCGAACACGTGCAAAGGCAAAACAGTCAAAAGATCGAAACCCGATATAATTTCGATAAGAAGATTTAATTAAAAATATGGGAATGAGAAATCTTGATCAATAATGAAGAAATAATTAAATTTCAGATTTTAATTGATCAAGATATGAATTTATTGGAATAAACCGAAATTTTCGTATCGAAAAATAATCCCAAAAATAATCAAAAAATATACCGAAAAGGTAAAATCGAACTGAGAAATTCATTTACAGATTAAATGAATAAAATAGTATTTTTTTAGATATTTTGACAAAAAAATAATAAAATAATGATTTAAATAATAATAAAATTTAATAATAAATTAATTAATTAATTAATTAAAAAAAAGGAAATTTTTCGTGAAACACGAAAACTGAAAGAGAAAACGGAGCAGAGCCTCTGCCTCCACAACCGAACGGGGACCGCCAGCAATTAGGAGCCCAGAGGAGCGATCGACGAAGAGGGAAGACAGTCGAGCCACCAGCAACCTGAACGGGCTGACGAACGGCGGAAATCGACGACCGAATGGGGAAGAAAGCATAACCGAGAAGAGAAAGAGAGTTTCCCGGTGATCGGAGCTGATTCGGGCCTGTCCACCGCCAACCGAAGGTGCGTGACTCCAAAATCGGCCGACCAACGGCTGAATTGGCCGGTAGAACGGCGGCCAGCGCCGGAAACGGCGGCCAAACCGAAACGATACCGACGACGATGAGAGAACAGGTCGGACCGACCACTTTTCGGTGACCTTGAACGACACCAACCCCAGATCCGTGCATCGGACGGCCCAACGGAGCCACTGGCGGCAGAAATCGGTGGAGAATCGACCGGCGAGCCACTAAACCGGCCAAACCGGACAGAACCAGTTCAGCCAAAAAAGGAAAGGAAAAAAGGAAGAAAAAGGGAAAAAGAAGAAGAGAAAAAATTGAGAAAAATTCCAGTGATGCAATCGAGCTACGGGTAAGACGGTGAGCGATCGAATTGACCGATTTAAATTTCGAAATATTTAATTTGATTTATATCTGACTGGAAATTTACCCGAAAAATATTTAAATGTGTAGCTCGACAATTGGCATCAACCGAGAGCTCGAGACATCCTCGATTTATGTACGATCATGGAATCTCGGGTAAGTAACCCTTATTTACGACAATATTACATAGATATGCGTGTTACAAATTACCGCATCAATTACGGATTTAATTTTCGCATTAAATGAATTAAATCCTGAAATTTGAGATAAATTGTCGTAAATAATTCATTAAGCTATCAGAGAGTTTAGAACGAGGCTCAATAATTACTGATAGGCCCAGTGAGCCCAATAGACCTCGATAATGTGAATAATGAGTGGAAAATGGGCTTAAAGCCGATTAAGGCTCATTATGGTGCAATCGAGCCCAATATGGGTAAACGGGCCCAATGATTTAAATTAAGCCCAGAAAATTATGAAATACAATTAATTGTATTATATTTGACCTGATGAATATGTATTCGCAGTTCCGGAGATTGGATTGGAAGCAAATCGGACTGCACGACGAGTCATCAGTGGAAAGGTCAGACTGTACAGAAAATGAGGTAAGGGAATTGTGTGAGTAGCTAGAGGTAGCTACACGTATTTTAATAGCTTTTCTCTACACTGAATATGTATGTATACCTTGATTATGTATAAAGGTCCAAAAAAATGGCTTAAAGATTTTAAGGACTCAGAATAGGTAAAAGTCTATTTTACCCCTATTGAGGGAAGTTCACCTAAGGATGGTGAAAGCATGACATGCATGAAATGCATGATTTAAGGACTTTTATGATTAAGGAATTTTATTAGTTTTAATCAAAGCAAATCGATAGATTGGCCAGGAATTGCATGAATTTCACATGATAGTACTACGTAAGTGTTATTTATATTTAAATGGAAATTTCTTTGAAAAATAGGCCAACTATCAAGTTTATATGGAAACAGATAGTGCCAACACGTAGTTCGCACTATATATGCATTTGTGAATGTGCATAAATGTGCTTGAGCGGTTGTTCGCACCGATTTGTGTGACATCATATGCATAAAATGTGCTAGAGCGGTTACTCGCACTGATTTTATGATTTGATATGCATAAGAGCTGCCGGAGCCTAGCTCGCACTCTGTTTTGACATGTTTTAACATGTTTTGACTTTTTTTGACCTGATATGCATAAAAAGGTGCTGGAGCAATTGCTCGCACTAGTTTTAATGATTTGACATGCATGAGAGGTGCTGGAGCTTAGCTCGCATCCAATTTTGATATGATAATTACATAAAGCCGTGCTGGAGTGTAACTCGCACGAGATTTGATTTAATTATGCATAAAGCCGTGCTAGTGTAACTCGCACGAGATTTGATTTACTTGAGCATTCATTTGTGCTAGAGCGTTGCTCGCACGAAGTTTTATATGGTTTTATAATTCATTTTAAAGTCGCACTGGAGTTTTTCTCGTACGAGGTTTTCAATGAGTTTTTATACATATCCGTACCTGAGCATTGCTCGTACGTGGATTTTACTTGAATTTATAATCAATTTAAGTCGTACTGGAGCGCTGCTCGTATGCAGATTTTACTGATTTTTATGAAACTGTGCTAGAGCTTCGCTCGCACGAGGTTTTCTGATATCATGAATATGCATGGAGCCGTGCTAGAGCTTCGCTCGCATAGAGATTTATATTACATGCATATAGCCGTGTTGGAGCCTCCTGTAGACTGTGTGTCACAGTGAGATGATATGCTCACACGTGCATATTGAGACAGAGATGATATGGGTGGATAAGACCTATTGCAGGCACCCCTGATTGAGCTTGGGTTCACGGAGTACATTGTACCGTGTATATCATGCGGAGTACGTTGTATCGTAGGGATTGTTAGAGTGGAGTGGCATTAGCCACGAGGCAGCAAGCCTTGCCCTCATAATCTTGGTGTTATGATGTTCTGACGGGTAGGACAACCCACCTCCCTTTTCAAGTGTGATACCCCGCACACTAGGTACCGTGTTGCCTGGGATCACGAGGTTATGGCCATAGTCCTATGTTGTTACTGATAGTCACCTACTTGTCTCACATGATATAACTATTGGTCGATGACCAGGGTAAACCCGAGGGAGGGGTCAGGCCCCCGATTTTATGATTTTTACTATGCTAATTTATGTTTTAAAGGATTTTATGACATGTGACCCTGAAAGAAGGGTGGTTTTATAACCGAAGTTTTGTAATGAATTGTTTTATGAGACGATTGACCCGGAAGGGTTAGTTTATACTGCAATTTTAATGAAATGATTTAAATGCAGTAGCATGATGTTGTTTTTCATACTTTTATTTCAAATTCATGATTTTTCTTACATGACATGAAAGAATGCATGATATGAATTTGTTTCATGCTCATTATGATTTAATGATGTCACATAAAATGCCATTGATGCATGAATTATATGATTTCTATATGCACAAATAGTTTTGATAAACTATGGCATTGAAATATGCATGATTTTGTGCATGAAATTTTAAATGAAAAGAAATGGATTTAAGGGCATGGCATTATGAGCATGTAGATAGTGGAGCTATCTACATACTTGCATAATTGCCTTACTGAGCGTGTGGTTTGCTCACCCCCCTTATTTTCCCATATTTTCAGAGCACTCACAGAAATTAGTAACCGGCTGAGGACTTGCATGCTTGGTATCCGCTGCTTCCAATCGAGAGACAGGTATACACATTTGTATGGTTTTGTATCTAAATATGTAATGCACAGTACTATAAACATAAATCATGTTGGGGATGTAGAGTTATAAATACCATTGTGTATATATTTAATTAAAGTCAAAGGATAGTAAACTCTGATATATAAATGTGATTATGGAAATGGAATTGGTAAATAGGTGAGAGGTGACTAACACCGAATCATAGCCCAACTGTTTGGTAAGATGGTCAAGATGAAAGAAAGGTAAGAATTAAATAATAAATGAAAAAGCGAAAAATTTATACTGATTTTTAGGTAATTTGGGTCGTGACACAAAATCTTAAGGAGATCGATCTCAATGAATAGAAGATCGATCTCAGTTATACAAAACCTTAAGGGGATCGATCTTAATGAATAGAAGATCGATCTCCTAGTCATGACCCTAAATACTATATGCTATTCTGAGTAAGTAAGATCGATCTATAATGAACAGAGATCGATCTTTCTTACCAATTTGCCCAAAAAACGTTTGAAAACTTAGTTGAAAAGAATTTGAAAAAGCAAACTTAAGTCAAACACATCAAGGAGCATTCATTAGTCCTAATTCACCTCTAAGAACATAAAATCTTTCTTTGTCAAGGGGTTTGGTGAAAATATCAGCTACTTGATGCATTGTATCAATATATTCTAGAACTATATCCCTTTTTTGTACATGATCTCTAAGGAAGTGGTGTCTAATTTCAATATGTTTAGTTCTAGAATGTTCTAGAATGTTGAATTGGATTTTTGGAGAGATTTATTGCACTAGTATTATTGCATTTTATGGAAACTTGTTTCATGTCTATGCCATAGTCTCTCATTTGTTGCTTAATCCACAATACTTAAGCACTACAACTTCCTGGTGATATGTATTCTGCCTCAGTTGTGGATTGTGCTACACTATTTTGTTTCTTTGAGAACCATGAGATTAATATATTCCCTAAAAATTGACAAGTACCTGAAGTGCTTTTCCTATCTATTTTGCATCCTCCAAAGTCTGCTTCAGAATAAGCATGAAAAGCAAAGGTAGAATCTCTAGGGTACCATAATCCTAGTAAAGATGTGTCTTTGAGATACCTAAAAATTCTTTTTGTAGCTAGTAAATGAGATTCTCTAGGTGAGGATTGAAATCTAGCACATAAACACATACTAAACACAATATCAGGTCTACTTGCAGTAAGATAAAGCAATGAACCAATCATAGACCTATATAGTTTTGTGTCTACACACTTACCATTTTCATCCTTATCAAGCTTTATACAAGTGCCCATTGGAGTTGCTTGAAGTTTGCAATTATCCATTCCAAATCTTTTGAGCAAATCATTGGTGTACTTAGCTTGATTGATGAAGATCCCATCTTTACTTTACTTTACTTTACCTGAAGCCCCAAGAAGTATGTGAGTTCTCCTATCATACTCATTTCAAATTCACCTTGCATGATCTTAGTAAACTCTTGACATAAGGATTCATTAGTTGATCTAAAAATAATATCATCTACGTAAACTTGAACTACTAATAAATCTTTATCCTTGGTTTTGATAAACAGAGTTGTATCAACTTTCCCTCTTGAAAATCCTTTTTCAATTAAAAACTTTGAAAGTCTCTCATACCAAGCTCTAAGAGCTTGTTTCAAACCATATAACGCCTTTGAGAGTTTGTAAACATGATTGGGATAATTAGGATCCTCAAAACCAGGAGGTTGTTCCACATAAACTTTTTCACTTATAAAACCATTCAAGAATGCACTTTTTACATCCATTTGATATAGTTTGAAGTTCTTATAACACGTAAAGGCAAGCGACATTCTAATGGCTTCTAATCTAGCTACTGGAGCATAGGTTTCATCATAATCTATACCTTCATCTTATTTATAACCTTGAGCAACCAATCTAGCTTTGTTTCTTATAATAACACTATTTTCATCCATCTTATTTTTAAATATCCATTTAGTTCCAATGATATGGTAATCACTGGGTCTAGGAACTAAATTACATACTTTGCTCCTCTCAAATTGATTTAATTCTTCTTGCATAGCTAAAAACCAATTGTCATCATCTAAAGCTTCATTGACATTTTTTTCTTCTATTTGTGATACAAAAGCTATATATTGACATACATTTCTAAGTGAGGATCTTGTTTTAACTCCTAGATTTGGATCACCAACTATTTCACAATCTTTAACATATTTGAGTTCTCTTGAACATCAGGTTCTCTCTCTACATTTTCTTGCCTAATTATCTCTTCTCTTTTGTCAATATCATGATCCTCTAAACTATTGATATTATCTTTCATGTTTGACGGTTCTTCTAAGACTTCATTAAATATTTCTACATCCTCATCATTACTAAGGTTTTTAATTGTGGCATTTGACTCATCAAATATTACATGAATTGACTCTTCCACCATTAATGTCCTTTTATTGTAAATTCTATAGGCTTTAAAATTTAATGAATATCCTAAGAAAATTCCTTCATCATTTTTAGCATCAAATTTTCCTAAATAATCTTTTCCATTATTTAAGACAACATTTGCAACCAAAAGGATGAAAATAACTAATATTTGGTTTCTTTCCCTTGTAAAGTTCATGTGGAGTTTTCTTTAAGATTGGTCTAACCATTGCTCTATTTATGATATAACATGAGGTATTAATAGTTTTAGCCCAAAAATACTTGGGTAAATTATTTTCACAAAGCATTGTTCTAGCCATTTCCTCTAAGGTTCTATTTCTCCTCTCAACAACCTCATTTTGTTGTGGTGTCTTAGGAGCTGAAAAATTATGGCTAATTCCTTGATCATTGCAATATTCATCAAAACCAAGATTTTCAAATTCTTTGCCATGATCACTTCTAATACTAGTTATGGTATACCCCTTTTCATTTTGAGCTATTTTTGAATAAGTAACAAAATTTTCTAAAGCTTCATTTTTCATATTCAAGAAAAATACCCATGTAAATCTAGTGTAATCATCTACAATTACAAATCCATAGTGCTTACCCCCAAGACTTATGGTTCTAGTTGGACCAAAAAAATATAAGTGAAGTAGTTGAAGTGGTCTAGAGGTTGACACACAATTTTTAGGTTTAAATGATTTTCTTTTATGTTTTCTCTTGACACAAGCTTCACAAATTTTGTCATTTTCATAGGACAACTTAGGTAAGCCTACAACAAGATCTCTTCTAGCTAGCTTAGATAATACATGTATGCTAGCATGACCTAGTCTCCTATGCCACAACCAAGGTTCATTTTCTTTACCAACCATAAAACATACATTTTCATTCCTAAGTTTATTCAAATATACAATATATATGTTACCTTATCTATGTCCTAAGAAAAGAACTTTATTTGATTTAGCATCTATCACATAGCAATTTAAGCAATCAAAAATTACTTTGTAACCCTTGTCACAAAGTTGACTAATGCTAAGCAAATTATGTTTTAGTCCTCTAACAAGTAACACATTTTCTATAGAGAAAGAATCATTACCAATAGAGCCACTTCCCTCAATTTGGCCTTTGGAGTTATCCCCAAAAGTGACTTCTCCATCAGCCTTTGATTTTATTGAAATGGCTTCTATCACCGGTCATGTGCCTTGAGCATCCACTGTCCAAGTACCAAGCTTCCTTTTTCTTTGCCTTGTAACAATGCTCAAGTTCCTATAATTATCATTAAACTTTTATTTTAGGTACCCAAATTTTCTTGGGTCCTTTGGAGTTAGTAAGCAAAAGTTTTGATCCTTTTGGGATCCATTTCATTATTAAATCAATGTCTTTTGAATTTACAACATTCTTTGGCACTCAAACCTTTCTAACTACTTTTCCTCTAAGAGTAGTTTTTCTAACCTTGCATTCTTTTGATAGATGTCCTATTTTGTTACATAGTGAGCAAGTATAAGATATATTATGTTTATTATGTTTACTCACTAAGAAGTTCTTCAAATGAGTTGCTTTAATCTTGCCACTATATCCTAAACCATTTTTATCAAAGAAGGTTCTTTGTGTTTCTAACATATTATCTAATTTTTGTTGTCCCATATAGAATCTAGAGAAAGAATTATGCAGGTTATTATTCTTTTCTTTTAAATCACTGATTTCTAGATTTGCACTTTCCAAATTCTTTTCCCATTCTATTTTGTCATTTATTAACTTTTCATTTTCTTTCTTTAGTTTAGATATCATCTTTTTATATTTCAAGTTCATGCACTCAAATTCCATAGCAAGATCATCAAAGACATCTTGTAACTCATCAAAAAAGTATTCATTAGATATAGATAATACCTTATCATCTTCTAGAGCCATGAAGCAAAAATTAGCTACTTCTTCTCCTCCATCATCATCAGAGCTGTCGCTATCACTCCATGTTGCCATCATTGCCTTCTTTTTTTGTTTCTTATCATTCGATTTCTTTAGCAAAGGACAATCAAATTTAATATGACCTGGTTTTTTACATTCATAACATACAATAGTATCTTTCCTACTTGGCTCTCTACTATTGTGTTCTCTCTTATGGGTTCTCCTAATACCATCATTTCCTCTCATTCTCATAAATTTATTGAATCTTTTGGCAAACATTATCATTTCAAAATCCTCTTCATCACCACTCTCATTTTTGTCCTCTTTTAATTACTCATGAGTGGTAGATTTTAGAGCTACTCTTACTTTCTTAGGAGGCTCTTCATTTCTTTTCAACTTCATTTCTTTTCAGCTTCATTTCATAAGTGAGTAATGACCCTATCAATTCATCTAATGATAGTGAGTAAGGATCCTTAGACTTCTTAATAGCGGTTACCTTGGCTTCCCAAGATTTTGGTAAGCTATTTAGGATTTTCTTCACCATCTCTATGTTGGAATACGTTTTGCCTAATGATTTGAGTCCATTAATTATATCAGTAAATCTTGTAAACATGTCATTAATTGACTCATTTTGTTTCATTTTAAATAATTCATAATCATGAGTAAGCATACCTACTTTAGTCTCCTTGACTTGAGTTGTGCCTTCATGTGTGATTGCCAACTTATTCCAAACTTGTTTGGCATTTTCACAGGTAGAGACTCTATTGTATTCATTAAGTCCCAATGCACAAAATAAGGTGTACATGGCCTTTACATTCAATTGGGCACATTTCATGTCACTGAAATCCCATTCATCTTCCTCTTTTGAAATATCTTTTCCTTCAACTCTCTTAGTAGGAATTTGTGGTCCTTTGACAATAATCCTTCACACTTCATAATCATTAGCTTGAATAAATAGTATCATTCTAATCTTCCAATAGGCATAGTTTTCACCATTAAACATGGGAGGTCTAACAGTGGAGTGCCCTTCTCCTACTAGGCTAGTTGCTACACTATTATGAGTCATAAGATCGTTCTAAACTCTTAGGAATTTACTCTTTTTTAATCAAAGAGTCCAAACTTTGACATCAATTGTTGGCTCAACTGAGAGGGGTGAATCAGTTTTTCTAGCAATTTACTAAATTTAAACTCTTAACTCAAATTGCTCTTTACCAAATAAATAACAGCAATAAGCAAAGTGTAAATATGCAGTAAAATGAAGATAAAGAGGAAGAGTAACAAACACAGTAATTTATAGAGGTTCGGTCAAATCTCTTACCTGCGTCCTCTCTTCTTGACCTTCTTGTCAATGAGTCTCTTTCACTAATCAAGTTGATCTTTACAATTTCCTTTCTCAGGGTTAAGGAATAATCTCTCTACCCTTAGCCAATGAAGCTACCCAAACTCTTTTACAAAAGTTTTCACTTAGAGGAACACTTCCCCTCTTCTTTATAATAGAGAATGAATACAAACAAAGGCTTCCTCACAAGGTAGTTGATAAATTGAAATGAAATAAATACAGCTCAATCACTTTGGACACAAAGAATGTTCAGAGTTTTTCTGATTTCTTTCTTGTTGCCTCCAATGTCTTTATGGCTTATATTTATACACCCAATTAGTTGGTGAAACATTTAATGCATTTTCTCCCGTTGAAAACCTGTAAAAATAGTCGTTGGAGTTCTGCAGAAGAAGTCCATATTGATCTCATTTATCTGAGGAGATCGATCTCTTGGTTCCTAAATTTGCAGCACAAAGGAACTTTATGAAGGGAAGATTGATCTCATTTATCGAGGGATCGATCTTCTTGTTAGCTTTATACAGGGGAGATCGATCTCTTGTTAAAGAGGAGATCGATCTCTGCTTTGAAATATTGCTCTCGCTTATAGGAGATCGATCTCATAACCCCATGAGATTGATCTTGTTAAGCCTCTGCCTTGAGGAGATCGATCTCACCATTCCTTGAGATCGATCTTGCAAGGCTTTTGCTTAAAGGAGATCAATCCTGCAAGGCTTTTAGACTGATTTATTTAGCTCGATTTTCAGTTTCCCGTCAAAGTTTTAGTTTTATAAAGATTTGAAGTTTGAAAATATTTCTAAGTGAACATTGATGCAGTATGTTTTAAGATAAATACTTAAAAATAGTTTCTTACAAATGATTTGAAAATAAGTTCATTTGAGATTAATGTTTTATCATTTCAAAATACATCATTTAAAGTTAACATTATGTATAAAACAAATAAATTTACAAATATATTTGTTTACATACATATTTAAATAGATAAAATTAATTGGAGCGTTGAACAAGTTACTGCGCTTTTAGATATAAATATGAATATTTTATGATATAATCATTCTTATATATATTATATATAAGAATTCATATTTATATTATAATAATCCTTTATATTATGTGTATATAAAATGCTTATTTATAATAATAATTATTTTGGTAAAAAAAATATACCTTAAAATGTTGCGTAAAATTGCTAAAATATACTTTTAATTTCTATTTTAACATTTTGATTATGTTCTTAATAATATAATTTATAATATGTGTATTTTTATTAAATATTTAATTATTTTATAATTGGATATCTTTAATATGTTATATGTATTATATATACTTTAAATAATAAATTAAATAATATTATTTTGTATATTTACAAATTTAAATAATTAAAACTAATTCGTGCATTGCACAAGTAAAAACTAGTTTTGAAAGAAAAAGCTAACCCATTTCAAAAATATAATTTTTATCTTTTCTATATTTATTTGACTATTATTTATAAATTTATATTTGATGTATTGTTAATGTATAAATTTTATGTACTCTTAATGAATCATAACATGATAGCCTGTTAGTTCATATATTTTAAAATAAAAATACTTTAAAAAAACTAAATTCATTAATTATTGGTATATCATAATATGATTTATCAATAATGTATAAGATTTATACATTAACAATACATCAAAGATAAACTCATTATTTATTATATTGTATTGTATCTTTTAATTTAAATTAATAAAGTTGTTGGATTTAATAAATCAAATTGAATTAACAAATTATAATAATCACAATAAAAAATAAAAAAACTAAAAAGGAGTACAATAAATAAAAAAAAATGTAATAATGATTACCATTATATTCTATTTAATGTTTTATCTTCTTAATTTCTTAACGCTTATTTATAATAGCAAAATAGTAAAATTTAAAAATATTTTAAAATTTTTTATTATATAATTTTAAATATTTTTTAAATATTTTTAATTTTATTAAAATCAACCTAATTATTCAACCAAATTAATCTAAAATCAATCCACGCCTAACGGACTCTAAAACTTGCGCATTTGTACATGTATAGTATTTGGGATAAAGGAAGAGCGGAAAGATGTGTGGCCCCGAAAGATTAAAACTATATTTAACAGTAATCTAATTTCTATTTTGATTGAGAAAAATGTAAAAACAATTTTTTTTTTAATAAAAAAGTCAAAGGTCTCACAAACGAAAGTCAAAAATAGCAGCTAAATATAAAATTGCGCTAATGCTTTAATTCACTTATAAAATTTAAAACTTTGCCAGTTATCTATAAAATAATAATTAAAAAATACGTATATGAACCAAACTTTTGAATAAAAATTGAAAATGGTGAAGTGGTGGCCACGCAAACAGACCCTATAAGAAACAAAAAATCAATAGATGATTTCATCACCCATTCTCAACCAGCGCTTCTTTTTTTTGCAGGTTCGCTCTTTCTGTTCTCTGTTTTCTAGTTATCATTTGATACAGATTTATGCTATTATTTTCATTTCTCATGCTCCAACTTTTGTGTAAGTTTCTGTATTAGTAGGCACCGAAGAAGTTGAATTTATTTGGTTTTGTTTGATTTAATTACCGGAACAAGAGAACTTGTTGACTAAAGCAATGGCCAAGCACCATCCTGATTTGATTATGTGTCGGAAACAACCAGGTATTGCCATTGGGCGACTTTGTGAGAAATGTGATGGCAAGTGTGTAATCTGCGACTCTTTAGTGCGACCTTGCACGCTTGTGCGGGTTTGCGATGAATGCAACTATGGGTCATTTCAGGGTAGGTGTGTCATCTGTGGAGGACTCGGAATATCTGATGCATACTACTGCAGAGAGTGTACACAGCAAGAGAAAGATCGAGATGGTTGTCCCAAAATCGTTAATCTGGGGACTGCCAGAACAGACTTGTTCTATGAACGTAAAAAATATGGTTTTAAGAAAAGATGATCGCTTTTTGTTTGATCTTTTGCCCCTGCTTATGTGCTTGGAAATAATACATCAAAACACTGGAATTGTCGTTAAAGCTTTGGTCATGATTTGCATTTTATCCTTTGTGAAAACAGCTAGTTGTATGCTTATGGATTTCTATTTGTGCCCTTTTATCGGTTACATGTGAAAGCTTATTGTATTCTGGATTATGAAATTGCTCTCTTTCATTTCATAAGCTTCATCTTTTCTCAAGATTTGGACCCAAGTCCTTAATTCGAAAATCTTTAGTTGATTAAGGTTGCCCCCAGAACAGAATGAAAAGTGTTGATTGATTAGTGGTTAAATATATGGGTGAAGATAAGTCTGATACTTTCAAGTTGTTTGTCTTATTTTGTTCGAGTTGATTGACATTTAAGTAGTTTACTACCTGGGAATGTTCTGAATTTTACAGCTTTTATGGCAGAATGGGGCTGTCGGAGTGATTGTTCTTTACAATTACATCAGACACAGAGAAAGAACGAGGAAGACTTGATAGGTGATTACGGTGAATGGCCCACAGGGAGAGTTTATGGGATTCAGTTATGTTTTTGAATGCACTAAATTAAATTACCTCGATCAATAAAAGATTTCTTTGAATGTTTTGTTTTGTGCAGTATTAATTTTGATGTGGCTATTAATTTGCCTCTGATCTCATCCAAGCAATGCGCGCATTTTCAGTTTTCCAAGATTGGGATAATCCTCTTTCATCCTTGTGGACTATAAATTACCTCGAAACAAGATATGAACGCCTGTTATGAGTTGAGCGTGCATTTATGAGCTCTTGTCAATGAACTCGTGGATCTAGATTGATGTTTTGAATTGTCGGTAAGCATCTTTCCATACACCTCTCAGATTAACTTGCAGTGGCGCTTTCAATCAACGACATGGCTGATCTTTGGAGATGGCAGTTTTATTGGGGACGATGGCCTAGTTTTAAACTTCCAATCTCCTTAAGAAAGCCAATTAGTCCCCGTGGCTGTAAGATTGACTTGTAAAACCATCATGATTTTATAGTGCCAGCCAATGCCATGACTAGTAAGAAGTCCTTATTTATTAATAGGTATGTTCCTGGTGTTTACTTCTTGTTATGCTCCTCAGAAATGAAGGACATTGATTTGCTTAGCTATCCAACTTGGCTCAGACTCGAACTTGAAAATCAATTAGATGCTTGAATCTGAGTTTGGCTTGCAATGACAAAGAACTAATTCATTTCTTCTATGAATTCAAACCCATATGTTTGAACAATAATTTTTTTTCTCCACTTTCATGTACATCAGAACCTTTTTAAATTAATACCCTCTAAATTAATAAAAAAAAAAGTTTCAACTCAGGTCAATAGAAAAACTTAATAAACCTCTCTATCGTAATAATAAATAATTTTATTTTAAAACTTAATATAAAATTTCAATCCCAATTATCTCATAAATTAATAATTTCATAAAAGCACAAGAGATTTTATATAAAATTCTTAAATTAGAAAAATATTTCAAAATGTTAGTTTGCAAAAGATCTCTACCTTTGAAATTTTTAATTTCATTCTTCATTTTTAGAATTGTCCACAGAAATTATTATGATCATTTTTTTTATTGCAGCAAAAAGATTTCAACTACATTTAACATTCAAAGAGATTTTAACAGAGTTTACCAACTAAAGTGAGAATTTTAAGAGAATTAAATGCAATAGAATACTTGGATGATATGAAAATTAAATGGATCTATTTTTTAAATTAAAATAATAATTTAAAAGATAAAACTCTCTAAGTTAATAATTCCTTTAAATTAATACTCAATTAGGAGTCTCAAGAATATTAATTTAGAGAGATTTTATTGTATTATGAGTTTTACAAGCCGTTTCGCTCGGAGGAATTCTCTTTCAATTTTACTATTCTATAAGACTCACAAATTCAGTTGATTGGTTTAAATTTGGGTCTTGAAGAATCTCGATTCCTTTTCTTTGACAATCCAGAATAGCTGAACTTTTCTTTTGTTCATAGGGATGTACAAGTGGGTTAGTGAGTCTAAAGATGTTTGTTGAAACTTGTTAAGCTTGTGTTTTGGCTATTTTGAGGTTCTTCATTTTGTAGTTTAGGGATAGTGTTGTTTAGGACTTATAATGTTTGCTAATTAATGGAATATTCTATTTAATAATTTTTCCTATAAATGGAGTGATACAGTGTTCTTTACCATTAAATTTCGTAAACAAATATTTCAAATCCCATTCATTAATGCCAATAACTAAATCAATTCTTTTCAATGTAATATTGGAGTAAAACTCGTACAAATTGAATATTGTATTTAGACTCTTTAAGATTGGCCCATTCTAACCATCCAACTTTTGAAAGAAAATTTTCTATTATAGGTCTAAAATTAGTTTGATTAAAGGCTGCCCAATCAATAGTTTTTCCACATATAGCTTTATAATTTAGAACAATTTCATACCTCTTTGGATGAAGGGAATTTCCGAAAATTGGATTCGTGAATGACTGAGAAGATGATTCTCCCCTTTTCACTTCTTTTCGGCTTGAGGATTGACATTTGAAGCACCAACACCATCCTATTTCCAAATATAGAAGCATTTTAGCATGTTTGGTTCTGACCAATTTTGGGTAAATGGTTTCAGGTAAGGATTGCAAGTAGATTTATATGTGAAGAATAGAGGTGCAACGAGCTAGATCGGGTCTATTTCGAGCTGGGTTCCATTGGTTTTGCCCCTTAAGATGGAGGAATTGGTCTGAACCGGTTTCAGACCGGGCCAGTCTCGTTTCAGGCCTAAAAAAATTTGTAGGTCGGTCCTTCTCTGTAAACCAGCATGCTAGTTCCTAGACTGAGTCGGATCGGTCCCAAGTCGACCCTTTTTTATTTTTTTCAAATTTTCAAATTTGTTTATTAAATTTTAAATTAATAAAAATTAATATTGACTTATTTAGTTATTTAATATTATTTTATATAATAAAATTATATTAACTTATTTAATAAAGTTAGTAATTTATAAAGTTGTTATAACATTTAATAAAGTTTGGATAATTACCTAACACTGTCAGTGAAATTTTTAAACTCCATAAGCGAGGTTAAGATATAAAGTTTAAAAACTCCACTGATAGTATATAAAATAATTATCTACAAAGTTATTAGTTTAAAAAAAATTATAGTACTTTTAAAATTTATTAATTTCTTTTCATAAAGTTAAACTTATTTTAACATTTGAAATATAATAAAACTTGTCATTTATCATTTATTATTTGAAATATAAATAAACTTGTCATTTTGCATGCATGAAAAATATTTATTCATTTGTCATTTACTTCTAAGAAAATATATTTATTTAGTATGTTTTTAAATTAGTATGTTTATCAAATATTTATTCATTTAATATTTTAAATATTTATTCATTTTCTAAACTTATAACATTAATTTATTTGATATTTAAGAACAATAATAAATGAAAATGATAAAGGAGAAGAAGGAGATCAAAGATTTTTTATGTGGAAAACCCTTTCAAATGTTAAAAGGATTTAAACCAGGAGACTGTAATCCATAAAAAAATTTGCTGTGACTGAACTTATTTACAATTTTTCATACAATTTATAAAAAGAAAAATAAAATTATTTCCTATTCCTCATAATTTATAAGGATTGACTTGCTTTCTCCTCCTCCAAAAGATTATCGGCAAACTCATTGACCACGGGAAGAGGAAACGCTTTAGGATTTATGTCATTTGCTTTACAAATCTACTTCCATTCATGTTTTTAACTTGGGTTACAAATCCACTTCTCTAAACTTTTAATTTTTCAATTGAACCTATGCTATTAACATTAAAACCATTTCAAACACAAATTTATAATATGACATGCACATCTAATATGAAAAAAATACATATTGAATAATTGGGTTTAAATTTCTAATTAACATAAAAATAGCTACGATACTATTCGAAGCATTATCTAAAGTAATAAAAAAAAACTTTATTTTCAATTCCATACAATTTATACACATTAATAATATATTGAGTAATAGTTTATTGAGTAATAGTTTATGCATTTTACGATTGTTCTAATACATCTAAAGATAAAATGATTTTTGCATGCACCAATCTCCATCTATCCAATGACAAGTTATAACAAGATAACTTAAATCATTAATATTAGTTCAAATATCACTAGTTAAACTAACCTTAAATGAAATATTAGAAGCTTATGCTTTAAAGCTTTCGTATATTCTTTAAACATTAGCATGTAATCATTTTTAAATGCATGTCTAGAAACATATTTATATGCAGAATGTAAAAATTGGCAAGCATATTCTATATATTCAACTTTTTCACATATTGTGAATGGTTGTTCAATCCTAATTACAAATCTAACTAAACCATGCATGGTGTAAGTACCCTAAATTTTATGTATTGGTTTTACCCATGTTTAAAAAAATTAATCATCGAGATTAAAGATTTCATTTCATTAGTCAAAGGTTTAAATTAAAATTATATTTTATCATGGGAGACTTAGATGTCAGACCCGTGTTTTCGATTTACGTATGTAGCTTGTACCTTATAATTCCTATATATACGAACATTTTATTTCATAGTTGAATCATAAGAAGAGTATTTACTATCTTGCAATTGATTAATTATTGAGAATTAAAAATGCATGTAAGCTACATAACAGCAAGATAAGGGTTAAATTAATTTTCGAGCAAGTACAGGGGTAAGACGGTCAATTGATCAAAATCCGATATAAATCCGATAAGGAAATTTCATTAAAAATATGAAATTGAGAAATCTTGATCAATAACGGGGCAATATTGAATTTCAAGTCCAATTGATCGAGATATGAATTTAATTAATATTTCTGGAATTTTCATCTCAAAAAATGAGCCCGAAAATAATGAAAAAAGATACCGAAAAAAAAATCGGACTGATAAATTCATTTATGGACTAAATGAATTTAATAGAAATTTTTGGGATATTTTTGAGATATTTTAGGATTTTTAATATTATTTTAAGGATTAAAATAATATTAAAAATATATTATAAAGAAATTGAAAAAAAACAAAAAAAAATAGAAAACGGATTGAAAATTGAAAACACGAGGAGAGAGAGCGACAAACCGACGGAGAAGAGAAACCACCGGCGACCCCCGTGGCCAGCGAACGGCTTGAAAAGGAATAGGAGAACCCCACAACCTCCCAGCCACCGGTAACGCGCCTCACCGGCGCCAGAAAGGGGAGATCGACGAGGTTGAAGCCGCGGGAGAGAAGGGTAAATCGGGCGGAATCCGGCGCCGATTTACCCCAGCCCATGCCAAAAGAAGCCTCTAGAGGCGAGGCCGAACCATTTGGCGGTGGAATCGGTCGGAGAACCAGTCGGACGACACCGGAACGGCGAAAGAATCCTGAACCGGTCGGCCGATTCAGTGGAAAGTGACTGTGCTAACCGGACCGGATCGGTTCAACCAAGGAGGAAAGGGAAAAAAGCGGAAAAATAAAGAAAAAGGAAAAGAAAAATTTTCGGGATTGCACCGGACTTCGGGTAAGTCGATACGAGGTCAAAAGTGACCAATTTAATTTTTGATAAATTTATTTAAATTATATTTAATCAGAAATTGACCCGGAGTTAAATATACGAAATTGTGCAGTTCGACGATTAATTCCGAACAGAAGCCCGATCGAACTTCGATTTGTGTACCATCACACAATCTCAAGTAAGTAAAGCTCATTTACGACAATATAAGTGATTTATGCGTATTTAAGATTTATTTTACGGATTTCAGATTAAATTCCACAGTTAGTTAATTATATTCGAAATTTTGAAATAAATGTCGTAAATGATATACGGGCTATCCAAAGAGCTTGGAATAAAGCCCAATGGGTATTGATATGCCCAATGAGTCGATAGACCCTGATGAACGGGCTTAATACGGATTAAGGCCCAATTAAAGTGTTTAAGGCCCATTAAGAGTAAACAGGCTCATTTAAGTGAAATGAACTGTATTAAATGTGTAATACAGTAGGAAAAGTGTAATTAACTCAGTGAATGATTAAATGCAGCTCCAGAGTCATATTGAGAGTGACTGGACTGCGAGGTTTGGACAGCACAGAGGAAGAGAGGTCACACTACGTGATCCGAGGTAGGGGACTCTTGCAAGTAGCTAGAGATATCTGTGCATATTTTCATTGGATTTTACATTCATTGAAATTGTTTAAGGGTCAGAGAAAATATATAATAATTATAGGGACCCGATATGAGTAAATTACAATTTTACCCCTAGTGAGGCAAAAAAGTGAAATTTTGGGAAAAGTTCCAAAAAGCATGAAAATGATGTTTTGAGTGGTTTTTCCTGCTGTGTAGCAGAAGAGTAGGTGGATGAGCTAATGTTTGGAGGTCGATGTAAACTAAGCACACTTTATAGTGCTGATTTTAATGATTTTAAACATCCCTATTTTTAAAGAGCCATCTACTGAATTATGTGGAAACAATCGTGCTGGAGCATAGCTCGCACTTGATTTCAGATGTTTTTCACATACCTTAGTGCTAGAGGTTTACTCGCACTGCATTTTTTAACATGCATTATAGAGTACTGGAGCATTACTCGTACTCAATTTTATGTGATTTGTGCATGATAGAGTGCTGGAGCGATTAGCTCGTACTCGAGTTTTACATGAGATGCATGACAGAGTGCTGGAGCGATTAGCTCGTACTCGAGTTTTACATGAGATGCATGACAGAGTGCTGGAGCGTTGCTCGCACTCGATTTTTCATGATTTGTACATGACATCGTACTTGAGCGATTTGCTCGTACTTGATTTGTAATGAGAACTATGCATGACCTGGTGCTAGAGATTTACTCGCACTAGTGTTAATATTTTGACATGCATATACAGTATTTTAAGGCGGAGCGTTGACTATGTGTCACACTCAAGACGCGCACTGTAGTTTTTCGTGATATATACACATGTTAGAAAAATCGTGACGATTTCCTCCGTGTAGACTGAGTGTTACATTGTTGAGATGTTCTCACGTGGATTCAGAGACGTGGCATTGATTCCATAGTATGAGGGCTAAGACCTATGGCAGGCACCTCGACCATGATGTATGGGTCCACGAGTGTACGTTGTACCGTGCGTGTGGCATGGAGTATATTGTATCGTGTTTTGTGTTGTGGAGTTGTGGAGGAGAGTTGTTGATAGCTGGCGGTTGTGATGAACTGACCCCCCTCCCGTTACAGCAGTGATAACCCGCACACCGAGTACTGTGTTGCCTGGGATTTCACCACATGTTAGGATATGGCCATTGTCCGGAGATGCTCTCTTACGGTAAGATCCTTAACCCCAACATCCTTAAGCCAGAATGGGCGGGGAGGCTCTGTTCGACGGGGAGGCTCTCTTACATACTCTGGAGAGATTGCATTTAGCCACTGAGTCTTGCATGATATATCACATGTGTTTTATGATACGGGTAGACCTAAGGGATGGGTCGAAACCCAATTGATTTGTTTGTGTTGTGATGAGAAATGCCATATTTATTGTGTTTTGAATGTAAATGGCATATTTTATATAAAAGCATTCTTAAATGATTAAATATGCACTGTTTTGCACGAATGCCTCTGATTGACAAACCAGCATGTGTTTAGTACATGGGATTTTAAATCTGTACTATATTATATATATATTTTAAACATGCTTTTGAAATGAGAGAAGGAAAGGCAAAGCACTATTTTCAGTAGATAGTATAGATGTCTACTTGCTTGCCTGATTTCCTTACTAAGCGCATTGATAGCTCATCCCATTCATTTTTCCCCATCTCTACAGATTCTCGTCAGTAGATCGAGTCGACCAGGGTATTGCATTCCTTTGATCCGCTGCCACTCCACATCTAGCAAAAGGTATACACATGCGTACTCTTTTGTATCTGAACAATGTATAAACATAGTGATGTACACGTTTTAATATGGGGGATGTAATGATGTAATTATATTTAAGTATATGAATTTACTTATGATATGAATGTCATGTATGTATGATACGAAGAAGAATGGTAAGGTATGTATGGATGAGGAGACTAATTCCTATTCACAGCCCAATTGTTGAGGAGATAAAGGTAAGTAAAAAGTGAAAAATTTATTGTGGTTTTTGGTAAGTCGCGTGTGGGAGGTGGGCGTGACAGAGTGGTATCAAAGCGTAAGTTGGTCTGATGTGTTTAGGTATTAGTAATTCGAAAAATGTACATCACCATATCACTGTGTTTTGTTCAGTTACAATTGTGTATACAAGATGGGAGTTGGACAAATTAATGTTTGTGAATGCAGAAATTGAGCCATTATTGGCTAATACCCGCCGTGGTAGAGGGACGAGGGGTAGGGCTGGAGGCCACAGAGGTAGGTCGGCTAGCCAGGGTGAGTCTTCGACTACCCAAACACCCCTAGGTACTGCTGAGGTACCAGATACGACTGAGGCATGCTTCACGAGGATAGAACGTAGCCTAGAGGCGATAGTAGGGCTGTTGGCACAGACTTTACCAGGTAGACATAGACAGGATGCAGAGACTGCGACTGGAGAGGCAGTTGCACCTGATACTCCTGCGCAGCCTGTACAGAGGCCACAGACTATTGATACTCCTGCACCCCCACCAGTTCAGGGTGGTAGAGGATATGGGTGTGATTTAGATCGGTTGCGATAGTTCCAGAAACTTGGACCTCCATCTTTTCGAGGGGTCAAGGACCCAGCTAGTGCAGAGGAGTGGATTAGCGAGATGGAGAAGTTGTACAACTTCTTTGATTGTACGACTTCAGAGAGAGTCGCATTTGCTGCGTTCCTACTGAAGGGAACGACAAAGCATTGGTGGAAGTCCACCAGGCCGATATTGAGAGCCCGACATACTGAGATTAGTTAGGAGATGTTTATGGAGGCCTTCAGGAGGCAGTTTGTTCTTGATACAGCGCAGCGTAGACTGCAGGACGAGTTTTTGGGATTAAGCCAGAGGAGTCTCACAGTGGATAAGTACGAGACTAGATTTTTGGCCCTGGGGAGATATGATCCCGATACCATGTACAGCAAGACCAGGAAGGTCCGCAGATTTGTTGACGGATTGAGACTGGTGTTGCGATCTAGATTGGTACCACTAGACATTGATACATTTGATTAGGCAGTGCGCAGGGCGCAGCTTTGTGAGCAGGATTACGAGAGAAATGTCTCTAAGTTTGGGAAGTTCAGTCGGAGCCGAGATAGAGAGAGGAAGAGGCCGGCTAGAGATAGAGGGTTCAGTTATCGAGGAGGGAGGAGACTATTCGGTAAGGGACAACGGATAGAGGAGGTGCGAGAGCGACCAATTAGACCTCCTACATACCCGGCCATAGCTCCGGCAAAGGGCATTGTGATTGGAGGATCGATGCCTACTATTGATCAGTGCAGCCGATGTGGTAGACATCATGGCGGTAGACCTTGTCCGTTGAGCCCGGTTGTGTGTTTTCGATATAGGAAATAGGGGCATATTTCTAGAGAGTACGAAGAGACATATGTAACTGCCCCACAGAAGGGCAGGGAGCATGATAGAGCTCCAGCTGGTATGTCTACTTAGAGAGGTAGAGCGACGACAGAGGAGAAGGGGAAGCATGTGATAGGTCGAGGGCGAGTACATACCTTGGACCAAGACGCAGCTGATGCTTCTACAGATGTGATTAGCGGTTTTATTGCATACGTGGTGGATACGGATGAGGTACATCCAGAGTTGGTAGATATTCCTGTGGTCAATGAGTACCCAGATGTTTCCCAGATGAGTTGCCAGGATTACCACCAGACAGAGAGATAGAGTTCTGTATAGATTTAGTGTATAGTACTGAGCCTATTTCGAGACCACCGTATCGCATGGCCTTAGTTGAGCTGGAGGAGCTCAAGAGACAGTTGCAGGAGTTGTTGGATAGGGTTTTATCAGACCGAGTGTTTCACCGTGGGGAGCACCGGTTCTGTTTGTGAGGAAGAAGGATAGAAGCCTCCGATTGTGTATAGACTACAGATTGTTGAATAAGGCTACCATCAAGAATAGATATCCCCTTCCACACATTGACGACTTACTAGATCAGCTTCAGGGAGCGCAGGTCTTTTCTAAAATTGATCTGAGGTCTGGGTATCATCAGTTGAGAGTTTGGAGTGGAGATATACCCAAGACAGAATTTAGGACTCGATATGACCGCTATGAGTTCCTAGTTATGCCATTCGGACTGACGAATGCTCCCGTAGCTTTCATGGCTATGATGAACGATGTGTTCAAGCCATATCTGGAGCAGTTTGTTATCGTTTTCATCGATGACATATTAGTGTATTTGAGATCCAAGGAGGAGCATGAGTAGCACCTCAGGATCGTATTGCAGACTCTACGAGAGCAGTAGTTGTATGCTAAACTCAGTAAGTGTGATTTTTGGTTGACAGAGACCTCGTTTTTGGGACACATAGTGTCAAGGGATGATGTGTCGGTAGACCCATCCAAGATTGAGGCTGTAGTTCAGTGGGAACAGCCGAGGACAGTTACCGAGATTAGGAGTTTTTTGGGTTTAGTAGGGTACTATAGGAGATTCGTTGAGGGATTTTCAAAGTTGGCTGCTCCGTTGACACGTCTCACTCGAAAGAATGTTGCATTCGTGTGGGACGAGGATTGTGAGAGAAGTTTTCAAGAGCTGAAGAGTCAATTGACCACCGCTTCGATTCTCACTATTCCTACCAGCTCAGGAGGATTTTTAGTATATACTGATGCTTTGCATCATGGACTGGGCTGTGTGTTGATGTAGGATGGGAGGGTAGTTGCTTATGGATCCAGACAGTTGAAGGACCATGAGAAGAACTATCCGACCCACGATTTAAAGTTAGCAGCAGTAGTGTTTGCGTTAAAGGTATGGCGCCACTACTTGTATGATGAGAAGTTTCAAATTTTTATCGACCACAAGAGCCTCAAGTACCTGTTCTCACAGAAGGGGTTGAACATGAGACAGAGAAGATGGCTAGAGCTTTTGAAGGATTATGATTGTGAGATACTTTATCATCCAGGTAAGGCTAATATTGTAGCAGATGCTTTGAGTAGGAAGAGCCTTGGGATGGTATCATATATGATGGTCAGGGAGCACGAGCTGCTAGAGCAGTTTGCTAGCCTCAGTTTGGGAGTTGTGCCTTCAGACAGAGATGCGGATTGTATGATTGCGAGTCTACGCTTAGAGCCAGATCTGTTGGACAGGATCAGACAGGCTCAGCAGACAGATCTGCAGTGCATCGATGTGATTGGTCAAATACAGAGGGGCACAGTGACAGATTTTGAGTTGAGTCCTGATGGACTACTCAGGTTCAGAGGTAGATTGTGTGTTCCCGAGGACCCAGGGCTCAGGAGATTGATATTGTCGAAAGCTCATTCATCGAGGTACACGTTGCATCTGGGGAGTGGCAAGATGTATCAGAACCTCCAGAAGGTGTACTAGTGGTCGGGTATGAAGAGAGATGTGGCAGATTTTGGGGCGAGATGTCTCGTATGTCAGCAGGTGAAGATAGAGCATCAGAGACCTGCAGGATTGTTGCAGCCTCTACCTATACCGACATGAAAATGGGAGCATATCACCATGGATTTCGTGATGGATTTACCGAGGACCTGGAGGAATCACGATGCTATATGGGTAATCGTTGATAGACTGACGAAGTCAGCCCACTTCCTAGCTATGAGAGCTACCGATACTCTGAGTACGTTGGCAGGGTTGTATGTACGCGAGGTAGTGAGGTTGCATGGTGTTCCAGTGAGCATTGTTTCAGATAGGGATTCCCGCTTCACTTCCCACTTTTGGGAACATTTTCAGGAAGCCATGGGAACCCAGTTGAGTTTGAGCACAGCTTTCCATCTTCAGACAGATGGTCAGTCAGAGGATGATATAGACTTTGGAGGATATGTTGAGAGCATGTGTGCTAGACTTTAGAGGCTCCTGGGATGATCATTTGCCACTAGCCGAGTTCGCCTACAACAACAGTTATCATTCGAGTATCAGGATGGCACCGTATGAGGCCTTGTATGGCCGTAGATGTCGTTCCCCTATTGGATGGGAAGAAGTAGGTGACCGTAAGATTTTTGCTCCTGATATGGTTACACAGGCTTCTGAGGATGTTCGGTTGATAGTTGAGAGATTGAGGACAGCTCAGAGTCGACAGAAGAGTTATGTTGACAGGAGACGTAGGCCACTTGAGTTCGTAGTTGGTGAGTTAGTGTTTCTGAAGGTTTCTCCTTCCAAGGGTATAGCGAGGTTTGAGAAGAGAGGTAAGCTGAGTCCTCGCTACATTGGACCCTTTGAGATACTCGATCGAGTGGGAGATAAGGCTTATAGGTTGGCATTGCCACCAGATTTGTCAGGTGTGCATAACGTCTTCCACATCTCGATGCTTCGGAAGTATCACCCAGATCCAGCGCATGTGATTAGTTATGAGCCATTGGAGCTCAGTGAGGACATGTCATATGTTGAGAGGCCGATTCAGATACTAGATAAGAAGGAGAAGGTTTTGAGGTCGAAGACTATCGAGTTAGTGAAGGTTTTATGGCAGCATCACACTTCCGAGGAGGCTACTTGGGAGTTAGAGAGCTTGATGCGAGAGAAGCACCCCCAGTTGTTTGAGGATTGATTTGGTTCTAATTTGGAGGACCAAATTCTTTTAGTTGGGGAGGATTGTCAGACCCGTGTTTTCGATTTACGTATGTAGCTTGTACCTTATGATTCCTATATGTACGAACATTTTATTTCATAGTTGAATCATAAGAAGAGTATTTACTATCATGCAATCGATTAATTATTGAGAATTAAAAATGCATGTAAGCTACATAACAGCAAGATAAGGGTTAAATTAATTTTCGAGCAAGTACAGGGGTAAGACGGTCAATTGATCGAAATCCGATATAAATCCAATGAGGAAATTTCATTAAAAATATGAAATTGAGAAATCTTAATCAATAACGGGGCAATATTGAATTTCGAGTTCAATTGATCGAGATATGAATTTAATTAATATTTCTGGAATTTTTGTCTAAAAAAATGAGCCTGAAAATAAAGAAAAAAGATACCGAAAAAAAAATCAGACTGATAAATTCATTTATGGACTAAATGAATTTCATAGAAATTTTTGAGATATTTTTGAGATATTTTAGGATTTTTAATATTATTTTAAGGATTAAAATAATATTAAAAATATATTATAAAGAAATTGAAAAAAAAACAGAAAACAGATTGAAAATTGAAACACGGGGAAAGAGAGCAACAAACCGACGGAGAAGAGAAACCACCGGACCAGCCACCACCGGCGACCCCAGTGGCCAGCAAACGGTCGGAAAAGGAAGAGGAGAACCCCACGACCTCCCAGCCACCGGTAACGCGCCTCACCGGCGCTGGAAAGGGGAGATCGGCGAGGTTGAAGCCGCGGGAGAGAAGGGTAAATCGGGCGAAATTCGGCGTCGATTTACCCCAGCCCATGCCAAAAGAAGCCTCTAGAGGCGAGGCCGAACCATTTTGGGGTGGAATCGGCCGGAGAACCGGTTGGACGGCACCGGAACGACGAAAGGAGCCTGAACCGGTCGACCAGTTCAGTGGAAAGTGACTGTGCTGAATCGGACCGGACTGGTTCAGCCAAGGAGGAAAGGGGAAAAAGAGGAAAAAGAAAGAAAAAGGAAAAGGAAAATTTTTAGGATTGCACCGAACTTCAGGTAAGTCGATACGAGGTCAAAAGTGACCAATTTAATTTCTGATAAATTTATTTAAATTATATTTAATCAGAAATGGACCCGTAGTTAAATATACGAAATTGTGCAGTTCGACGATTAATTCCGAACAGAAGCCCGATCGAACTTCGATTTACGTACCATCGCACAATCTCAAGTAAGTAAAGCTCATTTACGACAATATAAGTGATTTATGCGTATTTAAGATTTATTTTACGCATTTCAGATTAAATTCCACAATTAGTTAATTATATTCGAAATTTTGAAATAAATGTCGTAAATGATATAGGGGCTATCCAAAGAGCTTGAAATAAAGCCCAATGGGTATTGATAGGCCCAATGAGTCGATAGACCCTGATGAACGGGCTTAATATGGATTAAGGCCTAATTAAAGTGTTTAAGGCCCATTAAGAGTAAACAGGCCCATTTAAGTGAAATGAACTGTATTAAATGTGTAATACAGGAAAAGTGTAATTAACTCAGTGAATGATTAAATGCAGCTCCAGAGTCATATTGAGAGTGACTGGACTGCGAGGTTTGGACAGCACAGAGGAAGAGAGGTCACACTATGTGATCCGAGGTAGGGGACTCTTGCAAGTAGCTAGAGATATTTGTGCATATTTTCATTGGATTTTACATTCACTGAAATTGTTTGAGGGTCAGAGAAAATATATAATAATTATAGGGACCCGATATGGGTAAATTACGGTTTTGCCCTTAGTGAGGCAAAAAAGTGAAATTTTGGGAAAAGTTCCAAAAAGCATGAAAATGATGTTTTAAGTGGTTTTTCCTGCTGTGTAGTAGAAGAATAGGTGGATGAGCTAATGTTTTGAGGTCGATGTAAACTAAGCACACTTTATAGTGCTGATTTTAATGATTTTAAACATCCCTATTTTTAAAGAGCCATCTACCAAATTATGTGGAAACAATCGTGCTGGAGCATAGCTCGCACTTGATTTCAGATGTTTTTCACATACCTTAGTGCTAGAGGTTTACTCGCACTGCATTTTTTGACATGCATTATAGAGTACTGGAGCATTACTCGTACTCAGTTTTATGTGATTTGTGCATGATAGAGTGTTGGAGCGATTAGCTCGTACTCGAGTTTTACATGAGATGCATGACAGAGTGCTGGAGCGTTGCTCGCACTCGATTTTTCATGATTTGTATATGACATTGTACTTGAGCGATTTGCTCGTACTTGATTTGTAATGAGAACTATGCATGACCTGGTGCTAGAGGTTTACTCGCACTATTGTTAATATTTTGACATGCATATACATTGTTTTGAGGCGGAGCGTTGACTGTGTGTCACACTCAAGACGCGCACTGTAGTTTTTCGTGATATATACACATGTTAGAAAAATCGTGACGATTTCCTCCGTGTAGACTGAGTGTCACATTGTTGAGATGTTCTCACGTGGATTTAGAGACGTGGCATTGATTCCATAGTATGAGGGCTAAGACCTATGGCAGGTACCCCGACCATGATGTATGGGTCCACGAGTGTACGTTGTACCGTGCGTGTGGCATAGAGTACATTGTACCGTGTTTTGTGTTGTGGAGTTGTGGAGGAGAGTTGTTGATAGCTGGCGGTTGTGATGGACTGACCCCCATCCCGTTACAGCAGTGATAACCCGCACACCGAGTACTGTGTTGCCTGGGATTTCACCACTGGTTAGGATATGGCCATAGTCTGGAGATACTCTCTTACGGTAAGTCCTTAAGCCGAACATCCTTAAGCCAGAATGGGCGGGGAGGCTCTGTTCGGCGAGGAGGCTCTCTTACATAGTTTGGAGAGATTGCATTCAGCCACTGAATCTCGCATGATATATCACATGTGTTTTATGATATGGGTAGACCTGAGGGATGGGTCGGAACCCGATTGATTTGTTTGTGTTGTGATGAGAAATGCCGTATTTACTGTGTTTTGAATGTAAATGACATATTTTATATAAAGGCATTCTTAAATGATTAAATATGCACTGTTTTGCACGAATGCCTCTGATTGACAAACCAGCATGTGTTTAGTACATGGGATTTTAAATCTGTACTATATTATATATATTTTAAACATGCTTTTGAAATGAGAGAAGGAAAGGCAAAGCACTATTTTCAGTAGATAGTATGGATGTTTACTTGCTGGCCTGATTTCCTTACTGAGCGCATTGATAGCTCATCCCATTCATTTTCCCCCATCTCTACAGATTCTCGTCAGTAGATCGAGTCGGCTAGGGTATTGCATTCTTTTGATCCGCTGCCACTCCCCATCTAGCAAAAGGTATACACATGCGTACTCTTTTGTATCTGAACAATGTATAAACACAGTGATGTACACGTTTTGATATGGGGGATGTAATGATGTAATTATATTTAAGTATATGAATTTACTTATGATATGAATGTCATGTATGTATGATACGAAGAAGAATGGTAAGGTATGTATGGATGAGGAGACTAATGCCTTATTTACAGCCCAACTATTGAGGAGATAAAGGTAAGTAAAAAGTGAAAAATTTATTGTGGTTTTTGGTAAGTCACGTGTGGGAGGAGGGCGTGACATTAGATGAATTTAATTAATTAAAATATTTTGTCTTAACGAATAAAGGAGTATAAAAAAAATAATAACAAAATAACTATGGGTGAATAGAAATTAATTTTATAAGCTAGATCAAGGAATAAATATTTCTTTATGATAGATGAGTACAAATGTTAGATTAAATTGTCACGCCCCGGAAGTGCGGAAAATAGGGCTAATTTAAAACTTTTTACTTATTAATTCACAATTAAGGGTGCATTCCTGTGCAGTGTCATACATCATCATAGTTATCATGCCTCAGGATCTCATCATAATACATTACTCAATTCCAAGTTAATTAATCCTATTACATCCCATACAATGTTGTACATCAAGTGTCTGCAATTACAGTAATTGTCTGGGTACATGAAAAGATAAAAGATACCTCAAATTACAATATATGGCCTGGAGCTCAAGTCCTCCACTAGCCACTACTCCGTACGTCGCAGGAATACCCTTTTCACTTGAAGAGATCTAGGGGGAAAGAAAACAGGGTGAGCTTCTAAATCGCTCAGTAAAGGGGGTAAGGGACTCATTTCATGAACCAAAATGCACATCACAAAATATTTATTTGTATGTGAAACTCATTAATCTCATTTGAAAACCATAGCATGAAAGTACTCAAAACGACATTCTCATGTCTCAAATCATGTGAAAACATGAAGTAAAAAGGCTCAGTCTAGAGCAATAACAAAGCATGTGAAAATAATGCGATAAACGCTTTCTCAATTAACGTGATAAAATCACTGAAATAGTAATGCACGTGGCGCAGCCACTAAACACACGTGGCATAGCCACTGATTTAAATTCACATGTGGCACAACCACTAAGCACACGTGGCATAGCCACTGAGTTAAATTTACACGTGGCACAGCCACAGAATAGGGTTTCACGTGGCAACGACAACCAAATATACGTGGCATAACCACTGGATGGGTGATTTCACGTGGTAAAGGCCACCAATAGGAGTTCTCACGTGGCAACGGCCACCAAATGGGGTTTCACATGGAAACGGCCACCAATAGGGTTTCTCACGTGGCAACGGCCACCAAATGGGGTTTCTCACGTGGCAACGGCCACCAAATAGGGTTTCTCACGTGGCAACGGCCACCAAATGGGGTTTCTCACGTGGCAACGGCCACCAAATGGGGCTTCTCACGTGGCAGCGGCCACTAAGTATATGTGGCATAGCCACAGAATGGGTTATTCTCACGTTACCAGAACGGAGAAGAATCGAGCTTACATGCTACCAGAGCAATGCCCGGTGTGTACTCAAAACTACACACCTAAGTCTTAATCACATAAGACTAGTTTGCCTTCATGTAGAACTCATAGTGGTTTTTCTCTCATAAAACTCATTTGAAAACCGTTTTGTACTCAACACAAAACATAATAAAACCGAGTTCCAACCGGCAAAGCACGCACACATTTCTCAAATCTCGATATTGCCTTAACGTAGAGCCCAGTTATAAACTCATAAAAACATTGGGCTCCAACCGGCTATAAAAATCGTGTGCAATTGTATTCACAACACAACACTCAACATGCTTGTTTTATAAATCACAATTCATGCTATAATAGTTTACAAATCACATACACAAATGGTTTAGATTTCCCTTACCTCTTTGCACCTCGTATAGTGCAATCGTTTCCCCCGTATCGCGGACTAGCCTCGCATTCCACTTTAGAACTCCCGAGCTGTCCAAACGATGTTAAAACATCAGTACTCAATTATCTCATCAACCTCAATTCTTAAAAATCGAGCATAATTGCTCATAACACCTCAAATCTCTTGATCCTCATAACTCTACCCCAAACTACACTCTCATTCACGACATCTCAACGTTCTACATTTCTCATGCCAATTATCTAAGCTAATTCACCACATTGTCTAAATTTCTATTTATAGCTCAAATTCCCAAAATTGCTAAATATCATTATCACTCCAACCACATTACAATTTCATCAATCCCTAATCATTTTTCAGCTATTTCAACACAATGCCAACAACCATTATCATCAAAATCATCTCAAATATCAAGATCGAAGTTTAGAATTTACCCAAAACTTGTGGATAGCTTATCTCTTGCCTCGATTCGATCCGTCTTTCGATTTCCAAGTATGTTGTTCTCCCTTTGATGAGGAACAACTTTCCTTCTTGCCACAACTTCTGATTTGGCCGAAAATGGGTGTTTTGGATGAGTGAGAAAGCTAGGTTTCGGTAAAAATGGGGGTTGGAAGAGAGAGAAAGTGAGATTGCAGGAGAAAAACAGGGGTTTCTTATATAGGCTGAGGGTAGGAGATCGATCTGGCTCTTGATGAGATCGATCTGCATTTGAATTTTGGGGACGATTTGGGCAATTTTATGCCTAGGAGATCGATCTGTCGAGGGGTGAGATCGATCTCTTTATGGCTTTATGAGATCGATCTGCTCCTTGAGGAGATCGATCTTCTCCCAAACAGAATCATTTGGAGATCGATCTCTTCCTCATGAGATCGATCTTCTCTCAAACAGAATCATGAGGAGATCGATCCTCTTCCATTGGAGATCGATCTGCTCCTCAAATTCCTCATTCCTTGTCATTTTTAACTCACCAGATCGATCTCTCCTTCTCCCAGATCGATCTGTCCTCATAACTTCACACTTATTTTAAACACTTAACATATAAATTTCCAATTATCATTCCCCAATTCACTTAGCTCAATAAATTATACTTCAAGTTCATATTACATAATTAAAATATGTCTGAAATTCTCAGATCTCACATCATCCCCACTTTAAAAGAATTTGGTCCTCCAAATTCAACTCAACTAGTTAAAGAGATGGGGGTATTTCTCCTTCATGAGGCTCTCTAGTTCCCACGTTGCCTCTTCCCTTGAGTGATGTTTCCACAAAACTTTCACTAATGGGATGCTCTTAGTTCTCAGTACCTTCTCCTTTCTATCGAGAATCCGAACGGGTTCCTCAGTGTAGCTCATGTCCTCCTGTATGTCCATCTCATCATACTCTATAACATGAGAAGGGTCCAGGTGGTACTTCCTCAACATAGACACATGAAAAACATTGTGTATTCCGGACATCTGTGGGGGGTAATGCAAATCTGTAAGCTACCTCTCCCACTATCTCGAGAATCTCGAATGGTCCTATGTATCGAGGACTCAATTTCCCTTTCTTCCCAAATCGCATGATACCCTTACTCGGTGATATTTTCAGAAATACTGCATCACCAACCTCAAACTCGAGTGGCCGTCTACGCACATCCGCGTAGCTTTTCTGTCTACTTTGTGCAGCCCGTAACCTCTCACATATGAGTTTCACACTATGTACGGCTTGCTCAACAAGCTCGGGAGCATTTATCTTTCTGTCACCGACTTCTTCCCAAGCTACAGGGGATCTACACCTCCTACCATATAGAGCCTCAAAGGGTGCCATTCCAATACTTGCGTGATAGCTGTTGTTGTACGCAAACTCTGCTAGGGGTAGGTGATCATCCCATGATCCCTTAAAATCCATCGTACACGCCCTCAACATATCTTCCAGGGTCTAAATAGTCCTCTCTGACTGACCATCTGTCTGAGGATGATAGGCGGTACTAAAACTCAATCGAGATCCCATGGACTCCTGAAACTGGGTCCAAAATCTGGAAGTAAATCGGGAATCTCTATCAAAAGTAATACTCACTGGAGCCCCATGTAATCTAGCTATCTCGCTGACATACAGCTCAGCTAAGGCATCCACAGTATCTGTGCTCTTGATGGCAAGGAAGTGGGCACTTTTGGTCAATCTATCCACTATAACCCATATAGCGTCATGACCTCTTCGGGTCCTCGGTAAACCCATAATAAAGTCCATAGTGACATGCTCCCATTTCCATGTAGGTACAGGTAAGGGCTGTAGTAGTCCTCCGGGCTTTCGATGCTCAGCTTTCACTTGCTGGCATACTAAACACCTGGCCACGTACTCTGCCACGTCTCGCTTCATACCACTCCACCAATACACCTTTCTCAAGTCTCGGTACATCTTAGTACTCCCTGGGTGCATGGTGTATCGCGAGCAGTGGGATTCTCTCAGTATCTGTGTCTTCAGGGTATCATCGTCCGGTACACAAATCCGTCCTCTGAATCTCAACAATCCATCCTCACTGATGGTGAGATCCGATTGCGAACTCTGTTCAGCTTGGCTAATCATATCTATCAATCTCTGATCACTGCGCTGCCCAGTTCTAATCTGATCCATGATCCTGGGCTCTATTCAAGCTAGCCACAAATCCAGTCTCTATCTCTTTAACTCTGATCCGAAGTTCGGTAAACTGCTCCAGTAAATCCCATTCCCTGATCATCATAGCAGATATCATACTCTTCCTGCTCAGGGCATCAGCAACCACATTCGCCTTGCCCGGATGATATAGAATCTCGCAGTCATAATCCTTAAGGAGTTCCATCCATCTCCTCTGTCTCATGTTTAACTCATTCTGATCAAAGAGATATCTCAAACTCTTGTGATCAGTGAAAATCTGGAATCTTTCCCCATATAAGTAGTGTCGCCAGATCTTCAAAGCAAATACCACAGCGGCTAACTTCAAATCATGCGTGGGGTAATTTCGCTCATGGTCGTTCAGCTGTCGCGATCCATATGCGACCACTCTTCCGTGCTGCATAAGCACACACCCCAATCCTTGATGAGATGCATCACTATACACCGAAAATCCTCCGGATCCCTCAGGAATAGTTAACACAGGTGCCGCTGTCAACCTCCTCTTTAATTCCTGAAAACTGAGCTCACATTGATCAGTCCATATAAATGGAGTCTCTTTGCGCGTGAGCTTAGTCAAAGGGGCGACAATCTGGGAAAATCCTTCCACAAATCTTCTGTAATACCCTGCCAAACCAAGGAAGCTTCGTACCTCAGTAACTGTCCTCGGTCTCTCCCAATTAAGCATAGCCTCCACCTTGCTTGGGTCCACTGATACTCCTTCCTCTGAGACTATATGACCAAGGAAAGCTATCCGATCCAGCCGAAACTTACACTTACTAAGCTTTCCATATAATTGCTTATCTCGGAGTATCTGTAGTACTAACCACAAATGCTGTGCATGCTCCTCATACGACCGAGAGTACACCAGGATATCATCAATAAAGACTATCACAAATTTATCCAGATAGTCTCTGAACACCTCGTTCATCAATCTCATAAATGCTGCAGGGGCGTTCGTCAATCCAAAGGACATCACCAGAAATTCATAATGGCCATACCTTGTCCTGAAGGCCGTCTTTGGAATATCTTCTTCCTTGATCCTCAATTGGTGATAGCCCGATCTCAAATCAATCTTAGAAAAGACTGATGCCCCTCTCAGCAGATCAAGTAGATCATCAATCATGGGCAATGGGTATTTATTCTTCACCGTGGCTTTATTCAACAACCGATAGTTTACGCATAATCTGAACTACCATCCTTCTTCTTGACAAATAAAATCGGTGCTCCCCACGGTGAAACACTGGGTTTAATAAACCCTTGATCCAATAACTCCTGTAGTTGTTTCTTTAATTCCTCAAGTTCCACTAATGCCATCCTGTAAGGAGGTTTAGAGATCGGCTGAGTATCTGGTACCAAATCAATGGTAAACTCTAGCTCTCTCTCTGGTGGTAAACCTGGCAATTCATCTGGGAAAACATACGAAAATTCGCAAACCACAGGTATATCCTCAATCCTTGGATGTTCCCGCTCATCGTCTGAGATGAGTGTCTCATAACCTTCACATGAACAATCATATTTAATATTCTCCAAAATAATATCAAAATTCTCAAATTACTTACTAGAATTCCATATATTCATTTCCTCAATATCTCAATCGTACATTGTAAGGTTCAGGTAGGGAGAAAGTTACAATCTTAGTGTAGCAATCTAAGCTCACTCGATTGGTTGCCAACCAATCCATTCCCAAAATTACATCAAACCCATGTATATTCAACATGATTAGATCTGCTAACATCCCTCTATCTCGTACCTTTATCTGTCACGACCCAAATTACCTAAAAATCCCTACAAATTTTTTGCTTTTTCATTTCCTTACCCGTCGTGAACAGTTACACTACTAAACAGTTGGGCTATGATTCGGTGTTAGTCACCTCTCACCTATTTACCATTCCATTTTCATATTTCATTTACATATCAATTTATTTGAACTAAATACATCCCCAATATTACATCCATATACAGCACTGTGCATCTATATGTTCAGATACAAAATTATACAAATGTGTATACCTGTTCTTGATAAGAAGCAGCGGATAACCGAGATGCGAGACTATTGTCGCTCTCTTCTACTGAATATACCCTGTGGGGTGGAAAATGAAAGGGTGAGCGAAACGTGCTCAGTAAGGCAATAATGTAAGCAGGTAGATAACTATACTATCTACGTGCTGATAATGTCATGATATAAAATCCTTTATATTTTGAGCATGATGAATGACTAAAACGATGCCACATGTATGTATATATCATATAAGGGAAATCATGAAATCGACATATAAAACACACATGGAAAAATCATCATGTATGACATCTCATGCTCGTCACATTAAAACTTATTAGTTTCATCATAAACTCATCACTTTAAAACTCATTGTTTCATCATAAAACAACTTCATCAAGGTCAAACCCATCTCTCCGGAATACCTTGATTCATTAAATCACATCTCTTTTAAAAACATAAATCGGGACTACCCCTCCATCGGGTTTGTCCTGGTCTATCCAGACCGTATGATATCATGTGAGGCATGTAGGTTACTGTATGAAAAATCGAGGACTATGGCCATACTTTGTCCCTGTGATCCCAGGCTACACGGATCCCGGTGTGCGGGGTATCACAACTACAACGGGAGGTAGGGTTAAGTCCTACCCGCTAGAATAGCAAGTAACATCATAAAGTCATCATGACTGCACGGTACAGCGTACTCCGTGTGACATACACGGTACATCGTACTCCGTGGACCCATATCATAGTCTGGGGGTGCCTGCCGTAGGTCTTATCCACCCCAATACTATGTCGATAACCAACCCATGTCTCAAAGTATATGTGCGAGCATCTCAACTCTCTGTGACACACAGTCTACAGGAGGCTTTCGCACGACTATATGCACGTCAACTCACGTCTAGTGCGAGCGAAGCTCCAGCACCACGCTGTGCATATCATGATATCTAAAATCTCGTGCGAGCGAAGCTCCGGCACGGTTTTGTGCACACACAAATTTCTCGTACGAGCAATGCTCCAGTACGGCTTTTCATGAGAAATAAATCAGTAAACTTGAGTGCGAGGAAGACTCTAACACTCTTTTTATTCATGTAAATACGATAGGTGGCTCAATCTTGACAAAACATCTTTTAAAATCGTAACCGGTACAAACCGGTTCCCTTTCATGTAATTCTTAAAATCAATAGCCAACCTATGTGCATATTTGCTTAAATCAAAGCAATATATTCATATAAAGCATTAAAATCATGAAATCATGCAATTTATCTGCCTTACTACCCTTTTTGTAAATTTTACTCCTAGGGGCAAAATCGTCTTTTTCCTTTATTTATCTAAGCCCCGATTTTCGTAAAAATTATTATTTCATTTCTAGATGCTGTAAGAAATTTCTAAGCCCTGTAAAACCCTCAAAATACGTATAGGCATCTCTATGCACCTACAAAATTTCCTTACCTTATTTTCCTATCGAGTCTGACCTTTCCACTGATGTCACGTCGTGCAGTCCGATCTGCTCCCAATCAAACCTCCGGAACTGCGTATCAATATTCTTCAGGTCAGATATTATACAACTTAATTGTATTTCCTATTTTCTGGGCTTAATTTAAATCATTGGACCCGTTTACCCCTATTGGGCCCGATTGCACCTTAATGGGCCTTAATCGGCCTTAAGCCCGTTTTTCACTTAATTTTCACTTTATCGAGGCCTATTGGGCTCATTGGGCCCACCAACAATTTATTGGGCCTCGTTCTAACTCTCGAATAGCTCAATTTATTATTTACGACAATTTATCTAAATTTCCATAATTTAATTTATTTTATGCGATAATAAAATCTGAAGCACGCATAACGGTGTAAATTGTCATAAATAACAGTTACTTACCCGAAATTCCATGCTAGTACATAAATCGAGGCTGTCTCGAGCTCTCGTTGGATGCCAATCGTCGATCTACACAATAAAATATATTTTCGAGTAAACTTTCAGTCGATTATTTATCAAATTAAATATTCTGAAATTTAAATCGGTCAATTCGACCGCTTACCGACTTACCCAAAACTCGATTGCATCACTGAAATTTTCCCCAATTTTTTTCTCTTTTTCTTTTTCCCTTTTTCTCCCCTTTTTCCTCTCTTTTTGGCTGAACCGGTTCAGTCCGGTTCAGGCCGGTTCGGTCTAGTTCGGTTCGGCCGGTTCAGTCACCATTTGGTCATTCCGGCGTCGTCCGGCCGGTTCCCGACGCTATTTCGGTGCCATTCGGCTTGGCTACACCTGGGCATCCAGAATCGGGCTTCGGCTAGAGTCGAAACGCAACCATCGCCGACGAATCTTTCCTTCCCCGAAGCTGTCACCTCTCGATCCGGCGGATTCCGGCGGTTTCGTCGGCCAATACCAGTCTCAAAAGGACCGGCTTCTCTTCCCGATCACATCGGTACCCACCGTTCGAGCCCAGCTGCCGTGGATCGCCGGGATCGAGCTCCCTTTTCCCGTCGATTTCTCCTCCTCCGTTCGTCGGATTCGGCTATCCTTGGTGCGCGTCGTCGGTGCCCAAAGCTTCGTCGGCCTCTCCTCTTTCTCCTCGGCCCTTCGTCGGAGGGTGATGATCGTCGGTGGACGTGGGCCGGTCGGCCACGCGCGGGTCTCCTTCTCCGTTTTCCATTCTTCTTCTCTCTCCCCGATAGTTTCTGATTTCACTTTTTTTTTTACAATTATTATTTTATTTAACAATTTGTTTTATTATTAAAATATTCATTAAAATATTCAAATAGATTCTAAAATATCTACAAAATCTATAAATTTATTCCAAATAAATTAATTTAATTTAAGTTAATTTATTTATTATATTTTTAATCATTTTTCGGGTATAATTTCTCCGTATTTTCGAGATATTGTCCCGGGTGACTTTTCGGTATTTCTAAAAATTTCGGATCTTGATCAATTGGACTCGAAATTTAATTATTTCTTCGTTATTGATCAAGATTCTCAAATCCATTATTTTTAATTAAATTTTCTTATCTAATTTATTTTGACTTTCGATCTTTTGACCGTTTTGCCCTTACACGTGTTCGGGATTAATTTAACGTAACTTCCTTTCATGAATACTCATTCATTTCGCATTTTAAATCCTTATTTCCTGTCCGAATCCCATTTCATTTAATTTGAGACTATTTTAATCATTCCTTTCACGAACATACTCATTTCGTATTTTTAACTAAATTCGGGTCTTACATTATCTCACATCCTCTACAGATTAACTCAGTTCTCTGGGATTCACGCATAGGGGTATTTACATGTAGTATGTATTCTAGAGGTTCAAACTTCAAGTTTAATCTACATGCAAAATGCTCAGAAATAAACGAATGCGTGGATCCTGAATCAATCAACACATGAGCCTTATGATTACAGACAGAGAGTGTACCTCTTATAGTTTCTGCAAAAGTGTCAGCAGTCTCCTTATCTAGGGCAAACACACGTCCCTGGGTAATAGGTCTCTTTCCTTTCTCTGCAGCAGTGGTCCGTCTCGGGGGATTCACTCTCTGAGGCTGTTGTCCAGTGGGCTCCAAGACATGTGGTTTCTGAGGTTGAGGGCAATCCTTCACCATGTGACCCATGTCTCCACATCTAAAACATCCATGGATCGACCCAGTACAACTTCCCTCATGCTTTCGGCCATAATTTTTGCAAAACCTTGTCTCTGGCCTGACATCTCGAGGGGTCTCTCTAATGTTAGGGTACCCTCTGGGTCTCTCTAATCTGCCCTTCTGTACCTCAATCCTTCCTCTTCTGAAGGAACCTCTCCGAGCCTCTGTTTGGAAAATCGCTGGCCTCTTGCCCTTATCTCTATTCACCACTCTGAGCTCATTCTGGGATTGTACCATTTCAATTCCTCTTTCAATCTCTTGTGCTCGTCTCAGAGCATCTCCAAACTCAGTAATACATAGCCCTATCAATCTATCTCTGATGATAGGTTCAATCTATACACAAACTTCTCTGTGCGGAGCTCTTCATTCTTAAAGGTCTCTGGGTCATATCTCAATAACGCTGTGAATTGGCTCTCATAGTCATCCACAGACATGTCACCCTGTGCCAAACTCAAAAACTCGGCCTGTTTCTTTCTCTGGTCGGCTCGTGGTACATATTGGGTCCTAAAGGCTGTCTGGAACTCTTCCCAACCAATCACATCCTGGTGGGACATCAGAATACCCTGGGTAGTACCCCACCAATCTCGAGCTCTTCCTTTCAACATATAGATACTCATACTGACCCTCTCAGCATCGGTGCACCCCAGATAATCAAATATAATTCTCAACTCCGTCATCCACTCCTCAGCCTTTGTAGGATCCTTCTTTCCCCTAAACGCGGGTGGATTCATCTTCAAAAAATCCTTCAGTCGGACCATACTTCTATCATCAGGCTGAGTGACGGGAGGTATTGGGTGTATGGGAGGTCCTTGTGGTGGTGTAGGAGTAGTACTCGAGGCATTAACTCCAAAGTGTTGCGCGAATAACGCTGCCATCTGCTCAAAACCTTGCATCACATAGGTCTCAATCCGATTAAATCGAGAGTTAGGACTCTCTGGTTGTGGGACAGGTGGCGGAGGGGACTCTGCCTGCCTCCTCGAACGACCTCGTCGTCCACTCATTCTCTATCTTAACTCGTCTCCTGCGCGTACATATCAGAATCGATTGAAATCTCAATCCTCAATTTCAGTTCATGACCAGACTATTACAGACACTTGGGATGTATTCTATTTCACTTAACCGACACTGACAGTACTAGACACCCTAAGCTCTGATACCAAGAAAACTCTGTCACGCCCCGGAAGTGCGGAAAATAGGGCTAATTTAAAACTTTTTACTTATTAATTCACAATTAAGGGTGCATTCCTGTGCAGTGTCATACATCATCATAGTTATCATGCCTCAGGATCTCATCATAATATAGTGTATATTGTATCATATACATTACTCAATTCCAAGTTAATTAATCATAATACATCCCATACAATGTTGTACATCAAGTGTCTGCAATTACAGTAATTGTCTGGGTACATGAAAAGATAAAAGATACCTCAAATTATAATATATGGCCTGGAGCTCAAGTCCTCCACTAGCCACTACTCCGTACGTCGTAGGAATACCCTTTTCACTTGAAGAGATCTGGGGGGAAAGAAAACAGGGTGAGCTTCTAAATCGCTCAGTAAAGGGGGTAAGGGACTCATTTCATAAACCAAAATGCACATCACAAAATATTTATTTGTATGTGAAACTCATTAATCTCATTTGAAAACCATAGCATGAAAGTACTCAAAACGACATTCTCATGTCTCAAATCATGTGAAAACATGAAGTAAAAAGGCTAAGTCTAGAGCAATAACAAAGCATGTGAAAATAATGCGATAAACGCTTTCTCAATTAACGTGATAAAATCATTGAAATAGTAATGCACGTGGCGCAGCCACTAAACACACGTGGCATAGCCACTGATTTAAATTCACACGTGGCACAGCCACTAAGCACACGTGGCATAGCCACTGAGTTAAATTTACAAGTGGCACAGCCACAGAATAGGGTTTCACGTGGCAACGGCCACCAAATATACGTGGCATAGCCACTGGATGGGTGATCTCACGTGGCAACGGCTACCAATAGGAGTTCTCACGTGGCAACGGCCACCAAATGGGGTTTCACGTGGCAACGGCCACCAATAGGGTTTCTCACGTGGCAACGGCCACCAAGTATACGTGGCATAGCCACAGAATGAGTTATTCTCATGTTACCAGAACGAAGAAGAATCAGGCTTACATGCTACCAGAGCAATGCCCGGTGTGTACTCAAAACTACACACCTAAGTCTTAATCACATAAGACTAGTTTGCCTTCACATAGAACTCATAGTGGTTTTTCTCTCATAAAACTCATTTGAAAACCGTTTTGTACTCAACACAAAACATAATAAAATCGAGTTCCAACCGACAAAGCACGCACACATTTCTCAAATCTCGATATTGCCTTAACATAGAGCCCAGTTATAAACTCATAAAAACATTGGGCTCCAACCGGCTATAAAAATCGTGTGCAATTGTATTCACAACACAACACTCAACATGCTTGTTTTATAAATCACAATTCATGCTATAATAGTTTACAAATCACATACACAAATGGTTTAGATTTCCCTTACCTCTTTGCACCTCGTATAGTGCAATCGTTCCCCCCGTATCACGGACTAGCCTCGCATTCCACTCTGGAACTCCCGAGCTGTCCAAACGATGTTAAAACATCAATACTCAATTATCTCATCAACCTCAATTCTCAAAAATCGACATAATTGCTCATAACACCTCAAATCTCTTGATCCTCGTAACTCTACCCTAAACTACACTCTCATTCACGACATCTCAACGTTCTACATTTCTCATGCCAATTATCTAAGCTAATTCACCACATTGTCTAAATTTCTATTTATAGCTCAAATTCCCAAAATTGCTAAATATCATTATCACTCCAACCACATTGCAATTTCATCAATCCCTAATCATTTTTCAGCTATTTCAACACAATGCCAACAACCATTATCATCAAAATCATCTCAAATATCAAGATCGAAGTTTAGAAATTACCCAAAACTTGTAGAGAGCTTATCTCTTGCCTCGATTCGATCCGTCTTTTGATTTCCAAGTATGTTGTTCTCCCTTTGATGAGGAACAACTTTCCTTCTTGCCACAACTTCTGATTTGGCCAAAAATGGGTGTTTTGGATGAGTGAGAAAGCTAGGTTTCGGTAAAAATGGGGGTTAGAAGAGAGAGAAAGTGAGATTGCAGGAGAAAAACAGGGGTTTCTTATATAGGCTGAGGGTAGGAGATCGATCTGGCTCTTGATGTGATCGATTTGCATTTGAATTTTGGGGACGATTTGGGCAATTTTATGCCTAGGAGATCGATCTGTCGAGGGGTGAGATCGATCTCTTTATGGCTTTATGAGATCGATCTGCTCCTTGAGGAGATCGATCTTCTCCCAAACAGAATCATTTGGAGATCGATCTCTTCCTCATGAGATCGATCTTCTCTCAAACAGAATCATGAGGAGATCGATCCTCTTCCATTGGAGATCGATCTGCTCCTCAAATTCCTCCTTCCTTATCATTTTTAACTCACCAGATCGATCTCTCCTTCTCCCAGATCGATCTGTCCTCATAACTTCACACTTATTTTAAACACTTAACATATAAATTTCCAATTATCATTCCCCAATTCACTTAGCTCAATAAATTATACTTCAAGTTCATATTACATAATTAAAATATGTCTGAAATTCTCAAATCTCACATAAATCCAATTCTAATACCCTAAGGAAAACTCATTGAGTATATAGATATATATATATATGTATAAAGAATTTATTACATTTCAAGCAAAGAAGGTAAGTATATATATTTATATATGTATATATATACCTATATATATGTATAAGTACAAGTATACATATACATGCCTTGAAAATCGTGAATTGGCTTCTAAAATGAAGACAACGCCGAGGGTAACCTGTATAATGCATGAAGGAGAGAATAAGTATATGAATGTGGGATGCATTGAAGGGGAAAGGTTATTGATATGTCAGTGGAAAAGGAAGCAAAAGAGGAAAACAAGTGATGTTGACGGTGGATGACAGAAAATGGGAGGTTGTCCCCTTGTGCAAAAATGATAATATATGTTACATATTAATGATGATGACATGGCCAGAAAAAAAAATAATGACAGAGGCAGTAGGGACGTGAGGCTAGCTAAATATAGGGCCTTGGTTTATAAAATATACATATATATATATAATGAAGTACATAGAAGGTGGGATGATGCAGTCGAAACAGACCAAAAAAAGGTGAGAAATGACTATAGCTGAAGTAAACCGGAAAGAAGTGATAGCGGTAGCATGTGATGGTTTGAAAACTGACAAGGAAATGAGCTAGTGAACAGAGAAACCAAGGGAGTAAACTGCAGTAGTAGACCAAAACCTGCACTGATTAGGTGGTGAAAGAAACAAGATTTAAGTATGGTTTACTGCTGCATGAGAATATTAAAAACCAAGGGAGAGACCAGGAATGGGAGAGAATCGAAAGAAGAAAAGATAATGAGGCAGATATGTGACTACTCCTTATGGCAGAAAAAAAAGGAAACGAAATGTACAGTAATAGCAGTAAGCAGTAGAGGCACGAGAAGAAAGAGTAGAAAACGAAGTAAATGGAAGAAGAAATTGAAGGCTAAAACCGAAGGGCAATGACTTGGACTGGAAACATGGTAGGTATGATGCCTGCTGCCAACAACACTGATTCGATGAAGATGGCCGCATGCTGAAATGATGAGAGGAAACAATGAAAGACGCGTGGAGTGAGTCGAATTGCTTCTGTGTAACCAGTGAAAGAAAGAAATGGATTGAAGATATAAAGGCTGAATCAGTGTTGGCGGTGATGGGAGAATGGTGGTCGAGACGTGAGAATGACAAAGAAGGGTGGCAGAATCAGGAAAAATGGAGGAGGAAGTGGCAGTGTTGAGAATGGAGGTGACGATGAATAGTGAGGAGATGGTGATGCCGAGAGGGGGAGGCTAACAGTAGGAATACGAAACTGGAAGACAGAAACTGAGGAAGCTGCTATGGATCGAAAACAGAGGAAGAAGGAGGACATGGGCTGGTAAGATGATGTTGATGATGGCAGAAGGTAAGCAGAAACAAGGACAGCTGCAGGAAGCTGGGTTTGACAAAGGAAGTAAGAAGAGTTTCTTATTAGTTCCAGGGGGTGCCAAAGGAGGCAGAAGCAGAAGTGAACTGAAACAGAATGGAGGCTGGAAAACAGAGCAGAGGACGAGGAACTTAGGTCGAAGCAGCGGCTAACGGTGGAAGTTGGAAACAAGGGGGAAGATCGGCGTTGATGGTGGCAGGACTGAAAACAAGAGGGGTCGCAGCACCGAGCTCCTGGCAGCAACAATGAGCATTAGCCGTGAGGAAGGAGAAGAAGAAGGATAAGAAAAAAAAAGGGGGGGTTTGGCGGGAAAGGAAAATATTTAAAAAAAAGGAAAAAGAGAAAAGTAATATATATATATATATATATATTTATTAATATATATATTATAGATAATAGAGGAAAATTGGACAAGGAAAATTAGTGTACTAAATTTGAAAATCCGAAAAAAAAAAGGTTCCGACCGTAATAACCCAAGTGGACCAGACTCGCTGACTCTTTAAGTTGAAGCAATCAAAGATTACAGACAGACATTGAGAATTGTAGAAGGATTTAAGGGAGATACTTGGAGGCGTCACTACTCGAACTAGAATTTTCGTTAAATCGAGGTAAGGAGATATAATTTAAAATGGTAATAGTTACTTTTTGAACCATGATTAAGGAAATCTTACAAAGACATGGAGTATGATTTTCATGCATGTTTCTAAATTTATATTTCTGTTCAAGAATATGCTTTCTGTATTTGTGTTTTTGAAATAAGAGCATGTCTTCTGAAATAATCTTTTGAATGAGATGATTTTATTTTGATGTTTTCGCATATGAAAACTATAGTATGTTTTGAGACTAAGGGTCATTTATGTTGTATGCTTACGCATGTAAACTCGCTTGTGTGGCGTCTGAACTCGCCTGTGTGACGTCTAAACTCGCCTGTGTGATGTCTAAACTTCGCCTTCGTGGCGCCTATATTTTGCCCTCGTGGCGCCTGTATTTCGCCTTCGTGGCGCCTATATTTCGCCTTCATGGCGCCTGTATTTCACCCTCATAGCTCCTGTACTTCGCCTTCATGGCGCCTGTACTTCGCCCTCGTGGCGCCTGTATTTCGCCCTCGTGGCGCCTATATTTGATCACTATAAGACCTTGATCCCGTCTACAGCCTTACCATGGCCATAGGTTCTGAATTTCCTCTACGGAGGATGACTTGGTTATTGCTGCATGATGTTTTGGTTATTTGCCGCATGATAATTATATGGGCCATTGTAGTCTCTGTCTGAATTAAACTATATTTTCAGAATCTGATTTTATAATATGAGATTTCACATGTATTCCTATTTTGGAATTTTGAATATACGAAAAGTTTACGTAATATCTGTTAAGTTCGCGTGCTTAAAGAATTACGTTTTGAATCATGATGTTTTCGATTTTCCTTAATTTTGAATGTCTTTTATATTAGTTTCAGAAAGAAATCATTATATGTATATTTATGTTTTCTACATATTTGAATCACTAAGACCGTTTTAAATGCATTCTTCTTACTGGGCTTTTTTTCAAAAGCTCACCCCTCTACATCTCAGATCTTTGCAGTGAATTACAGTTAATAAATGCTGCGTAGACGACGTAGGCTGGTGGATATGAGCTTCCCCAGACTACCTTTTGTACATGCGTGAGGTATACACTCTAATCTCTTTACCAGACTATTTGTATGCACAGACACCTATTGAAAGTAATGTGTCGGGATGAAACCTGTATAAGAATAAATGAAATGGAATATTTGTAAGGATTGAAACTGAACAGGAATACAACCTAAGTGAATAAGGGAATAAGTGGGTAAATTAAGTTCAATAAAAAAAAATCCCTCGATTTTCAAGGGTCAAGGGTCGTTACATTTAGTGGTATCAGAGCAAAGGTTGTCTAGTACTGTCAGTGTCAATAATAAGGATATGATTTCATCCTAAATGTCTGTGCTTATCTAGTTATAGAGTAAGTGTACCTAATTAAGTTAAGACTTAATGTTGGGTTTACATGAGGAATTAGATCATGGGCTAGAGGTCGCAGAGATAGGCCTGAGAATCATGCAGAGTCAACATATGAGACTCATAAATGATACCGAGATTGAAACTGAAGTTGAGCGTGCTCCATCAGGTTCGGTGGAAAGGACAGATGGTATTGAGATACACTTTGCTAAGATTGAGTGGAGTATTGAATATATTATAAAAAAAATTGGGACACAGGCTATGTTAGGCGATCGGGTAGACGGAAGAATAGATAGGCGGATTACTTCTGATACGCCCGCACAGCCTGTAGAGATTGTTTCAGAACTAGAATATGCTTGCTCCTGTAGCTCCACAGCAGAATGATGATGACTTGAATTAAGAGTAGGAGCTACACTAGATAAGACAGTTTCAGAATTGCAGACCGTCATTGTTAAATGGGATAAAGGACCCAGTAGTTATAGAGAACTGAATGAATGAGATAGACAAGCTTGATGATTTTAGAAGTAACTCTACCGAGAAAGTTTCTTTTGCAACTTTTGTGTTAAAGGATTCGAGAAGCTACACGGATTTTCAGAGTGTGCTACTATAAAGAAAGTAGCCCTTGTAGCAGCAATATCAAGATGGAAAGTCGAACTCGGAGGGAAGTTCCCCGATTTAATCCAAGAGCCGACATCAAAAAATTACATGGGATATATTCCAAAGGCCCTTAGGCGGCAGCACATTCCGGATGAAATAAAGTGGCAATTATGAATGAGATGATTGCAATCGAACTTGAAGTAACAAGTCTATGGATGATTATGAAATTAAATTTATAGCTTTGGAAGAAGAATAATCCAGATAAGTAGAGAGGTTAAACGGAGAAAATCTAGGAAACTCATAGGAGGTACTGAGATCCTCAATCGAGCTAAGTTTGCTCAACTTGATGTTATTTTGAGAGAGCAGTGCGTAAGGCGCAACTATGAGAATATGAGATATATACTCTCGAGATTACTAAGAAAATGACAAGGTATAGAGAATGACCGGAAAGTGATGTACTAAGGGAGTAGGGAGAGTGATAGAGTAAAGTCTCTGTAACTGAAAAGATGAATTACAGAACTAAAAGTATAAGTGAATGTCTCACTGCTTACAAGATTGATAAATTTAGGGCGTGTTCGGATTAAAAAGACACCCCAGTGGACAAAGGGATTTTCGACACGTATTCGGATGATCTATCAGAATTACCACTCAATTAGAAGATGAAGTTTGAAATTGATTTAGCAGTGGTATCAAATTAATTAGTTAGACTGCTGTACTAAATAGCTCTGATTAAATTAGAAATGCTGAAAAAGCAATTACAAGAATTGCATGAAAAAGAGATTATCAGACCGAGCGATCCACTTCGGAGTGCACTGACATTAATTTTAAGGAGACCCAAAGTCTTTTGGGTCACAATATGCTAAGAACGAGAGTTAATTGGATTCTCCCAAAACAGAGATTATGGATCAGTGGGAAAGACCCAAAACTCTTAAAGATGATTCAGAGTTTGAGATATATGGGGACTTTGGAATATGAATTACGTATCGAGTTTAAGGATTGTAAATTATTTATGCTTACGTTTTGAATGCGAGACTCAATTTGAGTAAGAAAATGCTTTCGTTATAATTGATAAACGAAATGAGACAAGCGTTGAAGTGTGATAAATTCTGGGTGCAAGTTATATTGGAATAAAAGATGTATATAAAGTAAGAAGATCTCTGACATGTGAAGTGATTTCGGGATGATGTTATGTATATGGGTCAAGGACATGAGTTACTAAAATATTTAGTGAACCTCAACTGAATGTGGTTCCTTTCTAATATTGACATTTATTTCGTGGTATCGAGCCTGAGAGAAAAAAAACTGGACTTAATTGACCGAATTGAGTAGGCTCAGCGTATTGATAAGTACTACATTGATGTGGTGGGTCAGACCCAGATGGGTGCTGCAACTAGCTTGAGTATTGGTACTGATAATTTATTGAGATTTAAAAAAACAGAATTGAGTACCAAATGATCTATAGTTAAAGTAATTGATATCATCAGAGACTCATTTACAGAGATATACCCTACATTCGGAGAATAATAGGATTTATCAAATCTCCTGAAGGTATATTAGTAATGAGGCACAATAAGAGATATAACTGAAAATGTAACAAAAAAAAAAACCTCAAATGTCAGCAGCATAAAAATAGGGTATAACAAGATTTGGCGAGAAGAGAAAACCGAGTCCCCGCTATATTGGGTCATTCAAAATCTTAAATCGAGAGGAAGACAAAGTACACAGATGGGCGTTACAGCCGAAATTAGCGAATATTCATAATATTTTTCATAATGTCTTCCACATTTCAATGCTACACAAATATCATCTGGAACCGACGCATAAGATTAAGTATGAACCACTAGAATTGTAAGAGGATATGACGTATATGAGAAATCGGCTCGAATACTGGATAGGAAAGAGAAGATATTGCAGTCTAAGATGTTTCCTTTGGTCAAAGTTTTATGGCAGTACCACACTTCGAAAGAGGCCACGAGGGAATTAGAGAACTTGATGTGAGAGAAGTACCCGCACCTGTTTAAGGACTAAGGTACTCCGAAATTTGGAGACCAAATTTCCTAAGGTGGAGAGAATGTAAGCACCCAAAATTTTATGTATTGGTTTTATCCATGATTAAAAAAATTAATCATCGAGATTAAAGATTTCGTTCCATTAGTCAAAGGTTTAAATTAAAATTATATTTTATCATGGGAGACTTAGATGAATTTAATTAATTAAAATATTTTGTCTTAACGAATAAAGGAGTATAAAAAAATAATAACATAATAACTATGGGTGAATAGAAATAAATTTTATAAGCTAGATCAAGGTATAAATATTTCTCTATGATAGATGAGTACAAATGTTAGATTAAATCCAATTCTAATACCCTAAGGAAAACTCATTGAGTATATAGATATATATGTATAAAGAATTTATTACATGTCAAGCAAAGAAGATAAGTATATATATATATATGTATATATATATACCTATATATATGTATAAGTACAAGTATACATATACATGCCCTGAAAATCGTGATTTGGCTTCTAAAATGAAGCCAACGCCGAGGGTAACCTGTATAACGCATGAAGGAGAGAATAAGTATATGAATGTGGGATGCATTGAAGGGGAAAGGTTATTGATATGTCAGTGGAAAAGGAAGCAAAAGAGGAAAACAAGTGATGTTGATGGTGGATGATAGAAAATGGGAGGTTGTCCCTTTGTGCAAAAATGATAATATATGTTACATATTAATGATGATGACATGGCCAGCAAAAAAAAAAAAAAATAGTGACAGAGGCAGTAGGGACGTGAGGCTAGCTAAATATAGGGCCTTGGTTTATAAAATATACACATATATATATATAATGAAGTACATAGAAGGTGGGATGATGCAGTCGAAACAGACCAAAAAAGGTGAGAAATGACTATAGCTGAAGTAAACCGGAAAGAAGTGATAGTGGTAGCGTGTGATGGTTTGAAAACTGACAAGGAAATGAGCTAGTGAGCAGAGAAACCAAGGGAGTAAACTGCAGTAGTAGACCAAAACCTCCACTGATTAGGTGGTGAAAGAAACAAGATTTAAGTATGGTCTACTGCTGCATGAGAAGATTAAAAACCAAGGGAGATACCAGGAATGGGAGAGAATCGAAAGAAGAAAAGACAATGAATTAGATATGTGACTACTCCTTATGGCAGAAAAAAAAAGGAAACGAAATGTACAGTAATAGCAGTAAGCAACAAAGGCATAGAAGAAAGAGTAGAAAACGAAGTAAATGGAAGAAGAAATTGAAGGCTAAAACTGTCATGCCCCGGAAGCGCGAAAAAATGAGGCTAATTTAAACTTTTTTATCCATTAACTATGTTGTTTTCCTGTCCATGTCTAGATTTAAAATCTTTTCATTTTCTAGGATCTCATTACATCACATACATTCTGTATATATATAATCAATTACAACTATTACATCCCGACTAGGATATACAATAGTGTCTATTCTGTATCACATGTCTGGAATATAAGTAAGACTGTACTTCAAGGTTATGAAAGTATCTGATGAAAGGTTGGACTACCTTGTCAACGACCATAGTCTCGTATGTGCAGTAGACTCGCTATAGATAATCTGGGAGGTGGAGAGGAGGGGGTGAGTTTTTCAGACTCAGTAAGAGATACATTTAAAATAGCTTTAAATACTCAAAACATGGTAAAACTCATGGTTTTACAAATCAGCATAAATATGTACTGGAGTAGAGATGCTTACATTTCATAAAAGCAGTAAAAACATGCTTAAATCATAAGTTTACACATCATGCATCCTTTTGGTAAAACTCATATAAAGTATGCAGATCACGCCGTGTAAACAAGTAAAAAGCATCTCAAAACTTAATCATGGATATCATAACATGCTTATCACTTTGAAAATGAAATTGTACTGTCGTATGCACATTTCGTAAGACATACTCATGGCTACCTTTAAAATCTCATTATAGAAAATTTGTGCTCAATAGCAAATCATAAAACAGGTAGCATGAAATGTGCAAAAACACACATATATATATCATTCCGTTAATTCATCGTGTAGGGTCAAGCAATCGTCTCATATACTAGTCCTGAAGGACATCATACATCTGGTCCCGTAGGACGTTCATCATAGGTACATATGGCCATTGTACAGGGGAGCCGTAGGACTGGATCAGGGTCGTACGCTGCCCTATCTCTCGTGCACCACTAAATGAGGACTATACTCACGAACTCACGTGCATCACCAAGTGTGGACTATGCGTACGTTTCTCATATCAAGTCAGAGTTTGCCCGTTCTCTGGCCGTCGGCTAGGTAGATCCTCGATCGTCTTCATATGCTACCCTATGTATGCGAGATCGAACCTAAATCCTCTGACTATCGTCATGTCATGCCTTTTTACCCCACAAAAATCATTTTGGGCCTCTTACCCAATTTATCAAAATCATTTCGGGCCTCATACCCGTGTATTAAAAATCATTACGGGACTCTAACCCAATTTTCAAAATCGTTACGAGACTCTAACCCGTTTTTCATAGAAAACATAGTTTTCATAAATCATTACGGGACTCTAGCCCGTTTCTCATAGAAAACATAGTTTTCATAAATCATTGCGAGACTCTAGCCCGTGTAAATATGGAAAGCATAGTTATAATAGTTATTTCTTGTGACTCATACCCGTACTGTGAAAATATAGCTTAAAAGCTGTTTTCGGGACTTTAACCCGTATCATGAAAACATGGTTTCATAAAACATATCGGGACTTGAACCCAAAATCTCACATGAAAATGCTATGCTTTCGTTTCATAAGTGAAAATCACTTTTATATACATAAACATAATTACTAAAATGTATCTCATGAAATAAAAGTCATTTTGAAAGGTTAGGATAAGTTTATTCCGGTTTTGAGTGAATAGTATTCTTTCTAATTTTTGAAAAAGCCCTTTTTCATGGAAAATAAACTAACTATCCACATAAACATTTGGTAAGGTTGAGGAGTACTAATGCTACTCTAAATTATATCCCTTACCTCTTAACGACTGATGTAGAGCACTTTCCTCGATGCTCGAGTTTATCTCGTAAAACGTGTTGATAAACCGAGCTACTGTAAAACAAGTTCAACTTATCACATATGACTTAAATTCATTTCAACATATCCAAATATGTGATTATATCAAAGCTTTAGCCAATAGTTGACTTTTAATTGATTTTACTCTTTTTGCTCGGTTTTATCGGTATAAACCTCGTTTTAATCGTATTTAACTCAATAAATAATTTTCTCATATTTACTATGGTCGATTTAGTTAATTGGGCCAATTTCTCTCTTATTGGCCCAATTGCACCTTAATGGGCCTTAATCCGTTTTAAGCCCGTTTCCACTTTTTAATTCTTTCATCAAGGCTTATTGGGCTCACTGGGCCCATCAATACTTCTTGGGCCTTTTTCTAAACTCTTTGAATAGCCCGTATATCATTTACGACAATTTAATAAAAAATCTCAATTAATCCACCAAATGCGCAATTTAATTCGTAACTCGTAAAATAAACTTTTAAATCGCGATAATTACATAAATTGTCGTAAATGAGCTTTACTTACCCGAGATTATGTGATGGTGTGCAAATCGAAGTTTGATCGGCTCATGTACGCGATTTATCGTTGAACTACATAATTATATATATTTAATTTCAGGTAAATTTTTGATCAAATATAATTTAAATAAATTTTTTGAAAATTAAATCGGTCACTTTTGACCTCTTACCGACTTACCAGAAGTCCGGTGTATCCCCAAATTTTTTGCCTTTTTTCCTTTTTCTATTTTTCTTTCCTTTTTCTCCTTTTTTTCCTCTTTCTTGGCTGAACCGGTTCGGTCCGGTTCAGACCGGTTCAGACCGATCCGGGTCAGTCCGGTTCTCTTATTGCTGAACTGGTCTGTACCGGTTTTGGCTTTCCCATCACCGTTCACCACTTTTTCGGCCAGTTCTCGGGCCGTTTTTGGTGTGGTTCGGTGCATCTAGAGCAGGGCAATGTTCGGCTGGGGTCGGCTGGGATCAATCGTCGGTGGAGTCGTCGAAATCGTCTTCTCCTCTTTCGACCTTCTCTCCCTCGATCCGTCGGATTTCGACGTTTTCGGTGCACGTCGTCGGTGGCAGGAGGGTCGGGTCGTTGTGGGCTACCTTCTCCGGTGGTCGACTGGCCTTGTCTGGCACCGGTGGTGGCTCGCCGGCACTCGATCCCTTGGTGCCTCTGTTTCATTTTTTCCTCTCACGTTTTGCTTTCTTTCATTCTTCAATTTCGAAATCTTTAGTTTTCATTTCATTTTTTTAATAATATACTTTATTATTATTTTATTATATTTTATCTTATTATATTTTATTTTAATCAAATAAAATATAATAAAATACCCAAAATATCTCAAAAATCATATTTTATTTTATTAATTTAATTTATTTTAACTATTTCAGTGTATTTTTTGCATATTTTCGGGATAATGTCCCGGGCGAAAATTACGAAAATTCGTAATATCTTCGTATCTTGACCAATTGGACTCAAAATTCAATAATTTCTTCTTTATCGATCAAGCTTTCCTAAATCCATATTTTTAATGAAAGTTTCTTATCGAATTTACACCGAAATTAGGATCTTTTGATCATTTTACCCTTCTATACGTTTGGGACCAATTTAGACCGATTTTCCTTCTCTGACTCACTATCTTCTCATTTAAATTCTGTATTTTAATACCTCCACTACAACATTCACAGTCATATACGTGATTCATCCGTCTTATGATTCTAATTAATGAACATAGTGGAAAAAATCTGGGTTTCACAAAAACCGAAGGGCAATGACTTGGACTGGAAACGTGGTAGGTATGATGCCTGCTGCATGCTGAAATGATGAGAGGAAACAATGAAAGATGCATAGAGTGAGTGGAACTGCTTCTGTGTAACCAATGAAAGAAAGAAATGGATTGAAGATGTAAAGGCTGAATCAGTGTTGGCGGTGATGGGAGAATGGTGGTCGAGACGTGAGAATGACAAAGAAGGGTGGCAGAATCTGGGAAAATAGAGGAGGAAGTGGCAGTGTTGAGAATGGAGGTGATGATGAATAGTGAGGAGATGGGGATGCCGAGAGGGGGAAGCTAACAGTAGGAAAACGAAATTGGAAGACAGAAATCGGGGAATCTGCTATGGATCGAAAATAGAGGAAGAAGGAGGACATGGGCTAGTAAGATGATGTTGGTGATGGCAGAAGGTAAGCAGAAGCAATGACAACTGCAGGAAGCTGTGTTTGACAAAGGAAGTAAGAAGAGTTTCTTATTGGTTCCAGGAGGTGCCAAAGGAGGCAGAAGCGGAAGTGAACTAAAATAGAATGGAGGCTGGAAAACAGAGCAAAGGACGGGGAACTTGGGTCGAATCAGCGACTAACGGTGGAAGTTGGAAACAGGAGGGAAGATCGACGTTGATGGTGGCAAGACTAAAAACAAGAGGGGTCGCAGCACCGAGCTCCTGGAAGCAATAATGAGCATTAGCCGTGAGGAAGGAGAAGTAGAATGATAAGGAAAAAAAGGGTTTGGTGGGAAAGGAAAATATTTTTTTTAAAAAAAAGAAAAAGAGAAAAGTAATATATATATATTTATTAATATATATATTACAGATAATAGAGGAAAATTGGACAAGGAAAATTAGTGTACTAAATTTGAAAATTTGAAAAAAAAAGGCTCTGACTGAAATAACCCGAGTGGACCGGACTCGCTGACTCTTTAGGTCGAAGCAATTAAAGATTACAGACAGATATTGAGAATTGTATAAGGATTTAAGGGAGATAGTTGGAGGCGTCACTACTCGAACTGAAATTTTTGTTAAATCGAGGTAAGGGGATATAATTTAAAACGGTAATAGTTACTTTCTGAACCATGATTAAGGAAAGCTTACAAAGACATGGAGTATGATTTTCATGCATGTTTCTAAATTTATATTTCTGTTTAAGAATATGCTTTCTGTATTTGTGTTTTTGAAATAAGAGCATGTCTTCTGAAATAATCTTTTGAATGAGACGATTTTATTTTGATATTTTCGCATATGAAAACTATAGTATGTTTTGAGACTGAAGGCCATTTATGTTGTATGCTTACGCATGTCAACTCGCCTGTGTGGCGTTTGAACTCGACTGTGTGGCGTATGAACTTCGCCTTCGTGGCGCCTGTATTACGCCCTCGTGGTGCCTGTATTTCGCCTTCGTGGCGCTTGTATTTCGCCCTTGTGGCGCCTGTACTTTGCCCTCGTGGCGCTTGTATGTCGCCTTCATGGCGCCTGTATTTCACCCTCGTGGCGCTTGTACTTCACTCTCGTGGCGCCTAAATTTCACCTTCGTGTTCTGAACGCTGTACGACCTTGATCCCATCTACAGCTTTACCATGGCCATAGGTTCTAAATTCCCTCTACAGAGGATGACTTGGTTATTGCCGCATGATGTTTTGGTTATTTGCCGCATGATAATTATATGGGCCGATGTAGTCTCTGTCTGAATTAAACTCTGTTTTCAGAATCTGATTTTATAATATGAGATTTCACATGTATTCCTATTTTGGAATTTTGAATATACAAAAAGTTTACGTAATATCTGTTAAGTTCGCATGCTTAAATAATTACGTTTTGAATCATGATGTTTTCGATTTTCCTTAATTTTGAATGTCTTTTATATTAGTTTCAGAAAGAAATCACTATACGCATATTTATGTTTTCTACATATTTGAATCACTAAGACCGTTTTAAATGCATTCTTCTTACTGGGCTTTTTCCCGAAAGCTCACCCCTCTACATCTAAGATCTTTACAGTGAATTATAGTTAATAAATGCTGCGTAGACGACGTAGGCTGGTGGATATGAGCTTCCCCAGACTACCTTTTGTACATGCGTGAGGTATACACTCTTATCTCTTTACCAGACCGTTTGTATGCACAGACACCTATTGAAAGTAATGTGTCGGGATGAAACCTGTATAAGAATAAATGAAACGGAATATTTTTAAGGATTGACATTGAACAGGAATACAGCTTAATTGAATAAGGGAATAAATGGGTAAATTAAGTTCAATAATAATAAAAAAAATCCCCCGATTTTCAAGGGTCAATGGTCGTTACACATGGCTTTATCATTGTTTAAAACAATTTTTTCCACCTTCATGTATATTAATTTGAGATTGTCTGCCTCCCCTAATTTCATTTTGTACCTCATTTGGATTGAATTTATATGCACTAATTAAATGTCTCTTATACGTACCTGTACCCCCACACTTACATTGAAGTTATAAACATAATCCATTTCACATATTTTACAAATAGTAGCATATTCGAAATACTTCCATACCTTGCTCTTATTAGGGCAAGTCTTCTTCATTTTGATGATGTAGTTGTATCGGTGGTAGTGAAAATTGATGATTGTGCTGGACCACCATATGTTGCTGAAGGAAGCTCCTTTTCCGGATAAATATCTAATTTGAATTCATTGAAAGATTCTTCGCCCAAATCGGAGATTTAAATAGAATCGAAAAGACCAAAAACGAAACATTAACGATGATAGAAATATTACATTTTGTATTTTAAAAAAAAAATATTTGAAAATGTCAAGGCTCAGCCCATTCATAGGCAGTTGGCTGGCATCCTGTTATGGCTTATATCCCTCCAAGTTTACCTTGACTCATACTTACTGTTCGCTTTGGATCCACTGACCTGCACGGTTTTATTAAGGTAAATACCTCAATTCACATCCCCACAGATTCGAACTTGGGACCCTTAGGTCCCTCATTCTTACACACATGGTACAATTTGTTCGATTGGATCAAATGGTACCATGTGTGTAAGAACAAGGGACTTAAGGGTCTTAAGTTTGAAGTTGTGGGGATGCGAATTGGGGTATTTACTTCGATAAAATTGTGCGGGTCAATGGAACCAAAGCGGACAATATGTATGAGCCAAGGTAAACTGGAAGGATTTAAGCCTTAAGGGGATGCAAGCCGACGACCTATGAATGAGCCAGGCCTTGACAATAAAACGCATATTTTATTGTCAAGGCCCAACCCATTCATAGGTTATCGGCTGGCATCCTCTTGGGGCTTAGATCCCCCAGGTTTATGTGACAGCCCAAAAACGTGGGATTGAGGGTTAGTTTTTTTTTTTTTTTTTATATAGTATCTTAACTTTCTACTCATGGTGCATTCCTGCATAGTGTCAGTTTATCTCTTATCTATTCATTATTAAACTTCTTATACTCGATTATACTTATGCTGTTTTCCAACGAAAATCCGGTAGTATCTCCCCTTATATTTATCACTATCCTCCTGCAAATTTCAAAGGCAATTCAATATCCACAATGCAGTTAATTTTAAATTTTCATTTCATTATCAAACAACCCAAGGATCTCTTAACATCATATTTAAATTGACCATATCATATAACATCAAAAGCAACCCACTTTTCTAATTTATAAACATATATAATCCTGATTACATCCCAACGTTACTTAAATACAAGTGTCTGCACTACTTATACTGTCTGGATACAAAATGAATAATACCTCAAGCGTGTACAAACAATAGCTTGGGGAGAGTCTCGTCCACAGCCTATGTCACGTATGCGATAGGTACAAGTGCTCATTGTAAATAGTCTGAAAAGAGGGAGGAAAAAAGTGTGGGTGAGCTTCAACTAGCTAAGTAAGGACTGCATATGAGATTTAAGACTCATCTTCAAAGCATAAATACAATAATGGCACAATTTCACATATTTTATAAACACGTGATTAAAATCACAAATCATCAAAACATCATCTCATTTTCACAGCACGTCATATCTCAAAATAGTTATGGAGACTAGGTATAAATATTAATGTAATGAAAGCAACCATCAACTCATTATCCTCGAACGAGGGCATCCTCTGAAGAGGGAATCATCATCACACCATCTTCATACGAGGGCATCCTCCATCCCCGTATAAAGGCATCCTCCAAAGAGGGAACATCATACTCATGGCCATAGTAAGGCTATAGATAGGATTAGGGTCATATAGCATCGACTCATTGCTTCCAAAGCTGAGCAATCTCAACACTACCAAAGTGAAGTCATCTCATCGCGACCAGAGCGGAGTCACACTTAACGCTATCAAAGCGGAGTCATCTCAACGGTACCCAGCAAAATTATCTTAACACTACCAAAGCGGAGTCACACTCAATGCTACCAAAGCGGAGTCATGCATCGATGTGCAAATATCATGACGAGCCTTTAGTCTAAAAAACATGCTATTATTATGTAGAAAAATAGTTTCGCCTTCAACGTAGAGCTCATAATAGTTTTGCTTATAAATCTCATTCAAATATAAAAATATATTTGTTTGTAAAACTTTAAAATCACGAAATCGAGCTCAAACCGGCAAAACATGCACTCAAAGTAAAAATCTCGGGTTAAACATTTTCCTCGGGAAATATATTCATTTATAAAATACTTTCATGCTACAAAGCATTTTTATTAGTAAAGAACACAAATGCACAAAACGGTTACATCCCTTACCTTTTACACCTTGGGGCAGTACAATATTGACGGGTCTCGGACTGACCTCGATTTATGTGTCAAATTCCCGAGCTGCCCAAAATAATGTCAAACCATCAATAAATGCTCCATTTTATCTCTACTTCTCATTTCTATTCATTTGAAACTAAAATGGGGTTATTCGGACCCTAGTATCACATCAAAACCACGCATATTTAATAAAACTAGATCTGCTAACATTACTTTATCTCCCACCTTAATTTCACACTTTCTACACAACATAACAGTCCTCTGCTGCTCACGCATAGGTGTACTGACATGTAAAATATGCGCTAGGGGTTCAGGCTCTAAGTTCAGTTTACATGCAAAGTGTGTTAAAATAAAAGAATTTGTGGATCCTGGGTCAAATAACACATAAGCCTCATAATTACAAACAAGAATAGCCTTAGACGATGTGTCTGCAGTCTCCTTATCCATAGTAAATACACGTCCCTCAGTGAAAGGCTTCTTCCCTTTATCAACAACTGTGGCCCATCTTTGGGGAATCACTCTTTGAGGCTGCTGTCGAGGAGGCTCTTGGGGATGTGGTCTCTAAGGCTACAGACAGTTCTTTACCCTATGACCCATGTCCCCGCATCTGTAACATCCTCAGATTATCCAGAAATAAGTACCTTTATGTGGCCGACCACAGTCCCTGCAAACCTTAATGTTTGGTCTAGCACCTCGAAGGGTCTCCATAACAATGGGAGGAACCCTGGGTCTATCAACTCTCCACCTAGGTCCCTCGATCTTCCGTCTCTTAAAAGAACCCCTCCTGAAGTCTGTTTGGGAAGGTGCAGGTCTCTCACCCTTATCCCTGACTATCACCCGGGAATCAGACTAGAACTATATCAAATCTAGTCTCCTCTTTACTTCCTGTGCCCATCTCATAACATCCTTAAACTCAGTAATACATAGCCCCATCAATCTATCTCTAATGATCGGTCTCAGCCTATAAACAAATCGCTCTGTTCGACGCTCCTCATCCTTGACAATCTCCGGATCATATCTCAACAAGGTGGTGAACCTATTCTCATACTCGTTGACTGTCATACTACCCTGTACTAGATCAAGAAATCTGCTTGCATTTTCCTCTGGGCAGCACGATGGACATACTGGGTTCAGAAGGTCGACTGAAAAGTTTCCCAGTTGATCACTGGCTAGCTAGCAGTCAATATACGCTAGGTGGCACTCCACCAGTATCGTGCTTGTCCCTTAAGCATGTCAGCACTCATGTTGACCCTCTCTGCATCAGTGCACCCCAAAAAATTAAATATTATCCTCAGCTCTATCAACCACTCCTCTGCCTCTATGGGGTCCTTCACCCCCTTAAATGCCGATAGATTCATCTTAAGAAAGTCTTTCAACCGACCCATATCTCTGTCATTAGGCCTGGTTTATGCCGAGGTTGAGTGGCGGGTGGCACCAGGTCAGTCTGTAGAGGAGGTGGGGGTAGATCTTGTGGTTGTGTAGGTATAGGAGTTGGGATAGGTGTGGTACCTGAGGCATTAGCCTTAAAATGCTGCGCAAATAGTGCTGCTATCTGCTCAAACCCCTATCGTACATCCTGCTCCAACCGATTAATTTGAGAGTTAGGACACTCAGGCTGTGGGACAGGTGGTGGAGGTGATTGTACCTGCCTCTCGGGACAACCTCATTTCCCCCTCATATCGTAGGTCTAATGTACCTGCGCATATAAATTAATATTTGTCATAATTTAATCAATATATTCAATCCATAACCAGACAAGTACAGACATCTGGGATGTAATCTATTTTAAATTGATTGACATTGACAGTACTAGACACCAATCGCTCTGATACCACCAAATCTGTGACAGCCTGAAAATGTGGAATTGAGGGCTAGTTTTTTTTATAGTATCTTAACTTCCTACTCATGGTGTATTCCCATACAGTATAGTTTATCTCTTATCTATTCATTATTAAATTTCTTATACTCGATTATACTTATGTCGTTTTTCGACGAAAATTCGACAGCATCTCCTCTTATATTTATCACTATCCTCTTGTAAATTTCAAAGGCAATTCAATATGCACAATGCAATTGATTTTAAATTTTCATTTCATTATCAAACAACGCAAGGATCTCTCAACATCATATTCAAATTGACCATATCATATAACATCAAAAGCAACCCACTTTTCTAATTTATATACAATCCTGATTACATCCCAATGTTACTTAAATACAAGTGTCTGCACTACTTATACTGTCTGGATACAAGATGAATATTACCTCAAGCGTGTGCAAATAATAGCCTGGGGAGAGTCTCGTCCACCAGGCTATGTCACGTATGCGGCAGGTACGGGTGCTCATTGTAAATAGTCTGAGAGGAGGGAGGAAAAAAATGGGGGTGAGCTTCATCTAGCTCAGTAAGGAGTGCATATGAGATTTCAAAATCATCTTTAAAGCATAAATACAATAATGGCACAATTTCACATATTTATAAATGTGAGACCCCGTATATGTATAGCTAGGTATATAGGAACATGGGAATGTAAATAAAATCATAAGTATGATGATACATTGTAATGTGAAGTATATGCAATGTAAGTTCATAAGATTATGTACGCACTTGTAATAAGAATTTTGATTATACGTACAAGTTGCATTATGCATGAGTAGGAGGAAATAAACTTGAACACGAGAAGAATGTGATCGAAATGGAATGTGAGTAGTATGGTAAAATGGAAGGAAAGATTTACATAAATGTATATTTCCATTCGAGTAATATCGTGTATATTTGGTTATACAAAGATTTCCCACAAGTTTTAGAATACATTAAGTGGGATGGGATGACATTTTTAAGTCTCAAGGAGCGATGAATGAGGAAAGGACTATGAAGGTAAATTGAGGAAGTCTTGAAGGGAGTTGTTGCAGAAAAACTGCAGGAAATCTGGAATTTGTGAAGGCCAGATTGATCTCATAGGATGAGAGATCGATCTGGGAGAGCCAGAATGCTCTTATGTGAGTAATGGAAGGGAACAGATCGATCTCCAAAGGAAGCAGATCGATCTCTTTAGCTCTCGGGTTGGAAGCAGATCGATCTCCCCTAAGACCAGATCGATCTCCTTAAGCTTCTGTTCGACAGTAGATCGATCTCTAGCCTCGACAGATCGATCTCCTGCCTTTAAAATGTCTTAGAAAAGAGGAATTTTAGAGGACCAGATCGATCTCCACCTAAGGGAGATCGATCTCATCAAGTCAAAACTATAAATAGGAGCAGTTGGATCTGCAGAATTTCGGGATAAACCATTTCCTCTCACTTCAACTCAAAGAAAACTAGCTTTCTCACTCCTAAATCCAGCCATTTTCAGTGAGATTTAAGGAGAGTCTATTAGAGACAAAGTTGTTCACAACAAAAAGAAGAACAACATAGTCTAGAGGCATTTCCCCATTTGATGGATTGAAGAAATAAAGGGCAATCCTAATTGAAGCAAGAGGAAATCCAATGAGGTAAGTTCTAATGCACAAATCCAAGTACATTGGTTTAGTTAATGATTATAAAGATATTTGGGTGTGCATATTATGGATAGAACTACCTAGAATGGTATGAAATGAATATAACTTAGAAAGAGTCAAGTGTGAGAAAGTGGAATGTAGAGGTGTTAACGATGAATGAGATATCTTGAGTGGATGATTATGTTGTGGGAATGGTTTGGACATGTTGATATTGGGATAAAATTGTGAGATTTACCACAAAGGGTAAAATATGTATTTAAGGCATTGGATAAATGATTAGTTGAGCAAGAGTTAGAAACGTTAACTCGAGTGTTTGATGGATGAATTTCAGTTTCGGATAATACGCCGGAGCAAGTCGAGATGAGAACGCGAGAAGCATAAAGGCGGATAGTTGCACACAAGTAAAACGAGGTAAGGGACTGTGTGTTAGCTATAGAGATGTTCGTACATATTTTACGGCAATTTCGTAGATATATTGCTAGAACTAGTACGATATTATAATTCTATGAAATGATATGGAAGCATGAAAAGTACTAGGATGTATATATGTATTGAGAAATGGGATAGGGTAAGGAAATAGCATGTTATGCATGTTTTCAATGTTTTTCTCCATTATACATTAATCTTGATGATTGAGAAACGTTGATGATAGGTTGGCTAATTTTACATGTTTTAGCATGAAGAGGCATGCTGTATGAATAAACATGTTTTGAATTTTAAAAAGAGAAAATAGCCATCTATTAGTTTTGAGATGTGATTTGGTGTTGAAGCGCTAGCTTACACCCGTTTTAATGCCTTGATGTACCGTGTTGGAGTTTAACTAGCACGATGGTCTTGAGAAAGTGCGAGAACTTTGCTTGCACCTGTTTTGGTTGAGTTGAGGTAAACCTGGGGGTTTGGGATCCAAGGGGATACCAGCCAACGGCCATTTGAACGGGCTGGGCCTTAACGATAGATCGTACCGCGCTGAAGCTTTGCGTTGACTGTGTGTCACGCTGCTTGCTCGCCTGGTATATGAGACATGGTTTAGGATAAAAAGTCCATCGGAGTTAGAGTATGGACTTGGGTCCACGGTCGTACGTGGAATAGTGTAGTCACCCGTTGGTATACTATGTACCGTGCTGGGTGCACGTAAGTACGAGTATCGCGTAGATGACACACGACGTATCTTCACCGTGAGTATACGAGGAGATGAGGTGGATTGAGATGAGCCGGAGGGTAGGACTGACCCATCCCCCTTCAGGCGAAGTGATACCCTATGCAGACCTGATCAGTGAGGCCTGGGATCACTGACTATGGCCATATGTCGTGGATATTTGATTGCCGAAAATTCCATGCCTGTCTCAGAGATCTGAGAAACAGAGATAATCTCAGAAAAGAAAGAGAATTGCAGAAAGAATGATATGAGAAGTGAAAGAGATTTCGTGTTTTTGATAAACCTCTCATTTCACATTCGTGCCGTGAGGGCACTATTTATGAGCATGTTTTAAATGGAAGCTTGATACTCATTTTACACGAAAATGCTATTAAGAAATATATGTTTAAATGCATTTTTTGTATGATATTTCCATTTATAACGAAAACATGGTTTTGGTTTATGCATGCATGGGCTATGTAGGTAGTACGATATCTACCTGCTAGCATACATTTCCTTACTGAGCTGTGGTTTGCTCATCCCACTATTTTCCCCCTCCAGGTACTGAGAAGTAAGAAAGCGGTGGTCTCTAGATCTTTTGTGTTAAACAGCTCCCACAATCCGCAAAGGTATAAGATTCGTATACGCGAGTATTTTGTATCTAATATATTGTATCACACAGTTATATCTTGGAATTGTAAACAATATTATGGGGATGATATGTAAGCACATGGTATTTATACAATTAATTTTGTGTATCTACACACACACCGGGGAGTGTGAATTAAAGTTTTAAATATTTCGCTGTAAATGAATGAATTTTTAGTAATTGCATCTTCTCACAGCCCAACCGTAGTAGAGAATGTATGGATAGAAGGGTTCATAAAAGTGGGGTATGACAGGTTTGGTATCAGAGCCTGGTTGGTCTGATGTGAGTTGATGTTTAGGACTAAGAAAACATACATCCCCAAGTTACTGTGCGATATTTAGATACAAATGTGTGTACGGAGCTGGTAGTGAATTAAATGTTTGTTATAACGCAGGAAAGTTATCAGGCTAGTGAGTTATACCTGAGAGACACCGCAAGAGGGGAGAGAGCTCAAGAGCTCGAGGGCAAAATGACAGGACTGAGAGGCACAGTAGATCATCCTCTAGTCATGAGCCCCAGGAACAGATAGAGGCTTTTGATCCTCGAATAACTCGATTGGAGGAAGACATGCGTACGATGATGACCATGATGGGTCAGATCATGGCTAGGTTTAAGGGTACACCTGGTACAGCGGGACAGGCTGCACCGAATCCCCCAGCAGCTGCACCTGAACTTGAGAATGTTGCACCTGCGCAAGCTGAACCGGCTAGGCCACGGGAACCTCATATTCGACCGGTACCTCCTCCGGTAGCCCCACATCAGCATGATGATGATTTGGGGTATGGATATGATTGTGATATGGAAAGATTGAGGCATTTTATGGACTTTAAGCCTCCTTCGTTTAGTGGGGTAAAGGATCCGACAGTGGCTGAGGACTGGATCAGTCAAATGGAGAAGTTATTTGACTTCTGTAGATGTTCAGCTACGGAGAGAGTAGCGCTTGCGGCCTTTGTATTGAGAGGCGAAGCAGAGCACTGGTGGAAGTCCACTAGGCCGATGTTAAGAGCTCAAGGAATGGTTATCACTTGGGATATGTTCTTGGACGTTTTCAGAGAGCAATACATCCCAGATACTGCTCGACGGAGACTACAGATGGAATTTCTGAATCTGACTCAAGGGAATCGAACAGTTGATGAGTACGAGTCACGATTCACTTCACTGGGTAGATATGATCCGGACTCGATCAGGAGCGAGGCTATTAGAGTCCGTAGATTTGTAGATGGACTGAGGCCTTCGATCCGAGCGAAGTTGGCCCCATTTGATGTCGCTACATATAGAGAGGCTGTGCGACGGGCCCAGTTATGTGAGCAAGATTATGACTTGTAGATTTCTGAGTTTAGTTGGGGTAAGGACAAGGGACCGAGGAAGCTGGGAGATGGCAAGAGTGCCAAATTTGGTCGAAAATTCATGAGTAAACGTCGGAGAGAGGTAGATGAGTTCCAGAAAAAGGTTGTTAGACCTTTTATGCCTCCGACTCAGACACCAGCCAGGGGTATAGTGATTGGTGTACCCCGACCGACTACAGATCAGTGTAGGTTATGCGATCGATACCATGGTGGTAGGCCATGTCATCTTCAGGGTACCCGATGCTTCAGATGTGGTAAATTTGGACATTATGCCAGAGAGTGCCCGGAGATAGTTGAGGCAATTCCACAGAGGGGTAAAGAGCCAGAGAGGGTTCCTACAGTTGTACCTCCTGCAAGAAAGAAAGCCTCAGCTGAAGAAAAAGGAAAACAAGTTGTGGGTCAAGGCAGGGTGTATGCGATAGACCAGGCATCGGCTGATACCTCTTCTGAAGTGATAAAAGGTACAATCTTGATTTTCAATCTAGAGGTTATAGCTTTGTTTGATTCTGGTGCTACGCATTCCTTCATATCACCTGCATGTGCATCTAAGTTAAAAGGTTTTGTAGAACCCACATACTTGAGTAGGACTTTACTAATAAGTACTCCAATGAGAGTTGGCCAATTAGTTGAACAAGTGTATAAAGATTGTAAAGTGAGGGTGGGAGATAAGTGCATGACAACCAACTTGATTTTGTTGAATATGTATGACATTGATGTAATTTTGGGAATGGATTGGTTAGCCGCCAATCATGCTGTCATAGACTGTCGTTCTAAGTCCATTAAGTTTTCTCTACCTGAAGAATGTGTTGTAAGATTTTAAGAGAAGAAATGAAATCTTAAATTTTGTGTTAAGTAAAGTACTTTGGTATAAATGGCTTGAGTGTTGTTTTGAAGGTTTTGTTGCTTATGTGGTGGATTTGAACAAAGTACATCCGGATATGGAGGACATCTCAGTGGTCAGAGAATTCCCTGATGTCTTTCCAGACGATCTACCAGGATTGCCACCTGATAGAGAAACGAAATTCGGTATAGACTTGACGCCTGGAACCGAACCAATATCGAAGTCACCATATAGGATGGCTCCAGTTGAGTTAGAGGAATTAAGGAAACAGCTGCAAGAGTTGTTAGAGAAGGGGTTCATAAGACCGAGCGTCTCACCATGGGGAGCCCCGGTATTGTTTGTGAAGAAGAGAGATGGGAGCCTCAGGTTGTGCATTGACTATCGGATGTTAAACAAGGCTACCATCAAGAAAAAGTACCCCTTGCCACGCATTGACGATTTATTGGATCAGCTTCGGGGAGCACAGATCTTCTCCAGATAGATCTGAGGTCTGGGTATCATCAATTGAAGATTCGGAAGGAGGATGTGCCCAAGACAGCATTTCGTACCCGCTATGGCCATTACGAATTCTTAGTGATGCCTTTTGGGTTGACCAATGCGCCGGCAGCTTTTATGGATCTAATGAACGAAGTATTCAAGCCATACCTGGACCAATTCATAATTATTTTCATTGATGATATATTGGTGTATTCAAGGTCCAGAGAAGAGCATGAGCAGCACTTAAGGATTATTTTGCAGACCCTCCGAGAGAAAAGGTTATATGCCAAGCTTAACAAATGTGACTTTTGGCTAGAGCAGGTTTCTTTTCTAGGCCATGTTATATCGAAGGATGGGGTGTCAGTAGATCCATCCAAGATTGAGGCAGTTGTTCAGTGGGAACAACCTAGGACAGTCACAGAGATCAGAAGTTTTCTGGGTTTGGTTGGTTACTACAGGAGATTTGTAGAAGGTTTCTCTAGATTAGCTGCTCCATTGACACGTCTTACGAGGAAGAGTGTGGAGTTTTCATGGGATGAAGCTTGTGAGAGGAGTTTTCAGGAACTTAAGCGCAGATTAACTACCGTGCCAGTTCTTATCATCCCTAACAGTTCAAGGAATTACTCGGTGTATACAGATGCTTCGCATCAAGGACTAGGCTGTGTTTTGATGCAAGATGGAAGGGTAGTAGCTTATGGATCTAGGCAGTTGAAAGATCATGAGAAGAACTACCCCACTCATGATTTGGAGTTAGTGGCCGTAGTGTTTGCGTTGAAGATATGGCGCCACTACTTATATGGTGAGAGATTTCAGATCTTTATGGATCATAAGAGTCTGAAATATCTATTCTCACAAAAGGAGTTAAACATGAGACAGAGGAGGTGGTTAGAACTCCTCAAGGACTATGATTGTGAGATCTTATACCACCCGGGGAAGGCAAATGTGGTTGCCAATGCATTGAGTCGGAAGAGTCTCGGGTTGGTATCTCATATGATGGTTAGAGAGCACGAGTTGTTGGAACAATTCACGAACCTTAGTCTGGATATGACCCTACCTGAGATTGGCAGCTATGGGATTATTGCTAGCTTGAGATTAGAACCGGAGTTGATTAAGAGAATCCGACAAGCTCAGCAAATCGATCAATGGTGTATTGTCATGATTAGCCAAATCCGGAAAGGGAAGGGTGCCGATTTTATATTAAGTCCAGATGGAATACTAAGGTTTAGAGATAGAATATGTGTTCCTAAGGATTTAGAGCTGAGAAAGCTGATCTTATCAGAGGCACACTCGTCGAGATACACGATACACCCGAGGAGTAGTAAGATGTATCAAAATCTCCGAAAAGCATATTGGTGGTCTGGAATGAAGAGAGACATAGCTGAGTATGTCGCTAGATGTATCATTTGTCAGCAAGTAAAAGTCGAACATCAGAAACCAGGAGGATTATTACAACCTCTATCGATACCAACATGGAAGTGGGAGCATGTCACCATGGATTTTGTGATGGGGTTACCGAGAACCTGTAAGAACCATGATGCGATATGGGTGATAGTAGATCGGTTAACGAAATCGGCACATTTCTTAGCCATGAGATCTACAGATACATTGAGTGTACTGGCGAACCTGTATGTGCGAGAAATAGTGAGATTGCATGGAGTCCTAGTGAGTGTTGTTTCTGATCGGGATGCCCGCTTCACTTCCCACTTTTGGGGACATTTTCAGGAAGCGATGGGGAACCAATTGAGTTTTAGCACCGCTTTTCATCCTCAGACAGATGGTCAGTAAGAGAGGACTATACAAACCCTGGAGGATATGTTGAGAGCGTGTGTGCTGGATTTTAGAGGCTCATGGGACGATCACTTGCCATTGATTGAGTTCGCCTACAATAACAGTCATCACTCAAGTATTGGTATGGCCCCTTATGAGGCACTATACGGTCGTAGATGCCGATCGCCCATTGGTTGGGAAGAAGTTGGTGACAGACAATTGCTCGCTCCCGATTTGGTTAAGCAAGCCTCCGAGGATGTTCAGATAATATGCGAGAGGCTGCGAACAGCTCAAAGTCGACAAAAGAGCTATGCTGACAGGAGACGGAGACCACTTTCTCTCTAGGATTTCACATCACAAATTACCTTTAATGGAGATAAAAGTTTTATATGTTGTAGAGGGGTTAATTAGGGAGAATCGGTCCTTCTTGGTTGAAGTTAGAAAATGGCTGGAAGGGGCTCCAAAAAATCACCCAAACAAGCTTACATAGTAACACCTATAGCTAGAAGAAGGAGCTGGTTCTCTCAATTGGCTAAGGCTTTCGGGTGCTTCCAGAGACGAATTCAAGATTAAGGAGTGTAGATTTAATCTGGAGAAGGCTGGAATTTTTAGTCCTTGGGATGGGCCTCAACTTGGGCCAACATTGCTGGTTGTCCAATTTCCTGAAAATAGAACAACTCATGGCTTGATCTGAAAAATCCTTAAAACTATTTCTAGTCTAATTTCCTCTAATTTATCACTTATCAATTGTTCTACTATGTCTCTAGTATCTCTCATAAAAATTTGGGGCCCATTTCTTTAAGAAAACTTTCCCGATTGAGCCCATTTAATGCGACTAGGTCTGTACCGATCAATGAAACTTAAGGTTTTCAGTTTAATTTAAAAATTCATTTGAATACTACAACCTCATTGTTTTCACTCCATTTTTATTCCTCATGTCAATTATGTCTTATGTGAATTTCCTATGGTCTCATAATAATTTTTGTGAATTTCTAGTATTTCTTTCAAATTTATTTATCTTATTGGGCCTATTTGCTCAGTTTATCGTAAACTCGAGTTTCACCGACTTTTTCACTTCTAACACCTTAGTTTCACTTTCTAATCATCAATTTATGCTTTAATCCACACTTTGTGAAAAATATTTAAACTCAGGTTCTTACCTCGAAGTATGTGCCTCGGGCATCGGGCCATTATTCTGAGCTTCTCGAGCATTCTGGGCCTTACATAAACATTTACATAGCTCTTAAACTTTTCATCATAACTTAAAAAAGATTAGTGGTGGGGGAAAAATTTGGCTGTCATAGTTTACCTTGATTCATATGTACTGTCCATAAAATGGTACTATGTGTGTAAGAATAAAGGACTTAAGGGTCCCAGGTCCGAACATGTGGAGACGCGAATTGCAGTATTTACCTCGATAAAATCGTGCGGGTCAGTGGACATAAAGTGGACAATACTTATGAGTCAAGGTAAACCTGGGAGGGATCTAAGCCTCAAGGGGATGCCAGCCGACGGCCTATGAATGGGCTGGGCCTTGACAAACTGGAACACATGGTACCATATGTGTAAGAACAAAAGGCTTAAGGTCTTGAGTTCGAACCCATAGGGATGCGAATTGGGGTATTTACCTCGATAAAATCATGCGGGTCAGTGGACCAAAAGCAGACAGTACTTATTAGTCAAGGTAAACCTAGGGGGAATCTAAGCCTTAAGGGAATGCTAGCCAACGGCCTATGAACAGGTTGGACCTTGACATAAAATTTGAAATTTGAAAGAAATTAAATGGAGGAATTAATATATATTCGAAGTTGGAGGAACTAAATTTTGTAAAATTATAAAAAAGGAAAGGAATTGAATAAAATTAGATTTATGTTTAGAAAATAAAAAATAATAATGTAAATGGATTTTGAATTTTAGAGACAATTTGAGTGAAATAATAAGAATAATATTAGGAATTTAGAATGAGAGAATTGAAGAGAATAGGAGTTGAAGAGAATAGAAGAGAACTCGAGTTGGAGAGAATTGAAGAGAAAATGTAAAGAAAAAATTGAAATGGTAATATGTATTTATAGAAAAAAGGTTCAAAAAATTAAAAATAAAACTTTTAAAAAATGAAATTTGAAAAAAAGGGTTTGGGTATTTAACCGCTGCTTTACCAAAGGCAAGCTTGTAGAGCAGGCCTGCTGCAATGTCACGTACAGATTTTCTTAAAATTTTCAGACAGATTTTTCGCTTTTCTTTACTTAGGTTTGCCTACATCCAGTATAGATTCTTACTTAGCCAATTTATTTATTAATTCAATATCACTTCGGTCCCAATCATAATGTGTGACGTGATATCGTGATATCATTTCCTAACTTTGCAAATTTCTTTTCAACTTAAACTTAAACTTCAATTCATAGGTGTCAAGGCCCAACCTATTTATAGGCCGTCGGCTAGCATCCCCTTGGGGCTTAGATCCCCTTAGGTTTTCTTTGACTCACACGTACTGTCTGCTTTGGGTCCACTAACCCGCAAGGTTTTATCGAGGTAAATACCTCAATTCGCGTCCCCATGGGTTCAAACTCAGGATGTTAAGTCCTTTGTTCTTACACACATGGTACCATTTGTTCCACTAGAGAGACTGTAACGCAATGAAAATGCGAAAATTATGACTAATTTAAAATTTTCTTTTATAACTTAACTTCTTACTTAAGGTGTATGCCTGATCAATATCAGTTTATAACTTATCTTTTAATTGTTAAACTTTCTTATTTTCAAAAATTCTTATTTTACCCTTTAATGGATTTCCAACAACATAACCTTATCCACTTGTGTCACGACCCAAACTACCCAAAAATCAGAGTTAATTTTTTGCTTTTTATTATTTTCTTACTTACATTCTTACCTGTCCTCGAATCGTGACCAACACTCCACTAATAATTAGGCTGTGCGTCAATGCCAGTCCTACCATTCAATTACTATCTAACTTATTTATTCTCCAGTCATTATAATTGTTTACATTATTTATACATCCCCTAAAGTTACTTACAAACATGTTACTGTGCTATGCTTATGTAGATACAATATGTACAAGTGTATATATACCTTATGTCGATGGGTAGCAACGGATATCCGGAATGCAGTACTGAGTCGCCTCAACTTTAACTGGAGATCATCTGTGGGAGAAAATGAAAGGGGTGAGCACATCAAGCTCAGTAAGGCAATCCTACGAACAAGTAGGTAACCATACTACCTACATGAACGTGGTGCCATGCATAAACCACCCTTTCTCCACACATTTTAAAACAAATGATATGATTTATGATGTTATGTAAATCAAGTATGCATGGAAAATTCAACATGCAACTCGTTAAAATCATTTCTTTCTCATATAAAAATTTCACAATAAAGTCAGGACTCGACCCCTCCTTCGGGTGATCCTGACTCACACAAAATCGTAAAAATCAATTTACATTCACCCATGAGTTGAAAAGCATGGAAATACCATCATGCAACTTTAATTTAAAACCCAGTTTAAATCATCGAAATCGTCGACATGCGAGACTAGGCAATATCTGTATAACGGCAATAACCAGGACTATGGCCATATGTGTCCTCGGGAGTTCCTCAGCTACACGGATCCTAGTGTGCGGGTTCTCACCATGATCGGGAACCGCCCGGGAGGTGGGTCACTCCATCTCGTCGGTCTTATCCGATCCCATGCATCCGAAGATGCGTTTTATTGTGACGGCCAACCCCTGCCCGGCCAACCCCTGCCATCGGCCATGGCCAGCCCTCTTGGGCCCACGCACAACGATGGTGGTCTAACAACGGGTGGTCCAACAACGTCAACAAGTCCAACGTATCACGAAGATACCACACGGTACATCGTACTCCATGCTACTTGCACGGTACATCGTACTCCGTGAACCCATATAATATCTCTATACTCATGCCATGTCTCAAAACGCACGTGCGGGCCAATTTAATCGGTGACACACAGTCTACCCGATGCTCCAAGCACGGCTCATCGCATGTTCTCATAAAAATCAGTGCGAGCGATTTTATTGTGACGACCAACCCTTGCCCGGCCAACCTTTGCCCAGCCAACCCCTGCCAACGGCCATGGCAACCCTTCTTGGGCCCATCGACAACGTTGGTGGTCAACAACGGGTGGTCCAACAACGGGTGGTGCAACAACGTCAACAAATCCAGTAAATCTAGTGCGAGCTAAGCTCAACACTTTGTATATAAATCATGTGAAAATCTGGTGCGAGCGAAGCTCCAACACCCTGTCTCAAAAATCACATAAAAATATGGTGCGAGTTAGACTCTAGCACCCTGTCACGAAAATCATATATATATGTATACAAATCTGGTGCGAGTTGGACTCCAGCACCTATGCATGTAAAACTCTAGTGCGAGCTCTCGCTCCAGCACTAATGCATGCATCACACAATTCAAATATCGTGCGAGCTGAGCTCTAGCACGTCACATGTAAATAAAACATGTAGGCGGCTCAGTTATCTCAAAATAGTTTTCACAGAAATCACATCGTTTAAGATATGCAATGCTATGCATTTTTCTTTAAAAGTGAGCCAGCCTACTCATGTATGTGTTGAAATACCTCCAGAACGAGCAGGAACCTCTTGTCCTTGCTCCTCCCAATTTTTTCTAAATTTTTAGAATTTACCCTTAGCAAGGGTATTTTAGTAATTTGCCCATTCAGGGCACTAAAATTATTAATTGACCTCTAGACCCTTCAGATAAATTTTAAAGGACTGCATATGAATTTAAAATTGCGTAAAGTTACCTCTAGCAGTCCGCAGAATTTCCTTACCTCGATTCTCGTCGAGTCTGACCTTTTTCTTTTCCATTGTCATCTCGTCGCGCAGTCCGATATGCTCCCAATCAAATGTTCGGAACTGCGTATTAATATTCCTCAGGTCAGATATTATACAATTTCATTGTATTTAATATTTTTTGGGCTTACTTTAAATCATTGGGCCCGTTTACCCCTATTGGGCCCGATTGCACCTTAATGGGCCTTAATCGGTTTTAAGCCCGTTTCCCACTTAATTCTCACTTTATCGAGGCCTATTGGGCTCATTGGGCCCACCAATAATTTATCGGGCCTCGTTCTAATTCTCGAATAGCTAAATTTAATATTTACGACAATTAATCTAAATTTCCATAATTTAATTCAATTTATGCGGAAATTAAATCAATATCACGCATAACGAGAAAATTATCGTAAATAGGGGTCACTTACCCGAGATTCCATGCTAGTCCGTAAATCGAGGCTATCTCGAGCCCTCGGTGGATGTCAATTGTCGAGCTACAAAGTTCCACAATTTTCCGGGTAAATTTTCAGTCGATAATTAATTAAATAAAATATTCCAAATTTAAATCGGGTCAATTTGACCGCTTATCGACTTACCCGAAACTCAATTGCATCACCGAAATTTTCCCCAATTTTTTTCTCTTTCTTTTTCCCTTTTTCCCTCCTTTTTTCCTCTCTTTTTGGCTGAACCGGTTCAGTCCGGTTCGGACCGGTTCAGTCCGGTTCGGACCGGTTCAGACCGCCGGTTCACCCCGGTTCGGTCGGTTCACCGCCGGTTCGCCACCTTGCCGGTCGGTTCTCCACCGGTTTCCACCGCCAGCAGCTCCGCTGGGTCGTCCGCACCTCGAATCTGGCCTCGGTTCGCCTCAACGTCGCCGGAATGCCGCCGGTCCGGCTGTTCTCCTCTTCGCCGTCGGACCCGTTTCCCTCTTTTGGCCGTCGCCGGTGATTCCCGCTGCCTCGTCAGGTGCTATCGGTCTCAAAAGCACCGCCGTCGCCTGGGCTCTCGAAATCGGGCCTCGTTTTCGGCCGGATCGCCGCCGTTCGCCGCCGGTGGCCACTTCTTTCCCGCGGCCTTTCTCTCCTCCGATCGGCTTCCTCCGGCGTCGGTAGGCTGCACCGCCGGTACCATCGTGCTCACCGGCCTCCCCTCTTCCATTTTCGACCCTTGGCCCGACCATCGGCCGCCGGACGGCTCATCGGGCTCCTCGGGTTCTCGGCTCCATTTTTCTTTCTCTCTCCCCGACCACTCTCTCTCTCTTCCCTTTTTTTTTGTTTCAGGTTCTTTTCTTTTTTTTTTGTTTTATTATTTTTATTATTATTATTATTATTTATTTTAATTATTTTACTATTCAATAAAATATATTAAAATACCCAAATCTCTACAAAAATTATTATTTAATTCTAAATTCTTTAATTTAATTTTATTTAATTTGTTTTAATCCTTTTTCGGGAATAATTTCTTCGTATTTTCGGTATATTGTCCCGGGTGACTTTTCGGTATATTTTTCGATTATTTTCGGGATTATTTTTTCGTACTAAAAATTTCGATTAATCCCGATTAATTCCAATAAATTAATATCTCGATCAATTTAATCCGAAATAAATTTATTTCACTTTTATTGACCAAGATTTCTTAAATTCATATTTTTAATTAAATTTCCTTTTCGAAATTATACCGACCTTCGATCTTTTGACCATTTTGCCCTTACGCGTGTTCGGGATTTATTTAACCCGACTTCATTCATACTTCCCCCATCTTTTCTTATTTAATTTCTGTATTTTAATTAAATTCGGGTCTTACAACTTGCAAGTTTCCAAATCGACAATATATAACTACAAGCAGTTGATTTTACCTATTCTTTGTAAAATTTTATTCTCGAGAATCCATAAAATGCTTCTAATATTCATTCATCTCTTAATCTCAGTTTGAAATATAGCGTCATGGACTACATATATTTTTTAACAACCGTGTGGCACTTTGTTCCCACAGGATTCAAGAGGTGGCCCACACAGTCATACTCATCCGTATTGTCCACTTTGGAAGTCCCACAGGCCCCTCAAGGTTTTATCGAGGTAAATACCCCAATTTGCATCCCACATGGTTCGAACCCAAGACCTTAAAGTCTTAGTTCTTACACACATGATACCATTGAGCCAAGACCTTTAACTGTAACGACCCTTGAAAATTTGAGGGATTTATTTTTTGAAACTTAAATTTCCCACTTATTCCTTTATTCACTTAGGTTGTATTCTTGTTCAGTATCAATTCCTTTTCTTACTTCTTTATCCAGAATTATACTTAAATTTCACATTTGGATTTATATGGCCAATAGAAATTTCGGTAGCATAACTGCTTATACATAAGCCTACCCACCTGCAAACCAATTGTTTTTAACAATCCTAGATATCCACAACAACCAAACATGCTTTCCAAATCCACATCATCAATCCAATACATCCATTTCAAATCAAGACCATCAATTTAAGACAAATTCCCAAAAATTAATATTCTTTACATTTGTTTTCTTACAAATTACATCCCAACAAAATATTTCCAATATATTTCTGTGCATACAAAATGTGTCTGGTAAATGAATGTAATTGTATACATTTTCTGCGTGTACAAAAAGTAGCCTAGAGTAGCTCTTTCCCACCAGCCAACGTTGTGTACGTGGCAGGTAGCGCCTATAGATCACTGAAAATAGTCTGAAAGGTAGAGAGGTGAGCTTTCGGGAAAAAGCCCAGTAAGAATATACGTTTAAAGTAGTTTTGATATGTAAAAGCATGTAAAATCATTCATAAACCAATCTATTAAAAGATATGTAAACTTTCATTTCGTGCATAGTTATCATAAGAAAATATGAAGCATGAGTTTCTTTAAATCAAATAACATGCTTACTATTTCATAAAATTTTCATCATTCATGGATGATTTCATAAAATCATCATTATTCATAAACATTTCATAAAACATAATTGTTCATAAATAATTGTCATAATCTCATAAAAGAAAATATAGTCATTCATCAGCATCATCATCAAAATCATAACCATAATCATAATCATGGAGACTGGGCTATAACTAAGTCATGCGATACGTTTCATTCTCCATAGAGAGTCATCATACCTATGGCCATGGTAAGGGGGCTGTAGACTGGATCAGGGTTGTACAACACTTTCATAAAAACATGGGTAGTATCTATCTTTCTTACTTTCTCTAGCACCTAGCTAGGGTACGGGCACCAAAGGCACTCTCCTTGCGGGAAACATTCATGCGTGCTGCACGGGCACGAGATACTACCAAAACATCATCATTATTAACCACAAGTTGCAAGACATCTACCACACAGGTAGAGTTAAGTGCTATAGGGGCCCAACATACCGACACTCAAGTGGTAGAGCTGGAGCACCATAAGAAGTAGCCATGCATGAAGCCTATAGTCTCAAAATTTTCTTTTCCCTTTTTTTTATACACTTTTGAAATTGTCAAAGGTTTCTTTCAAAATAAAAATATAGAATTACAAACCATTGTAAAGGTTCCATGCATTTTCATACTTCAGGGAAATTCATTTCATAAACATAGATGTACTCGAGGAATATTTTCTAAAACGAAAATCATGTTTCATAAACCGTTCCATAAGTATGAAAACAATCATAAATCATTTCAAAACAAAATATTGCTTCATAAAATCTTTTATCAATGAAATGAGGGTTCGTTATCAGAACTAAATTAAATTGTACCCCTGTAAACCCCACAAATTTCCTACATTTAATTAGATTATATATAAAAACAAAAATAATAAATTTTAATGGAAATGTTAATATTCGTTGTACGGCTCGAGGACTATAGGAACCGAGAAGCCCGTGAATGACAGGAAAAAAAAATCGAAGCTACAAAAAGTGATGAAGCAAATGCCAGCACGAAGGGATTGGAAAATTTTAATTTATTAGCTGAAAATTGTTGATGTAAAAACTTATATCGGGATTTATAAGGAGTGATGAGATCCCAAGAATATTTCGTTTTCGAGATAATGAGAATTTCATGGAAGGCATGAATATTATGTCCTTGGATAATTTTACAAGAAAATGTATATATATATATATATATATATATACTAGACTTTTAAATAAATGAATTACATATATAGCAAATATATATATTATGTAATGTATAGTATTTAATATATAAGTGTTAATAAATAAACAAAAAACAAACTAAACAAACAAAAATAAAAACAATCAAAACAAATAATAACCTTAAACAATAAACAAATAATATATATATATATATATATATATATATTAAAATAATATATATATATATATATATATATATATATATATATACATAGCATTGTACGAAATTAGCTTTGAAAAGCCAATTTCGTATGCTACATTTAGAATTGGTAAAGAAACAGAGAGGGGCTGGCCGGGACCCAAAGAAGAGAAATAAAAGAGGAAAGAAAAAAAGGAGAGGGCTGGTCGGCTGGAGAAGAAGGAAAGGAAGGAAGGCGGGAAAAGAGAGAAAGAAGGAAAGGAAAGGAAAAAGAAGAAAGAAAAGAAAAGAAAGAAAGGAAGAAAGGAGGAAGAGGATTGATTTGGCCGAGGAAGAGAGGAAGACAAAGAGAGGAGGAAGAAAGCTGGAACCGAGAGATAGGGGGAAGGAGAGGGAGACCGAAGGGGGGAGAAAGTAGGACAAACCGAGGGAGCTGAAAAAAATGGATGAAGTCGAGGCTGAGGGGAGACAGAACCAGGAGAACTGAAGCTAGGAACCGAGCAGAATAGAGGTGCGTGGCTGGTGTTCTGAGACTATTGGGACGTTCAGGGGTTGTTAAATGCTGGTTTGTATACTAAACCGTGAGTGAATGAGCTGTTGGAAACAAGGGCAGAAGCAAAGACATTGGAGCAGGGAGTCACGATAAAGCAGGGAGCGATGAGCAAGGCAGAAAAAGGGGCTGGAAATTGAAGCAAGTTGAAGCAGTCTGAAGCAAAACTGAGAGGGAGATAGCAAAGCAGCCGAGAGGTGAAGAGGAAGATGAATGAATAGTGAGCGGGTTGTGAAAAAAAAATAGGGAGTTGGAAATTTGGGAAAGAAAAAGGTAAAATCTATATGTATATATGTATATTTAATGTACATGTATATATATATGATTGTGTTTATAAGTATGATAAGGTAGATTAGATTAGATGTGGAAAAGAAATGGGAAAGATGAGAAGTAGGCAAATAAATAAATATTTATGTGATGATGAATAAGGAAATTAAATGATGAAATGAATCTGTGTATATACTTAGGTGTATATACAAATAGGCGTATAAGATAATGGGTGTGTTAGTATATGTACATATAAAGAATGTATACATGTGACAATGAAAAATGAAAACAAATAAGAATATATATATATATGAGTATATATATATATATATTCATGAGTATATACATGTAGATGTATATAATAATGTGAATGTCAATATTTATACGTACAAAATAATATAAGTAAGGAAAATATAAAAACGTGCGTGTTGACCTGGGTATGTACAATAATACGTACACACGAAGTAGTGACGAATAGGTTACGATTTTAACTCAATTCGGACAATTCGTATGAATATGATGCTAAGTATACAATTTCGGTGTAGGTGATCGTAGAAGGAATTAAAGGAGGTACTAGGAGGCGTCACCACTTGAGCTCGAAAATTTCGATAGATCGAGGTAAGGAGTGTAACTTAAAACGATAATAGTTACTTTCTGAATCATGATTAAGGAAAACTTACAAAGACATGAATTATGATTTTCAAGCATGTTTCTGAAATTGTTTATCTGAACAAGAATATGCTTCCTGTATTTGTGTTTTGAATAAATGCATATTTTTGAATTTGATTTCTGAATAAGAGCATGTCTTCTCAAATTATCTTTCGAATAAGATGATTATATTTCGATATTTTTATATTTGAAGACTATAGTATGTTTTGAGACTAGGCCATTTATGTTGTATGCTAACGCATATCAACCTCGCCTGTGTGGCGTCTGAACTTCACCCTTGTGGCATCTGAATTTCACCTTCGGGTTCTGAACGCTGTATAACCTTGATCCCGTCTACAGCCTTGCCATGGTCATAGGTTCTAAATTTCACCTTTGGGTTCTGGACGCTGTACGACCTTGATCCCGTCTACAGCCTTGCCATGGCCATAGGTTCTGAATTTCACCTTCGGGTTCTGGATGCTGTACGACCTTGATCCCGTCTACAGCCTTGCCATAGCCATAGGTTCTGAATTCCCTCTTCGAAGGATGATTTGGTTATTACCGCATGATAATTATATGGGCCGATGTAGTCTCTATCTGAATTAAACTCTGTTTTCAGAATATGATTTTATAATATGTGATTGTACATATATTCCTGTTTTGGAACTCTGATTATACGAAAAGTTTACGTAATATCTATTAAATTCATGTACTTAAAGAATTACGTTTTGAATCATGATTTTTTCGATTTTCCTTAATTTTGAATACCCTTTATATTAGTTTCAGAAAGAAATCAATATACGTATATTTATGTTTTCTACATATTTGAATCACTAAGACCGTTTTAAATGCATTCTTCTTACTGGGCTTTTTCCCGAAAGCTCACCCCTCTACCTCTCAGACTATTTACAGCGATCCGTGGGCGTTACCTACCGCGTACACGACGTAAGCCGTGGGAAAGAGCTACCCTAGGCTACTTTTTGTACACGCAACAAAGGTATACAATTACATTCCTTTACCAGACATATTTGTACGCACAGACATATATAGTGGAAATATTTTGTTGGGATGTAATTTGTAAGGAAACGATGTAAAGAATATTATTTTTTTGGGATTAGGTTAAAGAAGATTGGTATTTAATACAAATGGATGTATTGAGTTGTAAATATGGACTTGGAAAGTATGCTTGGTAGTTGTGGATACCTAGGATTGTTGGAAAGCATGCTTGGTAGTTGTGGATATCTAGGATTGTCAAAACAATTGAATTGCATGTGGGTAGGCTCATATTTAAACCGTTATGCTGTCGAAATTTCTATCGGCTATATAAGTCAAGTATGAAGTTTAAATATAAATTCGGATATAGAATTAGAAAAGGTGATTTGACACTGAACATGAATACAACCTAAGTGAATAAGGGAATAAGTTGGTAAATTAAGTTCAAAAAAAAATTTCCCTCAATTTTCAAGGGTTAAGGGTCGTTACAACCCCTTACCTCGATTTATCGGAAATTCCAAGTTCGAGTAGTGACGCCTCCAAGTATCTCCCTAAACTCCTTCTACGATTCTCCTATACCGAAATTTGTATACTTAGTATCCTATTTATCTGAATTGTCTACAATGCGTCAAAATCGTAACCTTATTCATCTAGGAAAATATACTTGAAATTTAAATTCTAACTTTCTAAGATCGCATCAAAATATATAATCAACCTCATAGAGTTGACCAATTTCCCTCTTTTCTTCCAGTTCCAACATACGTTCGGAAATTTAATCTTACTACAAAGTCTTTAGCTACGTTCCTAATTAAATCATCATTTTTTTATCACCTTATACATTCCCTACTCGCTACTACTTCGTGCGTGCATATAATTGTACATACCTAGGCTAACACATGTGTGTTTATATTTTGTTCGTATGCACCTATACTAACACACACATTTATTATATATATATATACACATAAGTATATACATATATATTTTATTATTTATTTTTATTATTCATTATTACATATATATTTTTTTATCTACTTCTCATTTCTCCCCTTTTTATTTTACACCTATTGTAACTTACACATACATGCATATAAACACAAACATATATATATATATATATATACATATGTACATTATATATATATATATATATTTTTTTTTTTTTACCTTCTCTTTTTCTTTCTTCACTTTCAAGCTTTTCTTCCTTTTTTTTTTCTTTTTCCTTTTCCTTTTTTCCTTTCTTTTCCCTTTTTCTTCTTCCCTTTATTCCCTCGGCTACTGCTCACTGTCTTTCTTTCTTCTCCAGCTGCTATTATGCCATTGCATCCTCACCTCCCCACCAAATTCTTCCTCTGCTTTAGCTTCCCCGTCAGCCTCATCCTTCTCATTCAGTTTTTGTTTCCTGCTTCCTGATTTCCTACTCACTTCCTCGACTAGCTGCAGTTTCCTTCTCGGTTTGCCTCAACTCCAGCTCCCTCTCTCGGTTTGCTTCAGCTCCAACCTCTCGGTTCTGCTTCAACTCTAGCCTCTCGATTCTACTTCTCCTCCAGCCTTTCTGTTCTACTTCACCTCCAGCCTCCCTTGGTTCTGCTTCAGCTTTCTACCCAGCCTGCTTTAGCTCCACTCTCAGTTTGCTTCAACTTTCTTCCTCTCCCGGTTTACTTCACCTTTCTTCCCGACCAGCCTTCCTCTCGGTTTGCTTCCTCTTCTCCCGGTTTGCTTCTCCTTTCTTCCTGACCAACCTCTCCTCTCTTCCTATTTTTTTTCCTTTTCTTCTCCCGGTTCAACAACAAAGGATGTCTCTGTTTTTTAATGAAACCAGGTGCGAGAATTGGCTTCTTTTCGAAGCCAATTCTGTACCTCCCCTTAATATATATATATATTATAAAATTTATTTATATTATTTATTTATCTTATTTTGTTTATGTTTCTATTTTTTGTTTTATCTATTATTATACATATATGTTGTTTTTTTAATGCATTTTCAATTTAACAAATATATATATACACATATTTTCTTATAACATATTTCCATTTAATTTTATTGTTTAATTAAAAACAAAAAATTTACGGCGTTTACATTCTCCCCACCTTTAGAGAATTTGGTCCTCCAAATTCATCCTGGTCCATCAGAATATATGAGGGTACTTCTCCTTTATGAGGCTCTCTAGCTCCCATGTAGCTTCTTCAACTGAATGGTGTTGCCAAAGAACCTTTACCAGAGGAATAGTCTTCGATCAAAGTACCTTTTCCTTTCTGTCCAAAATCCGGATAGGTTGCTCAATGTAGCTCATATCCTCTTGAATGTTCAAGGGCTCATACTCAATGATGTGTGAGGGATCCGGATTATACTTCCTTAACATCGAGACGTGGAAGACATTATGTACCCCAGAAAGCTGTGGTGGTAAGGCAAGTTTGTAGGCTACGTCTCCCACTCTCTCTAGAATCTCAAAAGGACCAATATAGTGAGGGTTCAGTTTCCCCTTCTTTCCAAAGCGCATAATACCCTTGCTCGGGGATACTTTCAGAAACATGGAGTCCCCAATCTGAAACTCAAGTGGCCGCTTATGCTAATTCGTATAACTCTTCTGCCTACTTTGTACGGTCTTAAGTCTATCAGAGATTATCCGAACACCTTCTGCTGCCTATTCCACCAAATCGGGAGCCAAGATCTTTCTGTCACCCACTTCTTCCCAAGCCACTGGAGACCTACATCTTGTACCATATAAGGCCTCATACGGTGCCATCTCGATGCTAGCATGATAGTTGTTGTTATAAGGAAACACTGCAAGAGGCAAATGATCATCCCATGAGCCCTTAAACTCTAAAACGCACGCCCTCAGCATATCCTATAAGGTCTGAATGGTCCTCTCGGACTGACCATCGGTCTAAGGATGATAGGCAGTGCTCAGGTTAAGCTGAGATCCCATGGCTTCTTGGAAATGAGCCCAAAATCTGGAAGTGAATCGAGAATCTCTATCTGATGTAATGCTCATGGAAGCCCCATGCAATCGAGCTATCTCCTTCACACACAACTCTACTAAAGCACTTAAGAAGTTTGTACTTTTAATGGCCAGAAAGTGGGCACTCTTAGTCAATCTATCTACAATCACCCAGATTGCATCATGCTCCTTTTGGGTCCTTGGTAAGCCCATAATAAAATCCGTAGTAATGTGCTCCCATTTCCAAGTAGGCACTAGAAAAGACTTAAGTAACCCCACTGCCTTTTGGTGTTCGATCTTAATCTGCTGACAAATCAAACACTTGACCACAAACTCTGCTACATCTCTTTTCATACCGATTCACCAATACATCTCTCGTAAATCATGGTACATCTTAGTGCTTCCCGGGTGCATGGTGTACCGAGAACAATGAGACTCCTTTAAGATCTTTTGTCGTAGGGCATCATCGTTTGGGACACATATACGGCCCCTAAATCTCATCAACCAGTCCTCACCAACCACAAAGTCTGCCTGTATGTTCTGTTTTGCTGACTGACCATGTTCAGTTCTGATCTGATCTAGTATACTAGGTTCAATCTGCAAACTAGCTATGAACCCAATCTCTGCTGTTTCCACACTAACACTGATCTTCGCAAACTGCTCTAACAACTCCCATTCTCTGATCATCATAAAAGAAATCATCCCCTTCCTGCTTAGAGCATCTGTCACTACGTTTGCCTTGCCCGGGTGATACAAAATCTCCCAATCATAATCCTTGAGGAGCTCTATCCATCGTCTCTGTCTCATATTCAACTCATTCTGGTCAAAGATGTACTTCAAACTCTTATGGTCAGTGAAAATCTAAAAGCTTTCTCCATACAAATAATACTGTCATATCTTCAAAGCAAAAACAACTGCGGCTAACTCCAAATCATGAGTGAGGTAATTCCTTTTATGATTCTTAAGTTGACGCGAACCATACGTGACTACTCTCCCATGCTGCATAAGTACACACCCCAAGCCCTGGTATGATGCATCACTGTATACTGCATAGCCTCTAGACCCACTAAGAATGGTTAAGACTAGGGCAGTGGTCAACCTCTTCTTAAGTTCTTGAAAACTCTGCTCACACTGATCAGTCCACTCAAATGGAACATCCTTGTGTATCAGCTTAGTCAGTGGAGTGACAATCTTAGAGAAACCTTCTACAAACCTCCTGTAGTATCCATCTAGTCCCAGAAAACTCTAAATTTTTATAACGATTTTTTGCCTCTCCCATTTGAGTACTGCCTCAACCTTAGACGGATCCACTGACACCCCATCCTTAGAAATAATATGGCCCAGAAAGCTATTTGTTCCAACCAAAACTCACACTTATCCAACTTCCCATACAACTGCTTCTCTCTGAGAGTTTGGAACACTACTCTCAAATGCTGCTCATGCTCCTCTCGGGACTTTGAGTAGATCAGAATATCATCGATGAAAACTATAATGAACCGATCTAGATACTCCCAAAACACCTCATTCATCAGGCTCATGAATGTAGCTGGGGTATTAGTTAGACCAAAAGGCATCATGAGGAACTCAGAGTGGCCATATCTCATTTTGAAGGTCGTTTTTGGAACATCCTCCTTTCTAATCCTCAATTGGTGATAGCTCGATCTCAGGTCAATTTTTGAGAACACCGTAGCCCCTATTAGCTGGTCAAATAGATCATCTATTCTGGGTAAGGGATACTTGTTCTTGATTATGGCCTTGTTCAGCAGCCTATAGTCTATACATAACCTGAGACTACCATCCTTCTTTCGCACAAATAAACCGGAGCTCCCCACGGGGATACACTTGGCCTAATGAACCCCTTGTCTAATAGGTCTTACAACTGCTTTTTTAGTTCCTCAAGTTCAACGAGGGCTATCCAGTAAGGAGACTTCGAGATTGGCTGAGTCTCTAGTGCCAAATCTATAGTGAACTCCAATTCTCTCTCCGTTGGTAGTCCCAGTAGTTCATCAAGAAATACATTCGGGAATTCGCATACCACTGGTATGTCCTGAATACTTGGACGTTCCCAATTAGTATCGAAGATGAATGCAACATAACCTTCACATTAACACATACATCAGAAATTTTCATCAACAGTCAAAATCATTTAATTTATTCCTTAACTGCAAAGCATACATCAAACTTATTAGGTAAGGAGAAGGTTACGGTCTTAGTGTAGTGGTCTATACTTACGCGATTGGTGGCTAGCCAATCCATACCCAAAATTACATCAAAACCATACATGTTCAACAAGATTAGATCTGCTAACATGATCCTATCTCCTACCTTGATTTCATAATTTCTACACATCATATCTGTCTTTTGAGATTTATACATCGGTGTGCTAATGTGTAACGTAAAATCTAGAGATTCAGGCTTAATATGCAAATTACATGCGAAAATGGGGTGATATGAAAGAGTGTGTGGAACCTGGATCAAATAGTACATGTGCCTCGTGATTGCAAATTAAGAGCTTACCCCGAATAATCTCAGTGGAAGCATCAGCAGTCTCTCTGTCCAAGGCAAAGACTCTCCCATGAGTGACAGGCTTCTTGCCCTTCTTTGCTACGGTAGCCCGTTTCTATTGGATTTGTCTCTAGGGAGCTTGTCTCACGGGTTGTCGTGGTTACTCTGGGGGCTGTGGAATTTGGTTCTGTAGGCAATCCCTTACCATGTGTCCCTTCTGTCCACACCAAAAACAGCTCCATGTGGGTATACAACAAACACCTCTATAGAGTTTCCCACACTCTTTGCACAACTGCCTATACTGTTGCGGACCTCTAGCAATCTGGGGAGCAGGTACAGGAATTGTGGGTCTATCTGTCCTCTACCTCTTGGGCTGGCCCCTCTGATAATCCTGTCTCACAAACTCTGTCTTCCTACCCTTATCCTTTCTCTTTCCCTTAAAGCCATACTCCGTCTGTGTAACATTTAGACCCTTCTCAATCATCTGTGCTCTACCCAGGGTATCCTTGAACTCAGTAATCTAAAACCCTAATAGTCGGTCTCAGATAGCTAGCTTTAACCCGGCTAGAAACCTCTCAGTATGATGCTCTTCATTCTGAAACGTCTCAGGGTCATACCTCATCAGCATTGTAAACTTGCTCTCATACTCATCCATGGTCATACTGCTCTGTACCAAATTTAAAAAGTCAGTCCGTAACTTCTGCTGGGAAGCTTGTGGAACATACTGATCTCTGAAGGCTATTAAGAATGCATCCCAACTAATCACTGGATGCTGAGCAGTCAAAAGGACCTTGGTGGATCTCCACCAATACTCTGCTTGTCCTTTCAACATGTACGTGGCCATAGAAACCTTCTCTACATTAGAACACCCTAGATAATCGAAGATCTTCCTGAGGTCTACTAGCCACTCTTCAGCCTCTACTGGATTCTTAACTCCCTTGAATGCTGGAGGCTTCATTTCCAGGAAATCCCTCATCCTACCAATATCCCTCTCTTCCGTTCGATTCTGTATAGGCGGCTGAGGCGCCATAGGTACTGGGGGTACTTATGGAGGAGGAGGTGGAGGTGGTGCTTGTGGAGGAGTTGGCACCGGAGTAGGAATTGGTGCTGTGCTAGTTGAATCAGAGACATTTACCTCTAAGTGTTGGGCAACCATGACAGCTATCGATTCCAAGCCTCGCTCGAGGCGCTGCTCTAAACGCTGCTCAAACTGAGCCATACGAGTATTGGGACTCTCTGGCTGTAGTGAAGGGGGTGGACATGGCTGAACTTACCTCTGAGGGCGTCCTCGTCTTCCACTCATTATGCACGTGATCTAATACCTGCGCATAAACCATAGATCAAATCTTAACTTCATTAGGTATACATTGCCTACAACCAGACAAGCACGGACATTTGGGATGAAATTTTATCCTTATTTTCGACATTGACAGTACTAGACAACTTTCGCTCTGATACCACCTTTAACTATAACGACCCTTAACCCTTGAAAATTTGAGTGATTTTTTTTTTAAACTTAAATTTCCCACTTATTCCTTTATTCACTTAGGTTGTATTCCGGTTCAGTGTCAATTCCTTTTCTTACTTCTTTATCTAGAATTATACTTAAATTTCACATTTGGATTTATATGGCCGATAGAAATTTTGGCAACATAACGACTTATACATAAGCCTACCCACCTGCAAACCAATTATTTTTAGCAATCCTAGATATCCACAACTACCAAACATGCTTTTCAAATCCACATCATCAATCCAATACATCCATTTCAAATCAAGACCAATCACTTTAAGACAAATTCCCAAAAAGTAATATTCTTTACATTTATTTTCTTACAAATTACATCCCAACAAAATATTTTCAATATATGTCTGTGCATACAAAATGTGTCTGGTAAAGGAATGTATGTATACCTTTTCTGCGTGTACAAAAAGTATCCTAGGGTAGCTATTTCCCACCAGCCTACGTCGTGTATGCGGCAGGTAGCGCCTATAGATCACTATAAAAAGTTTAAAAGGTAAAAGGGTGAGCTTTCGAGAAAAAAGCCCAGTAAGAATATATGTTTAAAGTAGTTCTGATATGTAAAAGCATGTAAAATCATTCATAAACCAATCTATTAAAAGATATGTAAACTTTCATTTCATGCATAGTTATCATAAGAAAATATGAAGCATGAGTTTCTTTAAATCAAATAACATGCTTACTATTTCATAAAATTTTCATCATTCATGGATGATTTAATAAAATCATCGTTATTCATAAACATTTCATAAAACTTAATTGTTCGTAAAAAATTGTCATAATCTCATAAAAGAAAACATAGTCATTCATTAGCATCATCATCAAAATCATAACCATAATCATCGAGACTAGGCTATAACTAACTCATGCGATACGTGTCATTCTCCGTAGAGAGTCATCATACCTATGGCTATGATAAGGGAGCTGTAAACTAGATTAGGGTCGTACAACACTTTCATTAAAACATGGGTAGTATCTATCTTTCTTACTTTCTCTAGTACCTAGTTAAGGCACGGGCACCAAAGGTACTCTCCGTGCGGGAAACATTTATGCGTGTTGTGCGGGCACGAGATACTACCAAAACATCATCATCATTAACCACAAGTAGTAAGACATCTACCACACAGGTAAAGTCAAGTGCTACAGGGGCCCTACGTATCGGCACTCAAGTGGTGGAGTCGGAGCACCACAAGAAGTAGCAATGCATGAAGCCTATAGTCTCAAAAATTTCTTTTCCCCCTTTTTTTATACACTTTTGAAATTGTCAATGGTTTCTTTCAAAATAAAAATATAGAATTACAAACCATTGTAAAGCTTCCATGCATTTTCATACTTCAGGGAAATTCATTTCATAAACATAGATGTACTCGGGGAATATTTTCTAAAATGAAATCATGTTTCATAAACCGTTCCATAAGTATGAAAACAATCATAAATCATTCCAAAACAAAATATTGCTTCATAAAATCTTTTATCAATGAAATGGGGGTTCGTTATCAGAACTAAATTAAATTGTACCCCTTACATCGATTTATCAAAAATTCCAAGTTCGAGTAGTGACGCATCCATGTATCTACCTTAGCTCCTTCTACGATTCTCCTACACGAAATTTTGTATACTTAGTATCCTATTCATCCGAATTGTCTACAATGCGTCAAAATCGTAACCTTATTCGTCTAGGAAAATATACTTGAAATTTAAATTCTAACTTTCTAAGATCGTATCAAAATATATAATCAACCTCATGGAGTTTACCAATTTCCCTATTTTCTTCTAGTTCCATCATATGTTCGGAAATTTAATCCTACTACAAAGTCTTTAGCTACGTTCCCAATTAAATCATCCTTTTTTTTATCACCTTATACGTTCCCTACTCGCTACTACTTCGTGTGTGCATATAATTGTACATACCTAGGCTAACACATGTGTGTTTATATTTTGTTCATATGCACTTATATTAACACACACATTTATTATATATATATATATATATATATATATATATATATACACATAAGTATATACATATATATTTTATTATTTATTTTTATTATTCATTATTACATATTTTTTTTTCTACTTCTCATTTCTCCCCTTTTTATTTTACACCTACTGTAACTTACACATACATGCATATAAACACAAACACATATATATATAATTTTTTTTTACCTTCTCTTTTTCTTTCTTCACTTTCCAGCTTTTCTTCCTCTTTTTTTTCTTTTTCCTTTTTCTTCTTTCCTTTCTTCCCTCAGCTACTGCTCACTGTTTGTCTTTCTTCTCCAGCTGCTGTTATGCCATTGCATCCTCACCTCCCCACCGAATTCTTCCTCTGTTTTGGCTTCCCCGTCAGCCTCATCCTCCTCATTCAGTTTCTATTTCCTACTTCTCGATTTCTTGCTCACTTCTTCGGCTAGCTGCAGTTTCCTTCTCGGTTTGCCTCAGCTCCAGCTCCCTCTCTCGGTTTGCTTCAGCTCCAACCTCTCGGTTCTGCTTCAACTCCAGCCTCTTGGCTCTGCTTCTCCTCCAGCCTCCCTCAGTTCTGCTTCAGCTTTCTTCTCGGTCTGCTTCAGCTCCACTCTCGATCTACTTCAGCTTTCTTCCTCTCCCGGTTTGCTTCTCCTTTCTTCCCGGCTAGCCTCTCCTCTCGATTTACTTCCTCTTCCCCCGGTTTACTTCTCCTTTCTTCCCGGCCAGCCTCTCCTCTCTTCATCTTTTTTTCCTTTTCTTCTCCCGGTTTAACAACAAAGGACGTCTCTGTTTTTGAATGAAACCAGGTGCGAGAATTGGCTTCTTTTTGAAGCCCATTCTGTACCTCCCCTTAATATATATATATATATATATATATTATATAAAATTGATTTATATTATTTATTTATCTTATTTTGTTTATGTTTCTATATTTTGTTTTATCTATTATTATACATATATGTTGTTTGTTTGTTTTTTAATGCATTTTCAATTTAATAAATATATATATATACACATATTTTCTTATAACATATTTTCATTTAATTTTATTGTTTAATTAAATACAAAAAATTTACGGTGTTTACATATTTTCATTCCCACACGTATACAAAAAGTGATTACATCTTGAAATGTTTATTTACATATAAGTATCCATACTGTACAAGATGTCTGGATAGAAAGTGAAATATACCTAAGGCTTGTATAAAAAGTAGCTTGGGGAGAGTCACGTCCATCAGCCTACATCATGTACGTGGTAGGCAAGGGAGTGATCACTGTAAATAGTTTGAAAGGATGGAAAAGAGATGGGTAAGCTTTCAGATAGCCCAGTAAGGAGTGCATTTAAAATAACATAGCATCCAAAACATTTAATAAAATGATGATGATAAAAACAAAAGTACATTTTCTGATTAGAACTGTTAGAAAATATAAAATGGCATACTTAGTACATATCCTTTTTATATACCAAAAATATACTTCATATATTTCTTAATTTAAACAAAACTTCAGAGTCACATATTAAAACGAAACATAATCGAAACATAATTGCATAACTATACATAAATCAGAATCAAATTGTACTTAAAAACGATACACAATGTTGAAACATGGAGACTAGGCGATCAATATCACTGTCATGTGGATAATATCCATATCATCCTCAAAAGAGGGCATCCTCCGGAGAGGGAACGAAATACCTATGGCCATGGTTGGGCTGTGGACTAGGCCAGAATCCTACAACATAATCGAAAACACCACACAGGCGGAAATGAAAACTCCACGAAGGCGGCATGACAGACACGTAGAAATACGCATGTTTTCATCAAGGCCCAACCCCGTCATAGGCCGTCGGCTAGTATTCCCTTAGGCCCTTAGGTTGACCCCTAGGTTTACCTTGATTCACACGCTCTAAAAAACCTTTAGTCTCAAATCATGCTTATTATCATACTGAAATCCTTTTCAAACTTATTTGCAGAATAGCTTACGAAAATCATGCATCGAAAATCATATATATACATGCTTGTTACATAAATAATCATAGTTATAAAATTGTACAAAAATCATGCACTTGTAGGTAAGCAATTATGGGCTTAAGGTTGTTTGAAACTAGCATTTATTTTACTAAAAAGGTTTTATGAAATTTTTTCGTTAACTAGGGTTTTCACTTTTTTTAAATATCAAATAAATATTTATTTACAGGCAGGAAACACCATTACCACAATAAATTACATCCCATACCTATACGAACTGGGGTGGCACATATCGCTTAGATATCAACTCACCTCGATTTACGTGCCTACACCTCTAGCTGCCACAGACAATCCAATTATATCCTGTTAGTATCTAATTCATCTTTATTTACATTCACATACATTTTACAACTTAAACGTTGCTAACTAACCACTTTATGCCAACTTTTTCTACTTTTTCAGTTTCACCAATAAACGCGCTGATGTTAGCTATTTTGATAAATCCTTTTCCTTTAACTTTGGACTTATCAACTTAATAGTTTAAACACTTATTCAAGTCTCTAGTCAACACTTTACAACTTATCAAATTGTCAAATTTCCACACTTTTATAGTATTCAATTAAACTGAGCTATAAACCAAACTTTTCTGTATTAAACTAACACTCCACAACACTTAATTCAATCAAATTTCATCTTCTCTATATTATCCAAGGGTTGGCTAAAATTCAAGTTCACTCTAGGAAATATATCTTCAAATTCAACTTTAGTAAAAATCACCTAAAACTATTAAATATCAACATATATCTCAATCATTATCTTCCATCAACTTCCTCACCTTGTTGACCAACTTTGACCTCACTTTCTTCTTGTAAAAATGTTCCTCAGCTGTAAATATACATGTATACAACTTAGAAACATCTTAAACAAGCTAAAAAACTAGCTAAGAAATAAAAAATTCCATGTTTCTCTTACCTCTGAAGTAGGGCAAATTCTGCCCTTGTTCTTCTCTCTAATTTTTCAACTAACAAATCAACTGGTAGGAAGCTGAAATTTTTATATGTGTTAGAGGACTTCAAGAGGAAGATTTTGTTCTTCTTGACTAACTTATAAAAATGGCTAGAAAGTGGCCACAAAAAACCCATAACTAGAAGCAACTAATGACACCTACAAGAGCTTTGAAAGGGGATATCTCTTTCATTTTAGGTCGGTTCAGGCTATATAATACCTTACTAGAGACTTTGTTATGTATACTATAACCTAAAAAAATAGACTTAAACACCTTATGGAACCCCTTCAATTTGGGTCTTTTTATTAGGCCTGCGTGTGCTGGGTTTGGATTGCCAGCTGCCCTGCATTTAAAAAATTCCAAAAATTATTTCCAGCTTATTTTATTCTAAATTTCCACCTCTCATGTGTTATACTAAGTCCATATATGTTCCATAAAAATTTTAAGCCCACTTGCTTAAGAAACATTTTTCATTTGGGCTCGTTTTACCCGATTTAGTCATTACCAATAAAATTTCCTCAAAGTTTTTAGTTTACTTTAAAAAATTATTTAACCTCTGAAACCTCAATAGTTTTACTAAATTTTAATTCTCCAAGTCAAATATACCTTATATTAATTTCCTATGGCCTCAGAATAATTTTTTACAGATTTATAAAATTTAGTCCAAATTTATTTCAATTACTCGGCCCAATTTCTCGGTTTAGTACTAACTCAAGATTTACCAATGTATTTCACTCCAGTCACTTTAGTTTCACCTTCCATCCATAAAATCATGTTTATATGAATGCCAATTCTTAACGAACTCTTACTTTGACAATTTACCTCAATTTTCGTGCCCTGAGCTCAACTCTTCATCATCCGAGCTCTTAGATTCCTTCGAGCCCTACTTGAACACTTAAGTAAGTTTTGAATTTCTCTCTTAGCTTTTAAATGAACAATAGTATGAAAAATTTGGTTCACATTTCTCCCCACCTTTTAGGAATTTGGTCCTCCAAATTCAGCTAGGTCCATCAAACAAACGGTGATACCTCTTTCTCATAATGCTCTCTAGCTCCCAAGTTGCTTCCTCTACTGAATGATGCTACTAGAAAACCTTTACTAATGGAATTATCTTTGTATGAAGTACTTTCTCTTTCTTGTCATGGATCCAGACAGGTTCTTCCTGTCACGACCCTCAACTTACCAAAAATCGTCACAAATTTTTCGCTTTTCATGCATTATTTATTTTTTCGTCCTTACCTTAACTCGATCGTGATCAGCCACCCTATCAATAGTTGGGCTGTGTGTTAATGTCTACCTCACCCAACCATGACAATTTCATTTTCATTAAAATTTAGAACTAAACACTTGTATAAATAAACCAGAGTTGTTGTTTACATGTCTCACGACCCAAGAATCAGAGTAAATTTTTCGTTTTTCTTTTATACTCACCTGTTCTCTGATCGTGATCACACTCCACTAACAATTGGGCTATGCGTCAATGCCAGTCCCACCATTCATTCACCATATAACTAAATTCTGATTAAAGGAAAGGTAAACACATGAGTTTTTCACTAATTCTTTCCCATTCATTTACTAGTGCTTACAGTGTCTATACATCCCCGAAAGTTACTTACAAACATGCTACTGTGCTATTTTTATTTAGATATAATATGTATAAGTGTATATACCTCAAGTGATAGGCAACAACGGATATCAGGAATGCAGTACTCATCGCCTCAAAGTCTATTGAAAGAAATCTGTGTAGGAAAATGAAAGGGGTGAGCACATCAAGCTCAGTAAGGCAATCCTACGAATAAGTAGGTAACCATACAACCTATATGAACATGGTGCCATGCATAAACCACCCTTTCTCCACACATTTCAAAATAGATGCTAAAATTCATGATGTCATGTAAAACAAGTTCACATATGGATTTCAAAGAGCATGGAAAACTCAACATGCAAATCCATTTAAATCATTTCATTCTCTTTAAAATTTCACAACACAGCTAGGACTCAACCCCTCCCTCGAGTGTTCCTGACTCACACAAAACCATGAAATCAGATACTTTTCAAAGCAATAATAACATGCGACATAGTGAATGTCATGTAAAACCAGTTTACATCACGCATGGGTTTAAATAGCATGAAAATAACATCATGCAAGTTTTAGTTTAAAACCCAGTTTCATTCTCATCAAAATCATATCTCAGTCAGGATCCAACCCTTCCCTCGGGTGATCCAAACTCACAAAAAAGTTCACAAAACATGTTTCTCAAAACATCAATTTATAACATGAGAGACTAGGCAATATATATATCTCAAGCAAATAACAAGGAGTATGGCCATATACTCGTGATCCCACTGCTACACGGATCCTGTGTGCAGGGTCTCACCACTATTGGGAATTACCCCGGGAGGTGGGCCAGTCCATCCTGTCGGTCCTGTCCGATATCTGGCATCCGAAGATGCCACTCGCATATGAAGATGCCACTCACATCCGAAGATGCCACTCGCATCCGAAGATGCCACATAATCAATCCTAGCACGGTACAACGTACTCCATGCTACTTGCACGGTACAACGTACTCCATGGACCCAGATCTCATATACGCAATCATGCCTGTCTCAAAATGCAAGTGCGAGCATATTTAATTGGCGTGACTCACAGTCTACCCGACGCTCCAAGCACAGCTCATCGCATGTCGTATAAAATCAGTGCAAGCGATGCTCCAACACTCTCATAAAATCAAGAAAAATCTCATGCGAGCAAAGCTCCAACACGCATTTCATAAAATCTCATAAGATATAGTGAGAGCTAAGCTCCAGCACTCTGTCAAAATCATGTAAAACTAGTGCAAGCTAAGCTTTAGCACTGTGTCATAAATAATCAAGTGAAAATCTGGTGCAAGTTAGACTCCAGCACCCTGTCAACGAAAATCATATGAAAATCTGGTGCGAGTTAGACTCCAGCACCTATGCATGTCAAACTCTAGTGCGAGCCTTTGCTCCAGCACTAATGCATGCATCACACAAATCAAAACTCGTGCGAGTTGAGCTCTAGCACGTCACACTTTCGTAAAACCATGTAGACGGCTCTGTTATCTCAAAAAAATTTTCAAAAGAATTCACATTGTTAAAAATATGCAATGTTGTGCATTTTTTTTAAAAAGCTAGCCAGACTACTCATGCACGTGTCAAAACACCTCAAAAACAAGCAGGAACCTCTTGTTCCTGCTTCTCCCAATTTTTCCTAATTTTGGAAATTTTACCCTTCATAGGGGTATTTTGGTCATTTACCCATATGGCACTAAAATTCCTTCAGACAATTTTAGGGAATGTAAATGCGGTCAAAATTGCGTAAAGTTACCTCTAGCAGTCTGTAAAATTCCCTTACCTGGAATCACGTGCGAGCTTATCCTGTCTCGACTGTACTAGGTCTCTCAGTCCAATTCGCTCCAAACCAAGTCTACGGAGCTGCATATAACCACATCTTTGGGTCAATTCTAATATAATTATCTGTATTTCACTCTTACTGATCGAATCTAAAACATTAGGCCCGTTTTACTTTATTGGGTCTGATTGGACATTAATGGGCCTTAGTCCGTATTAAGCCTGTTTCCACTTATTAATTCTTTCATTAAGGCCTATTGGCTCACTAGGCCCATTAGTACTTATTGGGCCTTTTTCTAGACTATTTGAATAGCCCTTATATCATTTACGATAATTTCATTAAAAATCTTAATATAATCCACTAAATGCGAAATTTAATCCGTAATTCGTAAAATAAATCTTTAATACGTGATAATTACATAAATTATCATAAATGAGCTTTACTTACCCGATATTATGCGATGGTGTGCAAATCGAAGTTCTATCAGGCTCACGTACGCGATTTCTCGTCGAACTGCATAATTTTATATTTAATTTTGGGTAAATTTTCGATCAAATATAATTTTAAATTAAATTCTTGAAAATCAATTCGGTCACTTTTTACCTCTTACCGACTTACCCGAAGTCCAGTGTATCCCCGAAAATCCTCCCCTTTTTTCCTTTTTCTCTTTTTCTTTCTTTTTCTCCCTTTTTCCTCTCTTTTTTCGCCGTTTTCGACCTTTTTTGTCCCTCTCTTTCTCTCTCTTTCTCGCTCCTTCTCTCTCGGTCTCCATTACTCTCTCTTTCGCGCGTCGTCGTTTCTCCTCAGCTGTCGGTGCCGACGAGCTCGGGCGGCTCGGCTGTCTCGCTTGGTTCTTTCTCTGGTGGTGGCTCGTCGGTGGAGGCAGAAGAGGGTTGGGTTTGGCTTCCTCGCGCGTTTTCTGTTCTTTCCTTCTCTGTTTCAGATTTCGATTTCTTTTTTTAATTATTTTATTATTATATTTATACTTTATTTTCTTATTATTTTAATCATTAAAATATTATAAAAATCCCAAAAATATATTTAAAAATCTTATTTTATTCATTTAATCAATAAATGAAATTATCTGTCTTATTTTGACTTTTCGGTATATTTTTCTAGTATTTTTGAGATAATTTTTTGAACTGAAAATTCTGATTAATTCCAATAAATTCATATCTTGATCAATTGGATGCAAAATTCAATATTTTCCTCGTTATTGATCAAGATTTCTCAATTCCATATTTTTAATGAAATTTTCTTATTGAATTTATATCCGATTTTGGTCTTTTGACTGTTTTACCCTTCTACACTTTCGGGACCAATTTAGGCCGACTTTCCTTCTTAGACCCATTATAATTTCTCATTTAAAATTTTTATCTCTGTTCGGATAATTAAAATCTCATAAATTTAATTTGAAATTCCATAATTGTCCGTTTTCGAATTTTACGTACGTTCGACTATTTCATTCATATTTATATGATCAAAATCATCCGTCTTATGATTCCATTAACATATAACAATATCCATACCATGTGTGAATCATAAGGAAATACAATAAAAATCGGGTCTTACAACATGTGTTTACATTGCTTTACATCCCCAATAGTTATATACAAAATGCTACTGTGCTATAGAAAGTTTAGATACAAAATTATATCAGTGTGTATACCTTAAAGCGATGGGATGCAGTGGATACCAAAAGGGAAAGCCTCCAGCCGCTCTCAGTCTATACTCAAATCTCTATAGAGAGGGGAAAATAAAGGGGGGTGAGCAAACCACATGCTCAGTAAGGCAATCATGCGAATAGGTAGATACTGCACTATCTACGTGATCGTGATGCCATGCTCAAAACGATACAGTTTCTCATTCACAACTCAAAAGCATTAGTTCATGAGTGCACAAATCAAATTCAAAGCATGGCATAAATCATCATGAATATTTCATATGTAAAGCATGGAAAACCGTCATGCGTAAGTGCACTTTAAAGCCATTATCATACTTTCTCAAGCAAATCATGCTATTTCATCTCAATGAAATCATTGTTTGTCAGGACTCAGCCCCTCCCTTGGACTATCCTGACTCACAATACGTTTTCAAAACATGGATTTATTCATAATAAAAGTGTCACGACCCAAAACTACCCAAAATCAGAGTAAATTTGTTCGTTTTTCTTTCATACTTACCTGTCCTCTGATCGTGACCACACTCCACTAACAATTAGGCTGTGCGTCAATGCCAATCCCACCATTCATCACCATATAACTTAATTCCTTATTACAGAAAAAGGTAAACACATGAGTTTTTCATTTATTCTTTTCCATTCATTTACAAGTGTTTACATTATCTATACATCCCCGACAGTTACTTACAAACATGTTACTGTGCTATTCATATTTAGATACAATATGTACAAGTGTATATACCTCGAAATGATGGGCAGCAGCAGATACCAGGAATGCAGTACTCAGTCGCCTCAAAGTCTACTAGAAATGATCTGTGTGAGAAAATGGAAAGGGTAAGCACATCAAGCTCAGTAAGGCAATCCTACGAACAAGTAGGTAACCATACTACCTACATGAACGTGGTGCCATGCATAAACCACCCTTTCTCCACACATTTCAAAACAGATGCTATAATTCATGATGACATGTAAAACAAGTTCGCATGTGGATTTCAAAGAGTACGAAAAATTCAACATGCAACTCTTTTAAATCATTTCATTCTCATTAAAATTTCACAACAAAGCCAGGAGTCAACCCATCCATCGGGTGTTCCTGACTCACACAACACCATAAAATTAAATACTTTTCAAAGCAATAGTAATATGCGATACAATGAATGTCATGTAAAACCAGTTTACATCATTCATGGGTTTAAATAGCATGGAAATAACATCATGCAAATTTAGCTTAAAAACCCAATTTCATTATCATCAAAAATCATATCTCAGTCAGGATCCAACCCCTCCCTTGGGTGATCCAAACTCACACAAAAGTTTATAAAATATGTTTCTCAAAATCATCAACATGCGAGACTAGGCAGTATAGATATATATATATATATCTCGGCCAAATAACTAGGACGATGGCCATATGTCATGGTGATCTCACAAATACACGGATCCTAGTGTGCGGGGTCTCACCACGATCGAGAACCCCCCCGGGAGGTGGGTCAGTCCATCCCGTCGGTCCTACCCGATCACTCTCATCCGAAGATGCCACTCGCATCTGAAGATACCACGCATCCGAAGATGCCACATAATCAATCCCAACATGGTACAACGTACTACATGCTACTTGCACGATACAACGTACTCCGTGGACCCATATCTCATATCTATACTCATGCCCTGTCTCAAAACGCACATGCGAGCCTATTTAATCGGCGTGACACACAGTCTACCCGACGCTCTAAGCACGGCTCATCGCATGTTCTCATAAAACCAGTGTGAGCGATGCTCCAGCACTCTCATAAAATCAAGGAAGATCTCGTGCGAACCAAGGTCCAACACACGTTTCATAAAATCTCATAAGATTAGTGCTAGCTGAGCTCCAGCACTTTGTCAAAATCATATAAAACTAGTGCGAGCTAGGCTCTAGCACTCTGTCATAACAATCAAGTGAAAATCTGGTGCGAGTTAGACTCTAGCACCTTATCATGAAAATCATACGAAAATCTCGTGCGAGTTAGACTCTAGCACTAATGCATGTAAAACTCTAGTGTGAGCTCTCGCTCCAGCACTAAAGCATGCATCACACAAATCAAAAACTCTTACGAGCTGAGCTCTAGCACATCACATGTCTATAAAATCATGTAGGCGGCTCTATTATCTCAAAACAATTTCCAAACGAAACACATTGTTGAAAATATGTAATGCTGTGCATTTTTATCTATAAGTTAGCCAGCCTACTCATGCACGTGTCAAAACATCTCAAGAACAAGCAGAAACCTCTAGTCTTGCTCCTCCCAATTTTTCCTAAATTTGAAAATTTTACCCTTAACAAGGGTATTTTGGTAATTTGTCCATCCGGGGGCACTAAAATTTTTATCTTAAATCTAGATCCTTCAGACACTTTAAGAGACTGCAAATGAAGTTGAAATTGCATAAAGCTACCTCTAGCAGTCCGTAAAATTCCCTTACCTGGAATCACACGCGAGCTTATCCTGTCTCGACCGTACCAGGTCTCTCAGTCCAATTCACTCCAAACCAAGTCTACGGAGCTGCTTATAATCATGTATTTAGGTTAGTTCTAATATACTTATCAGTATTTCGCTTATACTGATCGAGTCTAAAACACTAGGCCCGTTTTACTTTATTGGGCCCGATTGCATCTTAATGGGCCTCGACCCATTTCCAACCCGTTTCCACTTATTAAATCATTTCTTCGGGTCTATTGGGTTCTCAATACCCATTGGGCTTCGTTCCAAACTCTTTGGATAGCCCTATATCATTTACGACAATTAATTCAAAAATCCCAATATAATTCACTAAATGAGGAATTAAATCCGAAATTCGTAAAATAAATTTTTAATACACGAATAATTACATAGATTGTCGTAAATGAGTTTTACTTACCCGAGATTATGCGATGGTGCATAAATCAAAGTTCGATCAGGCTCATGTATACGATTTATCGTCGAACTGCACAATTTTATATTTAATTCTGGGTTAATTTTCGATCAAATATAATTTAAATAAATTTCTCGAAAATCAAATCGATCACTTTTGACCTATTACCAACTTACCCGAAGTCCGGTGTACCCTAAAAATTCTTCCCCTTTTTCTTTTTCTCTTTTTCTTCATTTTTCTCCCTTTTTCCTCTCTTTCGTGGCTGAACTGGTTCGGTCCGGTTCAATCGGTTCAGTCCGGTTCGATCGGTTTGGGGCTTCACCGGCAGGTTCTTCGTCTGCTTTCGTTGCTAGCAGCTCCGCGGGACCTCGCGAAGCTTGGATCTGGGGTCGATTTGGTCAGAGGTGGCCGGTCCGACTTGTTCTCTCCTCGCCGTCGGTGCCGTTCTCTTTCATTGCCGTTGCCGGTGTTAGTGGCTGTTTCACCAGCCGATTCTGGTGCCAATCGGTGCGCCTGCACTGAGGGAGCGCTTGGCTAGGGTTGGTTGGGGTCGATCGCCGGCGAAATGGCCGAATTTCTCTTCTCTCCCCCGTCAGTTTCTCTCCCTCGATTCGTCGGATTTCGGCGCTGTTGGCCGTCGTCCCGGAGCCTGGAGGGTCAGACGATAACCGGCTTCATTCTGTGGGGTCGCCTAGCCTCCTGGTCAACGGAGGTCGTTGGCGATGGAGGACCGACTCCCTCGGTCTCTGCTTCCTTTCCCATTTCGTGTTTTCATGATTTTCTTCTTTATTTATTTATTTATTTATTTTATTATATTATTATTTTAATTGATTTTATTATTATTTAATTCAAATAAATATTATTTAAATCCAAAAATATCTTCAAAAATCATATATTATTCATTTAACCAATTAAATGAATTTATCAGTCTTATTTCATTTTTTCGGTATATTTTTCCAAAAATTTCGAGATAATTTTTCGAAGTGAAATTTTCGTTTATTCCAATAAATTAATAGCTTGATAAATTTAACCCTAAATTTAATTATTTCTTCGTTATTGATCAAGATTTCTCAAATCCATATTTTTAATTAACTTTTCTTATCGAGTTTATACCGAATTTTGATCTTTTGACATTTTTACCCTTCTACACGTTCGGGACCAATTTAGGCCGACTTTTCTTCTTGGACTTACTATAATTTCTCATTTACAATTCGTATATCTCTATCCGGACAATTCAAATCTCATAAATTTAATTTGAAATTTCTTAATTGTCCATTTTCAGATTTAATGTACGTTCGACTACTTCATTCATATTTATATGATTAAATAATCCGTCTTATGATTCCATTAACATTTAACCATATCCATAAAATGTGTGAATCATAAGGAAATACGATAACAATCAGGTCTTACAAAAAGACATGTGAGATAGGCAATATAATAAAGGAAATCTCCTCTAGGACTATAGCCATATCCTGTGATCCCAGGCTGCACTGATCAGGTGTGCGGGGTATCACCACTATCTGCTTCCACACGGGAGGTGGGTCACGTCCAGCCCGTCGGTCCATAGCAAATCTAAACATCGTTCAAAGATGGCATATCACAATCTCAACACGGTACAACGTGCTTCATGCTACCTGCATGGTACCACGAACTCCGTGAACCCATATCAATACATCATATCACGCCACATCTCAAAAATGCACGTGCAAGCCTATTCAATCGGTACAACACCCAGTCTACCCGAAGCTCCTAGCACGGCTATCAACATGTCTGTGATGCCCTGAAAGAGTGAAAAACAGGGCAAATTTAAAACTTTTTATTCATTAATTCACAATTAAGGGTGCATTCCTATACAATGTCATGCATCATCATACATAATTTATAATTTTCACCTCAGGATCTCATCATCTCATAATTATATATTATACCATATCCATTACTCAATTCAAGGTTAATTGATCCTAATACATCCCATACATCATTGTACATCAAGTGTCTATAATTACAATATCAGTCTAGGTACATGAAATGATAAATTATACCTCAAAGTACAATATATGGCCTGGGGCTCAAGTCCTCCACTAGCCACTACTCCGTACGTCGAAGAGAACACTCTCTTCACTGAAAGAAATCTGGGGGGAAGAGAAAACAAAGTGAGCTTCTAAATCACTCAGTAAGGGGGTAAAGGACTCATTAATAAGAAGATGATTTACACAACACAATCATTTTATTTTTCAAGTTAAACTCAGTGAAAAATGTAGCATGAATAATTAAAACTTCACCTCAGCTCATTACTTAAAGCTCATGTGAAAACATCATAATAAATGGCTCAAACCATGATTACATGCAGTTACAAGCATGTGGAACAAGCATGTATAAAATATGATGCAATAATGGCATTTTCTCATAAAACATGATAAAAATCACCGCATTAGTAATGCACGTGGTGCAGCCACCAAACACAAACTCATGTGTAAAACGAGACTAGGCAAATAAAACTCATACAAAACTCGACATGGCACATCAAAACAATTGAACTTGTCCCTTAGGCGGACATCCCCAATCGAGGGATTTCGTCGACAATAGTACACCCATGGCCATCGTTCGCTGTAGACTTGATCAGAGTCGTACAGCCGACGGTCTTACATGCTATCAAAGCATGACCCGGTCTTACATGCTATCAGAGCAATACCACCGAACGCTGCCACGGAGTGGGGTTATCTCACTTTACCGGAATAGAGGATTCGGTCTTATGTGCTGCTAGAGCACGGCCCGGTCTTACATGCTACAAAAGAAAAGCCCGATGTTTATTCAACATGACACGCCTAAGTCTCAGTAATAGCCATTATCGAATAAAATTGTTTTTTGCCTTCACATAGCTCTCATAATGGTTTTCTCATAAAACTCATCTCAAAAATCATTTTGTACTCAACACAAAACATGTCAAATCCGAGCTCAAATTAGTAAAACAACACATACATTTCTCAAATCTCAGTACGCCTTAACGTAGAGCCCAAATCACATTTTCACTTTTTAAACTCTAAACAATTGTAAAACAATTTCACATTTAGTTTACAACTTATAAAAATTAAGCCCCAACCGACTATAAAATCGTGTGCAATAACTCATTCTCAACTCATAAAAACATGCTTGTTTTCTCAAATCACATTTCATGCTACAATATTCATCACAAAATCACACACACACAAAAATGAGTTTAAGTTCCCTTACCTCATTGCACCTCGTATAGTGCAATCGTTTCCCCCAAACGACGGACTAGCCTCTCATTCCTCTCTAGAACTCTCGGGCTATCCAAACAATGTAAAAACATCAAAATTCACCTGAATCACATCATCGAGCACATATTTGCTCACATTCTCGTTAAATACTCAAATAACCCAATTATCATAATTCTATCACAACCCACACTCTCATTCATTACATCTCAAATCTTACATTTTTCATGTACAATCTCCATGCCCAATTCACCTCATTACCTTAATTCCAAACTTATAGTCATAAATCCCAAAATTACCACAATTGCATAATATCATCTTTACTCCCACAAAATTACAATTTCATCAATCTTTAATCCTTTCCTAGCTATTTCATCACAATGCCTACAACCATAATCACCAAAATCACTTTAAAAATTCAGGATCGAAGTTTAAAAAGTTACCTAAAATTCGTGGAGTGCTCTATTCACACCTTGATTCGATTTGTCCTTTGATTTCCAAGTATGTTGTTCTCCTTTGGGTAGGGAACAACTTTCCTCCGTGCCTCTACCTGAGATTTGGACGGAAGTGGGCGATTTAGAGGAGAGAGAACGCTAGGGTTTCGATTGAAATGAGGTTTTTGGAGAGAGAAAATTTGAGAGGCAGGAAAAACATAGTGGTTCTTTTATAGACGGAGGGTAGGAGATCGATCTGGTCCTTAATGAGATCGATCTCTTTTTTAATTTGGGAACGTTTTGGGGCAATTTTATGCCTAGGAGATCGATCTCTGAATTGTTTCATGAGATCGATCTGCTCCAATTATGAGATCGATCTTCTGTTTACAGAATGTTTCATGAGATTGATCTACTCCTTGAGGAGATCGATCTGCTGTTTACAGAATGCTTCATGAGATCGATCTACTTGCCTATGAGATCAATCTGCCTATCAATTCTTGCATATTTTTTGCATTTTGGAGCCATGAGATCGATCTCTCATCCTTGGAGTTCGGTCTGGCATTCATAGATTGTACTACTGCTGCATCAATTTGTAAAAAACTCAATGTAAAGCTTCCCAAAATCTACCCCATAGTCCATATTTCAATCCATACACATTCAAGACTTAAAAACCTCATCTTCTTATACTTCATCATATTTAAAACTTGTATGCACATAAACATATCATCATTACATACACAAAATTACAATTTTCATAAATAGGGTATACAAAATTCACAGTTCTCACATCCTCTCCACCTTAACAGAATTTGGTCCTCCAAATTCAACTCGACTCATCAAACAGATCGGGGTACTTCTCCTTTATGAGATTTTTTGATTCCCAAGTTGCTTCTTCCATTGAGTGATGTTTCCATAAAACTTTCACTAATGGGATGCTTTTGGTCCTAAGTACCTTCTCTTTCCTATCAAGGATCGGGACGGGTTCCTCAGTATAGCTCATGTCCTCTTGTATGTCCATCTCTTCATACTCTATGACATGAGAAGGGTCCGGGTGGTACTTCCTCAACATAGATACATGAAAAATGTTGTGTATTCCAAACATCTGTGGGGGTAATGACAACCTGTAGGCTACTTCTCCCACTCTCTCAAGAATCTCAAATGGTTCGATGTATCGAGGACTCAATTTCCCTTTCTTTCCAAATCTCATGATACCCTTACTCGGTGATATCTTTAGAAATACTGCATCACCAACATCAAACTCGAGTGACCGTCTAGGTACATATGTGTAGCTTTTCTGTCTACTCTGTGCAGCCTGTAATCTCTCACATATGAGTTTCACACTCTGTACAACCTGTCTAACAAGCTCGGGAGCATTTATCTTTCTGTCACCCACTTTTTCCCACGCTACAGGGGATCTATACCTCCTACCATATAGAGCCTTAAAAGGTGCCATTCCAATACTTGCTTGCATGCCCTCAACATATCCTGAAAGGTCTGAATAGTCCTCTTTGACTGACCATTTGTCTGAGGATGATAGACGGTACTAAAACTCAATCGAGATCCCATGGACTCCTGAAACTGGGTCTAAAATCTGGAAAAAAATCGAGAATCTCTATCAGAAGTAATACTCACTGAAGCCCCATGTAATCTAGCTATCTCGCTGACATTCAACTCAGCTAAGGCATCCACAGTATCTGTGCTCTTGATGGTGAGGAAGTGGGCACTTTTCGTCAGTCTATCCACTATGACACATATCGCATCATGACCTCTCTGGGTCCTCGGTAAACCTATAATAAAGTCCATGGTGACATGCTCTCATTTCAACGTAGGCAGAAGTAAAGGCTGTAATAATCCTCTGGGCTTTCGATGCTCAGCTTTCACTTGCTGGCAAACTAAACATCTGGCCACAAAATCTACCACGTCTCGCTTCATACCACTCCACCAGTACACCTTTCTCAAATCTCGGTACATCTTAGTACTTCCTCGATGCATGGTGTATCGCGAGCAGTGGGACTCTCTTAGTATCTGTCTCTTTAGGGTATCGTCGTCCGGTACATAAATTCATCCTCTAAATCTCAGTAATCCATCCTCACTGACTATGAGATCTGACTGCGAAGTTTGCTTGGCTTGGCTAACCATATCAATCAACCTCTAATCATCACGCTGCCTAGTCCTAATCTGATCCATGATCCTAGGCTCTATTCGCAGGCTAGCCAAAAATCCAGTTTCTACCTCTTTAGCTCTGATCCGGAGTTCGGTGAATTGCTCCAATAAATCCCATTCCCTGATCATCATAGCAGATATAATACTCTTCCTACTCAGGGCATCAGCAAATACGTTTGCCTTTCCCGGATGGTATATAATCTGGCAATCATAATCCTTAAGGAGTTCTATCCATCTCCTTTGTCTCATGTTTAACTCTTTTTGATAAAAGAGATACCTCAAACTCTTATGGTCAGTGAAGATCTAGAATCTTTTCCCAAATAAGTAGTACCGCCAGATCTTCAAGGTACTAACTCCAAATCATGTGTGCGGTAATTTCGCTCATGTTCTTTCAATTGTCGCGATCCATAGGTGACTACTCTTCCATGCTGCATGAGCACACACCCCAATCCTTGATGGGAAGCATCACTATACACTGAAAATCCCCCTGATCCCTCAGGGATAATCAACACAGGTATTGCTGTTAATCTCCTCTTTAATTCCTGAAAATTGAGCTCACATTAATCAGTCCATACGAATGGAGTCTCCTTGCGTGTGAGCTTAGTCAAAGGAGCGACAATCCTAGAAAATCCCTCCACAAATCTTCTGTAATACCCTGCCAAACCAAGGAAACTTTGTACCTCGGTAACTGTCCTCAATCTTTCCCAATTAAGCACAGCCTCTACTTTAGTTGGATCAACTGATACTCCTTCCTCTGAAACTATATGACAAGGAAAGCTATCTGATCCAACCAAAACTCACACTTACTAAGCTTTCCATATAATTGTTTATCTTAGAGTATCTACAGTACTAACCACAAGTGACGTGCTCCTTATAAGACCGAGAGTACACCGGGATATCATTAATAAAGACTATCACAAACTTATCTAGATAGTCTCTGAACAGTTTGTTTATTAACCTCATAAAGGCCGCAGGGGCATTCGTTAATCCAAAGGGCATAACTACAAATTCATAATGGCCATACCTTGTCCTGAAGGTCATCTTCAGAATATCTTCTTCCTTAATCCTCAACTGGTGATAGCCCGATCTTAAATCAATCTTAGAGAAGACTGAGAGCCCTCTCAACTGATGAAGTAGGTAATCAATCCTGGGTAATGGGTATTTATTCTTCACTGTGGCTTTATTCAATAGTCGGTAGTCTATGTACAATCTGAGAGTACCATCATTCTTCTTCATAAATAACATTGGTGCTCCCCACGGTGAGACACTAGGTCTAATGAATCCTTGATCCAATAACTCATGTAGTTGTTTCTTCAATTCTTCAAGTTCCACTAATGCCATCCTATATGGAGGTCTAGAGATAAGCTGAGTATCCGGTACCAAATCAATGGTAAACTCCAACTCTCTTTCTGGTGGTAAACCTGACAACTCATCTGGGAAGACATCTGAAAATTCACACACCATAGGTATATCCTCAAACCTCGGATGTTCCCGATTATCATCTGAGATGAGTGTTTCATAACCTTCACATGAATGATCACATTTAGTACTCTCAAAAGCAACACCAAAATTTCAATTTGCTTATACATTTCCACACATTTATTTCCTAAATATTTCAAACACACACTGTAAGGTTCAGGTAGGGAGAAGATCATTATCTTAGTGTAGCAGTCTAAACTCGCTCGATTGGTTGCCAGCCAATCCATTCCCAAAATTACATCAAATCCATGTATATTTAGTATCGTTAGATCTGCTAACATCACTCTAACTCCCACCTTTATTTCACATCCTCTATAGATTAAATCAGTTCTCTAGGACTCATTCATATGAGTGTTTGCATGTAGTACATACTCTAGAGGTTTAAACTTCAAATTTAATCTACATGCAAAATGCTCAGAAATAAACGAATGAGTGGACCTTGAATCAATCAACACATGAGCCTTATGATTATAGATGGAGAGTGTAACTCTTATAGTTTTTGCTGAAGTGTTTGCTGTTTCCTTATCCAAAGCAAACACACGTCCCACTGTAATAGGCTTCTTTCTTTTCTCTGCAGTAGTGGCCTGTCCCGAGGGATTCACTCTCTGAGGCTGTTGTCTAATAGTCTCCGGAGCATGTGGTCTTTGAGGTTAAGGGCAGTCCTTCACTCTGTGGCCCATGTCTCCACATCTGAAACAACCATGAATTAACCCAGTACAACTTCCCTCATACGATCAGCCACAATTTCTGCAAACTCTTATCTCAGGCCTGACATCTCGAGGGGTCTCTCTGATGACAGGATAAGCTCTGGGTCTCTCCAATCTGCCCTTCGATATCCCAATCCTTCCTCTTCTGAAGGAACCTTTTCGAACATCTACCTGGGAAATTGCTAGCCTCTTGTCCTTATCCCGAGTCACTGTACTGAACTCATTCTGGGATTGTACAATTTTGATTCCCCTCTTAATCTCTTGTGCTCGTCTCAAAGCATCTCCAAACTTAGTAATACACAGCCCTATCAATCGATCTCTTATGATGGGCTTCAATCCATACACAAATATCTCTATGCGGAGCTCTTCATTTTTAAAGGTCTCTAGATCATATCATAATAGAGTAGTAAATCGGCTCTCGTAATCATCTACAGACATATCGCCCTGTACCAGATTAAAAAACTCTGCCTGCTTCCTTCTTTGAGCAGTTTGTGGTACATATTGGGCTCTAAATGCCGTCTGAAACTCTTCCCAGCTAATCACATCTTGGCTGGACATTAGAATACCCTGGGTAGTACCCCACCAATCTTGAGCTCTCCCTTTCAACATATAAGCACCCATACTGACTCTCTCAGCATCAGTGCATCCCAAATTGTCAAATATGACTCTCAACTCAGTCAGCCACTCTTCAGCCTCAGCTAGATCCTTTTTCCCTTTAAACACAGGTGGATTCATTTTCAAAAAGTCTTTCAGTCAAACCATACTTCTGTCATCAGGCTGGATGACGGGAGGCACTGGGTCCATATATATTGGGGGCACGGGAGGTCCTTGTGGTGGTGTAGGAGTAGTACCCGAGGTATTAACTCCAAAATGTTATGCGAATAGTGCCACCATTTGCTTAAAACCTTGTGCACATCATGCTCAATCTGGTTAAATCGAGAGTTAGGACTCTCCGATTGTGGGGCAGGTGGTGGAGGTGGCTCTGCCTGCCTCCTCGAACGACCTCATCGTCCACTCATTCTCAATCTCAATTCGTTTCCTGTGCGTACACATCAAATTCGATTGAAATCTCAATCCTCAATTTCAGTTCATGACCAGACTTATATAGACACTTGGGATGTATTCTACTTCACTTGACCGACACTGACAGTACTAAACACCCTAAGCTCTGATACCAAGAAAACTCTGTGACGTCCCGAAAGCGCAGAAAACATGGCAAATTTAAAACTTTTTATTCATTAATTCACAATTAAGGGTGCATTCCTGTACAATGTCATGCATCATTATACATAATTTATAATTTTTACCTCAGGATCTCATCATCTCATAATTATATATTATACCATATCCATTACTCAATGCAAGGTTAATTGATCCTAATACATCCCATACATCATTGTACATCAAGTGTCTGTAATTACAATATCAGTCTGGGTACATGAAATGATAAATTATACCTCAAAGTACAATATATGGCCTGGAGCTCAAGTCCTCCACTAGCCATTACTCCGTACGTCGCAGAGAACACTCTCTTCACTTCAAGAAATCTGGGGGGAAGAGAAAATAGGGTGAGCTTCTAAATCGCTCAGTAAGGGGGTAAGGGACTCATTAATAAGAAGATGATTTGCACAACACAATCATTTTATTTTCAGGTTAAACTCAGTGGAAAATGTAGTATGAATAATTAAAGCTTCACCTCAGCTCATTACTCAAAGCTAATGTAGAAACATGATAATAAATGGCTCAAACCATGATTACAAGCAGTTACAAGCATGTGGAACAAGCATGTGGAATAAGCATGTATAAAACAGGATGCGATAATGTCATTTTCTCATAAAACGTGATAAAAATCATCGCATTAGTAATGCATGTGGCGTAGCCACCAAACACAAACTCATGTGTAAAACGAGACTAGGTAAATAAAACTCATATAAAACTCGTCATGGCACATCAAAACGATTGAACTCATCCCCTAGGCGGACATTCCCAATCGAGGGATTTCATCGACAATAGTATACCCATAGCCATGGTTCACTATAGACTTGATCAGAGTCGTACAACCAATGGTCTTACATGCTATCAAAGCACGACCCGATCTTACATGCTATTAGAGCAATGCCACCAAATACTGCCACAGAGCAGGGTCATCTCACGTTACCAGAATGGAGGAGGCGGTCTTACGTGCTACTAGAGCATGGCGTGGTCTTACATGCTACAAAAGCAAAGCCCGATGTGTATTCAACATGACACGCCTAAGTCTCAGTAATAGCCATTGTCAAATAAAACCGTTTTGCCTTCACGTAGCGTTCATAATGGTTTTCTCATAAAACTCATCTCAAAAATCATTTTGTACTCAACAAAAAACATGTCAAAACCGATCTCAAATCTCAATACGCCTTAATGTAGAGCCCAAATCACATTTTCACTTTTTAAACTCAAAGCAATTGTAAAATAATTTCACATTTAGTTTATAACTCATAAAATTTGGGCCCCAACCGGCTATAAAATCGTGTGCAATAACTCATTCTCAACTCATAAAAACATGCTTGTTTTCTCAAATCACATTTCATGCTACAATATTCATCACAAAATCACACATACACAAATGAGTTTAAGTTTTCCCTTACCTCGTTGCACCTCGTATAGTGTAATCGTTTCCCCCAAACGACAGACTAGCCTCGCATTCCTCTCTGGAACTCCCAAGCTACCCAAACGATGTAAAAACAATAAAATTCACCTCAATCACATCATCGAGCACATATTTGCTCACATTCTCGTTAAATAGTCAAATAACCCAATTGTCATAATTCTATCACAACCCATACTCTCATTCATTACATCTCAAATCTTACATTTTTCATGTACAATCTCCATGCCCAATTCACCTCATTGCCTTAATTCCAAACTTATAGTCATAAATCCCAAAATTACCATAATTACATAATATCATCTTTACTCCCACAAAAGTACAATTTCATCAATCTCTAATCCTTTCCTAGCTATTTCATCACAATGCCTACAGCCATAATCACCAAAATCACTTTAAAAATCCAAGATCGAAGTTTAAAAATTTACCAAAAACTCGTGGAGTGCTCTATTCACACCTCTGATAATTCTATATTTTTAGAATTATTTATGCTTAATTTCCTAATTAATTATTTAAATTCCCAATTTATTTTGTTAATTATCCCTTTTATTTAATTAAAGTTCTCATGTTTGCAGATAAATTAAATCCAGATGAATTTTGAATATTTCGGTAGAAAATGGATCGGAATCAGACTAAAATCGAGATTGAGCCACGCGGACAACACGAGCTATGCCACCTAGCACATCCAATTGGACAAGAAGACCGATAACATGGAAATATCTTTTCAAGGAGCCAATGGTGTGAAGACAAGTGGCAAAAAAATGCCAACTCTTCTAGGATGTAGAAATTACAATTATACCCCTTTTGTGTGTATAAATAGGGCATGGATGACAATTGAAAAGAAATGTAATTTAGGAGTATGTAATGTAGTGTAAATTAGGAGTAGTGTTAGTGTAGAAGTAGTTAGAGTAGCTTAGTTAGATTAGTTTAGTTTTTATTATTGTTAGAAGCTTTTCCCAAAACCATGTTCTACGTTACTGTTAATCTTCATTTGTTATCATTTATGAAAAAAATTTCATGTTGATTTGCAACTTCATTTGCTCATTTATGCTTCTCAGTTTGGTCATATTCAACTCCTTTGTTTTCAAGTTTTAATATGCATAGTTCTTCATTCTTAGTGGTAGCTCTCGGTTTTCCTTATTTTTCAAGTTTTATTTTTGTTTTGTAATTGTTCAATGTAAGCTCTCGGTTTGCTTTGATCCAAGGTTCCATGTCTCAAAGGTGTGGTGAGCTGAATTGATCTCATGAGCCAAGAAGGAAACCCGAGAGGACAACGGCAGCAAGCAATCCGAGAGCAGCAGTAGCCATAACCGAGAGCTCTCCTCTGTTCTCCTCTGTTTTGTGAATTAATTACTGTTCATCTTCTTTATTTGGTTTAGTTTCTAGATTAGTCATTTTAAGTGTTGTTTATTGATGAAAGCTTGCATTTTACTAATGTTTGCTGGTCTGCTTTGCTGAGCATAGCAGAAATTGCTTCGCTGTAACTTAGCTGTTGTGGAACCGAGAGCACACTAGCACCTGGAACCGAGAGCATTGCCTGGAAATGAATTGTGAAGAAGACGTGTAGCAATACAAACCAGCAGTTTGCCATCTACAAACCCGAAAGGTTAGAGCAGCACCTGGAGCACGTTGCAGTTTGCACCTAACATAGCAGTGCAGGATAGAGCAGGAGCTGGACGTGTTGGAGCTTGGTTGCTGATGGTTGGTAACGTGAGATGTTATGTAGAGTAGGCCTGGACAGCAGCTGAAGTGGTTGGTAGTTTGTGGGAGCAGAAGCAACTAGTGCTGCCAGAAGCATGGGAAGAGAAGAAGTGCACGAAACCGAGAGGCATGGACACACGAAACCGTGCAGAGTTGGTGAGGGCCAGAACTGAGAGCAACCAACCCGAGACCAAACCAGAAAATGAGCAATATGAAGGCATGAACAGTGAATGGAGGAACATGGGGTTGATTTAAATTTTCTAAGGCTTTGTTTGGCTAGTTTAGTGTAGCAATTAATCCATTTTCATGCATTGTTAGTATAAGTTAATTTCAATTTAATTTGTTAGCTTAGTTTAGAGTCTTTAATTAAATTGAATGATTAGTATCCTTGCTTAGTGGTATAAAACTTAGTTTTAATTAGGTTGATAGTTAATTAAGTGTTCATTTAGAATTAGATTAGGGGTAAATTTATTTCATTAAATCTTAACTTAGTTTAAATTGCATTTTGATTAAGTAGTTTAATTGCATTTTAGGTTAGTTTAATTTTAGTTTAATTAATCTTGCTTTGTTATTTTCATAATTGCATTTTATTTTAATTGCGTTAATTAGTTTTAACTGTTTTAATTATTTTTGTAGGTTTTTTATTTTAATTGCGTGGAGCACTGTAAGTAATTTTGCTCGGTTTTATTTTCTTTATTGTATAGTTTTATTATTTTCAGTACTGTTAGCTTTGTAGATCACCTCCTTAATTTCATATTTTGCTAGAATATACCATAGGGTAAGATTAACCGATAGTTAATTAGGCTAACCAACTTCTCTGAGGGACGATAACTCGGGACTCAAAATCTCATTATTACTTGTACGACCTGTGCACTTGCGGACTAATACGTTTAGGGCGTGTCAAGTTCTTGGCGCCGTTGCCAATGAAGTTTTAATTAGTCGTTAATTAATATCAGTGAAATTATGCTTAGGTGTAATTCTAGCTTGTAAATATTTAGGTTGTAAATACTTAGAAGTTTAATATAGATTAGTGAATTGAAAAAATAAAATCAAAAAAATTGAAAAATTAAAAAAAAAACTTAAAAAAATTTTCTAAGGACTTTTAGATGTTTGCATGCGTAAAGACAGGAGTTATGATAGCTTTCCTCTAGATCCTGAAATTGAACAAACTCTTAGGAAAATTCGAAATGATTCTAGGAAATTTATAGCTCCGCTACAATTCACCATGGCAGAAAATAGGAAAATTAGAACCGTTGGAGATTATGCAATGTCGACGATTGGAGGATATTATTCTGGCATTAGGCCACCAGCTATCCCTACAAATAACTTCGAAATTAAGCCCGCAATCCTCCAGATGATCCAGACTTCATCGCAGTTCAGTGGGCTCTCTCTTGAAGACCCACATGCTTACCTTGGGCAATTCCTGGACTTGTGCAACACGTTTAAACACAATAGATTATCTGATGATATGCTTAGGCTTAGATTATTCCCCTTCTCACTTAGGGATAGGGTGCGACACTGGTTAACCTCTTTGCCTTCAGGATCCATTTCTACATGGGACGAGTTAGCCCATCAATTTCTAGCTAAGTTTTTCCCTCCCTCTAAAATGGCCAGACTCCGTAGTGATATATCTTCCTTTGCCCAGTTCGACTCTAAATCTCTTTACGACGCATGGGAACGATATAAGGAGCTTCTTAGGAAGTGCCCTCATCATGGTCTATCTTTGTGGCTGTAAGTCCAGACCTTCTACAACGGACTTACAAGCTAAAATAGGACCATTGTTGACGTTGCTGCGGGTGGAGCCTTGATGTGCAAAATAGAGGAGGAAGCTTACGAGCTTTTAGACAAGATGGCGGCTAATAACTATCTATGGTCCTCGAAGAGGCAATTGCCAAAGAAGTCGACGGGTATTTATGAGCTCGACACGCTGTCTACCTTGACCTCTCAAATCGCTAATCTTACGAAGAAGGTAGAGTCGCTCAGTACCCAGCATAATCCTTCTACCAGTCCTAATCCGATTTATTCTGTCCAAAGTGCTTTCCTTTCCTGTGAGCTGTGTAGTAGTACCCACTCTGTAGATAGGTGTCCACTTAACTTAGAATCGGTTCAGTACGTTGCCCCTCCTAAGCAACAGAACAACCCCTTGTCAAACACCTACAACTTAGGGTAGAGGAACCATCCTAACTTTTCCTGGAGCCAAAACCAAGGGTAATATTTTAGTTCTAGACCTGTAGAACCCCCTAGTTTTTAAGCTCCACCAGTTCATGTACCACCACAACCGCAATATCCATATCATCCACCTCATCAACCATCCCCACCTCAATTTCAACATTATCCACCCCACTTCCATCAACCACCACCACAACCTATGCAGCCCTAACATTACCACACACCAGTAGCTGAGAAGAAGCCCTCGCTTGAGGAAATGTTCACGACTATCCTGCAAAATCAAGCTGCTTCAATTAAGAACTTAGAGGTTCAGGTGGGACAAATAGCAAATGCTCTTAGCCAACGTCCTCAAGGGACCCTTCCTAGTAACACTGAAGCTAATCCTGTTAAGCAAAGGGAAGGTAAAGAACATGTGAAATCCATCACCCTTAGGAGCGGTAGAGAGCTAGATGATGAACCACAAGTTAAGTCCCAACTTGAACAGCACATAGTTAAAGAATCCATAAGTTCTAAAGAAGCAGCTCAGAAAGAGCAGGAACATCAAGATCAAGCTGCAAAAGAATCCAAGCTAGGCACTTCTTCATCTATACCTTCATCTTCTTTATTGCCTTCCTCGTCCTCTGATTCTACACATGTTCCCACTACATTACCTCTAGTTAGACCACCAGTACCTTTTCCTCAGAGATTCCAAGATCAAAAGCTAGAACGACAATTTGCTAAATTTCTTGAGGTTTTTAAGAAACATCACATCAACATTCCTTTCACAAATGCCTTAGAGCAAATGCCAAGTTATGTGAAGTTTTTAAAGGATATTCTCTTGAGGAAGAGAAGACTGGAAGACTATGAGACGGTGGCCTTAACTGAGGAATGTAGTGCCATTATCCAGAGAAGATTACCCCCCAAGCTCAAGGATCTCGGGAGTTTTACCATACCCTGCACTATTGGAAATTTATTCTTTGGTAAAGCCTTGTGTGATTTAAGAGCTAGTATAAATTTAATGCCTTTGTCTATCTATCAGAAGTTAGGAATAGGGGATGTCAAGCCCACCACATTGACCCTCCAATTGGCTGATCGATCAATTAAATATCCGAAGGGGGTCATTGAGGATGTGTTAGTGAAGGTGGACAAATTTGTTTTCCCTGCAGATTTTATTGTTTTAGACATAGAGAAAGACAGGGAAGTCCCCATTATACTAGGCAGACCTTTACTAGCGATTGGTAGGACCTTAATTGATGTACAAATGGGGGAGTTAACTATGAGAGTCCTAGATCAGGAGGTGATATTTCATGTTTTCAAACCTTTAGGGCGCGTTTGGTTCGGGGGAAAAAAATTACCTTGGAAAACAAAATTACCTTTTATCCAGGAAAAAAATTTTAAGGGGTAAATTCTAGGGAAAAAAATTACTTTAGATCCAAAAAAAAAATTTTTGACTCAAGTAATCTAAAAATACCTCAGGATCCGAAGGTAATCATTTTACCCCAGATTTTCCCAAAATTGAGCACTGTAGGTAAAATAAAATGACTGACAAAGAGGAAAAGAATCGAACCAAACGGGGGAATCGAATGACGGAAAAAAAAATTACGAGGGGAAAAAAAATTCCCCCCAACCAAACGCCCCCTTAAAGTTCCCTGATAACTCTCAAAACTGTTTTAGGATAGAGGACATAAGGCTTGAACATAAGAAATATGAGAGAAAGAAGGAAGTAGATAGAGCTCAGGAGGATTTAATTGTTAACATTCTATCACCATTCTGGCTAATCCTCCTACTCTTTGCCCTACTGCTGAGTGTTGTCTTCTTCAGCTGCATTTGAAGTGGCTGTGTTTTCCTTTTCGCTTTGTATATAGTTCATTTTTCTTTTTCTTTTTTGTTGTTTCTTTCCTTGTTTAGTTTGCAGGTTTATTTTCTAGTTTTACGCTTTCAATCAAAACTTCAGTTGTTCTTCATCATCAGATAGGGGAGTACTCTGTTCTTAAGTTTAAATTCTTATATTATCTGCACACTGAGGACACATGCACTTTAAGTTTGGGGGAGGGGATATCACTTGAGCTATTTTGGAAAAAAATTCCAAATTTTTTCAAAAATCTGAGAAAGAATTTTCAAAAATTTTTCGATAATATGAGCTTAAATTGTTTGATTTTAGGATGATTGAGTGCTTAGCATGTAGTTTTCCCATATTCTGATGATATGACCCCATGATTTAGTCTGACTTTAATTGACTGAGAAGTATGATTATAGGAAAAGCAAGAAGTTGAATTCTTGAATTTGTCTGAATTCTGATTGTGATTGCCTCATCTTATGCACATGTCATGTCATGAATCGGTATATTTATTTAGAGAAAGCTTATGTGTACATAGGATTGCATTTGTTCAGTTGATTTTGTGCATCATATTCTAGAATTTGTTTGATCTGATCTTGAGGTGAAATATTAGATCACACTTAATTAGAGAAGTGATTTAGGCCATCTTTGGATCGTTTGAGCCTTTCTAGCCTTCCTTGTACATATTCTACCCCTAGTCACCCATCTGGGCCAAATAAGCTTTTCTCTATAAATATACTTGCGTTATTTTCCTTAGCTTAAATACTTTGTTCCTATCCCTTACCCCAAAAGCATGAAAAGTCATTGGGATATATTGTGAGCTATATGGGTATTAAGTGATAGTGAAAGAGTATGTAAAAAAAATGAAATGATGAAAAAGAAAGAAAAAGAAAAAGAAAAGCAGAAAGAAGAAAATACAAAAATAGAATAAAATAAATAAGTTTGGGGGAAATGATTAGAGCTCTTACATTAAAGATCCTAGAAGTAATGCATGTTAAGGGGTAATTAAACCTAAATCGACTTTATCATACCTTAGGCCCAGCCTTACATTACAGGCTTAATGAAGTCCTATTGATCTTTGGTTAAGTGTGACTACATTAGTGGAGAGAGAAGTGAAAAACAAACTTATGGGAATGATCACATGTCATTGACTTTGCGTTCACTGTGTTTGCATAATCTGATCCGGATAATGTACTGAGAAGAGACTTAGACATTTTTCACACACTCACGAGGAGTCTAATTTGGGTTAGGACTTATGATTGAATAATTCTAAGTGCTGGACTTGTGTCAGGGCCCCATTCTCAATCCATGACTTTAACCAAAAATCACTACAAATTTTTCGCATTTTTAACTTACCTTTCTTCAATGGTTGGGTTGTTATTCGATGTCAGAGTCCTCGCTTACCACATCATCCAATATCATACATACATGTCAATATACTATTACTGACTGTACTTGCTTTTATCATACATGTAAGATTATATAAAATCTAATACAAACACATTCCCTATAATATATATCGTATACATCACTGTGCTGTTTCTATGTTTAGATACACAACTGTACAAAATATGTATACCTGGCGATCGATAAGAACTAGCAATGGACTCAGGAATACTATCCCTCGATAGCTCTCGCTCTACTGCTGACGCTCTGTAGAGAGAAGTAAAGAAAAGGGGGGTGAGCATACAACGCGCTCAGTAAGGAAATCAGGCAAGCAAGTAGATATCAACACTATCTACTCAAAATAATGCTATGCCTTGAAAACATTATTTCCTTAACTCACTTTAAAAGCATGTCTTTAAATATAATATATATACTTGTACAAATTAAATCCCATGTACAGAAATCATGCTTTCTTTCTCAAATGTAGGCATGTAGTGCAAAACAATGCATCGTATATAAATCATGTCTTTATGTAAATCATGCCATGTATATTTAAATCATAATAAATATGGCATTAAATAATTCACAACACAAAATCGGAGTCCGACCCATCCCCTAGGTATGTCCTCAATTTAAATCAGTCAATCAATGTGATATATCATGTGAGACTCTGTGGTGAAATGCAAATAGTATCCTGGACTATGATCATATCCGATATGTGAACCCAGGCCACACAGTACTCGGTGCGCGGGGTATCACTGCTGCAACGGGAGGATGGTCAGTCCACTATAGCCGTCAGCTATACAACACACGGTACAACGTACTCCTCGTGCCCCCGGGCACGGTACAAAGTACACCCGTGGACCCTACATCACAGTCAGGGTGCCTGCCATAGGTCTTAGCCCTCAAACCATGGAATATCATACCACAACTCTAATACCCTCATGTTGGCCATCCTCTCATAATGTGACACTCAGTCATACAAGAATGCGGCATGGGTTGGTAACATGTAAATAATATCACATACAGTGCGCGTCCTTGAGTGCGACACACAGTCGACACTACGCTCGAACACTGTTTCACATCACAAACTCAACTCTAGTGCGAGTAAACCTCCAGCAACTAGGTCAATGCATAGTTCATGTAATAAATCAAGTACGAGCAATAGCTCCAGTACCATGCTATGCACAATATCATCAAATCAAGTATGAGCAATAGCTCAAGTACTATGTCATGTATAAACCATGAAGAATCGAGTACGAGCAACGCTCCAGCACTCTGTCATGTATCTCATGTAAAACTTGAGTACGAGCTAATCGCTCCAGCACTCTGTCATGCATATATCATATAAAACTGAGTACGAGTAAAACTCCAGTACTCTATCATGCATGCCATGGGAATCTAGTGCGTATCAAAATCCAGCACTAATGTATGTGGAAAACATATGAAATCCAGTGCGAGCTATGCTCTAGCACGATTCATTCTCACATAATATGATAGATGGCTCTTTAAAAAGGGATTGTTTACAAAATATTAAAATCAGCACTATAAAGTGTGCTTAAGTCACATCAACCTTAAAATCATTAGCCCATCTATTTATTTTCATGCTAAACAGCAGTTAAACAATCACAATAGTAGTTTCCATGCTTTTTGCAACTTTTCACAAAAGTTGACTTTTTGACTAACTAAGGGCAAAATCGTAATTTGCCACTATCGGGTCGCAATAATTATTATTCACTTTCTCTGACCCTCATTGTTTTTAAGTGAATGTAAAAGCAGACGAAAATACGTGCAGGTATCTCTAACTACTCACAAAAGTCCCTTACCTGCAATCACTCGAGAAATTTCACTTTCTCTGCACTGCTCGTTTCAGCAGTCCGATTTGCTCCTCCAATACTCTCTGGAGCTGCATATAACCATTTATCAGGTTAATTACACTTTTCCTACTGTATTTCACATTAAATACAGTCTATTTCCCTTAATTGTGCCCGTTTACTCTAAATGGGCATAAATACTTTAATTGGGCCTTAATCCGTATTAAGCCTGTGTTCCACTTATTATTTCCCTTCATTAGGGTCTATCGACTCATTGGGCCTATCAATACCCATTGGGCTTTATTCCAAGCTCTTTGAATAGCCCGTATATCATTTACGACATTTAATTCAAAATTTCAATTATAATTCACTAAATTCAAAATTTAATCCGAAATGCGTAAATTAAATCTTAAATACGCATAAATCACATAAATTGTCGTAATTGAGCTTTACTTACTCGAGATTATGCGATGGTACGTAAATCGAAGTTCAATCGGGCTTTCGTTTGGAAATTTATCGTCGAACTGTACAATTTTGTATATTTAACTTCGGGTCAATTTTCGATTAAATATAATTTAAATAAATTCATCAGAAATCAAATCGGTCACTTTTGACCTCGTATCGAGTTACCCGAAGTCTGGTGAAATCCCAAAAATTTTCCTTTTCCTTTTTCTTTCTTTTTTCTTCTTTTTCCCATTTTCTCCTTGGGTGAACCGGTCCGGTCCGGTTCAGCGCAAAACCTTCTTCACTGAACCGCCGACCGGTTCAGGCTTCCTTTGGTCTTGCCAGTGTCTTCCGGCCGGTTCCCAACGCATCACCACCGCCGTTCGGCGCGCCTCAGCTTGGGTAACACTCAGCTGGGCTCGATCGGGACCAAGCACCGTCGGTGGCCGTCGAATCTCTTCTTTTCCTCAGCGGCTTCTCCTCTTCGATTCACCGGCGTCCGACGTCGGTGAAGGGCCTGACCGGTTCCGATGGGTGCGCACGGTCCTCATCTTCCTTTTTCGGCCGCTTGCCTGGCCGTGGGGTGGCTAGTGGTGGCCGTCCGGTGGTCTTCTCCCTCGGGTCGGCTTGCTTCCGTTTCCTCTGTTCTCTCTCCCCGATTTTCAATCCGTTTCTCTTTTTTTTTCTTTTCTTTTATTTATAATATATTCTTATTATTATTTTATTATAAAATAATAATAAAAATCCCAAAAATATCCCATAAATATCCCAAAAATATCTAAAAATATCTCAAAAAATCATATTAAATTCATTTAATCCGTAAATGAATTTATCAGTCCGATTTTACCTTTTCGGTATATTTTTCCACTATTTTTGGGCTCATTTTTCGAGGTAAAAATTTTGATAAATTCTAATAAATTTATATCTAGATCAATTGGGCTCGAAATTAAATATTTTCCTCGATTTTGATCAAGATTCCTCAATTTCATATTTTTAATGAAATTGTCTTATCGAAATTATACTGAATTTCAGTCATTTGACCGTTTTACCCCTGCACTCGTTCGGGAATCAACTTAACCCTTATCTCGTTGTTATGTAGCTTACATGCATTTTTAATTTCTCAAATTGTCGATTGCATGTTAATAAATACTCTTCTTATGATTCAACTATGTAATAAAGTGTTCATACATATAGGAATCATAAGGAATAAGCTACAAAAATCTGGGTCTGACAACTTGTAATTGTGAGTCTTTGATTTCATAGTCTATACTTTTTCTTTGAGGATGATATTGGAGAAATTATTGTGTTTTGTACTTGTCATTCCTACAATCATTTTGTTTTGCTTGAGGACAAACAAAAGCTCAAGTTTGGGGTTGTGATAATTCTATATTTTTAGAATTATTTATGCTTAATTTCCTAATTAATTATTTAAATCCCCAATTTATTTTGTTAATTATCCCCTTTATTTAATTAAAATTCTCATGTTTGCAGATAAATTAAATCCGGATGAATTTTGAATATTTCGGTAGAAAATGGACCGAAATTGGGCTAAAATTGAGATTGAGCCACGCGGACAACACGAGCCATGCCACCTAGCACATCCAATTGGACAAAAAGACTGATGACATGGAAATATCTTTTCAAGGAGCCAATGGTGTGAAGACAAGTGGCAAAAAAAAAAATGCCAACTCATCTAAGATGTAGAAATTACAATTATACCCCTTTTGTGTGTATAAATAAGACATGGATGACAATTGAAAAGAAATGTAATTTAGGAGTATGTAATGTAGTGTAAATTAGGAGTAGTGTTAGTGTAGAAGTAGTTAGAGTAGCTTAGTTAGATTAGTTTAGTTTTTATTATTGTTAGAAACTTTTCCCGAAACCATGTTCTACGTTACTGTTAATCTTCATTTGTTATCATTTATGAAAAACTTTTCATGTTGATTTGCAGCCTCATTTGCTCATTCATGCTTCTCGGTTTGGCTATATTCAACTCCTTTGTTTTAAAGTTTTAATATGCATAGTTCTTCATTCTTAGTGGTAGATCTCGGTTTTCCTTAATTTTCAAGTTTTATTTTTGTTTTGTAATTGTTTAATGTAAGCTCTCGGTTTGCTTTGATCCAAGGTTCCATGTCTCAAAGGTGTTGTGAGCTGAATTGATCTCATGAGCCAAGAAGGAAACCCTAGAGGACAACGGCAGCAAGCAATCCGAGAGCAGCAGTAGCCATAGCCAAGAACTCTCCTCTGTTCTCCTCTGTCTTGTGAATTAATTACTGTTCATCTTTTTTATTTGGTTTAGTTTCTAGTTCAGTCATTTTAAGTGTTGTTTATTAATGAAATCTTACATTTTACTAATGTTTGCTGGTCTGCTTTGCTGAGCATAGCAGAAATTACTTTACTGTAATTGAGCTGCTGTGGAATCGAGAGCACACCGGCACCTGGAACCGAGAGCATTGCCTGGAAATGAATTGTGAAGAAGACGTGTAGCAGTACGAACTAACAGTGTGCCATCTACAAACTCGAAAGGTTGGAGCAGCACCTGGAGCACGTTACGGTTTGCACCTAACGTAGCAATGCAAGACAGAGCAGGAGCTGGACGTGTTGGAACTTGGTTACTGATGGTTGGTAACGTGAGATGCTATGTAGAGCAGGCCTAGACAGCAGCTGAAGTGGTTGGTAGTTCGTGGGATCAAGAGCAGCTAGTGCTGCCAGAAGCTTGGGAAGAGAAGAAGTGCACGAAACCGAGAGGCATGGACACACGAAATCGAGTAGAGTTGGTGAGGGCCAGAACCGAGAGCAACCAACCCGAAACCAAACCAGAAAATGAGCAATATGAAGACATGAACAGTGAATGGAGGGACATGGGGTTGATTTAAATTTGCTAAGGCTTTGTTTGGCTAGTTCATTGTAGCAATTAATCCATTTTCATAGTTAATTAAAACTTAGTTTTAATTAGGTTGATAGTTAATTAAGAGTTCATTTAGAATTAGATTAGGGGTAAATTTATTTCATTAAATCTTAACTTAGTTTAAATTGCATTTTGATTAAGTAGTTTAATTGCATTTTAGGTCAGTTTAATTTTAGTTTAATTAATCTTACTTTGTTATTTTCATAATTGCATTTTATTTTAATTGCGTTAATTAGTTTTAACTGTTTTAATTATTTTTGTAGGTTTTTTATTTTAATTGCGTGGAGCACTGTAAGTAAATTTGCTCGGTTTTATTTTCTTTATTTATAGGTTTATTATTTTCAGTACTGTTAGCTTTGTAGATCACCTCCTTAGTTTTATAATTTGCTAGAATATACCATAGGGTAAGATTAACCGATAGTTAATTAGGCTAGCCAACTTCTCTGAGGGACGATAACTCGGGACTCAAAATCTCATTATTACTTGTACGACCTGTGCATTCGCGGACTAATACATTTAGGACGTGTCAAGTTTTTGACCTCGATTCGATTCGTCCTTTGATTTCCAAGTATGTTGTTCTCCTTTGGTGAGGAACAATTTTCCTTCTTGCCTTTGCCTAAGATTTGGACGGAAATGGGGGATTTAGAGGAGAGAGAAAGCTAGGGTTTCGGTTGAAATAGGGTTTTTGGAGAGAGAAAATTTGAGAGACAGGAAAAACACATGGGTTTTTTTATAAACGGAGGGTAGGAGATCGATCTGACCCTTGATGAGATCGATCTCGTTTTAAATTTGGGAACGTTTTGGGGCAATTTTATGCTTAGGAGATCAATCTGTCGTGGGGTGAGATCGATCTCTTAATTGTTTCATGAGATCGACTGCTCCAATTATGAGATCGATCTTCTATTTACAAAACGCTTCATGAGATCGATCTACTCCTTGAGGAGATCGATCTGCTGTTTACAAAATACTTCATGAGATCGATCTGCTTGCATATGAGATCGATCTGCCTATCAGTTCTTGTATATTTTCTGCATTTTGGAGCCATGAGATCGATCTCTCATCCTTGGAGTTCGGTCTGGCATTCACAGATTGTACTGCTGCTGCATCAATTTGTAGAAAACTCAATGTAAAACTTTCCAAAATCTACCCCATAGTCCATATTTCAATCCATACACATTCAAGACTTAAAAACCTCATCTTCTTATACTTCAACATATTTAAGACTTGTGTGTACATAAACATATCATCATTACATACACAAAATTACAATTCTCATAAATGGGGTATACAAAATTCACAGTTCTCACAAAGTCAAATTCTTAAAAAATGCACGTGTGAGCCTATTTAATCGGTGTGACACCCAATCTACTCGAAGCTCCTAGCACGACAACAAGTATGGTGGGCATCTAATGCGAGCTATGCTCCAGCACCATGCCAAAACCATTATAAAGTCTGTGCGAGCTCAACTCTAGCACAACATCATAAAAATCCATATGAAAACTAGTGCGAGCTACGCTCTAGAACTCATGCGTATGAAAGCACATCAAATCTTGTGCGAGTCATACTCTAGCACGCTTTCATTCTCACAAAATCCATGTAGGTGGCTCAATTCTTTGTAAAACATGGTTATCAACCAAATCAAATCATTTCTTTTGCAAATCATTTCAAATGTTAGCCAATTTACCAATCACTTGCTAAAAAGAAACAAAACAAGGTTTTCAAAGCATCATGCCTTTGTTTTCATGCACATTTCTCAAAACCCAACTCTTTGTCCTTCAATCACCCAACATCATTTTCTAGTATCACATGCACTCTAGCAAAACATTTAAGCGCCCAAATTGTGCACGGATATCTCTAAGAGTCCACATAATTCCCTTACCTCGATTTACTCGAGGTACGACTTTCTTACTCTTAGTTTTCTCGCTCTTTTGGCTCAACTTACTCCGGTGTATCCTTGGGAGCTGTAATTCATTCATCAAACGCTCGAGTTAGTGTTGCTAACTCTTATTCAACTATGCATTTTACCTAATGCCTTAAATATTCATTTTACCCCTTTTTGGGTAAGTCTCACAATTCATTCCATAACACCATCTTAATTCCATACTCACAACACCATTATCATCTTAAACTATCCCATTCATCATTAATACCTCTACATTTCACTTTCTCACACTAACCCATTTCTAGGTAATAATTGTTCCATTGGATTCTAGATAGTTCCTACCATTAATAAGCACACCAATCAACTCCAAAATCAATAAGTTAAACAAATGTACTTGAGTTGGTGCTTTAGAAACTCACCTCTTTAGATTTCCTTCTCACTCTAAATGACAATGCCCTTAACTCCTTCAAGACAACAAATAGGGTAATGCCTTCAAGCTATGTTATTCTTCTCTTCGATGATAACAACTTTGTGTCTAATAGCCTTCCCTCAAATCTTTTTGAAAATGGGTGGATTTAGAGAGAGAAAACTAGGTTTTGGGTTGAAATAGGTAGAGTGAGAGTGTTTCTCGAAATCTACAGATCCAACTGCTCCTATTTATAGATTTAGCTTGATGAGATCGATTTGCTTTGGGTGGAGATCGATCTGGTCCTCTTAAAATCCCTCATTTTCACGACATTTGAAGGCATGAGATCGATCTGTCGAAACCTTGAGATCGATCTGTCTCAAGCAGAGAGTTGAGGAGATCGATCTGGCTAGGGAAGAGATCGATCTACTCTAACCTGAGAGCTAAAGAAATCGATCTGCTTGCCTTAAAATGGATCTTCTCCTTACAGAATGTTTAGCAGATCGATCTAGCTCCATTGGAGATTAATCTGCAATATTCCTATTGCTCGAATAAGAGCATTTTGGCTCTTCCAGATCAATCTCTGATCCTATGAGATCGATCTAGCCATCATATTTCCAAAATTTTACTGTAGTTTTCTACAGAAACTTACACCAAAACATCCTTAATTTGCTGCCATAGTCTTTTCCTCATCCAGTTACCTTTAAGACTTGAAAATGACATCCATTCATACTTTATACATATTAAAACTCGTGTGAAATATTTATGTATCTAAAGATATATAATATAAACTAAATGAAAGTGCACAACTCATGCAATCTTCATTCCATTTTACCACACTACTCCTTTTTCATTCCACTCACATTCATCACATACTAAAGTCCATTTCTTCGTATTCTTACATAATGAAACTTGTATGTACATCACAACTCTTATTACAAGTGTGTACATTGAATTTATAGACTTTACATCACTTATGAATCCGTAATTACTTGATCCAAAGTCATCCATATTATACTTCCATTTGCACATATATACAAAGTTATACCTATATGGGGTCTCACATTCTCCGCCACTTAGAAAATTTGGTCCTCCAAATTACAACCAATTGTTCCGTGGACAACTCGGGATATCTCTCCAGTATCAAACTCTCCAATTCCCATGTGGCCTCTTCCACCGTGTGATGTTGCCAAAGGACTTTCACAAAGGGAATTATCTTTGTCCTCAACACATTCTCTTTTCTAATCCAATTTCTGAATCGACTTCTTCATGTATGTCATGCTCTCGTGAGCTCCAAGGTTCATACCTTATCACATGCGTCGGGTCCGGGTGGTATTTCCATAACATGGATACGTAAAAGATGTTATGTACACTCGCTAGCTCAGGTGGTAATGCTAGCCTGTATGCCTTATCTCCCACTCTCTAAAATCTCGAAGGGTTTGATATACCTAGGGCTTAACTTGCCCTTCTTACCAAATCTCATAATACCCTTCGAAGGAGAAACCTTCAAAAACACTGACTCACCCACATTAAATTCTAGTGGTCTCTATCTCCTGTCAACATAACTCTTTTGTCTGCTCTGAGCTGTCCATAACCTCTCACAAATCAACTGGATATCCTTATAGGCTTGTCTAACCAAGTCAGGAGCAAAGATCTGTCTATCACCAACCTCTTCCCATCCAATAGGGGAACGACATCTACGCCCATATAATGCCTCATATAGTGCCATCCCGATACTCACGTGAAAACTGTTATTATAGGCGAACTTTGTGAGTGGCAAATGGTCATCCCAGGAGCCTCTAAAATCCAACGCACACATTTTCAACATATCCTCCAGGGTCTATATAGTCCGCTCTGGCTGACCATCTGTCTGAGGATGAAACGCGGATCTAAAACTCAACTGGGTACCCATCGCTTCCTGAAAACGTTTCCAGAAATGAGAAGTGAATCGGGCATCCCTATCAGAAGCAATGCTCACTGGAATTCCATGTAGCCTTACTATCTCGTGCACATACAAGTTTGCTAACTAGCTTAGACTATCGGTAGCTCTCATAGCTAAAATCTGGGTTGATTTCGTCAACCGATCCACAATCACCCATATGGCATCATGACCTCTGCGGGTCCTTGGTAATCTCATCACAAAATCCATGGTGACATGCTCCCAGTTCCACGTTGGTATTGGTAGTGGCTGTAATAACCCTGCAGGCTTCTGATGCTCTACTTTCTCATGCTGACAAACGAGACACTTAGCGACATATTCAGCAATGTCCTTCTTTATCCCAAACCACCAATAAACTTTTCGAAGGTTTTGATACATCTTAGTACTCCCTGGATGTATCGTATACCTCGATGAGTGAGCCTCTATCAAGACCAACTTCCTGATCTCTGGATCATTGGAACACATATCCTACCCCTGAACCTCAACAATCCATTGGAACTCAATTCAAAGTTCATCTTTGTACCCCTCTGTATCTGCCCGACAATATCACTGCACTGCTGATCAACTCATTGAGCCTGTTGAATTCGATCTACCAGATCCGGTTCTAACTGCAGGCTAGCTATCATAAATCCACTATCAGCGTCAAGCGAGGTCACATCCAAACTGAGGTTCGTGAACTGTTCCAACAGCTCGTGTTCCCTGATCATCATGAATGACACCAACCCGAGATGCTTTCTACTTAATGCATCAGCAACCACGTTTACTTTACTCGGGTGGTACAGGATCTCACAATCATAATCCTTTAACAACTCGAGCCATCTCCTCTGTCTCATGTTCAACTCTTTCTGTGAGAACAGGTACTTAAGGCTCTTATGATTAGTGTAAATCTGAAATCTCTCACTATAGAGATAGTGGCGCCATATTTTCAATGCAAACACTATGGCTGCCAAGTCTAAATCATGGGTCGGGTAGTTTCTCTCATGATCCTTCAACTGTCTTGATCCATAGGCTACTACCTTCCCATCCTGCATCAACACACAACCCAGTCCTTGGTGTGATGCATCTGTGTACACCGAGAAACCTCCTAAGCTAGTAGGAATGGTGAGAATCGAAGCTGTGGTTAATCTTTTTTTCAACTCCTGAAAACTTTCCTCACACTTATCGTCCCACACGAATTCAGCATTCTTTCTCGTGAGATGTGTCAAAAGAGCAGCTAATCTCGAGAATCCCTCCACAAACCTTCGATAATACCCGGCTAAACCTAGGAAACTTCTGATCTCTGTCACTGTCTAAGGTCTTTGCCACTGTATCACTGCCTCACTCTTTGATGGATCCACTTACACACCATCCTTCGATACAATATGACCCAGAAAAGAGATTTGTTCTAATCAAAAGTTGCACTTGTTGAGTTTAGCGTACAACTTCTTCTCTCGAAGGGTCTGTAGCACTATTCATAAATACTATTCATGCTCCTCTCTAGATCTTGAGTGTGCCAGTATATCATCAATAAACACAATGACAAATCAATCCAAGTACTGGTGAAACACCTCATTCATCAATGACATAAAAGCTGCGGGAGCATTTGTCAACTCGGATGGCATGACCATAAACTCATAATGTCCATACCAGGTGCAGAAAGCCGTCTTAGGTACGTCTCCGCTCCGAATCTTCAACTGATGGTACCCAGATCTCAGATCTATCTTGGAAAAGACCTGCACTCCCCTAAGCTGATCCAATAAGCCATCGATGCGGGGAAGGGGGTACTTATTCTTAATGGTGGCTTTATTCAACAACCGATAATCTATACACAGTCAGAGGCTTCCATCCTTCTTCCTTACAAACAAAACCGGTGCTCCCCAAGGTGAGACTGTAAGACCCGATTTTAGTTAAAACACGAAATTAAATATACAAAAGGATTAAAAATGGAATCCTCGAACACGTGCAAAGGCAAAATGGTCAAAAGACCGAAAGCTGGTATAAATTCGAGAAGAAAAAATTTAATTAAAAATAATGGATTGAGAAATCTTGGTCAATAAAGGTGAAATAAATTTATTTTGGGTTAAATTTATCAAGATATCAATTTATTAGAATTAATCGGGATTAATCGAAATTTTTAATTCAAAAAATAATCCCGATAATAATCGAAAAATATACCAAAAAGTCATTCCGAACAATATCCTGAAAATACGGAGAAATTATACCTGAAAAAGGGTTAAAATATATTAAATAAATTAAATTAAATTAATTAATTTGGAATAAAATAATAATTTTTGGTAGATATTTTGGGTATTTTAATGTATTTTAATGATTAAAATAAATAATAAAAATAAATATATATATATATAAATAAATTAGTAAATTGAAAAAAAAAGGAATTAGATTGAAACAAATCGGGGAGAGAGAAAGAGAAGCAGAAACGAAAATGAAGCAGCTGACCGAGGAGTCCGACGAGCCACCGGCGGCCATTGAGCCCAGGCGAGGGCCGGCGAAGGATGCCCGACGCCAGGCGAATCGTCTGCCACCGATGACGCGCCAAGGAAGCCGGAGAACGCCGGAAAACGGAGGAGAAGGCCGCGGGAAAGAAATGGTCATCGGTGGCAATTCGGGAGGAACTAAGGCCCGATTCTGAAAGCCCAGGCGACGACGGTTCTTTCTGCACCAGTAGCAGCCAACGAAATGGCGGGAATCGCCGGCGACGACGAAGAGAAAGAAATGGATTCCGAGGGCCGAGGGAGAAGAGCCGAACCGGCAGCGTTCCGGCGACCTCGACCCAAACCGAGGGTAGATTCGTACTGCGGACGACCTTGCGGAGCCACTGGCGGTGGAAGCCGGTGAAGAACCGACCGGCAAGGCGATAAATCGGAGTGAACCGGGGTGAACCGACGGTCCGAACCGGACTGAACCGGTTCAGCCAAGAAAGAAGGGAAAAAAGGAGAAAAAGGGAAAAAGAAAAAGAGGAAAAATTGGAGAAAATTCCAGTGATGCAATCGAGCTTCGGGTAAGTCAGTAAGCGGTCGAATTGACCGATTTAAATTTTGGAATATTTTATTTAATTAATTTTGGACTGAAAACTTACCCGAAAAATTGTGGAATTGTGTAGCTTGACAATTGACATCCAACGAGAACTCGAGACAGCCTCGAATTTCATACTATCATGGAATCTCGGGTAAGTGACCCTTATTTACGACAATTTACATCGTTATGCGTGATATGAATTTAAATTCCGCATAAATTGAATTAAATTATGGAAATTTAGATAAATTGTCGTAAATAATAAATTTAGCTATTCGAGAGTTAGAACGAGGCCCAATAAATTGTTGGTGGGCCCAGTGAGCCCAATAGGCCTCGATAAAGTGAAAATTAAGTGGAAAACGGGCTTAAGGCCGATTAAGGCCCATTAAGGTGCAATCGGGCCCAATAGGGGTAAACAGGCCTAATGATTTAAATTAAGCCCAGAAAATAGGAAATACAATTAAATTGTATGATATCTGACCTGAGGAATAATTATACGCAGTTCCGGAGGTTTGATTTGGGAGCATATCGGACTGCGCGACGAGACAACAGTGGAAAAGAAAAGGTCAGACTCGACAGGAAAATAAGGTAAGGGAATTCTGCGGACTGCTAGAGGTAACTTTACGAAATTTTAAGTTCATATGCAGTCTTTAAAAATTATCTGAAGGGTCTAGAGGTTAAATAATAATTTTAGTGCCCCGAATGGGTAAATTACCAAAATACCCTTGTTAAGGGTAAAATTTACAAATTTAGGAAAAATTGGGAGGAGCAAGAACAAGAGGTTTTTGCTCGTTCTGGAGACATTTTAATGCATGCATGAGTAGGCTGGCTAACCTTGAAAGAAAATGCACAGCATTGCATACTTTCAACGATATAATTGTTTTGAAAACTGTTTTGAGGAAACAGAGCCACCTACGTGTTTTTATTGACATGTGACGTGCTAGAGCTCAGCTCGCATGATATTTTGATTTGTGTGATGCATGCATTAGTGCTAGAGCGAGAGCTCGCACTAGAGTTTTACATGCTTAGGTGCTGGAGTCCAACTCGCACCAGATTTGTATACATATATATATGATTTTCGTGATAGGGTGCTAGAGTCTAACTCGCACCATATTTTTTATATGATTTTTTAGACAGGGTGTTGGAGCTTCGCTCGCACCATATTTTTACATGGTTTGCATACAGAGTGCTGAGTATCACTCGCACTGATTTTTATGAGAACATGCGATGAGCCGTGCTTGGAGCATCGGGTAGACTGTGTGTCACCGATTAAATAGGCTCGCACGTGCGTTTTGAGACATGGCAATACGGTTTAATGTTAAAACAACCTGATGAGCCCGATAGAGGGATAAGGGTTGGAGATCCAGCTGATGAGCCCGAAAGAGGGATAAGGCTGGGGGTCCACGGAGTATGATGTACCGTGCAAGTAGCATGGAGTACGATGTACCGTGTGGTATCTTTGTGATACGTTGGCATCTTCGGATGCATGGGATCGGATAAGACCGATGAGATGGAGTGACCCAACTCCCGGGCGGTTCCCGATCATGGTGAGAACCCGCACACTAGGATCTGTGTAGCAGAGGAACTCACAAGGACACACATGGCCATAGTCCTGGTTATTACCAATATACAGATGTTGCCTAGTCTCGCATGTCGACGATTTTGATGAGATCAAACCGGGTTTTAAATTAAATGTGCATGATGGTTATTTCCATGCTTTTTAAACCCATATGTGATGTAAACGGATTTTAATGATTTTGTGTGAGTCAGGATCACCCAAAGGAGGGGTCGAGTCCTGACTTTATTGTGAAATTTTTAAATGAGAAAGATATGATTTTGAATATAATTGCATGTTGAATTTTTCGTGCAAATGTGTTTTACATAACATCATAACTCATATCATCTGTTTTAAAATGTGTGGAGAAAGGGTGGTTTATGCATGGCACCACGTTCATGTAGGTAGTATGGTTACCTACTTGTTCGTAGGATGGCCTTACTGAGCTTGATGTGCTCACCCTTTTCATTTTCTCCCACAGATAATCTCCAGTAGACGTTGAGACGACTCAGTACTGCATTCCGGATATCCGCTGCTACCCATCAACATAAGGTATATACACTTGTACATATTGTATCTACATAAGCATAGCACAGTAACATGTTTGTAAGTAACTTTAGGGGATGTATAAATAATGTAAACAATTATAAATGACTGGAGAAGAAATAAGTTTGATGGTAATTGAATGGTGGGACTGGCATTGACTCACAGCCCAATTATTAGTGGAGTGTGGTCACGATTCGAGGACAGGTAAGAATTTAAGTAAATAAACAAAACGCGAAAAAATTAACTCTGACTTTTGGGTAGTTTGGGTCGTGACAGAGACGCTTGGTCTAATGAACCCTTTCTCTAGCAACTCTTGCAACTGCTTCCTTAACTCTTCCAACTCAACTTGATCCATTCTGTACGGTGGTTTGGATATCGACTCTGTACCAGGTGCCAAATCTATACCAAATTTCATCTCCCTATCTGGAGGTAATCTTGGTAATCATCCGGAAAGACATCTGGAAATTCCCTGACCACTGGGATGTCTATCAACCCGAATGTGCCTTATCCATCTCAATCACATAAGCAAGGAACCCTTCACATTATTCTTTCCACTGTTTGTGACAGAAACAACCACACCACATAAACAATTGATAAATAGATTCCTCTCTCAAGTATTATGAATTTAAATCATACTTTTCTCATTTATAAATATCATGTCATTTCATTTCTTTTCACCAAAGTTTACAATAAGGTTGTCTAATCCTGAAAACATTAATTTTTTAGTACGACAATCCATAACAACATGGTTTGTAGCCAGCCAATCCATTCCTAGGATTACATCAAAATCACTCATATTTAATAAAATTAACTTGACTGCCGTTTCTTTACCTCCTATCCTCATCTTACAATTTCTATATACACGCTCAGTCAATTGACTATCATTCATAGGGGTAGATATCATCAACATCTTATCTAGCAGTGTGGGTTTTACATGCTTCAATAATGTACATGCAAAAGATGACGATATAAAAGAATGCATGGCAGTAGGATCAAATAATAAAAATACTTCTAAATCAAAGATTTGGATGGTACCTTTAACCACATCCGAAGACTGATCCGCAGTGTCCTGGTCAAGTGCAGGCACTCGTCCTTTGCTCATACCCACTGCCTGCTTCCCCTTTTCCTCAGCTGTAGCTCTCCTCCTAGAAGCAGCTGTCCCAGCTGGAGCTCTCTCTAGCTCCCTGCCCTTCTGCAGGGCTCTCTCTGTCATCTCTAGGCAATCCCTGATTATGTGCCCTGGTTTCCCACATATGAAGCATACTACAGGTTGTCCATAGCATGGTCGAGTACCATGGTACCAGCCACACTTGCCACACTGTTTCGTAATAAGCCGTGACCTTCCAATCATAATTCCCTTAGCTGGAGCTATGGCCTAATACACTGGAGGATTAACCGTCCTCTCTCGAATCTCCTCGATCCTCGGCCTCTTCCCAGAAAATCTCTTGCTTCCCTTATAATTGAAGCATCTGTCTAGCACTGGTCTCTTCTTATCTTTATCCCTCACTTTACCAACCTTTCCAAACTCTGAGGCGATTCTATCAATATCTTGTTCACATAATTGCCCCCTACGCACAGCCTCCTCGTAGGTTGGTATATCCAAGGGAATCAATCTGGACCTGATGGTCAGTCTCAATCCATCCACAAACTTCTGGATCTTCTCAACCTCATTACTCATTGTATTCAGATCATATCTGCCCAGGGAGATAAAAGTCGTCTCATACTCATCCATAGTCCTGCTCCTTTGGGTCAGTCCAAAAAATGCCATCTTCATCTTTCGCTGTGCAGTATCCGGAACATACTGTCTCCAAAAAGCCTCTAAAAACACATCCCAACTAATCTCTATATGTCGGACTCTCAAAATAAACCTGGTGGATTTCCACCAATGTTCTGCTGATCCCTTCAACATGAATGCAGTAAAAGCTACCATCTTGGTAGTAGTGCACTCGAAGAACCCATATAACTTCTCGATTTCATTTATCCAATCCTTTGCAGCTACTGGGTCCTTAACTCCACTAAAAGACGGTGATCCAAACTTCTGGAACTATCGCAGTCTATCCAAATCACATCCGTAACCCCAGCCTCTACTGCCTTGTGGTGTAGCAACAAGGGTAGGCATATCCTGTGCAGGTGGGGGTGTAGGTGTATCTGTCATCTGAGGTCTCTAGGCCTGTCGTGCCCGTGCCTTAGAAGCTGCTGCCTGCTCAGCATCACCCTTTGTAGCAGGACTCTGTCTTCCCCCAAATCCAGGCAATGATTGAGTGACCAACTCCAAGATCATCTCGATGCTCCACTCAACCTCAGCTTCCACCTCAATCTCTTCTTGAGCCTCATGTGTTTCTGGCTCAACACTACCCCTAGGCCTACCTCTACGGCCTCGAGCTTGCATTCTTGTCCCTCTACTGAGACTAGTTTTAAGCATAATGTTTCACTTCCCTACATACACATCAATTTCTTAGTTAACCCATCGACACACACACAATTGTATCTAAACAAGCACAATAACATGGGGATGTAATTTTCCAACTTATTAAGTATTTTAGACATGGACACAAGATAGACCAACTCGGGCTCTGATACTAACTTCTGTCATGACCCTCAACTTACCAAAAATCGTCACAAAATTTAAATTTTAATGCATTATTTATTTTTCGTCCTTACCTTAACACAATCGTGATCAGCCACCCTCTCAACAGTTGGGCTGTGTGTCAATGTCTACCTCACGCAACCATGACAATTTCATTTGTATTAAAATTTAGAAGTAAACACTTGTATAAATAAACCAGAGTTGTTGTTTACATGTGTTTACATTGCTTTACATCCCCAATAGTTACATACAAAATGCTTCTGTGCTATAGAAAGTTTAGATACAAAATTACATCAGTGTATATACCTTAAGCGATGGGATGTAACGGATACCAAAAGGGAAAGCCTCCAGCCGCTCTCAGTTTATACTCAAATCTCTGTAGAGAGGGGTAATTTAGAAGGGGGTCAGCAAACCACACGCTCAATAAGGCAATCATGCGAACATGTAGATACTGCACTATCTACGTGATCGTGATGCCATGCTCAAAACCATACAGTTTCTCATTCATAACTCAAAAGCATTAGTTCATGCTTGTGTTAATGGCATGTAAAGCAAATCATGCTATTTGTTAGTGCACAAATCAAATTCACAGCATGGCATAAATCATCATGCATATTTCATATGTAAAGCATGGAAAACCATCATGCGTAAGTGCACTTTAAAGCCATTATCATACTTTCTCAAGCAAATCATGCTATTTCATCTCAATCAAATCAATGCTTGTCAAGACTCAGCCCGTCCGAGATCATGCTATTTCATCTCAATGAAATCAATGCTTGTCAAGACTCAGCCCGTCCAAGATCATGCTATTTCATCTCAATGAAATCAATGCTTGTCAAGACTCAGCCCCTCCCTCGGACTATCCTGACTCACAATACGTTTTCAAAACATGGATTTATTCAAAATAAAAGACATGTGAGATAGGCAATATAATAAGGAAAATCTCCTCTAGGACTATGGCCATATCCTGTGATCCCAGGCTACACTGATCAAATGTACGGGGTATCACCACTATCTATTTCCACACGAGAGGTGGGTCACGTCCAGCCCGTCGGTCCATAGCAGATCTAAACATCGTTCGAATATGGCATATCACAATCTCAACATGGTACAACGTACTCCATGCTACCTGCACGGTACAGCGTACTCTGTGAACCATATCAACACATCATATCACGCCACATCTCAAAAATACACGTGCTAACCTATTTAATCGGTATGACACCTAGTCTACCCGAAGCTCCTAGCATGGCTATCAACATGTCAAATTCTCAAAAATACATGTGCGAGGCTATTTAATCTGTGCGACACCTAGTCTACCCGAAGCTCCTAGCACTGCAACAAGTATGGTTGGCATCTAATGCGAGCTATGCTCCAGCACCATGCCAAAACTAGTATAAAGTCTGTGCGAGCTTAACTCTAGCACAATATCATAAAAATCCATGTGAAAACTAGTGCGAGCTACGCTCTAGCACTCATATGTATGAACATATCAAATCTTGTTCGAGTTATACTCTAGCACGCTTTCATTCTCATGAAATCCATGTAGGTGGCTCAGTTCTTTGCAAAACATGGTTATCAACCAAATCAAATCATTTCTTTTGTAAATCATTTCAAATGTTAGACAACCTACCAATCACTTGCTAAAAAGCAACAAAACAAGGTTTCAAAGCATCATGCTTTTGTTTTCATGTACATTTCTCAAAACCCAACTCTTTGCCCTTAAATCACCTAATATCATTTCCTAGTATCACATGCACTCTAGCAAAACATTTAACCACCCAAATTGTGTACAGATATCTCTAAGAGTCCACACAATTCCCTTCCTAGATTTACTCGAGGTGCGACTCTCTTGCTCTTAATTTTCTCTCTCTTTTGGCTCAACTTACTCCGGTGTATCCTCGGGAGCTGCAATTCAATCATTAAACGCTCGAGTTAGTGTTGCTAAATCTCATTCAACTATGCATTTTACCCAATGCCTTAAATATTCATTTTACCCCTTTTTGGGTAAGTCTCACAATTCATTCCATAACACCATCTTAATTCCATACTCACAACACCATTATCATCTTAAACTATCCCATTCATCATTAATACCTCTACATTTCACTTTCTCACACTAACCCATTTCTAGTTTATAATTGTTTCATGGCATTCTAGGTAGTTCTACCATTAATATGCACACAAAATCACTTCAAAATCTATAACTACACAAATGTACTTGGATTGGTGTACTAGAAACTCACCTCTTTGGATTTCCTCCTTGATCCAAATAGAAATGTCCCTTGTTCCTTAAATCCATGGGGAAAATGCCTCCAAGCTATGTTGTTCTTCTTTTTGATGTGAACAACTTTGTGTCTAATAGCCTTCCTTCAAATCTTCTTGAAAATGGGTGGATTTAGAGAGAGAAAACTAGGTTTTAGGTTAAAACTAGTAGAGTGAGAGTGTTTCCCGAAATCTGTAGATCCAACTGCTCCTATTTATAGATTTAGCTTGATGAGATCGATCTGCTTTGGGTGGAGATCGATCTACTCCTCTTAAAATCCCTCATTTTCATGACATTTGAAGGCATGAGATCGATCTGTCGAAACCTTGAGATCGATCTATCTCAGGCAGAGAGTTGAGGAGATCGATCTGTTCCAACCCGAGAGCTAAGGAAATCGATCTGCTTGCCTTAAAATCAATCTTCTCCTTACAGAATGTTTAGGAGATCGATCTAGCTCCATTGGAGATCGATCTGCACTGTTCCTATTGCTCAAATAAGAGCATTTTGGCTCTTTCAGATCGACCTCTCATCCTATGAGATTGATATGACCTTCATATTTCCAGATTTTGCTGCAGTTTTCTGTAGAAACTTACACCAAAACATCCTTAATTTGCTGCCATAGTCTTTTCTTCATCCAGTTACATTTAAGACTTGAAAATGGCATCCATTCATACTTTATACACATTAAAACTTGTGTGAAATCTTTGTGTAACCAAAGATATATAATATAAACTAAATGAAAGTGCACAACTCATGCAATCTTCATTCCATTTTACCACACTACTCCTTTTTCATTCCACTCACATTCATCACATACTAAAGTCCATTTCCTCGTATTCTTACATAATGAAACTTGTACGTACATCACAACTCTTATTACAAGTGTGTACATTGAATTTATGGACTTTACATCACTTATGAATCCATAAATACTTGATCCAAAGTCATCCATATTATACTTCCATTTGCACATATATACAAAGTTATACATATATGGGGTCTCACACTTCCATATAACTCATATCTCCTTGAATGTCTAAGGATTCATACTCGGTGACATGAGAGGGATCCAGATTATACTTCCTCAACATGAAGATGTGGAAGACATAATGTATCCCAGAAAGCTGTAGTGGTAGAGCTTACCGATAGGTAACATGTCACGACCCTCTCTCTCTCTTTCCATGACTTTTACCTTACTTCCAACGGTTGGGCTGTAAGTCAACATCCATATCCATATCTCATCCATTAATAATTAAGTTCATTTACAGAAATAAAAATTGTACTTTTATATATACATGCGAAAACGTTTACATCAGTTTCTATTTATATACATCCCTCGAAATACAAAAGATAACTTTACTGTGCACTAATTTACAGGATACAAAATTTCTCACCATGATTAGTGTATACCTCTGCGCTGTTGGATGAATGGAGAGCACGATAGTAGGTGTATTTGCAGTAAACTCACTACTACGTAAAATCTGTAGAGGGGAAAAAGGGGGGTGAGCTAACATGCTCAGTAAGGAAAATATGAAAGTAGGTAGATAACTACACTATCTACAATGCTTAAAATACACATTTTATTTTCCATATAAAACATATTCATTTATTTAAAATAATCTCCATCAATGCGAAACCATTAATTCGCTAGACGGGTATATGCATACTCTTTATCAATCACAAGTAACTTCTTTCAAAAGCACACAGCTTTACTCTTTTCAAAATATTTTCACAAAGGATAATTAAATGAACTTGAGACTAGGATGGAATATCATATCTCCAGATCACACAGTAGGGGGGCATTTGTCACCTCACACAGTAGCAACAATATGTCATATCACACAGAAAAGACTCATGGCCATAGTTGGATTCCAGGCAAACACTGATCAAGTGTGCGGGAATCACATGCTTGGGGAGGCGGATCAACCATCCCTTCAGCTCACACAAAAATCACAAAGACATCACGGCACATCGAACTCCGTGGCTAACACTCATGGTACAACGTGCTCCGTAGATCCTTTATCACCCATATCCGTTGTCTTGAAATCTCGTACGAGTAGGTCGGTGCAAGATCGCTAAGCAATACACGATAGCTCCAACATGGTTTTGTACTCATTACATCACATCTATAAAACCACGTGCGAGCAACTCAACGTAAGATCACACAGCATACCTGAGGACTCTAGCACGATTTTACTCAAAATAACTTTAAGCTTAGGAAATTACACGCGAGCATAGTCAGAGAAAGATCACTTAGCAGTACTCGATGGCTCCAGTATGATTTCCAAAATCTAGCACGAGCTCTTTAGTGCATTAGACAGCTTACACTTAGCTCAAGCCCCATTTTTATTCTCAAAATCCTTTTAAAAATGATTGTTCAAGCAAGGCTGGTAAATCCACTGTTACGATGTTGGCTCTAGCACAAATTCACACAGAAATCTGATAGACGCCCTTATCAAAATTCACTTCAAAAATCACAAAGCATGAGTGAGAGGGAAATTTCCCTTCAATCACTGGTCCAATACTTTTAACTCGATAGAACATGCAGTTTTATTGTAAACAACTATATCGGGAGCCAGTCTATTATTTACACTTTCAAAATGACTCTTCTCCAACTATACACTGAAAATAAGCATTACATGCATTTACGTTTTTCCTCTAACTTGGTTTTCGTATAGATATTTATCGATATCTATATACTCTACATATATCATTTATTCACATACATGGATTTAACAAAATACGTCTAGCTATCCCTAATAGCTCACATAATCCCGTACCTCGGATCAAGCTTAAATCGCTCGAAAGTCTCTTTCCTTCGATTTCCATTTCTCGTGATCCAATCTTATCGACTCCAATTATCTCTCCAGGAGCTAAAATGATGTACTACTCACATCAGTATACTTTCATATACTTCATTTTTACTTGCATGATGTTCAAATCAATGCATTGGGCTATTATATCTTATTGGACATGATTCTCTCTTACGTCCATTTCAATTATAGGATTCATTTCTCGAGAATCACTACTAATTCATATTGAACCGACATTAATCTCATAATGCCTTAAGTTCATCATATACCTTATCTGCTTATTTTCAACCATTATCGTTTCTAGCATATAGATTTCACCAAACTATCTTACAATCATATATACATGCTCAATAACATCAATTCATGCCTAATTCATCATTAATTCCATGCCTAAGCCATTTATAGGTAATGGAAGGTTAAGCATGTTCTTGGATGTTTCAGCCAACACTACATACACCATTCAACTCATCAAAACATCTAGATTAATATACTTGAAGTTGGTGTATTGAAATCTTACCTATCTCAACTTTTCTCTTTCTTGCCCAATTTGGGGGAAAACTCATTTTCTCCTTCAATTCAATAGCTCAGCCTCTAGATTTCAACTATCTTTTTCTCTTCCCCTCTAGTAATAACTTTGCTGAAATAAACATCTCTCAACTCTGTTTAGAAAGTGGTGATAATTTAGAGATAGAAAGCTAGGTTACATACTCAAAAATGGAAGTTTTCTGATATTCAAGGGAAGAAGGCTCGAATTGTTGAGCTTTATATAGAATTCGTATGATGAGATCAATCTCTAAGGGTAGAGATAGATCTTCCCTTACTTTGAACTCTCTCAGCATTCAGTTTACATTTTGTGGGATTGATATGCTCTGAGGGATAGGATTGATCTCGACCAGGCAGAGAACTTCAAAGATTGATCTGGCTTTAAGAAGGGATCGATCTTTGCTAGCCAAAAGCCTTTAAAGATCAATCTATCTCTGGGAATGAGATTGATCCTCGCTTGGCAGAAGCATACCGAGATCGATTAGGATTGAATGAGGGATCGATCTCCTTTTTACAGATTGCACTGGTTCTGCATTTCGAGCACAATGAGATCGATCTCCCTTGCATCTAAGATCGATCTCCCCTTGCTCTACAGCATTCTAGCTGTAAATTTTCCCAGATTCTCAAGGGAAACTAGTATTCATTTGCTTCACTTCTCATTTTGCATTTCATTCACACATTGAACTTAAAAATACTCATTTCTTATGATTCATTGATTATAAAACTTGTGTGTACATTCTTGGAATCATAATGGATACATATAAATTTACGGGTCTTACATTCTTCCCCTCCTTTAAGAAATTTGGTCCTCTAAATTGGAACCAAGTTACTCCTCAAAAAGTCGGGGGTACTTTTTTCGCATCAGGTTCTCCAACTCCCAGGTAGACTCTTTTAAAGTATGGTGCTGCCAGAGAACCTCAACAAGCGGAATCGTCTTATTCTGTAGAACCTTTTCCTTCATATCTAGTATCTGGATCAGTCTCTCTACATATGTCAGATCATCTTTGAGCTCTAATGGCTCATATTGAATCACATGTACCGGATCTAGAAGGTACTTTCAAAGCATAGATACGTGGAAGATGTTATAAATACCTGATAGCTCCGGTGGTAATGCTAGCCTGTAAGCCTTACCTCACACTCGCTCCAGTATCTCAAATGGTCCAATATACCGAGGGCTTAACTTACCCTTCTTTTTGAACCTCATAATCCCTTTCGAGAGAGAAACTCTCAAAAATACCGAGTCACTTTTAGTGAACTCTAGTGGCCTCTGTCTTATGTCAGTATAACTCTTTTGCCTGCTCTGAGCTGTTCTCAACCTCTCACATATCAGCTGAACAACCTCAGAAGCTTGCTGCACTAAGTCAAAAGCAAAAATTTTCCTTTCACCCACTTCTTCCCAACTAATAGGGGAACGACACCTTCTACCATATAAGGCCTCATACGGTGCCATCTTGATACTCGAGTGATAACTATTGTTGTAAGAAAATTTAGCTAATGGTAAGTGATCATCCCAGGAGCCTTTAAAATCCATAATACTCGCCCTCAACATATCCTCTAACGGTTGGATGGTTCTCTCTGATTGACCATCGGTCTGTGGATGGAAAGCGGTACTGAAACTCAACCGGGTTCCCATAGCTTCTTGAAATTGTTCCCAAAAATGAGAAGTGAAGCGAGAATTCCTATCTGATATGATGCTCACTGGTACACCATGTAGCTTTACTATCTCCCGTACGTATAACTCCGCCAAAGCACTCTGAGTATCTATGGACTTTATAGCTAAAAAGTGGGCGAATTTTGTCAATCTGTCTACTACTACCTAGATAGCATCACTGTTCCTCTTAGTCCTCGACAATCCCATGATGAAACCCATGGTGACATGCTCCCATTTCCAAGTCAGTCTAGGTAGAGGCTGCAACAACCCTGCAGGCTTATGATGCTCTACCTTTAATTGCTGACATACAAGACACTTTGCCACAAAATCTGCGATATCTCTTTTCATCCCTGACCACCAATACACTCTCTGGAGATTTTGATACATTTTGTTACTCCCCGGGTGTAATGTATACCTGGATGAATGAGCTTCTGTCAAAATCAATTTCTTTAGTTCTTGGTCATCGGGAACATAAATCTTGCCTCTAAACCTCAGTAGGCCATCATCACTCACTAAGAAATCGGCTACATCACCCCTCTGAATCTGACTCGCACGATCATCACACGGTAGATCGGTATGGTAAGCCTGTCGTATCCAGTTAATCAAATCTGGTTCCACTCGCAGGCTCCCTATCACACAGTCACTTTCAACATCACGAGGGTCTATATCCAATCTGAGGTGAGCAAACTGCTCAAGAGCAGCTCATATTCCCTGACCATCATGTACGATACCATTCCGAGGCTCTTTCTACTCGGGCATCAGCCATTAGCTTTTCCCAGATGGTACAATATTTCACAATCATAATCTTTCAAAAGCTTCATCCACCGTCTTTGCCTCATATTTAACTCTTTTTTGTGAAAACAGATATCTGAGGCTTTTATGATTCGTAAACACTTGAAATTTCTCACTGCACAAGTAGTGGCTCCATATTTTCAATGCAAATACCACAGCTGCCAACTCTAAATCATGGGTCGGGTAGTTCCTATCATAGTCCTTAAATTGTCTAGAACTGTAACGACCCGAAACCACTTATTTTTAGTAAAATTATTGCGGAAGTGTATAAATGTGAACTAATTTTTTTTTTCGTTTCCATACATTGTTTTTCATGTGAGTACAGTCGTAACTATTTCTAGGTCTCAAATTACCTAGTTTGGTTTAAGGTTATGAACCTAAGGTCCCAGCCTAACTTCTAATTAACTTTTATAACCATTTCTTAATTTAATACACATGCACTAAAAAGTAACTGTCTGAAAATTAAATCAGTATAAACAATTATATCACTATAAGCTACGAGATCTCGAAGCCCTTACTTCGGAGCCGATACTGATAATGATGCCAATGTGCCTCTAGTCTGTACCTGTGATGGAAAGAAGAAAGGGGTGAGCTTTGGAAAGCTCGATATGTAAACCATACAAGTACCGAGGAATTAACTGACATGTTACTGAATTTCTAATGCATTTCTAATTTATTTCCATTCTATCATTCTTCCTCATCACTTATCCCAACTTATCACATTCTGAAACATGTCTTGTTCCACAACATATTTTACAATTTAAACTTATCGAGATGTCATAATTCTCTTTGGTTTATGGACTAGGGTATGTTCTAGATGCTGTCAAGTTTTTCAGGCAGAGAGGTATTTTGTAATACCTTAATTAGCCATCAAACCTGACCACTTGTACTAACATAGCCATAAGAATTCAAAATTTCAAACCATAGTCAAAAGCAGAAACCAAAATTTATTGGCATCCTTATTCATCCTTCAAACACAATTGTTCTCGAAATTTTATCATGCATCAAGAGTATTCATGTACTGAAAATAATCGTACTTCGAAACATCACTTACTAATACATCACTCGTATTCGAAGCTTATCATACTGTAAACTTATCTCGTTTCAAACATCATCTATATCGAAACATTTACCTTATTTGGGGTTGGTCTTACATCCAAAATATATTCCTATTCGAAATGTGATCCTTTTATTCTAAACATCTTTCATATTCTAGACTCTTTTCATTCTCGAAACGTAGTTCTTATTCTGAAACATATATTGAAATTTGAAGCTTATCTCATACTATCTTTTACTAATTATTTCAACCCGTTAGCAATGACACCACTGACCATACTATTCCTTCAATTGGGACTCCATTACTATCTATTTCTTCCCCGTTAGCAGAGGCAGCAACATACTTATTTCCCATCGTTAGGATATGTTCTGTGAACCATGCTTGATAAGTTACATATTAAACATATTAATTGTCATATTTTCCCATGATTTAAATTCTTTTATATGCTTAATTTTTTTATTTAACTTATATTTTCCGTTTTGTATTGTAGATAAAGGAATAGGAATAAAATGAACTAAAGTTGCAATTTTTGATCAAGTCATAAAATCAGAAGAAATCTTGGTGTAAGACGTGGGCACGCCTAAGGCAGTGATAAGGATTGCAACTCAAATAGGTGAATTCAAGTCAAGATCTATCACTTGTAGCTAAAGTTGACTTAAACAGTCTAAAGATGGCAAGTGGCAGGTTTTTATTATTAAGGAAGAGATATGCAATGACTGTCTTTGGCAAGTGTTGAAAAAGGAAAGAAGTTTAATTGTAATCAAACTCAATCAGAGAAATTTCCTTTGGAAACAGATTTTGGGGGTTAGGAGATTTAGTATTTATAGATTAAGAGTGGAAAGGGAGAGGATATTCAATCATCATCATAAACAAAATTCTATATTTTTATTTTTCTTTATTGTTTTTCTCTAAACTTATGGCTTGCTAAATTACTTAGTCCAGCCAAAGGATAATTAAAGTTTGGGTTCTTCAAGAATTGTGAGATCTAATTAGTTTTATCTTGTTCTTTTACATCTTTTCTATTTATATATTTTCTGTGCTTGTTTAAATTATTGTTTTGATTGATTGTGCAAAAAGGACCCTTTGTTCAATTGTCAGGATAATATATCACCAATTAGAAACCTAAATCCGTAATTGTTTAGGAATTCTAATATTAGTGGTAAATAACATAATTGATTACAAATAGGTTTTCAATTCTATGTCAAGAAGATATATAATGTAGCTTAAATGACCCTACATGTGTGTTTGTTGGTTTGAATTGGTAGTGTCTCCTTCACCACTAACCTGCTGTGGAGCTACAGGATCCCGAACTGGTAGGGGAATATCTTGAATTGGAGGGGATACAGGAATCTCTGCTTCTGCAGCCTAAGGTCTCAATCCAGGCTGTGCAGGCTCATGTCTCTCAGGTGCAACAGTCTAACCAGTAGGATTCTCCTGTCTATCCTCAAATCTGGTCATCGCCTGTGTAAACATCTCCATGACCGTGTCTACACTGCGCTGTAATTGAGCTATACGTGCCTCAGCGGCATCATTAAGTTTTGGTGGATCTCTACTAGAACAAGACCCATTGCGTCTCTCGGGCTCATCTCTACGCCCTTGATAGCGTGAACTCTATTCTCTACGAGTACGTCATCTATCAGACATCCTACATACTCAAAATAAGTGTCTCAGTCACAATTTCCAGCTTGTTATACACAATTGTATCCAAATAACGCGTAGTACTTTAAGGATGTAAAATTTCCTAACTATGGATACTGACTCACATCATACCAACTCCGCTCTGATACCACCATCTTGTCATGACCCCCTCTCTCTCTCTCTCTCTCTTTCCGTGGCTTTTAACTTATTTTCAACGGTTGGGCTGTGAGTCAACATCCATATCCATATCTCATCCATTAATAATTAAGTTCATTTATAGAAATAGAAATTGTACTTTTATATATACATGCAAAAGCATTTACATAATTTTTTATTTATATACATCCCTCGAAATACAAAAGACAACTTTACTGTGCACTAATTTACAGAATATAAAATTTCTCATCACAATTAGTGTATACCTCTGCGCTGCTAGATGACTGGAGAACACAATAGCAGGTGCAACTACAGTAAACTCACTACTGTGTAAAATCTATAGAGGAGGAAAAAATGGGGGGTGAGCTAACACGCTGTCACGACCCAAACTACCCAAAAATCAGAGTTAATTTTTCGCGCTTTGTTATTTTTATTACTTAAGCTCTTACCTGTCCTCGAATCGTGACCACACTCCATTAAGAAATTGGGCTGTGCGTCAATGCCAGTCCCACCATATATTTACCATCTAACTTATTTCTTCTCCAGTCATTTATAATTGTTTACATTAATTATACATCCCCTAAAGTTACTTACAAACATGTTACTGTGCTATGCTTATGTAGATACAATATGTACAAGTGTATATACCTTAAATGATGGGCAGCAGCGGACATCCGGAATGCAGTACTGAGTCACCTCAACTTCAACTGGAGATTATCTGTGGGAGAAAATGAAAGGGGTGAGCACATCAAGCTCAGTAAGGCAATCCTACGAACAAGTAGGTAACCATACTACCTACATGAACGTGGTGCCATGCATAAACCACCCTTTCTCCACACATTTAAAACAGATGATATGAAAGTTATGATGTTATGTAAATCGAGTTTGCACAGAAAATTCAACATGCAATTATTTCAAATCATTTCTTTCTCAATTAAAATTTTCACAATAAAGTCAGGACTCGACCCCTCCTTCGGGTGATCTTGACTCACACAAAACCATGAAAGTCGGTTTACATCACACATGGGTTTAAAAAGCATGGAAATAGCATCATGCACATTCAATTTAAAACCCGATTTGATCTCATCAAAATCGTCGACATGCGAGACTAGGCAACATCTGTATATCGGCAATAACCAGGACTGGCCAATATGTGTCCTCGTGAGTCCCTCTAGCTTCACGGATCCCAGTGTGCGAGGTCTCACCCTGATCGGGAACCGCCCGGGAGGTGGGTCAATCCAACCCGTCAGTCTTATCTGATCTCACGCATCCGAAGATGCCGTATCCGAAGATACCCCATATCACAAAGATACCGTATCCGAAGATACCCGTATCACAAAGATACCGTATCCGAAGATACCCATATCACAAAGATACCGTATCCGAAGATACCCCACAGTACATCGTACTCCATGCTACTTGCACGGTACATCGTACTCCATGGACCCATATCACTCTAGGTACTCCAGCCCAAATGGCCTACTTCCCACAGAGAGGTTTTGTTTCTTAATACTCGTGCCATGTCTCAAAACGCACGTGCGAGCCTATTAAATCGGTGACACGCAGTCTACCCGAAGCTCCAAGCACGGTTCATCGCATGTTCTCATAAAATCAGTGCGAGGGATGCTCAGCACTCTCATCAAATCAAGTAAAATTGGCAAAGCCCGCTTTACATCCCCACAAGGCCGCCAACCTCATCCCTCACTCTCACCCCACTTACGAGGTCTTTTGAGCCTGTTGGGCATTTTGGTTGACTCCAAGGGCAGACAGCGCTACTCCACAAATCCAATAAAACTAGTGCGAGCTGGGCTCTAGCACTCTATATGTGAATCACATGAAAATCTTATAAAATCTGGTGCGAGCTAAACTCCAGCACCCTGTCTCGAAAATCATGTAAAATTATGGTGCGAGTTAAACTCTAGCACCCTGTTACGAAAATCATGTAAAATCTGGTGCGAGTTAGACTCTAGCACCCATGCATGTAAAACTCTAGTGCGAGCTCTCGCTCTAGCACTAATGCATGCATCACACAAATCAAACATCGTGCGAGCTGAGCTCTAGCACGTCACATGTAAATAAAAACACGTAGGCGGCTCGGTTATCTCCAAATAATTTTCACAGAAATTACATCGTTTAAGGTATGCAATGCTATGCATTCTTCTTTAAAAGTGAGCCAGCCTACTCATGCATGTGTTAAAATACCTCCAGAACGAGCAGGAACCTCTTGTCCTTGCTCCTCCCAATTTTTCCTAAATTTGTAAGTTCTACCCTTAACAAGGGTATTTTAGTAATTTGCCCATTCGGGGCACTAAAATTATTATTCGACCTCTAGACCCTTCAGATAAATTTTAAAGACTGCATATGAACTTGAAATTTCATAAAGTTTACCTCTAGCAGTCCGTAGAATTCCCTTACCTTATTTTCCTGTCGAGTCTAACCTTTTCTTTTCCATTGTCGTCTCGTCGCGCAGTCCGATATGCTCCCAATCAAACCTCTGGAACTGCGTATAATTATTCCTCAGGTCAGATATCATACAATTTAATTGTATTTAATATTTTCTGGGTTTAATTTAAATCGTTGGGCCCATTTACCCCTATTGGGCTCGATTGCACCTTAATGGGCCTTAATCGGCCTTAAGCCCGTTTTCCACTTAATTTTCACTTTATCGAGGCCTATTGGGCTCATTGGGCCCACTAATAATTTATTGGACCTCGTTCTAGCTCTCGAATAGCTAAATTCATTATTTACGATAATTTATCTAAATTTCCATAATTTAATTCAATTTATGCGGAATTTAAATTCTTATCACGCATAACGATATAATTTATCATAAATAATGGTTACTTACCCGAGATTCCATGCTAATCCGTAAATCGAGGCTATCTCGAGCTCTCGTTGGATGCCAATTGTCGAGCTACACAATTCCACAATTTTTTGGGTAAGTTTTCAGTCCAAAATTAATTAAATTAAATACTCCGAAATTTAAATCGGGTCAATTTCGACCACTACTGACTTACCCGTAGCTCGATTGCATCGTCGGGATTTTTTCTCTTTTTTCTTTTTCCCTTTTCTCCCTTTTTTCCTCTCTTTTTGGCTGAACCGGTTCAGTCCGGTTCAGACCGGTTCAGACCGCCGGTTCACTCCGGTTTGGCCGGTTCACCGCTGGTTCAAGGCCTTGCCGGCCGGTTCTCCGCCGGCTTCCACCGCCAGCACCTCCACAAGGCCGTCCGCAGCACGAATCTACCCTCGGTTTCGGTCGAGGTCGTCGGAACGCCGCCGGTTCGGCTCTTCTCCCTCGGCCGTCGGAAACCCATTTCTTCCCTTGGTCGTCGCCGGCGATTCCCGCGACTGATACCGGTCTCAAAAGAACCGCCGTCGCCTGGGCTTTCAGAATCTGGCCTCGGTTCCGCCTGAATCGCCTCCGGTGGCCATTTCTTTCCCGCGGCCTTCTCCTCCGTTTTCTGACGTTCTCCGGCGTCCTTGGCGCGCATCTCCGGTGGCAGACGATTCGCCTGGCGTCGGGCTTCCTTCGCCGGCCCTCGCCTGGGCTCAACGGCCGCCAGTGGCTCGTCGGACTCCTCGGTCGGCTGCTTCGTTTCCGTTTTCTCTGCTTCTCTTTCTCTCTCACCGACCCATTTTCATATTCTCTTTTTTTTTTCATTTATTTTATTAATTATTTTTATTATTATTATTTATTTTAATTATTACACTATTCATTAAAATACTCTATAAAAATCCAAAATATCCCTTAAAATATCCTTAAAATTATTATTTAATTTTAAATTAATTAATTTAATTTTATTTAATTTATTTATTATATTTTAACCCTTTTTCAGGTATAATTCCTCCGTATTTTCGGGATATTGTCCCGAATGATTTTTCGATATATTTTTCGATTATTTTTTGGATTATTTCTCCGAACTAAAAATTCCGATTAATCCCGATTAATTCCAATAAATTAATATCTTGATCAATTTAACCCAAAATAAATTTATTTCTCCTTTATTAACCAAGATTCCTCAATTTCATATTTTTAATTAATTTTTCCTTATCGAAATTATTCCAACTTTCGATCTTTTGACCATTCTGCCCTTGCACGTGTTCGGGATTAATTTAACCCGACTTCTCTTCACGAATACTCATTCATTTCGTATTTTAAATAATTTCGGGTCTTACAAATCTCCCCCACTTAAGGAATTTGGTCCTCTAAATTAGAACCAATTCATATGAGTCTATAGACTACCCCGGGTACATCAATCGTAGCATACTTCTTTAATTCTCATGTGACCTTTTTCCGAAGTGTATTACTACCAAAGGACTTTAATTAGGGAGATCGTCTTAATCTCAATACTTTCTCTTTCCTGTTTAATGCCCGAATCAACTTCTTCAATATACTTATATTTGCATTAAGCTGAACTGTTGGATCTCATATCCTATCACCTATGCTGGATCTGGATAATATTTCTGAAGCATCAAAAGATGGGACACATTGTGGGTGCCTGTTAATTCAGGTGATAACGCCAACCTACAGGTCTTATCTCCCACTTGTCCAATCTCTCAAAATATTCAATCCAGCGAAACTCAACTTACCTTCTTCCAGAAGTTCGCTATATCCTTATTCTCTTAGGACAAGAAACATTTTCAACCATACTAATTCACCAAGGGTGAATTCCAATACTTGTCTATCTGCTCTGAGGTGTTCTTAATCTCTCATCCTTTACTAAATATCCTCAGAGACTTATTATCCAAAGTCGAAAATAGTTCTATCTGTCACCCACTTTTTCTCATCCAATTTGGGGAACAACCCCTACAGCCATACACTGCCTCGTATCTTGTTATCCCGATACTCAAGTGACAACTGTCGCTATTGGTGAATTCAATTAGAAATCAACTGATCATTCCAGGAGCTTATAAAAATCAATGCACACACTCTCATCATATCCTCCAGAACTTGTACAGTCCTCTTTGACTGACCATCGGTCTGAGGACGAAAAGCTGTGCTAATTCTCAGTCGGGTTCCCATAGCTTCCTAAAAATATCCTCAAAGGTGGGAAGTGAAGCGGGAATCCCTATATGATATCATGCTCACTGGAACGCTACATAATCTTTCACAACCTTTCTTATACCTAAATCCTCATATACACTTTGAGTATTTTGGGATTTCATAACCAGAAGGTGGGTAGACTTAGTCACTTTATCGACTATCATCTAAATAGCCTCATAATTCACCTGGGTTCTCTGTAACCCATCACGACATTCATAGAGACTTGCTCTCATTTTTCGTGCCGTGTCTATATAGGTAGAGGCTGCAATAACTCTGCAGACTTTTAATACTCTACCTTATTCTGCTGACATACTAGGCACTTTTTCCACAATCTCTACCATATCTCTTTTCACATCTGACCACCAATACCCTTTTCGAGATTTCAATATATTTTTATTACTTTTCGTATGCACTGTATATCCCGAAGAGTGAGCTTCTGACAATATTACTATCCCATCAACTGTGGTCCTGGGGAGCACTCATACTGTCTCAGAATCCTCAGTAACTCATCATCACCCACTGTGAACTCTATCACTGTACCCTTCTGAATCTGACCCACACTATCGACACCCTGCCGATCATCACGCTAAGCCTGTCAAATCCGGGCACTCTCATCCGGTTCTAGTCTCAGGCTAGCTGTCACACAATCACTATCATCATCAGAAGGGATCACATCAATACTGAGGTTCACAACTGCTCTAGCAGCTCACGCTCCCTGACCATCATATGTGGTACCATCCCGAGGCTCTTTCTACTCAAGGCATCAGTCATCACATTAGCCTTTCCTGGGTGGTATAATTTTCATAATCAAAATCTCTCAGAAGCTCTCACCTACTATGTATTTTCATATTCGTCTCTTTTTATGAAAACATATACTCGGGCTTTATGATCAGTGCATATCCACAATTCCTCATCGTGTACCTAATAGTACCATATCCTCGGTACAAATACTGTTGCCAACTTTAAATCATGGGTCAGATAGTTTATTTCATGATCAAGGAGTTGTCTGACTCCATAATTGACTATCTTCCCATTATACATCAATACACAGCTCCTTCATAATTTTGAGGTATCCATACTCACTGAGAACCTCTTGAGCTATTGGGTATGGTGGAATTAATCACGGTGGTCAATTCATACTTCATTACACCGAAATTCATGTCACATCTATCATCTTATTTAAAGACCACATTTTCTTAGTTAAACGTGTCACAAGGTATACCCTGTTTAGAAGTCGCAACAACCCATTTGTAAAAGCAATTTCCAATTATTGCTTACAATTTGCCCTAGACTTTAACTACACCCAACATATCATCGATAATGATGATTACAAATCGGTCCAATCCTGGACTTATTTACGCATAAGCGTATAAGATCCTTCAAAATCGCTTACGTTTTCAGGTACTAACCTGCGTCATTTCTTTTTCTTGTCTTAACGGCTCTTATTAAATTTTAATATGTTAACCTTTATGATTTGTCGAATTCTAATATTCTTATCGTCTTAGCAAAGGTATCCTAATGCTAAAGTTATCTATTACGACGATCGATTTCACGTTATAGGTTATACATATATACTTTTAGACGCTGTCAAGTCTTCAGGCGGGGAGGTATTTTGAAATACCTTTATTAACCTTCAGACTTAACCACAGTTACTTTATATGTCAGTCCATGTGGTCACAATTTATATTAGCTACTAATTGCTTCAATCCTAATTACTTCATATCGTAAAGATGTTCTTACCTAGCATACGCCTCTTACTCCAATACATCTTGTATTTAAAATCAAGCATATCTTATCTTAAAGATTATCTCCTTAGTGTATCTATTATAACGAAACTCTTGTCATTATTCATTTCGTGAGTACAATCCTTTACTCCTTTAATTTCAACTGTTACACCCCTTTTTGTCACTTAAAATCTCTATATCCATATTCCGTTAATTAATCCTCCTCTATTGGGGTACTCATTTATCAATATTGTGCCCGATGATGTAGGCATTCATACTTTTTACTCACTTATATGCGAATAAAGGCGGTATAAATAAATGTGTGGCACCAGGATCAGTGAACATATGTACTTCATTATTCATAACAGTGTGGTATCTTACACCACATCCATGAAACATCAATAGTGTCCTGGTCCAAGATATCCTCTCGCCTTCGTCCAACAGCTTACTTTCCTTTTTCTTTTCGGCTATAGCCTCCCTTCTCGTTGCAGCTATACCAACGAAGTTTTTCTGTCTCTTTACTTTTCTGTGGGGCGATCTCGCCCAACTCTGTGCAATCAAAATCAATGGTCCGTCTTACCACACTTAACAGCCATTTTCATCAATACAGTGTAGGTATAAACCCTCCTTCCGTGGTATCTACCACACACTCTACAGTGATCACACTGCTACTCTGCTTCGTAGCAGGTCGGGGTCCTCCAATCACAATGCCCCTCAAGAGTGCCAAAATTGGATGCACTAGGGCCTTACCAATTATCTTACTCCATGACTCGTCAAATTAAATCTTTTACCAATTACCATTTTTCCATTTTAACATCTCTGTCATTTCTCGATTCTCTTTTCTGTCTCTATTTCAGCCCTCACTACCTTTCCCAATCTCAGAGGCGTGTAATTCATGTTCTTATTTACCCAACTGTAAATATGCGCACTGCCTCGGTATAAGCAATATCTCACAGGCCAATCGGGCTCTAATTGAAAATCTGAGCCCTTCCATAAACTTTTAGACATCTCGACTGTCACTTGTTCATAGTGTCGAGGTAATATCTGTCCAAGAATATAACTGAGTTTCCATACTAGTAAATCATACTCATCAATAAATCAAATCCTCTGGGTCAGAGTAAGGACTTTTATCTATCATTCCCTTTAAACAGTGTCCGGGATAATTCTGTCATCGGAATACATCCATAAACATCTCTCATCTTAGCTTTGGATGTTTAACACTTAAGATGGGTCGAGCGGGTTTCCACCAATGCTCCGCTGCGCCCTCGAATCTCATTCATAATCTGAGCAATTAGCTCCCCAAAATAATCTCCACACTCCGCTCCAACCTCGCGAAGCGTGTCTCAATACTGTCCGATCTCTCTGTCGGACTCTGTGAGGCATTCTCAACATTCACCTCTATTCCAATTTCATTCTGATTCTCATAGTCAAACTCAGCACGACTTAGCAGACTCAAGTCTACCTCCACGACTTCTACCTCGTGCACTATCTTATTAACACGACTCATATTAGGCATTCCTAATTCTCAACCATTTCTTAGTCAAAACCCATCTCGATATACACTATTGTATCTAACTAAGCACAGTAACACGGGGATGTAATTTCCTAATTACTGACACTGACACACATCAGACCAGTTGCTGCTCCGATACCACTTTTATATGTCATGACCCAAACTACCCAAAAATCAGAGTTAATTTTTCGCGCTTTGTTATTTTTATTACTTAAACTCTTACCTGTCCTCGAATCGTGACCACACTCTATTAATAAATTGGTCTGTGCGTCAATGCCAGTCCCACCATATATTTACCATCTAACTTATTTCTTCTCCAGTCATTTATAATTGTTTACATTAATTATACATCCCCTAAAGTTACTTACAAACATGTTACTGTGCTATGCTTATGTAGATACAATATGTACAAGTGTATATACCTTAAATGATGGGCAACAGCGGACATCCGGAATGCAGTACTGAGTCGCCTCAACTTCAACTGGAGATTATCTGTGGGAGAAAATGAAAGGGGTGAGCACATCAAGCTCAGTAAAGCAATCCTACGAACAAGTAGGTAACCATACTACCTACATGAACGTGGTGCCATGCATAAACCACCCTTTCTCCACACATTTAAAACAGATGATATGAAAGTTATGATGTTATGTAAATCGAGTTTACACAGAAAATTCAACATGCAATTATTTCAAATCATTTCTTTCTCAATTAAAATTTTCACAATAAAGTCAGGACTCGACCCCTCCTTCGGGTGATCTTGACTCACACAAAACCATGAAAGTCGGTTTACATCACACATGGGTTTAAAAAGCATGGAAATAGCATCATGCACATTTAATTTAAAACCCGATTTGATCTCATCAAAATTGTCGACATGCGAGACTAGGCAACATCTGTATATCGGCAATAACCAGGATTGGCCAATATGTGTCCTCGTGAGTCCCTCTAGCTTCACGGATCCCAGTGTATGAGGTCTCACCCTGATCGGGAACCGCCCGGGAGGTGGGTCAATCCAACCCGTCAGTCTTATCCGATCTCACACATCCGAAGATGCCGTATCCGAAGATACCCCGTATCACAAAGATACCGTATCCGAAGATACCCGTATCACAAAGATACCGTATCCGAAGATACCCGTATCACAAAGATACCGTATCCGAAGATACCCCACAGTACATCGTACTCCATGCTACTTGCACGGTACATCGTACTCCATGGACCCATATCACTCTAGGTACTCCAGCCCAAATGGCCTGCTTCCCACAGAGAGGTTTTGTTTCTCAATACTCGTGCCATGTCTCAAAACGCACGTGCGAGCCTATTAAATCGGTGACACGCAGTCTACCCGAAGCTCCAAGCACGGCTCATCGCATGTTCTCATAAAATCAGTGCGAGCGATGCTCAGCACTCTCATCAAATCAAGTAAAATTGGCAGAGCCCGCTTTACATCCCCACAAGGCCGCCAACCTCATCCTTCACTCTCACCCCACTTACGAGGTCTTTTGAGCCTGTTGGGCCTTTTGGCTGACTCCAAGGGCAGACAGCGCTACTCCACAAATCCAATAAAACTAGTGCGAGCTGGGCTCTAGCACTCTATATGTGAATCACATGAAAATCTTATAAAATCTGGTGCGAGCTAAACTCCAGCACCCTGTCTCAAAAATCATGTAAAATTATGGTGCGAGTTAAACTCTAGCACCCTGTCACGAAAATCATGTAAAATCTGGTGCGAGTTAGACTCTAGCACCCATGCATGTAAAACTCTAGTGCGAGCTCTCGCTCTAGCACTAATGCATGCATCACACAAATCAAACATCGTGCGAGCCGAGCTCTAGCACGTCACATGTAAATAATAACACGTAGGCGGCTCGGTTATCTCCAAATAGTTTTCACAGAAATTACATCGTTTAAGGTATGCAATGCTATGCATTCTTCTTTAAAAGTGAGCCAGCCTACTCATGCATGTGTTAAAATACCTCCAGAACGAGCAGGAACCTCTTGTCCTTGCTCCTCCCAATTTTTCCTAAATTTGTAAGTTCTACCCTTAACAAGGGTATTTTAGTAATTTGCCCATTCGGGGCACTAAAATTATTATTCGACCTCTAGACCCTTCAGATAAATTTTAAAGACTGCATATGAACTTGAAATTTCGTAAAGTTTACCTCTAGCAGTCCGTAGAATTCCCTTACCTTATTTTCCTGTCGAGTCTGACCTTTTCTTTTCCATTGTCGTCTCGTCGCGCAGTCCGATATGCTCCCAATCAAACCTCCGAAACTGCGTATAATTATTCCTCAGGTCAGATATCATACAATTTAATTGTATTTAATATTTTTTGGGCTTAATTTAAATCGTTGGGCCCATTTACCCCTATTGGGCTCGATTACACCTTAATGGGCCTTAATCGGCCTTAAGCCCGTTTTCCACTTACTTTTCACTTTATCGAGGCCTATTGGGCTCATTGGGCCCACTAATAATTTATTGGACCTCGTTCTAGCTCTCGAATAGCTAAATTCATTATTTACGACAATTTATCTAAATTTTCATAATTTAATTCAATTTATGCAGAATTTAAATTCGTATCACGCATAACGATATAATTTGTCGTAAATAATGGTTACTTACCCGAGATTCCATACTAATCCGCAAATCGAGGCTATCTCAAGCTCTCGTTGGATGCCAATTGTCGAGCTACACAATTCCACAATTTTTCGGGTAAGTTTTCAGTCCAAAATTAATTAAATTAAATACTCCGAAATTTAAATCGGGTCAATTTCGACCACTACTGACTTACCCGTAGCTCGATTGCATCGTCGAGATTTTTCCTCAATTTTTCATCTTTTTCTTTTTCCCTTTTTCTCCCTTTTTTCCTCTCTTTTTGGCTGAACCGGTTCAGTCTGGTTCGGACCAGTTCAGATCGCCGGTTCAATCCGGTTTGGCCGGTTCACCGCCGGTTCAAGGCCTTGCCGATCGGTTCTCCGTCGGCTTCCACCGCCAGCACCTCCGCAAGGCCGTCCGCAGCACGAATCAACCCTCGGTTTCGGTCGAGGTCGCCGAAACGCCGCCGGTTCGACTCTTCTCCCTCGGCCATCGGAAACCCATTTCTTCCCTTGGTCGTCGCCGGCAATTCCCGCCGTTTCGTCAACTGATACAGGTCTCAAAAGAACCGTCGTCGCCTGGGCTTTCAGAATCTGGCCTCGGTTCCGCCTGAATCGCCGCCGTTCGCCGCCGGTGGCCATTTCTTTCCCGCGGCCTTCTCCTCCGTTTTTCGGCGTTCTCCGGCGTCCTTGGCGCGCGTCACCGGTGGCAGACGATTCGCCTCGCGTTGGGCTTCCTTCGTCGGCCCTCGCCTGGGCTCAACGACCGCCGGTGGCTCGTCGGACTCCTCGGTCGGCTGCTTCGTTTCCGTTTTCTCTGCTTCTCTTTCTCTCTCCCCGACCCGTTTTCAGATTCTTTTTTTCATTTATTTTATTAATTATTTTTATTATTATTATTTATTTTAATTATTACACTATTCATTAAAATACTCTATAAAAATCCAAAATATCCCTTAAAATATCCTTAAAATTATTATTTAATTTTAAATTAATTAATTTAATTTTATTTAATTTATTTATTATATTTTAACCCTTTTTCAGGTATAATTCCTCCGTATTTTTGGGATATTGTCCCGAATGACTTTTCGATATATTTTTCGATTATTTTTTGGATTATTTTTTCGAACTAAAAATTCCGATTAATCCCGATTAATTCCAATAAATTAATATCTTGATCAATTTAACCCAAAATAAATTTATTTCTCCTTTATTGACCAAGATTCCTCAATTCCATATTTTTAATTAATTTTTCCTTATCGAAATTATTCCAACTTTTGGTCTTTTGACCATTCTGCCCTTGCATGTGTTCGAGATTAATTTAACCCGACTTCTCTTCACGAATACTCATTCATTTCGTATTTTAAATAATTTCGGGTCTTACACACGCTCGGTAAGAAAAATATGAAAGCAGGTAGATAATTACAGTATCTACAATGCTTAAAATACACATTTTATTTTCCATATAAAACATATGCATTTCATTTAAAATAACCTCCATCAATGAGAAACCATTAATTCGCTAGATGGGTACATGCATACTCTTTATCAATCACACAGTAGCTTCTTTCAAAAGCACACAACTTTACTCTTTTCAAAATACTTTTCACAATGGATAATTAAATGAACTTGATACTAGGATGGAATATCATATCCCCAGATCACACAGCAGGGGGACATATGTTACCTCACACAGTAGCAATAATATGTCATATCACACAGAAAAGACTTATGGCCATAGTCGGATTCCAGGCAAACACTGATCAGGTTTGCGAGAATCCCATGCTTAGGGAGGTAGATAAACCATCCCTTCAGCTTATACAGAAATTACGAAGATATCATGACACATCATACTCCATGGCTAACACTCACGGTACAGCGTGCTCCGTGGATCCTTTATCACCCATATCCATTATCTCAAAATCTCATGCGAGTAGGTCGGTACAAGATCACTAAGTAATACACGATGGCTCCAACACGATTTTGTACTCATTACATCATATCCATAAAACCACGTGCAAGCAACTCAGCGTAAGATCACACAGCATACCTGAGGACTCTAGCACGACTTTACTAAAAATCACTTTAAGCTTAGGAAATTACATGCGAGCATAGTCAGAGTAAGATCACTTAGCAGTACTCGATGGCTCTAACATGATTTCCAAAATCTAGTGCAAGCTCTTTAGTGCATCACACAACTTACACTTAGCTCTAGCACCATTTGTTTTTCTCAAAATCCTTTTAAAAACGATTGTGCGAGCAAGGTTGGTAAATCCACTGTTACCACGTTGGCTCTAGCACAAATTCACACAAAAATCCGATAGTCGGCTCCATTCATTTGAAAACGGTATCCCTGATCGAAATTCACTTCAAAAATCATAAAGCATGAGTGAGAGGGAAATTTCCCTTTAATCACTCGTCCAATACTTTTAACTCGATAGAACATGTAGTTTTATTGTAAATAACTATATCGGGAGCTAGTCTATTATTTACACTTTCAAAACGATGCTTCACCAAGTATACATTGAAAACAAGCTTTACATGCATTCACACTTTTCCTCTAACTTGGTTTTCGTATAGATATTTATTAATATCTATATACTCTACATATATCAGTTATTACATATAGGGATTTAGCAAAATACGTCTAGCTATCTCTAATAGCTCACATAAATCCCTTACATCGAATAACGCTCGAATCGCTCGGAAGTCTCTTTCCTTCGATTTCCACTTCTCGTGATCCAGTCTTATCGACTCAAATTATCTCTCTAGGAGCTGAAATGATGTACTACTCATATCAGTATACTTTCATATACTTCATTTTTACTTGCATGATGTTCAAATCAATGCATTGGGCTATTACATGTTATTGGACATGATTCTCTCTTACGTCCATTTCGATTATACGAGTCATTTCTCGAGAATCTCTACTAATTTGTATTGAACCAACATTAATCTCACAATGCCTTAAGTTCATCATATACCGCATATGCTTATTTTCAACCATTATCGTTTCTAGCATATGGATTTCACCAAACTATCTTACAATCATATATACATGCTCAATAACATCAATTCATGCCTAATTCATCATCACTTCTATGCCTAAGCTACTTTCTCACTTTCTCACACTAAGCCATTTATAGGTTATGGAAGATTAAGCATGTTCTTGAATGTTTCAGCCAACAATACATACACCAATGAACTCATCAAAACATCTAGATTACTATAATTGAAGTTGGTATATTGAAATCTTACCTATCTCAACTTTTCTCTTTTTTGTCCAATATGGGGGAAAACTCATTTTCTCCTTCAATTCAACAGCTCGGCCTCTAGATTTCAACTATGTTGTTCGCTTCCTCTCTAGGAACAACTTTGCTGAAATAAACCTCTCTCAACTCTGTTTAGAAAGTGGTGATAATTTAGAGAGAGAAAGCTAGGTTACATACTCAAAAATGGAAGTTTTCTGATAATCAGGGGAAGAAGGCTCGAATTGTTGAGCTTTATATAGAATTCGTATGATGAGATCGATCTCTAAGGGTAGAGATCGATCTTCCCTTGCTTTGAACTCGCTCGGCATTCAGTTTACATGTTGCGGCATCGATCTGCTCTGAGGGATAGGATTGATCTTGGCCAGGCATAGAGCTTCAGAGATTGATCTGGCCTCAAGAAAGGATCAATCTTTGCTAGCTAGAAGCCTTTAGAGATCGATCTGTCTTTGGGGATGAGATCGATCTTTGCTTGGCAGAAGCATATCGAGATCGATCTGGCTTGAATGAGGGATTAATCTCCCTTTTACAGATTGCATTGGTTCTGCATTTTGAGCACAGTGAGATCAATCTCCCTTGCATCTAAGATCGATCTCCCCTTGCTCTGTAGCATTCTAGCTACAAATTTTTCTAGATTCTCAAAGGATACTAGCATTCATTTACTTCACTACTCATTTTACATTTCATTCACACATTGAACTTAAAAATATCCATTTCTTATGATTAATTAATTATAAAACTTGTGTGTACATTCTTGGAATCATAATGGATACATATAAATATACAGGTCTTACATACCATCTTCCACTCTCAAATATCTCAAACGGACCAATGAAACAAGGACTCAACTTTCCTTCAACACCTCCCACTCTCTTTAATATCTCAAACGAACAAATGAAACGAGGACTCAACTTTTCTTTCTTTCCGTAGCGCATGATACCCTTACTGGGAGTGTCACGAACCTCTTCTCGTGAACTAACTTACCACTAACAGTTGGGCTGTGAGTCAACATCCATATCCACATCTCATCGATTTGCAATTTAAAGTCATTTAAACGAAATAGAACAGAAATTATTCTATTGTATACATGTGCGGAAGCGTTTACATCAGTTTCTATTATATATACATCCATTTTGTACAAAAGATCACTAGACTGTGCATTAATTTATAGGATACAAAATTTTCTCATCATAAGTGTATACCTCTCTATACTGCTGGAGAACTGGAGAACACCTTAGTAGGGATGACTACAGCAACTCACTACTACGTAGAATCTATGGAGGAGGAAATAAGGGGGGTAAGCATAACACGCTCAGTAAAGAAAACATGAAAACATGTAGATAACTACACTACCTACATACTAAAATATATACATGCATTTTCCTTATAAAACATATACATTCTTTAAAATACTCCCATCGATGCGAAATCATTAATTCGCAGGATGGGTATATGCATAATTCGCACAACTTAATCTTTATAAAACCACACAGCATACTCTTAGAAATCACTTTTTCACTTAGAAATTCAAATTCATATGAGACAGAATTATGGGTTATCACATCCCCAGACACACAGTAGGGGGACATATGTAACCTCACACAGTAGTGACAATGTCATATCACACAGATATAATAAGACATATGGCCATAGTCGGATTGCAGGCAACACTGACTAGGTGTGCGGGAACCCTATGCTTGGGGAGGCTAATCAACCATCCCATCAGCTCACACAGATATCACGAAGATAGTCATAGCACATCGTACCCCATGGCTAACGCTCACGGTACATTGCGCTCCCGTGGATCCTTATGTCACGACCCAAATTACCTAAAAATCCCTACAAATTTTTTGCTTTTCATTTCCTTACCCGTCGTGAACAGTTATACTACGAAACAGTTGGGCTATGATTCGGTGTTAGTCACCTCTCCCCTATTTACCATTCAATTTCCATATTTCATTTACATATCGATTTATTTAAACTAAATACATCCCCAATATTACATCCATACATAGTACTGTGCATCTATATGTTCAGATACGAAATTATACAAATGTGTATACCTGGTCTTGCTAAGAAGCAACGGATAACCGAGATGCGAGACTATTGTCGCTCTCTTCTACTGAATATACCCTGTGGGGTGGAAAATGAAAGGGTGAGGGAAACGTGCTCAGTAAGGCAATAATGTAAGCAGGTAGATAACTATACTATCTACGTGCTGATAATGTCATGATGTAAAAATCGTTTACTTTCGGAGCATGAGGTAAGATTAAAACAATGCCACATGTATGTATATATCATATACAAGAAATCATGAATTCGACATATAAAGCACACATGGAAAATCATCATGTATGTCATCTCATGCTCATCACATTAAAACTCATTTATTTCATCATAAACTCTTCACTTTAAAACTCATTTGTTTAATCACAAAACTCATCACTTTGAAACTTATTTGTTTCATCATAAATTCATCACATTTAAAACTCATTTGTTTCATTATAAAACAACTTCATCAAGGTCAAACCCATCTCTCAGGAATACCTTGATTCATCAAATCACATCTCTTTTAAAAACACAAATCGTGACTACCCCTCCATCGGGTTTGTCCTGGTCTATCCAGACCGTATTATATCATGTGAGGCATGTAGGTTACTGTATGAAAAATCGAGGACTATGGCCATACTATGTCCCTGTGATCCCAGGCTACACGGATCCCGGTGTACAGGGCATCACAACTGCAACGGGAGGTGGGGTTAAGTCCTACACGCCAGAATATCAAGTAACATCATAGAGTCATCATGACTGCACGGTACAGCATACTCTGTGTGACATACACGGTACATCGTACTCCGTGGACCCATATCATAGTCTGGGGGTGCCTGCCGTAAGTCTTATCCACCCCAATACTATGTCGATAACCAACCCATGTCTCAAAGTATGCGTGCGAGCATCTCAACTCTCTGTGACACACAGTCTACAGGAGGCTTCCGCACGACTATATGCATGTCAACTCACGTCTAGTGCGAGTGAAGCTCCAGCACCACGCTATGCATATCATGATATCTAAAATCTTGTGCGAGCGAAGCTCCAACACGGTTTTTGTGCACACACAAATTTCTCGTACGAGCAATGCTCCAGTACGGCTTTTCATAAGAAATAATTCAGTAAACTTGAGTGCGAGAAAGACTCTAGCACTCTTTTTACTTGTATAAATACGATAGGTGGCTAAATCTTGACAAAACATCTTTTAAAATAGTAACCGGTACAAACCGGTACCCTTTCGTATATTTCACGAAATCAATAGCCAACCTATGTGTATATTTGCTTAAATCAGAGTAATATAATCATATAAAACATTAAAATCATGAAATTCATGCAATTTCATAGCCTTACTACCCTTTTTGTAAATTTTACTCCTAGGGGCAAAATCGTCATTTTTCTTCATTCACCTATGCCCCGGTTTCACAAAATTATTATCTAGTTTCTAGATAGTTTAAGAAATTCTAGACCCTGTAAATCCCCTCAAAAATACGTATAGGTATCTCTATATACCTATAAAATTCCCTTACCTCGATTCTCGTCGAGTCTGACCTTTCCACTGATGTCAAGTCGCGCAGTCCGATCTGCTCTCAATCCAATGCCCGGAACTGCGTATCAATATTCCTCAGGTCAGATATTATACAACTTAATTGTATTTAATACTTTCTGGGCTTAATTTAAATCATTGGACCCATTTACCCCTATTGGGCCCGATTGCACCTTAATGGGCCTTACTCGGCCTTAAGCCCGTTTTCCACTTATTAAATCCCTTCCTCGGGTTTACTGGGCTCATTCAGCTTACCAATAATTATCGGGCTTCGTTTCAAACTCATTGGATAGCCCGTATACCATTTACGGTAATTACGTTGTAATTCTAATTAATATTCCTTTTATACAGAATTAATCTGTAAATTCCGTAAAATAATCGAAACTCTGTATTAAAGGACTCTAATTGCCGAAATTAAACTGTACTTACCCGATACGATGCGGGATACGAAAATCGGAGCTCAATCGGCTCTCGTTCGGGCTTTGTCGTACAACTGCACAATTATTATATTTAATCCCGGGTTAATTTTCGATCAAATATAATTTAAATAAATTTTTTGAAATTCAAATTGGTCACTTTTGACCTCTTACCGACTTACCCGAAGTCCGATGTATCCCCAAAAATTCTTTCCCTTTTTCCTTTTTCTCTTTTTTTCCTTTTTTTCCCTTCTTTCTTGGCTGACCGGTTCAGTCCGGTTTAGACCGGTTCAGTCCGGTCCGGTTCAGCCGGTTCGACCCGGTTCACCCCTTTGCTGAACCGGTCCGTACTGGTTCAGACCTTCCCTTCGCCGTTCACGGCGTTTCCGACCGGTTCCTGGCATGGTTCTGGCGCCATTCGACTCATCTGCACTGGGGGAGTGTTCGGCTGGGGTCGGGGTTGGTCGAATCTCGCCGGTGGCCGCCGGATTCATCTTCTCCCTCCGCGGCTTCTCTCCCTCGATCCGCCGAATTCCGGTGGTCTCGCCGGCTGCTACCGGTCTCAAAAGAACCGGCTCCTCTTCCCGATCACGCCGGTGCCCGCCGTTCGCCCCCAGCTGCCGTGGATCGCCTGTACCGACGATGTTCTCCCCCGGGCTTCTCTTCCTCCGTTCGGCGATTTTCGGCCTCCTTGGCGCGCGTCGTCGGCGCCAATAGCTTCACCGGCCTCTCCTCTTCCTGCTCGGCCCTTCGTCGGAGCCGTCGGTGCCCGGTGGCCGTAGATCGGTCAGGCCATGTGCGGCATCCTCGGTTTCCCATTTCCTTCTCTTCTTTCTCTCTCCCCGATTGTTTCAGATTTCTCTTCTTTTTTTTTCTTTTTTTTATTTAACAATTTATTTTATTATTAAAATATTCATTAAAATAGTCTAAAAAAATCTGAAAATATCTACAAAATTAATATTTTATTCCAAACAATTTAACTTAATTTAATTTATTTTATTTATTATATTTTTAACCATTTTTCGGGTATAATTTCTCCGTATTTTTGGGATATTGTCCCAAGTGACTTTTCGATATTTCTAAAAATTCCAGATCTTGATCAATTTGACTCAAAATTATATAATTTCCTTATTATTGATCAAGATATTCTAAATCCTTATTTTTTTTTTAAATTTTCTTATCGAATTTATCCCGACTTTTGATCTTTTGACCGTTTTACCCCTACACTTGTTCGGGATTAATTCAGTCAAACTTACCTTCACGAACACTCATTCATTTTATGATTTGAATCCTTATTTTCAGTCCGAATCCCATTCCTTTAAATTTGTGAACATTTTTCTACCTCATAAAATTTACGATTTAATTTCGGGTCTTACACCTTATCACCCATTTCCAATGTCTCAAAATGTAGTGCGAGCAGGTCTATGCAAGACACACAGCAATACATGACGGCTCCAGCTCGATTTTGTACTCATTACATCACATCCATAAACCACATGCGAGTAGGTCGATGTAAGACACACAGCAATACATGATGGCTTTAGCACGATTTTACTCATCACGCAGATAAACCTCATGCGAGCATGTCAGTGCAAGACACACAGCAATACAGGACGACTATAGCACAATTTTATTAGGAAATTACATGCAAGCATAGTCAGAGTAAGACACACAGCAATACTCAAAGGCTCCAGCATGATTCCTAAAATCTAGTGCGAGCTCTCGAGTGGAACACACAGCATCACTCGAGGCATCGAGCACAGTTTTGCTTTTCTCAAAAATCCTTTGAAAAGATTGTGCGAGCAAGACTGGTAATTCTACCATCGCTACTTCGGCTCTAGCACAAGTTCACACAGAAAAGAAACAGATGGCTCCATTCACTAAGTATGAGTGAGAAGGCAATCACCTTTCAATCACTCGTTAAAAGCTTTACATGCAATTTACTAAACCGAAAGCCAATCTATTATTACTCATTCTCAAAACACTTGCAAAAAACATATTTTTACAACAAGACATAGAAGTCATGCATATAATCTTCTTCTTATCACTTAGCTTTCACGTAGATATATCAATATCTATATACTTATAGCATTCATTTGCACTCAGTAGGTAAGAAAACGTACGTATAACTATCTCTAATATCTCGCATACTTTTATCACTTAGCTTTCACGTAGATATATCAATATCTATATACATATAGCATTCATTTGCACTCAATAGGTAAGAAAACGTACGTATAGCTATCTCTAATAGCTAGCATAAATTCTTTACCTCGAATCACGCTCGAATAGCTTTCTTTCGATCCCACTATTCGTGATCCAGTCTTATAGACTCCGATTATAAATCCAGGAGCTGTAATTATCCACAATTCACATCAGTATACTCGTATACACTTCATTTTCACTTGCATGATATTCAAATCAATGCATTGGGCCATTTTACACTAATTTGGCCTCATTTCTTCTTATTGGACTTTACTCTCTCTTAAGTCTATTTCGATTATACAATTCATTCTCGAGAATCTCTATCAACTCATATTGAATCGGCATTAAGCTTACAATGCCTCGAGTTCATCATTTCATTTTGGCATTTCATCAAATACCTTATATGCTTATTTTCAACCATTATTGTTTCTAGCATATGGATTTCACCAAACTATTTTTCAAGCATATATATACGTGCTCAATAACATTAATGCATACTTAATTCATCATTAAATCCATGCCTACTCAACCTTTTCTCTTTTTGGCACATTAAGCCATTTATAGGTCATGGAGATTAATATACCAATCAACTCATACAAGTGTATAGATCAACATATAAGTGTATAGATCAACATATATATATACCAATCATCAATATATATACCATCAATATATATACCAATCAACTCATATAAGTGTATAGATCAACATATATGAGATTGGTGTATTGAAATCTTACATTTCTCAACTTTTCTGCTCTTTGGCAAATTTAGGGGAAAACTCATTTTCTCTTTCAATCCAACGATTTAACCTCTCGTTTCCAACTATGTTGTTCTTCTGCTCTCTATGAACAACTTTGCTAATATGAACTTTTCTCAACAATGCTTTTGAAGGTAATGAGAATTTAGAGAGGGAAACTAGGTTACTTTGCTTCAAAAATGGAAGCTTTTGAGTTGTTTTCGTGAAATACAGTTCAGTTACCCAGTTTTTATAGGAATGACTTGATGAGATCAATCTCCATAAGTGAGGGATCGATCTTCTCCTACTTTTAAGTCTCTCGACATTGAGTTTCCAAGCATTAGGTATCGATCTATCAAAGAGCATGAGATCGATCTGCTCATTGGTATAAGACTGATCTGCTTCGAAGGATAGGATCGATCTTGACCAGACAGAGAGCTTCAGAGATCGATCTACCAGAGGAATGAGATCGATCTGTTTCTGACCGAGACACAATGAGATCAATCTGGCTTAAAGGAGGGATCGATCTCCCCTTACTCTACAACATATTTAACTGAAATTCATCACAAATTTTTCAAAGCTAACTTCACATCAATTTGCTTCACTACTCATTTTGCATTCAATCCACATTTATCACTTAAAGATGTCAATTTCTTATAATTCATACATAATGAAACTTGTGTGTACATCACGATCTCATATAACAAGTGTGTACATCGAATTTAGGGACCTTACATCTCTTATGATTCATATTACATGTATAAGTGTATACTTATGAAATCATAAGGATACTTATGAAAATGCGAGCCTTACATTCCTCCTTTTCTTCAAGAAATTTGGTCCTCCAAATTAGAACCAGATTATTTGTCAAAAAGTTGGGGGTACTTTTCCCATATCAGGTTCTTTAACTCCCAAGTTGCTTCCTCCGAATTGTGGTGCTACCAGAGAACCTTAACAAGCGAAATTGTCTTGTTCTGTAACATTTTCTCCTTCTATCCAGTATCTGGATCAGTCTCTCTCTATATATGCCAAATCATCTTTGAGCTCCAATGGCTCATACTAAATCACATTAGTCAGATTTGGATAGTACTTTCGAAGCATTGATACGTGGAAGACGTTATGAATGGCTGTTAGCTCCGATGGCAACGCTAGTCTGTACGCCTTATCTCCCACATGCTCTAATATTTCAAATGGCCCGATATATCGAGGGCTCAACTTACCCTTCTTACCGAACCTCATAATCCCTTTTGAGGGAGAAACTTTCAAAAATACTGAGTCACCTATGGTGAACTCTAGTGGCCTCCGTCTCATGTCCGCGTAACTTTTTTGCCTGCTCTGAGCTGTTCTCAATCTCTCACATATCAGGTAAACAACCTTAGAGGCTTACTGTACCAAGTGGAGAGCAAAAGTCTTTCTATCACCCACTTCTTCCCAACCAATAGGGGCACGACACCTTTTACCATACAACACTTCGTACGGTGCCATCCCGATACTCGAGTGATAACTATTGTTGTATGTAAATTGGACTAATGGTAGGTGATCATCTCAGGAGCCTCTAAAATCCATAACACTCACTCTTAGCATATCCTCTAACGTTTGGATGGTTCTCTCTCACTAACCATCGGTTTGAGGGTGGAAAGCGGTACTGAAACTTAACTGGGTTCCTATAGCTTCTTGAAAGCGTTCCCAGAAATGGGAAGTGAAGCGGGAATCCCTATCTGATACGATGCTCACTGGAACACCATGTAGCCTCACTATCTTTCGTACATACAACTCTGCCAAGGTACTCAAAGTATCTGTAGATTTCATAGCTAGAAAGTGGGCGAATTTCGTCAATCTGTCTACCACTACCCAGATAGCATCATGGTTCCTCTTAGTCCTCGGTAATCCTATGATGAAATCCATGAAGACATGCTCTCATTTCCAAGTTGGTATAGGTAGAGACTGCATCAACCCTACAGGCTTCTGATGCTCTGCCTTCACTTGCTGACATACTAGATATCTTGCCACAAACTCTGCGATATCCTTTTTCATCCCTAATGACCAATACACTTTTCAGAGATTCTGATACATCTTATTACTCCCCAAATGCAATGTATATGAATGAGCTTCTGTCAAAATCAATCTCTTTAGCTCTAGGTCATCAGGAACGTAAATCCTACCTCTAAACCTCAGTAGGCCATCATCACTCACTAAGAAATCGGCCACATCACCCCTTTGAATTAGACTCATACGATCCTCACACAGTAGATCGACATGCTGCGCCTGTCATATCCGGTCAATCAAATCCAGTTTCACTCGTAGGCTAGCTATCACACAACCACTGTCGATATCAAGAGGGTCTATATCCAACCTGAGGTGAGCAAACTGCTCGAGCAGTTCATATTCCCTGACCATCACGTGCGATACCATTTCGAGACTCTTTCCACTCAGGGCATCAGCCACAACATTAGACTTCCCTAGATGGTACAATATCTCTCAATCATAATTCTTCAGAAGCTCTATCCATCGTCTCTGCCTCATATTCAACTCTTTCTGTGAAAACAGATATCTAAGGCTCTTATGATCTGTAAACACCTGAAATTTCTCACTGTATAAGTAGTGGCGCTAAATCTTTAATGCAAATACCACGGCTGCCAATTTTAAATCATGGGTCAGGTAGTTCCTCTCATGGTCCTTAAGCTGTCTAGATCCATAGGCTACTACCTTCCCGTCTTGCATCAACACATAACCCAATCCCTGTCCCGAGGCATTTGTATACAATAAGTAACTTCCTGAGCTGGTGGGTATGGTAAGAATAAGTGCGGTGGTTTATCTGTGTTTTAACTCGCAGAAACTTCTTTCACACATATCATCCCACTCGAATGCCACATTCTTTCGAGTGAGACGTGTCAATGGAGCAGCCAACTTAGAGAATGCCTCGATAAATCATCAGTAATAACCTACTAAATCTAAGAAACTGCGGATCTTTGTAACCGTCTTGGGTCTTTCCCACTGTATCACAGCCTCTATCTTGGACGAATCCACTGATACCCCATCTCTCGAGACTATATGACCCAAAAATGATATCTCACTCAGCCAGAAATCACATTTGTCAAGTTTAGCGTACAACTCCTGATCTCAGAGGGTCTGTAACACCGTCCTCAAATGCTGCTTATGCTCTTTCTTGGACTTTGAGTACACCAATATGTCATCTATAAAGATAATCACGTAGCTTTCCATGTATGGCTTAAATACATCATTCATTAGAGCCATAAACACTGCAGGAGCATTTGTCAACCCAAATGGCATAACCAAAAACTCATTATGGCCATAACGAGTCTGAAACGTGTCTTAGGCATATCTCTACTATGAATCCTCAACTGATGATACCCAGACTTCAGATCAATCTTCGAAAAGATCTGTACTCCTTGCAACTGATCCAATAGATCATCAATCCGTGGAAGGGGGTACTTGTTCTTGATGGTAGCCTTATTCAACGACCGATAATCTATACACAGTCGGAGACTCCCATCTTTCTTCTTTACAAACAGAACCGGTGCTCCCCAAGGTGATACACTCAGTCTGACAAACCCATTGTCTAATAACTCTTGCAACTGTTTCTTTAGCTGCTCCAATTCTATTGGAGCCATTCTATACGGTGGTTTAGATATCGATTTGGTTTCAGCCACCACATCAATACAAAATTCCATCTCTCTATCTGGTAGCAATCTTGGTAATTCTTCTGAAAAGACATCGAGAAATTCTCTAACCACTAGGATGTTAACTAATTCCGAGTGTACCTTATCCAAATCAACCACATATGTTATAAAACCTTCAACATATTATAACCACATTTGTTAGTAAAATCATCCATCCTTGGAAATAATTTACTACTTCTTTCATTACTTAACGAATCTTACAACATATTTTTCAGGGGTGGAAAACATTACTATCTTAGCATAACAGTCTAAAACAGCATGATTTGCAGCCAACCAATCCATTCCTAGTATTACATCAAAATCTCTTATGTTTAATAGAATGAGATTGGCCAACATATCCTTTTCCCCTACTTTGAACTTACAACCATTGCATACATACTCCGTTACTACATTATCTCTTACTGGAGTGCTTATAGGCAATACCCTACGTAGAGGTACAGGTTTTACATGTTCAAGCAATTTACATGCAAATGTAGGCAATATGAATGAATGCGTGGCACCAGGATCAATCAATGCTAATGCTTTAAAATAAAAAACTAGGATGGTACCTTTAATAACATCCGTAGAAGCTTCTACAGATGCCTGGTCCAAAGCAAACACTCGCCCACAACCAACAACTTGTTTCCCTTTCTCTTCAGCTGTGGCCTTTCTCTTAGGTGTAGGTGTCTCAACTGTAGCCTTCTTTGGCTCTTTGCCCTTTTGTGGGGTTGTATCAACCATCTCCATGCACTCACGGGCTATGTGCCTTGGTTTACCACATCTATAACATGACCTCATCGATAACGAGCATGACCTAGTCCGATGATATCTACCACATAACCTGCACTGCTCGGTGGTAGGTCGGGGTCTGCCAATAACTATGCCCCTCAAAGCTGGAGGTAAAGCTGGATAAGTTTGAGGTTTCACTGGCCTCTCTTGTACCTCCTCAATCTTTGGCCCTTTACCAAATAACCTTTAGCCTTTTCTGATCCCTCTGTCATCCACTGACCTCTTCCGATCTCTATCTCTGTCCTTACCACTCTTGCTCAACTCCGAGGCATGCAATTCATAGTCTTACTCGCATAGCTGAGCTCTGCGTACTACCTCGTCATAGGTGGTAATATCTAATGGAGCTAATCGGGCTTTGATGGAAGGTCTCAACCCCTCAAGGAATTTTTGAACCTTCCTTTCTTAACAGCCCATGGTCACTATGTCACATCTACCTAAGGAGGTAAATCCAGACTCATACTCATCTATTGTACGGTTCCCCTGAGTCAATGTCATAAATTCCATTTGCATTTTCCTCTGAGCAGTGGTTGGAATGTACTGCCTCCTGAAGGCATCCAAAAATATATCCCAAGTCACCACCGGGTGACGTGCACTCAAAATCGACTGGGTGGCCATCAACCAATGCTCGGCCTCACCCTCTAATACAAAGGCAGTAAAAGTGACCTTCTTTGTGGTAGAGCAATGGAAGAATCTGTAGAGTTTCTCCATACTATGAATCCAATGCTTTGTTAACACTAGGTTCTTCACCCCACTGTACCAAGGTGGTCCGAACTTCTGAAACTCTCTCAATTTGCCCAGATCACAATTATAAACTCCCTCCCCACCAACCTGTTGTGGAGTTACAGGATCTTGAACTGGTGGGGCAATATCCTGAATTGGGGGAGGTGTAGGTATCTCTGCCTCTACAACCTGAGGTCTCGGTGCAGGCTGTGCTGGCTCATGTCTCTCAAGTGCAGTAGCCTAACCAATAGGGTTCTCCTGTCTACCCTCAAATCTGGCCATCGTCGGTGTAAACATCTCCATAATCGTGTCTACACTGCGCTATAATTGCGCTATACGTGCCTCAGCGGCATCACTCAAATCAGGTGGATCTCTACTAGAACTAGACCCACCGCGCCTCTCGGGCTCATCTCTACTCCCCTGAGAGCGCGAACTCTCTCCTCGATGAGTATGTCGTCTATCAGACATCCTGCATACTCAATAACAAGTGTCTCAATCACAATTTCTAGCTTGGTATACACAATTGTATCCAAATAATGCACAGTACTTTAGGGATGTATAATTTTCTAACTATGGATACTGACTCACACTAGACCAACCTTGCTTTGATGCCAATCTCAATCATGACCCTCTTCTCGTGAACTAACTTCCCACTAACAGTTGGGCTGTGAGTCAACATCCATATCCACATCTCATCCATTTACAATTTAAAGTCATTTAAACGAAATAAAATAGAAAATGTTCTTTTATATACATGTACGGAAGCGTTTACATCGGTTTCTATTATATATACATCACTTTCATACAAAAGATCACTAGACTGTGCATTAATTTATAGGATATGAAATTTTCTCATCATAAGTGTATACCTCTCTATACTGCTGGAGAACTGGAGGACACCTTAGCAGGGACGACTCCAGAAACTCACTACTGCGTAGAATCTGTGGAGGAGGAAATAAGGGGGTGAGCATAACACGCTCAGTAAGGAAAACATGAAAACGGGTAAATAACTACATTATCTACATGCTAAAATATATGCATGCCTTTTCCTTATAAAACATATGCATTCTTTAAAAAACTCCTATTGATGCGAAATCATTAATTCACGGGATGGGTACATGCATAATTCACACAGCTCAATCTTTACAAAACCACACAGCATACTCTTAGAAATCACTTTTGTACTTAGCAATTCAAATTCATATGAGACATAATTATGGGTTATCACATCCCCATACACACAGTAGGGGGACATATGTCACCTCACACAGTAGTGACAATGTCATATCACGTAGATATAATAAGACTTATGGCCATAGTCGGATTCCAGGCAACACTGATTACGTGTGTGGGAACCCTATGCTTGGGGAGGCGGATCAACCATCCCTTCAGCTCACACAGATATCACGAAGTTAGTCACGGCACATCGTACCCCATGGCTAACGCTCACGGTACATCGTGCTCCTGTGGATCCTTATCACCCATTTCCATTGTCTCAAAATCTCGTGCAAGCAGGTCTGTGTAAGACACACAACAATACACAATGGCTTCAGCATGATTTTGTACTCATTACATCACATCCATAAACCACGTGCGAGCAAGTCGATGCAAGACACATAACAATACATGATGACTCTAGCACAGTTTTACTCATCACGCAGATAAACCTCATGCGAGCATGTCAGTGTAAGACACACAACGATACACGATGGCTCTAGCATGATTTTATTAGGAAATTACATGCGAGCATAGTCAAAGCAAGACACATAGCAATACTCAAAGGCTCCTGCATGATGCCCAAAAATCTAGTGCGAGCTCTCGAATGGAACACACAGCATCACCTAAGGCATCGAGCATAATTTTGCTTTTCTCAAAAATCCTTTGAAAAGATTGTGCGAGTAAAGAAATAGATGTCTCCATTCACTAAGTATGAGTAAGAGGGAAATCTCCCTTCAATTACTCATTAAAAGCTTTACATGCAATTTACTAAACCGAAAGCCAATCTATTATTACTCTTTCTCAAAACACTTGCAAAAACATCTTTTCACAACAAGGCATGGAAGTCATGCTTATAATCTTCTTCGTATCACTTAGCTTTCACATAGATATATCAATATCTATATACTTATAGCATTCATTTGCACTCAGCAGGTAAGAAAACGTACGTATAGCTATCCATAATAGCTCGCATAAATCCTTTACCTCGAATCACGCTCGAATCACTTTCCTTCGATCCCATTATTCGCGATCCGATCTTACCGACTCCGATTATAAATCCAAGAGCTGCAATTGTCCACAATTCACATCAGTATACTCTCATACCCTTCATTTTCACTTACATGATATTCAAATCAATGCATTGGGCCATTTTACACTAATTTGGCCTCATTTCTTCTTATTGGACTTTACTCTCTCTTAAGTCCATTTCAATTATACGATTCATTCTCGAGAATCTCTATCAACTCATATTGAACCGGCATTAAGCTTACAATGCCTCGAGTTCATCATTTCATTTTGGCATTTCATCAAATACCTCATATGCTTATTTTCAACCATTATTGTTTCTAGCATATTGATTTCACCAAACTATTTTTCAAGCATATATATACGTGCTCAATAACATCAATGCATACTTAATTCATCATTAAATCTATGCCTACTCAACCTTTTCTGATTTTGGCACATTAAGCCATTTATAGGTCATGGGGATTAAGCATGTTCTAAGATGTTTCAACCATCAATCTATATACCAATCAACTTATACAAATGTATAGATCAACATATATGAGATTGGTGTATTGAAATCTTACCTTTCTAAACTTTTCTTCTCTTTGGCAAATTTGGGGGAAAACTCATTTTCTCTTTCAATCCTACGATTCAACCTCTCGTTTCCAACTATGTCTTTCTTATCCTCTCTATAAACAACTTTGCTGATATGAACTTTTCTCAACCATGCTTTTGAAGGTAATGAGAATTTAGAGAGGGAAACTAGGTTACTTTGCTTCAAAAATGGAAGCTTTTGAGTTGTTTTTGTGAAATGCAGTTCAGCTGCCCAGTTTTTATAGGAATGGCTTGATGAGATCGATCTCTATAAGTGAGGGATCGATCTTCTCTTACTTTTAAGTCTCTCGGCATTCAGTTTCCAAGCATGAGGGATCAATCTATCGAAGAGCATGAGATCGATCTGCTCATTGGTATAGGACTGATCTTCTCTGAAGGATAGGATCGATCTTGACCAGACAGAGAGCTTTAGAGATCGATCTGCCAGAGGGATGAGATCAATCTATTTTTAGCTGAGACACAATGAGATCGATCTTTCTTAAAGGAGGGATCCATCTCCTATTGCTCTGCAGCATATTTAGCTTAAATTCATCACATATTTTCAAAGCTAACTTCACATCAAGTTGCTTCACTACTCATTTTGCATTCAATCCACATTTATCACTTAAAAAGGTCTATTTCTTATAATTCATACATAATGAAACTTGTGTGTACATCACGAACTCATATAACAAGTGTGTACATCGAATTTTGGGACCTTACATCTTTTATGATTCCTATTACATGTACAAGTGTATACATATGAAAACATATGGATACTTATGAAAATGCGGGCCTTACAGGGAGATACTGTCACGACCCATTTTATCCTCTTATTACCGAAAATCACTATAAATTTTTAGTGTTTTTCTTTCCTTACCCGATCGTGAACAACTCATCACCACACAGTTGGGCTATGAGTCAATAATAATCCACTCTTAACATTCATTCCCAGTTAATAAAAGCAATGCCATACATTTGAAGTTAAATCATTCACTTATACAGAACATGTTTACTGACATCTACATCTTCCATAATTACAATTCAAATGACTACTATGCTTTTACAATTGTTTAGATACAAAAAGAATCTTCATGTGTATACCTCTTAGCGATGGATGGCAGCAGATATCCAAAATACAAAGCCTCAGTCCTCACTGGGCTGCTACGTACGCTCTGTAGAAGGGGAAAGAAGAGAGGGATGAGCAACCACACGCTCAGTAAGGTAATAATGCAAGCATGGTAGATAACTACTCTATCTACATGCTGATAGTGTTATGCATAAATCATTTATAACAAGAGCATGAGGAATTAAAACTATGCCATATGAGTATACATATATAAAGTATTTAAATCATGGAAATTGGCATGTAAAACATGGTAAAATCATCATGTACAAATCAACTCATGCTCATCAATTGTCAAATCTCACAGAAAAGGGCAATTCATTTAGAAAGCATCCTTTGGAAATTACATCTCTTTCTTAAATACATACAATCCCATCACAAATCATTTTCTCACTCACAAACATCATTACCATTTCACAAATCAAATCCCACAAGGCTCGACCCCTCCTTCGGGTCTACCTTAGATAGTCACAATCACACTCAAGTATCAAGACCATATGGTATTATGTAATAAGCAAGGAGACAGGTCAATATATCTCGTCTGACTATGTTGGCCGACTATCTCATGAATCATCCCAGACCACACGAATCCTGGTGTGCGGGGTATCATCCTGGAACGAAGGTGGGTTAGTTCTCCGCCAGACTTTCTCCTCAGTATCTCAACCACACGATACATCGTACTCTATCTGATATACACGGTACATCGTACTCCGTGGACCCATAACATGGTTGGGGGTGCCTGCAGTAGGTCTTATCTACCCCTTACTGAGTGAAACCTCTAGTCTTAAGCGCACGTGCGAGTACTCTTAATACCAGGTCCTAGCCCCTCTGGCCTTTCTCGCCCCTGTTGGGTTCCCTGATTCAGGTCCAAGCCCCTCACCCTCACCCCACTCAAGAGGTCTGTTAGGCCGTTGGGTTCCTTGAACACCAATTCGTATTACCTTCACCACGACATCATGCATACCACAGTGTGAAAACCTGCGTGAGCTACGCTCTAGCGCGAATTCATGCATCATCATCAAATCACTTCATACGTGCAATGCTTTAGTATGACATTTATGCAAAAACATGAAGAAATCCACGTACGTGTATAACTCCAATATGGTTATATGCATAAGAAATCCATTCAAAATCCACGTACGAGCAAAAGCTCCAGTACGATTTATAAAACATCATCATAGTATCAAATCAAGGTGTGAGCTAAGCTCCAGTGCATTTCAAACATGTGAAAACATCCATATACAGTGCGAGCTAGGCTCCAGCACGATTTCATTCACGTATCACGGGATAGGCGGCTCATAAAACAACCAAAACATTCACAATCCATGCTTAGCACCTCACATGTGTTATTTTACAAAACGTTCAAACATTTTCCAGCCTATCAATCAATTTGCTTAAAACAAAGCAAGGTGTTTTATGAAAACATTCAAAACACGTGATTTATGCAATTATTAGTCTCACTATCCCACTTCTTTACAATACCATTTCAAACAACCAAATCTCATACAAATACTCATAGTAATTTTCATATATTGTCAAACACATTTCTATAAACTCATGCATATTTCCAAGCCCTATATATCCATGAATTCAAAATACGAGCAGCTACCTCTATATACTCATAAAATTTCCTTACCTAGAAACGCGACGCGTGATTCCACTTCTTTAAAGCTGCATACTCGTGTGGTCTGATTCGTCTCCAACGATCTATCCAGATCTGCACATAAACGTATTTCATAACATTTTAGCCTATTATAATCCAACACTTGCGTTTACTATAGTCGATTCGACCTATAGTCTCTATTAATGCTTATGAGGCCTCGATTCATTACTCTACCCAAAACTCGAGTCTATAGATCCTCTTTGCCTATTAACTCATTCCAAATCGATATTAGATCGATACTAAGTCCATATTGTTCGTATTTCATTGATTTCTTCACTATGGCATTTATCAAGCATTTACATACTAATTTTCCACAAATCCTCTAAACTCCCAATGTGGCTTCACTTAACCACTACAAATCATTCGTATTATTTCAATAACAACTTATCACAATCCACAAACCACCAACTCATCAAAATCACACTTTCTCACACTAGATTTATCCAATTTTCTAAGTTACATTAGTTCCATCATAACCTAGGTAGTTTTGGCTATCAACACACATGTAAATCAACCCCAAAACCATTAAATAGACAATGTACTTGGGCTGAAATGTTAGAAACTTACCAAATCTAGTTTCTTTTCTTGCTCCAAAGGGAAATGTTCCTTGCTCTTTCAATACCAACAATGAGGTTTCGATTCCCAACATGTTGTTCTCTGCTTTAAGATGAACAACTTTGTATCTGATAGCACTCCTTCAATTCATACTGGAAATGGCTGATTTTAGAGAGACAAAATCTAGGTTTTAGGTGAAAAATGGAAAGGATGGTTCTATCTTGAAAAAATACAGATTTCACTGCTCCTTTTTATAGAAATCACTTGATGAGATCGATCTGTCAAAGCACGAGATCGATCTGGTCCCCTTAAATCCCTCATTTTCATGCCAATTTGAATGCATGAGATCGATCTATTGAAAGCTTGAGATAGATCTGTCTCAGGCAGTAGTTTAAGGAGATCGATCTGGCTAAAGCAGGAGATCAATCTATTCCAGCCCGAGAGCTAAGGAAATCGATCTGTTTGCTTTAAGAATCGATCCTCATTTTACAAAATGTTTAGCAGATCAATCTGGCTCCATTGGAGATCGATCTGCACTATTCTTATTACTCGCATAAAAGCATTTTGGCTCTTCCAAATCGATCTCTCATCCTATGAGATCGATATGGCCTTCATATTTTCCAGATTTTCTGCAGTTTTTCTGCAGCAACTCACACCCAACTTCCTTAATTTACTGCCATGGTCATTTTCTCATCCAACCACCTTTAAGACTTGAAAATGGCATACATTCATACTTTATACACATTAGAACTTGTATGTATTCATGGCATAGCCAGAGGTATACCATGCCAAGCTAAATTGAAGTACAACTTCATTCCATTTTACCACACTACTCATTTTGAGTTCCAATCAAATTCATCACTTATAAAAGTCCATTTCTCCATATTCATATAAAATGAAACTTGTGTGTACATTACAAACTCATGTTACAAGTATGTACATCGAATCCATGGACTTACATCATTTATGCTTTACATTGTAAATACCTAACTATACTCATGATTTCATAAAGTTTACATCCAAAAATACGGGTCTTACATTCCTCTCCTCTTTCAAGGAATTTGGTCCTTCAAATTAGAACCAAATCACTCTTTAAAAAGTTGAGGGTACTTCTCTTGTATCAAGTTCCCCAATTCCCATGTGACCTCTTCCACCGTGTGATGTTGCCAAAGAACTTTTACCAAGGGAATTATCTTTGTCCTTAACACCTTTTCCTTTTTGTCCAATATCCGAACCGGCTTCTCAACATATGTCATACTCTCATTGAGCTCTAAGGGCTCATATCTTATCACATGTACCGAGTCCGGGTGATACTTCTGAAGCATAGAGACGTGGAAGACATTATGAACATTGGCCAAGTCTGGTGCTAATGCCAACCTATACGCCTTATCTCCCACTCTCTCCAAAATCTCAAAGGCTCCGATATATCTAGGGCTCAGCTTGCCCTTCTTACCAAATCTCATAATACCCTTCGAAGGTGAAACTCTCAGGAATACCGACTCACCTACATCAAACTCTAGTGGTCTCCGTCTCTTGTCAGCATAACTCTTTTGCCAGCTCTGAGCTATCCTTAATCTCTCACATATCAATTAGACATCCTCAGATGCCTGCTGCACTAAATCCGGAGCAAAAATATATCTGTCACTAACCTCTTCCCATTCAATGGGGGATCGACATCTACGTCCATATAGTGCCTCATAGGGTGCTATCCCGATACTCGCATGATAGCTGTTATTATAGGCGAACTCGGCTAACTGTAGGTGATCATCCCAAGAGCCTCCAAAATCCAACACACGCGCTCTCACCATATCCTCTAGAGTCTGTATAGTCCTCTCTGGCTGCCTATCTATCTGAGGATGAAAAGCGATGCTAAAACTCAAGTAGGTCCGCATCACTTCCTGAAATGTTCCCAGAAATGGAAAGTGAAGCGGGCATCCCTATCAGAAACAACGCTCACTGGTACACTGTGTAGTCGTACTATCTCTCGAACATATAGGTTCACCAACTGACTCAGAGTATCGATAGCTCTCATAGCTAAGAAATGGGCTAACTTAGTCAACCGATCCATAATAACCCACATGGCATCATGACCTCTGCGGGTCCTCGGTAATTCCATCACAAAATCTATGGTTACGTGCTCTCACTTCCATGTTGGAATCGGTAGAGGCTGTAATAATCCTGCAGGCTTCTGATGCTCTACCTTCACCTATTGACAAACGAGACACTTAGCGACATAATTTGCAATATCCCTCTTCATTCCAGACTACCAATAAACCTTTTGAAGGTCTCAATACATCTTGGTACTCCCCGGATGTATCGTGTACTTCGATGAGTGAGCCTCTGATAAAATCAGTCTCCTGATCTCAGGATCCTTAGGAACACATACTCTACCTCTGAACCTCAATAAACCAACAGCACTTAACTCAAAACTAATACCCACACCTGTCTGTATCTACCTCAACCAATCGATACACCGTCGATCGTTCTGCTGAGCCTATCGAATACGACCCATCAATTCTGGCTCCAATTTCAAACTAGCCATGATCTCCAGTCTTTCTGAACCAGGTGGAGTCACATCCAAAATGAGGTTCGTAAATTGTTCCAACAATTCGTGTTCTCGTACCAATATATAGGACACTAACCCTAGATTCTTCCTGCTCAAGGCATTAGCAACCATATTTGCCATACCTGGGTGGTACATGATTTCACAATCATAATCCTTTAAAAGTTTGAGCCATCTCCTTTGCCTCATGTTTAGCTCTTTCTGCGAGAACAGGTACTTAAGGCTCTTATGATCTGTGAAAACCTAAAATTTCTCACCATAGAGGTAATGGCACCTTATTTTCAAGGCAAATACCACGAGCGCCAACTCTAAATCATGTGTTGGGTAGTTTCTCTCATGATCTTTCAACTGTCTAGATCCATAGGAAACTACCTTCCTATCTTGCATAAGCACACAGCCCAGTCCTTGGTGTGATGCATCCGTATACACCGAGAATCCTCCTGAGCTGGTAGGAATGGTGAGAACTAGAGCAGTGGTCAATCGACACTTAAGCTCCTTAAAACTCCTCTCACATGCCTCATCCCATATAAACTTAACATCTTTGCGCGTGAGGCATGTCAACGGAGTAGCTAGTCTGGAGAAACCCTCAATGAATCTCTAATAATACCCTGCTAATCCCAGAAAACTTCTGATTTCAGTAATTGTCTTAGGCTGTTCCCACTGTACAACTGCCTCTATCTTGGATGGATCCACTGATACCACATCCTTCGACCCAACATAACCCAGAAATGAGATCTGCTCTAACCAAAAGTTACACTTGCTGAGTTTGGCATATAACTCTTTCTCTCGGAGGGTCTGCAGGACTACTCTCAAGTGCTCCTCATGATCTTCCCTAGACTTGGAATATACCAATATGTCATCAATGAACACTATCACAAACTTGTCCAAGTATGGTTAAACACATCATTCATCAGTGCCTTAAATGTTGCGGGGGCATTCGTCAATCCAAATGGCATAACCAAAAACTTGTAGTGGCCATAACGGGTACGAAATGCTGTCTTGGGCACATCTCCACTCCGTATCCTCAACTGATGATACCCTGATCGCATATCTATCTTTGAAAATACTTGGGCTCATTGGAGCTGATCCAGCAGATCATCTATACGTGGAAAGGGGTCTTTGTTCTTAATGGTGGCCTTATTCAACAATCGATAATCTATACACAGTTAGAGGCTTCCATCCTTCTTCCTTACAAATAGAATCGATGCTTCCCAAGGTGAGACACTCGATCTTATAAACCCCTTCTCTAACAACTCTTGCTGCTGTTTCTTTAACTCTTTCAACTCAATCGGTGCCATTCTATATGGTGGTTTCGATATCGGCTCTATACTAGGCACTAACTCTATGCAAAATTCCATTTTCCTTTCAAGTGGTAGACCTGGTAATTCATCCGAAAAGACATCAGGATAATCCGTAATTATGGGTATGTCCCTCAATTTCGGGTGTGCCTCATCTATATCGACCACATAGGCAATGAACCCTTCATATCATTCTTTCTACCGTTAGTAACATAAACCATCACATCAATATTCATCATTAATAAATAAATTCATCTCTCACACAGATTAAACAAAATCATACTCTTTTCATTTATCATGGTTATATTCATTTCTTTTCATCAAAGTTTATAATAAGAATGTCTAATCCTGAAAACATTAATGACTTAGCATGACAATCCATAACAACACGATTGGTAGCCAACCAATCCATTCTCAATATTACATCAAAATCATTCATATTCAATAAAATTAAATTGGCTGTCATTTCTTTTCCCTCTATCTTTATTTTACAATCTATACATACATGGTCAGTAAATTGACTATCATTCATGGGTGTGGAAATCATCAACATTTTATCCAATAATGTAGGTTTCACATACTTCATCAATTTACGTGCAAAGGAAAGTGATATGAAGGAATGCGTGCACTAGGATCAAATAATACCAATTCTTCTAAATCAAAGACTAGGATGGTACCTTTAATCACATCCGTCTAAGCATATGCGGTGTCGTGATCCAGCGCGTGCACTCTTCTTCTGCTCACACCTACTGCCTGCTTCCCTTTTTTCTCAGCTGTGGCCCACCTCCTCGGGGCAGCTGTCTCAACTGGAGCTCTCTCTGGCTCCTTGGCCTTCTACGGGGCATTCTCAATCATCTCAGTACAGTACCTCAAAATATGTCTGAGCTTTCCACACCTAAAACATGAAATAGGGGGCACCTGACATGGTCTAGTCCCATGGTATCTCCCACATCTCCTACACTGATCAGTAGTAGGTCGTGGTCCTCCAATAGCCATACCCCTCGATGCGATCAAAGTCGGGTATACGGGAGGTCAACAGCTCTCTCCTGCACCTCATCGATCTTAGGTCTCTTCTCGAAAATCCTCTGGCCTCCCTTTTTGGCCATTCTATCCATCCCGGATCTCTTCTGATCTCTGTCTCTTCTAACAGTAATCTTCCCCAGCTCGGAGGCATTCCGCTCAAAATTTTGCTCGCACAACTTAGCCTTGTCCACAGCCTCGTCATAAGTCTAAATATCAAATGGGGCTAGCTTAGTCTGGATGGTCAATCTCAATCCATCAATGAACTTTTGAATCTTTCGGGTCTCACTACCCATAGTATCCAGGTCATACCTCTCCAAAGACATAAATTTAGACTCATACTCATCCACAGTGTGGTTCCCCTGAACCAAATTCATAAATTTCATCTGTAATTTCCTTTGTGCGGTGGCTGGGATGTACTGCCTCTTGAAGGCCTCTAAGAATATCTCTTAGGTGATCATAGAGTGTCGGGCCCTCAAAATAGCCTCAGTGGATCTCCACCAATGTTCCGCATCGCCCTTCACCATAAACACGGTAAAGGTTACCTTCTCAGTCGATGTACATCTAAAGAATCTGTACAGTTTCTCCTTCTCATACACCCAATCCTTCGTAATCACTAGGTCTTTCACCCTTCTGAACACTTGAGGTTTCAACCCTTGGAATTCTCGTAACTTGCTCAACTCGTAGTCATACCCCAAATCACTATCGCTCAGCTGTGGAGTGATGGGAGAAGTCGTATCCTGTACTGGAGGTGGTGTAACAGTAGCAGTCTCTACAGTCTGAGGTCTCTCCTCCTCTGCAGCTGCCTGTCCAGTAGTAGGCTGTGCTACGGGACCACGTCTATCACCGACACCCAATGCCTGTGTGACAATCTCCACTAGGCTCTCTATACTCCGCTCTATCTTAGCGAAGCGAGCTTCAGTATCCCCTGATCTCTCAGCAGGGTCCTGTGGAGTCGGATCAGTTCGCAACTCCGTATGGCTCTCAAGCCTACTTCTACCGCCTCTAGTACGTGCTCTCGCTCCTCTACCTTGGCGCATGATTGGCATAATGCCTAACTTCTTGTATTCATAATCATTATTAGACTCAATCCATCACGGTATACACAGTTATGTCTAAACAAAAGCACAGTAATATGGGGATGTAACCTTCCTACTTTTTATTACTGACTCACATCAGGCCAACACAGCTCTGATACCAATCTTTGTCACGACCCATTTTATCCTCTTATTACCGAAAATCACTATAAATTTTCTGTGTTTTTATTTCCTTACCCGGTCGTGAACAACTCATCACCACGCAGTTGGGCTGTGAGTCAATAATAATCCACTCTTAACATTCATTCCTAGTTAATAAAAGTGATGTCATACATTTGAAGTTAAATCATTCACTTATACAGAACATGTTTACTGACATCTACATCCCTCATAATTACAATTCAAATGACTACTGTGCTTTTACAATTGTTTAGATACAAAAAAAATCTTCATGTTTATACCTCTTAGCGATGGATGGCAACGGATATCCAAAATACAACGCCTTAGTCCTCAGTTGGCTGCTATGTACGCTCTGTAGAGGGGGAAAGTAGAGAGGGATGAGCAAACACACGCTCAGTAAGGCAATAATGCAAGCATGGTAGATAACTACTCTATCTACATGCTGATAATGTTATGCATAAATCATTTATAACAAGAGCATGAGGAATTAAAACTATGTCATATGAGTATACATATATCAAGTATTTAAATCATGGAAATTGGCATGTAAAACATGGTAAAATCATCATGTACAAATCAACTCATATTCATCAATTGTCAAATCTCACAGAAAAGGGCAATTCATTTAAGAAACATCCTTTGGAAATTACATCTCTTTCTCAAATACATACAATCACATCACAAATCATTTTCTCACTCACAAACATCATTACCATTTCACAAATCAAATCCCACAAGGCTCGACCCCTCCTTCGGGTCTACCTTAGACAGTCAAAATCATACTTAAGTATCAAGACCATGTGGTATTATGTAATAAGCAAGGAGACAGGTCACTATATCTCAACTGACTATGTTGGCCAACTATGTCATGAATCGTCCCAGACCACACGAATCTAGGTGTGCGGGGTATCATGTTGAAACGAAGGTGGGTTAGTTCTCCGGCAGACTTTCTCCTCAATATCTCAACCACGCGGTACATCGTACTCCATGTGATATACACGGTACATTGAACTCCGCGGACCCATAACATGGTTGGGGGTACCTGCAGTAAGTCTTATCTACCCCATACCGAGTGAAACCTCTAGTCTCAAGTGCATGTGGGAGTACTCTTAATACTAGGTCCTAGCCCTCATAGCCTTACTCGCCCATGTTGGGTTCCCTGATTCAGGTCCTAACCCCTCACCCTCACCCTCACCCCACTCAAGAGGTCTGTTAAGCCTGTTGGGTTCCCTGAATGGATTAGTGTCAGGTCCTAGTGTAAGACCTGATTTTTATCGTATTTTCTTATGATTCACGTAATGTAAACATGGTTTTATGTAAATTGAATCATAAGAAGAGTTTTACGTGAATAAAAAATGCAAATAGAATGAATACAAATTCTCGAATGCATTTAAAGATCAAATGAAGATTGAAATGGCCACATATTAAACGAATGGGATTTAGACCATACGGATTGGAGATAAGGATTTAAAACATGAAATGAGTGAGTGTTCGTGGAGGGAACTTGGATTGGTTTGGTCCTGAACACGTTAAAGGGTAAAACGGTCAAAAGATTAAAATTCGGTATTAATTTGACAAGAAAATTTCATTATAAATATGGATTTTAGAAATCTTAATCAATAACGAAGAAATAATTAAATTTTGAATCCAATTGATCAAGATATGAATTTATTAGAATTAAACCATAATTTTCACTTCGAGAAATTATCCCGAAAATATTGAAAAAATACACCGAAAAGAGAAAATAAGACAGATAAATTCATTTAATGGATTAAATGAATAAAATATTAATTTACTTGGGATATTTTGGGTTTTATTATATTTTATTTGATTAAAATAAAATATAATAAATAATAAAAGAAAAATAAAGTAAAAGTAAATGAAAAAAAAGAAAGCAGAATCGCGAAAAACGCGATTCTGGAAAGAAGGAAGACAGTTAAGGGAGACGACCCAGCTCCAACGGCCACCAGAGAGAGAGAAGGCCAGGCGAGGGTCAGTGAAGGAAGCCCGACACCGTGAGAGCCACCAGCACGCGCGCCGACAATGCCGGAATCGGCAGATCGACGAGGGAGATTGTCGCGAGAGAGAAGATGAGATTTACCGGCGATGGCGCCGATTCGACTCCACCCGAGGCCCGACGAAGAACACCCAGGCGATAGCGCGCCGAACAGCACCAAAAACCGTCGAAGAACCGGCCGGACGGCTTCAGAACGGCAAAGATGAGCTTAAATCGGTACGGACCGATTCAGTGCAGTGAAGGTGAGCTGAACCGGACCGGACCGGTTCAACCAAAAAGAAAAGAAAGAAAATAAAAGAAAAGAAAAGAAAAAGAAAAAGAAAAAATGGGAGAAAAATTACAGTGATGCAATCGAGCTACAGGTAAACCGGTAAGCGATCGAAATTGACCGAGTTAAATTTCAGAATATTTAAGTTGATTAATATTCGACTAAAAATTGACCCGAAAAAATATGTAATTGTGTAGCTCGACAATTGATGTCAAACGAGAGCTCGAGTCAGTCTCGATTTACGTATTATCATGGAATCTCGGGTATGTAACCCTTATTTATGATAATTTGCATAGTTATGCGTGTTAGAAATTTATCGCATAAATTACGGATTAATTCTGTATAAAATGAATTAAATTCTAGAATTTGAGATAAATTGTCGTAAATAATTAATTGAGCTATCCGAGAGTTTAGAATGAGGCCCAATAAATACTGATGGGCCTAATGAGCCCAATAGGCTTCGATAATGTGAATAGTAAGTGAAAAACAGGCTTAAGGCCGATTAAGGTGCAACCGGGCCCAATAGGGGTAAACGGGCTCAATGATTTAAATTAAGCCCAGTAAAAGTGAAATATGGATAAATATGTTTAGATTTAACCCGATAAATTATTATCTGCAGCTCCGGAGAACATATTGAGAGCTAAACGGATCGTGTGATCGGTAGCGTTGGGAAAAGTCAGACTGTACAAAGTAAATTGAGGTAAAGGAATTTTGCGAGTAGCTAAAGGTAGCTACGCGTATTTTTAACAGCTTTTACATACACTAAACCTGTATAAAGATCCTAAAAATGGATTAAAAATTTTAAGGATTCGGGATGGGTAAAAGACTATTTTACCCCTACTAAGGGAAAATTCACCTAAGGATGGTGAAAGCATGACATGCATGAAATGAATGATTTGAGAAATTTTTGGGGTTTTTTAGCAAAGCAAATTGGTAGATTGGCCAGTATTTGTATAAATTTCACAAGATAACACTACGTAATTGTTATTTAGATTTAAATGAAATTTCTTTGGAAAATGGGCCAACTATCAAATTTTATAGAAACAGATAGTGCTGGAGCATTCGCACTATATCTGAATTTGTGAGTGTGCATAAAAAGTATTGGAGCGGTTGCTCGCACCGATTTGTGTGACACCATGTGCATAAAATGTGCTAGAGCGGTTGCTCGCACTGATTTTTACTATGTGAAATGCATGAGAGGTGCTGGAGCTTAGCTTGCATCCTGTTTTGATATGATAATTGCATAAAAACGTACTGGAGCCTTGCTCGTACGTGATTTAATCGATTTAATTGCATAAAAGCTGTGCGGGAGTGTAACTTGCACGAGATTTGATTTATTTATGCATGAAACCGTGCTGGAGCGTTGCTCGCACGAAGTTTTGATTTACTTAAGCATTCATTCGTGTTGGAGCATTGCTCGCACGAAGTTTTGAATGATTAATGCATGATGTCGTGCTGGAGCATTGCTCGCACAAGGCTTTTATGGATTTTATGTATAAAACTGTGCTGGAGCTTGCTCGCACGTGATTTTATATGGATTTATAACTCTTTTAAAGTCATACTGGAGTGTTGCTCATACGCAGATTTTACTGATTTTTATGAAAACGTGTTGGAGCTTCGCTCGCACGAGGTTTTCAAATATCATGAATATGCATGGAGCCGTGCTGGAGCTTTGCTCGCACAGGAATTTATATGACATGCATATAGCCGTGTTGGAGCCTCCTATAGACTGTGTGTCACAGTGAGATGATATGCCCACACATGCATACTGAGACATAGGTTGGGTGGATAAGACCTATGGCAAGTACCCCTTGACTATGAATTGGGTTCACGGAGTACGTTGTACCGTGTATGTCACGTGGAGTACGCTGTACCATGGGGATTGTTGGAGTGGAGTGGCATTAGCCACGAGGCTGTAAGCCTTGCCCTCACAATCCTGATATTTATATTGTTCTGGCGGTAGGACTGACCCACCTCCCGTTTCAGGTGTGATACCCCGTACACTAGGTACCGTGTAGCTAGGGATCACTAGGATATGGCCATAGTCCTCGATGTTACTGATATAGTCACCTACATGTCTCACACGATATAACTTTTGGTCTCGATAGACCAGGGTAGACCCGAGGGAGGGGTCAGGCCCCCGATTTTGTGATTTTCACTGAGATGTGATTTTCTACTATGATGCTAGATTTTTCAGAGGATTTTATGACATGTGACCCTAAAAGAATGGTGATTTTATAATAGAAGTTTTATAATGATTTTTAATGAGTTTGAGATTGATTTATGAGATGATTGACCCAAAGGGATTATTTTATACTGAGCTTTAATGAAGTGAATTAAATGCTATGAGGAGTTTTTCATGCTTTAATTACAAATTCATGAAAAGAATTGTCTCTCATGATTTGTTTTACATGACATGAAATAATGCATGATCTTGATTTACTTCAGGCGAATTATGATTTTACATAAAATGTCATTGATGCATAAGTTGCATGATTTCTATATGCATGAATAGTTTTTATAAACTATGGCATTGATGTATGCATGATTTCGTGCGTGAGATTTAAATGAAAAGAAATGGATTTAAGGGCATGGCATTATGAGCATGTAGATAGTGAAGCTATCTACTTACTTGCATAATTACCTTACTGAGCGTCTGGTTGCTCACCCCTTTATTTTCCTCCTCTACGCGTACTTTCAATAGTTTGAGCGCGGCTGAGGACTTGTATCTTTGGTATCTGTTGCGTTCCATCGAGAGACAGGTATACACATTTGTATAGTTTGTATCTGAACATGTAAATGCACAGTACTGTAAATGGATATGATGTCGGGGATGTAAGGTTATGTAAATACCATTGTGAATGGATTTAGTTAAAGTCAAAGGATAGTAAATCCTAATGTGTGAATGTGAATATGGAAAATGGAATGGTAAATAGGTGAGATGGGACTAACACCGAATCATAGCCCAACTGTTGGTAGGATGGTCACGATCAGAGAAAGGTAAGAATTAAATAACAAACGAAACATTTGTAGTGATTTTTAGGTAATTTGGGTCGTGACACCTAGCCCCTCACCCTCACCCCACTCAAGAGGTCTGTTAAGCCTGTTGGGTTCCATGAACACCAATCCGTATTAGCCTCACCATGGTATCATACATACCACAGTGTGAAAACTTGCGCGAACTACGCTCTAGCGCGAATTCATGCATCATCATCAAATCACTTCGTACGAGCAACGCTCTAGTACGACATTTATGCATAAAACATAAAGAAATCCACGTATGAGTATAACTCCAGTACGGTTATATGCATAAGAAATCCATTCAAAATCCACGTACGAGTAAAAGCTCCAGTACGGTTCATAAAACATCATCATAGTATCAAATCAAGGTGTGAGCTAAGCTCCAGTACATTTCAAACATGTGAAAACATCCACATACAGTGCGAGCTAAGCTCCAGCATGGTTTCATTCACGTAACACAGGATAGGCTTCTCATAAAACAACCAAAACATTCACAATCCATGCTTAGCACCTCACATGTGTTATTTTACAAAACGTTCAAACATTTGCCAACCTATCAGTCAATTTATTTAAAACAAAGCAAGGTGTTTTGTGAAAACATTCAAAATACGTGATTTATGCAATTATTAGCCTTACTATCCCATTTCTTTACAATACCATTTCAAACAACCAAATCTCATACAAATAATCGTAGTAATTTCCATACATTGTTAAAGACATTTCTATAAACTCATGCACATTTCCAAGCCCTATATACCCACGAGTTCAAAATACGAGCAGCTACCTCTATATACTCACAAAATTCTCTTACCTGGAATCGCGACGCGTGATTCCACTTCCTTAAAGTTGCGTACTCGTGCGGTCCGATTCGTCTCCAACGATCTCTCCGGATCTGCACATAAACGTATTTCACAACATTTTAGCCCATTATAATCCAACACTTGCGTTTACTATAATCGATTTGACCTATAGTCTCTACTAACGCTTATGAGGCCTCGTTTCATTACTCTACCCATAACTCAAGTCTATGGATCCTCTTAAGCCTATTAACTCATTCCAAATTGATATTAGATCGATACTAAGTCCATAGTGTTCGTATTTCATTAATTTCTTCACTATGGCATTTATCAAGCATTTGCATACTCATTTTCCACAAATCCTCTAAACTACCAATGTGGCTTCATTTAACCACTACAAATCATTCGTATTACTTCAATAACAACTTATCACAATCCAAAAACCACCAACTCATCAAAATCACACTTTCTCACACTATATTTATCCAATTTTCTAGGTTACCTTAGTTCCATCATAACCTAGGTAGTTTTGACTATCAACACACATGCAAATCAACCCCAAAACCATTAAATAGACAATGTACTTGGGCTAAAGTGTTAGAAACTTACCAAATCTAGTTTCTCTTCTTGGTCCAAAGGGAAATGTTCCTTGCTCCTTCAATACCAACAATGAGGTATTGATTCCCAACTATGTTGTTCTCTTCTTTAAGATGAACAACTCTGTATCTAATAGCTCCCTTTTAATTCTTACTGGAAATGGCTGATTTTAGAGAGATAAAATCTAGGTTTTGGGTGAAAAATGGAAAGGATGCTTCTATCTCAAAAAAAATGCATATTTCACTGCTCCTTTTTATAGAAATCACTTGATGAGATCGATCTATCGAAGCATGAGATCGATCTATCGAAACATAAGATCGATCTGGTTCCCTTAAATCCCTCATTTTCACGCCAATTTGAATGCATAAGATCGATCTATTGAAAGCCTGAGATCGATCTGTCTTAGGCAGTAGTTTAAGGAGATCGATCTGGCTAAAGTAGGAGATGGATCTGCTCCAACCCGAGAGCTAAGGAAATCGATCTGTTTGCCTTAAGAATCGATACTCATTTTACAGAATGTTTAGCAGATTGATCTGGCTCCATTGGAGATCGATCTGCATTGTTCTTATTGCTCGCATAAGAGCATTCTGGCTCTTCCAAATTGATCTCTCATCCTATGAGATCGATCTGGCCTTCATATTTTCCAGATTTTCTATAGTTTTTCTGCAGCAACTCACACCCAACTTCCTTAATTTGTTGCAATGATCATTTTCTCATCAAACCACCTTTAAGACTTGAAAATGGCATCCATTCATACTTTATACACATTAGAACTTGTGTGTATTCATGGCTTAGCCAAAGGTATACCATGCCAAGCTAAATGGAAGTACAACTTCATTCCATTTTACCACACTACTCATTTTGAGTTCCAATCACATTCATCACTTATAAAAGTCAATTTCTCCATATTCATATAAAATGAAACTTGTGTGTACATTACAAACTCATGTTACAAGTGTGTACATCGAATCCATGGACTTACATCATTTATGCTTTACATTGTAAATACATCACCATACTCATGATTTCATAAAGTTTACATCCAAAAATATGGGTCTTATAGATACCTTAAGAAACACGGAGTCCCCAACGTAAAATTCAAGTGGTCGTCTACGCACATCGGCATAACTCTTCTGTCCACTCTAAGCAACCCTAAGTCTATCATAAATAATCTGAACACATTTAGTTGCCTATTCCACAAGATCGGGAGCTAAAATCTTTTGGTCACCCACTTCTTCCCAAGCCACTAGAGATCTACATCTCCTACCATATAAAGCCTCATAAGTTGTCATCCCGATACTGGCATGATAACTATTGTAGGAAAACTCTGCAAGGGGCAACTGATCATCCCATAAACCCTTAAAATCCAATGCACATGCTATCAAGAGATCCAATCCAATGGTTTTCTCGGACTGATCATCAGTCCGAAGATGATAGCGGTGCCCAAATTCAGCTGAGATCCCATAGCTTCCTAAAAATGAGTCCAGAATCTGGAGGTGAGCCTAAAATCCCTATCAGATGTAATACTCATAGGAGCCCAATGTAACCGAGCTACCTCTCTAACATATAACTCTGCCAAAGCACTCGAAGAATATGTAGTCTTAATAGAAAGGAAGTGGGCACTCTTAATCAATCTGTCTACTATCACCCAAATTACATCATGACCTCTTCGGGTCCTTGGTAAATATAACAACCCATTTTACGGTACAATATGGTTGGGCTACGAGTCGATGTTAGATCAAACAGTAAATCCTTGAACAAAGCCAAAGAAAATATATTTCGATAAATCTGAATAATTGTTCTTTTACAATTATCTCCGTTCACATTCCCCAAATACATATTTCCTATGCATTACTGTACTTACAAAAATTTTAAATACAAAATAATAATGTCCTGGGTATACCTTTAAACGCAGAAGATAACTTTGCAGAAGTATTGCTGTGCAAAAGAACCCTACTTACAAAAGCGGTCTCAGCTACTGACGAGGCTCTATGGAGGAAAGTAAGGGATGAGCTCAACATACTCAGTAAGAAAAATTACGTGGCAGGTAGATAAATACATTATTTATCTATATAGGCTTATAATGAAAATAATAGAGTTGTTGACAGTTCAGTAAAATCAGAGTAAAAAATCATTAGCGATAATAATGTCAACAGTATAAACATTATGCTGTAATAAACATAGTATTTAAAATTTTATACAACGTTTTATTATGATGACTGTGTGGCACTTTGTTCCCGTAGGATTCAAGAGGTGGCCCCCACAGTCTCTTTATACAATTAAAATAATAAAGTTTCATACAATAATACAGTTCATACGGTCAATTTAGTAAATCAAATAGACGAGACAAGGTGGAATATGCTATAACAGTAATCAATATGGCAATAGGTCAATGTCAGTGACTCCGGGCATCACTGATCAGGTCTGCCGGGATGTCAATTACCGTGGGAGTGATCAACTACCCAAACGGCTCACAGTACAGTATGTCCGAAAACTAATAACACGATACAGCGTACTCACATGTGTGTTACATGGTACATAGTGCTCTGTGGACCATAGTAACAGTAACAGTTCAGTAACAGTAATAATAGCGGTAACAGTTCAATTACAATAACAATGTAGCATGACTATTCATAGCCTTTGTCTCAAAATCAATACGAGTCGGACCGTACGATACACAGTCAGCACGTGCTCAAGCATATTTATCAGTACTAATTTATAAGTAAATCATTTGCATCAAAACAGTTCTAAAACTTAGTATAGTGCATCAAGCAATTTAAAAGGAGTTGACTTGCCCTTTTTTCGATCAAAATCCCAGTAAACAGTTTATGAAAATTAAATTTGAGATTTTCGATTTAAAACAATAATTCAAGCTATATTAGTATTTATGCATACAATTTTAATTTATAACAATAAGGTTAGGTTGTTTAACTAAGGCTGAAAATCTATATTTTTCATCAGAGTTGTAAAATCGGCCTAATATATTTTTATCTACAGTTCAACAAGAACTACGTGTAATTATCTCTAGCAGCACACAAAATTTTCCTTACTATAAAATTTTCCTAGAATTTATACCTACGAATCAACAGAAAATACGTGTAAATATCTCTAGCAGCTCACAAGAATTTTCCTTACATTGGTGTCTTGTCAATAGTCCTCGATGCCTCAATGATGCGAGTCAGTGGGTCTGGTGTAATTGGTTTATTTCTCCTTTTTATTTCCTCAATAATTTCTTTCAAGCTTGATCCAAAAATCTTAAAACCCCAACATCAACTTCGACTCTCGGAATTAATATTTCGATCTTTCAATTTAGCTTTGGCACGCTTATTTCCGGACTAAATGGCATAGGCTATTTCATTTCTCTCAGAGGCCATATCATTCGGATGTTTCATTATTGAACTGTGGCTTTCCCTTATTTTCGGTTCTTCTCTCATTAGCCTTAATTGTCACCTTGTCCCATTATTGAAAATGCAGAGAAGGATACAGGCTAGTCTCGGTTGCATTATTTTGCTAATTAGTTTTCTCTTCAACTAAAAAATGGCAGAGCTGCCAGCAACCTTGTTCTTCCTCCCTTTTCTTCAACCAAACAGGGTCACACCCGTGTCCACTGCAATTGTTTCTATTTTGATCTCCATCCTCCCTTTCCAGTTCTTTTCTTTCTTTCTTAGTCTTTCATTATCATCTTTAGGTTCCTAAATGCTCTAACCATGTTTTCCCTAGGCCTTCAACAACGTAATCCGAAACTGTGTAGACTACCGTTCCACCAATCTTTATCTCGCTGCACTGCTTCATTTTTCCACGTCTCCATATCGCGATTCTGCTTCAATCAGCTTCTTTATTTTAGCTTGGTTCTCGTCTCTCTCCCTGGCCCGTTTTGCTTCTGTTTCAGTCTTCTATATCTCTTCCAGTTTCCGTTCTGTCTTCTGCTCACCGGGGTTTTCGAAGGAAATGAAATCGACTCAAGCTTTTCTTCTTTTCATCTCGCCAGCCTTCACCTTCTTTACCATTTTTCAGCTTTGTTTCTCTGCTTCGTGTTGCTTCAGTTTTCTTTTCTTCACTTTCTTTTTTTTTCTCTCGTTCCCCTTTCAACTATTTCTTTATCATACAGCTTTATCCCCTTTCTCTCCTTCTCTCCTTCTCTCACTTCCTGCTACTGCTTCAGTTTATTTATTTTTTTTTTTTTCTACCAACCCAGTGCAGGTTACAGCTATCACACTCCGCTGCTTCCCTTCCCTTTCGATCTGCTCTATTCTGCCGCTCCAATCATTTCGATTCAGCCATCACAACTGCCCTTAGACTTGAACTAAATTCCATTTCCTACTTCATCTCTTCCCACGTTCCTAAGCTGCCAGAACGTCACCATCATTCATTTCCACGTTTTTCAACCCATCTCCATCATTCATATTTTTTTGTTTTCGGTGCAGTTTTTCGGCAGGCCATCTCTCTTTCCTATTTCACTGCCAGCTTCAGTCCACATTTTCATTTCTTTGTTGTCGTATGCCTTCATTCTTACTGTACATAAGCATTTATTTCTTTATGCTTTCATTTCCCACCAAAACATAATCCTCATTTCACTTCCATCATTTCATTCTATTTTTTTAATATTATAAATATATAATACCATCACCTCACGTCTTTATCCTCATTTCACTTCCATCATTTTCCTCTCTTTTCATATTCTATTATATATATATTTTTATTATTTTATTTATTTATTTTATGTAATTACTTGATAATTTTTGTTCTATATTATTTTCATAATATATTTAATCTAATATTTATATTTATTTTATTTATTTATTTATTTAATCTGCTTTCGTATTATGTCATTTTATACTCGTCTATCTCCTATGATAAAAATATTTTTTTAACTAAATATCTTTAAATCTCACGTGTTAGATATAAATTCAATTAATTTTTTTATTTATATTGTTTATTATTATTCTAACGCAACATTGCGCCCAAATTACAGCACTCACATTTTACAATTCCCACTAACATGCACATTTTCAATTTCATTGTTTACTTTGCTAATCATAATTGTATCCGAATACAAGAAAATTTATGGAGTTTACATACTCATAATCAAGTCTATCATTATATGCTCTCATTTCCACGTAGATACGGGCAAAGACTTAAGTAGTCCTGCAGGTTTTTGTGCTAAACTTTAACTTACTGACAAACCAAACATTTGGCCACATATTCTGCCACATCTCGTTTCATACCAACCCACTAATGCACCTTACGCAAATCATGGTACATCTTGGTACTGCCTGGGTGCATGGTGTAACGGGAACAATGAGACTCTCTCAAAATCTGCTGCTTCAAGGTATCATCACTCGGGACACAAATACGACCCCTAAACCTCAACAAACTTGTCACACCCCACTTCCGGGTGCCCTTCATTCATACATACACCACTTACGGTTGGATTGTGAGACGATGCAATTACTAAATTTCATAAATTTATAACGAAAATATTTAAAACTTTAATTCAAAATCTCAGGTGTGTGTGTGTGTAGATATAAAAAATCAATTATATAATATAATATCTTTACATGACATCCCCATACAACTGTTTACATTTTCAGTTCATAACTGTGCGATACATTATAATAGATACAAAATGCTCTTGTGTATACAATTCCTTTACCTTCGTAACTGGTGGGAGCTGTCTAACACAAAAGGATTCTAAAGACCACCGCAATGTCTTACTTCTCAATATCTGGAGGGGAAAAAGAGTAGGATGAGCAAACCACATCTCAGTAAGGAAATTGATGCTAACAGGTAGATACTGTACTATCTACATAGCTCATGCATGCATAAACAAATCATATTTCAATATAAAACGAAATATTACTAGAAAATGCTTTTAACATTTATTTCTCATAGGCATTTTCATGTAAAATTATATGCAATACTTCCAATTAAAACATGTCATAAACAGTGCCATCATAACACAAATATTCAAATCAAGAGATATATCAAATCACAATATTTCTTTCTTTTTCTCAAATCATTTATTTTCATCAAATCTCTTTGTTTTCTGAGTTTCTCAATTCCTTTTATCTCTGAGACAGGCATGGAATTCTCAGCAAACTAATATCCACGACATATGGTCATAGTCAGTGATCCCAAGCCTCACTGATCAGGTGTGCACAGGGCATCACTTCGCCTGAAGGGGGATGAGTCAGTCCTACCCTCCGTCTCATCTCAATCAACACCATCTCCTCATATCACATATACTCACGGTACAATGTACACCATGTGTCATCTACACGATACTCGTACTCACGTGCACCCAGCACGGTACATAGTATGTTGGCTCTACCGAGAGGGGGGGTGAATCGGTTTTCTAACAATTATGGCAGATTTTAAGTTAATCACAATTTAAACACAAATGATAATGAATAAAACAGTGCAATATAACAATTTAATGCAAAGAGAAGGAAAGAGAAACAAACACAGTCACTTATAGAGGTTCGGTCAAACTCTTGCCTACGTCCTCTCTCCTTGACCTTGTTGTCAAGTGCTTTCTTTCTCTCTTTTAATAGAGCTTACAAATTTCCTTTTACAGGTTAAGGAATAACCTCACTACCTTTGGCAATACAGAAAAAGTATTCAGCCTCTTACAATATACTCTCACTGAGGAACAATCCTCTTCTCTTTTTAAGATAAGACTGAATACAATTTAATGCTTTAAAGTGGTAGGACAAGTGTAGCCTTTTTTGCACTTAAGCTTTTTACAATGATTCTCAATGAATGAGTAATAAGGACACAAAGAATGAAAGAATTAAAGCTTGAGAATGTTTGGAATATGCAGCAATAGTGTGTCTTTTCTCTTTGTCTTCAATGCTTGGTTAAATACTGAAGGATGGGTAGTTGGAGCATTAAATGCTATTCTTCCCGTTGTGTTTTGCAGAAACTAGCCGTTGGGTGCCTCCAGTAGAGTGCCAGATCGATCTGCCTTCTTGGCCAGATCGATCTCTTAGTTATTAATCCTGCAAGATTGAAGCACAAATACACAAGGAGATCGATCTCATAGGTTAGCAGATCGATCTGTTAGTTTAAAAGTAATGAGGCAGATCGATCTGTCGAATAGGCAGATCGATCTCCTTAACTCTCTGTTTGGAGCAAGATCGATCTCTCAACAACCCAGATCGATCTCTTTAGCTCTCTGACTTTGAGGAGATCGATCTCTTCCTTACCAGATCGATCTCATAAGTTCTCTGTTTGAATGTGGATCGATCTCTCAGATCGATCTATAGTCTTAAGCTCTTAAGGGAGATCGATCTCTTCCTAGGCCAGATCGATCTCTCAACTCTAGCATTAGCCAGATCGATCTCTTAACCCTTGCAGATCGATCTCATTTTACCTTAATCTCTTTACAACGTTTTAAGGCTAGGCAGATCGATCTCTTACTTCATGAGATCGATCTCTCATCAAGTACAAGCCCAGGAGATCGATCTCTCATACCCCAGATCGATCTCTCATCAGCAGAACTCTAAGTTCTGGTACTAATAACATCTAAACATGTTTGTATATCATCTTAACATTATTGAATTAACTTGTTTTGTCATTTCAAAATACATTAACTCAACAATCTCCCCTTTTTTGATATGACAAAACTCATCAATTTAAACATGTTTAGTGATTTTGCAAAACTCCCCTTTTTGTGAACTTTTGATTTTGTTAATGACTTAATTCCCCCTCAGTTAAATCTTAACTCCCCCTCAATTAAATCATCTCCCCCTTTTTGTGAGTTTTGGACTTTGTTAATAACTTAACTCCCCCTCAATTAAATAATTCTTTTAAACATTTAACACAAACAGCACATGTTTCTTCTCCCCCTTTTTGTCATATCAATCATACACGAAAGAGAAGATTCCTGGCATTTCAAAATCAACATTTTCATTAACTCACCAAATATCCAATCAAATCACATTTCATTCAAGCAAATTTTTCACAGATAACATCAAGTAGCTTAAGAATGTTGTAACTATACTAAATCAAAGCACCTAAAGCCTATTGTGAGGGAGGATCACGATCCAAAAGATTCTCAACATGCGTGCGTGTTACTTGGAGCTCATCGAACATCGCCTCTTGAGTCTCTTGAATCCTATCCACTCGTTGGGTTAAGTCCTCAATCATACGCCGCTGAGTGGCAAAGCCGTCATTAATCTGCTGAGTGAGGTCCGTCACCATCGTTATGAGCATCTCCAATTCAGCAGGGGATGATGTTGGTGCAGTGGGCGGAGCCGATGGTTCCTGAGCTGGTGCAGCAGGTTGGTGTGCTGGTTCACCAGTGGGGTCCTCCTCAGCCTCAGCAGGTTGCTGTTCTTGCTTTTTCGTCCACTCTCCTCGGAAATTTTTGTAGTACCCCATATGATGTAGGGTCCCAATGTTAAGCACGCTTTTGGGAGATGGGAGTTCGCCAGTTTCGCCGCTGCAGTTGATACCAAGGCGGTGGAGAAGATAAGCCACTGGTTGTGAAAAAACTATTGTGGTAGCTTGGCCACGCACAATCTTCAGCCAATCTTCGTATATAAAATGAGGGAGGTTAGGCTTTTGGCTTGTGGTGTGAATGTGATGGAGCCAAAAACGATCTAGACGCCTAACGGTAGAATGGCGAGTACCGAAAGGGCGGAGGTTCCACGAGATTATGAGGTGGAGTAACCGAAGGTGCATTGGAAGGTTACTCGCCTTGTCCCCGGGGAGTTCAAACGCAAAGGGGACTTCCTCATCCTCATTTGTTAAGCCTTCATCGCGTATATCAAACACTCTAGCTAGAACTTCAGAGTCAATTATAATGGATTGACCCATGACGAAGGTTTTGAAAGCAAGGATTTTGCAGGTGTCATCGGGGTCATAAACGAGTTCGGCATTGGAAAAGAATGCGCGAACGAGATTTGGAGGGACAGGAGTGTTGATTTTCAAGAAGTTTGTCCAACCAAATTCCTCAAACTTTGACATGTATGGAAAGTCTATGTGATTGAGGAATGAAAAATCGATAGTTCGCCAATGCTTGATTGGCATGGTTGAAAAATATTCCTCATACCGCTTTCTTTTTGCTGGTGTTTTAAAACACCGATTGAAGGAAGCTACAGGAGGTGGAGGAATAGGTTGTGATGAGGAACCTGCCTCAGTGGTTCTAGGGGGTTTGTTTGCTACTGACTTCCTAGGCATGATTCTAGATTCTAAATTCGTCTAAACAAATTCAACAGTGAGAGAAGCAATGAAACAGTACCTCGGTTTGACCTAGAATCAAAATAAACACAAATTGAAGACAGATTTTGTGAAAATCAGTAAGGAATATTGGTTACAATACCGGATTGTGACACCGAGATGCAAGGAGGACCGTACAGAGATCGATCTGAGGAGGAATCGGAAGAAAAGATGCGAGGGAGATTTGGGAATTTGAAAATTGGGTTTCTGAAATTTGGGAATTTTACGCGGGCATTTATAGTCCAGGGCACAGGAGATCGATCTGTCGAGGCAACAGATCGATCTGTCATTTCCAGAAAGCCAGGAAAGATCGATCTGTCGTAAGGCCAGATCGATCTGGTCGCAAACAGAGGCTTAAGAAGATCGATCTGTTACACACAGATCGATCTGTCGTTTAACAGAGGCTTAGGCAGATCGATCTGCCAAATGCAAAGATCGATCTGTAGAATGCGGAAGCTTGAAGAGATCGATCTGTCGTGTTGACAGATCGATCTGCCTTTAAACAGAGATGTAAGGAGATCGATCTTATGGTTAGAAGATCGATCTGCTTAGCTTAACCTTGATGATTTAGGCTTGTTGGAGGTATGGAGATCGATCTATATTGCAAGGAGATCGATCTCTCATCCTCATTGCCAGAAAATCTTTGCAAAAACTCATTTAAAATCAATTTGAAACCAAGATTTTTGAAACACACAAGTCCTAAGGCATATCCATGAGTCCTAATTCACCTCTAAGGATATAAAACCTATCTCTATCAAGGGGTTTGGTGAATATATCAGCTATTTGATGTAGAGTATCAATGTACTCTAAAATTATATCCCCTTTTTGTACATGGTCTCTAAGGAAGTGATGTCTAATTTCTATGTGCTTGGTTCTGGAGTGTTGTATAGGATTCTTAGACAGATTAATGGCACTGGTATTATCACATTTAATAGACACTTGTTTCATGTCAATACCATAATCTCTCATTTGTTGTTTAATCCACAACACTTGAGCACTACAACTACCAGCTGCTATATACTCAGCTTCAGTTGTGGACTGAGCTACACTGTTTTGCTTCTTGGAGAACCAAGAAATTAACCTATTTCCTAAGAATTGGCAAGTAACTGAAGTACTTTTCCTATCTATTTTGCAGCCTCCAAAATCAGCATCTGAAAATGCATGAAGGGCAAAAGTAGAGTCCTTGGGGTACCAAAGTCCTAGTGAGGGAGTATCTTTGAGGTATCTAAAGATTCTCTTAGTTGCCAATAGATGTGATTCCCTAGGAGACGATTGAAATCTAGCACAAAGGCACACACTAAACAATATATCTGGTCTACTAGCAGTTAAATAAAGCAAAGAACCAATCATAGACCTATAGAGTTTAGTGTCTACACACTTACCACTTTCATCTTTGTCAAGCTTGATGTTGGTGCCCATTGGAGTGGTTTGAGGTTTGCAATTGTCCATCCCAAATCTCTTGAGCAAGTCCTTGGTGTACTTTGCTTGATTGATGAATGTTCCATCCCTTGTTTGCTTCACTTGAAGTCCCAAGAAGAATGTGAGTTCTCCCATCATGCTCATCTCAAATTCTCCTTGCATGATCTTAGCAAATTCTTGGCATAAAGACTCATTAGTTGAACCAAAAATAATATCATCTACATATACTTGTACAACTAGTAAGTCCTTATTTTTATTTTTTATGAATAATGTGGTGTCTACCTTTCCTCTTGAGAACCCTTTTTCTATTAAGAACTTTGACAACCTTTCATACCAAGCTCTAGGAGCTTATTTTAACCCATAAAGTGCCTTAGATAATTTGAAAACATGTTCAGGAAATTCATGATTTTCAAATCCGGGAGGTTGCTCTACATAGACTTCTTCATTAATGAAACCATTCAAGAATGCACTCTTTACATCCATTTGATATAACTTGAAATCTTTATAACATGCAAAGGCAAGTAACATTCTTATTGCCTCTAATCTAGCTACCGGTGCATATGTTTCATCATAGTCTATGCCTTCCTCTTGTCTATAGCCTTGAGCAACTAGCCTAGCCTTATTCCTTACGATCACACTATTTTCATCCATCTTGTTCTTGAATATCCATTTAGTTCCAATTATTGAGTGATCACTAGGCCTAGGAACTAGTTTCCATACTTTGCTTCTCTCAAATTGATTTAATTCTTCTTGCATTGCTAGGAACCAATTATTGTCTTCTAAGGCTTCATTGACATTCCTAGGTTTAATTTGAGATACAAAGGCTATATATTGGCACATATTCCTTAGGGATGATCTAGTTCTAACTCCAAGAGTTGGATCTCCTACTATTTCACAATCTTTTACATATCCTAACTCTCTTGGTGCTCTAGGCTCTCTTTCTAAAACCTCTATTTCTTCTTCATCTTCTTTATTCAAGTCAAGCTTTTCTAGAAAGTCATCTTCTAAGCCTTCATCAAATATTCCAACATTTTCATCATTGGTTGAATCTTTAGATATATTATTTGATTCATCAAATATAACATGAATAGACTCTTCAACCACTAATGTTCTTTTGTTATATATTCTAAAGGCCTTTGAATTCAATGAATATCCTAGAAATATTCCCTCATCACTCTTGGCATCAAATTTTCCTAAGTTATCTTTTCCATTATTTAGAACAAAGCATTTGCAGCCAAAAGGATGGAAGTAACTAATGTTAGGCTTCTTGCCTTTGTAGAGCTCATAAGGAGTTTTCTTTAGCATGGGTCTTATCATAGCTCTATTAATTATATAACATGATGTGTTTATAGCTTCAGCCCAAAAGTACTTTGGCAAGTTATTTTCACATAACATGGTCCTAGTCATCTCTTCCAAAGTTCTATTTCTTCTCTCAACTACACCATTTTGTTGTGGTGTCCTAGGGGCTGAAAAATTATGGCTAATTCCTTGATCATTGCAATACTCATCAAATCCTATATTTTCAAATTCTTTGCCATGATCACTTCTAATGCTTGTTATTGTATATCCTTTTTCATTTTGAGTCACCTTTGAGTAAGCTATGAATTTCTCTAAGGCTTCATTTTTTACTCTCAAAAAGAACACCCAAGTGTATCTAGTGTAATCATCAACTATTACAAAACCATAGTGTTTCCCACCTAGGCTAGTGGTTCTAGTTGGTCCAAACAAGTCTAAATGCAGTAATTGAAGAGGCCTAGTGGTGGATACACTATTCTTAGGCTTAAAAGTTGTTCTCTTGTGTTTTCCTTTAACACAAGCTTCACATATTTCTTCATGATCAAAGGATATTTTGGGTAAGCCTATAACTAGATCCTTTCTAGCTAATTTGGATAGCACATGCATGCTAGCATGACCTAGTCTTCTATGCCATAACCAAGATTCCTTTTTGTTGTCTACCATTAAGCATATGTTTTCATTTTTGAGTTCATTAAGGTAAACTATATATATGTTACCTTGCCTATGACCTAGAAGAAGAATTTTATTTGACTTAGGATCTATAACATTACATTTCATGCAATCAAAAATTACTTTGTAACCTTTGTCACAAAGTTGACTAATGCTTAGTAAGTTATGCTTTAGACCCCTAACAAGTAATACTTTTTCTAAAGAGAAATGATCATTACCTATTGAGCCACTCCCTTCCACTTGGCCTTTGGAGTTGTCCCCAAAAGTGACTTCTCCACCAATTTTCGATTTGAAGGAATTGAAATGGCTTTTATCACCCGTCATGTGCCTTGAGCATCCACTATCTAAGTACCAAGCTTCTTTTGTTTTAGCTTTGTGGCTATGCTCAATCACCTACAACAAAAAAAATAAACACACTCAAGTCTTAGGTACCCAAATTCTCTTGGGTCCTTGGAGGTTAGTAAATGAAATTCTTGATCCCATTGGGATCCATTTTGCTAATGCATTGCAGTCCTTGGAATGAATTACCTCTTTTGGAATCCATATCCTTTTTACAATTTTTCCTTTAAGATTCCTCATCTTTATATTGCAATAATGTGACTTATGTCCCTTCTTATTACAATATGAACAAGTAATTGCAGTTTTATTCATGCTCTTCCTAGCAATAAAACTCTTAAGATGGGTCTCCCTACTTTGTGCATTATACCCTAAGCCATTTTTGTCAAAAAATGCCCTTTGGGTTTCTAACATGCTATCTAGCTTTTGTTGCCCCATGTGAAACCTATTAAAGGAGTTATGTAAATTGCTATTTTTCTCCTTAAGGTCACAAATTTCTAAATTTGCAATCTCTAGTTTCTTCTCACATTCCAATTTATCTTTTAACATTATCTCATTTTCCCTTTTTAATTTAGATATTAACTTTTTATACTTCATGCTCATAGATTCATACTCTAATGCTAAATCATCAAATGCATCTTGCAGTTCATCAAAAGAGTAATCATTGATATTAGAAGTTACCTTTTCATCATCATCAATTGCCATGAAGCATAGGTTGGCAATGTCCTCATTTGATTCATCATCGGAGCAGTCACTGTCACTCCATGTTGCTACCATTGCCTTCTTTTTATGAAACCTATCATTGGATCTTTTGAGAAGAGGGCAGTTAAATTTTATGTGTCCAGGTTTTTTACATTCATAACACACAATAGAGTCTTTTCTACCTACTTCCTCTTGTTCTCTCCTATTGTTTCTCCTATTGCTATTACTAGCTCTCATCCTCATGAATTTATTAAATCTTTTGGCAAACATTGCCATCTCAATATCCTCCTCACTGCCACTCTCATTTTTATTCTCCTTTTCAGCAGTGGATTTTAGAGCTACTCCCACTTTCTTGGGTGGCTCTTCATTTCTTTTAAGCTTCATCTCATAAGTTAGCAAGGAACCTATTAATTCATCTAAGGACAATGTGTGTGGATCCTTAGATTCCTCTATTGCTGTCACTTTAGCTTCCCATGATTTAGGTAAGCTATTTAAAATTTTCTTTACCATTTCAATGTTAGAATATATTTTTCCTAAGGACTTTAGTCCATTAATTACATCTGTAAATCTAGTGAACATATCACTAATCGATTCTCCTTCCTTCATCCTAAAAAGCTCATAATCATGTGTGAGCATACCTACTTTTGTCTCCTTCACTTGGGTTGTACCCTCATGAGTTATTGCCAATTTATCCCATATTTGCTTGGCATTATCACACCCGGAGACTCTATTATATTCATTAGGACCTAAAGCACAAAATAATGTGTGCATAGCTTTAGCATTTAGCTGTGCACATTTAATGTCATTAGAATCCCATTCATCTTCTTCTTTGGGAATATCTCTTCCCTCTATTTTCTTTGTAGGGATTTGAGGTCCCTTAACTATAATTCTCCATACTTCATAATCGTTTGCTTGAATGAATAGCATCATCCTAGTCCTCCAATACGAATAATGTTCACCATTGAACTTGGGGGGTCTCACCGTAGAGTGCCCCTCTCCTACCAAACTAGCTGCTACATTGTTAAGAGCCATATGATCGTTTCTAACTCTTAGGAAGTTATTCCTATGTGATTAGAGAGTCCTAGCTCTGATACCAATTGTTGGCTCTACCGAGAGGGGGGGTGAATCGGTTTTCTAACAATTATGGCAGATTTTAAGTTAATCACAATTTAAACACAAATGATAATGAATAAAACAGTGCAATATAACAATTTAATGCAAAGAGAAGGAAAGAGAAACAAACACAGTCACTTATAGAGGTTCGGCCAAACTCTTGCCTACGTCCTCTCTCCTTGACCTTCTTGTCAAGTGCTTTCTTTCTCTCTTTCAATAGAGCTTACAAATTTCCTTTTACAGGTTAAGGAATAACCTCACTACCTTTGGCAATACAGAAAAAGTATTCAGCCTCTTACAATATACTCTCACTGAGGAACAATCCTCTTCTCTTTTTAAGATAAGACTGAATACAATTTAATGCTTTAAAGTGGTAGGACAAGTGTAGCCTTTTTTGCACTTAAGCTTTTTACAATGATTCTCAATGAATGAGTAATAAGGACACAAAGAATGAAAGAATTAAAGCTTGAGAATGTTTGGAATATGCAGCAATAGTGTGTCTTTTCTCTTTGTCTTCAATGCTTGGTTAAATACTGAAGGATGGGTAGTTGGAGCATTAAATGCTATTCTTCCCGTTGTGTTTTGCAGAAACTAGCCGTTGGGTGCCTCCAGTAGAGTGCCAGATCGATCTGCCTTCTTGGCCAGATCAATCTCTTAGTTATTAATCCTGCAAGATTGAAGCACAAATACACAAGGAGATCGATCTCATAGGTTAGCAGATCGATCTGTTAGTTTAAAAGTAATGAGGCAGATCGATCTGTCGAATAGGCAGATCGATCTCCTTAACTCTCTGTTTGGAGCAAGATCGATCTCTCAACAACCCAGATCGATCTCTTTAGCTCTCTGACTTTGAGGAGATCGATCTTTTCCTTACCAGATCGATCTCATAAGTTCTCTGTTTGAATGTGGATCGATCTCTCAGATCGATCTATAGTCTTAAGCTCTTAAGGGAGATCGATCTCTTCCAAGGCCAGATCGATCTCTCAACTCTAGCATTAGCCAGATCGATCTCTTAACCCTTGCAGATCGATCTCATTTTACCTTAATCTCTTTACAACGTTTTAAGGCTAGGCAGATCGATCTCTTACTTCATGAGATCGATCTCTCATCAAGTACAAGCCCAGGAGATCGATCTCTCATACCCCAGATCGATCTCTCATCAGCAGAACTCTAAGTTCTGGTACTAATAACATCTAAACATGTTTATATATCATCTTAACATTATTGAATTAACTTGTTTTGTCATTTCAAAATACATTAACTCAACATAGTATACTAACGGATAACTACACAGTTCAACGTACGACCGTGGACCCAGTCCATCTACCAACCCTAATGAACTCATCATCCTGAACCATGTCTCATATACCAGGCGAGCAAATCAGCTTGACACACAGTCATCGCAAGGCTACAACGTGGTATCTCGCAGTGCGAGCAACTGCTCCTAGCACTGTATCATCTCGAACTTAGCAAAACTAGTGCGAGCAATACTCCAATGCTTTTCTCAAATCCATCGTGCAAGACAAACGCCAGCACGACATATCAAAACATGGAAACATGTGCGAGCTAAAACTCCAGCACATTACCATTATAAAACCACATGCGAGTCACGCTCCAGCACGGTTTATCAAACATGTAGACATATGCGAGTGAAACTCCAGCATAGTCAAAATCATTAAAACGTGTGCGAACTAGAGCTCCAACACCAATTCACATCTCAAATCTGATAGGTGGTTATTTCCTCTTTTAAAAACTAGAAACATGTTTGTTTACATTGCATGTCGTCCCATGCTAAACATATAAAACTAGTTAACCTATCCATCATCATTTCCCAATCACAAGACACCATATAGTTGTAAAAACATTAAAAACATGCATGACAGGCTAATTTCCTTCCCACATCCTACTTTCAAAAATTATACCATAATACATTTCCATTCACATATGGTTTAATATCTAAGCATAATATTTCTAGCGTCATAACTATCAAAATCGCAGTAAGAATATGTACGAATATATCTATCGCTAACATATAGTCCTTTACCTCGAATTGCACTCGTAATCCCTTTGTCTCGTTTGCTCCATTCACGATCCGAGTTAACTGTCTTCCACGTATCCCAATCTACACGTGTAAATCATTAAGTTATTTTCCTTTCCTTCTACTAAACATACACATTGTCTTCTCTTAAGTTTTTCATCACTTTCCCATAGATTTCCTTTCATAAACTCCTTTTAACATTACTCAGCCATCACTACAATCATCATTCCTATCCATATTTCACATATTATTCAACTCACAAATGTCTAGAAACACATATTTAAAGTTTGAAGGTTGAAGAGCTTACCCTTTTACTTAGCCCAACTTGTGGTAGCCAAAACTCCTTCTCTTGGTCACACCAATGTGTGATTTCTTGGGTATGTTGTTCTCCTTACTTTAAGGAACAACTTTTCCTTCTTGAACTTCTTCCAAAACTAGCTAGAATGTAGTGATTTTTAGAGTGAGAAAGCTTGGGTCTTTGAGAGAAAATGGCAGATGCGGTTTGGTAGGAGAAATCTGAGTTTTCAATCCAAATCCCGTGCCCTTTTTATAAATACAGAGACATGAGATCGATCTGGTCCTTGTAGAGATCGATCTCTGCATGGTTTGGTAGTCCTTTTTACCAAACCAACTAGTACCAGATCGATTTTCTTCCATGATGAGATCGATCTGTTTGCAAGCAAATTCCTTCTTGGAGATCAATCTTCCTCTTATAGGAGATCGATCTGCTATTTACAGAACCTTAAGGAGATCGATCTGTCGATGGCTCGAGATCAATTTGTCTTAGGCAAAGAGTTAAGGAGATCGATCTGTCTTCCTATGAGATCGATCTGCCTAGTTCCATTCGACAATTTCTGGGCATTTCATGAGGGGTGATCGATCTCTCCTTCATATGAGATCGATCTCTCATCCCCTGCACCCTCATTTTTTGCAGTTTTCTGTAGTTTTCTTAATGTACATTCATCCTTAGTTGCTTTATACCTCAATTTACAACCTGTGCACAATTAACACACAATGGCATCCATTCCACATAGTTCATAGTTAATGAAACTTGTGCACACAACTTAGAATCATGGATGTTTCATCAAATTTCCAAAATCTTTACATCCCCCTAACATTCTTACTCATGTTTCAATACATATACATACCTCATAGCTTCTCAAGCTATTTTTGTAACAACGTACATATACATTATATCTTCATAAAAATAAATACGTGAAAAATTACGAGTATTACAAAACTATCATCACTAACCGAAAAGTCTGATTGCAAGCTTTGCTCTACTTAGCTAACCATGTCTAATAATCTCTTCTCATTTTTCTATCCTGCTCTAATCTGATCTAAAATATTGGGCTCTATTCATCGTCTCTGCCTCAAATTAAGCTCCTTCTGATAAAAAAATGTACTCAAACTCTTATGATCAGTGATGATCTAGAATCTCTCTACATATAAAAAATGTCACCATATCTTCAAAGCAAACACCACAGCGGCTAACTCCAAATCATGCGTGGGATAATTCCACTCATGGTCCTTAAGCTGACGTGAACCATAAGCAACACTCTCCCATGCTTGATGAGTACGCACCCCAAACCCTGATGGGAAGCATCATTATATACTGTTAAGCCTTCGGATCCACTCAGAATGGTCAGAATGGGTATTGTAGTCAATCTTTGCTTAAGCTCCAGGAAACTCTACTCACATTGATCAAACCATACAAACAGAAAATCCTTACGTGTAAGCTTAGTCAACAGAGCTGTAATCCAAGAGAATCCATCAACAAATCTCCTGTAACACCCTATCAGTCCCAAAAAGCTCTGAATCTCTGTAACTGTCCTCGGTCTCTCCCACTTAAGTACAGCCTCTACCTTAGACGAATCAACTGACACCTCGTGCTTAGATACAATATGACCTAGGAAAGCTATCTGATCTAATCAGAATTCACATTTACTAACTTCTCATACAACTGCTTATCTCGAAGTATCTGAAGCACAGTCCTCAAATGTTGCACGTGCTCTTCCCAGGACTTAGAATAGACTAGAATATGATCAATGAAAACTATTACAAATTGATCCAAGTAATCCTGAAACACATCATTCATCAGATTCATAAAAGCAGTAGGGGTATTAGTTAGACTAAAGGGCATCACTAAAAACTCGTAATGGCCATATTGGGTTCTAAAGGCCATTTTTGAAATATCCTCATTCTTAATCCTTAATTGGTGATAGCTCGACCTCAGATCAATCTTAGAAAATACTGAAGCCCCTCTCAATTGATCAAATAAATCATCTATTCTGGGTAGGGGGTATTTATTCTTTACTGTAGCCTTGTTTAATAATCTGCAATCTATACATCATCTAAGGCTACCATAATTCTTTCTAACAAATAGAACCAAAGCTCCCCATTGTGCCACACTAGGCTTAATAAAACCCTTATCAAGCAACTCCTGTAACTGATTTTTCAGTTCTTTTAATTGAACCAGTGCCATCCTATAGGGAGATTTAGAGATTGGCTGGGTATCTGGCACTAAATTGATAATGAACTCTAGCTCTCTCTCCTGTGGTGAGCCCGATAACTCATCTAGAAATACATCCGAAAACTCACATACTACTGATATATCTTCTATACTCAGATGCTCTCGACTGGTATTGGAGATGAGTGTGATATAACCTTTATATCAGTAAATTCATCAGTAATTTCATAAAATTATAAATATATAATAAGATTTCATACACTAAACATCACACATTTTATTTCTTAATAGCCAAACATACAATGAATTTATCAGGTAGGGAGAAGGTTACAGTCTTAGTATAGCAGTTTAGACTTACGCGATTGATTGCTAACCAATCCATACCTAAAATCACATCAAAACCATACATATTTAACAAAACTAGATTTGTTAACATTACCCTGTCTCCCACCTTAATTTCACAATTCTTACATACCTTATCAATCATCTGAGATTCATGCATAGGTGTACTTATATGTAGCATGTGACCTAGGGGTTCAGGCTCTAAGTGCAAATTGTATGCAAATTATGGCGAAATAAACAAGTGTGTGGACCTAAGGTCAATTAAAATATGTGATTCATGATTACAGATAAGAAGTTTACCTCAAATAGTCTAAGAAGAAGTGTCGACAGTCTCCTTATCCAAGACGAACACACAACCTTGAGTGACAGGTTTCTTGCAATTTTCAGTTGCGGTAGCCCGTCTTTGGGGCTGCTGTCGTGGAGGTTTCGGGGGCTATGGAGTCTTAATTGTGGGCAATCCTTAATCATATGACCATTATCTCCACACTTAAAGCAGCCGCCCATAACCCGGTAACATGGACCATCATGCGATCAACCACAATTCTTACAAATCTTAATACTTTGTTGAGTGCTTCGGGTGATCTTAGTAGTGCCAGAAGGAGTCTTAGGCTTATCAGCCCTTGCCCGAGACTCATCAATCCTCTATCTCTTAGGTATATCCTCTTATACTCTGTCCGAGATGCCTTTGACCTTTTACCCTTATCCTTAGTCTTTCCTCGGGACCCATACTATGCCTGAGTCAGATCAAGACCCTTCACTATCTCCCGCGCTTGTCTGAGAGCATCTTTAAACTCAGTAACACAGAACCCCAATACTCTATCTCTGATTGCTGGTCTTAACCCATATAAAAATCTCTCGGTGTGACGCTCCTCATCTCTAACAGTCTCGGGGTCATATCTTATCAAAGTAGTGGATCGGCTCTCATACTCACCAACTATCATACTACCTTAAACTAAATTAAGTAAATCTGACTGCATCTTCTTTTGAGCAGTAGGGAATATACTGGGTCCTAAAAGTATATAAGAAGGCATCCTAATTGATTATCGGATGATTAGCTGTCAATAACCTCTGAGTGGCTCTCCACCAGTGTCTACCCTAACCCTTAAGTATATAAGTAGTCACACTAACCTTCTTGGCATCAGTACACCCTAAGTACTCAAAAGCAATCTCCATCTCTACCAACCACTCTTCTGGCTCGATTGGGGCCTTAACCCCCTTAAATGATGGAGGGTTCATCCTGAGGAAGTCCTATAACCGGCCCATATCTTTGTTATCTGGCCTGATCTGTACTGGAGGCTGAGTGGCTGGAGGTGTCGGAGGAGTCTATGAAGGAGGTCGGGGCATAACTTGCGAAGGTGTAGGTATAGGAGTCGGAGTAGGCACGATACCTAAGACATTAGCCACGAAATGCCGAGCAAGTATAACCGTAATATGATCAAATCCCTGTTTCATATTCTGCTCCATACGATTCATTCGAGAGTTAGAGCTCTCTAGTTGTGGGGCATGTGGTGGAGGTGGTTGTGCTTGCCTCTTGGGACTACCTCGTCTCCCGCTCATGATATATAATCGATTACTTAAGGCGTAAACAATAAATTTGGTCATAACTTTAGCAGATATTTTAAATTTATAACCAGACAAGTACAGACACTTAGGATGTAATCTATCTTCAATTGACCGACGTTGACAATACTAGACACCTTTGGCTCTGATACCAAGAGAGACTATAACACCCCGAAAATGTGAAAATTAGGGCTAATTAAAAATTTTCTTTTATAATTTAACTTCTTACTTAATGTGTGTTCTTGTTCAGTGTCAATTTATAACTTATCTTTTAATTGTTAACATTTCTTATATTCGATAATTCCTATTTCACCCTTTAACGGATTTTCGGCAGCAGAACCTTTATACATAACCTTATTCGACTGTAAGTTTCCAAATCGACAATATATAATCACAAACAGTTGATTTTACCTATTCTTTCTAAAATTTTATTCTCGAGAATCCATAAAATGCTTATAATATTCATTCATCTCTTAATTTCAGTATACAATGTAGCGTCATGGACTAATATTTTCATTCCACAAGTATACAAAAAGTGATTACATCCTGAAATGTTTATTTGCATATGAGTATCTATACTGTACAAAATGTCTAGATAAAAAGTGAAATATACCTGAGGCGTGTACAAAAAGTAGCCTGGGGAGAGTCGTGTCTACCAACCCACATCATGTACATAGTAGGCAAGGAAGTGATCACTGTAAATAATCTGGAAGGATAGAAAAGTGGGGGTGAGCTTTTGGATAGCCCAGTAAAGAGTGCATTTAAATTAGCAATAGCATCCAAAACATTTAATAAAATGAGGATGCTAACAACAAAAGTATATTTTCAGATCAGAACCATTAGAAAATATAAAATGACATACTAAGTACATATCCTTTTTATATATCAAAAATATACTTCATATATTTCTTAATTTAAACAAAACTTTAGAGTCATATATTAAAATGAAACATAATCAAAACATAATCGCTGATAATTCTATTTTTTTATAGAATTATTTGTGTTTAAATTCCTAATTATTTATTTAATCTCCATATTATTTTATTAATAATCCCCTTTATTTAATTAAAATTCTTTAAAGTGCAGATAAATTAAATCCGGATGAAACTCAGTCGCTTTAAACCAAATTGGGCTGAAAACGAGTTAAAGGAGACTGGACCACTTCCAATTTGTAGACCGAGTCATCAGTCGTCTGGACACGCGTGATGCCAAGTGTTCGTATTTTATTTGCTCCAAAACGATAAGATCGAAGGATACCGTGCCAACCCTCTGGAAGATACACGCCGGGCCACATCGCACAGCTAATTGGAAAAAAATACTGATGACGTGGAAATATTACTCTGCAACAAATCAAATGAAGAGAAGTGGTCAAATAATGCCAACTCATCAAGGATGAAAATTTATCATTGTACCCCTATATTTGTGTATAAATAGAACATGATGGTAATTGAAAAAATGAAGTGGGGTAGAAAGTAGAGTAGGAGTAGGAGTAGGAGTAGGGTAGGCTAGGGTAGAATAGTTTCTAAGGTAGTTTTAGATTTATTTCCTTTGTTTTTAAGCATTCCCGAAAATTTAGTTTTCTTTAGCTATATTTTACAGTTCATCACTATTCATTTAATGAAAGCTTTTGTTTCATTTTCTCAATCTTCTCGGTTTCCATTAGCAATGTTGTTTCACATTTTTTTTTCTTCTTCTTGTTCGGTTTGCGAAGATCATTTGCTGGATGTTTCTTATTTAGTGATGTTTTAAATAGAAATTTTAAGGCTTCAGCATGAAGTTCTCGGTTTCCATTTTCATTTCCTTATTTGTTTGATAAACCATTAGATTGTCTTTGGCCTTCGGTTTGTAGTTCTCGGTTAGATTTCAAGAGGTGCATTCGGGTAGGAAGGGCTGGTGACAGCAGCAATCTTACATAACTCGTTGCTCTTGTTTCAATTTTATTCACTGGATGGTGTGGAGCAGTTGGCATTATTAAGGTGGTCAGGTCCTGATGTGCGTGGCTGTGTGGTTGCTGAATCTGGCAAGAGCTGGGAAGACAACATGATCCCATGGTATGCAAGGAAAGGCTGTACTGGAAGAAGAAGGGTATATTGACAGAACTGATGTTGCTGTTGTGACTAACCGGACAGTCCAGGCAAGAGTAGCAGAGAGCACATGGCAGCAGCAGTAACAGGATGTTTCTTACTCTGTTCTCCTCTGTTTTTTGTTTGATTTACTGTTTTAGCTTTTAATCTCAGTCAAGTTAAGTTTGCTGTTATTCATTCACTGCCTTGAACTTTCTTATTACAATTTTTGCTTGTGTTTATTCTTATTCCCAGATCTACGTTGCTGAGGACAGTCCAGGAATGTACAACGATGAAGCTGAAGCATGTATTGTTGACCAACACCTACAGCTGATAGCAGGACCGAGCAGACCGAGAGCAACGCCTGGAGTAGCAGTAGGGGAGAAGCAGAGCAGCAGGCTGGACGTGCCTGCTAGCTGGGCAGGTCGAGGACAGTGGTCTGGAGCAGAAGCAGCGGACAACACCGTTGGCAGTCAAGCAGGCCTGGACAGACCTCCCACAAACCGTACCTGGAGCAGAAGCGGACAGCAGGATGCGGCAGCTGTGGCACCTGAACAGCAGCTAGGAAAGAAGACAAGTGTGGCAGGCCAGTACCTGGAACAGAAGCAGACAAACCATGCGGAACCAACGCAGCACAGCAGAGGACAAACAAGCCGAGCTGTTACCTGGAAATGAAATGCAAAAATGATAAATGAACAGTGAATGGAGGGAGTCTTTGTTGGTTTAAATGCTTAAGGCCACGTTTGGCTCACCTCTTAATGTTGTTTAATTCATTTTGCATGTATTTTAGTTAGATTAATTTCAAGTTATTAGTTAGCTTAGCTAGATGATTTCTAATGTGCATGTAGGCATAGTTGCTTTGTTTAATTAGTCAATTTAGATTTAATTAGTTTACAAAGTAATTTTTAATCTAGCATTAGGAATTTGCTTAATCTTAATTTAGAAAAACTCATTTTTATGCATTTTTAATTTTAGTGAAAATTTCAAAAATTGTTTTTCATGCATTAGTTAATTTTTATTGTTAAGTTAGTAATTAGTGATAATTAGGATTAATTTAGATTTGATATTTTAGATTTTGAAGATTTGTAGTTAACTTCTTAATTAATTTGCATTTTTAGTGCTATTGCTTTATTTTCATATTTGCATTTCATTTTAATTGCGTTAATTCATTTTAACTGTTTTAATTTCTTTTGTAGGTTTTATTTTATTTTATTTTAATTGCATGGAGCACTGTAAGTAATTTTGCTCGGTTTTATTTTCTTTATTATTTAGTTTTTATTATTTTATTGCTTTCGGTATTTTTAATTCTAGCTATGTAGATCACCCATCTTAATTTTATAATTTGCTAGAATATACTTAGGGTAAGATTAACCGGTAGTTAATTAGGCTAGTCAACTTCTCTGTGGGACGATAACTCGGGACTCAAATCTCATTATTCCTTGTACGACCCGTGCACTTGCGGATAAGATACCTTTAGGGCCTCGTCAAGTTTTTGGCGCCGTTGTCGGGGAAGTTTTAATTAGTCAGTAATTAATATCGGTGAAATTATGCTTAGGTGTAATTCTAGCTTGTAAATATTTAGGTTGTAAATATTTAGATCCTTAGTTTAGTTTAGTTAATTTTCTCATAATTAATTAAATAAAAAATCAAAAATTTAAAAAACTTAAAAAATGTTTTAAGGACTTTTAGGTGTTTGCATGCGTAGAGCCAGAAGTTTTGATTGCTTTCCTCTAGATCCTGAAATCGAACACACTCTAAGAAAAATTCGAAAGGACTCTAGGAAATTATTAGCTCCGCTGCAATTCACCATAGCAGAAAATAGGAAAATTAGAACTATTGGAGATTATGCGATGCCGAAAATTGAAGGATATTATTACGGCATTAGGCCACCAGCTGTCCCTGCTAACAACTTTGAAATTAAGCCGTCCATCCTTCAGATGATCTAAATATCTTTGCAGTTCAGTGGGCTTCCACACGATGACCCACATGCTCATCTCGGGCAATTCTTGGACTTATGCAACACTTTCAAACACAATGGATTATCAGATGATGCACTTAGGCTTAGACTATTCCCTTTCTCACTTAGGGATAGGGCGAGACACTGGTTGACCTCACGGCCTCCAAGATCCATTTCCACATAGGACGAGTTAGCCCACCAATTTCTAGCCAAATTCTTTCCTCCCTCTAAAATGGCCAGACTTCGTAGCGATATATCATTCTTTGCCCAGTACGACTCTGAATCTCTTTACGAGGCATGGGAACGATACAAGGAGCTTCTTAGGAAGTGTCCTCACCACGGCCTATCTCTATGGCTGCAAGTCCAGACTTTCTACAATGGATTTACAAGCCAGAATAGGACCATAGTGGATGCTGCTTCGGGTGGAGCCTTGATGTGCAAAACAGAGGAGGAGGCTTATGAGTTGCTAGACAAAATGGAGGCTAACAACTATCAATGGTCATCGGAAAGGCAGTTGCCAAAGAAATCGGCAGGTATATATGAGCTTGACACGCTGTCTACCTTAACCTCTCAGATCGCCAATCTTACAAAGAAGGTGGAGTCACTCAGTACCCAACCTAATCCGTCCAACAATCCTAACCCAATATTTTCTGTCCAAAGTCCTTTTCTCTCATGTGATCTGTGCAGTGGTACCCACGCTGTAGATAGGTGTCCACCTAACCTAGAGTCGGTTCAGTACGTTGCCCCTAAGCAACGGAATAACCCTTATTCGAACACCTATAATCCAGGGTGGAGGAACCATCTGAACTTTTCTTAGAGCCAAAACTAAGGGCAAGCTTTTAATTCTAAACCAGTAGGACCCCCAGGTTTTCAAGCTCCTCAGGTTCAGGTACCACCACAACATCAATTTCCTAACCACCCACCACTTCCATATCCATATCATCCGCCTCATCATCCATCCCCACATCAATTTCAACAGCATCCACCTCACTTCCATCAACCACCACCACTACCACTTCTACAGCATATACTTGCACCAGCACCAGCAGCTAAGAAGAAGCCCTCGCTTAAGGAAATGCTCACGACTATCCTACAAAATCAAGCTGCTTCAATTAAGAACTTAGAAGTTCAGGTTGGACAAATAGCTAGTGCTCTTAGCCAACGACCTCAAGGGACCCTTCCTAGTAATACTGAAGTTAATCCTGTTAAGCAAAGGGAGGGTAAGGAATGTGAGATCTGAGAATTTTAGATGTATTTTAATGATGTAATAAGAACTTAAATTGTAATTTATTGAGCTAAGTGAATTGTGAAAATTATATTTGGAGATTTATATGTAAGTGTTCAACATAAGTGTGAAACTAAGAGGTCAGATCGATCTTGAAGAAGAAGAGATCGATCAGGTGAGTTAAAAATGACAAGGAAGGAGGAATTTAAGGAGCAGATCGATCTCCAATGGAAAAGGATCGATCTCCTTATGATTCTGTTTGAGAGAAGATCGATCTCATGAGGAAAGGATCGATCTCCAAATGTTTCTGTTTAGGAGAAGATCGATCTCCTCAAGAAGCAGATCGATCTCATAAAGCCATAAAGAGATCGATCTCACCCCTCGACAGATCGATCTCCTAAGCATAAAATTGCCCCTGATCGTCCCTAAATTCAAATGCAGATCGATCTCATCAAGAGCCAGATCGATCTCCTACCTTCAGTCTATATAAGGAACCCCTGCTTTCTCCTGCAATTTCATTTTCTCTCTCTTCCAACCCCCATTTCTGCCGAAGCACTAGCTTTCTCACTTATCTAAAGCACCAATTTTCATCCAAATCAGAGGTTGTGGCAAGAAGGAAAGTTGTTCCTCATCAAAGGGAGAACAATATACTTGGAAATCGGAAGACGGATTGAATCGAGGCAAGAGATAAGCTCTCCACAAGTTTTGGGTAATTTCTAAACCTCGACCTTGATCTTTGAGATGATTTTGGTGATAATGGTTATTGGCATTGTGTTGAAGTAGTTGGAAAATGATTAGGGATTGATGAAATTACAATGTAGTTGGAGTGATGTTGATATTTAGCAATTTTGGTAATTTTGGGAATTTTGAGCTATAAATGGAAATTTAGACAATGTGGTGAATTAGCATAGATAATTTGGCATGAGAAATGTAGAACGTTGAGATGTTGTGAATGAGATTGTAGTTTGGGGTAGAGTTACGAGAATCAAGAGATTTGAGGTGTTATGAGCAATTATGCTCGATTTTGAGAATTGAGGTTACTGTGATGATGAATATTGATGTTTTAACATCGTTTGGATAGCTCGGGAGTTCCAGAGTGAAGTGCGAGACTAGTCCGTGACAAGGGGAAAACGATTGCACTATACGAGGTGCAAAGAGGTAAGGAAAACTAAACCATTTGTGTATGTGATTTGTGAACTATTATAGCATGATTTACGATTTATAAAACAAGCATGTTTGATGTGTTATGTTTTGATGAGAATGCACATGATTTTTATAGCCGGTTGGAGCCCCATGTTTTTATGAGTTTATAATTGGGCTTTACGTTAAGGCGATATTGAGATTTGAGAAATGTATGCGTGTTTTACAGGTTGGGACTCGATTTTAATATGTTTTGTGTTGAGTACAAAACGGTTTTAAATAAGTTTTATGAGAAAGAAACCACTATGAGTTCTACGTGAAGGCAAACCAGTTTTACATGATAATGACTGTTGATAAAAACTTAGGTGTGTAATTTTGAGTACACACCGGGCATTGCTTTAGTAGCATGTAAGTCCGATTCTTCTCCGTTCTAGTAACGTGAGATCCCCCATTCTGTGGCTGTGTCACGTATATTTGGTGGTCGTTACCACGTGAGAACCCTAATTGGTGGCCGTTGCCACGTGAGAACCCTAATTGGTGGCCGTTGCCACGTGAGATCCCCCATTCTGTGGCTGTGCCATGTATATTTGGTGGCCGTTGCCACGTGAGAACCCTAATTGGTGGCTGTTGCCATGTGAGATCCCCCATTCGGTGGTTGTGTCACGTATATTTGGTGGCCGTTGCCACGTGAAACCCTACTCTGTGGCTGTGCCACGTGTGAATCTAAATCAGTGGCTATGCCACGTGTGTTGGTGGCTGTGCCACGTGCATTATTATTATAGTGATTTTATCACGTTTATTGAGAAAGCCATTATCGCATTATTTTCACATGCTTGTTACTGCTCTATATTGAGCCTTTTTAACTTCATGTTTCCATAGGATTTTGAGATATAAGAATGTTGTTTTGAGAACTCTCATGCTACGATTTCAAATGAATATACTGAGTTTCACATACAAACAAATATTTTGTGATGTGCATTATGGTTTATATAATGAGTCCCTTACCCCCTTACTGAGCGATTTAGAAGCTCACCCTGTTTTCTTTCCCCCCCAGATTTCTTCAAGTGAAAAAGGGTTTCTCTGCGACGTACGGAGTAGTGACTAGTGAAGGACTTGAGCTCCAGGCCACATATATTGTATTTTGAGGTATCATTTACTTTTCATGTACCCAGACAATTATTGTAATTACAGACACTTGATGTATAACATTGTGTGGGATGTATTAGGATTAATTAACTTGAGATCGAGTAATGTATATGATATGATATGTACTATTTAATGACGAGATCCTGAGGTATGATAAGTATTATTGAGTTAATGTATTTTGAAATGACAAAACAAGTTAATTCAATAGTATTAAGATAATATAAAAACATGTTTAGAGGTTATCAGTACCAGAACTTAGAGTTCTGCTGATAAGAGATCGATCTGGCTTATGAGAGATCGATCTCCTGGGTTTTTACTTGATGAGAGATCGATCTCATGAAGGTATGAGATCGATCTGCCAAGCCTTAAACCTTTACAAAGGGATTTAGGTAGAGTGAGATCGATCTGCAAGGGTTAAGAGATCGATCTGGCTAAAGCTAGAGTTGAGAGATCGATCTGGTCTAGGAAGAGATCGATCTCCCTTAAGAGCATAAGACTGTAGATCGATCTGGAAGATCGATCCACACTTAAACAGAGAACTTAAGAGATCGATCTGGTAAGGAAGAGATCGATCTCCTCAAAGTCAGATAGCTAAGGAGATCGATCTGTGTTGTTGAGAGATCGATCTCTCCACTACGAGACTACATGGCAGATCGATCTGTAGATCGATCTTGCCTCAAACAGAGAGATTAGGAGATCGATCTGCCTATTCGACAGATCGATCTCCCCCATTATTTTCAAACTAACAGATCGATCTGCTAACCTATGAGATCGATCTCCTTGTGCTATTGTGCTTTGATCTTGCAGGATTTATAACTAAGAGATCGATCTGGCCAAGAAGGCAGATCGATCTGGCACTCTACTGGAGGTACCCAACGGCTAGTTTCTGCAAAATCTCAACGGGAAAAACAGCATTTAATGCTCCAACTACCAATCCTTCAGTATTTAACCAAGCATTGAAGACAAAGAGAATTTAGAGACTATTGCTGCACATTCCTAACACTCTCAAGCTTTTAATTCTTTCATTCCTTGTGTCTTCATAGCTCATTTATTGAGATTCATTGTATAAGCTTAAGTGCAGAAACTGTATCTTATCCTACCCACGTTAAAGCTTCATTCTGTATTCAACCTTACCTTAAAAGAGAAGAGGATTGTTCCTCAGCGAGAGAAAATTGTAAAAAGGGTGAATACATTTCTGTATTGCTAAGGGTAGAGAGGTTATTCCTTAACCTGTAAAAGGAACATTGTAAGCTCTATTGAAAGAGGGAAAGAAAGCACTTGACAAGAAGGTCAAGGAGAGAGGACGTAGGCAAGAGTTGGCCGAACCTCTATAAACGATTGTGTTTGTTTCTCTCTTCCCTATCTTGCATTAAATTTTTAATTTTATTATATTGCTTACTTTCATTTGCAAATTAAAATAGGATTAAATTAAAATTTGCCATAATTGTTAGAAAACCGATTCACCCCCCCTCTCGATAGAGCCAACAATTGGTATCAGAGCTAGGACTCTTTAATCACATAGGAACAACTTCCTAAGAGTTAGAAACGATCAAATGGCTCATAACAATGTAGCAACTAGTTTGGTAGGAGAGGGGCACTCTACGGTTAGACCTCCTATGTTCAATGGAGAACATTATGCGTATTGGAGGACTAGGATGATGTTATTCATTCAAGCAAATGATTATGAAGTATGGAGAATTATAGTTAAAGGACCACAAATCCCTACAAAGAGAATAGAGGGAAGAGATATCCCTAAAAAAGAAGATGAATGGGACTCAAATGATATTAAGTGTGCTCAGCTAAATGCCAAAGCTATGCACACATTATTTTGTGCCTTAGGTCCTAATGAATACAATAGAGTCTCCGGGTGCGATAATGCCAAACAAATTTGGGACAAATTGGCAATAACTCATGAGGGTACAACCCAAGTGAAGGAGACAAAAGTAGGTATGCTCACACATGATTATGAGCTTTTTAGGATGAAGGAAGGAGAATCAATTAGTGATATGTTCACTAGATTCACAGATGTAATTAATGGATTAAAGTCTTTAGGAAAAATATATTCTAATATTGAAATGGTAAAGAAAATTTTAAATAGCTTACCTAAATCATGGGAAGCTAAAGTGACTGCAATTGAGGAATCTAAGGATCCTCATACACTGTCCTTAGATGAACTGATAGGATCTTTGCTCACTTATGAGATGAAATTTAGAAGAAATGAAGAGCCACCCAAGAAAGTGGGAGTTGCTCTAAAATCCACTGCTCAAGAGGAGATTAAAAATGAGAATGGCAGTGAAGAGGATCTTGAGATGGCAATGTTTGCCAAAAGATTTAACAAGTTCATGAGGATGAGAGCTAGTGGTAGTAATAGGAGAAACAATAAGAGAGTTCAAGAAGAAGTAGGTAGAAAAGACTCTATTGTGTGTTATGAATGTAAAAAACCGGGACACATAAAATTTAACTGCCCTCTTCTTAAAAGGTCCAATGATAGGTTCCATAAAAAGAAGGCAATGGTGGCAACATGGAGCGACAGTGACTGCTCCGATGATGAATCAAATGAGGACATTGCCAACTTGTGCTTCATGGCTATTGAGGATGAAAAGGTAACTTCAAGCCTCAATGAATATACTTTTGATGAATTGCAAGATGCATTTGATGATCTTGCATTAGAGTATGAATCTATGAGTATGAAATATAAAAAGATAATATCCAAATTGAGAAAAGAAAATGAAATATTGCAATTGGATAAATTAGAATGTGAAAAGAAAATAGAGATTTCAAATCTAGAAATTTGTGACCTTAAAGAGAAAAATAGTAATCTACATAATTCATTTAATAGGTTCCACATGGGTCAACAAAAGTTAGATAGCATGCTAGAGACCCAAAGGGCATTCTTTGACAAAAATGGCTTAGGATATAATGCTAAGAGTAGGGAGACCCATCTTAAAAGTTTTATTGCTAGGAAGAGCATGAATAAACCTGCAATTACTTGTTCATATTGCAGTAGAAAGGGACATGCATCACATGACTGTAATATAAAAATGAGAACTCTAAAAGGAAAAATAGTAAAAAGGGTATGGATTCCAAAAGAAGTAATTCACTCCAAGGATTGTAATGCATTAGCAAAATGGATCCCAAAGGGATCAAGAATTGCATTCACTAACCTCAAAGGACCCAAGAAAATTTGGGTACCTAAGACTTGAGTTTGATTTCTTGTAGGTGATTGAGCATAGCCACAAAGTTAAAACAAAAGAAGCATGGTACTTAGATAGTGGATGCTCAAGGCACATGACGGGTGATAGAAGCCATTTCAATTCTTTCAAATCAAAAGTTGGTGGAGAAGTCACTTTTGGGGACAACTCCAAAGGCCAAGTTGAAGGAAGTGGCTCAATAGGTAATGATCATTTTTCTTTAGAAAAAGTATTACTTGTTAGGGGTCTAAAGCATAACTTACTAAGCATTAGTCAACTTTGTGACAAAGGTTACAAAGTAATTTTTGATTGCATGAAATGTAATGTTATAGATCCTAAGTCAAATAAAGTTCTCTTTCTAGGTCATAGGCAAGGCAACATATATATTGTCTATCTTAATGAACTCAAAAATGAAAACATATGCCTAATGGTAGACAATAAAAGGGAATCATGGTTATGGCATAGAAGACTAGGTCATGCTAGCATGCATGTGCTATCTAAGTTAGCTAGAAAGGATCTAGTCATAGGCTTACCCAAACTATCCTTTGATCATGAAGAAATATGTGAAGCTTGTGTTAAAGGAAAACATAAAAGGACAACATTTAAGCCTAAGAATATTGTTTCCACCACTAGGCCTCTCTAATTACTTCACTTAGATTTATTTGGACCAACTAGAACAACTAGCCTAGGTGGGAAACACTATGGATTTGTAATAGTTGATGATTACACTAGGTACACATGGGTGTTCTTCTTAAGAGTAAAAAATAAAGCCTTAGAAAAATTCATAACCTATGCAAAAATTACTCAAAATGAGAAAGGATATACAATAACTAGTATTAGAAGTGATCATGGCAAAGAATTTGAAAATATAGGATTTGATGAGTATTGCAATGATCAAGGAATTAGCCATAATTTTTCAGCCCATAGGACACCACAACAAAATGGTGTAGTTGAGAGGAGAAATAGAACATTGGAAGAAATGGCTAGAACCATGTTATGTGAGAATAACTTACCAAAGTATTTTTGGGCTGAAGCTATAAACACATCATGTTATATAATTAATAGAGCTATGATTAGACCCATGCTAAAGAAAACTCCTTATGAGCTCTACAAAGGTAAGAAGCCTAACATTAGTTACTTCCATCCTTTTGGCTGCAAATGCTTTGTTCTAAATAATGGAAAAGATAATTTAGGAAAATTTGATGCCAAGAGTGATAAGGGAATATTTCTAGGATATTCATTGAATTTAAGGGCTTTTAGAATATATAACAAAAGAACATTAGTGGTTGAATAGTCTATTCATGTTATATTTGATGAGTCAAATAATATATCTAAAGATTCAACCAATGATGAAAATGTTGGAATATTTGATGAAGGCTTAGAAGATGACTTTCTAGAAAAGCTTGACTTGAATAAAGAAGATGAAGAAGAAATAGAGGTTTTAGAAAGAGAACCTAGAGCACCAAGAGAGTTAGGATATGTAAAAGATTGTGAAATAGTAGGAGATCCAACTCTTGGAGTTAGAACTAGATCATCCCTAAGGAATATGTGCCACTATATAGCCTTTGTATCTCAAATAGAGCCTAGGAATGTCAATGAAGCCTTAGATGACAATAATTGGTTCCTAGCAATGCAAGAAGAATTAAATCAATTTGAGAGAAGCAAAGTATGGAAACTAGTTCCTAGGCCTAGTGATCACTCTATAATTGGAACTAAATGGATATTCAAGAACAAAATGGATGAAAATAGTGTGATCATAAGGAATAAGGCTAGGCTAGTTGCTCAAGGCTATAGACAAGAGGAAGGCATAGACTATGATGAAACATATGCACCGGTAGCTAGATTAGAGGCAATAAGAATGTTACTTGCCTTTGCATGTTATAAAAACTTCAAGTTATATCAAATGGATGTAAAGAGTGCATTCTTAAATGGTTTCATTAATGAAGAAGTCTATGTTGAGCAACCTCCCGGATTTGAAAATCATGAATTCCTGAACATGTTTTCAAATTATCTAAGGCACTCTATGGATTGAAACAAGCTCCTAGAGCTTGGTATGAAAGGTTGTCAAAATTCTTAATAGAAAAGGGATTTTCAAGAGGAAAAGTGGATACCACCTTGTTCATTAAGAATAAAAATAAGGATTTACTAGTTGTACAAGTGTATGTAGATGATATTATTTTTGGTTCAACTAATGAGTCTTTATGCCAAGAGTTTGCTAAGATCATGCAAGGAGAATTTGAGATGAGCATGATGGGTGAACTCACATTCTTCTTGGGACTTCAAGTGAAGTAAACAAAGGATGGAACCTTCATCAATCAAGCAAAGTATACTAAGGACTTGCTCAAGCGATTTGGAATGGACAACTGCAAACCTCAAGCCACTCCAATGGGCACCAACATCAAGCTTGATAAAGATGAAAGTGGTAAGTGTGTAGACACTAAACTCTATAGGTCTATGATAGGTTCATTGCTTTATTTAACTGCAAGTAGACCAGATATTTTGTTTAGTGTATGCCTTTGTGCTAGATTTCAATCTTCTCCTAGGGAATCACATCTATTAGCAACTAAGAGGATCTTTAGATACCTCAAAGACACTCCCTCACTAGGACTTTGGTATCCCAAGGACTCCACCTTTGCCCTTCATGCATATTCAGATGCTGATTTTGGAGGATACAAAATAGATAGGAAAAGTACTTCAGGTACTTGCCAGTTCTTAGGAAATAGGTTAATTTCTTGGTTCTCTAAGAAACAAAACAGTGTGGCTCAGTCCACAACTGAAGCTGAATATATAGCAGCTGGTAGTTGTAGTGCTCAAGTGTTGTGGATTAAACAACAAATGAGAGATTATGGTATTGATATGAAGCAAGTCTCTATTAAATGTGATAATACCAGTGCCATTAATCTATCTAAAAATCCTATCCAACACTCCAGAACCAAGCACATAGAAATTAGACATCACTTCCTTAGAGACCATGTATAAAAAGGGGATATAATTTTAGAGTACATTGACACTCTACATCAAATAGCTGATATATTCACCAAACCTCTTGATAGAGATAGGTTTTGTATCCTTAGAGGTGAATTAGGACTCATGACTATCCCTTAAGACTTTTGTGTTTCAAAAATCTTGGTTTCAAGTTGATTTTAAAAGAATTTTTGCAAAGATTCTCTGGCAATGAGGATGAGAGATCGATCTCCTTGCAATATAGATCGATCTCCATACTTCCAACAAGCCAAAATCATCAAGGTTAAGCTAAGCAGATCGATCTTCTAACCATAAGATCGATCTTCTTACGTCTCTGTTAAAGAGCAGATCGATCTGTCCACACGACAGATCGATCTCTTCAAAGCTTCTGCATTCTAAAGATCGATCCATGCATTTGGCAGATCGATCTCTCTAAGCCTCGGTTAAACTGAAGATCGATCTGTGCATGTAACAGATCGATCTCCTTAAGCCTCTGTTTACGAACAGATCGATCTGTTCATGCGACAGATCGATCTCCCTTGGCTTCTGGAAATGACATATCGATCTGTCACCTCGACAGATCGATCTCCTGTGCCCTGGACTATAAATTCACGCGAAAAATCCCCAAATTTCAAAAACCCCAATCTTCAAATTCTGAAATTCCCTCGCACCACCTCCTTCGATTCCTCCTCAGATCGATCTTGGTACGGCCTTCATTGCGTCTCCGTGTCATTTTCGGGTATAGTAACCAACATTTCTTACTGTTTTTCTCAAAAATTTCCTTAGATTTGTGTTCAATTTCATTCGAGGGCAAATCTAGTTACTGTTCCATTGATTTTTTCTTTGTTTATGAATCTAGTTAGCACATCTCTCGAGTCTAGAATCATGCCTAGGCTTAAGAAAGTAGGACATAAACCTCCTAGAACCAATGTAGAGGCTGGTTCATCCTCCCAACCCATTCCTCCACCTTCCATCGCTTCTTTCAATAGGTGTTTTAAAACACCCGCAAAAAGGAAGCGATACGAAGAGTACTTCTCAACCATGCCAATTAAGCATTGGCAGACTATAGATTTTTCTTTCCTCAATCGCATTGATTTTCCTTATTTGTCAAAACTTGAGGAATTTGGTTGGATGTCATTTTTGAAAATCAACATTCCCATCCCTCCAAATCTCGTTCGGGCATTCTTTTCCAATGCCGAACTCATCTTTGACCCTGATGACACTTGCAAAATTCACGGGTTCAAAACCTATGTCATGGGTAAGACAATTCCTATAGACACCGATATTTTAGCTCAAGCCTTCCACATGCGAAATGAAGGATTGACCAATGAGGATGAGGAAGTCTCCTTAGAGTTTGATCTCCCTGGGGATAAGGCGAGTGACCTACCGATGCACCCTCGGTTACTCCACCTCATTATCTCGTGGAATCTCCGACCTTTCGGTACCCGCCATTCAACCGTTAGGAGGTTAGATCGTTTCTGGCTCCATCACATTCACACCACAAGCCAAAAACCCAACCTCATTCATTTCATATATGAAGATTGGCTGAAGATCGTGCGTGGGCAAGCTACCACAATCGTTTTTCCACAACCATTAGCTTATCTTCTCCAACGAGTTGGCATTGACTACAGCTGCAAAATCGGAGAACTGCCCTCTCCCAAGAGCGTCCTCAACATCGGGACCCTCCATCATATGGGATATTACAAAGACTTCCGGGGAGATTGGAAGAAAAAGAGGAAACAGCAGCCTGTTGAAGCTATGGAGGAAGACCCCTCCAATGAGCCAGTGAACCCACCTGCCGCACCAGCTCCGGAACCATCGTCCTCAACTGCTCCACCCACTGCACCAACATCCTCACCTGCTGGCATGAAGATCTTTCTGCAAATGATAAGTGAACTCAACAGAAAAATCGATGAAGGCTTTGCATCTCAGCAGCGAATGTTCGAGGAATTAAACCAAAGAGTGGATAAGGTTCAGGAGATTCAAGAGGCGATGTTTGATGAGCTGCAAGTCACACGCACGCACGTTGAGAATCTTTCGGATCGTATTCCTCCCTCACCATAGGCCTTAGGTGTTTTGATTTAGTGTAGTTATATCATTTTAAGATACTTGATGTTATTTGTGATGAATTTGCTTGAATGAAATGTCGTTTGACTTGTTATTGGTTGTGTTAATGAAAAAGTTCATTTTGAAATGCCATGAGTATTCTCTTTTCGTGTTATTGATATGACAAAAAGGGGGAGAAGAAAACATGTGTGTGTGGTTGTGGTAAACGTTTAAAAGAATGATTAAATTGAGGGGGAGTTAAGTCAATAACAAAGTCAAAAGCTCACAAAAAGGGGGAGCTCACAAAAAGGGGGAGTTTTTGCAAATTCACTAAACATGTTTGTTTGAATAAGTTTTGTCATATCAAAAAGGGGGAGATTGTTGAGTTAATGTATTTTGAAATGACAAAACAAGTTAATTCAATAGTATTAAGATAATATAAAAACATGTTTAGAGATTATCAGTATCAGAACTTAGAGTTCTGCTGATAAGAGATCGATCTGGCTTATGAGAGATCGATCTCCTAGGTTTTTACTTGATGAGAGATCGATCTCATGAAGGTATGAGATCGATCTGCCAAGCCTTAAACCTTTACAAAGGGATTTAGGTAGAGTGAGATCGATCTGCAAGGGTTAAAAGATCGATCTGGCTAAAGCTAGAGTTGAGAGATCGATCTGGTCTAGGAAGAGATCGATCTCCCTTAAGAGCATAAGACTGTAGATCGATCTGGAAGATCGATCCACACTCAAACAGAGAACTTAAGAGATCGATCTGGTAAGGAAGAGATCGATCTCCTCAAAGTCAGAGAGCTAAGGAGATCGATCTGTGTTGTTGAGAGATCGATCTCCCCACTACGAGACTGCATGGCAGATCGATCTGTAGATCGATCTTGCCTCAAACAGAGAGATTAGGAGATCGATCTGCCTATTCGACAGATCGATCTTCCCCATTATTTTCAAACTAACAGATCGATCTGCTAACCTATGAGATCGATCTCCTTGTGCTATTGTGCTTTGATCTTGCAGGATTTATAACTAAGAGATCGATCTGGCCAAGAAGGCAGATCGATCTGGCACTCTACTGGAGGTACCCAACGGCTAGTTTCTGCAAAATCTCAACGGGAAAAACAGCATTTAATGCTCCAACTACCAATCCTTCAGTATTTAACCAAGCATTGAAGACAAAGAGAATTTAGAGACTATTGCTGCACATTCCTAACACTCTCAAGCTTTTAATTCTTTCATTCCTTGTGTCTTCATAGCTCATTTATTGAGATTCATTGTATAAGCTTAAGTGCAGAAACTGTATCTTGTCCTACCCACGTTAAAGCTTCATTCTGTATTCAACCTTACCTTAAAAGAGAAGAGGATTGTTCCTCAGTGAGAGAAAATTGTAAAAAGGGTGAATACATTTCTGTATTGCTAAGGGTAGAGAGGTTATTCCTTAACCTATAAAAGGAACATTGTAAGCTCTATTGAAAGAGGGAAAGAAAGCACTTGACAAGAAGGTCAAGGAGAGAGGACGTAGGCAAGAGTTGGCCGAACCTCTATAAACGATTGTGTTTGTTTCTCTCTTCCCTATCTTGCATTAAATTGTTTAATTTTATTATATTGCTTACTTTCATTTGCAAATTAAAATAGGATTAAATTAAAATTTTCCATAATTGTTAGAAAACTGATTCACCCCCCCTCTCGGTAGAGCCAACAAGTATAATGATGTATGACACTGCACAGGAATGCACTCTTAATTGTGAATTGTTGAGTAAAAAGTTTTTAAATTTGCCATATTTTCGCTGTTTCGGGGCGCGACAAGGAACATGTTAGATCTATCACCCTTAGGAGCAGCAAAGAGCTAGATGAGTCACAAGTTAAGTCCCAACCTGAACAACACATAGTTGAAGAATCCGTAAGTTCTAAAGAAGCAGCTCAGAAAGAGCAGGAACCTAAAGATTGGGCTGCCAAGGAAACAAAGCTAAGCGCTTCTTCATCTATACCTTCTACTTATTCATTGCCTTCCTCACCCTCTGATTCTACACAGGTCATTGATATGCAAAAGGGGGAGTTGACTATGAGAGTCTAAGATCAGGAAGTAAAGTTTAATGTTTTCAAACCTTTGAAGCTCCCTGATGACTCTCAAGAGTGTTTTAAGATGGAGATTAATAAGGATATAAGGCTTGAGCATAAGAAATCCGAAAGAAGGAAGGAAGTAGATAGGGCTCAGGAGGAGTTAACTGTCAGCACCTTGTCACCACTTTGGATGACCCTCCTACTCTTCGCCCTGCTGCTGAGTGTTGTCTTCTTCAGCTGCATTTGAAGTGGTTGTGTTTTCATTATTCACTTTGTATATAGTTCTTTTTCTTTTTCTTTTCTGTTGTTTCTTTCTTTGTTTGTGTTGCAGGTTTCTTTTCTAGCATTATGCTTTCAATCAAGCTTCAATTGTTCATCATCATCAGAAAGGGGAGTACTCTGTTCCTGAACTTCAATTCTTATATTATCTGCACACTGAGCACATTGTGCACTTCAAGTTTTGGGGAGGGGATATTACTTGAGCATTTTTCAAAAATTTAGGCAAAATTGAAAATTTTTTCAAATTTTTTTCGAAAATCTGAGCTTAAACTATTTGATTTTGGGATGATTGAGTGCTTAGCATGTAGTTTTCCCATATTCCGATGATATGACCCTATGATTAAGTCTGATTTTGATTGATTAAGAAGCATGATTATAGGATAAGCATGAAGTTAAAATCTTGAATTTGTCTTGATTCTGATTGCGATTTCCTCATTTTATGCACATGTCATGTCATGAATCTGTATATTTATTTAGAGAAAGCTTTTGTGGACCTAGGATTGCATTTGTTCAGTTAATTTGGTGCATCATATTCTAGAATTTGTTTGATTTGATCTCGAGGTGAAATATTAGATCACACTTAATTAGGGAGATGATTTAGGCCATCTTTGGATCGTTTGAGCCTTTCTAGCCTTCCTTGTACATATGCTACCCCTAGTCACCCATCTGGACCAAATAAGCTTTTCTTTGTAAATACACCTGCGTTATTTTCCTCAGCCTAAAGTATTCTTTTCCTATCCCTTACCCCGAAAGCATGGAAAGTCATTGGATATATTTTGAGCTTTGTACATATGGGTACCTGGTGATAGTGAAAATTCGAAAAAAAAAATGTGTGAAGAAAAAGAAAAAGAAGAAAGAAGAAAAATACAAAAATAGAATAAAATGTTTGGTGAAAGAAATAAGTTTGGGGGAAATAATTAGAGCTCATACAAAAGATCCTAGAAAGTAATACATGTCAAGGGGTAATTAAAACTTAATCGACTTTATCATACCTTAACCACAGCCTGCCATTACAAGCTTAATGAAGTCCTATTGATCTTTGATTGAGTGTGACTACATGAGTGGAGAGATTAGTGAAAAGTAAACTTATGAGAATGATCACTTGTCATTGACTTTGCATTCACTGCGCTTGCATAATCTAATCCGAATAATGTACTTTGAAGTGGCTTTGACATTTTTCACACACACACGAGGAGTCCAATTGCATTAGGACTTATGATTGGATGATTCTGAGTGTTTGAATTGTAATTGTGAATCTTTGAGATTATTGTCTGTACTTTATCTTTGAGATAATGTTGGGGAAATTATTATGTTTTGTACTTATCATTCCTATAATTATTTTGTTTTGCTTGAGGACAAGCAAAAGCTCAAGTTTGGGGGTGTGATAATTTTATTTTTTTATAGAATTATTTGTGCTTAAATTTCTAATTATTTATTTAATCCCCATATTATTTTATTAATAATTCTCTTTATTTAATTAAAATTCTTTAATGTGCAGATAAATTAAATCCGGATGAAACTCAGTCGCTTTAGACTAAATTGGGCTAAAAACAAGCTAAAGGAGACTGGACCACTTCCAATTTGCAGACCGAGTCATCAGTCGTATGGACACGCGTGATGCCAGGTGTCTGTATTTTATTTGCTCCGAAACGATAAGATCGAAGGACACCGTGCCAACCCTTTGGAAGACACACGCCGGGCTACATCGCACAGCTAATTGGACAAAAAGACTGATGACGTGGAAATATCTACTCTGCAATAAATCAAATGAAGACAAGTGGCCAAACAATACCAACTCATCTAGGATGAAAATTTACCATTGTACCCCTATGTTTCATTTTCTCAATCTTCTCGGTTTCCATTAGCAATGTTGTTTCACATTTTTTTTCTTCTTCTTGTTCGGTTTGCGAAGATCATTTACTGGATGTTTCTTATTTAGTGATGTTTTAAATAGAAATTTTAAGGCTTCAGCATGAAGTTCTCGGTTTCCATTTTCATTTCCTTATTTGTTTGATAAACCATTAGATTGTCTTTGGCCTTCGGTTTGTAGTTCTCGGTTAGATTTCAAGAGGTGCATTCGGGTTGGAAGGGCTGGTGACAGCAGCAATCTCACATAACTCGTTGCTCTTGTTTCAATTTTATTCACTGGATGGTGTGGAGCAGTTGGCATTATTAAGGTGGTCAGGTCCTGATGTGCGTGGCTGTGTGGTTGCTGAATCTGGCAAGAGCTGGGAAGACAACATGATCCCATGGTATGCAAGGAAAGGCTGTACTGGAAGAAGAAGGGTATATTGACAGAACTGATGTTGCTGTTGTGACTAACCGGACAGTCCAGGCAAGAGTAGCAGAGAGCACATGGCAGCAGCAGTAACAGGATGTTTCTTACTCTGTTCTCCTCTGTTTTATGTTTGATTTACTGTTTTAGCTTTTAATCTCAGTCATGTTAAGTTTGCTGTTATTCATTCACTGCCTTGAACTTTCTTATTACAATTTTTGTTTGTGTCTATTCTTATTCCCAGATCTACGTTGCTGAGGACAGTCCAGGAATGTGCAACGATAAAGCTGAATCATGTATAGTTGAACAACACCTACAGCTGACAGCAGGACCGAGCAGACTGTAAGACCCCGTATATGTATAATGGTAATGTGAATAATATGAATGGACTTGTAATGTGAAGTATGATTTATGTAAGTCCATGGATTCAATGTATGTATGTGTAATATAAATTGTAACGTACATACAAGTTTCATTGAGTATGAATACGAAGAAATGAGTTATGGCAAGTGATGGATGTGATTGAAACACAAAATGAGTAGTGTGGTAAAATGGAATGGAGTTATGCTTCCATTTGGTTTTATGTTGCATACCTTTGAATATACAATGAATGCACACAAGTTTCAATGTGCATAAGGTATGAATGGATGCCATTTTCAAGTTATAAAGGTGGGTGGATGAGGAAATGGCCATGGAAATAGATTGAGGGTGTGTTGGCATGAGTTGCAGCAAGGAAACTGCAGGAAATCTGTAAAACATGAGGTCCAGATCGATCTCCTAGGATGAGAGATCGATCTGGGAGAGCCAGAATGCTCTTATTTGGGCGAAAGAGTTGAGTAGATCGATCTCCAATGGAGCCAGATCGATCTCTCAAGCATTCTGTAGTGGAAAGATCGATCCTCAAGCACCCAGATCGATCTCCTTAGCTCTCTGTTTGGGACCAGATCGATCTCATGCTTCGACAGATCGATCTCATGATTCAACAGATCGATCTCATTGCTTCGACAGATCGATCTCAGGCTTAAAAATGCCGTGAAAAAGAGGGATTTTAAGGGACCAGATCGATCTCCTCTCGGACCAGATCGATCTCCTCAAGTCATTTCTATATAAGGAGAGCTGAAAAATCTGGAAATCTCGGAAAACACTTAACCTTACAATTTCAACCCCAAAAACCTAACTTTCCCTCTCTAAAATCAGCCATTTTCAGTGAGATTTGGAGAGAGATCATTAGAGGCAAAGTTGTTCCTATCAAGGAGAAGAACAACATAGTGAGAGAGCATTTTCCCATTCTTGGAATTGAAGGAGTTAAGGGCATTACCAATTGGAGCAAGAAGAGAAATCATATTGGTAAGATTCTAACACTCCAATCCAAATGCATTAGCTATTTAATTGATTTTGGAGTTGATTGATAGGAGTATTGATGGATAAACTACTTAGGAATGTTGTGAAATTGGTGTGACCTAGAAATCTAAAATGGGTATAATGTGAGGATATGTGGGATTGAATGAACTTATGGTTTATGGCATGCTAAAGTTGTCATTGGGGTAATGTTTATGATTCTAGATGGTTAGATGGAATTACTTGGTGAGTTGGAAGAAATGTGAAAAATGAATATGTATGTGATGAATAAATGCCATAGTGAGGGGATTCATGGAATATGAACACTATGAGCTTAATGTCGATTTAACATCGATTTTGAATAAGTTAATAGGCCTAAGAAGATCCATAGACTCGAATTATGGATAAAGTAATGAAACGAGGCCAAATAAGCTTTAATAGAGGCTATAGATTAAATTGACTATAGCAAGCACAAGGGTTGCAATTTATGGATCGAATATAATGCGGGATACGATTTTGTGCAGTCCCGAAGAGTTCGTTGAAGGCGAACCGAATCATACGAGTAAGCAGCTTAAGGAAGTGGAATCACGCATCGCGATTCCAGGTAAGGGAATTTTGTAAGTATATAGAGGTAGCTGCTCGTATTTTGAACTCGTGGGTATATATAGGGCTTTGGAAATGTGCATGGACTTATGGAAATGTGTTTTGATGGTGTATGAGTATTTGTATGAGACTTGGTTGTTTGAAATGGTTATTGAAAAAGGGATAGTAAGGCTAATAATTGCATAAATCATGTGTTTTGAATGCTTTTACAAAACACAATGCTTTGATTTGAGCAAATAAAAGGATAGGCTGGCTAGTACTTGAATGATGTTGTGAAATAGCCCATATGAGGCACTAAGCATATGATGAGATATTTTGAATGCATGTAAGCCGCCTATCGCGTGTATGTGATATAATTCGCGTTAGAGCCTCGCTCGCGCGAGACTTCTATGTTTTCACTTGTGTGAAACGTGCTTGAGCTTAGCTCGCACTTTGAATTTGGAATTGTGATGATGTTATAAACCGTACTGGAGCTTATGCTCGTACGTGGATTTGAGTGGTTTTTCTTATGCATATAACTGTACTGGAGCTATGCTCGTACATGGTTTCTTCATATTTTATGCATAAATGCCGTACCAGAGCGTTGCTCGTACGAAGTGATTGGTTTTGATGCATAAATTCGCGCTAGAGCGTAGCTCGCGCTGGTTTTCACACTGTGGTATGTATGAGGCCGTGGTGAGAGATACGGATTAACTCAGGGAACCCAACAGGCCTGACAGACCTCTTAGGTGAGGTGAGGGTGAGGGGCTAGGACCTGACATAATCCATCCAGGGAACCCAACAGGCCTGACAGACCTCTTAGGTGGGGTGAGGGTGAGGGGCTAGGACCTGGATCAGGGAACCCAACAGGGGCGAGCAAGGCCATGAGGGGCTAGGACCTGGTATTGCGGTTACTCCCACGCGCTCTTGAGACTATAAAGGTTACACTTGACATGGGGTAGATAAGACCTATGGCAGGCACCCCCAACCATGTTATGGGTCCGCGGAGTACGATGTACCGTGTATATCACATGGAGTACGATGTACCGCGTGGTGGTTACTTGATTGAGAAAGTCTGGCGGAGAACTAACCCACCTTCATGCCAGCATGATACCCCGCACATCGGAATCCGTGTGGTCTGGGATGATATGTGACGATTGGCCAATGTAGTCACTTGAGATATAGTAACCTGTCTCCTTGCTTGATTTACTTACTACCACATGATTTTAAATCTCTAAGTGTGATTGTGATTGTTTAAGGTAGACCCGAAGGAGGGGTCGAGCCTCGTGGATTTGAATTGTGAAATGAAAACGTGGTTGTGATTGTGAATTGATGTGATGTGATTGTATGTGATGAGAAAGAGATTTATGACGTGGGTTTAAAAAGGAGGTTTCTTAATGAATTGCCCTTTTTATGAATTTAAATGAGATCGAGCATGAGATGATTTATACATGATGTTTTACCATGTTTTATATGCCAATTTTACATGACTTTGATACATGATATATATGTATACTCATATGGCATAGTTTTATTCCTCATGCTCCTACCATAAATGATTTATGCATAACACTATCAGCATGTAGATAGAGTAGTTATCTACCATGCTTGCATTATTGCCTTACTGAGCGTGTGGTTGCTCATCCCACTCTATTTTCCCCCTACAGAGCGTGCATAGTAGCCCAGTGAGGACTGAGGCGTATTATTTTGGACTCCGCTGCATCTCCATCGCTAATAGGTATATACACAGTGATTCTTTTTGTATCTAAACAATGTAAAAGCACAGTATTCTTTTGAGTTGTACTTATGGGGGATGTAGATGTCAGTAAAACATGTATTCGTATAAGTACACGATTAAATGCACATGTATGACGTCGTTTTAATTAATCGAGAATGAATGAGATGTGGTGTTTATTATTGGCTCACAGCCCAACAGTGTGTGGTGAGTTTAGTTCACGACCGGGTAAGGTAACAGTAAAACGCGAAAAATTTTCAGTGATTTTCGGTTAAAGAGAATGGAATTGGGTCGTGACAGAGATTGGTATCAGAGCTGTGTTGGCTTGATGTGAGTCATTAATAAAATGTAGGAAAGTACATCCCCATAGTACTGTGCTTTTGTTTAGATATAACTGTGTATACTGTGATGGATTGAGCTTAATGAATTATTATAATACAGGGAGTTAGGCATTATGCCAGTTACACGCAAAGGTAGAGGGGCGAGAGCACGTGCTAGAGGCCGCAGAGGTGGGCCTGAGAGCCATGCGGAGCCATTGACTGAGCAGGCTCCACAGAACCCTGCTGAGAGAGCAGGTGATACTGAGGCTCGCTTCGCTAGATTAGAGCGGAGTATTGAGAGTCTGGTGGAGATAGTCACGCAGGCCTTGGGTGCCGGTGACAGACGAGGTCCCGCGGCACAACCTACTACTGAACAGGCAGCTGCAGAGACGGAGAGACCTCAGACTGCTGAGACAGCTACAGTTACACCACCTCCAGCCCAGGATACAGATTCTCCTATCGCTCCACAGCAGAGCGGTAGTGATGTGGGTTATGACTGCGACCTGAGCAGGTTGCGAGAGTTTCAAGCACTGAAACCCCCAGTGTTTAGAGGGGTGAAGGACCCAGTGATTACGGAGGATTGGGTGTATGAGATGGAGAAACTATATAGGTTTTTTCGATGCACTTCAGCTGAAAAGGTAGCCTTTACCGTATTTATGTTGAAAGGCGAGGCCGAGCATTGGTGGAGGTCCACCGAGGTTATTTTGAGGGCCAGACACTCTGAGATCTCGTGGGAGATATTTCTAGAGGCCTTCAGGAGGCAGTATATTCCAGCTACCGCACAGAGGAAATTGCGGATGGAATTTATGAATTTGGTTCAAGGGAACCGTACTGTGGACGAGTATGAGTCCAAGTTTATGTCATTGGGGAGATATGACCCTGATTCAGAAGTTCATGGATGGATTGAGATTGGCCATCCGAACTAAGCTAGCTCCCTTCGACATTGTGACTTATGAGGAGGCTGTACATAAGGCTCAGTTATGTGAGCAAGACTTTGAGCGAAATGCCTCCGAGCTTGGAAGGATTAGTGTCAGGAAGGACAGAGACCGGAAGAGATCCGGGTTTGGAAGAGTGGCCAAGAGAGGTGGCCAAAGGTTTTTCGAGAAGAGGCCTAAGATTGAGGAGGTGCAGGAGAGAGCTGCCAGACCTCCCGTATACCCAGCCTTGACAGCGCCGAGGGGTATAACTATTGGAGGACCACGACCTACCACGGATCAGTGTAGGAGATGTGGGAGATACCATGGGACTAGGCCATGTCAGGCGCCCCCTGTTTTGTGTTTTAGGTGTGGGAGGCCAGGGCATATATCGAGGTACTGCACTGAGATGATTGAGGTTGCCCCACAGAAGGGCAAGGAGCCTGAGGGAGCTCCAGTTGAGACAGCAGCCCCGAGGAGGAGGGCTACAGCTGAAGAGAAAGGGAAACAGGCTGCGGGTGTGAGCAGAGGAAGGGTGCACGCACTAGACCAGGACACTGCAGACGCATCGACGGATGTGATTAAAGGTACCATCCGAATCTTTGATTTAGAAGCATTGGTATTATTTGATCCTGGTGCCACGCATTCTTTCATCTCACCTTCCTTTGCACATAAATTGTTGAAATATGTGAAGCCAACATTGTTGGATGAAATGTTGATGATTTTCACACCCATGAATGATAGTCAATTGACTGAGCATGTATTTAGGGATTGTAAGTTAAAGATAGAGGGGAAGGAAATGATAGCCAATCTGATTTTATTAAATATGAATGATTTTGATGTAATTTTGGGAATGGATTGGTTGGCTACCAATCGTGTTGTGATGGATTGTCATGCCAAAACATTGATGTTTTCAGGATTAGACAATCTTATTGTAAACTTTGATGAAAAGAAATGATATGAAAATAGCATGTTTGTTGTAAATAAAGGAGTATGATTTTAAATGTATATTGCTTGAGAGATAAATTATTCGTTCATGATAAATATTGAATGTGGAGTGATGGCTTATGTTACTAACGATGGAGAGGATATTGTGAAGGGTTCATTGCCTATGTGGTCGATATAGATGAGGCACACCCGGAATTGAAGGACATACCCGTAATTACGGACTACCCTGATGTCTTTCCGGATGAATTACCAGGGCTACCACCTGAAAGGGAAATGGAATTTTGCATTGAATTAGTGCCTGGTATAGAGCTGATATCGAAACCACCCTATAGGATGGCTCCGATAGAATTGGAAGAGCTGAAGAAACAGCTGCAAGAGTTGTTGGAGAAGGGGTTTATTAGACCGAGTGTCTCACCTTGGGGAGCACCGGTTCTATTTGTAAGGAAGAAGGATGGAAGCCTCCGACTGTGTATAGATTACCGGTTGTTGAATAAGGCCACCATTAAGAACAAGTACCCCCTTCCAAGAATCGATGATTTGTTGGATCAGCTCCAGGGAGCCGAAGTATTTTCTAAGATAGATCTGCGGTCAGGGTACCATCAGTTGAGGATCAGGAGTGGAGATGTACCCAAGACAGCATTTCGTACCCGTTATGGCCACTACGAGTTTTTGGTGATGCCATTCGGATTGACGAATGCTCCCGCAGCATTTATGGCATTGATGAATGATATATTCAAGCCATACCTGGACAAGTTTGTGATTGTTTTCATAGATGACATTTTGGTGTATTCCAAGTCCAGGGAAGATCATGAGGAGCACTTGAGGATAGTTCTGCAGACCCTCCGAGAGAGAGAATTGTATGCCAAACTCAGCAAGTGTAACTTCTGGTTGGAACAGATCTCATTTCTGGGGCATGTTGTGTCAAAGGATGGGGTATCAGTGGATCCATCCAAGATAGAGGCAGTTGTGCAGTGGGAACAGCCCAAGACAGTAACTGAGATCAGGAGTTTTCTGGGATTGGCAGGATATTATCGGAGATTTGTAGAGGGTTTCTCCAGACTAGCTGCTCCGTTGACACGCCTCACGTGTAAAGATGTTAAGTGTACATGGGATGAGGCATGTGAGAGGAGTTTTGAGGAGCTTAAGCGTCGATTGACGACTGTTCCAGTTCTCACCATTCCTACCAGCTCAGGAGGATTCTCGGTGTATACGGATGCATCACACCAGGGACTGGGCTGTGTGCTTATGCGGGATGGGAAGGTAGTTGCCTATGGATCTAGACAGTCGAAAGATCATGAGAGGAACTACCCGACACATGATTTGGATTTGGAGGCTGTAGTATTTGCTTTGAAAATATGGCGCCACTATCTCTATGGTGAGAAATTTCAGGTGTTCACAGATCATAAGAGCTTTAAGTACCTGTTCTCGCAGAAAGAGCTGAATATGAGACAGAGGAGATGGCTCGAACTCCTGAAAGACTATGACTGTGAAATCATGTACCACCCAGGTAAGGCAAATGTAGTTGCCGATGCTTTGAGTAGAAAGAACCTTGGGTTGGTGTCTTATATGATGGTACGGGAACATGAAATGTTAGAACATTTTGCGAACCTCAGTTTGGATGTAACCCCACCTGGATCTGAGAGGCTTGAGATCATGGCTAGTTTGAGACTAGAGCCAGAGTTGATTGGCCGTATTCCGCAAGCCCAGCAAAGCGATCGACGGTGTATCGATTGGCTGAGGCAGATACAGACAGGTGTGGGTGTTGATTTTGAGCAGAGTGCTGATGGCTTATTGAGGTTCAGAGGCAGAGTATGCGTTCCCAAGGATCTTGAGATCAGGAGAACGATTTTATCAGAGGCTCACTCATCGAAGTATACGATACATCCGGGAAGTACCAAGATGTATCAAAACCTTCGGAAGGTTTATTGGTGGTCTGGAATGAAAAGAGACATTGCGGAATATGTTGCTAAGTGTCTCGTTTGTCAGCAAGTGAAGGTAGAGCATCAGAAGCCTGCAGGGTTATTGCAGCCTCTACCGATACCGACTTGGAAATGGGAGCATGTCACCATGGATTTTGTGATGGGGTTGCCGAGGACCCGTAGAGGTCATGATGCCATATGGGTTATTGTGGACCGGTTGACTAAGTCTGCCCATTTCTTGGCTATGAGAGCTACCGATACATTGAGTCAGTTGGCGAACCTGTATATTCGAGAGATAATACGGCTACATGGTGTACCAGTGAGCGTTGTTTCTGATAGGGATGCCCGCTTCACTTCCCATTTCTGGGAACACTTTCAGGAAGCGCTGGGGACCCGATTGAGTTTTAGCACCGCTTTTCATCCTCAGACAGATGGGCAATCAGAGAGGACTATACAGACCCTCGAGGATATGTTGAGAGCGTGTGTGCTGGATTTTAGAGGCTCCTGGGATGACCACCTGCAGTTAGCCGAGTTCGCATATAATAATAGCTATCATGCTAGCATCGGGATGGCACCCTATGATGCATTGTACGGGCGTAGATGCCGTTGCCCCGTTGGATGGGAAGAGGTTGGTGACAGACAGATTTTTGCTCTGGACTTAGTGCAGCAGGCATCTGAGGACGTCCAGTTGATGTGTGAGAGATTACGGACAGCTCAGAGCCGGCAAAAGAGTTATGCTGACAAGAGACGAAGACCACTGGAGTTTGATGAGGGTGAGTCGGTGTTTCTGAGGGTATCACCATCGAAGGGTATTATGAGATTTGGTAAGAAGGGCAAGCTGAGCCCTAGATATATCGGACCCTTCGAGATTTTGGAGAGAGTGGGAGATAAGGCGTATAGGTTGGCATTGCCACCGGACTTGGTTAATGTCCACAACGTCTTCCACGTCTCGATGCTTCGGAAGTATCACCCGGCCCGGCACACGTGATAAGATATGAGCCGTTGGAGCTCCATGAGAGTATGGCGTATGTTGAGAAGCCAGTTCGGATATTGGATAGAAAAGAGAAAGTGTTGCGGAATAAGATAATTCCCTTGGTGAAAGTGCTTTGGCAACACCACACGGCGGAAGAGGCCACGTGGGAATTGGAGAACTTGATACGGGAGAAGTACCCCCAACTGTTTGAAGAGTGACTTGGTTCTAATTTGGAGGACCAAATTCCTTGAAGGAGGGGAGAATGTAAGACCCCGTATATGTATAATGGTAATGTGAATGATTGGATCAAATAATATGAATGGACTTGTAATGTGAAGTATGATTTATGTAAGTCCATGGATTCAATGTATGTATGTGTAATATAAATTGTAACGTACATACAAGTTTCATTGAGTATGAATACGAAGAAATGAGTTATGGCAAGTGATGGATGTGATTGAAACACAAAATGAGTAGTGTGGTAAAATGGAATGGAGTTATGCTTCCATTTGGTTTTATGTTGCATACCTTTGAATATACAATGAATGCACACAAGTTTCAATGTGCATAAGGTATGAATGGATGCCATTTTCAAGTTATAAAGGTGGATAGATGAGGAAATGGCCATGGAAATAGATTGAGGGTGTGTTGGCATGAGTTACGGCAAGGAAACTGCAGGAAATCTGGAAAACATGAGGTCCAGATCGATCTCCTAGGATGAGAGATCGATCTGGGAGAGCCAGAATGCTCTTATTTGGGCGAAAGAGTTGAGTAGATCGATCTCCAATGGAGCCAGATCGATCTCTCAAGCATTCTGTAGTGGAAAGATCGATCCTCAAGCACCCAGATCGATCTCCTTAGCTCTCTGTTTGGGACCAGATCGATCTCATGCTTCGACAGATCGATCTCATGATTCAACAGATCGATCTCATTGCTTCGACAGATCGATCTCAGGCTTAAAAATGCCATGAAAAAGAGGGATTTTAAGGGATCAGATCGATCTCCTCTCGGACCAGATCGATCTACTCAAGTCATTTCTATATAAGGAGAGCTGAAAAATCTGGAAATCTCGGAAAACACTTAACCTTACAATTTCAACCCCAAAAACCTAACTTTCCCTCTCTAAAATCAGCCATTTTCAGTGAGATTTGGAGAGAGATCATTAGAGGCAAAGTTGTTCCTATCAAGGAGAAGAACAACATAGTGAGAGGGCATTTTCCCATTCTTGGAATTGAAGGAGTTAAGGGCATTACCAATTGGAGCAAGAAGAGAAATCATATTGGTAAGATTCTAACACTCCAATCCAAATGCATTAGCTATTTAATTGATTTTGGAGTTGATTGATAGGAGTATTGATGGATAAACTACTTAGGAATGTTGTGAAATTGGTGTGACCTAGAAATCTAAAATGGGTATAATGTGAGGATATGTGGGATTGAATGAACTTATGGTTTATGGCATGCTAAAGTTGTCATTGGGGTAATATTTATGATTCTAGATGGTTAGATGGAATTACTTGGTGAGTTGGAAGAAATGTGAAAAATGAATATGTATGTGATGAATAAATGCCATAGTGAGGGGATTCATGGAATATGAACACTATGAGCTTAATGTCGATTTAACATCGATTTTGAATAAGTTAATAGGCCTAAGAAGATCCATAGACTCAAATTATGGATAAAGTAATGAAACGAGGCCAAATAAGCTTTAATAGAGGCTATAGATTAAATTGACTATAGCAAGCACAAGGGTTGCAATTTATGGATCGAATATAATGCGGGATACGATTTTGTGCAGTCCCGAAGAGTTCGTTGAAGGCGAACCGAATCATACGAGTAAGCAGCTTAAGGAAGTGGAATCACGCATCGCGATTCCAGGTAAGGGAATTTTGTAAGTATATAGAGGTAGCTGCTCGTATTTTGAACTCGTGGGTATATATAGGGCTTTGGAAATGTGCATGGACTTATGGAAATGTGTTTTGATGGTGTATGAGTATTTGTATGAGACTTGGTTGTTTGAAATGGTTATTGAAAAAGGGATAGTAAGGCTAATAATTGCATAAATCATGTGTTTTGAATGCTTTTACAAAACACAATGCTTTGATTTGAGCAAATAAAAGGATAGGCTGGCTAGTACTTGAATGATGTTGTGAAATAGCCCATATGAGGCACTAAGCATATGATGAGATATTTTGAATGCATGTAAGCCGCCTATCGCGTGTATGTGATATAATTCGCGTTAGAGCCTCGCTCGCGCGAGACTTCTATGTTTTCACTTGTGTGAAACGTGCTTGAGCTTAGCTCGCACTTTGAATTTGGAATTGTGATGATGTTATAAACCGTACTGGAGCTTATGCTCGTACGTGGATTTGAGTGGTTTTTCTTATGCATATAACTGTACTGGAGCTATGCTCGTACATGGTTTCTTCATATTTTATGCATAAATGCCGTACCAGAGCGTTGCTCGTACGAAGTGATTGGTTTTGATGCATAAATTCGCGCTAGAGCGTAGCTCGCGCTGGTTTTCACACTGTGGTATGTATGAGGCCGTGGTGAGAGATACGGATTAACTCAGGGAACCCAACGGCCTGACAGACCTCTTAGGTGAGGTGAGGGTGAGGGGCTAGGACCTGACATAATCCATCCAGGGAACCCAACAGGCCTGACAGACCTCTTAGGTGGGGTGAGGGTGAGGGGCTAGGACCTGGATCAGGGAACCCAACAGGGGCGAGCAAGGCCATGAGGGGCTAGGACCTGGTATTGCGGTTACTCCCACGCGCTCTTGAGACTATAAAGGTTACACTTGACATGGGGTAGATAAGACCTATGGCAGGCACCCCCAACCATGTTATGGGTCCGCGGAGTACGATGTACCGTGTATATCACATGGAGTACGATGTACCGCGTGGTGGTTACTTGATTGAGAAAGTCTGGCGGAGAACTAACCCACCTTCATGCCAGCATGATACCCCGCACACCGGAATCCGTGTGGTCTGGGATGATATGTGACGATTGGCCAATGTAGTCACTTGAGATATAGTAACCTGTCTCCTTGCTTGATTTACTTACTACCACATGATTTTAAATCTCTAAGTGTGATTGTGATTGTTTAAGGTAGACCCGAAGGAGGGGTCGAGCCTCGTGGATTTGAATTGTGAAATGAAAACGTGGTTGTGATTGTGAATTGATGTGATGTGATTGTATGTGATGAGAAAGAGATTTATGACGTGGGTTTAAAAAGGAGGTTTCTTAATGAATTGCCCTTTTTATGAATTTAAATGAGATCGAGCATGAGATGATTTATACATGATGTTTTACCATGTTTTATATGCCAATTTTACATGACTTTGATACATGATATATATGTATACTCATATGGCATAGTTTTATTCCTCATGCTCCTACCATAAATGATTTATGCATAACACTATCAGCATGTAGATAGAGTAGTTATCTACCATGCTTGCATTATTGCCTTACTGAGCGTGTGGTTGCTCATCCCACTCTATTTTCCCCCTACAGAGCGTGCATAGTAGCCCAGTGAGGACTGAGGCGTATTATTTTGGACTCCGCTGCATCTCCATCGCTAAGAGGTATATACACAGTGATTCTTTTTGTATCTAAACAATGTAAAAGCACAGTATTCTTTTGAGTTGTACTTATGGGGGATGTAGATGTCAGTAAAACATGTATTCGTATAAGTACACGATTAAATGCACATGTATGACGTCGTTTTAATTAATCGAGAATGAATGAGATGTGGTGTTTATTATTGGCTCACAGCCCAACAGTGTGTGGTGAGTTTAGTTCACGACCGGGTAAGGTAACAGTAAAACGCGAAAAATTTTCAGTGATTTTCGGTTAAAGAGAATGGAATTGGGTCGTGACAGCAGACCGAGAGCAACGCCTGGAGTAGCAGTCGGGGAGAAGCAGAGCAGCAGGCTGGACGTGCCTGCTAGCTGGGCAGGTCGAGGACAGTGGTCTGGAGCAGAAGCAGCGGACAACACCGTTGGCAGTCAAGCAGGCCTGGACAGACCTCCCACAGACCGTACCTGGAGCAGAAGCGGACAGCAGGATGCGGCAGCTGGGGCACCTGAACAGCAGCTAGGAAAGAAGACAAGTGTGGCAGGCCAGTACCTGGAACAGAAGCAGACAAACCGTGCGGAACCAACGCAGCACAGCAGAGGACAAACAAGCCGAGCTGTTACCTGGAAATGAAATGCAAAAATGATAAATGAACAGTGAATGGAGGGAGTCTTTGTTGGTTTAAATGCTTAAGGCCACGTTTGGCTCACCTCTTAATGTTGTTTAATTCATTTTGCATGTATTTTAGTTAGATTAATTTCAAGTTATTAGTTAGCTTAGCTAGATGATTTTTAATGTGCATGTAGGCATAGTTGCTTTGTTTAATTAGTCAATTTAGATTTAATTAGTTTACAAAGAAATTTTTAATCTAGCATTAGGAATTTGCTTAATCTTAATTTAGAAAAACTCATTTTTATGCATTTTTAGTTTTAGTGAAAATTCCAAAAATTGTTTTTCATGCATTAGTTAATTTTTATTGTTAAGTTAGTAATTAGTGATAATTAGGATTAATTTAGATTTGCTATTTTAGATTTTTAACATTTGTAGTTAATTTCTTAATTAATTTGCATTTTTAGTGTTATTGCTTTATTTTCATATTTGCATTTTATTTCATTTTAATTGCGTTAATTCATTTTAACTGTTTTAATTTCTTTTGTAGGTTTTATTTTATTTTATTTTAATTGCATGGAGCATTGTAAGTACTTTTGCTCGGTTTTATTTTCTTTATTATTTAGTTTTTATTATTTTATTGCTTTCGGTATTTTTAATTCTAGCTATGTAGATCACCCATCTTAATTTTATAATTTGCTAGAATATACTTAGGGTAAGATTAACCGGTAATTAATTAGGCTAGTCAACTTCTCTGTGGGACGATAACTCAGGACTCAAATCCTATTATTACTTGTACGACCCGTGCACTTGCGGATAAGATACCTTTAGGGCCTCGTCAATTGCATAACTATACATAAATCATAATCAAATTGTACTTAAAAACGATACACAATGTCGAAACATGGAGACTAGGCAATCAATATCACTATCATGTGGGTAATAACCATATCATCCTAAAAAAGGGCATCCTTCGGAGAGGGAACGGAATACCTATGGCCATGATTGGTCTGTAGATTGGGCCAAAGTCCTACAGCATAACGAAAAACTGACACGCGCTAAAGGTATTTTTCGCAAGTGCACGGGTCGTACAAGTAATAATAGGATTGGAGTCTCGGAATTATCGTCCCACAGAGAAGTTGACTAGCCTAATTAAGTACCGGTTAATCTTACCCTAAGTATATCCTAGCAAATTATGAATTTAAAAAGGGTGATTTACTAAGGCTAATTAAAAATAATACTGGAAAGTAATAAAATAATAAGAACTAAAGGAAATAAAATCGAGCAAAATTTACTTACAGCACTCCGAACAATTAAAAGCAAAAACCTACAAAAGAAATTTAAAACAATTAAAACAAATTAACGCAATTAAATTAAAATAAAATGCAAATATGAAAATAAAGCAATAAAACTAATTAAACTAACTAATCAAAATGCAAATTAATTAAGAAATTAACTACAAATCTTAAAAGTCTAAAATATTAAATCTAAATTAATCCTAATTAGCACTAACTACTAACTTAACAATAAAAATTAACTAATGCATGAAAAACATTTTTTGGAATTTTCACTAAAACTTAAAATGCATAAAATGAGTTTATTAATATTAAGCAAATCTCTAATGCTATAATGAAAATTACTTAGTAACCTAATTAAATCTAAGTTAAACTAATTAAACAAAGCAACTATGCCTACATGCACATTAAAAATCATCTAGCTAAGCTAACTAATAACTTGAAATTAATCTATGCATGAAAAATGAGTTAAACCACTACACTAAGCTAGCCAAACGTGGCCTTATCAATATTGCCAAACCAAAGTGGTCCTGTAAGTCAGCACTGTTCATTTGTCTTCTTTGTCAAATTCATTTCCAGGTGTTGCTGCTCGGGTTGCTCAGTGTTGTGCTGGTTCTGCCCCCGGTTTGTCCACTTCTGCTCCAGCCTGCTTTTGCTGCACATTCCTCGGGTTGCTACTGCACCTGTCCAATTGGTGCTCTGGTTGTTGCTCATGCTTCCAGCCTCATACTGCTACTGCAAGTGATGCTCAAGGCTGCTGTTCTCTCGGTTTTGTGCTTCTGCTCTGCATTGAATTTCACAGCTTTCGGCTTGGCCACAACATGCTTCTTGCATCACATCATACTTGTACATTCAGCAGCTATCTATGCTGTCCAGAATCTGCATCATCACAAGCAGCACACACCCAAACTCTCGGCAACAGCAGACAACACAAGAAGACAGGGGCTGGACCCGATCCTGGTTGCACATGCTCTGCACCCGTCAACTACACATAACATTATCTAAACAACAACTCATTAATAGTAAAGGAAATTAGCGGTTAACAACTAGGAACTTAAAAACCAACACGGGATTGAAACAACACATAGCAGAACGTGACCAGCATAATAAGATTAAAACAGAGACAAACAGAGGAAAAAAAAGGAAGCCAATGGTGAACTGTGCTCCTCGGATGAACTGCTTCTTTAATCTTTATACCGGACAACCAACAACAATCATTTCCTAATCCAGCAAATAAAAAACTACAATGAAGATGAAATAGAATGCAGTAAATGAACTATATGCAGGAAACATGATTAAATGTAGAAAATAGGGAACTCATGATCATCCTCCTCGGGTAGCTTCATTTCCTTCTCCAGCCGTGACTCTACTTTGCATATGATGTGGACAAATGCTTTGCATCCTCCCACATCAAAGCAACAGAATCAAAAAGCAGAAGATTGAATGAAAATGTTACCCGAATGCTCAAACAGGGAACAAACCGAAAGCTCTTAAGATGATGGTTTCAAATGAAATGGTTTATCAAACAAATAAAGAAATGACTAATGAAACGGAGAACTTGATGCTGAAAGCCTTACATTTTCTATTTAAAACATCACTAAATAAGAAACATCCATCAATGGACTTTGCAAACGAAACAAGAAGAAAAAAAATTGAACCCGATTGCTAATGAAATTAGAGAATGAAACAAATAATTTCATAAAGTGAATCGTGAATGAACAATAAACAACTTTGTAAAACTATGCGGAAATTCTAAAGAAAAACTTTAAAATTAATCTAAAAGCTATTCTACCCTAACCTACTTTAAAAACTACTCCTAAATTACTCTACACTATTCCTACCCTAAACTACTTCTACTTACCCTACTCTTACTTGATTTTTCAATTGCCATCATGTTCTATTTATACACAAACATATGGGTACAATGGTAAATTTTCATCCTAGATGAGTTGGCATTGTTTGGCCACTTGTCTTCTTTTGATTTGCTGCAGAGTAGATATTTTCACGTCATCAGTCTTTTTGTCCAATTAGCTGTGCGATGTGGCCCGACGTGTGTCTTCCAAAGGGTTGGCACGGTGTCCTTCGATCTTATCATTTTAGAGCAAATAAAATACGAACACTTGGCATCACGCGTGTCCAGACGACTGAGGACTCAGTCTGCAAATTGGAAGTGGTCCAGTCTGTTGGCTCTACCGAGAGGGGGGGTGAATCGGTTTTCTAACAATTATGGGAGATTTTAAAACAATCACAATTTAAACACAAGTGATAATGAATAAAACAGTGCAATATAACAATTTAATGCAAAGAGAGGGAAAGAGAAACAAACACAGCGACTTATAGAGGTTCGGCCAACTCTTGCCTACGTCCTCTCTCCTTGACCTTCTTGTCAAGTGGTTTCTTTCTCTCTTTCAACAGAGTTTACAAAGTTCCTTTGACAGGTTAAGGAATAACCTCTCTACCCTTAGCAATACAGAAAATGTATTCACCCTTTTACAATAACACTCACTGAGGAACAATCCTCTTTTCTTTTAAGGTGTGGATGAATACAGAATAAGGCTTTTTAGTGGGTAGGACTAACAAAGCATGTAGTACATAAGCTTGTACAATAAATCTCAATAAATGAGCAATAGAGATACAATGAATGAAAGAATTAAAGCTTGAGAATGTTTGGAATATTCAGTGATAGTCTCTCTCTCGTTTTGCTTTGACTTCAATGCTTGGTTATATACTGAAGGTTGAGTAGTTGGAGCATTAAATGCAGTTTTTCCCGTTGAGATTTGAAGAAAATAGCCGTTGGGAACCTCCAGTGGTCAGACAGATCGATCTCCTATCTTGGCCAGATCGATCTCCTAGTTTTAAATCCTGCAATGACAAAGCACAAATACACAGGGAGATCGATCTCATACATTACCAGATCGATCTGTTAGTTTCAATAGGCAGAGCCAGATCGATCTGTCGAATAGGCAGATCGATCTCCTATCCTCTCTGTTTGAGGAAATATCGATCTCTCAATACACTAGATCGATCTCTAAAGCTCTCTGACTTTGAGCAGATCGATCTTTTCCTTACCAGATCGATCTCCTAAGTTCTCTGACTTAGAGCAGATCGATCTCTTAACCCTTGCAGATCGATCTCTCTTTACCTTAATCCCTTTACAACGTTTTAAGGCTTGCCAGATCGATCTCTTCCATTATGAGATCGATCTCTCATCAAGTATAAACCCAGGAGATCGATCTCTCACACCTCAGATCGATCTCTCATCAGCAGAACTCTAAGTTCTGGTCCTGATATCATCTAAACATGTTTGTATACCATCTTAACATTATTGTTTTAACATGTTTTGTCATTTCAAAATACATTAACTCAACAATCTCCCCCTTTTTGATATGATAAAACTCATCCAATAAACATGTTTAGTGAATTTTCAAAATTCCCCCTTTTTGTGAGCTTTTGACTTTGTTAAAGATTTAACTCATCCTTAGTTAAATCTTAACTCCCCCTTAGTCAGCTCTAGCTCTTAACTCCCCCTCAATTAAATCATCCTATCATCCTTACACATGTCTTAACTCCCCCTCAATTAAATCATTCTTGTAAGCTATAAACACAAACATAACAACATGCATGTTTGTTTCTTATGTGACTTCTCCCCCTTTTTGTCATATCAATAAGACAAGAATGGAAAACTCATCATTTCAAAATAATATTTTGCATTAACACAAGAATGACATTTCATTAACACAAGTCAATCAACATTTCATTCAAGCAAATTTTTCACCAAGAACATTAAGTAGCTTAACAATGTTGCAACTACACTAAATCTAAGCACCTAATGTCTAATGTGAGGGAGGATCACGATCCAAAAGCTCCTCAACATGCGTGCGCGTCACTTGAAGTTCATCGAACATTGCCTCTTGAGTTTCTTGAAATCTATCGAACATCGCCTTTTGAGTGTCTTGAATCCTATCCACTCGTTGAGTCAATTCGGCAATCATACGCTGCTGAGTGGTATGTCCTTCATCGATCCTCTGACTGAGGTCGCTTATCATCTTCACGATCAGCTCCAAGTCAGCAGGAGACGATGTTTGTGCAGTTGGCGCAGCTGTTGAAGATGACGGTTCAGGAGCTGGTACTGCAGATGGGTGTGCTGGTTCAGCAGTGAGGTCCTCCTCAGCCTCAGCAGGTTGCTGTTCCCTCTTTTTCGTCCAATTGCCTCGGATATCTTTGTAGTACCCCATGTGATGGAGGGTCCCGATGTTGAGGACGCTCTTGGGAGAGGGCAGTTCTCCGGTTTCGCAACTGCTGTCTATCTTGAGGCGTTGAAGAAAGTATGCCAACGGTTGAGGGAACACTATCGTTGTCGCTTGTCCTCGGACTATTTTTAACCAGTCTTGGAAGATGAAGTGAACTAGATTGGGTTTTTGACTGGTGGTATGGATATGATGAATCCAAAACCTATCTAGCCTCCGAATAGTTGAGTGTCGAGTACCAAACGGACGAAGGTTCCACGAGATGATGAGATGGAGTAGTCGAAGGTGCATTGGAAGGTTACTCGCCTTGTCCCCGGGGAGTTCAAACGCAAAGGGGACTTCCTCATCCTCATTAGTTAAGCCTTCATCGCGTATATCAAATACTCTGGCTATAACTTCAGTGTCAATTATAATGGATTGACCCATGACAAAGGTTCTGAAGGCAAGGATTTGGCAGGTGTCATCGGGGTCTTCAACGAGTTCGGCATTGGAGAAGAATGCACGAACGAGATTTGGAGGGACAGGAGTGTTGATTTTCAAGAATTTTGCCCAACCAAATTCCTCAAATTTTGTTAGGTATGGAAAGTCTATGTGATTGAGGAAGGAAAAATCGATAGGACGCCAATGCTTGATTGGCATAGTTGAGAAAAATTCCTCATACCGCTTTCTTTTGGCTGGTGTTCTAAAACACCGATTGAAAGAAGCGAGTGGAGGTGGAGTGGGTTGGGAGGAAGAACCTGCCTCTCCTGTGGTTCTAGGGGGTTTGTTTGCTACTGACTTCCTAGGCATTATCTTAGACCTTAAAGATTTGCTAAATGAATTCAACAAAGAGAGAAGCAATGAAACAGTACCTAAGTTGCCCTAGAATGAAAATCAACGCAATTCAGAGAAAATTTTTGAGAAATTTGTAAGAGATGTGGGTTAAAATACCAGAATATGACACTGGGATGCAGGAATGACCGTACAAAGATCGATCTTAGAAGGATTCGAAGGTGATGGTGCGAGGGAATTGGAGAATTTGAATTTTAGGTTTTGGGAGATTTGGGGATTTTTCGCGGGTATTTATAATCCAAGGCAAAGGAGATCGATCTGTCGAGGCGACAGATCGATCTGGTACTCCCAGAAGCGAAGAGAGATCGATCTGTCGTAGGGACAGATCGATCTGGTCGCAAACAGAGGCTTAAGGAGATCGATCTGTTACATGCACAGATCGATCTGCCTCTAAACAGAGACGTAAGGAGATCGATCTTATGGTTAGAAGATCGATCTTCTTAGCTTAACCTTGATAGTTTAGGCTTGTTTAAGGGATAGAGATCGATCTATATCTCAAGGAGATCGATCTCTCATCCTTTTTGCCAGAAAATTTTTGCAAAAACTCTTTAAAAATCAACTTGAAATCAAGATTTTTACAACATGAAAGTCCTAAGGCATACTCATGAGTCCTAATTCACCTCTAAGGATACAAAACCTATCTCTATCAAGGGGTTTGGTGAATATATCAGCTATTTGATGTGTAGTATCAATATACTCTAAGATTATATCCCCTTTTTGTACATGATCTCTAAGGAAGTGATGTCTAATTTCTATGTGCTTGGTTCTGGAGTGCTGTATAGGATTCTTAGACAGATTAATGGCACTGGTATTATCACATTTAATAGACACTTGTTTCATGTCAATACCATAATCTCTCATTTGTTGTTTAATCCACAACACTTGAGCACTACAACTACCAGCTGCTATATACTCAGCTTCAGTTGTGGACTGAGCTACACTGTTTTGCTTCTTGGAGAACCAAGAAATTAACCTATTTCCTAAGAATTGGCAAGTACCTGAAGTACTTTTCCTATCTATTTTGCAGCCTCCAAAATCAGCATCTGAAAATGCATGAAGGGCAAAAGTGGAGTCTTTGGGATACCAAAGTCCTAGTGAGGGAGTATCTTTGAGGTATCTAAAGATTCTCTTAGTTGCCAATAGATGTGATTCCCTAGGAGAGGATTGAAATCTAGCACAAAGGCACACACTAAACAATATATCTGGTCTACTAGCAGTTAAATAAAGCAAAGAACCAATCATAGACCTATAGAGTTTAGTGTCTACACACTTACCACTTTCATCTTTGTCAAGCTTGATGTTGGTGCCCATTGGAGTGGTTTGAGGTTTGCAATTGTCCATCCCAAATCTCTTGAGCAAGTCCTTGGTGTACTTTGCTTGATTGATGAATGTTCCATCCTTTGTTTGCTTCACTTGAAGTCCCAAGAAGAATGTGAGTTCTCCCATCATGCTCATCTCAAATTCTCCTTGCATGATCTTAGCAAACTCTTGACATAAAGACTCATTAGTTGAACCAAAAATAATATCATCTACATATACTTGTACAACTAGTAAGTCCTTATTTTTATTTTTGATGAATAATGTGGTGTCTACCTTTCCTCTTGAGAACCCTTTTTCTATTAAGAACTTTGACAACCTTTCATACCAAGCTCTAGGAGCTTGTTTTAACCCATAAAGTGCCTTAGACAATTTGAAAACATGTTCAGGAAATTCATGATTTTCAAATCCGGGAGGTTGCTCTACATAGACTTCTTCATTAATGAAACCATTCAAGAATGCACTCTTTACATCCATTTGATATAGCTTGAAATCTTTATAACATGCAAAGGCAAGTAACATCCTTATTGCCTCTAATCTAGCTACCGGTGCATATGTTTCATCATAGTCTATGCCTTCCTCTTGTCTATAGCCTTGAGCAACTAGCCTAGCCTTATTCCTTATGATCACACTATTTTCATCCATTTTGTTCTTGAATATCCATTTAGTTCCAATTATAGAGTGATCACTAGGCCTTGGAACTAGTTTCCATACTTTGCTTCTCTCAAATTGATTTAACTCTTCTTGCATTGCTAGGAACCAATTATTATCCTCTAAGGCTTCATTGACATTCCTAGGCTCTATTTGAGATACAAAGGCTATATATTGGCACATATTTCTTAAGGATGACCTAGTTCTAACTCCAAGAGTTGGATCTCCTACTATTTCACAATCTTTTACATATCCTAACTCTCTTGGTGCTCTAGGTTCTCTTTCTAAAACTTCTATTTCTTCTTCATCTTCTTTATTCAAATCAAGCTTTTCTAGAAAGTCATCTTCTAACCCTTCATCAAATATCTCAACATTTTCATCATTGTTGGTTGAATCTTTAGATATATTATTTGATCCATCAAATACAACATGAATAGATTCTTCAACCATTAATGTTCTTTTGTTATAAATTCTATAAGCCTTTGAATTCAATGAATATCCTAGAAATATTCCCTCATCACTTTTGGCATCAAATTTTCCTAAATTATCTTTTCCATTATTTAGAACAAAGCATTTGCAGCCAAAAGGATGGAAGTAACTAATGTTAGGCTTCTTACCTTTGTAGAGCTCATAAGGAGTTTTATTTAGCATGGGTCTTATCATAGCTCTATTGATTATATAACATGATGTGTTTATTGCTTCAGCCCAAAAGTACTTTGGTAGGTTATTCTCACACAACATGGTCCTAGCCATCTCTTCCAAAGTTCTATTTCTTCTCTCAACTACACCATTTTGTTGTGGTGTCCTAGGGGCTGAAAAGTTATGACTAATTCCTTGATCATTGCAATACTCATCAAATCCTATATTTTCGAATTCTTTGCCATGATCACTTCTAATGCTTGTTATTGTATATCCTTTTTCATTTTGAGTCACCTTTGAGTAAGTTATGAATTTCTCTAAGGCTTCATTTTTTACTCTCAAAAAGAACACCCAAGTGTACCTAGTGTAATCATCAACTATTACAAATCCATAGTGTTTTCCACCTAGGCTAGTGGTTCTAGTGGGTCCAAATAAGTCTAAATGTAGTAATTGAAGAGGCCTAGAGGTGGATACACTATTCTTAGGCTTAAAGGTTGTCCTCTTATGTTTTCCTTTAACACAAGCTTCACATATTTCTTCATGCTCAAAGGGTATTTTGGGTAAGCCTACAACTAGATCCCTTCTAGCTAACTTAGATAGCACACTCATGCTTGCATGGCCTAGTCTTCTATGCCATAACCAAGATTCCTTTTTATTATCTACCATTAAGCATATGTTTTCGTTTTTGAGTTCATTAAGGTAGACTATATATATGTTACCTTGCCTATGACCTAGAAGAAGAATTTTATTTGACTTAGGCTCTATAACATTACATTTCATGCAATCAAAAATTACTTTGTAACCTTTGTCACAAAGTTGACTAATGCTTAGCAAATTATGCTTTAAACCCCTAACAAGTAATACTTTTTCTAAAGAGAAATGATCATTACCTATTGAGCCACTTCCTTCCACTTGGCCTTTGGAGTTGTCCCCAAAAGTGACTTCTCCACCAATTTTCGATTTGAAGGAATTGAAATGGCTTTTATCACCCGTCATGTGCGTTGAGCATCCACTATCTAAGTACCAAGCTTCTTTTGTTTTAGCTTTGTGGCTATGCTCAATCACCTACATCAAACAAAAATAAACACACTCAAGTCTTAGGTACCCAAATTCTCTTGGGTCCTTGAAGGTTAGTAAATGCAATTCTTGATCCCATTGGGATCCATTTTGCTAATGCATTGCAGTCCTTGGAATGAATTACCTCTTTTGGAATCCATATTCTTTTTACAATTTTTCTTTTAAGATTCCTCATCTTTATATTGCAATAATGTGACTTATGTCCCTTCTTATTACAATATGAACAAGTAATTTCAGGTTTATTCATGCTCTTCCTAGCAATGAAACTCTTAAGATGGGTCTCCCTACTTTGTGCATTATACCCTAAGCCATTTTTGTCAAAAAATGCCCTTTGGGTTTCTAACATGCTATCTAGCTTTTGTTGCCCCATGTGAAACCTATTAAAGGAGTTATGTAAATTCCTATTTTTCTCCTTAAGGTCAGAAATTTCTAGATTTGCAATTTCTAGTTTCTTCTCACATTCCAAATTATCTTGTAACATTATCTCATTTTCCCTTTTTAATTTAGATATTAACTTTTTATACTTCATGCTCATAGATTCATACTCTAATGCTAAATCATCAAATGCATCTTGCAGTTCATCAAAAGAGTATTCATTGATATTAGATGTTACCTTTTCATCCTCATCAATTGCCATGAAGCATAGGTTGGCAATGTCTTCATTTGATTCATCATCGGAGCAATCACTTTCACTCCATGTTGCTACCATCGCCTTCTTTTTATGAAACCTATCATTAGATCTTTTGAGAAGAGGGCAGTTAAACTTTATGTGTCCAGGTTTTTTACATTCAAAACACACAATAGAGTCTTTTCTACCTACTTCCTCTTGTTCTCTCCTATTGTTTCTCCTATAGCTATTTCCCGCTCTCATCCTCATGAATTTATTGAATCTTTTGGCAAACATTGCCATTTCAATATCCTCATCACTGCCACTCTCATTTTTAATTTCCTTTTCAGCAGTGGATTTTAGAGCAACACCCACTTTCTTGGGTGGCTCTTCATTTCTTTTAAGCTTCATCTCATAAGTTAGCAAGGAACCTATTAATTCATCTAAGGACAGTGTGTGTGGGTCCTTTGATTCCTCTATTGCTGTCACTTTAGCTTCCCATGACTTAGGTAAGCTATTTAGAATTTTCTTTACCATTTCAATATTAGAATATGTTTTTCCTAAAGATTTTAATCCATTAATTATATCTGTAAACCTAGTGAACATATCACTAATGGATTCTTCTTCCTTCATCCTAAAGAGCTCATAATCATGTGTGAGCATACCTACTTTTGTCTCCTTCACTTGGGTTGTACCCTCATGAGTTATTGCCAACTTATCCCATATTTGCTTGGCATTATCACACCCGGAGACTCTATTATATTCATTAGGACTTAAAGCACAAAATAATGTGTGCATAGCTTTAGCATTTAGCTGTGCACATTTAATGTCATTAGAATCCCATTCATCTTCTTCTTTGGGAATGTCTCTTCCCTCTATTTTCTTTGTAGGGATTTGAGGTCCCTTAACTATAATTCTCCATACTTCATAGTCGTTTGCTTGAATAAATAGCATCATCCTAGTCCTCCAATAAGAATAATGTTCACCATTGAACATGGGAGGTCTAACAGTGGAGTGCCCCTCTCCTATCAAATTAGTTGCTACATTGTTATGAGCCATTTGATCGTTTCTACTCTTAGGAAGTTGTTCCTATGTGATTAGAGAGTCCTTGCTCTGATACCAATTGTTGGCTCTACCGAGAGGGGGGGTGAATCGGTTTTCTAACAATTATGGGAGATTTTAAAACAATCACAATTTAAACACAAGTGATAATGAATAAAACAGTGCAATATAACAATTTAATGCAAAGAGAGGGAAAGAGAAACAAACACAGCGACTTATAGAGGTTCGGCCAACTCTTGCCTACGTCCTCTCTCCTTGACCTTCTTGTCAAGTGGTTTCTTTCTCTCTTTCAACAGAGTTTACAAAGTTCCTTTTACAGGTTAAGGAATAACCTCTCTACCCTTAGTAATACAGAAACTGTATTCACCCTTTTACAATAACACTCACTGAGGAACAATCCTCTTTTCTTTTAAGGTGTAGATGAATACAGAATAAGGCTTTATAGTGGGTAGGACTAACAAAGCATGTAGTACATAAGCTTGTACAATAAATCTCAATAAATGAGCAATAGAGATACAATGAATGAAAGAATTAAAGCTTGAGAATGTTTGGAATATTCAGTGATAGTCTCTCTCTCGTTTTGCTTTGACTTCAATGCTTGGTTATATACTGAAGGTTGAGTAGTTGGAGCATTAAATGCAGTTTTTCCCGTTGAGATTTGAAGAAAATAGCCGTTGGGAACCTCCAGTGGTCAGACAGATCGATCTCCTATCTTGGCCAGATCGATCTCCTAGTTTTAAATCCTGCAATGACAAAGCACAAATACACAGGGAGATCGATCTCATACATTACCAGATCGATCTGTTAGTTTCAATAGGCAGAGCCAGATCGATCTGTCGAATAGGCAGATCGATCTCCTATCCTCTCTGTTTGAGGAAATATCGATCTCTCAATACACCAGATCGATCTCTAAAGCTCTCTGACTTTGAGCAGATCGATCTTTTCCTTACCAGATCGATCTCCTAAGTTCTCTGACTTAGAGCAGATCGATCTCTTAACCCTTGCAGATCGATCTCTCTTTACCTTAATCCCTTTACAACGTTTTAAGGCTTGCCAGATCGATCTCTTCCATTATGAGATCGATCTCTCATCAAGTATAAACCCAGGAGATCGATCTCTCACACCTCAGATCGATCTCTCATCAGCAGAACTCTAAGTTCTGGTCCTGATATCATCTAAACATGTTTGTATACCATCTTAACATTATTGTTTTAACATGTTTTGTCATTTCAAAATACATTAACTCAACACAGTCTCCTTTAGCTCGTTTTAAGCACAATTTCGTCTGAAACGACTGAGTTTCATCCAGATTTAATTTATCTGCACATTAAAGAATTTTAATTAAATAAAGGGGATTATTAATAAAATAATATGTGGATTAAATAAATAATTAGAAATTTAAGCACAAATAATTCTATAAAAAATAAAATTATAACACCCCCAAACTTGAGCTTTTGCTTGTCTTCAAGCAAAACAAAATAATTGTCAGAATGATAAGTACAAAACATAATAATTTTCCCAACATTATTCTCAAAGATAAAATACAGACAATAATCTCAAAGATTCACAATTACAAGTTAAACACTCAGAATCATATAATCATAAGTCCTAACCCAAATTGGACTCCTCGTGTGTGTGTGAAAAATGTCAAAGCCACTTCAAAGTACATTATTCAGATCAGATTATGCAAGCACAGTGAATGCAAAGTCAATGACATGTGATCATTCCCATAAGTTTGCTTTTCACTAATCTCTCCACTAATATAGTCACACTCAATCAAAGATCAATAGGACTTCATTAAGCTTGTAATGTTAGGCTAGGGTTAAGGTATGATAAAGTCTATTTAGGTTTAATTACCCCTCAACGTGTATTACTTTCTAGGATCTTTAATGTAAGAGCTCATATTTATTTCCCCCAAACTTATTCCTTTTACTAGACATTTTGTTCTATTTTTGAATTTTTCATCTTTCTTCTTTTTCTTTTTCTTTTTCTTCACACATTTTTTTTTCGAATTTTCACTATCACCAGGTACCCATATGTACAAAACTCAAAATATATCTAATGACTTTCCATGCTTTCGGGGTAAGGATAGGAAAAGAAAACTTTAGGCTAAATGAAAATAACGCAGGTGTATTTACAGAGAAAAGCTTTTTTGGCCCAGATGGGTGACTAGGGATAAAGTATGTACAGGGATGGCTCGAAAGGCTTAAACGATCCAAAGATGGCCTAAATCATCTCCCTAATTAAGTGTGATCTAATATTTCACCTCGAGATAAGATCAAACAAATTCTAGAATATGATACACAAAATCAATTGAGCAAATGCAATCCTAAGTCCACATAAGCTTTCTCTAAATAAATATACAGATTCGTGACATGACATGTGCATAAAATGAGAAAATCACAATCAGAATCAAGACAAATTCAAGAATTTAACTTCATGTTTTTCCTATAATCATGCTTCTCAGTCAATCAAAGTCAGACTAAATCATGGGGTAATATCATCGGAATATGGGAAAACTACATGCTAAGCACTAAATCATCCTAAAATCAAACAATTTAAGCTCAGATTTTCGAAAAAATTTTGAAATTTTTTTCAATTTTGCTCAAATTTTTAAAAAATACTCAAGTGATATCCCCTCCCCCAAACTTGAAGTGCACAGTGTCTTCAGTGTACAGATAATATAAGAATTAAAGTTCTGGAACAGAGTACTCCCCTTTCTGATGATGATGAACAATTGAAGCTTGATTGAAAGCATAATACTAGAAAACAAACCTGCAACACAAACAAAGAAAGAAACAACAGATAAAAAAAGAAATAGAACTATATACAAAGTGAAAAGAAAAAACACAACCACTTCAAATGCAGCTGAAGAAAACAACACTTAGCAGCAGGGCGAAGAGTAGGAGGGTCATCCAGAATGGTGACAGAATGTTGACAATTAAATCCTCTTGAGCCCTATCTACTTCCCTCCTTCTTTCAGATATTATATGCTTAAGCCTTATATTCTCCTCAATCTCCATCTTAAAACACTCTTGAGAGTCATCAGGGAGCTTCAAAGGTTTGAAAACATTAAACTTCACTTCCTGATCTTGCACTCTCATAGTCAGTTCCCCCTTTTGCACATCAATTATCATCCTACCAATAGCTAGGAAAGGTCTGCCTAAAATAATGTGGACTTCCCTGTCTTCCTCCATATCTAGTACAATAAAATCTGTAGGAAAAATAAACTTGTCCACCTTTACTAAGACATCCTCAATGACCCCCTTTGGATATTTAATGGATCGATCTGCTAGCTGAAGGGTCACTGTAGAGGGCTTGACGTCCCCTATTCCTAACTTCTGATAGATAGATAAAGGCATTAGATTGATACTAGCTCCTAAATCACAAAGCTTTACCAAAGAATAGATTTTCAATAGTGCATGGTATGGTAAAATTCTCGGGATCCTTGAGCTTGGGGGGTAATTTCCTCTGGATAATTACACTACATTCCCCAGTTAAGGCCACCGTCTCATAATCTTCCAGTCATCTCTTCCTCGAGAGGATATCCTTTAGAAACTTCACATAACTTGGCATTTACTCTAAAGCATCTGCAAAAGGAATGTTGATGTGAAGCTTCTTAAAAACCTCAAGAAATTTAGCAAATTGTTGTTCCAGTTTTTTATTTTGGAACCTCTGAGGAAAAGGTACTGGTGGTCTAACTAGAAGCAATGTAGTGGTAACATGTATAACATCAGAGGATGAGGAAGGCTGTGAAATAGAAGAAGGTATAGATGAAGAAGTGCCTAGCTTGGATTCTTTTGTCGCCCGATCTTTAGGTTCCTGCTCTTTCTGAGCTGCTTCTTTAGAACTTACGGATTCTTCAACTATGTGTTGTTCAGGTTGGGACTTAACTTGTGGCTAATCTAGCTCTTTGTCGCTCCTAAGGGTGATGGATCTTACATGTTCTTTACCCTCCATTTGCCTAACAGGATTAGCTTCAGTGTTACTAGGAAGGGTCCCTTGAGGACGTTGGCTAAGAGCACTAGCTATTTGTCCAACCTGAACTTCTAAGTTCTTAATTGAGGCAGCTTGATTTTGCAGGATAGTCGTGAACATTTCCTCAAGCGAGGGCTTCTTGTCAGCTGCTGGTGCTGGTGGAAGTATATGCTGTAGAAGTGGTGGTGGTGGTGGTTGATGGAAGTGAGGTGGATGCTGTTGAAATTGAGGTGGGGATGGATGATGAGGTGGATGATATGGAATTTGCGGCTGTGGTGGTACCTGAACTGGTGGAGCTTGAAAACTAAGGGGTCCTATAGATATGGAGTTAGAAGTTTGCCCTTGGTTTTAGCTCCAGGAGAAGTTAGGATGGTTCCTCCACCCTGGATTATAGGTGTTTGAAAGAGGGTTGTTCTGTTGCCTTAGGGGGGCAACATACTGGACCGATTCTAAGTTGAGCGGACACCTATCTACAGAGTGGGTAGCACTACACAGCTCGCAGGAAAGAAAAGGACCTTGGACAGAATACACAGGATTAGGACTAATGGGGGGATTATGTTGGGTACTGAGCAACTCTACCTTCTTCGTAAGATTAACGATTTGAGAGGTCAAGGTAGATAGTGTGTCGAGCTCATAAATTGTAAGACCCGAATTTAGTTAAAACATGAAATTAAAAATGCAAAAGGACTGAAATGGAATTCTTGAACACGTGAAGGGCAAAACGGTCAAAAGATCGAAAGTCGAAATAAATTCGATAAGAAAATTTAATTAAAAATAATGGATTTGAGAATCTTGATCAATAACGAAGAAATAATTAAATTTCGAGTCCAATTTATCAAGATCCGAAATTTTTAGAAATATCGAAAAGACACTCGGGACAATATCCCAAAAATACAGAGAAATTATACCGAAAAAAGGGTTAAAAATATAATAAATAAATTAAATAAAATTAAATGAATCAATTTGGAATAAAATAATATATTAATTGATATTTTAGAATACTTTAGAATATTTTAATGATTATTTTAATAATAAAATAATTTATAAATAATAAAAATAATAATAAATAATAAAATAATTTATAAATAATAAAAATAATAATAATTGTAGAAAAAAAAAGGGACTGAAAATCGAAAACTCGGGAGAACCCGAAAACAGAAACCCAAAGGAGACCACGAGGGAACCCAACGAGCCCGAGGACGCATCGACGATCCTTGACCACCGACGAGCAGCCGAGGTGAAAGAGGAGAGGCCGGCGATCTTCAAGACACCGGAGACGCCCCGTGTAGTGGCCGGAGGACGCCGATCGGAGGAGAGGAAAAATCGAGGAGAAATGGGGCGATTCCCGACGACCGGTGCCGATCTGGCCGACCCCGCCCCCAGCCGAACGTTCCTCAAGCGCAGGCGAGCTAATTGGTGGCGGCCACGACCGGCGAAACCCAAGGACAGCGTCGAAAACGACGGAAAGAGGAAATGGGTATCGACGGTGGAGAGAACAAGCCGGACCGGCCACTTTTCGGCTGCCTTGGACGAAACCGAGGGCAGATTCGTGCTGCGGATGGCCCAGCGGAGCCACTGGCGGTGGAAACCCACGGAGAACCAGCCGGTAAGGTCGTGAACCGGTCGAACCGGAGTAAACCGAAGGTCTGAACCGGGTTGAACCGGACTGAACCGGTTCAGCCAAGAAAGAAGAGAAAAAAGGAGAAAAAGAGAAAAAGAAAAAAGGGGAAGAATTTTTGAGGATACACCGGACTTCGAGTAAGTTGATATGAGGTCAAAAGTGACTGATTTGATTTCTGAAAAATTTATTTAAATTATATTTAATTAAAAATTAACCCGGAATCAAATATAATAATTGTGCAGTTGTACGACAAAGCCCGAACGAGAGCCGATTGAGCTTCGATTTTTGTACCCCACATAACATTGGGTAAGTATATTTTGATTACGATAATATGAGTCATTTAATACAGAGTTTCGATTATTTTACGGAATTTACGGATTAATTCTGTATAAAAAGGAATATTAATCGAAATTGCAACGTAATTACCGTAAATAGTATATGGGCTATCCAAAGAGTTTGGAACGAAGCCCAGTGGGTATTGAGAGCCCAATAGACCCGAAGAAGGGATTTAATAAGTAGAAACAGGCTGAAAATGGGTCGAGGCCCATTAAGGTACAATTGGGCCCAATAAAGTAAAACGGGCCCAGTACGTTAGATTTGATCAGTAAATGTGATATATTGATAAAAATAAGTGAATTAACCCAAAATATGTGGTTATATGCAGTTTCATAGACTTGGTTGATGCGCAGTTGGACTGAGAGATCGGATATTATCGAGATGAGATAAGTTTGCACGTAAATCGAGGTAAGGAAATTTTGTAGGTGCATAGAGATACCAATACGTATTTTTGAGGGGATTTATAGGGCCTAGAATTTCTTTAAGTATCTAGAAACGAAATAATAATTTTTACGAAAACCCGGGGTATGAGTGAATAAAGAAAAAGATGATATTGCCCTTGGGAATAAAATTTACAAAAAGGGTAGTACGGCAAATAAATTGCATGATTATCATGTTTTAATGTTTTATATGAATGTATTGCTTTGATTTAAGCAAATATGCACATAGGTTGGCAATTGATTTTATGAATTATACGAAAGGGTACCAGTTTGTACCGGTTATGATTTTAAAAGATGTTTTATCAAGATTGAGCCACCTATCATATTTACATGAATAAAAAGAGTGCTAGAGTCTTACTCGCACTCAAGTTTACTGATTTATTACTCATGAAAAGCTGTACTGGAGCATTGCTCGTACGAGAAAATTATGTGTGCATAAAACCGTGCTGGAGCTTCGCTCGCACGAGATTTTAGATATCATGATATGCATAGCGTCGTGTTGGAGCTTCGCTCGCACTAGACGTGAGTTGACATGCATATAGTCGTGCGGAAGCCTCCTGTAGACTGTGTGTCGCAGAGAGTTGATATGCTCGCACGTATACTTTGAGACATGGGTTGGTTATCGACATAGTATTGGGGTGGATAAGACCTACGACAGGCACCCTCAGACTATGATATGGGTTCACGGAGTAGATGTACCGTGTATGTCACACAAAGTACGCTGTACCGTGCAGTCATGATGACTCGATGATGTTACTTGATATTTTGGCGGGTAGGATTTGACCCCACCTCCCGTTGTAGTTGTGATGCCCCGCACACCGGGATTCGTGTAGCCTGGGATCACAGGGACAAATTATGGCCATAGTCCTCGATTTTCATATAGTAACCTACATGCCTCACATGATATCATACGGTCTGAATAGACCAAGACGAACCCGAGGGAGGGGTAATATCCCGATTTATGTTTTTAAATGAGATGCGATTTAATGAATCAAGGTATTCCCGAGAGATGGGTTTAGCCTTGATGTGGTTGTTTTATGATGAAACAAATGAGTTTTTAACGTGATGAATTTATGATGAAACAAATAAGTTTTAATGTGACGAGCATGAGATGTCATACATGATGATTTTTCCATGTTTGATTTATATGTCGACTTCATGATTTCTCTTATATGATATATACATACATGTGGCATCGTTTTAGTCATACCTCATGCTCTAAATATAAACGATTTTATATCATGATATTATCAGCACGTAGATAGTATAGTTGTCTACCTGCTTACATTATTGCCTTACTAAGCTGTTTATGCTCACCCTTTCATTTTCCACCCCACAGGGTACATTCAGTAGAAGAGGACGGCAGTAGTCTTGCATTTCGATTATCCGCTGCTTCTTATCAATGCCAGGTATACACATTTGTATAATTTTTGTATCTGAACATATAGAGGCATAGTACTGTACACGGATTGTAATATTGGGGATGTATTTAGTTAAAATAAATTGATATGTAAATGAAATATGAAAATGGAATGGTAAATAGGTGAGAGGTAACTAACACCGAATCATAGCCCAACTGTTTAGTGGTGTAACTGTTCACGACGGGTAAGGAAATGAAAAAGTGAAAAATTTACTCTGATTTTTAGGTAATTTGGGTCGTGACAAGAGGTGATATCAGAGCAGAGTTGGCCTGATATGAGTCGGTGTTAGTGGTTAAGTAAATTTTCATCCCCATGTACTGTGCATTGTTTAGATACAATTGTGTATATCAAGGTAGAAGTGCAGCTAAGAATTTAGTTCGAATGCAAGAATATAGTTTTTATAACTGATAGCCGCTATGGTAGAGGGGCGAGTACACATTCTCGAGGCCGTAGAGATCGGTCTGAGAGTCGAATGAGTCATCACATGAGACTCAAAATAAGAGTGAGGTGGAGGCCGATGTTGAGCATACTCTATAGGGTCCTATAAAGAGACCAAATAGTATTGAGACACGCTCCGAAAGGATGGAGTGGAGTGTAGAAAATATTTCAGAATTGTTTACTCAGTCTATGCAGGTAGTTGAGGATATGCAGGGTAAAGCCTAAACAGATGCCTCAGACTATAGAGATTTCACACCCCTCCGGTATATAGCGAAGTAAAGAAATCAATAGTTACTGAGGACTGGGTGAATGAGATAGCGAAGTTGTATGGATTCTTTCAGTGTATGTCGACTGAGAAGATGACTTTTAAATACGTTTATGTTGGAGGCGAGGCGGAGCATTTGTGGAAGTCCGCTCGAACCATCTGAAGAGTTAGACATCCAGAGTTGACATGAGAAATATTTTTAGATATAGTCTAGTGATAGAATATTTCGGACACTATTTAAGGGAAATTACAGGTAAAATTTCGTACACTGACCCAGAGACACTGGTTGATTGACGAGTATGAAACTCAATTTATATATCTGCCCAGATATTACCCCGACACTGTGAGCGGTGAGAGTCAGAAAGCCCAAAAGTTCATGGAAGGGCTCAAAATTGTCGATTAGAGTCCGATTGGCTCATTACCTATGTCGAGGCAGTGTGCAGAATACAGTTGCGTGAAGAAGATCATGTGTTGCACGCTTCTGAGATTGCGAAAGGTAGTAAGGGCCGAAATAGAGACAGAAGAGAATATAGAATGACAGAGATGTCAGAGTGGGAAAGAGACCGATTGGTAAGGCCCCAGTGTATCCAATTTCAGCACTTTTGAGGGTGTTGTGATTGGAGAACCCCGACCTACTACGAAGCAGTGTAGCAGTGTAAGCAGAGTGAGTAGTGTAAGCAGTGTAGCAGTGTAAACAATGTAGGATGTGTGGTAGATACCACGGAAGTAGGGCCTACATCTACACTTTATTGACTAAAATAGGCGTTAAGTGTGGTAAAACAGACCATTTATTTAATGATTACTCAGAGTTGGGTGAGACTACCCTACAGAAGAGCAAAGAGACAGAGAAAACCCTGTTGATATCTCTACACCGAAAATGGAGGCCATAGCCAAAGAGAAAGGGAAAATAGGCTGTTGGATGAAGGCGAGTGTATGCCTTGGACCAGGACATTACTGATATATCATATGATGTGGTGAAAGATATCACACTGGTTAAGAATAGTGAAGTAATTATTTTAATTAATCCTGGTGCCACGTATTTAGTCATACCGCCTTCATTTGTATATAAGTTAGTAAAAGACGTGAATGCCTACATCCGTGGGCGCAATGCTGATAGTTAGTACCCCAATAGAAGAGGGTCAACTAACGAAATAATTATTGAGAGATTATAAGTTGAAAACGGGGGAAGAAGTATAAGTCAGCCGATTTTATTCAATAGACTATGAATAATTTGAAGTAATATTGAGAATAAATCTCAATTGGTCAACTGTAAATTATGATATTTAGAGTTCTATTCTAAGATAGTTCTGTTTTACCCTTGAAAAGTATATGGTAAGTTTTGACAAGTAATAAAAGGGGAGTAGCGATTGAAATTGAAGGAGCAAATGATTGTACTCATGAAATGAGTAACGACAGAGTTTCTTATAAGTGATATACGAAAGGAGATAAGCTTTTAGATGTGATAAATCCTGAATACGAGATAGATTGGAATAAGAGACGTATGTAAAGTAAGAATATCTATGATACGTGAAGTAATTTGGTTTAAAGCAATTAGTAGCGAATATGAATTGTGACCACATGGACTGATATGTAAAGTAAATGTGGTCAAGTCTGAGGGTTAATAAAGGTATTTCAAAATACCTCTCCGCCTGAAGACTTGACAGCGTCTAAAAGTATACACAACTTATAAATTGAAATCGACAGTCGTAATATATAAATTTAAAATTAGGGTACCTTTATGGGTACGATAAGAAATATAGAATTCGATTAATTGTGAAGGTTTAAAAAATTAATTAAAAATTTTATAAAAACCGTTAATATAAGAAAAAGGAAATGACGCGGGTTAGTATCTTGAACGGAAGTGATTTCGAAATGACTTTATACGTTTATGTGTACATAGGCCAAGGATATGGGTGATTAAAATAATTAGTGGAACACAACTACAATGAGGTATTTAAACTTTACCTGGACCGATTTGTTATCATCCATATTGATGATATTTTGGGTGTATTTACAGTCCAGGGAAAATCATAAGCAACAATTGGAGATTATTTTTACAGATGATTTGTTGAGAGTTCTCGAAATGGACTACTTTATTAACACGTTTAACTTAGAAAAAGTTGTATTTGAAAGGGATGATAGACGTGACAGGAGTTTTGGTGTACTGAAGTAATAAACTGACCACCGCATTTATTCTCACCATACCCAACAGATTAAGAGGTTTCTCATAAGTCTATGGATACCTCAAAATAATGAATGGGCTGTGTATTGATGCAAAAGGGGAAGATAGTCGATTATGAATCCAGACAACTCAAGGATCATGAAAGGACTATCCGGCCCATGATTTAAAGTTGACAGTGATAGTGGTTGTATTGAGTATATGACACTACTATGAATACGGTGAGAAATTTCAGGTATGCACTGATCATAAAAGCCCCGACTATCTGTTTTCACAGAAAGAGTCGGATACAAGAACAAAGAGGGTTAGAGCTTCTGAGGGATTATGATTGTGGAAATTGTACTGTGAGACCCCGTACATGTATAAGGGTATATATGTACATAGAAGTGTAAATAGAGTTGTACTATGAATTCATGAGTGAAGTATATGTGATGTAAGTCCACAAGTAATGTACACACTTGTAATGAGAGTGTTAATCGTACATACAAGTTTCATTATGTATAAATGTGTAGAAATGGACTTAAACATGTGGAGAATGTGTGTAAAATGGATTATGAATAGTTTGGTAAAATGGAAGTAGAATTGCATAAGATGTGCACTTCCATTTTTGTTTATATTAAGTACCATTGGTCATACAAAGATTCTACACAAGTTTTAATGTCTATGAAGTGAGGATGGATGCCATTTTCAAGTCTCAAAGATGAATGAATGAGGAAATGATCATGGTAGCAAATTAAGGATGTTTGGTAAGTGTTGTTGCAGAGGAACTGCAGAAAATCTGGAAATTTTGAAGGGCAGATCGATCTCATGGGATGAGAGATCGATCTGGAAGAGCCAGAATGCTCTTATTTGGGTAAAAGAATAGAGCAGATCGATCTCCAATGGAGCCAGATCGATCTCCTAAGCATTTGGTAGTGAAAAGATCAATCCCCAAGCACCCAGATCGATCTCCTTAGCTCTCTGTTTGGGAGCAGATCGATCTCATGCTTCGACAGATCGATCTCATGCCTTGACAGATCGATCTCATGCTTCGACAGATCGATCTCAAGCTTAAAAATGCCGTGAAAAAGAGGGATTTTAAGGGACCAGATCGATCTCCTCTTGGACCAGATCGATCTCCTCAAGCTATTTCTATATAAGGAGTGCTGGAAATCAGAAAATTTCGAGAAAAACACAAACTTTCCACTTTCAACCCAAAAACCTAACATTCTCTCTCAAAAATCAGTCATTTTCAGTGAGGTTTGAAGAGAGACCATTAGAGACAAAGTTGTTCCTATCAAAGAGAAGAACAACATAGTTGGAAAGCATTTTCCCATTGTTGGTATTGGAGGAGTTAAGGGCATTGCCATTGGAGCAAGAAGAGAAATCAAATTTGGTAAGATTCTAACACTCCAACTATGGTACATTGTTTATTTAATTGATTTTGGAGTTGTTTGGCATGAGTATGGATGGTTAGAAACTATCTAGAATGCATTGGAATGATTTTGACCTAGAAATGGTTTAGTGTGAGAAAGTGAAATTGATGGAGATTAATGATGAATGAGATATGTAGAAATCATTAATAGTGATTGTGGTATGATTTTAAGATGTGGTTAGTGGATAAATTGTGAGGTTTACCTAAAAGAGGTAAAATGAGGGTTAAGGCATTTGTAAAATGCATAAGTAAATAATGTTGACTAGTGAGGTCAATTATGGGTTAAATACATTAACTCAATCGATTTAATGAAATGAATCGCAGCTTCCGAGGATACGCCGAGGCGAGTTGAGCCAAGAGCGTGAGAAGCTAAAAGGAAAGGAGTCACACCAAGTAAATCGAGGTAAGGGAATTGTGTGGACTCTTAGAGATATTGTGCGCAATTTGGGCGCTTAAATGTTTTGCTAGAATGCATGAGAATAGGAAATGTTGTTAGGTGATTGAAGGGTAAAAGTTGGGAGTTTGAGAAATGTGCATGAAAACAAAAGCATATTGCTTTGAAAATCATGTTTTATTGCTTTTTAGCAAATGATTGGTAGGTTGGCTAACATTGAAATGATTTGCAAAAGAAATGAGTATGTTTTGGTTTTGTTAACCATATTTTGCAAGTTTTGAGCCACCTACATGATTTTGTGAGTATGAAAGAGTGCAAGAGGCACTAGTTTTCACATGGATTTCATATTGTTTTGGCATTGTGCTTTGAGTTTGTCTCGCACTGGATGCCCACCTTGCATGTTGCCGTGTTTGGAGCTTCGTGTAGACTTGGTGTCACATCGATTAAATAGGCTCACACGTGCATTGTTTTGAGACATGGCATGTTAAAACAACCTGATGAGCCCGAACGAGGGATAAGGGTTGGAGATCCACCTGATGAGCCCGAACGAGGGATAAGGGTTGGAGGAACAGCTGATGAGCCCGAACGAGGGATAAGGCTGGGGGTCCATGGAGTACGTTGTACCGTGCATGTAGCATGGAGTACATTGTACCATGTTGAGATGTGATGTGCCGTCTTCGGACGAGATCTGCTATGGACCGGCGGGTAGGATTTGACCCACCTCTCGTGTGGAAGCAGATGGTGGTGATATTCCGCACACCTGATCCGTGTAGCCGGTATCACAGGTTATGTACATAGGCCTTGAGGTTATTACCTATTGTTGAACTGCCTATCTCACATGTCTAATGCTATTTGAGAATAAATCCATGTTTGAAGTGATTGTGGTCAGGAAAGCCCGAGGGATGGGCTGGGACCTGACGTTGGATTGATTTGTTAATGGTTTTTAAAGTGCACGGATGCATGATGTTTAATGCCATGCCTTATTGTGAAAATGCATGATGTTTAATGCCATGCTTTTATTGTGAATTATGCATGATGATTTATACCATGCTTTGAGTTGAAATGTGCACTGAATTTTAATAGCATGAATGCTTTACATACCATTAACACAATCATACACTCATGTTTTGAGATAAACAATGAATTAAATGCTTTTGAGCATGGCATCACGATCACGTAGATAGTACAGTATCTACCTGTTCGCATGATTGCCTTACTGAGCGTGTGGTTTGCTCACCCCCCTTATTTTCCCCTCTCTACAGAGATTTGAGTATAGATTGAGCGTGACTGGAGGCGTCCCTTTTTGGTAATTCCGCTGCATCCCATCGCTAAAGGTATACACACCTTGATTATTTTGTATCTAAACTAGACATAGCACAGTAGCATTTTGTATGTAACTACTGGGGATGTAAAACAATGTAAACACATATAACAACTCTGATATATATACATTTATACAAGTGTTTACTCATAAATAATGTTTCAAATTGAATTGGTATGGTGGAGTGAGTTAGACGTCGACACACAGCCCAACTGTTAAGCGTGTGATTGTTCACGATCGAGGAAGGATGATTAAGGATTGATGCATGGAAATGCAAAAAAATTATACGTATTTTGGTAAGTTGAGGGTCGTGACAGAAGTTGGTATCAGAGCTCGAGTTGGTTTGACGTGTGTCGTGTCTAAAATACTTAATAAGTGAAAAAAAAAAATTACATCCCCAAGTTACTGTGCTTGTTTAGATACAAATAGTGTATGTCGATGGGTTGACTAAGTAATTGGTTGTGAATGTAGGGAACTGAGTAAGTATGCCTAATACCAGTCGCGGTAGAGGGATGAGAGCACAAGCTTGAGGCCGTAGAGGTAGGCCTGGGGGTCGTGTTGAGCCGGAAACACACGAGGCTCAGGAGGATGTTGAGGTGGAGGTCGACGTTGAGCACGCTCCACAGGGTCCAGAGGAGAGGCCCGAGAGTACTGAGGCTCGCTTCGCGAGGATTGAGCGGAGCATTGAGATGATTTTGGAATTGGTCACTCAATCTTTACCTGGAGTTGGCGGTAGACAAAGTCCCGCTACACAGGGTGATGCCGAACAAGCAGCTGCTCCCGAGGCACGGGCGAGGCAAGCCCAAGGACCTCAGACGACAGATACCCCGCCCACACAGGATGTGCCTACGTCGGTTACCATGCCAGGCAGTAGAGGTTAGGGATATGGATGTGATTTGGATAGACTGCGGCAGTTCCAGAAGTTTGGACCGCCGTCTTTCAGTGGAGTAAAGGACCCAGTAGCGGCTGAGGATTGGATCAATGAGATCGAGAAATTATATAGGTTCTTTGAGTGCACTACTATCGAGATGGTAGCATTTGTCGCTTTTATGCTGAAGGGATCAGCAGAACATTGGTGGAAATCCACCAGGCCTATTTTGAGAGCCCGACATACTGAGATCAGCTGGGATGTGTTTCTAGAGGCCTTCCGGAGACAGTATGTCCCCGATACCGCCCAGCGAAAGCTAAAGATAGCATTTTTGGGACTGACCCAAGGGAGCAGGACTGTGGATGAGTATGAGACTGCTTTTATATCCCTGGGCAGATATGATCCCAACACGATGAGTAATGAGGTCGAGAAGATCCAGAAGTTTGTGGATGGATTGAGACCAACCGTCAGGTCTAGATTGGTTCCCCTGGATATACCGACCTATGAGGAGGCAGTGCGCAGGGCGCAATTATGTGAAAAAGATGTTGATAGAATCGCCTCGGAGTTTGGAAAGGTTGGTAAGATGAGGGACAGAGATAAGAAGAGACCTATGATGGATAGAGGCTTCAGCTATAAAGGGAGCAAGAGGTTCTCTGGAAAGACGCCGAGAATTGATGAGATCCGGGAGAGGACAGTTGATACTCCCATGTATTCGGCCATTGCTCCAGCTAAGGAAATCGTGATTGGAGGACCACGGCCTACTACAGACCAGTGTGGCAAGTGTGGTAGGTACCATGGTACTCGACCATGTTACGGACCTCAGGTTGTATGCTTCAGATGTGGGAAGCCAGGGCACGTAATCAGAGATTACCCAGAGATGATAGAGAGAGCCCCACAGAAGGGCAAGGAACCAGAGAGAGCTCCAGTTGGTACTGCTGCTCCGAGGAGGAGGGCTACAGCTGAGGAAAAGGGGAAGCAAGTAGTGGGTGTAAGCAGAGGACGAGTGCACGCACTGGATCAAGATACTGCAGATCAGTCATCAGATGTGGTAAAAGGTACCATCCAAATCTTTGATTTAGAAGCTTATGTACTGTTTGATCCTGGTGCCACGCATTCCTTTATTTCGCCATCCTTTGCATGTAAATTGTTGAAGCATGTAAAACCCACGCTGCTTGATAAGATGTTGTTGATATTTACCCCTATGAATGATAGTCAGTTGACTGAGCGTATATATAGGGATTGTAAAATGAAGATAGGAGGTAAAGAGATGGCAGCCGATTTAATTTTATTAAACATGAGTGATTTTGATGTGATCCTAGGAATGGATTGGTTGGCTGCCAATCATGTTGTTATGGATTGTCATGCTAAAACCTTGATGTTTCCAAAGATAGACAATCTTGTAGTTAATTTTGTGAAATGAAATTAAAGAACATGATTTTTATAAGTGTGATGAGTATAATCTTGATACATGATGTATGAAAGATAAATTTGATTTCATTTATGTATGTGATGTGATGATTTATGATACAAATGGTGGAAAGAATAATGTGAAGGATTCATCGCTTTTTTGATTGAGATGGATAAGGCACGTCCGGAATTGGAAGACATACCAGTGGTTAGGGAATTTCCAGATGTCTTTCCGGATGAGTTACCAGGGTTACCTCCAGATAGGGAGATGGAGTTTGGTATAGATTTGGCACCTGGTACAGAGCCGATGTCCAAGCCACCATACAGAATAGCTCAAGTTGAGTTAGAGGAGTTAAGGAAACAATTACAAGAGTTGCTGGAGAAGGGGTTCATCAGGCCGAGCGTCTCACCTTGGGGAGCACCGGTTCTGTTTGTAAGGAAGAAAGATGGAAGCCTCCGACTGTGTATAGATTACCGGTTGTTGAATAAGGCCACCATCAAGAATAAGTATCCCCTCCCACGCATCGATGATTTGTTGGATCAGCTTAAGGGAGCGCAGGTCTTTTCCAAGATAGATCTGAGATCAGGGTACCATCAGTTGAAGATACGAGATGGAGATGTACCCAAGACAGCTTTTCGCACCCGGTATGGACATTATGAGTTTATGGTTATGCCATTCGGGTTGACGAATGCTCCCGCAGCTTTTATGTCTTTGATGAATGAGGTATTCCACTAGTACTTGGATCGATTTGTTATTGTGTTCATTGATGATATACTGGTGTATTCAAGGTCTAGAGAGGAGCATGAAAGGCATTTAAGGATAGTGCTACAAACCCTTCGAGAGAAGAAGTTGTACGCTAAACTCAGTAAGTACGACTTTTGGTTGGAACAGATCTCTTTTCTGGGTCACATAGTATCAAAGGATGGAGTATCAGTGGATCCATCTAAGATTGAGGCCGTAGTTTAGTGGCAGAGACCCCAGACAGTGACAGAGATCAGAAGTTTCCTGGGTTTAGCTGGGTATTATCGAAGGTTTGTAGAGGGATTTTCGAGGTTAGCTGCTCCATTGACACGTCTCACAAGGAAAAATGTAGAGTTTGCGTGGGACAAAAAGTGCGAAGACAGTTTTGAGGAGTTGAAAAGGAGATTAACTACAGCTCCAATACTCACCATTCCTACCAGCTCAGGAGGTTTCTCGGTGTATGCAGATGCTTCACACCTAGGACTGGGCTGTGTATTGATGCAGGATGGGAAGGTAGTAGCCTATGGATCAAGACAGTTAAAGGATCATGAGAGGAACTACCCGACCCATGACTTGGAGTTGGCAGCGGTGGTGTTTGCGCTGAAGATATGGCGCCACTACCTCTATGGTGAGAGATTTCAGATTTATACAGATCATAAGAGCCTTAAGTACCTGTTCTCATAGAAAGAGTTGAACATGAGACAGAGGAGATAGCTCGAGCTGTTAAAGGATTATGATTGTGAAATCCTATACCACCCGGGTAAAGCAAATGTGGTTGCTGATGCATTGAGTAGGAAGCATCTCGGGATGGTATCATTCATGATGATCAGGGAACACGAGCTGTTGGAACAGTTCATGAACCTCAGTTTGGATATGACCCCGCCTGACGCTGATAGTGGATTTATGATAGCTAGCCTGCAGTTGGAACCGGATCTGGTAGATCGAATCTGACAGGCTCAGCGAGTTGATCAGCAGTGTAGTGATATTGTCGGGCAGATACAGAGGGGTATAGAGACGGACTTTGGGTTGAGTTCGGATGGATTGTTGAGGTTCAGAGGTAGGATATGTGTTCCTGATGACGCAGAGATCAGAAGGTTGATCCTGACAGAGGCTCACTCATCGAAGTATACGATACATCCAGGGGGTACCAAAATGTATCAAAACCTTCGAAAGGTTTATTGGTGGTCGGGAATGAAAAAGCACATTGCTGAATATGTTGCTAAGTGTCTCGTTTGTCAGCAGGTGAAGGTAGAGCATCAGAAGCCTGCAGGGTTATTGCAGCCTCTACCGATACCGACATGGAAGTAGGAGCATGTCACCATGGATTTTGTGATGGGATTGCCGAGGACCCGGAGAGGTCATGATGCCATATGGGTGATTGTGGATCGGTTGACGAAATCAGCCCATTTTCTAGCTATGAGAGCTACCGATACTCTGAGCCAGTTAGCGAACCTATATGTGCGCGAGATAGTGAGGCTACATGGAATTCCAGTGAGCGTTGTTTCTGATAGGGATGCCCGCTTCACTTCCCACTTTTGGGAACATTTTCAGGAAGCGATGGGGACCCAGTTGAATTTTAGCACCGCGTTTCATCCTCAGACAGATGGTCAGTCAGAGAGGACTATACAGACCCTGGAGGACATGTTGAGAGCGTGTGCATTGGATTTTGGAGGCTCCTGGGATGACCATTTGCCACTCGCAGAGTTCGCGTATAATAACAGTTTTCATGCGAGTATCGGGATGGCACCATATGAGGCATTGTATGGGCGTAGATGCCGTTCCTCTATTGGATGGGAAGAGGTTGGTGACAGACAGATCTTTGCTCCCGACTTGGTTAGACAAGCCTCTGAGGACGTCCAATTGATATGTGAGAGGTTACGGACAGCTCAGAGCAGGTAAAAGAGTTATGCTGACAAGAGACGGAGACCACTAGAGTTTGAGGTGGGTGAGTCAGTGTTTTTGAAAGTTTCCCCTTCGAAGGGAATTATGAGATTTGGGAAGAAGGGAAAGTTGAGCCCTCGATATATCGGGCCATTTGAGATACTTGATAAGGTGGGAGACAAGGCGTATAGGTTGGCATTGCCACCAGAGTTGGCAAGTGTGCATAATGTCTTCCACGTATCCATGTTGAGGAAGTATCACCCGGACCCGGCACATGTGATAAGATATGAGCCTTTGGAGCTCAATGAGGGTATGACCTATGTTGAGAAGCCAGTTCGGGCATTGGACAGAAAAGAGAAAGTGCGGAGGACAAAGACAATTCCCTTGGTGAAGATACTTTGGCAACATCATACTGTGGAAGAAGCCACATGGGAAATGGAGAGTTTGATGCGGGAGAGGTATCCCGAGTTGTTCACAGAATAATTGGTTCCAATTTGGAGGACCAAATTTTCTAAGTGGGGGAGAATGTGAGACCCCGTATATGTATAAGGGTATATATGTACATAGAAGTGTAAATAGAGTTGTACTATGAATTCATGAGTGAAGTATATGTGATGTAAGTCCACAAGTAATGTACACACTTGTAATGAGAGTGGTAATCGTACATACAAGTTTCATTATGTATAAATGTGTAGAAATGGACTTAAACATGTGGAGAATGTGTGTAAAATGGATTATGAATAGTTTGGTAAAATGGAAGTAGAATTGCATAAGATGTGCACTTCCATTTTTGTTTATATTAAGTACCATTGGTCATACAAAGATTCTACACAAGTTTTAATGTGTATGAAGTGAGGATGGATGCCATTTTCAAGTCTCAAAGATGAATGAATGAGGAAATGATCATGGTAGCAAATTAAGGATGTTTGGTAAGTGTTGTTGCAGAGGAACTGCAGAAAATCTAGAAATTTTGAAGGGCAGATCGATCTCATGGGATGAGAGATCGATCTGGAAGAGCCAGAATGCTCTTATTTGGGTAAAAGAATAGAGCAGATCGATCTCCAATGGAGCCAGATCGATCTCCTAAGCATTTGGTAGTGAAAAGATCGATCCCCAAGCACCCAGATCGATCTCCTTAGCTCTCTGTTTGGGAGAAGATCGATCTCATGCTTCGACAGATCGATCTCATGCCTTGACAGATCGATCTCATGCTTCGACAGATCGATCTCAGGCTTAAAAATGCTGTGAAAAAGAGGGATTTTAAGGGACCAGATCGATCTCCTCTTGGACCAGATCGATCTCCTCAAGCTATTTCTATATAAAGAGTGCTGGAAATCAGAAAATTTCGGGAAAAACATAAACTTTCCACTTTCAACCCAAAAACCTAACATTCTCTCTCAAAAATCAGCCATTTTCAGTGAGGTTTGAAGAGAGACCATTAGAGACAAAGTTGTTCCTATCAAAGAGAAGAACAACATAGTTGGAAAGCATTTTCCCATTGTTGGTATTGGAGGAGTTAAGGGCATTGCCATTGGAGCAAGAAGAGAAATCAAATTTGGTAAGATTCTAACACTCCAGCTATGGTACATTGTTTATTTAATTGATTTTAGAGTTGTTTGGCATGAGTATGGATGGTTAGAAACTATCTAGAATGCATTGGAATGATTTTGACCTAGAAATGGTTTAGTGTGAGAAAGTGAAATTGATGGAGATTAATGATGAATGAGATATGTAGAAATCATTAATAGTGATTGTGGTATGATTTTAAGATGTGGTTAGTGGATAAATTGTGAGGTTTACCTAAAAGAGGTAAAATGAGGGTTAAGGCATTTGTAAAATGCATAAGTAAATAATGTTGACTAGTAAGGTCAATTATGGGTTAAATACGTTAACTGAATTGATTTAATGAAATGAATCGCAGCTTCCGAGGATACGCCGAGGCGAGTTGAGCCAAGAGCGTGAGAAGCTAAAAGGAAAGGAGTCACACCAAGTAAATCGAGGTAAGGGAATTGTGTGGACTCTTAGAGATATTGTGCGCAATTTGGGCGCTTAAATGTTTTGCTAGAATGCATGAGAATAGGAATTGTTGGGTGATTGAAGGGTAAAAGTTGGGAGTTTGAGAAATGTGCATGAAAACAAAAGCATATTGCTTTGAAAATCATGTTTTATTGCTTTTTAGCAAATGATTGGTAGGTTGGCTAACATTGAAATGATTTGCAAAAGAAATAGGTTTTGTTAACCATATTTTGCAAGTTTTGAGCCACTTACATGATTTCGTGAGTATGAAAGAGTGCAAGAGGCACTAGTTTTCACATGGATTTCATATTGTTTTGGCATTGTGCTTTGAGTTTGTCTCGCACTGGATGCCCACCTTGCATGTTGCCATGTTTGGAGCTTCAAGTAGACTTGGTGTCACATCGATTAAATAGGCTCACACGTGCATTGTTTTGAGACATGGCATGTTAAAACAACCTGATGAGCCCGAACGAGGGATAAGGGTTGGAGATCCACCTGATGAGCCCGAACGAGGGATAAGGGTTGGAGGAACAGCTGATGAGCCCGAATGAGGGATAAGGCTGGGGGTCCACGGAGTACGTTGTACCGTGCATGTAGCATGGAGTACATTGTACCGTGTTGAGATGTGATGTGCCGTCTTCGGACGAGATCTGCTATGGACCGGCGGGTAGGATTTGACCCACCTCCCGTGTGGAAGCAGATGGTGGTGATATTCCGCACACCTGATCCGTGTAGCCGGTATTACAGGTTATGTACATAGGCCTTGAGGTTATTACCTATTGTTGAACTGCCTATCTCACATGTCTAATGCTATTTGAGAATAAATCCATGTTTGAAGTGATTGTGGTCAGGAAAGCCCGAGGGATGGGCTGGGACCTGACGTTGGATTGATTTGTTAATGGTTTTTAAAGTGCACGGATGCATGATGTTTAATGCCATGCCTTATTGTGAAAATGCATGATGTTTAATGCCATGCTTTTATTGTGAATTATGCATGATGATTTATACCATGCTTTGAGTTGAAATGTGCACTGAATTTTAATAGCATGAATGCTTTACATACCATTAACACAATCATACACTCATGTTTTGAGATAAACAATGAATTAAATGCTTTTGAGCATGGCATCACGATCACGTAGATAGTACAGTATCTACCTGTTCGCATGATTGCCTTATTGAGCGTGTGGTTTGCTCACCCCCTTATTTTCCCCTCTCTACAGAGATTTGAGTATAGATTGAGCGTGACTGGAGGCGTCCCTTTTTGGTAATTCCGCTGCATCCCATCGCTAAAGGTATACACACCTTGATTATTTTGTATCTAAACTAGACATAGCACAGTAGCATTTTGTATGTAACTACTGGGGATGTAAAACAATGTAAACACATGTAACAACTCTGATATATATACATTTATACAAGTGTTTACTCATAAATAATGTTTCAAATTGAATTGGTATGGTAGAGTGAGTTAGACGTCGACACACAGCCCAACTGTTAAGCGTGTGGTTGTTCACGATCGAGGAAGGATGATTAAGGATTGATGCATGGAAATGCGAAAAATTTGTACGTATTTTGGTAAGTTGAGGGTCGTGACATGTACCACCCAGAAAAGGCTAATGCCTGGAGCAGAAAGAGCCTCGAGATGGTATTACATATGATGGTCAAGGAGCGTGAGCTGCTAGAGCAGTTGTGAGCCTCAGTAGTGATGTGATCCCCTCTGATGATGACGGTGATTGTGTGACAGCTAGCCTGAGATTAGAATCAGATATGAGTGACCGAATTTGACAGGCTTAGCGTGATGATCGACATGGTGTCGATAATGTGGTCAGATTCAGATGGGTACAGTGACAGAGTTCACAGAGAGTGATGATGGCTTACTGAGGTTCAGAGACAGTATAAGTGCTCCCCAGGACCACAATGATGAGATAATGTTATTGTCAGAAGCTCATTCTTTGGGATATACAGTGCATTTGAGAAGTGACAAATATATCGGAATCTTTAAAAAGGGTATTGGTGGTTAGATGTGAAAAGAGATATTGTGGAGATTATGAAGAAGTGTCTCGTATGTCAGCAGAGTAAGGTAGAACAATAGAAGTTTGCAAGGTTATTACAATTTCTACCTATATTGACACGAAAAATGGGAACAAGTTATTATGAATTTCGTGATGGGTTACAGAGGGCCCAAATGAATAATGAGACTGTCTGGGTGATAGCCGATAGAGTGATTAAGTCTACCCACCTTCTGGTTAGGAAATTCCTAGATACTCTGAGTGTGTAGGTGGATTTATGTGTATGGAAAATTGTGGAACACCAAGTATTTTTCAGTGAGCATTGTATCATATAGGGATTCCGCTTCACTTCCCACTTCTGGGAATATTTTTCAGGAAGCTATGGGCATCCGATTCAGTGTTAGCACAGCTTCCCATCCTCAGACAGATGGTCAGTCTGAGAGGACTGTACTGGTTCTGGAGGATATGATGAGAGCGTGTGCCATTTATCTGATAAGCTCCTGGGATGATCAGTTGTTACTAATCGAATTCGCCAATAATGACAGTTGTCACTTGAGTATCGGGATGACTTCAGATGAGGCATTGTATGGTCATAAGGGTTGTTTCCCCGATTTGGATAAGAAAAAGTGGGTGACAGATAGAAAATTGTTCCCGAATTGGTAAGACAAACCTCTGAGGATGTTCAGTTAATTGTGAAGGATTAAGAACACCTCAGAGCAGATAGAAAAGCTATGCTGACAAGAGATAGAAAACCATTGGAATTCACCGAGGGTGAATTAGTATTGTTGGAAGTTATTGGTTCTAAGGACATAACAAGATTCGAAAGAAGGCAAATTGAGTTTCATTAGATTGAATCTTTTGAGTGATTGGACAAAGTGGGAGATAAGACATGTAGGTTGGCGTTACCACCTAATTTAACAGGCATCCACAATGTGTCCTATCTTATGATGTTTTTTAATACTATCCGGACCCAGCATATGTGATTGGATATGAGCTCCAACAGCTTAGCTCAATGAAAGTATAACGTATAATTGGAAAATCGATTTGGGTATTAAACATGAAGGAGAAAGTGATGAGATTTAAGACGATCTCCTTAATTAAAGTCCTTTGGTAGTAGTACACTCCGAAAAAGTCACATAAGAGTTAAAGAGTATGATATGTGTGAAATATCTGGAGTGATTTACCAAACTAACTTGGTTCTAATTTGGAGGACCAAATTTCTTAAGTGGGGGAGATTATGTAAGACCCGAATTTAGTTAAAACATTAAATTAAAAATGCAAAAGGACTGAAATGGAATTCTTGAACACGTGAAGGGCAAAACGGTCAAAAGATCGTAAGCCGAAATAAATTCAATAAGAAAATTTAATTAAAAAGAATGGATTTGAGAATCTTGATCAATAACGAAGAAATAATTAAATTTCGAGTCCAATTGATCAAGATCTAGAATTTTTAGAAATACCGAAAAGTCACTTGAGACAATATCTCGAAAATACGGAGAAATTATACCGGAAAAAGGGTTAAAAATATAATAAATAAATTAAATAAAATTAAATAAATCAATTTGGAATAAAATAATATATTAATTGATATTTTAGAATACTTTAGAATATTTTAATGATTATTTTAATAATAAAATAATTTATAAATAATAAAAATAATAATAATTGTAGAAAAAAAAGGGGGCTGAAAATCGAAAACTCGGGAGAACCCGAAAACAGAAACCCGAAGGAGACCAAGAGGAAACCCGACGAGCCCGAGGATGCACCGACGATCCTTGACCGCCGACGAGCAGCCGAGGTGAAAGAGGAGAGGCCGGCGATCTTCAGGACACCGGAGACGCGCAGTGTAGTGGTCGGAGGACGGCGATCGGAGGAGAGGAAAAACCGAGGAGAAAATGTACGATTCTCGGCGACCGGCGCCGATCTGGCTGACCCCACCCCCATCCGAACGTTCCCTAAGCGCAGGCGAGCTGATTGGTGGTGGCCACGATCGGCAAAACCCAAGGACGGCGCCGAAAACAGCGGAAAAAGGAAATGGGTACCGACGGTGGAGAGAACAGGCCGGACCGGCAACTTTCTGGTGGCCTTGGACGAAACCGAGGGTAGATTCGTGCTGCGGACGGCCCAGCGGAGCTACTGGCTGCGGAAGCCGGTGGAGAACCGGTCGACAAGGCCGTGAACCGGCCGAACCCGAGTAAACCGGCGGTTTGAACTGGGTTGAACCGAACTGAACCGGTTCAGCCAAGAAAGAAGGGAAAAAGGAGAAAAAGAGAAAAAGGAAAAAAGGGGAAGAATTTTTGGGGATACACCGGACTTCGGGTAAGTTGATATGAGGTCAAAAGTGACCGATTTGATTTCTGAAAAATTTATTTAAATTATATTTAATCGAAAATTAACTTGGAATCAAATATAATAATTGTGCAGTTGTACGACAAAGCCCGAACGAGAGCCGATTGAGCTTCGATTTTTGTACCCCACATAACATTGGGTAAGTATATTTTGATTACGATAATATGAGTCATTTAATACAGAGTTTCGATTATTTTACGGAATTTACGGATTAATTCTGTATAAAAAGGAATATTAATCGGAATTGCAACGTAATTACCGTAAATAGTATATGGGCTATCCAAAGAGTTTGGAACGAAGTCCAGTGGGTATTGAGAGCCCAATAGACCTGAAGAAGGGATTTAATAAGTAGAAACAGGCTGAAAATGGGTCGAGGCCCATTAAGGTACAATTGGGCCCAATAAAGTAAAACGGGCCCAGTACGTTAGATTCGATTAGTAAATGTGATATATTGATAAAAATAAGTGAATTAACCCAAAATATGTGGTTATATGCAGTTTCATTGACTTGGTTGACGCGCAGTTGGACTGAGAGATCGGATATTATCGAGACGAGATAAGTTTGCGCGTAAATCGAGGTAAGGGAATTTTGTAGGTGCATAGAGATACCTATACGTATTTTTGAGGGGATTTACATGGCCTAGAATTTCTTTAAGTATCTAGAAACGAAATAATAATTTTTACGAAAACCCGGGATATGGGTGAATAAAGAAAAAGACGATATTGCCCCTGAGAATAAAATTTACAAAAAGGGTAGGAAGGCAAATAAATTGCATGATTATCATGTTTTAATGTTTTATATGATTATATTGCTTTGATTTAAGCAAATATGCACATAGGTTGGCTGTTGATTTTATGAATTATACGAAAGGGTACCAGTTTGTACCGACTACGATTTTAAAAGATGTTTTATCAAGATTGAGCCACCTACCGTATTTACATGAATAAAAAGAGTGCTAGAGTCTTACTCGCACTCAAGTTTACTGATTTATTACTCATGAAAAGCCGTACTGGAGCATTGCTCGTACGAGAAAATTATGTGTGCATAAAACCGTGCTGGAGCTTCGCTCGCATGAGATTTTAGATATCGTGATATGCATAGCGTCGTGCTGGAGCTTCGCTCGCACTAGACGTGAGTTGACATGCATATAGTCGTGCGGAAGCCTCCTGTAGACTGTGTGTCCCAGAGAGTTGATATGCTCGCACGTATACTTTGAGACACGGGTTGGTTATCGACATAGTATTGGGGTGAATAAGACCTATGGCAGGCACCCCCAGACTATGATATGGGTCCACGGAGTACGATGTACCGTGTATGTCACACGGAGTACGCTGTATCGTGCAGTCATGATGACTCGATGATGTTACTTGATATTCTGGCGGGTAGGATTTGACCCCACCTCCCGTTGCAGTTGTGATGCCCCGCACACCGGGATCCGTGTAGCCTGGGATCACAGGGACAAATTATGGCCATAGTCCTCGATTTTCATAAGTAACCTACATGCCTCACATGATATCATACAGTCTGAATAGACCAGGACAAACCCGAGGGAGGGGTAATGTCCCGATTTATGTTTTTAAATTAGATGCGATTTAATGAATCAAGGTATTCCCGAGAGATGGGTTTAGCCTTGATGTGGTTGTTTTATGATGAAACAAATGAGTTTTTTACATGATGAATTTATGATGAAACAAATAAGTTTTAATGTGACAAGCATGAGATGTCATACATGATGATTTTTCCATGTTTGATTTATATGTCGACTTCATGATTTCTTTTATATGATATATACATACATGTGGCATCGTTTTAGTCATACCTTATGCTATAAATATAAACGATTTTATATCATGACATTATCAGCACATAGATAGTATAGTTATCTACCTGCTTACATTATTGCCTTACTGAGTTGTTTATGCTCACCCTTTCATTTTCCACCCCATAGGGTACATTCAGTAGAAGAGGACGACAGTAGTCTTGCATTTTAGTTATCCGCTGCTTCTTATCAATGCCAGGTATACACATTTGTATAATTTTTGTATCTGAACATATAGAGGCACAGTACTGTACATGGATTGTAATATTGGGGATGTATTTAGTTAAAATAAATTGATATGTAAATGAAATATGAAAATGGAATGGTAAATAGGTGAGATGTGACTAACACCGAATCATAGCCCAATTGTTTAGTGGTGTAACTGTTCACGACGGGTAAGGAAATGAAAAAGCGAAAAATTTACTCTGATTTTTAGGTAATTTGGGTCGTGACATAAATACCCGCCGACTTCTTTGGAAATTGCCTCTCCGAGGACCATAGATAGTTGTTAGCCGCCATCTTTTCTAACAACTCGTAAGCTTCCTCCTCTGTTTTACACTTTAGCGCTCCACCCACCGCAGTGTCAACAATGGTTCTATTTGGGCTTGTAAGTCCGTTGTAGAAGGTTTGGACTTACAGCCACAAAGGTAGGCCATGGTGAGGGCACTTCCTAAGAAGCTCCCTATATCGTTCCCATGCTTCGTAAAGAGTTTCAGAGTCGTGCTGAGCAAAGGAAGATATATTACTACGGAGTTGGGCCATTTTAGAGGGAGAGAAAAACTTAGATAGAAATTGATGGGCTAACTCGTCCCATGTAGAAATGGATCCTGGAAGCAGGGAGGTTAACCAGTGTCTCGCCCTATCCCTAAGTGAGAAGGGGAATAATCTAAGCCTAAGTGCTTAATCAGATAATCGATTGTGTTTAAACGTGTTACACAAGTCCAGGAATTGCCCAAGATGAGCATGTGGGTCATCGTGAGGGAGCCCACTGAACTGTAATGAAGTCTGGATCATCTGGAGGATGGAAGGCTTAATTTCAAAATTGTTTGCATGGACAGCTAGTGGCCTAATGCCGGTATAATAACCTCCAATAGTCGGCATTGCATAATCTCCAACGGTCTTAAATTCCCTATTTTCTGCCATGATGCTTTGCAGCGGAGCTATAAATTTCCTAGAGTCCTTTCGAATTTTTCTTAGAGTGCGTTCAATTTTAGGATCTAGAGGAAAACAATCAAAACTTCTGGCTCTACGCTTGCAATCATCGAAAAGTCCTTAAAAAATTTATTTTGAGTTTTTCAATTTTTCAATTTTTTTTATTTTAATTAAGAGAAAATTTAACTAACCTAAGCTGAGGCTCTAAATATTTACACCCTAAATATTCACAAGCTAGAATTACACCTAAGCATAATTTCACCGATATTAACTAATGACTAATTAAAACTTCCCCGGCAACGGCCCCAAAAACTTGACACGCCCTAAAGGTATTTTCCGCAAGTGCACGGGTCGTACAAGTAATAATGGGATTTGAGTCCCGGAATTATCGTCCCACAGAGAAGTTGACTAGCCTAATTACGTACCGGTTAATCTTACTCTAAGTATATCATAGCAAATTATGAATTTAAAGATGGTGATTTAATAAGGCTAATTAAAAATAATACTGGAAAGCAATAAAATAATAAGAACTAAAGGAAATAAAACTAAGTAAAATTTGCTTACAGCACTCTGAGCAATTAAAAGCAAAAACCTACAAAAGAAATTTAAAACAGTTAAAACAAATTAAAGCAATCAAATTAAAATAAAATGCAAATATGAAAATAAAGCAATAAAACTAATTAAACTAACTAATCAAAATGCAAATTAATTAAGAAATTAACTACAAATCTTAAAAGTCTAAAATATTAAATCTAAATTAATCCTAATTAGCACTAATTACTAACTTAACAATAAAAATTAACTAATGCATGAAAAACAATTTTTGGAATTTTCACTATAACTTAAAATGCATAAAATGAGCTTATTAATATTAAGCAAATCCCTAATGCTAGAATGAAAAATACTTAGTAACCTAATTAAATCTAAATTAAACTAATTAAACAAAGCAACTATGCCTACATGCACATTAAAAATCATCTAGCTAAGCTAACTAATAACTTGAAATTAATCTATGCATGCAAAATGATTTAAACCACTACACTAAGCTAGCCAAACGTGGCCTTATCAATATTGCCAAACCAAAGTGGTCCCGTAAGTAAGCACTGTTCATTTGTCTTCTTTGTCAAATTCATTTCCAGGTGCTGCTGCTCGGGTTGCTCAGTGCTGTGCTGGTTCTGCCCCCGGTTTGTCCACTTCTGCTCCAGCCTGCTTTTGCTGCACATTCCTAGGGCTGCTACTGCACCTGTCCGGGTGGTGCTCTGGTTGTTGCTCATGCTTCCAGCCTCGTACTGCTACTGCAAGTGATGCTCAAGGCTGCTGTTCTCTCGGTTTTGTGCTTCTGCTCTACATTGAATTTCACAGCTTTCGGCTTGGCCACAACATGCTTCTTGCATCACATCATACTTGTACATTCAGCAGCTATCTATGCTGTCCAGAATCTGCATCATCACAAGCAGCACACACCTAAACTCTCGGTAACAGCAGACAACACAAGAAGACAGGGGCTGGACCCGATCCTGGTTGCACATGCTCTGCACCCGTCAACTACACATAACATTATCTAAACAACAACTCATTAATAGTAAAGGAAATCAGCGGTTAACAACTAGGAACTTAAAACCAACACGGGATTGAAACAACACATAGCCGAACGTGACCGGCATAATAAGATTAAAACAGAGACAAACAGAGGAAAAAAAAAGGAAGCCAATGGTGAACTGTGCTCCTCGGATGAACTGCTTCTTTAATCTTTATACCGGACAACCAACAACAATCATTTCCTAATCCAGCAAATAACAAACTACAATGAAGATGAAATAGAATGCAGTAAATGAACTATATGCAGGAAACATGATTAAATGCAGAAAACAGGGAACCCATGATCATCCTCCTCGGGTAGCTTCATTTCCTTCTCCAGCCGTGACTCCACTTTGCATATGATGTGGAAAAATGCTTTGCATCCTCCCACATCAAAGCAACAGAATCAAAAAGCAGAAGATTGAATGAAAATGTTACCCGAATGCTCAAACAGGGAACAAACCGAAAGCTCTAAAGATGATGGTTTCAAATGAAATGGTTTATCAAACAAATAAAGAAATGACTAATGAAACCGAGAACTTGATGCTGAATGCCTTAAATTTTCTATTTAAAACATCACTAAATAAGAAACATCCATCAATGGATTTTGCAAATGAAACAAGAAGAAGAAAAAAATTGAACCCGATTGCTAATGAAATTAGAGAATGAAACAAATAATTTCATATTGTGAATAGTGAATGAACAGTAAACAACTTTGTAAAACTATGCGAAAATTCTAAAAGAAAACTTTAAAATTAATCTAAAAGCTATTCTACCCTAACCTACTTTAAAAACTACTCCTAAATTACTCTACACTACTCCTACCCCAAACTACTTCTACTTACCTTACTCCTACTTGATTTTTCAATTGCCATCATGTTCTATTTATACACAAACATAAGGTACAATGGTAAATTTTCATCCTAGATGAGTTGGTATTGTTTGGCCACTTGTCTTCATTTGATTTGCTGTAGAGTAGATATTTCCACGCCATCAGTCTTTTTGTCTAATTAGCTGTGCGATGTGGCCCGACGTGTGTCTTCCAGAGGGTTGGCACGATGTCCTTTGATCTTATCATTTCGGAGTAAATAAAATACGAACACCTGGCATCACGCATGTCCAGACAACTGATGACTCGATTTGTAAATTGGAAGTGGTCCAGTCTCCTTTAGCTCGTTTTCAGCCTAACTTCGTTTGAAACGACTGAGTTTCATCCGGATTTAATTTATCTGCACATTAAAGAATTTTAATTAAATAAAGGGGATTATTGATAAAATAATATGGGGATTAAATAAATAATTAGGAATTTAAGCACAAATAATTCTATAAAAAATAGAATTATCAAAAACACCACAAAGCGAAAACGAAAACGCCACGAAGACGGTGTGACGCCTTGAAAACGTGAAAATATGGACTATTTTTAATTTAATTTCTTATTTAAGTTGCATTCTTGTTCAGTGTCGATTACTTAACTTTTCATTTTAACGAAATTTTGCTAGCATAACGGCTTATTTATGATCATACCTCCCTGACATATTCAAATTACAGTTTATAATTCTCACAGCAGTTGCTTTTAGTTTCTTTTCAAAATCAATAATGGTTTCCCTAACATTTCTTTTCATTCCATTTCCTTAATACTTCTGAAGGACCTTTTTTATTGAATAGAAGCTTTACTTACATACTAATTTAGATTACATCTCAAAAATACCCTTTACACCAAAATGTCTATGCTATACAGGATGCCTGAAAATAACATTAGGAGTATGCCTTATCGTGTACCAGAGGGAGCCTGGGGAGAGGTCGTATCCACCAGCCTACTTCAACTACATGGAAGGCATTGATATGATCACCGTAGATAATCAATAAATGTATAGAAGGGAGTGAGCTTTTTTGAAAAGCCTAGTAAGAAATGCATTTAAAACAATCTTGGTATCAAAACATGCAAAAACGAAATGTTTTTAAAATGTATCCCATACTTTAAATTAATTTCGGATGCTTTTGTATAAAGTTTAGGTAAACAAACATATATATATATATATATATATATATATGTCGAACATGCTTATCTTCGAAAATAGGGTCAAACACATTCGGAAGACATAAAACATATATCACAATTCACAAAATACATCATATTATTTTCGAAATTATACAAAATATCATGGAGACTAGGCAGATCCATATTGCAGCATAAGTCATGATCATACGAACTCAACCTCCGAAGAGGGAAACAAACGAACAAATAGAGTATCGATGGCCATGGTAAGGTGCTGTAGATTGGATCAGGGTCGTAAAGCGCCCCGCGCCACTAAGGACCAAAACAAACAATGCATGAAGTGGCAAAAATCAAGCATCAAGTGGGCATAACATGCACAATGTGGTTAAACATGCACCACGAAGGACCAAACTCCACACAGGCTATGCATGACAAACATCATAGACTACAGGATGCCTTTGTCTCAAACCGAAGCTTACAAATCTCTTTTTGGGCTTACTAACCCACATATTAATAAAGCCAAGTTTATATCAAAATGTTCTTATTTTTGAAAACTTATTCATAAAACATGATTTCACATCAAAACCTACTTTTCCAAAACATATACAGGTTCAAAGAAAGCACACTTGGTGGCTTAGTAAAATTAGTTTTTCTTTTTGATTTTTGGTTTATGCATGAATAGTACTTTCTCGACTATCGAGTACATTCTTACATACATGCTCCACTTCAAACATGTTTGTATAGTAAACCAAGGTAACAAGATACTAATACTACTTTAAATTACATCCTTACCTATTGAGTCTTGGGGCAATATAAAATCGTTGGGCATCGAGCTTGCCTCATTTTACATGCCAGTACCTTGAGCTACCCAAGATAGTTTCAAAATATTAGATGACGCCCAAATTCATCTTTGTATACTTAAATATACATCAACTTGTATAAGTTTCATTAAATTTGACTATTTTCGTCAATTTCGTTATTTGCTCGATTTTATCGTTAAACGTGTTGGTTTAAGCTATGTCAATAATTTCTTTTCTTTTAACTTCAAACTTATAAATTTAATAGTTTAAACACTTATTCAAGTCTCTAGAGAACACCTTACAACTTGCCAGATTTTCACACTTTTACAGTTTTCACTAAACCAAGCTACAAACTGAACTTTTTGGTATTAAACTAACATTCTACAACACCTAATTCAACCAAATTTCATCTTCTCCCTAACAAATCAAGGCTGGCCGAATTTACACCATACACTTGAAATTATTTCATCAATTTCTATTATAGCAAAAATCATCCAAAATCACTAAACAACAACTTATATAATCATCATCATCTTTTAACAACTTCTCACATTGTTTGACCAACTTTGACCACTCTTTCTTTCTCCAAAAATGATTCTCAGCTATAGATATACATGTATAAAACTTAGAATCATAAAAAACAAGCTTAAAAACCAGCCAAGAAATCATAAACTTAAGTTTTCTCTTATCTCTAAAACAGGGCAAATGCTGCCCTTGTTCTTTTTTCTAGCTTTTCACCCAGAAAATGAATTTATTTAAGGTTGGATATTTTATATGTTGTCGAGGACTTAGGAAAGAAGATTTTCTTCTTCTTAGTTGACTTCTAAAAATGCTTGGAAGGGGGTCGAAACATTTGCACAAGGAAACCTTAGAGAGGACGCCTCTGGCTAGCTAATGGAAGGGATAAGGTTTTGATCTGAGGTCGGTTTGGCATGTTCTTTAGTGTTCCAGAAAGTGCATTAAGAGCACTCTAACGTGGAAAAAAAATCAAGCTTAAAAGCCTTCTGGAAGGCCTTCAAAATGGACTTTATTTTTAGGGGAGCATAGTACTGGGCCTGGCCTACCAGCAACCCTATTTCATAAATTCAGTAAAAATTATTTCTAGCCCATTTTTGTCACACCTCGAAAGCGCAGTAATTGGGGCTAACTTTTTTTTATTTCTTTTAATACTTAATTTCTTAATTTCTTACTTCGGTTGTGTTCCTATGAAGTATTGGTTACTTAGTTTCTTCCTTTACTTAATCCTTTAATTGTTTAAGGTTTGCTCAAATTTCGATAGCATAACCTCTTATACCTTAACCTACCTTCCTAAAATAAACACGATCATAATTTATAACCACAAGCAGTTGTTGTTTAACTTATCATTTTTTGATTCAACGTACTCCTCAACTCAATTAATTCCATCCATACTTAACAAAATCAAACATTTCATTTACTTCCTAAACCCCTTATATACAGATCCATAAAAGTAGATTATATCCCCAAAAGTATTTACACCACTAGTATCTGTACAATACAAATGTCTAAAAATAAACATCAGATAATATACCTAAGCGTGCAGTAAAGATAGTCTAGGAGGCTCAAAATCTACCAGTCTACTCGAGTACCTCGCAAGTAGCTGAACAGACTTGCTGCATGTAATCTGGAATTAAGAAAAAGGGAAATGAGCTTATAAAAAAGCTCGGTAAAGAAAATATTTAAAAAACTCCTAGTAACCCCAAAGAAACATATAGAAAACCATGGTTAACATATTTTTAAATGCTTACGTACTTGTCTTAATTAAATTACATAGGCTTACTCATTTATCATAGCAAAATAATATTTACTTACTTACTTTGAAATAAAACATGCATACATACTTACTTATTTTGTCAAATTTACATACTTACTTACTTTAATAAAGCTTACTTACTTGCTTTCATGATTCAAAACATTCATACACTAAAATATGGAGATTAGGCTAAATCTGTATAGCTATCATGCAGACAAGATATCATCCTCCGTAGAGGGAATAAAATACCGATGACTATTGTAGGGGCTGTAGACTGGATCAAGGTCGTATAGCAAAACAAGTATAGTATTTAAATAACTAGCACACAGCTAGAGCACGGGCACCAGTGGAACTCGTCAAGCGGGTAACTAATCCTGCCAGCGTGCTGTGTTGACACTAGATACTAAGAACCAGGCACCACGTGCAGCGAAGATAAGCACCACAAAGGTGAAGACGCGCACTACACGGGCGAAACGGAACAGGCACTACAAGTGGCGGAGTCGAGCACCACAAATAGCAGGCATGACATGCACATAGTATACACTATCGGGTAGCGTCTAGTCTGAAAATTTTATTTTCTTACTTATTTTAATACTTATTTCAAATCACACGAAAGACTTAAATCATTAATTCATATAACTTCACTTATAAAATATCAATTGTTCAAAGACTTATGCATAATATATAAAAATGTTTGGCTTCGAGGTTAAAATAGGGTGTCGTTTCTTTCGAAAATTTAAATTAAGAGATTCGGGTTTTCCATGTAAGTTCTTGATGCACACATTGAATCATTAAGATGTATAAATAGGTAAGGAAGCATTACTACTTTCAATTGCATCCCTTACCTATCAAATTCTCAAGGTAGCATAGAATTGCTGAGTATTGGGCGTTCCTCGATTTACGTGTTAACACCTTGAGCTGCCCAAAATAATTTCAAAACCATCAAATGATACTCAATTTCATCTTAATATACTTAAACATACCTCAACTTACATAAATCTCACTAAACTCAACCATTTTTGCCAATTTTTTCCTACTTCCTCAGTTTTACCAATAAAAGAGCCGGTTTAAACTAGTTCGATAATTTCTTTTCTTCTAACTTCAAACTTATCAATGTAATGACTTAAACACTCATTCAAGTCTCAAATTAACACTTCACAACTTGTCTGATTGCCAATTGTCACACTTTCACATTTTTTCACTCAACTGAGCTATAAACCAAACTTTTCGGTATTAATCTAACATTCCATAACACATAACTCAACCAACTTTCATCTCTACCATGTTAAACAAAGGCTGGCCGAATTCCATACAAGATCAAGAAATTTTTTCAATTTCTACTTTAGTAAACATCATCCAAAATCATCAAACAACAACATACATCAACATCATCAGCTTCCACTAACTTTCTCACCTTGTTGACTAAGTTTGACAACTTTTTCCTTTTCCAAAAATGATGCTCAGCTGTAGATATACATGTATGCAACTTATAATCATTCAAAACAAGCTTAAAAACCAACTAAGAAACTAAAAATCCAAAGTTTTTCTCACCTTTGAAATAGGACAGTTTTGACCCTTATTCTTCTCTCTAATGTTTCACCTAGCAAACCAACTTTTTTGGGGTTGGCTTTTTTATATGTTGTAAGGGACGTCCAGGTTAAAATCGATCCTATTTGGCCGAACTCTGATTTTGTGAGATCTGAGAATTTTAGATATATTTTAATGATGTAATAAGAATTTGAAGTGTAATTTATTGAGCTAAGTGAATTGGGGAATGATAATTGGAGATTTATATGTTAAGTGTTTAAAATAAGTGTGAAGTTATGAGGACAGATCGATCTGGGAGAAGGAGAGATCGATCTGGTGAGTTAAAAATGACAAGGAAGGAGGAATTTGAGGAGCATATCGATCTCCAATGGAAGAGGATCGATCTCCTTATGATTCTGTTTGAGAGAAGATCGATCTCATGAGGAAGAGATCAATCTCCAAATGATTCTGTTTGGGAGAAGATCGATCTCCTCAAGGAGCAGATCGATCTCATAAAGCCATAAAGAGATCGATCTCACCCCTCGACAGATCGATCTCCTAGGAATAAAATTGCCCAAATCGTCTCAAAAATTCAAATGCAGATCGATCTCATCAAGAGCCAGATCGATCTCCTACCCTCAGCCTATATAAGGAACCCCTATTTTTCTACTGCAATCTCACTTTCTCTCTTTTCTAACCCCCATTTTCACCGAAACCTAGCTTTCTCACTCATCCAAAGCACCCATTTTCGGCCGAATCAGAAGTTGTGGCAAGAAGGAAAGTTGTTCCTCATCAAAGGGAGAACAACATACTTGGAAATCGAAAGACGGATCGAATCGAGGCAAGAGATAAGCTCTCCACAAGTTTTGGGTAATTTTTAAACCTCGATCTTGATATCTGAGATGATTTTGATGATAACGGTTGTTGGCATTGGGTTGAAATAGCTGAAAAATGATTAGGAATTGATGAAATTGCAATGTGGTTGGAGTGATAATGATATTTAGCAACTTTGGGAATTTGAGCTATAAATAGAAATTTAGACAATGTGGTTAATTGGCATAGATAATTGGCATGAGAAATGTAGAACGTTGAGATGTTGTGAATGAGAGTGTAGTTTGGGGTAGAGTTACGAGAATCAAGAGATTTGAGTGTTATGAGCAATTATGCTCGATTTTGAGAATTGAGGTTGATGAGATAATTGAGTATTGATGTTTTAACATCGTTTGGATAGCTCGGGAGTTCTAGAGTGGAATGCGAGGCTAGTCCGTGATACGGGGGAAACGATTGCACTATACGAGGTGCAAAGAGGTAAGGGAAATCTAAACCATTTGTGTATGTGATTTGTAAACTATTATAGCATGAATTGTGATTTATAAAATAAGCATGTTGAGTGTTGTGTTGTGAATACAATTGCACACGATTTTTATAGCCGGTTGGAGCCCAATGTTTTTATGAGTATATAACTGGGCTCTACGTTAATGCAATATCGAGATTTGAGAAATGTGTGGGTGCTTTGCCGGTTGGAACTCAGTTTTATTATGTTTTGTGTTGAGTACAAAACGGTTTTCAAATGAGTTTTATGAGAGAAAAACCACTATGAGTTCTACGTGAAGGCAAACCAGTCTTATGTGATAAGACTTAGGTATGTAATTTTGAGTACACACCGGGCATTGCTCTGGTAGCATGTAAGCCCGATTCTTCTCCGTTCTGGTAACGTGAGAAACCCCATTTGGTGGCTGTTGCCACGTGAGAAACCCCATTCGGTGGCCGTTGCCAGGTGAGAAACCCCATTCGGTGGTCGTTGCCACGTGAGAAACCCTATTTGGTGGCCGTTGCCACGTGAGAAACCTTATTTGGTGGTCGTTGCCACGTGAGAACCCTATTTGGTGGCCGTTGTGTGAGATCTGAGAATTTCAGACATATTTAGTGATGTAATAATAAATTGAAGTGTAATTTATTGAGCTAAGTGAACTGTGGGAATGATAATTGGAGATTTATATGTTAAGTGTTAAAATAAGTGTGTAACTATGAGGACAGATCGATCTGGGAGAATGAGAGATCGATCTGGTGAGTTAAAAATGACAAGGAAAGAGGAATTTAAGGAGCAGATCGATCTGGGAGGATGAGAGATCGATCTGGTGAGTTAAAAATGACGAGGAAAGGGGAATTTGAGGAGCAGATCGATCTCCAATGGAAGAGATCGATCTCCTTATGAATCTGTTTGAGAAAGGATCGATCTCATGAGGAAGAGATCGATCTCCAAATGATTCTGTTTGGGGAGAAGATCTGTGAGATCTGAGAATTTCAGACATATTTATTGATGTAATAATAATTTGAAGTGTAATTTATTGAACTAAGTAAATTGTGGGAATTATAATTGGAGATTTATGTGTTAAGTGTGTAAAATGAGCATGAAGCATGAGGACAGATCGATCTGGGAGAAGGAGAGATCGATCTGGTGAGTTAAAAATGACGAGGGAATGGAAATTTGAGGAGCAGATCGATCTCTAATGGAAGAGATCGATCTCCTTATGAATCTGTTTGAGAAGGGATCGATCTCATGAGGAAGACATCGATCTCCAAACGAATCTGTTTGAGAGAAGATCTATCTCATGAGGAGGAGATCGATCTCCAAATGCTTCTGTTTGGGGAGAAGATCGATCTCCTTAGGAGTAGATCGATCTCATAAAGCCATAAAGAGATCGATCTCACCCCTCGACAGATCGATCTCCTAGGCATAAAATTACCCAGATCGTCCCCAAATTTCAAACACAGATCGATCTCAGCAAGAGGCAGATCGATCTCCTACCTCTAGTCTATATAAAGGACCCGTGTTTTCTCCTGAAATCTCACTTTCTCTCTCTTCCAAACCTCCATTTTTCCGAAAACCTAGTTTCTTACTCCTCCAAATCACCCATTTTCGGCCGAATCGGCTATTGTGGTAAGAAGGAAAGTTGTTCCTCATCAAAGGGAGAACAACATACTTGGAAATCGAAGGACGAATCGGATCGAGGCGTGAGTTGTGCGTCTCACAAGCTTTGGGTAATTTCTAAACCTCGATCTTGATATTTGAGTTGATTTTGATGTTATCGGTGGTTGTAATTGTGTTAAAATAGTTGAGGAATGATTAGGGATTGATGAGATTGTAATGTAGTTGGATTAATGTTGATATTTGGAAATTGTGGCAATTTTGAGGATTGTGCTATAAATGGAAATATAGACAATGTGGTAAATTAGCGTAGGTAATTGGTATTAGAGATATCGAACATTGGGACATTGTGAATAGAGTTGTAGTTTAGGGTTGAGTTACGAGAAATCAAGAGAATTGAGGTGTTATGAGCAATTATGCTCGATTTTGAGAATTGAGGCTTATGTGATGTGGAGTATTGATGTTTTAACATCGTTTGGACAGCTCGGGAGTTCCAGAGTGGAATGCGAGACTAGTCCGTGATACGGGGGAAACGATTGCACTATACGAGGTGCAAAGAGGTAAGGGAAATCTAAACCATTTGTGTATGTGATTTGTAAACTGTTATAGCATGATTTATGATTTATAAACAAGCATGTTGAGTGTTTTGTGTTGAGATTAAATTGCACACGATTTTATAGCCGGTTGGAGCCCAATGTTTTATGAGTTTATAACTGGGCTCTACGTTAAGGCAATATTGTGATTTGAGAAATGTGTGCGTGTGCTTTGCCGGTTAGAACTCGGTTTTATTACGTTTTGTGTTGAGTACAAAATGGTTTTCAAATGAGTTTTATGAGAGAGAAACCATTACGAGTTCTACGTGAAGGCAAACCTGTCTTATGTGATAAGACTTAGGTATGTAGTTGTGAGTACACACCGGGCATTGCTCTGGTAGCATGTAAGCCTGATTTCTTCTCCGTTCTGGTAACGGGAGAATGACCTATTCTGTGGCAGTGCCACGTTGAGAAACCCATTGGTGGCTGTGCCACGTATACCCCATTGGTGGCAGTGCCACGTTGAGAAAACCCCATTGGTGGCTGTGCCACGTTGAGAAACCCATTGGTGGCTGTGCCAGTATACCCCATTGGTGGCAGTGCCACGTTGAGAAAACCCCATTGGTGGTTGTGCCACGTTGAGAAAACCCCATTGGTGGCAGTGCCACGTTGAGAAAACCCCATTGGTGGCTGTGCCACGTTGAGAAACCCATTGGTGGCTGTGCCACGTATACCCCATTGGTGGCAGTGCCACGTTGAGAAACCCTATTCAGTGGCTTTGCCACGTGTGTATTGTGGCTATGCCACGTGAGAAAATAATTCAGTGGCTTTGCCACGTGTGTTTGGTGGCTATGCCACGTGAGAAATTAAATCAGTGGCTTTGCCACGTGTGTTTTGTGGCTATGCCACGAGTGATTTTAAATCAGTGGCTATGCCACGTTATTTGCGAAAGCGTTTAACGCGTTATTTTCACATGCTTTGTTTTGCTCTAGAGTGAGCCTTTTTACTTCATGTTTTCACATGACTTGACACATGAGAGTGTCGTTTTGAGTATTTTCATGCTATGGTTTTCAAATGAGTTTCACATACAAATAAATGCTTTGTGATGTGCATTTTGGTTTATGAAATGAGTCCCCTACCCCCCTTACTGAGCGATTTAGAAGCTCACCCTGTTTTTCTTTCCCCCCCAGAGTTCTTCAAGTGAATAAGGACATCCCTGCGACGTACGGAGTAGTGGCTAGTGGAGGATCCGAGCTCCAGGCTATATATTTTGTACTTTGAGGTATATTTATCTTTTCATGTACCCAGACTATTATTGTAATTACAGACACTTGATGTATGACATTATATGGGATGTATTAGGATTAATTAACTTGTAATCGAGTAATGGGTATAATACAATATTTATTATATCATGATGAGATCCTGAGGCATGATAATTATGATGATGTATGACACTGCACAGGAATGCACTCTTTATTTGTGAATTAACGAGTAAAAAGTTTTAAATTAGCCTTATTTTCCGCATTTTCGGGGCGTGACAGAGTTTTCTTGGTATCAGAGCTTAGGGTGTCTAGTACTGTCAGTGTCGGTTAAGTGAAATAGAATACATCCCAAGTGTCTGTAATAGTCTGGTCATGAACTGAAATTGAGGATTGAGATTTCAATCAATTGTGATATGTACGCGCAGGAGACGAGTTGAGATTGAGAATGAGTAAACGACGAGGTCGTTCGAGGAGGCAGGCAGAGTCCCCTCCACCACCTGTCCCACAACCAGAGAGTCCTAACTCTCGATTTAATCGGATTGAGACCGATGTGAGGTAAGGTTTTGAGCAGATGGCAGCGCTATTCGCGCAACACTTTGGAGTTAATGCCTCGGATACTACCCCTACACCACCACCAGGACCTCCCATACCCCCAGTGCCTCCCGTCACTCAGCCTGAGGACAGAAGTAAGGTCCGACTAAAGGAATTTCTGAAGATGAATCCACCCGCATTTAGGGGAAAGAAGGATCCTACAGAGGCTGAGGAGTGGTTGACGGAGTTGAGAGTTATATTTGATTTACTGGGATGCACCGATGCTGAGAGAGTCAGTATGAGTGCCTATATGCTGAAGGGGAGAGCTCGAGATTGGTGGAGTACTACCCAGGGTATCTTGATGTCCCACCAGGATGTGATTGGTTGGGAAGAGTTCCAGACAGCTTTTAGAACCCAATATGTACCACGAGCAGCCCAGAGAAGGAAACAGGCCGAGTTTTTGAGTTTGGTACAGGGTGACATGTCGGTGGATGACTATGAGAGCCAGTTCACCGCACTACTGAGATATGACCCAGAGACCTTCAAGAGTGAAGAGCTCCGCACAGAGAAGTTTGTGTATGGGTTGAAGCCCGTCATTAGAGATAGACTGATGGGGCTATGTATTACTGAGTTTGGAGATGCTCTGAGACGAGCACAAGAGGTTGAAAGAGGGATTGAGATGGTACAATCTCAAAATGAGCTCAGAGCGGTGAATAGAGATAAGGGCAAGAGGCCAGCACTTTTCCAGTCAGATGCTCGGAGAGGTTCCTTCAGAAGAGGAAGGATTGAGGTGCAGAGGGACAGATTGGAGAGACCCAGAGCCTATCCTATCAAGGAGACCCCACGATATGTCAGGCCGGAGATGAGGATTTGTAGAGACTGTGGTCGATCGCATGAGGGAAATTGTACTGGGTCGATCCGTGGATGTTTCAGATGTGGTGACATGGGTCACAGAGTGAAGGACTGTCCCCAACCTCAGATACCACATGCTTCGGAGCCCAATAGACAACAGCCTCAGAGAGTGGATCCCCGGAGACGGGCCACTGCGGCAGAGAAAGGGAAGAAACCTGTGGCACAGGGACATGTGTTTGCCCTAGATAAGGAGACCGCAGACACTTCGACAGAAACTATAAGAGGTACATTCTCTGTCTGTAATTATGAGGCTCATGTGTTGATTGATTCAGGATCCACGCATTCGTTTATTTCTGAGCATTTTGCATGTAGATTAAACTTGAAGTTTGAATCTCTAGAATATATACTACATGTAAATACCCCTATGCGTGAATCCCAGAGAACTGAGTTAATCTGTAGAGGATGTGAGATTAAGGTGGGAGATAGAGTGATGTTAGCAGATCTAATCATGTTGAGTATACATGGGTTTGATGTAATTCTGGGGATGGATTGGTTGGCGACCAATCGAGTGAGTTTAGACTGCTACACTAAGATTGTAACTTTCTCCCTACCTGAACCTTATAGTGTACAATTGAGATATTGAGGAAATGATTATGTGGATTTCTAGTGAGTAATTTGAGAATTTTAACATTATTTTGGAGAATAATAAATATGATTATTTATGTGAAGGTTATGAGACACTCATCTCAGACGATGAGCGGGAACATCCGAGGATTGAGGATATACCTGTGGTTTGTGAATTTCTGGATGTTTTCCCAGATGAATTGCCAGGTTTACCACCAGAGAGAGAGCTGGAGTTTACCATTGATTTGGTACCAGATACTCAACCGATCTCTAAACCTCCTTACAGGATGGCATTAGTGGAACTTGAGGAATTGAAGAGACAACTACAGGAGTTATTGGATCAAGGGTTTATTAGACCCAGTGTTTCGCCGTGGGGAGCGCCAGTACTGTTTGTTAAGAAGAAGGATGGTAGTCTCAGATTATGTGTGGACTACCGGCTATTGAATAAAGCCACGGTGAAGAATAAATACCCACTGTCCAGGATTGACGATCTACTTGATCAGCTAAGAGGGGTATCAGTCTTTTCTAAGATTGATTTGAGATCGGGCTATCACCAATTGAGGATCAAGGAAGAAGATATTCCAAAGACGGCCTTCAGGACAAGGTATGGCCATTACGAATTTATGGTGATGTCCTTTGGATTGACGAACGCCCCCGCAGCATTCATGAGATTGATGAACGAGGTGTTCAGAGACTATCTGGATAAGTTTGTGATAGTCTTTATCGATGATATCCTGGTGTACTCTCGGTCGTATGAGGAGCATGCACAGCATTTGTGGTTAGTACTTCAGATACTCCGAGATAAGCAATTATACGGAAAGCTTAGTAAGTGTGAGTTTTGGCTGAACCGGATAGCTTTCCTTGGGCATGTAGTCTCAGAGGAAGGAGTATCAGTGGATCCGAGTAAAATAGCAGCTGTGCTTAATTGGGAGAGACCGAGGACAGTGACTGAGATACGAAGCTTCCTTGGTTTGGCAGGGTATTACAGGAGATTTGTGGAAGGATTTTCCAGGATTGCCGCCCCTTTGACTAAGCTCACGCGCAAAGAGACTCCATTTATATGGACTGATCAATGTGAGCTCAGTTTTCAAGAGTTAAAGAGGAGGTTGACAGCGGCACCTGTGTTAACTATTCCTGAGGGATCAGGAGGATTCTCGGTGTATAGTGATGCATCTCACCAAGGATTGGGGTGTGTGCTTATGCAGCACGGAAGAGTGGTCGCATATGGATCGCGACAGCTGAAAGACCATGAGCGGAATTACCCCACGCATGATTTGGAGTTAGCCGCTGTGGTATTTGCTTTGAAGATCTGGCGACATTACTTATATGGCGAAAGATTCCAGATCTTCACTGATCACAAGAGTTTGAGATATCTCTTTGATCAGAAAGAGTTAAACATGAGACAAAGGAGATGGATGGAACTCCTTAAGGATTATGACTGCGAGATTCTTTATCATCCGGGTAAGGCGAATGTGGTTGCTGATGCCTTGAGCAGGAAGAGTATGATATCTGCTATGATGATCAGGGAATGGGATTTGTTAGAGCAGTTCGCCGAACTTCGGATCAGAGTTAAAGAGGTAGAGACTGGATTTTTGGCTAGCCTGCGGATAGAGCCCAGGATCATGGATCAGATTAGAACTGGGCAGCGCAGTGATCAGAGATTGATAGATATGGTTAGCCAAGCTGAATAGAGTTCGCAGTCGGATCTCACCATCAGTGAGGATGGATTGTTGAGGTTCAGAGGACGGATTTGTGTACCGGACGATGATACCCTGAAGAGACAGATATTGAAAGAGTCCCACTGCTCGCGATACACCATGCACCCAGGGAGTACTAAGATGTACCGAGACTTGAGAAAGGTGTATTGGTGGAGTGGTATGAAGCGAGATGTGGCAGAGTATGTGGCCAGGTGTTTAGTATGCCAGCAAGTGAAAGATGAGCATCGGAAGCCCGGAGGACTACTACAGCCCTTACCTGTACCTATATGGAAATGGGAGCATGTCACTATGGACTTTATTATGGGTTTACCGAGGACCCGAAGAGGTCATGACGCGATATGGGTCATTGTGGATAGATTGACCAAGAGTGCCCACTTCCTTGCCATCAAGAGCACAGATACTGTGGATGCCTTAGCTGAACTGTATGTCAGCGAGATAGCTAGATTACATGGGGCTCCAGTGAGTATTACTTCTGATAGAGATTCCCGGTTTACTTCCAGATTTTGGACCCAGTTTCAGGAGTCCATGGGATCTCGATTGAGTTTTAGTACCGCCTATCATCCTCAGACAGATGGTCAGTCAGAGAGGACTATTCAGACCCTGGATGATATGTTGAGGGCGTGTACGATGGATTTTAAGGGATCATGGGATGATCACCTGCCCTAGCAGAGTTTGCATACAATAACAGCTATCATACGAGTATTGGAATGGCACCTTTTGAGGCTCTATATGGTAGGAGGTGTAGATCCCCTGTAGCTTGGGAAGAAGTCGGTGACAGAAAGATAAATGCTCTCGAGCTTGTTGAGCAAGCCGTACAGAGTGTGAAACTCATATGTGAGAGGTTACGGGCTGCAGAGAGTAGACAGAAAAGCTACGCGGATGTGCGTAGACGGCCACTTGAATTTGATGTTGGTGATGCAGTATTTCTGAGAGTATCACCGAGCAAGGGTATCATGCGATTTGGAAAGAAAGCGAAATTGAGTCCTCGATACATAGGACCATTCGAGATTCTTGAGAGAGTGGGAGAGGTAGCCTACAGATTGGCATTACCCCCACAGATGTCCGGAATACACAACGTTTTTCATGTATCTATGTTGAGGAAGTACCACCCGAACCCTTCTCATGTTATAGAGTATGATGAGATGGACACACAGGAGGACATGAGCTACATCGAGGAACCCGTCCGGATTCTCGACAGAAAAGAGAAGGTACTGAGAACCAAGAGCATCCCATTAGTGAAAGTCTTGTGGAAACATCACTCAAGGGAAGAGGCAACGTGGGAACTAGAGAGCCTCATGAAAGAGAAATACCCCCATCTATTCTGACTAGTTGAGTTGAATTTGGAGGACCAAATTCTTTTTAAGGTGGGGAGGATGTGAGATCTGAGAATTTCAGACATATTTATTGATGTAATAATAATTTGAAGTGTAATTTATTGAACTAAGTAAATTGTGGGAATTATAATTGGAGATTTATGTGTTAAGTGTGTAAAATGAGCATGAAGCATGAGGACAGATCAATCTGGGAGAAGGAGAGATCGATCTGGTGAGTTAAAAATGACGAGGGAATGGAAATTTGAAGAGCAGATCGATCTCCAATGGAAGAGATCGATCTCCTTATGAATCTGTTTGAGAAGGGATCGATCTCATGAGGAAGAGATCGATCTCCAAACGAATCTGTTTGAGAGAAGATCGATCTCATGAGGAGGAGATCGATCTCCAAATGCTTCTGTTTGGGGAGAAGATCGATCTCCTTAGGAGCAGATCGATCTCATAAAGCCATAAAGAGATCGATCTCACCCCTCGACAGATCGATCTCCTAGGCATAAAATTACCCAGATCGTCCCCAAATTTCAAACACAGATCGATCTCAGCAAGAGGCAGATCGATCTCCTACCTCCAGTCTATATAAGGGACCCGTGTTTTCTCCTGAAATCTCACTTTCTCTCTCTTCCAAACCTCCATTTTTCCGAAAACCTAGTTTCTCACTCCTCCAAATCACCCATTTTCGGCCGAATCAGCTATTGTGGTAAGAAGGAAAGTTGTTCCTCATCAAAGGGAGAACAACATACTTGGAAATCGAAGGACGAATCGGATCGAGGCGTGAGTTGTGCGTCTCACAAGCTTTGGGTAATTTCTAAACCTCGATCTTGATATTTGAGTTGATTTTGATGTTATTGGTGGTTGTAATTGTGTTGAAATAGTTGAGGAATGATTAGGGATTGATGAGATTGTAATGTAGTTGGATTAATGTTGATATTTGGAAATTGTGGCAATTTTGAGGATTGTGCTATAAACGAAAATATAGACAATGTGGTAAATTAGCGTAGGTAATTGGTATTAGAGATATCGAACATTGGGATATTGTGAATAGAGTTGTAGTTTAGGGTTGAGTTACGAGAAATCAAGAGAATTGAGGTGTTATGAGCAATTATGCTCGATTTTGAGAATTGAGGCTTATGTGATGTGGAGTATTGATGTTTTAACATCGTTTGGACAGCTCGGGAGTTCCAGAGTGGAATGCGAGACTAGTCCGTGATACGGGGGAAACGATTGCACTATACGAGGTGCAAAGAGGTAAGGGAAATCTAAACCATTTGTGTATGTGATTTGTAAACTGTTATAGCATGATTTATGATTTATAAACAAGCATGTTGAGTGTTTTGTGTTGAGATTAAATTGCACACGATTTTATAGTCGGTTGGAGCCCAATGTTTTATGAGTTTATAACTGGGCTCTACGTTAAGGCAATATTGTGATTTGAGAAATGTGTGCGTGTGCTTTGCCGGTTAGAACTCGGTTTTATTACGTTTTGTGTTGAGTACAAAACGGTTTTCAAATGAGTTTTATGAGAGAGAAACCATTACGAGTTCTACGTGAAGGCAAACCTGTCTTATGTGATAAGACTTAGGTGTGTAGTTGTGAGTACACACCGAGCATTGCTCTGGTAGCATGTAAGCCCGATTTCTTCTCCGTTCTGGTAACGGGAGAATGACCTATTCTGTGGCAGTGCCACGTTGAGAAACCCATTGGTGGCTGTGCCACGTATACCCCATTGGTGGCAGTGCCACGTTGAGAAAACCCCATTGGTGGCTGCCCCACGTTGAGAAACCCATTGGTGGCTGTGCCACGTATACCCCATTGGTGGCAGTGCCACGTTGAGAAAACCCCATTGGTGGCTGTGCCACGTTGAGAAAACCCCATTGGTGGCAGTGCCACGTTGAGAAAACCCCATTGGTGGCTGTGCCACGTTGAGAAACCCATTGGTGGCTGTGCCATGTATACCCCATTGGTGGCAGTGCCACGTTGAGAAACCCTATTCAGTGGCTTTGCCACGTGTGTATTGTGGCTATGCCACGTGAGAAATAATTCAGTGGCTTTGCCACGTGTGTTTGGTGGCTATGCCACGTGAGAAATTAAATCAGTGGCTTTGCCACGTGTGTTTTGTGGCTATGCCACGAGTGATTTTAAATCAGTGGCTATGCCACGTTATTTGCGAAAGCGTTTAATGCGTTATTTTCACATGCTTTGTTTTGCTCTAGAGTGAGCCTTTTTACTTCATGTTTTCACATGACTTGACACATGAGAGTGTCGTTTTGAGTATTTTCATGCTATGGTTTTCAAATGAGTTTCACATACAAATAAATGCTTTGTGATGTGCATTTTGGTTTATGAAATGAGTCCCCTACCCCCCTTACTGAGCGATTTAGAAGCTCACCCTATTTTTCTTTCCCCCCCAGAGTTCTTCAAGTGAATAAGGACATCCCTACGACGTACGGAGTAGTGGCTAGTGGAGGATCCGAGCTCCAGGCTATATATTTTGTACTTTGAGGTATATTTATCTTTTCATGTACCCAGACTATTATTGTAATTACAGACACTTGATGTATGACATTATATGGGATGTATTAGGATTAATTAACTTGTAATCGAGTAATGGGTATAATACAATATTTATTATATCATGATGAGATCCTGAGGCATGATAATTATGATGATGTATGACACTGCACAGGAATGCACTCTTTATTTGTGAATTAACGAGTAAAAAGTTTTAAATTAGCCCTATTTTCCGCATTTTCGGGGTGTGACAAGATCGATCTCCTCAGGAGCAGATCGATCTCATAAAGCCATAAAGAGATCGATCTCACCCCTCGACAGATCGATCTCCTAGGCATAAAATTGCCCAGATCGTCCCCAAAATTCAAACACAGATCGATCTCATCAAGAGGCAGATCGATCTCCTACCTCCAGTCTATATAAGGAACCCGTGTTTTCTCCTGAAATTCCACTTTCTCTCTCTTCCAACCCCCATTTTTTCAAAAACCTAACTTTCTCACTCCTCCAAATCACCCATTTCCGGCCGAATCAGCTGTTGTGGTAAGAAGGGAAGTTGTTCCTCATCAAAGGGAGAACAACATATTTGGAAATCGAAGGACGAATCGGATCGAGGCGTGAGTTGTGCGTCTCACAAGCTTTGGGTAATTTCTAAACCTCGATCTTGATATTTGAGCTGATTTTGATGATATTGGTGGTTGACATTGTGTTGAAATAGTTGAGAAATGATTAGGAATTGATGAAATTTTAATGTGGCTAGAGTGATATGATATTTAGCGATTTTGGTAATTTTAGGAATTTTGAGCTATAAATGGAAATATAGACAATGTGGAGAATTAGCCTAGATAATTGGCATGAGGAATGTAGGACATTGAGATATTGAGAATGAGGTTGTAGTTTAGGGTTGAGTTGCGAGAATCGAGAGATTTGAGGAGTTATGAGCAATTATGCTCGATTTTGAGAATTGAAGGTTATGAGATAATTGAGTATTGATGTTTTAACATCGTTTGGACAGCTCGGGAGTTCCAGAGTGGAATGCGAGGCTAGTCCGTGATACGGGGGAAACAATTGCACTATACGAGGTGCAAAGAGGTAAGGGAAATCTAAACCATTTGTGTATGTGATTTGTGAACTGTTATAGCATGATTTGTGGTTTATAAAACAATCATGTTGAGTGTTTTGTGTTGAGATTAAATTGCACACGATTTTATAGCCGGTTAGAGCCCAATGTTTTTATGAGTTTATAACTGGGCTCTACGTTAAGGCAGTATTGAGATTTGAGAAATGTGTGCGTGTGCTTTGCCGGTTGGAACTCGATTTTATTACGTTTTGTGTTGAGTACAAAACGATTTTCAAATGAGTTTTATGAGAGAAAAACCATCATGAGTTTTACGTGAAGGTAAACCAGTCTTATGTGATAAGACTTAGGTGTGTAGTTGTGAGTACACACCGGGCATTGCTCTGGTAGCATGTAAGCCCAATTTCTTCTCCGTTCTGGTAACGTGAGAATAACCTATTCTGTGGCTGTGCCACGTTGAGAAACCCCATTGGTGGCTGTGCCACATTATACCCCATTGGTGGCTGTGCCACGTGGAGAAACCCCATTGGTGGCTGTGCCACGTTATACCCCATTGGTGGCTGTGCCACGTTATACCCCATTGGTGGCTGTGCCACGTTGAGAAACCCCATTGGTGGCTGTGCCACGTTATACCCCATTGGTGGTTGTGCCACGTTGAGAAACCCTATTCTGTGGCTATGCCACGCGAGAAATTATATCAGTGGCTTTGCCACGTGTGTTTTGTGGCTATGCCACGCGAGAAATTAATTTAGTGGCTTTGCCACGTGTGTTTTGTGGCTATGCCACGTGAGAAATTAAACCAGTGGCTACGCCACGCGTGTTTAGTGGCTGTGCCACGTGCATTATTTTTACTGTGATTTTATCACGTATTTGAGAAAGCGTTTATCGCGTTGTTTTCACGTGCTTTGTTATTGCTCTAGAGCCTTTTACTTCATGTTTTCACATGACTTGACACATGAGAGTGTCGTTTTGAGTATTTCATGCTATGGTTTTCAAATGAGTTTCACATACAAATAAACCTTTTGTGATGTGCATTTTGGTTTATGAAATGAGTACCTTACCCCCCCTTAATGAGCGATTTAGAAGCTCACCCTGTTTTTCTTTCCCCCCAGAGTTCTTCAGGTGAATAAGGACTTCCCCGCGACGTACGGAGTAGTGGCTAGTGGAGGATTTGAGCTCCAGGCCATATATATTGTATCTTGAGGTATATTTTATCTTTTCATGTACCCAGACTATTATTGTAATTACAGACACTTGATGTATATCATTGTATGGGATGTATTAGGATTAATTAACTTGGAATTGAGTAATGTATATGATTCAATATACACTATATTATGATGAGATCCTGAGGCATGATAATTATGATGATGTATGACACTGCACAGGAATGCACTCTTAATTGTGAATTAACGAGTAAAAAGTTTTAAATTAGCCCTATTTTTCGCAGTTTCGGGGCGTGACAGAGTTTTCTTGGTATCAGAGCTTAGGGTGTCTAGTACTGTCAGTGTCGGTTAAGTGAAATAGAATACATCCCAAGTGTCTGTAATAGTCTGGTCATGAACTGAAATTGAGGATTGAGATTTCAATCAATTTTGATATGTACGCGCAGGAGACGAGTTGAGATAGAGAATGAGTAAATGACGAGGTCGTTCGAGGAGGCAGGCAGAGTCCCCTCCGCCACCTGTCCCACAACCAGAGAGTCCTAACTCTCGATTTAATCGGATTGAGACCGATGTGAGGTAAGGTTTTGAGCAGATGGCAGCATTATTCGCGCAACACTTTGGGGTTAATGCCTCGGATACTACCCCTACACCACCACAAGGACCTCCTATACCCCCAGTGCCTCCCGTCACCCAGCCTGCGGATAGAAGTATGGTCCGACTAAGGGATTTTCTGAAGATGAATCCACCCGCATTTAAGGGAAAGAAGGATCCTACAGAGGCTGAGGAGTGGTTGACGAAATTGAGAATTATATTTGATATTCTGGGGTGCACCGATGCTGAGAGGGTCAGTATGAGTGCCTATATGCTGAAGGGGAGAGCTCGAGATTGGTGGGGTACTACCCAGGGTATTCTGATGTCCCACCATGGTGTGATTGGTTGGGAAGAGTTCCAGACAGCTTTTAGGACCCAATATGTACCACGAGCCGCCCAGAGAAAGAAACAGGCCGAGTTTTTGAGTTTGGTACAAGGTGACATGTCTGTGGATGACTATGAGAGCCAATTCACAGCACTATTGAGATATGACCCAGAGACCTTCAAGAGTGAAGAGCTCCGCACAGAGAAGTTTGTGTATGGGTTGAAGCCCGTCATCAGAGATAGATTGATAGGGCTATGCATTACTGAGTTTGGAGATGCTCTGAGATGAGCACAAGAGATTGAAAGAGGGATTAAGATGGTACAATCCCAGAATGAGCTCAGAGCGGTGAATAGAGATAAGGGCAAGAGGCCAGCACTTTTCCAAACAGAGGCTCGGAGAGGTTCCTTCAGAAGAGGGAGGATTGAGGTACAGAAGGACAGATTGGAGAGACCCAGAGCCTATCCTATTATCAAGGAGACCCCTCGATATGTCAGGCCGGAGATAAGGGTTTGTAGGGACTGTGGCCGATCGCATGAGGGAAGTTGTACTGGGTCGATCCATGGATGTTTTAGATGTGGTGACATGGGTCACAGAGTGAAGGACTGTCCCCAACCTCAGATACCACATGCTCCGGAGCCCACTAGACAACAGCCTCAGAGAGTGGATCCTCGGAGACGGGCCACTGCGGCAGAGAAAGGGAAGAAACCTGTGGCACAGGGACGAGTGTTTACCCTGGATAAGGAGACCGCAGAAGCTTCGGCAGAAACTATAAGAGGTACACTCTCTGTCTGTAATTATGAGGCTCATGTGTTGATTGATTCAGGATCCACGCATTCGTTTATTTCTGAGCATTTTGCATGTAGATTAAACTTGAAGCTTGAACCTCTAGAATATATACTACATGTAAATACCCCTATGCGTGAATCCCAGAGAACTGAGTTAATCTGTAGAGGATGTGAGATTAAGGTGGGAGATAGAGTGATGTTATCAGATCTAATCATGTTGAATATACATGGGTTTGATGTAATTCTGGGAATGGATTGGTTGGCAACCAATCGAGTGAGTTTAGACTGCTACACTAAGATTGTAACTTTCTCCCTACCTGAACCTTACAGTGTACGATTGAGATATTGAGGGAATAATTATGTGGATTTCTAGAAAGTAATTTGAGAATTTTAATATTATTTTGGAGAATATTAAATATGATTATTCATGTGAAGGTTATGAGACACTCATCTCAGACGATGAGCGGGAACATCCGAGGATTGAGGATATACCTGTGGTATGTGAATTTTTGGATGTTTTCCCAGATGAATTGCCAGGTTTACCACCAGAGAGAGAGCTGGAGTTTACCATTGATTTGGTACCAGATACTCAGCCGATCTCTAAACCTCCTTACAGGATGGCATTAGTGGAACTCGAGGAACTGAAGAGACAACTACAGGAGTTATTGGATCAAGGGTTTATTAGACCCAGTGTTTCGCCGTGGGGAGCTCCAGTGCTATTTGTTAAGAAGAAGGATGGTAGTCTCAGATTATGCGTAGACTACCGGTTGTTGAATAAAGCTACGGTGAAGAACAAATACCCACTACCCAGGATTGATGATCTACTTGATCAGCTGAGAGGGGCATCAGTCTTTTCTAAGATTGATTTGAGATCGGGCTATCACCAATTGAGGATCAAGGAAGAAGATATTCCAAAGACGGCCTTCCGGACAAGGTATGGCCGTTACGAATTTCTGGTGATGTCCTTTGGATTGACGAACGCCCCTGCAACATTTATGAGATTGATGAACGAGGTGTTCAGAGACTATCTGGATAAGTTTGTGATAGTCTTTATTGATGATATCCTGGTGTACTCTCGGTCGTATGAGGAGCACGCACAGCATTTGTGGTTAGTACTTCAGATACTCCGAGATAAGCAATTGTACGGAAAGCTTAGTAAGTGTGAGTTTTGGCTGAACCGGATAGCTTTCTTTGGGCATATAGTCTCAGAGGAAGGAGTATCAATGGATCCGAGTAAAATAGCAGCTGTGCTTAATTGGGAGAGACCGAGGACAGTGACTGAGGTACGAAGCTTACTTGGTTTGGCAGGGTATTACAGGAGATTTGTGGAAGGATTTTCCAGGATTGCCGCTCCTTTGACTAAGCTCACGCGTAAGGAGACTCCGTTCATATGGACTGATCAGTGTGAGCTCAATTTTCAAGAGTTAAAGAGGAGATTAACAGCGGCACCCGTGTTAACCATTCCTGAGGGATCAGGAGGATTCTCGGTGTATAGTGATGCATCTCATCAAGGATTGGGGTGTGTGCTTATGCAGCACGGAAGAGTGGTCGCATATTGATCGCGACAGCTGAAAGACCATGAGCGGAATTACCCCACGCATGATTTGGAGTTAGCCGCTATGGTATTTGCTTTGAAGATCTGGCGACACTACTTATATGGGGAAAGATTCCAGATCTTCACTGATCACAAGAGTTTGAGATATCTCTTTGATCAGAAAGAGTTAAACATGAGACAAAGGAGATGGATGGAACTCCTTAAGGATTATGACTGCGAGATCCTTTATCATCCGGGTAAGGCGAATGTGGTTGCTGATGCCCTGAGCAGGAAGAGTATGATATCTGCTATGATGATCAGGGAATGGGATTTGTTAGAGCAGTTCGCCGAACTTTGGATCAGAGTTAAAGAGGTAGAGACTGGATTTTTGGCTAGCCTGCGGATAGAGCCCAGGATCATGGATCAGATTAGAACTGGGCAGCGCAGTGATCAGAGATTGATAGACATGGTTAGCCAAGCTGAGCAGAGTTCGCAGTCGGATCTCACCATCAGTGAGGATGGATTGTTGAGGTTCAGAGGACGAATTTGTGTATCGGACGATGATACCCTGAAGAGACAGATACTGAGAGAATCCCACTGCTCGCGATACACCATGCACCCAGGGAGTACTAAGATGTACCGAGACTTGAGGAAGGTGTATTGGTGGAGTGGTATGAAGCGAGATGTGGCAGAGTATGTGGCCAGGTGTTTAGTATGCCAGCAAGTGAAAGCTGAGCATCGGAAGCCCGGAGGACTACTACAGCCCTTACCTGTACCTACATGGAAATGGGAGCATGTCACTATGGACTTTATTATGGGTTTACCGAGGACCCGAAGAGGTCATGACGCGATATGGGTCATTATGGATAGATTGACCAAGAGTGCCCACTTCCTTGCCATCAAGAGCACAGATACTGTGGATGCCTTAGCTGAGCTATATGTCAGCGAGATAGCTAGATTACATGGGGCTCCAGTGAGTATTACTTCTGATAGAGATTCCCGGTTTACTTCCAGATTTTGGACCCCGTTTCAGGAGTCCATGGGATCTCGATTGAGTTTTAGTACCGCCTATCATCCTCAGACAGATGGTCAGTCAGAGAGGACTATTCAGACCCTGGAGGATATGTTGAGGGCGTGTACGATGGATTTTAAGGGATCATGGGATGATCACCTGCCCCTAGCAGAGTTTGCATACAATAACAGCTATCATGCGAGTATTGGAATGGCACCTTTTGAGGCTCTATATGGTAGGAGGTGTAGATCCCCTGTAGCTTGGGAAGAAGTCAGTGACAGAAAGATAAATGCTCCCAAGCTTGTTGAGCAAGCCGTACAGAGTGTGAAACTCATATGTGAGAGGTTACGGGCTGCACAGAGTAGACAGAAAAGCTACGCGGATGTGCGTAGATGGCCACTCGAGTTTGACGTTGGTGATGCAGTATTTCTGAGAGTATCACTGAGCAAGGGTATCATGCGATTTGGGAAGAAAGGGAAATTGAGTCCTCGATACATAGGACCATTCGAGATTCTTGAGAAAGTGGGAGAGGTAGCTTACAGATTAGCACTACCCCCACAGATGTCCGGAATACACAATGTTTTTCATGTGTCTATGTTGAGGAAGTACCACCCGGACCCTTCTCATGTTATAGAGTATGATGAGATGGACATACAGGAGGACATGAACTACACTGAGGAACCCGTCCGGATTCTCGATAGAAAGGAGAAGGTACTGAGAACCAAGAGCATCCCATTAGTGAAAGTTTTGTGAAAACATCACTCAAGGGAAGAGGCAACGTGGGAACTAGAGAGCCTCATGAAGGAGAAATACCCCCATCTATTTTGACTAGTTGAGTTGAATTTGGAGGACCAAATTCTTTTTAAGGTGGGAAGGATGTGAGATCTGAGAATTTCAGACATATTTAGTGATGTAATAATAAATTGAAGTGTAATTTATTGAGCTAAGTGAACTGTGGGAATGATAATTGGAGATTTATATGTTAAGTGTTAAAATAAGTGTGTAACTATGAGGACAGATCGATCTGGGAGAATGAGAGATCGATCTGGTGAGTTAAAAATGACAAGGAAAGAGGAATTTAAGGAGCAGATCGATCTGGGAGGATGAGAGATCGATCTGGTGAGTTAAAAATGACGAGGAAGGGGGAATTTGAGGAGCAGATCGATCTCCAATGGAAGAGATCGATCTCCTTATGAATCTATTTGAGAAAGGATCGATCTCATGAGGAAGAGATCGATCTCCAAATGATTCTGTTTGGGGAGAAGATCGATCTCCTCAGGAGCAGATCGATCTCATAAAGCCATAAAGAGATCGATCTCACCCCTCGAAAGATCGATCTCCTAGGCATAAAATTGCCCAGATCGTCCCCAAAATTCAAACACAGATCGATCTCATCAAGAGGCAGATCGATCTCCTACCTCCAATCTATATAAGGAACCCGTGTTTTCTCCTGAAATTTCACTTTCTCTCTCTTCCAACCCCCATTTTTCCGAAAACCTAACTTTCTCACTCCTCCAAATCACCCATTTTCGGCCGAATCAGCTGTTGTGGTAAGAAGGGAAGTTGTTCCTCATCAAAGGGAGAACAACATACTTGGAAATCGAAGGACGAATCGGATCGAGGCGTGAGTTGTGCGTCTCACAAGCTTTGAGTAATTTCTAAACCTCGATCTTGATATTTGAGCTGATTTTGATGATATTGGTGGTTGTCATTGTGTTGAAATAGTTGAGAAATGATTAGGAATTGATGAAATTTTAATGTGGCTAGAGTGATATGATATTTAGCGATTTTGGTAATTTTAGGAATTTTGAGCTATAAATGGAAATATAGACAATGTGGAGAATTAGCCTAGATAATTGGCATGAGGAATGTAGGACATTGAGATATTGAGAATGAGGTTGTAGTTTAGGGTTGAATTGCGAGAATCGAGAGATTTGAGGAGTTATGAGCAATTATGCTCGATTTTGAGAATTGAGGGTTATGAGATAATTGAGTATTGATGTTTTAACATTGTTTGGACAGCTCGGGAGTTCCAGAGTGGAATGCGAGGCTAGTCCGTGATACGGGGGAAACAATTGCACTATACGAGGTGCAAAGAGGTAAGGGAAATCTAAACCATTTGTGTATGTGATTTGTGAACTGTTATAGCATGATTTGTGGTTTATAAAACAAGCATGTTGAGTGTTTTGTGTTGAGATTAAATTGCACACGATTTTATAGCCGGTTGGAGCCCAATGTTTTTATGAGTTTATAACTGGGCTCTACGTTAAGGCAGTATTGAGATTTGAGAAATGTGTGCGTGTGCTTTGCCGGTTGGAACTCGGTTTTATTACGTTTTGTGTTGAGTACAAAACGATTTTCAAATGAGTTTTATGAGAGAAAAACCATCATGAGTTCTACGTGAAGGCAAACCAGTCTTATGTGATAAGACTTAGGTGTGTAGTTGTGATTACACACCGGGCATTGCTCTGGTAGCATGTAAGCCCGATTTTTTCTCCGTTCTGGTAACGTGAGAATAACCTATTCTGTGGCTGTGCCACGTTGAGAAACCCCATTGGTGGCTGTGCCACGTTATACCCCATTGGTGGCTGTGCCACGTTGAGAAACCCCATTGGTGGCTGTGCCACGTTATACCCCATTGGTGGCTGTGCCACGTTGAGAAACCCTATTATGTGGCTATGCCAAGCGAGAAATTAAATCAGTGGCTTTGCCACGTGTGTTTTGTGGCTATGCCACGCGAGAAATTAATTCAGTGGCTTTGCCACATGTGTTTTGTGGCTATGCCACGTGAGAAATTAAACCAGTGGCTACGCCACGCGTGTTTAGTGGCTGTGCCACGTGCATTATTTTTACTGTGATTTTATCACGTATTTGAGAAAGCGTTTATCGCGTTGTTTTCACATGCTTTGTTATTGCTCTAGAGTGAGCCTTTTACTTCATGTTTTCACATGACTTGACACATGAGAGTGTCGTTTTGAGTATTTCATGCTATGGTTTTCAAATGAGTTTCACATACAAATAAACCTTTTGTGATGTGCATTTTGGTTTATGAAATGAGTACCTTACCCCCCCTTACTGAGCGATTTAGAAGCTCACCCTGTTTTTCTTTCCCCCCAGAGTTCTTCAGGTGAATAAGGACTTCCCCGCGACGTACGGAGTAGTGGCTAGTGGAGGATTCGAGCTCCAGGCCATATATATTGTATCTTGAGGTATATTTTATCTTTTCATGTACCCAGACTATTATTGTAATTACAGACACTTGATGTATATCATTGTATGGGATGTATTAGGATTAATTAACTTGGAATTGAGTAATGTATATGATTCAATATACACTATATTATGATGAGATCCTGAGGCATGATAATTATGATGATGTACGACACTGCACAGGAATGCACTCTTAATTGTGAATTAACGAGTAAAAAATTTTAAATTAGCCCTATTTTCCGCACTTTCGGGGCGTGACATGTTGCCACGTGAAACCCTATCCTGTGGCTATGCCACGTGTGAATTTAACTCAGTGGCTATGCCACGTGTGTTTAGTGGCTATGCCACGTGTGAATTTAAATCAGTGGCTATGCCACGTGTGTTTAGTGGCTGCGCCACGTGCATTACTATTTCAGTGATTTTATCACGTTAATTGAGAAAGCGTTTATCTCATTATTTTCACATGCTTTGTTATTGCTATATACTGAGCATTTTATTTCATGTTTTCACCTGATTTGAGACATGAGAATGTCGTTTTGAGTACTTTCATGCTATGGTTTTCAAATGAGATTAATGAGTTTCACATACAAATAAATATTTTGTGATGTACATTTTGGTTTATGAAATGAGTCCCTTACCCCCTTTACTGAGCGATTTAGAAGCTCACCCTGTTTTCTTTCCCCCCAGATTTCTTCAAGTGAAAAGGGTTTTCCTGCGACGTACGGAGTAGTGGCTAGTGGAGGACTTGAGCTCCAGGCCATATATATTGTATTTTGAGGTATCTTTTATCTTTCATGTACCCAGACAATTATCATAATTGCAGACACTTGATGTATAACATTGTATGGGATGCATTAGGATTAATTAACTTGAGATCAAGTAATGTATATGATATAATACATACTATTCAATGACGAGATCCTGAGGTATAATATAGGTGATGATGTATGACACTGCACAAGAATGCACTCTTAATTGTGAATGAATGAATAAAAAGTTTTAAATTAGCCCTATTTTTCGCACTTCCGGGGTGTGACAGAGTTTTCTTGGTATCAGAGCTTAGGGTGTCTAGTACTGTCAGTGTCGGTTAAGTGAAATAGAATACATCCCAAGTGTCTGTAATAGTCTGGTCATAAACTGAAATTGAGGATTGAGATTTCAATTGATTGTGATATGTACGCGCAGGAGACGAGTTGAGATAGAGAATGAGTAAACGACGATGTCGTTCGAGGAGGCAAGCAGAGTCCCCTCCGCCACCTCTCCCACAACCAGAGAGTCCTAACTCTCGATTTAATCGGATTGAGACCGATGTGAGGCAAGGTTTTGAGTAGATGGCAGCGTTATTTGCGCAACACTTTGGAGTTAATGCCTCGGGTACTACTCCTACACCACCACAAGGACCTCCCATACCCCCAATACCTCCCGTCACTCAGCCTGATGATAGAAGTATGGTCCGACTGAAGGATTATTTGAAGATGAATCCGCCCGCATTTAAGGGAAAGAAGGATCCTACAGAGGCTGAGGAGTGGCTGACGGAGCTGAGAATTATATTTGATTATCTGGGGTGCACCGATGCTGAGAGGGTCAGTATGAGTATCTATATGTTGAAAGGGAGATCTCGAGATTGGTGGGGTACTACCCAGGGTATTCTGATGTCCCGCCAGGATGTGATTGGTTGGGAAGAGTTTCAGACAGCCTTTAGGACCCAATATGTACCACGAGCCGCCTAGAGAAAGAAACAAGCCGAGTTTTTGAGTTTGGTACAGGGTGACATGTCTGTGGATGACTATGAGAGCCAATTCACAGCGCTATTGAGATATGACCCAGAGACCTTTAAGAATGAAGAGCTCCGCACAGAGAAATTTGTGTATGGATTGAAGCCCATCACCAGAGATAGATTGATAGGGCTATGTATTACTGAGTTTGGAGATGCTCTGAGACGAGCACAAGAGATTGAAAGAGGAATTGAAATGGTACAATCCCAGAATGAGCTCAGAGCGGTGAATAGAGATAAGGGTAAGAGGCCAGCGATTTTCTAAACAGAGGCTCGGAGAGGTTCCTTCAGAAGAGGAAGGATTGAGGTACAGAAGGGCAGATTAGAGAGACCCAGAGGTTACCCTAACATTAGAGAGACCCCTCGAGATGTCAGGCCTGAGACAAGGTTTTGCAGAAATTATGGCCGAATGCATGACGGGAAGTTATACTGGGTCGATCCATGTATGTTTTAGATGTGGAGACATGGGTCACATGGTGAAGGATTGCCCTCAACCTCAGAAACCACATGTCTTGGAGCCCACTAGACAACAGCCTCAGAGAGTGAATCCCCCGAGCCGGGCTACTGCTGCAGCGAAAGGAAAGAGACCTGTTACCCAGGGACGTGTGTTTGCCCTAGATAAGGAGACTGCTGACACTTCTGCAGAAACTATAAGAGGTACACTCTCTGTCTGTAATCATAAGGCTCATGTGTTGATTGATTCAGGATCCACGCATTCGTTTATTTCTGAGCATTTTGCATGTAGATTAAACTTGAAGTTTGAGCCTCTAGAATACATACTACATGTAAATACCTCTATGCGTGAATCCCAGAGAACTGAGTTAATCTGTAGAGGATGTGAGATAAAGGTGGGAGATAGAGGGATGTTAGCAGATCTAATCATGTTGAATATACATGGGTTTGATGTAATTTTGGAAATGGATTGGTTGGCAACCAATCGAGTGAGCTTAGATTGCTACACTAAGATTGTAACTTTCTCCCTACCTGAACCTTACAGTGTACGATTGAGATATTGAGGAAATGAATATATGAAATTCTAGTAAGTAATTTGAGAATTTTGATATTATTTTGGAGAATATTAAATATGATTGTTCATGTGAAGGTTATGAGACACTCATCTCAGACGATGAGCGGGAACATCCGAGGATTGAGGATATACCCGTGGTTTACGAATTTTCGGATGTTTTCTCAGATGAATTGTCAGGTTTACCACCAGAGAGAGAGCTAGAGTTTACCATTGATTTGGTACCAGATTCTCAGCCGATCTCTAAACCTCCCTACAGGATGGCATTAGTGGAACTTGAGGAATTGAAGAAACAACTACAAGAGTTATTGGATCAAGGGTTTATTAGACCCAGTGTTTCACCGTGGGGAGCGCCAATACTATTTGTTAAGAAGAAGGATGGTAGTCTCAGATTATGTGTAGACTACCGGTTGTTGAATAAAGCCACGGTGAAGAATAAATACCCATTGCCCAGGATTGATGATCTACTTGATCAACTGAGAGGGGCATCAGTCTTTTCTAAGATTGATTTGAGATCGGGCTATCACTAATTGAGGATCAAGGAAGAAGATATTCCAAAGACGGCCTTCAGGACAAGGTATGGCCATTACGAATTTCTGGTGATGTCCTTTGGATTGACGAACGCCCCTGCAGCATTTATGAGATTGATGAACGAGGTGTTCAGAGACTATCTGGATAAATTTGTGATAGTCTTTATTGATGATATCCTGGTGTACTCTCGGTCGTATGAGGAGCATGCACAGCATTTGTGGTTAGTACTACAGATACTCCGAGATAAGTAATCATATGGAAAGCTTAGTAAGTGTGAGTTTTGGCTGGATCAGATAGCTTTCTTTGGTCATATAGTCTCAGAGGAAGGAGTATCAGTGGACCCAAGCAAGGTGGAGACTGTGCTTAATTGGGAGAGACCGAGGACAGTTACTGAGGTACGAAGCTTCCTTGGTTTGGCAAGGTATTACATAAGATTTGTGGAAGGATTTTCCCGGATTACCGCCCCTTTGACTAACCTCACGCGCAAAGAGACTCCATTTATATGGACTGATCAATGTGAGCTCAGTTTTCAAGAACTAAAGAGGAGGTTGACAGCGGCACCTGTGTTAACTATTCCTGAGGGATCAGGAGGATTTTCAGTGTATAGTGATGCATCTCATCAAGGATTGGGGTGTGTGCTTATGCAGCACGAAAGAGTGGTCGCATATGGATCGCGACAGCTGAAAGACCATGAGCGGAATTACCCCACGCATGATTTGGAGTTAGCCGCTATGGTATTTGCTTTGAAGATCTGGCGACACTACTTATATGGGGAAAGATTCCAGATCTTCACTAATCACAAGAGTTTGAGATATCTCTTTGATCAGAAAGAGTTTAACATGAGACAAAGGAGATGGATGGAACTCCTTAAGGATTATGACTGCGAGATTCTATATCATCCGGGTAAGGCAAATGTGGTTGCTGATGCCCTGAGCAGGAAGAGTATGATATCTGCTATGATGATCAGGGAATGGGATTTACTGGAGCAGTTTGCCGAACTTCGGATCAGAGTTAAAGAGATAGAGACTGGATTTGTGGCTAGCTTGCGAATAGAGCCCAGGATCATGGATTAGATTAGAACTAGGCAGCGCAGTGATCAAAGATTGATAGATATGATTAGCCAAGCTGAATAGATTTCGCAGTTGGATCTCACAGTCAGTGAGGATGGATTGTTGAGATTCAGAGGACGGATTTGTGTACCAGACGATGATACCCTGAAGAGACAGATACTGAGAGAATCCCACTGCTCGCGAGGATGGATTTGTGTACCGGACGATGATACCCTGAAGAGACAGATACTGAGAGAATCCCACTGCTCGCGATACACCATGCACCCAGGGAATACTAAGATGTACCGAGACTTGAGAAAGGTGTATTGGTGGAGTGGTATGAAGAGAGACGTGGCAGAGTATGTGGCCAGGTGTTTAGTATGCCAGCAAGTGAAAGCTAAGCATCGGAAGCCCGGAGGACTGCTACAGCCCTTAGCTGTACCTACATAGAAATGGGAGCATGTCACCATGGATTTTATTATGGGTTTACCGAGGACCCGAAGAGGTCGTGACGCTATATGGGTCATAGTGGATAGATTGACCAAGAGTGCTCACTTCCTTGCAATCAAGAGCACAGATACTGTGGATGCCTTAGCTGAGCTGTATGTCAGCGAGATAGCTAGATTACATGGGGCTCCAGTGAGTATTACTTCTGATAGAGATTCCCGGATTACTTCTAGATTTTGGACCCAGTTTCAAGAGTCCATGGGATCTCGATTGAGTTTTAGTACCGCCTATCATCCTCAGACAAATGGTCAGTCAGAGAGGACTATTCAGACCCTGGAGAATATGTTGAGGGCGTGTACGATGGATTTTAAGGGATCATGGGATGATCACCTGCCCCTAGCAGAGTTTGCGTACAACAACAGCTATCATGCAAGTATTGGAATGGCACCCTTTGAGGCTCTATATGGTAGGAGGTGTAGATCCCCTGTAGCTTGGGAAGAAGTCGGTGACAGAAAGATAAATGCCCCCGAGCTTGTTGAGCAAGCTGTACAAAGTGTAAAACTCATATGTGAGAGGTTACGGAATGCACAAAGTAGACAGAAAAGCTACGTGGATGTGCGTAGACGGCCACTCGAGTTTGATGTTGGTGATGCAGTATTTCTGAAAATATCACCGAGTAAGGGTATCATGCGATTTGGGAAGAAAGGGAAATTGAGCCCTCGATACGTAGGACCATTCGAGATTCTTGAGAGAGTGGGAGAGGTAGCTTACAGATTAGCATTACCCCCACAGATGTCCGGAATACACAATGTTTTTCATGTGTCTATGTTGAGGAAGTACCACCCGAACCCTACTCATGTCATAGAGTATGACGAGATGGACATTCAAGAGGATATGAGCTACACTGAGGAACCCATCCAGATTCTCGATAGAAGAGAGAAGGTACTGAGAACTAAGAGCATCCCATTAGTGAAAGTGTTGTGGAAACATCACTCAATGGAAGAGGCAACGTGGGAACTAGAGAGTCTCATGAAGGAGAAATACCCCCATCTATTCGAATAGTTGAGTTGAATTTGGAGGACCAAATTCTATTTAAGGTGGGGAGGATGTGAGATCTGAGAATTTTAGATATATTTTAATGATGTAATAAGAATTTGAAGTGTAATTTATTGAGCTAAGTGAATTGGGGAATGATAATTGGAGATTTATATGTTAAGTGTTTAAAATAAGTGTGAAGTTATGAGGACAGATCGATCTGGGAGAAGGAGAGATCGATCTGGTGAGTTAAAAATGACAAGGAAGGAGGAATTTAAGGAGCAGATCGATCTCCAATGGAAGAGGATCGATCTCCTTTTGATTCTGTTTGAGAGAAGATCGATCTCATGAGGAAGAGATCGATCTCCAAATGATTCTGTTTGGGAGAAGATCGATCTCCTTAAGGAGCAGATCGATCTCATAAAGCCATAAAGAGATCGATCTCCTAGGCATAAAATTGCCCAAATCGTCCTTAAAATTCAAATGCAGATCGATCTCATCAAGAGCCAGATCGATCTCCTACCCTCAGCCTATATAAGGAACCCCTATTTTTCTCCTGCAATCTCACTTTCTCTCTCTTCCAACCCCCATTTTCACCGAAACCTAGCTTTCTCACTCATCCAAAGCACCCATTTTCTACCGAATCAGAAGTTGTGGCAAGAAAGTTGTTCCTCATCAAAGGGAGAACAACATACTTGGAAATCGAAAGACGGATCGAATCGAGGCAAGAGATAAGCTCTCCACAAGTTTTGGGTAATTTCTAAACCTCGATCTTGATATCTGAGATGATTTTGATGATAATGGTTATTGGCATTGTGTTGGATTAGCTGAAAAATGATTAGGAATTGATGAAATTGCAATGTGGTTGGAGTGATAATGATATTTAGCAATTTTGGGAATTTGAGCTATAAATAGAAATTTAGACAATGTGGTGAATTAGCATAGATAATTGGCATGAGAAATGTAGAACGTTGAGATGTTGTGAATGAGAGTGTAGTTTGGGGTAGAGTTACGAGAATCAAGAGATTTGAGGTTTTATGAGCAATTATGCTCGATTTTGAGAATTGAGGTTGATGAGATAATTGAGTATTGATGTTTTAACATCGTTTGGACAGCTCGGGAGTTCCAGAGTGGAATGCGAGGCTAGTCCGTGATACGGGGGAAATGATTGCACTATACGAGGTGCAAAGAGGTAAGGGAAATCTAAACCATTTGTGTATGTGATTTGTAAACTATTATAGCATGAATTGTGATTTATAAAACAAGCATGTTGAGTGTTGTGTTGTGAATACAATTGCACACGATTTTTATAGCCAGTTGGAGCCCAATGTTTTTATGAGTATATAATAGGCTCTACATTAAGGCAATATCGAGATTTGAGAAATGTGTGCGTGCTTTGCTGGTTGGAACTCAGTTTTATTATGTTTTGTGTTGAGTACAAAACGGTTTTCAAATGAGTTTTATGAGAGAAAAACCACTATAAGTTCTACGTGAAGGCAAACCAGTCTTATGTGATAAGACTTAGGTGTGTAATTTTGAGTACACACCGGGCATTGCTCTGGTAGCATGTAAGCCCGATGCTTCTCCGTTCTGGTAACGTGAGAAACCCCATTTGGTGGCCGTTGCCACGTGAGAAACCCCATTCGGTGACCGTTGCCACGTGAGAAACCCCATTCGGTGGCCGTTGCCGCGTGAGAAACCCCATTCGGTGGCCGTTGCCACGTGAGAAACCCTATTTGGTGGCCGTTGCCACGTGAGAAACCCTATTTGGTGGCCGTTGCCACGTGAGAACCCTATTTGGTGGCCGTTGCCACGTGAAACCCTATCCTGTGGCTGTGCCACGTGTGAATTTAACTCTGTGGCTATGCCACGTGTGTTTAGTGGCCATGCCACGTGTGAATTTAAATCAGTGGCTATGCCATGTGTGTTTAGTGGCTGCGCCACGTGCATTACTATTTCAGTGATTTTATCACGTTAATTGAGAAAGCGTTTATCGCATTATTTTCACATGCTTTGTTATTGCTCTATACTGAGCATTTTATTTCATGTTTTCACATGATTTGAGACATGAGAATGTCGTTTTGAGTACTTTCATGCTATGGTTTTCAAATGAGATTAATGAGTTTCACATACAAATAAATATTTTGTGATGTGCATTTTGGTTTATGAAATGAGTCCCTTACCCCCTTTACTGAGCGATTTAGAAGCTCACCCTGTTTTCTTTCCCCCCAGATTTCTTCAAGTGAAAAGGGTTTTCCTGCGACGTACGGAGTAGTGGCTAGTGGAGGACTTGAGCTCCAGGCCATATATATTGTATTTTGAGGTATCTTTTATCTTTCATGTACCCAGACAATTATCATAATTGCAGACACTTGATGTATAACATTGTATGGGATGTATTAGGATTAATTAACTTGAGATCAAGTAATGTATATGATATAATATATACTATTCAATGACGAGATCCTGAGGTATAATATAGGTGATGATGTATGACACTGCACAGGAATGCACTCTTAATTGTGAATGAATGAATAAAACGTTTTAAATTAGCCCTATTTTCCGCACTTCCGGGGCGTGACAGATTTTGCATGAAATGTGATCAAAAAAATTCGACAAAGTGAAACAGTGGAAGGACACTTTAGCAACTTGGGGGAGGAAGATCTCTCTGGTTCCAGGTCAGTTCAAGGAGTTCTTTACCATTCCAGAAAGGACTCTAAGTCTACTTTAATTTTTTAAAAGATCAGGCTCAAAATCCTTCTGGAAGGTATTCAAAATGGGCTTTCTTTTTGGAGCTGCAGGGTACTAGGCCTGGCCTGCCAGCAGCTTTGTTTTCATAAAATCAGTAAAAATTATTTTCAGCCCATTTTCTTTCAAATTTCCACTTCTCATGTGTTATACTAAGTCCTTAGTATGTCCCGTAAAAATTTTGGGCCCACTTTTTCAAGAAAAAATTCCCGTTTGAGCCAAGTTTACCTGATTTAGTATTTATCGATAAAAATTCCTTAAGGTTTTCAATTTACTTTAAAAATTAATTTGATTTCCGAAATCTTAAGTTTTCCACTAGATTTTAATTCTATAAGTTAAATACACCTTAAATTAATTTCCTATGGTCTCAGAATAATGTTTTAGAAATTTATAGAATTTATTCAGAATTTCTTTCAATTACGAGGCCCAATTGCTCAGATTAGTACTAATCTGAGGTTCTACTTGTTTTTCTGCTTCTGATGCCTTAGTTTTACCTTCTAACCATAAATGCAATCTCTTGAAAAATACTTCAATTTAAAATCCTACATCGAATTTTATGCCCCGAGTTTCGTACAACTAATTCGAGTGCTTCGGCTATTCCGGGCCCTACATGAACACTTAGGTAAGTTTTAAATCTCTCATCTTAGCTTTTAATAAACAATAGCATGAAAAAGGTTGGGTTTCACAATCCTCCCCACCTTTTAAGAATTTGGACCTCCAAATTCAGCTGGTTCGTCAAACAGACTAGGGTACTTCTCTCTCATAAGGCTCTCAAACTCCCAAGTTGCTTATTCTGTCGAGTGGTAATGCCAGAGAACCTTTACTAACGAGATTTTCTTCATGCAAAGTACCTTTTCCTTTTTGTCGAGAATTCGGACAGGTTCTTCTACATAACTCATATCTCCCTGAATGTCTAAGGATTCATATGTGAGACCCCATGTATGTATAACTTTAATATATGTTAATGGAATTATAAGACATATGAGTTTTGGATCATATAAATGTGAATGAATTGCAAATGGGATAAATGAGTGACTTGATACAAGTAAAGGTTAAATAAGGGCTGAAGTGTTCACAAACTAAACGAATAGAACTTTATGCATTCGAATTTGAAGATAAGGATTTAATACACGAAATGATAATGCTAGAACTGCGAATTTCAAGTACCCTTTATGCTCATAAGGAATACACACAAGTTCCATAACATGAAAATCATAAGAAATGAGCCTTTCCAAGCTCTAAGTGTGAATGGATTGTAAAATGAATAGTGAAGCAATCAAACACAAATTTTTCCCTAAAAAAAAACTGGAAAATTTATAGCAAGAAGCCTGCAGATGAAGGCCAGATCGATCTCCTATTCAAGGAAGATCGATCCCTTGTGCAAGCAGAACAATTCCAAGTGAATCTGCTAAGGCTAGATCGATCCCCCTATTAAGCAGATCGATCTCCCCTATGTGCAGATTGATCCCTAAGTGCCTCAGCCAAGCAAAGATCGATCCCTCCTTATGGCTAGATCGATCTCCACAAGCTTCTACCAAGGAAGGATAGATCTCTTCCCCAATGAGCAGATCGATCCCACCCTATTCTGCCTGAACATTTCGAGAGCTAAAAACTAAAGGAAGATCGATCTCTTCACCCCTGTTCTATATAAACTCGACGGTAAAAACCTCATTCTTCTGAAAACTCATACCTTCTCTCCATTTTTACCTAAAATACCAAGCTTTCTCTCTCTAGAAAATCATTCATTTCCAAAGAGATCTAAGAAAAAGCTATTAGAGAAAAGTTGGTTATTCTGAGGAGAAGAACAGCATAGCTTAGAGCCAACATTTCATTTGTTGGATTGAAGGAGCAAAGGAGTCTTCTTCTTTGGAACAAGAGGAAAGTCAAGCTAGGTGAGTTTTCCATACACCAACTCTAAGTTTCCATACACCAACTCTAAGTATGTTTATTTAAATGTTGTGGTGAGTAGATTCATGTATGTATCATTGGTTGAAACTGCCTAGAATGTAATGAATCAACTATGACCTAGAAATAGGTTAGTGTGAGAAAATGAGATATGGAGGATTCAATGATGAATAGGTTATATTGATACAACTACGCCCGTCCTAAGTGACCTAGACGTGTTAACCGTAAGTGCACGTGTCATACAAGTAGTAATGGGATTTGAGTCTCGGATTATCGTCCCACTGAGAATCTAATTAGCCTAACTAAGTATCGGTTAATTTTACCCTAAGTATATTCTAGCAAATTATGAGAATTTAGTGGGTGATCTACAAGGCTTAAATTAAAAAGTACTGAAAAACAATAAAAATAAATAGAATAATAAAAATAGAGCAAAACTAAAATTACTTACTGAACTCCTAACAAATAAAAGCAATAATCTGCAAAAGAGAAAAATACTGAAACTAAAATTAATTAGTGCAAACAACCTAGAACGCAAATAATAAAATAAAGAAATAAAATTAACTAGAATAAAACTAGACAATCCTAAAATAAAATGTGCATGTAATTAATCTAAAAAAAAATGCAAATTAAACTAACCTAATACCTAATGAAACATATTTCTATAAATTTAAGGAAATTCCTAAACCTAATTATAAGTCTAAAATGTTGATCCTAATTTAATCCTAACTATAGCTAATGACTAACATAATCAAATAACATCTAAATAATGCATGAGAATAAATATTTTTGGATTTTTAAATTTCAAATAAAAACTAACTTAAAAATGCATAAAATAATTCTATCCCTAATTTAATTCTAAATGCACTACCTAAACACTAGAATTAAGTCTTAAATCCTAATAAATAAAATTAACTATTAACATAACTAGAACTAAGTTTTAAACTAACAAGCAAAGAAAAATATAACTAACCTACAATTTGATTTAAAACTTTACCTAAGCTAACAAATAATAATAAAACTTTTAACAAATAACATAAAAGAATGAAATTTAAATTAGGACAATTTAGTGATGCCAAACATGGCCTTGCTCAGATTGCCACTTAGAAACCTGCCCGTGCACTGTACTGTACTGTCTGTACACCATTGCAGTGCTGTACATTCCTTCACTTCACGCACAGCAGCAGGGCACCAGTGTTCACCTGCGTTCATGCAGCAGACTGGGGTGCGCCAGAGAATGTCCAGCAACCGAGAGCAGCAACCACCCAACGGATACACCTTGCTTCCCTGCTGCACACGATCATCAAGCAATAACCATGTCTCTGTCCTGTTCTCCATCAACCAACCAAAAATAATGCAAAACACAAAAAGAAAACACAAGCAAAAGTTAGACTTTGTAAGTTAAAGCAGTAAATGAATAACAGGAAATGTAAATTAACTAAAACCGAGAATTTAGAGAATGGAAAGAAATTGAACAGTAGAACGAATCCTGAAACAGAGGAGGACAGAGCATGGTATGTGTCTATCACTATCACAACCAAGCTCCCAAACCAGCCGGATACATTCTCTTTGATCTAGCTAATCACGTCGTTACTTGCACTGGTCTTTCTCAGCCAAGATTCCCGCAAGCAATACAGAAGCTAACAGCAAACATAAAATATAAAAAAAGTATTTAACAACTGGGATCAACATAAAACTATAACAAATTTAAAGAAATTAAACAAGGGAAATGGAAGCAAGAACGATGAGGAAAATTTAATGCCACTGCTATTAGCACTCCTTAACCATCCACTCATGAAACACTCTCAACTCTAGCAAACAACACTTAATGAACAGTGCACGAGTAATGAAACAGAGCACAACAGTGATGGCTACTGGATGCTAAAAAAAGGATATAAAAATAAGCATCAACAATGATAAGGAGAAAATGCAACGAATGGATACTAAAGCAGCCAATGTAAATCGAATATTCAGCTGGAATGAACTCGAGAGCTCAGGTCACGGTTCCTTACACTTGCTCTTCCTCGACTCCTCACGTTGCTCAGAAAATCACCGCAAGTAATGTAAAAATAGTGGAGTTGAAAGCAAAGGGAATAGAGGACCAGCTTGCTAATGGATGCAACGGAGCAAGGAGAGGATGCTTAGCTACTATCACCAGTTACAAATAGCCTCTCCCACCACTTGGCTCCCTCACTCGTAGCCCTCTGTGTCACGTCCCTCAACTTACCAAAATACGTACAAATTTTTTGCATTTTCATGCATCATTTATTATTTCTCCTTACCTCAATCGTGAACAGCAACTCTCCTCGATAGTTGGGCTGTGTGTCGACGTCTAACTCATTCCACCATACCAATTTAATTTGTATATTATTTATGAGTAAACACTTGTATAAATGTATATCTCAGAGTTGTTTACATGTCTTTACATTGTTTTATATCCCCAATGGTTACATACAAAATGCTATTGTGCTATCGTAAGTTTAGATACAAAATTACAATAGTGTGTATACCTTACACGATGGGATGCAGCGGATACCAAAAGGGAACGCCTCCAATCACGCTCAATCTATACTTAACACTCTGTAGAGAGGGGAAAAATAAGGGGGTGAGCAAACCACACGCTCAGTAAGGCAATTATACTAACAGGTAGATATTGAACTATCTACGTGATCATGATGCCATGCTCAAATCATACTTTTCATCATTTCTCAAAATATGAGTTCATGCTTGTGTTAATGGTATGTAAAGCATTCATGCTATTAAAATCCAATGCACAATTCATTTTAAAGCATGGCATAAATCATCATGCATATTTCACAATAAAGCATGGCATTAACCATCATGTGTTTTTCACAATAAAGCATGGCATTAATCATCATGCATTTTTCACAATAAAGCATGGCATTAATCATCATGCATCAGAGCACTTTAAAAACCATTAACAAAACAATCCAACACTTGTCAGGTCTCAGCCCATCCCTCAAACTGTCCTGACCCACAAATCATTTCAAACATGGATTTATTCACAACACAATAGACATGCGAGATAGGCAATTCAATAAAAGGTAATAACCTCTAGGACTATGGTCATATCCTGTGATACTGACTACATGGATCAGGTGTGCGGGATATCACCACTATCTGCTTTCACACGGGAGGTGGATCAAATCCAGCCCACCGGTCCATAGCAGATCTCGTCTGAAGACAACATATCACAATTTTAACACGGTACAACGTACCCTGTGGACCCAATCAACACATCATATCATGCCACATCTCATAACGCACGTGTGAGCCTATTTAATCGGTACGACCTCTTGTCTACCCGAAGCTCCTAACACGGCTATCAACATGTCAAATCACAAACTACATGTGCGAGCGTATTTAATCGATGCGACACCAAGTATGCTCGAAGCTCCAAGCACGACAACAATTAAGGTGGGCATCTAATGCGAGCTATGCTTCAACACCATGCCAAAACCAGTATAAAAATTCATGTGAAAACTAGTGCGAGCTAAGCTCCAGCACTCATGCATATAAAACACATCAAATCTCGTGCGAGTCCTGCTCTAACATGCTTTCATTCTCACGAAATCATGTAGGTGGCTCAATTCTTTGTAAAGTATGGTTAATAAACCAAAAAAACTAATCTCTTTTGTAAATCATTTCAAATGTTAGCCAACCTACCAAATCATTTGCTAAAAAGCAACAAAACATGATTTTCAAAGCATTATGCTTTTACTTTCATGCACTTTTCTCAAAACCCAACTCTTTTCCCTTCAATCATCCAATTTCATTTCCTAGTTTCTCATGCATTCTAGCAACGCATTTAAGCTCCCAAATTGCGCACAGATATCTCTAAGAGTCCACAGAATTCCCTTACCTCAATTTACTTAAGTGCGACTCTCTTTTCCTCTTAGCTTTCTTGCGCTCTTAGCTCGTCTTGCTCCAGTGTATCCTCGGAAGCTGCGATTCAATCATCCAAACCACTTGAGTTAAAGTTGTTAACTCACATTTGACCTTATTACTCAATATAACTCATCTTTGCATTTACCAATGCCTTAATCCACATTTTACCCTTTTTTGGGTATATCTCATAGTTTATTCACTAACAACATCTTAAAATCATACCCCTAACACTATTATTAACTTCAATATATCTCATTCATCATTAATCTCAACACATTTCACTTTCTCACACTAGACCATTTCTAGGTCATAGTGGATTCATTACTTCCTAGGCAGTTTCTACCCTTTCTATGCATACCAAACAACTCCAAAATCAATATCTACACAATGTACTTGAGTTATTTAATTTAGAAACTCACCTAATTTGATTTCCTCTTTGCTCCAATGGAAATGCACCTTTGATCCTTCACTCCAACAAGTGGGGAGATGCCTCCAAACTATGTTATTCTTCTCTTTGATGTGAAACTTTATCTCTAATTGCTTTCCTTCAAATCTTACTGAAAATGTGTGAATTTAGGAGTGAGAAAGCTAGGTTTTTAGGTTGAAAATGGGAAAGATTGGTTTTTGTCTCAAAAATGCAAATCAACTGCTCCATATTTATATATTCAACTTGATGAGATCGATTTGCCTTGGGTGGAGATGATCTAGTCCTCTTAAAATCCCTATTTTCCAAGACATTTTGAAAGCAAGAGATCGATCTGTCAAGTAGGGGAGATCGATCTTGCTTCAAACAGAGAGTCAAGGAGATCGATCTGGTCTTAGGGGAGATCGATCTGCTTCCAATCCGAGAGCTAAGGAGATCGATCTGTCCCATTAAGGATCGATCTGTATTTTACAAAATGTGTTAGGAGATCGATCTGGCTCCCTTGGAGATCGATTTGTCCTGTTCCATAGCTCAAAATAAGAGCATTTTGGCTCTTCCAGATTGATCTCTCATCCTATGAGATCGCTCTGGCCTTCATATTTCCAGATCTTACTATAGTTTTCTACAGAAAACTTATACCGAAACATCCTTAATTTGCTGCCATAATCATTTTCTCATTCGATTATCTTTAAAACTTGAAAATGACATCTATTCATACCTTATACACATTAAAACTTGTGTGGAACCTTTGTATATCCAAAGGTACCTGATATAAACCAAATGGAAGTGCATACTCATGCAAATCTTCCTCCCATTTCTCCATACAACTCATATTCCATTCTACTCACATTTTTCACATGTTTAAGTCAATTTCTTCATAATCATATATAATGTAACTTGTGCGTACAATCATAACTCTTAGTACAAGTGTGTACATTAAACTTATGGACTTACATCACATATACTTCACATTACAAGTATATCACCATACTTATGATTTCATTTACATTTCTATGTACATATACTCAATTATACTTATACATATACAGGGTCTCACACTCTGGTTCGACAATCAGCAAGCAGAACAAGGAAATAGAAAAGAAAAATATGCAAACCGAGAAATAAAAAGAAATAAGGAAGATAAGCTAATCACTGAAAGGAAACTTTGTACAAAAAAAATAAATAGAAAAAAAACTTAAACATAGAAAGGAGAAAGCTTGTAAAACCGAAAAGACAAAAATGGTGGCTGCTAATGTAACGTAAAAAGCTAAGAGGAAACTAGAGAGAATGAAACTTTTCATAAAACAAAAATTAAAGGTGCCATGAACAGTAGCCAAAAGTGAAAACAACAATATTAATGGCTGCCAATAAAACCAATCGGGAAATGCTTGAAGAAAACTAAGGAAATAAAAACTTTAACCTAAATAAAATATACTACTTTCTACCCTGAACTACTTACCCTAGACTACTTCTACCCTAAAATTACTTCTACTCCTACCCTAAAATTCTACTCCTAAACTACTTCTTCCTACTTGATTTCCAATTGCTCATCATATTCTATTTATACACAAAATTGGGGGTACAATTGTAATTTCTAATCCTAGATGAGTTAGCATTGTTTGGCCACTTGTCTTCATTCCATTCACTGTAGAGAAGATATTTCCACGTCATTTTTCTTCTTGTCCACTTGGATGTGCGATGTGGCCCGACGTGTGTCTTCCAGAAGGTGGGCACGGTATCCGTTGATCTTATCTTTTCGAGGTGAATAAAATACGAACACTCGGCATCACACGTGTCCAGACGAATGGTGACTCAGACTGCAAAATGGTAGTGATCAGTCTCTTTTTAGCCCGTTTTCAACCATTTTCAACTGAAATTCATCTAAATTTAGTTTACCTGCACATAAGAGAATTTTAATTAAATTGAGCGGATAATTAATAAAATAATATGGGGATTAAAATAATTAATTAAGGAATTAAGCATAGATAATTCTATTTTAATAGAATTATCACACCCTTAAACTTGAGCTTTTACTTGTCCTCAAGCAAAACAAAATACATGTAGGAATGATAAGTACCAACATAATGATTTCCCCAATATTATCCTCAAAGAAAAAGTACAAACTCTGATCTCAAAGATTCACAATTATAAGTCCAACACTCAGAATCATCCAATCATAAGTCCTAACCCAAATTGGACTCCTTGTGTGTGTGTGAATGTCAAAGCCACTTCACAGTACATTCCCCGGATCAGATTATGTAAACACAGTGAATGTAAAGTCAATGATAAGTGATCATTCTCATAAGTTTTCTTTTCACTTATCTCTCCACAAATGTAGTCACACTTAACCAAAGATTAATAGGACTTCATTAAGCTTGTAATGTAAGGCTAGGGCTAAGATATGATAAAGTCGATATAGGTTTACTTACCCCTCAACATGTATTACTTTCTAAGATCTTTGATGTCATAGCTCATAATTATTCCCCCAAACTTATTGACTAGTTGAAGTCAGAATGTGAGTTATCGGTATTAACTCATATGATTGATGAATGTTTACAGCTCCCGAGGATATATTTGGAGCAAGTTGAACCTAATCACGAAAAACGGGAAAGGAAGAAAGAGTTACTTCTAAGAGAATTGAGGTAAGGGAATTGTGTTAGCCCTAGAGGTATCTGTACGCGTTTTGGGCGCATAAAGGTTTTCTAGAATGTGTGTGCATCATAGGAAAGGAATTAAGTGTTGAAGGGCAAAGAAGATTGAAATTTAGGGAAAAGTCCATGAAAAACAAGAATCATGATGTTTTGAATCTTTTTGCTGCTTTTAGCAGAAGAATTGGTAGGTTGGCTAGTATTTTAAGTGACTTGCATGAAAATAATTCGATTTGGTTTCTGTAACCATACTTTACAAAAGAATGAGCCACCTACATGAGTTTTGTGGAAATGTTGACGTGTTAGAGCGTTGCTCGTACAAGATTTCACATGTTTATACGTTCATTAGTGCTGGAGCCTAGCTCGCACTAGTTTTTACACGAATTTCATGATATAGTGTTGGAGCATAGCTCGCACTAGAGTTTTACATGCATGGGTACTAGAGCCTAGCTCACACTAGTTTTCACATGGATTTTACGACATTGTACTGGAGCCTAGCTCAAACTAGATGTCTATTATACTTGTAGTCGTGATGGAGATTACTCTCACGCGATTTTTATGACATGTTGGGAGCCATGCTAGGAGCTTTAGGTAGGCAGTGTACCACGTTGATTAAATATGCTCGCACGTACGTATTGAGATGTGGTAGGATATGTTATGATGATATGGGTCCACGGAGTACGTTGTACAGTGCATATAGCATGGAGTACGTTGTACCGTGTATGAATATTATATATATACCATCTTCGGATGAGGGATATTCTACTATGGACGGTGGGTTGGACGTGACCCACCTCCTATGCGGAAGCAGACAAAGGTGATACCCCGCACACTAGGATCCATGTAACCCGGGATCACAGAGGATATGGCCATAGTCCTAGTTATTACCCTTATTATATTATTTATCTATCTCACATGTCTTGTTTTATGATAATCCATGTTTAAAATGTGTTTATGGGTCAGGACAGTCTATGGGAGGGGTCCAGTCCTGACGAAGGGTGAATTTTATGATGATTTGTGTTGAGTTTTGGAATGTTTTTAAAGTGCACCTCGCATGATGATTTTTCCATGCCATACTTATGATTTTCGCATGAGGATTTTCCATGCTTTGATTTAGAATTGTGCACTAATTTGAATAGTATGAATTGCTTTACATATCATGAACACGAGCACGATCTGATATATTTTGAGTATGACAAGTAACCATGTGGTTTAAGCATGGCAAAACGATCACGTAGATAGTATAGTTATCTATCTGCTCACATGATTACCTTACTGAGCACGTGGTTTGCTCACCCCCTTGTTTTCCCCATCTACAGAGCACTTACAATAGATAGAAAGCGACTGAGGATTGGATTTTGGTGTCTGCTGCATCCCAACATACAAGGTATACACAATTGTATAATTTTTGTATCTAGACATGCCATAGCACATTAATATTTTGGAATGTAACTTTTGGGGATGTAAAGAATATTAAATACATGTAAACAATAACTTTGATTTAGAAATACAAGTATTTACGTTTAAATGAATTGTCAATTGAAATGATCTGATTGGATGAGATTGACATCGATGCACAGCCTAACTGTTTGTATAAATTGTTTAAATGTATCATCTGCATTTGCATATAAATTTTTTAAGTATGTGAAGCTTGCCCCGTTAAGTAGGAGGATGCTAATAAGCACTCCCATGAATACTAGTCAGCTAGTGGAATATGTATTAAGGGATTGTAAGTTGAAAGTAGGAGAAAAGGAAATATCGGTCGACCTCATTTTAATGCATATGAGAGACTTTGATGTAATCCTAGGAATGGATTGGTTGGCTACAAATCGTGTTGTGGTAGATTTTTAGGGGTAGATAGCATTACCATAAGTTTCCCAAAAAAAAATGTAATGTAAAATCCCCTTGAAAAGTAATGAAAGCAGTAATTGTGGTAAGTAAAGTAGATGAATTTCTATGTTGATTAAATTATTGATATTTTGAAAGGTTACATTGCATACGTAGTTGAGGCAGATAAGGCACGCTCGGAATTACGAGACATCCTAGTGGTTAGGAAATTTCTAGATGTCTTTTCGGATAATTTACCAGGGTTACCTCCAAATAGAGAGATAGAATTTTACATAGACTTGACACTTAGTACAGAACCGATATCCAAGCCCCCGTATAAAATGGCTCCGATTGAGTTAGAGGAACTGAAGAAGCAATTACAGGAGTTTTTGGATAAGGGATTCATCAGACCGAGTGTATCGCCTTGGGGAGCACCAGTTTTGTTTGTAAGGAAGAAGGATGGAAGCCTCCAACTGTGTATTGGCTATAGGTTGTTAAATAAGGCAACCATGAAGAATAAATACCCATTTCCATGCATCGATGACTTGTTAGATCAGCTTCGGGGAGCGCAGGTCTTTTCAAAGATAGATCTGAGATCTGAGTACCACCAGTTGAGAATTCGAGATGGAGATGTACCCAAGACAGCTTTCTGCACCCGGTATGGTCACTTTGAGTTTATGGTTATGCCATCCGGGTTGATGAATGCTCCCACAACTTTCATGTTGTTGATGAATGAGGTGTTTCACTAGTATTTGGATCAGTTCGTTACCATATTCATTGATGATATTCTGATGTATTCAAGATCCAAAAAGGAGCATGAGCAACACCTAAGGACTAAGAGAAGAAGTTATACGTTAAACTCCATAAGTGTGACTTTTGGCTAGAGCATATCTCTTTTCTTAGTCATATTGTATCAAAGGATGGTGTGTCAGTGGACCCATCCAAGATTGAGGCAGTGGTTCAATGGCAGAGACCCCAAACAGTTACGGAGATTAGAAGTTTCCTGGGTTTAGCTGGGTATTATTGACGGTTTGTGGAGGGATTCTTGAGATTAGCTACTCCGTTAACACGTCTCACAAGGAAGAATGTTGAGCTCTATGGGACGATATATGTGAGGAAAGTTTTCAGGAGTTGAAGCGGAGATTAACCACAGCTCCGATTCTTAACATTCCTACCAGCTCAAGAGGTTTTTCTGTATGTACAGATGCTTCATACCAAGGACTGGGCTGTGTATTGATGCAGGATGGGAAGGTAGTATCCTATGGATCGAACAGTTAAAGGATCAAGAGAGGAACTACCTGGCCCACGATCTAGAGTTGGCAGTCGTGGTATTCGTATTGAAAATATGGTGCCATTATCTCTACGGGGAGACATTTCAAGTATTTATAGACCATAAGAGCCTTAAGTATCTGTTCTCATAGAAGGAATTAAACATGAGAGAGAGGAGGTGGTTTGAGCTTCTAAAAGACTATGATTGCCAGATTTTGTAGCACCCGGGCAAGGCGAATGTAGTAGCTGATGCAATGAGTAGGAAGCATCTCAAGTTGGTATCGTACATGATGATCAGGGAACACGAGCTGTTAGAACAGTTTGCGAGCCTCAATTTAGATGTGACCCCGTCTGATGCTGATAGTGGTTGTATGGTAGCTAGCCTGTGGCTGGAACCAGATGTGGTAGATCGTATTTGACAGGCTCAACAGATTAATCAGCAGTGTACTGATATTGTTGGGCAAATACAGAGGGGTACTGAGATTGATTTTGAGTTGAGTTCAGATGGACTACTGAGGTACAGAGGTAGGATATATGTTCCTGACGATCCAAAGATCAGAAGGTTGATTTTGACAGAAGCTTATTTGTCTAAGTATACACTGCATTTGGGAAGTAACAAGATGTATCAAAACCTCCGGAGAGTGTATTGGTGGTCAGGGATGAAGAGACATATAGTAGAATATGTGGCAAAATGTCTCGTCTGTCAGCAAGTGAAGGTAGAGCAACAGAAGCCTACAGGGCTATTGCAACCTCTACCTATACCGACTTGGAAATAGGAACATGTCATTATGGACTTCGTGATGGGTTTACCCAGGACCCATAGGAATCACAATGCGATTTGGGTGATAGTGGATAGATTGACGAAGTCGGCACACTTCCTAGTTATGAGAGCCACCGATACTCTGAGTACACTGGTAGAACTATATATGTGCGAGATATTTGGGAACACTTTCAGGAAGCGATGGGGATCCAACTGAGTTTTAGCACAGCGTTCCATCTTTAGACAGATAGTCAGTCAGAGAGGACTATACAGACCTTGGAAGACATGTTGAGAGCATGTACATTGGATTTTGGAGGCTCCTGGGATGACCATTTACCACTCACAGAGTTCGCCTATAATAACAGTTATCATTCGAGTATCGGGATGGCACCGTATAAGGCTTTGTATGGCCGTAAATGTCGTTCCCCTATTAGATGGAAAGAGGTTGGTGACCGATAGATATTTGCTCTTGACTTAGTGAGATAAGCCTATGAGGATGTCCAATTGATTTGTGAGAGGTTACAGATTACTCAGAGCAAACAAAAGAGTTATGCTGACAGGAGACGGAGACTATTGGAATTCAGCGTGGGTGAATCGGTGTTTTTGCGAGTTTCTCCTTCCAAGGGTATAACGAGGTTCGAAAAGAAAGGAAAGTTAAGTCTTTGTTACATTGGACCCTTTGAGATACTGGATAGAGTGGGAGATAAGGCCTACAGGCTAGCATTTCCACTTGAGCTAGTAGGCGTTCATAACGTCTTCCACATATCTATGTTGCGGAAGTACCACCCAGATCCTGCACATGTGATAAGATATGAGTCATTGGAGCTCAACAAGAACATGACGTATGATGAGAAACCGATTCAGATTGTGGATAGGAAAGAAAAAGTGTTGAAATCGAAGACGATCCCCGTAGTGAAAATCCTTTGGCAGCACCACAATGTAGAACAGGCTACATGGGAGTTAGAGAATTTGATTCGGGAGAAGTATCCCGAGTTGTTCACGGACTGATTTGGTTCCAATTTGGAGGATCAAATTTTCTTAGTGGGGGAGATTCTGAGACCCCATATATGTATAACTTTAGTATATGTTAATGGAATTATAGGATAGATGATTTTTGGATCATATAAATGCGAATGATTTGCAAATGGGATAAATGAGTGACATGATACAAGTAAAGGTTAAATAAGGGTTGAAATAACCACAAACTAAACAAATAGAACTTTAAGCATTCGGATTTAAAGATAAGGATTTAAGACACGAAATGATAATGCTAGAACTACGAATTTCAAGTACCCTTTATGCTCACAAGCAATACACACAAGTTCCATAACATGAAAATCATAAGAAATGAGCCTTTCCAAGCTCTAAGTGTGAATGGATTGCAAAATGACTAGTGAAGCAATTAAACACAAATGTTTCCCTAAAAAAAAATCTGGAAAATTTGTAGCAGGAAGCTTGCAAATGAAGGCCAGATCGATCTCTTATTCAAGGAAGATCGATCCTTTGTGCAAGCAGAACAATTCCAAGTGAATCTGCTAAGGCTAGATTGATCCCCCTATTGAGCAGATCGATCTCCCCTATGTGCAGATCGATCCCCAAGTGCCTCAGCCAAGTAAAGATCGATCCCTCCCTATGGCTAGATCGATCTCCACAAGCTTCTACCAAGGAAGGATCGATCTCTTCCCCAATGAGCATATCGATCCCACCCTGTTATGCCTGAACATTTCGAGAGCTAAAAACCAAAGGAAGATCGATCTCTACCCTAGCAGATCAATCTCCTCACCCCTATTCTATATAAACTCGACGGCAAAAGCCTCATTCTTCAGAAAACTCATACCTTCTCTCCATTTTTACCCAAAATACCAAGCTTTCTCTCTCTAGAAAATCATTCCCTTCCAAAGAGATCTAAGAAAAAGCTATTAGAGCAAAGTTGTTTATTGTGAGGAGAAGAACAACATAGCTTAGAGCCAACATTTCATTTGTTAGATTGAAGGAGCAAAGGAGTTTTCTTATTTGGAACAAAAGGAAAGTCAAGCTAGGTGAGTTTTCCATACACCAACTCTAAGTATGTTTATTTAAATGTTGTTGTGAGTAGATTGGTATATGTATCTTTGTTGAAACTACCTAGAATGTAATGAATCAACTATGACCTAGAAATAGGTTAGTGTGAGAAAATGAGATATGGAGGATTCAATGATGAATAGGTTATATTAAGGTGTTGAAATGATATATGCATGATTTTGAGATTGTGGTGTGAAAGCAAATTATGGGATTAATCAAAGAGATGAAAATGTGCACATATGGTATTTGTGAAATACATGAATGAATGAAAGAATTAAGATTAGAGCATGTAAAACCAAATGCCTGATAAGTAACTAAGTATGTTTGCTAGCCGAATTTGGCTAGGAATGGCATAATGATGGCTAAATGCGATAATGAGCCAAACTTGACGAAATAGGCTTGATAATACATATTGACTAGTTGAAGTCAGAATGTGAGTTATCAGTATTAACTCATATGATTGATGAATGTTTGCAACTCTCGAGGATATATTTGGAGCAAGTTGAACCTAATCGCAAAAAGCAATAAAGGAAGAAAAAGTTGCTTCCAAGAGAATTGAGGTAAGGGAATTGTGTTAACCCTAGAGGTATCTGTACGCGTTTTAGGCGATAAAGGTTTTCTAGAATGTGTGTGCATCATAAGAAAGGAATTAAGTGTTGAAGGGCAAAGAAGACTAGGATTTGGGAAAAAGTTCATGAAAAACAAGAATCATGATGTTTTGAATCTTTTTACTACTTTTAGCAGAAGAATTGGTCGGTTGGCTAGTATTTTAAGTGACTTGCATGAAAATAACTTGATTTGGTTTCTATAACCATGCTTTGCAAAAGAATGAGCCACCTACATGAGTTTTGTGGAAATGATGACGTGATATAGCGTTGCTCGCACGAGATTTGATGTGTTTATACGTGCATTAGTGCTGGAGCCTAGCTTGCACTAGTTTTTACACAAATTTCATGATATAGTGCTCGAGTATAGCTCGCACTAGAGTTTTACATGCATGGGTGCTGGAGCCTAGCTCGCACTAGTTTTCACATGGATTTTACAACATTGTGTTGGAGCCTAGATCGCACTAGATGTCCATTATACTTGTTGTCGTGCTGGAGATTACTCGCAAGTAATTTTTATGACATGTTGGGAGCCGTGCTAGGAGCTTCGGGTAGGCTGTGTGCCACGTCGATTAAATAGGCTCGCACGTGCGTATTAAGATGTGGCAGGATATGTTGTGATGATATGGGTCCACAGAGTCCGTTGTACCATGCATATAGCATGGAGTGCGTTGTACCGTGTATGAATATTATATTTATACCGTCTTCAGATAAGGGATATTCTGCTATGGACCGGTGGGTTGGACGTGACCCACCTCCCGTGCGAAAGCAGACAGAGGTGATACCCCGCACACTAGGATCCGTGTAACCTGGGATCACAGAGGATATGGCCATAGTCCTAGTTATTACCCTTATTATATTATTCGCCTATCTCACATGTCTTGTTTTATGATGATCCATGTTTGAAATGTGTTTATGGGTCAGGACAGTCCATGGGAGGGGCCGAGTCTTGACAAAGGGTGAATTTTGTGATGATTTGTGTTGAGTTTTGAAATGCTTTTAAAGTGCACCTCGCATGATGATTTTTCCATGCCATACTTATGATTTTCACATGAGGATTTTCCATGCTTTGATTTAGACTTGTGTACTAATTTGAATAGCATGAATTGCTTTACATATCATGAACACGAGCACGATCTGATATATTTTGAGTATGATAAGTAACCGTGTGGTTTAAGCATGGTAGCACGATCACGTAGATATTACAGTTATCTACCTGCTCGCATGATTGCCTTACTGAGCACGTGGTTTGCTCACCCCCTTATTTTCCCTCTCTACAGAGCACTTACAATAGATAGAAAGCGACTGAAGATTGAATTTTGGTGTCTGCTACATCCCATCATACAAGGTATACACAATCGTATAGTTTTTGTATCTAGACATGCCATAACACAATAATATTTCTAAATGTAACTTTTGGGGATGTAAAGAATTGTACATACATGTAAACAACAACTCTGATTTAGAAATACAAGTATTTACGTTTAAATTAATTGTCAATTGAAATGATCTGATTGGATGAGATTGACATCGATACACAACCCAACTGTTGGTGGTGTAGTTGTTCACGATTAGGTAAAGTAAAGATAAAGAACAAACAACAAGAAATGGATTAAATAATAAACGAAAAATGAAAATTTTGTACTGATGTTTTGGTGGGTTGAGAGTCGTGACATCATACTCGATGACATGGGAGGGATCTGGATTATATTTCCTCAATATGGAGACGTGGAAGACATTATGTATCCCACAAAGCTGTGGGGGTAATGCTAACTAGTAGGCAACATCTCCCACTCTCTCTAAAATTCCAATCGGTCCAATGAAACGAGGACTCAACTTTCCTTTCTTTCTGAACGCACGATACCCTTGCTCGAAGATACCTTAAGAAACAAGGAGTTCTCAACCTGAAATTCGAGTGACCGCCTATGCACGTTGATGTAACTCTTCTGTCTACTTTGAGCAGCCCTAAGTCTGTCATAAATGATCTGAAGCCCCTTAGCTACCTGTTCCACAAGATCGGGAGCCAAAATCATCCAGTTACCCACTTCTTCCCAAGCCACTGGATATCTGCATCTCCTACCATATAACGGCTTATAGGGTACCATATCGATGCTAGCTTGGTAATTGTTATTGTAGGCAAACTCTACAAGGGGCAAATGATCATCCCATGATCCCTTAAAATCCAATGCACACGCCCTTAACATATCCTCCAAGGTTTGAATGGTCCGCTCAGATTGACCGTCAGTCTGAGTATGATAGGCGGTGCTTAAATTCAGTTGAGATCTCATGGCTTCCTTAAATTGAGTTCGAAATCTGGAGGAGAACCTAAAATCCTTGTTAGATGTAATACTCATGAGAGCCCCATGCAATCGAGCTACCTTTTTAACATATAGCTCTGCTAAGGCACTCAGAGAATCTGTACTCTTCATGACAAGGAAGTGGGCACTCTTAGTCATTCTATCTACTGTCACCCAGATTACATCATCACCTATTCAGGTTCTCGGTAATCCCATAATAAAGTCCATCGTTATATGCTCTCATTTCCATGTAGGCACATGCAAAGGCTTAAGTAATCCTGTGGGCTTTTGGTGCTCAATTTTAACCTGTTGACACACTAAACATCTGGCCACAAATTCGGCTACATCCCGTTTCATACCAATCCACCAATACACTTTATGCAAATCATGGTATATCTTGGTACTACCTGGGTGCATGGTGTAACGGAAACAGTGAGACTCTCTCAAAATCTACTGCTTTAGGGTATCATTGTTTGGGATACAGATGCAGCCTTTGAACCTTAACAAACCATCATCGCTGATTGAAAAGTCTGATTGCGAAGTCTGCTCTACCTGGCTAACCATATCCAATAGTCTCTGATCATTTTTCTGCCTTACCCTGATTTGATCCAAGATACTAGGTTCAATCCATAGGCTAGCCATAAATCCAACATTTGCTTCCTCAACATTGATCATGAGTCCGGTAAATTGTTCCAATAACTCTCATTCCCTGACCATCACATAAGATACCATACCCCTCCTGCTAAGAGCATCCGCAACCACGTTCGTCTTACCCGAATGATTCAATATCTCGTAGTCATAATCTTTGAGAAGCTCTATCTACCGTCTCTACATCATACTAAGCTCCTTCTGATCAAATATATACTTTAAACTTTTATGGTCAGTGAAGATTTGAAATCTCTCACCATATAGATAGTGTCGTCAAATCTTCAGAGTAAAAACCACTGCGGCTGACTCCAAATCATGGGTAGGATAATTTCGCTCATGGTCCTTAAGTTGTTTGGAACCATAAACTATCACTCGGCCATTCTACATAAGAACACATCCCAGACCCTGATAGGAGGCATCATAGTATATCGTAAATCCCCCCGATCCACTCGGAATAGTTAGGACATATGCTGAAGTCAATATTTGCTTGAGCTCTTAAAAACTCTGCTCACATACTTTTGACCATACAAACGAAACTCCTTTATGTGTAAGCTTAGTTAGTAGAGCTGCTATTTTAGAGAAACTCTTTACAAATCTCTGGTACTACCTTACCAATCCCAAGAAACTCTGAATCTCTGTCATAGTCATCGACCTCTCCTACCTGAGTATTGCCTCAACCTTGGACAGTTCAACTGACACCCCGTCCTTGGATATAATATGACTGAGGAAGGCTATCTGTTTCAGCCAAAATTCACATTTACTCAATTTTCCATACAATTGCTTCTCTTGAAGTATTTGGAGTACGGTCCTCAAATGCTGCTCATGCTCCTCTCGAGACTTAGAGTAAAATAGGATATCATCAATAAAAACTATCACAAACTGATCCAGATAATCTCGAAATACTTTGTTCATTAGACTCATAAAAGTAGCAGGGGTATTGGTCAAGCCTAATGGCATCACCAAGAACTCAAAATGGCCATATCTAGTCCTAAAAGTTATCTTAGGCACATCTTTCTTTCTAATTCTCAACTGGTGATAGCCAGACCTCAGATCAATTTTAGAAAATATTGAAGCCTCTTTCAACTGATCAAATAAATCATCTATTCTAGGCAGAAGGTACTTATTCTTTACTGTAACCTTGTTCAATAATCTTTAATCTATACATACCATTCTTCTTTTTTACAAATAGAACTGGAGCTGCCCAAAGTGACACATTGGGCCTCATAAAACCCTTATCAAGCAATTCTTGCAACTATTTTTTCGGTTCTTCTAGTTCCACTAGTGCCATTCTATAGGGAGGTTTAGAGATGGTTTAGGTATCTGGCACTAAATCAATAGTAAACTCCAGCTCTCTCTCCACTGGTAACCCTGGTAATTCATCAGGAAACACATCCGAGAATTCACAAACAACCGATATATCCTGAATGCTTGGATGTTCTGGCTTGTATCAGAAACAAAAGCTATATAACCTTCACGAAAATAAAACATCAGAAAGTTTACACAAGTTTCATACTTCAAAACATCGTATATTTTATTTCTTAACTACAAAACATACTTCTGATTTATCAAGTAAGGAGAAGATTACAATCTTGGTGTAGCAGTCTAAACTTACTCGATTGGCAGCTAACCAATTCATACCCAAAATTACATCAAAACCGTACATGTTTAATAAGATTAGATTTGCTATCATTACTCTATCCCCTACCTTAATTTCACAGTTTTTACACACCCTATCAGTTGTTTGTGACTCATGCAAAGGAGTACTAATATGTAATACATTATCTAAGGGCTCAAATTCTAAATGTAGACACTTTGCAAAGTGAGATGAAATGAATGAGTGTGTGGACTCAAGGTTAAATAAAACATAAGCTTTATGATTACAGACAAGAAGATTACCTCTAATGACGTTTGAAGAGGTATCGGCAGTTTCCTAGTCTAAGGCAAAGACACGCCCTTGAGTGACAGGCTTTTTGCTTTTTTTCGCTATTATAGCACATCTCTGGGGGGTCTGCCTCTAAGGAGTCTGTGTTTGTCATTCAGGCTATGGCTATAGTTGATCCCAAGGCTAAGGAGTCTGAATTCATAGATAATCTTTAATCAAATGTCCCCTATCTCCATACCTAAAATAGGCACCCATTTGTCAATAACAAAGTCCATGTGCAACTTGCAATAATCCTTGCAACTCTTCTTAATCATCTGATGGCTCCGGGTGGTCACAGGGGCAGTAATAGGAGTCATGGGCCTATCAACCCTTGCTGGAGACTCACCAATCCTCAGTCTCTTTGGTTGACTCCTCCTCGGCTCTACTCTAGAGGTCTCCACCCTCTTATCTGTATTCTTTGGCTTTCCTCGGGATTTATATTGAGCTTGAGTAATATCGATACCCCTCTCTATTTCTTGTGCGTGCTCGAGAGCATCACTAAACTCTCTAATGAGAAAATCGAGTAATCTATCCCGAATGAAAGGTCTTAACCCAGATAAAACATTTATGTATGGCGCTGCTCATCCCTAATGTCTCGAGATCATATCGCATTAGGGTGCAAAACCTGTTCTCATATTCGTCTACCATCATGCTGCCCTGTACCAAATCTAGAAATTCAACTTGCATTTTTTTCTGAGCAGCTGGCAGGACATACTGATTTCTGAAAGTGGATAAGAAAATTCCCTAACTAATCTCTGGATGCCGAGAAACCAAATGTGTTTTTATGGCTCTCCACCACACACTGACCTATCCAGTAAGCATTTATGTAGCCATAATGACTTGCTCAGAATCAGTGCTCCCCAAATATTCGAAGATCATTTCTAAGTCGGTTAGCCATTCTTCAGCCTTTACTTTGTCCTTCACCCCTTGAATTCTGGAGGGTGCATCTTAAGAAAATCCTTCATTCTATTTGTATTTCTATCATCTGTCCCAGTTTGTACCGGAGGCTAAGTAACAGGGGGTGCCGGATAAACTTGTGGAGGAGGTGGTGGTGGCTAATTTTACCTCCAGGGGCAGCCTCGTCTCACACTCATATTCAATAATATATTACCTGCGCCAATACCAAGAGATTTTAGTTACAGTTATAACGGGTATACATAATTTATAACCAAACAGGTACAAATACTTGGAATGTAATCAAACTTTAACTACCGACACTAACAGTACTAGACAACCTTTACTCTGATACCACAAAAACTATCATGCACCAGAAGCGCAGTATTTGGGGCTAACTTCTTTTTTCTTTCTTTTAATACTTAATTTCTTAATTTCTTACTTAGGTTATGTTCCTCTACAGTGTTGGTTACTTAATTTCTTCCTTTACTTAATCCTTTAATCGCTTAAGGTTTGCTCAAATTTCGGCAGCATGACCTCTTATACCTTAACCTACATTCATGTAATAAACATGATCACAATTTATAACCACAAGCAGTTGTTGTTTAACTTATCATTTTTTGAAACAATGTACTCCTCAACTCAATCAATTCCATCTATACTTATCAAAATCAAACATTTCATTTACTTCTGAAACCCCTTTTATACAGATCCGTAAAAGTAGATTACATCCCCCAAAAGTATTTACACCACCAATATCTATACAATACAAATGTCTAGAAATAAAAATCAGATGATATACCTAAGTGTGTACTAAAGATAGTTTGGGAGGCTCAAAATCTACGAGTCTACTCGAGTACCCGCAAGTAGCTAAATAGACTTACTGCAAGTAATCTAGAATGAAAAAAGAGGAATGAGCTTTTGAAAACGCTCAGTAAGGAAAACATTTAAAATAACCTTTACAACCCTAAAGAAACATACAGAAAACCATGGTTAACATATTTCTAAACGCTTTCGTACTTATCTTAATTAAATTACATAGGCTTACTCATTTATTGTAGCAAAATAATATTTACTTACTTTGAAATAAAACATACTACATACATACATACTTATTTAGTCAAATTTACATACTTATTTACTTCCATGATTCAAAACATTCATACACTAAAACATGGAGACTAGGTTGAATCCGTATAGCTATCATGCAGACAAAGATATCATCCTTCGTAAAGGGAATAAAATATCTATGGTCATGGTAGGGGCTATAGATTGGATCAGGGTCGTACCGCAAAATAGGCATAGTATCTGAATAACTAGCACACAACTAGAGCACGGGTACTAGTGGCACTCACCGTGCGGGTAACTAATCCTGCCTGCTTGTTGTGTTGACACTAGATACTACAAAACAGTCACCACATGTAGCGAAGACAAGCACCACAAAGGCGAAGACAAACACTACACTGGTAAAATGGAACAGGCACTACAAGTGGCGGAGCCGGGCACCATAGATAACAGGTATGACATGCACACATCATACACTATCGGGTAGACTCTAGTCTAAAAATTTTATTTTCTAACCTATTTTCATACTTATTTAAAAAATCACACAAAAGACTTAAATCATTAATTCATATAAATTCACTTATAAAATATCAATTGTTCAAAGACTTATGCATCATATATAAAAATGTTTGGCTTCGGGGTTAAATCAGGGTGTCGTTTCTTTCGGAAATTTAGATTAAGAGGTTCGAGTTTTCCATGTAAGTTCTTGATGCAGACATCAAATCATTAAGATATATAAATAGGTAGGGAAGTCATTACTACTTTAAGTTGCATCCTTTACCTATCGAATTCTCAAGGGAGCATAAAATTGTCGAGTATCGAGCTTGCCTCGATTTACGTGTCAATGCCTCGAGCTACCTAAAATAATTTTAAAACCATCAAATGATGCTTAATTCCATCTTAATATACTTAAACATACCTCAAATTACATAAATCTCACTAAACTCTGCCATTTTGCTAATTTTTCCTATTCCTCGGTTTTACCGATAAATGTGCTGGTTTAAGCTATTTCGATAATTTCTTTTATTATAACTTCAAACTTATCAACTTAATGACTTAAACACTCATTCAAGTCCCAAATTAGTACTTCACAACTTGTCAAACTATCAATTGTCGTACTTTCACATTTTTTTACTAAATTGAGCTATAAATCAAATTTTTCGGTATTAATATAACATTCCATAACACTTAGGCTGACTGAATTCCATACAAGCTCAAGAAATTATTTCTTCAATTGCTACTTTAGTAAAAATCATCCAAAATCATCAAACAACAACATACATCAACATCATCATCTTCCACCAACTTTCTCACCTTGTTGACTAAGTTTGACCACTCTTTCCTTTTCCAAAAATGATCATCAGTTGTAGATAGACATGTATACAACTTAGAATCATTCAAAGATGACTTTCTTTCCTTTACCGATGCTTTTATTATCACGTGAGTACACTGGTTAAATGAGACCACCGAGGAAGATGATCCTTAGGTAAGCATAAAGTAGAACGAGATGATCGATCTATGCGAAGTTTAAAATCCAAAGGATAATCTTATTATTCTGTAGCTTGTGACTGGACACCACATCAGTAAGGATTACGCTATGACACTTGTCCTTACCTGGGAGTACCGCTTTAGTTTAGCAAAGCTAACAATGGGTCAGACAAGTCTGGGATTTTTTTTCCTTAAAAACCAACCAAGAAACTAAAAATCCAAAGTTTCTCTCACCTTTAAAACATGGCAGTTTCTGCCCCTATTTTTCTCTCTAACTTTTCACTTAGAAAATCAACTTATTTGGGTTTGGATTTTTTATATGTTGTAGGGCACTTCTAGCCTAAAATTAGTCCTTGTTAACCGAACTCTAATTCTGCATGGAATGTGGCCAAAAAAATTTCACAAAGTGAAATAGGGAAAGGACGCTTTGGCAACTTGGGGGAGGGAGATCTCTTTGGTTCCAGATCGGTTTGGGAGTTTTTTACCATTCTAGAAAGGTCTTTAAGTCTACTTTAATTCTGGAAAAGATCAGGCTCAAAAGCCTTCTGGATGATCTTCAAAATGGGCTTTCTTTTTGGGCCTATAGGATGCTGGGCCTAGCCTGCCAACAGCCCTATTTTCATAAAATTAGTAAAAATTATTTCGAGCCCATTTTCTTCCAAATTTCCACCTCTCATGTGTTAAACTAACTCCCTAGTATGTCCCGTAAAAATTTTGGGCCCACTTGTTTAAGAAAAAGTTCTCGATTGAGCCCTGTTTACCCGATTTAGTCTTTACCGATAAATATTCCTTAAGGTTTTTTATTTACTTTAAAAATTAATTTGATCACCGAAACCCCAATATTTCACTAAATTTTAACTCTCCAAGTCAAATACACCTTACATTAATTTCCTATGGTCTCGAAATAATTTTTACAAATTTATAGAATTTATTCCAAATTTATTTCAATTACTAAGCCCAATTGCTCGGTTTAGTACTAATACGAGTTTTTACTTGCTTTTCCACTTCCGATGCGTTAGTTTTACCTTCTAACCACCAAAGCATAACCATAAATGCAATCTATTAAAAAATACTTCAATTTAAAATCTTACCTCGTATTTTATGCCCCGAGTTTCGCGCCACTAATCCGAGTGCCTCAGCTATTCCGAGCCCTACATGAACACTTAGGTAAGTTTTAAACTTCTCATCTTAGCTTTTAATAAAGAATAGCATGCAAAAAGTTAGGTTTCACAATTTTCTTTCAAATTTCCACCACTCATGTCTTATACTAAGTCCCTAGTTGTAACCCCCCGAAAGCACGAAAATTAAGGCTAACTTTTTCATTTATTCTTATCTTCATTCTTAGGTTGTATTCCTAAACAGTGTAGGTTACATAGTTTCTTCATTTTCTTATTCTTTTAATCGTTTAGAGTTGCCTTAATTTTGACAACACAACCTCTTATACTTTAACTTACCTTCATGCAATAATCGAAACTATAGTTTATATTCGCAAACAGTTAATTTTATTTTCTTAAACTTACTATACATCCCACAACATTCACTATTTCCATACTTAACATCATCAACAGTTCATTTACTTCTCGAAACATTTACAATATTAATCCGTAAGACAATTGATTACATCCCAAAAGTATATATATACAAACCAGTATCTGTATATTACCAATGTTAAGAAATAAACATCAAATGATATACCTGAGTGTGTACTACAGATAGTCTAGGAGGCTCAAAATCCACCATCCTAACTAGAGCACCCCGCAAGTAGCTAAACGGTCCCACTGTAGGTAATCTAAAATAAAGAAGAAGAGGGATGAGCTTCTGATAAAGCCCACTAAGGAAGGCATTTAAAATAATCTTGACAGCCTTAAAATATATAGAAATTCATGGTTAGCATGCTTTTCAAAACTTGCATACTTACGTTAATCAAAATACATAAACTTACTTACGTATAGTAGCAAAACAATACTTAATTACTTTGCAATAAAACATACTTACTTACATATTTACACTATTTACATACTTACTGTGAAATAAAACGTACATACATACATACTTACTTAATCAAATTTGTGTACTTACTTACATTTGATAAAACTTACTTACTTCCTTTCATAATTCAAAATCATTAATATACTAAAACATGGAGACTAGGCTAAATCTGTATAGCTATCATGCATATAGATCTATCATCCTCCGTAGAGGGAATATAACATCGATGGTCATGGTAGAGGCTGTAGACTGGATCAGGGTCGTACAGCAAAACAAGCGTAATATCTATATAACTAGCACCCAAATAGAGCACGGGCACCATTGGCACTCACCATGTGGGTAACATAACCTACAGGCGTGCTGCGCAGGCATGAGATACTACGAAACAGGCACCACGTGTAGCAAAGGCAAACACCACAGAGGCGAAGATGAATACCACACAGGCGAAACAGAATAGGCACTACAGGTGGTGGAGCCGGGACACCACAAGTAGCGAGCATGACATGCACAAAGCAAACACTATCGGTGTAGCCTTTAGTCGTAGAAAAATTTTACTTTCTTACTTGCTTTCATACTTACTTAAAATCATATTGAAACTTAAATCATAAAATCATATAATTCCAATACAAAATATTGATATAACAAAACTCATACATCATAGACAAAAATGGTCGATTTTCAGAATTAAATCGGGGTCACTCCTTTCGAAAATTCCTATTGACTGGGTCGGGTTTTTCCACCTAAATTCTTCATACATCTATCAAGTCATTTTATGAAATATAAACAGCTACAGGAAGTCATTACTACTTTAAATTGCATCCTTTACCTAAACGGGGATAGGACATCACTCAATTGTCGGGCCTCGGGTTTGCCTCGTTTTGCATGCCCATACATCAAGCTGCCACAAACAGCCCAATTAGTATCCAAATCACCCTTATTTCATATTCTCATACATTTATAACTTAAACATGGTTAATTGGACTCTTTTTCGGCCCTTTTTCCTATTTTCTCAGTTTTATCGAATAAAGTGTCGGTTTAAGATTTTTTCAACAATCTTTGTTCTTTTAACTTTAAATTCATAAACTCGACAACCTAAATACTTATTCAAGTCTCCAATTCATACTTGTCAACATACCTAATTTACCAATTCTTACACTTTTCGATTTTCCACTGAACTGGGCTATAAACCAGACTTTTCGGTATTAATTTAACAGTCTACAGCATCATACTCAACCAAATTTCATCCCTACCCTATCAAACATGGGCTGGCTGAACCTACACAAGTCTCTAGAAATTTTTTCTTCAAATTCTACTTAAGCAAAAATCATCCAAATTCAACCAACATCAACATATATAAGCATCATCATATTCCATCAACTTCTCACCTTAGTTGACTAACTTTGACCACTTCTTCTTGCTCCAGCAAAGATTCTCAGCTGTAGATCAAGATGTATACAACTTAGAATCATAAAAAAACAAGCTCAAAAACCAACCAAGAACTTATAAATTTAAGTTTCTCTCTTACCCAGAAACAGGGTAGATTTTGTCCCTATTCTTCTCACTAGCTTTTCACCTAGCAAACGAGCTTGTTTAAAGCTAGATTTTTTATATGTTGTAGAGGACTTAAGAAGGAAGATTTTATTTTTTTAACCGAACTCTAAAAGTGGCCAGAAGGTTATCGAAGAAATTACATAAGTCTGGCATGAAGAAGACACATATGGTAACTTTGGGGAAGTGGTTCTCTCAGGCTTTAGGTCGGTTAAAGATGATTTTTACTTTTCCAAAAAATGTATTAAGTCTACTTTAATTCTGGAAAATCTCAAATTAAAAGACCTTTTGGAAGGTCTTCAAATTTGATCTTTTTTTGGGGTCAACAGATTTTTGGGCCAGGACAGCCTCCAGCCCTGTTTTTGTAAAATCCATAAAAATATTTCTAGCTCATTTTCTTCCAAATTTCCACCATTCATGTGTTATAAGAAATCCCTAGTATGTTCCATAAAAATTTGAGCCCCATTTGTTTAAGAAAAGTTTCCTGTTTGAGCCCATTTTGACCGATTTAGTCATTACCAATCGAAATTGCTTAAGATTTTCGGTTTACTTTAAAAATTAATTTGATCATCGAAAAGTCAAGATTTTCTCTCAATTTTAATTCCCCAAGTCAAATACACCTTATGTTAATTTCTTATGGATTAGAATAATTCTTACTAATTTTTAGAATTTATTTCGAATTTATTTCTATTTTTGGGCCTAATTGCTCGGTTTAGCGCTAACCCGAGTTTTACTAATTTTTTCACTTCCAAAACCTTAGTTTCACTTTCTAACCACCAAATCATAATCATAAACATATTTTCTTGAAGAATACTTCAATTTAAGATTTTATCTCAGATTTTGTGCCTCGAGTTTCGTGCCACTATTCCGAACGTCTCGGTTACTCTGGGCCCTACATGAATACTTAGGTAGGTCTTAAACTTCTAATCTTATCTTTTAATTAAATAATAGTATGAAAAATTAGGTTTCACACTAGTATGTCCCATAAAATTTTGGGCCTACTTGTTTAAGAAAAGTTTCCTGCTTGAGCCCATTTTGTTGAATTTAGTCATTATCGATTAAAATTCCTTAAGGTTTTCGATTTACTTTAAAATTTAATTTGACTACCGAGATCTTCGTATTTCCACTAAATTTTTATTCCCCAAGTCGATTATGTCACACCCCAATTTCCTTACGCTCTATCTTCTCATTTATTCATATTACTCACGGTGTAAACCAACAAACGGATGGTTGGGCATATGCGCCGACGTTAGTCTGAACGAATACAACATAATACCATTCACATCCACCACAGTGTTAATTATACATATCATACATACGTACGTTTACATTCTGAAATTCGTTTACATAGGTTATTGTGCATTACAAGTTTAGATACAGAATTCAAAAGGTGTGTATACCTTTGCGCACTATGAAGCGAAATCCAGGCAGAAGTACAGGACTACCTCGGTACTCTCTATTGTAAACGCTCTGTAGAGAGGAAAGGAAAAAGGGGGTAAGCAAACACGCTCAGTAAGGAATCATACAAGCAGTTAGATAACCATACTACCTATATGCTCACACTTCATGTCATGCAGAAATACATAATTCCTTAAACAGAATAAGCTTTCAGAAAATGAAAAATATGCATTTCTCTTTGAAATCACATCATATCAGTCGACTTCCAAAATCATACGCATATAAGTGTTCCAAACACAAAATAGGAAGTCAGATGCAAAATTAGATATAGAACAAATCAAGATCTCAGAAAACAGATCAAAATTCAGATATAGAGACAAGCAAAGCATACAGTAACAGAAGGACATATGGCCATAGTCAATGGACTCCATGCAATCACTAGCTAGGTGTGCATGAATGTCCCAGATAGCTGATGGTAGAGAGGGCAGTCTACCCATCAGACACAGATCGGAGTCCGAAGACCCAGCATCATGGTACAATGTACTTCATGTTTTCCACACGGTACCACATACTTCGTGACCCTAATTTTCAGATCGGAAGACTGGGAGTGCCCGAAGGATCCGAGGCTTATAGTCTCATCTTCAACTATACTTGTGCTAGGTCTCAAAATGCACGTGCGATCATATCATATGTCACACCCAATGACTCCTACTTACTAGCCCAACGCACGTAAGTTAAGAGGAAAGCGTTGTTGAGGAACTAATATTAGCTAATGTCATAACCCTCAACTTACCAAAATACGTACAAATTTTTCTCATTTTCATGCATCATTTATCATTCATCCTTACCTCAATCGTGAATAGCACCTCTCCTCAATAGTTGGGCTGTGTGTCGACGTCTAACTCACTCCACCATACTAATTCAATTTTTGTATATTATTTATGAGTAAACACTTGTATAAATCTACATATATCAGAGTTGTTTACATGTGTTTACATTGTTTTACATCCCCAATAGTTACATACAAAATGCTACTGTGCTACCGTAAGTTTAGATACAAAAATTACAACAGTGTGTAAACCTTACGCAATGGGATGCAGCGGATTACCAAAAGGGATAAGCCTCCAGTCACGCTCAATCTATACTCAACACTCTATAGAGAGGGGGGAAATAAGGGGGTGAGCAAACCACACGCTCAATAAGGAAATCATGCGAACAGGTAGATATTGCATTATCTACGTGATCATGATGCCATGCTCAAAAGCATTTAGTTCATCATTTTATCTCAAAACCTGAGTATATAATTGTGTTAATGGTATGTAAAGCATTCATGCTATTAAAATCCAGTGCACAATTCATTTCAAAGTATGGCATAAATCATCATGCATATTTCACAATAAAGCATGGCATTAACCATCATAAATTTTTCACAACAAAGTATGGCATTAATCATCATGCATCAGTGCACTTTAAAAACCATTAACAAAACAATCCAACACTTGTCAGGTCTCAGCCCCTCCCTCGGACTATCTTGACCCACAAATCATTTCAAACATAGATTTATTCACAAATCATTAGACATGTGAGATAGGCAATTCAATAAAAGGTAATAACTTCTAGGTCTATGGCCATAACCTGTGATACCGACTACACGGATTAGGTGTACGGGATATCACCACTATCTGCTTCCACACGGGAGGTGGGTCAAATCTTACTCGTCGGTCCATAGCAGATCTCGTCTGAAGACGGCATATCACAATCTCAACACGGTATAACGTACTCCATGCTACATGCACGGTACAACGTACTCTATGGACCCAATCAACACATCATATCACGCCACATCTCAAAACTACGTGTGAGCCTATTTAATCGGTATACCTCTTGTCTACCCGAAGCTCCTAACACGGCTATCAACATATCAAAATATCACAAATGCACGTGCGAGCCTATTTAATCGGTACGACACCCAGTCTGCCCGAAACTCCAAGCACGACAACAAATAAGGTAGGAATCTAGTGTGAGCTAAGCTCCAAGCAACATTCCAAAACCAGTATAAAAATCCATGTGAAAACTAGTGCGAGCTAAGCTCTAGCACTAATGTGTATAAAACACAACAAATCTCGTGCGAGTCTTACTCTAGCACGCTTTCATTCTCACGAAAATAATGCAGGTGGCTCATTTCATTGCAAAGTGTGGTTAACAAACCAAAACAACTCATTTCTTTTGCAAATCATTTCAAATGCTACCCAACCTACCAATCACTTTCTAAAAAGCAATAAAACAAGATTTTCCAAATCATTATGCTTTTATTTTCATGCACATTTCTCAAACACCCAACTTTTACCCTTCAATCACCTAACATCATTTCCTAATATCTCATGCATTCTAGCAAAGCATTTAATGCGCCCAAATTGCATACAGATATCTCTAAGAGTCCACACAGTTCCCTTACCTCAATTTACTTGAGTGTGACTCTCTTTTCCTCTTAGCTTATTGCGCTCTTGGCTCGCCTTGTTCTGGTGTATCCTCGGAAGCTGCGATTCAATCATCCAAACTACTTGAGTTAAAGTTGTTAACTCACATTTGACCTCATTAGTCAATATAACTCATCTTTGCATTTACCAATGCCTTAATCGATATTTTACCCATTTTAGGTAAATCTCACAAATTATCCACTAACAACATCTTAAAATCATACCACAACACTATTATTAACCTCAACATATCTCATTCATCATTACACTCAACACATTTCACTTTCTCACACTAGACCATTTCTAGGTCGTGGTGGATTCATCTTACTCTAGGTAGTTTCTACCATTCCTATGCATACCAAACAACTCCAAAATCAATATCTACACAATGTACTTGAGTTATATCATTTAGAAACTCACCTAGCTTGATTTCCTCTTTGCTCCAATGGAAATGCACCTTTGATCTTTCAATCCAACAAGTGGGGAAATGCCTCCAAACTATGTTGTTCTTCTCTTTGATGTGAACAATTTTGTCTCTAATAGCTTTCCCTCAAATCTTACTGAAACTGTGTGGATTTAGGAGTGAGAAAGCTAGGTTTTAGGTTGGAAATGGGAAAGATTGGTTTTTGTCTCAGAAATAAAGATCCAACTGCTCCATATTTATAGATTCAGCGTGATGAGATCGATCTTCTTTGGGTGGAGATAGATCTGGTCCTCTTAAAATTCCTCTTTTCCAAGACATTTTGAAGGCAGGAGATCGATCTGTCGAGTAGGGGAGATAGATCTTGCTTCAAACAAAGAGTCAAGGAGATCGATCTGGTCTTAGGGGAGATCGATCTGCTTCCAACCTGAGAGCTAAGGAGATCGATCTGTTTCATTAAGGATCGATCTGCTCTATTCCATTGCTCAATTAAGAGCTTTCTGGCTCTTCCAGATCGATCTCTCATCCTATGGGATCAATCTCTCATCCTATGGGATCGATCTCTCATCCTATGGGATCAATCTGGCCTTTATATTTTTAGATTTTCTGTAGTTTTTCTGCAACAACTCACACCCAAACAACTTAAATTTCTTGTCGTAGTCATTTTCTCATCCAATCATCTTTGAGACTTGAATATGGCATCCATTTATACCTTATACCTATTGAAACTTGTGTGGAATCTTTATAATACCAAAGTATATGGTATACACCAAATGAAAGTGCACAACTCATGCACATTTTCCTTCTCTTTTACCACACTACCCATTTTCCATTTTACTCCCACTCGTCACATGTTTAAGTTCATATCTTCACATTCATATGTAATGTAACTTGTATGTACAATCACAACTCTTATTGCAAGTGTGTACACTAACTTATGGACTTACATCACATATACTTCACTTATGAATTCATAGTATAATTCCATTTACATTTCTATGTACATATTACAATTATACATATACGGGGCCTCACATTCTCCCCCACTTAGAAAATTTGGTCCTCCAAATTAGAACCAATCACTCTATGAATAACTCGGGATACTTCTCTCGCATCAAACTCTCCAATTCCCATGTGGCTTCTTCCACCTTGTGATGTTGCCAAAGTACTTTCACCAAGGGAATTATCTTTGTCCTCAACACTTTCTCTTTTCTGCCCAATACTCGAACTGGCTTCTCAACGTATGTCATACCCTCGTTGAGCTCCAATGGCTCATATCTTATCACATGCGCTGGGTCTAGGTGATACTTCCTTAACATGGATACGTGGAAGACGTTATGCACACTTTCCAACTCTGGTGGCAATGCCAATCTATAAGCCTTATCTCCCACCTTATCAAGTATCTCAAATAGTCCTATATATCGAGGGCTCAACTTTCCTTTCTTCCCAAATCTAATAACTCCCTTTAAAGGAGAAACTTTTAAGAACACCGACTCACCCACACTAAACTCTAGTGGTCTTCGTCTCCTGTCAGCGTAACTTTTTTGTTGGCTTTGAGCTATTCGTAATCTCTCACATATCAATTGGACGTTCTCAGATGCCTGCTGCACTAAGTCTGGAGCAAAAATCTGTCAGTCACCAACCTCTTCCCATCCAATAGGGAAACGACATCTACACCCATCCAATGCCTCATATGGTGCTATCCCGATACTCGCATGAAAACTGTTATTATAAGCGAACTCTGCGAGTGGCAAATGGTTATCCCAGGAGCCTCCAAAATCCAATGCACACGCTCTCAACATATCCTCCAAGGTCTGTATAGTCCTCTTTGACTGACCATCTGTCTGAGGATGATATGCGGTGCTAAAACTCAACTGGGTCCCCATCGCTTCCTGAAAACATTCCCAGAAGTGGGAAGTGAAGCGATCATCCCTATCAGAAACAACGCTCACTGGAATTCCACGTAGCCTCACTATCTCACGCACATTTAGATTCGTTAACTGTCTCAGAGTATCAGTAGCTCTCATAGCTAGAAAATGGGCTGATTTCGTCAACCGATCCACAATCACCCATATAGCATCATGACCTCTGCGGGTCCTCGACAATCCCATCACAAAATCCATGGTGACATGCTTCCATTTTCATGTCGGTATCAGTAGAGGCTGCAATAACCCTGCTGGCTTTTGATGCTTTACCTTCACCTGCTGACAAACGAGACACTTAACAAATATTCAGCAATGTGCTTTTTCATCCCAGACCACCAATAAGCCTTTCGAATGTTTTGATACATCTTTGTACTCCTGGATGTATCATATACTTCGATGAGTGAGCCTTTGTCAAGATCGACCTTCTGATCTCTGCATCATCAGGAACACATATCTTACCTCTGAACCTCATCAATCCATCTGAACTTAACTCAAAGTCCATCTCTGTACCCCTCTGTATCTGCCCGACAATATCACTGCACTGCTGATCAACTCGTTGAGCCTGTCGAATTTGATCTACCAGATCCGGTTCCAACTGCAAGCTAGCTATCATAAATCCACTATCAGCGTCAGGCGGGGTTATATCCAAACTGAGGTTTGTGAACTATTCCAACAGCTCGTGTTCCCTGATCATCATAAATGATACCATCCTGAGATTCTTTCTACTCAATGCATCAGCAACCACATTTACTTTACCTGGGTGGTACAGGATCTCATAATCATAATCCTTTAACAGCTCAGCCATCTTCTCTGTCTCATGTTCAACTCTTTTTGCGAGAACAGGTACTTAAGGCTCTTATGATCTGTGTAAATCTGAAATCTCTCACCATAGAGATAGTGGCGCCATATCTTCAATGCAAACACTACGGTTGCCAACTCTAAATAGTGGGTCGGGTAGTTCCTCTCATGATCCTTTAACTATCTTAATCTATATGCAACTACCTTCCCATCCTGCATCAATACACAGCCCAGTCCTTGGTGTGAAGCATCCACATACACCGAGAAACCTCCTGAGCTGGTAGGAATTATGAGGATCAGAGCTGTGGTTAATCTCCTTTTCAACTCCTCAAAGCTTTCCTCACACTTATCGTCCTACACAAATTCAACATTCTTCCTCGTGAGATGTGTCAAAGGAGTAGCTAACCTCGAAAATCCCTCTACAAACCTTCGATAATACCCAACTAAACCCAGGAAGCTTCTGATCTCTGTCACTGTCTGGGGTCTCTGCCACTGAACTTCGGCCTCAATCTTAGATGGTCCACGAATACTCCATCCTTCAATACTATGTGACCTAGAAAAGAGATCTGTTTCAACCAAAAGTCGCACTTACTAAGTTTAGCGTACAACTTCTTCTCACGGAGGGTCTGCAACACTATCCTTAGGTGTCGTACATGCTCCTCTCTAGACCTTGAATACACCAGTATATCATCAATTAACATAATAACAAACCAATCTAAAGACTGGTGGAATACCTCATTCATCAACGACATAAAAGCTGCGGGAGATTCGTCAACCCTAATGGCATAACCCTAAATTTATAATGTCCATATCAGGTGCGAAAAGCTGTCTTGGGTACATCTCCACTCCGTATCTTTAACTGATAGTACCCTGATCTCATATCTATCTTGGAAAAGACCTACGCTCCCTTAAGCTGATCCAACAAGTCATCGATGCGTGGAAGGGGATACTTATTCTTGATGGTGGCCTTATTCAACAACCGGTAATCTATACACAGTCGAAGGCTTCCATCCTTCTTCCTTACAAACAGAACCGATGCTCCCCAAGGTGAGACGCTAGGCCTAATGAACCCCTTCTCCAGCAACTCTTGCAACTGTTTCCTTAGTTCTTCCAACTCAACTTGAGCCATTATGTATGGTGGCTTGGATATCGACTTTGTACAAGGTGCCAAGTCTATACCAAACTCCATCTCCCTATCTGGAGGTAACCCTGGTAACTCATCCGGAAAAACAACTGGAAACTCCTTAACCACTAGTATGTCTCCCAATTCCGGACGTGCCTTATCCATCTCAATCACATAAGCAATAAACCCTTCACATTATTCTTTCCACCATTAGTAATCATAAATCATCATGTTCACATACAAGATTGATAAACAGATTTATCTTTCATACATCATGTATCAAGATTATACTCATCACACTTATAATAATCATGTTCTTTAATTTAATTTCACAAAATTTACTACAAGGTTATCTATCTTTGGAAACATCCAAGTTTTTGCATGACAATCCATAACAACATGATTTGCAGCCAGCTAATCCATCCCTAGGATTACATCAAAATCACTCATATTTAATAAGATCAAATCGGCTGCCATTTCTTTACCTTCTATCCTCATCTTACAACTTCTATATACATGCTTAGTCAACTGACTATCATTCATAGGGGTAGATATCATCAACATCTTATCAAGCAGGGTGGGTTTTACATACTTCAACAATTTACATGCAAACGATGGTGATATAAAGGAATGCGTGGCACCAGGATCAAACAATACATATGCTTCTAAATCAAAGGTTTGGATGGTACTTTGACCACATCCGAAGATTGATCCACAGTGTCCTGGTCTAGCGCGTGCACTCGCCACCTGCATACACCCACTGCTTTCTTCCTCTTTTCCTCAGTTGTAGCCCTCCTTCTCAGAGTAATTGTCCCAACTGGAGTTCTCTCTGGCTCTTTGCCCTTCTGTGGGGCTCTCTTTGTCATCTCTGGGCAATCTCTGATTATGTGCCCTGGCTTCCCACATCTGAAGCATACTACCTGAGGTCCATAGCATGGTCGACTACCATGGTACCTGCCATACTTATCACACTGCTCTGTCGTAGGCCATGGCCCTCCAATCATAATTCCTTTCACTGGACCTAGAGCCATATACATGGGAGTATTAACTGTCCTCTCCCAAATCTCCTCGATCCTTGGCCTCTTCCCAGCAAACCTCTTGCTTCCCTTATAACTGAAGATTCTCTTCTTATCTTTATCCCTCACTTTACTAACCTTTCCAAATTTTGAGGCAATTCTGTCAACATCTTGCTCACACAATTGCGCCCTACGCACTGCCTCCTAATAGGTTGGTATATCCATGGGAACCAGTCTAGACCTGATGGTCGGTCTCAATCTATCCACAAACCTCTGGATTTTCTCAACCTCATTACTCATCGTATTGGGATCATACCTGCCCAGGGAGATAAAAGTCATCTCATACTCATCCACTGTCCTACTCCCTTGGGTCAGTTCCAAAAATGCCATCTTTAGCTTTCGTTGTGCGGTATCTGGAACGTATTATCTCTGAAATGCCTCCAAAAATATATCCCAGCTGATCTCAGCATGTCGGGCTCTCAAAATAGGCCAGGTGGACTTCCACCAATGTTCTGCTGATCCCTTCAGAATAAAAGCTGTAAACGTTACCATCTCAGTAGTAGTGCACTCAAAGAACCCATACAGCTTCTCGATCTCATTTATCCAATCCTTAGTAGCTACCGGGTCCTTAACTCAACTGAAAGAAGACGGTCCAACCTTCTGAAACTGTCGCAGTCTATCCAAATCACAACCGTAACCCCAACCGCTACTGCCTGGTGTAGTAACAGGAGTAGGTATATCTTGTGCGGGTGGGGTATTTGTTGTCTATGGCCTTTGGGCTTGCCTTGCCCGTGCCTCAGGAGCTACTGCCTACTCGGCATCACCCTGTGTAGCGGGACTTTGTCTACCGTCAACTCCAGGTAAGGATTGGGTGACCAACTCCAATATCATCTCAATGCTCTGCTCAATCCTTATGAAGCGTGGCTCAGCACTCTCGAGTCTCTCCTCTAGACCCTGTGGAGTATGCTCAACCTCAGCCTCCACCTCAATATCATCCTCAGCCTCGTGTGTTTTCGGCTCAACACGACCCCCAAGCCTACCTCTACGGCCTCTAACTTGCGCTATCACCCCTCTACCGCGACTGGTATTAGGCATAATTGCTCAATTCCCTATATTCACATCAAATTCTTAGTCCACCCATCGACACACACAATTTGTATCTAAACAAGCACAGTAACATGAGGATGTAATTTTTCACTTATTAAATATTTTAGACAATGACACACGTCAGACCAACGTAAGCTCTGATACCAACTTCTGTCACAACCCTCAACTTACCAAAATACATATAAATTTTTTACATTTTCATGCATCATTTATCATTCGTCCTTACCTCAATCGTGAACAACAACTCTCCTTAATAGTTGGGCTGTGTGTCGACGTCTAACTCACTCCACCATACCAATTCAATTTGTATATTATTTATGAGTAAACACTTGTATAAATGTATATATATACATATCAGAGTTGTTTACATGTGTTTACGTTGTTTTACATCCTCAATAGTTACATACAAAATGCTACTGTGCTACCGTAAGTTTAGATACAAAAATTACAATAGTGTGTATACCTTACGCGATGGGATGCAGCTGATTAACAAAAGGGATAAGCCTCCAGTCACGCTCAATTTATACTCAACACTCTGTAGAGAGGGAGAAAATAAGGGGGTGAGCAAACCACACGCTCAGTAGGACAATCATGCGAACAGGTAGATACTGTACTATCTACGTGATCGTGATGCCATGCTCAAAAGCATTTAATTCATCATTTTATCTCAAAACATGAGTGTATAATTGTGTTAATGGTATGTAAAGCATTCATGCTATTAAAATCCAGTGCACAATTCATTTCAAAGCATGGCATAAATCATTATGCATATTTCACAATAAAGCATGGCATTAACCATCATGCATTTTTCATAACAAAGCATGACATTAATCATCATGCGTCAGTGCACTTTAAAAACCATTAACAAAACAATCCAACACTTGTCAGGTCTCAGCCCCTCCCTCGGACTGTCCTGACCCACAAATCATTTCAAACATGGATTTATTCACAAAGCATTAGACATGTGAGATAGGCAATTCAATAAAAGGTAATAACCTCTAAGTCTATGGCCATAACCTGTGATACCGGCTACACGGATCAGGTGTGCGGGATATCACCACTATTTGCTTCCACACGGGAGGTGGGTCAAATCCTATCCGCCGGTCCATAGCAGATCTCATCTGAAGACGGCATATCACAATCTCAACACGATACAACGTACTCCATGCTACATGCACGGTACAACGTACTCCGTGGACCCAATCAACACATCATATCACACCATATCTCAAAACGCACGTGTGAGCCTATGTAATCGGTACGACCTCTTGTCTACCCGAAGCTCCTAACACGGCTATCAACATGTCAAAATATCACAAATGCACGTGCGAGCCTATTTAATCGGTGCGACACCCAGTCTGCCCGAAGCTCTAAGCACAGTAACAAATAAGGTGGGCATCTAGTGCGAGCTAAGCTCCAAGCACCATGCCAAAACCAGTATAAAAATCCATGTGAAAACTAGTGCGAGCTAAGCTCTAGCACTCATGTGTATAAAACACAACAAATCTCGTGTGAATCATACTCTAGCACGCTTTCATTCTCACGAAAACAATGCAGGTGGCTCATTTCTTTGCAGAGTGTGGTTAACAAACCAAAACATCTCATTTCTTTTGCAAATCATTTCAAATGCTAGCCAACCTACCAATCACTTGCTAAAAAGCAATAAAACATGATTTTCCAAAGCATTATGCTTTTATTTTCATGCACACTTCTCAAACACCCAACTTTTACCCTTCAATCACCCAACATCATTTCTTAATATCTCATGCATTCTAGCAAAGCATTTAATGCGCCCAAATTACGCACAGATATCTCTAAGAGTCCACACAATTTCCTTACCTCAATTTACTTGAGTGCGACTCTCTTTTCCTCTTAGCTTATTGTGCTCTTGGCTCGCCTTGTTTCGGTGCATCCTCGAAAGCTGCAATTCAATTATCCAAACCACTTGAGTTAAAGTTGTTAACTGACATTTGACCTCATTAGTCAATATAGCTCATCTTTGCATTTACTAATGCCTTAATCGACATTTTACCCCTTTTAGGTAAATCTCACAATTTATCCACTAACAACATCTTATAATCATACCACAACACTATTATTAACCTCAACATATCTCATTCATCATTACACTCAACACATTTCACTTTCTCACACAAGACCATTTCTAGGTCGTGGTGGATTCATCCTACTCTAGGTAGTTTCTACCATTCCTATGCATACCAAACAACTCCAAAATCAATATCTACACAATGTACTTGAGTTATATCATTTAGAAACTCACCTAGCTTGATTTCCTCTTTGCTCCAATGGAAATGCACCTTTGATCCTTCAATCCAACAAGTGGAGAAATGCCTCCAAACTATGTTGTTCTTCTCTTTGATGTGAACCACTTTGTCTCTAATAGCTTTCCCTCAAATCTTACTGAAAATGTGTGGATTTAGGAGTGAGAAAGCTAGGTTTTAGGTTGGAAATGGGAAAGATTGGTTTTTGTCTCAGAAATGCAGATCCAACTGCTCCATATTTATAGATTCCGCGTGATGAAATCGATCTTCCTTGGGTGGAGATCGATCTGGTCCTCTTAAAATCCCTCTTTTCCAAGACATTTTGAAGGCAGGAGATCGATCTGTCGAGTAGGGGAGATCAATCTTGCTTCAAACAGAGAGTCAAGGAGATCGATCTGGTCTTAGGGGAGATCGATCTGCTTCCAACCCGAGAGCTAAGGAGATCGATCTGTTCCATTAAGGATCGATCTGCTCTATTCCATTGCTCAAATAAGAGCTTTCTGGCTCTTCCAGATCGATCTCTCATTCTATGGGATTGATCTGGCCTTCATATTTCTAGATTTTCTGCAGTTTTTCTGCAACAACTCACACCCAAACAACTTAAATTTGCTGCCATAGTCATTTTCTCATCCAATCATCTTTGAAACTTGAATATGACATCCATTTATACCTTATACCTATTGAAACTCGTGTGGAATCTTTATAATACCAAAGTATATGGTATACACCAAATGAAAGTGCACAACTCATGCACATTTTCCTTCTCTTTTACCACACTACCCATTTTCCATTTTACTCCCACTCTTTACATGTTTAAGTTCATATCTTCATATTCATATGTAATGTAACTTGTATGTACAATCACAACTCTTATTGCAAGTGTGTACACTAACTTATGGACTTACATCACATATACTTCACTTATGAATTCATAGTATAACTCCATTTACATTTCTATGTACATATTACAATTATACATATACGGGGCCTCACATCTAAGTTGTTATTAGTTCTTTTATAGATCTTTTTACTTGTCATTTTTGTGTCTGATATAGGTTAAAGCTTTAAAACTCAGTCTTAAAATTTACTAGCAATTTCGGCAGCATAACGGCTGCAATTAAACTTAATCCATCCTACAAATAAGATTAATATAGCAATTTATATCCTCAATCATCAACCACATAATCCAATTCACAACAGCTACTCTAATTATCCGCAAAGTAACATAATTGGCACCTCATCATAATTCGATCGTCATATATTTAATATCGACTTAGTTTCATATTAACCTATATGGATTGGTATATTAGCATGAACAAGAAGTATTAAGCTTCCACTCAAATATTGAGACTTAACATCATCATCAGTGAAACCCGAAAAGAAGAAACCTAAATACACTTCCTTAACATTTCTACTTCTATTAAAAAAAATCAGCTAATACATCCCAAAATAACAATTACATATGTCTGTGCGTACATAAAGGTCTGAAATAAAAACTTCATACTTGTTGCGTATACCTCAAACACGAAAACTACGCACTTAGCTCAAAGAATCAATAAGTCTGAGCGGTTCACCCACGAGTCAATCTGAAATGTTTTAAAAGAAAATGGTGAGTAATCGCATGCTCAGTAAGGAATTATTACAAAGTGGAACTAGCAAACATCTGCTATATGATCACTTCATATAAATTGATTATTAGTGCATGGCGTAACCAGATTGAGATAAAACAGCTTGGTTATTGAAATGTAAATACACGGCTTTGTCAAGTGAAGACAAGTATGCATTTAAAACTGTAAAGTCAACCCAAACATGCTTTGGTCACTTCATTTAAAAGCTCAAAAGAAATCATGCATGTTTAATGTAAGAAAATCATGTACACTCAACACAAAAACATGCACAGGCTCAGTTGAAATCATCAATGCAAATGAGAGAGACGTGGCATGAATCCTCAATATAAATCATGGAACAAGTATAATCAATTAGGAAACCTATGGCCATAGTATCTAACCACCCTATCCTAGCTGATCAGGCTATCAGACTATGGTACTAAAGACAAGATCAAGGTCTACAATAGTACAAGAAAAACAATCATGGTATGCCGACACATCACTCAGAAGTGCGCGTATATGCCACCAAGGCATAATCGTGAAGCACTTGGCACCGTAAGGAAATCACATAGAAATCCCGTGATGCTAGAGATGGCTCTCCCTACCCATAAACTCGATGCCACAAAGGCACCCCTATGAAGTACTTGGCATTCGTAGGGAACCACACAGGAATCCCACGATACTAAAAGTGGCTCTCACAGGACATGACTGCAATAAAGGCACCACCAGGAACTGCCAACAATCTCAAAATAGTTAACCTTGATTTCCTATGAGAAAGCATTTGCATGTTAAAATATATATCATGTCTCGAAAATCAAACAGTTTATATATCGATCAAACATGCTTTCCAACTCATCAATGAGGTAAATATTCAAGAAATTCAATACTTTCTCAAATAATTGGGATAGCCCATGCATAAATAAATGTGTGAGACCCCGTATATGTATAAGGGTATATATGTACATAGAAGTGTAAATAGAGTTGCACTATGAATTCATGAGTGAAGTATATGTGATGAAAGTCCATAAGTAATGTACACACTTGTAATGAGAGTGGTAATCGTACATACAAGTTTCATTATGTATGAATGTGTAGAAATGGACTTAAACATGTGGAGAATGTGTGTAGAGTGGATTATGAATAGTTTGATAAAATGGAAGTAGAATTGCATAAGATGTGCACTTCCATTTTTGTTTATATTAAATACCATTGGTCACGCAAAGATCCTACACAAGTTTTAATGTGTATGAAGTGAGGATGGATGCCATTTTCAAGTCTCAAAGATGAATGAATGAGGAAATGATCATGGTAGCAAATTAAGGATGTTTGGTAAGTGTTGTTGCAGAGGAACTGCAGAAAATCTGGAAATTTTGAAGGGCAGATCGATCTCATGGGATGAGAGATCGATCTGGAAGAGCCAGAATGCTCTTATTTGAGCAAAAGAATAGAACAGATCGATCTCCAATGGACCAGATCGATCTCCTTAGATCTCTGTTTGGGAGCAGATCGATCTCATGCCTCGACAGATCGATCTCATGCCTCAACAGATCGATCTCATGCTTCGACAGATCGATCTCAGGCTTAAAAATACCGTGAAAAGAGGGATTTTAAGGGACCAGATCGATCTCCTCTTGGACCAGATCGATCTCCTCAAGCTATTTCTATATAAGGAGTGCTGGAAATCAAAAAATTTTGGGAAAAACACAAACCTTTCAGTTTCAACCTAAAAACCTAATATTCTCTCTCAAAAATCAGCCATTTTCAGTGAGGTTTGAAGAGAGACCATTAGAGACAAAGTTGTTCCTATCAAAGAGAAGAACAACATAGTTGAAGAGCATTTTCCCATTGTGGATATTGAAGCACTTAAGGGCATTGCCATTTGGAGCAAGAGGAGAAATCAAATTGGGTAAGATTCTAACACTCCAACTATGGTACATTGATTATTTTAGTGATTTTGGAGTTGTTGGCATGAGTATAGATGGTTAGAAATTATATAAATGCATTGGTATGATTTTGACCTAGAAATGGTTTAGTGTGAGAAAGTGAAATTGATTGAGATTAATGAGAAATGGGATGTCTAGAGGTAACAATAGTGTTATGGGTATGATTTTAAGATGTTGTTGGTGGATAAATTATGAGAATTACCTAAAAGAGGTAAAATGTGGGTTAAGGCATTTGTAAAATGCATAAGTGAATAATATTGACTAGTGAGGTCAATTATGGGTTAAATACATTAACTCAATCGATTTAATGAATGAATCGCAGCTTCCGGGGATACGCCGAGGTGAGTTGACCCAAGAGCGTGAGGAGCTAAGAGAAAAGGAGTCACACCAAGTAAATCAAGGTAAGGGAATTGTGTGGACTCTTAGAGATATTGTGCGCAATTTGGGCGCTTAAATGTTTTGCTAGAATGCATGAGAATAGGAAATGTTGTTGGGTGATTGAAGGGTAAAAGTTGGGAGTTTGAGAAATGTGCATGAAAACAAAAGCATATTGCTTTGAAAATCATGTTTTATTGCTTTTTAGCAAATGATTGGTAGGTTGGCTAACATTGAAATGATTTGCAAAAGAAATGAGTATGTTTTGGTTTTGTTAACCATGTTTTGCAAGCTTTGAGCCACCTACATGATTTCGTGAGTATGAAAGAGTGCAAGAGGCACTAGTTTTCACATGGATTTCATATTATTTTGGCATTGTGCTTTGAGTTTGTCTCGCACTGGATGCCCACCTTGCATGTTGCCGTGTTTGGAGCTTCGAGTAGACTTGGTGTCACATCGATTAAATAGGCTCACACGTGCATTGTTTTGAGACATGGCATGTTAAAACAACCTGATGAGCCCGAACGAGGGATAAGGGTTGGAGATCCACCTGATGAGCCCGAACGAGGGATAAGGGTTGGAGGAAACAGCTGATGAGCCCGAACGAGGGATAAGGCTGGGGGTCCACGGAGTACGTTGTACCGTGCATGTAGCATGGAGTACATTGTACCGTGTTGTGATGTGATGTGCCGTCTTCGGATGAGATCTGCTATGGACCGGCGGGTAGGATTTGACCCACCTCCCGTGTGGAAGCAGATGGTGGTGATATCCCGCACACCTGATCCGTGTAGCCGGTATCACAGGTTATGTACATATGCCTTGAGGTTATTACCTATTGTTGAAACTGCCTATCTCACATGTATAATGCTATTTGAGAATAAATCCATGTTTGAAGTGATTGTGGTCAGGAAAGCCCGAGGGATGGGCTGGGACCTGACGTTGAATTGATTTGTTAATGGTTTTTAAAGTGCACGAATGCATGATGTTTAATGCCATGCCTTATTGTGAAAATGCATGATGTTTAATGCCATGCTTTTATTGTGAATTATGCATGATGATTTATACCATACTTTGAGTTGAAATGTGCACTGAATTTTAATAGCATGAATGCTTTACATACCATTAACACAATCATACACTCATGTTTTGAGATAAACAATGAATAAAATGCTTTTGAGCATGGCATCACGATCACGTAGATAGTGCAGTATCTACCTGTTCGCATGATTGCCTTACTGAGCGTGTGGTTTGCTCACCCCCCTTATTTTCCCCTCTCTACAGAGATTTGAGTATAGATTGGACGTGACTGGAGGCATTCCCTTTTTGGTAATCCGCTGCATCCCATCGCTAAAGGTATACACACTTGGATTATTTTGTATCTAAACTAGACATAGCACAGTAGCATTTTGTATGTAACTACTGGGGATGTAAAACAATGTAAACACATGTAACAACTCTGATATATATACATTTATACAAGTGTTTACTCATAAATAATGTTTCAAATTGAATTGGTATGGTGGAGTAAGTTAGACGTCGACACACAGCCCAACTGTTAAGCGTGTGGTTGTTCACGATCGAGGAAGGATGATTAAGGATTGATGCATGAAAAATGCGAAAAATTTGTACGTATTTTGGTAAGTTGAGGGTCGTGACAAAATGAGAGTATTAAAAAGCGAGAAAGAAAGGCACAAGTGTTACGCCAACTACTCACCCTTATGCTTTAGTCGCTTACTTTGCCAAAAAAAAATATCGAAAACACATTAGTTACAGAATCTGTGAAAATCGGGTAAGGAATACAACCAGTTTAAATTAATTCTAACTAGCTAACTAAACTTACGACCTATGGTTTCTAGTATATTGTTAACTTAGGTATCCTATTAGCTACAAGTTGTATAAATCCCTTACCACAAAAAATGACGCGCACCAATTACCCGTATTGCCTTAGGCATGCAAATATGTGTCAAGCTTCCTTAGCACCCGACGAGGTAGCAGCTGCATTTCCACGTACAAGAACATCAGTCTTCATACTTATTTCTGTTTCTATAGCTTGAGACTAAAGACTTCCTAGGTGTCATGCGAAACTCGCTTCTCCTGTACCTATATCAACTAGTTTAGACTTAGCCTTGAACCCCCAACTAGTTTTCTGAATACCCTACCAAAGTTTTCCTCATTTATTATTCGTTTGTATCATGCTTTACAATGTCATTATAAGCTTATTTTTTGGTATGCGTATCTATAACTATTAATTTACTTTACTTAACAAATCTAAATTAAAGGGAATACCCTATTTTTCTTTCATGTGACTAAATACTATAGTTCCGCTCTTCATAATATATTAAGTCTTATATATACATTCTGAGTTCATAAGGACTTGTTTATATGAAAATCATTTCCAAAATATTATTATACCATATTTAACTAAGTTTAAACTAAACTTCCAAGTCCTCCTCTCTAACTGGCCGAAACTGTTTTTTAACACCCGATTCTATCTTTAATCTCAAATCTTACATGTAGCTGGATTTACATATTAGATTCATTATAAATTAGTATCTTGAACTCTTAAAATCTGTTTTAACATGAATTCGCCATTCATTTCATCTTAACTGAACACTTGGAACTCATTTTCCCTACTAATGTAGCTCAACTTTAATTATGCAGCTATTGAGCAAGACTATTGACATTAAGATTTTCTAGTTCAAACCCATAGACTCCAAATATATTAGGTTATCTTCAATTAATTCGTAGTGGTCGAAACTTCATTCTTCATGCCCACTAGTAAATTTCATCAATCAATTTGAAATTGTAGTAATAAACATCAAAGTCAACACCGAATCTTCATAATTTATCAAAACATATTAGACCTCTAGTCTACTTTTCGAAATCCCCAAATTTTGTCAAATTACAAACCTTAATTTCTTCTAATTTTCTTCAAAACTGAAATCTAATTAAATCTTCACTAAATTTACTCATACAATACTAATTTAACAAGAATTTAACTAAAGCTAGGCTTGGCTCACCTTACTTTTTCTCCTGAAGCTTACGGGTTTTCAACAAAGGAAGAGCAAAAAAGGGTTTTCTATTGGTGGTAGTGTTGACGTATGAAGAAGAGAGGGAAGGGCTAAAAATTGTTCCTAGTTTTGGGGTTAGAGAATGGTGTGAGGGAGGAGGTGAGACAATGGGTGAAGCTGAGCTCTCGACTCAGAGGAAGGGGAACTCGACGTCCTCTCTTGGTTTGGACTTCGCGAAGTAGAGGAGAGAGAAGAGAGGTGATTTTGAGTGTGGGTTTTCGGTCATCGGTGATCCTGGGTGCGCGAACAAAGGTGGAAAATAGGGAAAAAGGGAAGGGAAAATAGGTTGATGGCAGAGGAGGCATTCTACCCATTAGACACAGATCGGAGTCCGAAGACCCAACATCATGGTACAATGTGCTCCATGTTTTCCACACGGTACCACGTACTTCGTGACCCCAATTTCTAAATTGAAAGACTGGGAGTACTCGAAGGATTCGGGGCTTATAGTCTCATCTTCAGCTATACTTGTGCTATGTCTCAAAATGCACGTACGAGCATATCATATCAATGTGACACACAGTTTACACAAGGCTCCAGTACAACTTTGTCAATCACATGCGAGGATCAGTGTAAGATCACATAGCCTACACGACGTCTCCAACACGGTTTTATACATATCACACAATAAAATCTAGTGTGAGCAAAACAAGGCTTCAGTACTATGTCATGTGAAAACCATATCAAACCCAATACAAGCAAGCTCGAGCACTATTTTTTTCCACATAAATCTGATACATGTCTCAATTCTAATAGAAGTGGTGCTCATGATTAAATTAAATATAGAAAATAGCACCCATTTGAGTGAGAGGGAACATCTCCCATCAAATCACTCGTTACACTTATTTAATTCAAAAAAATGTGCAATTTAATGCAAATAATCAAGTTAGGAGCCAATCTATCCTTACTCATTCACAAAACTCACTTACTCATGCAAAACACATCAACATATGTTATTTCGGTCACTTTTATTTTTTTCATAACTAGGGGCATTTTGGTAATTTACCCTTTTTCCAGTACAAATTAGGAAATTCCTTATATGGACTCCTTATGGAATTTAAAGAATCAAAAACGTCGATAAAAATTCATACAGCTACCTCTAAGAGCTTACGAAATCCCTTACCTCAAAATAGGTCGACTACGAATTTCAATTCTCGATCTCTCTAGATCACACAGTCTTTGTGGCTCCGTTCACATCCTCGGGAGTTGCAATTAATTACCAATTATATCAGCTAAGTCTGATAATTTATTTCCCACTTTCCTTATAGTCTAATTGGCATATTAGGCCTGATTACCCTTATTGGGCATTATTACTCTTTATTGGGCCCATTATCAATTTAAGCTCATTTTCACTTTACTATTCATTCTATCAAGACTCATTGGGCTCTTTAGGCCCATTTAAATCTAGTGGGCCATATGTGGGACCCATGGATCATCATTGGGCTGAAAACACATGGGCTTAGCCCATGGCACCTCTCGGCCATAGCATGGTGGTCGAGCACCATCATGCCATCCATGGCCGAATGGCCACCATCACCACGTCATCTTGCCTAGTTTTTCTCTTAGGCAATTTGTCAAACACTTGCCATGCATATTCTAAGTCTTTAACCTTGTTCACTTAGACATTTCATCATACACCTTTGGTGCATGCATGTAAAACTCATCCAATTCAATAAATTGATTTCACAAAACCTTTCCATAATCATGTATACTTGTTAATTATCAGATATATGCACCAAAAACCAACACATCCTTACCAAGCAATACCCATTTTCAGCCATGCTTGATTCATGGTGTTCTAAGTTGTTTTGATCCATAATTCTTACACCAATCAACTCCATAATTATCCTAGATCAACATATATAAGATTGGTGCACTGAAAACTCACCTAGCATGAAGAACCCATCTTGGCCGAAACTTGTGGGAGACTTGGGGTCATCCAATTTAGCTTCTTGAGTGCTGATTTTAGAGTATGTTAATCTCCTCACTATTGGTAACAACTTTCATGAAGACAACTTTTTCTAATTGTGTTTACGAATGGGTAAAATCTAGAGAAAGAAAGCTTAAAGCTTTATGTTTCCATGGGGGTTAACTTGGCTAAGGAAGATGACAACATGGGAGCTTTCCAAATTTTGATTTTTTGGCTTTTCAATTCACTTACTCTTCTTAAAAATCAATGCATAAAATGGGCTTAATTTGTTTTGGGCTTGACTTGAATTTTGGGCTTAGTTTTGGGCTTTAACTATTCCATTTTTTGGGCTTTAGTCTTGTTCTATTGGGCTTTTCAATTTGGGCCTTTCCAAACGAGATTTTGGGCTGGATTTTCATAGGTAATTAGGCCTAGAAATTTCTTTAATTTGGGCCCACTAAATGGCCCAACAATTCGACCAAATAACCTATACAATTTCGGCCCATACTCAATTAACCTTAATGGGCTTCGAAAATTCCATTAGTTGGCTCATTAGTTTATGCCCATTTAATTTAATCTGAAATTAAATTAAATTAATTTTCAATACTCAAGAAGTTGAAGATCGAGTGTTTTAGCCAAAAATAATTCTTCCCCACTTTTTAACCTTGGTTGGGTTAAGTTTAACCATGGTTAGTTCTTTATGGTCAAAGTCAATATTTCTAAAACTAACTTTGACTTTTCTTGACAATTGACTACGATTGACTTTTGTCCAAAAATCCAAAAGTGTGGTTTCTCATGGTTAACACTCTTGTCTATACGTTTTAGTCGCTTTCGGCAGGTGAAACAGCTCAAACGATTGATTTTGAGCTCGTTTAGGCTCTTTTTGGCCTTTTCATGACTTCTACATTACCGGGACCAAACCAAACCGACTTTCCTTCATGGACCCTCTATTTTTCCATGTTTTAAGTTCATATCTTCAGTCAGAATGATCGGAATGCCCTCAGTTTAGTCTGAGCTCACCATAGCTCACATTTCACGTTTTGGTGCTTTTATAAGCACTTCTCATTTCGTTTACATTTAAAATGCTGAAATCAACTCTCTTATGATTCTCATGACATATATTAACGTGTACAATAATGAATCATAAGAGATAATGAAAAAGTACGAGTCTTACAGATTATACCTTATATTAATTTCCTATGGCCTCGAAATAATTATCTTAAATATAAGGAATTTATTTCGAAATTATTTCACTTGCTAGGCCTAATTTTTCGGTTTAGTGCTAACTCTAGTTTTTACTAACTTTTTCACTTCCAATTCCTTAATTTTACCTTCTAACCACTAGAGCATACTTATACATGCAATCTTTGAGAAATACTTAAATTTAAAACCTTACCTCAGTTTTCATGCCCCGAGCTTCATGCCACTAATCCAAGTGCTTCGGTTATTCCGAGCCTGCAAATATTATTCCAAGTATCTTAATTGCTTTCTAGTTTCGAATTAAATAATAAAATGAAAATTTTTGGGTTTCACATTTCTCCCCACTTTTTAGGAATTTGGTCCTCCAAATTCAAGTTGGTCCATCAAATAGTTAAGGGCATTTATCTCTCATGTGTCTCTCTAGCTCCCATGTAGCTTCTTCTGTCGAGTGGTGTTGCTAGAGAACCTTTACTAATGAAATTATCTTGGATCGAAGTACCTTTTCTCTTTTGTCGAGAATCTGGACCAGTTGCTCAACATAACTCATATCTTCTTGTATGTCCAAAGATTCATACTCAATAACATGAGAAGGGTTCGAATGATACTTCCTCAACATAGAAACATGGAAGATATCATGTACCCAGACAACTGTGGAGGTAAGCCAAGTCTGTAGGCAACATCCCCTACTCTCTCCACTATTTCAAATGGACTAATGAAACAAGAACTCAGCTTCCCTTTCTTTCCGAAGCGTATGACACCCTTTATCGGAGACACTTTCACAAATACAAAGTCTCCAACTTGAAATTCTAGAGGTCGTCTTTGCACATCAGCATAACTCTTATGTCTGTTCTGTGTCATCCTCAGCCTATTACAAATTAGTTAAACACCTCTAGCAACTTGTTCAACAAGATCGGGAGCAAATATTTTCCTATCACCCACTTCTTCCCATGCTATAGAAGATCTACATCTTCTACCGTATAGAGCTCGTATGGTGCTATTCCAATACTGGCATGATAACTGTTATTGTAGGCAAACTCTGCAAGGGGTAAATGATCATCCCATGAGCCTTTAAAATCTAACGCACATGCCCTTAACATGTCCTATAGGGTCTGAATAGTCCACTCAGATCGACCGTCGGTCTGAGGATGGTAAGCAGTGCTCAAATGTAACTGAGACCCCATAGCTTCTTGAAAATGAGTCTAGAATCTAGAGGTGAACCTGAAATCCCTATCCGATGTAATACTCATGGGAGCCTCATGCAATCGTGCAATCTCTCAAACATACAAGTTTGCCAAAGCACTAAGGGAATCTGTACTCTTGATGGCAAGAAAGTGGGCACTCTTAGTCAGTCTGTCCACAATCACCCAAACTGCGTCATGGCCCTTCTAGGTCCTGGGTAATCCCATAATGAAATCCATAATAATATGCTCTCATTTCCAAGTAGGCACCGATAATGACTTAAGTAGCCCCGCTGGCTTCTGATGCTTAACCTTAATCTACTGGCAGACTAAACATGTAACCACAAAGTCTGCCACATCTCTCTTCATTCTAATCCACCCGTACATCTTACGTAGATCAAGGTACATCTTAATACTTCTTGGGTGCATAGTGAATTGAGAATAATGGGACACTCTCAAAATTCTCTTTCTCAGGGTGTCATCATTTGGCACACAAATACGGCCTCAAAACCTTAGCAGTTCATCATCACTGACCGAGAAGTCTGACTGCGATCTCTCTTCATCCTGACTAACCATATCCAACAACTTCTGATCATTTCTCTACCCTGACTTGATTTGATCTAAGATACTGGGTTCAATCTATAGGCTAGCCATAAACCCATCATCAATTTCATCAACACCGATACTGAGCTTGGCAAATTGTCCCAATAAATCTCATTCTCTGATTATCATATAGGCCACCATGCCCTTTCTACTAAGGGCATCCGCTACCACATTCACCTTGCCCGGATGGTACAAACTTTCGCAGTCATAATTCTTCAGGAGCTCTATCCATCTCCTCTATCCCATATTAAGCTCCTTCTATTCAAAAATATACTTAAGACTCTTATGGTCAGTGAAGATCTGAAATTTCTCACCATATAAATAATGTCGCCATATCTTCAGAGTAAAAACCATTGCGGCTAATTCCAAACCATGAGTGGGATAGTTTTGCTCATGATCTTTAAGCTAGCAGGAACAATAAGCGACCATTCTACCATTCTGTATCAACATACAGCCCAAACCTTGGTGAAAGACATCACTGTACACTACAAACCCTCCTGATCTATTCGGGATGGTCAAGACTGGTGTGGTAGTTAACCGATACTTGAGCTCTTGGAAGCTCTGCTCACACTAATCAGACCACTCAAAGGGAACATCCTTACGTGTCAATCCGATCAATAGAGCTGCAATTCAGGAAAACCCCTTAACAAATCTTCGGTAATACCCTGTCAATCCTAGGAAACTCCGAACCTCCGTCACTGTCCTCGGTCTCTCCCACTTCTGCACTGCATTAACCATGGACGGATCAACAGATACTCCATCCTTAGATACAATATGCCCGAGGAAAGCAATCTGATCCAACCAGAATTCACACTTATTAAATTTCCCATATAATTTCTTCTCACGAAGGATCTGGAGCACAATTCTCAAATGTTGCTCGTGCTCCTCTCGAGACTTAGAATAGATTAAAATGTCATCAATAAATAAAATAACAAATCTGTCTAAATACTCCCGGAAGACATCATTCACTAAACTCATAAAAGCAGCATGGGCATTAGTCAGTTCAAAGGGTATCACTAAAAACTCAAAATGCCCATATCTAGTCCTGAAAATTATCTTCGGTACATCAGCCTCTTTAATCCTCAACTGGTGATAACCCGATCTCAAATTATCTTAGAAAACACTAAAGCCCCTCTCAGCAGATCAAACAAGTCATCTATCCTTGACAGGGGATACATATTCGTTATTTTCACCTTATTCCAAAGTCGATAATCTACACACAAGCGGAGACTCTCATCTTTCTTTCTGACAAATAATACCAGAGCATCCCACGAAGATACACTCAGTCTAATGAACCCCCTATCAAACAAATCTTGCAAATGCTTCTTCAGTTCTTCCAATTCGACTAGTGTCATTCGATAAGGTGGCTTAGAGATAGGCTCAGTGTCGAACACTAAATCAATTGTAAACTTAATTTTCCTCTCTGGTGGTAACCCCGACAATTAATCTGAAAAAATATCAAAAAAACTCACATACTACTAGAACATCCAAATACTTGGCAGGTCTCGACTATTTTCAGAAACAAGAGCAATATAACCTTCACAAAGTCGATATCATCATAAATTTTCAAACATATAGACACCTTATAACTTCATAGAACTTAATAACGTACACTTCATTTCTTATTATCAAAACATACATCAAATTTATCAAGTAAAGAGAAGGTGACGATTTTAGTGTAGCAATCTAGACTTACACGATTGGCTGTGTAATGACCCTTGACCCTTAAAAATTGGAGGAAATTTTTTTTTGAATTTAATTTACCCACTTATTCCCTTATTCAATTATGTTGTATTCCTGTGTAGTGTCAAAACACTTTTCCTATTTCTTTACTCGTAATTATAATTAATTTCCATACTTTAACTTATATGACCGATGGAAATTTCGACAGTATAACAACTTATATATGAGCCTACCCACCTGCAATTCAGTTGTTTCCAACAATCCTAGATATCCACAACTACCAAGCGTGCTTTCCAACAATCCTAGATATCTACAACTACCAAGCATATTTTCTCAATCCACTTTTACAACTCAATATATCGATATCGATTAATACCAATCATCTTACAACCTAATCTCAAGAATCATATTTTTTTTTTACATCATTTCCTTACAAATTACATCCCGACAAATTATTTCTATTATATGTGTCTGTGCGTACAGATATGTCTGGTACAGGAATGTAAATGTATACCTTTCTACGTGTACTAAAAGTAGCCTATGGTAGCTCTTCCCACAAGCCTACGTCGTATACGCGGCAAGTAGCGTCTATAGATACACTGCAAATGATCTGAAGGTAGAGGGGTGAGCTTTTGGGGAAAAGCCCAGTAAGATAATATTCTTAAAGTAGTTCTGATATATAAAAGCATTTGAAATTGTTCATAGAACAAAACTTAATGCAATACATAAACTTTCATTTCATGCGTAATCGTCATAAAGCATGCGTGTCTTTAAAACAAACCACATGCATAACCGTTTTACAACTTTTCATAAACCTTTCATGAACATTTCGTAAATCATTTCGTAAACATTTCATGCATATTTCATAATCATTTCATAAACATTTCATGAATATTTCATAATCATTTCGTAAACATTTCATAAATATTTCGTAATCATGAAAACACATATTCATTCATCATAGTTGATTTTCATAATCAAATCGAGGAGACTAGGCTATAACTAAGTCATGCGATATGTGTTGTTGGCTCTACCGAGAGGGGGGTGAATCGGTTTTCTAATAACTATGGCAGATTTTAAAATAATCACAATTCAAACACAAATGATAATGAATAAAACAGTGCAATATAACAATTTAATGCAAAGAGAGGGAAAGAGAAACAAACACAGCAACTTATAGAGGTTCGGCCAACTCTTGCCTACGTCCTCTCTCCTTGACCTTCTTGTCAAGTGGTTTCTTTCTCTCTTTCAATAGAGTTTACAAATTTCCTTTTACAGGTCAAGGAATAACCTCTCTACCCTTAGCAATACAGAAAATGTATTCACCCTTTTACAATAACACTCACTGAGGAACAATCCTCTTTTCTTTTAAGGTGTGGATGAATACAGAATAAGGCTTTTTTAGTGGGTAGGACTAACAAAGCTTGTAGTACTTAAGCTTGTACAATGAATCTCAATAAATGAGCAATAGAGATACAATGAATGAAAGAATTAAAGCTTGAGAATGTTTGGAATATTCAGTGATAGTCTCTCTCTTTCTGCTTTGTCTTCAATGCTTGGTTATATACTGAAGGTTGGGTAGTTGGAGCATTAAATGCAGTTTTTCCCGTTGAGATTTGAAGAAAATAGCCGTTGGGAACCTCCAGTGGTCAGACAGATCGATCTCTTATCTTGGCCAGATCGATCTCCTAGTTTTAAATCCTGCAATGACAAAGCACAAATACACAGGGAGATCGATCTCATACATTACCAGATCGATCTGTTAGTTTGAATAGGCAGAGGCAGATCGATCTGTCGAATAGGCAGATCGATCTCCTATCCTCTCTGTTTGAGGAAATATCGATCTCTCAATACACCAGATCGATCTCTAAAGCTCTCTGACTTTGAGCAGATCGATCTCTTCCTTACCAGATCGATCTCCTAAGTTCTCTGACTTAGAGCAGATCGATCTCTTCCTTACCAGATCGATCTCCTAAGTTCTCTGACTTAGAGCAGATCGATCTCTTAACCCTTGCAGATCGATCTCTCTTTACCTTAATCCCTTTACAACGTTTTAAGGCTTGCCAGATCGATCTCTTCCATTATGAGATCGATCTCTCATCAAGTATAAACCCAGGAGATCGATCTCTCACACCTCAGATCGATCTCTCATCAGCAGAACTCTAAGTTCTGGTCCTGATATCATCTAAACATGTTTGTATACCATCTTAACATTATTGTATTAACATGTTTTGTCATTTCAAAATACATTAACTCAACAATCTCCCCCTTTTTGATATGACAAAACTCATCCAATAAACATGTTTAGTGAATTTGCAAAATTCCCCTTTTTTTTTGTGAGCTTTTGACTTTGTTAAAGATTTAACTCATCCTTAGTTAAATCTTAACTCCCCCTTAGTTAGCTCTAGCTCTTAACTCCCCTGCAATTAAATCATCCTAACTCCCCCTCAATTAAATCATCCTATAATCCTTTTAAACATTTAACACATGTTTCTTCTCCCCCTTTTTGTCATATCAATAAGACAAGAATGGAATACTCATCATTTCAAAATAATATTTTGCATTAACACAAGAATGACATTTCATTAACACAAGTCAATCAACATTTCATTCAAGCAAATTTTTCACAGAGAACATTAAGTAGCTTAACAATGTTGCAACTACACTAAATCTAAGCACCTAATGCCTAATGTGAGGGAGGATCACGATCCAAAAGCTCCTCAACATGCGTGCGCGTCACTTGAAGTTCATCGAACATTGCCTCCTGAGTTTCTTGAAATCTATCGAACATCGCCTTTTGAGTGTCTTGAAGGTGATCCACTCGTTGAGTCAATTCGGCAATCATACGCTGCTGAGTGGTATGTCCTTCATCGAACCTCTGACTGAGGTCGCTTATCATCTTCACGATCAGCTCCAAGTCAGCAGGAGACGATGTTTGTGCAGTTGGCGCAGCCGTGGAGGACGACGGTTCTGGAGCGGGTGCTGCAGGTGGGTGTGCTGGTTCAGCAGTGTGGTCATCCTCAGCCTCTGCAGGTTGCTGTTCTTGCTTTTTCGTCCACTCTCCCCGAAAATCTTTGTAGTACCCCATATGATGTAGGGTCCCAATGTTAAGCTCGCTTTTAGGAGATGGAAGTTCGCCAGTTTCGCTGCTGCAGTCGATGCCAAGGCGACGGAGAAGATAGGCTACCGGTTGTGGAAAAACGATTGTGGTAGCTTGTCCACGCACAATCTTCAGCCAGTCTTCGTATATGAAATGAGGGAGGTTAGGCTTTTGGCTTGTGGTGTGAATGTGATGAAGCCAAAAACGGTCTAGACGCCTAACGGTAGAGTGACGGGTACCGTAAGGGCGGAGATTCCACGAGATTATGAGGTGGAGTAACCGAAGGTGCATTGGAAGGTTACTCGCCTTGTCCCCGGGGAGTTCAAACGCAAAGGGGACTTCCTCATCCTCATTAGTTAAGCCTTCATCGCGTATATCAAATACTCTGGCTATAACTTCAGTGTCAATTATAATGGATTGACCCATGACGAAGGTTCTGAAGGCAAGGATTTTGCAGGTGTCATCGGGGTCTTCAACGAGTTCGGCATTGGAGAAGAAAGCACGAACGAGATTTGGAGGGACAGGAGTGTTGATTTTCAAGAATTTCGCCCAACCAAATTCCTCAAATTTTGATAGGTATGGAAAGTCTATGTGATTGAGGAAGGAAAAATCGATAGGACGCCAATGCTTGATTGGCATAGTTGAGAAAAATTCCTCATACCGCTTTCTTTTGGCTGGTGTTCTAAAACACCGATTGAAAGAAGCGAGTGGAGGTGGAGTGGGTTGGGAGGAAGAACCTGCCTCTACATTGGGTCTAGGTGGTTTGGTTCCTGCTCTCTTAAGCCTAGGCATTATCTTAGACCTTAAAGATTTGCTAAGTGAATTCAACAAAGAGAGAAGCAATGAAACAGTACCTAAGTTGCCCTAGACGCAAAATAAACACAAATCGAAGAAGGAATTTGAGAAAATCAGTGAGAAATGTAGGTTACTATACCGGAATGTGACACCGAGACTCAAGGAATACCGTACGAGGATCGATCTGAGGAGGAATTGAAGAAGAGGATGCGAGGGAATTGGAGAATTTGAATTTTAGGTTTTGGGAGATTTGGGGATTTTTCGCGGGTATTTATACTCCAAGGCATAGGAGATCGATCTGTCGAGGCGACAGATCGATCTGGTACTTCCAGAATCCAAGAGAGATCGATCTGTCGTAAAGCCAGATCGATCTGGTCTCAAACAGAGGCTTAAAGAGATCAATCTGTTACACACAGATCGATCTGTCGTTTAACAGAGGCTTAGGCAGATCGATCTGCCAAATGCAAGGATCGATCTGTAGAATGCGGAAGCTTGATGAGATCGATCTGTCGTGTGGACAGATCGATCTGCCTTTAAACGGAGACGTAAGGAGATCGATCTTATGGTTAGAAGATCGATCTTCTTAGATTAACCTTGACGATTTAGGCTTGATAGAAGCATGGAGATCGATCTATATCACAAGGAGATCGATCTCTCATCCTCTTTGCCAGAAAATTTTTGCAAAAACTCTTTAAAAATCAACTTGAAATCAAGATTTTTGCAACATGAAAGTCCTAAGGCATATTCATGAGTCCTAATTCACCTCTAAGGATACAGAACCTATCTCTATCAAGGGGTTTGGTGAATATATCAGCTATTTGATGTGTAGTATCAATATACTCTAAGATTATATCCCCTTTTTGTACATGATCTCTAAGGAAGTGATGTCTAATTTCTATGTGCTTGGTTCTGGAGTGTTGTATAGGATTCTTAGACAGATTAATGGCACTGGTATTATCACATTTAATAGACACTTGTTTCATGTCAATACCATAATCTCTCATTTGTTGTTTAATCCACAACACTTGAGCACTACAACTACCAGCTGCTATATACTCAGCTTCAGTTGTGGACTGAGCTACACTGTTTTGCTTCTTGGAGAACCAAGAAATTAACCTATTTCCTAAGAATTGGCAAGTACCTGAAGTACTTTTCCTATCTATTTTGCAGCCTCCAAAATCAGCATCTGAAAATGCATGAAGGGCAAAAGTGGAGTCTTTGGGATACCAAAGTCCTAGTGAGGGAGTATCTTTGAGGTATCTAAAAATTCTCTTAGTTGCCAATAGATGTGATTCCCTAGGAGAGGATTGAAATCTAGCACAAAGGCACACACTAAACAATATATCTGGTCTACTAGCAGTTAAATAAAGCAAAGAACCAATCATAGACCTATAGAGTTTAGTGTCTACACACTTACCACTTTCATCTTTGTCAAACTTGATGTTGGTGCCCATTGGAGTGGTTTGAGGTTTGCAATTGTCCATCCCAAATCTCTTGAGCAAGTCCTTGGTGTACTTTGCTTGATTGATGAATGTTCCATCCTTTGTTTGCTTCACTTGAAGTCCCAAGAAGAATGTGAGTTCTCCCATCATGCTCATCTCAAATTCCCCTTGCATGATCTTAGCAAACTCTTGACATAAAGACTCATTAGTTGAACCAAAAATAATATCATCTACATATACTTGTACAACTAGTAAGTCCTTATTTTTATTTTTGATGAATAATGTGGTGTCTACCTTTCCTCTTGAGAATCCTTTTTCTATTAAGAACTTTGACAACCTTTCATACCAAGCTCTAGGAGCTTGTTTTAACCCATAAAGTGCCTTAGACAATTTGAAAACATGTTCAGGAAATTCATGATTTTCAAATCCGGGAGGTTGCTCTACATAGACTTCTTCATTAATGAAACCATTCAAGAATGCACTCTTTACATCCATTTGATATAACTTGAAATCTTTATAACATGCAAAGGCAAGTAACATTCTTATTGCCTCTAATCTAGCTACCGATGCATATGTTTCATCATAGTCTATGCCTTCCTCTTGTCTATAGCCTTGAGCAACTAGCCTAGCCTTATTCCTTATGATCACACTATTTTCATCCATTTTGTTCTTGAATATCCATTTAGTTCCAATTATAGAGTGATCACTAGGCCTTGGAACTAGTTTCCATACTTTGCTTCTCTCAAATTGATTTAACTCTTCTTGCATTGCTAGGAACCAATTATTATCCTCTAAGGCTTCATTGACATTCCTAGGCTCTATTTGAGATACAAAGGCTATATATTGGCACATATTCCTTAAGGATGACCTAGTTCTAACTCCAAGAGTTGGATCTCCTACTATTTCACAATCTTTTACATATCCTAACTCTCTTGGTGCTCTAGGTTCTCTTTCTAAAACTTCTATTTCTTCTTCATCTTCTTTATTCAAATCAAGCTTTTCTAGAAAGTCATCTTCTAAGCCTTCATCAAATATCTCAACATTTTCATCATTGTTGGTTGAATCTTTAGATATATTATTTGATTCATCAAATACAACATGAATAGATTCTTCAACCATTAATGTTCTTCTGTTATAAATTCTATAAGCCTTTGAATTCAATGAATATCCTAGAAATATTCCCTCATCACTTTTGGCATCAAATTTTCCTAAATTATCTTTTCCATTATTTAGAACAAAGCATTTGCAGCCAAAAGGATGGAAGTAACTAATGTTAGGCTTCTTACCTTTGTAGAGCTCATAAGGAGTTTTCTTTAGCATGGGTCTTATCATAGCTCTATTGATTATATAACATGATGTGTTTATTGCTTCAGCCCAAAAATACTTTGGTAGGTTATTCTCACACAACATGGTCCTAGCCATCTCTTCCAAAGTTCTATTTCTTCTCTCAACTACACCATTTTGTTGTGGTGTCCTAGGGGCTGAAAAGTTATGACTAATTCCTTGATCATTGCAATACTCATCAAATCCTATATTTTCGAATTCTTTGCCATGATCACTTCTAATGCTTGTTATTGTATATCCTTTTTCATTTTGAGTCACCTTTGAGTAAGTTATGAATTTCTCTAAGGCTTCATTTTTCACTTTCAAAAAGAATACCCAAGTGAACCTAGTGTAATCATCAACTATTACAAATCCATAGTGTTTTCCACCTAGGCTAGTGGTTCTAGTGGGTCCAAATAAGTCTAAATGTAGTAATTGAAGAGGCCTAGAGGTGGATACACTATTCTTAGGCTTAAAAGTTGTCCTCTTGTGTTTTCCTTTAACACAAGCTTCACATATTTCTTCATGCTCAAAGGGTATTTTGGGTAAGCCTACAACTAGATCCTTTCTAGCTAACTTAGATAGCACACTCATGCTTGCATGGCCTAGTCTTCTATGCCATAACCAAGATTCCTTTTTATTATCTACCATTAAGCATATGTTTTCATTTTTGAGTTCATTAAGATAGACAATATATATGTTACCTTGCCTATGACCTAGAAAAATCACTTTGTTTAACTTAGGATCTATAACATTGCATTTCATGCAATCAAAAATTACTTTGTAACCTTTGTCACAAAGTTGACTAATGCTTAGCAAATTATACTTTAAACCCCTAACAAGTAATACTTTTTCTAAAGAGAAATGATCATTACCTATTGAGCCACTTCCTTCCACTTGGCCTTTGGAGTTGTCCCCAAAAGTGACTTCTCCACCAATTTTCGATTTGAAGGAATTGAAATGGCTTTTATCACCCGTCATGTGCCTTGAGCATCCACTATCTAAGTACCAAGCTTCTTTTGTTTTAGCTTTGTGGCTATGCTCAATCACCTACAACAAACAAAAATAAACACACTCAAGTCTTAGGTACCCAAATTCTCTTGGGTCCTTGAAGGTTAGTAAATGCAATTCTTGATCCCATTGGGATCCATTTTGCTAATGCATTGCAGTCCTTGGAATGAATTACCTCTTTTGGAATCCATATCCTTTTTACAATTTTTCTTTTAAGATTCCTCATCTTTATATTGCAATAATGTGACTTATGTCCCTTCTTATTACAATATGAACAAGTAATTTCAGGTTTATTCATGCTCTTCCTAGCAATAAAACTCTTAAGATGGGTCTTCCTACTTTGTGCATTATACCCTAAGCCATTTTTGTCAAAAAATGCCCTTTGGGTTTCTAACATGCTATCTAGCTTTTGTTGCCCCATGTGAAACCTATTAAAGGAGTTATGTAAATTCCTATTTTTCTCCTTAAGGTCAGAAATTTCTAGATTTGCAATCTCTAGTTTCTTCTCACATTCCAAATTATCTTGTAACATTATCTCATTTTCCCTTTTTAATTTAGATATTAACTTTTTATACTTCATGCTCATAGATTCATACTCTAATGCTAAATCATCAAATGCATCTTGCAGTTCATCAAAAGAGTATTCATTGATATTAGATGTTACCTTTTCATCCTCATCAATTGCCATGAAGCATAGGTTGGCAATGTCTTCATTTGATTCATCATCGGAGCAATCACTTTCACTCCATGTTGCTACCATCGCCTTCTTTTTATGAAATCTATCATTAGATCTTTTGAGAAGAGGGCAGTTAAACTTTATGTGTCCAGGTTTTTTACATTCAAAACACACAATAGAGTCTTTTCTACCTACTTCCTCTTGTTTCTCCTATAGCTATTACCAGCTCTCATCCTCATGAATTTATTGAATCTTTTGGCAAACATTGACATCTCAATATCCTCCTCACTGCCACTCTCATTTTTAATTTCCTTTTCAGCAGTGGATTTTAGAGCAACACCCACTTTCTTGGGTGGCTCTTCATTTCTTTTAAGCTTCATCTCATAAGTTAGCAAGGAGCCTATTAATTCGTCTAAGGACAGTGTGTGTGGGTCCTTTGATTCCTCTATTGCTGTCACTTTAGCTTCCCATGACTTAGGTAAGCTATTTAGAATTTTCTTTACCATTTCAATATTAGAATATATTTTTCCTAAAGATTTTAATCCATTAATTATATCTGTAAACCTAGTGAACATATCACTAATGGATTCTTCTTCCTTCATCCTAAATAGCTCATAATCATGTGTGAGCATACCTACCTTTGTCTCCTTCACTTGGGTTGTACCCTCATGAGTTATTGCCAATTTATCCCATATTTGCTTGGCATTATCACACCCGGAGACTCTATTATATTCATTAGGACTTAAAGCACAAAATAATGTGTGCATAGCTTTAGCATTTAGCTGTGCACATTTAATGTCATTAGAATCCCATTCATCTTCTTCTTTGGGAATATCTCTTCCCTCTATTTTCTTTGTAGGGATTTGAGGTCCCTTAACTATAATTCTCCATACTTCATAGTCGTTTGCTTGTATAAACAGCATCATCCTAGTCCTCCAATAAGAATAATGTTCACCATTGAACATGGGAGGTCTAACAGTGGAGTGCCCCTCTCCTATCAAATTAGTTGCTACATTGTTATGAGCCATTTGATCGTTTCTACTCTTAGGAAGTTGTTCCTATGTGATTAGAGAGTCCTAGCTCTGATACCAATTGTTGGCTCTACCGAGAGGGGGGGTGAATCGGTTTTCTAATAACTATGGCAGATTTTAAAATAATCACAATTCAAACACAAATGATAATGAATAAAACAGTGCAATATAACAATTTAATGCAAAGAGAGGGAAAGAGAAACAAACACAGCAACTTATAGAGGTTCGGCCAACTCTTGCCTACGTCCTCTCTCCTTGACCTTCTTGTCAAGTGGTTTCTTTCTCTCTTTCAATAGAGTTTACAAATTTCCTTTTACAGGTCAAGGAATAACCTCTCTACCCTTAGCAATACAGAAAATGGATTCACCCTTTTACAATAACACTCACTGAGGAACAATCCTCTTTTCTTTTAAGGTGTGGATGAATACAGAATAAGGCTTTTTTAGTGGGTAGGACTAACAAAGCTTGTAGTACTTAAGCTTGTACAATGAATCTCAATAAATGAGCAATAGAGATACAATGAATGAAAGAATTAAAGCTTGAGAATGTTTGGAATATTCAGTGATAGTCTCTCTCTTTCTGCTTTGTCTTCAATGCTTGGTTATATACTGAAGGTTGGGTAGTTGGAGCATTAAATGCAGTTTTTCCCGTTGAGATTTGAAGAAAATAGCCGTTGGGAACCTCCAGTGGTCAGACAGATCGATCTCTTATCTTGGCCAGATCGATCTCCTAGTTTTAAATCATGCAATGACAAAGCACAAATACACAGGGAGATCGATCTCATACATTACCAGATCGATCTGTTAGTTTGAATAGGCAGAGGCAGATCGATCTGTCGAATAGGCAGATCGATCTCCTATCCTCTCTGTTTGAGGAAATATCGATCTCTCAATACACCAGATCGATCTCTAAAGCTTCTGACTTTGAGCAGATCGATCTCTTCCTTACCAGATCGATCTCCTAAGTTCTCTGACTTAGAGCAGATCGATCTCTTCCTTACCAGATCGATCTCCTAAGTTCTCTGACTTAGAGCAGATCGATCTCTTAACCCTTGCAGATCGATCTCTCTTTACCTTAATCCCTTTACAACGTTTTAAGGCTTGCCAGATCGATCTCTTCCATTATGAGATCGATCTCTCATCAAGTATAAACCCAGGAGATCGATCTCTCACACCTCAGATCGATCTCTCATCAGCAGAACTCTAAGTTCTGGTCCTGATATCATTTAAACATGTTTGTATACCATCTTAACATTATTGTATTAACATGTTTTGTCATTTCAAAATACATTAACTCAACATGTGTCATTCTCCATGGAGAGTCATCATACCTATGGCCATGGTAAGGGGGGCTGTAGAATGGATCAGGTTCGTACAGCAATAATAATTATAAACATGGGTAGTATCTTCTTATTTCTTATCATATACTAGCACATAGCTAGGGCACAGGCACCTGTGGCACTCACGGTGCAGGGAACATTCATCCGTGCTGCGCGGGCACGAGATATTACCAAAACATCATCGTAAACCACCAGTAGCACGACATCTTCCACACAGGTTGAGTCAAGTGCTAAAGGGGCCAATGTACTGGCACCCTAAGTGGTGTAGCCGGAACACCACAAGAAGTAACCATGCATGAAGCCTATAGTCTCAAAACAGAGTTTCAAAATCTTTCTTGGGTTTTATAACCCATAAACTCATATCGAGTAATAACATCGAATTCCTTGAAATCTGAAAACTCTTTCATAAAACTGAAAGACTGTGTGGCACTTTGTTCCCGAGAACTCAAGAGGTGGCCCCCACAATCCCCTTTCGAAAACAAATTTCTTTTCTTAAAAACCTTTGAAATTGTCAAAAGTTTCTTTAACAATATGGATATAAAAACATAAATAAATGTAAAACATCCATACACTTCATACCTTAGAAAAATTCATTTCACAACATAGAAAGTACTCGGGGAATATTTCGATGAATTTAAAACATGCAACGTAAACAGTTTCACAAGTATGAAAGCATTGATAAATCATTTCAAATCACATGTTCTTTCATAAAATCATTTATCGGTGAAACAAAAATGCATTATCAGAACTAAGTTAAATAATACCCCTTACCTCGATTTATCGGGTATCTCGAATTCGAACGGTGACGCCTTCTAGTACCTCCTTTAATCCCTTCTACAATCACCTACACCGAAATTGTATACTTAGCACCCTATTTATGTAAATTGTCCGAATTGCGTTAAAATTGGAACCTATTGTCACTACTACGTGTGTACGTATTATTGTATATATACTTAGGCCAACACGCACGTTTATATATTCCTTTACTATTTATATATTTGTACCTATAAGTATTAACATATACCTTTTATTATATACATCCACATGTATATACGCATAAATATATATATATATATACTCCTATATGTATATATATATATATACTTTTATTGTTTTCATGTTTTCCTATCTCATATATATACATTCTTTGTATATACATATATATACTTTTATTTGTTTCCATATTTCCCTATCTCATATATATATATATATATATATATGTTCTTTGTATATACATATACTAGCACACATTCATCTTATATACCCCCACATGTATATGCACCTAAATAAATAAATAAATAAATAAATATATATATATATGAGATAGGGAAAGTGAAGCGGGAATAAGGATTGGGCTGTGTATTCCCCTATCTGATATCATGCTCTCTAGAACGCTACATAACGTTTCACAATTTTCCATACACATAAATTCGCCTACACACTCAGAGTATCTGGGGATTTCCATAGTCAGAAGGTGGGTAGACTAAATCAATCTATCGACTATCACCGAGATAGTCTCATGATTTATCCGAGTCCTCTGTAACCCATCACGAAATCCATGGTAACTTCTTCCCATTTTCGTGTCACTTTAGGTAGAGGCTGCAATAATCCTGCAGACTTCTCGTACTCTACCTTACTCTGCTGACATACGAAACACTTATCCACAATCTCTACAATGTCTCTTTTCATACCTGACCACCAATACCCTTTTCTAGAGATTTCGATATATTTATTACTTCTCGGATGCACTGTATATCTCGGAGAGTGAGCTTCTAACAATAATATTATCTCATCAACTATGGTCCTAGGGAGCACTTATACTATCTCTGAACCTCCGTAAGTCATCATCATTCACTGTGAACTCCGTCACTATACCCTTTTGAATCTGACACACACTATCGACACCATGCCGATCATCACGCTAAGCCTGGTAAATTCGGTCACTCAAATCCGGTTCTAACCTCAGGCTAGCTGTCATAAAATCACCATCATCATCAGAAGGGATTACATCACTACTGAGGCTCACAACTGCTCTAGCAGCTCACGCTCCCTGACCATCATATGTAATACCATCCCGAGGCTCTTTCTGTTCAAGGCATCAGCCATTTCATTAGCCTTTCCTAGGTGGTACAATTTTCACAATCATAATCCTGAGAAGCTCTAACCCTCTTGGTTATCTCATATTCTACTCTTTCTGTGAAAATAGATACTCAGGGCTTTTACGATCAGTGCAAACCCGAAATGTCTCACCGTATAAGTGGTGACACCATACATTCAGTGTAAACGCTATGGCTGCCAACTCTAAATCATGGTTCAGATAGTTTCTCTTATGGTCCTTGAACTATCTGGATCCATAAATGACTATCTTCCCATTTTACATCAATACACAGCCCAATCCTTATTTTGAGATATCCATACACACTGAAACCTCTTGAGCTGTTGGTTATGGTGAGAATAATTATGGTGGTCAGTTTATTACTTCAATATACCAAAACTCACCGAAGCCATTTTCATACTTATCATACCACTCATATGAATTCTTTTTCCAAACGAGACGTGTCAACTGAGCAGCCCATTTCGAGAAACTCTCAACAACTCGTCTGTAAGACAGTTTTCAGTTGCTGCTCATGCTCTTTCCTGGACTTCGAATACATCAAAATATCATTGCTAAAGATGACAACCAATCGGTCCAGATAAGGTTTAAATACCTCATCGTAGTTTAGTTCCACTCAATATTTCAATCACCTATATTCTTGACCTATGTACGCCTAAACGTCTAATGTCATTTCGAAATCGCTTCCGTTCAAGATACTAACCCATGTCATTTCATTTTTCTTATATTAACGACTTTTTATAAAATTTTAATTTTTTTAAACCTTCTTGATTAATCGAATTCTGTATCTCTTTATCATACCAGTAAAGGTACCCAAATTTTAAATGCATATATATTACGACTGTCAATTTCAATTTATAGGTTATGTGTGCGCTTCTAGACGCTGTCAAGTCTTCAAGTGGAGAAGTATTTTGAAATACCTTTATTAACCCTCAGACTTGACCACATAGACTGGTTATGGATATATCCTCCTCTTATCCATGGTCGCAATTCATATTCACTACATATCGTTTAATCCAACTTACTTACATATCAAAGATATTCTTACCTTGCATACGCCTCTTATTCCAATATATCCCGTATTCAAGATCTATCACATCTCAAGCTTATCTCCTTTCATATATCACTTATAACAACTCTTTCATTACTTGTTAAAACTTACAATACGCTTTTCAGTGATGTTTTCACCCCTATTTTCAACTTACAATCTCTATACTCATATTCAGTTAGTGATAATCATCTAACCATCATCATCTTGCTTAAGGGTACAAACTTCACATCTTTCACTAGCTTATAAGCAACTGAAGGCAGTATGAATAAATGTGTGGCACCAGGATCAATTAAAATAATTATTTCATTATTCACAACCAGTGTGGTATCTTCCACCACATCCGATGAAACATCAATAGTGTCCTGGTTCAAGGCATACCCTCTCCCTCGTTCAACATCTTATTTCCGTGGTAACTACCACATATTCTACACTGTTCACACTGCTACACTGCTCTTACAGCTACGGAGCAGGTCGGGGTCCTCAAATCATAATACCCCTCATAAGAATTGAAATTGAATACACTGGGGCTTTACCAATCATCTTACCTCGTGACTCATCAGCTCTAAGCTTTTACTGAACTACCTTTTTCCCGTTCTGACATCTCTATCATTCTCTATTCTCTTTTGTCTCTATTTTGGCCCTTACTACCTTTTCCAATCTCAGAGGTGTGCAACACATGATCTTATTCACACAACTGTAGTCTACGCACTGCCTCGGCATAGGTAGTGATATCTAACGGCCCAATCGGACTCTGATTGACGATCTGAGCCCTTCCACGAACTTTCAAACATTTCGACTCTCACTGTTCATAGTGTCCGAGTCATATCTACCCAGGAATATAAACTGAGTTTCATACTCGTCAATTAACCAGTTCCTCTGGGTCAGAGTAAAGAATTTAATCTGTAATTTCCTTTAAACAATATCCGGGATATTCTGTCACCGGAATACATCTAGAATTATTTTTCATGTCCATTTTGGATGTTTAACTCTTCAAATGGGTCGAGCGGACTTCCACCAATGCTCTGACTCGCTCTCAAATATCTCATACATACTCTGAGCAATTAGCTCACAAAATATTCTCCACACTCCGCTCCAACCTCGCGAAGCGTGTCTCAATACTATCCGATCTCTCTGTCGGAATCTGTGGGGCATGCTCAACATCAGTCTCCACTTCAATCTCATCTCAAGTCTCATATGGCGACTCAGGATGACTCTCAGGCCTACCTCTACGGCCTCGAGCTCATGTACTCACCTCTCTATCATAGCGGCTATCAGTTAATATAATTAGATTCTTGCATTCAAAAACCATATTCTTAGCTGCACTTCCATCTCGATATACACAATTGTATTAAAACAATGCATAGTACATGGGGATGTAAACTTTCTTAACCACTAACACCGACTCATATCAGGCCAACTTAAGCTCTAATACCAAAACTGTCATGACCCAAATTACCTAAAAATCAGAGTAAATTTTTCGCTTTTTCATTTATTATTTAATTCTTACCTTTCTCTCATCGTGACCATCCTACAACACAGTTGGGTTATGATTCGGTGTTAGTCACCTCTCACCTATTTACCATTCCATTTCCATAATCACATTTATATATCAGAGTTTACTATCCTTTGACTTTAACTAAATACACCGATAGCATTAAACTTGTCACAACCCAAATTACCTAAAATCAGAGTAAATTTTTCATTTTTTCATTTATTATTTAATTCTTACCTTTCTCTCATCGTGACCATCCTACAACACAGTTGGGCTATGATTCGGTGTTAGTCATCTCACACTATTACCATTCTATTTCCATAATCATATTCATATATCAGAGTTTATTATCTTTTGACTTTAACCAAATACATACACATTGATATTTATAACTCTACATCCTCGACATCATATTTGTTTACAGTACTATGCATTTACATATTTAGATACAAAACTATACAAATGTGTATACCTTCTCTCGTTGGGAAGCAGCGGATACCAAGCATGCAAGTCCTCAGCCGCTTACTAACTATTGAGAGTGCTCTGAAAAGATGGAAAAATAAGGGGGTGAGCAAACCACACGCTCATTAAGGCAATTATGCAAGTAATTAGATAGCTCCACTATCTACATACTCATAATGCCATGCCCTTAAAATCCATTTCTTTTCATTAAAATCTCAAGCACAAATTCATGTATTTCATCATGACTTAATTTATAAAACTGTTCGTGCATATATAAATCATATTCCTTATGCATCAATGACATTTTATGTGACATCCTTAAATCATAATGAGCATGAAGCAAATCCAAATCATGCATTATTTCATGCGATATAAAACAAAATCATGAGATACAATCCTTTCATGAATTTATCATTAAAGCATGGAAAAACACATCATGCTACTGCATTTAAATAATTTCATTTAAAACGCAGTATAAAACAACCCTTCCGGGTCAATCATCTTATAAAACAATTCATTATAAAATTCTCAGAAAAATCTATCATCTAGTACAAAATCAAAAAATCGGGGGCCTAACCCCTCCCTCGGGTTTACCCTGGTCTATTCAGACCACAAGTTATATCATGTGAGACATGTAGGTGACTATCAATAACAACATAGGACTATAGCCATAACCTCGTGATCCCTGGCAACACGGTACCTAGTGTGTGGGGTATCACACCTGAAACGGGAGGTAGGTCGTCCTACCTGCCAGAACAGCATAACACCAGGATTGCGAGGGTAAGGCTTGTTGCCTCGTGGCTAATGCCACTCCACTCCAACAATCCCCACGGTACAACGTACTCCGCGTGACATACACGGTACAACGTACTCTGTGAACCCAAGCTCAGTCAGGGGTGCCTGCAATAGGTCTTATCCACCCATATCATCCCTGTCTCAATATGCATGTGTGAGCATATCATCTCACTGTGACACACAGTCTACAGGAGGCTCCAACACGGCTATATGCAGGTAATATAAATCCATGTGCGAGCGAAGCTCTAGCACGGCTCCATGCATATTCATGATATCTGAAAATCTCGTGCGAGTAAAGCTCTAGCACAGTATCATAAAAATCAATGAAATCTGTGTACGAGCAGCGCTCCAGTACGACTTAAACTGATTATAAATTCAAGTAAAATTCACGTACGAGCAATGCTCTAGTACGGATAAGTATAAAAACTCAGTGAAAACCTCGTACGAGAAAAACTCCAGTACGACTTTAGAATGAGTTATAAAACCATATAAAACTTCATGCGAGCAACGCTCCAGCACGATTGAATGCTCCAGTAAATCAAATCTCGTGCGAGTTACACTCCAGCACGGCTTTTATGTATAATTAAATCAAATCTCATGCGAGTTACACTCCAACACGGCTTATATGCAATATCAGGTCAAAACAAATCAAAACATGTCAAAACAGATTGCGAGCTAGGCTCCAGCACTTCTCATGCATTTCACAAGAATAAAAATCAGTGCGAGCAACCACTCTAGCACATTTCATGCATATGATGTCACACAAGTCGGTGCGAGCAACTGCTCAAGCACATTTTATACACATTCATAAACGCAGATATAGTGCGAACTATATGCCAGCACTATCTGTTTCCATATAAACTTGATAGTTGGCTCATTTTCTAAAGAAATTTCATTTAAATATAAATAACACCTACGTAGTGTTATCTTATGAAATTTATGCAATTATTAGCCAAACTACCATTTTGCTTTGCTTAAAACCACGAAAATCCCTTAAATCAGAAAATTTATTAAATCATGCATTTCATGCATGTCATGCTTTCACCATCCTTAGGTGAACTTCCCTCAATAGGGGTAAAATAGTCTTTTCACCTATTTCGATCCTTAAAATCATTTAAACCACTTTTAGGATCATTATACAATAACAGTGTATACATACATAATCAATGTATACAAAAACTATTAAAATACGCGTAGCTACCTCTAGCTACTCACACAATTCCCTTACCTCATTTTTTTGTACAGTCTGATCTTTCCACTAATGACTCGTCACGCAATCCGATTTGCTCCGAATCCAATCTCTGAAACGGCAGATAATTATTCATCAGGTCAAATACAATACAATTAATTGTATTTCATATTTTCTGGGCTTAATTTAAATCATTGGGCCCGTTTACCCATATTGGGCCCGATTGTACCATAATGGGCCTTAATCGGCCTTAAGCCCATTTTTCACTTACTATTCTCATTATCGAGGCCTATTGGGCACATTGGGGCCATCAATATTTATTGAGCCTCGTTCTAAACTCTCAAATAGCTTAATGAATTATTTACGACAATTTATATCAATTTCCAGAATATAATTCATTTTATGTAAAAATTAAATTCGTAATTTATGCGGTAAAGTTTTAACACGCATAATGATGCAAATTATTGTAAATAAGGGTTACTTACCCGAGATTCCATGATAGTAAGCAAATCGAGGCTGACTCGAGTCCTCGTTTGACGTCAATCGTCGAGCTACACAATTAAATACTTTTTCGGGTAAATTTTCAGTCGATTATTTATCAAATTAAATATTTCAAAATTTAAATCGGTCAATTCGATCGCTTACCGACTTACCCATAGCTCAATTGCATCACTGGAATTTTTCCTAATTTTTCCTCTTTTTCTTTTTCCCTTTTTTCTTTTTTTTTCCTTTTCTTTTTGGCTGAACCGGTTCGGTCCGGTTCAACCTGGTTCAGACCAGTTCGGTCCAGCGGTTGTCACGCCCCGAAAATGCGAAAAATAGGGCAAATTTAAAACTTTTTACTTATTAATTCACAATTAAAGGTGCATTCCTGTGCAGTGTCATACATCATCATAATTATCATGCCTCAGGATCTCATCATAATATAGTGTATATTGAATCATATACATTACTCAATTCCAAGTTAATTAATCCTAATACATCCCATATAATGTTATACATCAAGTGTCTGCAATTACAATAATAGTCTGGGTACATGAAAAGATAAGATATACCTCAAGATACAATAAATATGGCCTGGAGCTCGAATCCTCCACTAGCCACTACTCCGTACGTCGCAGGGATATCCTTTTTCACTTGAAGAACTCTGGGGGGAAAAGAAAACAGGGTGAACTTCTAAATCGCTCAGTAAAGGGGGTAAGGAACTCATTTTATAAACCAAAATACACATCACAAAAGGTTTATTTGTATGTGAAACTCATTTGAAAACCATAGCATGAAAGTACTCAAAACGACACTCTCATGTGTCAAGTCATGTGAAAACATGAAGTAAAAGGCTCACTCTAGAGCAATAACAAAGCATGAGAAAATAATGTGATAAAAGCTTTCTCAATTACGTGATAAAATCACAGTAAAAATAATGCACGTGGCACAGCCACTAAACACGCGTGGCGTAGCCACTGATTTAATTCTCACGTGGCATAGCCACAAAACACACGTGGCAAAGCCACTGGTTTAATTTCTCGCGTGGCATAGCCACAAAACACACGTGGCAAAGCCACTGATTTAATTTCTCGCGTGGCATAGCCACAAAACACACGTGGCAAAGCCACTGATTTAATTTCTCGCGTGGCATAGCCACAGAATAGGATTTCTCAATGTGGCACAGCCACCAATGGGGTATAACGTGGCACAGCCACCAATGGGGTTTCTCAACGTGGCACAGCCACCAATGGGGTATAACGTGGCATAGCCACAGAATAGGTTATTCTCACGTTACCAGAACGGAGAAGAAATCGGGCTTACATGCTACCAGAGCAATGCCCGGTGTGTACCCACAACTACACACCTAAGTCTTATCACATAAGACTGGTTTGCCTTCACGTAGAACTCATAATGGTTTTTCTCTCATAAATCTCATTTGAAAATCGTTTTGTACTCAACACAAAACATAATAAAATCGAGTTCCAACCGGCAAAGCACACGCACACATTTCTCAAATCTCAATATTGCCTTAACGTAGAGCCCAGTTATAAACTCATAAAAACATTGGGCTCCAACCGGCTATAACATCGTGTGCAATTTAATCTCAACACAAAATCCAACATGCTTGTTTATAAACCACAATTCATGCTAAAATAGTTTGCAATTCACATACACAAATGGTTTAGATTTCCCTTACCTCTTTGCACCTCGTATAGTGCAATCGTTTTCCCCCGTATCACGGACTAGCCTCGCATTCCACTCTGGAACTCCCGACCTATCCAAACGATGTTAAAACATCAACACTCAATTATCTCATAAACCTCAATTCTCAAAATCGAGCATAATTGCTCATAACACCTCAAATCTCTTAATTCTCGTAACTCAACCCTAAACTACAACCTCATTCACAATATCTCAATGTCCTACATTTCTCATGCCAATTATCTATGCTAATTCGTCACATCGTCTATATTTCCATTTATAGCACAAATTCTTAAAATTACCAAAATCACCAAATATCATATCACTCTAACCACATTGAAATTTCATCAATCCCTAATCATTTCTCAGCTATCTCAACACAATGACAACCACCAATATCATCAAAATCAGCTCAAATATCAAGATCGAGGTTTAGAAATTACCCAAAGCTTGTGAGACGCACAACTCACGCCTCGATCCGATTCGTCCTTCGATTTCCAAGTATGTTGTTCTCCTTTTGATGAGGAACAACTTTCCTTCTTACCACAACAGCTGATTCGGCCGAAAATGGGTGATTTGGATGAGTGAGAAAGTTAGGTTTTCGGAAAAATGGGGGTTGGAAGAGAGAGAAAGTGAAATTGCAGGAGAAAACACGGGTTCCTTATATAGGCTGGAGGTAGGAGATCGATCTGCCTCTTGATGAGATCGATCTGCGTTTGAAATTTGGGGACGATCTGGGCAATTTTATGCCTAGGAGATCGATCTGTCGAGGGGTGAGATCGATCTCTTTATGGCTTTATGAGATCGATCTGCTCCTAAAGAGATCGATCTTCTCCCAAACAGAATCATTTGGAGATCGATCTCTTCCTCATGAGATCGATCCTTTCTCAAACAGAATCATTTGGAGATCGATCTCTTCCATTGGAGATCGATTTGCTCCTCAAATTCCTCCTTCCTCGTCATTTTTAAGTCACCAGATCGATCTCTCCTTCTCCCAGATCGATCTGTCCTCATACTTCATACTCATTTTACACACTTAACATATAAATCTCCAATTATAATTCCCACAATTCACTTAGCTCAATAAATTACACTTCAAATTCTTACTACATCATTAAAATATGTCTGAAATTCTCAGATCTCACATCCTCCCCACCTTAAAAAGAATTTGGTCCTCCAAATTCAACTCAACTAGTCAAAATAGATGGGGGTATTTCTCCTTCATGAGGCTCTCTAGTTCCCACGTTGCCTCTTCCCTTGAGTGATGTTTCCACAAAACTTTCACTAATGGGATGCTCTTGGTTCTCAGTACCTTCTCCTTTCTATCGAGAATCCGGACGGGTTCCTCAGTGTAGCTCATATCCTCTTGAATGTCCATCTCGTCATACTCTATGACATGAGAAGGGTCCGGGTGGTACTTCCTCAACATAGACACATGAAAAACATTGTGTATTCCGGACATCTGTGGGGGTAATGCTAATCTGTAAGCTACCTCTCCCACTCTCTCAAGAATCTGGAATGGTCCCACGTATCGAGGACTCAATTTCCCTTTCTTCCCAAATCGCATGATACCCTTGCTCGGTGATACTCTCATAAATACTGCATCACCAACATCAAACTCGAGTGACCGTCTACGCGCAACCGCGTAGCTTTTCTGTCTACTTTGTGCAGCCCGTAACCTCTCACATATGATTTTCACACTCTGTACGGCTTGCTCAACAAGCTCGAGAGCATTTATCTTTCTGTCACCGACTTCTTCCCAAGCTACAGGGGATCTACACCTCCTACCATATAGAGCCTCAAAAGGTGCCATTCCAATACTCGCATGATAGCTATTATTGTATGCAAACTCTGCTAGGGGCAGGTGATCATCCCATGATCCCTTAAAATCCATCGTACACGCCCTCAACATATCCTCCAGGGTCTGAATAGTCCTCTCTGACTGACCATCTGTCTGAGGATGATAGACGGTACTAAAACTCAATCGAGATCCCATGGACTCCTGAAACTAGGTCCAAAATCTGGAAGTAAATCGGGAATCTCTATCAGAAGTAATACTCACTGGAGCCCCATGTAATCTAGCTATCTCACTGACATACAGCTCAGCTAAGGCATCGACAGTATCTGTGCTCTTGATGGCAAGGAAGTGGGCACTCTTGGTCAATCTATCCACTATAACGCATATAGCGTCATGACCTCTCCGGGTCCTTGGTAAACCCATAATAAAGTCCATAGTGACATGCTCCCATTTCCATGTAGGTACAGGTAAGGGCTGTAGTAGTCCTCCGGGCTTCCGATGCTCAGCTTTCACTTGCTGGCATACTAAACACCTGGCCACGTACTCTGCCACGTCTCGCTTCATACCACTCCACCAATACACCTTTCTCAAGTCTCGGTACATCTTAGTACTCCCTGGGTGCATGGTGTATCGCGAGCAGTGGGATTCTCTTAATATCTGTTTCTTTAGGGTATCATCGTCCGGTACACAAATCCATCCTCTGAATCTCAACAATCCATCCTCACTGATGGTGAGATCCGACTGCGAACTCTGCTCAACTTGGCTAACATATCTATCAATCTCTGATCATTGCGTTGCCCAGTTCTAATCTGATCCATGATCCTGGGCTCTATCCGCAGGCTAGCCAAAAATCCAGTCTCTACCTCTTTAACTCTGATCCGAAGTTCGACGAACTGCTCTAACAAATCCCATTCCCTGATCATCATAGCAGATATCATACTCTTCCTGCTCAGGGCATCAGCAACCACATTCGCCTTACCCGGATGATAAAGAATCTCGCAGTCATAATCCTTAAGGAGTTCCATCCATCTCCTTTGTCTCATGTTTAACTCTTTCTGATCAAAGAGATATCTCAAACTCTTGTGATCAGTGAAGATCTGGAATCTTTCCCCATACAAGTAGTGTCGCTAGATCTTCAAAGCAAATACCACAGCGGCTAACTCCAAATCATGCGTGGGGTAATTCCGCTCATGGTCTTTCAGCTGTCGCGATCCATATGCGACCACTCTTCCGTGCTGCATAAGCACACACCCCAATCTTTGATGAGATGCATCACTATACACCGAGAATCCTCCCGATCCCTCAGGGATAGTTAACACAGGTGCCGCTGTCAATCTCCTTTTTAATTCCTGAAAACTGAGCTCACATTGATCACTCCATATAAATGGAGTCTCTTTGCGCGTGAGCTTAGTCAAAGGGGCGGCAATCCTGGAAAATCCTTCCACAAATCTTCTGTAATACCCTACCAAACCAAGGAAGCTTCGCACCTCAGTAACTGTCCTCGGTCTCTCCCAATTAAGCACAGCCTCCACCTTACTTGGGTCCACTGATACTCCTTCCTCTGAGACTATATGACCAAGGAAAGCTGTTCGGTTCAGCCAAAACTCACACTTACTAAGCTTTCCGTATAATTGCTTATCTCGGAGTATCTGAAGTACTAACCACAAATGCTGTGCATGCTCCTCATACGACCGAGAGTACACCAGGATATCATCAATAAAAACTATCACAAATTTATCCAGATAGTCTCTGAACACCTCGTTCATCAATCTCATAAATGCTGCAGGGGCGTTTGTCAATCCAAAGGACATCACCAGAAATTCGTAATGGCCATACCTTGTCCTGAAGGCCGTCTTTGGAATATCTTCTTCCTTGATCCTCAATTGGTGATAGCCCGATCTCAAATCAATCTTAGAAAAGACTGATGCCCCTCTCAGCTGATTAAGTAGATCATCAATTCTGGGTAGTGGGTATTTATTCTTCACCGTGGCTTTATTCAACAATCGGTAGTCTACACATAATCTGAGACTACCATCCTTCTTCTTAACAAATAGTACTGGCGCTCCCCATGGTGAAACACTGGGTCTAATAAACCCTTGATCCAATAACTCCTGTAGTTGTCTCCTCAATTCCTCAAGTTCCACTAATGCCATCTTGTAGGGAGGTTTAAAGATCGGCTGAGTATCTGGTACCAAATCAATGGTAAACTCCAGCTCTCTCTCTGGTGGTAAACCTGGCAATTCATCTGGGAAAACATCCAGAAATTCACAAACCACAGGTATATCCTCAATCCTCGGATGTTCCCGCTCATCGTCTGAGATGAGTGTCTCATAACCTTCACATGAATAATCATATTTAATATTCTCCAAAATAATGTTAAAATTTTCAAATTACTTACTAGAAATCCAAATAATCATTCCCTCAATATCTCAATCGTACACTGTAAGGTTTAGGTAGGGAGAAAGTTACAATCTTAGTGTAGCAGTCTAAACTCACTCGATTGGTCGCCAACCAATCCATCCCCAGAATTACATCAAACCCATGTACATTCAACATGATTAGATCTGCTAACATCACTCTATCTCCCACCTTTATCTCACATCCTCTACAGATTAACTCAGTTCTCTGGGATTCACGCATAGGGGTATTTACATGTAGTATATATTCTAGAGGTTCAAACTTCAAGTTTAATCTACATGCAAAATGCTCAGAAATAAATGAATGCGTGGATCCTGAATCAATCAACACATGAGCCTCATAATTACAGACAGAGAGTGTACCTCTTATAGTTTCTGTCGAAGTGTCTGCGGTCTCCTTATCCAGGGCAAACACACGTCCCTGTGCCGCAGGTTTCTTCCCTTTCTCTGCCGCAGTGGCCCGTCTTCGGGGATCCACTCTCTGAGGCTGTTGTCTAGTGGGCTCCGGAGCATGTGGTATCTGAGGTTGGGGACAGTCCTTCACTCTGTAACCCATGTCACCACATCTAAAACATCCATGGATCGACCCAGTACAACTTCTCTCATGCATTCGGCCACAATCTCTGCAAAACCTTGTCTCAGGCCTGACATCTCGAGGGGTCTCTCTGATATTAGGGTAACCTCTGGGTCTCTCTAATCTGCCCTTCTGTACCTCAATCCTTCCTCTTCTGAAGGAACCTCTCTGAGCCTCTGTTTGGAAAAGTGCTGGCCTCTTGCCCTTATCTCTATTCACCGCTCTGAGCTCATTCTGGGATTGTACCATCTCAATCCCTCTTTCAATCTCTTGTGCTCGTCTCAGAGCATCTCCAAACTCAGTAATGCATAGCCCTATCAATCTATCTCTGATGACGGGCTTCAACCCATACACAAACTTCTCTGTGCGGAGCTCTTCACTCTTGAAGGTCTCTGGGTCATATCTCAATAGCGCTGTGAATTGGCTCTCATAGTCATCCACAGACATGTCACCCTGTACCAAACTCAAAAACTCGGCCTGTTTCTTTCTCTTGGCAGCTCGTGGTACATATTGGGTCCTAAAGGCTGCCTGAAACTCTTCCCAACCAATCACACCATGGTGGGACATCAAAATACCTTGGGTAGTACCCCACCAATCTCGAGCTCTCCCCTTCAGCATATAGGCACTCATACTGACCCTCTCAGCATCGGTGCACCCCAGAATATCAAATATAATTCTTAATTCCGTCAACCACTCCTCAGCCTCTGTAGGATCCTTCTTTCCCTTAAATGCGGGTGGATTCATCTTCAGAAAATCCCTTAGTCGGACCATACTTCTATCCTCAGGCTGAGTGACGGGAGGCACTGGGGGTATGGGAGGTCCTTGTGGTGGTGTAGGGGTAGTATCCGAGGCATTAACTCCAAAGTGTTGCGCGAATAACGCTGCCATCTGCTCAAAACCTTGCCTCACATCGGTCTCAATCTGATTAAATCGAGAGTTAGGACTCTCTGGTTGTAGGACAGGTGGCGGAGGGGACTCTGCCTGCCTCCTCGAACGACCTCGTCGTTTACTCATTCTCTATCTCGACTCGTCTCCTGCGCGTACATATCAAAATTGATTGAAATCTCAATCCTCAATTTCAGTTCATGACCAGACTATTACAGACACTTGGGATGTATTCTATTTCACTTAACCGACACTGACAGTACTAGACACCCTAAGCTCTGATACCAAGAAAACTCTGTCACTCCCCGAAAATGCAGAAAATAGGACAAATTTAAAACTTTTTACTCATTAATTCACAATTAAAGGTGCATTCCTGTGCAGTGTCATACATCATCATAATTATCATGCCTCAGGATCTCATCATAATATAGTGTATATTGAATCACATACATTACTCAATTCCAAGATAATTAATCCTAATACATCCCATATAATGTTATACATCAAGTGTCTGCAATTACAATAATAGTCTGGGTACATGAAAAGATAAGATATACCTTAAGATACAATATATATGGCCTGGAGCTCGAATCCTCCACTAGCCACTACTCCGTACGTCGCAGGGAGATCCTTTTTCACTTGAAGAACTCTGGGGGGAAAAGAAAACAAGGTGAACTTCTAAATCGCTCAGTAAAGGGGGTAAGGAACTCATTTCATAAACCAAAATGCACATCACAAAAGGTTTATTTGTATGTGAAACTCATTTGAAAACCATAGCATGAAAGTACTCAAAACGACACTCTCATGTGTCAAGTCATGTGAAAACATGAAGTAAAAGGCTCACTCTAGAGCAATAACAAAGCATGTGAAAACAATGCGATAAACGCTTTCTCAATTACGTGATAAAATCACAGTAAAAATAATGCACGTGGCACAGCCACTAAACACGCGTGGCGTAGCCACTGATTTAATTCTCACGTGGCATAGCCACAAAACACACGTGGCAAAGCCACTGGTTTAATTTCTCGCGTGGCATAGCCACAAAACACACGTGACAAAGCCACTGATTTAATTTCTCGTGTGGCATAGCCACAAAACACACGTGGCAAAGCCACTGATTTAATTTCTCGCGTGGCATAGCCACAGAATAGGGTTTCTCAATGTGGTACAGCCACCAATGGGGTATAACGTGGCACAGCCACCAATGAGGTTTCTCAACGTGGCACAGCCACCAATGGGGTATAACGTGGCATAGCCACAGAATAGGTTATTCTCACGTTACCAGAACGGAGAAGAAATCGGGCTTACATGCTACCAGAGCAATGCCCGGTGTGTACCCACAACTACACACCTAAGTCTTATCACATAAGACTGGTTTGCCTTCACGTAGAACTCATAATGGTTTTTCTCTCATAAATCTCATTTGAAAATCGTTTTGTACTCAACACAAAACGTAATAAAACCGAGTTCCAACCGGCAAAGCACATGCACACATTTCTCAAATCTCAATATTGCCTTAACGTAGAGCCCAGTTATAAACTCATAAAAACGTTGGGCTCCAACCGGCTATAACATCGTGTGCAATTTAATCTCAACACAAAATCCAACATGCTTGTTTTATAAACCACAATTCATGCTAAAATAGTTTGCAATTCACATACACAAATGGTTTAGATTTCCCTTACCTCTTTGCACCTCGTATAGTGCAATCGTTTTCCCCCGTATCACGGACTAGCCTCGCATTCCACTCTGGAACTCCCGAGCTGTCCAAACGATGTTAAAACATCAACACTCAATTATCTCATAAACCTCAATTCTCAAAATCGAGCATAATTGCTCATAACACCTCAAATCTCTTGATTCTCGTAACTCAACCCTAAACTACAACCTCATTCACAATATCTCAATGTCCGACATTTCTCATGCCAATTATCTATGCTAATTCGTCACATCGTCTATATTTCCATTTATAGCACAAATTCTCAAAATTACCAAAATCACCAAATATCATATCACTCTAACCACATTGAAATTTCATCAATCCCTAATCATTTCTCAGCTATCTCAACACAATGACAACCACCAATATCATCAAAATCAGCTCAAATATCAAGATCGAGGTTTAGAAATTACCCAAAGCTTGTGAGATGCACAACTCACGCCTCGATCCGATTCGTCCTTCGATTTCCAAGTATGTTGTTCTCCTTTTGATGAGGAACAACTTTCCTTCTTACCACAACAGCTGATTCGGTCGAAAATGGGTGATTTGGATGAGTGAGAAAGTTAGGTTTTCGAAAAAATGGGGGTTGGAAGAGAGAGAAAGTGAAATTGCAGGAGAAAACACGGGTTCCTTATATAGGCTGGAGGTAGGAGATCGATCTGCCTCTTGATGAGATCGATCTGCGTTTGAAATTTGGGGACGATCTGGGTAATTTTATGCCTAGGAGATCGATCTGTCGAGGGGTGAGATCGATCTCTTTATGGCTTTATGAGATCGATCTGCTCCTAAGGAGATCGATCTTCTCCCAAACAGAATCATTTGGAGATCGATCTCTTCCTCATGAGATCGATCCTTTCTCAAACAGAATCATTTGGAGATCGATCTCTTCCATTGGAGATCGATCTGCTCCTCAAATTCCTCCTTCCTCGTCATTTTTAACTCACCAGATCGATCTCTCCTTCTCCCAGATCGATCTGTCCTCATACTTCATGCTCATTTTACACACTTAACATATAAATCTCTAATTATAATTCCCACAATTCACTTAGCTCAATAAATTACACTTCAAATTCTTATTACATCATTAAAATATGTCTGAAATTCTCAGATCTCACAGCGGTTCAGCATCATTTGGTCGTTCCGACGTCGTCCGACCAGTTCTCGGTGCGATTTCGGCACCAATCGGCGTGCCACGGCCTGGGCTTCCATAATCGGGCCTCGGATGGAGTCAAAACGGCGTCAATGGCCGCCAATCGAGGCTTCTCTCCGGTGGCAAGCTCCTTCGTTTTCGACGTGCTCCGACGTTTCCACGGCGCGTCACCGCCGCTGTGATGTCGCTCGAGGTCGGGTTGTCTTCGCCGGCCCCTAAGCCTTGCCAGTGGTTCGTCGGTGAGAGGGAAACCTTCCCTCGGTTTCCTGCTTCGTTTCGCATTTCTTTCCTCTTCTGTTTCACGAAAATTCAGATTTCTTTTTTTTTTAATTTTATTTATTTATTTATAATTTATTTTTAGTTTTATTTTATTCATTAAAATAATATTAAAATCCACAAATATCTTTAAAAATTTTATATTTTATTCATTTATTCAATAAATGAATTTCTCAGTCCGATTTTACCTTTTCAGTATAATTTTTGATTATTTTCGGGATCGTTTTTCGATGCGAAAATTTTGATTAATTCCTATAAATTCATATCTTGATCAATTTAACCCGAAATTTAATTATTTCTTCGTTATTGATCAAGATTTCTCAAGCCATTATTTTTAATTAAATTTTCTTATCCCGATTAATATCGAATTTCAATCTTTTGACCGTTTTACCCTTGCACGTGCTCGAGAATACTATTTCAATCCTTTTGCATTTTCAAATGCACTCGAAAATTTTTATTCATTGCCTTTTTGCTCTTACAATAAAAATCGGGTCTTATAGTATACCTTATGATTCATATGATGTAACAAATTTCATACTATAATTGAATCATAAGAACTTTTGACTTGAATGAAGTTGTAAAGATAATGAATTAGTATTCATGGATACATGTAAAGGTTAAATGAAGGTTGAAGTGGCCATAGATGAACTGAATGGAATTAAAACCTTTTAGATAGAAGTTAAGGATTTAAAACACAAAATGATGACGCAAGAACTGTGCATTCTGTGTACCATTTATGATTCCAAACAGTACACACAAGTTCCTTAACATGAAAATCATAGGAAATGAACCTTCCCATGCGCTAAGTGTGAATATATTGCAAAATGACTAGTGAAGCAATCAAAGGCAAGTTTTTCCCTTAAAAAATTGGAAAATTTATAGCAGGAAGCCTGCAGATAAAGGTCAAATCGATCTCCTATTCAAAGCAGATCGATCCATTGTTCAAGCAGGACTATCTCGAGTTGATTCTGCAAAGAGCAGATCCATCTCCCCTATGTGCATATCGATCCCCAAGTGCTTCTACCAAGCACAAATCGATCCTTTCCCATGAGCATATCAATCTCCTCAAGCTTCTGCTAATAAAGGATCGATCTTTTCCCCAAAGAGCATATCAATCCCACCCTTTCATGCATAAACATTTCGAGAACTCAAAACCAAAGGAAGATCAATCCCTGCCCTAGCAGATCGATCTCATCGCCCTTATCCTATATAAACTCGATGACAAAACCTCATTCTTCAGAAAACTCATACCCTCTCTCCATTTTTACCCAAAATACCAAGCTTTCTCTCTCTAAAAAATCATTCCCTTCCAAAAAGATTTGAGAAAAAACTATTAGAGCAAAGTTGTTCATTTATAGGAGGAGAACAACATACCTTGGAATCAACATTCAACTCGTTGGATTGGAGGAGCAAAAAGATTGTCAAATTTTGAAAAAGAGAAAAGTCAAGCTAGGTGAGTTTTCAATACACCAACTCTAAATATGTTTATTTAAATGTTGTTATGAATACATTGGTGTATGTATCATTGGTTGAAAACTACTTAGAATGTGATGAATTGACTATGACCTAGAAATAAGTTAGTGTGAGAAAGTGAGATATGATGGATTCAATGATGAATAGGTTATATTAAGGTGTTAGTAATTATATATGCATGATTTTGAGATGGTTGTGTGAAATCAAATTATGGGATTGATCAAAGTGATGAAATGTACATATATGGTAATTGTGAAATGCATGAATGAATGGAAGAACTAAGGTTAGAGCATGCATGCTAAGTACTTGAATGGATAACTAAGTGAGTTGCTAGCTAAATTTACTAGGAATGGCATGATGATGGCCAAATGCAATAATGAGCCAAACTTGATGAAATAGGCTCAATAAGATATACTAACTAGTTGAAGTCAGAATGTGAGTTATCGATATTAACTCAGGTGATTGATGAATGTTTGCAGCTCCCGAGGATATATCCGGAGTAAGTTGAGCCCAATCACGAGAAGCGGGAAAGGAAGAACGAGTTGCTTCCAAGTGAATTAAGGTAAGGGAATTGTGTTAGCCCTAGAGGTACATGTACACATTTTCGAGCGCATTGGTAATTTCTTAATGTGTCTAAGGGTCTTAGAATGAAATGGATGTTTGAAGGGCAAAGAAATGGGTTTTGAGAAATGTGCATGAAAAGCAAGAACATGATGCTCTTGAGTCTTACTGTTTTTAGCATGTGAATGGTAGGTTGGCTAGCATTTGAAATGATTTGTATGAAAAATAGCTTGATTTGGTTTTAATAACCACGCTTTGCAAAGAAGAGCCACTTACATGAGTTTTGTGGAAATAAAGCGTGCTAGAGCGTTGCTCGCATGAGATTTGACGTGTTTATACGTGCATTGGTGCTGGAGCGATGCTCACACCAGAGTTTTATATGCATGAGTGCTGGAGCTTAGCTTGCACTAGTTTTCACATTGATTTTATGACATTGTGCTAGAGCCTAGCTCGCACTAGTTTTCATACAGGTTTTGACATGGTACTGGAGCATCGCTCGCACTAGATGTCCACTATACTTATTATCCTGCTTGAGATTACTCGCACGTGATTTTTATGACATGTTGGAAGTCGTGCTAGGAGCTTTGGGTAGACTTGGTGTCGCACCGATTAAATAGGCCCGCACGTGCGCATTGAGATGTGGCTTGATATGATATGATGATACGGGTCCACAGAGTACATTGTACCATGCATATCGCATGAAGTACGTTGTACCGTGTATTGAAATATATATACCATCTTTGGATGAAGGTTAGATCTGCTATGGACTGGCGAGTTGGACGCGACCCACCTCCTGTGCGGAAACAGATAGAGGTGATACCCCGCACACTAGGATCCGTGTTGCCTGGGATCATAGTGGATATTGCCATAGTCCTAGTTATTTCTCTTATTATTATTTGTCTATCTCACATGTCACTTGATTTATGATAAATCCATGTTTTGAATTGTTTTGTGGGTCAAGACAGTCCAAGGGAGAGGCTAAGTCCTGATGAATGTTGATTTATATTGAAATGAGAACGTATGAGATGCTTTTAAAGTGCACATTGCATGATGATTTTTCCATGTTTTATTTACAATTTGCGCATGATGGTTTTCCATGCCTTGTTTAATAATTGTGCACTGATTTGAATAACAGGAACTGCTTTACATATCATGAACACGAACATGAACTGTTATTTGGGTATGACGAGAAATTGCGTGATTTTACGCATGGCATCACGAAGATGTAGATAGTACAGTTATCTACATGCTCGCATGATTGCCTTACTGAGTGCGTGGTTTGCTCACCCCTCTTATTTTCCCTCTCTACAGAGCACTTTCAGTAGATTGGGAGCGACTGAGGATTGATTTTTAGAGTCTACTGCATCCCATCACACGAAGGTATACACATTTGTACAGTTTTGTATCTAGATATGTAATAGCACAGTAATATTTTGAATGTAACATTTGAGGATGTAGAGATTTGTAAACACCTGTAAATGACAACTCTGATCAAGAAATGCAAGTTTTTACCTTTAAATAAATTGTAAATTGAAATGATATGATTGGATGAGATTTACATCGATACACAACCCAACTGTCGGTAGTAAAGTTGTTCACGACCAGAGAAAGGTAAGAATAATGGTTTACATAATAAACGAAAAATAAAAAAAAAAATTAGTGATTTTTGGTAAGTTGAGGGTCGTGACAGCGTATGCCTCAGAAACTAGGGCTTTACCCTATGGCCATAGATCTTAAGTCTGATCCCCGTGATCAGTCGAAATCGGAGTCTACCACAACTTTTGTTAGATAAGCATAATACCCTCGATAAAGAGTAAAGTACTCAAGTAGTATCCATATTTGCTCTATCAGCGTAACAAAATATTATAGAGTGCCTATACACTGGAAACATTGTTCTAAAGCTTGTTTTACAAACTGATAGTGTAGTAGATGTATAGCAATTATGCTAAATCCATAAATAAATATGTTATGAAACATAAGCATAAGTTTCAAATACTGTTAAAACATGATCAATGTGAGAAATTAAAGCTTTTAGTAAAAATGGTAAATTGTATACAATCTTCAAAAATATCTCGCAAGTAAAGCCATGCATGAGAACACTGTAATAAGTCATAATAGCGTTTAGAAAACATATGCAATAAATCACTGATTTTTCTTATATCTTATATTATACTGAAACTTCAAAAATTCAGTTATAGTTCCTAGTAAAATAGGTCTACTACCAAGCCTACAAGGTAGATAAAACAGTTTATATCCCCAAGGTAGTTGTTTGTTCACATATTTATACATTCGATTCTTATCAAACATTCACATTTCTTAAAAGCGATTATAAAACATAAAAACGATTTGTATGGAATTAACCCACAACTTGTGCAATTAACTTACGCAAAGCTAAACGCATGTGCACTTAGCAGCTTTAGTCCCAACAGCTTCACCACCCACCACGAGTCACTCTGAAAACCTACCATATTATATGATTCACTCAATAAACATCTCATAGTGCCTTTATTCATCTTAAAGCCAATTAAAGGCTACATTTAAACCTAATTTCACTTATGCCACCTTAAGCTATAAAGTGACAAAAGCTACCAATTTTCACATTTTAATCAATTCAATAGTACTAATCATATAAACACATGCCTAACACTCACTTAGCATTGAAATAACACTAGAAGGGCAAAATTACCATTTTACACTACCTTAACCAAATACATAACTTTGTATATACTCACTCTATGATCAATTTTCTTTTGCAATAACCTTCACTCATGTCTAATTACATGTTTTACACATTATATTACAAAATCCCCATGATTTTTCATGAAATTCAATATTGTCTCACTCTAAACCGTAGGTGTCGAAACAGTAACATCATCATACATTCATGCCTGCTTCAAATTGACATCATACATCATTTTAACATTGTGTATCCATCAACATATATCAATTTGAAGCATTAAAACCAACCTTACCCTATGAAACAGAAAATGGTTGAAACTTCTATGAAACAGAAAATGGCTGAAACTTGAAGACAACCTTAAAGGGTGTTTTGCTTCAATCTAAATACACACAAACACTCCATATTAGTCCCTAATAACATATATTAAGCTTGGTAATTGAAAGAATAAAAAACTCCATGGTTCTATCTTGAACCAAAACTAGTATACCTTACTTTGATTGCTCAAAATTTGATTAAATGATGGAATCAAGGTACCAATTTTTAGTATGTTGTAGACGAAAAAGGAGTAGAATAGCTTTGTAAAAGGATGCTTGAGCCGAAGTTTTCTAGAAGTAGACAAAAAAGTTGCAACAAGCTTGGTTACAAGTTAAGAATGGTGGTTTTCTTTCTCTTGTTAACTTTTCATCATTTTTCCATATGATTTTGAGATATTTAATGGGGGAGGTCAACCATGATGGTGCATTTCAGCTTCCTAGTGTTATCATGTGCCAAAATGAGCCCTACTTAAATTATTTCAATGATTTTTAAATCAATTCCTCTATTTTAGCTTATTTCGACATTTTTTTTCTATTTTATCGTTTAACATCTCGATTTGAAGGTTGATATAAGGATTTAAAAGCTTGAAATAACTCATTATATACCCTTAAATCCACTCATTATATACCCTTAAATCCTCCACAGTGTCTATTTAGTCAGTGTAAAAAATCGACCTATGAACAAATCACCATTTTGGCAATTGTTGTATGTTTACAGATATAACTCGAAAATTCAAAAGTTTACCTGAAATCAAATATCATTATTTTATAATGATTCGAAAAAGTCTAGGTGTGTACTTCTGTAGGACCCATGAACCTCTTAGTAAGTAAGCGGTCTTATTTGCACCAAATCAGGAAAAAATGGACAATTTGATCATTTTACAGTATTCTATAATCATACAATGATACAATATGTAATTTACAGTTAGTACACTTCTAGTCTTAATTACAAAACTTACCGTAATAAGCAACGGGTAAAGTACAAATAATATTAATAATAATAATAATAATAATAATAAATATCGGAAAACTACTAAAAATCCAAATTGCTCCAAGTTTCACTCTTTCACTGATTAATAAACACAAAGGAATTTGCTTTAAAATGGTACGGAAAACTTATAAAGTTCTAACGAAAATCGAGTGAGGAAGAAGTGTGTACCTTGAGGAGATTGATTATCTTTGCGTTCCATTCTTCCACCGGAAAAATAAATTGTGAGAACTTTTAAAGGTAAGGAGAAAATGGAAAAGCTACACAAACTATCCTTAAATTTAACTCTTGATGACAAACAATTAAATTATGAACAATTAAGTCCATAAATCATCATGCATTCATGCTCGTTAATTACTAGTGTTTACATTTCCTATGACTGAAGTAAAAAATTGAAGTACTTTCACACAATCTGATTTTCTACACATTAGTTATGGTCATGGAGTTTAAAAAATAATGCAAAGACCACTCATTAAATAAGGGAAAAAACAAAGGAAACCAGTGTTAGAAAATAAAAAATTTTAAGTACAAAAAGAATAAGGATGAAATGTAGCAAACAAAGTTAACCATGTGATTAAAAAAGAAAAGTTAACTGTGAATATGATATTTTTTGTTTTATCAAATATCATGAGGAACAGTAACTTTTATTTTAAATTTTGTGAAAATAAATTACAAAAATTACTTCATCCACTATTTACAATATTAAAAAGATACATATATGAACAAAAAAAATCACACATTTTTTTGAGTAGAGATGATTTTGGGTTAAGATATCTTTGGATTTAGGTCATTTCGAACGCAATATTTTGGGGCTAAGATATTTTGGATTCGTACTTTTTTGGATTCAGATAATTTCGAATTCAAATTTTTTCGGTTTCGAATTTTTTTAAAATTTTTAAGCTATAAATAGTTTTATAATTTAAAATTTATATAGTTAAATAAAAATATAATATAAATATTGAAGTTAAAATTTTAATATATATTTATATAATTATAATATTTTACATATTGATATTTTCATTACTTGACAAGGATTATGTACTTACTTTTCCAATTTCTTACGGCATTTGGTATAAAATATATATTAATGATTATATAAAAATCTTTTCCTTTTTTTTAGTGAGTCCAAATAAAGACATGGTGACCCTTAACAGAAGAAAATCCAAAATCATTGCTATAATATATAAAAATAAAAATATTTCAAAGAAATAACTAACAAGTTATAAATAAATCGCATTAAACAAGTAAATATTTACATAAATAGTTTTGAATTCTAAAATTAAACCATTAACCCATTGAACCATTGGAACTTGGATAAGTTTTTGTTTTTCAATAATTTAAATATATTTCTTAATAAAATTTTAAATTTTCAAGAATTTTTCTTACATTTTTTTGGATATAAATTAAATATTAATATAATTACATTAAATCTAATTGTATGACTACTCGAATAAATGTGGAATTATAATATTGAATAGTATTATAATATACATTAAAAGAGCATCAATAATTGGTTCAACCTTAATAATCAATACTTAAAATTTTAAAAGACCATGATATGTAAAAACTAATAAACAAAGTAGTATTGATATAATTTAACTATTTTAACATTAACATTAGATATAATTATATTCATCAATTACCAAATTCCCAATTATAATATTTAACAATAGGCATTATGAAAAGAAAAATACAAATTATCATTAAAAAAAAAACTTAATAAATAATTCATCAGTTCAATTTTATATATATTTTGTTTTTTTTTTTTTTATATATGAATCATAATATAAGATTATTACATTAAATATAATCGTATAAATTAATTAATCAAATATTTCATTCAAAATTTAAAATGTTGAATTAAAAAAATTATGTACACCGATTAAGATTATACTATTAACATTTGATATAATCATATACAAAGTTACGCACCATTTGAGTACTAATTTGATCATATGTTGACATTAATATAATAACATTAAATACACTATCCAATTAAAATATTAAATAGTAGATATGACTAAAATAATTAATACAATGCTAATTACTTAACTATAATTAATCTTAATATCAATATAAAGTATATAAAAAAGGATAATTGTATTAAAATTATTTCTATATAAGTGGCAAAATTTCATCACTTGAAAGCCCAAAATTAATGGGCCTCGTAGGACCTATTTTCATAGGCTTGAAAGCCTAATTGAAAACTCGTTGGCCCAAAGTTTTATTTTATTTTTGTTTTTTATTTTTTAATTATTTTAATTTTTATATGATTATTTTATATATTTTATTAGATAATGGAGAAGATGAAACATTGGTATTGGGAAGGATTGCTGCAATGAAGTTGAATTAGTCGTCTTATGGATAAGGATTAAGAATTTTTAATTGCAATATATGTTAATGTTCTACTTTATACTAGTTTTATTGATAAATTTTTAAATTTTTATCAAGAGTAATTCTAATTGATTTAGTTGTAATTATAATTGTTCCTATGAATGGAAAAGCATTATTCATTTGATATTACCAATTAAAAAATATTTTTATTTTATTATATTTTGTTTAGATATTGTTTTTAATTTAGATATTTAATTTTTTTAATTTTTATATTTTAATTTTAGAAGTAGTATATTTTATCCTAAATTAGATTTTTATTTTCAACTAAATTTAATACTTTTATATATTTAACACTCTAAAAAATATAATCTAAATTTGATTTTGTTAATTCAATCAAATGTTAAAATTATATAAATGACTTTATATATTTGAATTATTGCTTATTAAATTCAAATTTTAATATGAAATAAATATAATAAAATATTATTACAATTTTTTATAATAAATCAAATATTAAATTAATCATATATTTATTATTTGAATGTTAATCTTTGACTTTATATCCATTTTAAATAATGGATGAAAACAAACTTTTAAAAGAACATATATTAAATAATTAAATTTAAAAAAAAAAATACCCCTGCCCAGATATATATCGATTTGTAGCAATCTTGTCATCATTGATTTCAGAAAAAAAAAAAAAAAACTCCCATCATTCGATAATATTATCATAACAATTTAATTCGTCATAATTATTAACCAAGGTCTGGGCAACATCCTAGTTGTTGTATACTATCGTGTAAAATAATCAACAATCTAAAATACAAGACAGAAACAGAGACAAAGACATAACGTTGACACAAACCAACATCTGTCGATTGAAATAACATCATCAGAACGTCCAAATGTAACACCACGGTTAACAGAACAATTCAATTCTCCAGTCTTTCTAAAATGCATTTAAGAAAAGACCTTACATGATGATAGATGGGTGACAGCACCCAATCAGCAACAACTACTCAACTGACAAAATATAAAATATAGAAAAACAAAATCTCCAGCTTACAGCTTGTCCTCGTAGTCAGAAAGAGGGGTCATCTGCTCCTTCAATCCCTTCCTCCTGCGGATCTCAGCAATATGGCCTGCTGCCTGGGAACCAGGTTCCAATGGATCTGATGACATCATATCCCAGTGGTCAAACACACATTGTGGGAAAGCCTGTCCTGATGTTGCAGCCCTCAGAGTCCCTGAGAATCCAAATGATTCGATGACAGGAAGGTAGGCCTTGATGTTGTAAAGTGGAGTACCAGGCCTCTGCATCTCCTCAAACACATGTCCACGCTTCTGGTTAAGAACACTGTAAATACCACCAAGTGCCTGCTCTGGGGCTTGGATCTCCACCAAGTAAACGGGCTCAAGAAGCCTAGGCTTGGCTGTAAGCTGAGAAGCATAGAAAACCCTCCTTGCAGTTGGAATGATCTGACCACCACCTCTGTGGATAGCATCAGCGTGGAGAACCACATCACAGACTTCAAAGCAGATACCCCTCATGTTCTCTTCAGCCATTGCACCTTCCTTTGATGCCCACTGGAACCCAGCAACAACAGAATCCTTGATTTCATTTAGGTACTGAACACCTTTACACATATCTACAACCATGTTAGGACCAGTGGTCTCAGGACCAAAACACCAAATCTTCTTGGCAAGATCTTTGTCCCAACCATACTCCTCGGCCAATATCTTAGATCGAACCTTGGGATCATCTCTTGGACCAATACGCCCTTCGTCAATGGCCTCAGCAAGACCTTCCTCCAAAGGTCGAGCTTCCATGTACAGTCGATTGTGCTTGTTAGGGGACTTACTCATCACAGTCCTGCAAGACCTCTCAAGGACAGTCTCACGGAATGACACAACAGGATCTGATTTAATGATCTCTGCACCACCCATAAAATCTTCTTGTAAATCCTTGAGACAGATTTCAAGGTGAAGTTCTCCAGCACCAGCAACAATGTGCTCTCCTGACTCTTCAATAGTACAAACAACCATAGGATCAGACTTAGCCAAACGCTTAAGCCCCTCAACAAGTTTGGGAAGATCAGATGCAACCTTGCACTGAACAGCAACACGGACAACGGGAGAGACGGAGAACTTCATGGCACGAATTGGGTGGGCATCAACTTCCTTCTCATTAGTCAGAGTAGCATTCTTGGTGATAAACTGATCCAGGCCAACCATGGCCACTGTGTTACCACAAGGCACATCCTCGACAGTTTCCTGCTTCTTTCCCATCCAAATAACAGTCCTCTGTACACTCTTCACGTACAAGTCTTTCTTCTCACCAGGGACATAGTTTGGACCCATGATCCTGACCTTCAACCCAGTAGAGACTTTACCCGAAAAGACACGGCCAAAAGCATAGAACCTACCCTTATCAGAAGCGGGAATCATCTTTGAAACATAGAGCATAAGAGGACCCTCAGGATCACAGTTCCTAATAGCATTGGCATAGATATCATCAAGAGGACCCTCATACAAGTTCTCAACACGATACCTCTGAGCTTTGCTAGGAGAAGGAAGGTGAAAGATCATCATTTCCAAGAGAGCACTACTAGCAGGAAGCCATGTCTGCATTACACGCTTCATTAGGGCCTTCCCCATCAAGTCCTTCTCATCAGACTTCATGGTGACACCAAGCTTTTGCAACATGGGCCAGAGCTTATCCTTCTGGTCATTCATACAAGTGTTGATGATCTGCTTAATGGGTTCATAACAGAATTGAACAAAACCACGCTTGCAGGTGGCAGAACCAGTGTTCTTGGTGGTCCACTTCTTGGTAGCTGGATCAAAAAAGTTCTCACCCCAAAGTCTCTCCATCATTTTTGCCTCATCGACTCCGAACTTTGAGGCATACATTTTAGCAAAATTGGTTAGTGTAAATGCCCAACCATGCAATCCAGCAGAGAAGGCAACTGTTCCCTTCTCAGGGTAGACTTGAACATCACCAAGAAGAGGATCTTCATAGGTGGCCATGATGACATTAGCATTTTCAATCACTCTCTGAAATGTCTGGTAAGCTTCCTCTCCATCAACCTGGAGCTCAAGGAAGCACCTGTCCATCTTGTTAACAGTCAAGACAGGCCTAATCCTTTCTCCAAGAGCCTGACGGAGGACAGTCTCTGTTTGCACACAGACACCTTCAACACAGTCAACAACTACAAGGGCACCATCAGTAATACGAAGAGCAGCTGTGACCTCTGAGGAAAAGTCAACGTGCCCAGGAGAATCAATAAGATTGATGAGGTACTCATTCCCGTGTCTCTCTCCTTTGTAGTTCTTCAAAGATTCATCAGACATTTCATAGTATAGAGAGATACCAGTAGACTTGATTGTGATACCACGCTCAGCCTCATCAGCACGGGTATCAGTCATGCGAACATCACCAGCAACTTCTTGAGCAATGATACCAGCAGCAGCCACAAGAGAATCGGTAAGTGTAGATTTCCCTGCATATCACAAAAAACTAAATCAGAAGTAATGCCAACAACATCAAACTTTACAACAGAACTATAACTTGCATGAACACTTGTCAATCATGAAGAAGTTAATAGCTTTCACAGTAACAAACAAAACTGGCACTATAATTGCAACTAACCTAGCATAACTTTTATACATGCTAGATGTTCATATTAGTATAACCATCTTTAAGAAAGCTAACACAGATAATTTTTCATAAATAGACCCATGACAAATGTACACAAACACCATTATCCAAGTGCAAATTTACCCAAACAGGCACGACTTTTTACATCAGGCAACATGAATAAAAAAAGCATACCATGATCCACATGTGCAATAACAGACATATTACGGATGTTGTGTTTACGGTCCATAATGGCCCGGAGCTCGTCAGCTGTAAACTTCACCTGTAACACATCCCACATAACTCACATAAAAAAGATGTCACAGCTAACACTTCTTAAATGAAAACAAGCAGATGAAAACACATAATATATTCATTCAACTCACCATCTTGACTTATCTTTAAAATACCCCGAACTATCAAAACCTGCACAGCAAAAAAAAAATACAATTATTAATCTTCCAAACAGGATACATACATAGCTACATCAAAACAAGCATAGTCTCAAAAACCCATCCAATAAAAATTCTATAATTCGAGATCAGAAATCAAATTAGCTATATATATATTCAATAATCAATACCAGAAAATAAATAACGTCCAGAGATATGTAACTGCATGATTCATTCTACAAATATATTCAAATCTCCTATAACATAGAACTGAGGTTCAATGAAATCAGGATCTAAAACTAAAAGCAAGAAGAAATGAATATACCAGGATCTAAATCGAGACAGATCTTAATAAAAATGAAACGGAGGAAGAGCAAACCTGAGAAAGAGACGGCGAGAGAAAGAGAAACGCAGATTGTGGTAACTCCCTCTCGAATAAGAGACACACAAAGGAGGATATGCCTTATTTATAGTCGTTGAGATGCCGACGCAGTCCGTTTGAGAGTGAGTGTGAGGGGAATGAGCTAGGGTTTTGCCCTTTTCCTTTTTGGGTTTGAGCTTTGGGCTTGGGCTTTGGGCGTTTCTGAATATATCGTTGACTTTTAAAATGTTTCCTTTATTATTCTTTTTATTAATTGGTTTAATTCTTCCCATCATGGTTGGTTGGGGTTTTTTTTTTTTTAGCGTAGAATTACAGATCTTGCACGGCAAGTTTCAAACTTAACGAACAAAAATAATAGTTTACTCGTTTCATAGGCTAAGTCAGTTTCTAGTGATAAAAATACGTTTGTCAACATGGGTTCAAACCTATCTAAATATTGGTGAAACACCTCTTTCATTAATAACATAAAAGCTGCGGGAGTATTCGTTAACCCGAATGACATAACCATAAACTCATAATGATCATACCGGGTGCGACAAGCTGTCTTGGGTACATCTCCATTCTGAATTCTCAACTGATGGTACCTAGATCTCAAATCTATCTTTGAAAAGACTTGCGCTCCCCAAAGCTAATCCAACAAGTCATCGATACGTGGTAGGAGGTACTTATTCTTAATGGTCGTCTTATTCAACAACCTGCAGTCAATACACAGTCGGAAGCTTCCATCATTCTTCTTTACAAACAGAACTGATGCTCCCTAAAATGATACACTCAATCTGATGAACCCCTTATCCAACAACTCTTGTAATTGCTTCTTCAGTTCCTCCAACTCAATCGAAGCCATTCTGTATGGGGGCTTAGATATCAGCTCTGTACCTGGTGTCAAATCTATATAAAACTCCATCTTTCTATCTGGCGATAACCCTGGTAAATCATCCGGAAGACATCGAGAAATTCCCTGACCACTGGGATGTCTCTTAATTTCGGGCGTGTCTTATCCGTCTCAACCACATACGCAATATAATCTTCAAATTTTCATTCATTTAGTCAGCATAGAAATTCATCTATTTTGCTATTAACATCTACTATTTTTATTGCTTTTCAAGGGATTTTACATTACATTTTTCGGGGAAACTTACGGTAACACTATCTGTCCCTGACAAAGTTACCGTCTTAGAAAAACAATCTACTACAACACGATTTGCAGCCAACCAATCTATTCCTAGGATTACATCAAAGTCTCTCATATACATTAAAATGAGGTCGACTGACATTTCATTTTCCCTTACTTTCAACTTGCAATTTCTAAATACATGCTTGACTAGCTGACTATTGTTTATGGGAGTGCTTATCAGCATCTTCCTATTTTTTTACGGTAAGCTTTACATATTTAAACAACTTATATGCAAATGAAGGCGACACAAATGAATGCATGGCATCAGGATCTATCAAAACATAAGTTTCAAGATCAAAGATCGAGATGGTACTTTTCACCACATCTGACGATTGATCTACAGTATCCTAATACAGTGCGTATGCTTGCCCTTTGCCCACTACCTGCTTCCCCTTTTCTTCAGCTGTCGCCCTTCGTCTTGGAGTAGGAGCATCAGCATAAACTCTCTTCGGCTCCTTGCCCTTCTGTGGGGTACTCTCAGTCATCTCTAGGCAATTCCAGATTATATGCCCTGGCTTCCTACATCGAAAACATACCGTAGGAGGTTTATAACACAGTCGGGTACCATGGTACCTACCACACTTACTGCATTATTCTATCGTAAGCTGTGGCCCTCCAATCACTATACCCTTAGCTGGAGCTATGGCTGAATACACGGGAGGTTTAACTATGTGACGCCCCGAAAACGCGAAAAATATGGCAAATTTAAAACTTTTTACTCATCAAATCACAATTAAGGGTGCATTTCTGTGTAGTGTCATACATCATCATACTTATCATGCCTCAAGATCTCATCATAAAATAGTATATATCGTACCATATACATTACTCAGTTTCGAGTTAATTAATCCTAATACATCCCATACATCATTATACAACTAGTGTCTGTAATTACAGCTTTAGTCTGGGTACATGAAAAGATAAATTATACCTCAACACAATATATGGCCGGGAGCTCAAGTCCTCCACTGGCCACTACTCCGTACGTCGCAGGGAAAACTCTCTTCACTTTAAGAATTTAGGGGGGGGGAGAAAACATGGTGAGCTTCTAAATCTCTCAGTAAAGGGGGTAAGGGAACTCAGTTATATAAACCATATCACACATCACAAATATGTATTTGTATATGAAACTCAGTATACTCATTTGAAATTGTAGCATGAAAGCTCTCAAAACATCATCATCTCATAGCTCATAAATCATGAGAAAACATGGAGGTAAAAAGCTCAATATAGAGCATCCACAAGCATGTGTAAATATATGCGATAATGGCTCTTCCCGAAATATGTGATAAAAATCACATCAGTAAATAGCGCGTGACAAAGTCACAAAACACAACTCATGTGTAAAACGAGACTAGGCAACAAAACTCATATAAAACTCGTCATGGCACATCAAATATATAATCTCCTCTGGGTGAGCATCCTAGGCATCCTCGTAAGAGGGAACGTCGACAATATGGTTGTGTACATGGTATATTGAACTTATATGTTACAAGAACAAGGCCCGACCTTACATGCTACCAGAGCAATGCCTCGCCTCATGCACAGTATCACGTGGTCCCTGGGTCGGTTCCCAGGCAGCCCACTCTATCATGTGGCCCCTGGGTCGGTTTCTAGGCAGCCCACTCTATCGGTCTTACATGCTACCAAAGCAAGGCCTCCTAACGCTACCAAAGCGGAGGAATAATCGGACTTACATGTTACCAAAACAAGGCCCGAACTTACATGCTACCAGAGCAAGGCCCGATGTGTATTCAACATGACACGCCTAAGTCTCAATCATTAGCCATTATCATAAAGAAAAATCGTTTTGCCTTCACGTAGAACTCATAATGGTTTTTCTCTTATAAAACTCATTTAAAACATTCATGTACTCAACACAAAACATATTAAAATCGAGTTCCAACCGGCAAACACGCATACATTTTCTCAAATCCCAATATTACCTTAACGTAGAGTCCAAGTTACTTTTCACGCAAACTCAACAGTGTATAAAGCGATTTTTCACTTAGCTTATAAACTCATAAAACATTGGGCTCCAATCGGCTATAAAAATCATGTGCAATCTTATCACGATACAACACTAAACATGCTTGTATTCTCAAATCATGGTTCATGCTACAAACAGTTCATCAAAACACATACACAAATGGTTTAGTTTTTCCTTACCTCTTTGTACCTCGTATAGTACAATCGTTCCCCCGTATCATGGACTAGCCTCGTATTCCACTCTGGAACTCCCGAGCTATCCAAACGATGTTAAAAACATCAATAACCCAACTCAATCGCATTATTGAGCACACATTTGCTCATATTCTCATTAATATCTCAATCAACTCAATTCTCACAACTCTATCACCATTCATAATCTCGTCCACTACATCTCAACCTTCTACATCTCTCATGCATAATACCAATGCCAAAATCACCTCATTGCCTAAATTTCTAATTTATAGACAAAAATCCCAAATTACCACAAATTGCATAATAACATCTCTACTCCAACCAAATCACAATTTCATCTATCTCTAATCATTTTCCAACTATTTCATCACAATGCTCATGTCCACAATCACTAAAGATTACTTCAAAATCAAGGATTAGAGTTTAGAGATTACCCAAACTTGTGGAGTGCTCAACTCACACCTCGATTCGATTCGTCTTTCGATTTCTAAGTATGTTGTTCTCCTTTGGATGAGGAACAACTTTTCTTCTTGCTACAACCTTTGATTCGGGCAGAAATGAGGGGTTTTAGAAGAGAGAGAAAGCTAGGGCTCGACTAAAATGGAGGTTGGAAGAGAGAGAAAAGATGAAATGGAGGAAAACACAAGGGTTCTTTTATAGATGGAGGGTAGGAGATCGATCTGGCTCTTGATGAGATCGATCTGCATTTGAATTTGGGGACGATTTGGGATAATTTTATGCCTAAGAGATCAATCTGTCATGGGGTAAGATCGATCTCTTAATGGCTTTATGAGATCGATCTGCTCCAATTATGAGATCGATCTCTAGTTTACAGAATGCTTCATGAGATCAATCTGCTCCTTGGGAAGATCGATCTTCTCCTTAACAAAAACATTTTGAGATCGATTTCTTCCTCATGAGATCGATCTCTTCATTACCCAATCATAAGGAGATCGATCCTCTTCCATTGGAGATCGATCTGCTCGCTTAAATTCCTCTTTCCTTATCATTTTTAGCCCACTAGATCAATCTTCTCTTCTCCAAGATCGATCTGACCTCATAGTTTCACACTTTGGTTAAACACTTAACATATAAATCTCCAAATATAATTTCCACAATTCACTACTTTGATTATTCCTCATTCATTACTCATACATTTCATTTAGCTCAAAAAATTACACTTCAAATTCCTATTACATAATTAAAATATGTCTAAAATTCTCAGATCTCACATCCTCCCCAACTTAAAAAGAATTTGGTCCTCCAAATTCAACTCAACTCATCAAAACAGATGGGGGTACTTCTCCTTCATGAGACTCTTCAGTTCCCACATTGCATCTTCCATTGAGTGATGTTTCCATAAAACTTTCACTAATGGGATGCTTATGGTTCGAAGTACCTTCTCTTTCCTATCAAGAATCCGGACGGGTTCTTTGTTGTAGCTTATGTCCTCTTGTATGTCCATCTCTTCATACTCTATGACATGAGAAGGGTCCGGGTGGTACTTCCTCAACATAGATATATGAAAGACGTTGTGTATTCTGGGCATCTGTGGGGGTAATGCCAATCTATAGGCTACCTCTCCCACTCTCTCAAGAATCTCGAATGGTCCTATGTATTGAGGACTCAATTTCCCTTTCTTCTCAAATCGCATGATACCCTTACTCGGTGATATCTTCAGAAATACTGCATCACTAACATCAAACTCGAGTGGTCGTCTACGCACATCCGCGTAGCTTTTCTGTCTACTCTGTGCGGCCCGTAACCTCTCACATATGAGTTTCACACTCTGTATAGCTTGTTCAACAAGCTTGGTAGCATTTATCTTTTTGTCACCGACTTCTTCCCAAGCTACAGGGGATCTACACCTCCTACTATATAGAGCCTCAAAAGGTGCCATTCTAATTCTCACATGATAGCTGTTATTGTATGCAAACTTTACTAGGGGCAGGTGATCATCCCATGATCCCTTAAACTCCATCGTACGCGCCTTCAACATATCCTTCAGGATCTGAATAGTCCTCTCTGATTGATCGTCTGTCTGAGGATGATAAGCGGTACTAAAGCTCAATCGAGATCCCATGGACTCCTGAAACTGGGTCTAAAATCTGGAAGTAAATCGAGAATCTCTGTCAGAAGTAATACTCAATGGAGCCCCATGTAATCTGGCTATCTCGCTGACATACAACTCAGCTAAGGCATTCACAGTATCTGTGCTCTTGATGGCAAGGAAGTGGGCACTCTTGGTCAGTCTACCCACTATGACCCATATCGCATCACGACCCTTTCGAGTCCTCGGTAAACCCATAATAAAGTCCATGGTGACATGCTCCCATTTCCACGTAGGTATAGGTAAAGGCTGTAGTAGTCCTCCGAGCTTCCAATGCTCAGCTTTCACTTACTGGCATACTAAACATCTGGCCACAAAATCTGCCACATCTCGCTTCATACCACTCCATCAGTACACCTTTCTCAAATCTTGGTACATCTTAGTACTCCTTGGATGCATGGTGTGTCGCGAGCAGTGAGATTCTCTCAGTATCTGTCTCTTCAAGGTATCATCGTCCGGTACACAGATTAGTCCTCTGAATCTCAACAATCCATCCTCACTAATTGTGAAATCCGTCTGCGAAGTCTGTTCAGCTTGGCTAACCATATCTATCAACCTCTGATCACTGTGCTGCCCAGTTCTAATCTGATCCATGATCCTGGGCTCTATTCGTATGCTAGCTAAAAATCCAATCTCTACCTTTTTAACTCTGATCCGGAGTTCAGAGAACTGCTCCAATAAATCCCATTCCCTGATCATCATAGCAGATATCATATTCTTCCTGCTCAGGGCATCAGCAACTACATTCGCTTTACCCGAATGGTATAGAATCTCGCAATCATAATCCTTAAGGAGTTCCATCCATCTCCTTTGGCTCATATTTAACTCTTTCTGATCAAAGAGATATCTCAAACTCTTGTGATCAGTGAAGATCTGGAATCTTTCCCCATGTAAGTAGTGTCTCCAGATCTTCAAGGCAAATACCATAGCGGCTAACTCCAGATCATACGTGGGATAATTTCGCTCATGATCTTTCAATTGTCGCGATCCATAAGTGACCACTCTTCCATGTTGCATGAGCACACACCCCAATCCTTGATGAGAAGCATCACTATACATCGAAAATCATCCTGATCCCTCAGGGATAGTTAACACAGGTGCCGCTGTTAATCTTCTCTTTAACTTTTGAAACTGAGCTCACATTGATCAGTCTATATAAATGGAGTCTCCTTACGCGTGAGCTTAGTCAAAGGAGTGGTAATCCTGGAAAATCCTTCCACAAATCTTCTGTAATACCCTGCCAAACTAAGGAAGCTTCGTACTTCTGTAACTGTCCTCGATCTTTCCCAATTAAGCACAGCCTCTACTTTACTTGGATCCACTGACACTCCTTCCTCTGAGACTATATGACCAATGAAAGCTATCTGATCCAGCCAAAACTCACACTTACTAAGCTTACCATATAATTGTTTATCTCGGAGTATCTGAAGTACTAACCACAAATGTTGTGCATGCTCCTCATATGATCGAGAGTATACTAGGATACCATCAATAAAGACTATCATAAATTTATCTAGATAGTCTCTAAACACCTTGTTCATTAATCTCATAAAGGCTGCAGGGGCGCTCGTCCATCCAAAGGACATCATTAGAAATTCATAATGGCCATACCTTGTCTTGAAGGTCGTCTTCGAAATATCTTCTTCTTTAATCCTCAATTGGTGATAGCCCGATCTCAAATCAATCTTAGAAAAGACTGAGGCCCCTCTCAGCTGATCAAATAGATCATCAATCCTGGGCAATGGGTATTTATTCTTCACCGTTGCTTTATTCAACAGTCGGTAGTCTACGCATAATCTCAGACTACCATCCTTCTTTCTCACGAATAACACTGGCACTCCCCACGGTGAGACACTGGGTCTAATAAACCCTTGATCCAATAACTCATGTAGTTGTTTCTTCAATTCCTCAAGTTTCACTAATGCCATCCTGTATGGAGGTCTAGAGATAGGCTGAGTTGTAAGACCCCGTATATGTAAAAGGGTAATATGTGTAATTGGATCAAATAATATGAATGGACTTGTGATGTAAATTATGATTGATGTAAGTCCATGGATTCAATGTATGTATGTGTAATATAAATTGTAACGTACATACAAGTTCCATTGAGTATGAATACGAAGAAATGAGTTATGACAAGTGATGGATGTGATTGAGACTCAAGATGAGTAGTGTGGTAAAATGGAATGGAGTTATGCTTCCATTTGGTTTTATGTAGCATACCTTGGGACATATAATGAATGCACACAAGTTTCAAGGTGCATAAGGTATGAATGGATGCCATTTTCAAGTTATAAAGGTGGATGGATGAGAAAATGGCCATGGCAATAGATTAAGGGTGTGTTGGTATGAGTTGCAGCAATGAAACTGCAGGAAATCTGGAAAACATGAGGTCCAGATCGATCTCATAGGATGAGAGATCGATCTGGGAGAGCCAGAATGCTCTTATTTGGGCGAAAGAATAGAGCAGATCGATCTCCAATGGAGCCAGATCGATCTGCCAAGCATTTTGTAAGTGAAAAGATCGATCCTCAAGCACCCAGATCGATCTCCTTAGCTCTCTGTTTGGGACCAGATCGATCTCATGCTTAGACAGATCGATCTCATGCTTCAACAGATCGATCTCATTGCTTCGACAGATCGATCTCAGGGTTAAAAATTATCGTGAAAAAGAGGGATTTTAAGGGACCAGATCGATCTCCTCTTGGATCAGATCGATCTCCTCAAGTCATTTCTATATAAGGAGAGCTGAAAATCTGGAAATCTCGGAAAAACACCAAACTTTACAATTTTAACCCCAAAAACCCAACTTTTCCTCTCTAAAATCAGCCATTTTCAGTGAGATTTGGAGAGAGATCATTAGAGGCAAAGTTGTTCCTATCAAAGAGAAGAATAACATAGTGAGAGGGCATTTTCCCATTCTTGGAGTTGAAGGAGTTAAGGGCATTACCAATTGGAGCAAGGAGAGGAATCACATTGGTAAGATTCTAACCTTCCAATCCAAATGTATTAGCTATTTAATTGATTTTGGAGTTGATTGGTATGAGTATTGATGGATAAACTACCTAGGAATGTAGTGAAATTGGTGTGACCTAGAAATCTAAAATGGGTATAATGTGAGGATATGTGGGATTGAAATGAGCCTATGATTTATGGCATGCCAAAGTTGTTATTGGGATAATATTTATGATTTTAAACGGTTAAATGAGATTACATAGTGAGTTTGGGGGAATTTTGGAAATGGGTATGTATATAATTGATAAATGCCATAGTGAGGGGATTCATGGAATATGAACGCTATGAGCTTTATGTCGATTTGATATCGACTTTGAATAAGTTAATAGGCCTAAGAAGGTCCATAGACTCGAGCTATGGGTAAAGTAATGAAACGAGGCCAAATAAGCTTTAATAGAGGCTATAGATTAAATTGACTATAGCAAGCACAAGGATTGCAATTTATGGATCGAATATAATGCGGGATACGATTTTGTGCAGTCCCGAAGAGTTCGTTGAAGGCGAACCGAATCGTACGAGTAAGCAGCTTAAGGAAGTGGAATCACGCATCGCGATTCCAGGTAAGGGAATTTTGTGAGTATATAGAGGTAGCTGCTCGTACTTTGAACTTGTGGGTGAATATTGGGTGTTTTTATGAAATGCATGATTGCTCAAATAAACGTTGATGGTATTCGTGAAAGATGATGGGTATATGCGTGATTTTGGATTTGAAGTGGATTTTATGAAAAAGGGATAGTAAGGCTAATAATTGCATAAATCATGTGTTTTGAATGCTTTTACAAAACACAATGCTTTGATTTGAGCAAATAAAAGGATAGGCTGGCTAGTACTTGAATGATGTTGTGAAATAGCCCATATGAGGCACTAAGCATATTATGAGATGTTTTGAATGCATGTAAGCCGCCTATCACGTGTATGAGATATAATTCGCGTTAGAGCCTCGCTCGCGCGAGATTTCTATGTTTTCACTTGTGTGAAACGTGCTTGAGTTTAGCTCGCACTTAGAATTTGAATTGTGATGATGTTATAAACCGTACTGGAGCTTACGCTCGTACGTGGATTTGAGTGGTTTTTCTTATGCATATAACTGTACTGGAGCTATGCTCGTACATGGTTTCTTCATATTTTATGCATAAATGTCGTACCAGAGCGTTGCTCGTACGAAGTGATTGGTTTTGATGCATGAATTCGCGCTGGTTTTCACATTGTAGTATGTATGAGGCCGTGGTGAGAGATACGGATTAACTCAGGGAACCCAATAGGCCTGACAGACCTCTTAGGTGGGGTGAAGGTGAGGGGCTAGGACCTGACTTAATCCATCCAGGGAACCCAACAGGCCTGACAGACCTCTTAGGTGGGGTGAGGGTGAGGGGCTAGGACCTGGATCAGGGAACCCAACAGGGGCGAGTAAGGCCATGAGGGGCTAGGACCTGGTATTGCGGTTACTCCCACGCGCTCTAGAGACTATAAAGGTTACACTGGGCATGGGGTAGATAAGACCTATGGCAGGCACCCCCAACCATGTTATGGGTCCGCGGAGTACGATGTACCGTGTATATCACATGGAGTACGATGTACCGCGTGGTGGTTACTTGATTTGAGAAAGTCTGGCGGAGAACTAACCCACCTTCGTGCCAGCATGATACCCCGCACACCGGAATCCGTGTGGTCTGGGATGATATGTGACGATTGGCCAATATAGTCACTTGAGATATAGTAACCTGTCTCCTTGCTTGATTTACTTACTACCACATGATTTTAAATCTCTAAGTGTGATTGTGATTGTTTAAGGTAGACCCGAAGGAGGGGTCGAGCCTCGTGGATTTGAATTGTGAAATGAAAACGTGGTTGTGATTGTGAATTGATGTGATGTGATTGTATGTGATGAGAAAGAGATTTATGATGTGGGTTTAAAAAGGAGGTTTCTTAATGAATTGTCCTTTTTATGAATTTAAATGAGATCGAGCATGAGATGATTTATACATGATGTTTTACCATGTTTTATATGCCAATTTTACATGACTTTGATACATGATATATATGTATACTCATATGGCATAATTTTATTCCTCATGCTCCTAACATAAATGATTTATGCATAACACTATCAACATGTAGATAGAGTAGTTATCTACCATGCTTGCATTATTGCCTTACTGAGCGTGTGGTTGCTCATCCCACTCTATTTTCCCCCCTACAGAGCGTACATAGTAGCCCAGTGAGGACTGAGGCGTATTATTTTGGACTCCGCTGCATCTCCATCGCTAAGAGGTATATACACAGTGATTCTTTTTGTATCTAAACAATGTAAAAGCACAGTATTCTTTTGAGTTGTACTTATGGGGGATGTAGATGTCAGTAAAACATGTATTCGTATAAGTACACGATTAAATGCACATGTATGACATCGTTTTAATTAATTGAGAATGAATGAGATGTGGTGTTATTATTGACTCACAGCCCAACAGTGTGTGGTGAGTTTAGTTCACGACCGGGTAAGGTAACAGTAAAACGCAAAAAATTTTCAGTGATTTCGGTTAAAGAGAATGGAATTGGGTCGTGACAGAGATTGGTATCAGAGCTGTGTTGGCCTGAAGTGAGTCATTAATAAAATGTAGGAAAGTACATCCCCATAGTACTGTGCTTTTGTTTAGATATAACTGTGTATACTGTGATGGATTGAGCTTAATGAATTATTATAATACAGGGAGTTAGGCATTATGCCAGTTACACGCAAAGGTAGAGGGGCGAGAGCACGTGCTAGAGGCCGTAGAGGCAGGCCTGAGAGCCGTGCTGAACCACAGACTGAGCAGGCTCCACAGAACCCTGCTGAGAGAGCAGGTGATACTGAGGCTCGCTTCGCTAGATTAGAGCGGAGTATTGAGAGTCTGGTGGAGATAGTCACGCAGGCCTTGGGCGCCGGTGACAGACGAGGTCCCGCGGCACAGCCTACTGCGAAACAGGCAGCTGCAGAGGCGGAGAGACCTCAGACTGCTGAGACAGCTACAGTTACACCACCTCCAGCCCAGGATACAGATTCTCCTATCGCTCCATAGTAGAGCGGTAGTGATGTGGGTTATGACTGCGACTTGAGCAGGTTGCGAGAGTTTCAAGCGCTGAAACCTCCAGTGTTTAGAGGGGTGAAGGACCCAGTGATTACGGAGGATTGGGTGTATGAGATGGAGAAACTGTATAGGTTTTTCCGATGCACTTCAGCTGAGAAGGTTGCCTTTGCCGTGTTCATGTTGAAAGGCGAGGCCGAACATTGGTGGAGGTCCACCGAGACTATTTTGAGGGCCAGACACTCTGAGATTTCGTGGGAGATATTTCTAGAGGCCTTCAGGAGACAGTACATCCCAGCTACCGCACAGAGGAAACTGCGGATGGAATTTATGAATTTGGTTCAAGGGAACCGTACTGTGGACGAGTATGAGTCCAAGTTTATGTCATTGGGGAGATATGACCCTGACACGATGGGTAGTGAGACCCGAAAGATTCAGAAGTTCATGGATGGATTGAGATTGGTCATCCGGACTAAGCTAGCTCCCTTCGACATTGTGACTTATGAGGAGGCTGTACATAAGGCTCAGTTATGTTAGCAAGACTTTGAGCAAAATACCTCCGAGCTTGGAAGGATCAGTGTCAGGAAGGACAGAGACCGGAAGAGATCCGGGTTTGGAAGAGTGGCCAAGAGAGGTGGCCAAAGGTTTTTCGAGAAGAGGCCTAAGATCGAGGAGGTGCAGGAGAGAGCTGCCAGACCTCCCGTATACCCAGCCTTGACAGCGCCGAGGGGTATAACTATTGGAGGACCACGACCTACCACGGATCAGTGTAGGAGATGTGGGAGATACCATGGGACTAGGCCATGTCAGGTGCCCCCTGTTTCGTGTTTTAGGTGTGGGAGGCCAGGACATATATCGAGGTACTGCACTGAGATGATTGAGGTTGCCCCACAGAAGGGCAAGGAGCCTGAGGGAGCTCCAGTTGAGACAGCAGCCCCGAGGAGGAGGGCTACAGCTGAGGAAAAAGGGAAACAGGTTGCGGGTGTGAGCAGAGGAAGGGTGCACGCACTGGACCAGGACACTGCAGACGCATCGACGGATGTGATTAAAGGTACCATCCGAATCTTTGATTTAGAAGCATTGGTATTATTTGATCCTGGTGCCACACATTCTTTCATATCACCTTCCTTTGCACATAAATTATTGAAATATGTGAAACCAACATTGTTGGATAAAATGTTGATGATTTCCACACCCATGAATGATAGTCAATTGACTGAGCATGTATGTAGGGATTGTAAGTTAAAGATAGAGGGGAAGGAAATGATAGCCAATCTGATTTTATTGAATATGAATGATTTTGATGTAATTTTGGGAATGGATTGGTTGGCTACCAATCGTGTTGTGATGGATTGTCATGCCAAAACATTGATGTTTTCAAGATTAGACAATCTTATTGTAAACTTTGATGAAAAGAAATGATATGAAAATAGCATGTTTGTTGTAAATAAAGGAGTATGATTTTAAATGCATATTGTTTGAGAGATAAATTTATTGTTTATGATAAATGTTGAATGTGGAGTGATGGTTTATGTTACTAACGATGGAGAGGATAATGTGAAGGGTTCATTGCCTATGTGGTCGATATAGATGAGGCACACCCGGAATTGAAGGACATACCCGTAATTATGGAATACCCTGATGTCTTTCCGGATGAATTACCAGGACTACCACCTGAAAGGGAAATGGAATTTTGCATTGAGTTAGTGCCTGGTACAGAGCCGATATCGAAGCCACCCTATAGAATGGCTCCGATAGAGTTGGAAGAGCTGAAGAAACAGCTGCAAGAGTTGTTGGAGAAGGGGTTTATTAGACCGAGTGTCTCACCTTGGGGAGCACCGGTTCTATTTGTAAGGAAGAAGGATGGAAGCCTCCGACTGTGTATAGATTACCGGTTGTTGAATAAGGCCACCATTAAGAACAAGTACCCCCTTTCAAGAATCGATGATTTGTTGGATCAGCTCCAGGGAGCCAAAGTATTTTCTAAGATAGATCTGCGGTCAGGGTATCATCAATTGAGGATTAGGAGTGGAGATATACCCAAGACAGCATTTCGTACCCGTTATGGCCACTACGAGTTTTTGGTGATGCCATTCGGATTGACGAATGCTCCCGCAGCATTTATGGCATTGATGAATGATATATTCAAGCCATACCTGGACAAGTTTGTGATTGTTTTCATAGATGACATTTTGGTGTATTCCAAGTCCAGGGAAGATCATGAGGAGCACTTGAGGATAGTTCTGCAGACCCTCCGAGAGAGAGAGTTGTATGCCAAACTCAGCAAGTGTAACTTCTGGTTGGAACAGATCTCATTTCTGGGGCATGTTGTGTCAAAGGATGGGGTATCAGTGGATCCATCCAAGATAAAGGCAGTTGTGCAGTGGGAACAGCCCAAGACAGTAACTGAGATCAGGAGTTTCCTGGGATTGGCAGGATATTATCGGAGATTTGTAGAGGGTTTCTCCAGACTAGCTGCTCCGTTGACACGCCTCACGCGTAATGATGTTAAGTTTACATGGGATGAGGCATGTGAGAGGAGTTTTGAGGAGCTCAAGCGTCGATTGACGACTGCTCCAGTTCTCACCATTCCTACCAGCTCAGGAGGATTCTCGGTGTATACGGATGCATCACACCAGGGACTGGGCTGTGTGCTTATGCAGGATGGGAAGGTAGTTGCCTATGGATCTAGACAGTTGAAAGATCATGAGAGGAACTACCCGACACATGATTTGGAGTTGGCGGCTGTAGTATTTGCTTTGAAAATATGGCGCCACTATCTCTATGGTGAGAAATTTCAGGTGTTCACAGATCATAAGAGCCTTAAATACCTGTTCTCGCAGAAAGAGCTGAATATGAGACAGAGGAGATGGCTCGAACTCCTGAAAGACTATGACTGTGAAATCATGTACCACCCAGGTAAGGCAAATGTAGTTGCCGATGCTTTGAGTAGAAAGAACCTTGGGTTGGTGTCTTATATGATGGTACGGGAACATGAATTGTTAGAACACTTTGCGAACCTCAGTTTAGATGTAACCCCACCTGGATCTGAGAGACTTGAGATCATGGCTAGTTTGAGACTAGAGCCAGAGTTGATTGGCCGTATTCGGCAAGCCCAGCAGAGCGATCGACGGTGTATCGATTGGCTGAGGCAGATACAGACAGGTGTGGGTGTTGATTTTGAGCAGAGTGCTGATAGCTTATTGAGGTTCAGAGGCAGAGTATGCGTTCCCAGGGATCTTGAGATTCGGAAAACGATTTTATCAGAGGCTCACTCATCAAAGTATACGATACATCCGGGAAGTACCAAGATGTATCAAAACCTTCGGAAGGTTTATTGGTGGTCTGGAATGAAAAGAGACATTGCTGAATATGTCGCTAAGTGTCTCGTTTGTCAGCAAGTGAAGGTAGAGCATCAGAAGCCTGCAGGATTATTGCAGCCTCTACCGATACCGACTTGGAAATGGGAGCATGTCACCATGGATTTTGTGATGGGGTTGCCGAGGACCCGTAGAGGTCATGATGCCATATGGGTTATTGTGGACCGGTTGACTAAGTCCGCCCATTTCTTGGCTATGAGAGCTACCGATACACTGAGTCAGTTGGCGAACCTGTATATTCGAGAGATAGTACGGCTATATGGTGTACCAGTGAGCGTTGTTTCTGATAGGGATGCCCGCTTCACTTCCCATTTTTGGGAACACTTTCAGGAAGCGCTGGGGACCCGACTGAGTTTTAGCACCGCTTTTCATCCTCAGACAGATGGGCAGTCAGAGAGGACTATACAGACCCTCGAGGATATGTTGAGAGCGTGTGTGCTGGATTATAGAGGCTCCTGGGATGACCACCTGCAGTTGGCCGAGTTCGCTTATAATAATAGCTATCATGCTAGTATCGGGATGGCACCCTATGAGGCATTGTACGGGCGTAGATGCCGTTCCCCCATTGGATGGGAAGAGGTTGGTGACAGACAAATTTTTGCTCCGGACTTAGTGCAGCAGGCATTTGAGGATGTCCAGTTGATATGTGAGAGATTACGGACAGCTCAGAGCCGACAAAAGAGTTATGCTGACAAGAGACGAAGACCACTGGAGTTTGATGAGGGTGAGTCGGTGTTTCTGAGGGTATCACCATCGAAGGGTATTATGAGATTTGGTAAGAAGGGCAAGCTGAGCCCTAGATATATCGGACCCTTCGAGATTTTGGAGAGAGTGGGAGATAAGGCGTATAGGTTGGCATTGCCACCGGACTTGGCAAACGTCCACAATGTCTTCCACGTCTCGATGCTTCGGAAGTATCACCCGGACCCGGCACACGTGATAAGATACGAGCCGTTGGAGCTCCATGAGAGTATGACGTATGTTGAGAGGCCGGTTCGGATATTGGACAGAAAAGAGAAAGTGTTGCGGAATAAGACAATTCCCTTGGTGAAAGTTCTTTGGCAACACCACACGGCGGAAGAGGCCACGTGGGAATTGGAGAACTTAATACGAGAGAAGTACCCCCAACTTTTTGAAGAGTGACTTGGTTCTAATTTGGAGGACCAAATTCTTTGATGGAGGGGAGAATGTAAGACCCCTTATATGTAAAAGGGTAATATGTGTAATTGGATCAAATAATATGAATGGACTTGTGATGTAAATTATGATTGATGTAAGTCCATGGATTCAATGTATGTATGTGTAATATAAATTGTAACGTACATACAAGTTCCATTGAGTATGAATACGAAGAAATGAGTTATGACAAGTGATGGATGTGATTGAGACTCAAGATAAGTAGTGTGGTAAAATGGAATGGAGTTATGCTTCCATTTGGTTTTATGTAGCATACCTTGGGACATATAATGAATGCACACAAGTTTCAAGGTGCATAAGGTATGAATGGATGCCATTTTCAAGTTATAAAGGTGGATGGATAAGAAAATGGCCATGGCAATAGATTAAGGGTGTGTTGGTATGAGTTGCAGCAATGAAACTGCAGGAAATCTGGAAAACATGAGGTCCAGATCGATCTCATAGGATGAGAGATCGATCTGGGAGAGCCAGAATGCTCTTATTTGGGCGAAAGAATAGAGCAGATCGATCTCCAATGGAGCCAGATCGATCTGCCAAGCATTTTATAAGTGAAAAGATCGATCCTCAAGCACCCAGATCGATCTCCTTAGCTCTCTGTTTGGGACCAGATCGATCTCATGCTTAGACAGATCGATCTCATGCTTCAACAGATCGATCTCATTGCTTCGACAGATCGATCTCAGGCTTAAAAATTACTGTGAAAAAGAGGGATTTTAAGGGACCAGATCGATCTCCTCTTGGACCAGATCGATCTCCTCAAGTCATTTCTATATAAGGAGAGCTGAAAATCTGGAAATCTCGGAAAAACACCAAACTTTACAATTTCAACCCCAAAAACCCAACTTTTCCTCTCTAAAATCAGCCATTTTCAGTGAGATTTGGAGAGAGATCATTAGAGGCAAAGTTGTTCCTATCAAAGAGAAGAATAACATAGTGAGAGGGCATTTTCCCATTCTTGGAGTTGAAGGAGTTAAGGGCATTACCAATTGGAGCAAGGAGAGGAATCACATTGGTAAGATTCTAACCCTCCAATCCAAATGTATTAGCTATTTAATTGATTTTGGAGTTGATTGGTATGAGTATTGATGGATAAACTACCTAGGAATGTAGTGGAATTGGTGTGACCTAGAAATCTAAAATGGGTATAATGTGAGGATATGTGGGATTGAAATGAGCCTATGATTTATGGCATGCCAAAGTTGTTATTGGGATAATATTTATGATTTTAAACGGTTAAATGAGATTACATAGTGAGTTTGGGGGAATTTTGGAAATGGGTATGTATATAATTGATAAATGCCATAGTGAGGGGATTCATGGAATATGAACGCGATGAACTTTATGTCGATTTGATATCGACTTTGAATAAGTTAATAGGCCTAAGAAGGTCCATAGACTCGAGCCATGGGTAAAGTAATGAAACGAGGCCAAATAAGCTTTAATAGAGGCTATAGATTAAATTGACTATAGCAAGCACAAGGATTGCAATTTATGGATCGAATATAATGCGGGATACGATTTTGTGCAGTCCCGAAGAGTTCGTTGAAGGCGAACCGAATCGTACGAGTAAGCAGCTTAAGGAAGTGGAATCACGCATCGCGATTCCAGGTAAGGGAATTTTGTGAGTATATAGAGGTAGCTGCTCGTACTTTGAACTTGTGGGTGAATATCGGGTGTTTTTATGAAATGCATGATTGCTCAAATAAATGTTGATGGTATTCGTGAAAGATGATGGGTATATGCGTGATTTTGGATTTGAAGTGGATTTTATGAAAAAGGGATAGTAAGGCTAATAATTGCATAAATCATGTGTTTTGAATGCTTTTACAAAACACAATGCTTTGATTTGAGCAAATAAAAGGATAGGTTGGCTAGTACTTGAATGATGTTGTGAAATAGCCCATATGAGGCACTAAGCATATTATGAGATGTTTTGAATGCATGTAAGCCGCCTATCACGTGTATGAGATATAATTCGCGTTAGAGCCTCGCTCGCGCGAGATTTCTATGTTTTCACTTGTGTGAAACGTGCTTGAGTTTAGCTCGCACTTAGAATTTGAATTGTGATGATGTTATAAACCGTACTGGAGCTTACGCTCGTACGTGGATTTGAGTGGTTTTTCTTATGCATATAACTGTACTGGAGCTATGCTCGTACATGGTTTCTTCATATTTTATGCATAAATGCCGTACCAGAGCGTTGCTCGTACGAAGTGATTGGTTTTGATGCATGAATTCGCGCTAGAGCGTAGCTCGCGCTGGTTTTCACACTGTGGTATGTATGAGGCCGTGGTGAGAGATACGGATTAACTCAGGGAACCCAACAGGCCTGACAGACCTCTTAGGTGGGGTGAAGGTGAGGGGCTAGGACCTGACTTAATCCATCCAGGGAACCCAACAGGCCTGACAGACCTCTTAGGTGGGGTGAGGGTGAGGGGCTAGGACCTGGATCAGGGAACCCAACAGGGGCGAGCAAGGCCATGAGGGGCTAGGACCTGGTATTGCGGTTACTCCCACGCGCTCTAGAGACTATACAAGTTACACTGGGCATGGGGTAGATAAGACCTATGGCAGGCACCCCCAACCATGTTATGGGTCCGCGGAGTACGATGTACCGTGTATATCACATGGAGTACGATGTACCGCATGGTGGTTACTTGATTTGAGAAAGTCTGGCGGAGAACTAACCCACCTTCGTGCCAGCATGATACCCCGCACACCGGAATCCGTGTGGTCTAGGATGATATGTGACGATTGGCCAATGTAGTCACTTGAGATATAGTAACCTGTCTCCTTGCTTGATTTACTTACTACCACATGATTTTAAATCTCTAAGTGTGATTGTGATTGTTTAAGGTAGACCCGAAGGAGGGGTCGAGCCTCGTGGATTTGAATTGTGAAATGAAAACGTGGTTGTGATTGTGAATTGATGTGATGTGATTGTATGTGATGAGAAAGAGATTTATGACGTGGGTTTAAAAAGGAGGTTTCTTAATGAATTGTCCTTTTTATGAATTTAAATGAGATCGAGCATGAGATGATTTATACATGATGTTTTACCATGTTTTATATGCCAATTTTACATGACTTTGATACATGATATATATGTATACTCATATGGCATAGTTTTATTCCTCATGCTCCTAACATAAATGATTTATGCATAACACTATCAGCATGTAGATAGAGTAGTTATCTACCATGCTTGCATTATTGCCTTACTGAGCGTGTGGTTGCTCATCCCACTCTATTTTCCCCCTACAGAGCGTGCATAGTAGCCCAGTGAGGACTGAGGCGTATTATTTTGGACTCCGCTGCATCTCCATCGCTAAGAGGTATATACACAGTGATTCTTTTTGTATCTAAACAATGTAAAAGCACAGTATTCTTTTGAGTTGTACTTATGGGGGATGTAGATGTTAGTAAAACATGTATTCGTATAAGTACACGATTAAATGCACATGTATGACATCGTTTTAATTAATTGAGAATGAATGAGATGTGGTGTTATTATTGACTCACAGCCCAACAGTGTGTGGTGAGTTTAGTTCACGACCGGGTAAGGTAACAGTAAAACGCGAAAAATTTTCAGTGATTTCGGTTAAAGAGAATGGAATTGGGTCGTGACATGAGTATCCGGTACCAAATCAATGGTAAACTTCAGCTCTCTTTCTGGTGGCAAACCTAGTAACTCATCTGGGAAAACATCTAGAAATTCACACACCACAGGTATATCCTCAATCCTCGGATGTTCCCGATCATCATTTGAGATGAGTGTTTCATAACCTTCACATAAACAATCATATTTAGTACTCTCACGAGCAACATCAAAATTTCAATTTGCTTACAAAATTCCATACGTCTATTTACTCAATATTTCAATCGTACACTGTAGGGTTCAGGTAGGAAGAAAGTTACAATCTTAGTGTCGCAGTTTAAACTCACACGATTGGTTGCCAGCCAATCCATTCCCAAAATTATATCAAACCCATGTATATTTAACATTATTAGATCTGCTAACATTACTCTATCTCCCACCTTTATTTCACACCCTCTAAAGATTAACTCAGTTCTCTGGGATTCACGCATAGGGATATTTACATGTAGTATATACTCTAGAGGTTCAAACTTCAAATTTAAACTACATGCAAAATGCTCTGAAATAAACAAATGCGTGGATCCTAGATCAATCAACACACGAGCCTTATGATTACAGACAGATAGTATACCTCTTATAGTTTCTGTCGAAGTGTCTGCTGTTTCTTTGTCCAAAGCAAACACACGTCCCTGTGTGACAGGTTTCTTTCCTTTCTCTGTAGCAGTGGCCCGTCTCTGGGGATTCACTCTTTGAGGCTGTTGTCTAGTAGGCTCCGGAGCATGTGGTATTTGAGGTTGAGGACAGTCCTTCACTCTGTGACCCATGTCACCATATCTAAAACATCCACGGATCAACCCAGTATAACTCCCCTCATGCGATCGACCACAGTCTCTACAAACCCTTATCTCGGGCCTAACATATCGAGGGGTCTCCTTGATAATAGGATAAGCTCTAAGTCCCTCCAATCTGCCCTTCTGTACCTCAATCCTACCCCTCCTGAAGGAACCTCTCCGAACATCTGCCTGGGACATCGCTGGCCTCTTGCCCTTGTCCCTAGCCACTGCTCCAAACTCATTCTAGGATTGTACAATTTCAATTCCCCTTTCAATCTCTTGTGCTTGTCTCAGAGCATCTCCAAACTCAGTAATACATAACCCAATTAATCGATCTCTGATGATGGGCTTTAATCCATACACAAATCTCTCGATATGGAGCTCTTCATTCTTGAAGGTCTCTGGGTCATATCTCAGCAGAGCGGTAAATTAGCTCTCGTAATCATCCACAGACATGTCGCCTGTACCAAACTAAAAAACTCTGCTTGCCTCCTTCTCTGGGTAGCTTGTGGTATATATTGGGCTCTGAAGGCTGTCTGAAACTCTTCCCAACTAATGACATCCTGGTGGGACATCAAAATACCCTAGGTAGTACCCCACCAATCTTGATCTCTCCCTTTCAACATATAGGCACTCATACTGATCCTCTCAGCATCTGTGCACCCCAGATAGTCAAATATAACTCTCAACTCCGTCAGCCACTCCTCAGCCACTCCTCAGCCTCTATAGGATCCTTCTTTCCCCTAAATGCGAGTGGATTCATTTTCAAAAAGTCCTTCAGTCAGACCATACTTCATCATTAGGCTGAGTGACGGGAGGCACTGGGTCCATCTGTACTGGGGGTACGGGAGGTCCTTGTGGTGGTGTAGGAGTAGTACCCGAGGCATTAACTCCAAAATGTTTCGTGAATAGCGCTGCCATTTGCTCAAATCCCTGCCTCACATCACTCTCAATCCGGTTAAATCGAGAGTTAGGACTCTCTGGTTGTGGGGCAGGTGGCGGAGGGGACTCTACCTGCCTCTTCGAACGACCTCGTCGTTTACTCATTCTCTATCTCAACTGTTCTCCTACGCATACATACCAAAATCGATTGAAATCTCAATCCTCAATTTCAATTCATGACCAGACAATTACAGACACTTAGGATGTATTCTAATTCACTTAACCGACACTAACAGTACTAAACACCCTAAGCTCTGATACCAAAAAAACTCTGTGATGCCTTGGAAACGTAAAAAATATGGCAAATTTAAAACTTTTTACTTATCAAATCACAATTAAAGGTGCATTCCTGTGCAGTGTCATACATCATACTATCATGCCTCAGGATCTCATCATAAAATAGTATATATCATACCATATACATTACTCAATTTCGAGTTAATTAATTCTACTACATCCCATACATCATTATACAACTAGTGTCTGCAATTACAACTTTAGTCTGGGTACATGAAAAGATAAATTATACCTCAACACAATATATGGCCTGGAGCTCAAGTTCTCCATTGGCCACTACTCCGTACGTCGTAGGGAAAACTCTCTTCACTTAAAGAAATCGGAGGGGGGGGGGAGAGAGAAAACAGCGTGAGCTTCTAAATAGCTCAGTAAGGGGGGGTAAGGGAACTCAGTTATATAAACCATATCACACATCACAAATATGTATTTGTATATGAAACTCAATATACTCATTTGAAATTGTAGCATGAAAGCTCTCAAAACATCATCATCTCATAGCTCATAAATCATGAGAAAACATGGAGGTAAAAAGCTCAATATAGAGCATTCACAAGCATGTGTAAATATATGCGATAATGGCTCTTCTCGAGATATGTGATAAAAATCACCTCAGTAAATAGCGCGTGACAAAGTCACAAAACACAACTCATGTGTAAAATGAGACTAGGCAACAAAACTCATATAAAACTCGTCATGGCACATCAAATATATAATCTCCTCTGGATGTGCATCCCAGGAATCCTTGTAAGAGGGAACGTCGACAATATAGTCGTGTACATGGTATATTTGACTTATATGTTACCAGAACAAGGCCCGACCTTACATGCTACCAGAGCAATGCCTCGCCTCATGCACAGTATCACGTGGTCCCTGGGTCGGTTCCTAGGCAGCCCACTCTATCGGTCTTACATGCTATCAAAGCAAGGCCTCCCAATGCTACCAAAGCGAAGGAATAATTGGACTTACATGTTACTAGAACAAGGCCCAGACTTACATGCTACCATAGCAAGGCCCGATGTGTATTTAACATGACACGCCTAAGTCTCAATCATTAGCCATTATCATAAAGAAAAATCATTTTGCCTTCACGTAGAACTTGTAATGTTTTTTCTCTCATAAAACTCATTTAAAACATTTGTCTACTCAACACAAAACATATTAAAATCGAGTTCCAACCGGCAAACACACATACATTTTCTCAAATCCCAATATTACCTTAACGTAGAGCCCAAGTTACTTTTCACGCAAACTCAATGATGTATAAAGCGATTTTTCACTTAGCTTATAAACTCATAAAACATTGGGCTCCAACCGACTATAAAAATCTTGTGCAATCTTATCACGATACAACACTAAACATGCTTGTATTCTCAAATCATGGTTCATGCTACAAACAGTTCATCAAAACACATACACAAATGGTTTAGTTTTTCCTTACCTCTTTGCACCTCGTATAGTGCTGTCGTTCCCCCGTATCATGGACTAGCCTCGTATTCCACTCTAGAACTCCCGAGTTGTCCAAACGATGTTAAGAACATCAATAACCCAACTCAATCGCATTATTGAGCACACATTTGCTCATATTCTCATTAATATCTCAATCAACTCAATTCTCACAACTCTATCACCATTCATAATCTCGTCCACTACATCTCAACCTTCTACATCTCTCATGCATAATACCCATGCCAAAATCACCTCATTGCCTAAATTTCCAATTTATAGATAAAAATCCTAATGTACCATAAATTGCATAATAACATCTCTACTCCAACCAAATCACAATTTCATCTATCTTTAATCATTTTCCAACTATTTCATGACAATGCCCATGTCCACAATCACTGAAGATTACTTCAAAATCAAGGATTGGAGTTTAGAGATTACCCAAACATATGGAGTGCTCAACTCACACCTCGATTTGATTCGTCTTTCGATTTCCAAGTATGTTGTTCTCCTTTGGATGAGGAACAACTTTCCTTCTTGCTACAACCTTTGATTCAGTTAGAAATGGGGGCTTTGGAAGAGAGAGAAAGCTAGGGCTCGGTTAAAATGGAGGTTTGGAAGAGAAAGAAAAGATGAAATGCAGGAAAACACAGGGGTTCTTTTATAGATTGAGGGTAGGAGATCGATTTGGCTCTTGATTAGATCGATCTGCATTTGAATTTGGGGACGATTTGGGATAATTTTATGCCTAAAAGATCGATCTGTCATGGGGTAAGATCGATCTCTTAATGGCTTTATGAAATCGATCTGCTCCAATTATGAGCTCGATCTTTAGTTTATAGAATGCTTCATGAGATCGATCTGCTCCTTGGGGAGATTGATCTTCTCCTTAACAGAAACATTTTGAGATCGATTCCTTCATCATGAGATCGATCTCTTCATTACAGAATCATAAGGAGATCGATCATCTTCCATTGGAGATCGATCTGCTCGCTTAAATTCCTCTTTCCTTGTCAATTTTAGCCCACCAGATCGATCTTCTCTTCTCCAAGATCGATCTGACCTCATAGTTTCACACTTTGGTTAAACATTTAACATATAAATCTCCAAATATAATTTCCACAATTCACTACTTTGATTATTCCTCATTCATTACTTATACATTTCATTCAGCTCAATAAATTACTCTTCAAGTTCTTATTACATAATTAAAATATGTCTAAAATTCTCAGATCTCACAAACTATCCTCTCCCGGATCTCCTCAATCTTCAACCTTTTCCCAATAAATCTTTTACTCCCTCTATAACTGAAGCCTCTATCCACTGTCTGTCTCATCCTATCTCCGTCCCTCGTTCTACCCACCTTCTCGAGCTTTGAGGCATTTCTCTCAATATCCTGTTTACACAACTGCGCCCTGTGCACAACCTCCTCTTAGGTAGGTACATCAAAATGGACAAATCGAGATCTGATGGCTGGTCTCAGTCCATCCACAAACTTTCAGACCTTTTTGACCTCACTGTCCATCGTGTCAGGATCATACCTGCCCAGGGAGATAAATGTTGTCTCATACTCGTCCACCGATCTACTCCCTTGAGTCAATCCTGAGAATTCCATCTGTAGCTTCTGCTACGCAATATCCAAATTATACTACCTCCTGAAGGCCACCAAAAATATATCTTAGCTGATATCTGTATGTCGAGCTCTTAAAATGGGTCTGGTGGGCTTCCACCAATGTTCTGTCGATCCCTTCAGCATGAATACGACAAATGCTACCATCTCTTGTGATACCCATAGTTTCACACGTATTCATTATTATGAAGCTGTGATGTTTACGTAAATTATTACAAGTGCATAAATAATAAAGGATGTAAGAATTATGAAAATTAATGAAACATCCATGGTTTCGAGTTGTATGCACAAGTTTTAATACCTATGAACTATATGGAATGGATGCCATTGTATGTTAATCGTGCACGGATTGTAAATTGAGGTATGAAGCAAATGTGAATGAGTATACATTGGAAAATCTGTAAAACAAACTGCAGAAATAAGGGTGCAAGGGATGAGAGATTGATCTCATATGAAGGAGGGATCTATCTCCTCTCATGAAATGCCAAAAATTAGTTCAATTGAACAAGGCAGATCAATCTTATGGGAAGGCAGATCGATCTCCTTAAGTCTCTGCCTGGAAGGAATCGATCTTTCACAAGGCACATATCGATCTCCTTAAGTCTCGACCAAAAGGAGACCGATCTCCATTAAGCAATAGATCGATCTCCCCTTTACAAAACAAATCGATCTCATTATGAAGGTAGATCGATCTGGTAATAGATTGCGTTAGGTAAAAGGACTACCAAACCATGCAGAGATCAAACTCCACAAGGGACCATATCGGTCTCATGTCTCTACATCTATAAAAAGGGCACGAGATTGGATTGAAAAATCAGATTTCTTCCTCACCAAACTCGCATCTGCCATTTTCTCTCTAAGAACCAAGGTTTCTCACTCTAAAAATCACTACATTCTAGCTAGAATCTGAAAAAGCTCAAGAAAGGAAAGTTGTTTTTTGAAGCAAGGAGAACAACATACTTAAAAATCACACATTGGTTTGACCGAGAGAAGGAGTTTTAGCTACCACAAGTTTGGGCTAAGGAAAAAGACTAAGCTAGGTAAGCTCTTCAACCTTCAAGCCTAAAATATAAGATTACTAGACATTTATTGGATTGAATGGTATGTGAAATATTGGTAGGAATGATTATTGTAGTGATGAGTGAGTAATATTACGAGGAATTTATGAAGGGAAATACATGAAAAAGTGATGAAAGACTTAAGAGAGGATATAATGATACTAGTAGGAAAGGCGAGATATGATTTTAAGGATTGGGAAGTATGAATAGATAAATAAATGACAATGTAGAGGTTTAGAAGAAGGAAAGGAAAATAACTTAATGATTTACACGGGTAGATTGAAATATGTGGAACACGATTAACCCGGATCGCGAACAGAGCAAACGAGATGAAGGGAATACAAGCGCGATTCGAGGTAAGGGACTGTATGTTAGCGATAGGTATTTGTACGTATTTTATAACAATTTTGGTATATATGACGCTAGTAATAGTACGTTTAGCTATTGAGCTATGAGATGATATGAGATCATGAAATGTATTATGGTATATATATATATTGTGAAAATGGGATATGGGAAGGAAAACAGCCTGACATGCATGTTTTTAATGCTTTTACATTATACGATGTTTTTAATGTTTTTGGTGTTTTCTCAACTATGTGTTGATTTTTAGATCGAGAAATGACGATGGGTAGGTTGGCTAGCTTTACATATTTAGCATAGGACGACATGCTACGTAAAGGATCATGTTTTGAGTTTTTAAAAGAGAAAATAGCCACCTATCGGATTTGGGATGTGAATCGGTGATGGAGCATTAGCTCACACTTGTCTTGATGATTTTGATTATGCTGGAGTTTTACTCGCATATATTTACATGTTTTGATAAATCGTGCTGGAGCGTGATTCGCACATGGTTTTATAATGATAATGTGTTGGAGTTTAACTTGCATGATGATTTTTGAGAGAAGTGCTGGATCATTGCTCACACCAGTTTTTACTGAGTTGAGATGATACAGTGCTAGAAGTTGTTGCTCGCACTGAAAGATACCACGCTGGAGCCTTGCGATGACTGTGTGTCACGTTGATTTGCTCGATTGATATATGAGACATGGTTCAGGATGATGACTCTATCGGAGTTGGGTGGATGTACCGAGTCCACGGTCGTACGTTAAACTGTGTAGTTATCCTTTGGAATACTATGTACCGTGCTAGGTGCACGTGAGTACGAGTATCGCGTAGATGACACATGGCGTTCATTGTACCGTAAGTATATCTGATATGTTGAGGGAGTTGATGTTGATTGAGATGAGTCGGAGGGTAGGACTGACCCATCCCCCTTCAGATAAGTAATGCCATGTGCACACCTGATCAGTGAGGCCTGGGATCACTGACTATAACCATATGTCATGGATATTAGTTTGCCGAGAATTCCATGCCTATCTCAGAGATAAGAGAAATCAAGAAACTTAGAAAAGAAAGAGATTTGATGAAAAGAAATGATTTGAGAAAAGCAAAGAGATATTGTGATTTGATAAATCTCTTGTTTTGACTGCTTGTGCTGTGATAGCATTGTTTTATGACATGTTTTTAAATAGAAGTATTGAATATTAGTTTTTATGAAAATGCTTATGTGAGAAGCATGTTTAAATCCATTTAATAGTGATATTTCCATTTATATTGAAACATGGTTTTGTTATTTCATGCATGGGCTATGTAAGTAGTACGATATCTACATGTTAGCATCATTTTCCTTACTGAGCTATGGTTTGCTCATCCCACTATTTTTTCCCCTTAAGATACTGAGAAGTAGAGCCGTGCGATGATCTCTAGATCCTTGTTTGTTTTGGACAGCTCCCACCAGTTGCAAAGGTATAAAGATTTGTATACACATGAGCATTTTGTATGTATTATAATCTATCGCACAGTCATGAATTGAAAAAGGTGAACAATTGTCTGGGGATGTTATATAAAGATAAATTATTATACAATTGATTTTGAATATTTACACATGCCTGGGAGTGTGTGAATTAAAGTTTTAAAATTTTCCATTATAAGTGTATGGAATTTAGTAATTACATTGACTCACAGCCCACCAGTAGTAGTATATGTATGGATAAAGGGCACTTGAAAGTGGGGTGTGACAAAGTTTGGTATCAGAGCTTGGTTGGTTTGATGTGAGGCTATGTTTAGGACTAAGAAAACATACATCCCTAAGTTACTGTACGATATTTAGATGCAAATGTGTATACGGAGCTGGTAGTGATTTAGAAAGTTTGTTATAGATACAGGAAAGTCAGCAGGCTTGTGAGATATGCCTGAGAGACACTGCAAAAGGGGAGAGAGCTCGAGAACTCAGGGGCGAAATGATAAGACTGAGAGGCACAATAGATCATCCTCTAATTATGAGCCCCAGGAATAAATACAGGCTTCTGATCCTCAAATAGCCAGATTAAAGGAAGATATGCGCACGATGATGATCATGATGGGTCAGATTATGGCTAAGTTTGAGGGTATACCTGGTACAGTAGGACAGGCTGCATCGAATCCCCCAGCAGCTGTACATGAACCTGAGAATGCTGCACCTGCATAACCTGAACCGGTTAGGCCACGAGATCCCCCTATTCGACCAGTACCTCCCCCAGTAGCCCCACAGTAGTATGAGGATGATGATTTGGGGCATGGTTATGATTGTGATATAAAGAGGTTAAGGTATTTTATGGACTTTAAGCCTCCTTCCTTTAATAGGGTAAAGGATACAATAGTGGCTGAGGACTGGATAAGTCAGATGGAGAAGCTATTTGACTTCTGTAGATGTTCGACTACAAAAAGAGTAGCGCTTGCAGCCTTTGTGTTGAGAGGTGAAGCAGAGCACTAGTGGAAGTCCACCAGACCTATGTTGATGACTTAGGGTACAGCGATCACGTGAGATATGTTTTTGGGTGCTTTCAAAGAGCAATATATCCAAGATACTGCTCGGCGTAGGCTACAAATGGAGTTTTTGAATTTGACTCAAGGGAACTGAACAGTGGATGAGTACGAGTCATGATTCACCTCATTGGGTCGGTATGATCCATACTCTATCAGGAGTGAAGCTCTTAGGGTCTGCAGAGTTATGGATGGGCTCAGGCCTTCGATTAGAGCTAAATTGGCCCCATTTGATGTTACTACATTCAGGGAAGCTGTACGACGGGCCCAGTTGTGTGAGCAGGACTATGAACTGCATATTTTTTAGTTTAGTTGGGGTAAGGACAAGGGTTCAAGGAAACTGAGAGATGGCAAGAGTGCCAGATTTGGATGAAAAACTATGAGTAAGCGTCAGAGAGAGGCAGATGAGTCACAAAAGAAGGTTGCTAGACTTTTTATGCCTCCGACTCAAACACCAGCCAGGGGTATAGTGATTGGTGGACCCCGAATGACTATTGATTAGTACAGAGTATGTGGTTGATATCATGGTGGTAGGCCCTGTCATTTTCAGGGTGCACGATGTTTCAAATGTGGTAGGCTTGGGCACTATACAAGAGATTGCCCAAAAGCAATTGAGGTAGTCCCACAGAGAGGTAAGAAGCCAGAGAAAGTTCCTACAGTTACACCTCTTGCAAGGAAGAGAGCCACAACTGAAGAAAAAGGGAAGCAAGTTGTGGGTCAAGGCAGGGTGTATGTGATAGACCAAACATCAGCAGATACCTCTTCTGAGGTGATAAAAGGTACAATCTTGATTTTTAACTTGGAAGCTATAACTTTGTTTGATTTTGGTGTTACACATTCTTTCATATCACCTACATGAGCATCAAGGTTAACAGATTTTGTATAACCCACATACTTAAATGGGACTTTGTTAATAAGTACTCTAATGAGAGTTAGTCAATTTGCCGAATAAATGTATAAAGATTGTAAAGTGAGGGTAGGAGATAAGTGTGTGACAGCCAATCTGATTTTGTTGAATATGTATGACATTGATGTAATCTTGAGAATAGATTGGTTAGCTACCAATCATGCTGTCTTAGACTATCATTCTAAGTTCATTAAATTTTCTCTACTCGAAGAATGTGTTGTAAGATTTTAAGAGAAGTAATGAAATCTTAAATTTTGTGACAAGTAAAGTGCATTGGTATATATGACATGAATGTTGTTTTGAAGGTTTTATTGCTTATGTGATTGACTTGAACAAAACACATCTGGATATAGATGACATTCCGGTGGTTAGAGAATTCCTTGATGTCTTTCCAGATGACTTACCAAGATTGTCACCAGATAGATAAATGGAATTTGGTATAGATTTGAGACCTAGAACAGAGCCAATATCCAAGTCACCATATAGGATGGCTCCAGTTGAACTAGAGGAATTAAGGAAGCAGTTGCAAGATATGCTAGATAAGGGGTTTATAAGACCAAGTGTCTCACCATGGGGAGCTCCGGTATTGTTTGTGAAGAAGAGAGATGGGAGCCTCAAGTTGTGTATTGATTATCGGATGTTGAACAAGGCTACCATCAAGAATAAGTATCCCTTGCCGCGCATCGATGATTTATTGGATTAGCTTCGGGGAGCATAGATATTTTCCAAGATAGATCTAAGGTCTGAGTATCATCAATTAAAGATTCGAAAGGAAGATGTGCCTAAGATAGCTTTTCTCACCCGCTATGGTCATTACGAATTCCTGGTGATACCTTTCGGGTTGACAAATGCACCAGCAGCTTTTATGGCTCTAATGAATGAAGTATTCAAGCCATACCTGGATCAGTTTGTGATTATTTTCATTGATGACATACTGGTGTATTTAAGATCCAGCAAAGATCACTAGCAGCACTTGAGGATTATTTTGCAAACCCTTCGAGAGAGAAAGTTGTATGTCAAACTTGGTAAATGTGACTTTTGGCTAGAGCAGATTTCTTTTCTAGGTCATGTTGTATCGAAGGATGAGGTGTAAGTAGATCCATCCAAGATTGAGGCTATTGTTCAGTAGGAACAGCCTAGGATAGTCACAGAGATTAGAAGCTTTTTGAGTTTGGCTGGTTACTACAGGAGATTTGTAGAGGATTTCTCTAGATTGACTGCTCCATTGAAACGATTTACAAGGAAGAATGTGGAGTTTACGTGGGATGAAGCGTGTGAAAGGAGTTTTTAGGAACTTAAGACAGATTAACCACCGTGCCAGTTCTCACCATTCCTAACAGCTCAGGGAACTATTTTGTTTACACAGATGCCTCACACCAAAGGCTGGGCTGTGTTTTGATGCAGAATGGAAGGGTAGTTGCTTATGGGTCCAGACAGCTGAAAGATCATGAGAAGAACTACCCCACTCACGATTTAAAGTTGGCGGCCGTAATATTTACATTGAAGATATGGCGCCACTACTTGTATGGTGAGAGATTTCAATTTTTATGGATCACAATAGTCTTAAGTTTTTGTTCTCACAGAAAGAGTTAAATATGAGACAGAGAAGGTGGTTAAAACTCCTCAAAGACTATGATTATGAGATTTTGTACCACCTAGGGAAGGCGAATGTGGTTACCAATGCATTGAGTAGAAAGAGTCTCGGGTTGGTATCATATATGATGGTTAGGGAGCACGAGTTGTTGGAACAATTCACAAACCTTAGTTTGGATATGCCCTACCTGAGATTGGCAGTTATGGGATTATAGCTAGCTTAAGATTAGAATCGGAGTTGATTGAGAGAGTCCGACAAGCTCAGCTGTCACGACCCAAATTACCTAAAAATCAGAGTGAAATTTTTTGCTTTTTCATTTCCTTACCCGTCGTGAACAGTTATACTACTAAACAGTTGGGCTATGATTCGATGTTAGTCACCTCTCACCTATTTACCATTCCATTTTCATATTTCATTTACATATCAATTTATTGAACTAAATACATCCCCAATATTACATCCATATACAGTACTGTGCATCTATATGTTCAGATACAAAATTGTACAAATGTGTATACCTGATCTTGATAAGAAGCAGCGGATAACCGAATTGCGAAGCTATTGTCGCTCTCTTCTACTGAATATACCCTGTGGGGTGGAAAAAGAAATGGTGAGCAAAACGTGCTCAGTAAGGCAATAATGTAAGCAGGTAGATAACTATACTATCTACGTGCTGATAATGTCATGATATAAAATCCTTTATATTTTGAGCATGAGGAATGACTAAAACGATGTCACATGTATGTATATATCATATAAGGGAAATCATGAAATCGACATATAAAACACACATGGAAAAACCATCATGTATGACATCAAATGCTCGTCACATTAAAACTTATTAGTTTCATCATAAACTCATCACTTTAAAACTCATTGTTTCATCATAAAACAACTTCATCAAGGTCAAACCCATCTCTCGGGAATACCTTGATTCATTAAATCACATCTCTTTTAAAAACATAAATCGAGACATTACCCATCCCTCGGGTTCGTCCTGGTCTATTCAAACCGTATGAAATCATGTGAGGCATGTAGGTTACTGTATGAAAATCGAGGACTATGGCCATACTTTGTCCCTGTGATCCCAGGCTACACGGATCCCGGTGTGCGGGGTATCACAACTGCAACGGGAGGTGGGGTCAAGTCCTACCCGCCAGAATATCAAGTAACATCATAGAGTCATCATGACAGCACAGTACAGTGTACTCCATGTGGCATACACGGTACATCGTACTCCGTGGACCCATATCATAGTCTGGGGGTGCCTGTCGTAGGTCTTATCCACCCCAATACTATGTCGATAATCAACCCATGTCTCAAAGTATATGTGCGAGCATCTCAACTCTCTGCGACACACAGTCTACAGGAGGCTTCCGCACGACTATATGCATGTCAACTCACGCCAAGTGCGAGCGAAGCTCCAGCACCACGCTATGCATATCATGATATCTAAAATCTCGTGCGAGCGAAGCTCCCGCACGGTTTTGTGCACACAAAAATTTCTCGTACGAGCAATGCTCCAGTACGGCTGTTCATGAGAATAAATCAGTAAACTTGAGTGCGAGAAAGACTCTAGCACTCTTTTTATTCATGTAAATACGATAGGTGGCTCAATCTTGATAAAACATCTTTTAAAATAGTAACCGGTACAAACCGGTACCCTTTCGTATATTTCACGAAATCAATAGCCAACCTATGTGCATATTTGCTTAAATCAAAGCAATATAATCATATAAAACATTAAAACATGATAATCATGCAATTTATCTGCCTTACTACCCTTTTTGTAAATTTTACTCCTAGGGGCAAAATCGTCATTTTTCTTTTTTCACCTATGCCTCGGTTTTCGCAAAATTATTATTTCGTTTCTAGATAGTTTAAGAGATTCTAGACCCTGTAAATCCCCTCAAAAATACGTATAGGTATCTCTATATACCTACAAAATTCCCTTACCTGGAATCGCGCGCAGACTTAACCTGCCTCGATGATACCGAATCTCTCAGCCCAAATGCGTGCCAACTAAAGGTACGTAACTGCATATAACCATACAGTTGAGGTCAATTCAATTATCTTGATCAATATATCGCATTTACTGACCAACTTTAAGGTATTGGGCCCTATCTACCCCATTGGGTCTCGGCCCATTTCAGCCCTTTTATATTTATTAATTCCCTTCTTCGGGTATACCGGGTTTATGCAGCTTACCAATAATTATCGGGCTTCGTTCCAAATTCATTGGATAGCCCGTATACCATTTACGGCAATTATATTATAACTCCGAATAATATTCCTTTCTATGCGAAATCAATCCATAATTTCGTAAAATAATTAAAACTCTATATTTAAAGGACTCTTATTGCCGAAATTAAACTGTACTTACCCGATACGATGCGGGGTACGAAAATCAGAGCTCAATCGGCTCTCGTTCGGTCTCTGTCGTAAAGTTGCACAATTAGGTAAATTCGGATTATTTTCCATTAACATAATATTAAATTAAATTTTCGAAATTTACCCGTAGGTCAATTTCGACCCTCGGTCAACTTACCCGAATCTCGAGTCGTCCCCGGTAAATTTCTTTCATTTTCCCCTTTTTCCTTTCTTTTTCTTTCCTTTTCCTTTCCTTTCTTTTCCTCTTTCCTTCCTTTTCCCTCATTTTCCTTCCCTTTCCTTTCGGCCAAACGGTGCCGCTTCCTACCACTTGCCGTCGCCGGCGTTTCCGGTGTTCTTGCCGGCCAAGACCGGTCTCAAAAGAACCGGCTTCTCCCCCTGAATGCGTCGGTGGCCTCCGTTCCAGCCCAGTCGCGGTGGTTCACCGAAAATCAGCCCGTTTCTCCCTCGGTCTTCCTTCGCTCCGATCGGCTTCCTCCGGTCACCTGACGGCGTGATTCCGGTGCCCACGTGCTCGCCGGTCTCTCCTCTTCCTCCTCGTGGCCTCGTCGGAGCCTGTCAGTCGTCGGTGTCCTGGGATCGTCGGTGGGGGTTCGCGGGTCATCTTTCGGTTCTATTTTTTGGGTTCTCCCGAGCTTTTCTCTCTCCTCTTTTTTTTTGTTTTCAGATTCTTTTTTTATTATTATTATTATTATTATTTATTTAATTATTACACTATTCATTAAAATACTCCATAAAAATCCAAAATATCTACAACTTATATTATTTTTATTCCAATTTAATTTATTTAATTTAATTTAATTTATTAAATACATTTTCCTCCAAATTTTCGATATTATTCCTTCGTACTTTTCGAGATATTGTTTCGGTAATTTTTCGGTATTTTTAAAATTTTCGAATCTTGATCAATTGACCCAAAATTGTATAATTTTCCCATTATCGATCAAGATATCTTACATCCTTATTTTTAATTAAAATTTTCTTATTGCCCTAATACCGAATTTCGGTATTTTTACCATTTTACCCCTGCTCTTGTTTCGGAATCAATTTAACCTGACTTCCCTTCATGAATACTCATTCATTTCGCATTTTAAATCCTTATTTCCTGTCCGAATCCCGTTTCATTTAATTTGGGACTATTTTAATCATTCCTTTCACGAACATACTCATTTCGTATTTTTAACTAAATTCGGGTTTTACATATTCTCCCCCACTTAAGGAAATTTGGTCTTCCAAATTAGAACCAAGTTAAATGGATTCATAAACAACTCCGGGTATGCCTATCGTATCATACTCTGTCATTCTCAAGTGACTTTTTGGAGTGTACTACTACCAAAGGACTTTAATTAGGGAGATCGTCTTAAACCTCAATACTTTCTCTTTCCTGTTTAATGCTCGAATCAACTTCTTCAATATACTTATATTTGTATTAAGCTGAACTGTTGGATCTCATATCCTATCACTTATGCTGGATCTGGATAGTATTTTCGAAGCATCAAAAGATGGGACACATTGTGGGTGCTTGCTTATTCAAGTGGAAATGCCACCTACAGATCTTATCTTCCACTTGTCCAATCTCTCAAAAGATTCAATCCAGCAAAACTCAATTTACCTTCTTCCAAAAGTTCGCTATGTCCTTATTCTCTTAGGACAAGAAACATTTCAACCATACTAATTCACCCTCGGTGAATTCTAATACTTTTCTATCTGCTCTGAGGTGTTCTTAATCTCTCATCCTTAACTAAACATCTTCAGAGACTTATTATCCAAAGTCGAAAATAATTCTATCTGTCACCCACTTTTTCTCATCCAATTTGGGGAACAACCCCTACAGCCATACACTGCCTCATATCTTGTTATCCCTATACTCAAGTGGCAACTGTCACTATTGGCGAATTTGATTTGTAATAACTGATCATCCCAGGAGCATAAAAAATCAAGGGCACACGCCTTCATCGGATCCTCCAGAACCTGTACAGTCCTCTCTGACTGACCATCTGTCTGAGGATGGAAAGCTGTGCTAATACTCAGTCAGGTTCTCATAGCTTCCTGAAAAATATTCCCAGAAGTGAAAAGTGAAGCTGGAATCCCTATATGATATAATGCTCACTGGAAAATACTTGGTATTCCACAATCTTTCATATACATAAGTCCGTCTACACACTCAGAGTATCTGGGGATTTCCTAACCAGAAGGTGGGTAAACTTAGTCAATTTATCGGCTATCACCCAGATAGTCTCATGATTCATTCGGGTCTTCTATAACCCATCACGAAATTCATGGTAACTTGTTCCCATTTTCGTGTCAATATAGGTAGAAGCTGCAATAACCCTGCAACTTCTTTTGCTCTACCTTACTCTGCTGGCATACGAGACACTTTTCCACAATCTCTACCATGTCTCTTTTCATATCTGACTACCAATAATCTTTCTAAGATTTCGATATATTTATTACTTCTCGGATGCACTGAATATCCTGAAGAGTGAGTTTCTGACAATATCACTATCTTATCACTGTGGTCTTGGGGAGCACTTATACTATCTCTGAACTTCAGTAAGCCATTATCACTCTCTGTGAACTCTATCACTGTACCCTTCTGAATCTGACCCATACTATCGACACCATGTCGATCATCACGCTAAGCCTATCAAATCCCGGCACTCTCATCCGGTTCTAGTCTCAGGCTAGCTGTCACACAATCACTGTCATCATCAGAAGGGATCACATCACAACTGAAGCTCACAACTGCTCAAGTAGCTCAACTCCCTGACCATTATATGTGGTACCATCCCGAGGCTCTTTCTACTCAAGGCATCAGCCATCACATTAGCCTTTCCTGGGTGGTACAATTTCTACAATCATAATCCCTCAGAAGCTCTAATCCTCTTTATTCTCATATCCGACTCTTTCTGTGAAAACAGATACTCGGGGCTTTTATGATCAGTGCATATCTGAAATTTCTCACCGTATACATAATAGTGTCATATACTCAATACAACCACTATCATTGTCAACTTTAAATCATAGGCTGGATAGTCCTTTCATGATTCTTGATTTATCTGGATTCATAATCGACTATCTTCCCCTTTTCCATTAATACACAGCTCATTCATTATTTTGAGGTATCCATACTCACTGAGAACCTCTTGAGCTGTTGGGTATGGTGAAATTAATCACGGTGGTCAGTTCATACTTCACTACACCGAAATTCATGTCACATTTATCATCTTATTTATCATCTCATTCAAAGACCACATTTTCTTAGTTAAACGTGCCAACAAAGTATACCCTTTTTAGAACTCGCAGCAACCATATGTAAAAGCAATTTTCCAATTGTTGCTTATAATTTGCCCTAGACTTTAACTACACCCAACATATCATCGATAATGATGATTACAAATCGGTCCAATCCTTGACTTATTTACGCATAAACGTATTAGATCCTTCAAAATCGCTTACGTTTTCAGGTACTAACCTGCGTCATTTCCTTTTCTTATCTTAACGGCTCTTATTAAATTTTACTATGTTAACCTTTATGATTTGTCGAATCTTTAATATTCTTATCGTCTTAGTAAAGGTATCCTAATGCTAAAGGTATTTATTACGATGATCGATTTCACGTTATAAGTTATATATATATACTTTTAGATGCTGTCAAGCCTTCAGGCGGGGAGGTATTTTGAAATACCTTTATTAACCCTTAGACTTAACCACAATTACTTTACATATTAGTCCATGTGGTCACAATTTATATTCGCTACTAATTGCTTCAATCCTAATTACTTCATATCGTAAAGATGTTCTTACCTTGCATACGCCTCTTACTCCAATACATCTTGTATTCAGAATCAAGCATATCTCAAAGATTATCTCCTTAGTATATCAATCATGACAAAACTCTTTCATTATTCATTCCGTGAGTACAATCCTTTACTCCTTTAATTTCAACTATTGCACCCCTTTTTATCACTTGTCAACACTTACAGTATACTTTTCAAGGGTAACCATATCACTATCTTAGAATAGAATTCTGAACATCATAATTTGCAGCCGACCAATTGAGATTTATTCTCAATATTACTTCAAATTATTCATAGTCTATTGAATAAAATTGGCTGACTTATACTTCTTCCCCCGTTTTCATCTTATAATCTCTTAATAATTATTTCATTAGTTAACCCTCCTCTATTGGGGTACTAACTATCAGCATTGTGCCCATGGGTGTAGGCATTCATGCCTTTTTCTCACTTATATGCGAATGAAGGCGGTATGAATAAATGTGTGGCACCAGGATCAATAAACATATGTACTTCATTATTCATAACAAGTGTGGTATCTTACACCACATCCATGAAACATCAATAGTGTCCTGGTCCAAGACATCCTCTCGCCTTCGTCCAACAACCTACTTTCCTTTTTCTTTCGGCCATGGCCTCCCTTTTCGTTGCAGCTATACCAACGAAGTTTTTCTGTCTCTTTACTTTTCTGTGGGGCGATCTCGCCCAACTCTGTGTAATTAAAATCAATGGTCCTTCTTACCACACTTAACGGCCATTTTCATCAATACAGTGTAGGTATAGACCCTCCTTCCGTGGTACCACACATCCCACACTGCTTACAGTACTTACACTGCTACACTGCTTCGTAGCAGGTCGGGGTCCTCCAATCACAATGCCCCTCAAGAGTGCCAAAATTGGATGCACTGGGGCCTTACCAATTATCTTACTCCATGACTCATCAAATTAAATCTTTTACCAATTGACATTTTCCCATTTTAACATCTTTGTCATTTCTCGATTCTATTTTCTGTCTCTATTTCAGCCCTCACTACCTTTCCCAATCTCAGAGACGTGCAACACCTGATCTTATTCACACAACTATATTCTGCGCACTGCCTCGACATAGGTAATGAGCCAATCGGACTCTAATCGACAATTTGAGTCATTTCATGAACTTTTGGGCTTCCCAACTCTCACTGCCCACAATATCGGGTTCATACTTGCCTAGGGATATAATCTGAGATTCATACTCATCAATCAACCAATGACTATGAGCAGTGTAAGAAATTTCACCTGTAATTTCCCCTTAAGTAGTGTCCGAAATATTTCGTCACCAGAATACATCCAGAAACATTTCTCATGTCGGTTCTGGACGTCTAACTCTTCAGATGGGTCGAGTGGATTTCCACCAAAGTTTCGCCTCAACTCTCTAACATAAATGTATTTTAAAAGTCACTTTCTTAGTCGACATACACCGAAAAAATTCATACAACTTCGCTATCTCATACACCAGTCCTCAGTAACTATTGGTTTCTTTACTTCGCTATATATCAGAGGGGTGTGAAAATCTCTATAGTCTGAGGCATCTGTTTAGGCTTTACCCTGCCTATCCTCAACTACTTGCAATAGACTGAGTAAACAAGTCTGAAATATTTTCTACACTCCACTCCATCCTCTTGGAGCGTGTCTCAATACTGTTTGGTCTCTTTATAGGACCCTGTGGAGTATGCTCAACATCAGCCTCCACCTCACTCTCATCTTGAGTCTCATGTGACGACTCATTCAACTCTCAGGCTGATCTCTATGGCCTCGAGCATGTGTACTCGCCCCTCTACTATAGCGGCTATCAATTATAAAACTAGATTCTTACATTCGAAACTAAAATCTTAGCTGCTGTTCCATCTTGATATACACAATTGTATCTAAACAATGCACAGTACATGGGGATGTAATTTTACTTAACTACTAACACTGACTCATATCAGGCCAACTCAGCTCTGATACCATTCTCTGTCACGACCCAAATTACCTAAAAATCAGAGTGAAATTTTTTGCTTTTTCATTTCCTTACCCGTCGTGAACAGTTATACTACTAAACAGTTGGGCTATAATTCGGTGTTAGTCACCTCTCACCTATTTACCATTCCATTTTCATATTTCATTTACATATCAATTTATTGAACTAAATACATCCCCAATATTACATCCATATACAGTACTGTGCATCTATATGTTCAGATACAAAATTGTACAAATGTGTATACCTGATCTTGATAAGAAGCAGCGGATAACCGAATTGCGAAGCTATTATCGCTCTCTTCTACTGAATATACCCTGTGGGGTTGAAAATGAAAGGGTGAGCGAAACGTGCTCAGTAAGGTAATAATGTAAGCAGGTAGATAACTATACTATCTACGTGCTGATAATGTCATGATATAAAATCTTTTATATTTTGAGCATGAGGAATGACTAAAACGATGCCACATGTATGTATATATCATATAAGGGAAATCATGAAATCGACATATAAAACACACATGGAAAAACCATTATGTATGACATCTCATGCTCGTCACATTAAAACTTATTAGTTTCATCATAGACTCATCACTTTAAAACTCATTGTTTTATCATAAAACAACTTCATCAAGGTCAAACCCATCTCTCGGGAATACCTTGATTCATTAAATCACATCTCTTTTAAAAACATAAATCAAGACATTACCCATCCCTCGGGTTCGTCCTGGTCTATTCAGACCGTATGATATCATGTGAGGCATGTAGGTTACTGTATGAAAATCGAGGACTATGGCCATACTTTGTCCCTGTGATCCCAGGCTACACGGATCCCGGTGTGCGGGGTATCACAACTGCAACCGGAGGTGGGGTCAAGTCCTACCCGCCAGAATATCAAGTAACATCATAGAGTCATCATGACTGCACGGTACATCGTACTCCGTGTGACATACACGGTACATCGTACTCCGTGAACCCATATCATAGTCTAGGGGTGCCTGCCATAGGTCTTATCCACCCCAATACTATGTCGATAACCAACCCATGTCTAAAAGTATATGTGCGAGCATCTCAACTCTCTGCGACACACAGTCTATAAGAGGCTTCCGCACGACTATATGCATGTCAACTCACGCCAAGTGCGAGCGAAGCTCCAGCACCACGCTATGCATATCATGATATCTAAAATCTCGTGCGAGCGAAGCTCCAGCACGGTTTTGTGCACACAAAAATTTCTCGTACGAGCAATGCTCCAGTACGGCTGTTCATGAGAATAAATCAGTAAACTTGAGTGCGAGAAAGACTCTAGCACTCTTTTTATTCATGTAAATACGATAGGTGGCTCAATCTTGATAAAACATCTTTTAAAATAGTAACCGGTACAAACCAGTACCCTTTCGTATATTTCACGAAATCAATAGCCAACCTATGTGCATATTTGCTTAAATCAAAGCAATATAATCATATAAAACATTAAAACATGATAATCATGCAATTTATCTGCCTTACTACCCTTTTTGTAAATTTTACTCCTAGGGGCAAAATCATCATTTTTCTTTATTCACCTATGCCCCGGTTTTCGTAAAATTATTATTTCGTTTCTAGATAGTTTAAGAGATTCTAGACCCTGTAAATCCCCTCAAAAATACGTATAGGTATCTCTATATACCTACAAAATTCCCTTACCTGGAATCGCGCGCAGACTTAACCTGCCTTGATGATACCGAATCTCTCAGCCCAAATGCGCGCCAACCAAAGGTACGTAACTGCATATAACCATACAGTTGAGGTCAATTTAATTATCTTGATCAGTATATCGCATTTACTGACCAACTTTAAGGTATTGGGCCCTATCTACCCCATTGGGTCTCGGCCCATTTCAGCCCTTTTATATTTATTAATTCCCTTCTTCGGGTATACCGGGTTTATGCAGCTTACCAATAATTATCGGGCTTCGTTCTAAATTCATTGGATAGCCCGTATACCATTTATGGCAATTATATTATAACTCCGAATAATATTCCTTTCTATGCGAAATTAATCCATAATTTCGTAAAATAATTAAAACTCTGTATTTAAAGGACTCTTATTGTCGAAATTAAACTGTACTTACCCGATACGATGCGAGGTACAAAAATCAGAGCTCAATCGGCTCTCGTTCGGTCTCTGTCGTAAAGCTGCACAATTAGGTAAATTCAGATTATTTTCCATTAAAATAATATTAAATTAAATTTTCGAAATTTACCCGTAGGTCAATTTCGACCCTCGGTCAACTTACCCGAATCTCGAGTCGTCCCCGGTAAATTTCTTTCCTTTTCCCCTTTTTCCTTTCTTTTCTTTCTTTTTCCTTTCTTTTTCCTTTCTTTTCTTTTCCTCTTTCCTTCCTTTTCCCTCCTTTTCCTTCCCTTTCCTTTCGGCTAAACGGTGCCGTTTCCTACCACTTGCCGTCGCCGACGTTTTCGACGGTCTTGCCGGCCAAGATCGGTCTCAAAAGAACCGGCTTCTCCCCCTGAATGCGTCGGTGGCCTCCGTTCCAGCCCAGTCGCGATGGTTCGCCGAAAATCAGCCCGTTTCTCCCTCGGTCTTCCTTCGCTCCGATCGGCTTCCTCCGATCACCTGACGGTGTGATTCCGGTGCCCACGTGCTTGCCGGTCTCTCCTCTTCCTCCTCGTGGCCTCGTCGGAGCCTGTCGATCGCCGGTGTGCTGGGATCGTCGGTGGGGGTTCGCGGGTCGTCTTTCGGTTCTATTTTTTGGGTTCTCCTGAGCTTTTCTCTCTCCTTTTTTTTGTTTTCAGATTCTTTTTATTATTATTATTATTTATTTAATTAATTATTACACTATTCATTAAAATACTCCATAAAAATCCAAAATATCTACAACTTATATTATTTTTATTCGAATTTAATTTATTTAATTTAATTTAATTTATTAAATACATTTTCCTCTAAATTTTCGATATTATTCCTTCGTACTTTTCGAGATATTGTTCCGGTAATTTTTCGGTATTTTTAAAATTTCTGAATCTTGATCAATTGACCCAAAATTGTATAATTTCCCCATTATCGATCAAGATATCTTACATCCTTATTTTTAATTAAAATTTTCTTATCGCCCTTATACCAAATTTTGGTATTTTTACCATTTTACCCCTGCTCTTGTTTCGAATTCAATTTAACCTGACTTCCCTTCATGAATACTCATTCATTTCGCATTTTAAATCCTTATTTCCTGTCTGAATCCCGTTTCATTTAATTTGGGACTATTTTAATCATTCCTTTCACGAACATACTCATTTCGTATTTTTAACTAAATTCGGGTCTTACATCAGCAAAATGATCAATGGTGTAATGATATGATTAGCCAAATTCAGAAGAAGAAGAGTATAGAATTTGTATTGAGTTCAGATGGAATACTAAGGTTCGGGAATAGAATATGTGTCCCTAAGGATTCAGAGCTCCAAAAGTTGATTTTATTAGAGGCTCACTCATCGAGATACACAGTACACCCGGGGAGTAGTAAAATGTATCAGAATCTTCGGAAGGTATATTGGTGGTCCAAGATGAAAAGAGACATAGCCGACTATGTGGCTAGATGTCTCATCTGTCAGCAGGTTAAGATAGAGCATCAGAAACCTAGAGGATTACTGCGACCTCTACCAATACCGACATAGAAGTCGGAGCACGTCACCATGGATTTTGTGATGGGGTTACTGAGAACCTGTAAGAACCATGATGCTATATGGGTTATAGTAGATCGGTTAACGAAATCGACACACTTTTTAGCTATGAGATCTGCAGATACTTTGAGTGCATTGGTGAACTTGTATGTACGGGAGATAGTGAGATTGCATGGAGTCCCTATGAGTGTTGTTTCTGATCGGGATGCCCGCTTCACTTCCCACTTTTGGTAACATTTTCAAGAAGCGATGGGGACCCAATTAAGCTTTAGCACCGTTTTTCATCCTCAGACAGATGGGCAGTCAGAAAGGACTATACAGACCTTGGAGGATATGTTGAGAGCGTGTGTGCTGGATTTTAGAGGCTCATGGGATGATCACTTGCCATTGATTGAGTTCGCCTACAATAACAGTTATCACTCAAGTATTGGTATGGCCCCTTATGAGGCACTATATGGTCGTAGATGCCGATCACCTATTAGTTGGGAAGAGGTTGGTGACAGACAGTTGCTTGCTCCCGATTTAGTTAGATAAGTCTCAGAGGATGTTCAGATAATATGTGAGAGGTTGCGGACAGCTCAAAGTTGACAAAAGTGCTATGCTGACAGTAGACAGAGACCACTTGAGTTTGATGTGGGTGAGTCTGTATTTTTGAAAGTATCTCATTCTAAGGGAATAAAGAGGTTCGAAAAGAAAGGAAAACTAAGCCCTTGTTACATTGGTCCCTTTGAGATTTTGGATAGAGTGGGAGATATAGCATATAGGCTAGCCTTACCACTTGAGCTAGCAAAAGTCCACAATGTCTTCCATGTTTCTATGCTTCAGAAGTACTACCCGGATCCGACACATGTAATTAGTTATGAGCCATTGGAGCTCAAGGAGGATATGTTGTATGTAGAGAAATCGATCCGGATATTGGATAGAAAAGGGAAGGTGCTGTGGAACAAAACGATTTCATTGGTTAAGGTCCTGTGGTAGCATCATACATCGGAGGAAGCCACTTGGGAGTTAGAGGATCTAATGAAGGAGAAATATCCCCAACTTTTTGAGGAATAAACTCGGTTTAATTTGGAGAACCAAATTTTCTAAGGAGGGGAGAAATGTAATACCCGTAGTTTCACACGTATTCATTATTATGAAGCTATAATATATATGAAATTGTTACAAGTGCATAAATAATAAAGGATGTAAGAATTATGAAAATTAATGAAACATCCACGGTTTCGAGTTGTATGCACAAGTTTTAATACCTATGAACTATATGGAATGGATGCCATTGTATGTTAATTATGCACAGATTGTAAATTGAGGTATGAAGTAAATATGGATGAGTATGCATTGGAAAATCTGCAGAAAAATTGTAGAAATGAGGGTACAGGGGATGAGAGATCGATCTCATATGAAGGAGGGATCAATCTCCTCTCATGAAATGCCAAAAATTAGTTCAATTGAACAAGGCAGATCGATCTTGTGGGAAGGCAAATCGATCTCCTCAAGTCTCTGACTGGAAGGAATTGATCTTTCACAAGGCACAAATCGCTCTCCTTAATTCTTACCTTTCTCTCATCTTGACCATCCTATAAACAGTTGGGCTATGATTCGATGTTAGTCACCTCTCACCTATTTACCATTCCATTTCCATAATCACATTCACATATCAGAGTTTACTATCTTTTGACTTTGACTAAATACATACACAATGATATTTACATAACCTTACATCCCCGACATCATATATGTTTACAGTACTATGCATTACATATTTAGATACAAAACTATACAAATGTGTATACCTGTTTCTCGATGGGAAGCAGCGGATACCAAGAGTGCAAGTCATCAGCCGCTCACTAACTACTGCGAGTGCTTTGAAAAGATGGGAAAATAAGGGAGGTGAGCAAACCATACGCTCAGTAAGGCAATTATGCAAGTAAGTAGATAGCTCCACTATCTACATGCTCATAATTCCATGCCCTTAAATCCATTTCTTTTCATTAAAAGCTTACACACAAAATCATGTATTTCATCAATGACTTAGTTTATAAAACTGTTCGTGCATATATAAATCATACTACTTATGCATCAATAGCATTTTATGTGACATCATTAAATCATACTTAGCATGAGGTAAATCATGATCATGCCATGTAAAACAAATCATGAGAAACAATCCTTTTCATGAATTTATTATTAAAGCAAGGAAAACTCATCATGCTACTGCATTTAAATCATTTTATTTAAAGCGCGGTATAAAATAACCCAAAAGGGTTAAGCATCTCATAATTCAATTTCAAACTCATAAAGCAATTCGTTATAAAATTCTATTAAAAAGCACATCTCAGTAAGAATCACAAAATTGGGGGCTTGACCCTTCCCTCAGGTCTACCCTGGTCTATCGATAAATAGTTATATCATGTGAGACATGTAGGTGACTATATCAGTAACAACAAGGACTATATCCATCCCTGGCAACATGGTACCTAGTGTGCGGGGTATCACACTTGAAACGAGAGGTGGGTCTGTCCTACTCGCCAGAACAGCATATCATCAGGATTGCGAGGGCAAGGCTTGCTGCCTCGTGGCTAATGCCACTCCACTCCAACAATCCCCACGGTACAGCGTACTCCGTGTGACATACATGATACAACGTACTCCGTGAACCCAAGCTCAGTTAGGGGTGCCTGCAATAGGTCTTATCAACCCATACCATCATGTCTCAGTATGTACGTATGGTCATATCATCTCACTGTGACATACAGTCTACAGGAGGCTCCAACATGGCTATATGCATGTCATATAAATCCCTGAGCGAGTGAAGCTCTAGCACGGCTCCATGCAGATTCATGATATCAGAAATCTCGTGCGAGCAAAGCTCTAGCACAGTTTCATAAAAATCAGTAAAATCTGCGTATAAGTAGTACTCCAGTACGACTTTAAAATGAGTTATAAATTAATATAAAACTTGGTGCAAGCAAGCTCCAGCACAGTGTTATGCATCAATAAATCAAATCTCGTGCGAGTTACACTACAGCACAGCTTTATGCATAAATAAATCAAATCTCGTGCGAGTTACACTCCAGCACGACTTTTATGCAATTATCATATCAAAATAAGATGCGAGCTATGCTCCAGCACCTCTCATGCATGTCAAATCATTAAAACTAGTGCGAGCAATCACTCTAGCACCTTTTTATGCATATTCAGTCAAAACAGTCAAAACCGTCAAAACAGTCAAAACAGGGTGCGAGCTAGGCTCCAGCACCTCTCATGCATTTCACAATAATAAAAATCAGTGCGAGCAACCGCTCTAACACATTTCATGCATATGATGTCACACAAGTCGGTGCGAGTAATCGCTTAAGCACGTTTTATGCACACTCACAAACTCAGATATAGTGCGAGCTATTCGCCAGCACTATCTATTTCCATTTAAACTTGATAGTTGACCCATTTTTCAAATAATTTTCATTTAAATCTTAATAACACTTACGTAGTGTTATATTGTGAAATTTATGCAAATACTGGCCAATCTATTGATTTACTTTGCTTAAAAACCAAGAAAATTCCTTAAATCTGAAAATTCCTTAAATCATGCATTTCATGCATGTCATGCTTTTACCATCCTTAGGTGAATTCCCTCAATAGGGGTAAAATAGCATTTTTACCTATTTCGAGTCCTTAAAATCTTTAATTTATTTCTAGGACCTTTATACATATTCTGTGTATACATACATATTCAGCGTATACAAAAGCTATTAAAATACGCGTAGCTACCTCTAGCTACTCACACAATTCCCTAACCTAGTTTTTTCTATACAGTCTGACCTTTCACTGATGTCTTGTCATGCAGTCCGATTTGCTCTCAATCAACTCTCCGAAACTGTGTATAAATATACATCAGGTCAAATTCAATACAATTAATTGTATCTCATATTTTCTGGGCTTAATTTAAATTATTGGGCCCGTTTACCCATATTGGGCCTGATTGTACCATAATGGGCCTTAATATGCCTTAAGCCTGTTTTTCATTTACTATTCACATTATCTAGGCCTATTGGGCTCATTGGGCCCATCAGTATTTATTGAGCCTCATTCTAAATTTTCGGATAGCTCAATTAATTATTTACAACAATTTATCTCTAATTCCAAAATATAATTTATTTCATGCGGAATTTAAATCTGTAATTTATGCGGTAAATTTCTAACATGCATAATGATGTAATATTGTCGTAAATAAGGGTTACTTACCCGTGATTCCATGATAGTATGCAAATTGAGACTGTCTCGAGCTCTCGTTTGACGTCAATTGTCGAGATACACATTTAATATTTTTCTGGGTAAATTTTCAGTCGGATATTAATCAAATTAAATATTTCAAAATTTAAATCGATCAATTTCGACCGCTTACCGACTTACCCATAGCTCGATTGCATCACTGGAATTTTTTCCAATTTTTCCTCTTTTTTCTTTTTTCCTTTTTTCTTCTTTTTCCTTTTCTTTTTGGCTGAACCGGTTCGGTCCGGTTTAACCCGATTTAGATAGATTCGGTCTAGCTGGTTCAATCCGGTTCGGCCGATTCAGGGCTTCGTTGGTCGATTCTCCGTCGTCTTCCGTCGTCAGTAGCTCCGCGGGATCGTCCGACGCACAGATCTGGGGTCGATTTGGTCTGAGGTGGTCGGTTCGGCTCTTCTCCTTTTAGCCATCGGTAATGTTTCTTTTCTTGTCATTTTTTGATGCTAGCTGTCGTCCCACCAACCGATTCAACCGCTGATCGGCCGATCTTGGCGTGGTGCACCTTCGGTTGGAGGTCGGGCCTGAATCGGCGCTGGTGACCGCTGAATACTTTTCCTCTCTCGGTTCTCTCTTTCTCGTTTCTCTCACCGCCGTTCACCGCCTCTTTCTGGCAGCTGGTGGCTCGATCGCCTCTCCCCCCTCGACTGGTGTGTCAGCCGCCGACCGCTCCGTCCGGTGAGGGAAAGGGGCTCCTCGATTTTTACCTTCATTTTCCTCTTCAAAATCGCGACTAACGATTCTTTCATTTTTCATTTTTTTTATTTATTTATAATTAAATTTTACTATTATTTAAATCATTATTTTATTATTAAAAATCCCAAAAATATCTAAAAAATTCTATTTTATTCATTTAATATTTAAATGAATTTATCAGTATTACTTCATATTTTAGGTATATTTTTCGATTATTTTTGGGATAGTTTTTCCTAGGTGAAAATTTTGATTAATTCCAATAAATTCATATCTTGATCAATTTAACCCGAAATTTAATTATTTCTTCGTTATTGATCAAGATTTCTCAATCTCATATTTTCAATTAAATTTTTTTGTCACGATTAATACCGAATTTTGATCTTTTGATCATTTTACCCTTACATGTGTTCGAAATTTCCATTTCAATCTTTCTTTTGACCTTTCTCATTTCGTGTTTTGAATAAAATTGGGTCTTACATCTTCAACCTTCAAGCCTAAAATATAAGATTACTACACATTTATTGGGTTGAATGGTATGTGAAATATTGGTAGGAATGATGATTATAGCGATGAGTGAGTAATATTAAGAGGAATTTATGAAAGGAAATCCATGGAAAAGTGATAAAAGACTTAAGAGAGGATATAATGATACTAGTGGGAAAGGTGAGATATGATTTTAAGGATTGGGAAGTATGAATAGATAAATAAATGACAATGTGGAGGTTTAGAAGAAAGAAAGGAAAGTAACTTAATGATTTACACGTGTAGATTGAAATACGTGGAACACGATTAACCCAGATCACGAACGAAGCAAATATGACGAAGGGAATACAAGTATGATTTGAGGTAAGGGACTATATGTTACCGATAGAGGTATTTGTACATATTTTACAGCAATTTTAGTAGATATGATGCTAATAATAGTACGTTTAGCTATTGAGCTATGAGATGATATGAGATAATGAAATGTATTATGGTATATATATATTGTGAAAATGGGATGTGGGAAGGAAAACAGCCTGACATGCATGTTTTTAATGCTTTTACATTTATACGATATTTTTGATGTTTTCTCAACTATGTGTTGATTTTTAGATTGAAAATTAACGATGGGTAGGTTGGCTAGCTTTACATATTTAGCATAGTACGGCATGCTACATAAATGATCATGTTTTGAGTTTTTAAAAGAGAAAATAGCCACCTATCAGATTTGAGATGTGAATCGGTGTTGGAGCATTAGCTTACACCTGTCTTGATGATTTTGATTATGCTGGATTTTTACTCGCATATATTTACATGTTTTGATAAACCGTGCTGGAGCGTGACTCGCACGTGGTTTTATAATGATAATGTGCTGGAGTTTAACTCACACGATGATTTTTGAGAGAAGTACTGGAGCATTGCTCCACCAGTTTTTACTGAGTTAAGATGATACAGTGTTAGAAGCTGTTGCTCGCACTGAGCGATACCGCGCTGGAGCCTTGCGATGATTGTGTGTCACGCTGATTTGCTCACTTGGTATATGAGACATGGTTTAGGATGATGAGTCCATCGAAGTTGGATGGATGGACCGAGTCCACGGTCGTACGTTAAACTGTGTAGTTGTCCGTTGGAATACTATGTACCTGTAAGACCCGATTTTATTTAAAACACGAAATGAGTGAGTGTTCGTGAAGGGAAATTGAAATAGTATTCCCGAACATGTGCAAGGGTAAAACAGTCAAAAGACTAAAACTCGGTATTAATTGGATAAGAAAATTTCATTAAAAATATGGGATTGAGAAATCTTGATCAATAACGAAGAAATAATTAAATTTCGGGTTAAATTGATCAAGATATGCATTTATTGGAATTAACCGGAATTTTCACTTCGAAAAATTATCCCGAATTTATTGAAAAATTATACCGAAAATACGAAATAAGATCGATAAATTCATTTAATTGGTTAAATGAATAAAATATAATTTTTAAGATATTTTGGATTTAATAATAAAATAATGATTAAAATAATATTAAAATAAAATAAAATAAAATAACAAAAAATTGCGAAACGTGATTTCTGAAGGAAAACGAAGGCAAAATCGAGGAGCCTTTTCCCTCAACGGACAGAGCGACCGGCGGCGAACCAGGTGAGAAGTCGATGGGGGAGAGGCAGCGACCCCGTGAGAACCATCGGCACCAACGAAACCGACGAACAACAGCCGACGAAAGGAGAAAAAGAGCCGAGAGAGGGAGAAAAGGAAATTCGATGACCAGAGCTGATCTAGGCCCGGCCACCGCCAGTCGAAGGAGCTCCACGCGAAGACTAGCCGATCAGTGGCTGAATCGACCGGTAGAACAATGGCCAACGTAGGCAACGACGGTAAAAAGAACCAGCACCGACGCCAGAAGGGAGAAGAGTCGGACCGGCCACTTTTCGGCCACCTCTGACCAAACCGACTCCAGATCCGAGCTTCGTGAGGTCCCGCGAAGCAGCTGACGATGGAAGCCGATGAAGAACCGACCGACAAAGCCCCAAACCTGTTGAATCGGACTGAACCGGTTGAACCGAACCGATTTGAACCGGGTTGAACAGGACTAAATCGATTCAGCTAGAAAAGAAGAAAAAGAAAGGAAAAAAAGGAAAAAGAAAAAGAGAAAAAATTGGAAAAAAATCTCAGTGATGCAATCGAGCTACGGGTAAGTCGGTAAGCAGTCGAAATTGACCGATTTAAATTTTGAAATATTTAATTTGATTAATATTCGATTGAAAATTTACCCAAAAAAATATGTAATTGTGTAGCTCGACAATTGACGTCAAACGAGAGCTCGAGATAGCCTCGATTTACGTACTATCATGGAATCTCGGGTAAGTAACCCTTATTTACGACAATTTGCATAGTTATGCGTGTTAGAAATTTATCGCATAAATTATGAATTAATTTCGTATAAAATGAATTAAATTCTGAAATTTGAGATAAATTGTCGTAAATAATTAATTAAGCTATCTGAGAGTTTAGAACGAGGCTTAATAAATACTGATGGGCCCAATGAGCCCAATAGGCCTCGATAATATGAATAGTAAGTGAAAAACGGGCTTAAGGCTGGTTAAGGTCCATTATGAAACAATCGGGTCTAATATGGGTAAACGGGCCCAATGATTTAAATTAAGCCCAGAAAATATGAAATACAATTAATTATATTGTATTTGACCTGATGAATATTTATACGCAGTTTCGAAGATTGGATTGGGAGCAAATCGGACTGTATGATGAGTCATCAGTGGAAAGGTTGGACTGTACAAAAAAATGAGGTAAGGGAATTGTGTGAGTAGCTAGAGGTAGCTACGCGTATTTTAATAGCTTTTGTATACACTGAGTATGTATGTATAAAGGTCCTAAAAATAGAGTAAAGATTTTAAGGACTCGAAATAGGTAAAGACTATTTTACCCCTATTAAGGGAAATTCACCTAAGGAGGGTGAAAGCATGACAAGAATGAAATGCATGATTTAAGGAATTTTCTGATTTAAAGAATTTTTTTGCTTTTTAACCAAAGCAAATCGATAGATTGGCTAGTATTTGCATAAATTTCACAATATAACACTACGTAAGTGTTATTAAGATTTAAATGAAAATTATTTGGAAAATGGGCTAACTATCAAGTTCATATGGAAACAGATAGTGCTGGCGCATAGCTCGCACTATATCTAAGTTTGTGAGTGTGCATAAAATGTGCTTGAGCGGTTGCTCGCACCGACTTTTGTGACATGATATGCATAAAAAGGTGCTGGAGCGCTTGCTCGCACTAGTTTTAATAATTTGACATGCATGAGAGATGCTGGAGCTTAGCTCGCATCCTGTTTTGATATGATGATAATTGCATAAAAGTCATGCTGGAGTGTAACTCGCACGAGATTTGATGTATTTTTGCATAAAGTCGTACTGGAGCGTTGCTTGTACGAAGTTTTAATTTACTTGAGCATTCATTCGTACTGGAGCATTGCTCGCACATGATTTGATATGGATTTATAACTCTTTTTAAAGTCGTACTGGAGTGCTACTCGTACGCAGATTTTACTGATTTTTATGAAAAACGTGCTAGAGCTTCGCTCGTACGAGATTTTTAGATATCATGAATATACATGGAGCTGTACTAGAGCTTCACTCGCACAAGGATTTATATGACATGCATATAGCCGTGTTGAAGCCTCCTGTAGACTGTGTGTCACAGTGAGATGATATGCCCACACGTGCATACTGAGACATAATTGGTATGGGTGGATAAGACCTATTGCAGGCACCCCCTGACTGAGATTGGGTTCACAGAGTATGTTGTACTGTGTCTATCACATGGAGTACGTTGTACTGTGGGGAATGTTAAAGTGGAGTGGCATTAGCCACGAGGCAGCAAGCCTTGCCCTCGCAATCCTGATGTTATGTTGTTCTGGCGACAGGATTGACCCACCTCCGTTTCAGATGTGATACCCCGCACACTAGGTACCGTGTAGCCAAGGATCACTAGGTTATGGCCATAATCCTCGTTGTTACTGATATAGTCACCTACATGTCTCACATGATATAACTTGTGGTCTCGATAGACCATGGTAGACCTAAGGGAGGGGTCAGGCCCTCGATTTTGTGATTTTTTTTTACTATGATGCTAGATTTTTCAAATTTTTTAGAGGATTTTATTAAATGTGTCCCTAAAAGAAGGGTGACTTTTACAATAGAAGTTTTATAATGAATTTCAATGAGTTTGAGTCTGATTTATGAGATGCTTAACCCCTTCGGGTTATTTTATACTGCAGCTTTAATGAAGTGATTTAAATGCAGTAGCATGATGAGTTTTTCATGCTTTAATGATAAATTCATGAAAGGATTGTTTCTCATGATTTGTTTTACATGGCATGAACTAATACATGATCTTGATTTAATTCATGCTAATTTTGATTTTATGATTTTACATAAAATGCCATTGATACATAAGTTGCATAATTTCTATATGTATGAATAGTTTTTATAACTATAGCATTGATATATGCATGATTTTGTGTGTGAGATTTAAACGAAAAGAAATGGATTTAAGGGCATGGCATTATGAGCATGTAGATAGTGAAGCTATCTACTTACTTGCAGAATTGCCTTACTGAGCGTGTGGTTTGCTCACCCCCTTATTATCCCTCTTTTTTAGAGCACTCACAGTAGTTAGTGAGCGGCTAAGGACTTGCATTCTTGGTATCCGCTGCGTTCCATCGAGAGACAGGTATACACATTTGTATAGTTTTGTATCTAAATATGTAATACACAGTACTGTAAACCTATATGATGTCGGGGATGTAAGGTTATGTAAATACCATTGTAAATGTATTTAGTTAAAGTCAAAGGATAGTAAATCCTGATGTGTGAATGTAAATAGGGAAATGGAATGGTAAATAGGTAAGAAGAGACTAACACCGAATCATAGCCCAACTGTTGGTAGGATGGTCACGATAAGAGAAAATGTAAGAATTAAATAATAAACGAAAAGTGAAAAACAAAAAATTTGTAGTGATTTTAGGTAATTTGGGTCATGACAGTACCGTTCTGGGTGCTTTAAATTGAGCTAATTATAATGGGTATACAGATTCCTGGGCCAGGGCAACCCACTGCCCTGTTTTGAAAAATTCATGAAAACTATTTTCCAGTCCATTTGTTCCAAATTTCTACTTCTCCAATAATATATTGTGTCCCTAATGTCTCCTACAAAATTTGGGGCTAACTTGTTTGAGAAAAGTTCACCGATTGAGCTCATTTTATGCGATTTGGTCATTATCGAGCAAAATGGCTTAAGGTTTTCGATTTATTTTAAAAATTAGTTCGATCCTCGAAACCTCCATATTTCCACTTGATTTTAATTCCTCAAGTCAATTTCACCTTATACTAATTTCCTATAGTCTCGGAATAATTTTCGTGAGTTTCTAAAATTTATTCCGAATTTATTTCTCTTATTAGGCCTAGTTTCTCGGTTTAGTGTAAACCCAAGTTTTACAAACTTTTTCACTTCCAACACCTTAATTTTCACTTCTAAACATTAAAACATACTATACCTGCAATTCTTAAGAAATTCTTGAGCTTAAAACCTTACCTCGATTTTTATGCCCCTAGGCCTCATGTCATTATCCCTAGTGCTTCGATTGTTTCGGGCCTTCATAACATTATTTCGAGTGTCTTAATTACTTTTACTTTCTAAATAAGAAATAAAATGAAAAAATTTGGGTTTCACATTGAATTAGTTAGGAGTAGTTGCAGAGCTTGTTATGACTAACTAAGAAGTAAGGGAAGATGTTATAACAGCGTAAGACCCGTAAATTTATATGTCTCCATTATGATTCCATGAATGTACACACAAGTTTTGTAATCAATGAATCATAAGAATTGGATATTTTTAAGTTCTAAGTGTGAATAAAATACAAAATAAGTAGTGAAGCAAATGAATGCAAAGTTTCCTTTGAAAATCTGGGAAAGTTACAGTTGGAACGCTGCAGAGCAAAGGAAGATCGATCTCATTGTGCTCAAATGCCGAACCAAAGCATTCTGTAAAAGGGGGATCGATCCCTCATGCAAGCAGATCGATCTAAGTATGCTTCTACCAAGCAAGGATCGATCTCATCCCCAAAGACAGATCGATCTCTAAAGGATTCTGGCTAGCAAAGATCGATCCCTTCTTAAGGCCAGATCGATCTCTAAAGTCCTCTGTCAGGCAAAGATTGATCTCATATGTCTGTATCCTGAATTCTGAAAGAGTTCAAAGCAAAGGAAGATCGATCTCTACCCTTGGAGATTGATCTCATGAGGGAAATTCTATAAAAAGCTCGAAATTCGAGCCTTCTTCCCCTGAATATCAAAACCTTCCATTTTTTAGCATGTAACCTAGCTTTCTCTCTCTAAATTATCACCACTTTCTAAACAGAGTTGAGAGAGGTTCATTTCAGCAAAGTTGTTCCTAGAGAGGAGGAGAACAATATAGTTGAAAACTAGAGGCTGAGCTATTGGATTGAATGAGAAAAAGAGTTTCTCCCCAAACTTGGCAAAAAGAGAAAAAGTCAAGTTAGGTAAGATTTCAATACACCAACCTTAAGTGTGTTAATCTAGACATTTTGATGAGTTGATTGGTGTATGTTTTCTTGACTGAAACATCTTAGAACATGCTAAATCCTCCATGACCTTAAATGGGTGAAATGTGAGAAAATGAGAGAAAGTTAATTTGGCATGGAGTTAATGATGATTTAAGCATGAATTGATATTATTGAGCATGTATAGATGATGCTAAGATGTCTTTGACGAAATGCCATAATGAAGGAAAATGATGAACTTGAGGCATTGGGAGAGTAATGTCGGTTCAATACGAAACAGTAGACTCAATGAGTCTAATAGATTCTTGAGAAATGAATAGAACAATTGAAATGGACTTAAGAGATATTAAGGTCCAATACAGAGAAATGAGGCCAAATTTATGTAAACGGGCCCAAAGCATTGATTTGAATACCATGCTAGTGAAAATGAAGTATATTAAATTATACTGATGTGAATACTAAATAATTGCAGCTCCTGGAGAGATAATTGGAGTCGATAAGACCGGATCACGAGCATTGGAAATCAAAGGAAAGTGATTCGAGCGTGATTCGAGGTAAGGGATTTATGCAAGCTATTAGAGATAGCTAGACGTATTTGGATAAATCCATGTATGTGAATGAATAATATCTGTAGAATATATAGATCTTGAAATATATCTACGTGAAAAAGGCATGAATGTATACACTGCGTGCTTTTAGTGTATTCTTTGTGAAAAGATGTTTTGAAAGTGTAAAATGATAGGCAGGCTCCTGGTTTAGCTATTATACATGAAATGCATGTTTTACTTAGTGAAAAGAATTTAACAAGTGATTGAAGGGAGATTTCCCTCTCATGCATACTTTGTGAATAGAGCCAACTATTGATTTTTCTATGTAAACTTGTGCCAGAGCCAACGTGGCAACGATAGATTTACCAGCTCAACTCACACATCGTTTTCAAAAGGATTTTGAGAAAGCAAATGGTGCTAGAGCTGAGTGTAAGCTGTGCGATCCACTCGAGAGCTCGCACTAGATTTTGAAAATTATGCTGGAGCCAACGAGTACTGCTAAGTGATCTTACTCTGACTATGCTCGCATGTAACTCCTTGACTTAAACCGTGCTAGATGCCTCGGGTATTACTATATGATCGTACGTTGAGTTGCTCGCACGTGGTTTCTATAATTTTGTTGTGTGATCAGTGAAACCTTGCTAGGGGCCTCAGGTAATGCTATGTGGTCTTACATTGAGTTACTCGCATGTGGTATTATAAGTTTTATCTGTGTGTTAAGTAAAACCGTGCTAGAGGCCTCAGGTATTGCTATGTGATCGTACACTGAGTTGCTCGCACGAGGTATTAAGAGTTTGATCTGTGTGATAAGTAAAATCATGCTAGAGGCCTCAGGTATTGCTATGTGATCGTACATTGAATTGCTCGCACGAGGTTTTATGATTGTTGCTGTGTGATGAGTAAAACCATGCTAAAGCCGTCATGTATTGCTGAGTGATTGTGCACAGACCTACTCGCATGTGATTTTGAGACAAATGGAAATGGGTGATAAGGATCCACGGGAGCACGTTGTACCTTGAGCGTTAGCCATAGGATACGATGTGCCGTGAATATCTTAGTGATTTCTGTGTGAATTGAAGGGATGGTTGATCTGCCTCTCCAAGCATAGGATTCCCGCACACTTGATCAGTGATTGCCTGGAATCCAAACTATGGCCATAAGTCTTTTATCTGTGTGATATGACATTATCACTACTGTGTGAGGTGACATATGTCCCCAACTGTGTGATCTAGGTGATATTATCCCACACTATGTCACATGTATATTGATTTGCTAAGTGCAAAGTGTTTTCTAAACGTGTACTGTGTGATTTTAAAGATGAGTTGTGTGAAAAGAGTATGTTTCTGTGTGATTTGATAATGTATATGCATTTACCCATCTAGCGAATTAATGGTTTCGCATCGATGAAAGTTATTTTCAAAAGAAATGCATATGTTTTATAAGGAAAATGAATGTATATATTTTAAGCATGTATATAGTGTAGTTATCAACCTGCTTTCATATTTTCCTTACTGAGCGTGTTAGCTCACCCCCTTATTTCCTCCTCTACAGATTCTACGCAGTAGTGAGTTATTGCAGTTAATCCTGCCACATGTTCTCCAGCAGTACAGAGGTATACACTACTTATGAGAAAAATTTTGTATCTTGTAAAATAGTGCACTGTGTAGTTATCTTTTGTATTTAAGGGATGTATATAATAGAAACTAATGTAAACGCTTTCGCATATATATAAAAGAATAGTTTCTATTTCATTAAATGAATTTAAATTGTAAATGGATGAATGTGGATTTGGATGTTAACTCACAGCCCAACTGTTAGTAGTAAGGTAAGTCACGGGAAAAGGGTCGTGGCAGAGATTGGTATCAGAGCAGAGTTGGTCTGATGTGAGTCAATATTCATAGTTAAGAAATTATACATCCTTAAAGTATTGTGCATTATTTGGATACAATTGTGTATACTAAGCTAGAAATTGTGACTGAGATAATTGTTATTGAGTATGCAGGATGTTGGATAGACAACGCACTCGTAGAGGATAGAGTTCGCACTCTCAAGAGCGTAGAGATGAGCCCGAGAGGCGCAGTGGGTCTAGTTCTAATAGAAATCCACCTTATCTTAGTGATGCCGCTGAGGCACGTATAGCGCAATTACAGTGTAGTGTAGACACGGTTATGGAGATTTTTATCCAGGCAATGGCCAGATTTGAGGGTAGACAGGAGAACCCTACTGGTCAGGCTGTTGTACCTGAGAGGTATGAGCCTGTACAGCCTGCATCGAGACCTTAGGCTGCAAAGGCAGAGATGCCTACACTTCCTCCAATTCATGATATTCCCCCACAGTTCAGGATCCTGTAGTTCCACAACAAGTTAGTGGTGAAGGAGTTTATGACTGTGATTTATGTAGATTGAGAGAGTTCAGAAAGTTTGGGCCACCTTCATATAGTGGGGTGAAGAACCCAGTGTTAGCGGAGTATTAGATCTGTAGTATGGAGAAGCTCTACAAATTTTTCCATTACTCTGCCACAGAGAAAGTCACCTTTGCTGCTTTTGTGTTAGAAGGTGAAGCCGAACATTGGTGGATGGCCACACAGCCGATATTGAGTGCACGTCACCCGGTTGTGACTTGGGACATATTTTTGGATGCCTTTAGGAGGCAGTACATTCCAGCCACTGCTCGGAGGAAGATGCAGATGGAATTCATGACATTGACTCAGGGAACCCGATCAGTTGATGAGTATGAGTCTAGATTCACATCCCTGGACAGATATGACACAATTACCATTACCTTTGAGGACTGAAAGGTTCAGAAGTTTATTGAGGGGTTGAGACCATAAATGAGAGCTCGATTAGCCCCATTGGATATTACCACTTATGACGAGGCAGTACACAGAGCTCAGCTATGTGAGCAGGATTATGAGTTGCATGCCTCAAAATTGAACAAAAGTGGTAAGGGTAGAGACAGAGATTGGAAGAGGTCGGTTGATGAGAGAGGATTTAGAAAGGGTCAAAGGATATTTAGTAAAGGGCCAAAGATTAAGGAGGTACGAGAGAGGCCTGTGAAGCCTCTAATGTACCCAGCTTATCTAGCTTTACCTCCAACTTCGAGGGGCATAGTTATTGGCAAACCCCGACCTACCACCGAGCAGTGCAGAATGTGTGGTAGATATCATAGGAATAGGCCATGCCATTTGATGATAAGGTCATGTTATAGATGCGGTAAACTAAGGTACATAGCTCATGAATGCCCAGAGTTGGTTGATACAGCCCCACAGAAGGGCAAAAATCCAGAAAAGGCCACAGTTGATACACCTACTCCTAAGAGGAAGGCTACAGTCGAAGAGAAAGAGAAACAAGTTGTTGGTCAAGGGCGAGTGTTTGCATTGGACCAGGCATTTGCAGAAGCTTCTACGGATGTGATTAAAGGTACCATTCTAGTCTTTAATTTTAAAGCATTAGCCTTTAATTGATCATGGTGCCACGCTTTCATTCATATCACCTTCATTTGCATGTAAATTGTTTGAGCATGTAAAACCTATACCTTTAGGTAGGGTATTGCTTATAAGTACTCCAGTGAGAGATAATGTAATGACAGAGTATATATGTAATGATTGTAAGTTAAAAGTAGGGGAAAAGAATATATCGACCGATCTCATCCTATTAAATATGAAGGATTTTGATGTAACACTAGGAATGGATTGGTTGGCTGCAAACCATGCTGTTTTATGTTGTTATGCTAAGATAGTAATGTTTTCCATCCCCGATAAGTATGTTGTAAGATTTGAAAAGAAATGAAAGAAGTAGTAAAATATTTCTAAGGATGGACAATTGTGACTAACAAATGTAATAATAATATATTGAAGGTTTTATCGCTTATGTGGTTGATTTGAGTAAGGAGCACTCGGATTTAGTTGACATCCCAGTGGTTAGAGACTTCCCTGATGTCTTTCTGGATGAATTACCAGGTTTGCCACCAGACAAAGAAGTGGAGTTTTGTATTGATTTAGTGCCTGGTACTAAACCAATATCTAAACCACCGTATAGAATGGCTCCAATGGAATTGGAGGAGCTAAAGAAGCAATTGCAAAAGTTGTTAGATAAGGGGTTCATCAGACCGAGTGTTTCACCTTGGGGAGCACCGGTTCTGTTTGTAAAGAAGAAAGATGGGAGTCTCTAACTGTGTATAGACTATCAGTTGTTGAACAAGGCTACCATCAAGAATAAATATCCCCTTCCACAGATTGATGATCTATTGGATCAGTTGCAAGGAGCACAGATCTTTTTTAAGATTGGTCTGAGCTCTGGGTATCATCAGTTGATAATTTGGAGTGGAGATATGCCCAAGACAGCGTTTCGGACCCGTTATGGCCATTACGAGTTTCTAGTTATGTCATTTGGGTTGACGAATACTCATGTTGTGTTTATGGCATTAATGAATGATGTGTTTAAGCCATACCTGGACAACTTCATGATTGTCTTTATAGATGACATATTGGTGTACTCAAAATCCAGGGAAGAGCATGAGCAGCACTTGAGAACAATGTTACAGACCCTCCGAGATCAGGAGTTGTATGCTAAACTCAATAAGTGTGATTTCTGGCTGAGTGAGATATCGTTTTTAGGTCATGTAGTCTCGAGAGACGGTGTATCAGTGGATCTGTCCAAGATAAAGGTTGTGGTATAGTGGGAGAGACCCAAGACAGTTACAAAAATCCATAGTTTTCTGGGTTTAGTAGGATATTATCGACGATTTGTCAAGGGATTCTCTAAGCTAGCTTCTCCGTTGACATGTCTCACTCGAAAGAATGTGGAATTTGAGTGGGATGATAAGTGTGAAAATAGTTTCTGCGAATTGAAACATAGAATGACTATCGCACCTATTCTCACCATACCCACCAACTCAGGAGACTTTTCAGTGTATACAAATGCCTCAGAATAGGGATTGGGTTGTGTGTTAATGCAGGACGGGAAGGTAGTCGCCTATGGATCCAGACAACTTAAGGACCATGAGAGGAACTACCCGACCCATGATTGAGAGTTGGCAGCCATGGTATTCGCACTAAAGATATGACACCACTACTTATACGGTAAGAAATTTCAAGTGTATACAGATCAAAAGAGCCTCAGATATCTGTTTTCACAGAAAGAATTGAATATGAGGTAGAGATGGTGGATAGAGCTTCTAAAAGATTATGATTACGAGATATTATACCATCCAGGAAAGGCTAATATTGTGGCTGATGCCCTAAGTAGAAAAAACCTTGGAATGGTATCGTACATGATGGTCAGGGAATATGAGCTGCTCGAGCAATTTGCTTACCTCGATTTGGATATAAACCCTCTTGATGTTGACAATGACTATGTGATAGCTAGCCTAGGAGTAGAACCGGATTTGATTGATCGGATACAACAGACTCAGCATGCCAATCCGTTGTGTGATGATCGTACAAGTCAAATTCAGAGGGGTGATATGGCCGGTTTCTTAGTGAGTGATGATGGCCTACTGAGCTTTAGAGGCAAGATTTATGTTCCTGATAACCCAGAGTTAAAGAGATTGATATTGACAGAAGCTCATTCATCGAGATATACATTGCATCTGGGGAGTAATAAGATGTATCAGAATCTCCAGAGAGTGTATTGGTGGTCAGGGATGAAAAGAGATATCGCAGAGTTTGTGGCGAAGTGTCTCGTATGTCAGCAAGTGAAAGTAGAGCATAAAAAACCTGCAAGTTTATTGTAGCCTCTACCTATACCGACTTGAAAATGGGAGCATGTCACCATGGATTTCATCATGAGATTACCGAAAACCAAAAGGAACCATGATGCTATCTGGGTAGTGGTAGATAGATTAACGAAATCCACCCACTTTCTAGCTATGAAATCGACAGATACTCTGAGTACTTTAGTAGAGTTGTACGTTAGAGAAATTTTGAGGCTACATGGTGTTCCAGTGAGCATCATATCGAATAGGGATTTCCCCTTCACTTCCCACTTCTGGGAACATTTTCAGAAAGCCATGAGAACCCAGTTAGGTTTTCGCTTTCCCTCCTCAAACTGATGGTCAATTGGAGAGAACCATCCAGATGTTAGAGGATATGCTGAGAGCGAGTGTAATGGATTTTAAAGGCCCCTGGGATGATCACCTTCCATTAATTGAATTCACTTACAACAACAGTTATCACTCAAGTATCGAAATGACACCGTATGAGGCGTTGCATGGTAGAAGGTGTCGCTCTCCTATCGATTGGGAAGAACTGGCTGATAAGAAAATTTTTGCTCCCAACTTACTACAGTAAGCCTCTGAGATTGTTCAGCTGATATATGAGAGATTGAGAATAGCTCAGAGTAGGTAAAAGAGTTATGCTGACATGAGACAGAGGCCACTAGAGTTCACTACAGGTGAATCAGTGTTTTTTAGAGTTTCTCCCTCGAAAGGGATTATGAGGTTCGATAAGAAGGGTAAGTTGAGCCCTCGGTATATCGAACCATTTGAGATACTAGAGCTAGTGGGAGATAAGGCCTACAGGCTAGCGTTGCCACCAGAGCTAGCAGGCATTCATAATCTCTTACACGTATCGATACTTTAAAAGTACCATCCATATCTAACTCATGTGATTCAGTATGAGCCATTGGAGCTCAAGGATAATCTGTCATATATAGATAGACCGATCCGGATACTGGATAGGAAGGAGAAAATTTTACGGAATAAGACGATTTTGCTTGTTAAGGTTCTCTGGTAGCACCACAATTCAGAGGAGGCTACCTGGGAATTAGAGAGCCTGATATGGGAAAAGTACCCCTGACTTTTTTAGGAATGACTTGGTTCTAATTTGGATGACCAAATTTCTTAAAGGAGGGGAGGAATGTAAGGCCCGTAAATTTATATGTATCAATTATAATTCCACGAATGTACACACAAGTTTTGTAATCAATGAATCATAAGAATTGGATATTTTTAAGTTCTAAGTGTGAATGAAATGCAAAATGAGTAATGACGCAAATGAATGCAAAGTTTCCTTTGAAAATCTGGGAAAGTTATAGCTGGAATGCTACAGAGCAAGGGGAGATCGATCTTAGATGCAAGGGAGATCGATCTCATTGTGCTCAAATGCCAAACCAAAGCATTTTGTAAAAGGGAGATCGATCCCTCATGCAAGCAGATCGATCTCGGTATGCTTCTGCCAAGCAAGGATCGATCTCATCCCCAAAGACAAATCAATCTTTAAAGGATTTTGGCTAGCAAAGATTGATCCCTTCTGAAAGTCAGATCGATCTCTAAAGTCCTCTGCCAGGAAAAGATCGACCCCATATGTCTGTATCCTGAATGCCGAAAGAGTTCAAAGCAAGGGAAGATCGATCTCTACCCTTGGAGATTGATTTCATGCGGCAAATTCTATAAAAAGCCCAACAATTCGAGCTTTCTTCCCCTGAATGAAAACCTTCCATTTTTGAGCATGTAACCTAGCTTTCTCTCTCTAAATTATCACCACTTTCTAAACAGAGTTGAGAGAGGTTCATTTCAGCAAAGTTGTTCCTAGATAGGAGGAGAACAATATAGTTGAAAACTAGAGGCTGAGCTATTGGATTGAAGGAGAAAAAGAGTTTCTCCCTAAATTTAGCAAAAAGAGGAAAAGTCAAGCTAGGTAAGATTTCAATACATCAACCTCAAGTATGTTAATCTAGATATTTTAATGAGTTGATTGGTGTATGTTTTCTTAACTGAAACATCTTAGAACATGCTAAATCCTCCATGACCTTAAATGGGTGAAATGTGAGAAAATGAGAGAAAGTTGATTTGTCATGGAGTTGGTGATGATTTAAGCATGAGTTGATATTATTGAGCATGTATAGATGATGCTAAGATATGTTTGATGAAATGCCATAATGAAGGGAAATGATGACCTTGAGGCATTGGGAGAGTAATGCTGGTTCAATATGAAACAGTAGACTCGAGGAGTCTAATAGATTCTTAATAAATGAATAGAACAATTGAAATGGACTTAAGAGAGATTAAGGTTCAATAAAGAGAAATGAGGCCAAATTTATGTAAACGAGCCCAATGCTTTGATTTGAATATCATGCCAGTGAAAATGAAGTATATTAAATTATACTGATGTGAATAGTAAATAATTGCAGCTCTTGAAGAGATAATTAGAGCCGATAAGACCGGATCACGAGCGTTGGAAATCAAAGGAAAGTGATTCGAGTGTGATTCGAGGTAAGGAATTTATACAAGTTATTAGAGATAGCTAGACTTATTTGGATAAATCCTTGTATGTGAATGAATAATATCTGTAGAATATATAGATATTGAAATATATCTACGTGAAAAAGGCATGAATGCATACATTGCGTGCTTTTGGTGTATTCTTTGTGAAAAGATGTTTTGAAAGTGTAAAATGATAGGCAGGCTCCCGGTTTAGCTATTATACATGAAATGCATGTGTTACTTAGTGAAATGCATTTAACGAGCGATTAAAGGGAAATTTTCCTCTCACTCATACTTTGTGAATGGAGCCAACTATTGATTTTTCTATGTAAACTTGTACTAGAGCCAACGTGGCAATGGTAGATTTACCAGCCCTGCTCGTACATCGTTTTTAAAAGAATTTTGAGAAAGCAAACGGTGCTAGAGCTAAGTGTAAGCTATGCGATCCACTCGAGAGCTCGCACTAGATTTTAAAAATCATGCTGGAGCCAACGAGTACTGCTAAATGATCTTACTCTGACTATGCTTGCATGTAACTCTTTGACTTAAATCGTGCTAGATGCCTTAGGTATTGCTGTGTGATCGTACACTGAGTTGCTCATACGTGGTTTCTATAATTTTGCAATGTGATTAGTGAAACTGTGCTATAGGCCTCAGGTAATGCTATGTGATCTTACACTAAGTTTCTCGCACGAGGTATTATAAGTTTTATTTGTGTGATAAGTAAAATCATGCTAGAGGCCTCAGGTATTGCTATGTGACCGTACACTGAGTTGCTTGCACTATGTATTATGAGTTTGATCTGTGTGATAAGTAAAATCGTGCTAGAGGTCTCAAGTATTGCTATGTGATCGTACACTGAGTTGCTCGCACGAGGTTTTATGATTGTTGTTGTGTGACGAGTAAAGCCATGCGAGAGCCATCGTGTATTGCTTAGTGATCATGCACAGACCTGCTTGCATGTGATTTTGAGACAAAGGGAAATGGGTGATAAGGATCCACGGGAGCATGCTGTACCGTGAGCATTTGCCACAGGGTACGATATGTCGTGAATATCTTAGTGATTTCTATGTGAGCTGAAAGGATGGTTTATCTGTTTCTCCAAGCATAAGATTCTCGTACACCTGATCAGTGATTGCCTGGAATCCAGACTATGGTCATAAGTTTTTTATCTATGTGATATGACATTGTCACTACTGTGTGAGGTGACATGTCCCCAGCTGTGTGATCTGGGTGATATTATCCCATACTATGTCTCATGTCTATTGATTTGCTAAGTGCAAAGTGTTTTCTAAATATGTACTGTGTGATTTTAAAGATGAGCTGTGTGAAAAGAGTATGTTGATGTGTGATTTGATAATGTATATGCATTTACCCATCTAGCGAATTAATGGTTTCACATCGATGAAAGTTATTTTCAAAAGAAATGCATATGTTTTACAAGGAAAATGAATGTATATATTTTAAGCATATAGATAGTATAGTTATCTATCTACTTTCATATTTTCCTTACTGAGCGTGTTAGCTCACCCCCTTATTTCCTCCTCTACAGATTCTATGCAGTAGTGAGTTACTACAGTTACTCCTGCCACGTGTTCTCCAGTTCTCCAGCAATACATAGGTATACACTACTTATGAGAAAAATTTTGTATCCTATAAAATAGTGCACATTGAAGTTATCTTTTGTATTTAAAAGATGTATATAATAGAAACTGATGTAAACACTTTCGCATATATATAAAAGAACAGTTTCTATTTCATTAAATGAATTTAAATTATAAATGGATGAGATGTGGATTTGGATGTTAACTCACAGCCCAACTGTTTGTAGTAAGGTAAGTCACGGGAAGAGGGTCGTGACAAACAGAGCTTATTGTTATGCTACAGTTGAATGCTCAAATCGGTAATTGCTTTGAATTCAATAATTAATTTCTTAAAACCAAGAAAATCAATAAACATGCTAATCAAAGTCTTTTAAATTGTTTAAACCAATGCTTTATATTGCTTTTTATTTATTTTCTTATTTTTCTTTCTTGTTTGCATTACCTATAATATAAACCTCCCCCCATTCATTTTCCTTAGTTAATGATTAGTACTTGAATTGCTTTAATTCAATTACTTCAATTCTTGTGGATTCGACCTCTACTCCACTATCTACTAGTATTGTGGAGCTATTCATTTTTGGTAGCTCAACCGATATCATTATTCTTTGTCCTTGCAACTGCAAAACATTTTTATTTTATTCATATGTTTATGTATCTATTCCTTACATATCTTCATGCCACATTTAACATCTTTGACAAATAATGTCTTATTCTGGTGGATCAAAACGACAATTCTGCTAGTGTGACCTTTAAGAATTGTATATGATTTTTTGTGTTTTTAGCCAAAAGCAAAGGTAAGGGGAGAGATGTAGACATGTAAATACTCATGCTTAGCTATTTTTTACAATATAATATTTAAGCCTATCTTATTGTTTGTAATTACCAAGTATCTTAATTATTGGCAATGTAGCTAGTTAAATTCAAATATGAGGAGAAAAAATAATGCCTAAGACTGCGTTGGGGTACTTGAAACTGAAGGTAATGAAGTTTATGCATTATATGTTGATGGGTACTTATGAAGAATGTTTAATGTATAAGCATTTGTACTGTGTTTATATTTTTACTAAAAATTTCACTAATAGAGCTTTCTTTTGCCCATATGTTGAATAAAGAGGGATGTGTGTATGAAAGCCTAACTCTAAAAATATATAGAAAAACTTGACAAAAAAATTGAACATACCTATATATATCGAACACATACTTGATAATTCTATTAAAATAGAATTATTTGTGCTTAATTTCTTAATTAATTATTTTAATCCCCATATTATTTTATGAATTATCCCCTCAATTTAATTAAAATTCTCTTATGTGCAGGTAAATTAAATTCGAATGAATTTCAGTCGAAAATGGGTTGAAAATGGGCAAAAATGAGACTGACCACTACCATTTCGCAGTTTGAATCACCATTCGTCTGGACACGTGTGATGTCGGGTGCTCGTATTTTATTCGCCTCAAAAAGATAAGATTGAAGGATATCGTGCCCACCTTCTGGAAGACATACCGGGCCACATTGCACATCCAAGTGGACTAGAAGATAAATGACATGGAAATATCTTCTCTACAGCGAATGGAATGAAGACAAGTGGCCAAACAATTCCAATTCATCTAGGATTGGAAATTACAATTGTACCCCCAATTTTGTGTATAAATAGAACATGATGAGCAATTGAAAACCAAGTAGTTTTTAGGATAAAGTAGAATAGGAGTAGAATAGAAGTAGTTTTTAGGGTTGTAAAACCCTTAAATTCATAAATATATACATATACATGCTATGTGAAGCATAAGTGATGTAAAGTCCATAAATCCAATGTACACTCTTGTAATATAAGTTTGTAATGTACATACAAGTTTCTTTATATATGAATAAGAAGAAATGGACTTTCGTATGTGAGGAATGAGAATATATGGAATTTTGGGTAGTGTGGTAAAATGGATGGAAGTTTACATGAGTACATGAATCTTTATACTTCCATTTGGTGTTGTATTGTATACTTTTGGTTATACAAAGAATGCACACAAGTTTTAATACATATAAAGTATGAATGGATGTCATTTTCAAGCCTTAAATGTGGTTGGATGAGAAAATGATCATAGCAGCAGAATTAAGAGTGTTTGAGATAAGTTACTGCAGTAAAATCTGGAAAATATGAATGAGAGATCGATCTCATGTGATGAGAGATCGATCTAGAAGAGCTAAAACTGCTTCTGTTCGAGCAATGGAATAGGGCAGATCGATCTCCAAAGGGGCCAGATCAATCTGCTAAACATTCTATTTTGAAGGAATCGATCTCTGAAGGGCCAGATCGATTTCCTTAAGCTATTGACTTGCAACAGATCGATCTCATGCAAGAGCATATCGATCTCATGTGGTTTGGAAGGTCGATTTCAAGAGGAAAAATGCAGAGCAGATCGATCTCCTAGGGTAGCAGATCGATCTCATCAAGACAATTCTATAAATACTAGACTTCTGCATTTCAGTTTTCACGGGATTTACTATTTCATTCAATAACCAAAGTGTAACCTAGCCAAGAAACACTAAAAAAACTTCAGTTTGTGATCAGTTTTGAGTGAGATATAAGTGAGTAAAGTTGTTCTTGGCAAAGAGGAGAACAACATACTTGGAAACAAGATATTGAGATCAAAGGTTTCAAGAGCAAGGAGGATTTTACCATTTTGGTGAAAAAGGAAGGAAACCTCAGCTATGTAAGATTTAATGCACCAAGTTGATATATGTTAAGCTAGGTGTGTTGATGAGTTTATTGGTATATATATGATTTGTTGGAAATGAAAGAATCATGAGAAATGTACATGACCTAATTTTGGCATGAAAATGAGAATGAGATGAGGAAATGGTATTAACATTGATTTAATGATGAAATATGCATGTATAGAAGATTATGAGGTAATCTTATGAAATGCATAAATTGGAAATAAGGAGAAATGAAAATAGTTATGTAAAAATGTGATTTTATACCATATTGGGAGAAGTTTATGAAATTTATGTAGAGTGTAGAGATTTGGCAAATGAAATGAGTATATAGAAATATACTAACGCCAATTATTATAACAGCTTCAAAAATAATCGTGGAAGCTAATCGGACTGTAAGAGTGAGCATAATTGAGGAAGAGAGGTCACTTGACGTGATCCGAGGTAAGAGAATTGCATGAGTAGCTAGAGATGGCTACGCGTATTTCAAATAGAATTTTGATATTATATTCTATATGAATTCCCTTAAAGAGATATGTTGTTGTGATAGAGATAAATCAGAATAAGTATATTTTATCCAAAAATAGGGTGAAAAAACCGAAGAAGCATGTTGTGACCCATTTTTCATGAGTTGCATGATAGAATGGCTATTGTTTTCATGTATATGCGAAAACAGCACATTTGAGTGCTTATTTGATTTCTTTGAGTGAGTTGTGATTTGAACAAGCCATCTATCTGGTTTTGTGTGAAAACCATAAGTGTTAGAGAATACTCGCACTATATTTTGAGATATGCATCACATAGTACTAGAGGATATACTCGTATTATATTTTAATGCGATTTATGCATGTTAGAGTATTGGGAGCATAGCTCGTACTCAGTTTTGTGATTGATGCATATAGAGTATTGGGAGCTTTGCTCATACTCAGTTTTACATGATATAGTACTGGAGCGATAGCTCGTACTTGATTTGAAAAGAGAATTATGCATTAACCTAGTGCTAGAGGTTACTCGCACTAGTGTTTGATATTTTGAGATGCATTCACAGTGTTTAAGAAGCGGTGTGTTGATTATGAGTCATACTCAAGACGCGCACTGTAGTTTTTACGTGATATATAAGATATGTTAGCAAAATCGTGATGATTTCCTCCATGTAGACTGAGTGTCACATTGTTGAGATGTTCGCACGTGGATTTAGAGACATGGCGTTATTTCCATAGTATGAGGGCTAAGACTTATGGCAAGCACCCCGACTATGATGTATTTCTATGGTGTGAGGGCTAAGACCTATGGCAGGCACCCCAACCATGAGGAGAGGGTCCACGGGTGTACGTTGTACCGTGCGAGTGGCATGGAATACACTGTACCAAGTGGTGGAGTTCTGGAGTTGAGGAGTTTATAGCTGGCAGTTGTGATGGACTGACCCCCCTCCCGTTACAGCAGTGATAACCCGCACACCGAGGTCTGTGTTGCTTGGGATTTCACCATTATAGGATATGGCCATTATCCAGGAGAGTATTGCATTTAGCCACTGATTCTCGCATGATATATTACTTGTTTTCATGATATGGTTAGACCTGAGAGAGATAGGTCAGAAACCGGTTTGTGTTGTGTTGTGAACTGCCATATTTACTGTGATTTATGTGTAAATGGCAATGATTTCAATAAAGGCATTCCGAAATTATAAACATGCACTGTTTTGCATGAATGCTTATATTTGATAAATCAGCATGATTTAAAGTACATGGAATTTATTTTGTACTATTATTATATCATTTTGATACATGATTTGAGATGAGAGAAGGAAAGGCAAAGCACTATTTTCAGTAGATTGTGTGGACGTCTACTTACTTGCTCGATTTCTTTACTGAGCGCGTTGTTTGCTCATCCCCATTTATTTTTCACTCTCTACAGATCATTTACAGTAGATTGAGTACGGCTGAAGTATAGCATTCATTTTATCTGTTACCTACCCATCTTACGAGACGTATACACACTCGAACATTTTGTACTGAACAATGTAAAAGCATAGTTATGTAAACAATTGTACGATCGGGATGTATATGTACAAATACTGTATAACAGTTTATGTTATCAAAAAGAATACTAAATTTTATGTGTATTATGAATGAATATGAGTGGGTGACTAATATCGAATCACAGCCCAACTGTTGATGAGAGAAAAGTAAGTAAAGTAAAAAAGCGAAAAATTTGTAGAGATTTTTGGTAAGTCATGGATTGGGGTTATGACAAAATGGTATCAGAGCATAGTTGGTATGATGTGAGTTGGTATTAGTAATTAAGAAAATGTACATCCTCATAGTATTGTGCTTTGTCCAGTTACAATTGTGTATACAAGATGGGAATCAGACTAATTTACAGTTCTGAATGCAGGAATTGAGTCTATATGGCTAATACCAGCTGAGGTGGAGGGGTGAGAGGTAGGACTCGAGGCTGTAGAGGTAGGCCAAAGACCTGAGATAAGAATATGGATACTAATAAGGTACTAGAGATTGTTGAGGCACGTTTCACGAGGATTAAACGTAGCCTAGAGATGATAGTGGAGTTGCTAGCACAAACTAGGCCAGGAAGACATGGACAGGATGCAGAGACTGCGAGAGGAGATGCAGTTGCACTTGACACACCTGTACAGCCTGCACCTGAGATGTCATAGGCTGCAGATACTCCTACACCCCCACCAGTTCAAGATAGTAGTGGATTGGGATATGGGTGTGATTTAGATAGATTACGACAGTTTCAAAAGCTTGGACCTCTACCTTTTCGTGGGGTCAAGAACCCAGTTGCCCCTGAGGAGTGGATTGGAGAGATGGAGAAGTTGTATGGATTCTTTGAGTTACGACTTCAGAGATGGTCACATTTGTTGCGTTCTTACTGAAGGGAACGGCAGAGCATTGATGGAAATCCACCAGGCCCATATTGAGAGCCCGACATACTAAGATTAGTTGGGAGATATTTCTAGATGCCTTCGAAGGCAGTTTGTTCCAGATACGGCACAGAGGAGGCTGCAAGTCGAGTTCTTGGGGTTGAGTCAAGGGAGTCTTTCAGTGGATGAGTACGAGACGAGATTTGTAACCCTAGAAAGGTATGACCCCGATACCTGTGCTACGGTCTAGATTGGTACCATTAAATATTGGTACATATGATGAGGCAGTGCGTAGGGTGCAACTATATGAGCAGGACTATGAGAGCAATGCCTCTAAGTTTGAGAAGATCAGTCAGAACCGAGAGAAGGATAGGAAGAGGCCGGTTAGAGACAGAGGTTTCAGTTATCGAGGAGGGAGGAGACTCTTCGGTAAGAGACCACGGATAGAGGAGGTACGAGAGAGACCAATTAGACCTCCTACATACCCGGCTATAACTCCGGCAAAGGGCATTATGATTGGAGGACCGAGGCCTACTACTAATCAGTGCAGTAGATGTGGTAGATACCATGGTGGTAGACCTTGTCCGATGAGCCCTATTACGTGTTTTCGATGTGGGAAACCGGGGCATATTGCTAGAGTTTGCCCAAAGATGGTTAAGACTGCCCCACAGAAGGGCAGGGAGCTAGAGAGAGCTCTAGCTGATACGTCTGCTCTGAGGAGGAGATCGACAGTAGAAGAGAAAGGGAAACAAGTTATGGGACGAGGGCGAGTGCATGCCTTGGACCAGAGGACAGCTGATGCTTCATTGGATGTGATTAGAGGTAACATCCAGATTTATGATTTAGAAGCACATGTATTGATTGATTCTGGTGCCACGCATTCATTTGTATCGCCTTCGTTTGCATGTAAGATAGAAAAGCATGTAGAGCGTACTCCTTTAAGTAGGATGATGTTAATTAGTACGCCTATGGATGATAGTCAGCTAGTGGAGTATGTGTTAAACGATTGTAAGCTAAAAGTAGGGGAAAAGGATATGACAGCCAATCTGATATTGTTAAAAATGAGTGACTTTGGTGTAATCTTAGGAATGGATTGGTTATCATCAAATCATGTTGTTTTAGATTGTTATGCTAAGACAGTTATGTTTCCTGACCTTGAAAAATATGTTGTAAAGTTTAATGCAAAGAAATAAAAGTAATAGTTATGATATGTGATTTTTAAAGTACTATACTGATTGAGAAATGAATATGTTGAAGGTTTTATTGCATACGTGGTTGATACGGATAAAGTACATCCGGAGTTGGCAGACATTCCTATGGTTAGTGAATTCCCAGATGTCTTTTCGGATGAATTTTCAGGGTTGCCACCAGACAGAGAGATGGAATTCTGTATAGATTTGGTGCCTAATACTGAGCCTATTTCGAGACCACCGTATCACATGGAATTAGTTGAGCTAGAGGAGCTCAAGAGACAGTTCCAGGAGTTGTTGGACAGGGGTTTCATTAGATCAAGTGTTTCACCTTGGGGAGCACCGATTTTATTCGTAAGGAAGAAGGATGGGAGCCTCTGATTGTGTATTGATTATAAATTGTTGAATAAGGCAACCATCAAGAATAGATATCCCTTTTGCGAATAGATGATTTGTTGGATCAGCTTCGGGGAGCGCAGGTCTTTTCTAAGATTGATCTGAGGTCTGGGTACCATCAGTTGAGAGTTCGGAGTGGAGATGTGCCCAAGACAGCATTTAGGACCTGATATGGCCATTATGAGTTTTTGGTTATGCCATTCGGATTGATGAATGCTCCCGTAGCTTTCATGGCTTTAATGAACGATGTGTTCAAGCCATATTTGGATCAATTTGTTATCGTCTTCATCGATGACATTTTGGTATACTCTAAATCTGAGGAAAAGCATGAGAGACACCTTAGGATTGTATTGCAGACTTTACGAGAGCATAAGCTATATGCTAAACTCAACAAGTGTGATTTTTGGTTGTCGCAGATCTCGTTTTTAGGACATGTAGTGTCAAAGGATGGTGTATCAGTGGATCCATTTAAGATTAAGGCTGTAGTTCAGTGGGAATAACCGAGGACAGTTACCGAGATCAGGAGTTTCTTAGGTTTAGCAAGATATTATTGGAGATTCGTAGAAGGATTTTTGAAATTAGCTACTCCGTTGACACGTCTCACTAGGAATGGTGTAGCATTTGTGTGGAACGAGGATTGTGAGAAGAGTTTTCAAGAGTTGAAAAGTCAATTGACTACTGCTCTGATTCTCACTATCCCTACCAGCTCAGGAGGATTCTCGGTGTATACCGATGCTTTGCATCAGGGATTGAGCTGTGTATTGATGCAGGATGAGAGGGTAGTTGCTTATTGATCTAGACATCTGAAGGATCATGAGAAGAACTATCCAACCCACGATTTGGAGTTAGCAGCAGTATTGTTTACGTTGAAAATATGACGCCACTACTTGTATAGAGAGAAATTCTAGATTTTTATCGACCACAAGAGCCTTGAGTATCTGTTCTCATAGAAGGAACTGACCATGAGACAGAGAAGATGGCTAGAGTTTTTGAAGGACTATGATTGTGAGATACTTTATCATCGGGGTAAGGCTAACGTTGTCGCTGATGCTTTGAGTAGGAAGAGCCTTGGGATGGTATCGTACATGATGATCAGGGAACATGAGTTGTTACAGCAGTTTGCTAGCCTTAGTTTGGGAGTAGTGCCTTCTGACATGGATACGGACTATGTGATTGCTAGTCTACGCTTGGAGCCGGATCTGTTAGAGGGGATCAAAGTGGCTCAGCAAACTGATCTGTATTGCATTGACATGAGAGGTCAAATACAGAAGGGCACAGTGACTGATTTTGAGATAAGTTCAGATGGACTTCTAAGGTTTAGAGGCAGATAGTGTGTTCTCGAGGACCCAGAACTCAGGAGATTGATATTGTCGAAAGCTCATTCGTCGAGGTACACGTTACATCCAGGGAGTAACAAGATGTACCAGAATCTTCGAAAGGTGTACTGGTGGTCAGGTATGAAGAAGGATGTTACGAATTTTATGGCAAAATGTCTTGTATGTCAGCAAGTGAAGGTAAAGCATCAGAACTTGCAGGGTTATTGCAGCCTCTACCTATATCGACATGAAAATAGGAGCATATCACCATGGATTTCGTGATGGGTTTACCAAGGACCTAGAGGAATCACGATGCTATATGGGTGATAGTTGATAGACTGACGAAGTCAATCCACTTTCTAGCTATAAGAGCTACCGATACTCTAAGTGTATTGGCGAAACTGTATGTACGCGAGGTAGTGAGGTTACATAGTATTCCAGTGAGCATTGTTTCAGATAGGGATTCCCATTTCACTTCTCACTTTTGGGAACATTTTCAGGAAGCCATGGGAACCCAGTTGAGTACCCAGTTGAGTTTAAGCACCACTTATCATCCTCAGACAGATGGTCAGTTAGAGAGGACCATACAGACTCTGGAGGATATGTTGAGAGCGTGTGTGCTGGATTTTAAAGGCTCCTGAGATGATCATTTGCCAGTAGCTGAATTCGTCTACAACAACATTTATCATGCGAATATCGAGATGGCACCGTATGAGGCTTTGTATGGTCGTAGATGTCGTTCCCCTATTAGTTAGGAAGAAGTGGGTGACAGGAAGATTTTTGCTCCTGATTTGGTTACACAGGCCTCTGAGGATGTCCGGTTGATTATTGAGAGATTGAGGACAGCTCAGAGTAGACAAAAAAGTTATGCTGACAAGAGACGAAGACCACTTGAATTCGCAGTTGGTGAGTCCGTATTTCTGAAGGTTTCTCCTTCAAAGGGTATAGTGAGATTTGGAAAGAGAGATAAGTTGAGTCCTCGCTACATTGGACCCTTTGAGATACTGGACAGAGTGGGAGATAAGGCATATAGATTGGCTTTACTACCGGATTTATCGGGAGTGCATAATGTCTTCCACATTTCGATGTTGAGGAAGTATCATCCAGATCCAGATCATGTGATTCGATATGAGCCATTGGAGCACAAAGATGATTTGACATATGTAGAGAGATCGATTCGAATACTGGATAGAAAGGAGAAAGTCTTGAGGAATAAGACTATCAGGTTAGTGAAGATTCTCTAGCAGCATCACACTTCAGAGGAAGCTACTTGGGAGCTAAAGAGTTTGATGCGAGAGAAATACCCTCACTTGTTTGTAGAGTAACTTAGTTCTAATTTGGAGGACCAAATACTTTTAAGGAGGGGAGGATTGTAAGACCTTTAAATTCATAAATATATACATGTACATGCTATGTGAAGCATAAGTGATGTAAAGTCCATAAATCCAATGTACACTCTTGTAATATAAGTTTGTGATGTACATATAAGTTTCATTATTTATGATTAAGAAGAAATGGACTTTTGTATGTGAGGAATGAGAATATATGGAATTTTGGGTAGTATGGTAAAATGGATGGAAGTTTACATGAGTACATGAATCTTTATACTTCCATTTGGTGTTGTATTGTATACTTTTGGTTATACAATGAATGCACACAAGTTTTAATATATATAAAGTATGAATGGATGTCATTTTCAAGCCTTAAATGTGGTTGGATGAGAAAATGACCATAGCAGCATAATTAAGAGTGTTTGAGATAAGTTACTACAGAAAACTGTAGTAAAATCTGGAAAATATAAATGAGAAATCGATCTCATAGGATGAGAGATCGATCTGGAATAGCCAAAACTGCTTCTGTTCGAGCAATAGAACACAGCAGATCGATCTCCAAAGGGGCCAGATCGATCTGCTAAACATTCTGTGTTGAAGGAATCGATCTCTGAAGGGCCAGATCGATTTCCTTAAGCTACTGACTTGCAACAGATTGATCTCATGCAAGATCATATCGATCTCATGTGGTCTGGAATGTCAGTTTCAAGAGGAAAAATGCAGAGCAGATCGATCTCCTAGGGTAACAGATCGATCTCATCAAGACAATTCTATAAATACTAGACTTATGTAATTTAGTTTTCACAGAATTTACTATTTCATTCAATAACCAAAGTGTAATCTAGCCAAGAAACACTAAAAAAACTTCAGTTTGTGATCAGTTTTGAGTGAGATATAAGTGAGCAAAGTTGTTCTTGACAAAGAGGAGAACAACATACTTGGAAACAAGAGATTGAGATCAAAGTTTTCAATAGCAAGAAGGATTTTACCATTTTGGTGAAAAAGGAAGGAAACCTCAGCTAGGTAAGATTTAATGTACCAAGTTGATATATGTTAAACTAGGTGTGTTGCTGAGTTTATTGGTATATATATGATTTGTTGGAAATGAAAGAATCATGAGAAATGTACATAACCTAGTTTTGGCATGAACATGAGAATGTGATAAGGAAATGGTATTAACATTGATTTAATGATGAAATATGCATGTATAGAAGATTATGAGGTAATCTTATGAAATGCATAAATTGGAAATAAGGAGAAATGAAGATAGTTATGTGAAAATGTGATTTTATACCATATTGGGAGAAGTTTATGAAATTTATGTAGAGTGTAGAGATTTGGCAAATGAAATGAGTATATAGAGATATACTAACGCCAATGATTATAACAGCTTCGAAAATAGTCGTGGAAGCTGATCGGACTGCAAGAGTAAGCATAATCGAGGAAGAGAGGTCACTTGACATGATCCGAGGTAAGGGAATTACGTGAGTAGCTAAAGATGGCTATGCGTATTTCAAATAGAATTTCGATATTATATTCTATATGAATTCCCTTAAAGAGATATGTTGTTGTGATAGAGATAAATCAGAATAAGTGTATTTTATCCAAAAATAGGGTGAAAATACCTAAGAAGCATGTTGTGACCCAAATTTCATGAGTTGCATGATAGAATGGCTATTGTTTTCATGTACATGTGAAAACAGCACATTTGAGTGCTTATTTGATTTCTTTGAGTGAGTTGTGATTTGAATAAGCCATCTATCTAGTTTTGTGTGAAAATCATATGTGCTAAAGAATACTCACACTATATTTTGAGATATGCATCACATAGTACTAGAGGATATACTCGTACTATATTTTAATGCGATTTAAGCATGTGAGAGTACTGGGAGTACAGCTCGTATTCAGTTTTGTGATTGATGCATATAGAGTATTGGGAGCTTTACTCATACTCAGTTTTACATGATATAGTACTGGAGTGATAGCTCGTACTTGATTTGAAAAGAGAATTATACATTAACCTAGTGCTAGAGGTTACTCGCACTAGTATTTGATATTTTTAGATGCATTCACAGTGTTTAAGAGACGGGGTGTTGATTGTGAGTCACACTCAAGACGCGCATTGTAGTTTTTACGTGATATATAAGACATGTTAGCAAAACCGTGACGATTTCCTCTGTGTAGACTGAGTGTCACACTGTTGAGATGTTCGCACGTGGATTTAGAGACGTGGCGTTATTTCCATAGTATGAGGGCTAATACTTATGGTAAGCACCCCGACTATGATGTATTTTCATGGTGTGAGGGCTAAGACCTATGGCAGGCACCCCGACCATGAGGAGAGGGTCCATGGGTGTACGTTGTACCGTGCAAGTGACATGGAGTACACTATACTGTGTGGTGGAGTTGTGGAGTTGAGGAGTTTATAGCTGGCAGCTGTGATGGACTGACCCCCCTCCCGTTACAGCAGTGATAACCCGCACACCGAGATCTGTGTTACTTGGGATTTCACCAATATAGGATATGGCCATAGTCTAAGAGAGTATTACATTTAGCCATTGAGTCTCGCACGATATATCACTTGTTTTTATGATACGGTTAGACTTGAGAGAGATAGGTTAGAAACTGGTTTGTGTTGATGTACTGTTTTGCATGAATGCCTATATTTCATAAATCAGCATGATTTTAAGTACGTGGAATTTATTTTGTACTATTATTATATCATTTTGATACATGCTTTGAGATGAGAGAAGGAAAGGCAAAGCACTATTTTCAGTAGATTGTGTGGATGTCTACTTACTTGCTCGATTTCCTTACTGAGCGCGTTGTTTGCTCATCCCCATTTATTTTTCACTCTCTACAGATCATTTACAGTAGATTGAGTACGGCTGAAGTATAGCATTCATTTTATCTGTTACCTACCCATCTTACGAGACGTATACACACTCGAACATTTTGTACTGAACAATGTAAAAACATAGTTATGTAAACAATTGTACGGTCGGGATGTATATGTACAAATACTGTATAACAGTTTATGTTATCGGATAGAATACTAAATTTTATGTGTATTATGAATGAATATGAGTGGGTGACTAATATCGAATCACAGCCCAACTGTTGATGAGAGAAAGGTAAGTAAAGTAAAAAAGCGAAAAATTTGTAGTGGTTTTTGGTAAGTCACGGATTGAGGTTGTGACAAGGGTAGCTTTAGTTTTTAGGTTAAAATTATTACTAAGTTTATTTTTCCTTTGTTTTCTTATTAGTTTTTCTTACTTGATCATCGGCAGCCATTTATTTTTTTTACAGTTCATCACAACTTCAAATTTTCTTCAATGAAAAGTTTCTTTTTCTCTAATTCATTTTCACAGTTTTTTTTTTAGGAGCTCTACTATTCACTCTCTGGTAGTGAGAATGGCTGGTGACAGTAGCCATTTTGCATAACCCTTCATTGCATTTTCTTTACTTTGGTTTTCTTTCTTTTGAGCACCTGTTGGATGCGAATTGACTTATTAGACAGAAGCTTTCATTCATCACAGCTGCTACATTTTGTTTGCAAGACCACCATAGTTTAGGAGTACCTTATTCAACTTTAAGTTCTGTTAACATTTTGTTTTACAGGTCTTTAGGTTGTAAAAATCGATTTCTATTCATTATAATTTGCTGCTGAATTTTACGTTCCAGTTTTCTTTAAAATAGATGTATTGTTTTCTTCTTCTTCCATACTCTATTTCTACGTGTTTTTATTGTTTATCGTATTGCCATTTCTGTGTTGTTTATTTTCAGCCTTGAGAGTAAGAATTTATGTGTTAGTAGACCTATTACTCTATGTTGGGTTTCCTTGTTTTTCTGCACCATCATTTTGTTATGTTCCCAGTTCCTGCACTTTACTTTGTTTTTTTTTTTTTTTGTCTCGGCTTTTCTGGGTTAAATGTATTCTTTTGTACACTTCGGTGGCTGCTCTGCTTTATTTAGTCTCTTGAATTGCTTAACCTTGCTGCATGTTCCTTCAGTACTGAAACAATAGTCTCCCTTTTTATTCCTCTGCTCAGTTTATTTTAGCTTTCGAGTCCTCATTCTACACTATTTTCTACTGCTCATTTTCTGTTGTGTACTAGCTGGCCGCTGCAGCTGCTGAAATCGGGGCTGAACGAGGCTCCTGCGTGAGTGACTGTGTGAAGGAGGCAAGACACGAGCTAGACAAGTGAGGCATGCTGGGCTGTGTAGAATCAGCAGCTGGACGGCACCGTGGCAGCAGACAGGGACCAGCTCTCCCTCTCTGTTCTGCTCTGTTTTAGTTTATTTTTATTGTTCACTTGTTGTTTTGTGTTATCCTGTTTCTTATTAATGTCTGGTATTAACTCCTTTCCATCTTGTTAAGTTTGCCTTACTGTCTCCCTTTTTCTGTTGCCGCCTTGTTATCGGAGACTGGACTGGTTGAAGGTCTGCCAGACTGCGAGTGTTGCTGGAGTATTTAAAGGTGCAGAGCCGCGTGACAAAGCATGGGGGTAACCACTGTTCCCATCTTCAGTGTCGATTAGCTGCTGTTTTGGTGCGTAAAGCATATGACAGCTCAAGCAGAACTAAGGTTGAAGAATGATTCAGCTCGGGCGTGTGTCGCCGGGACATGCGAAGTAGAACAGCAGGACAAAGCTGCTGTGTTAGGAATACATAGCAAAGACGTGTGTGGCAGGTGGTGCAGAACAAAGGACATGGCAAGCTGAAGGCAGTGCACGGCATAAGACGGTACTGCAGAAGCAGTCTGCAGAATGCATATATGCATCGATAAGGGCAGCACCTAGAATATAGATTAGCTCACGTACAGTGCAGAACAATACTGTAACAATTGCGGCAGAACAGTGCAGTGCACGAGACAGGGTGCTTACTAATGAATACTACAAGGGCTTGTTTGGCAATATGAAAAATTTCCCAATTTAATTTTTATGCTTTTATATTATTTGCTAAATGTCATTATTCATTTTATTATTATTTAAGTTAGAGTTTTAAATTAATTTGCATGATAGCTAAATTTTCTGTTTATTAGTTTAAGGCTTAGTTTTAATTGTATTAATAGTTAATTTTTGAATACAATAGGATTTAAGGCTTTAATTTAAGTAGTGTTCATGTATAGCATTTAGGGTAGAATTATTTTATGCATTTTTAAGTTCATTTTAAATTTAAAAATCCAAGAATATTTATTTCTCATGCATTATTTAGATTTTATTGTTAAGTTAGTAATTAGCTATAGTTAGGATTAGATTAGGATCACCATTTTAGACATTTAGATTTATAATTAGGTTTAGGAATTTTCCTTAAATTTATAGAAGTTTGCTTCATTAGGTCTTAGGTTAGATTAATTTGCATTTTTATTTTTAAATTAATTAGATTATTACATGCACATTTTATTTTTATTTTAGGATTGTCTAGTTTTATTCTAGTTAATTTTATTTCTTTATTTTCTTATTTGCATTCTAGGTTATTTGCATTAATTAATTTTAACTTTGTTAATTATCTTTTGTAAGGTATCGTTGTTAATTGTTTGGAGCTCTGTAAATAATTTTAGCTCTATTTTATTTTATTTTATTTTATTTTATAATTTTCATTATGTTTACAGCTCTCTAGCATTTTCAATTTAAAACTTATAGATCACACTCTTAAGTTTCATAATTTGATAGGATATATTTAGGGTAAGATTAACCGGTACTTAATTAGGCTAATTAAATTCTTTATGGGACGATAATCCGATACTCAAATCTCATTATTACTTGTACGACACATGCACTTGCGGTTTACACGTCTAGGTAACTTAGGACGACGTTCATTAATACTTCTATTTGGCACTCACCTGCGATAGTTATACACCATGCATAATCAGCCAAAGTTATAGAAAGAATACTGCAATATCTTTAATCTAAGTTCAAGATCACATGAAAGTGTTAGAGATTCCTTTCCTGCCCTAATGGCTCGGCTTGGATAACCTTTAGACTTCGATCCTGTTCACCATGTGAATGAGAAACCTTAAAAGAAATGGAATGAGAGTTTAGAGCCGCATTTAATGCAAAAAGAAAGGTATGATTATTTTTAGACAAAAGAGAGCTTTAAATAGATACTTGGTTTTTTGAATGAGAAAATATTTTGGTGAGTTTTGCCATATGTTTCCCAGTTTGACTTTGCTGCGAAGCTGTTGTAGACTTTAAAGGTGCATTTGGATTAGGAAGTTAAATATCTTGAAGAATTTCAAAATGTATCAATTCAAAATATTAGTATTTGTAGTTGTACTGTTTGTATATAAATTTTTTTAGACAGAATTTTTTACTATCAGAATTTGATGAAATAAAAAATAATTATAAAAGAAAAATAATAAATTAGATATAAGAAATATATTTCATAGGATTATGGAGATATGCATCATATGTTTGCTTTAAATACGTTTAACCAAAAAAAAAAATCATGTATTCATGTTGAGGGACTCAATCCACTATATTTGGCCGTTTTATACTACCTCTTTGGTGAATGCATTTTTGAAGCTTATGATACAAAAAGTAGAAATGTTAATTTGTTTGATCATTACCAACAATTGTGGTTTCAATGATTAGAAAAGCCGTCATTGCTGGGAAATCAGAATAAAATCTCGGTATTAATGGGATTTGAAGAGGGACAACTTTCCTATTTCTATATTTGGTAGGATGTTGATTTGGTTGTCCTAGAATTATGGTATTTTAACTTAGGAAAATAAATGTATATATATTGTAATCATTCTTCCAAAGTAAATACATAAGTGAGAATCTTTCTAAACCATCTTGTTTCATAATGTCAGAGTTGGCATTCCTGTCGGCATAATTTCCCTTTCAATGGTTAATACATCCTCTTCATCAAGAACAAAGTCCTCAGTGGCTTTGATTGTCTTTAACCTTCCAACAAAACTTCGAACCGTTATGACTTCTCCTCTAGACACCCATTCACTTTAAATAACCCAACATAAACTAAGTGGAATACTATAATGTCAGTTGCTGAATACTATAATGTCATGTATGGCATGAGATGGATTTATTCTATGAAATAAGTTTGAAGTGTACTTAAGATGGAGTGAATTAAAAGAAGATGCTTGAGAAAAACCGTGTGTCTGATTTTCTTTAAGGTCTTAATAAAGACCTTGATTCATGGATGCTTTCTTGGAACAAAACGTTTGCCCTTTATCGGAGAAGTGTTTTCAGTAATTAGACACGAAGAAAAAAATGGCCATGCTTGTTTCTTCTTCCGGTCCAACAATTTATGTAACAACCTAAAGCTTAGCGTTGGCAACAAACCAAAGTAATGCAGCTAACCCTCGTGTAGAACATATTAAGGAAAAACAGTTATGGTGTGACCATTATAATATATCATATCACACCAAAGACGCATGTTAGGAGATTCATGGCAAACTAGCTGATTGGAAGCCACAAAGCCAAAGGAAGCCTAATCGGTCAGCCTATGCGATTGAGTTTGCTACAACCACAGAGAAGTCCAGCCAACTTTCCTTCACCTATGAGTAGATTGAACTATTAAGGAACCTCCTAACACCAATTTGAGCCAATAAAACATCAGAGTCTACCCTACCTTTCACTATAGCCACGATAAGCCAGGTAACATAAGATTTGCTTTATCTTTGTTATCCCACAAGGTTCCCAATGAAAGTTAAATGATTGATACCGGTGCATCTGACCACATGATTGGTTCATTAGTTGATTTTTTCACCTATGAAGCATGTGATGACGACATAAAAATTACTTTTGTTGATGGTACATTTTTCTAAAGCTGTTGGTTAAAGGAATATTGAGCTTTATAGTCTTCAATTAAAAGATGTTCTCCGTGTCCCTAATCTCCGGTGCAATCTTCTTTCTATTAGTAAAAGAACTAAAGATCTAAATTAAGCAATAACCTTTTTTTCTTCGCATTGTGAATTTCAAAACTTGTCTTCGGGGAGGATGATGGGCAATGCTGAGGAGTGTAATGGTCTCTACATGAGTGATGATCTTCTCCAAGACTAAGATCACTTGCTTCTTTATCTACCATATCAAGTTCAAATACTATACTTTGGCATAAATGCCTAGGTCAGCCAAGTTTTTCTTCATTCAAACATTTGTATCCCCATCTTTTCATCAGCAAAGATCTTTCTCCATTTTAATGCAAAGATTTTTTATTTGCCAAACAACCCAAAAAAAAAAAATCCCTCTCACTCATATAAATCTTCAAGGCTTTCATTTCATTCATAGTGATATTTGGAGACCATCTCGCTTACCCAATTTAATTAGCAGTCGTTGGTTCATTACCTTTATATATCACCATATTCATGTATGTTGTGTCTACCTTATGAAGAAAAAGTCTAGAACAAGTACTATATTCAAATAATTCCATAAACTTCTTATAATGTTTTCTAATCTTTCATTTGCAGATAATGGAGAGGGGAGTATGTTTCACTTGACTTTAGTAGTGTCACACCCTCGTGAGCTGGATGCGCGAGAGGCGCGCAAGAAGTGCGCGCGCAGGATGCAGGATTGTGCGCAAGCTGGCACTTGGTGACATCGAGCAGGCCTTAGATGGGGGCTTGACATCAAATGGCAGTTGGCTGCTGTCGAATCTACGTGGGGCGGACTTCACGCTTGATAGGCATCGAAGGAATTAATGAGTACTGAATACGGATTGATACGCGTCAGCGAATTTCCAGGCGCACATTAAGGCTCATTGATGGTCAGACATGATTGTGGGAGATTGCGAGAATCTCGGGAGAATCCGTGAGAATCCGGCAGGATCCGCGCTGAGAGAGTTGACTTGCCATATCTGGGGCGAGTTCTTAGGAGACAATCTGTCCGTGATCAGTGGGATTCAGTGCATTAATGCTTTCCTTTTCTGGTTGGGGGTGTCAGCCAGTGCTTGCTTATATAATGTTGGTTGTGAATGGCAGTGAGACACAGACCTCCTTGAGTGAGTTGTTGTTGTGTCCCTGCAGCAGATCTATTTCCTTTGTAAAGTGTGAATATAAAGGTTGGGGATTCCTATAAGTGAGTGTTTTCTTGCGCATTGTCCCTATTGCTTGTGTTGGTGTTCGTATGGGAGTTGGTTGGCTGACTAAGTGCGAGACTTAGTGCCATCACGAGGTGCGAAAAATCATAGTCCGAGATAACCCCGTGACAGTTTGGTATCAGAGCCCGTGTTTCGATGGCCGGAACGTTGAGCGAGAGAGTTGCCATCCTATAGGAGTTGATCGGTGCGCCTGCGCCAGACGCTACCTCACTATCGGAGCAAGCTGCGCTCCATTCGCAAGCCATTGCAGACCTTCAGCGAGCGATGAGTGACTTCCAGAGTGATCTCATCGATTGCGTGACTGACCTAATGGAGCATATCCAATCGTTGTCCGATCGAGTTGGTGACATTGACACGGATGTCAACTTGCTGAAGTTAGCTGTTGGTAACTCGCATCATGGCAAAAACAATGGGGATAAACCGCCATCCAAACTGAAAGTGCCCGAGCCTAAGCAATTCCAAGGGAGTCGGAATGCTAAGGAGCTCGAGAACTTCATTTGGGATATGGAGCAGTACTTCAAGGCTGCTCGAGTTGATGCGGATGAGCAAGTTTCCATCGCCAACATGTATCTCGGTGGCGATACGAAGCTCTGGTGGCGGACTCGGCTCGATGATGATACGGGAAATGGGCGCAGCCCAATACAGACGTGGGATGTATTAAAGAAGGAGTTGAGGGATCAATTCCTTCCGAGGAACAGAGCGTGGCTAACGAGGGAATCGCTTAAGAAACTGAAGCACACAGGAACTGTGTGAGACTATGTCAAGGAGTTCAGTTCCTTGATGCTGGAAATCAACAACATGTCCGAGGAGGATCGGGTCTTCAATTTCTTGTCAGGGCTCCAGCCTTGGGCACAGGCAGAGTTGAGGCGACTGAAGGTGACGGACCTGCCTTCAGCCATTACAGCGGCAAACAGCCTCAATGATTTTAAACATGGAGGTATATCCTCCAATGCTGACAAGAGGAAGACCAGAGTCGATGGGAAGCGAATCGAGAGGCAAGACAGGAAAGGTCGGTGGGACAAGAAGAGGGATGGTGAGCCATCAAAGCCAAAAGAGACGGATCCACCCTAAGGCAAGAAGACAGGGTGCTTCCTGTGCGATGAACCTCACCGTGCGAGAGACTATCCCCGAAGGGAGAGACTATCAGCCTTGATCGCTAAGGAGGATTCGGAGTCAGAAGAGGAGAACCCTTGACTCAATCCGTTGCGGCTGCTGAATGTCATCTCTGTAGACAAGCGGACTGTCTACAAGGGCCTGATGTATGTGCCAGTATTGGTGAATGGATGAGTGGCGCACGCGATGTTGGATACTGGCGCGACCAACAACTTCATAGCGTAGCGAGCAGTGAATCGGTTTGGACTAGTTCTGTCCAAGAGCTCTAGCAGAATCAAGGCAGTGAATTCTGGAGCTCAACCAGTGCAAGGAGTCACGACAACAGTATTAAGAGTTGGTGATTGGGAGAAGTCATGCTCTTTCATGGTTGTACCTCTTGATGATTTCAAGATTATACTCGGAATGGAGTTCTTTATAGAGGCAAAGGTCGCACCTCTACCTAGCCATCACGACTTATGGATTGGTGATGAAGGGCATCCGGGTTTTATCCCAGCAGAATATGAGGGACGAGTGGCAGAGAAGCCATTGATGCAATCGGCTTCGCAACTCAAGTCAGGTGTGAAACGTGGCGAGACCACTATGCTCGCAGCTCTGGTCGAGATCAAACCAAACCATGTTGTGGAGGTGCCTGACTGCATCGTGAATCTGCTCGAGGAATTTCGCGATGTGATGCCACCCGAGTTGCCTAAGGAGTTACCACTGCGACAAAATGTTGACCATCGGATCGAGTTGGAACCGGGAGCGAGACCACCAGCAAAAGCACCCTATCGGATGCCCCTACAGGAGTTGGCAGAGTTGCGAAAACAGCTCGACGAGTTGCTGGAGGCTAGTCTTATTCAGCCATCGAAGGCCCCATATGGTGCCCCTGTGCTCTTTCAAAAGGAGCAAGATGGGTCCCTTCGGATGTGCGTGGACTACCGGGCGTTGAACAAGGTTACGATAAGGAACAAGTATCCTATACCGAATGTAGCAGATTTGTTCGATAAGTTAACCAAGGCAGCCTATTTCACCAAGCTAGATTTGCAGTCGGGGTACTGGCAAGTGCGGATAGCCCTTGGGGACGAATCAAAGACGACCATGGTGACGAGGTATGGTTCGTTTGAATTCTTGGTAATACCTTTCGGTCTAACAAACGCCCCAGCTACATTCTGTAACCTCATGACCGACGTCTTGTATAAGTTCTTGGATAGCTTTGTTGTGGTGTACCTGGATGACATTGTGGTGTACAGTGAGACCCTTGAGGCACATGTTGAGCACATTGGGAAGGTGTTCGCTAAACTGAGGGAGCACTCATTGTATGTCAAGAAGGAGAAATGTGAGTTTGGCATGCAGGAGATTTTGTTTCTCGGGCAAAAGGTGAGTAAGGGAAAGATCCGCATGGATGGGCGAAAAATCCAAGCAATTGTGGAGTGGTCCTTCCCAAAGACGGTGTCAGAGTTGAGATCGTTTCTAGGCTTGGCTAATTACTATCGACGGTTCATCACAGGATTTTCCAAATTGGCCAGTCCCTCACAAATTTATTGAAGAAGGGGAACCATGGGAGTGGACAGTCGAATGTGAAGAAGCCCTTGAGAAAGTCAAGGAGGCGGTGACCTTCGAGCCTGTGCTCAGACTGTCGGACTTTGAGAGCCCCTTTGAGGTACATACAGACGCCTCGGATAAGGCTATAGGGGGAGTGCTGGTCCAGGAGGGTCACCCCATAGCCTATGAAAGTCAGAAGTTGAAGGAAGCGGAACAGCGCTACTCGGCGCATGAGAAGGAGATGACTGCGGGGATTCATTGCCCGAGTGTTTAGAGGCACTACTTGTTGGGAACCAGGTTCACTGTGGTGACAGATAACGTTGCCAACACCTTCTTCAAAACACAGAAGAACCTATCGGCCAAGCAGGCAAGGTGGCAGGAGTTTCTTGCTGAGTTTGACTTCACTTGGTTACATCGTGCGGGATGAGAAAATCGAGTGGCTGATGCGTTGAGTCGGAAGGAGGTACAGTCCTTTGTTGCTTCCTTGACCTTGGTCCATTCCGATTTTATCGAGCGGATAAAGTTGGCTACTGAGGCTGATGTTGCCTACTGCAAGACCAGGCGACAAGTCTTAGATGGTGTTGTTCGGAAGTATTGGGTCGAAAATGATCTCCTCTATGCAAAAGGAGGTAGATTATATGTCCCTAAGGGCGGGGGATTGAGGCGCGAGTTGTTGAAAGAGACCCACGATCCGCAATGGGCAGGACATTCGGGTGTGGAAAGGATGTTCGCCCTAATATCGAGGAATTACTTCTGGCCGAAGATGTTGAAGGACATTGAGTTGTATGTTCGCACTTGTCTAGTGTGTCAACTAGACAAAACCGAGAAGAGGAAGCAGGCTGGGCTGCTTCAACCACTGCCAATACCAGAGGGACTTTGGGAGTCTCTTTCTATGGATTTTATAGTAGGCATGCCAGTGGTAGATGGGATGGGATCCATCTTGGTAGTGGTCGATCGATTCTCTAAGTATGCAGTCTTTATTGCAGCGCCTCAAGTTTATACTGCAGAACTAGCCGCAAAGCTGATGTTCAAATACGTGGTGAAAGTATTTGGGCTCCCTAGAGACATTGTGAGCAATCGAGATGCTCGGTTCACTAGTAAATTCTGGACAGTTTTGTTTAAACTGCTTGGTTCAGAATTGAAGTTCTCCACCGCAAACCATCCGCAGACAGATGGCCAGACGGAACGGGTGAATGCTGTGGTGGAGGAGTACTTACGGCACTATGTGACTGCAAGCCAACAAAATTGGGTAAGTTTACTTGATGTTGCCCAATTTTGCTACAATCTGCATAAGTCTTCTGCAACAGGTTTGAGCCCCTCAGAGCTAGCATTCAGGCGTCAACCTTTAACACCTGCCGAGGTAGTCAAGCAGCAAACGCAAGGAAGCTGTCCAGCTGCGTACAGATTTGCCCGTGATAAACAGGAGCTCATTGATCAGGCACGGGACAGCTTGGCGACGGTACAGCAGAGGATGAAGGAGTATGCAGATAGACATAGACGGCCCTTGGAGTTTCAAGAAGGGGACCTTGTGCTCTTGCAACTCACACCTCAGATATGGAAGAAGGTGACGGACAAGCGGTACCATAAGGGTCTTGTCCAGAAGTATGATGGGCCATTCAAGCTAGTCAAGCGAGTTGGGAATGTGGCCTATCGGCTTAAACTACCCGCAAGCATGAAGATTCATCCCACCTTCCATGTAAGCTTCCTTAAGTCATTTCATCAAGATGAGACGCGTGAGCAAGGGAAGAGAGCTCCTCCAACTGTCCGAAAAGAGTTCCAAAAGAAGTTGAAGGAGATCCTCGCTCACAACACTCAGGGCACAAGCAGCAAGAATAGGAGCACTGATTTTCTTGTTCGATGGGAAGATGGAAGTGAGTCATGGGAAAGGGATATGACACTGTGGCAGTTTAAAGATTAGGTGCAGGCGTACTTGGAAACCCTCCTGACGAGGACGTTGGCTCCATCCGGTGGGGGAGAGTTTGCCACACCCTCGTGAGCTGGATACGCGCGAGGCGGGCGAGATGTGCGCGCAGCGTGCGATGTGCGCACAGAGCGCGATGTGCGCGCGCGGGATGCAGGATTTTGCGCAAGCTGGCACTTGGTGGCATCGAGCAGGCCTTAGATGGGGGCTTGACATCAAATGGCAGTTGGCTGCTATCGAATCTGCGTGGGGCGGACTTCACGCTTGATAGGCATCGAAGGAATTAATGAGTACTGAATACGGATTGATACGCGTCAGCGGATTTCCAGGCTCGCATCAAGGCTCATTGATAGTCAGACATGATTGTGGGAGATTGCGAGAATCTCGAAAGAATCCGTGAGAATCCGGCAGGATCCGTGCTGAGAGAGTTGACTTGCCATATCTGGGGCGAGTTCTCAGGAGACAATCTGTCCGTGATCAGTGGGATTCAGTGCATTAATACTTTCATTTTCTGGCTGGGGGTGTCAGCCAGTGCTTGCCTATATAATGTTGGTTGTGAATGGCAGTGAGACACAGACCTCCTTGAGTGAGTTGTTGTTGTGTCCCTGCAGCAAACCTATTTCCTTTGTAAAGTGTGAATATAAAAGTTGGGGATTCCTGTAAGTGAGCGTTTTCTTGCGCATTATCCCTATTGCTTGTGTTGGTGTTCGTGTGGGAGTTGGTTGGCTGACTAAATGCGAGACTTAGTGTCATCACGAAGTGCGAAAAATCATAGTCCGAGATAATCCCGTGACAAGTAGTTACCTTATTAAACAAGGTATTTCCATCAAAGCTTATATGCTTATATCCCTAAGAAAAATGTAGTTGTTGAATGGAAGAATCACCATCTCCTTAAATTAGCCTGGTCCATAATGTTCGCTAGTCATGTTCCAAATTCTTTTTAGGGTGAAGCCATCCTTATTGCAACCTACCTTATAAACCAGTTATCTCCAATTTAAAACTACTCTTGGATCTTTACTCAAAAGTCTTCCTCAAGTTCACATTCTTAATTCTCTTCCACCTCGAGTATTTGAGTGCTTAACCTTTGTCCATGACCAATAACCTACTCATGGTAAACTGGACCCTAATGCAATCCAATGCGTCTTCCTAGGCTAAATACTTGCAAAAAGGGGGTATAAGTGTTATTGTCCATCATCTAAAACGGTTCTGTCTCTTATGATGTATCTTTCTTCAAAGCCAAACCTATTATCCCAATGCTACTGAGGAGAATTCACATAAAGAGCAACATCGGGATCCCTCTATCCCTTAGCATGTTTCTATTCCAATTTATCCTACCCACTCTCCTATCACTTCCCAATGCCAATCAAATCTGTCTACCATTTCTATGGGTCATTCGAATCCAATTCTAGTGACTAGTCATGGAGGAGAACCCAATAATATTGACAAAAAAAAAAGATTTTGGTTTACTCGAGAATACAACGAGCTCGTCCTCAAAGCCATTTGTCAGAACCAGAGCTAAATCCTTTAGTGAAGTTCACAAAAGAAGATACTACACTGATTGATGATTTGGATGTTCCAATTGCTATTAGGAAAGCGGAAAGATCTTGTCTTAGGTATCCTATCTCTAATTACTTGACCTATTCCAAGTTATCCTAGCATTACAAAGTATTCACTTCAGGTGTTGATAGTGTGAAAATATCTAAAGACATTCAAGGGGTGTCCAAGATCCTAGATGGAGAGAAGTTGGATTTGAATAGATGAAAGCCTTAATGGATTATGAGACATGGGAGATACTGGACCTTCCCGAGGGAAAGAAACTAGTTGGAAGCAAGTGGATATTTACTGTCAAATATTCAGATGGAAAGGTTGAAAGATATAAGGCCATGATAGTTGCTTATGGTTTTACACCAACAGATGGAATAGACTATGAAGAAACTTTTTCTCCCAGAGCAAAACTAAACACTGTTAGAGTCCTTTTGTCTCTTGTTGCTAATATTGATTGGAAATTACATCAGCTGGATATTAAAAATGCTTTCCTAAATGAAACATTGGAAGAGGATGTTTATATGAATACCTGCACCTGATTTCGAGGCAGAAGAAAAATTGTGTAAGGTATGTAAATCAAAAAAATCTTTCTTCGATCTCAAATAATCTCCCAAGGCATGGTTTACACAGTTCAACGCTGTCATGAAGTAGTTTGGATACAAGCAAGGGCATGTTGACCATACTGTTTTCATTAATCTTACTAAAAGATCGAAAAAAATCAATTTTAATTGTGTGTTGATGATATAGAGATCAACGAAGATGATGTTCAAGAGATAAAGGAAATTAAAAGGAAGCTTTAAGCTGAAGTCCAAGTAAAGGATCTTGGTACACTTTGGTATTTCCTAGGAATGGAAATTGCTAGACTTAAATGGGGTATTTTTATCTCACCAAGGAAGTGCTCTAGGTCTTTTAAGAGAAATAGGGAAAATGGGGAGTTAACCTGCTAAAACTCCTCTTAAGAGGAATTGGAAACAGAAAATTTTAGAGGAAGATCCTCTAGTAGATTGAGATAGATATCAAAATTTGGTAGGTAAGCTAATTTACTTATCGCTCAGAATGCCTGATATAGCCTTTAGTGGGAGTGTGGTAGGCAAATTTATGCAGTCTCACAAAAAGGCATTTAGAATTTGTAAATTAGATTCTCCGTACATAAAGGGCTCTCCTGGGAAAAGACTTTTTCTCTCAAAAGTCTTAAACAGAAGACATAAAAGGGTATGCTGATGCTGACTAGCCTGTGCTGTTGAAGATAGCAAGTCAAGACAGGGTACTGCACTAAACTATGGAGAAATTGGTGACTTGGAGGGGCAAGAAAAAAAAAGTGGTAGCCTGGACTAGTTGTATAGCGTGGAAGAAGAGTACAAGGCTATGGCTCGAAGAATTTGAGAATTTATATTGTTGGAAAGGCTAAGACCTGAATGTTCCTCTAACTAACTAGCCCTATAAAGTTGTATAGTGACAATAAATTTGCCATCCGCATAGTTCACGACTCAATTCAGCATGAGGATGATACATGTGAGGATTGATAGGAATTCCATCAAAATCAAGATAGAAAAGGGACTATTATCCTCTCCTGTCTTCCATCTTAGTCTCAAGAAGTTGACGTTCTCACAAAGGCAATGTCTAAAAATTTAAATCCTTTGTAAGCAAGTTGGGAGTGATTGATATACATTCACCAGCTTGAGGGGGAGTGTTGGGAATCTCCGTATTATTGGGATTTGAACAAGGACAACTTTCCTATTTTTACTTTTGGTAGTTTGCTGGTATTTAATTTAGGAAAATGGATGTCTATATATTGTAATCTTTCTTCCAAAGTAAATACATAAGTGAGAATTCTTTCAATTGCTTTGTTTTAGCAAAAAATGAATGATAAATTCAACAAAGGATTGGCTTATGAGACAGATTATATTCTTACACCAAGAATCATCTTTTCTGTAAATTGTGATAATGTAACATGCATCCCACAATCAATTTAATTAACTTCAGATTGGACTGGTAGCCATTTAACTTGCTGCATAAATAAGTGATGTTGGGTGAAATTATTTGATGTTAGTTTGTTTGGCTAACTATCTCTTTCATTCTAACTTTGAAGCTTTAACTCCGCTTCTGATGTCAATACCAACAGGAGTCAAATCGAAAGAGACTACAAAGTGTATGGCTGAAACTCCAAGCTACTGGCACCAACTGCTAAGCACATTTTTAATCATAAAACGAACGAACTTGCTTCGCATGATATACAATTTCCTTGACATTCTCACAGACATTTAAAATCAATTATACCTCTAAAATGTTTCAGTCGCCTTTTAATATTCCATTTTACTGAGACAACTACTAGTGTCATTGCCCATATAATGATCTCAGATATATACTATCCAGATATAAATTTTTTGTTATTTTTTTAAATTGCCAAGTACTGGTATACAGTAATAACAAAATGCCTTAAAGAGTTTTTTGATGTACTTCTGTTTTTGTATATAGGAGTTTATGAGGCATAGTATCACTCTAATGATTATAATGATGCTCTATTGAGTATATTTTAACAAAATGCGCTATTTGGTATTATGTGCTGGGTTCATACAGATCAGAAGCTTTTAAATGTAATGTTTACCTGTTAAGAGATTGGTAAAGAGTGTGATTTCAACCTTAAGAGCTTTTAAATGTATTAAGCATCACCATGTTATTATATGGTTAATGTAATTGATCTAAAAGCTGACCAGTTTAGGTGTTTGATTTGGATAGAGAAAACCACGTAAACTGGAATTCTTTCCCCACCTTGCCTCATTGAGGATGAAGGGTAACTGGTCTGTGTGCTGTACTGTTTTATGATATGAGTTACTAGGTATGCCTGTGTTACTCACTTTCATTGATAATCCATTCCTTCATAAATCAAACATTTAAATCACTTAAAACAGAAGCAGAGCAAGCAGAGGCTGCCTTCTCTACCCAATTGTTAAGAAAAGTACAGAGATCTGAATAATAGAAGCACTGAATTACAATAGTTAGTAATTCTCATCATATGCTTATAATTGTACTATCACTTTTTCTTGGGCTTAGGCTATACTTATTTTCACATGTTTCTCTTAGGTACTTGTCTGTTGAGACTGAAGAAATATTCTAGTGCGTTTGGTTCCCTCCTTAACCATCAATGTTTAAGAAGTTCAATACTGAACCTGCACCATATTGTGTGGAGGTTAATATATCCTCTGTTTTTTGTTCACAGAAGGAGCCTTAACCATCCAATGTTCCAACATGTTCCAATAAGGATCTCTGTTTTTTCTTTGTTCCCAAGTTTGTGGGTTTGGAGAGAGTCCTTCAGGATGTTACATTTAGTGAACAAGGCCCAACAACAAAGGCTGGAGAACTAGTGTTTATGCGACCTTATAATACAGGGTTTAATATGTGTGCGGCCTTAAACAGTTGGTGGTTCCAATTTTGGGTAGATAGTTCCAGTTTTTTTATTATAATATTTATATGTAATTGTAGAACCAAATCATAGTGTACGTGCATTCATCTTAGGAAATGTTTGGATTGTAATTTATTATGGCAGATTCAGATCAATCATTTATTTAATCCCGAGAAAGAGGTACCGTCAGATTTAGTGTTGAAATTTATTTGAGATAATTAGCCAAATTTAAAAACAACTTTGCCCATTTGTAAGCTGAAGTTGTATTCTTTATCCTTGTGCTTGAACAAGGGTGGGGGGTTTTTTCTTGTGTTAATGATGAGGCTCTTGTATTTGCATGCTCATTTATGACTTTATTGCTAGCATTGACACCGAATAGATGTTAATAATGCTACTGCACACGGTATAGCTGCCCAAAATACCAGAGTTCTTACCCGTACCTATGAGTAGTTTCCTCCAGATTACCTGAATGCCAAGGTCTTGCACACCTTTAAAAATGATCATAGAGGGGCACTGTTGGAAAAATACTTTTATTCTTAATTGCTGTTATATTATTATATTTTAATATAATTGAAATTAAGAAATTTATTTTTCTGTAACCTAAAGTTCATGTTCTCCTCTTATGATTGGTACAGGCTATTTTGATTTTAGATTACAATTGTTGAAATAAAAGCAAATTCTAGGAAGAAAACCAAGTATAATCTTACCATAAACTCCCCTTATGAGATTAAAAGTAAGAGTGACTCAACTGGAAGACTGAATAATCTTCATGTATCTTCAGTTGTATATTTTCATACAAAATCTATGAATTCTCCGGCTATATTTGATTGAATTAAGCTACGCATCAGAAAGAGGAAGGAAGTTGCATGATTTGTATGTTCATACCAAACTTTTCTACTCAACTTCACAATGTGCCTTGCTTTAGTCTATTTTGTTTTAGAACTGTAACGTTGATATATCAAGAATTGGTTCTTGAGTGCCCAAAATACAAAGTATTTGCTTTTCTTGCTGGGTGTCAACAGAGATTATTGTTATTATTATTTTTCTTTTTTGATAATTTCCACGGAAGAATTTTATAGATTTTGTCTGCCAGAACTTTCAATTCTATGAAGATCACCCAAGCTTGGATAGGAATGGGGATGTGAAAGGGAGCTAGAAAACTAGTAAAAATATCTTTGCTTTTCCTAATGGACAGAAACTGTTGAGAGAATATGGTCTAGATGAGCTAAATGTCATACATCGAATTAATCATTCAACTCTAGTGTCTCTCTGAGTTGAGACTTATGTTTTGGAGAAATTTAGAACTCAGTCATGAGACATTCACGCCTTTAAATCTACTTATGTTCAATAGTGGTTTGTGATAATGGATGGATGTAATCTCAGTTTGCATTGCAATGATGTCTCTTAGGTCTGGGGATTATATCACTTTATAATGACCTTGCTTTAATTACTGCATTTCTTGATCACTTAGGCACTCATCTATGTGCACCTATGCATCTAACTGGTTTTAATAAGTTGAGTAGAAAGCATGTGGGAGGAAGGCACGATTATGCATGATAGAAGAGATTAATGCTCTAGCCATGTAACAGGCGGTAGGGACCTTGATGGGTGCAATCATGCTATTCTGTAGCATTTTCTCATCAAGAAGAAACTTTGTGAAAGACAAAAGTATTCAAGCACTCTGATTCTGTGACCTTTCAACACAAGCTGAAATCTGTATAAACGTTCATGTTGCTTGCACCTGCTGAAATAATTGCATACTTGTAATTGAAGGCAATGAGGAGAACCAGCATATTTGAGTGAAATGGATTCCTATAATAAAGAAGATTTCACTTTTTCTTTTAAATATTCTCTTTCCTTCCTTTTTGGTTAAAACACCAGTCTTCATTTAATGGGAAGAAAAAATTAAAAATTTCATAAATCTTTGGAATTGTCCACAGGGTATGCATATTCTTTGAGGGAAAAGTGTCATCTTGACATCCTCATTAATGGTTATACTTTTAACCAGCTCTGCCAGGACTGTGTTTCAAATGAAATTAGGCATGGTATGAAATGATAGTTTTTTGCAGGAGCAGATGTGGAGAGAACCGTATAAAATAGAAAAAGAAGGTATGAAATTATGAGCATCTTATTCTGCAGAAGATCAGGAATTGTCAGTTCTCTTAAAGTGTTATCTTCTTTTGTTACTTTCCAAAAAGGAACTTTAGCTTGTTCTGATTAGCTAAGAATACTGCCATATGCTAACAACTTATTGCTAATTTAAAATTCTCATAATCTTTTCATGATATTTGGTTGATTGACATTTAAGTTCTATGCCTCACTATCATGGTAATATTCTCTTTATATTAATATGAATAGTAAAAGTTTTTATTCATACAACATAAACAAATAGCGATCGTTTAGATACAAGATGTCTAATTGTTGTGCGATAATGATGTTCCACTTTTTATTTTGTTCAAGCTTTGCCTAATTCTATCTTTGGCAGAAATGAACTTTACCTTCCACTTTGAGAGGATCTAAGGATTTTAACAAAAGAAATAGAGATGCGTTTGCCCCTCAATTGAGGTAAGAATATAGCATCAGTTCCGCACCATTTTTTCCCTTCTGTTGTTGCTTTTTCAACCCTTTTTGCATCATTAAACAACCCTTTTTTCTTGTAAAGGTGGACTTGGTACTTGTACATTTGTACTGTTAAATGCCGTGTCAACCATAGAGTTGATGGAATGATGGGAAGACAAGCTTTTATCTTTTGAATTATACATCTTTCTTAGGTGGGCATGTTTTGAGGATAAGAAAAGCTCTCCTTTGTGGTATTATTTAACATTTCTTATTATCTTTCCCTCAAACAGTCATTCATGCACTAAGCTTCTGTTTGAATCAATAGCTAAAATAGGTTTAAAGTAGGTTTCTTTGGTATCATTAGGCTTATTTACAAAAATGGGAATTATCTCCATGCACTTGTAGGCTGTAGTAGCACTATTTCACATGACAGGCATGGAACCAAAACTGATGCGTTCAAATTAAATCACCCTTGCCAAATATATCATTTAATGCTAAACTCAATTACCAGTGATAAAATTGTTCTCTTCACTTTCTCTGCAGCTTGTTTTCTTATTTTTCAACTGCTTTCTTTCATTTAAAACAAAATGAAATGTACCCTTCAATTTATTTCAACATCTCGGGTTCCATTTTCAGATTTTCTAGAAAGTTGAGGAGGCTTTTTAAACAAGCACCAAGAAATTTTCAGTTCCCTACTGTATATGAAACAAGCCCTTTATGAACATCATATTCAGATATTTCTACATCAATACAGCGCATGTAGTGAAAAACATCATGAATAACCTTGATGACACATTTTTATGTGTAACATGCATATCATTGTTCATTTTGTTTTGTAGTTGAACCGTCAAACACCTCCAGCATATCAGCTTTGTTGTGACATGCTAAGCAAGATAATATCCAATCCTGAAAATTTCAAAAATAAATTGAAAAAGAATAAGGCTGCTTTCAAAGAGTTTGACATGAACAAGAGAATGGGTGGACAAAATCATCTCAGGATGCGAAATTTTCAGAATAATTGGGGCTCTAGAATTGATGTTTTGGTTAAATGATAAACTTTGGTAGCTTTCTATCATACAGATTGCAATAAATATTACTTGAGGAAAAAGAAATAGTAATTTTAAGAATTATATTGAGATTTTAGGTAACTTTTTTAGTTTCATAATGTAGTCCAAAACTCTATAAAGCTGCTGCATCATGGTCTGCTGTGATTTTTAGGAAAATAATAAGAAACAAACAGATCTTTTTCATATTTATGCTTACCTGTAGAATAAATGAGCCTTCATTAGTAGAACCTCTATGTATGCTTTTCTGATGTTTTATGAATGGTCCAGGGGCTGATGTGGTGTGCGGCCATGGATGGGACAGGTCTAGCCTGTGCAATCACTGTCCATCGTTCCATTATATGACTGAGAGTAAGATATGAATAAACAAAGTCAGTGATTGATTAACAGAGAGGGCAGGTAGTAATTATATCATTCATGGTGGATCCCAATCTAAGGCCCAATGTATTAACTGAGTCCTGTCCTATTGTTTCATTTGGCCCATTTGGCTTAAATTTGATATAGCTAGGTAGGCTAGGATGTCTAGATGAATGCTTAGAGAATGATAATACTGTTAAAATACAACAGGTTGTTACCATGTCAGATGATAGTGATAACACCAATCTACTTACAGTGATTGTCATAATAATTTCACCAGAAAGTTTGGCTTTTAATTTCAGCAGCATTTCTGTGTTATGCAACTTACTGATCAATGATATTAATAGAAGCTACACTGTTTGTCAATAGCTATGAGAAAATGGAGGGATTGGTTGTGGAGTGGAACAATCTTGTCTTATCCTCATGCAGAAATATAATTGGAAAAGCTTCTAATAGCCTCAGACTATTCTTGCTTAAAGCTTCTAACTATTTCTAGAAAACAGTTTCTGTTAATATAGAAAATGTTGAGAACAACTTGTTGAACCTGTTATCTTGGCCCCAGTTTTTAGCTGATAGCATAGGCACCTCCTGTTGGTTTATAAAGCGCCAAATTCCCTGTCCTGTGAAAGATAAAAGTAGATGCCAGTTTTACATTCACATGTTTGAAATTATCTTGAACCTTCCAATATGTTGATTGACGTTTCAGAATTGATGTAATCTTTAGGATTTTGCATTGATCCCTCCACTAATCGGAGTAAAAAGATTGATAAGACAGACAATAGTGCTATCAAAGTGGAGGCAGCTAGTCAGGTTTTCATACGAGGGAGTGAGAGATTTTAAACACTGCATAAACACGTTTTCTTCCAAAGTCGGTCCATATACAGCCTAGTTTGGTGCAGTCATGAAAACATGAATAATACCCTCTACCAAGTTATATATAAGTGCAGAAAAGCATGTTGGTGTCATAATCATCTATCTGGAGTTGTGATTTCATAGGGACAGAAAATTTTGCATGGTCCATTATTGGTGGGCCAAATCTTCCCCTTTGCATTTGCGTAATGAATTGTCTGAGAGACAGCACGATATTCACGCATTCGCATTCTGATATTGGCTAATAGTACCGTATTTATCTGGTCCATAGAGATGGCTGATTCTTTGTAAAGTCATCTTCAACTCCATGCTTATGTCTTTGTCACTGTTAGAATGTACAACTTTGAAAGAAAAAAAAAAGGGGGTGGGGAAGGAAAATGCGGAATACAGATTAAAAACATGTAGTACATCCCATCTTTCTTTGTTCAGGTCATTGCATTTGCATCTAATCACTTTTTAATATTTTAGGGGCTGTAGTTTGTCCAATCCAATGTTTTCTACATATATCCCATCCATCCACATTGAGAAACCCATTCTATTCTATGTTGGATATCATGTCTGCCCACTTCCCTCAACCCAACCAAACTACATGAATGATTTGAGTGGTTGGCTTTTACATTGGTTGCCTAATGAAGACAAGATGGAACTATTACAAACACTGTCAGACAAAGTACACACTTATGAATGAGAGAAAGAGGGAGAAAGAGTGAGAAAGAGAAGCATAATTATTTTACCCAAGATGGGGGGAGTTGGGTTTGCAACCACAATCCCTAATAACCTATTAATGACATGAGTAAGACCTTATGCTCTACGGCACATGGATATTGGCTTAGTGGGAGAAGCTGATGTTTACACTTGCACAACAATATCTATCAAAACCAAGAGAAAAGAATGGATGCAATAGTTGTTTCTTTAGCTCTTTTTTGTGTTTCATTATTTTTATCTTTTCAATGTTTCATTCATTTAGTGGGGTTAGCTGGATTCAAATTTGCAATAAATAATGTCCCGTAATCTAAAGCCAGACTCCACCCATCATATCGAATTGTGATCCCCATGTAAAAGTAGAGTCATTGCAGGTCATTTGAAATTCCTGCCAAAAAAAAAAAAAAAAGACCCTCTCACTTTGTAAGATAGGATTTCTAGGTGAATGGTTTATGCACTCTTCCTTTTGGGGTTTTGTGGGATTCTCTTCTTGACCCACCATGCCTTTCCAAAAGAAAATTATATAACCCATCATGTTTGCATAGTGGAATGAGAAGGGTGCAGAGTAAGAGAAAGGGAATCATCACATATGCTTGTCCAGTCAAATTAGGCTTGTAGAAACTCTAAAAAACTTGATGGTTTTTTTTTCTTTTGTTGCCTACTAGACTCAAAACCGGATACATTGGAAGAAAAAGTTCTCACCCAACAAATTAAAGCCATAGAAGATTGAAGCTTCATTCTTTATGCCCATGATAATGATGACCTACCATTGAAATTGAAAAAAAATGAGCTGTAAAAATAATGCTAAACTTCCATTGAGATGTTCCCTAGTAAAAGTTTCTTTTTTCCATACTTGAGATTCACATTTCACACTTATTAAGAAATGATGCAATGGGTGCCATGCATCTCAAATCTCAATTTTAATTAATTTGACCTAACTTGGGTCTTATCAGTTATCTCAATTGATGACTTGTGAAATGGGTGGGAGTGGGGTCATCATGACTTTTAAAGAGGAGGGAAGAAACAAAATTATGTTAGGACTTGGGAGAGAACAAAGGAAGCAACAAAATCAATTCCCAGATGAGTGCACAAGGAGTGAAGAAAAGTTTGGGTTGCCATCAATGGCTCCATCCTTATTGGTTGGATCCATATTCTATGCTTTTGTACTGTCCATTTCTTCGGCTGCCCCACACTCAACTGAATTTTGGAATATGGTTTTCTTATTTATATCAATGAAGTGGACAACCTTATGTGACACACATATCAATCATTCCTTTACACCTTTAAAACTAGAAATCATATTTATAAATGATGATTAAAAATGAAATGAAAAACAAGTAAAATGTAACGGGATGATAAAATTAAACAATAATTACGATTTAATATTAATCATCAAAGCTTGATACAATACGACAGTTCGTTATTTAAAAAAAATATATTATTTTTAATTTTTAATTTTTAATTTTATTTTTCTTTCTACCTGTCAATAAAAGAAGAAAGTACAACCAAATATTGTTAACCCCAAATAAAAAATAAAAAAATAAGAAAGATAAAATGCCATTGGGTCAAGCGCGGTGCATTATCTTTGTAGTCGGCATTTTGCTGGCTAGGGTTGGTGCGTAGTGTGTACGTGACGATGAATCCGAGCATGCTTTTTCTTCAGTTTTTGTTGTTTACTAGATATCTAACATTATTCTGATTTATGTTAAGCAATAATTATTGGAGAAGATGAAGAAGATGTGACCCACAAGGAAATTGATGTGCGATTCTATGGGAAATGGGACCAAAACCAATGAAGTTGGCTTTAGTTTATTCACACTTCTTTTCTTGAAAGGGAGACATCGTACATGGCAGTTGTGTAGGTCTTGCTTGCCTTTCTTGCCCAGTTATACATTTGAGTAAAGGCTTTTGAGAAATTAAAATAAAAATAAATTATATATTTGGATTTGGGATTCCAATGGGCAATGAACCACCCAAACCTGAAAAACCTAGAACTTTGAGGATAGGTGTCATTTGACAATTAAAAAGTTAGTACTTAATTTCCTTTTGACAATCCCAACAATCTTCAAAGATACCATTTTTTATGCACTTTGGTTTTTTTTTTTATTGGAATCATGTGTAGACATTAAGAAATTATCAACCATTTAGTTAATCACCATTCCAATAAATCTAATTAAGATTAATAGAAAATTAAGATGATGGTTATTCCCTACCTAGTTACAAGGAGTTATTGTCACACCCTACTTTTCGGGTGTCATTTATTTATATTTACGCTATTACGCTATTACGGTTGGGCTGTGAAGCGATGTAATTACTAAAGTTTCAAAAATTTACAGCGAAAATATTTTAGATTTAATCTACATTCCCAAGTGTATGCGTAAATATACACGATTAATTGAATATTAATATCTTTACATAATATCCACATAAAACTGTTACATTTTTAAGGTACAACTGTGCAATACAAGATAATAGATACAAAATACTCTTGTGTATACAAATCTTATACCTTTACGATTAGTGGGAGCTGTCCAACACAAAAAGAGATCCCGAGACCACCAACCGCCTTACTTCTCAATATCTGGAGGGGAAAAATAGTAGGATAAGCAAACCACAGCTCAGTAAGGAAATGAATGTTAGCAAATAGATATCGTACTACCTATATAGCTCATACATGTATAAACCATAAACCATGTTTTCGATATAAATGGAAATATTATACGAAAATGCATTTAAACATACATTTCTCATTTGCACTTTAATGTAAATCATATATGTCATGTTTTCATTTTAAAACATGATTCATAAAACAATGCCCTCACGACAGTGTTTAAATCAGAGATTTATCAAAACACAAAATCTCTTTACTTTCTCAATCATTTCTTTTCCTCAAATCTCTTTCTTTTTTGAGTTTTCTCTGTTTCTCAAATCTCTGAGACAAGTATGGAATTTTCGGCAATCTAATATCCATGACATATGGTCATAATCAGTGATCCCAGGCTTCACTGATCAGGTGTGCACAGGGCATCACTTCGCCTGAAGGGGGATGGGTCAGTCCTACCCTCCGGCTCATCTCAATCAACCTCATCTCCTCACATATTCACGGTATAAGGTACGTCATGTGTCATCTACGCGATACTCGTACTCACGTGCACTCAGCACGGTACATAGTATACCAACGGACAACTACACAGTACTATGTACGACCGTGGATCCAAGTCCATACTCCAACTCCGATAGACTTTTCATCATGAACCATATCTCATATATCAGGCGAGCAATCAACGTGACACACAGTCATCACAAGGATCCAGCGCGGTACGATTTATCGTTAAGGCCCAACCCGTTCCGAGGCCGTCAGCTGGCATCCCCTTGGGTCCCAAACCCCCAGGTTTACCTCAACTTAGTAAAAACAAGTGCGAGCAAAGCTCCAGCACTTTCTCAAAATCATCGTGCGAGTTAAACTCCAGCATGGCACATCAAAAACATAGAAACATGTGCGAGCTAACACTCTAGCACATAGTCAAAGTTATTAAAACGGGTGTGAGCTAGAGCTCCAACACCAATCTCATCTCAAATCCGATAGATGGCTATTTTTTCTTTTTAAAACTCAAAACATGTTTATTTATGCGGCATACCTCTTCATGCTAAAACATGTAAAATTAGCCAACCTATCATCATCATTTCTTAATCACCAATATCAACACAAAATTGAGAAAAACATTGAAAACATGTATATTATGCTATTCCTTACCCCATCCCATTTCTCAATACATATATATCATAGTACATTTCATGCTCTATATCATTTCATAGAATCGTAGTATCGTACTAATTCTAGCAATATATCTACGAAATTGTCATAAAATACGTACGAACATCTCTATAGCTAACACACAGTCCCTTACCTCAAATCGTACGTGTATTCCCTTTGTCACGTATGCTCCGTTCGCGATCCGGGCTAGCCATGTTCCACGTTCTTCCAATCTACACACATAACCATAAAGTCATTTCTTTTCTTTCTCACAAATATCTTCATTGTCAATTATTCTCCCATTTATACCTTTCAAGCCTTTAAATTATATATCACTTTTCCATTGTATCACTTATCTCATTAAACTATTTCTCAAGCTTTCAATACATTTCTCTCTTCTTAATTTTCTCTTAACATTACTCACTCATCACTACAAATCACTCTTATCAACATTTTGCATACCATCCAACCCATACAATGTCTAGAATTCATATTTAAAGGTTAAGGGTTGAAGAACTTACTCCTTTTTCTTAGCCAAACTTTGTGGTAGCCACAACTCCTTCTCTTGATTACATCAATGAGTGATTTTTGGGTATGTTGTTCTCCTTGCTTCAAGGAACAACTTTCCCTTCTTGAGCTTCTTCCAAAATTGGCTGGAATGTAGTAATTTTTAGAGTGAGAAAGCTTGGGTCTTGAGAGAAAATGGCAGGTGAGGTTTGGTGGGGGAAGAGTTCTGAGTTTTCAATCCAATCCCGAGCTCTTTTTTATAGATGCAAGCTTGTGAGATCGATCTGGTCTTTATAGAGATCGATCTTTGCACGTTTGGTAGTCCTTGTCACTTAACGCAACCACTACCAGATCGATCTTCTCCCTTGATGAGATCGATCTGTCAAAGGTAATTTTTCCTCTTAGAGATCGATCTGCCTCTTGTAGGAGATCGATCTGCACTTTACAGAACCCTTAAAGAGATCGATCTGTCTAGTCTTATGATCGATCTGTTCTCAAACAGAGAGTTAAGGAGATCGATCTGTTTACCTTAAAATCGATCCTCTCATTGCAAAATACTTAGCAGATCGATCTGACTCCATTGGAGATCGATCTGTCATGCTCCATAGCTCAAAATAAGTTCATTTTGGCTCTTTCAGATCGATCTCTCATCCCATGAGATCGATCTGACCTTCATATTTTTTAGTTTTCCTGCAGTTTTTCTGCAGTAACTTCACTCAAAACATCCTTAATTTGCTGCCATAGTCATTTCCTCATTCATCTATCCTCGAGACTTGAAAATGGCATCCAATCACACTTTGTACACATTAAAACTTATGTGTAATTCTTGCATGACCAAATATATACAATATATAACTAAATGGAAGTGCATAACTTATGTAAATTTTCATTCCATTTACTACACTACTCATTTCTCATTCCACTCACATTCATTACATATCAAAGTCCATTTCTTCATATTCATATTTAATGCAACTTGTACGTACATCACAACTCTTATTACAAGTGTGTACATTAATCTTATGGACTTTATATCACATATGCTTCACATTACTAGTACATCATCATACTTATGAATTCATTTACATATGTTCAAGGTTAAACCTATACGGGGTCTCACATTCTCCCCCACTTAGAAAATTTGGTCCTCCAAATTGGAACCAATCATTCTGTGAATAACTCGGGATACTTCTCTCGCATCAAACTTTCCAATTCCCATGTGGCTTCTTTCGATGTATGATGTTGCCACAAAACCTTAACCAATGAAATCATCTTGTTCCGCAACACCTTCTCCTTCCTGTCCAATATCCGGATTGGTTCCTCCACATACGACATGTCCTCCTTGAGCTCCAATGGCTCATAGCTAATTACATGTGTTGGGTCCGGATAGTACTTCCGAAGCATAGAAACATGGAAGACATTGTGGACTTCCACTAGCTCAGGTGGTAAGGCTAGCCTATATACTCCATCTCTCACTCTATTCAAAATCTCGAAGGGACCAGTATAACGAAGACTTAGTTTTCCTTTCTTCTCGAACCTCGTTATTCCCTTAGAAAGAGATACTTTCAAAAATACAGACTCACCCACATCAAACTCAAGTGGTCTCCATCTCCTGTCAACGTAGCTCTTTTATCGACTTTGAGCTGTTCGCAGCCTTTCACATATTATCCGAACATCCTCAGAGGTTTGTTTAACCAAATCGAGAGCGAGCAACTATCTGTCACCAACCTCTTTCCATCCTATGGGCGATCGGCATCTACGACCGTATAGTGCCTCATAAGCGGTGATACCAATACTTGAGTGATAACTGTTATTGTAGGCGAACTCAATCAATGGCAAGTGATCGTCCCATGAGCCTCTAAAATCCAGCACACACGCTCTCAACATATCCTCTAGGGTTTGTATAGTCATCTCTGAGTGACCATCTGTCTAAGGATGAAAAGCGGTGTTAAAGCTCAACTGGGTCCCCATCGCTTCCTAAAAATGTTTCCAAAAGCGGGAAGTGAAGCGGGCATCCCGATCAAAAACAACACTCACTGGGACTCCATGCAATCTCACTATCTCTTGTACATACAAGTTCACCAATGCACTCAAGGTATCTATAGATCTCATGGCTAAAAAGTGTGCCGATTTCATTAACCGATCTACTATCACCCATATAACATCATGGTTCTTACGGGTTCTCGGTAACCCCATCACAAAGTCCATGGTGACGTGCTCCCACTTCTATGTCGGTATTGATAGAGGTTGTAACAATCCACCTGGTTTCTGATGTTCAACTTTTACTTGCTGACAAATGAGACATTTAGCGATATACTCAACTATGTCCCTCTTTATTCCAGACCACCAATACACCTTTCGGAGATTCTGATACATTTTACTACTCCCCGGGTGTACTGTATATCTCGATGAGTGAGCCTCTGATAAGATCATCTTCCTCAGCTCTGAATCTTTAGGAACACACATTCTATTTCCAAACCTTAGTATTCCATCTGAACTCATTTCAAATTCTGTACCCTTACCCTTCTGGATTTGGCTAATCACATCAATACACCATTGATCAATTTACTGAGCTTGTCGGATTCTCTCAATCAACTCCGGTTCTAATCTCAAGCTAGCAATAATCTCATAGCTGCCAATCTCAGGTAGGGTCATAACCAGACTAAGGTTCGTGAATTGCTCTAACAACTCGTGTTCTCTAACCATCATATGCGATACCAACCCGAGACTCTTCCTACTCAATGCGTCGGTAACCACATTTTTCTTCCTCAGGTGGTACAAGATCTCACAATCATAGTCCTTGAGGAGTTTTAACCACCTTATTTGTCTCATATTCAACTCCTTCTGTGAGAATAGATACTTCAAACTCTTTTGATCCATAAAGATCTGAAATCTCTCACCATACAAGTAGTGGCACCATATCTTCAATGCGAATACTACGGCTGCCAACTCCAAATCGTGAGTGGGGTAGTTCTTCTCATGATCTTTTAGCTGTCTAGATCCATAAGCTACTACCCTTCCATCTTACATCAAAACACAACCTAGTCCTTGATGCGAAGCATCTGTATAAACATAATAGTTTTTTGAACTGTTGGGGATGATAAGAACTGGCGCGGTGGTTAATCTGCGCTTGAGTTCCTGAAAGCTCCTCTCACATGCTTCATCTCATATAAACTCCACATCTTTTCTCGTAAGATGTGTCAACAGAACAACCAATCTAGAGAAACCCTCTATAAATCTCCTATAGTAACCAGTCAAACCCAGAAAACTCCTAATCTCTGTGACTGTCCTGGGCTGTTCCTACTGAACAACTGCCTCAATCTTGGATGGATCTACTGACACCCCATTCGATACAACATGGCCCAAAAAAGAAATCTGCTCTAGCCAGAAGTCACATTTACTAAGCTTGGCATATAACCTTCTCTCTCGGAGGGTCTGCAAAACAATCTTTAAGTGTTGCTCATGATCTTCCTTAGACCTTGAATACACCAATATATCATCAATGAAAACGATCACGAACTGGTCCAAGTATGGCTTGAATACTTCATTCATTAGAGCCATAAAAGCTGCTGGTGCATTAGTCAACCCAAAAGGCATCACCAGAAATTCGTAATGGCCATAGCGGGTGCGAAAAGCTGTCTTGGGCACATCCTCCTTCCGAATCTTCAATTGATGATACCCAGACCTCATATCTATCTTGGAAAAGATCTGCGCTACCCGAAACTGATCCAATAGGTCATTGATGCACGACAAGGGATACTTATTCTTGATGGTAGCCTTGTTCAACATTCTGTAGTCAATACACAACCTAAGGGTCCCATTTCTCTTCTTCACAAACAATACCAGAGTTCCCCATGGTGAGACAATCGGTCTTATAAACCCCTTGTCCAGCATATCTTGCAACTGCTTCCTTAATTCCTTTAGCTCAACTGGAGTCATCCTATATAGTGACTTGGATATCGGCTTGGTTCCGGGCGTCAAGTCGATACCAAATTCCATTTCTCTATCCGGTGGTAATCCCGATAAGTTGTCTGGAAAGATATCAGAAAATTCTCTAACCACTGGAATATCCTCCATATCTGGATGTACTTTATTCAAATCCACCACATAAGCAATAAAACCTTCAAAACAACATTCAAATCATTTATATCAATGTACTTTACTTGTCACAAAATTCAAGATTTCATTTCTTCTCTTAAAATCTTACAACTCATTCTTCGGGTAGAGAAAATGTAATAGACTTAGTGTGACAATCTAAGACAGCATGATTGGTAGCTAACCAATCCATTCTCAAGATTACGTCAATATCATACATATTTAACAAAATCAGGTTACTTGTCGCACACTTATCTCCTACCCTCACTTTACAATCTTTATACAATTACTCAGCTAATTGACTAACTCTCATAGGAGTACTTATTAACAAAGTCTTATTTAAGTGTGTGGATTCTACAAGTCCTGTTAACTTTGATGCACATGCAGGGGATATGAAAGAATGCGTAGCACCAGAATCAAACAAAGCTATAGCTTCCAAGTTATAAATCAATATTGTACTTTTTATCACTTCAGAAGAGGTATCTGCTGATGCCTGGTCTATCGCATACACCCTGCCTTGACCCACAACTTGTTTCCAGTTTTCTTTAGTCATGGCTCTCTTCCTTGCAGGAGGTGTAACTATAGGAACTCTCTCTGGCTCCTTACCCCTCTGTGGGACTACCTCAACTGCCTCTGGACATTCCTTTGCATAATGTCCGAACTTACCACATCTGAAGCAGCGTGTACTCTGAAGATGATAGGGCCTACCACCATGATATCAGCAGCATATTCTGCACTGATCCGTAGTCGATCGGGGTCCATCAATCACTATACCCCTGGTTGATGTCTAAGTCGGAGACATAAAAGGTCTAGCAGCCTTTTTCTGGAACTCATCTGCCTCTCTCCGACGCTTACTCATAAATTTTCGACCAAATTTGGCACTCTTACCTTCTCCCAGCTTCCTCGGACCCTTGTCTTTACCCCAACTGAACTCAAAAATCTATAGGTCATAATCATGCTCACATAACTGGGCCCGTCGCACAGCCTCTTTGTATGTAGCCACATCAAACGGGGCTAACTTCGCTCGAATTGAAGGCATCGGTCCATCCATAAATCTACGGACCCTTATAACCTCACTCCTGTTCGAATCCGAATCATATCTGCCTAGTGAAGTGAATCGTGACTCGTATTCATCTACGGTTCGATTCCTTTGAGTCAGATTGAGAAATTCCTTCTGTAACCTACGTCGAGCGGTATCTGGGATGTATTACTCTCTGAAAGCGCCCAAAAACATATCCCACGTGATAGCTATACCCTGAGCTCTCAACATAGGCCTGGTGGACTTCTACCAGTGCTTTGCTTCGCCTCTCAATATAAAGGCCACAAGCGCTACTCTCTCCGTAGCCGAACATCTACAAAAGTCGAATAACTTCTCCATCTGACTGATCCAGTCCTCAGCCATTGTCGGATCCTTTACCCCGCTAAAAGAAGGAGGCTTAAAGTCCATAAAATGCCTCAACCTCTCCATATCACAATCATATACATACCCCAAATCATCATCATCACACTATTGTGGGGCTACTGGAGGAGGTACTGATCGAATATAAGGTTATCGTGGCCTAACCGGTTCAAGTTGTGCAGGTGCAACATTCTCAGGTTCGGGTGCAGCTGCTGGGGGATTTGGTGCAGCCTATCCCACTGTACCAGGCGTACCCTCAAACCTAGCCATGATCTGACCCATCATGGTCATTATCGTGAGCATGTCTTCCTCTAATCGGGCTATCCGAGGATCGGAAGCCTCTATCTGTTCCTGTGGCTCATGACTAGAGGACGATCTACTGTGCCTCTCAATCCTTTCATTCTGCCATTGAACTCTCGAGCTCTCTCCCTTCTTACGGTGTCTCTCAGGCATATCTCATAAGCCTGGTAACTTCCTATATTTATAACAAACTTTTAGCTCACTACCAGCTCTATATACACATTTGTATCTAATTATCGCACAATAACTTGGAGATGTATGTTTCTTAGTCCTAACCATCGACTCACATCAGACCAACAAAACTCTGATACATAATCTGTCACACCCCACTTCCGAGTGTCCTTTATATATACTTACGCTACTACGGTTGGGCTATGAGGCGATGCAATTACTAAAGTTCCAAAAATTTACAGCGAAAATATTTTAGATTTAATCCACACTCCCAGGTGTGTGCGTAAATATACAAGATTAATTTAATATTAATATCTTTACATAACATCCCCATAAAACTGTTACATTTCTAAGGTACAACTGTGCGATACAAGATAATAGATATAAAATACTCTTGTGTATATAAATCTTATACCTTTACGATTGGTGGGAGCTATCAAACACAAAAAGAGATCTCGAGACCACCGCACCGCCTTACTTCTCAGTATCTAGAGGAAAAAAATAGTGGGATGAGCAAACCATAACTCAGTAAGGAAATGAATGCTAGCAGGTAAATATCGTACTACCTACATAGCCCATGCATGTATAAACTAGAAACCATGTTTTCTATATAAATAGAAATATTATACGAAAATGTATTTAAACATACATTTCTCATTTGCACTTTCATGTAAATCATATATGTCATACTTCCATTTTAAAACATGATTCATAAAACAATGCCCTCACGGCAAAGTGTTTAAATCAAAGATTTATCAAAACACGAAATTCTTTGCTTTCTCAATCATTTCTTTTCCTCAAATCTCTTTCTTTTCTGAGTTTTCTTTGTTTCTCGAATCTCTGAGACAGGCATGAAATTTTTGACAATCTAATATCCACGACATATGGTCATAGTCAGTGATCACAGGCCTCACTGATCAAGTGTGCACAGGGCATTACTTCGCCTGAAGGGAGATGGGTTAGTCCTACCCTCCGGCTCATCTCAATCAACCTCAACTCCTTACATACTCACGGTATAAGGTACATCATGTGTCATCTACGCGATACTCGTACTCACGTGTACCCAGCACGGTACATAGTATACCAACGAAAAACTACACAGTGCTATGTACGATCGTGGACCCAAGTCCATACTCCAACTCCGATGGACTTTTTATCCTGAACCATGTCTCATATACCAGGCGAGCAATCAGCATGACACACAGTCATCGCAAGGCTCCAGCGCGGTACGATTTATCGTTAAGGCCCAGCCCGTTCCGAGGCCGTCGGCTGGCATCCCCTTAGGTCCCAAACCCCCAGGTTTACCTCAACTTAGTAAAAACAAGTGCGAGCAAAGCTCCAGCACTTTCTCAAAACCATCGTGCGAGTTAAACTCCAGCACGGCACATCAGAAACATAGAAACATGTGCGAGCTAACACTCTAGCACATAGTCAAAGTCATTAAAACGGGTGTAAGCTAGAGCTCCAACACTAATCTCATCTCAAATCTGATAGATGGCTACTTTCTCTTTTTAAAACTCAAAACATGTTTATTTATGCGACATGCCTCTTCATGCTAAAGCATATAAAATTAGCCAACCTATCATCATCGTTTCTAAATCACCAATATCAATACAAAATTGAGAAAAACATTGAAAACATGCATATCATGTTATTCCTTATCCCATCCCATTTCTCAATACATATATATCATAGTATATTTCATGCTCTATATCATTTCATAGAATCGTAGTATCGTACTAATTCTAGTAATATATCTACAAAATTGTCGTAAAATACGTACGAACATCTCTATAGCTAACACACAGTCCCTTACCTCGAATCATACGTGTATTCCCTTTGTCACGTATGCTCCGTTCGCGATCCGGGCTAGCCGTGTTCCACGTTCTTCCAATCTATACGTATAACCATTAAGTCATTTCTTTTCTTTCTCCCAAATATCTTCATTGTCAATTATTCTCCCTTTTATACCTTTCAAGCCTTTAAATCATATATCACTTTTCCATTGTATCAATTATCTCATTAAACTATTTCTCAAGCTTTCCATACATTTCCCTCTTCTTAAATTTCTCTTAACATTACTCACTCATCACTACAAATCACTCTTATCAACATTTTGCATACCATTCAGCCCATACAATATATAGAATCCTTATTTAAAGCTTGAGGGTTGAAGAACTTACCCCTTTTTCTTAGCCAAACTTTGTGGTAGCCACAACTCCTTCTCTTGATCACATCAATGGGTGATTTTTTGGGTATGTTGTTCTCCTTGGTTCAAGGAATAACTTTCTCTTCTTAAGCTTCTTCCAAAACTGGCTAGAATGTAGTGATTTTTAGAGTGAGAAAGCTTGGGTCTTGAGAGAAAATGGCAGGTGAGGTTTGATGGGGGAAGAGTTCTGAGTTTTCAATCCAATCCCGAGCTCCTTTTTATAGATGCAGACTTGTGAGATCGATCTGGTCCTTATAGAGATCGATCTTTGCACGTTTGGTAGTTCTTTTCACCTAACGCAACCACTACCAGATCGATCTTCTCCCTTGATGAGATCGATCTGCCGAAGGTAATTTTTCCTCTTGGAGATCGATCTGCCTCTTGTAGGAGATCGATTTACTCTTTACAGAACCCTTAAAGAGATCGATCTGTCTAGTCTTAAGATCGATCTGTTCTCAAATAGAGAGTTAAGGAGATCGATCTATTTACCTTAAAATCGATCCTCTCATTGCAAAATACTTAGCAGATCGATCTGACTCCATTGGAGATCGATCTGTCATGCTACATAGCTCAAAATAAGTTCATTTTGGCTCTTTCATATTGATCTCTCATCCCATGAGATCGATCTGACCTTCATATTTTTTAGTTTTCCTGCAGTTTTTCTGCAGTAACTTCACTCAAAACATCCTTAATTTGCTGCCATAGTCATTTCCTCATTCATCCATCCTCGAGACTTGAAAATGGCATCCAATCACACTTTGTACACATTAAAACTTGTGTGTAATTCTTGCATGACCAAATATATACAATATATAACTAAATGGAAGTGCATAACTTATGCAAATTTTCATTTCATTTACTACACTACTCATTTCTCATTCCACTCACATTCATCATATATCAAAGTCTATTTCTTCATATTCATATTTAATGCAACTTGTACGTACATCACAACTCTTATTACAAGTTTGTACATTAATCTTATGGACTTTATATCACATATGCTTCACATTACTAGTACATCATCATACTTATGAATTCATTTACATATGTTCAAAGTTAAACTTATATGGGGTCTCACAGATATGCCTCCAATACTCTAGTGTTAGGTTATCATGTTGGCATTATTTAGTAGAGAGTCTCTTTTATTTCTTCTAAAAAAATAGTTTTTCCTTTTATTTAATTTAGGAAAGATAAATTGATTTGAGTAATTGAACCAATGTAAGTTAGTATATCCTTTTATTAAAATGTCGAGTTCGAATCGTTTTTCTTGTAATATATATATATATATATATATATATATATATATATATATATATATTGAGAAAGACATTTTATTAGCTTAAGCAATAAAATATAATAACAGTATTATTTGGGGAAAAAAGATTAATGATAGTATATGGTTTGAAAAATTAAATCAAAGAGCTATTATTTAAAGAATATTGTTTAACTTAAGGTTATTGCATTCTTTTTTTCCTTACTCAAATAAAAATGAATTATATATAATCCTCAAATCTGGAAAAAAAAATTCTAATGGGGAGGAGATTTCAATGTCAAAAATAAATTTCATTATTTTAAACAAGATATATTGATCTGATACTTATTAAAATTTAATAAAAAAAATATGAGTACGACAAAAACTAACAAAAATTATATTAATTTTATACAATACAAACACAACTTTACATGATATGAATATGAATAACATACTTAAATATCTAATTTAATCAAAAGTCATCTTAATTAATGGCACATATTGATAAATGATGAGTCAATTGTCGCAGCAAATCCCGTAGAGATAAACTTTGAAAACACACATAAAAGGAAGGATCATCATTTCTATTTTTATATAAAATGTTTCTCTAACTTTTGATTGGATTTTTGGGCAAAGACATCTTTTATTTCAGGGATAATTTTTAATTATACTTTTAGTAAAGTTTTTAGATTTTATAAGAAGATTAAAAATAATGAACGTATCTTTTAAATAAATAAATAAAGTGAGTATATGTCATTATTTAAATTTCATTGATGAAGTTTAAAATATTACTCATAATATTGTTGTGGGTACCAAAACGGGAAGTGCCATGTGGCATATCTGTATGTGGGTTTAAGCATAAGAAAGCTAAGCCTTTAATGAAGAGGATAGATACGTAATTAATGACAGAGTAAACCCTATAAATAGGGATCATGTACGACTCATTAACCTAAGTCTCTATTTCCCTACTAAAACTCTGTCAAATTCTCAGTCTGACTTAAGCATCGGAGTGCAAATGCAGGGAAGAGCCCTGCATCCCTCTGATCTTTATTTTTCTTACAGAGATTTAGGTAGCATGTGGCACGAAGGACGTCAGCAATTCATCATTGTTGTTTCAGGCAACAACAATTGGCGTCGTCTGTGAGAAATCGAGCAAAAAGTCATTCTGACACGATGGTACAAACCCGTTCGGCAGCAGTCAGACACGAGGATAGTGAAGACATGACGAGTTCTAGCATGACGGGTGGCGGAGGAGTCGCGAGGGTGCAGAGCGAAGCCAATATGATGGCGATTCTCGTCACAGAATTCGAAGCAATGCGAAAACAAAGAGAAGAGACTGTCCAAGCTCTGCGGACAATGGTGGACCTATTCAAAGGTGTCTTCCTGCATGTGAATTTGCCGTCATCCGTCCAACATTTGGTAGGAGAAAGGCAAAATTTGCTAAATGCTGAGGGCATGCCGTGAAACGTTCATGGAGTGGAGAATGCGGCACCAATGCCCCAAAGTCTTCCCGGATTGAAACATGTGGCAAGCATGCCGCGAAGCCTTCCCAGATTGGAGCATGCGGCACTCACGCCCCAAAGCCTTCCCGGATTTGAGCATACGGCACCCATGCCACAAAGCCTTCCTAGATTGGAGCATGCGGCAAGCATGCCGTGAAACATTCCTGGCGTGGACCATGCAGCAAGCATGCCGCGATCCCTACCAGGCATGGCGAACACTAGAGACATGCCGCGAACCCTTCCCGGCATGGACACTGATGGAGTGTCGCGATACCTTCCCGGCATGGTGAACTCTGAAGGTATGTCGCAATCCCTACCAGGCATGGCGAACACTGGGACATGCCGCGAACCCTTCCCGGCATGGTGAATCTTGATGGAATGCCGCGATCCATACTCGGCATGGCGAACACTGGAGACATGCCGCGAACCCTTCCTGGTATGGGAGACATTCGCGGCATGGGTGACATTGGCGGCAAGGGAGACCACGGCGCCATGCCGCGAAACCTTCATGGCATGAGGGATACTGGCGGCACAGAGAAAGACCCCCCATTTTTTTTGTGCGCCACGTGGCACATTCTTCGTGCGCCACGTGGCGCACTCATAATGGGAGGATGCCAGCTCGCGCGAGACCCTTCTACGCGAGACCCTCACTGCATGGCCGCATGAGACCCTATATGTGAGACTGAGGAAGACATGAGGCGTGAGGGTATGGGAGACCTTGTGTGTAAGGCCTCGAAAGGCCTGCGACGCCAAGCTATGGAAGACCCCATGCACGAGACTCCAATGAACCGGAGACATCAGGGCGTCAGAAAACTGCGGCGTCATGGTACAAGGAATTCAACATGGGAGATTATTAGTGGTCGGAGACGCCAAAGTACCAGAAACCTTATGGGTCCGACTATGGTAGATTCTGGATATTTAGATGCGAAAGATCCTTGGCCCCAGAATACAAATGGCTCGCAAAACAATAGAATCGAAGGTGTGGGAATGACAGGATCTCATGTTGGGAGAGACTCGGAAATAGATCCAACACAAAACCTTGAAACTAGAATGGCAAACTTTCAACCTCAGACTCGTCAAAATTGAACTCAAGGTAACGGGAGAGAAGCTATGGACTGCGACCAAGTTGATTCATATGATGCAAAGAAAGTGCAAAATAGACTTGCGTCAAAGGCTCAAGTCGCCACAGATATGAAAAGAATGGTGGAACAAATCTTAGAAGAGAAAATGTTGGTTCCAGCTGAAGAAAATCAGAGGAGGAGAATCCCATTCAGTACAACGATCATAGGAAAACTGCTGCCCCCAAAATTTAAGATGCCGCAAATGATGGCGTATACGGGAAAGACTGACCCTTATGACCACATTCAGAACTATGAGTCATTAATACTATTACATGGCTGGGAGGATTAGATTATGTGTAGAGCATTCCCCTTAACTTTAACTGATCACGCACTAAAGTGGTTTAACAGTTTGTCGGAGGGGTCTATTTCGTCTTTCAATCAATTAAGAAACGAATTCTTGAAGGCTTTTGTGATAAAAAGCCAGAAAATGAATGAGGTCACCTATCTGCTTACCTTGAGGCATGGGAGCAAGGAATCACTCAAGAGCTATGTGGATCAGTTCCGTAATGCTACTCTTGAAGTACATGATCTACAAGTTGGAGTAGCTGTGACAGCTATGCTACAAGGGACAAGGTCTGAAAAGTTACAAGAGTCGCTATCTTTAGATCAACCGACGACGATCTCGGACTTGTTCTCTAGAGCAGATAAGTATATCACTCAAGAAGAAGTCATGAAAATGATACCGACGTTGAACTACATATAAGGAAGTTCAGAGAAAAGAAACTCCTACCATCGCCAGGCTACCTAAGCCATCACCAATGCCTTGAAAGAAGATGAAAAGTTCATAGGGCAAGAGGATAGCAAAAACGCGGAATACCAACCACTTGCAACTACACTGGCAGTGAGACTTTATTTCATTTAATGTTATTTTTTATTCAACTATGGGTTGAAATTTAATTTGTTGAACTATGATTTATGCTAAATTAATATTTTATTGACTGTTGAGGTTCTCACATAATTGATAGATGACTGATCGCACCAGCTACACAAGTGCAAGGGCTTGAAGCGAAAAATGCGCGAGATAAGCCACAAAGAAAATGTGCAAGAGCTTGAAGCGAAAAATGCGCGAGGTAAGCTAAGCACTCAAATAAAGGGCTTGAAGCGAAAAATGTGCGAGGTAAGCCACGAAGACAATGTCCAAGGGCTTGAAGCAAAAAATACGCGAGGTAAGCCACGCACTCAACAAACAAAGGGCTTGAAGCGAAAAATGCGCGAGGTAAGCCACAAAGAAAATGTGCAAGAGCTTGAAGCGAAAAATGCGCGAGATAAGCCACGAAGACAATGTGCAAAGGCTTGAAGCAAAAAATGCGCGAGGTAAGCCACGCACTCAACAAACAAAGGGCTTGAAGCGAAAAATGCACGAGGTAAGCTAAGCACTCAAATAAAGGGCTTGAAGCGAAAAATGCGCGAGGTAAGCCACGAAGACAAAGTGCAAGGGCTTGAAGCGAAAAATGTGCGAGGAAAGCCACAAAGAAAATGTGCAAGAGTTTGAAGCGAAAAATGCTCGAGGTAAGCTAAGCACTCAAATAAAGGGCTTGAAGCGAAAAATGTGCGAGGTAAGCCACGCACTCAACAAACAAAGGGCTTGAAGCGAAAAATGCGCGAGGTAAGCCACAAAGAAAATGTGCAAGAGCTTGAAGCGAAAAATGCTCGAGGTAAGCTAAGCACTCAAATAAAGGGCTTGAAGCGAAAAATGCGCGAGGTAAGCCACGCACCAAACTGTATAAGGCTTGAAGCGAGAAATGCGCGAGATAAGTCATGCACTCAAACAAGAGCTTGAGAATCAGACAGCTTGAGAATTCGACATGGTAATACCTAGCGGAAGAGTGAGGAGCAATTGTTGTGGGTACCAAAACGGGAAGTGCTATGTGGCATATCTATATGTGGGTTTAAGCATAAGAAAGCTCAGCCTTTAATGAAGAGGATAGATACGTAATTAATGACAGAGTAAACCCTATAAATAGGGATCAGGTACGACTCATTAACCTAAGTCTCTATTTCCCTACTAAAACTCTGTCAAATTCTCAGTCTGACTTAAATATCGGAGTGCAAACGCAGGGAAGAGCCCTGCGTCCCTCTGATTTTTATTTTTTTTGCAGAGATTTAGATAGCACGTGGCACGAAGGACGTCAACAATTCATCATTGTTGTTTCAGGCAACAACAAATATATTGAATAATTATCTTTTATCTAAGTAACTTCATTTACCCTAAAACAAATATATCTCAATAACGTATGTAGGTGTGTGGGTCGGTGGCATCATATTCTATATATAACATGTACAATCTACTCAATTATTTTACATCCATAGAAGATATAAATTCAGATTTAAAAAATTCACATTTTTAATTACATAATTTATATATTAAATGATAAAATTAATTAACAATTAATGGACTTTTTTTTTACAGTGAAAGAAATACGAAAAATTTATTGGAATCATTCAACTGTTTTAAAAAAATTATTATTATTAGAACATTATAATAAAACCTAGTGTTAAGATTAGAATCTTTCCAAATTTATGAAAAAAAAAAAAGAAAATTTCTATGAACATAATGAAGAAGAAGACGTGGTGGTAAAATGGATTCACATGTTTTGGTGCATGCTGGTCATAAAGGGACAGATGGTCCCTGATATGGTTGGGCCCACAAAGGCCAAAATATCCTTCAAACAAAATATTACGTCACCATCCATTAGTATTCTTTATTGTTATTTCTCCTCTTTAAATGCTAACTTCGGCATTTGGGTCCCTAATTTTATATCCAACATAGTTCCAAATTTGGCACTTTGTTTGGACAGAATTTGAATCTTTGATTTTGGTCGAATGTGACTTATTTCTAATCAATTGGGCATGTTGGGGGGACCCTTGATAGATTAATATAAGAAACCAAGAGAGTATATTTATAAATATTTATAAATAATCTACGACAATGATTAAAAATTTCCTTTCACCAAATTTAATATAAAAATAAAAATTAAATGGACGCTATAGATGAACAAATGTCCAAGTATTAGGCCTCCATTTACAAAGAAAAGTCTAATTAATAAGTCATATCGATATCGTTTTCATTTTTATATTTATTAGTGTGTCGTCACTGTCTTTTGCTTTTTATTATCTCTCTTAGTTTCATCATAAATTTGCTATTAAATGATTTCTATATGTTTTCTTCTTCCCAACTCATTCATGCATGATTGAGCAATCTTTCTTAAATTATACAATGGTGAAAATACAAGTATGAGCGATGAAAAGGCACTTGAAAAATTCATGAATCCAAACTTGCTGTGTCTATTTTTAACCTTTCTCTTTTGCTTTTGTATATATATATATACTCACACACAAAAGTGAAAATCTTAAACACTTCATAAATTTGAAGAAGTCTTTGTATTCATAAATATATATATATATTTCATAAACAGCATTAAAACATTAAAAGGTATCCATTTAATTATCATATTGAGTTTTTTTTTTAATATGCATGAAATTTTTTTAATTAATTCATAATTCTATTCATAAAATTTAAAATTTTCTAAGATAATATATAGATAATATATAAGATGATAAAAACATATATATCTTGACAACTTTCATGCGCGTGTCTAATAAAATCTCCACGTGAAATAAAGTAATGAAAACAATTAATTAGTACAAAAACATTAGCAATTTATGATAAATAAAATCAGAATAAAACCTAAAACCGTACAAATTTAACGTTTATATAAATATATATATATATATATATATATATATATATATATATATATATGGTTTAACATATATATGTCTCCAATTTGATTTTTATATCAAAAACTTGAAATACTTAATTGCTGAAAGTGGCATGGTTACACAAAATTATATTTAACAGAACATTCAGGAAGTATAATTTGAAATTTTAACTTAATTTTTTTAGATTAAACTTCCATTTTGTGTGTACTATAAATTTTTATGGCCTATTGTCTTTTTCTATGTATGAAGTTAAATGTTGCTTAGCTAAAAACTTTTATTTACCTTTGACTTTAAATTCAATTTTTTCTAATTCTGTCTTTTCTTTCTTATTAATATTTTTTACAAAAAAAAAAAAGTAAAAAAAAAAACAAAAAGTATTATTTTTGATTTTATATTATTTTTATTTTGTCATTGTTATTATTTTTTACAGATAAAATATATATAAAAAAAAAAAGGCATTTACCAAATACACGAGTAATGCTCTTGTATTGGTATTCATAAAACCCCTCAAATTATTATGAAAATGTAAAGAAAATTAATTCATTAAGAGTCACATATTTTTGTTAAAATGATATTATCTATATCTATTAAATATTGAGTTTTTGTGGTTTTATATTCAAATTAAGTTCTTTCGCCTATTGCCAATTGATTTTGTGTTGAATGTTTTACACGATATCAAAACTCAAGTTTTGGTTCGTGATTCATATATGCTACTCCTTTCAAGTATAACACATGGTAAGTTTTCATGTCTCCGCCTACACATGATGTAGGTTTGTTAAAATAGTATTATCCTACATATGTTAATGATGAGTTTCTTGTGGTTTTATCCACATATTGTTAATTGATTACTACCATGCCCTTTTTTCAGCGGACATAGTTGAAACTTGAGTTAACGACATGATTAGCAAGTCTTCATCTTCTACTTTTCTACAGGTGGCTCTCAATAGGTAGATATCGAATGAACAGAAGTGAAGAGCGGACTTAGCAATATATTTATAATAACCCTTTTTTAAAACCCTAATGCCCCCTCCCAAAAAAAAAAAAAATCAAGGGCTTATAGTGTTTTAAGGCCTACACAACTACCTTGTCACACTGGCCGAAAAGAATGTGTAAAACTCAGAACTAATATGATCACAGCAACTTGAATTGGGATTACTTGCTTGTTTCGTACCAGGACTAAACTATCAGCCTATTTTTATTAAAATATAAAATTGCCAATTAATATTAGTCTATAGTAGAATATTTCTAACATTCTTTCACTTGGACAATATTAATTGGGGTTATTTAATTTAAGAAAATTTTGATTTTGAAAACAATACTCTAAGCTGATTGACTTTATTTTGACGTGGTCACGATTTTAAAAAACCATTTAGTCTTTGAAACAACATCCTAAAGATCTTGTTTAATATGACCAACTAATATCGAATCATGACAGTGATTGCGCCCTTTACTAACGCAGAACCAATCCATTGTTACAAATATCAATAATCATATCAACAATGGACCCAGCGTGACCGTGTAGTAAGAAAATAACATTCATGGTGATCACATTAATTTGTGATATTTTTCTTGTCAGCCCTCAAAGATTTCTCCAATCTTGCTGAAAAAAAAAACAACTTAATGGCACGTCGACAATAAGAAATCTTCATGGTACCTGGATTCGTCTAAAACTTAATGACATCCAGGTCCCATATGTCTCATCATCCTCAAGGTTTCATAACAGTATCATTTATCGAGACATACATTTCAATATGAGGATTAACTATGCAAAATCCTCAAATGTACATGTACAAAAATTCATCATAAAAATACATGATATAAAACAATAATAATACTCAATTAATATATCAAGCAAAATATCATGTAAGTGTTCTAAACATGAAAGCAAATATAAGTGTTCAAACGTTGATCACATACTCTCAATAAACTAGTACATCAAAAAACTCTAAAACACTTATGTTCTCAACATGTTTACTAAACATAGTAGGTCTTAATCCCTTAGTCAAAGGATCAACAATCTTGCTATTTGTGTCAATATGCTCAACAAGAATGTCACCATTTTTCACTAGATCTCTAAATTTAAGATATTTAATCTCCATATGTTTGGATCCACTAGTACTTTTATTATTTTTAGTGAACAAGACAACAGACCTATTATCACAATAGACCTTAAGTGGTCTAGAGATGGAGTCAACAATTTTGAGTTCTGAGATGAGGTTCTTAAGCCAAATAGCCTGCGTAGCAGCCCCATAACATGCAACAAACTCAGTAGAAGATGCCAAAAGTGTCTGTTTGACACTTTTCCAGGACACAGCTCCACCAGCCAACATAAAGACATACCAAGAAGTAGACTTTAAGTCATCTGGCATCCAGCAAAATCAAAATCTATATATCCAACTATCTCAAGATTATCAACTTTTCTATACACCAGCATGTGATTCTTCGTTTTCTGCAGATATCTCATGACCTTCTTAGTAGCAACCCCATGATCCATACCAAGATTAGACAGATATCTACCAAGAATACCAACTACAAAAGTTATGTCTGGTCTAATGCAAACTTGTGCATACATGAGACTTCCAATCGTACTAGAATAAGGTATCTTCTTCATGGATTCTCTCTCCAAATCATTCTTTGAACACCGACTGTGATTAATTCGATCACCTTTCACCACAAGCGTGTTTTCAGTTTTACAATATTGCATATTAAATCTTCTGAGCACACGATCAATGTAAACTCTTTGAGAAAGTCCCAACAAATTTTGAGATCTGTCCTTATGAATCTCAATGCCAAGAACAAATGAAACTTCTCTAAGATCTTTCATATCAAAAGCTTTGGATAACAGCTGTTTAGTCTCATACAATAATCTCACATCGTTACATGGTAGCACAATATCAAAAGCCTTTATTTCAGTGGGATTATAAATTCTAACCTCAACAGTATAACCCAGACTCTGAAATAGTTTAAACTAATTTTCTTGCCAGTCCACAACTCAAATGGTGTTTTAGGAACAGATGATATTTCTTATTTTTATATGTTGATGATATTTTGCTAGCATGTAACGATGTGGGATTATTGTATGAGACTAAACAACTGTTATCCAAAGCTTTTGATATGAAAGATCTTGGAGAAGCTTCATTTGTTCTTGGCATTGAGATTCACACAGACAGATCTTAAAATTTGTTGGCACTTTCTCAAAGAGCTTACATTGATCGTGTGCTTAGAAGATTTAATATGCAGGATTGTAAAACTGGAAACACGTCTATTGTGAAAGGTGATAGAATTAATCACAATTAGTGTCCAAAGAATAATTTGGAGAGAGAATCCATGAAGAAGATACCTTATTCTAGTGCGATTGAGAGTCTCTTGTATGCACAGGTTTTGTCACGACCCAAATTACCTAAAAATCAGAGTAAATTTTTCGCTTTTTTCATTTCCTTACCCATCGTGAACAGTTACACTACTAAACAGTTGGGCTATGATTCGGTGTTAGTCACCTCTCACCTATTTACCATTCTATTTTCATATTTCATTTACATATCAATTTATTTTAAATAAATACATCCCCAATATTACATCCATGTACAGTACTGTGCCTCTATATGTTCAGATACAAAAATTATACAAATGTGTATATCTGGTCTTGATAAAAAATGCAGCGGATATGACTACTGTCGTTCTCTTCTACTGAATATACCCTGTGGGGTGAAAAATGAAAGGGTGTAAACAGCTCAGTAAGGCAATAATGTAAGCAGGTAGATAACTATACTATCTACGTGCTGATAATGTCATGATATAAAATCGTTTACATTTGGAGCATGAGATATGACTAAAACAATGCCACATGTATGTATATATCATATAAGAGAAATCATGAAGTCGACATATAAATCAAACATGGAAAAATCATCATGTATGACATCTCATGCTCGTCACATTTAAAACTTATTTGTTTCATCATAAACTCATCACGTTAAAACTAATTTGTTTTATCATAAAACCATTGCATCAAGGCTAAACCCATCTCTCGGGAATACCTTGATTTATTAAATCGCATCTCTTTTAAAAATATAAATCAGGACTTACCCCTCCATTGGGTTTGTCCTGGTCTATCCAGACCGTATGATATCATGTGAGGCATGTAGGTTACTGTATGAAAAATCGAGGACTATGGTCATACTTTGTCCCTGTGATCCCAGGCTACACGAATCCCGGTGTGCGGGGTATCATAACTGCAACGGGAGGTGGGGTCAAGTCCTACCCGCCAGAATATCAAGTAACATCATCGAGTCATCATGACTACACGGTACAGCGTACTCCGTGTGACATACACGGTACATCGTACTCCGTGGACCCATATCATAGTCTGGGGGTGCTTGCCATAGGTCTTACCCACCCCAATACTATGTCGATAACTAACCCATGTCTCAAAGTATACGTGTGAGCATCTCAACTCTCTGTGACACACAGTCTACAAGAGGCTTCCGCACGACTATATGCATGTCAACTCACGACTAGTGCGAGCGAAGCTCCAGCACCATGCTATGTATATCATGATATCTAAAATCTTGTGCGAGCGAAGCTCCAACACGGTTTTGTGCACACACAAATTTCTCGTACGAGCAATGCTCCAGTACGACTTTTCATGAGAAATAAATCAGTAAACTTGAGTGCGAGAAAGACTCTAGCACTCTTTTTATTCATGTAAATACGATAGGTGGCTCAATCTTGATAAAACATCTTTTAAAATAGTAACCGGTACAAACCGGTACCCTTTCGTATAATTCATGAAATCAATAGCCAACCTATGTGTATATTTGCTTAAATCAAAGCAATACATTTATATAAAATATTAAAACAGGATAATCATGCAATTTATCTGCCTTACTACCCTTTTTATAAATTTTACTTCCAGGGGCAAAATCATCTTTTTCTTTATTTATCTAAGCCCCGGTTTTCGTAAAAATTATTATTTCTTTTCTAGATACTTTAAGTAATTCTAAACCCTGTAAATCCCCTCAATAAATACGTATAGAAATCTCTATACACTTATAAAATTTCCTTACATCGATTTACGCGCAAACTTATCTCGTCTCGATAATACTTGATCTCTCGATCCAACTGCGAGTTAACTAAGTCTACGGAACTGCATATAACCACATATTTTGGGTCAGTTCAATTATCTTTATCAGTATATCACCTTTACTGATCAAATCTAACGTACTGGGCCCGTTTTACTTTATTGGGCCCAATTATACCTTAATGGGCCTTGATCCATTTTCAGCCCGTTTATACTTATTAAATCCCTTCTTCGGGTTTACTGGGCTCATTCAGCTTACCAATAATCATCGGGTTTCGTTCCAAACTTATTGGATAGCCCGTATACTATTTACGATAATTACTGTAAAATTTCAAATAATATTCCTTTTTATACAGAATTAATCCATAAATTTCGTAAAATAATCGAAACTCTGTATTAAAGGACTTATATTATCGTAATTAAAATATACTTACCCAATATGATGCGGGGTACGAAAATCGAAGCTCAATCGGCTCTCACTCGGGTTCTATCGTAAAATTGCACAATTATATTTAATCTCGGGTTACTTTTCGATTAAATATAATTTAAATAAATTTTTCAAAAGCCAAATCGGTCACTTTTGACCTCTTACTGACTTACCCGAAGTCCGGTGTATCCCCGAAAATTCTTTCCCTTTTTCCTTTTTCTCTTTTTCTCTTTTTTTACCTTCTTTCTTGGCTGAACCGGTTCAGTCCGGTTCAACCCGGTTCAGATCGGTCCGGTTCAGCCGGTTCAGTCCGGTTCGCCTCTTTGCTGAACCAGTCCGTACCGGTTCAGACGTTCTCGCCGCCATTCATGGCGTTTTCGACCGGTTCTCGGCTCGTTTCTGGCGCCAAACGGTGCGCCTGCACTGGGGGAGTGTTCGGCTGGGGTCAGGGTTGGCCGAATCGCGCCGGTGGCCGTCGGATTCGTCTTCTCCCTCCGTGGCACTCTCCCTCTCGATCCGTCGGATTTCGATGGTTTCGCCGGCCAATACCGGTCTCAAAAGAACTGGCTCATCCCCCTGAACTCGTCGGTAGCCTCCGTTCTAGCCTAGCCGCCGTGGTTCGTCGGGAATCGTCCCATTTCTCCCGTCGGTTTCTCCTCCTCCGTTCGTCGGATTCAGCGGTCCTTGGCGCGCGTCACCGGTGCCCACAAGATCGCCGGCCTCTCCTCTTTCTCCTTGGCTGTTCGTCGGCGTCGTCGGTCGCCGGTGGTCGTGGATCGGACCGGCCACGCGCGGGTCGTCTTCCTCGGTTTCCTTTCTTCTTCTCTCTCCCCAATAACATTTTTTTCAGTTCTCTTTTTTTTTGTTATTATTATTATTATTATTTATAAATTAGTTTATTATTATTATATTCATTAAAATAGTCAAAAATATTCAAAAATATCTACAAAATTAATTTTTTTATTCCAAATTGATTTATTTAATTTTATTTAATTTATTTATTATATTTTTAACCCTTTTTCGGGTATAATTTTTTCGTATTTTTGGGATATTGTCCCGAGTGACTTTTCGGTATTTTTAAAAATTCCAGATCTTGATCAATTGGACTCGAAATTTAATTATTTCTTCATTATTGATCAAGATTCTCAAATCCATTATTTTTAATTAAATTTTCTCATCGAATTTATATCGGCATTCGATCTTTTGACCGTTTTGCCCTTCAAGGTGTTCGGGATTAATTTAACTCGACTTCCTTTCACGAATACTCATTTATTTCGTGTTTTTAAATAAATCCGGGTCTTACAAAATCTCCCCCACTTAAGAAATTTGGTCCTCCAAATTAGAACCAAGTTAGTCTGTAAATCACTCCGGATATTTCACACATATCATACTCTTTAATTCCCTTGTGACTTTTTTTTCTTTTTCTTTTTTTCGGAGTGTAATACTACCAAAGGACTTTAATTAGGGAGATCGTCTTAAACCTCAATACTTTCTCTTTCCTGTTTAATGCCCGAATCAACTTTTTCAATATACTTATATTTGCACTGAGCTGAACTGTTGGAGTTCATATCCTATCACATACGCTGGGTCCGGATAATATTTTCGATGCATCATAAGATAGGACACATTGTGGATTGCCTGCTAATTCAGGTGGTAACGCCAACGTATAGGCCTTGTCTCCCACTTTGTCCAATCTCTTTCTGAATCTCTTCACATCCTTATGTTATGTCCTAAAGGCATGTAACTTCTAACAATACTAATTCACACTCGGTGAATTTCAATGGTTTCTGTCTCTTGTCAGCATAGCTTTTTCTATCTGCTCTGAGGTATTCTTAATCCTCCACAATTAACTGAACATCCTCAGAGGTTTGTCTTATCAATTCGAGAACAATTTTCTATTTCTGTTACCCACTTCTTATCCAAATCGGGGAAACAATCCCTTACGGCCATACAATGTCTCATCTGAAGTCATCTCGATACTCAAGTGACAACTGTCATTATTTACGAATTTGATTAGTAACAACTGATCATCCCAGGAGCATATCAGATAAATGACACACGCTCTCATCATATCCTCCAGAACCTGTACAGTCTTCTCTGACTGACCATCTGTCTGAGGATAGAAAGCTGTGCTAACACTCAGTTAGGTTCCCAATAGCTTCCTGAAAACGTTCCCTGAAGTGGAAAATGAAGGGGGAATCCCTATATAATACAATGCTCACTGGAAAAATACTCGGTGTTCCACAATTTTCCTTACACATAAATCTGCCTACACACTCAGAGTATCTGGGGATTTCATAATGAGAAGGTGGGTAGACTTAGTCAATCTATCGACTATCACCCAGATAGCCTTATGATTTATCCGGGTCCTCTGTAACCCATCACAAAATTCATGATAACTTATTCTCATTTTCGTGTCAATATAGGTAGAAACTGCAATAACCTTGCAACTTCTTTTGCTCTACCTTACTTTGTTGACATACGAAACACCTTTTTCACAATCTTTACCATGTCTCTTTTCATATCTGACCACCAACACCATTTTCTAAGATTTCGATATATTTATTACTTCTCGGATGCACTGTATCTCCCGAAGAGTGAGCTTTTAACAATATCACTACCTCATCAACTATAGTCCTGGGGAGCACTTATACTGTCTCTGAATCTCAGTAAGCTATCATCTCTCTTTGTGAACTCTGTCACTGTACCCATCTGAATTTGACTCACACCATCGACACCATGCCAATCATCATGCTAAACCTGTCAAATTCGGTCATTCAAATCTGGTTCTAATATCAGGCTAGCTGTCACACAATCACTGTCATCATCAGAGTGGATCACATCATTACTGAGGCTTACAACTGTTCTAGCAGCTCACGCTTCCTGACCATCATATGTAATACTATCCCGAGGCTCTTTTTGTTCAAGGCATTAGGTATTACATTAACCTTTCCTGGGTGGTACAATTTCCAAAATCATAATCATTCAGAAGCTCTAATCCTCTTTGTTCTCATATCCGACTCTTTCTGTGAAAATAGATACTCGGGGCTTTTATGATCAGTGCATACGCAAAATTTTTAATCGTGTAAATAGTGGTGCGACATACTCAGTACAATCACTATCGCTGTCAACTTCATATTAAGGGTCGGATAGTCCTTTCCTGGTCCTTGAGTTGTCTGGATTCACAATCAACTATCTTCCCCTTTTGCATCAATACTCAGCTCATTCATTATTTTGAAGTATCCATAGACTCATGAGAAACCTCTTAATCTGTTGGATATGGTGGGAATAAATGCGGTGGTCAGTGTCAGTTTATTATTTTAGTACACCAAAACTCCTGTCACGTCTATCATCACATTCAAATACAACTTTTTTTTCTAAATAAAACGTGTCAATAAAGTAGTCCATTTCGAGAACTCTCAACAATTCATCTGTAAAAATAATTTCCAATTGTTGCTTATAATTTTCCCTGGACTTTAAATACACCCAAAATATCATCAATATGGATGATAACAAATCGGTCCAGGTAAAATTTAAATATCTCATCGTAGTTGAATTCCATTAAATATTTCAATCACTCATATCTTTGACCTATGTACGCATAAACGTATAATATTCCTTTCGAAATCGCTTCCGTTGAAGCTACTAACCCGCGTCATTTCCTTTTTCTTATATTAACGGATTTTATAAAATTTTAAATTTTTTAAACTTTCCTGATTAATCGAATTCTATATTTCTTATTGTACCAGTAAAGGTACCCTAATTTTAAATATATATATATATATTACGACTGTCGATTTCAATTTATAGATTGTGTATACTTTTAGACGCTGTCAAGTCTTCAGGCGAGGAGGTATTTTGAAATACCTTTATTAACCCTCAGACTTGACCACAATTATTTTACATATCAATCCATGGGGTCACAATTCATATTCGCTACTAATTGCTTTAATCCAATTTACTTCACGTATCATAGATATTCTTACCTTGCATACGTCTCTTATTTCAGTCTATCTCTTTTCATATATCACTTTTAACAAAACTCTGTTATTACTCATTTCGTGAGTACAATCATTTGCTCCTTTAATTTCAATCACTACTCCCCTTTTATTAGTTGTCAAAACTTACCGTATACTTTCCAGTGATGTTTTCACCCCTATTTTCAACTTACAATTTCTTCATAATTATTTCGTTAGTTAACCCTCCTTCGTTTGGGTACTAACTATCAGCATTGTGCCCATGGGTGTAGGCATTCACGTCTTTTACTAACTTATATACAAATGAAGGCGGTATGTCTAAATATGTGGCACCAGGATCAATTAAAATAATTACTTCTCTATTCATAACCAGTGTGGTATCTTTCACCACATCATATGAAACATCAATAGTGTCCTGGTCTAAGGCATACACACTCGCCCTCATCCAACAGCCTACTTTCCCTTTTCTCTTCGGCTGTGGCCTCCTTTTTTCGGTGCAGAGATATTAACAAGATTTTCTCTGTCTATTTGCTCTTCTGTGGGACAGTCTTACCCAACTCTGAGTAATCATTAATTAAGTGGTCCGTCTTACCACACTTAACGCCTATTTTAGTCAATAAAGTGTAGGTGTAGATCCTACTTCCGTGGTATCTACCACACATTCTACACTGCTAACTCTGCTTACACTGCTACACTGCTTCGTAGCAGGTCGGGGTTCTCCAATCATAATACCCCTAATAAGTGTTAAATTGGATACACTGGGGTCTTACCAATAATCTTACCTCGTGACTCATCAGCTCTAATGTCTTACCAACTGGTCTTTTCCTGCTCTGACATCCCTGTCACTCTCTACTCTCTTCTGTCTCTATTTCGGCCTTACTACCTTTCCCAATCTCAGAGGCGTGCAACACATGATATTATTGACATAACTATATCCTGCGCACTGCCTCGACGTAAGTAGTGAGCCAATCGGACTCTAATCGACAATTTGAGCATTCCATGAACTTTTGGGCTTTTCCGACTCTCCCTGCCCATGGTATCAGGTTCACACCTGCCTAGAGATATAAATTGAGTTTCATACTCGTCAATCAACCAGTGTCTCTGGGTCAGTGTAAGAAATTTAACCTGTAATTTCCCTTTAAGCAATGTTCGGGATATTCTGTCACCAGAATACATCCAAAAATATTTTTCATGTCGACTTTGGACGTCTAACTCTTTAAATTGGTCAAGCGGACTTCCACCAATGTTCCGCCTCGACTCCAACATAAACGTATTTAAAAGTCACCTTCTCGGTCGACATACACCGAAAGAATCCATAGCACTTCACTATCTCATACACCCAGTCCTCAGTAACTATTGGCTTCTTTACTTCGCTATATATCGGAGGGGTGTGAAAATCTCTATAGTCTGAGATATCTGTTTAGGCTTTACCCTGCCTATCCTCAACTACTTGCAGAGATTGAGTAATCAACTCCAAAATATTTTCTACACTTCACTCCATCCTCTTGGAGCGTGTCTCAATACTGTTTGGTCTCTTTATAAGACCCTGTGGAGTATGCTCATCATCAGCCTCCACCTCACTTTCAATCTTGAGTCTCATGTGATGACTCATTCGATTTTCAGGCCGATCTCTATGGCCTCGAGCATGTGTACTCGCCCCTCTACCAAAGCGGCTATCATTTATAAAAACTATATTCTTGCATTCAAAACTAAATTCTTAGCTGCACTTCTATCTTGATATACACAATTGTATCTAAACAATGCACAGTACATGGGGATGTAAATTTACTTAACCACTAACACCGACTCATATCAGGCCAACTCTGCTCTGATACCATCTTTTCTGTCACGACCCAAATTACCTAAAAATCAGAGTAAATTTTTCATTTTTTTCATTTCCTTACCCATCGTGAACAGTTACACTACTAAACAGTTGGGCTATGATTCGGTGTTAGTCACCTCTCACCTATTTACCATTCCATTTTCATATTTCATTTACATATCAATTTATTTTAAATAAATATATCCCCAATATTACATCCATGTACAGTACTGTGCCTCTATATGTTCAGATACAAAAATATACAAATGTGTATACCTGGTCTTGATAAAAAATACAGCAGATATGACTACTGTCGTTCTCTTCTACTGAATATACCCTGTAGGGTGGAAAATGAAAGGGTGAGCATAAACAGCTCAGTAAGGCAATAATGTAAGCAGGTTTATTATGAGCAGGCAATAATGTAAACAGGCAATAATGTAAGCAGCTCAGTAAGACAATAAAACGCGCGTTTTATTGTGAGAACCCTGCTGCCCGCCCCACACTAGGTCACAGGCTTACAGGTCTCAGCAACTCAACGTATCGTTTTATTGTGAGAACCCTGCTGCCCGCCCCACACCAGGTCGCTCAATGGTACCAAGAGTGCAAGAACAAGGGTGTTGACCCGAGTTCGAGCCTCTGGGGACGAGTCCTGGGTGAGCAAAGCCGTAATGGGCTGGAGATGGGCTTGCCCCCCAGACCCAAAAGCGGACAATACGTGGAGTTGCTGAGACCTGTAAGCCTGTGACCTGGTGTGGGGCGGGCAGCAGGGTTCTCACAATAAAACGATTTACGATAATTATATTGCAATTCCGATAAATATTCCTTTTTATACAGAATTAATCCATAAATTCCGTAAAATAATTGAAACTTTGTATTAAAGGACTTATATTATCGTAATTAAAATATACTTACCCAATATGATGCGGGGTACGAAAATCGGAGCTCAATCGACTCTCGCTCGGGTTCTGTCGTAAAACTGCACAATTATATTTAATCCCAGGTTACTTTTTGATTAAATATAATTTAAATAAATTTTTCTAAAGTCAAATCGGTCACTTTTGACCTCTTACCGACTTACCCGAAGTCCGGTGTATCCCCGAAAATTCTTTCCCTTTTTTCCTTTTCCCCCTTTTCTCCTTTTTTCCCTTCTTTCTTGGCTGAACCGGTTCAGTCCGGTTTAACCCGGTTCAGACCGGTCCGGTTCAGTCGGTTCAGTCCGGTTCACCTCTTTGTTGAACCGGTCATTACCGGTTCAGACGTTTCCATCGCCGTTCATGGCGTTTCCGACCGGTTCTCGGCTCGTTTCTGGCGCCAAACAGTGCGCCTGCACTGGGGGAGTGTTCGGCTGGGGTCGGGGTTGGCCGAATCACGTCGGTGGCTGTCGGATTCGTCTTCTCCCTCCGCGGCACTCTCCCTCTCGATCCGTAGGATTCCAGTGGTTTCGCCGACCGATACCGGTCTTAAAAGAATCGGCTCATCCCCCTGAACTCGTCGGTTGCCTCCGTTCAAGCCTAGCCGCCGTGGTTCGTCGAGAATCGTCCCATTTCTCTCGTCGGTTTCTCCTCCTCTGTTCACCGGATTCGGCGGTCCTTAGCGCGCATCACCGATGCCCACAAGATCGCCGGCCTCTCCTCTTTCTCCTTGGCTATTCGTCGGCGTCGTCGGTCGTCGGTGGTCGTGGATCGGACGGGCCATGCGCGGGTCGTCTTCCTCGGTTTCCTTTCTTCTTCTCTCTCCTCGATAACATTTTTTTCAGTTCTCTTCTTTTTTTTCTTTTTTTTTGTTATTATTATTATTATTTATAAATTAGTTTATTATTATTATATTCATTAAAATAGTCAAAAATATTCAAAAATATCTACAAAATTAATTTTTTTATTCCAAATTGATTTATTTAATTTTATTTAATTTATTTATTATATTTTTAACCCTTTTTTCGAGTATAATTTCTTCGTATTTTCGAGATATTGTCCTGAGTGACTTTCCGGTATTTTTAAAAATTTTGGATCTTAATCAATTGGACTCGAAATTTAATTATTTCTTCGTTATTGATCAAGATTCTCAAATCCATTATTTTTAATTAAATTTTCTCATCGAATTTATACCGACATTCGATCTTTTGATCGTTTTGCCCTTCAAGGTGTTCGGGATTAATTTAACTCGACTTCCTTTCACGAATACTCATTCATTTCGTGTTTTTAAATAAATTCGGGTCTTACAGGTTTGCACTAGACCATACATAGCTTTTGTAATTGGTGTTCTTGGTAGATATTTGTCTAATCCCGGTATGGATCATTGGGTTGCTACTAAGAAGGTCATGAGATATCTGCAAAAAGCGAAGAATCATATGTTGTTGTATAAAAAAGTTGATAATCTTGAGATAGTTGGGTATACAAATTCTAATTTTGTTGGGTGCCAAATTGACTTAAAATCCACTTCTGGGTATGTCTTTATGTTGGCTGGTGGAGCTATGTCCTGGAAAAGTGTCAAACAGACACTTTTGGCATCTTTTACTATGCAGGCTGAGTTTGTTACTTGTTATGGGCTGCTACGCAGGCTATTTGGCTTAAGAACCTCATATCATGACTCAAAATTGTTGACTCCATCTTTAGACCACTTAAGATCTATTATGACAATAGGTCTACTGTCTTGTTACTAAAAATAATAAAAGTACTAATGGATCCAAACATATAGAGATTAAATATTTTAAGGTTTGAGATCTAGTGAAAAATAGTGACATTCTTGTCGAGCATATTGACACAGATAACATGATTGTTGATCATTTGACTAAGGGATTAAGACCTGTTGTGTTTAGTAAGCATGTTGAGAACATGGGTGTTTTAGAGTCTTTTGATGTACTAGTTTAATGGGAGTATGTGATCAACGTTTGAATACTTATATTTGTTTTTATGTTTAGAATACTTACATGATATTTTGTTTGATATGTTAATTGAGTATTATTATTGTTTTATATTATGTATTGTTATGATGAATTTTTTGTACATGTACATTTAAGGATTATGCATAGTTAATCCTTATATTGAAATGTATGTCTCGATAAACGATACCATTATGAAACCTTGAGGATGATGAGACATACGGGATCTGGATGCCATTAAGTTTTACGTGGATCCAGGTACCATGAAGATTTCTTGTTGTCGACTTGCCATTAAGGGTTTTTTTTTTTGGCAAGAATGGAGAAATTTTTGAGGACTAACAAGAAAAATAACACAAATTAATGTGATCACCATGGATGTTATTTTCTTGCTACACAGTCACACTGGGTCCGTTGTTGATATGATCACTGATATCTGTAACCATTGATTGGTCTTACGTCAGTAAAGGGCGCAATCACTGTCATGATTCGGTATTAGTTGGTCATATTGAACGGGATCTTTAGGATGTTTGTTTCAAGGACTAAATGGTTTTTTTAAAATCGTGACCATGTCAAAATAAAGTCAATCAACCTAGAGTCTTGTTTTCAAAATCAAATTTTTCTTAAATTAAATAACCCCAATTAATATTGTCCAAGTGGGAGAATGTTAGAAATATTCTACTGTGGACTAATATTAATTGGCAATTTTATGTTTAAATAAAAATGAGCTGATAGTTTAGTTCTAGTATGAAACATGCAAGTAAGCCCAATTCAAGTTGCTGTAATCATATTAGTTATGAGTTTTGCACATTCTTTTGGGTCAGTGTGACAAGGTGGTTATATAGGCCTTCAAACTCGATAAGCCCTTGATGGAAGAAGGGGGTTAGGGTTTTAAAAAAGGGTTATTATAAATATATGGTTAAGTCCCCTCTTCGCTTCTGTTCGTTCAGTATCTACCCATTGAGAACCACTTGGGAGAAGTATAAGATGAAGACTTGCTAATTATGTCGTCAACTCAAGTTTCAATCATGTCCGTTAAAAAAGGCACGCTTATCAATTATTATTGTATGTATTTGTGACCTAATTTTCACATAAGATCCTTAAAATAAAAATAAAAAAATCCTACATTATCCACATATTGTTAATTGAATTGGTGTATGTGGGCATGCATGTGTGTCTAATCATTCAATGAGATGATCCCACATCAAAATGCTTCTTGAGATCAAAAAGTGTTATATTTGGGGAAAGGTAATGTGTATATTTAGAGTCCCTAGGACATGATCTCAATCCAAATAACGAAATAATTCGATGTGTAATTGTTATGTTTAATGGCATACTTGGAAATGCATGCATTGCATTTAGGAAAATATAAGACTACTTTTGCACTTATATAATTGACTTACTGAGCCCTCGCTCATTAAATTTTACTTTAATCCTTTTTCAGATTGAGCACAGAGTTATGGTGATATTTCGAAGTGATTTAGGTAGCATTGACATGAAATAGTGTCTCAACTCTTCGAAAAGACTCCATTGTATGCTTTTGGGTACAACAATATTTCTTTTTGTATGTGACCTTTATCTATTTTTGATTTGATACTATAGGATGGGATGTAAACTAGGGTAATGGTTCATTCTCGATACTTAATTATTGTGAACGTTTGATTCAATGGAAATGATATCCTGAAAATGATGGCATGGACACATAGTTCAATTTGATAAAATGAGCTCATAAGTGGAATCTCATATGGGTTGAATGGATAAGAAGTAAAAAATGTAAGATATAATAAATGAACTGCTTGTGGGATTATCAACTGCATATAGAGTATATGTTTTCTGTAGGTATTCAGTTTGGGTAAAAGAAAAAAATTAAGGCGAGTAGTTAACCGCGTGAAATGAAGTTCACTACACTGCACTCAGACAAATAAATTTAGGAAAGCGAAAAATTAACTCAAAATTCTGTGCATCTGCTAGTGGTTTAACATCTCATCGTGACCCTCGGGTCGTGACATAATCCTTCCTAAAGAGGGTCTCGCAATGTTTGATATGATATGGAAACGATACGAATAGAAAAATACGAAAATGACACAAGTTAAAACTAAGTAAAATTTTATATGAATATGGTGAAAGCTTAAAATAAGGTTTTGTATTTTTTACGTCGACACGAATTTCAATACGAATTTTTTATATTTTACACGATATAAACATGATTTTACATAACACGAACATGAATTATAAACACGAATTGCCACCCCAAGCCTTGATTGTTAATCATTTCTATTACAAAATATAATATCTATATCTACAATTTTTCCTAATTAATTTTTTTAATTGTCTTAAGGATAACTTTTATATCTATATATATATTAAAATTCTTAATTTCTTCCATTATTATTATATAATAAATTGCATGTAATCATTCATTTTATTAGTGTATTGTTTTATATATATATAGTATTGATTAGTTAACAATTATTTTAATATTATTCAATATTCAATTTAATTTAATGATATGTTTATGATCATGATTTAGAAAAATAGAGATTATAAATTTCAAGAGATATTTAAAAATCTAAGGTGTCAATTTTTGTGTTCGAAATAAAAGCGATAAATTAAAATATTGAAACAAGAAATACTAAATTTATCGTGTTTAAGGTGTATTACTTTGATCCTAAACTTGAATATTGAAAATTATTGGAATATGTATGTATAATTTATATAATATGATTATCTTCTTTATATTTTCATATAATTTAAGTTATAACTGAAACTTAATTTAATCAAATTGCAGATTAATTTTTTATCCATATCTTTAATTCTATATGTAAAATTTATTGGATCTTTAAGTAAAGTGACACATCATTCAAAGATAGTAAGAAATACGCAAGAATTATTTGCTAGTTTTTCAACTCAACAAAAATTCATTAAAAAATTTTTATTAAAAAAATTTGTACAAGAGATTGATTTTAAGATGTGAAAAATTTCAATTTCTTTAAATGAAAAACACATTAAATTTTTTATATAATTATATCTAATATATTTTTTATATTGTTGTATTATAATGTACAAAATAAAAATAAAAATATTAAATATAAAAATATTATCTTTTTCATAAAAATAATAATTTATATTATAAAATTTTAAAAGTATATATTATCAATATATTTATTATTTGATTAATATAATTTTATGCATCACACGAATTATTTAATAATAATAATAATAATAATAATAATAAACATAAACTAGTGAGTGTTTAACTGTTGACGGTGACCAAAGACTGAAAAGAGCGAGGCAACACAACAGGGTAACGTGAGGTGGGATGCACCTCCTCCGACCACCGCCCAAATACCTCCCTTATCAGATCTCTCTTTGATCGATTATCCAACTTCTGACAGGATGCTTTACCCTTCTCTTTCATTTAGAAAATTTGATCACTTTTTTTTTTAACATTATTAAGTGCTTGAATAAAACTGAAAAACAATAAATAAAATAAAATGCCGACGTCTAAAGTACGCCAAAAATGCGAAAGATAAGCATAAGCCTTTGGCAGAAGAGAAAGACTTTTGCTACTTTATGTTGAGTGCTGTTTTCCATTCCTTTTGTTCTTTTAAGCCACTTTTACATTATCTTTCTCGTTTCTCTTAAATAAATCTTGTTTTTTTTAACTATTTTCTCTTTTTAATTAATTTAATTTAATTTAGAAAAATGTTAAAATGAAAAAAAAAAAAAAGAAGGAAAAAAGCTAATATAGTCTTTAGGAAGATGAGAATTTTGTCTGGCCAGAATTACCAAGATGAAAGTAATTTAAAAATATCGTAATCTCAATTTTTATCATTTGATATATTTATTGATAATTAGATATTTTTAATTTATATCTATTTCTGTCATCAATATGTCACTATTTATTAATTATGATGTTAAGAGTCAAGTAATACCAATTAATATTAATTATAAATAGTTTAAAAAATAAAAAAATTATAAAATATAAAGATCAACATATCTTTTTTGAAAAAAAAACTACAAATTAAAAAAAAACCTATATTCTCTTTTAAAAATTAATTTTCTTAAAATCCTTTTTTTTTCGTAACATCTTTTACTACTCTCATTGTGTTAGATCCTAACTACTTGACCAAGCGCCCAGCTCGCAAGGGTTTAACTGGGGGCGCTGTGATGAGTGCGGAGCGCGGGAAAGTTTTGCACGGGACGCAACGAGACGGGCACCGAAACAGGCAAGATAGGCACTTGATTTGGGCGGATTGTCATGCATGAAACAGAGACGCGAACGGACGATGATCGAAGTTTGCAGGTGGCAAGCTAAGGCGAATCCTTAAAAATCGGGATAAGGATAAATGCGGGTCATAAGTCAGGATAAGCGGAGAAGTCTTGGCAGACCGAATCACTAGAGATTATCACAGATATAAACTCTAAAGAGCATTGAGGTGGCGATCATCTGGAGAGTCCTTAGTTTAGTAGGAATTAATTCTATAGAGTTTCTGTTGTAATCAAACTCAGTTGCCTACGTGAGGGGATGTCCTCACTTACCTATATAAACCCCAGGGGAGGGGTAGAATGTATTCAATCATCATTCAAGGAGAAAGAGAGTGATAGCTAATAGCGATCTTCTTGGCTAAATATTGTATTCTTTTTTATTACGGATTAATAGAAAGGCTCTTTTCTCTAAAATTTGAGTGTTCTTTACTTTATTGGTATACTTTGTCGAGTCATTTTTTTGCTCGAATGCTATATCGCTGCGTATTGACCCGGATTTGGGTTAGTATGAAGATAGGTTGTACTAAGTTGCGGAAAACTTAGGTCATCACTGAGAAAAGTTCTATAGGAGAGAATGACCCCGTGACACATTGTGTGTGTACTTAGCAAATCAATAGTTTGTTTTTCATTGTCTTCATTATTTTTTTTTTCATAAAAAGTATAAAAGAGTATAAGAAAAAATCGAATTTTAAATTTATTTCTTTTTAAAGAATAACAATTATTATGTCAAATTTGAATGTTACATATAATCAATTTCATTTAGATTAAGTGAATTATAAACAATTATAACCAATTAAACAAGTAAATAACTAGCCTAAATTCATGTTTACATATAATGAGACTTTAATTTAAGACTTCAAAGTCTTAAAACTTTTTTGGTCATTAAATCAAAACTTTATTGACAATATAAAGTATACTTTTTAATAGGGAGTTTAAATCTACTCTTGATAAAAAAAAATCTATTCTACTAAAATTATACTTCTTTCTGGCAATTTTCATGCATCATTTGATAATGGTATTAGAAATTTATTTATTGTCTTAAAAGTTTTATTATCATATTATATACCTTAGAGTAAAATTAAGAAAAACGCATATAATAAAATATAAAAATATAATTTTATAATTTTAAAAGAGTAAAAATATTTATATATATATATAAATGTATATAAAAAAGAGACAAATATAATTTTAAAATATTTATATATAAAAAATAAAAAGAAAATAGACTGTTGAAACCGTGCGGTCGGTTGTGTGCACGAGACGAGGGCAAAAGAAGAAAAGGTGAGAGTGGGACAACAGCCAAACCGGCAGCACTAACAACAGCGACATTTGCGCGCGTCCTACGTGTCAGCTTTTCCCTCACACCCGTCCCTTTCACTCCCCCCTCGTTGACTCGACGCCCTATCACGCCTCACCCCTATGCTCCTATCGGCCTTTATCTGAATTTCTTCCTCTTGTCGATTGGCTCCTTTGTTTTTTAACTCCATTAGCTAACATGCGCCTAATCATTATATTATTTTTATTTAAAAATATGTGACATCAAGGAAGTAATTTTTTCCCGTCCAAAAAAGTATTTCGTCAATTTAAATTTTTAACTCTAAATTGAAAGAAATTTCGAGTGAGAAACTTTACAATAATTTGAGTTTTGAGTTCAATTTAAATTCAATGTAATTAAATTATTTTATTCAACTCGATTATAAATTTTATTTTACTTTAATTTCAAGAATAAAAATTTTTCTTTAGAAACATTTTCTTCTAATTTACTTCAAATTTCAAACTATAATCGATTGAATCAAGAAAACATCAAAATTATCTCAAAATAAAGTAAAAATTGACCAATAAAATTAGAGATTGAATGCAAAAATTTCGCTCCATCTTCATTAATGTACGAAAAAAATGTAGATTTGTTGCAATTCCCCATTTCTTCTATAAGGATTTATGGATTTTAAAAAAATAATGAAAAAAAAAAACTTATGAACTAAACCCAAAGTAGAAAATTAGAAAAGAAAATAATTCAACTAATTACAAAATCTTGGATCCCAACATTCTTCTATTCTGGATTTATGTTTTTTTTTTTTTTTTTGTTGTGGGGGGTGGTTAAGACAGGTTAACACGAACACTGGCATTTTTGGTGGATTTACAGATGGGGCAAATGTGAAGGCTAGAGCCACAAACAGTACACAAGCACAAATGCCTGCATGGTAACAGCAACACACACGATTCCTCCCTCCCACAATTCCTGCACAGCCTGCTCATGCTGCCTTCTTTCCCCTCACCACTACTGTTATTATTATTATCCTTGGATTTCTTCTCTCCTCCTTCCCCTGCTAACGTGCGCCTCTCCACTTCCCAACTGCTGCCACAACATGATTGCGCATCGTCAACCTCATCTGGCGCTGCCTCCTCTAATCCCATGCCACGGGTGCGCTCATCCTTAACCTGCGCCGCGAGGATTTGTTCTAGGTTGGTTCGTAGGGCGTTGGCCGCAGCCTCATTGGTTTGAGCCAAATCTCTCCAAATTTGGTTCTCTATGCAAAGTGACTTCACCCTTTCTTCCAGTGCCCAATTTAATTTCCCTATCTTCTCAATTTCTGCTTCTTTGGTTCTTAGTTTCTTCATTACTCCTCCTTCAATTGCCGCCATTATCTTCCTTGCTTGACTCTTCCTTTTTTCCTCTATTTCCATCCTCACTTTCTCCATCTTTAAAACAAAACAAAACAAAAAAACCCAAACTTCAATCAGTCTTAAAATTTCAAGACCAAGTAATAAAACTAATGCAATTGAACTTGTCCTTTAGTGCCACTCTTTTCCCTACAAAATGCAGCTTTACAATTATTAAAAGAAAAAACAAAATTAAGATTATAATTTAAAACTTTCAATAGAGATATTTAATAAAAAAGGGATTAAATTTGATTTTTTTTTTTGGTTGAATTTCACACTAAAAATGAGAAGAAAGCTTACTGAAAATAATTGTTTGTTGATTAATGTTCCATTTAAAAAAAAAAAGGAGATGAAAAAGGATTCTCACTGTGTTAGAATGTCAAAAGCTGTTTTGGCATTCCAGCACTATAAGTACCCTTCCCACGGTGAAGCCTAATATTAGAAAAAACTTACATGTTGGGAGAGGAGATGATCAATATCCAACTGTTGCTGCTCCATTTGAAGGGAAATATCATGGCCAAGAAAAGAGAAGGGGGAGCAAGTTTTGTTGTGGCTATGGGGTTGACATGGTTGTGGAGAAGGGAAGGAAAGGACTGGATTAATGGAATCTATTGAACGTTTCCTCGGTAGGGGAAGATTGTTGTACGTCAAAGAACTCTCCGATTTGATTGCCGCTGCAACCTTCTGATGGATTGAATCAGTAACCAAAGAGTTGTACAAAGGAAGCAATCCTTCGGTCGCCGCCGTAGTTGTTCCTGATAATGGTACCCCATATCCCATCTGGGTTTGAAACATATTCCCGTTTGCTTCTATGGGATTCATCATTTCCCTGTATAAAAAAAAAAAAAAAAAAAAAGGTCGACGTTAAACTTTTCCTTTGTTTGAGTCTTCGATTCAATAGTAAAGATATTCGGGTTTAGAATGAACCTTTTTCCTAAGAATTGAGAGGGGAAAAAATTGAGATGCCTAGCTTCAACTGCCATAGATTAGAACAAAGATTGCGTTTGAGAATGAGTTTGAGTTTGCTTTGGTTTTTAAGAAGGATGAAATGAAAGAGAAAGAGACAGAAAACATATGGAGGGGCATGCAATGGTGGTTGCAAAGCTGTATGGTGGGGTTTATTTAGGGTTCGGTTCGGTCTAGAGATAGAGTGAGAAATTAAAAAAAAAAATTATTTTTTTCAATTTTAGATTAGACTTTTAGAGAGAAAAGTAAGGTAAATAAAAGCAGATTTGTTTGTTGGTTTGGGTTCTTTTGTCTATTTCAGGATTTTTTTTTTACCACGTTAACCTTGACTCCAACTATCCAATCTAATAAGTTAAATAAATTAAAATTTTAATAATTAAATATATTTTTAATTTTTTAAAAAATAATTTAAATTTTTAATATTTAATTTTATTATATAAATCTTTAATTTTTTAAAATAATACAATTTAACTCAAACTAATTTTAAATTTTTCAAGTAAAATAAAAATAAAAATAAAAATATTTATTTATTTATTTTATTTTATTATATTATTTTAGAAAATTAAAAAATTATTTTATAGTAAAATGAAAATTTATAGATTTTTATAATAAAATTAAATGTTTAAATTTTATATTTATTTCGTGTTAAAAATTAAAAACGTATATGATTATTAAGCATAAATTAAAATACAGATCTATAAATCATCTTGAAATCGAGTCCTCCCGTAATTCTAGCAAGTTTGTGGGGGCATCTGTAGAATTTTCAAAAAAAAAAAGGGAGGGGGGGGTGGGGGGGTGGTTTACAGTCTTATTAACTGGTTGTGAATTGTGATGAAAGATTTTAAAAACTGACAGTGAAGGTATCTGCCACGTGTACATCATCCACGTAAGCAGAGATGGTTTCCTCAAACTACGTGAAAATATGGGGTCCACGACTACACTTGTGGGACAGAGTTCGAAGAAGATGAGGACAAAATATGGTGGGGACCGCACATGAGGAGTGCCGTATGAGCCCCACGTGTCATACTGTCAAAGAGGAAAATAAAAAAAAATAAAGAAAAGGTTGGGTGATTTATTGAAGCAGCCGTTTTGAAAGGGCGAGAGAAGTGAAGGGTACGGTGTACCCAGGGGGTGGAGGAGTCGTGCTTGTCTGCTCCTTTCTTTGGCTGCTCTCATCGCATGGGCAGCGTCACCCTATTTTTTGGCATTTACTTATGCCACGTGTCTACATTTCCTTCCGTTATTATTAATTAACTAATTAATTAATTAAAATAATAAATCAAATTTTCCTTTCAGTTCATCCAGTTCTCCTCTTATCGTCAACTTGGATAATGAGCACTTTTAGAAAAGATGTGTTTTCGAATTTGAACTAAGAAATTTTTTTTTTTGTTACAACTTATAAAATATCTACATGTATGAATGCGACGAATTTGTTTTCAACTCCCATTATATCATAATATCCGATTAGACTTTAATTTAAGCCGTCTCATGCATGTACTTAGGTTTTACATAAATCTACGATTTATTTAATTATCTCCATGATATTCTTATTTTACATTAATTTGGATGATGATGAAAAGAAAAAAGTTGACTTCCAAGGAGATGAATTTATACTATTGAATATTGATTTTGTAGTATAGAAAAATAATCAGAATTTATCACTGGACGTAAGAATACTTAATTTTATATATTAACGAATGACTTATTGATATTCTTCTATATTTAAGGGAGAAAAATGACAATTACAATTGCTAGATAAATTAATTAAAAATAAAACAGAAAATTTAGGTAAAATACAAATTTATCATTTGACTGAATTGATAATTAACAAGTCTCAAAATTAGCAATGTTTAATAGCCAGAGGGAAAGTAAAGTCATATATATATATATAGATAGCTATTTTCACCCCAATATATATATATAGATAGATAGCTATTAGTTAGCTAGGCATAGGCAAAGGCAAAGGCAAATGCAGGGTTTTAGGTGGATAGGAGAGGTTGTCCTAAAATCCCAATGACGTTTGCTTTTCAAGAATGGAACATTTAATCTATGTTATGGTATGCAGTGTCTCTTAAAGGTACATTGTGGTACAATTGAGGTGCCATTATTTTAATGTTCAGTTATTGCCTTCACATTTTAATTAATAATAATAATAATAATGATAAAGGTCAAACTTAATTTGAGTTAAATCTACAATGCGAGGGCTTTGAAATTTGAAAGCTGTTATGATTCAACTAATTAAATTCGGTAATTTGTGAATGCTTCTTCTTTATAATCAATACCATCATCAAAAATATCATATTAATGTACAAGGGCTCACACTTTTTATTAACTTACCAAATTTGTTGTTGTTAAATTATAGCTTCATGTATGCTTATACATATATATATATATATATATATGTGAGAAAATTTGATAACACATCATTATTTGAATTAATCAAGTGCATGTACACTTGATTTTGAAAAATGATTTATCTTATATGTATATTTTCTCCTTCCATGAAAATTTTTTGAAAGAATTTTTTTGTTTTTGGAAAAATTTTGTTCTTTGGCTGAATTGAATTTCATGGATGATATTTTGTTTGTTTTGGATGGAAATTCCAAAGAAAAGAGGCATGATTTTGTCGGAGTTGAATTCTAGATATCCAATAAATTTGGTAATAAAGCAATTTTTTTGACCGGCTCTAAATTTGACATGCCAATTAATCTTTACCTAATTGGTGACCTTCAAATTAAGAATATGGAATTCAAAATCTCTGTTGGATGGGGATTGAATCCACGTTCAATTCTCGCTTCCTTGCTTAGGTTGAGTGTTTTACATACTCATATGCATACAAATACATATCTAAATAATACATACATGTTTTTATGATTTTTTTTTTTAAAAAAAAATTAAGAGAAGGAAAGATTTTAGCTCAAGCACAAAGATTTGTGCATCTATTATTGAAATAAACGTTCAAATGTTTGGCGAAAGCTTATTAGACTTTCAACTATATATAATACAAAGAAGTAGGTGTATATATATAATACGTCTAATGAGCTGGATAATGCAAATCCCTTTTTCTCTTAAATAAAAATTTATATATTAAAGTCTATTATTCTTAATTTGATTTTAGGATGTGTAAGTATCCCGTATTTAAAGATACCAATTTCCCCTCCTGCAAAATTAATAAATAAATAAATAAAAAAAATTCTATTTTAATTGTTTCCCACGTCTCTTCTTTGTAATCTCCTTGATTTTATCATAGTAGAGCCGAATATGAAGACGTGCCTTGACCAAAAACATGTAGATTTGAGTTTGTTGGGTTGATGACACAAGAACAAACACACAGCAATAAATTTTAAATGTCACATTGCAACAATAATGTACTAATTGATGCTTCCTAGGCAAATCTCCATCTTGATTAATTAATTATAGACTTAAATTTTGAGCAATATATGTGATCTGACTGCTTTCCACTGCAATTTTAGCATTTTTAAAGAAGGCTACTTAAGCAAGATTAGACAAATTCGCTTCATTTAAGGAGACAAAATGACAAATACATCTGTCCTTTAATAAACATACAAAAAGTTTTGGTTTGCTAATTCAAGCTTCCAACTAAGTTTTTACAGAAATTGTTCTTATTCCTCACTGCATCGATCGGACATTTTAAGAAGAGATAATATTATATTCTAACATAAAAAATATAATATAGTTTAATTTCTCTTAAGCATATTTTATTAAAGTTTTGGTTGTCATCAAGTCACATGGGTTATGTTATCAAATTAAATTTAGAATTCATAAGATAATGTGCCTTGCAAGGCAGGCCGTACAGACAGAGAGGAACAGAATTCATTAATATATCCATTGCCTCCACATTGTTCATATTTCCCTTTCGTGGCTCTGTCGAGCAACTACTTGGCAAAGAATTAATAATATAGAGATTAGCTTAAGCGAAAAGCTAAACTAATGTGTAAACTTTGTTGCAAAATTTCATTCCTTAGAGAAGATAGATGCCCATTACAAGGAGGGACTAGATTATGTAAAGGGGATAGGCGGATTCTTTGTTCATTGTGCTTTTCTTCATGTCTCTTCTTTCAATTTCCTAGCTCTATTATTGCCCATGTTAATCCTATCCTATCAACTAAGCTTTTCATTCAACCAAGTACAAACATCATAAAAAGAAAACACATAAATAAAGTAAATTATAGGAGGTGAGATTTACTTTAATGTAAGGAAAAAAAAAGAGAGCCAATGAGGCTTTGTCTAAGCATAAAGGAGATCCCTAAATCTTAATGTCTTTTTATGTATAGATTTAACCTAATTTTATTGGTGGATTTATCTAATTATATATTGATTGCTAGTTGATTTGTTTATTTGATGTAATTTATATATATATATATATTTATGAAATGTAATATTTGATTATTATTTTAGCTTTTACTTGTAGAACTTTAATTTTACAAAAGGAAAAAAAAAGAAAGAGAAAGAAATAATTGTGATTATTATTTTTTTGATGTAAAATCATAAAATATTCTCATATTTTATTGAGTATAAGACTAATCATAATTTATACTGACGCAAGAAAATTTAGTTTAGTAAAAATTCAAACACGATACTTTTTTATTATGAACGATCTCACTCAAAAATTTAATAAAGCTTTATATTACTTATCAACTCTTTAGTTTGATTAGTTGAATGTGTGTTGTTGTGATGATAACTTAGGACAGAATCACAGAAGAAATAGCTTTAAAAGACGAGGAAAATGAGAGATATGAAAGGGGCCGGGGATGATATTTGTCTGTGCTTCCCCTTTTTAAGGGCAATGAATTGTATATTGCTTATTGCACCAATTGGCTTGGTTTCCCTATAACTTCCCTGTTACACTCAACTTATTAAAGTCATTGGTGTTAGTGTACTCTTCATGTGATATCCAAACCACTACACCATGCATGAGAATCTCGATACATTTCCACCTCCCTCTCTTTCAATACTCAGCATTTTCTCTTTCCTCACCACAAACATTTATATAAACTAAATCATAACTTTGACTATGTCAGATTCATCATTCCTCTGCCTACATTATTATTATTGTTATTATTTGAGTACCGATTTTTGAGAAGATGATTCATCACTTAGTCAGGTGCTTAAGTGACATTATACATATATTTATATCTATACTATTTTACATAAAAATGATGAAATTTTACAAATAAATTTATAATATTGACTGTTTTTAGTAATTATTTTTAATTATTAATTTCTTTAATTATAACTTAACGAACATATGATAGTCGTGTAAACAAGCTTATGAAGTTTAAAAATCTAAATTCTCTGATTCTCTCGAACTTTTCTTTTTCTACCTTTATCTCTTCTCTCTATTTTCTTTCCTTGATACCGAGTGCCGATACAATGGTTGATGCAGGGCAGAAGGGGTTCAGTTTGAGCTGTCATTATTTCTTGTGTCAGAAACATACCTTACTTGGACTACATATATAGAGAAAAGTTAGGTCTATTTACTTCTGAATAAAATACATGCACAAAATGCCAGCAAAATAAAGGTACATGATTCTCTTTTGAAAAAAAATTTATTTACAATCCAAAAATTATTCTGTTCAACTAAAAGTTTTCCAAAATTCACTTCTGGACTTTTAAGAGTGCGTTTAGATTAAAAATTTTGAAAAAAAAATAAAATAAAATATTTCAAAATGCATTTATTCAAAATAGTATTTATAATTGTATTGTTTTGTTTTTTTTTTTAAGAAGAAAATTTGACTATTGAAATTTGATTATCATAATCAAACTCTTTATCTTAATACTAGGATAAGTTATAAAAATTAGTATATGACCTCATGTTAAGTTCTCAGTACGAATTCTCCCTTCATTTATTTTTATCTAAGATAATATGTTCTTTCAATTCTCGTTTTTTCATATATTTCATAATTACTTCATTACAAGTCTATTTCGATTTTCCTCTAATATTGACTTTTTTTACATCAGTCATAATCTTCACTCTTCTAATTGGAACGTCTACATGTTTATTACGTATATGTCTAAATCAATGTAAACGACTATTAAAATTTAATAAAATAAAAATAATTATAAAAATATTAATATTAAATATAAAAGATAAAAATACACAATCATTATATTTGAAAAAATATATAGATATTATTAATAATATGAAAAATAAAAAATATTTCTTATATATAAATAAAACAACATTTTTTTGAGTTTTATATTTAATTAATGTGAGGATACGTGCATTAAATTAAGGAAAGATTCAAGAAAAAATAAAGGAGGCGAAGGAGAATGGAGGTGATAGTGGTTGCGTTGAGAAGGTGTGGACGAATTAATTGAGAAAAGTAAAGGTTGCAATAGTCGTATTTGGTTCTTAGATTTTTTTATTAAGATTGGATCTAGTAATGACACTCGTGTGGCTAGAAAAAAGTTATTCAGTGGATCAAAAAGTAATTACACTTCCTCTATTATATATGGTTTAGTTTTTCAAATATTTTAAAATTATATCATCTCTCTTTTTATAACAAATTTGATATTCTTTTTTTTTTCAATCATCTATAATTATGTATTTCTTAATCTATGAAATAAAAAAATATAAAATGATAAAATTAAAAGTATACAAATATATGAATATAAAATTTTCCATACAAAATCTTTAAATAATTACAACGTCATTACAAATACTACTTATAAATTATTAAAAAAATAATTATTTTATATGATAGGAAAGTTTTAAATTTTCTAAATGAGATTGAAGAGTTAACTTACATCCATTTAAATATTTGTATAAGATAATTATTCATATAAATTATTCAATTATTAAATAAACATATAGCATATATATGTGGAATTTAAAAACTCAAATATCTATATAGGGAACAATAATCTAAAAGAAAATTCTTAAATGTCAAATTATCTTTTACAATTATCCCGAAGAGTTTTCATATTTTAGGAATAATCTTAAATATATGTAATACATTTCTCCAACATATGTAATCGAATTATCTCTTACTGATGTGTGTAACAAAATTTTCACTAATTTCTTTGTTGAAAAAATTGTTTGTATGCAGACAATAAAATCGTGATTTAATGACAACGAAGAGATTTTAAAATATTAAAATCTCATATTTAAGTCTCACCATATGTGAGTTAATCCAACTTTATATTAGATTTATCTGACTTATATATGTTGATTTTTTGTTTGGTTAGTTTATTTATTTGATATAATACTAAAATATAATCATAATTTATCTCGTGCTTATAATTTCGTAAAAAAAAATGTATACTTGTTGCAGTTTATAAATTAAAACTAGTTTTAGTATATAAGTGCAGAAATAATACTAATATATTCCTTATCTTAACTATTTTTTTTTTGTGATCTCTATTTTTCACCAAATATATATTGATCCCAAATTATTTTATTATATTATATATTAATTCATAAATTTTATTTTAATGGTTCAAATTATCTAAAATTTTATTTTTCAAACTTCAATTTATAATTTATCCCAGATATGCATACATGTATTATAAAAATATTCCAAACTTCATTGTGGTCATTTGACTCCAAAATTATAATGTAGCTACGCCATTAAGTGATAGAGTTAAGAGTTATAAAGAGTAAGGACTCATTTGGATTGTATCGCACCTACGTTTCAGTGCCATTCAATATCCTGTTTTTTCAATTAAATGCATCAGTGGTGGTGCATTTGGATGGAAATGGTGCAGCTTGGCTCGTGCGCCACCATCAATTTTAACTGGACCTCCATTAGACCATTAATTTATATAAATTCCAAATTTTCTTTATAATTCAAGTTTTAAATTTTTATTTTAAAGTTTTAATTATGTATTTATTTCCATGTATGCGTGTATAAAATTATATATAAAATATTATTTAAATATATGTATAAATAATTTTTAAATATTTAATAATTAAAACATTATTCTGATAAAAATAATTTTAATAATTTTTTAATTTTTATTATTTGATATAAAATAATTTTTATTAATTTCAAAAATATGAAATATAAACTAAAACTTTTTTTATATATAAATTTTAATCAAATATCTTTAATAATTTTTATTTTTAATTATATATCACTTCCCTGTATCACTATTTCATTGTTTATCCAAATAAGTTTTAATTTTTTATTGCAAATAAGATTTCTTTTCTCAATTTCTTCACTCGAGGGAAAATTTATAAGTTACACACTTCCCAAAATCTATTTAATTTTCTAAAATCTTTACTAATTAATAATTATTGAACTCAATGGTGACCTTTATTTGGCGGGGACAAACGTGACTCCACCGTCAACTTTGCATGAATAATGCAAATGGACAAAAAAGGAAAAAAAAAAGGTTTTGGAAAATTTCACGGGAAATCAGAACTGGGCCTGAAATGGCTAATGCTTTCATACTTTCTACTGCAATATCAATTACACATTTCCCAATAAAACCATTATTTATTTATTTATTTCTCTTCCTGTCTCTGATCTGATCTGATGTTTTCCATGTGCAAATTTCCCACAGCTGTCCCAATTTAAGTTATTTCGTAAATCTGCTAAATCAAAACGGTGAATTATATTGAATCAGATCGGACCTGCACAATTTTGTTTTGTTTTCAAGCACAATTTAATGCGAATGAACAGTAATGGATGTTGAGTTGCTTTTACAAATTTTGTCATGTTAATTTGTACACAAAAGTACATTGACTCCAATGGTTTGCAGCATGCAACAACCAATGCATATCTAGCTATTATATTGTAATAACCACAGGCAATTTTGACAGAAAATAATCATCACAGCTCATACAGGCACAGCTATGACATTGTCCTTTTTCTTTTCTTTTCTGTCTTTTTGTTTTGTTTCCTACCTTCTCAACCGTCTTCCCTGTTGCATTTAATATGGCTTTGTGATGACAATGTATGGCACGAAACTTTATTTTTCATGGAACTCCATCATTTGCAAAAGAAAAAGACCTTCTTTTCAGCATGTTACAGGAAAAAGAAATTCAAAGATTTTGATATAGAAGTAGGGTAGAGGGAATTAAATTATATAGCACCGCTGTCAAATGTTTGAGTTGATTTCTTTTCTTGAATTGATAAAAGTGACTGAGAATCTCATTTTAAAGAAACAATTTCTTAGGTTTTAAACTCTTTATCCAAACCTTGGAAATATATATATATATATATATATATATATATATATATATATATATATGCCAATATCTTCAACTCCATCTCAAATGGGTTGAGCATCAATAAGCAAGTCTCTTTCACTCTTATCAGTAGAAACTCAAACCATTTGGCAGACTCTTGCAAAGCAAAGCTGGGTGTTGGTAGGACAATCAAAAATTTCGTTGAATGAAGATGGGAGATAATTGGGATAATAATCCTCATTAGGATTGTGCCCCAATTATTTTCTCTCTGGGTTGGGCTTCGATTATCTTCTTTGGGCCATAAACATTTTTTTCGTCTAAGTCAAGGCATAAAGCCAGAAATGGAGCAAAGGGGCAGGGAAAAAAATTATGATCTCAATACGTTGCTGATTATGTATGAGTAAACTTTTTTATTTAATTTTAAATTAAAAAAAACCCAATTATCAATAATACAAAAAATATCATTTTCAATAGTACCACTTTTCCTTGACCCTCGATCTTTGAGGTAGCAAAATTTTCCAAGAACAACCTATCCCTGTTTACAATTGTTTTGAAAGTAGTGAACATCGTTTTGTTTGAGCAGACATGTTAGCTTGCACCAGTGCCAATATACTATTCTCTCAAATTGGATCCAACAAGGTTAACTTCAACAATAGCAGAAAGATTTATGTCTGACACATCTTGAATAATATCGTTAACCATGTTTGCCTCTTTAACTATTTCTCTTAGCCAACTTGTAATAAGATGCTTTGTGACCCACTTTGTCACAATTAAAACATTTGACTTGGAATTTCAAGGGCTTCTTAGAGATTTAACCTCTTAGGCCTAAGTTGGATCAAGTGCTGTTGGACTACTTATTCTTTTTTGCTTTAAAGCCTTGACTATGCTCCACCACATTTGCCTTAACCATAGGTTAAATAACTCTTCTTTTTTTAAAACCTCTCTTGTATTCTTCAATTCAATGTCTAATAACTAATTTTTCAATATTCATCTCTTTTTTTATTTGTGCTTAAGGTAATTCTTAAATTCTTCCATGTAGGAGGAAACTTCTCAATAATAGCGGTCATTTGGAAAGTTTCACTCAAATTCATCCCTTCACCGTGAATCATGTAAGATCACTTGGATCTCTTGAACTTGACCAATCATTGTCTTGTAGTCGTCCATCTTATAATTTAGGAAGCGATCAAATACAAATTTCTTGGTCTCGGTACCCTCATTTATATTTATGATCCAAAGACTCCTATAACTTTTTGACTATTTTCTTTGTACTATACACATTGTACAAAGAACTAGTCAACCCATTCATGACATAATTTCAGCACAAAGAAAGTTAGAATGTTTTCAAGTATCCACAACATTGATCACTTGGATATCATGCTCATTTTCATTGAGTTTAAGAGCATCCTTAGTCAAGAATCTCGCCAGATTCAAGGTGGTGAAATAGAACAACAACTTTTCTGCTACCACCTTGTGATAACCCGAAATTTATTTCGAAATTATGGGACAATATTCCAAAAAAAATGTATCTATATATATATATATTAAATAATATATATAGAAATAAATTAAATAATATATATAGAAATAAATTAAATAATATATTATATTAATTTATGTATATTAATATAGTATATTATTTGTAAAATAAAATAAAATAAAATAAAAAATAAATTAAATATAAATATATAAAATAGATTAAATAATATATATAAGTATAGATATTTATGTATATGTAAGATATTTTATATCAAAATAAAATATATTATATTATATGTATATATTAAAAAAAATAAAAGAAGAAAGGAGTCGGACATAAAGCAACTCGACCCCTTCCTTTCTCTCCTCTGTTTAATGGAGGAGAGACCGAAACCGAGAAGATGAAGAGAGAAGAGGAGAGAGAGGATGAGAGGCCGAGAGTGAGGTGGAGGACGCTGACCAGAGGGAATCGGCGTCGACCAACCTAGAGAAAGCCGACGAAAAGCGGAGATCGACGAAGGAGAAGAGAAGACAACGTCGACGAGAGGGAGAAGGGCCAAACCAGCCTTGTTCTAGCCAGCTCAGACGTCCCGTTGCCTAGCCCGAGCGTCGGAGGCCCCGTGGACCTGTTAGAGGCAAAAGCCGATGAAGAACGGTTGTCAGAGCCGAAAATGACAAGATTTGCCATTGAACCGGTTTTGACCGGTTCAGTGAAAGGGTGGTTTGAACAGTCTGAACTGGTTCAGCTATAAAAACAAAAAAAGAAAAAAAGAGGAAAAAAAGAAGAAAAAAAAGGAAAAAGGAGAGAAAAATTCGGTGATGCCTCGGGTTAAGGATAAGTTAGTAAGCGGTCAGGTTTGACTATTTCAATTTTGAAAATTTATTTAAATTTATATTTGACCAAATTTGATCCGGTTTAAATATATAAACGTGTAATACGACAATAGGGGACGAAAGAGAGTTCGATTCAACCTCGATTTGCATGACAGCATGGAATCTTAGGTAAGTGAACCTCACTTGCTACAACCTGTATGATTATATTGTATTAAATTAAATCGTATAAATTGAGGGTTAATTTCATATAAATTTCTGTACGTTCTGGAATTGAACACTTGACATGGTAAATGATTGTTTAAACTTTTCGAAAGACGTATATGAACTTTTAAATCGGTTTGAACTACAGAAAGTGATAAATCAACTGGATTGAGAATATAAATTGTTCTTTGCCTTGCAGGCTGAGTAATGAGCAATTGTTACTCGGTCTTATTACAAAAATTTTGTAAATTGTCGGCATTTCGGATTAAGACTTCTATGCTATCAAAAATGCGATTTCGACTCATTTTGACATGTTTTCGGACCTCGCGATGATTTTAGAACATTAAAATCATTGTACGGTAATTCATGGAAGATATAAAAGTCAGCACAAATATTATCTGTATAACCTCGTTTTAGCTTATGCTTAGTGTCTTGAATTTAAACATAAATTGCTTTACGTCTCGATAGTAACGTGACTTTTAAAAACGCGATTTTTTGAACATTCATCGCTATGGGCGTTTTAGTTAAGTTATTTCCGATAGAGTATATAGAGACTTTTGAATCTGTGACCCAGGGTAACACTCTAGTCTCTGGGGTAATTTCGGCTCACAGATAGCTATAATGAGAAAGTCCTTATCGGAATATAAATTACAGCTGGTGCTTATATTCGTAAGATCGAATTATCAAACTCTGTGAACGAGATATCAGGTTAGTAGTTCCCTTTTAGGATGCAAAGAAGCATCATATGAGATAATTCTGAATTTAGAAACTTTTAAGTTAAATTCATAGCTGCAATGCAGCATTATATGAAGTAAATTTGAATTCTCGAACATAAATTAGATAATGGTTGAGAATTATAAGTGTGAAAGAATACGTGATTGGAATATTGATAAGAATATAAAATCGATTAGTGTTCATTTAGGTGCGAAGTATCACCATGAAGTACAAGCTAATTCTGTAGATGCGTGATAGCATCATATGAAATGGAATGAGTCCTAAAACATAAATTGAAGAATGTTTCAAGGACTAGGTGTAATTGGTATGAGTGATGGATAAGTGATCCTTGGGATACAAAGTAGCATCATTAGGTATAAATTAGTTTTCGTTGATGCAAGGAAGCATCGTACTGATTATTGAGTCCTAGAGTAAGAACCGAATGATGTTCAAGGATCCTAAATGTTACAAGTATGTGGAAACATCAACGATAAGATTATCTAAAAATATATGTTCTTATGTGATCCTTGTTTTACATTACACTTTGCGTCTTAATGTATATAATGATTTTGTGAGATTTAGAAAGTTTGCATTGATTTATATCTGCACTAAAGAAGCTTTAAAATCTCACTTACAACATGTTTTGAGAGTATGTGAGACAAACGTCTATGTGTTTTGGATTTAAGCTAACTCTGCTTTTATCCACACCATGATTAACATGAATTTCAGAATGACAGGTAACCCATGTTTGGTTACCTACGAATTCGTGGCTTTTGTAAAATGTTTTGAAATGTAATTTGCTACGCGAAATTGAAAGTTTATGAGACGAGGATTATGTATATGAAATAAATTAAAAGTATTGTTTTTACGAGTGTACGGGCTATTAAGTCCGAAAAAAGAGTTTAAAAGTTCTGTTTTGCGACTAAAGCATTATAGCATGCGAGTCAAGTTGAGTGAGGGTGAGTTGGTTCCCCTGGGCCTTGACAATGACATGCATAATTCTATATAACTGTAATGTCACCTTCGTGGCGTTATTGTTTTCACCTACGTGAAAATTTTATGTGTTCGCATATGTGGCGTTATATGTGTTACGTGTTCACCTGTGTGGCGTTGTATGTGCTACGTGTTCGCCTAAGTGGCGTTATATGTGATGCTATACGACTTTGGCCCAGTCAACAGCTCCCATGGCCATGAGATTATGTTCCCTCTTCGGAGAATGCTTTCTTTTGAGGATGCTACACGTATGGTTATTGTCATATGACAGTGATATCAATATGCCTAGTCTCCATGTTTCAGTATATGAATGATTTAAATTACGAAAGTAAGCTTTTTTAAAGTAAGCAACTACGTGAATTTGACTAAATACGTATGCAGGTATGCTTTGTATAAAAGTAACTGAGCAAATATGATTTTGCTACAATAATCGAGTACGGTTATGTGATTTGAATAAAGTAAGTGTGAAAAAGTTTCGAAAGCATGTAAATCCTGATTTTCAATATGTTTTCCCGATCACGGGTTACAATAGCAAGTACATGAAATGTGTTTCGAATTTCAGGATATGCTTTGAAAAGTGTTTTGCCATCTGAAAATGTTTTGAAGTATGAAATATATATTTTCGAAAATGATTTATGAACATGAGCATGGTTCATAGAACATATCCTAACGATGAGAAATAATCATGTTGTTGTCCTTACTAACAGGGATGATAATAGTTAGTAATGGAGTTCCAACTGGAAGAATATAATAGTCAGTAGTGTCCCTGCTAACGTGTCAGAATGGTTAGCAAAAGATAATGTGAAATACAATTTAAGTTGTGAAATATGTTTTGCAATAAGAACTATGTTATTGAAATGTGAAAAGAATTCAGAATATGAAATATGTTCCGATTATAAAGATTATATTTCGAATATGAATATGTTTCGGGTATGAGACCCCTTTTGAACAAGGAAAATGTTTCGATATAGATGATGTTCAAAATAAGACAAGTTTTGAAGTATAATAAGTTTCGAATACATGTTATATTTTGAATAAGAAATGTTTTCGATATATGGATATTTGATATGTGATATGATTTGGAATTAAGTGATATGATTTGAGAATGGTTGTGTCCAAATGATGAATGTGGATTACAAGAAGTATTGGGTTTTGCTTTCGACTATAATTTGAATCTTGAACCCCTATGACTATATTTAGTTCGTGTGGTCAGATTTGATGGCTAATTAAGGTATTTCAAAATACCTCATTACCTGAAAAACTTGATAGCGTCAAGATAGTAGACCAACCCATAAACCCAAGAGAAGTGTTACTTTCGATAAGTTTCGACTACAAAGTATGTTTTGGAAGAAGATATGTTTCGAAATGTGAAGTCTTGAATTGTGATTCGAAATAGTGGTAAGAAAGAATAATCGAATGGAAATGTGTTAGACATGCATTAGAAATCCAGTATCATGTACATTATTTTCTCTGTGCTTGTGTGGTTTACTTACTGGGCTTTCTCAAAGCTCACTCCTCTAATTCCATAACAGGTTTAGATTAGATGTGCATCGACATCAGTATCAGTATCGGCTTGAAGTAAAATCTTTGAGATTTCACAACTCACATCGGTACAGTTATTTATATTATTTAATCGTACTTTTTCAGACAAATTACTTTTCAGTGTATGTGTCCGGATGTGTAATAAATTAAGAAATGACTATAAAGGTTAATGAGAAGTTAGACTAGGACCTTAGGTTCATAACCTTAAACTAAGCTAGGTAATTTGAGACCTAGAAATAGTTATGACTGTACTCACATGACAAGCAATGTATGGAAAGAAAAATTAAAAAATTTAGCTCACATTTTTACACTTTCGCAATAATTTTACTAAAAGTTTACAGTTTCGGGTCGTTACACACCTCTTAAAGCTTAAACCATAAAAACTTTTTTGGTTTCTCTCCATAGTTCACAGGAATCATTATCGGTATATCCAAGTTCGAAGCTTCAACCGCAACAAGAGGGTTCTCAACATTAATTTAAGTTGCCATTTAGAAAATCATAATCAACTTTCTCTTAATTTTCAGAATAATATATATATATATATATATATATATATATATATATATATCAAAATAATCACAAGAATTTTATTATTTCCCTTTCCTAACTAGAATGTTGATCAACTAAATACTACTCGATAGAAAGTTCTTAGGAATGGTTGAAAGGTAACATGCGATCCCACTTAAAACATAGTTTCCTTAGATAGAACTAACTAATCGTAATAATTTAGAGTTTAACACAAAGCTTGGAATCTATTTGAAAACTGTAGGAAAATAATAAGAAATGATATATATATATATATAATGGAATGAATATTCAACAATAATATACATCATAAATGAAACATAATAAGGCAGAAATACACATAGAGTAAACCGAGGCCCATGTACCACACAATTTCCTTAAAACAAATTTGCCCTCTCGCCGTGGGTGCTTGAGTAATTTAAGCATCTGTTTCCCAAAATAAAACAGTAACCAAGTAGTAGAGGTGCACTATCGATCTACTTCAACCAAAGTTCCAAGGGCCTAAACTTTATCACATTGAGAATAAGACTTAGAGCACTTAAAACTAGGAGTTTGGAGAAAAAAACAAACTTTTGAGAGAAACTAGAGATAAACTAATGAATTTTGTTTTTGGTTTCTAAAACAAATTGGAAGAGATCCACTTTTATAGCTTTCATCTAAAGGCATTTCGATCCTTCAAAAATTTGGAATTAAATCCAAAATTTATTCAGTCATTTATTCTAATGAAAGTTACACATTTTAAATTTAAATCAATAGTGGTTACAAAATCCAATGGCAATTACGATGAGTATAAATTTTTATTAATCCATGTATCTTTTTAAGTGTATAAATTTTCTACTGACACAAAGTAAAGTCACATTAAAATTTTAACCTTTTTTTTTGTAACAAAAATTGTAACTTCTAAATGACTAATAAATAGCTCATTTAAATGACCATTTTCCAACAAAAATAAAAACCTAGTTTGTAGCAAATATGGAAAATCAGGTTATGCTAAAGTTAAATGCAGCCCTTCTACCTTGGAAGGTAATGAATATGGATACCTTGCTTACACTTTGTATGTGCAAGAGAAAGACCAACCTCAAAATCAAGGATAAGAAAATCTTCCAATATCATGGAAGGGTTATTGTCGCGACCCAATTCGCTTACATTTACATTCAATAGTTGGGCTATGAGTCGATGTTAATCCATCACATTTCCTTATTTTTCAATCCATGCATATGAGATATACAATTAGGGTAAGAAATTATACTTAGATAAATTTACAATTATTAACATTAGTTTACATCCTCGGTATTAGACCCGGTAAATGTAGACACGACACGAGTGACACGACACGAACACGATATGAAAAAATCGTGTACGTGTTTGAAAAATTAGTGTTTCGTGTTTAGCCGTGTCGACACGAATTTTGACATGGTAATTTTCGTGTTTAGCCGTGTCAAACACGACTAAACATGTATAAGACACGGAAACACGTTTTCTTAAATCGTGTCACACGAATACATGGTTAATACGTACACGACACGAGAAACACGTTTTCTTAAATTGTTGTTTCTTACATTGTATTGAGTTGGTATTTATGAATTTAATGTTTGAATGTTTGTTGACTATTTATATTTTATGACTTAATGTTAACTCTTTATGTTTTTGTATATTTTATAATTTTAAATAAATATTATGAATGATATGGATTGAAGATTATTATTATGTTATATTTGTTAATAATATTTGAATGTATGTAAATTAAATTATTGCTATAAATCAGTAAATATTATGATTTTTTTTATTTTTGATTATGTTTTATTTTTAACCGTGTCATTCGTGTCTAATCATGTGACACGAATAATTATAATGTGTCAACCATGTCGTGTCACGTGTCACACGTATGAAATATGTGTCGTGTTCGTGTTTCATAAATTCGTGTCGTGTTTTAATTCGTGTCGTGTCATGTCGACACGACACGGATTGCCAGGTCTGCTCGGTACTTATACATATACAATACTGTGCTACAAAATGTTTAGATACAAAAGACTACAAGAGTGTATACCTTGGAGAAGACAAAAAGGCAGCAGACACAAGGAAATGCAGGATCTATCGTGGCACTCTTAGACTACTGACAAAAATTTGGAGAGAGAGGAAAGTAAAGGGGTGAGCAACCACACGCTCAGTAAGGAAAGTATGCACGCAGTAGATAATCCCACTATCTACATGAATATAATGCTATGCATTATGCAAAAAACCTTTCTGTCCAAAACAAAATCATAATATAAGTAGATAGCAACCTTCGCTATATATATAAAGCACATTTGTGTAAAACTTGTTTCCGATTTACATACTGCATCCAAAACAATAAAATCAATAGCGACCACCGCTATGTATAAAAATTTTCCCTGTATGAAATCAAAACAGGTTTCCATCTCAGAGTAGTGAAACCACAATTCACTCACCGGTATAAAATAAGTTTTAAATTCGGTGTGGTGAAACCCTATTCACCCACCGGTACCCCCCAGGTACATAAAATCTGTGAGACCCCGTATAAGTTTAACCTTGTATATCTATGTAAATGAATTCATAAGTATGTTGATATACTTGTAATGTGAAGTATATGTAATGTAAGTCTATAAGTTTAATGTACACACATGTAATAAGAGTTGTGATTGTACATACAAGTTACATTATAAATGAATATGAATAAATGGACTTAAACATGAGAAAAATGTGAGTAGAAAGGAAAATGAGTAGTGTGGTAAAAATGGAAGGAAGATTGCATAAGTTATGCACTTCCATTTGGTTTATATCGTATACCTTTGGTTATACAGGGATTCCACACAAGTTTTAATAGGTACAAAGTAGGAATGGATGTCATTTTCAAGTCTCAAAGATGATTGGATAAGAAAATTATCATGGCAACAAAATGTATGAAGTTTAGTATGTGTTGCTGCAGAAAAAACTGCAGTAAAGTCTGGAAATATGAAGGCTAGATCGATCTCATAGGATGAGAGATTGATTTGGAAGAGCCAAAATGCTCTTATCTTGAGCTATGAAATAGGACAGATCGATCTCCAATGGAGCCAGATCGATCTCCTAAATATTCTGTAAAGAGAAGATCGATTTCAAGGTAAACATATCGATTTCCTTAGCTCTTGGGTTTGGAGCAGATCGATCTCCCCTAAGACCAGATCGATCTCCTTAAGCTTCTGTTTGAAAGCAGATCGATCTCAAGCCTCGACAGATCGAACTCCTGCCTTCAAATGCCATGAAAAAAGAGAGATTTTAAGAGGATCAGATTGATCTTCACCCAAGGCAGATCGATCTCATCAAGCTGAATCTATAAATAAGAGCAGTTGGATCCGCATTTTTCGAGAGAAAACCAAACTTTTCAATTTTTAACCTAAAAATATAGTTTCTCACTCCTAAATCTACACATTTTCAGTAAGATTTGAGGGAAAGCTATTAGAGGCAAAGTTGTTTGCATCAAAGAGAAGAACAACATAGTTTGGAGGCATTTCCCCATACGTTGGATTAAACGATCAAAGGTGTTTTTCATTTGGAGCGAAGAGGAAAACAAACTAGGTGAGTTTCTAATGACACAACTCGAGTACGTTATTTTAGATATTGATTTGGAGTTGTTAGGTGTACATATGAATGGTAGAAACTACCTAGAAAGTAATGAATCCACCATGATCTAGAAATGGTCTAGAGTGAGAAAGTGAAATGTATTGAGATTAATGATGACTGAGATATCTTGAGGTGATAATAGTGTGACGAGTGTGATTTTAAGATGTTGTTGTGAATAAATTGTGAGATTTACCTAAAAGGGGTAAAATGTGGATGAAGGCATTGGAAAAATGCATAAATGAATCATATTGGCTAGTGAGGTCAAAATGTGAGTTAACAATATTAACTCAAGTGAATTGGATGAATGAATCACAACTCCCGAAGGTACATCGGAGCAAGGAGAGCCAAGAACACAAGAGGCTAAGAGGAAAAGAGTCACACTCAAGTAAATTGAGGTAAGGGAATTCTGTGGACTCTTAGAGATATCTGTGCGCAATTTGGGCGCTTAAATGCTTTGCTAGAATGCATGAGATATTAGGAAATGATATTAGGTGATTAAAGGATAAAAGTTGGGTGTTTGAGAAATGTGCATGGAAATAAAAGCATAATGCTTTGGAAAATCATGTTTTATTGCTTTTCAGCAAAGGATTGGTAGGTTGGCTAACATTTGAAATGAATTGCAAAAGAAATGAGTTGTTTTGGTTTGTTAACCATACTTTGCAAAGAATTAAGCCACCTACATTATTTTTGTGAGAATGAAAGCGCGCTAGAGTATGACTCGCACGAGATTTGATGTGTTTTATACGCATGAGTGCTGGAGCTTAGCTCGCACTAGTGTTCACATGGATTTCATACTGGTTTTGGCATGGTGCTTGGAGCTTAGCTCACATTAGATGCCCACCTTATTTGTTGTCGTGCTTAGAGCTTCGGGTAGGCTTGGTGTCACGCCGATTAAATAGGCACGCACGTGCATTATGAGAATTTGACATGATTTATTAGCCGTGTTAGGAGTTTCGGGTAGACAAGAGGTCGTACCTATTAAATAGGCTCACATGTGCGTTTTTGAGATGTGGCGTGATATGATGTGTTGATGTGGGTCCACGGAGTACGCTGTACTGTGTAGGTAGCATGGAGTACATTGTACTGTGTTGAGATTGTGATGTGCCATCTTCGGATGAGATCTGCTATGGACCGACGGGTTGGATTTGACCCACCTCCGATGCGAAAACAGATAGTGGTGATATCCCGCACACCTGATCCGTATAGCCGGTATCACAGGTTATGACCATAGTCCTAGAGGTTATTTCCCTTATTGAATTGCCTATCTCATATGTCTATAGCTTTGAGAATAAATCCATGTTTGAAATGATTTATGGGTCAAGACAGTCCGAGGGAGGGGCTGAGACCTGACAAGTGTTGAATTATTTTGAGATATCAGTTGTTAATGGTTTTAAAGTGCACTGATGCATGATGTTTAATGCCATGCTTTACTTATGAAATGTGCATGATGATTAATGCCATGCCTTAATTATAAAATATGCAAGATGATTAATGCCATGCTTTTAAATTAAATTGTGCACTAGATTTTAATAGCATGAATGCTTTACATACCATTAACACTAGCATGAACTCATATTTGAGAAAATGAGATGAAAAATATGCTTTGAGCATGGCATCACGTTCACGTAGATAGTACAGTATCTACATGTTCGCATGATTGACTTACTGAGCATGTGGTTTGCTCACCCCCCTTATTTTCCCCTTCTCTACAAAGATTTGAGTATAGATTGAGCACGACTGGAGTTCCCTTTTGGTATCCACTGCATCCCATCGCGTAAGGTATACACACTGATGTAATTTTTGTATCTAAACTTTTGATGGCACAATAGCATTTTGTATGTAACTATTGGGGATGTAAAGTAATGTAAACACATGTAAACAACTCTGATTTATTTATACAAGTATTTACTTATAAATAATATGCAATTTAAATTGGTATGGTGGAATGAGATAGACATTAAGACACAGCCTAACAGTTGAGAGTGTGGTTGTTCACGATCGAGGAAGGACGATTAACAAATGAGGCATGAAAATGCGAAAAATTTATACGTATTTTGGTAAGTTGAGGGTTGTGATAAAATCAACCATATCGAAGACTAGGCAGGGATGTCACAATGAATAACGGACTTATGGCCATAGTTGGAGACCCCAAGCATCACTAGCTAGGTGTGCAAGAGTGTCTCATTGCCGTGGGAGGAGGTCAAACGCTACCCGCCGGTCAATCAATCATCTAACGACTCTCAGCAATGGTACAGCGTACTCCGTGTTACTTATGCGGTACAACGTACTCCGTCGACCCCGATTTAAAAATCATAAGTCTGGGGGTGCCTACTATAGGAACTTACCGCTCCAACTTGGATCATCAACTGTCGCATGTCTCAAAATTCAGTGCGAGCAGGTCGGGATAACACACAATAAACCCGACAGCTCCAGCACGATTTTATGCACATCATATAAAATCGAGTGTGAGGAAGGCTCCAGCACTATTTCATGCATAAACCTTATAAATCCAGTTTGAGCAATGCTCCAACACCATGTCATGTATAAATTGTATAAATCAAGTGTGAGTAAAGTTTCAACATGATTTCACATATAAAATCAATAGACGACTCATTTCTGGTGGACTGGTAGCTTAAAATCGAGTTCCACACAAAACGATGCGAAACAGAGTGAGAGGGACCACTTCCCATCAAATCACTCATCACGTAGAAAAATATGCAATTTATTGCAATTGTCAAATCTAGAACCAGTCTATTATTTTAATCATCAAAAATAATTTTTTCACCAAGAAAATAATGAGATATGCTATTTCATGCATTTTCAGACGTTTTTAGATTTTTATCATAACTAGGGGTATTTTGATAATTTTACCCCTACTCGGAAGAAATCTAGAATCTCCATATCTTCACTCTACACAAATTTTAAGTGATTGTAAATGGCGATGAAAATATGTGTAGCTATCTTTATAGCCCACACAGTTCCCTTACCTCAAATCATGCTGAAGTATTTTTCCACCTTTCCCACTTCGCGTAATTCGGTCTATCCGGCTCGGTGTATATCTTCGGAAGCTGCAGATAGTTACCAATCACATCAATATACTTATTTCTTACTTTTGATAGCCGGTTTTTAATTCCAAAACCTAAAACATTTCATTCGAAATTTATCCATAACTTATGCGATAAATCCTAACTCGTATAACTATATTGATTATAGTAAGGGAATTTCACTTACCCGAGATTCTATGATGGCAACAAAATTAGAGACTCGATCGAACTCACGTTCATCGCCTATGTCGCGCTACACATTTTTATATTTGAACTGGGTCAATTTCGATCAAATATAAATTCAATTAAATATTTCAAAAAATAAATCAATCAATTCCGACCGCCAACCGGTCTACTGTTGAGTCGAGTCGATACCGAATGTTTTCTCAATTTTTTTCTCTCTCCTCTTTCTCTCTCCTATTGAACCGATTTGGACCGATTCAGCCCTTTTCACACTGAAGCGGTCCGAACCGGTTCAAGGTTGATTTTGTCGTTACTGGCGTTTTCGGTCAGTTCTCAAGCAGATTATGCCGCTGTTCGATGCGGTTCCACCGGGGGAGTCTTCGGTCGGCTGGGCTGGGGCCAAATCGGCGCCGATGCCGTCCGATTCTCTTCTTCTCTCTCACGGCTATCCTCCCTCCGATTTGCTATTTTTCGACGTTCCGTCACGCGATGTGCTGCCTAGAGGTTGCTTGGAGGTCGATCGTCCTTCGCTGGTCTCGTCTCACACTTCTTACGCTGTCGTTGCCCATCATCGGTGAGGGACAGAGGGGTCGGGTCTTCGGGTTCCTGTACGCGATTTCGTTTCCAGTTTTTTTTTTCGTTTTTCCTTCTTTTTTTTTCAATTCTTTATATATATATATATATATATATATATATATATATACACACACACACACACAAATATCTTATAACAATTTTCTTAAAACTGTAATGTTATTATAATAATAATAAAATACTACACCAAAATATTTTTATATTATTATAATAATATTTTGTTATCATAATGTATTTGTACATTAATATTTACACACACATGTACATATATTTTATTTACTTCCTTTCGCCCAATATCTGTGTACCTCCTATTTTATTTTTTAATTTTTTCTCTGAAAATATATTTTTCCCTTATTATTATTTTTCGAGAATAATTTTTTCTTATTTCTGAGATAAATTCTCGATTTGAGAAAATTTCGGGTCTTACAAATCCGAACCAATTTCCCTTCTTGGACTTTTTATATTTTTGCGTTCTGAGTCCATATTTTCAATCAATTTAACCGAATTTCAGTCAGTTTGTCTCGAGCTCACCGGAGCTCTTATTTCTCGATTTAAAACACTTGACTTTATTTTCTTAATTTTTAATGAATTTAACATTGTATTATTCCTTCTTTATAAATCAATATATCACAAGTGTATATTTACAATGATATATTTACCATGGAATAATAGAAATTTCAGGTCTTACATTTTCGCCATCCCTTAAGAAATTTAGTCCTCCAAATTAGAACTAAGTTAGCCTTCGAATAAGTGTGGATGCCTCTCACGCATCAGATTCTCCAATTCCCACGTAGCTTCCTTAGAAGTGTGGTACTGTCAAAGAACCTTAACTAGAAGGATCGTCTTAGACCGAAGCACCTTCTCTTTCCTATCCAAAATCTGAATAAGTTTCTCTACATATGACATGTCCTCCTTCAACTCGAGAGGCTCATACTCAATCACATGTGTCGGATTTGGATGATACTTCTGAAGTATCGATACGTGGAAGACATTATGAATGCTTGCCAGCTTAGGTGGGAAAGCCAGCCTATAGGCCTAATAGCCCACTTGCCTCTCGAGAAGAGATGGGAAATATGCTCAATATCATTTGATTGAATAGTTGACCCAGCTCCTTGCTGTTTGAAGAAACCCTCCACTTCAATTGGTATTTTTTCACGAAAAGCAAACATGAGATAACAAATCCAGTCTTTCACTAAGATTTCGAATAGCTGTCCCGAGTTCAAGTTGATTATGTTTCGCCTCTTACTCGGAGAAAGACGATCAAACAATTCCCAATCATGGTCCTTGCGGATCGAATCATCCATATAATATACAAAAAGAAACTTCAGATATTTGATATCTTTCTCTTTGAATGAGATCTCAATTCCAGCGACGGTTTCATTAGATATCTTACAACTAGAATCCCTCTTTTTTTCGATCCAGTTCCTCCACCACCGTGAACCCCGGTTAGATTCAGGCATGATACACTTTTTAGTTATTGGGAGAACCCAAGTACTCTCTTTCGGATCCAGGAAACAGCTCTCAGAGATCTTTTTTCCTTTTGGAAGATACAGGAGCGAAACAATCAACCTATTGATATTGGAAGACCCAAAAGATTCTTCCAATGTATCATTTCTGGGTCCAATGGAATTCATAGGTATAGGAAGAAACCCTGTCAAATAGAGATTTTTTCTTTCGACCATATTTCTATTGTTAATACAATATATAAGGACCGCTACTACAATTAGTACTACAACCTTGATCGTGAAATATCGATTGCTTGTTGAACCCTGTGAATTGCGTGAAAGTAGGATACTCCAAATTCGGGGGTCCAAGAGTTTTATAAAACGTTCTTGGTGGAAAAAAATGTGAATGAAAGATCCCACTGAATTGAATTGGGTCCATGAATCTAAGAAATAGTGAGAATTCTTGATCTCTCTCAATATCTCTCTCAATTCGAAAATCTAGGATTTGAATTGTTGTCCTTTTATTGATTCCTCCTAAATTGTGTTGATTTATCCTAAAGATTTCATTTCAATTGGAATTTGGTTATTCACCATGTACGAGGATCCCCGCTAAGCATCCATGGCTGAATGGTTAAAGCGCCCCAAGACGTTGGTCTCTAACTAGAAAAGTAAATGCTTGAGCTTGAGAAGCTTCTGGTCCAGTGGGCCCGTAAAACTCACTAGGATAAACGGTATTATTGAACCAGACAAAGCAACAAGCAATGAAACCAAAAACAGATAAAGCACCTAAACTATAAGACAAGTAAGCCTCTCCCGACCATACAAGTGCACGGCGAGCCCATGCAAAGGGTTTGGTTAAGATATGCCAGATTCCACCAAATATATAAATGAAACCTAACCATACATGTCCTCCAATTATATCTTCCAAATCGTCCACACTAACAATCCATCCTTTGCCTCAAAAGGGAGATTTTAGTAAATAACCAAAAATAACACTTGGGCTAAGAGTCAAGTTGATAATTTTTCTTACATCGCCCCCTCCCGGAGCCCAGGTATCATATACGCCCCCAAAATAAAGAGCCTTGAATACTAGAAGAAAAGCACCTATACCTAGCAAAATTAAGTGAATACCCAAAATTGTGGTCATTTTATTTCTATCTTTCCATACATAACTGAAAAATGGAAAAGATTCTTCAAGAGTTTCAGGTCCCAGAAGTGCATGATAAATACCGCCAAAGCCCAATACAGCAGAGGAAATTAAGTGAAGTACTCCAGATACAAAGTATGGAAAGGTGTCTATAACTTCTCCGCCAGGACCTACCCCCCAGCCTAGAGTAGCTAGGTAGGGAAGTAAAAAGTCTAAGATCTCAAAAGGTCCGATATAACGAGGACTCAACTTGCCTTTCTTTTCGAACCTTATAATGCCCTTGGAGGGGGAAACCTTCAGGAACATTGACTCACCAACCATAAACTTTAATGGTCATCGTCTCATGTTAGCGTAGTTTTTCTGCTTGCTCTGAGCTGTCCTCAACCTCTCACATATCAACTACACATCCTTCTTTCGATCACCCACTTCTTCCCAACCTATGGGAGAACGAAACTTGTGACCATACAATGCTTCATACGGTGTCATTCAAATACTCGAGTGGTAACTATTGTTGTAGGCGAATTCGGCTAATGGCAAATGATCATCCCAGGAGCCTTTAAAATCCATCGTACAAGCTCTCAACATGTCCTCCAGAGTCTGGATGGTCCTCTCCGACTGACCATCTGTCCGAGGATGAAAAGTTATATTGAAACTTAATCGGGTTCCCATGGCTTCCTGAAAGTGTTCTCAAAAGTGAGAAGTGAAGTGAGAATTCCTGTCAGAGACAATGCTCACTGGAACACCATGTAGCCTCACAATCTCCCATACATACAAATTCGCCAACACACTTAAAGTATTTGTGGATTTCATAGCCAAGAAGTGAGCTGACTTCGTCAATCTATCCACATCACCCAGATAGCATCATTGTCTCTCCTGGTCCTCGGTAAACCCACAATGAAATCCATGGTGATGTGTTCTCATTTCTATGTCGGTATAGGTAGAGGCTGTAATAACCCTACTAGCTTCTGATGCTCTACCTTAATCTGCTGGCATACCAGACATCTCACAACAAATTCAATGATGTCTTTCTTCATACCTGACCACAAATATACTTTTCGGAGATTCTGATACATCTTAGTACTCCCCGGATGCAGAGTATACCTCGAAGAGTGAGCTTTTGAAAAACTGAGTCTCCTCAATTGTGGATCATCGGGAACACACACTCTGCCTCTAAACCTCAGTAAATCATCGGTACCCAACTCCCAGTTAGTACTCGTGCCCATCTGAATCTGAATAGCCATATTGATACATAAGCGATCACCACGCTGAGCTTGTCTGATCCTATCAACCAAATCTGGTTCCAATCTTAGACTAGCTATCATATAATAGGCGTCAGTAGCAGAAGGGGCCACATCCAAGCTGAGGCTCGCAAACTGCTCTAACAGCTCATGTTCCCTGATCATCATATAAAATACCATCCCAAGGCTCTTTTCTGCTCGGTGCATCAGCAACCACATTAGCCTTACTCGGATGGTACAAGAACTCACAGTTGGGTCGGATAGTTCCTCTCATGGTCTTTAAGCTGTCTGGATCCATAAGTAACTACATTCCCATCCTCCATCAATACACAACCCAGTCCTTGTCCTGACGCATCGGTGTACACAGAGAAACCTCATGAACTGGTTGGTATGGTGAGAATAGGTGCGGTGGTCAGTTGAAGTTTCAACTCCTGAAAAATACTCTCACAAGCATCATCCCACTCGAATGCAACATTTTTTCGAGTGAGACGAGTTAGAGGAGCAGCCAATTTCGAGAAACCCTCAACAAACTTTCTGTAATACGCTAAACTTAGAAAACTCCTGATCTCTGTAACTATCTTGGGCCTGTCCCACTGGACTACAGCTTCGATCTTAGACGAATCCACTGACACCCCGTCTCTTGATATAACATGGCCCAGAAATGAAATCTGTTCCAACCAGAAGTCACACTTATTGAGTTTAGCACACAACTACTTCTCTTAGAGGGTTTGTAACTTAATCCTTAGATGTTGCTCATAATCTTCCTTGGATTTCGAATATACCAGAATGTCATCGATAAAGACAATAACAAATCGGTCCAGGTATGGCTTGAATACATCATTCATCAGAGCCATAAAAGCTGCGGGAGCATTAGTCAACCCGAATGGCGTAACCCTGAACTCATAATGACCATAACGGGTGCGAAAAGTTGTCTTGGGTACATTTTCGCTCCGAATTCTCAACTAATGGTACGCAGATCTCAGATAGATCTTGAAAAAGATTTGTGCTCCCCGAAACTGATCCAACAGATCATCTATATGTGACAAGGGGTACTTATTCTTGATGGTAGCTTTATTCAACAATCTGTAGTCAATGCACAGTCGGAGGCTTCCACCCTTCTTCCTCACAAATAGAACTGGGGCTCCCCAAAGTGAGACGCTCGGTCTGATAAACCTTTTATCCAAAAGTTCCTCTAATTGCTTCTTAAGCTCCTCCAATTCCATTGGAGCCATACAATACGGTGGTTTGGATATTGGTTTAGTACCGGGTACCACATCAATACAAAACTCCATCTCCCTATTTGGTGGCAACCTTGAAAAATCATCCGGAAAGATATCAGAAAATTCCCTAACCATGGGGTTGTCGGTCAATTCCTGGCGTGCCTTATCTGTATCAACCATGTACGCAATAAAACCTTCAAAAATTAATTATTAAATTAGCTTAACACTTGACATTTTTCGATTGCCATAATGGTTCTTTCATTAATTCAGAAAAATTTTACAACAAGTTTCTCAGGTAGAGAAAACATTATTATCTTATATTGACAATCTAAGATAACATGATTTACAGCCAACCAATCCATACCCAATATTACATCAAAATCATATATATTTAATAGGATAAGATCGACTGTCATGCTCTTATCTCCTACCTTCAACTTACAATCCTTACATACCCACTCAGTCATTTGGCTATCTCTGATCAGTGTGCTAATCAACAACCTTCTACCTAAAGGTGTAGGCTTTACATGCTCTAATAATTTAAATGCACATGACAGAAAGATAAATGAATGTCTTGCACCAGGATCATACAATGTTAATTCTTCAAGGTTAAAGATCAGGATTGTACCTTTAAGCATCTCAGGTGAAGCATCTGCAGTGCCCTGGTCTATCGCATAAACTCTGCCCAGACCAACAGTCTGCTTCCCCTTATCTTTGGCTATGGCTTTCCGTCTCGAGGCAGAAGTACTAGATGGAGCTTTCTCTGGCTCTTTACCCTTCTGTGGGGCAATCTCAGCTAATTTCGGGAAATCTTTAACCAGATGCCCTGTCTTACCACATCTGAAGCAAGCTCCGACTATCACATAATAGTGCCTACCTATATGATATCTCCTGCAGATTTTACATAGCTCGGTTATAGGCCAGGGTTCACCAATCACAATACCCCTGGCTGGAGCTGCAGTAGGATGTACATGGGGTCTACTGGCCTTGCCTTGCGACTCCTTGAATCTTTGTCGCTTCCCAAAAGGCCTCTTTCCTTCTCTGATCACTCTATCATCCCCTGTTCGCTTCCTGCCTCTATCTCGGCCCTTACCACCTATCTCAAACTGACCAAACTCAAAAACGTGCTGCTCGAAATCCTGCTCACACAACTGAGCTCTACACATTGCCTTTTCGTAAGTCAAAATATCCAAAGGAGCTAGGCTAGCTCTGGTAGACGGTCTCAACCCATCCATAAACTTCCTGACCTTCTTATCTTCGTTACTCATGATGTCAGGATCATATCTCCCCAGAGACGTAAAACAAAAATCATACTCGTCTACAGATCGGTTACCCTAAGTTAAACCGAACACCTCCATCTGTAACCGTCTCCTAGCCATCTCCGAAACATACTGCCTCTTGAAGGCATCCAAGAATATCTCCCAAGTCAAGATCTGATTCTGAACCCTCAAGATAGGTTAGGCGGACTTCCACCAATGTTCTGCCTCACCCTCTAGCATAAACGTAGCAAATGCTACTCTCTCTGTCTGAGAACACTTAAAATATCAATATAACTTCTTCAGTCTATTCACCCAATCCTCAGCTACTACTGGATCTTTGACCTCACTAAAAGATGACGATCTCAGTTTTTGGAATTGCCTCAAACGGTCTAAATCAAAACCATACCCCGCCCGATAATCTCCCCCTTGAGGCTCTGTTGGGGCTGGTGGTACTGGAGGTAGAGTTGTCACGACCCGAACTACCCAAAAATCAGAGTTAATTTTTCGCGTTTTATTTATTTACTTAAATTCTTACCTGTCCTCGAATCGTGACCACACTCCACTAATAACTGGGCTGTGCGTCAATGCCAGTCCCACCATACATTTACCATATAACTTAACTCTTCTCCAGTCATTTATAATTGTTTACATTATTTATACATCCCCTAGAGACACTTACAAACATGTTACTGTGCTATGCTTATTTAGATACAATTTGTACAAGTGTATATACCTTATGTTGATGGGCAGCAGCGGATATTCGGAATGCAGTACTGAGTCGCCTCAACGTCTACTGGAGATTATCTGTGAGAGAAAATGAAAGGGGTGAGCACATTAAGCTCAGTAAGGCAATCCTACGAACAAGTAGGTAACCATACTACCTACATGAACGTGGTGCCATGCATAAACCACCCTTTCTCCACACATTTTAAAACAAATGATATGAGTTATGATGTTATGTAAAACACTTTTGCACGGAAAATTCAACATGCAATTATATTCAAAATCGTATCTTTCTCGTTTAAAATTTCACAGTAAAGTCAGGACTCGACCCCTCCTTTGGGTGATCCTGACTCACACAAAATCATGAAAATTCGTTTACATCACATATGGGTTTTAAAAAGCATTGAATTAACCATCATGCACATTTAATTTAAAACCCGATTTGATCTCATCAAAATCGTCGACATGCGAGACTAGGCAACATCTGTATATCGGCAATAACCAGGACTATGGCCATATGTGTCCTCGGGAGTTCCTCAGCTACACAGATCCTAGTGTGCGGGTTCTCACCATGATCGGGAACCGCCCAGGAGGTGGGTCAATCCATCCCGTCAGTCTTATCCGATCCCAGGCATCCGAAGATGCTGCATCCGGAGATGCCGTATCCGAAGATACCACACAGTACATCGTACTCCATGCTACTTGCACGGTACATCATACTCCGTGAACCCATATAATATCTCTATACTCATGCCATGTCTCAAAACGCACGTGCGGGCCTATTTAATCGGTGACACACAATCTACCCGATGCTCCAAGCACGGCTCATCGCATGTTCTCATAAAATCAGTGCGAGCGATGCTCAGCACTCTCATCAATCAAGTAAAACTGGCAGAGCCCGCTTTACATCCCCACAAGGCCACCAATCTCAACCCTCACTCTCACCCCACCTAAGAGGTCTTTTGAGCCTGTTGGGCCTTTTGGCTGACTCCAAGGGCAGACAGCGCTACTCCACAAATCCAGTAAATCTAGTGCGAGCTAAGCTCAGCACTCTGTATATAAATCACATGAAAATCTTATAAAATCTGGTGCGAGTTAGACTCTAGCACCATGTCACAAAAAAGCATGTGAAATCTGGTGCGAGTTATACTCTAGCACCTATGCATGTAAAACTCTACTGCGAGCTCTCGCTCCAGCACCAATGCATGCATCACCCAAATCAAAACATCGTGCGAGCTGAGCTCTAGCACGTCACATGTAAATAAAAACACGTAGGCGGCTCTGTTTTCTCAAAACAGTTTCCAAAACAGTTATATCGTTGAAAGTATGCAATGCTGTGCATTTTCTTTCAAGGTTAGCCAGCCTACTCATGCATGCATTAAAATGTCTCCAGAACGAGCAAAAAAACCTCTTGTTCTTGCTCCTCCCAATTTTTCCTAAATTTGTAAATTTTACCCTTAACAAGGGTAATTTAGTAATTTGCCCATTCGGGGCACTAAAATTATTATTCGACCTCTAGACCCTTCAGATAAATTTTTAAAGACTGCATATGAACTTGAAATTTCGTAAAGTTTACCTCTAGCAGTCCGTAGAATTCCCTTACCTTATTTTTCTGTAGAGTCTGACCTTTCCCTTTCTACTGTTGTCTCGTCGCGCAGTCCAATCTGCTCTCAATCTAATGCCCGAAACTGCGTATCAATATTTTTCAGGTCAGATATTGTACAATTTAATTGTATTTCCTATTTTCTGGGCTTAATTTAAATCATTGGGCCCATTTATCCCTATTGGGCCCGATTGCACCTTAATAGGCCTTAATCGGCCTTAAGCTCGTTTTCCACTTAATTTTCACTTTATCGAGGCCTATTGGGCTCATTGGGCCCACCAACAATTTATTGGGCCTCGTTCTAACCCTCGAATAGCTAAGTTTATTATTTACGACAATTTATCTAATTTTCCATAATTTAATTCAATTTATGCGAAATTTAAATTCATATCACGCATAACGATGTCAATTGTCGTAAATAAGGGTCACTTACCAGAGATTCCATGCTAATCCGTAAATCGAGGCTATCTCGAGCTCTCGGTGGATGCCAATCATCGAGCTACATAATTTCATAATTTTTCGGGTAAATTTCCAGTCGAAAAATGATTAAATAAAATATTCCAAAATTTAAATCGGTCAATTTTGACCGCTTATCGACTTACCCGAAGCTCGATTGCATCACTGGAATTTTCCCCAATTTTTCTCTTTTTCTTTTTCCTTTTTCTCCCTTTTTTCCTCTCTTTTTGGCTGAACCGGTTCAGTCCGGTTCGGACCGGTTCAGACCGCCGGTTCACCCCGGTTTGGCTGGTTCACCGTCGGTTCAAGGCCTTGCCGGCCGGTTCTCCGCCGGTTCTCGCCACCAGTCGCTCCGCGAGGTTGTCCGCATCACGAATCCACCCTTGGTTTGGGTCGAGGTGCCGGAACGCCGCCGGTTCAGCCTCTTCTCCCCGGCGTCAGAAACCCATCTCTTCCTCTTCGTCGTCGCCGGCGATTTTCGCCGTTTCACTGGCTGCTACTGGTGCAGAAAGAACCGCCGTCGCTTGGGCTTTCAGAATCTGGCCTCAGTTCCGCCCGAATCGCCGCCGTTCGCCGCCGATGACCATTTCTTTCCCGCGGCCTTCTCCTCCGTTTTTCGTCGGATTCCGGCATCCTTGGCGCGCGTCACCGGTGGCAGCAAGATCGCCTGGCATCGGGCTTCCTTCGCCGGCCCTCGCCTGGGTTCCTGGCCGCCGGAGGTTCCTCGGTTGCCTTCCGTTTTTCCGTCTCTGCTTTGTGTTTCTCTCTCCCCGATTTTTTTCCAATCTGATCCCTTTATTTTATTTTATTTTATTTTATTTAACTAATTAATTAATTTATTTTTATTTATTTATTTATATTATATTTTAATCATTAAAATATATTAAAATACCCAAAATATCTCTTAAAATTATTATTTTATTCTAATTTAATTAATTTAATTTTATTTAATTTATTTATTATATTTTAACCCTTTTTCGGGTATAATTTCTTTGTATTTTCGGGATATTGTCCCGAATGACTTTACGGTATATTTTTCGATTATTTTCGGGATTATTTTTTTCGAACTAAAAAATCTCGATTAATTTCGTTAATTCCCATAAATTAATATCTTAATCAATTTAACCCAAAATAAATTTATTTCACCTTTATTGACCAAGATTTCTCAATCCATTATTTTTAATTAATTTTTTCTTCTCAAATTTATACCGACTTTCGATCTTTTGACCATTTTGCCCTTGCACGTGTTCGGGATTAATTTAACCCGACTTTCCTTCACGAATACTCATTCATTTCGTATTTTAATTAAATTCGGGTCTTACAACTCTCCCCCACTTAAGGAATTTGGTCCTCCAAATTAGAACAAATTTATATGAGTCCATAGACTACTCCGGGTACATTAATCGTATCATATTTCTTTAATTCTCACGTGACCTTTTTTTCGGAGTGTATTACTACCAAGGGACTTTAATTAGGGAGATCATCTTAAACCTCAATACTTTCTCTTTCCTGTTTAATGCCCGAATCAACTTCTTCAATATACTTATATTTGCATTAAGCTGAACTGTTGGATCTCATATCCTATCACCTATGCTGGATCTGGATAGTATTTCCGAAGCATCAAAAGATGGGACACATTGTGGATGCCTGTTTATTTAAGTGATCAAGCCAACCTACAGGTCTTATCGTCCACTTGTCCAATCTCTCAAAAGATTCAATCCAGCGAAACTCAATTTACCTTCTTCCAAAAGCTCGCTATGTCCTTATTCTCTTAGGACAAGAAACATTTCAACCATACTAATTCACCAAGGGTGAATTCCAATACTTGTCTATCTGCTCTGAGGTGTTTTTAATCTCTCATCCTTAACTAAACATCCTCAGAGACTTATTATCCAAAGTCGAAAATAATTTTATCTGTCACCCACTTGTTCTTATCCAATTTGGGGAACAACCCCTACAGCCATACACTGCCTCATATCTTGTTATCCCGATACTCAAGTGACAACTGTCACTATTGGCGAATTCGATTTGTAATAACTGATCATCCCAGGAGCATAAAAATCAAGGGCACACGCTTTCATCGGATCCTCCAGAACTTGTACAGTCATCTCTGACTGACCATCTGTCTGAGGATGAAAAGCTGTGCTAATACTCAGTCGGGTTCCCATAGCTTCCTAAAAAATATTCCCTGAAGTAAGAAGTGAAGCAAGAATCCCTATATGATACCATGCTCACCGGAATGCTACTTAATGTTCCATGATCTTCCTTACACATAAATCCTCATACACACTCTGAGTATCTGGGGAGTTCAATCCAGAAGGTGGGTAGACTTAGTCACTCTATCGACTATCATCTAAATAGTCTCGTGATTCACCTGGGTTCTCTGTAACCCATCACGACATTCATTGAGACTTGCTCCCATTTCCCGTGCCATGTCGACATAGGTAGAGGCTGCAATAACTCTGCAGACTTTTAATACTCTACCATATTCTACTGACATACTAGGCACTTTTCACAATCTCTACCATATCTCCTTTCATATCTGACCACCACTACCTTTTCCAGAGATTTCATATATATTCTTTACTTTCCGTATGCACTGTATATCCCAAAAAGTAAGCTTCTGACAATATTACTATCTCATCAACTGTGGTCTTGGGGAGCACTCATACTGTTTCGGAATCCTCAGTAACTCATCATCACTCACTGTGAACTCTGTCACTGTCTCCTTCTGAATCTGACCCACACCATCGACACCATGCCGATCATCACGCTAAGCCTGTCAAATTCGGGCACTCTCATCCGATTTTAGTCTCAGGCTAGCTGTCATACAATCACTGTCATCATCAGAAGGGCTCACATCAATACTGAGGTCCACAACTGCTCACGCTCCCTGACCATCATATGTGGTACCATCCCGAGACTCTTTCTGCTCAAAGCATCAGCCATTACATTAGCCTTTCCTGGGTGGTACAATTTTCACAAATCAAAATCTCTCAGAAGCTCTAACCCACTATGTATTCTCATATTCGCCTCTTTCTGTGAAAATAGATACTTGGGCTTTATGATCAGTGCATATCCACAATTTCTCACAATGTACATAATAGTACCATATCCTCAGTACAAGTACTATCGCTGCCAACTTTAAATCATGGGTCAGATAGTTTATTTCGTGATCAGGGAGTTGTCTGACTCCAAAATTGACTATCTTCCCATTATATATCAATACACAGCTCCTTCATTATTTCGAGGTATCCATACTCACTGAGAACCTCTTGAGCTATTGGGTATGGTGAAATTAATCACGGTGGTCAGTTCATACTTCACTACACTGAAATTCACGTCACATCTATCATCTCACTCAAAGACCACGTTTTCATAGTTAAACGTGTCAACAAGGTATACCCTTTTTAGAACTCGCAGCAACCATCTGTAAAAGCAATTTCAATTATTGCTTACAATTTACCCTAGACTTTAACTACACCCACATATCATCGATAATGATGATTACAAATCGGTCCAATCCTTGACTTATTTACGCATAAGCGTATAAGATCCTTCAAAATCGTTTACGTTTTCAGGTACTAACCTGCGTCATTTCCTTTTCTTATCTTAACGGCTCGTATTAAATTTTACTATGTTAACCTTTATGATTTTTCGAATTCTAATATTCTTATCGTCTTAGTAAAGGTATCCTAATGCTAAAGGTATTTATTACGACGATCGATTCATGCTATAAGTTATATATATATTTCTAGACGCTGTCAAGTCTTCAGGCGGGGAGGTATTTTGAAATACCTTTATTAACCTTCAGACTTAACCACATATACTTTATATACCAGTCCATGTGGTTACAATTTGTATTCGCTACTAATTGCTTTAATCCTAATGACTTCATATCGTAAGGATGTTCTCACCTTGCATACGCCTCTTACTCCAATACATCTTGTATTCAGAATTAAGCATATCTCATCTTAAAGATTATCTCCTTTCGTATATCCCTCATGACAAAACTCTTTCATTATTCATTTCGTGAGTACAATCCTTTACTCCTTTAATTTCAATTGTTGCACCCCTTTTTGTCACTTAAAATCTCTATATCCATATTCCGTTAATTAATCCTCCTCTATTGGGGTACTCATTTATCAATATTGTGCCCGATGATGTAGGCATTCATGCTTTTTACTCACTTATATGCGAATGAAGGCGGTATGAATAAATGTGTGGCACCAGGATCAATGAACATATGTACTTCATTATTCATAACAAGTGTGGTATCTTACACCACATCCATGAAACATCAATAGTGTCCTGGTCCAAGACATACACTCGCCTTCGTCCAACAGCCTACTTCCCTTTTTCTTTTCGGCTATAGCCTCCCTTTTCGTTGCAGCTATACCAACGAAGTTTTTCTCTGTCTCTTTACTTTTCTGTGGGGTGATCTCGCCCAACTCTGTGCAATCAAAATCAATGGTCCGTCTTACCACACTTAACGGCCATTTTCATCAATACAGTGTAGGTATAAACCCTCTTTCCGTGGTATCCACCACACATCTCACACTGCTTACAGTGCTTACACTGCTACACTGCTTCGTAGCAGGTCGGGGTCCTCTAATCACAATGCCCCCCAAGAGTGCCAAAATTGGATGCACTGGGGCCTTACCAATTATCTTACTCCATGACTCGTCAAATTAAATCTTTTACCAATTACCATTTTCCCATTCTGACATTTCTGTCATTCTCAATTCTTTTTTCTGTCTCTATTTCAGCCCTCATTACCTTTCCCAATCTCAGAGGCGTGCAATTTATGTTCTTATTTACCCAACTGTAAATCTGTGCACTGCCTCGGTATAGGTAATATCTCACGAGGCCAATTGGACTCTAATTGAAAAATTGAGCCATTTCCATAAATTTTTAGACATCTCGACTGTCACTGTTCATAGTGTCGAGGTAATATCTGCCCAAGAATATAACCGAGTTTCATACTCATAAATTATACTCATCAATAAATCAATTTCTCTGGGTCAAAGTAAGGATTTTATCTATCATTCCCTTTAAACAGTGTCCGGGATACTCTATCACCGGAATACATCCATAAACATTTCTCATCTTAGCTCTGGATGTTTAACACCTAAGATGGGTCGAGCGGGTTTCCACCAATGCTCCGTCTCGCCCTCATATCTCATACATAATCTGAGCAATTAGCTCCTCACAATAATCTCCACACTCCGCTCCAATCTCGTGAAGCGTGTCTCAATACTATCCGATCACTCTGTCGGACTCTGAGAGGCATGCTCAATATAAACCTCCATTTCAATTACATCCTGATTTTCATAAGTCAACTCAGCACGACTTAGCAGATTCAGGTCTACCTCTACGACCTCTGCCTCGTGCACTATCTCATCTAACGCGACTCATATTAGGCATTCCTGCATTCTCAACCATTTCTTAGTCAAAACCCATCTCGATATACACTATTGTATCTAACCAAGCACAGTAACACGGGGATTTAATTTTCTAATTACTGACACTGACACACATCAGACCAATTTCTGCTCTGATACCACCTTTATATGTCACGACCCGAACTACCCAAAAATCAGAGTTAATTTTTCGCGTTTTATTTATTTACTTAAATTCTTACCTGTCCTCGAATCGTGACCACACTCCACTAATAATTGGGCTGTGCATCAATGCCAGTCCCACCATACATTTACCATATAACTTAACTCTTCTCCAGTCATTTATAATTGTTTACATTATTTATACATCCCCTAGAGACACTTACAAACATGTTACTGTGCTATGCTTATTTAGATACAATTTGTACAAGTGTATATACCTTATGTTGATGGGCAGCAGTGGCTATCCGGAATGCAGTACTGAGTCGCCTCAACGTCTACTGGAGATTATCTGTGGGAGAAAATGAAAGGGGTGAGCACATCAAGCTCAGTAAGGCAATCCTACGAACAAGTAGGTAACCATACTACCTACATGAACGTGGTGCCATGCATAAACCACCCTTTCTCCACATATTTTAAAACAAATGATATGAGTTATGATGTTATGTAAAACACTTTTGCACGAAAAATTCAACATGCAATTATATTCAAAATCGTATCTTTCTCGTTTAAAATTTCACAGTAAAGTCAGGACTCGACCCCTCCTTTGGGTGATCCTGACTCATACAAAATCATGAAAATCCGTTTACATCACATATGGGTTTTAAAAAGCATTGAATTAACCATCATGCACATTTAATTTAAAACCCGATTTGATCTCATCAAAATCGTCGACATGCGAGACTAGGCAACATCTGTATATCGGCAATAACCAGGACTATGGCCATATGTGTCCTCGGGAGTTCCTCAGCTACACGGATCCTAGTGTGCGGGTTCTCACCATGATCGGGAACCGCCCAGGAGGTGGGTCAATCCATCCCGTCAGTCTTATCCGATCCCAGGCATCCGAAGATGCTGCATCCGGAGATGCCGTATCCAAAGATACCACACGGTACATCATACTCCATGCTACTTGCACGGTACATCGTACTCCGTGAACCCATATAATATCTCTATACTCATGCCATGTCTCAAAACGCACGTGCGGGCCTATTTAATCGGTGACACACAATCTACCCGATGCTCCAAGCACGGCTCATCGCATGTTCTCATAAAATCAGTGCGAGCGATGCTCAGCACTCTCATCAATCAAGAAAAACTGGCAGAGCCCGCTTTACATCCCCACAAGGCCACCAACCTCATCCCTCACTCTCACCCCACCTAAGAGGGCTTTTGAGCCTGTTGGGCCTTTTGGCTGACTCCAAGGGCAGACAGCGCTACTCCACAAATCCAGTAAATCTAGTGCGAGCTAAGCTCAGCACTCTGTATATAAATCACATGAAAATCTTATAAAATCTGGTGCGAGTTATACTCTAGCACCTATGCATGTAAAACTCTAGTGCGAGCTCTCGCTCCAGCACCAATGCATGCATCACCCAAATCAAAACATCGTGCGAGCTGAGCTCTAGCACGTCACATGTAAATAAAAACACGTAGGCGGCTCTGTTTTCTCAAAACAGTTTCCAAAACAGTTATATTGTTGAAAGTATGCAATGCTGTGCATTTTCTTTCAAGGTTAGCCAGCCTACTCATGCATGCATTAAAATGTCTCCAGAACGAGCAAAAAAACCTCTTGTTCTTGCTCCTCTAAATTTTTCCTAAATTTGTAAATTTTACCCTTAACAAGGGTAATTTAGTAATTTACCCATTCGGGGCACTAAAATTATTATTCGACCTCTAGACCCTTCAGATAAATTTTTAAAGACTGCATATGAACTTGAAATTTCGTAAAGTTTACCTCTAGCAGTCCGTAGAATTTCCTTACCTTATTTTTCTGTAGAGTCTGACCTTTCCCTTTCTACTGTTGTCTCGTCGCGCAGTCCGATCTGCTTTCAATCCAATGCCCGGAACTGCGTATCAATATTCCTCAGGTCAGATATTGTACAATTTAATTGTATTTCCTATTTTCTGGGCTTAATTTAAATCATTGGGCCCATTTACCCCTATTGGGCCCGATTGCACCTTAATAGGCCTTAATCGGCCTTAAGCCCGTTTTTCACTTAATTTTCACTTTATCGAGGCCTATTGGGCTCATTGGGCCCACCAACAATTTATTGGGCCTCGTTCTAACCCTCGAATAGCTAAGTTTATTATTTACGACAATTTATCTAATTTTCCATAATTTAATTCAATTTATGCGAAATTTAAATTCATATCATGCATAACGATGTCAATTGTCGTAAATAAGGGTCACTTACCCGAGATTCCATGCTAATCCGCAAATCGAGGCTATCTCGAGCTCTCGGTGGATGCCGATCGTCGAGCTACATAATTTCATAATTTTTCGGGTAAATTTCCAGTCGAAAAATAATTAAATAAAATATTCTAAAATTTAAATCGGTCAATTTTGACCGCTTATCGACTTACCCGAAACTCGATTGCATCACTGGAATTTTCTCCAATTTTTCTCTTTTTCTTTTTCCTTTTTCTCCCTTTTTCCTCTTTTTTTGGCTGAACCGGTTCAGTCCGGTTCAGACCGCCGGTTCACCCCGGTTTGGTCGGTTCACCGTCGGTTCAAGGCCTTGCAGGTCGGTTCTCCACCGATTCTCACCACCAGTCGCTCCGCGAGGTTGTCCGCATCACGAATCCACCCTTGGTTTGGGTCGAGGTCGCCGGAACGCCGCCGGTTCGGCCTATTCTCCCCGGCGTCGAAAACCCATTTCTTCCTCTTCGTCGTCGCCGGCGATTCCCGCCATTTCACCTGCTGCTACTGGTGTAGAAAGAACCGCCGTCGCCTGGGCTTTCAGAATCTGGCCTCAGTTCCGCCCGAATCGCCTCCGTTCGCCGCCGGTGACCATTTCTTTCCCGCGGCCTTCTCCTCCGTTTTTCGTCGGATTCCGGCGACCTTGGCGCGCGTCACCGGTGGCAGCAAGATCGCCTGGCGTCGGGCTTCCTTCGCCGGCCCTCGCCTGGGTCCCTGGCCGCCGGACGGCTCGCCGGTGGTTCCTCGGTTGCCTTCCGTTTTTCCGTCTCTGCTTTGTGTTTCTCTCTCCCCGATTTTTTTCCAATCTGATCCCTTTTTTTATTTTATTTTATTTTATTTTATTTTATTTAACTAATTAATTAATTTATTTTTATTTATTTATTTATATTATATTTTAATTATTAAAATATATTAAAATACCCAAAATATCTCTTAAAATTATTATTTTATTCTAATTTAGTTAATTTAATTTTATTTAATTTATTTATTATATTTTAACCCTTTTTCGGGTATAATTTCTTCGTATTTTCGGGATATTGTCCCGAATGAATTTACGGTATATTTTTCGATTATTTTTGGGATTATTTTTTTCGAACTAAAAAATCTCGATTAATTCTGATTAATTCCCATAAATTAATATCTTGATCAATTTAACCCAAAATAAATTTATTTCACCTTTATTGACCAAGATTTCTCAATCCATTATTTTTAATTAATTTTTTCTTCTCGAATTTATACCGGCTTTCGATCTTTTGACCATTTTGCCCTTGCACGTGTTCGAGATTAATTTAACCCGACTTTCCTTCACGAATACTCATTCATTTCGTATTTTAATTAAATTCGGGTCTTACAAGAGTTGGCAAAAGTTGGCCCGAGCTCGAGAAAACCCCGACCCGAAAAAACTTAAACCCGAAAAAGATCAAGCCCGAAAAAACTCGAACTTGAAAAAATCCGAACCCGATATAACCCGAGCTCGATATGACCCGAGCCCGAAACCAACCCGATCCGAAACCCGAGAAAACCTGAATTATAATTATATAATTATTATATTAAAATAAATAAATAAATAATAATACACTTTTTCTAATTAAAATTTATAAAATTTTAAAACACAATATAATATTCAATATCAAATAATTTTCAATATTATGCTTATTATATTTGTAATAATAAATAATAAATATATTATTAAATATAACATTTGATTTTATTATAAAAACAATTATTATACTAGTTTATTATATTTATTTCATATTAAAATTTTAATTTAATACAATAATAAATCAATATATATATATATAAATCATTATATAATTGTGACATTTATTTAAATTTGACATTTCGTATAAAACATTTAATACATTATTAACAAAATTAGAATTTAAAGTCTGACTCTTATAACTCGTAAACAGAAAAATAACAATAATAAATCAATATATATATATAAATCATTATATAATTGTGACATTTATTTAAATTTGACATTTTGTATAAAACATTGAATACATTATTAACAAAATTAGAATTTAAATTCTGACTCCTATAACTCGTAAACAGAAAAATAGTGATTTGTTTTTTAAACGGTGATTATTCTAAAAATAAGAATTGAGAGTTGAAAGAGGGGACCATACACTTTTAAAGAATGTAATAACTTTTTCACTGCAAAAAAAGATTCAAACTCAACTATGACATGTTTGCATCCAAGTTCCCATGTCATTAACAAGTCAATGATTGTTGTATTGTAAATTATTTTTTTGCATACATATTCGCAAAGCTTTAAATGCTAACGAGTCTCAAAAGTCCAAAATGTTGCACATTTGTCAAACACATTTGTAAGGAAATATAATTAAATAATTTTCAAATTAACCTAGAAAAATATATATTTCAAATTTTTATTTCTTGTTAGAAAATTTCAATTTTAACTATGTTTTATTTCTTCTATAAATTTTATTACTAAATTATATAATTTTCCTATTTAATTATATTTCTTAATTTACCCCAAATAAATATACCCAAATACATGCTTATAATTCAAATTTTGTTTCTAAGTTATAAAGTCAAATTTTCAATTTAACTAAATGAACTAATTTACACATCAATATTAAAAATGACTTAGTATTTAACTAGCGGTCTTACACATAGTAAATAACAATAATAAAAAAAACAAATAATAAGAGCTTTTACTTGATAAAATTTAATAATCAAATCTGATAATTTTACCAGAATCTGGATTTCTTTTCTTTAAATAAATGAGAAAACATTGAAAATCTTAAACTAGATTCTGCACAAAATGAAAATAAAAAAACACCAAGTAAAACATCAAACAAGATAGGAAAAGATATACATGGGCATGGGCATGCCCTTCACATTCTATAATTCTACCAACACCAAACAATTCTAACTGTTTAAAATGCACACTTCATGCAGCAAAAAACCAACCAAAGTTGGCGATGTAATTATGTAAACATATTATCAGAGAATACTCTGTTTGCCTCATTGTTAAACCTAAATGCTAGTAGGTGAAATCATCGACGCTACTTTTCAGAAATAGAATTATTTACCTAAATTAACTGAGTGAGGGGCGGCGATGCTTGAGTGAGGAGCGGTGACGCTTGAGTGAGAGATTGCGTGAGGAGTGGCGATGAATGGCTGAGTGAGGGAGCAATGCAGATAGACTTAGTGAGGAGCAGCTGAGTGAGACAGCAGAGCAGAGAGATTGAGTGAGAAGCGGCGACTATGAAACTTTTATTAATCTAATTTTAGTGACTTCTGTTTAAAATTTAAAAACTTATTATTTTAATCATAATTATCTAATTTAATTTCATAATTATTTATATTATGCTTTATTTTTTTTAAGTTCACAAAATTTTATTATATAAATATATTTTTTAGTGTATTATATCAACTACAAAATATCGCTTATATGGTAGTGCATAATTGTATATGATATAATTATATCAAATGTTAAGAATATATAATTTTTTTAAATCAATAATCTAAATTTTTAATGAGACATTTGATTAATTAATATAAACGATTATATTTAATGCAATAATTTTAATTATGATTTATGTACAAATAAAAAATAAATTAGAAATAAAATAGAGCTAATTAATTGACCATTTATTCATATTAAGCATTTTTTGGTAAATAATAATTTTAATTGGTACTTTTCTTCCAATAATATCTATATGTAATATTTTCTTTTGCATTTATTGAATATAATTATATCTACTATTTTGTAGTAAATATTGTAGGAAATTAAAAAGCAGTAAATGATTTTTGTCAAATAACAAATATTAAAATATAGAAATTTGTTTTTATATAAATATTTATTAAAATATAAAATCATATAAAAATTAAATTAATTATCACATTCAAAATTTAAAAAAAATTCATAACTAATAAAATTTCAAAATATTTCAAGCCGGCCCGCTAAACCCGCCCGACTAGAACCGGGACTGAACCCGAAGAAGCCCGAACCCAAAAAAGCCCGAATCCGAAAAAGCTTGAACCCGAAAATAACTGAAACCGAAAAAACTCGAACTCGAAAAAACTCGAACTCGAAAAAATCCGAACCCGAAGAGAACCCGAACCGAACCCGCCCATTTGCCACCTCTAACCGGAGGTCGAACAGGTGGAGGTGCAACCTCAAGCTGTACAAGTGGAGGTAGTGACGGTACAGGATGAGCAAAATCAGTCGGTCCAGTGGTCTTTGGTGCAGGCGTGGCAGGTGCTGTTGCTGGGCCACCCATACCTTGTAGATTCTCCAATATCGCCATTGTCTGACCAAACGAACGTGACAAGCTCTCCACTGTACGCTCTAATCTCACCATTTGTGCCTCAGTAGACTCTACTGGGTCTTGTGAGACACAATCAGAAGAGGATTCTGTATGTCTCTCTGTCCTGTCTCTATGCCCTCGAGATTGGGAGCCTTCCCTTCTACTGCGGTATCTATCAGACATCCTGATAATTTCCTGCATATATGACACAACTCTTAGTGACATAACAACTCGGTATACACAATTGTATCTAAACAACGCACAGTATCATGGGGATGTAACTTTCTTAACCATTAACACCGACTCATATCAGACCAACTTTGCTCTGACAGCAACTTCTGTCGCGACCTAATTTGCTTACATTTACACTCAATAGTTGGGCTATGAATCAATGTTAATCCATCACATTTCCTTATTTTTCAATCCATGCACATGAGATATACAATCAGGTTATACTTAGATAAATTTACAATTATTAACATTAGTTTACATCCCTAGTACTTATACATATACAATACTGTGCTACAAAATGTTTAGATACAAAAGACTACAAGAGTGTATACCTTGGAGAAGATAAAAAGGCAGTGACACAAGGAAATGCAGGATCTACCGCGACACTCTCAGAGTACTAACAAAAATCTGGACAGAGAGAGGAAAGTAAAGGGGTGAGCAACCACACGCGCAGTAAGGAAAGTATGCACGCAGTAGATAACCCCACTATCTACATGAATATAATGCTATGCATTATGCAGAAAACCTTTATGTCGAAAACAAAATCATAATATAAGTAGATAACAACCTTCGCTATATATATATATATATATATATATATATATATATATATATATATATATATATATATATATATATATATATATATATATATATATATATATATATATATATATATATATAACACATCTGTGTAAAACTTGTTTTCAATTTACATGCTGCACCCAAAACAGTAAAATCAATAGTGACCACCGCTATGTATAAAAATTTTTCCTGTATAAAATCAAAACAAGTTTCCAACTCAGTGTAGTGAAACCACAATTCACTCACCGGTATAAAATAAGTTTTAAATTCGGTGTGGTGAAACCCTATTCACCCACTGGTACCCTCCAGGTACATAAAATCAACAATATCAGAGACTAGGCGGGGATGTCACAATGACTAACGGACTTATGGCCATAGTCGAAAACCCCAAGCATCACTAGCTAGGTGTGCAAGAGTGTCTCATTGCTGCGGGATGAGGTTAAATGCTACCTGCCAGTCAATCAGTCGTCCAACGACTCTCAACAACGGTACAGTGTACTATGTGTTACTTACACGGTACAACGTATTCCGTCGACCCCGATTTAAAAATCACAAGTCTGGGGGTGCCTGCCACAGGAACTTACCGCCCCAACTTGGATCATCAACTGTCACCTGTATCAAAATCTAGTGCGAGCAGGTCGACGTAACATAATAAACTCGATGACTCCAACACAGTTTTATGCATATCATATAAAATTGAGTGCGAGTAAAGCTCCAGCATTATTTCATGCATAAATCTTATAAATCCAGTGCGAGCAATGCTCCAGCACCATGTCATGTATAATCGTATAAATCAAGTGCGAGTAAAGCTCTAACAGATTTCACACATAAAATCAATAGACGGCTCATTTCTGGTGGATCGATAGCCTAAAACCGAATTCCACACAAAACGATGTTAAACGAAGTGAGAGGGAGCACTTCCCATCAAATCACTCATCACGCAAGAAAATATGCAATTTAATACAACTGTCAAATCTAGAGCCCGTCTATTATTTTAATCATCAAAAATCACTTTTTCACTAAAAAACCAGTGAGATATGCTATTTCATCCATTTTTAGACGTTTTCAAATTTTTATCATAACTAGGGATATTTTGGTAATTTTACCTTACTCGGAAGAAATCTAGAATCCCCATATCTAGACTCTACACAAATTTTAAATGACTGTAAATGGTGATGAAAATACGTGTAGCTATCTCTATAGCCCACACAGTTCCCTTATCTCGAATCACGTTGAAGTATTTTTCCACCTTTCCCACTTCGCGTAATTTGATCTATCCGACTCCGTGTATATCTCCGGAAGCTACAGATAGTTACCAATTACATCAATATACTTATTTCTTACTTTTGATAGCCAGTTTTTAATTCCATAACTTAAAACATTTCATTCAAAATTTATCTGTAACTTATGTGAGAAATTCCTAACTCATATAACTATACCGATTATAGTAAGGGAATTTCACTTACCCGAGATTTCGCGATGACACGAAAATTTGAGACTCGATCGAACTCACGTTCGTCACATATTATCGCGCTACACATTTTTATATCTGAACCGGGTTAATTTCGGTCAAATATAAATTCAATTAAATATTTCAAAAAATAAATCGATCAATTTCGATCGCTTACCGGTTTACTGTTGAGACGAGTCGATACCGAATGTTTTTCCAATTTTTTTCTCTCTCCTCTTTCTCTCTCGTGCTGAATCGGTTTGGACCGATTCAACCCTTTTCACACTGAACTAGTTCGAACCGATTCAGGGTTGATTTTGTCATTGTCAACGTTTTCAGCCGGTTCTTAGGCCGATTCTGCCACCGTTCGACGTAGCTTCACCAAAGGAGTCTTCGATCGGTTAGGCTGGGGCCAAATCGGCACCGATGCCGTCCGATTCTCCTATTCTCTCTCGCGACTGTCCTCTCTCCGATCTGCTGTTTTCTGACGTTCTGCCGCGTGTCGAGCTGCGTGGAGGTTACTTGGAGGTCGGTTGTGTCACATCCCACTTCCGAGTGTTCTTTATCCATACTTACGCTACAACGGTTAGGTTGTGAGGTGATGCAATTACTAAAGTTCCATTAATTTATAGCGAAAATATTTAAAATTTAATTCACACTCCCATGTGTGTAAATATACAAAATTAATTGTATAGTACTATCTTTACATAACATCCCCATAGATCTGTTACATTTCTAAGGTATAACTGTGCGATACAAGATAATAGATACAAAATATTCTTGTGTATACAAATCTTATACCTTTACGATTGGTGGGAGCTGTCCAACACAAAAAGAGATCCAGAGACCTCCGCTCTCCTACTTCTTAATATCTGGAGGGGGAAAATAGTGGGGTGAGAAAACCACAGCTCAGTAAGGAAATGAATGCTAGCAGGTAGATATCGTACTACCTACATAGCCCATGCATGTATAAAACAAAACCGCGTCTCAATGTAAATGGAAATATTTCTAGAATATGCATTTAAACATTTATTCTCACATAAGCATTTTCATGAAGGCAAGTATATGATACTCCCATTTGAAAAACATGTCATAAACGGTGCTATCATAGCACGAGCATTCAAAAGCGAGAGGTTTATCAAATCACAACTCTCTTCGCTTCTCTCAAAATCATTTCTTTTATGAATTTACTCAATTTCTCGTATCTTTGAGACAGGCATGGAATTTTCGGTAATCAAATATCCACGACGTATGACCATAGTCAGTGATCCATGTAAGACCCGAAATTAAATCGTAAATTTTATGAGGTAGAAAAATGTTCACAAATTTAAAGGAATGGGATTCGGACTGAAAATAAGGATTCAAATCATAAAATGAATGAATATTCGTTAAGGGAAGTCGGGCTAAATAAATCCCGAACACGTGTAAGGGCAAAACGGTCAAAAGATCGAAAGCCGAGATAAATTCGATAAGAAAATTTAATTTAAAATAAGGATTTAGAATATCTTGATCAATAATGAGGAAATTATATAATTTTGAGTCAAACTGATCAAGATCCGGAATTTTTAAAAATACCGAAAAGTCACTTGGGACAATATCCCGAAAATACGGAGAAATTATACCCGAAAAAATGGTTAAAAATATAATAAATAAAATAAATTAAATTAAGTTAAATTGTTTGGAATAAAATATTAATTTTGTAGATATTTTCAGATTTTTTTAGACTATTTTAATAAATATTTTAATAATAAAATAAATTGTTAAATAAAAAAAAAAGAGAAGAAATCTGTAAAAGTCGGGGAGAGAGAAAGAAAAGGGAAAACGGAGAGGGGGACTGCGCATGGCCGATCGACGACCCACCACCGGGCACCGACGGCCTCCGACGAAGGGCCGAGCAGCAAAAGGAGAGGCCGACGAAGCCATTGGCACCGGTGACGCGCCGTCAAGAGGTCGGAGATCGTCGAACGGAGGAGGAGAAGACCGCGGGGAAAACGGAGTCGGTACCGGCGATCCACGGCAGCTGGGGGCGAACGGCGGGTACCAGCGTGATCAGGAGGAGGAACCGGTCCTTTTGAGACCAGTACCGGCCGGCGAAACCGCCGGAATCCACCGGATCGGGAGGAGACAGCCGCGGGGGAGAAGGAGGAATTCGCTGACGATGGTCGCGTTTCGACCCCAACCGAGGCCCGATTTTGAATGCCCAGGTGTAGTCGAGCCGAACGGCATCGGAATCGCACCGAAAATCGGCCGGACGGCGCCGGAATGAGCAAATGGGGATTGAACCGGTTGAACCGGCCTGAACTGGCCAAAACTGAACCGAACCGGACCGAGCTGAACCGACGGTCTGAACCGGTCTGAACCGGTCTGAACCGGTTCAGCCAAAAAGAGAGGAAAAAAGGAGAAAAAGAGGAAAAGGAAAAAGGGAAAGGATTTTCGGGGATACACCGGACTTCGAGTAAGTCAATACAAGGTCAAAAGTGACCGAATTGATTTTCGAGAAATTTATTTAAATTATATTTAATCGAAAAGTAACCCGAGATTAAATATAATAATTGTGCAGTTCGACGATAAAGCCCGAACGAGAGCCGATTGAGCTCCGATCTTCGTACCCCGCATCATATTGGGTAAGTACATTTTAATTTCGACAATTAGAGTCCTTTAATACAGAGTTTCAATTATTTTGCAGAATTTACGGATTAATTCTGTATAAAAGGAATATTAATCGGAATTACAACGTAATTACCGTAAATGGTATACGGGCTATCCAATGAGTTTGGAACGAAGCCCGATAATTATTGGTAAGCTGAATGAGCCCAGTAAACCCGAAGAAGGGATTTAAACAGTATAAACGGGCTGAAAATGGGTCGAGGCCCATTAAAGTGCAATCGGGCCCAATAGGGATAAATGGGCCCAATGATTTAAATTAAGCCCAAAAAGTATTAAATACAATTAAGTTGTATGATATCTGACCTGAGGAATAATTATACGCAGTTCCGGAGGTTTGATTGGGAGCAGATCGGACTGCGCGACGTGACAACAGTGGAAAAGGAAAGGTCAGACTCGACGAGAATCGAGGTAAGGGAATTTTGTAGGTGCATAGAGATAATTATGCGTATTTTGAGAGGGGATTTACAGGGCTTAGAAATTTATTAAAACATCTAAAAATAAAGTAATAATTTTTACCAGAACCGGGGCTTAGATAAATAAAGGAAAATGACTATTTTGCCCCCAGTTAGAAAAATTTCAAAAAGGGTAGTAAGGCTATGAAATTGCATGAATTTCATGATTTTAATGTTTTATATGATTATATTGCTTTGATTTAAGCAAATATACACATAGGTGGGCTGTTGATTTCGTGAATTTTACGAAAGGGTACCGGGTTGTACCGGTTACTATTTTAAAAGATGTTTTATTAAAAGTGAGCCACCTATCGTATTTACGTGACTAAATGAGTGCTAGAGTCTTTCTCGCACTCAAGTTTACTGAATTATTTCTCATGAAAAGCCGTACTGGAGTATTGCTCGTACGAGAAATTTGTGTGTGCACAAAACCGTGCTGAAGCTTTGCTCGCACGAGATTTTAGATATCATGATATGCATAGCGTGGTGCTGGAGCTCCGTAAGCCTGTGACCTGGTGTGGGGCGAGCAGCAGGATGCTCACATAAACGCACTAGACGCGAGTTGACATGCATATAGTCGTGCGGAAGCCTCCTGTAGACTGTGTGTCACTGAGAGTTGAGATGCTCGCACATATACTTTGAGACATGGGTTGGTTATCGACATAGTATTGGGCTGGATAAGACCTACGGCAGGCACCCCCAGACTATGATATGGGTCCACGGAGTACGATGTACCGTGTATGTCACATGGAGTACGCTGTACCGTGCAGTCATGATGACTCTATGATGTTACTTGATATTCTGGCGGGTAGGACTTGACCCCACCTCCCGTTGCAGTTGTGATACCCCGCACACTGGGATCCGTGTGCCTGGGATCACAGGGACAAAGTATGGCCATAGTCCTCGATTTTTCATACAGTAACCTACATGCCTCACATGATATCATACGGTCTGGATAGACCAGGACAAACCCGATGGAGGGGTAGTCCCGATTTGTGTTTTTTAAAAGAGATGTGATTTGATGAATCAAGGTATTCCCGAGAGATGGGTTTGACCTTGATGAAGTTGTTTTATAATGAAACAAATGAGTTTTAAATGTGATGAATTTATGATGAAACAAATAAGTTTCAAAGTGATGAGTTTTGTGATTAAACAAATGAGTTTTAAAGGGAAGAGTTTATGATGAAATAAATGAGTTTTAATGTGACGAGCATGAGATGTCATACATGATGATTTTCCATGTGTGCTTGATATGTCGATTTCATGATTTCTTGTATATGATATATACATACATGTGGCATTGTTTTAATCTTACCTCATGCTCCGAAAGTAAACGATTTTTACATCATGACATTATCAGCACGTAGATAGTATAGTTATCTACCTGCTTACATTATTGCCTTACTGAGCACGTTTCGTTCACCCTTTCATTTTCCACCCCACAGGGTATATTCAGTAGAAGAGAGCGACAATAGTCTCGCATCTCGGTTATCCGCTGCTTCTTATTAAGATCAGGTATACACATTTATATAATTTTTGTATCTGAACAAATAGATGCACAGTACTGTATAAGGATTTAATATTGGGGATGTATTTTGTTTAAATAAATTGATATGTGAATGTGAATATGAAAATGGAATGGTAAATAGGTGAGAGGTTACTAACACCGAATCATAGCCCAACTGTTTAGAAGTGTAACTGTTCACGACGGGTGAGGAAATGAAAATGCGAAAAATTTGTAGGGATTTTTAGGTAATTTGGGTCGTGACAAATTTAATGGTATCAGAGCAGAGTTGGCCTGATATGAGTCGGTGTTAGTGGTTAAGTAAATTACATCCCCATGTACTGTGCATTGTTTAGATACAATTGTGTATATCAAGATGGAACAGCAGCTAAGATTTTAGCTTCGAGTGCAAGAATATAGTTTTTACAACTGATAGCCGCTATGGTAAAGTGGCGAGTGCACATGCTCGAGGCCGTAGAGATTGGCCTGAAAATCGAATGAGTCATGCTATGAGACTCAAGATGAGATAGTGCACGTGACAGAGGTCGTAGAGGTAGACCTGAGTCTGCTAAGTCGTGCTAAGTTGATCTGTGAGAATCGGGATGAGATTGAAATGGAGGCTAATGTTGAGCATGCCCCACTGAGTCCGACAGAGTGATCGAACATTATTGAGACACGCTTCGCGAAGTTGGAGCGGAGTGTGGAGATTATTTTGAGGAGCTAATTGCTCAGATTATGAATGAGATCAGAGGGCGTAGCGGAGCATTGGTGGAAACCCGCTCGACCCATCTTAAGTGTTAAACATCCATAGCTAAGATGAGAAATCTTATTGGATGTATTCCGGTGACAGGATATCCCGGACATGATTTAAAGGAAAAATTTCTTACACTGCCCAGGAATACTAAATTGATTATGAGTATGAAACTCAGTTATATTCTTTGGCAGATATTACCTCAACACTATGAACAGGTGACAGTCGAGATATCTAAAAGTTCATGAAATGGCTCAACTTTTCAATTTGAGTCCGATTGGCCCGTGAGATATTACCTATATCGAGGCAGTGCGCAGATTTACAGTTGGATAGATAAGAACATGAATTGCACGTCTCTGAGATTGGGAAAGGTAGTGAGGGCTGAAATAGAGTCAGAAAAGAGAATCGAGAAATGACAAAGATGTTAAAATGAGAAAAAGGTAATTGGTAAGAGATTAGAGCTGATGAGTCAGGGGGTAAGATGATTGGTAATGCCCCAGTGTATCCAGTTTCAACACTTATGAGGGGTATTGTGATTGGAGAACCCCGACCTGCTACGAAGCAGTGTAAGCAATGTAGCAGTGTAAACAATGTAGCAGTGTAACAGTGTAGCAGTGTAAGCAGTGTAGGATGTGTGGTAGATACCACGTAAGGAGGGTCTATACCTACACTGTATTGATGAAAATGACCGTTAAGTGTGGTAAGACGGACCATTGATTTTGATAGCACAGAGTTGGGCGAGATCGCCCCACAGAAAAGTAAAGAGACAGAGGAAAAATTTCGTTGGTATAGCTGCAACGAAAGGGGAGGCGATAGCCGAAAAGAAAAAAAAAAGGAAAGTAGGCTGTTGGACGAAGACGAGAGGATGTTTTGGACCAGGACACTATTGATGTTTCATGGATGTGGTGTAAGATACCACACTTGTTATGAATAATGAAGTACATATGATTATTGATCCTGGTGCCATATATTTATTCATACCGCCTTCATTCACATATAAGTGAGTAAAAGGCATGCATGCTTACATCATTGGGCACAATACTGATAAATGAGTACCCCAATAGAGGGGGATTAATTAACGGAATATGGATATAGAGATTTTAAGTTGAAAACAGGTGGTGAAAACATCACTGAGAAGTATACTGTAAGTGTTGACAAGTGATAAATGAGGGTACTCACGGAATGAATAATGGCAAGAGTTTTCTCATGATTGATACACTAAGGAGATAATCTTTAAGATAAGATAGATCCTAAATACAAGATGTATCGGAGTAAGAGGCGTATGCTAGGTAAGAACATTTTTACGATATGAAGTTATTAGGATTGAAGCAATTAGTAGCGAATATAAATTGTGACCACATAGACTGAGATATAACGTAGTTGTGGTTAAGTCTGAAGGTTAATAAAGATATTTCAAAATACCTCCCCGCCTGAAGACTTGACAGCGTCTAAAAGTATGTATATATAACCTATAACGTGAAATCGATCGTCATAATAAATACCTTCATGCATTAGGATACCTTCACGAAGACGATAGGAATATTAAAATTCGACAAATCGTAAAGGTTAACGTAGTAAAAATCTAATAAGAGCCGGTACGATAAGAAAAGGAAATGGCGCAGGTTAGTACCTGAAAACGTAAGCGGTTGAGAAGGATTTTATACGCTCATGCGTAAATGAGTCAGGGATTATATCGATTTGTAACCATCCCTATCGATGATATATTGGGTGTAGTTAAAGTCTAGGGCAAATTATAAGCAACAATTGAGAAATGGCTTTTACAAATGGGTTGCTGCGAGTTCAAAAAAAAGGATATACTTGGTTGACACGTTTAATTAAGAAAACGTGGTCTTAGAATGAGATGATAAATAAGATGAGAGATGTGACATGGAATTCGGTGTAGTGAAGTATGAACTGACCACCGTGATTAATTTCGTCATACCCAACAGCTCAAGAGGTTCACAGTGAGTATAGATACCTCGAAATTATGATGGAGCTGTGTATTGATGTATAATGGGAAGATAGTCAATTATGGAGTCAGATAACTCCTTGATCACAAAATAAACTATCTGACCCATGATTTTAAGTTGGTAACGGTAGTATTTGTACCGAGGATATGGTACTATCATGTACACGGTGAGAAATTGTGGATATGCACTGATTTTGAAAGTCCGAGTATCTGTTTACACAGAAAGAGACGAATATGAGATTACATAGTGGGTTAGAGCTTCTGAGGGATTTTGATTTGTGAAAATTGTACCACCCAGGAAAGGCTAATGTGAAGGCTAATGCCTTGAGTATAAATAGCCCAGGGATGGTACCACATATGATGGTCAGGGAGCGTGAGCTGCTAAAGCAGTTGTGAGCCTTAATATTGATGTGATCCCTTATGATGATGACAGTGATTGTGTGACAGCTAGCCTGAGATTTGAACCGGATGAGAGTGCCCGGATTTGACAGGCTTAGCGTGATGATCGACATGATGTCGGTAGTGAGGGTCAGATTCAGAAGGGTACAGTGATAGAGTTCACAGAGTATGATAATGATTTACAGAGAGGTTCAGAGACAGTATAAGTGCTCCCCAGGACCACAGTTGATGAGATAGTAATATTATCAGAAGCTCACTCTTCGGGATATACGGTGCATACGGAAAGTAACGAATATATATATATGAAATCTCGAAAAGGGTATTGGTGGTCAGATGTGAAAAGAGATATGGTAGGGATTGTGGAATAGTGCCTAGTGTGTCAGCAGAATAAGGTAGAGTATTAAAAGTCTGCAGAGTTATTGCAGCACCTACCTATATCGACACGGCACGGAAATGGGAGCAAGTCTCCATGAATTTTATGATGGGTTACAGAGAACCCAGGTGAATTACGAGGCTATTTGGATGATAGTCGATAGAGTGACTAAGTTTACCCACCTTTTGGTTATGAAATACCCAGATACTCAAAGTGTGTATGAGGATTCAGGTATAAGGAAGACTGTGGAATATTAAGTAGTGTTCCAGTGAGCATGGTATCATATAGGGATTCCTGCTTCACTTCTTACTTCAGGGAATATTTTTCGGGAAGCTATGGGAACCCGACTGAGTATTAGCACAGCTTTTCATCCTCAGACAGATGGTCAATCAGAGAGGACTGTACAGGTTCTAGAGGATCCGATGAAAGCGTGTGCCATTGATTTTATAAGCTCCTGGAATGATCAGTTAATTTCTAATTGAAGTTGCCAATAACGACAGTTGCCACTTGAGTATCGGGATAACCAGATATGAGGCAGTGTATGGCTGTAGGGGTTGTTTCCCCAAATTGGATAAGAAAAAGTGGGTGAGATAGAATTATTTTCGACTTTGGATAATAAGTCTCTGAGGATGTTTAGTTAAGGATGAGAGATTAAGAACACCTCAGAGCAGATAGACAAGTATTATTGGAATTCACCCTTGGTGAATTAGTATGGTTGAAATGTTTCTTGTCCTAAGAGAATAAGGACATAGTGAACTTTTGGAAGAAGGTAAGTTGAGTTTCGCTGGATTGAATATTTTGAGAGATTGGACAAGTGGAAGATAAGACCTGCAGGTTGGCGTTATCATTTGAATAAGCAGGCACCCACAATATGTCTAAGCTTTTGATGCTTCGGCAATACTATCCGGATCCAGCATAGGTGACCGAATATGAATTCCAAAAGTTCAGTTTAATGAAAATATAAGTATATTGATAAGATGATTCGGGCATTAAACAGGAAAGAGAAAGTATTGAGGTTTAAGATGATCTCCCTAATTAAAGTCCTTTGGTAGTAGTACACTCCGAAAAAGGTCACATAAGAATTTAAGAGTATGATACGATCGATGTACCCGGAGTTGTATATGGACTCATATGACTTGGTTCTAATTTGGAGGACCAAATTCCTTAAGTGGGGGAGAATTGTAAGACCCGAAATTAAATCGTAAATTTTATGAGGTAGAAAAATGTTCACAAATTTAAAGGAATGGGATTCGGACTGAAAATAAGGATTCAAATCATAAAATGAATGAATATTCGTTAAGGGAAGTCGGGCTAAATAAATCCCGAACACGTGTAAGGGCAAAACGGTCAAAAGATCGAAAGTCGAGATAAATTCGATAAGAAAATTTAATTTAAAATAAGGATTTAGAATATCTTGATCAATAATGAGGAAATTATATAATTTTGAGTCAAGCTGATCAAGATCCGGAATTTTTAAAAATACCGAAAAGTCACTTGGGACAATATCCCGAAAATACGGAGAAATTATACCCGAAAAAATGGTTAAAAATATAATAAATAAAATAAATTAAATTAAGTTAAATTGTTTGGAATAAAATATTAATTTTGTAGATATTTTCAGATTTTTTTAGACTATTTTAATGAATATTTTAATAATAAAATAAATTGTTAAATAAAAAAAAAAAGAGAAGAAATCTGTAAAAGTCGGGGAGAGAGAAAGAAAAGGGAAAATAGAGAGGGGGACTGCGCGTGGCCGACCGACGACCCACCACCGGGCACCGACGGCCTCCGACGAAGGGCCGAGCAGCAAAAGGAGAGGCCGGCGAAGCCATTGGCACCGGTGACGCGCCGTCAGGAGGCCGGAGATCGCCGAACGGAGGAGGAGAAGACCGCGGGGAAAACGGAGTCGGTACCGGCGATCCACGGCAGCTGGGGGCGAACGGCGGGTACCAGCGTGATCAGGAGGAGGAGCCGGTCCTTTTGAGACCAGTACCGGCCGGCGAAACCGTCGGAATCCGTCGGATCAGGAGGAGACAGCCGCGGGGGAGAAGGAGGAATTCGCCGACGATGGTCGCGTTTCGACCCCAACCGAGGCCCGATTTTGAATGCCCAGGTGTAGTCGAGCCGAACGGCACCGGAATCGCACCGAAAATCGGTCGGACGGCGCCGGAATGAGCAAATGGGGATTGAACCGGTTGAACCGGCCTGAACCGGCCAAAACTGAACCGAACCGGACCGAGCTGAACCGGCGGTCTGAACCAGTCTGAACCGGACTGAACCGGTTCAGCCAAAAAGAGAGGAAAAAAGGAGAAAAAGAGGAAAAGGAAAAAGGGAAAGGATTTTTGGGGATACACCGGACTTCGGGTAAGTCAATACGAGGTCAAAAGTGACCGAATTGATTTTCGAGAAATTTATTTAAATTATATTTAATCGAAAAGTAACCCGAGATTAAATATAATAATTGTGCAGTTCAACGATAAAGCCCGAACGAGAGCCGATTGAGCTCCGATCTTCGTACCCCACATCATATTGGGTAAGTACATTTTAATTCCGACAATTAGAGTCCTTTAATACAGAGTTTCAATTATTTTGCAGAATTTACGGATTAATTCTGTATAAAAGGAATATTAATCGGAATTACAACGTAATTACCGTAAATGGTATACGGGCTATCCAATGAGTTTGGAACGAAGCCCGATAATTATTGGTAAGCTGAATGAGCCCAGTAAACCCGAAGAAGGGATTTAAACAATATAAACGGGCTGAAAATGGGTCGAGGCCCATTAAAGTGCAATCGGGCCCAATAGGGATAAATGGGCCCAATGATTTAAATTAAGCCCAAAAAGTATTAAATACAATTAAGTTGTATGATATCTGACCTGAGGAATAATTATACGCAGTTCCGGAGGTTTGATTGGGAGCAGATCGGACTGCGCGACGTGACAACAGTGGAAAAGGAAAGGTCAGACTCGACGAGAATCGAGGTAAGGGAATTTTGTAGGTGCATAGAGATAATTATGCATATTTTGAGAGGGGATTTACAGGGCTTAGAAATTTATTAAAACATCTAGAAATAAAGTAATAATTTTTACCAGAACCGGGGCTTAGATAAATAAAGGAAAATGACTATTTTGCCCCCAGTTAGGAAAATTTCAAAAAGGGTAGTAAGGCTATGAAATTGCATGAATTTCATGATTTTAATGTTTTATATGATTATATTGTTTTGATTTAAGCAAATATACACATAGGTGGGCTGTTGATTTCGTGAATTTTACGAAAGGGTACCGGTTTGTACCGGTTACTATTTTAAAAGATGTTTTATTAAAAGTGAGCCACCTATCGTATTTACGTGACTAAATGAGTGCTAGAGTCTTTCTCGCACTCAAGTTTACTGAATTATTTCTCATGAAAAGCCGTATTGGAGCATTGCTCGTACGAGAAATTTGTGTGTGCACAAAACCGTGCTGAAGCTTTGCTCGCACGAGATTTTAGATATCATGATATGCATAGCGTGGTGCTGGAGCTCCGTAAGCCTGTGACCTGGTGTGGGGCGGGCAGCAGGATGCTCACATAAACGTACTAGACGCGAGTTGACATGCATATAGTCGTGCAGAAGCCTCCTGTAGACTGTGTGTCACTGAGAGTTGAGATGCTCGCACATATACTTTGAGACATGGGTTGGTTATCGACATAGTATTGGGCTGGATAAGACCTATGGCAGGCACCCCCAGACTATGATATGGGTCCACGGAGTACGATGTACCGTGTATGTCACACGGAGTACGCTGTACCGTGCAGTCATGATGACTCTATGATGTTATTTGATATTCTGGCGGGTAGGACTTGACCCCACCTCCCGTTGCAGTTGTGATACCCCGCACACCGGGATCCGTGTGCCTGGGATCACAGGGACAAAGTATGGCCATAGTCCTCGATTTTTCATACAGTAACCTACATGCCTCACATGATATCATACGGTCTGGATAGACCAGGACAAACCCGATGGAGGGGTAGTCCCGATTTGTGTTTTTTAAAAGAGATGTGATTTGATGAATCAAGGTATTCCCGAGAGATGGGTTTGACCTTGATGAAGTTGTTTTATAATGAAACAAATGAGTTTTAAATGTGATGAATTTATGATGAAACAAATAAGTTTCAAAGTGATGAGTTTTGTGATTAAACAAATGAGTTTTAAAGGGAAGAGTTTATGATGAAATAAATGAGTTTTAATGTGACGAGCATGAGATGTCATACATGATGATTTTCCATGTGTGCTTGATATGTCGATTTCATGATTTCTTGTATATGATATATACATACATGTGGCATTGTTTTAATCTTACCTCATGCTCCGAAAGTAAACGATTTTTACATCATGACATTATCAGCACGTAGATAGTATAGTTATCTACCTGCTTACATTATTGCCTTACTGAGCACGTTTCGTTCACCCTTTCATTTTCCACCCCACAGGGTATATTCAGTAGAAGAGAGCGACAATAGTCTCGCATCTCGGTTATCCGCTGCTTCTTATTAAGATCAGGTATACACATTTATATAATTTTTGTATCTGAACAAATAGATGCACAGTACTGTATAAGGATTTAATATTGGGGATGTATTTTGTTTAAATAAATTGATATGTGAATGTGAATATGAAAATGGAATGGTAAATAGGTGAGAGGTTACTAACACCGAATCATAGCCCAACTGTTTAGAAGTGTAACTGTTCACGACGGGTGAGGAAATGAAAATGCGAAAAATTTGTAGGGATTTTTAGGTAATTTGGGTCGTGACAATCCACGGCCTCACTGATCAGGTGTGCATAGGGCATCACTTCGCATGAAGGGGGATGGGTCAGTCCTACCCTCCGGCTCATCTCAATCATCATCATCTCCTCATATACTCACGGTATAAGGTACGCCATGTGTCATCTACGCGATACTCGTACCGACGTGCACCCAGCAAGGTACATAGTATACCAACGGACAACTACACAGTACTATATACTTCCGTGGACCCAAGTCTATACTCCAACTCTGATGGACTTTTATCCTGAACCATGTCTCATATACTAGGTGAGCAAATCCGCATGACACACAGTCATCGTAAGGCTCCAGCGCGGTACGATTTATCGTCAAGGCCCAGTCCGTTCCGAGGCCGTCAGCTGGCATCCCCTTGGGTCCCAGACCCCTAGATTTACCTCAACTCAATAAAAACATGTGCGAGCTAACACTCCAGCACATTATCATTATAAAACCACGTGCGAGTCATGCTCCAGCATGGTTTATTAAATCATGCAGACGTATGTGAGTCAAACTCCAGCATCGTCAAAATCATTAAAACAGGTGTGCGCTAAAGCTCCAACACCAATTTCATCTCAAATTCGATACGTGGCTACTTTCTCTTTTAAAACTTAAAACATGTTGATTTATGCAGCATGCCTTTCCATACTAAAACATGTAAAACTAGCCAACCTATCATTATCATTTCTCAATCACAAATCAATACAAAATTGAGAAAACATTGAAATCATGCATATCATGCTATTTCCTTACCCCATCCCATTTCTCAATACATATATATCATAGTACATTTCATGCTTCCATATCATTTCTAAGAATTGTAATATCGTACTAATTCTAGCGATATATCTACGAAATTGCCATAAAGTACGTACGAACATCTCTATAGCTAACATACAGTCCCTTACCTCGAATAGTACGCGTATTTCCTTTGTCACGTATGCTTCGTTCGCGATCCGGGTTAGCCGTGTTCCACGTTCTTCCAATCTACACACATAACCACTAAGTCATTTCTTTTCTTTCTCCCAAATATCCTCATTGTCACTTATTCTCCCATTTATACCTTTCAAGCCTTTAAATCATATTTCACTTTTCCATTTGTATCACTTATCTCATTAAACTATTTCTTAAGCTTTCCATAGATTTCCATCTTCTTAAATTTCTCTTAAGTTTTTCACCATTTCTCATAGATCTTCTCTCCATAAGTCCCTTTCAATATTAGTCACTCATCACTACACTCATCCTTTCTAACAATATTTCACATCTCATTCAACCTAAAAATGTCTAGAAACCATATTTAGAAGCTTGAAGGATGAAGAGCTTACCCTTTTACTTAGTCAAACTTGTGGTAGCCACAATTCCTTCTCTTGACCACATCAATGTGTGATTTTTGGGTATGTTATTCTCCTTGCTCCAAGGAATAACTTTTCCTTCTTGAGCTTCTTCCAAAACTGGCCAGAATGTGGTGATTTCTAGAGTGAGAAAGCTTGGGTCTTGAGAGAAAATGGCAGGTGAGGTTTGGTGGGGGAAGAGTTCTGAGTTTTCATCTCAATCTCGTGCTCTTTTTATAGATGAAGGCTTATGAGATCGATCTGGTCCTTGTAGAGATCGATCCCTGCACGTTTGGTAGTCCTTTTCACCTAACGTAACTACTCCTAGATCAATCTTCTCCCTTGATGAGATCGATCTGTCGAAGGGCAATTTTCCTTTTAAAGATCGATCTGCCTCTTGTAGGAAATCGATCTGCTATTTACAGAACCTTTAAGGAGATCGATCTGTCTAGTCTTGAGATCGATTTGTCTCAAACAGAGAGCTAAGGAGATCGATCCTCTTGCTTTAAAATCGATCTTCTCATTACAGAATGTTTATTAGATCGATCTGGCTCATTTGGAGATCGATTTGTAGTTCATTTTGGCTCTTCCAGATCGATCTCTCATCCTATGAGATCGATCTGACCTTCCTATTTTCCAGATTTTCTGCAATAACTTCACTTAAAACATCTTAAATTTGTTGCCATGGTCATTTTCTCATTCAATCATCTTTGAGACTTAAAAATGACATCCTTTCCTACTTCATACACTTTAAAACTTGTGTAGAGTCTTTGTATAACTAAAGGTATACCATACTTAGCTAAATGGAAGAGCCAAAAGTTACAACACTTATGCAATCTTATTCCATTTTACCCCCAATACTCATTTTCCATTCCACTCACATTCATCACATATCAAAGTCCATTTCTTCATATTCATGCTTAATGCAACTTGTACGTACATCACAACTCTTATTACAAGTGTGTACATTCAACTTATGGAATTTGCTTCACATATGCTTTACATTACTAGTACATTACAATACTTCATGAATTCATTTACATATGTACAAGGTTAAACCTATACGGGGTCTCACATTCTCCCCCACTTAGAAAATTTGGTCCTCCAAATTGGAACCAATCATTCTGTGAATAACTCGGGGTACTTCTCCTGCATCAAACTCTCCAATTCCCATGTAGCTTCCTCCGATGTATGATGTTGCCACAAAACCTTAACCAATGAAATTGTCTTGTTCCGCAACACCTCTTTTCTGTCCAATATTCGGATTGGTTCCTCCACATATGACATGTCCTCCTTGAGCTCTAATGGCTCATAGCTAATTACATGTGTTAGATCCAGATAGTACTTTCGAAGCATAGAAACATGGAAGATATTGTGGACTTCCGCTAGCTCAGGTGGCAAGGCTAGCGTATATGCTCCATCTCCCACTCTATCTAAAATCTCGAAGGGACCAATGTAACGAGGGCTTAGTTTTCTTTTCTTCCCGAACCTCGTTATGCCCTTAGAAGGAGACACTTTCAAAAATATGGACTCACCCACATCAAACTCAAGTGGTCTCCATCTCCTATCAGCATAGCTCTTTTGTCGACTTTGAGCTGTTTGTAGCCTCTCACATATTATCTGAACATCTTCGGAGGCTTGTTTAACCAAATCAAGAGCAAGCAACTATCTGTCACCAACTTCTTCCCAACTAATGGGTGATTGGCATCTATGATCGTATAGTGCCTCATAAGGGGCCATACCAATACTTGAGTGATAACTGTTATTGTAGGAGAACTCAATCAATGGCAAGTGATCGTCCCATGAGCCTCTAAAATTCAGCATACACGCTCTCAACATATCCTACAGGGTTTGTATAGTCCTATCTGACTGACCATCTGTCTGATGATGAAAAGCGGTGCTAAAGCTAAATGGGTCCCCATCGCTTCCTGAAAATGTCCCAAAAAAGGGAAGTGAAGCGGGCATCTCTGTCAGAAACAATACTCACAGGGACTCTATGTAATCTCACACAATACTCACAGGGACTCTATGTAATCTCACTATCTCCCGTACATACAAGTTCACCAATGCACTCAAGGTATCTGTAGATTTCATGGCAAGAAGTGTGCAGATTTCGTTAATCGATCTACTACAACCCATATGGCATCATGGTTCTTACGGGTTCTCGGTAATCCCATCACAAAATCTATGGTGACGTGCTCCCACTTCTATGTCGGTATCGGTAGAGGTTGTAATAATCCTCCCGGTTTCTGATGTTCAACTTTTACTTGCTGACAAATGAGACATCTAGCGACATACTCAGCTATATCCCTCTTCATTCCAAACCACCACTACACCTTCCAGAGATTCTGATACATCTTACTACTCCTCGGATATACTATATATCTCAATGAGTGAGCCTCTGCCAAGATCAACTTCCTCAACTCCGAATCCTTAGGAACACATTATATTTCCGAACCTTAGTATTCCATTTGAACTTAATTCAAATTTCATAGCCTTACCCTTCTGGATTTGGCTAATCACATCAATACACCATTGTTTAATTTGCTGAGCTTGCTGGATTCTCTCAATCAACTCTGGTTCTAATCTCAAGCTAGCAATAATCCCATAGCTGCTAATCTCAGGTAGGGTCATATCTAGACTAAGGTTTAAGAAATGTTCCAACAACTCATGCTCTCTAACCATTAATGTGATACCAACCCAAGACTCTTCCTACTCAATGCATCGACAACCACATTTGCCTTCTCCGGGTGGTACAAAATCTCACAATCTAGTCCTTGAGGAGTTCTAACCACCTTCTTTATCTCATGTTTAACTCCTTTTGTGAGAATAGATATTTCAGATTCTTGTGATCCATAAAGATCTGAAATCTCTGACCATTTAAGTAGTGGCGCCATATCTTCAATGCAAATACTACGACTGCCAACTCCAAATCGTGAGTGGGGTAGTTCTTCTCATGATCTTTTAGTTGTCTAGATCTATAAGCTACTACCCTTCCATCATGCATCAATACACATCCTAGCCCTTGCTGTGAAGCATCCGTATAAACAGAATAGTTCCCTGAACTATTAAGGATGATAAGAACTGGCGCGGTGGTTAATCTGCGCTTAAGTTCCTAGAAGCTCTTCTCACACGCTTCATTCCATATAAAATCCACATTTTTTTCTCGTAAGACGTGTCAACGGAGCAGCCAATCTAGAGAAACCCTATACAAATCTCCTGAAGTAACCGGTAAAACCCAAAAAACTCCTAATCTCTATGACTATCTTGGGCTGTTCCCACTGAACAACTGCCTCAATCTTGAATGGATCTACTGACACCCCATCCTTCGATACAACATGGTCCAAAAAAGAAATCTGCTCTAGCCGAAAGTCACATTTACTCAATTTGGCATACATCCTTCTCTCTCGGAGGGTTTGCAAAATAATCCTTAAGTGCTGCTCATGATCTTTCTTAGACCTTGAGTACACCAATATATCATCAATAAAGACGATTATGAACTGGTCCAAGTATGGCTTGAATATCTCATTCATTAGAGCCATAAAAGCTGCAGGCGTTTCGTTAACCCGAAAGGCATCACTAGGAATTCGTAATAACCATAGCGGGTGCGAAAAGCTGTCTTGGGCACATCCTCCATCCGAATCTTCAGTTGATGATACCCAGACCTCAGATCTATCTTGGAAAAGATCTGCGCTCCCCGAAGCTGATCCAATAGGTCATCGATGCACAGCAATGGATATTTATTCTTAATGGTAGCCTTGTTAACATCCGATAGTCAATACACAACCTAAGGCTCCCATCTCTCTTTTTCACAAACAATACCGGAGCTCCCCACGATGAGACGCTCGGTCTTATAAACCCCTTATCTAGCATATCTTGCTACTGCTTCCTTAATTCCTCCAGCTCAACTGGAGCCATCCTATATGGTGACTTGGATATTTGCTCGACTTCAGGTGTTAAGTCTATACCAAACTCCATTTCTCTATCCGGTGGTAATCCCGGTAGGTCGTCTGGAAAGATATCAAGGAATTCTCTAACCACTGGAATGTCCTCTATATCCGGATGTACTTTGTCCAAATCCACCACATAAGCAATAAAACCTTCAAAACAACATTCATGTCATTTGATACCAATGTACTTTACTTGTCATAAAATTCAAAATTTCATTTATTTTCTTAAAATCTTACAACACATTATCCAGGTAGAGAAAATGTAATAGACTTAGTGTGGCAATCTAAGCAGCATGATTGGTAGCTAACTAATCCATTCTCAAGATTACATTAATGTCATACATATCTAACAAGATCAAGTTGGCTGTTGTACACTTATCTCCTACCCTCACCTTACAATCCTTATACACTTGTTTAGCTAATTGACAAACTCTTATTGGAGTACTTATTAGCAAAGTCCCATTTAGGTGCGTGAGTTCTACAAGTCATGTTAACTTTGATGCACATGCAGGTGATATGAAAGAATGCGTAGCACCAGAATCAAACAAAGCTATAGCTTCCAAATTATAAATCAAGATTGTACCTTTTATCACCTCAAAAGAGGTATCAGCTGATACTTGGTCTATCACATACACCCTGCTTTGACCCACCACTTGCTTTCCTTTTTCTTCAGCCGTGGCTCTCTTCCTTGCAGGAGGTGTAACTATAGGAATGCTCTCTGGCTCCTTACCCCTTTGTGGGACTACCTCAACTGCCTCTGGACATTCCTTTGCATAATGTCCGAACTTGCCACATCTGAAGCATCGTGTACTCTAAAGATGACAGGGCCTACCACCATGATATCGGTCGCATATTCTGCAATGATCCGTAGTCGGTCGAGGTCCACCAATCACTATACCTCTAGCTGGTGTCTGAGTTGAAGGCATAAAAGATCTAGCAGCCTTTTTCTGTGACTCATCTGCCTCTCTCCGACGCTTACTCAAAAATCTCCGACCAAATTTAGCGTATTTGCCATCTCCCATTTTCCTCAAATCCTTGTCCTTACCCCAACTAAACTCAGAAATCTACAGGTCATAATCCTGCTCACATAACTGGGCCCGTTGCACAGCCTCTCTATATGTAGCGACATTAAATGGGGCCAACTTCTCTCGAATTGAAGGCCTCAGTCCATCCACAAATCTACGGACCCTTATAGCCTCACTCCTGATAGAGTCCGGATCATATCGACCTAGTGAGGTGAATCGTGACTCGTACTCATCCACTATTCGATTCCCTTGAGTCAGATTCAGAAATTCTATATGCAACCTACGTCGAGCTGTGTCTGGGATGTATTGCTCTCTGAAAGCAGCCACAAACATATCCCACGTGATAGCCATACCCTGAGTTCTCAACATAGGCCTGGTGGACTTCCACTAGTGCTCTGTTTTGCCTCTCAATACAAAGGCTGTAAGCGCTACTCTCTCCGTAGTCGAGCATCTACAGAAGTCAAATAACTTCTCCATCTGACTGATCCAGTCCTCAGCCACTACCAGATCCTTTACCCCTAGGTGTGTGAATATACAAAATTAATTGTATAGTAATATCTTTACATAACATCCCCATAGAACTGTTACATTTATAAGGTATAATTGTGCGATTCAAGATAATAGATACAAAATATTCTTGTGTATACAAATCTTATACCTTTACGGTTGGTGGGAGCTGTCTAATACAAAAAGAGATCCAGAGACCACCGCTCTCCTACTTCTCAGTATCTGGAGGGGAAACATAGTGGGGTAAGCAAACCACAGCTCAGGAAGGAAATGAATGCTAGTAGGTAGATATCATACTACCTACATAGCCCATGCATGTATAAAACAAAACCACGTCTCAATGTAAATGGAAATATTTCTAGAATATGCATTTAAGCATTTCTTCTCACATAAGCATTTTCATGAAGGCAAGTATATGATACTCCCATTTGAAAAACATGTCATAAACGGTGCTATCATAGCACGAGCATTCAAAAGCGAGAGGTTTATCAAATCACAACTCTCTTCGCTTCTCTCAAAATCATTTCTTTTATGAATTTACTCAATTTCTCATATCTCTGAGACAGGCATGAAATTTTCGGTAATCAAATATCCACGACGTATGGCCATAGTCAGTGATCCCAGGCCTCACTGATCAGGTGTGCATAGGGCATCACTTCGTCTGAAGGGGGATGGGTTAGTCCTACCCAATCATCCTCATCTCCTCATATACTCACGGTATAAGGTACGCCATGTGTCATCTACGCGATACTCGTACTCACGTGCACCCAACATGGTACATAGTATACCAATGGATAACTACACAATACTACGTACGACTGTGGACCCAAGTCTATACTCCAACTCCGATGGACTTTTCATCCTAAACCATGTCTCATATACCAGGCGAGCAAATCCGCGTGACACACAGTCATCGCAAGGCTCTAGCGCGGTACGATTTATCGTTAAGGCCTAGCCCATTCCGAGGCCGTCGGCTAGCATCCCCTTAGGTCTCAGACCCCCAGGTTTACCTCAACTCAGTAAAAACATGTGCGAGCTAACACTCCAGCACATTATCATTATAAAACCACATGCGAGTCACGCTCCAGCACGGTTTATCAAATCATACAGACATATGCGAGTCAAACTCCAGCATCGTCAAAATCATTAAAACAAGTGTGAGCTAAAGCTCCAACATAAATTTCATCTCAAATCCGATAGGTAGCTACTTTCTCTTTTAAAACTCAAAACATGTTTATTTATACAGCAAGCCTTTTCATGCTAAAATATGTAAAACTAGCCAACCTATCATTCATTTCTCAATCACAAATTAATACAAAATTGAGAAAACATTGAAATCAGGCATATCATGCTATTTCCTTACCCCATCCCATTTCTCAATACATATATATCATAGTACATTTCATGCTTCCATATCATTTCTAAGAATTGTAATATCGTACTAATTCTAGCGATATATCTACGAAATTACCGTAAAGTACGTACGAACATCTCTATAGCTAACACACAGTCCCTTACCTCGAATAGTACGCGTATTTCCTTTGTCACGTATACTCCGTTCGTGATCTGGTTAGCCATATTCTACGTTCTTCCAATCTACACACATAACCATTTAGTCATTTCTTTTCTTTCTCCCAAATATCCTCATTGTCACTTATTCTCCCATTTATACCTTTCAATCCTTTAAATCATATTTCACTTTTCCATTTGTATCACTTATCTCATTAAACTATTTTTTAAGCTTTCCATAGATTTCCCTCTTCTTAAATTTCTCTTAAGTTTTTCACCATTTCTCATGGATCTTCTCTCCATAAGTCCCTTTCAATATTACTCACTCATCACTACACTCATCCTTTCTAACAATATTTCACATCTCATTCAACCCATAAATGTCTAAAAACCATATTTAGAAGCTTGAAGGATGAAAAGCTTACCCTTTTACTTAGTCAAACTTGTGGTAGCCACAATTCCTTCTCTTGACCACACAAATGTGTGATTTTTGGGTATGTTATTCTCCTTGCTCCAAGAAATAACTTTCCCTTCTTGAGCTTCTTCCAAAACTAGCAAGAATGCGATGATTTCTAGAGTGAGAAAGCTTGGGTCTTGAGAGAAAATGACAGGTGAGGTTTGGTGGGGGAAGAGTTCTGAGTTTTCATCTCAATCTCGTGCTCTTTTTATAGATGAAGGCTTATGAGATCGATCTGGTCCTTGTAGAGATCGATCCCTACACGTTTGGTAGTCATTTTCACCTAACGTAACTACTCCTAGATCGATCTTCTCCCTTGATGAGATCAATTTATCGAAGGGTAATTTTCCTTTTAGAGATCGATCTGCCTCTTATAGGAGATCGATCTGCTCTTTATAGAACCTTTAAAGAGATCGATCCGTTTAGTCTTGAGATCGATCTGTCTCAAATAGAGAGCTAAGGAGATAGATCCTCTTGCCTTAAAATCGATCTTCTCATTACAGAATGTTTATCAGATTGATCTGGCTTCTTTGGAGATCGATCTGTCTTGCTCCATAGCTCAAAATAAGTTCATTTTGGCTCTTCCAGATCGATCTCTCATCCCATGAGATCGATCTGACATTCATATTTTTCATATTTTCTACAGTTTTTCTGCAGTAACTTCACTTAAAACATCTTAAATTTGTTGCCATGGTCATTTTCTCATTCAATCATTTTTGAGACTTAAAAATGACATCCTTTCCTACTTCATACACTTTAAAACTTGTGTAGAGTCTTTGTATAACTAAAGGTATACCATACTTAGCTAAATGGAAGTGCCAAAAGTTACAACACTTATGCAATCTTATTCCATTTTACCCCTAATACTCATTTTTCATTCCACTCACATTCATCACATATTAAAGTCCATTTATTCATATTCATGCTTAATGCAACTTGTACGTACATCACAACTCTTATTACAAGTGTGTACATTCGACTTATAGACTTTGCTTCACATATGCTTTACATTACTAGTACATTACAATACTTCATGAATTCATTTACATTTGTTCAAGGTTAAACCCATACGGGGTCTCACATGTTGTCCTCCGTCGGTCTCGTCTCACGCTTCCTGCGCCGCCGTTGCTCGTCGTCGATAAGGGACAGAGGGGTCGGGTCTTCGGGTTCCTGTGCGCAATTTCGTTTCCAGTTTTTTTTTTTCGTTTTTCCTTTTTTTTGTTTCAATTCTTTTATATATATATATTTATATATATATATATATATACATACACACACACAAATATCTTATAACAATTGTCTTAAAATTGTAATATTATTATAATAATAATAATAAAATACTACACCAAAGTATTTTTATATTATTATAATAATATTTTGTTATCATAATGTATTTGTACATTAATATTTACACTCACACATGTACATATATTTTATTTACTTCCTTTCGCCCAATATCTATGTACCTCCTATTTTATTTTTTATTTTTTTCTTCAAAAATATATTTTTCCCTTATTATTATTTTTCGGGAATAATTTTTTCATATTTTCGAGACAAATTCTCGATTTGGGAAAATTTCGGGTCTTACAAATCCGAACCAATTTCCATTCTTGGACTCTCTATATTTTTGTGTTCCGAGTCCATATTTTCAATCGATTTAATCGAATTTCAGTCGATTTGTCCCGAGCTCATCAAAACTCTTATTTCTTGATTTAAAGCAATTGGCTTTATTTTCTTAATTTTAAATGAACTTAACATTGTATCATTCCTTTTTTATAAATCTATATATCACAAGTATATATTTAAAATGATATATTTACCATGGAATAATACAAATTTCACGTCTTACAGTTATTTACGTGTTTATTCCAGCAAAGAGGAGTGTAAGAGGGCATAAATTTGGATTTGTGAGATTGAGGATTATGGAAGTGCTATGAAAATTGTGGGAAGATTAAATAGGGTGTGGCTTTAGGTGTCAATATGTCTAGGTTTAATTGCAGATCGTCATTTTGGCGCAAAGTCAACACAAATGAGACGCATGAAAGTGGGGTGGATGCTATGAGGAGAGATATCGAAGATGAAATTATAGTAAAAAAAAACCAAGGAAATCGTTCAAAGGATGATCGTAGTTGAACTTACAGGCAAGTGTTGATGAACGAGGGAGGTAGTGTCTTCAAAGAGGGGGACATGGGTGTCCAAGAGAGTACATATATTGGTGTCGAACAGGGTAGCAAGGAATATGTTGTTGAATTGTGTTGTGGGTACGACAAGATGCTGCTATAAGGTGGATAGATTATAGTCAAATTTTATGATTCAAGGGGTTTTGACGTTTACCTTAAAAAATCTCCTATAAGCAGTTTTTGGTAGAGTTTGATAATTAAGGTACGATGGCTATAATGAGGAATGATGGTTGGATATGGCTTCATGAATGGTTTATAGAGATGAAGATGTGGTCCGAAGAATTTAAACACAATTATAAAGCAACCTGGTTAACGTGTTTTGGAGTCCTTCTCCTTGCTTAGAGTTTGAGTATGTTGAGATCTGGGGAGAGTCCATTTCTATGGACAAAAAAACTTTAAAGTTCAAAGACTTTAGCAGGAGTGTTATGCTAGTTCTTACTAATCATGTCAAAAATATTGATGAGGTCCTTGTTCTGAAGTGTGGTGTTAGGGATTTTAATGTTCATGTTAAGGAAATAGATATTGATGTGGTCTTGATCTTCCATTGTTGCTATAATTTGTATAAGTCTAGGATGAATGTGGCGAAGAAAGTGAATAATAATAGGGTGGTGATGAGTGATTCCGATGACGTTCTATCTTCAAAGGAGGATGATAACATTGGTAAACATCAACTGAGTTAGGATAATTATGTTGACAACTATGAGGGGGACGTGGAGGGTTGTAACTTGTCAATGTATAAGGATGAGGTAGTGGATCTAGGAAATTGTGGAGCTAAGGAAGAGGTTGAATCAAGTATAGGTAAGGAGAATTTAGATGAGTTGGAAAGGTAAATGGAATTGGGTATGATATAACTCCTTTTAATGAGGTAGAAATACATGGTAAATTAGAAGATATAGGTGATAGAAAATTAGAAAACTTGTAGGAAGAGTCCAAAACCGGCTGTGAGTTAATATGCTTAGAGAGTAGAGAAAAGAAGCAGGCTTGGGTTTAACATCCAAAAGAAAAAGTAAGAAAATTAAATTATTAGAGCATGTGGAAGATAATATTACCAATAGAGTATCGAAGAAATTAAAGAAAAGGAGTAAGCGGAAAAAAGGTAATAAAAAAATGAAGAAAATTTCAAAAGGGGTAAAGGTTCTTAATGAATCTCCATCAGATAGAGATTTTATTAATAGAAAAATGTGATTTGGAAAGAGGCAGAGGAGATGTGGAAAGTTGGGAAAGTTGTAGGCTTTATTTTTGAATGTGATGATGAAATAGTGATTAAAAGGTTAATGGAATTAGAAAGGAGAACTTGAAGGTGTGTTAGAGGTGGTGGGGGGTAGTGTGTGTTATGATAGGCTATTTAGGTGCTTTTAGAGTTTAAAATGAATAGGATGTATAGGTAGTTGAGGGCATTGTTGGCTGGCAAAATATGTTCTGTGTGTTATTTTTCCAAGGGTGATAAATGAGCTTGCTAATGGTTTAGCAAAGGGAACAATCGAAAATTAACTGATTGTGTTTTGGTTTTTAGTGAAGATAGATAAAGAATGAAATGTTGAGCTTTTTATGGATATTTGAGTTTCTATTTTATTAGGTTTGCCTCTTAGGTTTCGCAACAATGAGATATCGTGATTTTCATAATGTTTGATGATATGTTGTGACGCTTGCTGCTTGAGGAGTCATAGTTGAACACATTTGGGTGTGCCCTGCCTCTGTTCCTGAGGCGGTGGTAGTAGATGAATGGTCTAACTGTTTAAGTGTCTAATAGTGAATGACTTGTTAGGTTGTATTAGTAATGAAGCTTTGTTTTGTTTGGTGAGTCATAGTTGAACACGTTTGGGTATTCCCTGCCCTTGTTCCTGAAGCGGTGGTAGTAGATGAATGAACTGATTGTTTTGGAGTCTAATGGTGAATAACTTGCTGGGTTGTGTTAGTAACAAAGCTTTGTTTTATTTGGTTTGATTTAATAGTGATTTGTTTTGTTGAATTCATGATATTGTTGGGTATATTTTTCTGCTGGTATTTGTGATGATTGCTCTATTTTCTGGCGATTTTAGTTTTAATTTGGAAGATTTTTTTGTTTGGATCATTGTTGCTTACAAGGTGTTTGATGGTTTGTTTGAAGCATTTTTCTGTCCGGTGTGTGCTTGATGCTTAATGGCCTAAGTCTAGGTGGCTTGACAGTTTTTGGGGTTTGATATTGATGATCAAGATGATGCTATCTCTTGTCGTCAGTTGGCTTTGTTTCAGGACAGTGTGTTAATGTTTCAAGGTTGTATGTTGTGCTCTTACTTTTGGCTTATCCTTTATGAGTTTTGATGCTTTTGCATGTCTTATGGTGTATATCTGCTGTTGGCAAATCAATATTTTGGCTTTAACAAGGTAGGAGTTTGTTTTTGTTAAGTTGTTTTTTGCGAGTCCACTAGCTAGTTCTTTAGTAATGATGGGTGTAGGCATAGCTGGTTTGCTTGTTCTTCAATTGAGAATCTGTAGGTTCTTAAGGAGTTCTTAGTATTGTATTGGACTATGTCTACTAATAATAATACATCCCAATTTTTGATGAGAAAAAAAAGTAATTTATTGTCAAAAAATGTGCAAGGAAAAGATTAGGGATGCATTTGTATGGTTGTTAGTAGAAAGATCTTTCAACTACCAAAGAAGATGTTAGCTTTCAATAGCATTGAACTTGTTCGAGCAAAATAAATGTGTCCGCTTTACATATGAAAACCAAAGCAAACACCAAACAATACATGTAGACAAAAGGAAATTGAAATCTAAGAAGATAATTTCACAATACTTGCCATTTTTTCTTGGTTTAAAAATACACAAATGTTCTCTATATATATTAATAGGATAATTTCCTATACACCGTCAATGAAGTTTTTTATTCTTTAAGCGGAATTAAGATGATTACACATATCCTATTTTATTTATTTATTTTTTATTTTCTTGATATTTTTAAAGGATATGTTGTAAGACCCGATTTTTATCGTATTTCCTTATGTTCATGTGATGTAAACATGGTTATATGTAAATTGAATCATAAGAAGAGTTGTACTTGAATGAAAAATGCAAATGGAATGAATAAAAATTCTCGAATGCATTTAAAGATCAAATGAATGGTTGAAATGGCCACAGACGAAACGAATGGGATTTGGATTGGAGATAAGGATTTAAAACATTAAATGGAAAGGGTTCGTGAAGGGAAGTTGGATTGGTTTGGTCCTGAACGTGTAGAAGGGTAAAACGATCAAAAGACCAAAATCCGGTATAAATTCGATAAGAAAAATTTCATTAAAAATATGGAATTGAGAAATTTTGAACAATAACAAGGAAAATATTGAATTTCGAGTCCAATTGATCAAGATATGAATTTAATGGAATAAACCAGAATTTTTACCTCGAGAAATTATCCCGAAAATATTGAAAAAATATATCGGAAAGACAAAATAAGACAGATAAATTCATTTAATGGATTAAATGAATAAAATATGATTTTTGTAGATATTTTGTCTGAAAAATCATTTTTTATTCAATAAAATAATAATATCATAAATAAATAAATAATTAATTAATTAAAAAAAAAAGCAGAATCGCGAAAAACGCGATTCTGGAAAGAAGATAGGAAGCCGAGGGAGACCTAGTTTCCCCTCTACCTCACCGACGGAGGCCACTGGCGAGGAGACCCAGGCGAGCGGCTGAAGGGAGAGACAGCTGAGCCATCGCCGGCGCTGGTAGAGGCTGAAGGAAGTGACGATCAGCGGTCGAGAGAGAGAAAGAGAGAAACCAAGATAAAAAACGACATTCGGCGGTCACCGGCGCCGATTAAGCCCCGACCACCACTAGCCGATGGTTCCCCAAGCACAGGCGGCTCGATCGGTGGTTGAATCGGCCAGTGGAACGGTCGACAGTGCCATCAATGGATGCAAAAAGGAAACGACATCGACGCCGAAGGGAGAAAAGGCCGGAGCGACAACTTTTAGGCCAATCCTGGCGAAACTGACACCAGATCCGTGCACCAGACGACCCCACGGATCTGTTGGAGACGGAAGCCGACGAAGAACCGACCGGCGAAGGATAAAACTGAACTGGACTGAACCGGCTGAACGAAACCGATCTGAACCAGGCTGAACCGGACTGAACCGGTTCAGCCAGAAAAGAAGAAAAAGAAAGAGAAAAAGGGAAAAAAAAGAGGAAAAATTGGAAAAAACTTCAGTGATGCAATCGAGCTACGGGTAAGTCGGTAAGCGGTCGAAATTGATGGATTTAAATTTCAAAATATTTAATTTGATTAATATTCGATTGAAAATTTACCCGAAAAAATATGTAAATGTGTAGCTCGACAATTGGTGTCAAACGAGAGCTCGAGTCAGCTCGATTTGCGTATCATCATGGAATCTCGAGTAAGTAACCCTTATTTACGACAATTTGCATAGTTATGCATGTTAAAAATTTACTGCATAAATTACGGATTAATTCCGTATAAAATGAATTAAATTCTAAAATTTGAGATAAATTGTCGTAAATAATTAATTGAGCTATCCGAGAGTTTAGAACGAGGCCTAATAAATACGAATGGGCCCAATGAGCCCAATAGGCCTCGATGATGTGAATAGTAAGTGGAAAACGGGCTTAAGGCCGATTAAGGCCCATTATGGTATAATCGGGTCTAATATGGGTAAACGGGCTCAATAATTTAAATTAAGCCAAAAAATATGAAATACAATTAATTATATTGTATTTGACCTGATGAATATTTATATGCAGTTTTGGAGATTGGATTGGGAGCAAATCAGACTGCGTGACGAGACATTAGTGAAAAAAGGTCAGACTGTACAGAAAAATAAGGTAAGGGAATTTTGCGAGTAACTAGAGGTAGCTACGCGTATTTTTAATAGCTTTTGCATACACTAAAAATGTATAAAGGTCCTAGAAATGGATTAAAAATTTTAAGGACTCCGGATAGGTAAAAGATTATTTTACCCCTACTGAGAGAAATTCACCTAAGGATGGTGAAAGCATGACATGCATGAAATGTATGATTTGAAGAATTTTCGTGACTTTTTAGCAAAGTAAATTGGTAGATTGGCTAGTACTTGCATAAATTTCACAAGATAACACTACGTAAGTGTTATTTAGATTTAAATGAAATTTCTTTGGAAAATGGACCAAATATCAAGTTTATATGGAAACAGATGGTGCTGGAGCATTTCCTTGCACTATATCTGAGTTTGTGAGTGAGCATAATGGTGCAGGAGCGATTACTTGCACCGATTTGTGTGACATCATATGCATGAAATGTGCTAGAGCGGTTGCTCGCACTGATTTTTATTATTGTGAAATGCATGAGAGGTGCTAGAGCCTAGCTCGCACCCTGTTTTGACTTGATATGCATAAAAAGGTGATAGAGCGATTGCTCGCACTAGTTTTAATGATTTGACATGCATGAGAGGTGCTGGAGCTTAGCTCGCATCCTGTTTTGATATGATAATTGCATAAAAATCGTACTGAAGCCTTGCTCGTACGTGATTTAATCGATTTAATTGCATAAAAGTCGTGCGAGAGTGTAACTCGCACGAGATTTGATTTATTTATGCATGAAACTGTGCTGGAGCATTGCTCGCACGAAGTTTTGAATGATTTATGCATGACGTTGTGTTGGAGCATTGCTCGCACGAGGCTTTGATGGATTTTATGCATAAAACCGTGTTGGAGCTTACTCGTACGTGATTTTATATGGATTTATAACCCTTTTTAAAGTCATACTAGAGTGCTACTCGTACGCAGATTTTTTTGATTTTTATGAAAACGTGTTAGAGCTTCGCTCGCACGAGGTTTTCAGATATCATGAATATGCGTGGAGCCATGCTGGAGCTTTGTTCGCACAAGGATTTATATGACATGCATATAGCCGTGTTGGAGCCTCCTATAGACTGTGTGTCACAGTGAGATGATATGCCCACACGTGCATACTAAGACATAGGTTGGGTGGATAAGACCTAAAACAGACACCCCCTGACTATGATTTGGGTTCACGGAGTACGTTGTACCGTGTATGTCACGCGGAGTATGCTATACCGTGGGGATTGTTGGAGTGGAGCGGCATTAGCCACGAGACTGTAAGCCTTGCCCTCACAATCTTGGTATTTATGTTGTTTTGGCGGCAAGACTGACCCACCTCCCATTTCAGGTGTGATACCCCGCACACTAAGTACCGTGTAGCCAGGGATCACTAGGATATGGCTATAGTCCTCGATGTTACTGATATAGTCACATACAAGTCTCACATGATATAACTTTTGGTCTCGATAGACTAGGGTAGACCCAAGGGAGGGGTCAGGCCCTCGATTTTATGATTTTCACTGAGATGTGATTTTCTACTATGATGCTAGATTTTTCAGAGGATTTTATGACATGTGACCCTAAAAGAAGGGTGATTTTCTAACAGAATTTTTATAATGAATTTTTAATGAGTTTGAGATTGATTTATGAGATGATTGACCCAGAGGGGTTATTTTATACTGAGCTTTAATGAAGTGATTTAAATGCAGTAGTATGAGGAGTTTTCCATGCTTTAATTTCAAATTCATGAAAAGAATTGTCTCTCATGATTTGTTTTACATAGCATGAAATAATATATGATCTTCATTTACTTCATGAGAATTATGATTTTACATAAAATGTCATTGATGCATGAGTTTCATGAATTCTATATGCACAAATAGTTTTATAAACTATGACATTGATGTATGCATGATTTCGTGCGTGAGATTTAAACGAAAAGAAATGGATTTAAGAGCACGACATTATGAGCATGTAGATAGTGGAGCTATCTACTTGCTTGAATGATTGCTTTACTGAGCGCGTGGTTTGCTCACCCCTCTTATTATCCTTTTTTTCAGAGCACTCGCAGTAGTTAGTGAGCGGCTGAGGACTTGCATTCTTGGTATCCGCTGCGTCCCATCGAGAGTCAGGTATACACATTTGTATAGTTTTGTATCTAAATATGTAAATGCACAGTACTGTAAACGTATATGATGTCGGGGATGTAAGGTTAAGTAAATCCAATTGTGAATGTATTAGTTTAAGTCAGAGGATAGAAAAATCCTAATGTGTGAATGTGAATATGGAAAATGGAATGGTAAATAGGTGAGAGGGGACTAATACCGAATCATAGCCTAACTGTTGGTAGGATGGTCACGATTAAAGAAATGTAAGAATTAAATAACAAACGAAAAAAGTTGTAGTGATTTTTAGGTAATTTGGGTCGTGACAATTTTTGGTATCAGAGCTAAGTTGGCTTGATATGAGTTGGTGTTAGTGGTTAAGGATGTTTACATCCCCATGTATTGTGCATTGTTTAGATACAATTGTATATATTGAGATGAGATTGCAGCTAAGAATTTGGTTTCAAATGCAAGAATATAGTCATTAACTGATAGTCGCTATGGTAGAGGGGCGAGTACATGAGCTCGAGGCCGTAGAGGTAGGCCTGAGAGTCGTACTGAGTCACCACATGAGACTCAAGGTGAGGTTGAAGTGGAGGCTGATGTTGAGCATGCCCCACAGAGTCCGATAGAGAGATCGGACAGAGTCCGACAGAGAGATCGGATAGTATTGAGACACGCTTCGCGAGGTTGGAGCGGAGTGTGAAGAATATTTTGGGAGCTAATTGCTCAGAGTATGCATAGGATTTGAGGGCGAGTTAGAGCATTGGTGGAAGTCCGCTTGACCCATCTGAAGAGTTAGACATCCAGAATGGACATGAAAAATAATTCTAGATGTATTCCGGTGACAGAATATCCCGAACACTGCTTAAAGGAAATTACAGATAAAATTCTTTACTCTGACCTAGAGGAACTGGTTGATTGACGAGTATAAAACTCAGTTTATATCCCTGGGTAGGTATTACCTGACACTATGGGCGAAACAGAAAGCCCAACAGTTCATGGAAGGGCTCAGATTGTCAATTAGAGTCTGATTGGCCCCGCTAGATATCACTACCTATGCCGAGGCAGTGTACAAACTACAATTGTGTGAATAAGATCATGGGTTGCACGCCTCTGAGATTAGGAAAGGTAGTAAGGGCTGAAATAGAGACAGAAGAGAATAGAGAATGACAGAGAGGTCAGAACAGAAAAAAGGTAGTTTGGTAAGAAATTAAAGTTGATGAGTCACGGGATAAGATGATTGGTAAGGCCTCGGTGTATCCAATTTCAGCACTTTTGAGGGGGTATTGTGATTAGAGGACTCGACCTATTACGGAGCAGTGTAGGATGTGTGGTAGATACCACGGAAGTAGGCCATACACCTTATTGACTAAAATAGGTGTTAAGTGTGGTAAGACGGACCATTTATTTAATAATTGCTCAGAGTTGGGTAAGACTGCCTTATAGAAGGGCAAAGAGACAGAGAAAACCTTGTTGATATCTCTGCACCGAAAAGGGAGGCCACAGCCGAAGAGAAAGGGAAAGTAGGCTGTTGGACGAAGGCTAGTGTATGCCTTGGATCAGGACACTACTGATGTTTCATATGATGTGGTGGAAGATACCATACTGGTTGTGAATAATGAATTAATTATTTTAATTGATCCTAGTGCGACGCATTTATTCATACCGTCTTAAGTTGCTTATAAGCTAGTGAAAGATGTGAAGCCTGTACCCTTAGACAAGATGATGATAGTTAGCTGATTATCATTAACTGAATATAGGTATAGGGATTGTAAATTGAAAACGGAGAAAAAAAAAGATATGTCAGGCAATTTTATTCAATGGAATATGAATAATTTTGAAGTAATATTTGAGAATAGATTGATTCGGCTGCAAACTTTGCTGTTTAGATTGCTATCCTAAGATAGTGATGTTTTCACCCCTGAAAAGTGTACTGTAAGTTTGACACGTAATGAAAGAGGTGTAGCGATTGTAATTAAAAGAGTGAATGATTGTACAGACGAGATGAGTAATGATGGGAATGTTTCATCGCTTGTGTGGTTGGTATGGATAAGGCATATCCGGAGTTAACAGCTATCCTTATGGTCAGGGAGTTTCCTGATATCTTCCCAGATAATCTACTAGGGTTACCACCCGTTAAAGGAATGAAATTTTGTATGGTACCTGGTACGGAGCCGATATCCTGACCACTGTATAAAATGGTATTAGTGGAACTGGAAGGACTAAAGAAGCAATTATAAGAGTGATTCGATAAAAGTTCATCAGATCTTTTTAGAGATCGATTTGAAGTCTGGGTAACATTCGTTAAGAATTCGGAATGTGAATGTGCCCAAGATGATTTTCATAATCGTTAGGCCATTAATGAACAAGGTATTTAAACTTTACCTGGACTGATTTGTGGTCATCCTTAACGATGATATTTTGATGTATTAGAAGACCAGGGAAGAGCATGAGCAGTTACTGAAAACTATTTTACATATGAATTGTTGAGAGTTTCTCGAAATGGGCTGCTCAGTTGACACATCTCGTTCGAAAAAAGATTGCATACGAGTGGGATGATAAGTATGAAGGTAGCTTCGGTGAGAAATTCTGATTATGCACTGATCATAAAAGCCTCGGGTATCTGTTTTCACAGAAAGAGTAGAATATGAGATAACAAAGAGGGTTAGAGCTTTTGAGGGATTATGATTGTAAAAAATTATACCACCCAGGAAAGGCTAATGTAAAGGCTGATGCCTTAAGCAGAAAGAGCCTTGAGATGGTATTACATATGATGGTCAGGGAGCGTGAGCTGCTAGAGTAGTTGTGGCCTCAATAGTAATGTGTTCCCTTCTGATGATGACAGTGATTGTGTGACAACTAGCTTAAGATTAGTACCAGATTTGAGTGATTGGATTTGACAAGCTTAGCGTGATGATCAGCATAGTGTCGATAGTGTGAGTCAGATTCAGATGGGTTAGTGACAGAGTTCACAGTGAGTGATGATGACTTACTGAGGTCCAGAGACAGTATAAGTGCTCCCGAGGACCATAGCTAATGAGATCGTTATTGTCAGAAGCTCACTCTTCGAGATATACAGTGCATCTGGAAAGTAATAAATATATCAGAATCTCTGAAAAGGGTATTGGTGGTCAGATATAAAAAGATACATTGTAGAGATTGTGGAGAAGTGTCTCGTATGTCAGCAGATTAAGGTAGCGCAATAGAAGTTTGCAGGGTTATTGCAGCCTCTACCTACATCGACACGAAAATGGGAGCAAGTTACCATGCATATCATGATGGGTTATAGAGGATCACAGGAATCACGAGGCTATCTGGGTGATAGTCGATAGATTGACTAAGTCTACCCACCTTCTGGTTATGAAATCCCGAGATACTCTGAATGTGTAGGCGAATTTATGTGTACTAAAAATTGTGCAACATTATGTAGCATCCCAGGGAGCATGATTTCAAATAGGGATTCCTGCTTCACTTCCCACTTCTGGGAATATTTTTCAGGAAGGTATGCGAACCCGACTAAGTGTTAGCATAGCTTTCCGTCCTCAGACAGATGGTTAGTCAGAGGGGACTATACAGGTTTTGGAGGATATGATGATAGTGTGTGCCATTGATTTTATAAACTCCTGGGATGATCAGTTGTTGCTAATCGAATTCGCCAATAATGACAACTGTCACTTGAGTATCGGGATAACATTTTATGAAAGATTGTATGGCCGTAGGAGTTGTTCCCCGACTTGGATAGGAAGAAATGGGTGACAGATAGAGAATTGCTCTCGAATTGGTATAATAAGTCTCTGAAGGTATTCAGTTGATTGTGAGTGATGGAGAATACCTCAGAGCAGACAGAAAAGCTATGCTGACAAGATACGGAGATCGTTGAAGCTCAAAGAGAGTAGGTCGTATGTTGAAAAATTGATTCAGACATTAAATAGGAATGAGGAAGTGTTGAGGTTTAAGACGATCTCCCTAGTCAAAGTCCTTTGGTAGTATGGCACTCCGAAAAAAGTCACATGAGAATTAAAGAGTATGATACGATAGACGTACCCGAAGTTGTTTATGGACCGATTTCACTTGGTTCTAATTTGGAGGACCAAATTTCTTAAGTGAGGGAGATTATGTAAGACCCGATTTTTATCATATTTCTTTATGATTCATGTGATGTAAACATGGTTATATATAAATTGAATCATAAGAAGAGTTGCACTTGAATGAAAAATGCAAATGGAATGAATAAAAATTCTCGAATGCATTTAAAGATCAAATGAAAGTTTGAAATGGCCACAGACTAAACGAATGGGATTCAGACTGGAGATAAGGATTTAAAGCATGAAATGAGAAGGGTTCGTGAAGGGAAGTTGGATTGGTTTGGTCCTGAACGTGTAGAAGGGTAAAACGGTTAAAAGACCAAAATTCGGTATAAATTCGATAAGAAAAATTTCATTAAAAATATGGAATTGAGAAATTTTGAACAATAACAAGGAAAATATTGAATTTCGAGTCCAATTGATCAAGATATGAATTTATTAGAATAAACCGAATTTTTCACATCGGGAAATTATCCCGAAAATGTTGAAAAAATATACCGGAAAGACAAAATAAGACAGATAAATTCATTTAATGGATTAAATGAATAAAATATGATTTTTGTAGATATTTTGTCAATAAAATCATTTTTTATTCAATAAAATAATAATAATATAATAAATAATTAATTAATTAATAAAAAAAAGCATAATCGTGAAAAATGCGATTCTGGAAAGAAGAAAGGAAGCCGAGGGAGACCGAGTTTCTCCTCTGCCTCACCAACGGAGGCCATCGACGAGGAGACCCAGGCGAGTGACTGAAGGGAGAGACAGTCGAGCCATCGCCGGCGCTGGTAGAGGTTGAAGGAAGCGGCGATCGGCGGTCGAGAGAGAGAAAGAGAAAAATCGAGACAGAAAACGACATTCGGCGGTCACCTGTGCCGATTGAGCCTCGACTACCACCAGCTGATGGTTCCCCAGGCACAAGCGGCTCGATTGGTGGTTGAATCGACCAGTGGAATGGCCGGCAGCGCCATCAACGGCGGCAGAAAGGAAACGACACCGACGCCGAAGGGAGAAGAGGCCGAACCTGCCACTTTTCGACCAGTCCTGGTGAAACCGACACCAGATCCGTGCACCGGACGATCATGCGTGAGATTTAAATGAAAGGAAATGGATTTAAGAGCATGACATTATGACCATGTAGATAGTGGAGCTATCTACTTACTTGCATGATTGTCTTACTGAGCGCGTAGTTTGCTTACCTCTCTTATTATCCTTTTTTTTCAGAGCACTCGCAGTAGTTAGTGAGCGGCTGATGACTTACATTCTTGGTATCCGCTACGTCCCATCGAGAGTCAGGTATACACATTTGTATAGTTTTGTATCTAAATATGTAAATGCACAGTACTGTAAACGTATATGATGTCGGGGATGTAAGGTTAAGTAAATCCAATTGTGAATGTATTAGTTTAAGTCAGAGGATAGAAAAATCCTAATGTGTGAATGTGAATATGGAAAATGGAATGGTAAATAGGTGAGAGAGGACTAACACCAAATCATAGCCCAACTGTTGGTAGGTGTAACGACCCTTAACCCTTGAAAATCAAGAAATTTTTTTCTTTGAATTTAATTTACCCACTTATTCCCTTATTCACTTAGGTTATATTCTTGTGCAGTGTCAAAACACTTTTCCTAATTCTTTTCTCGTAATTATAATTAATTTTCATACTTTAACTTATATGACCGATAGAAATTTCGGCAACATAATGGCTTATATATGAGCCTACCCACCTGCAATTTAGTTGTTTTCGACAATTCTAGATATCCACAACTACCAAGCATGCTTTCCAATAATCCTAGATATCTACAACTACCAAGCATACTTTTACAACTCAATATATCGACATCGATTAATACCAATCATCTTACAACCTAATCCTAAGAATCATATTCTTTACATCATTTCCTTACAAATTACATCCCAATAAATATTTCTCATAGATGTGTCTGTGCGTACAGATATGTCTGGTACAGGAATGTAAATATATACCTTTCTGCGTGTACAAAAAGTAACCTATGGTAGCTTTTCCCACCAGCCTACGTCGTGTACGCGACAGGTAGCGTCTATAGATACACTGCAAATAATCTGAAGGTAGAGGGGTGAGCTTTTTGGGAAAAGTCCAGTAAGATAATACTCTTAAAGCAGTTCTGATATATAAAAGCATTTGAAGTTATTCATAGAACGAAACTTAATACAATACATAAATTTTCATTTCATGCATAATCGTCATAAAGCATGCGTGTCTTTAAAACAAATCACATGCTTAACCATTTTACAACTTTTCATAAACCTTTCATGGACATTTCATAAATCATTTCGTAAAGATTTCATGAATATTTCATAGTCATTTTGTAAACGTCTCATGAATATTTCATAATCATTTCCTAAACATTTCATACATATTTCATAATTATTTCGTAAACATTTCATGAATATTTCATAATCATTTCGTAAACATTTCATGAATAATTCATAGTCATTTCGTAAACATTTCATGAATATTTCGTAATCATGAAAACACATATTCATTCATCATAGTCGATTTTTCATAATCAAATCGAAGAGACTAGGTTATAACTAAGTCATGCGATACGTGTTATTCTCCGTGGAGAGTCATCATACCTATGGCCATGGTAAGGGGGGCTGTAGACTGGATCAGGTTCGTACAGCAATAATAATTATAAACATGGGTAGTATCTTCTTATTTCTTATTATATACTAGCACATAGCTAGGGCATGGGCATCTGTGGCACTCACCGTGGGGGGATCATTCATGCGTGCTGTGCGGGCACGAGATATTACTAAAACATCATCGTAAGCCACCAGTAGCACGACATCTTCCACACAGGTTGAGTCAAGTGCTAAAGGAGCCAACGTACCGGCACCCCCAGTGGTGTAGCCGGAACACCACAAGAAGTAACCATGCATGAAGCCTATAGTCTCAAAACAGAGTTTTCAAAATCTTTCTTGGGTTTTATAACCCATAAACTCATATCGAGTAATAAAATCAAATTCCTTGTAATCTGAAAACTCTTTCATAAAACAGAAAGATCGTGTGGCACTTTGTTCCCGTAGGACTCAAGAGGTGGCCCCCACAATCCCCTTTCGAAAACAAATTTCTTTTCATACTTACTTTTGAAATTGTCAAAAGTTTCTTTTAACGTTATGGATATAAAAACATAAATAACTGTAAAACATCCATATGCTTCATACCTTAGGAGATTCATTTCACAACATGGAAAGTACTCGGAAAACATTTCGACAAATTAAAACATGCTTCGCAAGTATGAAAGCATTGATAAATCATTTCAAATCATATGCTCTTTCATAAAATCATTTATTGGTGAAACAAAAATGCATTATCAGAACTAAGTTAAATAATACCCCTTACCTCGATTTATCGGGTATCTCGAATTCGAATGGTGACGCCTCCTAGTACCTCCTTTAATTTCTTCTACAATCACCTATACCGAAATTGTATACTTAACACCTTATTCATGCGAATTGTCTGAATTGCGTTAAATCGTAACCTATCGTTACCAGTGTGTGTGTACGTATTATTGTATACCCTTAGGCCAACACGCACGTTTATATATTTCTTTACTATTTATATATTTTGTACCTACAAGTATTAACACATACCTTTATTATATACATCTACATGTATATATATATATATATATATATATATATATATATATATATATACACTCCCATATGTATATATATACTTTTATTTGTTTTCATGTTTCCCTATCTCATATATATACATTCTTTGTATATACATATACATATATATATTTTTATTTGTTTTCATGTTTCCCTATCTCATATATATATATATATATACATTTTTCATACATTTTTTGTATATACATATACTAGCACACATTCATCTTATATACCCCCATGTGTATATGCACCTAAATAAATAAATAAATATATATATACACTCCTATATATATATATATATATATTATCATTGTTTTCCATTCCTTTTTTTTCCCTTATCACATATGCACACATATTCTTGTATGAACACAAACTAATATACACCCTTATGTATATACCCAAATATATATATATATATATATATATATATATATATATATAAATATACATATATTTGTCTATTTCACATCTCTCCCATTCTTATTTTTATTTCACATCTAATTTAACTTACCTTATCATACTTATCCACCATCACATATATATACATGTAAAATTAAATATACATATATACATATAGATTTTTACCTCTTTTCCCTTCATTTTCATTTCACACACCTTAATACACACCAACCCTATATCTCAAGCATGTATACATATATATTCATACATGTATATATGTACATTAAATTTACCTTTTCTTATTTTTTTTTTATCTCTTCCAATCTACACTAACATGCTTATGTATACTACCACATATATATACATGTATATAAAAAAATACATATATACATAAATATACCATTTACCTTTTCTATTTTCTTTTTCCTTTTTTTTTTGAATTTGCTTTCTCTCTTTCCTGCCTACTCCTTTTCTTCTTTCACTCCTTCTCCACGACTTCACTGTTTATCTCCTTTCTCTTCTCCTCTTTTTTTCTTCCAAAGTCTCGGTGTTTGCTCATTTTCTCCATCCTTCCGGCACCCCCATCAGTAGCCTTGGGTCTCGGCCATCATCACCATCGCCATCACACCTTTTCCTCTCGGTCCCCTGCTGGTTTCCTTCCTCTGTTCGACCCCCTATTCTTAGCTTCAATCTTCGGTTTGTGCCTTCCTGCTCCTGTTGCTTCTCGGTTTTCAACTGTTGTTTTCTGCCTAGCTCCCCTTTCTTCTTTTTCCAGTCTCGGTTCCAGCCCCCTTCTCCCTTTTTCTCGGTTGTCCTGCCTTCGAGCCTCTCTCGATTTTTCTTTTTTTTTTCCTCTTTCCAGCTTCATTTTTTTTTTTGCTTCTCGGTTTCTCCTTCTTCCTCAACCGAGCATCTCTCTTTCCTTCCTCCTCTTCTCTTCCTTCCTTTTCTTCTTCCTCGGCAGAACCAGCTTCCCTTTTTCTTCTCCCCTTCTTTTTTTCTTTTCCTCTCGGCCAACAGCTTCCCTCTTTTCTTTCTTTCTTTTCTCTTCTTTTCTTTCCTTCTTCTTTCTCTTCTTTCCTGGTTTTCTTCCCTTCTTCCTCGGCCCGCTCTCCTCTTTCCTTTCCTTCTTCTCCAACCGCGCACATCTCTTCTTCTTCTTCTTTTCTTTTGCTTTTTCTCCCGCCCAGCTGATGCCTCTGTTTTCTTTTGTTTCCAATTGAAACAATCGGGATTGGCTTTCTTTGAAAGCCAATCCCGTACAATGCCCCCTCTTTTCCTTTTTTATTTTTTTTATTTTTATTATATTAATATATTTATTATATCAATATATATATATATATATATTATATTAATATATAGATTGATATTATTTGTTTTGTTTTTGTTTAGTGTTAATAGATTTGTTGTTTTCTTGTTTTGTGTTCCATTTCATTTCCTTTTATTTCATTTCATCATTTTTATTTTTATTAGTCTCATGCTTTATTTCTTTATTTGTTTAATACTATATATTAAATACTATACACTAAATAATATATATATATATGTTATATATATTTTATTCTTTTATTTAAATGTCTACTATATATGTATATTTATATATACATATTCACCTATGTATATATCTACATATATACATTTTCTTGTATAATTTATCCAAAGACATAATATCATGCCTTCCATGAAATTTTCCTTATTCCGAAAATGAAATAGTATCGGGATTCTATCATTCTTCATAAATTCTCGATACAAGTGTTTACATCAACAATTTTCAACTAACAACTTAAAATTTTTCCAAGTCCCTCCGTGCTTGCATTTGCTTTATCACTTCTTGTATCTTCGGGGTCCCGGTCATTCACGGGCTTCTCGGTTCCTATAGTTCTCGAGCCCTGCAACGAATATTCACACTTCCATTAATATATATTATTTCTATTTTTATATAATTTAATTAAACGTAAGGAATTTGTAGGGTTTACAATAGGATGGTCACGATCAGAGAAATGTAAGAATTAAATAACAAACGAAAAAATTTGTAGTGATTTTTAGGTAATTTGGGTCGTGACATATGTGTAATCATTCTAACCCCGCTTGTGGAGTCAAAAAACTTTACTGGAAGTAGATAGGATAATTATCATATTAATAATATTCTAATAGACATAAAACTAAGAAGATAATTATTATATACATCGTTAGTGAAATTTTTTGACTCTATAAGTAGGGTTAAGATGATTACACATATCTTATATAATTTATTTATTATTTTTAAATAACATATGTAATCATCATATCCTCGATTGTTGAGTCAAAAACTTAACTAATTGTGTATATGATAATTACTCAAATTAAATTACCTAAATTTAATCAACAAAACTAATAGAAGTATTCATGAATTATGTTAAGATTGGATAAGTTTAGATAAAATATTAAAAAATTGCAAGTGGGTTTGAGTCCAACCCGATCGACTATTGTGATTTATGTTTTTGTCGAGAGCCACTTTTACATGCAACTACTACAGAAAAATAGATCTTTAGTGGCATGTATTTAGCGTCGTTTCCTTTAAAGCGCCACCAAAATTCCATAAACGCCGCAAACTTTCAACTTAGTGGCGTTTCATGTCAGAAACGCCACTAAATTCAACGAGATAGTGGCGTTTAATTACAGAAACGCTATATATTTATATCGGAAGAGTAAAATTTTTCGAAAGTAAAAATAAAACGAAAGTTCTAAGAGAGCTTGGCTCTTTCATCCAAAATCTCTTGCGAGAACTCTAAAGTTCCGACAAAGTTCTAAGAATGGATGACTCAGAAAACACTGAAAACTCTCCCTCTCTGTGCGATTCAGACTCTAAAATCTAAAATCTCACTCAGCAATTTTCCCAACTTCACTCTCTTCCTCTCTGTTCGATTCTCTCGCTCTCAATCTAAATCTTCTGCGATTCTCTCTTCGGCGCTTCATTTTTCCGGCGATTCTCCGGCGGTTCATTTTTCTGATTTGCTCAGCTTGATGTAAGCTTTCTAAACCTTTAATCTTTGTTTTGGTTATTTTATTGGAATTTAAATTGTTATTAGATTTTAACTCCTCTGCTAGTTGAGCTATGTCCCTTAGGGTTTAGCCTTACAGTGTGGTTGAGAAACTTGGGAGAATGATTGTACTAGTAAAAAAGAAAAATTAGGGGAGGCTAGTGTGCAAGAAACTGACATGTAGATGTATGATTTTGACTAGGTTGTCTACTTAGTACTAATTGTCTGTTTTCTACATAGTGAAGATGGAGAGTTTGTTGATATGCTCTGCCTTGTAGCATTTTTTTTTTATTTTTCTCGTTGCCTCTTGTAGCTTAAGCTTTATGTGATGGAAACAATTGTGTTCGGTTTTGCATAAAGTTATGTAAAGATCACATATCACAACCTTTTTGTTCTTTTATTTTTCTCGATCATCTTTGAGCTGTGGTATTATATTCTTGTTTCTGAGGTGGTTGTGAAATACTGATGGTTAAATAATATTTCTGTTAATGAATTCTTATATATGTCCATTTAAATGAAGTTTGTTTAATGAGTATTCTGTTCCTTAATTAACAGAATAACAATGTAAGACTGAGTGGAGAATGAGTTATTTATGACTTTCTCTATGCTTGCTAAACTTGGATATCTCTTACCTGCCTCATCTTGATGTGTACTCCTAATTTTTCTCAATCATGAATGAATTTGCACAAGTCCTAATAAATGTATTCGATTCTTTTCATGGGTATACCAGTATTTTGATGCTTATGCTGTTGATTTTTTCTGTTTGGTTACAAAGAAAATCCAAAAAGAAAAAACAAAACACGGTTTCTTTTTTGCTACTGGTTTAGTGGGTTTTTGAAAATGTGGCAGTATACATATGGGTTTAGCTTAGATTTTGCTCAGTTTAAGTCATTTAATGGAAGCTGGGTGACTTGGGGCTCAAGGCGCTCTTTTCTTTTGATCTCTTTTCTTTCATTTTCCTTGTAACCAAAAATTGTTTTAGTTACATTTGCTGCATGTGCTTAATATTTAAGGTTTTGGGTTCTTTATACTATGCTATATTTCATAAGTCACATTGATAGGTGATCTGACTCTTAAATTATTTTTTCTTTTGATCATTTTAAGCTTAGCTTGATTAAAAAAAAAAAGGAGTTTAAAGATTAGTTTTCAATTGGTTTTTTTGGATTACATTGCTCCTTTCATTGGCTTGTTACTTCTCATAAGAATTAATTGCATTAAACATATAGGGTTGATTCATCTTCTTGTTACTTTTTTTTTTCTTATTTTTTAAATGTTATCTAATTGCTTACTAGAGTGAAATCTGTAAATGGTAGTATTAGCTTTTGAGTGTAACAAATCTGTTGATGGTAGCGACCTGCTTTGTTTGTTACTATGTTTCTAGCTCTCCTGCTTTTCTTATGATTTGAGCAATGTGAATCAAATACAATTAAATCTTGATCATAGGAGTTTGTATTGGAAGTTCAACATTGCATTGTTCTCATTAGAACAAACAATGACATGCGAGTTGAATAGATTGTTTCATTTTCTTAGGAGTATGGAAAGGTCGGATATGTTTTTTAGAACGGTATGTTTCTATGGATGTGGTATCAATTTAGTTTTGGTTTCTTTACCTCTATTATGTGACTCTTAGTTCATTTTCATATATTTTCTTGACTTACTTTGTTTAGTTCTTTTCAGTTCATTTTCAGTGTTTAGTCAGGTTTGGGTTAAACTGCTGGTTTTAAACTGTTCTGGTGTTCATAAAAAAACTTAGTCCGAGCCCATGCACTGTTCTGGTGTTAAACTGCTGCAAACCTTAGTTTCTGTGCTTTTTGTTTCTATCTCTCTCTCTCTCTCTCTCTCTCTCTCTCTCTCTCTCTCTCTCTCTGTCTCTTTTATATTCTTCCTGAATCGATTGTCTCTCTGTTCTGGTGTTAAACTGCTGCAAACCTTAGTTTTAGTTTTTGTGCTTTTTGTGCTTTTGTTCTGAATAGATCGTCTCTCTCTTGTTGTTGTGCAATATGCAGGTGGGAGATGTGTGCCCAGCCAAAGGATATTTTGCTCAAGGTATCAGGATTTCTTTTGTGGTTTATTTTGGATGATAGCAGCCAAAGGATATGCCGGTGGGAAAGGAGGATTTCTAAGTCAGCATATTTTCTAAGTAAGGATATTTTGAATGATATATACTTAACGAGTCTTTCTAAGTCAGGATTTCTTTTGTGGCTTTTAAATTATTGCAGGTCAGGATGTTATTTTTGTTTTGACCTTGCTAAGTCAGGGATTTAACTATTGTTGGTATGCCATTGCATTATTTCTGTTTTATAAATATAATAAATTCTATTTTATGGTTCAATTATTGCACTTGAATTGTTTGTATGCCTTTGCATTATTTTGGATTGAATGGTTATTGAATTTGTAACTATAAAATATAGCATTAGATTTTATTATAATTCATATTTAAAAATAATCAAATTAAAAATATAATTAGATTTTATTGTATTTCATATTAATATATTTTTTAAAAATATAATTAAAAAATTATTAGATGTATAATCAAATATAAATCAAATTGTATAATTTAAAAAATATAATCAAATTAAAAAATATAAAAAAGTATATATATAATTTAAAATAAAAAATAAACTAGCGGCGTTTCAGAAAGTTAACACCACTAAGGTATTACTCAGTGTTGTTTTTTTTCCTATAAACGTCGCTAAATATATAATTTAAAATAAAAAAATAAAAAATATACTAGCGGCGCCGCTAAGGTAGTACTTGGTGTTGTTTTTTCCTATAATCGTCGTTATATAGCAGTATTTCACAAGGAAAACGTTGCTGGATTAAATTTTAGTGGCGTTTATAAATGCCGCTAAATGCAATAAATCGCCACAACATCTTGGTGTTTTTCCTTAGAAATGTCTCTACTTTTCCCAATGTAGAGATAGCTAGTGTTTTTCGTGGCGTTTTATCTTACTGTCGTAATAATTTATTAACGATTATAAATGCTGCTAAATACAAAAAAAAAAATTGCTGCTAAAGATCTTATTTGCTATAGTGAATAAGAAAAGAAAATCCAAATCCTCTAAAAAACTATCAATTCTTTTAATAAATTTTTTTAAAAAAAATCTAAAAACATTAAATGCATAATAATTAATAAGTATAATTAAACAAGCTCAAATAAATTTTTATAAAAAACTATAAGAATATAAAAATTTAAATCAAAATCTAAAAAATAAGACAAATTCAAATTAAATTACACAAAATATCCGAATTAGTTATTGTTGTTGTACTGAATAACAATGATTGAATGATGCTGACGTAATCTCCCTGGTTGTTTCCTCCACGTGTACTGAAGATTCTGCAAAAATAGTAAAGATCAGAGAGGCGCAGGGATCTGTTCTTGTGTACGCACTCCGATGTTTAAATCAAAAAAAGCGTTTAAGCAGAGTTTCTGTGAAAAAGTAGAATTTCGGATTTTTTACTCACACCTAGGGGTATTTATAGATGTTTTTCGTCTGGCTTTTCATTTTCCCAGGGCTTATCAATATTTGGGCCCAAGACTCTATCATTTTGGGCGGTCCGGATCTGAGGCCTAGGCGCGCGTCTGGGTAGGCGACAGAGTTCTTAGGCACTCTGTCGCGGGACTCAGAAGTCTGCCGCTGTGACGCAGAGGTTTGTCGCAGGGCATACTCTGCCGCTAGGCTTAGGGCGCAAAGGTCCGTCGCAGGGCAAACTCTGCCGCAAGACCTCTGCCGCAAACTCTGGGTGCAGAGGTCTGTCGCAGAGCACACTCTGTTGCAGACATAAGACGCAGAGGTCTATCGTAGGCATACTCTGACGCAAGACATAGGGAGCAGAGGTCTGTGGCAGGCATACTCTGCCGCGAGACCTCTGTCGTGAGACCTCTGCCGCAGGCTTAAGGTGTTGAAACTCTGTCACCAAAAGCGTACTCTGTCGCGTGACTTTACCTCTGTCGCAAAGAGTACTCTGCCGCGTGATCGCACCTTTGTCGCCAAGCATACCATGCCACATGGGTTATGACATTTCAATGATTGCCATGTGGCATGCCACGTGGGCCTTCGACCTAACGCGTGGGTGCCTTTTATTAGCTGATGTTTGCTTATGTGGACTTGATGTATATGACCCCTATCAATTACGCCCCACTCTTTTGTAGGAAAATTTTCTGTGAAAGAGTATGATAATAGGATTGTATCTTTCTAGGATCGTTTATTAAAAACGCGACCCACATTTAGGTTACCATTCACAAGAGACGCTTCAGTCACTTCAGCCGCGAATGTATATATTTTCAGTTTACTGTACACGCGCGGCTTCAGCCTCCCTCAGCTGCGACTATATATAAGGGGTCCGATATTGCGAATTGCTGAGAATCTCTCTCGTAGCATTCTGTCGCAACTCTCTCACGTACCTGCCAGTCTGTCGCATCACTCTCGTACATCCTATCGCAACTCTATCGCATACACTGCTACTTTGTCGCATCTCTCTCGCACAGTCTACCGCAACTCTGTCGCTGCATTAGGTAACTCTATCGCATCCTCTGTCAAACTCTGTCACCGTTTAGTTCTTTGCATTTTTTCTTAAGTCTAGAATGGCTAGCCACGGTGTGGAGAAGTATATAGAATTAGGAGTTAGATCAACTTTGACAGAAGCTGACATTCAAGATCTTAGGTCTAGATTTTCATTGCCCAAGGGATACACTTATAGACGTCCAATCCCTCAAGAGAGGGACATACGTAGCGTGTCCAATAGAGTAGTTATCTTCAGAATATCCCTAGAGCTAGGATTTCATTTTCCCATTTCTGACTTCAAAACTTCTTTCCTTAGTGCGCATAAGATTGCCTCCGGGCAGCTACATCCTCACGCTTGGATGCAATTAATTGACTTTACCGTGCATTGCCGATTAAGGGGTGTTTCTCCGTCTCTTCCCTTATTTTATATTTTTTTAGGTTCCGGGGTAGCTCTGATTTAGTTCCATATTCCCTTCAAAGGGTGTATAAGCCTGGATTTGAGAAATGTTATTCAAAAAACCTGTGAATAAACTCCATGGATTTGAATCGGAGTGGTTTATTGTGGAGACACCTGAGGGCCTTGACTTCCCTACTCATTGGGAAACCAGGCGCGAAATCCCTAAGGGTCCCCGGATTTCGGTACTTAGGAGACAATTGTCTTCTGATATTAATAAATTATTAGTTGATAACCCTATTATCCTCAATAATGATTTTTTGTCAAATGAAAATTTGGTGTCTGTTGGTTGGGGTATGGGTTCTGTTCCTGTTGTCGACCCTTCTGTTCCTCCTTCAAATCTTCCATCATTCATTCCTTCTGAGTTGAACCCTGAACATTTAAGGTCACAAGGGGATGTAAGGACCACAAATAGAGAGTCCAGCTCTGAAAGTGATCCCTTAGTTGATGTGGGTGACTGGAAAGGGTTTGGTTCAACCTTTATAGTCCTCCCAGATGATGACATGTTAAGCATAGAGTCCCTTCAGGAGCATCTTGTTTCTCCTGATGGTAACCTTTAATACTTCTCAATTTATCATTGTTAGTTTGGACCGCGTTTCTGACAATTTCTTTCGTTTTTTCTTTTTTGTAGAGATGAGCTACATTAGACGTTCTTTGACACGTAAGAGGGTGGAGGAAGGTTCGTCAAACGATATTGCTGGAAAGAGACCTCGCTTGACATATGTTGTTCCCAATTAGGCACCAGTTCCACCTCCCTTGCCCCGAGCTCGGACTCCGTCTCTTTATAGGCAAGAGACTCTTCCTCCTACTGAATCTAGGGATCCCTCTCGAGATAGAGGGAAGGCTCCTTCCCCTTCGAGGAGAGCTTCCGGTTCCTCGGGATGATCTCGGTCTGAAGAACGTGCTGAGTGTAATATAATCTCGCCTCATCGAAAGAATCGAAGGCGTTTGTACATTGAGTCAGCAATGGGGAAAATGTCAATTCTTCCTAAGATGGGTCTCGTCGATGAGAGGTCATATAGTGTAGATGGCTACTTCACAATGAGGGGATTAGAGTTTCGGGTGTACCCGGGAGTACGTGACAATGATACCTTGGAGACTCCTGGGGTGGCTTCTCGATTGGGTTGGGCTACTATCCTTCCGAGGGATGAACACCTGTTATTCATAAATTTTTCGGAAGGAGAGGACTTGGCTGACATGGAAGCTATGAAGGTAATTTTTCAGATGCTCTTTCGTTTTATTTCTCATTGCTTCATTTTGAGTCTGAATTTTTGTATTTCTTTTCAGCTTGTTCAGAGGACCATAGCCAATAATGCCCAACATCGAGTTTATAGGGATCAAACTGATAGAGAAATTTAGGTATTAAGGGACAAGGTTATGGAGTTAGCAAATGCTAACAACCAATTATCTGGGCTACCCGGAGTGGTGCGAAATCTATAAGATCAACTCTCAAAAGCTCTTTAAGATTTGAATCATGTCAAAGGGGATCTTACTGTCATGACTGTTAGGTCTAGCAAGCTTAACGAGGATTTTCGCCAGGCACAAGCAGAGCTAAATAATATGCAGTCCAAGTATAACTCCCTATTCACGAGTTTTAATGAGTTAACAGATCGCAATTGGGAGCTGGAATAACATATCATTGAACTAGAGAGTCAAGCTACTCCTTCTCTTAATCAAGTTGAGATTGATAGTATCAGGGCAGAAGCTGTGAAGGAGTACAGACTTTCTAAAGACTGCTTGAAGCGGAGAGAAGACTTTTCGGTGCCATATGTGAAGTATGATTTTTACCTTGCCCGGTCTTGGCTAGAGAAGCATAAGGAAGGTGAGGAGTTCCCTGAGCTTCTATTTACGCTTGAGGCGATGTTATTTAAAGCTCCTGATTGGACCAAGTATGAACCTGATGTTGAACTCGCCGATGAGGTCCTGAAGAATGCTGCACTGGGTGACCTTGTAAACCTGGCTGGTCCTTGGCAGCCTGTGAGCCCAAATAATGTCCATGAATCTATCGGTGCCCTTGATGACCTGGATGGAGAAGATTTGTCGCTTCCTAATCCCCAGCCCCCAGAACGTGAGGGTTCGACGGTGCCTGATCCCTAGCCACCAGATCGTGCAAATTGATTTATTTTTCCTTTTGAATATTTCATCGTTGAATTTATTTATACTCCATATCTCGTTTGTAAAGATTTTCTTGAGTTTATGAATAAAATTTATCTATTCATACTCCATATTGTTTATGAACGTTGTTTATTTAACTTTCGCTATTATCACTTATCTGTATACTTGTTTACTCATATGTTTATTTATCTGTGTATGCTTCCTAAATTCTTGATAGAAAGACTTACACTTTTAGAAAGAATTACGTAAGTAAACGTTCCTTTTTCTGATGCCTGGCCACCATGACACGAGTGCGCCTTTGGTTCTTACGGTTAATATGTTTTCACTGCTTGGTCACAGTGATGCTATCGCGCCTCAGGCTCTTACAACTTATTTGTTTTTAACGCCTGACCACAGTGACGCTATTGCGTCTCAGACACTTACGGCTCGTCTGTCTTCAACGCCTGACCACAGTGACGCTATTGCGCCTCAGGCTTTTACGGCTCGTCTGTCTTCAACGTCTGGCCACAGTGACGCTATTACGCCTCAGGCTCTTACGGCTCGTTTGTTTTTTACGCCTGGCTACAATGACTCTATTGCGCCTCAGGCTCTTACGGCTCGTTTGTTTTCTACGCTTGGCCACAGTGACGCTATTGCGCCTCAGGCTCTTACGGCTCGTCTGTCTTCTACGTCTGGCTACAGTGACGCTATTGCACTTCAGGCTCTTACGGCTCGTTTGTTTTCGACGCCTGGCCACAGTGACGCTATTGCTCCTCAGGCTCTTACAGCTCGTATGTTTTCTACGCCAGGCCACAGTGACCCTATTGCGCCTCCGACTTTTACGGCTCGTCTGTTTTCTACACCTGGCCACAGTGACACTATTGCGCCTCAGGCTCTTACGGCTCGTCTGTCTTCAACGCTTGGTCACAGTGATGCTATTGCGCCTCAAGCTCTTACGACTCATCTGTTTTCTACGCTTGGCCACAGTGACGCTATTGTGCCTCAGGCTCTTAAGGCTTATCTATTTTCTGTCACAAGATTCATATTGATAAGTGTTGAGGATATAATAGGAAAATAGAGAAATGATTTGCATAATGATCATATAATAATATCTTGTGACAATGCATTTAAAATAAACAGATCATAATGCGAGAATAAAAATTTGGAAAGAAGACATAATAATTAATTTCAATATAATTTCAGGTGGTTTGAGTTCCATGTCTTCCTTATTTTCTTCCCATACAGAGTTTTCAGGATGCAGGTGTTGGGCCAAATCCTCTGTCTGATTCGATATGGGCTTTCCCAGTTGACTTTGAACTTTTCGTCCTCCATGGAGACATTAATGATGTGTGACTTCCTAATCACCAAATCTCCCTTGGACATCAGTCTATCTTTAACTCGACAACTATCTTTCTCATTGTTTGTTCATCTAGTTGAGTCCCTATGAACGCCTTCTTCTCTTTATCTCCTTTGATTAGCTCAATGGCTTATGTTTCCTCAACAGGCTGAGGTTTATGAGGGTCATCTATATACAATGTCTCCTTTCTCTGTACCACTTTGTCGGCGGTAGAGGCGATATAACATGTGCGAGCCCTCTTTTGATCTCATCGTACTTGCCCGACTCCGTTGGGAGTAGGGAACTTCATTAGTAGGTAGCAAGAAGATATTACCGCCTTCATATCATTTAGTAGGAGCCTCCCCAAGATCATGTTGTAAGCAGCTGAGGTTGATCTTACAACCATAAACAATATCTATCGAGTCACATGCTTTGGGCTTTCTCCTAGAGTCACAAGCAACTCTATAGACCCAGCGATCTTCACTTTCTCGCTCGCAAATTCGTACAGTGGCGTTGTAACGGGTCTTAATCTATCTTCTGATACATTCATTTTCTCAAAGTAGTTCCAATAGATTAAGTTCACCGAACTTCCACTGTCTACCAGGATCTACTCATTGGATGTTTTGCCACCACCGCTGATATTACCACGGGATCGTCATGAGGTATGACGATATCACCTCTGTCTGTCGGAGTGAACATAATGGGTTCTTCATCCGCCTTCTCTATCTAAGCATGAATCTGATATGCTTGTCTCGCGTAACTTTTGCGAGAAGCAGAAGAACTTCCTGCCATCGATTCTCCCCTTGCAATAATATTTATAGCTGGGCCAGTGGGTTCATTATTCAGTCGGTTGTCTTTGGGGTTAGGCCTAGCTTCTTCATTTCTTGGCCTGTTTCTCCCTCTATCATTATTTTGTCTATTCCGCGGACGATCATCCCTTCGATCTCGCGGAGGGTAACGGGGCCTTTCATTTTTCCACAAGAAGCGGTTAATTTTCCCATCTCGAGCCAGCTTCTCTAACTGATCCATCAGATCTCTGCATCTTTCAATAGGATGACCATGAGCGGCATGAAAATCACAATAAGCATCAACATTTCGGCTCATATCTCCAATCTTCTTTTTAGGAACTCCAACAGTCCAGTTCCTTCAATAGCGATAAGTATAGCGGCACGAGGCTCATTTAGCCTGGTATAATTTTCATACCTGAGTCTAGGAGTCTTGTCTAATCTGTCAAGTCTTGAAGAACTTCTTTCAGGTACATCTCTCTCTTTTCCTTCCTTCCTTTACCTCTCGAGACTGTACCATCGTCATCACTTCTTCTTGAGCCACGTATTTATTCGCCCTAGCAAATAGATCGGGAAGAGTAGCTGACGGATCAAGGGACAAGGATTCTTGTAACTTCTCAGATTTCGTCCCCTGGAGCATTGCTGCCATAGCTACTCTCACTGGTAGATCTTTCACCTCTAAGGTCGCATCTCGAAAACGATCTACATAGTTTTTCAATGGTTCTTTATTTCCTTGTTTAAGGGTAAGTAAATAAGTGGCATCCTTTTTCCGCTGGCTGTTGATCATGAATGCTCTCAAAAATTCGCTTCGTAATTGGTCGAAGGACGAGATAGAACCCTCGTTTAACCTATTAAACCACTTTAAAGCATGCCCCGACAGTGTGAGCGAGAAGGCTCTGCACATGATTTTGTCTTCCCATCTATGGAGCAACATAAGGGACTCATAACTCTGTATATGGTCGTATAGGTGAGTTTTGCCGGCATAAGTAGTCATAGAAGGCATCTTGAACTTTTTCGGCAGTGATTTGTCCATAATCTCGGGACTAAAAGGAACTCTCATTCTCTGATTGTCTTCGGGAGACACTAACTTCTTCTTTTCCAGAATCCTTTCCATAACTTTCTCAACGTTTTCTAACTCTCGGGTCGAGTGTGCTCCTCTTTCTTCGGCACTAGAAGAGTATGAGTAGTAAGAATCCCTTCTTCCTCTATTCGGGGATTCCGCACACGGTTCGCTTCTCGGCTAGGGATCTCCTCATCGTCTATAGTTTCTCTCCCTCTAGGAGCTTACACGATATCCCTTCTTCTTACACCTCCCATTCCGTAATTCGGCCTTGGATCTTCGAAACAATTTTGGGATTCATGACTATTCCATCCAATACTCTGTCTCTGTTGCTCCCCAAATCCATGAACTTCGAAGTCTTGTCGTTCAAATTCTGCAGCAGAAGCCTAAATCTTGAACACTGCGGCAGAGGTCTGCCTTATGTACTCTACGGCAAAGGTCTTCCTCCTGTACTCTGCGGCAGAGTTGAACTCTCTCAGTCCTGCGGCAGGATCTTGACTTTCGACCCTGCAGCAGTGTTCATCCACCTCATACCTGCGACAGGGTTTACCACTCGCAATCCCGCGGCAGAGCGCTTCCTCAGAGTTGCGGTAGGGCCTTCCTCCATACTTGTGGCAGTGTGCACCCTCAGACCTGCGGTAGGGCCTTCCTCCATACCTACGACAGTGTTCACCCTCAGACCTATGACATGGTTGTCCTCCAAACCTGCGGTAGGATCTTGCATCAGCCTAGCAGCAGTATTCTGCTCCCATTCTCCTTGTCTCGTATTCGCCATCGTAGAGGGTTGGCCTCTCTTGTAAGTCTGCCTCGGGACATTCTCTCCTACCATCTGCTGCACTTCTAGAGGCAAACTGAACTGCAACTGTGCATTTTTGAAGAAATCAATCATTGCTCTCAATGCCGTAGTAGTCTGCTTATTTTGACGTTTCAAAGCCTCAAATTTGTCGAGGGAAACTGTGGCAACCCTGTCTCCTTCTTCATTCTGCTCTTGTCCTCGCCCAGGTCTGTCAGGAGGACTCACAGAATTCTCTTCTCCCAAATTTGCTGCTGCTGTCGAATGTGTTCTCACCATTTTAATGAAGAATCTGACTTTTTGTCCTGATTCCCATAGACGACGTCAATTGTTGTACTGAACAACAATGATTGAATGATGCTGATGTAATCTCCCTGGTTGTGTCTTCCATGTGTACTGAAGATTCTGCAAAAACAGTAAAGATCAGAGAGGCGCAAGGATCTGTCCTTGCGCGCACACTCCGATGCTTAAGTCAAAAAAAGCGTTTAAGCAGAGTTTCTGTGAAAAAGTAAAACTTAGGATTTTTTACTCATATCTGGGGGTATTTATAGATGTTTTTCATCTGGAGTTTCATTTTCCCAGGGCTTATCAATATTTGGGCCCAATACTCTATCATTTTGGGCTGTCTGGATTTGAGGCCCAGGAGCGCGTCTGGGCAGGCGACAGAGTTCTTAGGCACTCTGTCGTGGGACTCAGAAGTCTGCCGCTGTGACGTAGAGGTTTGTCGCAGGGCATACTCTGCTGCTAGGCTTAGGGCGCATAGGTCTGTCGTAGGGCAAACTCTGTCGCAAGACCTCTGCCACAGACTCTCGGTGCAGAGGTCTGTCGCAGAGCACACTCTGCCGCAGACATAAGACGCAGAGGTCTGTTGTAGGCATACTCTGCCGCAAGACATAGGGAGCAGAGGTCTGTCGCAGGCATACTCTGCCGCGAGACCTCTGCTGTAGGCTTAAGGTGCTGAAACTCTATCGCCAAAAGCGTACTCTGTCGCGTGACTTACCTTTGTCGCCAAGAGTACTCTGTCACGTGATCGCACCTCTGCCGCCAAGCATACCATGCCATGTGGGTTATGACTTTTCAGTGATTACCATGTGGCACGCCACGTGAGCCTTCGACTTGACGCATAAGTGCCCTTTATTGGCTGATGTTTGCTTATGTGAACTTGATGTATATGATCTCTATCAATTTTAAAAAGTATTAATATATTTTTCAGTAGCTTCCTTTGCATGTTTTTAAAAAAAAAAAAACTATTTTATTCTTACATGATGGAACATATTTAAAAAGAAAATCAAAGTAACTAAGTTATAAAAGAATATAATAAAAAAATTTATAATTATCTAATTATACCATACTGAGCTTGAGCTTTAATTTGTGAGCCCCAGACCTTCTCCGATTTTTATCAGCCTCATTTACTAGTACAACTTATCTAATGACTAATATTTTTATTTAAATCCACCCAAATAATAGACAAACCATCCATCTTGAACATGCTGCCCTAGCCATAAACAACTCTTAAAAACAGAAGATAACGAAAGATAATTTATTGGCAGCCGGCTTTCGGAAATTTTCAGGTGCAGTCCAGAGCTAGTAAAAATAGATTGAACTAATAAGTTCGAGGCACCTAAGCAATTTAATTTGTTTTTACATCGAAAATAGTTAATTGACTGAGTAGATAGTGATGAATTTGTATAGAATATATAGCTCGAAATCAATGAGATCATTGTCGATGAATTTCTTATTTTATATATACGCGTTTTGGGGGTTTGCTTTCACTCTCTTGTAAGCACCGTCCAGCAAGTTACCTCTCCATACTTAAATACCTACTAATTACTACTATGAAATGATCGAAACAATCCTCCATTTCTTGGACCCTCTTAAGCGATCTGACTTGAAACAATACATCAACATTCTCTTCCTTCGGCTTTGGTCATGGCACAGTCTGATCAACAACCTCCTGGTAAGTTTTTCTTCACAATTCCCTTTTGCCTATTCATGGAATGATATTCCAATGGCTAGAATAGAAGAGGCCAGTAAATTCATTATATATTCTATTTGCTGTTGTGTTTGCGATCAAAGCTCCATGTTATAGGTAAAACTCCTTTCTTAATAGCTAATTATTGCAATTGTTGTATACTCCGGTTGTGATAGCAATAGCATATCCTCCACCAAGTGAGATGTATCAATCAACTCAGCAATGCTATCCACCAGAAAAACCAGTGGAAATGTATGCTAATGCCCCTTATGTAGCTCCGCCACCCGTTGGTTATCCCACCATGGACGGCGCTGAGTGCCCTCAACATGCTCCTCCGCTCCACACTCAAAGCAAGGGTGATGACTTTTGGAAAGGATGGTGAGTCATGGTTTTTGGTCTCTCTCTATCTTTCTATGTGTCTAAATTTGTGCGTGTGTGTGTGTGTTTTTTTTTTCTTTCTTTATACCTTGGAAAGTAGACTGAATTTTGAATTTAAAAATTTCAATCCTATTTAGAGATTTTCAGTTTCAAAGTTATTTAGGTCATGTTTGATATATGAGATAAAAGATATGATAGAATGACAATCATCCTACAAGGGATGAAAGATACTATCGGTCAAATAATAATTGACAATCATCAATTTTTTTACTTTTTTTGAATAAAGAAAAATATAGTTTTGATAAAATAATAATTTTTAAAAAATTGATGTTTCTCATTTTTTAAAAAATAATCAATGCTGAAAACTATTATTTAAAATTAACTCTTAAATATAAATATTATTATGAATTATTTTTTAATTTATAAAATTTTATCCTCAAAATTTATCTTGTATTTCTTCTTACTTTTTATTTTAATTTTTTTCTTTTCTCATTTTTTTCTTTCTTTTTCTTTTCTTTTTCTCTTGTCGGAAATAAAATAAAAATAAAAATAAAATAAAGAGATAATTTTTTATTGAAAAATCAAGGTATTTTTTTTAAACAATCATCTTATTTGAAAATTTTATTTTTCTAATGTAAATTTAAAATCATTACAATTATTTTAAATTTAAATATATAAAAAATAAAAAAGAAAAAAATTAAAAAATATGTAAAGAAATATTTGCAATAAAAAAATATTTTTAACAATAAATATTTTTTTGAAAACATTTAACATTTTTAAAAACTCAATATTTTATTGAAAAAGATAACATTCTCTTTAGAAAAAAATAAATTTTAACTATAGAAAATATAGTATATATTTTTTAATTAAAATATCTTTGAATTATATTCATTAAAAATTTATAAATTTAAATTATATTTACTTTAAAAAGTGTACCTTTGATCATTAAAAAAATCATTTTATCATACTCTTAATTTTACATATAATAAATATAATGAAAAATGTTTAAAATCATCCATCTTACTCATGATCCTTAAATACACCAAACATGAGATATAATGATATCATCTAATCTAATTTTTTCTATAATCTTATATTATCCTATCTTCTCTTTCATCCTATGCTTTAAACATGATCTTAAGCTCTAAACATTGGGATATCATGTCCTTTTAGGATGATATGTGTGTTTATTTTTCTTCATTAATTAATAATTGTATATATTTCTAACAATATGTTAATTTGGATCCCTTGCAGTTTTGCTGCCTTATGTTGCTGCTGTGTCTTGGATTTTTGCATTTTCTAATTAATCAAGTCCACCATAGATATCTAAATCTTGATAATGCAATTGGCGCCCACTCAAGCCTTTTTTCCTTCTGGATTTCTGATCTAGGTTAAAAATTATGCTTCTCTCTATTGTATCAATTTTTGGCAACTTATATGTAACGAATAAGAACGTAGGTATAATACAAATTTATGATGATAGAAGGTCAGAATAATGTGTAAAACTTTAAAACATCAATAAATCCAATTGCATTTTTTTTAAATGCGGTCTCAAAAAGAATGGTCATTGATCAAATTAAGATACTTTGTTTCTGTCCATTAACCAAACATTATATAATGCTTGACCTAATCTAACTGCTACATTTCTTTATAAATTATATGTTGTGTTAAATGGTATTTCAAATTCGATATGATAAAAATGATTATAGTGCGTGTAAATAATACAAGCTTTGTATACCCAAAAAATACAAAGTTTAGGTAATTTTAATGTCTCTTATTTGTCTTAGTTGGATTAATCTCTCTCTCTCTCTCTGTCTATATATATATATATATATATATATATATATATATATATATATATATATATATATATATATATATATATATATATATATTATATATATATATATATAAATATATATATATATATGTATATATTTCAAACTCTTTTGCATTTCTCTTATGCCCACATTAATTAATTAATTAGAATTTTCTTTGATTTAATCAAAGGTTCTTCAAATCTTTGTTGCCTATACATGCATGTTGCTATATATGTAGAAAACAACCAAAAGAAAAATATTTTATTAAGTTGGAAAAAAAATTAAAGATCGATAAATCCAATGATAATAATAATAATAATAATAATAATAATAATAATAATAATTTTGATTTAATTTTCTTATCAGTCAAGGAAGAAGCAAAATAAGACAAAATTATAGATTAAGAAATATCTTATGTCCTAACAATAGGAATAAATAAATAATTAGAGAAATACGAATCTCTAAATTTTAGTCAATTTCCTAGAGCAAATCTCCATGAAGGAACTTATGATAAATTAAATCGTAAATATGGAAAGGAATAACTATTAATCGACAATATGACTAATCTTCACTCCCGAAATTTGGTTTGTCCACTGAATTGTTCTTCTCTTCTTTTCCATCATCATCATCACCTTCATCTTCGTATGGTTTCTCTTGTATTGTTGATACCTCATCTTCTTTTCCTTCTTTCTCTTCACTCTGCCAAATGCATTGAAACTATAAATCAAATTTAGTATATTAATTAAAGATTAACCGCCATGTATAAACTGTTCACGATGAAAGGAAAAAATTTTAATTTATGTACTCGAGGAAAAAAAATTAAGCAAAAGCTCTGATTGTCTAGATTTGAGAAACTTTGATTTTCTTTGGTTGATATATAATTGTTTTTATTTATTTATTAATATGAAGTAAAAAAGACTCAGGTGAAAAAAAAAAAAAAACTAAGGCATCAGCGAATCCATCACAGGTTAATGACTCTTTATCTTATAAAGAAATATATATATTTAATTTCTAAGGTCTTTAATTATATTTTTACGAGATATTTTTTTTAATTATTGGTTAATAAGAAAATTCTAAATAACAATTTTTTGGATCAAGAGAATGGACTTCTTATATTTTGATAGATAAGAAAAATCAAATCAACTAAGTAATTTATATTGTTAACTAACGTCCTATTGATTTTAAATCTATATATATATATATATATATATATATATATATATATATATATATATATATAAACAAACACATATAAATAATTAAGAAATTGTATAATTAAATTCAATTTATTATAATTTTTTTGTTACAAAAGAAATATTTGATAATTGTGTATGAGGTCGGAATTGTTTGGATTCGAATGTAAAAAAAAAATTGATGATAGAGAATTATGAGATTAATACATATAACTAAAATCAAGCACAAGTTATTTTGACGGTATTAAAATTAACTATGGCTGAAAAGAATTAAAATTCGAACAAAAATTAAAGAACTACTAATAATAACATGAATAATCAATGATAGATTGCAATTACCTCATCATCACTAAGCTCGTCCAATGTAACTTGATTCCCAACGATATTTCTGTCCTCGCCAACACCATCATTCTTGGAATTAACACTATCTTTTGCAACGTCCGTTTCTTCTTCACATTTCGGAGGATCGCAGAGCTTTGTTTGCTTCATGTTTTCATTGTTATCAGCCTTTGGGGTACTCATGCAACCCCCTAAATTCTTCAGAGCACCTAAGAATTTGCTTTTAAACCCCATGATTGATAGTTTTAAAGCCTATAAAATTCTTGTCTGTAAAATGAAGTTGAAGGAGACTGCAGGCTTGGGTTACACGAAAGTAGGGTATTTAACTATTTATAAAGGTGGTTGCTAGGGTTTTTTTTTTTTTGCTAATCAATATCACTTGTTTGATACAGTACTATTGGGGAAAAAATGTTATTTATGGAAAAAGTGTCCTTAACTGTAAAGTATAGCTTCATCAATAAAGAATCAAAGAAAAATAAACAATATGGAAAGATATATTACAGATTGTGAAAATTTATTTGCACACGATTTTCTAGGTCCATATAACGGAGCCAATTGATCAGATGTATGCTAGCTTTCGAATTTCTTAATTAGGGCATTATATAGGAGTAAATGCATGTAACTATTATTTCATTTTGATGGTAGTCCTATCATCAATGTCTACGTGTACAAGGATCGACCAATCAGAGACCGTCACGTATCAAACACAATACAAACCACGTGGCCGTTAGAGGGGCAATAGAGTCCGTAGGCGGCAGAGTCTCGAGGCGATAGAGTCTCCACGCGACGCTGTTGCTTGGTAGGCGATAGAGTCTCTTGGCGATAGAGACTCTGTCGTAGAGTCTCTACGCGACACAGTAGGTCGCGATAGACCTCTACCGCATGTACTGCGACAGAGCTCTACCGCAGAGACGCAGCAGAGGTTCATGAAAACTCTGCCGCATGTCGAACTCACCCGCAAGTCATCCAGCTCCATGTCGCGACAGAGTATCTAATGACTCTGTCGCAGCCCAGACACGCGCCTGGGCCTCAGACCCGAAACACCCTCAAACCCGGATAGAACGTGATACCCGATTCGACCCGGAAGAAACCTATAAATACACCAGGTAAGGACTCAAAATGGGGACGAAAAAAATTGAATCTCTTTTATTCTGCTTAAACAGATTTCCTTTATCCTATATACAGAAACTCAGCTTTTTAACTTAATCATCGGAGTGCGCGTGCAGGGACAGATCCCTGCGTCTCTCTGATTTTCGTTGTTTTTGCAGAAGATTCGAGGCACATGTGGAAGAAATTGCATCAACATCAGCTCTTTGTCGTTTAGCGTAACGTCAATACGTGGAAAGCATCACCCCGTTGTCGTTTAGTGCAACATCAATTGGCGCCGTCTGTGGGAATCAGAACAAAAAGTCAGATTCCCTATTAAAATGGTGAGGACACGTTCTACAACAAAAAATACAGGGGAGCAGAATTCTATGAGTCCCCCTGTCAGGTCAGAGCAAGGACAAAGGCAGAAGGAAAAGGGTGGCAGAGGGGCCTCGGTTTCTCTGGAGGAATTTGAGACTCTGAAACGTCAGAATGAGGAGACAACGACAGCGTTGAAGGCTATGGTGAACTTTTTCAGAAACGCTCTCCCGCAGTTTAGCTTACCCCCTGAAGTACAGCAGATGGTGGGGGAAGACATCCCGAGGCAGACCTACGAGAGAGGTCAACCCTCCACCATGGTGAATGCTGGACAAGGGGAAGGAGCGCAAAATACTGCCACTGGACTGATTCCGCACTCTACCACTTTTCAAAGGAATCACCCTATGGCAGGGATACTAGAAGTGAATATTACCACAGACCCGACCGGACAGAGTTCTCCCGCAGCAGATAGGCGGCAGAGCTCACTCGCGGATCGCAGCCGTCAGAGTTCTCCCGCAGCAGATAGGCGGCAGAACTCACCTGCGGATCGCAGGCGGCAGAACTCACCTTCGGATCGCAGGCGTCAGAGTTCTCCCGCAGCAGATAGGCGGCAGAACTCACCCGCGGATCGCAGACGGCAGAGTTCTCCTGCGGCAGACAGGTGGCAGAGTTCTCCCGCGGCACATAGGCGGCAGAGTTCTCCCGCATGGCGCAGTACTTCTCCAGTGGAGTTGGAGTATGAGCTAGAGGATCATAGGTCCGGGGAGCGACGAAGACAGAAGAGTCCTGACCCCCAAGACTGCTTCGAAGGTACAAGGTCAAATCCCAGAATGAGAGGTGCTGGAAGGGGTGCTTACCAGTCGGACTCTTCTAGACCCGAAGGGAGGGGAGCATACTCGGTTCAAGGGTCAGAAAACGTGGAGAAAGTTGTCCAAAGGGTTTTGGAAAAGAGGAAACTGGTGTCTCCGGATGATAGTCAAAAAAGGAGAATTCCGTTCAGTCCGGAGATCATGAACAAACCTTTGCCGAAGAAGTTCAAGATGCCTTCTATGGCCACTTACACAGGCAAAGCAGACCCATACGACCACATACAGAGTTACGAGTCCCTCATGTTGCTGCATGGATGGGAAGACGAAATTATGTGCAGAGCCTTTTCGCTTACATTATCCGGGCACGCTCTGAAGTGGTTTAATGGGTTGAACGAAGGTTCCATCTCATCCTTCGACCAATTGCGAAATGAATTTTTGCAAGTCTTCATGATCAATAGCTAGAGAAAGAAGGACGCTACTTACCTACTCACTCTTAAGCAAGAGAATAAAGAATCCTTGAAGATCTACGTAGATCGTTTCCGAGATGCAACCTTGGAGGTTGAAGATCTACCGATAGGAGTAGCCATGGCTGCAATGTTGCAAGGGACGGGGTCTGAAAAGTTGCAAGAATCCTTCTCCCTCGAACAGCCGGCAACACTTTCTAACCTGTTTGCCAGAGCCAATAAATATATGGCTCAAGAGGAAGTAATGAAGATGGTACCGCCCCGGGAGACAAGGGAAGGAAAAAAGAGAGAGAGAGATGTACCTGAGAGAAGCTCTCCAAGACCCGTTAGATTGGACAAGGCCCCTAGGCTCAGGTATGAAGGTTATACCAGATTGAATGAGCCTCGCACCGCGATACTAGCAGCTATCGAAGGGGCAGGATTGTTGGAATTCCCCAAGAAGAAGATTGGAGATGTAGGACGAAACTCTGATGCCTACTGCGAATTCCATTCTGCTCATGGTCATCCCACGGAAAGATGCAGAGACCTGATGAATTAGCTAGAAAGACTAGCTAGAGGGAAAAATCAACCGCTTCCTGTGGAGAAGTGAAAGACCCCGTTATCCTCCGCGCGATCGAAGGAATGATCGTTCGCGGAATGTGCCAAATAATGATAACGGAAGAAATAGGCCAAGGAATGAAGCGTTTAGGCCTATCCCCCGGGGCAATCAGCCAAATAACGAACCTACCGCCTCGACAATAAATGTTATTGCAGGAGGGGAATCGATGGCGGAAAACTCCTCTGCTTCCCGTAAAAGTTACGCGAGGCAAGTGTATCAGGTTCATGTTGTGATGGAAGAGAAAGCGGATGAAGAACCTATCGTGTTCACTCCGGCAGACAAGGGTGACATTGTCATGCCCCATGATGATCCCATGGTAATATCCGCAGTGGTGACGAAACATCCGGTGAGCAGAATCATAGTCGATAACGGGAGTTCGGTGAACCTAATCTATTGGAATTGCTTCGAGAAAATGAGCATATCCGAAGATAGGTTAAGACCTGTTATGACGCCACTGTACGGATTTACGGGTGAAAGGGTGAAGGTGGCCGGGTCCATAGAGTTGCCTGTGACTCTGGGAGAAAACCCGAAGGATGTGACCCGACAGGTATTGTTTATGGTAGTGAGGTCAACCTCAGCTGCTTACAACATGATCCTGGGAAGACCCGTACTGAATGATATGAGGGCGGTGATATCCTCTTGTTACCTGTTAATGAAGTTCCCTACTCCCAACGGAGTTGGGCAAGTACGAGGAGATCAAAGGAGGGCCCGTACTTGTTATATCGCTTCTACCGCTAGCAAGGGAGTGCAGAGAAAAGAGACTTTGTGCATAGATGACCCGCCCAAGCCTCAGCTTGTAGAGGAAATGGAAGCCATTGAGCTAATCAGGGGGGATGGAAAGAAGAATGCATTCATCGGGACTCAGCTGAATGAACAAGTAAGGAGGGAGATAGTTGAATGCCTAAGGAGGAACTCGGATGTTTTCGCTTGGACCCCGACTGACATGCCCGGGATTAATCCCGAAGTGATTTGCCATAAGCTTAATGTCTCGCCCGGGCACAGACCCGTCAAGCAGAAGAAGAGGAATTTTACCCCAGAAAGACAAAAGGCAATCATTGAAGAAGTGAATAAACTCTTAGAAGCCGGATTCATTAGGGAGGTCCACTACCCTGAGTGGCTTGCCAACGTAGTAATGGTGAAGAAATCCAGTGGGAAGTGGCGAATGTGTGTAGATTTCACTGATCTGAATAAAGCCTGCCCTAAAGATTCGTACCCCTTACCCCGGATAGATAGACTGGTGGATGAAACGTCCGGATATGAACTCCTCAGTTTTTTAGACGCCTTCTCTTGATATCACCAAATTATGCTTCACCCAGAAGACGAAGAGAAGACTTCTTTTATAACCGACGATGGAACATACTGCTATCGGGTAATACCGTTCGGTTTAAAGAATGCTGGAGCCACATATCAGCGAATGGTGAACAAAGTGTTCAAAGATCTTCTGGGAAATACCGTGGAAGCCTATGTGGACGATATGATCATCAAGAGCCGAGCGGGAGAGTCTTACGCTCATCAGATGTCCAGGGTATTCGAGGTACTGAGGAGATTCAATATGAAGCTAAATCCCGAAAAGTGCTCATTCGGGGTGAGATCAGGGAAGTTCTTAGGCTTCATAATCACTGACAGGGGTATTGAGGTAAATTCTGAAAAGGTACAGGCGGTTATCGACATGAAACCCCCAACCACCGTGAGAGATGTCCAAAGGTTGACAGGCAGAATAGCAGCTTTGAATCGCTTTTTATCAAAGTCCGCAGAAAGAAGCTTGCCATTCTTCAAAACCCTGCGGGGAGAAAAAAACTTTGAATGGACGGGAGATTGTCAAAAAGCTTTTGAAGACCTCAAAGAATATTGAAGCAGTTACCTTTATTGATAAGACCTTTGGAATGGGAACAATTATATATGTACTTGGGAGTCGGTGATTTCACCATCAGTGCGGTGCTACTGAAGAAGGATGAAATAGTGTACCGTCCCATCTACTATGTGAGCAAGGTACTGTTAGACCCGGAGACCCGTTATCCGCTGGCCAAAAAGCTAGCATTGGCCCTTGTGATGGCCTCACATAAGTTGCTCCCTTATTTTCAGGCACACCCCATCACTGTCTTGACAGATCAACCGTTAAGACAAATTCTTCAGAAGCCTGAACACTCAGGAAGACTAGTGAAATGGGCAGTGAAACTTGGAGGATATGATATCACGTTCCAACCCAGGCAGGCTATCAAAGGTCAAGCTCTGGCAGACTTTATAGTAGAATGCACTAGCCCGAACGACAGCGGTGGAAGGGAAACTCAACCATGGTTACTGTATGTCGACGGGGCATCAAGTGCAAACGAAAGCGGAGTAGGTGTAGTCTTGGTATCGCCAGAAGGGAAACCCCTGGAATACTCCTTACGGTTTGGGTTCCCCAGTTCGAACAACATAGCAGAGTATGAGGCTTTGATAGCCGGGATGAGGCTGGCAGAAAAGCTGCAGGTTCACCACTTGGTAGCACATAGCGACTCTCAATTGGTGGTAAACCAGTTTAACGGGCAATATGAGGTTCGAGAACCAATACTGGCCCCTTACCTAAAGAAAGTCCAATCTCTGGCTCAGACTTTTAAGAGCTTCCAGCTAATACAAATTAATCGATCTAAAAACACACACGCAGATTCATTGTCTAAGTTAGCTTCTTCCAATGAGATAGGAGGAAGGATAGTGAAAGTGGAGAGGCTCGAACGGCCTAGTATTGAAGAGGTCGAAGTGTGTGACATTGAAATGGGAGATGACTGGAGATCCCCATTCAAACAGTATCTCACCGAGGGTACACTCCCCCAAGATAAGGACGAGGCTCATCGTTTAAGGATACAAGGGGCGAAGTTCACGCTAATCAATGGGGAACTGTACAAAAGGGGATATTCATCACCCTTGTTAAAGTGTCTGGGGTCGGAGCAAGCAAATTATGTCATAGCTGAAGTGCACGAAGGAATTTGCGGTGAACACTTAGGAGCTAGAGCCATCGCTGCTAAGATACTGCGATCGGGATTCTACTGGCCGACATTGAGAAAAGATGCAATGGACAAAGCCCGCAGTGTGACAAATGCCAAAGGTTTGTGTCAATAACGACAGCCCCAGTGACTCCCTCCCAGGGTACGATACAGCCAATTCTTTTCGCACAATGGGGGTTAGACATTCTAGGGCCTTTCCCATTAGCCACGGGCCAAAGAAAGTTCCTGTTAGTTGCCACCGATTACTTTACAAAGTGGATTGAAGTGGAGCCTTTAGCTACAATCACGGAGAAGAAAGTGGAGGCGATGGTGTGGAAAGACATTATCTGTCGGTTCAGAATCCCACGCATCTTAAATGCTGACCATGGAAAGCAATTTGATTGTAATGCCTTCCGTGGATTTTGTAAGCGCCTCAACATTCAGCTAAGGATTTCTTCTGTGTCATATCCTCAAGCCAATGGACAGGCCGAAGTCAGTAATCGGACTATTCTTCATGGGCTGAAGACCAGGTTAGACAAAGCTAAGGGGGCATGGGTGGACGAATTGCCTAGTGTTTTATGGGCATATCGTACCACTAGTCGGGTGTCGACCGGAGCCGTTCAGCCTCGTATACGACGGTGAAGCATTGATCCCCGTGGAAATTGGAGCACTGTCACCCAGGATGGTGCCCTTAGTAGAAGAAGAGAATTCACAAGCACTAAGGGAAAGCCTAGATCTGCTTGATGAGCATAGAGAAGCCGTGACTATTCGGTTGGCATCCTATCATCAGAGGGTGGTTAACTACTATAATAGCCGGGTGAGAGATAGACCAATGTCCGAGGGAGATTTGGTGCTCAGAAAGTCGCATATCACGAATGCCTTGAAGGAAGATGGAAAATTCAAAACCAATTGGGAATGTCCATTCAGAATCAAACATAAGATTGGGCCCAACACCTGCATCCTAGAAACTCTTCAAGGGAAGAAAATAGGAAAAACATGAAATTCAAATCACTTAAAATCATATTTGAACTAATCATTATATTTTCTTTCTTGAACGTTATATTCTCACATTATTATTTGTTTACACTGTCACAAGATACTATTATCCAATCATTATGCAGATTGTTCTTTCATTATATATCTCCAGCTTTTATATATCTAAATCTTGTGACAGGATATAGAAGAGCCGTAAGAGCCTGAGGCGCTATGCGTCATTGTGGCCAGGCGTATAATCAGAAGAGCCGTAAGAGCCTGAGGCGCTATGCGTCTCTGTGGCCAAGCGTATAATCAGAAGAGCCGTAAGAGCCTGAGGCGCTATGCGTCACTGTGGCCAGGCATATAATCAGACGAGCCGTAAGAGCCTGAGGCATTATGCGTCACTGTGGCCAGGCGTATAATCAGAAGAGCCGTAAGAGCCTGAGGCTCTATGCGTCACTGTGGCCAGGCATATAATCAGACGAGCCGTAAGAGCCTGAGGCGCTATGCGTCACTGTGGCCAGGCGTATAATTAGACGAGCCGTAAGAGCCTGAGGCGCTATGCGTCACTGTGGCCAGGTGTGAAAGATCAGATGAGCCGTAAGAGCCTGAGGCGCAATGCGTCACTGTGGCCAGGCAATGGAAACATAAAGGCCGTAAAAACTGAAAACGCACTCGCGTCGTGATAATCAGGCCTCAGAAAATGGTATGTTTATATGAAAAATTCTTTCTGAACATATACCTTTCTATCAAGAATTGGGGAGCATACACGAATGAACAAAACAAATATACAAGTAAAACAAATAAACAGATAAAGGATGATAAATGATAAATAGAAGAGCAATGCGATACGAAGCATGAACAGAATTTGGATTCCATTTCATTCAAGAAAATTACAAGTACATCTTTACGAGTACATCCAACAAAAGCAAAAAATCAAAATCACAACAAATGACAAAATATTCAAAAAGAAAAAGAAAAACAACAATTCAATCTGCAGGAGGAGGCTGGGGATCAACTGCCGACGGACCCTCGCTCTCTAAAGACTGCTGACCATCCTCCCCATCCAAGTCGAGGAGAGCGCCAATAGGTTCGGGAGCATCGTCCAGGTTCACAGGTTCCCAAGGACCGGTGAGGTTTGCAAGATCATCCTAGGCAGTCCTCTTAAAAAGCTCATCCACAGGTTCAGCCCCGGGTTCGTACTTAGTCCAATCAGGGGCCTCGAACAGCATCGCCTCGTCTGTATATTGGAGCCTTCCCTATGCTTCTCCAACCAGGATCGAGCAAGGTAAAATCTATATTTCACATATGGATTCGAAAAATTCTCCTTTCGCCTCAAGCAATCCCTAGAAAGGCAGTACTCCTTCACGGCTTCCGCCCTAATGCTATCAATCTCCACTTGAGTTAAAGAATGAGTAGCCCGACTTTCTAGATCGGCGACATACTGCTCGAGCTCCTGATTACGCTCGATTAAGGACCCATATCTGGACTGCATGCGGTCCAGTTCGGCTTGGGCCTGTTAAAGGTCTTCATGGAATTTATTAGACCTAGCCGCCTCAACGGTAAGATCCCCCTTGGCCTGATTCAAATCTTGGCGTGCCTTCGAGAGCTGCTCTTCTAAGTTCCGCACCACGTTTGGAAGCCCGAATAGATTGTTAACAGTATTTGACAGCTCCATGACCTTATCCTTCAACTCCCGGATCTCCCTATCAGCTCGCTCCCGGTAGGCTCAGTGTTGAGCATTGTTGGCCACGGTCCTCTGAGTAAGCTGAAAAGAAATGCAAAAAGTCAAACTCAAAAGTACAGCAAAAAGAAGTTAAACGAAGAAGAATATGAAAATTACCCTTAGCGCTTCCATATCGGCCAAGTCTTCTCCCTCTGGATAATTCCTGAATATTCTAGCCTCGTCCCTCGGGAGAATAGTGGCCCAACTCAGTCGAGAAGCCACCCCGGGAGAGTCTAAGGTATCGTTGTCACGAACTCCCGAGTAAACCCGAAACTCGGCCCCCCTCATGATATAACCACCGTCCACAGGGTAAGACCTCTCATCAATAGGGCCTATCCTCGGGAGAATTGGCCTAGTCCCCATTGACGGCTCGATATACAAGTGCCCCGGTTCTTTCGCTGGGATGAAATTATGTTTCATTTAGCGCGCTCTTCGAAACGAGACTGTCCAGATGAACCAAAAACCCCCCGTGACGAGGAAGGAACTCTCCCTCTATCCCTGGTGGGATCCCTTTGTTCCGGAGGAGGAGGAGGCATCACTTGCCTAGAAACGGGAGGGGTCCGAGCCCGAGGCAACGGAGGTGGAGCCGGTGCCTCACTAGGAACATCGTCAGCTAAACGAGGCCTATTTCTAGTGGGATCACTAGACGGACCGCCCTCCGAGACTTGACGCACCAAAGATCGTCGAAAGTGGCTCATTTCTGCAAAAAAGAAAGAAAACAAATAAGTGGTCAAAAATATGGTCAAAACCAGTAAACAATAAAAAAGCGTAAAAAGTTACCATCAGGAGATTCAAAATGCTCCTGAAGGGACTCTATGTTTATCATATCATCGTCGGGAAGAACCATGAAAGTTGAACCGAATCCTCCCCAGTCATTCAGATCAGCTAAAGGCTCACTGTCAGAGCTAGATTCTATGTTTGTACTTCCTATATCTTCTTGTGGCCTTAAAGGTTCAGGGTTCGACTCAGGGGGAATCGAGGATGAAGGATTTGAGAAAGGAACAGAAGGGCCGACAATAGGGACGGAACCCACACCCCAGCCAGCTGATATCAAATTTTCATTTGATAACAGACTGTCAAGACTAATGGGACGATCAACTAGTAACTTATTGACGTCCATGGATAACTGTTCTCTAAGTGTAGAAATCCGGGGGCCCTTAGGGATTTCACGCCTAGTCTCCCAACCAGTGGGGAAATCCAGGCCCCCAGGCGTCTCCACAATAAGCCATTCCGATTCAAAATCGTAAAGCTTATTAGCGAGTTTCTCGAATAACCTGTTTTCAAATCCAGGCATATACACCCGCTGAAGTGAATAAGGAACTAAGCCGGGGCTGCCTCGAAACCTAAAAAATACATCAAGAAGGGGAAGAGACGGAGAAACGCCCCTTAGGCGGCAATACACAGTAAACCCTATTAGTTGCATCCATGCGTGAGGATGCAGTTGTCCGGGGGCAATCCTATGCATCCTGAGGAAAGAAGCCCCAAAGTCGGATAACGGAAAACGGAGTCCTAATTCTAAGGATGCCCTAAAAATAACTATCCCGTCGGACACACGACGTATGTCACTTTCCTGAGGGGTTGAAAGTCTATAGGAGTATCCCTCAGGCAAAGGAAACCTAGACATAAGGTCTTGAATGTCGGCAGCCTTCAAGGTCGACTTGACTCCTAGCTCTATGTACTTCCCTACACCGTGGCCAGCCATTTTTGAAAGTTCGAGAAAAATCACGGAGAAAAAACTATTGGCGACAGAATTTACCTAACAGGGAAACAGAAGAACGACAAACAGCACAGGGCGACAGAGTTTTCGTCCACGCGGCAGACTTGCGGCACAGTGTTGTTTACGTGAAAGAGTAGCGGCAGAGTGGCGACAGAGATGCGAAAGAGTGGCGACAGAGATGCGATAAAGTATTGAGAGAATTTGCGGCAGAGTGGTCTTTGCCGGAGAACTCAGTGGATGTTGTGACAACAGGGACCTGATATATATAGAGGCGCGGCTGCGTCAACACGCGTGTGGGGATCCGTACCGGCCCGGGAACAGTGAATCAAGGATCCTCTTTCGCAGGAAATATTCCTACCAAAGAGTGGGGAGCAATTGATGGTAGTCCTATCATCAATGTCCACGTGTACAAGGATCGACCAACCAGAGACCGCCACGTGTCAAACACAATACAAGCCACGTGGCTGTTATAGGGGCAATAGAGTCCGTAGGCGGCAGAGTCTCGAGGCGATAGAGTCTCCACGCGGTGCTGTTGCTTGGTAGGCGACAGAGTCTCTAGGCGATAGAGACTCTGTCGTAGAGTCTCTACGCGACACAGTAGGTCGCGATAGACCTCCACCGCATGTACTGCGACAGAGCTCTACCGCAGAGACGCAGCAAAGGTTCACAAAAACTCTGCCGCATGCGAACTCACCCGCAAGTCATCCAACTCCATGTCGCGACAGAGTATCTAATGACTCTGTCGCAGCCCAGACATGCGCCTGGGCCTCAGACCCGAAACGCCCTCAAACCCGGATAGAACGTGATACCCGATTCGACTCGAAAGAAACCTATAAATACACCAGGTAAGGACTCAAAATGGGGACGAAAAAAAATTGAATCTCTTTTATTCTGCTTAAACAGATTTCCTTTATCCTATATATAGAAACTCAGCTTTCTAACTTAATCATCGGAGTGCGCGTGCAGGGGCAGATCCCTGCGTCTCTCTGATTTTCGTTGTTTTTGCAGAAGATTCGAGGCACACGTGGAAGAAATTGCATCAACACCATCTCTTTGTCGTTTAGCGTAACGTCAATACGTGGAAAGCATCACCCCGTTGTCGTTTAGTGCAACATCACATTCTAAAAAGATTTCTATGGATGTTGTTGCTGATCATCCAACTCTTTCAATTTTGCCTCAGAACTGGGATGCAAAGACAGTCCCGAGAGGGCTTTGCGTCAATTACTGCATACAAATCAGTGGCCATGGTTGGCCGAAAAAACCAGCTGCATCAGAAGAGTGTCGTTGGAGATTAGCATTCTAATTACTTCCCATAAAAGCCAATGCGGCCTCCTACAATTCCCCGGTATCAATGATTTGATTGAGGGTAGATCTGGATCTTCGGCTGGCTCCAATTAATGCAATGAGGTTAGGACCTTCCACTGCATTGGTAAGTCATTTGGCTTATTTATGGTGTGGCATGTAAATCTGCTCAGGAACCGGATTGTCTATCCAAACTTGAAGATCCGCTTCATATTAATTTGAATAAAAAACTATATTCATTAAAATGGGTATGAATAAATAAAATAGACTCGATCAAAATTTGGGTTCAACATTGATCTCACCCTTAAAAACCAAGGCTCGGTCCAACCCGATCCAATGCTATTTATAATTTTTTTTAAGTATCTCAATATGTCTTTATATAAACTAATTAAATATAATATAAAAAACAAAACCCATTAAATATGCCAAAATCAATTAAACCCACTAAAATTATGTTCAAATAATAAACTCATTAAACGCATTATATATACCAACCTATTAACAATTATGGAACTTTATAGTGAGTTGTTCAATAAAAGAAACCAACATAATAATAGAATAAAAAATATGTAAATTTTTTTTTATAAAAAAATTGTAAGTCAAATTGAATTTAAACGCACATAAAATGTATTAATCCCCTCAATATTTGCACCCCCCCCCTCTTCTCTTGTAAATAAAAAATTACAAGTAAATGAATAAAAAACAATAGTTTTATAATTAAGTAATTAATTTAAATAAATAATTATTTAAATAATAAACTAAATAAAAAAAACAAAACCCATTAAATATGCCAAAGTCAATTAAACCCACTAAAATTATGTTCAAATAATAAAACTCATTAAACGCATTATATATACCAACCTATTAACAATTATGGAACTTTATATTGAGTTGTTCAATTAAAGAAACCAACATAATAATAGAATAAAAAATATGTAAATTTTTTTTATAAAAAAATTGTAAGTCATATTGAATTTAAACGCACATAAAATGTATTAATCCCCTCAATATTTGCATCCCCCCCCCCCCCCCCTCTCTCTTTTCTCTTGTAAATAAAAAATTACAAGTAAATGAATAAAAAACAATAGTTTTATAATTAAGTAATTAATTTAAATAAATAATTATTTAAATAATAAACTAAATAAAAAAACAAAACCCATTAAATATGCCAAAGTCAATTAAACCCACTAAAATTATGTTCAAATAATAAAACTCATTAAACGCATTATATATACCAACTTATTAACAATTATGGAACTTTATATTGAATTGTTCAATTAAAGAAACCAACATAATAATAGAATAAAAAATATGTAAATTTTTTTTTTATAAAAAATGGTAAGTCATATTGAATTTAAACGCACATAAAATGTATTAATCTCCTCAATATTTGCATCCCCCCCTTCCCCTTCTCTCCCCCCCCCCCCCCCCCTCTCTCTTCTCTTGTAAATAAAAAATTACAAGTAAATAATTAAAAAACAATAGTTTTATAATTAAGTAATTAATTTAAATAAATAATTATTTAAATAATAAACTAAATAAAAACAACAAAACCCATTAAATATGCCAAAGTCAATTAAACCCATTAAAATTATGTTCAAATAATAAAACTCATTAAACGCATTATATATACCAACCTATTAACAATTATGGAACTTTATATTGAGTTGTTCAATTAAAGAAACCAACATAATAATAGAATTTTTATAAAAAAATTGTAAGTCATATTGAATTTAAACGCACATAAAATGTATTAATCCCCTCAATATTTGCATTCGAACAGTAAGGGTACCCCCCCTCTCTCTCTCTTAAATAAAAAATTACAAGTAAATGAATAAAAAACAATAGTTTTATAATTAAGTAATTAATTTAAATAAATAATTATTTAAATAATAAACTAAATAAATATTAATAATTTTTTATTTTTAGACGTGTAAATTTATTATTATTTTTTTCAAGTAAAGGTGTATTATTATCTGAAAATATATTTTCAATAATTTTTAATTATTTATTAATTTCAAAAACATCATATATATATATATATTATACATTTTATTTTATACAAATTTTTTTAATATTCTTAATGGTCATTTTATTTTCTCACTATATTTCATGTTATTGTCATCGCTGTATTTGCATTTAAATCAATAGTTTTATAATTAAGTAATTAATTTAAATAATTAATTATTTAAATAATAAACTAAATAAATATTAATATTTTTTTATTTTTAGAAGTGTAAATTTATTATTATTTTTTTTCAAGTAAAAGTGTATTATTATCTGAAAATATAATTTCAATAATTTTTAATCATTTATTAATTTCAAACACATTATATATACATATATTATACATTTTATTTTATACAATTTTTTTTAATATTCTTAATGGTCATTTTATTTTCTCACTATATTTCATGTTATTGTCATCGCTGTATTTGCATTTAAATGCATATTCCACTATTAATTTTAATTTATCGTTGTTACAGTAACTAATTTTATCGTTACTGCTATTTTTAATCTTAGTAGAGGAAATCTCACTGCCCATCCTAATGAACCCTGAACCATATGAATCCAGACGAATAAAACAATATATGTCTTTAGAGACGAAGGAAAATTGGGAAAGTAAGAGAGTTAATAAGAATTAAATAAGATTTTAATGTACTTGTTTCTTGTCCAAAAGTATTTAAATCACAAGATTGATATTGAGTTCAGATAACAAATATTCAAATCGTAAAATTCTGAATAGTTTCTTTTAAACATGTAGTGGAAGCAAGAATGTTAAAAACTAAAAGATAGCACAGAAATAAACTTGTTCACATCTCGATCAATCCATTTAATTGAACATGATTTTTTAGGTTATATTTTTATAGATTTATTTTAATTTAATTTTAAAATATTCATATAATTTTTTACATATATATTAATATTTAAATGAGCTCAATTGAGTGGATCAAGTTGGGGTTTAACTTTTATAGGCGTCAATTGAATCGATTTGATCTGACTGGACCTATGAACGATTCTTCACACAAAATAATGTCACTGATTTTTTTACCCAACAACAATGTTATTGATTTGCATGCAGCACAAATTCAACCGATGCTTTTAACAAACATTAACACACAATCGTAAGGTTTTTTTTTTAATCCAATTGGATTCTTTGTGTTCTTTAACCTCAAAACCTCGTACGAAACTACACTCAACCTCACACTACTAAAAAAAAAAAATTGTGTTTGAAGGAGGGATTTCATTAATTTATTTTAATCAAAAGATTTAAAAGTCTAAAATTTAATTTCTTATTGTTTGGTTCAAAAAATTCAAAAATTTTCAAATTTAAGAGGAATTTTAAGAAGGAATTTGAGATGTGCAAATTCTCTCTTAAAAATCCATTAAAGAAGTGATCTATCAAAATCCCTCTAAATCTTCCCTTACTTTAATGCACATGACCCACCATTAAATATAAAACTCAGAAAGAAAAAAAAATTACTTTATTCAAATATGATATATTTTTATTTTTCATATTATTAATAATATATATACATTTTTTAAATATAATAATACCTATATTATATATTTTTCTTATATTTATTATAATTATTTTTTATTTCACCGAATTCCAATAGTCAAAATTTATTTCTAAAAAGATTATCAAAAAATACAATTACAAATGCTAGTATTTTCAATTGTTGTATTTTAAAATTTTTCATATTTTCAAAATTTTTCGTTCAAATGCACCTTAAAATACTATGTTTAACATACATAATCTATAAAATACTATGTTTTTATAATCTTACCATTGTCTAATTTGTCTATATAGACTACTCTTTTAGGAAAAACGATAATCATTTTTGTATAATATACATTAATCTTTTATGAAAAATCATTTTTTTATACATAATAAACTTTTATAGAAAAGCATAGTCATATATAGACTACAAATTTTCGAAAGACTGCTTTTTTTAAAGGTGTTTCATCCTTTGTACTGTGTGATGTCTGCATGTAAACTTATTTATAATCGTTTTATACTAAGATTGGATTGCTCTTGGTATAGGTATCTACTTTGAATAGATTTGAAAACTATGAGGATTGGACTTAGAGCTAAGCTCAGGAGATCGCTTCAGAAACAGTTGACGCCACCTTCGAGTCCATTACTCCACAAACTTAAGAGCCATCACCTCCACTACCTCTTTTAGTGCTGCAGCTTGCACCTCAGCCAGCTGCACTTCAAGTAGTTGTGCCCCAGCTAGCCACCCCTCAAGCTGGGAATCCGGTTGATAGGAATATGACCCTTCTCAAGCAATTCTAGGAGATGAATCTCCCACAGTTCAAGGGGAAAATGATTGATTTAAGGCTGAGGAATGGATAAGGGCATGGAATTATGATTTAAGTAGATGGGTTACAACTTAACTGAAGAAGCTGCCTATTGACACTTCCTTTAGGAACCAAATAAGTGAATGAGTGTATCATCATTGTAAAGTGAAGGTGGAAGATAGGAACCTAGTAGCAAGTTGTACATTTACAACTTTGATGTCATTTTAGGTATACTAGTTAGCTACTCATCGTGCTAGTGTAGATTGCTAGAGGAAAACTGTAACATTCTCCTACCTAATCTGTATGTGATATGTTTTAATAAGTAAGGGAATAATAAATGTTTATTTATTTTGTTTTTGGGGTGTATTAAGGTGTGCATTGTTTGTGAAGGTTATCTAATATTCATGCAAGATACCAATGTGACACATCTAGAGCTATTTAAGATACCCATTGTCAGGTACTTCCCTGATATGCCTTCGAAAGAATTATTAGGTCTGCTTTTGGATAGGGAGATTAAGTTTGCCATTGATCTAGTGCCTGACACTATACCTATTTCTAAACCTCCTTATCGGATGGCCTTGGCAAAGCTAGAGGAACTGAAGAAACAACCTGAGGAATTATTAGACGAAGAAATTATGAGATTAGGGAAAAAATGATGAGTTAAACCTAAGGTTTATTGGTCCATTTAAGTTCCTCGAGAGGGTCAGAGACTTGGCTTATAGATTAGCCTTGCCTTCACAGCTATATGTAGTGTACAATGACTTTCAGGTATCCATGCTACGAAGTATCATCCAGATCCCCTCTACGTAATTTAGTATGAATCTTTAGAGATCTAAGAGGATATGAGTTACATAGAAAAGATGAAAAAGCACTTAGATCTACAACTATACTAATGGTTAAAGTATTGTGGAAGCACCACTCGTCCGAAGAGGCTATGTGGGAACTTGTGAGTGTTATGAAAGAAAACAATCCGAAATGATTTTTATATGACTTGTAGATTTGAAGGAGCAAATTTCTTAAGTTGGAGAGAGTGCGAAAATTGATGACCCTTAATGGTATCTAGGTGCAAGTATACACGGTCTACAAGTAATACAGATGTGAGTCCAGATATCGTAATGACGGGGATTAATTAAATTGTTTTAGTTAAGTACTAAAATTGGTCACCCTAAGTTTATTCAAACAAATGAAAATTCTTCAAAGTTCAAATTTAGCTAAGACTTGACGCTTTGAAGATTAAATATTATTAAAGTAAGACTAAAATTACCTAAAAGCTAAAAATTAATCCATGAACTAAAAATTAAAGAAAATTAACCTAATATGCAAATTAATTTAATAAAATGAATAAAATAAACTACCGAAATTAGCAATTAAGAATAAAAGGAAATAAATAATTAACAATTAATATTGAAACTTAGTAAAATAGAATGTAATAAAATAAATATAAACATTCAAAGATAAAGAAACAACTCTTCCAAGCATCCATGGTTTCTGCCCTGCCTTGCCACATGCTTTAACCAAACCGTGGCACAAGATCCAGCAGCTTTAGGCTTCCACGCCAACAGCTCTCCTCGCAACATCACAGCAATGAGCCACCTCCTGGTTTAGCTTTCTAGCCAAGCTTCAGCCACACACTTCATACTACACACGTCCAGAAGCTTCAAGCCTCAACTTTCACGGAAAGACGAACCTCCTTTACCGAACCTAGCAGCCACGTCCTACACTGCCATGATCAATGCGAGAAGCAGCAGCCACGTCCCTTTCCAGCAACGTTCTGCAGCAGTTTTAAGCAACTTCCAATAGTAATTAGCAATGCAGAACCAAGCGGTAGCGAAAACAATGTCTGAATCGAGAAGCAAGGCAGAATAGAGATAACGAGCAGCTATAGAAACCACAAGCAGCAGCGAACTTCCAGTCAAGCTTCTACTGAGCTGCAGCACCGCTTCAACACTTGTAAGAACACGTACACAGCAACACCCACCCTTCAATTCGAGACCCAAGAACAGACAATGCAGAAGTTGTTGTAGGCAGAAAAGGAACGTGCAGAAACAAAATTTAATTATAGAGCAGAAACGTGAAAGCAAAACATGAATTCAATGCAGGAACTATAATTGTTGTCGAACAGCACAATAATGATGTATTGCTGACGTCAGTGATTCGATCTTCTGGCCACGTCACTCTGCAAAAATTGAAATAGTCAAAGGAGCGCAGGGCCTTCTCTGCGTAAATACTCTGATGCTTAAGTCAGAAAAAGATCTCTGCAGAGTTTCAGTGTATTCAAAAAGTAAAATCTCAATTAGGTTAAAAAGTCATACCTGTGCCCTATTTATAGGGAACAATTTTGTCTTCAATGACGTATTCGCCCAATAATATTGACTGTAGGTCTCTAGGGATAAAATTGTCCGGAGCTGAACCTTAAATATAGAGTTTATTTTCATCTGTATTTAATTTTAGCGTGCCACGTGGTGCTTTATCTGAACGACACGTCATATTATTATTTTCTATTTTTTATATCTTATTTTTCCCATAACAATTGCTCCCCACTCTTTTGCGAATTATTAAACGCGGAAGAGTAACTGTTTTCTCGTCGTCACTACCGGCACATATATATAGCATGAGAGTGGAGGCTCAAACTTCATTTTCCTCGCGGATTCAGCGGATCTTAACGGTAAATTCTCTCGCCCTAGTCTCGCGGCGCACCCCTGCGGCATACCGCTGCGGCGCTTAGATCCTCACGGTAAGTGACCCTCACGGCCTCTTAGACCCTCACGGCCTTTAGATTCTCACGGCACATGACCCTCACGGCACCTGACCCTCACGGCGTATGACCCTCACGGCATATGACCCTCACAACTTTTAGACTCTCACGGCACATGACCCTCACGACATATAACCCTCACGGCATATGACCCTCACGGCACCTGACGCTCACAGCTTTTAGACTCTCACGGCACATGACCCTCACGGCACCTGACCCTCACGACATATAACCCTCACGGCTTTTAGACTCTCACGGCACCTGACCCTCACGGCACATGATCCTCACGGCACCTGACCCTTACGGCACCTGAGACTTTCCCTTCTTCGGATCCTTTCGGCCTTTGTTATCGAGGGTGGCCAGAATTCTTCCACTATTTTTGGCATCTTGTTTTTCCTGATGGCTGGGCACGGTCGCGGAAAGGAAATAGTTTTAGACCCTTATTCTAGGCTTAAAGAGTCTGATCTTGAACAGTTTAGAAGTAATTTTCCTCTTCCGGAGGGTTATATTTATAGGCTTCTCACTGCAACTGAGCGCGCTCCCCAATCCGTCAGTAATGGTGTTCCTGTACACCGGGCTTCACTTTAATTCGGGTTTCGTTTTCCTCTTCCCGAATTTGGAGTTGTTTTTCTTCGCCACTATGGCATAGTTCCCGCTCAACTTCACCCCAACGTGTGGGCTCAAGTAGTAGGGTTTACGGTCGTATGTCATAAACTTAGTGTCAGGCCTACTATCCCACTATTTAATTCTTTTTTCAGAGTCCGTAGTGTGCGCAACTCAACCCATTTTTGTATTCAAAAAGTCTCTGGTAGGGGTTAGAGTACTAAACTTTTCGGGAAACCTCCCTCTAAGCTTCACAACTACGCTTCAGATTGGTTTGTCGTTAAGGTTCCTCCGTCTTTGAATATTCCCACTCGGTGGAGTTGTTACGGACCTAATAATCTTAGCCCGATTATTAATTTAAGAGACGCATATGGTCCCCTCATTTCTCAACTTCAAGTAGAAGATGAGGGTGCTTTGTTGTCGGTATTAACTCCGGAGAATATAACTGCTGCGGGTTGGAGACACGTTTTCGTTGACTCAGCTTTTACGCCCAAGCCCTCTTCTCCATCTGGTCTTCCCGAGGGAGGTCACGGTGTGGGTAGTCCCACTGATCCTTCGGAGGTAGAGTCGGAGGAGGATTTAGATTGGGGCCAGGGCGTGGCATTTGGCAGCCCTTTTCTAGAATTGCCCACGGATGAGAGCTTAGCTAACATCCATTCTCTTGATGATTATTTAAATCCGGGTGATTTCATATCGCATTTCATTGCATAAATGTCTGTTCATTTTCCTCTTGTTTGTTTTGACTTTTATTTTTTTTTTTGTTCTTTTTTCAGGGATGGACCCACTTAGAAGCGCTTTTAGACGACGAGGAGGTGATGAGGATGCTGCTAGAGTTACCCGTCCTTCCAAGAGTAGACGTCAATGGGATCAAACTCGAGAGTCCCGAAGCCATGCTCATGCTTCGGACCCAGATTCTCGAGGCGAGAGGTCGAGGCCTCCTCAGGCTCCCCTTCCCGCTCCTCCTGAGGGATCTGGTTCTCGCGATCGAGATAGGGGGAAATAGCCAGCCGTGGATCCCCAGCTTCCAGACCTTGAGATGGAGGAGCACCATCGGGCGAATCGGGCCGAGTGCAACACAACTCGTCCGTCTCGAATTGGGAGACGATGCTTGTATATTGAGTCGTCCATGAGAGATACACCAGCGTTTCCCCCCGTTGCAGACCTTAACACTTCCAGTTACGTGGTTGACGGTGGTGTGGCGGTTCACGGGCAAAATTTCATAGTGTATCCAGGCGTCAACGACAACGACTCAATTCACGACCCTGGCGTAGCAGCCCGGATGGGTTGGTCGACCATACTCCCTAGAGACGAGACGGAGTTGTTCAAGAGTTTTTCCCAATCCGAGGATCGAGCCGATTATTTGGCAATGATGGTAACTATTTAGTCCGTTTTCCCTTTCTGTTTCTCTCTTTTTATTCTTTGCGGTATTTTCTTGATTGATCTTTTGATTTTCCTTGCATTCTCAGACAGCTCAGCAAGTGATCGCTTGCAATGCGCGATATCGAGCTTATAGGACTCGAGCTGACGCTGATCTTCAACAATTGAGGAGTGAGAAGGCTGAATGGCTCACTGAGAGAAACCAATACAGGAGGCTTCCCGAGCAACTCGACCGACTGAAGAAGGAAAAAGAGGATCTGAATCTCAGCCACGTTCGCCTTCAAGAGGATTTCGCCAAGGAGCAAGAGAGGTCTAAGGAATACAAGGAGTCCTTAACTGTAACTCAAGAGGAGTTGGACTCAGTTCTGCTAAAGCTCCAAGATCTTCAAACTAGTTACGATGAGCTGAGGTCTGACAACATGCAGTTGAAAGAGGAGGTTTCGAGCTTACGTAGAGGGCCTTCGTCTTCCTCAGTTAGTCAAGATGCGAGGAACGAGGTTCGTTTTGAAGCTGTACGGGAGTACCGTTTATCGCAAGACTGTTATGATAGAAAGATGTTATTTGCTACTGGCTTTGTGAAATACGATTTCTATATGGCGCGTTCCTGGCTAGAGAAGGAGAGATTAGGAGAGACCTTTTTTGAGTTGCAGTGGTCGATACGGTTGGAGGACTATACCGGCGAGTTTCGTGGTTGGATAGATTACGAGCCCGATAAGGAGGACTTCGAGACCTATCTTGAGAAGGGGGCCCATGACGATCTCTCCAATCTATCGGGCCCTTGGGAATCTCGCCCGCAATCAAGAGTGATTGATGCTCTGGGTGATTTAGAAGGCAATGAATCAGATGCTTCGGGCGAAGGCACTCCTCCACCGGCTAATGAATAGTTCTAGTTGTTTTTCTTTTTTCTTTTGTTGTCCCCGTTCTTTTATTTGTATTAGAGACTTTGATGCTTTTTGTATATGAAGTTTTACCGAATTAATAAATCAATTTGCTTTGTAAAATTATGTTTTAAATTTCCCATATTGCTTATCTTTGCATATTTTCTTTTTATATCGGTGGCTTACTTCGCGCATTTTTTTTTGTTTTTTGCTTCGAGCCCTTTACTTTGGTGCGTGGCTTACCTCGCGCATTTTTCGCTTCAAGCCCTTGCATATTTTCTTCGTGGCTTACCTCGCGCATTTCTCGCTTCAAGCCCTTTATCTTGAGTGTGTGGCTTACCTCGCGCATTTTTCGCTTCAAGCCTTTGCACATTTTCTTCGTGGCTTACCTCGTGCATTTTTCGCTTCAAGCCCTTTATCTTGAGTACGTGGCTTACCTCGCACATTTTTCGCTTCAAGCCCTTTATCTTGAGTGCGTGGCTTACCTCGCGCATTTTTCGCTTCAAGCCCTTACACATTTTCTTCGTGGCTTACCTCGCACATTTTTCGCTTCAAGCCCTTTATCTTGAGTGCGTGGCTTACCTCGTACATTTTTCGCTTCAAGCCATTGCACATTTTCTTTGTGGCTTACCTCGCGCATTTTTCGCTTCAAGCCCTTGCACTGAATATAGCTGAAAATTTTGAAAATATTTAATAATTCATCATTCAATAAGTGAAATTTCAATTCATAGTTTTGACAAGGGAATAAAAATAAAAATAAAAATAAACATTTCATTGCCAATATGGCTTCAGGTGATTAGCATTCCATGTCTTTGCTATTTTCTTGCCTAGCAAACTCTCCAAGATGCAGGTACTAGGTCCGATCATTCTTCTGACTCTATAAGGCCCTTCCCAATTTGCCCTGAACTTCCCGTCTTCTCTTAAGGCGTTGGTGATGGTCGACTTCTGCAGCACGAGATCTCCCTCACGTAGGGGTCTATCTTTTACACGAGAGTTATAATAACGAGCAACCCTTTGCTGGTAAGCAGCTAGCCGTATAGCGGCAAGATCTCGCTGCTCATCAAGCAGATCCAGATTCTCTCGTAACCCTTGAGAATTCACTTCTTGTACATAGGGAATTAACCTTGGCGAGACAGCTTCGATTTCCACAGGTATCAAAGCTTCAGTTCCATATACTAAGCTGAACGGCGTTTCCCCGGTCGGTACCCGACTCGTCATTTTGTATGCCTATAGAATACTTGGCAGCTCGTCTACCCAGACCCCTTTTGCTTTGTCCAGACGAGCCTTGAGGCCATGAAGTATGGTCCTATTATTGATTTCTGCTTGGCCATTAGCTTGCGGATATGCTACAGAGGATATCCTGAGTTGAATCTTCAATCCCTCGCAAAAATTTCGGAATGTATCGCAATCAAACTGCTTCCCATGATCTACGTTCAAGATCCTTGGGACTCCAAATCGACAAATTATCTCCTTCCAAACCATCGCTTCGACTTTTTTTTCAGTAATTGTGGCCAGAGACTCTGCTTCTACCCACTTAGTAAAATAATCTGTGGCCACCAACAAGTACTTTTGTTGACTCTTAGCCACTGGGAATGGTCCAAGTATATCCAAACCCCATTGGGCAAACGTCGTGGGTTGAAATATACTCTAAAGGGCCGATACTGGGGTAGACGTCAAAGGGGCGCACCTTTGACATTTGTCACATTTTCGCACCTTATCAAGTGCATCTTGCTTGAGCGTAGGCCAATAGAATCCTGCCCTCAGTATTTTTGCTGCCAAAGCTCGGGCTCCTAAGTGTTCTCCACATATCCCCTCGTGGACCTCAGCCAATGCGTAGTTAGCTTGTTCTGGACTTAAACACTTCAACAGTGGCATGGTATATCCCCTTTTATAAAGTTCCCCGTTGATCAAAGTAAATTTTGCACTTTAAGTCCTTATTTTTCGGGCCGCTTCTTTTTCACTAGGGAGTGTCCCCTCCATTAAATACTGTTTTATGGTCATCCTCCAATCAATCTCCAACACCCCTTTTTCTTCTTCTATGCTTGACTTAACCAATCTTTCTACTTTCACGGCCCTCCCAGTAGCTTCTTTGGAGGATGCTAACTTAGATAGGGCGTCAGCATGGCCTTTCTCAGATCGGTCAATTTGGGTTATCTGGAAATTTTCAAATAATTGTGCTAACCACTGAACCTTCTCTAAGTATGGAATAAGAGTAGATTCTCGCACTTCATACTGTCCTTTGAATTGGTTGACGACAAGTTGTGAATCGCTATGGGCTAGCAAATTTCGAACTTGGAGCTCCCTTGCAAGTTTCATGCCACAAACTAATGCTTCGTATTCAGCCACATTGTTGGAACTAGGGAAATCGAAGTGTAGAGAATATTCTATCATTTCTCCTTCAGGTGATATTAGCACGATGCCAACTCCGCTCCCCTTAACACTTGACGCTCCGTCAACAAATAGCTTTCACCAGTTCAACTCTTCCTTCTTAGCATCATCTCGACACGTGCATTCAACGATGAAATCTGCTAGAGCTTGTGCTTTAATAGCTTGTCGAGGCTGAAAAGAAATATCGTATTCTCCGAGCTCAACTGCCCACTTCACTAACCTTCCAGAATGTTCAGGCTTTTGGAGTATCTGTCTCATCGGCTGATCTGTTAATACAATTATAGAGTGTGCCTGAAAATAGAGGCGTAGTTTTCGGGTTGCTATGACAAGTGCTAAGGCTACTCTTTCAACCTGAGGATATCTTGTTTCTGCTTCCAAGAGCACTTTGCTTACATAATAAATAGGTCTATCTCCTTCTACGGTTTGCCTTAGCAAAACTGCACTTACCGTTTTATCGCCTATTCCAAGGTACACAAACAGCTGCTCCCCGGTTAAAGGCTTTGATAGTAATGAGAGTTCTTTCTGATACTCCTTCAATTCTTCAAAGGCTGTTTGACATTCTTCGGTCCACTGAAAGTTTTTTCCGCCTCGGAGTGTCTTGAAGAATGGTAAGCTCCTTTCAGCTGATTTTGACAGGAAGCGGTTTAGTGTGACTATCCTCCCTGTCAACCTCTGTACCTCTTTGATTGTAACTGGAGGCCTCATATCCAAGATGGCTTGGACCTTCTCGGGGTTGGCTTCGATCCCAAGGTTGGTTATCATAAACCCCAGAAACTTCCCAGATTGAACTCCGAACGAACACTTGTTGGGATTCGGCTTCATATGATACTTTCTTAGAACCGTGAAGACTTTGGATAGCTGCAAAGCATGAGATTCCCCTTCCCTACTTTTCACAATCATGTCGTCCACATAAGCTTCCATTGTAACTCCGAGCAGATCCTTAAAAACTCTATTTACCATACGCTGATATGTGGCACCTGCGTTTTTCAGGCCAAACGGCATCACTCTGTAACAGTAAGTGCCTTTTATCAGTGATAAAAGACGTCTTCTCTTCGTCTTTTGGGTGCATTAGGATCTGATGATAACCGGAGAAAGCGTCCAAGAAGCTAAGAAACTTGTATCCTGAAGTTTCATCTACTAGTTTGTCTATTCGGGGTAGTGGATACGAGTCTTTCGGACATGCTTTATTCAGATCTGTAAAGTCCACACACATTCTCCACTTTTCGGTGGCTTTCTTCACCATTACTACATTTGCTAGCCATTCCGGATACAGGACTTCCCAAATAAATCCAGCCTCAAGCAACTTGTCTATCTCTTCTGCAATGATTTGATGCCTCCCGGGAGTGAAATTTCTTTTCTTCTGTTTGATAGGTTTAGCCCCGGGTAATACGTTAAGTTCATGACAAATGACCTTTGGATCTATTCCGGGCATATCGGCAGGGGTCCATGCAAAAACATCGACATTTTCTCTCAGGCATTTTCTGCCCGTATACTATTTACGGTAATTACGTTGCAATTCCGATAAATATTTCTTTTTATACAAAATTAATCTATAAATTTCGTAAAATAATCGAAACTCTGTATTAAAGGACTCTAATTGTCGAAATTAAAATGTACCTAATATGATGCGGGATACGAAAATCGGAGCTCAATCGGCTCTCGTTCGGGCTTTGTCGTACAACTGCACAATTATATATTTAATCCCGGGTTACTTTTCGATTAAATACAATTTAAATAAATTTCTCAAAAATCAAATCGGTCACTTTTGACCTCGTATCGACTTAAGCGAAGTCCGGTGTATCCTCAAAAATTCTTTCCCTTTTTCCTTTTTCCTTTTTCTCTTTTTCTCCTTTTTTCCCTTTTTTCTTGGCTGAACTGGTTCAGTCCGGTTCAACCCGGTTTAGACCGGTCCGGTTCAGCCGGTTCAATCCGATTCACCTCTTTGTCGAACCGGTCCGTACCGGTTCAGATGTTCCTGTCGCCGTTCATGGTGTTTTCGACCGGTTCTCGGCTCGTTTTTGGCGTCAAACGGAGCGCTTGAACTGGGGGAGTGTTCGGCTAGGGTCGGGGTTGGCCGAATCACGCCGGTGACCGTCGGATTCATCTTCTCCCTCTGCGGCACTCTCCCTCTTGATCCACCGGATTTCGGTGGTTTCGTCGGCCGATACCGATCTCAAAAGAATCGGCTCATCCTCCCGATCACACCAGTGGCCTCCGTTCGAGCCCAACTGCCGTGGATCGTCGGAACCAACCCCGTTTTTCTCGCGACTTTCTTTTCCTCCATTTGGCGATTTTCGGCCTCCTGACGGTGCATCACCGGTGCCCAAGGCTTCGCCGGCCTCTCCTCTCCCTCCTCGGCCCTTCGTCGGAGGGTGATGATCGCCGGTGGACTGGTTCGTGGGTCTCGGGTTCTGCGGATCATTTTTCGGTTTCACTTTCGGGTTTCTTCCCGATTTTCATTTCAGTTTGTTTTTTTTGTTGTTTTTTTATTTTTATTTTTTATTATTTATAAATTAATTTATTATTAGTATATTCATTATTTTAGTCAAAATATTCAAAATATCTACAAAAATTAATTTCTTTATTCCAAATAGATTTATTTAATTTAATTTAATTTAATTATTATATTTTTAACCCTTTTTCGGGTATAATTTCTTCGTATTTTCGGGATATTGTCCCGAGTGACTTTTCGATATTTCTAAAAATTCCAGATCTTGATCAATTGGACTCAAAATTTAATTATTTCTTCGTTATTGATCAAGATTCTCAAATCCATTATTTTTAATTAAATTCTCTTATCGAATTTATTCCGGCTTTCGATCTTTTGACCGTTTTGTCCTTGCACGTGTTCGAGAATTTTCATTTCAGTCTTTTTGCATTTTTAATTTCGTGTTTTTACTGAATTCGGGTCTTGCACCAATTCCATGCTTATTTCTAGGCTGTGCTCGATTTGTCCTCTGGTTCAGGCTTTTGCCTGCTGTTCGGCCAGCTGTTCTCTGCTGCTCACGGGTTGCTTGATTCTGCCATCTGCTGTTGGTGATGTCCTCCACTCCCTGCTAGGAGCTCTAGGCTACTCGGTTTGCTGTGTCAAATCGACATGCTGCACTCTGCTTGCTCTCGGGTCTGCTGTGTCCTGTTGTGTGGTTCTGCTTCTGCACCATTTCCTGCTTCAGACTCCCTTCTCGGTTCTGCTGCACTGGCTCTTGCTTCTTTCATGCTGCTGCTCTCGGCATTCTTCACGATTTTATCCTCTATTTCCAGGTGATGGTGTCGGTTCTGTCCAGGTCTACTCCAGTTGCTACTAAAGGTATGTCTAGCTTTGCTGTCTGCAACTTTCACCAACTCTGCACAACTCCAACTGCTTCAACTTCATCAGACTTCTGCATTTTCTCAATAACTTCTTGCAACCGAGAGCATGAAAATCACCGAGTCTCTTGCTATCAAATTTTGCAATCACCGAGACTAGAATGGCAACAAATCCAGCATTCATCAACGCACCGATCATCAAATAAGGGAACTCACATATGCGAAAATCATTAAATGGTGAGTTTAAAACAATGCATGAAATGAGAACACTTTAAAACCAGTAGCTACAATGATAAATAAAATGAACAGTTCGAAGCTCTTAAAAGCAGAGCAGAACAGAGGAAGACTCTCGGGTTCCTGATTTTCTACCTTGCTTTCGAGATGCTAGCTGCTGCCTCTCCAAATCTGCACCACAACAGTTAAATAGCTAAAGAAGATGGCCACTGTCACTGGCTTCTCCTTCCTCTCTTTACTGTTCATCTAAACTCTAGAAAATTAAAGGAATAAAACTAACTAACTAAGCTATCCGAGACTAGGAAAAATATAGATTTTCTTTCAAATAAAGACATAAGCAATTTAAGAAGCAAACCGAGAAGAAGGATGAGCAAATGAGGCTACAAATAACACATGAAAAGCTATTCATAAAAGATCACAATTGAAGATGAACATGAACAGTAAAATAGAAATTGGTTTCGGGAAAAGCTCTAAACATAAACACTAAAACTAAGCTAACTAAGCTACTCTAACACTACTCCTAAATTACATTACATTACACTACTCCTACTCCTAAAATTACATCCTCTTTCAATTGTCATCCTTTCCTATTTATAAACACACTAGGGGTAAAATTGTAATTTCTACATCCTTGATGAGTTGGCATTTTTTTGGCCACTTGTCTTCACACCATTGGCTCCTTGAAAAGATATTTCCATGTCATCAGTCTTCTTGTCCAATTGGATGTGCTAGGTGGCATGACTCGTGTTGTCCGCGTGGCTCAATCTCAATTGTAGCCCAATTTCGGTTTATTTTCTACCGAAATATTCAAAATTCATCCGAATTTAATTTATCTGCAAACATGAGAATTTTAATTAAATAAATGGGATAATTAACAAAATAAATTGAGGATTTAAATAATTAATTAGGAAATTAAGCACAAATAATTCTAAAAATATAGAATTTTCATACCCCCAAACTTGAGCTTTTGCTTGTCCTCAAGCAAAACAAAATGATTGTAGGAATGACAAGTACAAAACACAATAATTTTCCCAATATCATCCTCAAAGAAAAAGTACAGACTATGAAATCAAAGACTCACAATTACAAGTCCAGCACTTAGAATTATTCAATCATAATTCCTAACCCAAATTGGACTCCTCGTGAGTGTGTGAAAAATGTCTAAGTCACTTCACAGTACATTATCCGGATCAGATTATACAACACAGTGAATGCAAAGTCAATGATATGTGATCATTCTCATAAGTTTGCTTTTCACTTCTCTCTCCACTAATGTAGTCACACTTAACCAAAGATTAATAGGACTTCATTAAGCTTGTAATGTAAGGCTGGGGCTAAGGTATGATAAAGTCGATTTAGGTTTAATTACCCCTTAACATGCATTACTTCTAGGATCTATAATGTAAGAGCTCTAATTTATTTCCCCCAAACTTATTTCTTTTGCTAAACATTTTTTTTTGAATTTTTCTTCTTTCTTCTTTTCTTTTTCTTTTTCTTTCTTTTTCATTAATTTTTTTATACATACTCTTTCACTATCACTTAATACCCATATAACTCACAATATATCCCAATGACTTTTCATGCTTTTGGGGTAAGGGATAGGAACAAAGTATTTAAGCTAAGGAAAATAACACAGGTATATTTACAGAGAAAAGCTTATTTGGCCCAGATGGGTGACTAGGGATAGAATATGTACAAGGAAGGCTAGAAAGGCTCAAACGATCCAAAGATGGCCTAAATCATCTCCCTAATCAAGTGTGATCAAATATTTTGTCTCGAGATCAGATCAAACAAATTCTAGAATATAATGCACAAAATCAACTGAACAAATGCAGTCCTATGTACACATAAGCTTTCTCTAAATAAATATACCGATTCATGACATGACATGTGCATAAGATGAGGAAATCACAATCAGAATCAAGATAAATTCAAGAATTCAACTTCATGCTTTTTCTATAATCATGCATCTCAGTCAATCAAAGTCAGACTAAATCATGGGATCATATCATCAGAATATGGGAAAACTACATGCTAAGCACTAGATCATCCCAAAATCAAACAATTTAAGCTCATATTATCGAAAAAATTTTGAAAATTCTTTCTCAGATTTTCGAAAAAATTTTGAAAAATTTTCTAATTTTTCACAAAATTGCTCAAGTGATATCCCCTCCCCCAAACTTAAAGTGCACAGTGTCCTCAGTGTGCAGATAATATAAGAATTTAAGCTCGAGAACAGAGTACTCCCCTTTCTGATGATGATGAACAACTGAAGCTTGATTGAAAGCATAAAACTAGAAAATAAACCTGCAAAATAAACAAGGAAAGAAACAACAGAAAAGAAAAAGAAAAACGAACTATTTACAAAGTGAAAAGGAAAACACAGCCACTTCAAATGCAGCTGAAGAAAACAACACTCAGCAGCAGGGCGATGAGTAGGAGGATTAGCCAAAATGGTGACAGAATGTTAACAGTTAAATCCTCCTGAGCCCTAACTACTTCCTTCTTTATCTCAGATTTCTTACGCTTAAGCCTTAAATCCTCCTTAATATCCATCTTAAAACATTCTTGAGAGTCATCAGGGAGCTTCAAAGGTTTGAAAACATTAAACTTTACTTCCTGATCTTGGACTCTCATCGTTAACTCCCCCTTCTGTACAACAATTACTGTTCTACCAGTAGCTAGGAAAGGTCTACCTAGTATAATGGGGACTTCCCTATCTTCCTCCATATCCAAGAAAATAAAATCCGCAGAGAAAATAAACTTGTCCACCTTTACTAACACATCTTCAATGACCCCCTTCGGATATTTAATTGATCGATCGGCCATCTGAAGGGTTACTGTGGTAGGCTTGACATCCCCTATTCCTAACTTATGATAGATATACAATGGCATTAAATTTATACTAGCTCCTAAATCACACAGGGCTCTACCAAAGAATAAATTTCCAATAGTGCAGGGTATGGTAAAACTTTCGGGATCCTTGAGCTTAGGGGGTAATCTCCTCTAGATAATGGCACTACATTCCTCAGTTAAGTCCATCGTCTCATAATCTTCTAGTCTTCTCTTTCTCGAGAGGATATCCTTTAAAAACTTCACATAGCTTGGCATTTGCTCTAAGGCATCTGCGTAAGGAATGTTGATGTGAAGTTTCTTAAAAACCTCAAGGAATTTGGCGAATTGTTGAGCGAGTTTTTGATTTTGAAACCTCTGAGGAAAAGGAACTGGTGGTCTAACTAGAAGGGATGTAGTGGTAACATGTATAGCATCAGAGGACTTTGAAGGCTGTGAAGTAGAAGAAGGTATAGATGAAGAAGCATCTAACTTGGATTCCTCTGCAGCTTGATCTTTAGGTTCCTGCTCTTTCTGAGCTGCTTCGTTAGAACTTAAGGATTCTTCAACTATGTGCTGTTCAGGGCTGGAATTAATTGGTGGCTCATCTAGCTCTTTGTCGCTCCTAAGGATGATGGATTTGACATATTCTTTACCTTCCCATTGCTTAACAGGATTAGTTTCAGTGTTACTGGGAAGGGTCCCTTGAAGACGTTGGCTAAAAGCATTTGCTATTTATCCCACCTGAACCTCCAAGTTCTTAATTGAAGCAGCTTGATTTTGTAGGATAGTCGTGAACATTTCCTCAAGCGAGGCTTCTTCTCAGCTGCTGGTGCATGGTAGGGTTGTGGTGGTGGTGGTGGTGGTTGGTGGAAGTGAGGTGGATGATGCTGAAATTGAGGTGGGGATGGTTGATGGTATGAAAATGGATATTGTGACTGTGGTGGTACATGAACCGGTGGAGCTTGAAAACTAGGGGCTCCTACAAGTCTAGAGCTGAAAGTTTGCCCTTGATTTTAGCTCCAGGAGAAGTTAGAATGGTTCCTCCACCCTAGGTTGAAGGTGTTTGACAAGGGGTTGTTCTGTTGCTTCTGAAGTAGAGCAACATACTAAACCGATTATAGGTTAAGTGGACACCTATCCACAGAGTGTGTACCACTACATAGATCGCATGAAAGGAAAGGACTTTGGACAGAATGCACAGGGTTAGGACTAGTGGGAGGATTATGTTAGGTACTGAGCGATTCTACCTTCTTCGTAAGATTAGCGATTTGAGAGGTCAAGGTAGACAGTGTGTCAAGCTCATAAATACTCGTCGGCTTCTTTGGCATTTGCCTCTCCGAGGATCATAAATAGTTGTTAGCCGCCATCTTGTCTAAAAGCTCGTAAGCTTCCTCCTCTGTTTTACACATCAGAGCTCCACCTGCAGTAGCGTCAACAATGGTCCTATTTTGGCTTGTAAGTCCGTTGTAGAAGGTCTGGACTTGCAACCATAATGGTAGGCCATGGTGAGGGCACTTCCTAAGAAACTCCTTATATCTTTCCCATGCTTCGTAAAGAGATTCAGAGTCGTACTGGGCAAAGGAAGATATATTATTACGGAGTTGGGCCATTTTAGAAGGAGGGAAAAACTTAGATAGAAATTGATGGGCTAACTCGTCCCATGTAGAAATGGATCCTAGAGGCAGGGAGGTTAACTAGTCGCCCTATCCCTAAGTGAGAAGGGGAATAATCTAAGCCTAAACGCATCATCAGATAATCCATTATGTTTGAACGTGTTGCACAAGTCCAGGAATTGCCCAAGGTGAGCATGTGGGTCATCGTGCGGAAGCCCACTGAACTGCAATGAAGTCTGGATCATCTGGAGGATGGAAGGCTTAATTTCAAAATTGTTTGCATGGACAGCTGGTGGCCTAATGCCGGTATAATAACCTCCAATAGTCGACATTGCATAATCTCCAACGATCTTAATTTCCCTATTTTCTGTCATGATGCTTTGCAGCGGAGGTATAAATTTCCTAGAATCCTTTCGAATTTTTCTAAGAGTGCATTCAATTTTAGGATCTAGAGGAAAGCAATCAAAACTTCTGGCTCTACGCATGCAATCATCGAAAAGTCCTTAAAATTTTTTTTTCAAGTTTTTCAATTTTTCAATTTTTTTTATTTTGATTTTTCAATTAACTAATCTAGATTAAATATTTACAACCTAAATATTTACAAGCTAGAATTACACCTAAGCATAATTTCACCGATATTAACCAATGGCTAATTAAGACTTCCCCGACAACGACGCCAAAAACTTGACACGCCCAAAAGGTATATGTCCGCAAGTGCACGGGTCGTATAAGTAATAATAGGATTTGAGTCCCCAGTTATCGTCCCACAGAGAAGTTGACTAGCCTAATTAACTACCGGTTAATCTTACCCTAAATATATCCTAGCAAATTATGAATTTTTGATGGGTGATCTACTAAGTCTAAAATTAAAATTACTGGAAAACAATAAAATAATAAAAACTAAATAAAACCGAGCAAAATTACTTACAGTGCTCCACGCAATTAAAATAAAAAACCTACAAAAGAAATTAAAACAGTTAAAACTAATTAATATAAATAAAATGCAAATATGAAAAAAACAAAGCAAGATTAATTAAACTACAATTAAACTAATCCTAAAATGCAATTAAACTGCTTAATTAAAATACAATTTAAACTAAACTAAAACTTAATGAAAATAAAATCCTAGGAAATTAAGAAAATAACTATAAAACTACATGTCTAAAATATTAACTCTAAACTAATCCTAACTATATCTAATTACTAATTTAACAATAAAATGCATGTAACAAATTTAATCAAACTTAACTAAAGCATGATAAAAATAAAAATGAGCTAAGGACATAATTAAATCTACTTCATGATCTAATCAAGCAAAATGGGTTATTGTGCATATGGTAAATGCCAAACAAGCCTTAAGCAAATTTAAACCATCCAAATTGTCCCTTCAAATACTATTCATGTGTCTTTCCAATTCCATGCTTGTTTCCAGGCTGTGCTCGGTTTGTCCTCTGGTCCAGGCTTTGGCCTGCTGTTCGAACAGCTGTTCTCTGCTGCTCACGGGTTGCTCGATTCTGCCATCTGCTGCTGGTGATGTCCTCCACTCCCTGCTAGGTGCTCCAGGCTACTCAGTTTGCTGTGTCAAATCGGCATGCTGCACTCTGCTTGCTCTCGAGTCTGCTGTGTCCTGCTGTGTGGTTCTGCTTCTGCACCATTTCCTGCTTCAGACTCCCTTCTCGGTTCTGTTGCACTGGCTCTTGCTTCTTTCATGCTGGTGCTCTCGGCATTCCTCACAGTTTTATCCTCTATTTCCAGGTGATGGTGTCGGTATCATCCAGGTCTGCTCCAGCTGCTACTAAAGGTATGTCCAGCTTTGTTGTTTGCAACTTTCACCAACTCTGCACAACTCTAACTGCTTCAGCTTCATTAGCCTTCTGCATTTTCTCAACAACTTCTTGCAACCGAGAGTAACCGAGAGCATGAAAATCACCGAGTCTCTTGCTATCAAATTCTGCAATCACCGAGACTAGAATGGCAACAATCCAGCATTCATCAATGCACCGATCATCAAATAAAGGAACTCACATATGCGAAAATCATTAAATGGTGAGTTTAAAACAATGCGTGAAATGAGAACACTTTAAAACCAGCAGCTACAATGATAAATAAAATGAACAGTTCGAAGCTCTTAAAAGCAAAGCAGAATAGAGGAAGACTCTCGGGTTCCTGATTTTCTGCCTTGCTTTCGGGATGTTAGCTCCTGCCTCTCCAAATCTGCACCACAATAGTTAAATAACTGAAGAAGATGGCCACTGTCACTGGCTTCTCCTTCCTCTCTTTACTGTTCATCTAAACTCTAGGAAATTAAAGGAATAAAACTAACTAACTAAGCTACCCGAGACTAGGAAAAATATAGATTTTCTTTCAAATAAAGACATAAGCAATTTAAGAAGCAAACCAAGAAGAAAGATGAGTAAATGAGGCTGAAAATAACACATGAAAAGCTATTCATAAAAGATCACAATTGAAGATGAACATGAACAGTAAAATAGAAATTGGTTTCGGGAAAAGCTCTAAACATAAACATTAAAACTAAGCTAACTAAGCTACTCTAACACTACTCCTAAATTACATTACATAACACTACTCCTACTCCTAAAATTACATCCTCTTTTAATTGTCATCCTTTCCTATCTATAAACACACTAGGGGTAAAATTGTAATTTCTACATCCTTGATGAGTTGGCATTTTTTTGGCCACTTGTCTTCACACCATTGGCTCCTTGAAAAGATATTTCCATGTCATCGATCTTCTTGTCCAATTGGATGTGCTAGGTGGCATGACTCATGTTGTCCGCGTGGCTTAATCTCGATTTTAGCCCAATTTCGGTCCATTTTCTATCGAAATATTCAAAATTCATCCGGATTTAATTTATCTGCAAACATGAGAATTTTAATTAAATAAAGGGGATAATTAACAAAATAAATTGGGGATTTAAGTAATTAATTAGGAAATTAAGCACAAATAATTCTAAAAATATAGAATTATCATCAAGCGCCATATTTACAAGGATCTTGAATTTGGAGTCGGCAAAGAGTATCTGGGACTACCTTAAAAAGGAGTACCAAGAAAATGAAAGAACAAAAAATATGCAGATACTCAACTTGATCAGAGAGTTTGAAATGCTGAAAATGAAGGAGTCAGAAACCATCACAGAGTACTTTGACAAGTTGCTGGGCATAGTAAATAAGGTGAGATTGCTTGGTAAGGACTTCTCTGATGATTGAATTGTACAAAAGATTCTTGTAACTGTGCTTGAAAAATATGAGTAAAAAATTTCTTCATTAGAAGAATCTAAGGATCTGTCGAGCATATCCTTGGTAGAATTGGTAAATGCTTTGCAAGCACAAGAACAAAAGAGAATAATGAGGAAAAAAGAATTAATGGAGGGTGCTTTTCAAGCAAAGGCAAAAATATCAGGAAGAGGTAAAGATAGGAAGAACAACAAAAAGAAAAAGGCTGACAACAACAACAATAACTAGGATGAAACTTATCCAGCTTGTCTATACTGCAAAAAAAAAAATATATATATATCATCCACAAAAGGAAGTGTTGGTTGAGGCCTGATGTCAAGTGCAGAAAGTGTGGTAAGATTGGACACATGAAGCGGATTTGCAAGTCACAACAACATGAAGAGGTAAAAGCTTCTACTAAGCAATATGACGAGGACCAACTATTTGTTGTGACATGTTTTGTAACAAGCAACAACTCAAGCGATTCTTGGTTGATTGACAGTGGTTGCACAAATCACATGACCAATGATCAATAGCTCTTTAAAGAGCTTGATAAAACAATTATTTCCAAAGTAAAAATTGGAAATGGTGAATTTCTTTTAATCAAAGGGAAAGAAACTGTGGCTATAGAAAGCTTAACAGGTTCGAAGTATATTTCTGATGTTCTATATGTACCTAACATTGATCGGAACCTGCTTAGTGTTGGCCAGTTGATTGAAAAAGGTTTCAAGGTCATATTTGAAGACAAATGGTGCTTGATCAAAGACGCACAAGGCAGAGATGTATTTAAGGTGAAAATGAGAGCAAAAAGCTTTGCTTTGAATTTAATGGAGGAAGAGCATTTGGCATTTTCAAGCATTGTTAGCAATACAGAATTATGGCACAAAAGGCTCGGGTATTTCCACCATGTCGGACTTCTATATATGTTAAAACATAATTTGGTGAAAGGAGTTCCATTACTGGAAAACAAGCTCGCTAATTGTGTGGCTTGTCAATATGGAAAACAAGTTAGAAAACCTTTCCCTCAAATGTAAGGCCCATAAATTTCTATGTATTCTTTACGATTTCGTGATGTACTGACAAGTTACCTTATATATGAATCATAAGAAATGGATATTTTTAAGTGCTAAGTGTGAAAGAAATGCAAAATGAGTAGTGAAGTAATTGAATGTGAAGTTTACTTTTGAAAATCTAAGAAAATTGCAGCTGGAATGCTACAGATGAAGGACAAATCGATCTCATTGCAAGGGGAGATCGATCTCATTGCCTTGAAATGCAATGCCAAAAAAATCTGCAAAAGGGAGATCGATCCCTCATTCAAAGCAGATCAATCACGAATGGATTCTGATTAGCAAAGATTGATCTCTTCCCATAAGGCAGATCGATCTCTAAAGTCTTCTGCCTGGCAAGGATCGATCCAATCCCATGAGCAAGGATCGATCTTATCCTATGAGCAGATCAATCCCATCCAAAGAGATAGATTGATCCTACAGCCTGAAAATTGAAATGCCAAGAGAGTTCAAGCAAGGGTAGATCGATCTCTCACCCTTGGAGATCGATCTCATAATGCAATTTCTATAAAAACTCGACAGCTAAATCTTCATTCCACGAGACAGCCCAAATTTCCTCTATTTTTAACAAAGAACCTAACTTTCTCACTCTAAAAGTCATCACCTTCCAAACAGATTTAAGAGAGATTCCTTCGAGCAAAGTTGTTCCTAGTGAGAAAGATAACAACATAGTTAAAGATTGGAAGCTGAAACTTTGGATTGAAGGAGCAAAGTGATTTTTCCCCAAATTTGGCAAAAAAGAGAAAAGTCAAGCTAGGTAAGATTTCAATACACCAACTTCTAGTATGTTAATCTAGATATTTTGATGAGTTGATTGGTGTATGTATTGTTGATTGAACATCTATAAGCATGCTTAAGCAACCATGACCTAAAATAGGCTTAGTGAGAGAAAGTTGAAATGACACGGAGTTAATGATGATTTAAGCATGTAGAGATGTTAGTAAGCATGTGTACATAATTCTAAGATAGTTTTATGCAATTCAAATGTTGGAATAGATGATGATTGAAAATGGGCATAAGAGGTATTCGATGAAATGCCATAGTGAAGGGAAATGATGAACTTAAGGCATTGTGAGAGTAATGCCGGTTCAATATGAATCAGGAGACCTGATGAGTCTAATGGATTCTTAAGAAATGAATAGAACAATCGAAATGGACGTAAGGGAGAATAATGTCCAATAAGATATAACGAGGCCATATTGATGTAAACAGGCCCAATGTATCGATTTGAAATTCATACAAAAGAGAATTGAGTATATTAAAGTATACTAATGTGAGTAGCAAATGCTTGCAACTCCTAGAGATAAAATTGGAGCCGATAAGACTGGATCACGAGCATTGGAAATCAAAGGAAAACGATTCGAGCATGATTCGAGATAAGGGATTTATGCGAGCTATTAGAGATAATTATACTTATATTTCTTACCTGCTATGTGTACATGAATACTATAGAGTATTTAGTTATTGATATATCTACATGAAAACTAAGTATGAGAAGAATGCTTACATGCATAATTTGCATGCCTTCAATGTCTTGATTGTGAAAAGATGTTTTGGTGAATGTTTTGTAAGTGATTGAGAAGAGTAATAATAGATTGGCTCCCGATTTAACTATTATCATAAAATGCATGTGTTTTTAAGTGAAAACATTTAACGAGTGATTGAAGGGAGATTACCCTCTCACTTATACTTAGTGAATGAAGCGATCTATTTCTTTTTCTGTGTGAACTTGTGCTAGAGCCAAAGTGTAATGGTAGATTTACCAGCCTTGCTTGCACAACATTTTAAAAGGATTTTGAGAAAAACAAAAGGTGCTAGAGCTAAGTGAAGCTGTGTGGTCCACTCAAGAGCTCGCACTAGATTTTTGGAATCATGCTAGAGTCATCGAGTACTGTTAAGTGATCTTACTATGACTATGCTCGCATGTGACTCCCTCGATTTAAAGTGATTATAACCAAAACCGTGCTAGAGGCCTCAGGTATTGCTGTGTGATCTTACGTTGAGTTGCTCGCACATGGTTTTATGGACTTTACTGTGTGATAGGCAAAACCGTGCTACAGACCTCAGGTAATGCTGTGTGATCTTACGCTGAGTTGCTCACACGTGGTTTTATAAGTGTTCTGTGTGATGAGACAAAACCATGCTAGAGGCCTCAGGTATTGCTGTGTGATCGTACGCTGAGTTGCTCGCACGAGGTTTTATAAGCTTTGCTATGTTGTCACACCCCACTTCCAGGTTCCCTTTATCCATACATACACTACTACAATTGGGCTGTGAGGAGATGCAATTACTAAAATTTCATAAATTTTACAGCGAAAATATTTAAAATTTAATTCACACTCCCAGGTGTGTAAATATACAAAATTAATTGTATAATAATACCTTTACATAACATCCCCATACCACTGTTTACATTTTCGATTTGTAATTCTGCGATACACTATAATAGATACAAAATACTTGTGTGTATACAAATCATATACCTCTGCAACTGATGGGAGCTGTCCAACGTAAAAAGAGATCCAGAGACCACTGCACTGCCCTACTTTTTAGTATCTGGAGGGAAAAAAGTAGTGGATGAGCAAACCACAGCTCAGTAAGGAAATGAATGCTAGCAGGTAGATATCGTACTACCTATATAACCCATGCATATATAAACCAAAACCATGTTTTCATTATAAACGGAACTATTATCAGAAAATGCAGTTAAACATACATTTCTTATTTGGCATTTTCATGTAACACAAGTATTCAATATTTCCACTTAAAACATGTTTCATAAAATAGTGCTCTTAGGGAACCAGTATTTAAATCAGAGATTTATCAAAAACACAAAATCTCTTTCTTTTCTCAATCATTTCTTTTCCTCAAATCTCTTTCTTTTTTGAGTTCTCCTCAATCTCTCGAATCTCTGAGACATGCATGAAATTTCGACAATCAAATATCCACGACATATGGCCATAGTCAGTGATCCCAGGCCTCACTGATCAGGTATGCACAGGGCATCACTTCGCCTGAAGGGGGATGGGTTAGTCCTACCCTCCGGCTCATCCCAATCAACCTCATCTCCTCATATACTCACGGTATAAGGTACGCCATGTGCCATCTATGAGATACTCGTACTCACGTGCACCCAACACGGTACATAGTATATTAACAGACAACTACACAGTACTACGTATGCCCATAGGCCCAAGTCCATACTCCAACTCCGATGGACTTATCATCCTGAACCATCTCGTATATCAGGCAAGCAATTTCGCGTGACACTCAGTCATCGTAAGGTTCCAGCACAGTATTTTTCTCAGTGCGAGCAATTGCTTCTAGCACTGTATCGTTTCGAACTCAGAAAAAACTAGTGCAGGCAAAAGCTCCAGCACTTTTCTCAAAACATGTACGAGCTAGAACTCCAGCACATTATCATTACAAAACTACGTGCAAGTCCTGCTCTAGTACGGTAAATCAAACATGGAGACATATGTGAGTAAGACTCCAGCATAGTCAAAACCAACAACATAGGTGTGAGCAAATCCTCCACACCGAATCACATCTCAAATCTGATAGGTGGCTACTTTCTCTTTTAGAACTCAAAACATGTTTATTTATGCAGCACACTTTTCCATGCTAAAACATGTAAAACTAGCCAACCTATCATTATCATTTCTTAGTCACAAAATCAATATGAAATTGAGAAAACATTGAAATCATGTATATCATGCTATTTCCTTACCACATCCAATTTTCTCAATACATATATATCATAGTACATTCATGCTTCCATATCATTTCATAGAATTGTAGTATCGTACTAATTCTAGCGTTATATCTACGAAATTTTCGTAAAATACGTATGAACATCTCTATAGCTAACACACAGTCCCTTACCTCGAATCGCACTCGTATTTCCTTTGTCACGTATGCTCTATTCGCGATCCAGGTTAGCCGTGTTCCACGTTTTTCCAATCTACACACATAACCATTAAGTTATTTCTTTTCTTTCTCCCAAATATCCTCATTGTCACTTATTCTCCTATTTATACCTTTCAAGCCTTTAAATCATATTTCACCTTTCTATTTATATCACTTATCTCATTAAACTATTTCTTAAGCTTTCCATAGATTTCTCTCTTCATAAATTTCTCTTAACATTACTCACTCATCACTACAAATCATTCTTATCAACATTTTACATACCTTTCAACCCATACAATGTTTAGAATCCATATTTAAAGCTTGAGGGTTGAAGAGCTTACCTAGCTTAGTCTCTTTTCCTTAGTCAAACTTGAGGTAGCTAAAACCCCTCTTCTTGGTCTCACCAATGTGTGATTTTTGGATGTGTTGTTCTCCTTTCTTCAATGAACAACTTTCCCTTCTTGAGCCTCTTCAAAATCTAGCTGGAATATAGTGATCTTTAGAGTAAGAAAGCTTGGGTTTTTGAGAGAAAATGGCAGGTGAGGTTTGGTGGGGGAAGAGTTCTGAGTTTTCAATCCAATCTCATGCCCCTTTTTATAGATGCGGGCATATGAGATCGATTTGGTCCTTGTAGAGATCGAACTCTGCACGTTTGGTAGTCATTTTCACCTAACGTAACTACTCCCAGATCGATCTTCTCCCTTGATGAGATCGATCTGTCGAAGGGTAATTTTCCTCTTGGAGATCGATCTGCATCTGGTAGGAGATCGATCTGCTCTTTATAGAACCCTTAAGGAGATCAATCTGTCTAGGCTTGAGATCTATCTATCTCAAATAGAGAGTTAAGGAGATCGATCCACTTGCCTTAAAATCGATCTTCTCATTACAGAATGTTTAGCAGATTGATCTGGCTCAATTGGAGATCGATCTGTCTTGTCCCATTGTTCAAATAAGAGCATTTTTGGCTCTTCTAGATCGAACTCTCATCCTATGAGATCGATCTGTCATTCATATTTCCAGATTTTACTGCAGTTTTTTGCTGCAATCCTTACTCAAAACATCCTTAATTTGCCACCATGGTCATCTCCTCATTCATCCACCTTTGAGGCTTGAAAATGGCATCCAATCACACTTTGTACAGATTAAAACTTGTGTGTAATCCTTGTATAACCAAATGTATTCAATATATTACCAAATGAAAACATAAAGATTTGCACCACTTGTGCAATTTCATCCCATTTTACTCCAATACTCATATTCCATTCCACTCACATTCATCATATATCAAAGTCCATTTCTTCAGATTCATACTAAATGCAACTTGTATGAACATCACAACTCTTATTACAAGCGTGTACATTAATCTTATGGACTTTTCATCACATATGTTTCCCATTACTAGTACATTTACTTCATGAATTCATTTACATATGTACAAGTTTAAGCATATACAGGGTCTCACATTCTCTTCCACTTAGAAAATTTGGTCTTCCAAATTGGAACCAATCATTCTGTGAATAACTTGGGATACTTCTCCCGCATCAAACTCTCCAATTCCCATCTGGCTTCTTTCGATGTATGATGTTGCCACAAACCATAGCCAATGAAATCGTCTTGTTCCGCAACACCTTCTCTTTTCTGTCTAATATCCGGATCGGTTCCTCCACATACGACATAAGCTCTTTGAGCTCTAGTGGCTCATAGCTAATTACATGTGTTGGGTCCAGATAGTACTTTCGAAGCATAGAAACATGGAAGACATTATGGACTTCTACTAGCTCAGGTGGTAAGGCTAGCCTATATGCTCCATCTCCCACTCTATCCAAAATCTCGAAGGGACCAATGTAACGTGGGCTTAGTTTTCCTTTCTTCCCAAACCTCGTTATTCCTTTAGAAAGAGATACTTTAAAAAATACAGACTCACCCATATCAAACTCAAGTGGTCTCTGTCTCCTATCAGCATAGCTCTTTTGTCGACTTTGAGCTGTTCGCAGCTTCTCACATATCATCTGAACATCTTCTGAGGCTTGAATAACCAAATCGAGAGCAAGCAACTGTCTGTCACCAACCTCTTCCCAACTAATGGGTGATCGACATCTACGACCGTATAGTGCCTCATAAGTGGCCATACCAATACTTGAGTGATAACTGTTGTTGTAGGCGAACTCAATCAATGGCAAGTGATCGTCCCATGAGCCTCTAAAATCCAACACACACGCTCTCAACATATACTCCAAGGTCTGTATACTCCTCTCTGACTAACCATTTGTTTGAGGATGAAAAGCGGTGCTAAAGCTCAATTGGGTCCCCATCGCTTCCTGAAAATGTCCCCAAAAGTGGAAAGTGAAGTGGGCATCCCTGTCAGAAATAACACTCATTGAGACTCCATGTAAACTCACTATCTCCCGTACATACAAGTTCACAAATGCACTCAAAGTATCTGTAGATCTCATGGCTAAAAAGTGTGTTGACTTTGTTAACCGATCTACAATCATCCATATCGCATCATGGTTCTTTCGGGTCCTCGGTAACCCTATCACGAAATCCATGGTGACGTGCTCCCACTTCCATGTAGGTATCGATAGAGGTTGCAATAATCCTCTAGGTTTCTGATGCTCAACCTTTACCTGCTAACAAATGAGACATCTAGCGACATACTCAGCTATGTCTCTCTTCATTCCAGACCACAATATATCTTCTGGAGATTTTGATACATTTTACTACTCTCCGAGTGTATTGTATATCTCGATGAGTGAGCCTCTGATAAGATCATTCTCCTCAGCTTTAAATCTTTAGGAACACATACTCTATTCTCGAACCTTAATACTCCATCTGAACTCAATACAAACTCCGTACCCTTACCTTTCTAGATTTGGCTAATCACATCAATACACCATTGATCAATTTGCTGAGTCTGTCAGATTCTCTCAATCAACTCTGGTTCTAATCTCAAGCTAGCAATAATCCCATAGCTGCCAATCTCAGGTAGGGTCATATCCAGACTAAGGTTCATGAATTATTTTAACAACTTGTGTTCTTTAACCATCATATGTGATGCCAACCCAAGAATCTTCCTACTCAATGCATCCGCAACCACATTTGCCTTCCACAGGTGGTATAAAATCTCACAATTGTAGTCCTTGAGGAGTTCTAACCACCTTCTTTGTCTCATATTTTAACTCCTTCTATGAGAATAGATACTTCGGACTCTTATGATCTGTAAAGATCTGAAATCTCTCCCTCTACAAGTAGTGGCGCCATATCTTCAATGTAAATACTACGGTCGCCAACTCCAAATCGTAAGTAGGGTAGTTCTTTTCATGTTCTTTCAACTGTCTAGATCCATATGCAACTACCCTCCCATTCTGCATTAGGACACAGCCTAGTCCTTGATGCGAAGCATCTGTATACACAGAGTAGTTCCCTAAACTGTTAGGGATGATAAGAATTGGCACGGTGGTTAATCTGTGCTTAAGTTCCTGAAAACTCCTCTCACATGCTTCATCCCATATAAACTCCACATTCTTTCTCATAAGTCGTGTCAACGGAGCAGATAATCTAGAGAAATCCTCTACAAATCTCCTATAGTAACTAGCCAAACCCAAAAAATTCCTAATCTCTGTGACTGTCCTGGGTTGTTCCCATTGAACAACGACCTCAATCTTGGATGGATCTACTGACACCCCATCCTTCGATACAACATGACCCAGAAAGGAAATCTGCCTTAGCCAAAAGTCACATTTACTAAGTTTGGCATACAACTTTCTCTCTCGGAGGGTTTGTAAAACAATCCTTAAGTGCTGCTCATGATCTTCATTGGACTTTGAATACACCAATATATCATCAATGAAAACAATCACGAACTGGTCTAGGTATGGCATAAATACTTCATTCATTAGAGCCATAAAAGCTGTTGGCAGATTCGTTAACCAGAAAGGCATCACTAGGAATTCGTAATGACCATAGCAGGTACGAAAAGCTATCTTAGGCACATCCTCCTTTCAAATCTTCAGTTGATGGTACCCAGACCTTAGATCTATCTTGGAAAAGATATGCGCTCCCCGAATCTGATCCAACAAATCATCAATGCGTGGTAAGGGGTATTTATTCTTGATGGTAGCCTTATTCAACATCCGATAATCGATACACAACCTAAGGCTCCTGTTAGCATTGAAATTTACATATGTTTAGAACCTTTTTTACTTAGTTATTTGATTTGTTCTTTGCTATATTAGGTATGTTTTATGTGTTTTGTACATTTGTGCAGGAAAAAGAATAATATGGAGAAGTTAAAGCTTTTGGAGCTGATTCTGATGATTCTGTGAAGAAGTGAAATTGCAGGATGCTGATCATGACTTATGCTGCAGCAATAGAAGAAACTGGACAGTGCAGAGCAGATCTGGGGAATCAATATCATTGTCGCAACATAGCAGTCTGATTAGGGCAACACTATTTTTCCACGTGGCATTCCGCGTTTTAGTGCTTGAGAACCTTATAAATAGTCTTTTTATCAGAATATCGGGGAGGCTGCGGCAGAAGGCTTCAAGATTGATTTAGCTCCATAGAAACTCCATCTTTTACATCTTTTTCAATCAATGTTTATTTTAAGGATGATGATTTGGAATTGTTGGATGTTTATCATGATGTTTAGGAACTAAACTCGTTTTTCCTAGAATCGATGTAGCCAACTTTGGGCAGATTACAATTATTTTGTGATATTGTTTGGATGATCTCAATTATGTTTATTTAATCTTCTTGTTCTTAATGCTCTAGTTGATTGGCCACCAATTGGATGAATTAGTATAGGAATCCAGCACTCGGGAGAGGGGATGATTTATATACACAAGGGTAGACTAACATAGGACATTGTTGAATCGGGAGGTTGACAATTCTTATGAGCCATAGAGAAACGGATTACCATCGCTTAATGAACTCTATTATTTAATTTTGAATCGGGAGGTTAGGATAAGGTAATTTGGGTATGACTGTTTAAAACTCGGGAGAGATAAACAGGAAATAGTTTCGGCTATAAAGAAATTGAAATTAAAAGAACAATTGATCAAAGGAATTATATGAACCCTAGTTAGGTGAAATCGAGTTCTAGGAATATTTTGCCATTGATATTTTCATTCATAATAATTGTGACTGTTTCAATTAATTTGTTCCATAATTAATAGTTAGAATAGTAAATAATGTTTCAACCAATATAAATTACTTTTTCTAAATAAAGTTCAAGGTTGTTGATTACAGTGATTGGCGGTAGACACAATTCCCTGTGGGACGATACTTATATTTACTCTATACTCGAAAATTGACCTGTGCACTTGCAGTAGTGTTCCATTTGAGCACAACAAGTTTTTTGGCACCGTTGCCGAGGAGTTGTTGTTTCGTTTTTCGTTAACATTGTTTCCCAATAGCTTTTACTTTAGTTTAGATTTTTTATTTTTATTTTAATTTACTATCTACAAATTTTTATTTTAGGTGAATGGTAAAAACCCGCAGAAGTGGAAATACAGACATAAAAGAAGAGTTAGATCCAGAGATTGAGAGAACCATCAGGCAAATTCAACAGAATAGATTTGAAGAGAAAGACAGAAATTTAATCATGGCAGAGGAAAATCAGCAGCAACGAGCTATACGCGATTACTTTACCCCAGTTGTGAATCAAAATTTTGCTGCTATAAGAGAGGTTCCTGTAAACTGTAATAACTTTGAGTTAAAGCTGACATTGATCAATATGGTTATGCAAAATCAATTTGGAGGTTCGGCCTTAGAGGATCCTAACACATATTTGATAAGTTTTCTGCAGATTTGCAGCACCATTAAGATTAATGGAGCCCCTGATGATGCTATTCGACTGAGATTGTTTTCATTTTCTCTTCGGGATAAAACCTTGAGCTGGTATCAAAATCTGCCAGCAGGAAGCATTCCGACATGGGCAGTGATGGCACAAAAATTCTTAGCAAAGTACTTCCCACCAGGAAAGACAATGCAGATGAGATTAGAAATTGCCCAATTCACACAGTTGGATCAAGAACCATTACATGAGGCATGGGAGCGATTTAAAGAGTTATTGCGTAGATGCCCTCAGCATGGGTACGATGAAGGAAACCGGATACAAGTTTTCTACAGAGGCATGACTCCGTAGACACGAGCTACTATGGATGCTTCAGCAGGAGGTTCACTGTGGTCTAAGACACCTGATCAAGCTATGTAGTTACTTGAGGAGATGGCTATAAACAGCAGCCAATGGCCAGGTGAAAGAGCTAATGTCAGAAGAGTAGCAGGTATGCATGAGTTAGATACGCAGACAGCCATTCTAGCAAGACTTGAGCAGATTTCAACACAAATTTCTTCAATGGGTATACAAGGGACACAAGCTATGATTCATCATGACAGCACAAATCATAACCTGATGGGGACAGATTTGGAGCAGGTGAATTATGTTAATAATCGTAACTTTGGTTTTCAAGGAAATCGTGTTCCTAACTACTACCAGCCAGGATTCAGAAACAATGAGAACCTATCTTATGGTAACTCTAAAAATGTTCTAAACCCACCAGCAACAAGTAACAGCAATACAGGATGCAATAACCAAGGGAATTCCCAAGGTTATGGTGGAGTTAAAAAGAACGAATTTGAGGAGTTCATGGTTGAAACTAGAACAAGATTTAGTAAAACTGATGCGCGATTAGAGAACGTGGAAGCTAAAATGTCAGAGATGAATACCAGTCTTGGTGCACAGATGAAGTCCGTTGAGACCACTTTGGGACAGTTTGCTGTAGCTGTCAGTTCTTTAAATGAAAGAGGTAAGTTTCCAAGTGACACAGTGCTCAATCCGAAAGAATACTGCAATGCTATATCTTTGAGAAGTGGGAACACATATAAGCCACTGAAGGTAGTAGAGAGAGAAGGAACTACACCAATAACTGAGGTGCAGAAGAAACAGACTGAATCTGTAATGATAAAGGATGCAGAATCAGAAACAGTAAAACAGGGAGTTAATTCTAAACCTTTTAGTAAACTTTTTCCTGATAATCCTCCTTTGTTAAAACCATCTATTCCTTATCCTCAAGCTTTGTATAAAAGGAAGTTTGAATCTGAGTTTAAGAAATTTCTTGATATATTTAAGAAATTACATATTAACATTTCGTTAGTTGATGCTCTGCAGCAGATGCCACATTATGCAAAGTTTATGAAAGAAGTGCTGTCAAAGAAACAGAAACTTGAAGATTATGAAACTATCAACTTGACAGAAGAATGCAGTGCAATTTTACAGCAGAAGTTACCGCAAAAATTGAAAAACCCTGGAAGCGTTACTATTCCATGCGAGATTGGAGGATCGAAAGTGGGTAAGGCATTGTGTGATTTAGGTGCTAGCATAAATTTAATGCCTTTATCTATTTTCAGGAGCCTAGGTCTTGGAGAGGTAAAACCGACTACCATAACACTGCAAATAACGGATAGATTGATTACTTATCCCAGAGGTATAATAGAAGATGTACTTGTTAAGGTTGATAAGTTAATTTTTCCTGTCAATTTTGTAGTCTTAGATTATGAAGAGGACAGAGAAATTCCACTTATACTCGGGAGACCATTTCTTGCCACTGGGAGAGCACTAATCGATGTTCAGAGAGGGCAATTAACCCTGAGGATGAATGATGAATCAGTTATGTTCAACATCTATAAGGCGATGAAATTTGCTGATGAGCCAGAAACATGTAAGTTGATTGAAGTAGTGTAGAGTTGTGTAAGAGAAGTTGAAACAAAGGAAGCACCAACTGACCCTATGGCTCAATGTTTGGTAAATTCAGTTTCTAATTTAGATGATGAATTACTAACTGATGAAATTAAAAGTTGTGTAGTTACTTTGGAAGCCAATCCATTAGAAAGTATGACAACAACAACTAAGGAGAAGATTGACAAGTCACAGGTAAGTGAAAAAGAAGAAGGCAAAACTGAATTGAAAGAATTACCAAGCCATTTGAGGTATGCCTTTTTAGGTGATGATAGTACTTTTCCTGTAATTATTTCATCATTTTTATCGGTTGCAGAGGAAGACAAGTTGCTTAGAATTTTAAGAGAGCACAAACCGACAATTGGATGGTCTATTGCTGACATCAAAGAAATTAGTCCCTCTGTTGTGATGCACAAAATTCGATTAGAGGAAAATCATAAACCCTCTATTGAACCACAAAGAAGTCTAAATCCAGCAATGAAAGAAGTTGTTAGAGTTGAGATCTTAAAATTATTAAATACTGGTATTATATATGCTATATCTGATAGTTCTTGGGTGAGTCCTGTGCAGGTTATACCTAAAAAGGGTGGAATGACAGTAGTTCGTGACACAAACGATGAAATCATATCCACTAGAACTGTAATGGGATGGAGAGTTTGCATCGATTATAGGAAGCTGAATAAAGCTACTAGGAAAGACCACTTCCCGCTTCCGTTCATCGACCAAATGCTAGACAGACTGGCTGGACACAGTTATTATTGCTTTTTAGATGGCTACTCGGGCTATAACCAGATTGTAATAGCCCCAGAAGATCAAGAGAAAACAACATTTACTTGCCCATATGGAACTTTCGCATATAGAAGGATGTCTTTCGGGTTGTGTAACGCCCCAGCAACCTTCCAGAGATGCATGATGTCAATTTTTGCTGACATGGTTGAAGAGATAATGGAAGTCTTCATGGATGACTTCTCGGTATTTGGTAAGACTTTTGACCAATGTTTATCTAATTTGGCACTTGTTTTGCAGAGATGTGAATAGAAGAATCTGGTCTTAAATTGGGAAAAGTGTCATTTTATGGTGCAAGAAGGGATTGTCCTTGGACATAAAATTTTAGCTCACGGCATTGAGGTGGATAGAGCTAAAGTCGCTGCTATTGAAAAGCTTCCTCCTCCAAAATCAGTTAAAGCCGTGAGGAGCTTTTTGGGACATGCAGGATTCTATCGTAGATTTATCAGGGACTTTTCAAAAATCTCAAAACCTTTATGTCATTTATTGGAAAAAGATTCTGATTTTGTCTTTGATGATTTTTGCTTGCAGGCATTTGAAAAGATCAAGAAGGAGCTTATTTCTGCACCTATTATGATCATACCAGATTGGACAGAACCATTTGAACTGATGTGCGAAGCAAGTGATCTTGCAATTGGATCTATCCTTGGACAGAAGAGAGACAAGATTTTTCGAGCTATTTATTATTCAAGCAGGACCTTAGATGATGCTCAGAAAAATTATACAACAACAGAGAAGGAGATGCTTGCAGTTGTACATGCATTTGACAAGTTTAGACCATATTTAATTGGGAGCAAGGTCATTGTCTATACAGATCATGCAGCTATTCGTTATCTATTTGCAAAAAAAGATGCCAAACCCAGACTTATTAGATGGATCTTGCTTTTGCAAGAATTTGATTTTGAAATCAGGGACAAAAAAGGATCTGATAATGTTATAGCTGATCATTTATCTAGATTGCAACAATCTGAAATTTAGTAAGAGCAGCCTATTCAAGAGGAATTTTCAGATGAGACAATCATGAAGATTGATGAAAATCTGCCTTGGTTCGCAGATATAGTGAATTACTTAGCATGAGGATTAATGCCAAGTGGGTTAACGTACCAACAGAGGAAGAAATTCTTCCATGATATCAACTCGTATTTTTGGGATGATCCTCTGCTGTTTAAGAAGTGTCCAGATCAGATTATAAGACGATGTGTGCCGAAAGATGAAGCTCAGAAAATTCTGCGTCACTGCCATGCTGCAGCATATGGAGGACATTTTGGTGCAGAACGTACAACAGCAAATGTGCTGCAATCAGGTTTCTATTGGCCTAGTGTGTTTAAAGATAGTTACATATTTGTAAAAATGTGTGACAGATGTCAAAGGGTTGGAAACATCTCAAGAAGGCATGAATTACCTTTGACAAATATTTTAGAAGTGGAAATCTTTGATGTATGGGGTATAGATTTTATGGGACCGTTTCCTCCATCTTTTGGGAAGCTGTACATTCTCCTTGCTGTTGATTATGTCTCTAAGTGGGTTGAGGCAATAGCAACACCAGCAAATGATGCAAAAGTGGTAATTCGGTTTCTGCACAAGAATATATTGACAAGATTCGGTACCCCAAGAGCCATTTTGAGTGATGAAGGCACTCATTTCTGTAACAAAATCTTCAATGGTTTGATGTCAAAATATGAAATTCGACATAAAGTAGCTCTCGGTTATCATCCGCAGACAAATGGCCAATCTGAAATTTCAAACTGAGAAGTGAAGTTGATATTGGAAAAGACTGTCCACCTGAATAGAAAAGACTGGGCTAACAAGTTAGATGACGCACTTTGGGCATACAAGACAGCCTATAAGACTCCAATTGGAATGTCTCCCTATAGGTTGGTATTTGGTAAGGCATGTCATCTACCTGTAGAGCTTGAGCACCGAGCTTATTGGGCCATTAAGAAGCTAAATTTTGACTATAACAAGGTTGGAGAAAATCGGTCACTCCAATTGAATGAGCTTGATGAGCTGAGAAATGAGTCCTATAAAAATGCAAGAATTTACAAGGACAGGACCAAAAGATGGCATGACAAGATGATAATGAGAAGAGAATTCAGTCCTGGACAGCAAGTTCTATTGTATAATTCGAGGCTTAAATTGTTTCCTGGCAAATTGAAGTCAAGGTGGTCAGGACCGTTTAAAATAAACCAAGTTTTCCCATATGGAGCAATTGAATTGAAAAAATCAGATGGAAGCTTGTTCAAGGTCAATGGGCAGCGTATAAAGCATTATTATGGAGAGGGAGTGCATAAATTAGATAGCATTCCCCTTGGTGAACCGAAATAAGGAGACTGGAAGCAGTCTGGCTAAGGACTTAAAATTTAGCGCTTTTGGGAGGCAACCCAATTGATTTTTTTTTTTTAGATTCTTAGTTTTTCATCTCATTTTATTTTCTTTGATTTTAGTAGTTTGCTTTTCTTTTTTATTTTATTAGTTTGAATTTTACTTTTATTTTTCAGGCATATCAGAAGAGCACAGTTTGGAAGAATAATTATCATGATCCTGCCAGCAAGAATGCATGAGTGCGTGATCAGGTGAAAGAACAAGAAAAATTTTGCAAAGGCTTAGTAGCTTCAATGTAGACAAACAGAACAGCAAAGAAACGAAAATGGTTTTCAAGAACAAAAGAGAAGAAGTATGTGAACAACACCTAAGCTGAAAAACTAAATTCTTCAATTGAAGAAGTGAGAGCCGAATAATGTTTACATAGGAAAAGAAAGTCAGCAAGAGGGAGAGAAGAAATTTTGTCAAATTAAGAAACAAATATTTACAATAGTGAGGTGAATGGGATCCACATGTCCATGTCTTATTGGAAGACGGAAGCCCACTCACTATTCGGTAAAGTCAAAGAACCCTAGCAAATTTATTTGAAAAAGGCAGCCGAAACTTTTTCTTACTCAGACTCTCTTTTTCTAATCCTGCAATTTTCCTTGTTCCCTTGGAAGTATACCGTTTACCCTACACCCATCATTTTTCTTTCTTTCGATCCTGTTGTTTTCTGCTGATTTGGTAGTTTCATCGACAACACTTTTGTGGATTCGAAATCTTGGTGGTCCCAAAACCCTTGGGGGAAGTAGAAAGCATTTTCTTGTTCAATTGTGATAAAGACACAGAGTGGTCCAACTTGAGCTTATGTGATTTTCATTCCGGGTATTCTACTGCTTTCTTCAATCGTTTTCGATTTTCAGTGGATTTCCTTTTGGTTTCTGCAACTTAGATTTTGAAGCTCTTCTCGGTTTGGTCGATTGTTGTTTGAGAAATTTTGGTTGTGACGTAAATTTTTGGGATTAGTTTGTGTGCTTGTCTGATTGGGGCCAGCTGAACACTATTCTTGTCAACATTAAGCTTCCATTGGCAATGGCACCCAAAACCCGAGCAAAACGAAACCTGGAGAGTTCGAGTCAAGCGACTGAAAGTACAGCCCCATCTCCCCAGAGGGAAGAGCCGGTCATCACTACTTATGATCCCTCTCGATTTATCAACAGCCAAGCCGCAGAAAATTTCAAGAAAATTATGGGCAAAAATATGATTATCGAAAGGAGTTTCAGACCTGATATTGGTGGTTGGGATATGTATTCTATGTTTTTAAGAGATTTCGGGTTGCTGAAATTAGCCGAACAACCTGAAGATGCCATTCTTGATGTAGTCCTAGAATTTTATGCCAATGCAATGGAGAGTACCCATTCGATATCTGAAGTCAGGGGTATTCTTGTTCCTTACAACGTCAACGCCATTAATCTGTACCTGGACCTTCCGCAAGGGGTGCATGATGGATATCACCATTATGTTGTAGCTCTCCACACTGATGCTGATGAGCTGTACCGGGTTATTAACGAACTTACAGTACCTCACACCCATTGGCAGAAGAGGCCAGAGACTGAATCTATGGCATTCCCATCCAATCGACTTCAATATGGTCTACACGAATGGTATGATTTCATTTGCTCACGAATAATGCCTATAACTCATAAAAGCAGTGTTGATGTCGATAGAGCTGCTCTCCTTTACTGTATTCTGACTGGCAAGATTGTTGATTTTGGAGCTATTATCTTTCGGTCCATGCAAGAATTTATACGCAAGGAAAATAGAAGGGGTTTACCTTACCCTTCATTAGTTTGTGGACTTTGCAAGAAATACGGCGTATATTGCACTGAGCTTGAACCACGACTGGTTAGGAAATCTGCAATCACTTTCAGAAATCCTCGGGTACCTCTGACTCAGAGAGAAGTTGCTCCTCCTACTGCCCCACCACAAACTTTTGCTGGTCCATCTGTTGCACCGTCCACCACTTCCGACTCCATTGCAGCTGTGCTAAACGAGATTAAGGAGTTACGGATGGAGATGCGCAATAATGACCGAGACTATCGGACTTTTTGTGCATATGTTGCCACCTACCATAAATCATTAGTCGACTACCTAAATATGAAGGGTCGTGCGGGAGAGGTGATATTCCTCATGCCGCCACAATGGTGTCCTTCTGCTGATGATGACATGGAAGAAGATGCTCAGGAGGAAGCTGATGCTGAAGATGGCTCAGAGGAGGATTCAGACAGTTAAGACTACCCCAGGGAAGTCCTTTTTACTACTTTTTCCAATTCATTGAGGGCAATGAATATCTTAAGTTTGGGGGGAGTTATTTGTAAGACCCGAAATTTAATCGTAAATTTTATGAGGGATAAAAAGGTTCACAAATTTAAAGGAACGGGATTCGGATGGGAGGTAAGAATTTAAAATGCAAAATGAATGAGTGTTCGTGAAGGAAAGTTTGATTGAATTAATCTCGAACACGTGTAAGGGCAAAACGGTCAAAAGATCGAAGGCCGGTATAAATTTAACGAGAAATAATTATTAAAAATATGGATTTAAGAAATCTTGGTCAATAAAAGTGAAATAAATTTATTTCGGGTTAAATTGATCAAGATATTAATTTATGGGATTAATCGAGATTTTTAGTTCGGGAAAAATAATCCCGAAAATAATCGAAAAATATACCGAAAAGTCACCCGGGACAATATCCCGAAAATACGGAGAACTTATACCCGAAAAGAGGTTAAAATATAATAAGTAAACTAAATTAAATTAAATTGATAAATTTAGGATTAAATAATAATTTTGAGAGATATTTTGGGGTATTTTATTATATTTTAATGAATAGTAAAATAATTAAAATAAATAAAAATTAAAATAATAAAATTAATAAAAAAAAAAGAGAGGAAATCTGGAAAAAACGTCGGGGAGAGAGAAGAAACCGAGAAACGGAGAGGGACTGCGCGTGGCCCGACCGATCTGCGGCGATCGGCCACCGACGGCCTCCGACGAGGGGCCGAACAGCAAGAGGAGAGGCCGGTGACCCTTCAGCCACCGACGACGCGCCGAGAGGAGGCCGGAGAACGCCGGATCGAGGGAGAGAAACCGACGGGGAGAGAAGAAAAATTTCCGACGAATGACGCCGATTTGGCCCCAACCACCGGCCACCGAAGCTTCCCCACTTCATGCCGAGCCGATTGACACCGAAGGCGACCGGCGAAATGGCCGAAAAACGCCAGAAACGGCGGAAAGAGGGGACGGTACCGACGGCAGAAAAGAGAATGGCCGGACCGGCCATTTTCCGGCAAGCTCGAAGCAAACCGACACCAGATCTGTGATGCGGACGACCCAACGGAGTGACTGGTGGTGGAAGCCGGCGGAGAACCGGTCGGCAAGGCACCGAACCGGTCGAACCGGAGCGAACCGGAGTGAACCGGCTGAACCAGACCGGTCCGAACCGGCCTGAACCGGTCTGAACCGGTTCAGCCAAAAAGAGGAGGAAAAAAGGAGAAAAAGGGAAAAAGAAAAAGAGAAAAAAATTGGAGAAAATTCCGGTGATGCAATCGAGCTTCGGGTAAGTCGATAAGCGGTCAAATTGACCCGATTTAAATTTGGAATATTTTATTTAATTAAATTTCGATCGAAAAGTTTACCCGAAAATGTAATTAATTGTGTAGCTCGACGATTGGCATCCACCGAGGGCTCGAGACAGCCTCGATTTGAGGACTAGCATGGAATCTCGGGTAAGTGATCCCTATTTACGATAATTACCTCGTTATGCGTGATATTGATTTAAATTCCGCATAAATTGAATTAAATTATGGAAATTTAGATAAATTGTCGTAAATAGTGAATTTAGATATTCGAGAATTAGAACGAGGCTCAATAAATTATTGGTGGGCCCAATGAGCCCAATAGGCCTCGATAAAGAGAAAATTAAGTGGAAAACGGGCTTAAGGCCGATTAAGGCCCATTAAGGTGCAATCGGGCCCAATAGGGGTAAATGGGCCCAGCGATTTAAATTAAGCCCAGAAAAGATTAAGAACAATTAAATTATATGTTATCTGACCTGAGGAATGTTAATACGCAGTTCCGGGCATTTGATTGGGAGCATATCGGACTGCGCGACGAGACGACAATGGAAAAAGGAAAAGGTCAGACTCGACGAGAATCGAGGTAAGGGAATTCTGCGGACTGCTAGAGGTAACTTTACGCAATTTTAAATTCATACGCAGTCCTTTAAAATTAACTGAAGGGTCTAGAGGTCGAAGAACAATTTTAGTGTCCCGAATGGGCAAAAATTACAAAAATACCCTTGTTAAGGGTAGAATCTAAAAATTTAGGAAAAATTGGGAGGAGCAAGGACAAGAGGTTCCTGCTCGTTCTGGAGGTATTTCAACACATGCATGAGTAGGCTGGCTCACTTTTAAAGAAAAATGCATAGCATTGCATATCTTAATTGATGTGATTTCTATGAAAACTATTTGGAAATAACCGAGCCGCCTACATGTTTTTATTTACATGTGACGTGCTAGAGCTCAGCTCGCACGATGTTTGAGTTGCGTGATGCATGCATTAGTGCTGGAGCGAGAGCTCGCACTAGAGTTTTACATGCATAGGTGCTAGAGTATAACTCGCACCAGATTTCACATGCTTTTGCGTGACACGGTGCTAGAGTCTAACTCGCACCAGATTTTACATGATTTTCATGACAGGGTGCGGGAGTTTAACTCGCACCAGATTTTATAAGATTTTCATACGATTTATATACAGAGTGCTGAGCCTAGCTCGCACTAGTTTTACTGGATTTGTTGACGTTGTTGCACCACCTGTTGTTGGACCACCCGTTGTTGACCACCAACGTTGTCGATGGGCCTAATAAGGGTTGCCATGGCCGTTGGCAGGGGTTGGCCGGGCAAGGGTTGGCCGGGCAGGGGTTGGCCGTCACAATAAAATCACTCGCACTGATTTTTATGAGAACATGCGATGAGCCGTGCTTGGAGCATCGGGTAGACTGTGTGTCACCGATTAAATTGGCCCGCACGAGCGTTTTGAGACATGGCACGAGTATAGAGATATTATATGGGTCCACGGAGTACGATGTACCGTGCAAGTAGCATGGAGTACGATGTACCGTGTGGTATCTTCGTGATACGTTGGACTTGTTGACGTTGTTGGACCACCCGTTGTTAGACCACCATCGTTGTGCGTGGGCCCAAGAGGGGTGGCCATGGCCGATGGCAGGGGTTGGCCGGGCAGGGGTTGGCCGTCACGATATTATACATTAGCATCTTCGGATGCATGAAATCGGATAAGACTGACGGGATGGATTGACCCACCACCCGGGCGATTCCCGATCATGGTGAGAACCCGCACACTAGGATCCGTGTAGCTGAGGAACTCACGAGGACAAATGTGGCCATAGTCCTAGTTATTTACCTATATACAGATGTTGCCTAGTCTCGCATGTTGATGACTTTTATGATGATTTAAACTGGGCTTTAAATTAAATATGCATGATGGTATTTCCATGCTTTTCAAACCCATGCGTGAATGTAAACCGTTTTCATGGTTTTGTTTGAGTCAGGATCACCCGCAGGAGGGGTCGAGTCCTGACTTTATTGTGAAAATCTTAATTGAGAAAGAAATGATTTATAATAATTGCATGTTGATTTTCCGTGCAAATGTGTTTTACATATCATCATAATACATATCATTGTTTTAAAGTGTGTGGAGAAAGGGTGGTTTATGCATGGCACCACGTTCATGTAGGTAGTATGGTTACCTACTTGTTCGTAGGATTGCCTTACTGAGCTTGATGTGCTCACCCTTTTCATTTTCTCCCACAGATAATCTCCAGTTGAAGTTGCGACGACTCAGTACTGCATTCCGGGTATCCGCTGCTGCCCATCAACATAAGGTATATACACTTGTACATATTGTATCTACATAAGCATAGCACAGTAACATGTTTGTAAGTAACTTTAGGGGATGTATAAATATTGTAAACAAATATAAACGACTGGAGAATAAATAAGTTAGATGGTAATGGTATGGTGGGACTGGCATTGACGCACAGCCCAATTAATAGTGGAGTGTGGTCACGATTTCGAGGACAGGTAAGAATATAAGTAAATAATAAAAACGCGAAAAAAAAAATTAAATTAACTCTGATTTTTGGGTAGTTTGGGTCGTGACATTATTGGTTGTGCTCTGTTGTGCTCTGTGTCATGCTGCTATGTTTTTCATGCTTTGTTATGTTTTATGTGCCTGTTTCAATTTTTTTTTATGTGTGCAATTATACTCAGTCTTATAGATTAGTTTTCTAGATTGTGGCCATAGATGGATTTTGCAAGGAATTGATCAAATTTTGTTTAAATGGATGATTTTTATTGTTTGAGTATTGGAATGTGGATAGAAAGCTTCACTTGAATCTTTTCACTCAAACTATGCACCAATCATATTCAATTTATGCACTTACTGTGTTGATATGTGAAACTAAAAAGACTCTAGAACTTGATTAGTTATTACTTGAGGCGAAATTGATAGACCATGCATGATTAGGAAAATGATCTAGGCAATTTTTTTTTTTGTTTTGAGATTGGGCCTTTCAAGCCTACCCAATTATATTAATCCCTTGGAAAACCCCTTGAGCTAAATTTTTCCATTTTATTGTTATAGAACCATATTACAAGCCATAGCCTAATTGTTTGATTATCCTATTCTTTTGGTCCCTTACTTAAAGCACTATCAATCAAAATTTTTGGATTAAGGGAGGAGCTCAAAAGAAAACAAGGTGGTTTGTAAATTATTGGTTTGAGAACTTGAATGTTACAAACAAGGGTTTGTTCTCGGGTCTTGCTGAAAATCTAGTGTCATATGTAGTTTCAAGTAGTGGAAAATAAAATTTTGGAGTGTGACGCTAAAAAAAAAATCATAAAATCAAACTAGAGAATGAGTAAGGTTGGGTAGTGATTCATGAGCTCAAAACAAATTAAATCCAAAGGTGATTACAGTGCTTTAGGTGGATTAAACTTCATATTATATCCCTTATCCCACCTAAAACCCGAGCCTTACATTACAACCTTTGAAAAGTCCTTTTGATTCTTGGTTATGCATGAGTCTTTATTAGTGGAGAGTAGTAGTTAATTCAAGCATATGAAGTCTTGTGTTTAATTTCCATTTAAGTTTCGCATTAACATTTATAAATTTGAATAAATGATTGTACACACACACACAAGTGGAAAGTGAAGAGTGAAGGGGGATTGGTTTGCTTTGATTGACTTGAACAATATAAATCTGAAATTTATCTTAAGCTGAGAACCTTGTGAATTCTTGAGGAAAATCCCAATTTAGTATGATAAGTATGTAAGCTGAGTATGGTTGAGAGTCTTTAATTGTTTTGTTTCTAGTATGTGTTTACTTGAGGACAAATAAATTTCTAAGTTTGGGGGTATTTGTTAGCACTGAAATTTACATATTTTAGAACCCTTTTTACTTAGTTATTTGATTTGTTCTTTGCTATATTAGGTATGTTTTATGTGTTTTGTGCATTTGTGCAGGAAAAAGAACAATATGGAGAAGTTAAAGCTTTTGGAGATGATTCTGATGATTCTGTGAAGAAGTGAAATTACAGGATGCTGATCATGACTTATGCTGCAACAATAGAAGAAACTGGACAGTGCAGAGCAGATATGGGGAATCAATATCATTGTCGCAGCATAGCAGTCTGATTAGGGCAACACTATTTTTCCACGTGGCATTCCGCGTTTTAGTGCCTGGGAACCTTATAAATAGTCTTTTTATCAGAATATCGGGAGACACTGCAACAGAAGGCTTCAGAATTGATTTAGCTCCATAGAAACTCCATCTTTTACATCTTTTTCAATCAATGTTTATTTTAAGGATGATGATTTGGAATTGTTGGATGTTTATCATGATGTTTAGGAACTAAACTCCTTTTTCCTAGAATCGATGTAGCCAACTTTGGGCAGATTGCAATTATTTTGTGATATTGTTTGGATGATCTCAATTATGTTTATTTAATCTACTTGTTCTTAATGCTCTAGTTGATTGGCCACCAATTGGATGAATTAGTATAGGAATCCGGCACTCGGGAGAGGGGATTATTTATATGCACAAGGGTAGACTAACATAGGACATTGTTGAATCGGGAGGTTGACAATTCTTATGAGCCATAGAGAAATGGATTACCATCGCTTAATGAACTCTATTATTTAATTCTGAATCGGGAGGTTAGGATTAGGTAATTTGGGTATGACTGTTTAAAACTCGGGAGAGATAAACAGGAAATAGTTTCAGCTATAAACAAATTGAAATCAAAAGAACAATTGATCAAAGGAATTGTATGAACCCTAATTAGGTGAAATCGAGTTCTAGGAATATTTTGCCATTGATATTTTCATTCATAATAATTGTGACTGTTTCAAATAATTTGTTCCATAATTAATAGTTAGAATAGTAAATAAGGTTTCAACCAATATAAATTACTTTTTCTAAATAAAGTTCAAGGTTGTTGATTACAGTGATTGGCGGTAGACACAATTCTCTGTGGGACGATACTTATATTTACTCTATACTCAAGAACTGACTTGTGCACTTGCAGTAGTGTTCCATTTGAGCACAACAGCTCTCATCTCTCTTCTTCACAAACAATACCGGAGCTCCCCACAATGAGACGCTCGGTCTTATAAACCCCTTGTCCAGCATATCTTGCAACTGCTTCCTTAACTCCTTAAGCTCAACCGGAACCATCCTATATGGTGACTTGGATATTGGCTCGGTTCCAGGCGTCAAGTCTATACCAAATTCTATCTCTCTATCCAGTGGCAATCCCGGTAGGTTGTTTGGAAAGACATCAGGGAATTCTCTAACCACTGGAATGTCATCCATATCCGGATGTGTTTTGTCCAAATCCACCACATAAGCAATGAAACCTTCAAAATAACATTCACGTCATTTTATACCAATGCACTTTACTTACCATAAAATTCAAGATTTCATTTCTTCTCTTAAAATCTTACAACACATTCTTCGGGTAGAGAAAATGTAATGGACTTAGAATGATAGTTTAAGACAGCATGGTTGGTGGCTAACCAATCCATTCCCAAGATTACATCAATATCATACATATTTAACAAAATCAGGTTGGTTATCGCACACTTATCTCCTACCTTCACCTTACAATCTCTATACACTTGTTCAGCCAATTGATTAACTCTCATTGGAGTACTTATTAACAGAGTCCTATTTAAGTGTGTGGGTTCTACAAGACCTGTTAACCTCGATGCACATGCAAGGGATATAAAAGAATGCGTAGCACTAAAATCAAACAAGGCTATAGCTTCCAAATTATAAATCTGGATTGTACCTTTTATCACTTCAGAAGAGGTATTTGCTGATGCTTGGTCTATCGCATATACCCTGCCTTAACCCACAACTTGTTTTCCTTTTTCCTCAGCCGTGGCTCTCTTCCTTACAGGAGGTGTAGCTGTAGGAACTCTCTCTGGCTCCTTACCCCTCTGTGGAACTACCTCAACTGCCTCTGGACGTTCCTTTTCATAATGTCTAAACTTGCCACATCTGAAGCATCGTATACCCTGAAGATGAGAGGGCCTACCACCATGATATCGACGACAAACTCTGCACTGATCCGTAGTCGATCGGGGTCCACCAATCACTATACCCCTGGCTGGTGTCTGAGTCGGAGGCATAAAAGGTCTAGTAGCCTTCTTCTGTGACTCATCTGCCTCTCTCCGACACTTACTCATAGATTTTTGACCGAATCTAGCACTCTTACCATCTCTCAATTTCCTCGGACCCTTGTCCTTACCCCAACTGAACTTTGAAATCTGCAGGTCATAGTCCTGCTCATACAACTGGGCCCATTGCACAGCCTCTCTATACGTAGCGACATCAAATAAGGCCAACTTAGCTCGAATCGAAGGCCTCAACCCATTCACAAATCTGCAGACCCTTATAGCTTCACTCCTGATAGAGTCCAAATCATATCGGCCTAGTGAGGTGAATCGTGACTCGTACTCATCAACTGTTCGATTCCCTTGAGTCAGATTCAAAAATTCTATCTGTAACCTATGTCGAGCGATATCTGGGATGTATTGCTCTCTGAAAGCACCTAAAAACATATCACACGTGATAGCCATTCCATGAGCTCTCAACATAGGCATGGTGGACTTTCACCAGTGCTCTGCTTCGCCTCTTAGTACAAAGGCCGTAAGCGCTACTCTCTCCATAGCCGAACATCTACAGAAGTCAAACAACTTCTCTATCTGACTGATCCAGTCCTTAGCCACTGCTGGATCCTTTACCCCGCTAAAAGAAGGAGGCTTGAAATCCATGAAATGCCTCAACCTCTCCATATCACAATCGTATCCATACCCCAAATCATCCTCATCACACTGTTGTGGGGCTACTGGAGGAGGTACTGGTCGAATATGAGGTTCTCATGGCCTAACCAGTTCAGGTTGTGCAGGTACAACATTCTCAGGTTCAGGTACAGCTACTGGGGGATTTGGTGCAGCCTGTCCCTCTGTACTAGGTGTACCTTCAAACCTAACCATGATCTAACCCATCATGGTCATTATAGTGCGTATGTCTTCCTCTAATTGGGCTATCCGAGGATTGAAAGCCTCTATCTGTTCCTGGGGCTCATGACTAGAGGACGATCTATTGTGTCTCTCAGTCCTGTCATTTTGCCCTTGAGCTCTAGAGCTCTCTCCCCTCTTGCGGTGTCTCTCAGGCATATCTCACAAGCCTGATAACTTCCTGCATTTATAACAAACTCTTAAATCACTACCAGCTCCGTATACACATTTGTATCTACATATCGCATAGTAACTTGGGAATGTATGTTTCTTAGTCCTAAACATCGACTCACATCAGACCAACCAAGCTCTGATACCAACTTGTCACACCTCACTTCCAGGTACCCTTTATCCATACATACACTACTACGGTTGGGCTGTGAGGCGATGCAATTACTAAAATTTCATAAATTTTACAGCAAAAATATTTAAAATTTTATTCACACTCCCAGGTGTGTAAATATACAAAATTAATTGTATAATAATACCTTTACATAACATCCCCATACCACTGTTTACATTTTCGATTTGTAATTGTGCGATACACTATAATAGATACAAAATACTTGTGTGTATACAAATCTTATACCTCTGCAACTGATGGGAGTTGTCCAACGCGAAAAGATATCCAGAGACCACCGCACTGCCATACTTCTCAGTATCTGGAGGGGGAAAAAGTAGTGGGATGAACAAACCACAGCTCAGTAAGGAAATGAATGCTAGCAGGTAGATATCGTACTACCTATATAGCCTATGCATGTATAAACCAAAACCATGTTTTCATTATAAATGAAATTATTATCAGAAAATATAGTTAAACATATATTTATTATTTGGCATTTTCATGTAACACAAGTATTCAATATTTCCACTTAAAACATGTTTCATAAAATAGTGCTCTCACGACACCAGTATTTAAATCAGAGATTTATAAAAAACATAAAATCTCTTTCTTTTCTCAATCATTTCTTTTCCTCAAATCTCTTTCTTTTTTGAGTTCTCCTCAATCTCTCGAATATTTGAGACAGGCATGAAATTTTGACAATCAAATATCCATGACATATGGTCATAGTCAATGATCCAAGGCCTCACTGATCAGGTGTGCACAGTGCATCACTTCGCCTGAAGTGGGATGGGTCAGTCTTACCCTTTTGGCTCATCTCAATCAACCTCATCTCCTCATATACTTATGATATAAGGTACGTCATGTGTCATCTACGTGATACTCGTACTCACGTGCACCCAACACGGTACATAGTATACCAACGGACAACTACACAGTACTACGTATGCCCATGAACCCAAGTCCATACTCCAAATCTGATGGACTTATCATCCTGAACCATATCTAGTATATCGGACGAGCAATTTCGCGTGACACTCAGTAATCGCAAGGCTCCAGCGCAGTATTTTTCTCAGTGCGAGCAACTGCTTCTAGCACTGTATCGTTTCGAACTCAGAAAAAACTAGTGTGGGCAAAAGCTCCAGCACTTTTCTCAAAACATGTGCGAGCTAGAGCTCCAGCACATTATCGTTACAAAACTGTGTGCGAGTCCCGCTTCTAGCACGGCAAATCAAACATGTAGACATATGTGAGTAAGACTCCAGCATAGTCAAAACCAACAACATAGGTGTGATCAAATCCTCTGCACCGAATCACATCTCAAATCCAATAGGTGGCTACTTTCTCTCTTAAAACTCAAAACATGTTTATTTATGCAGCACACTTTTCCATGCTAAAACATGTAAAACTAGCAGACCTATCATTATCATTTCTCAGTCACAAAATCAATACGAAATTGAGAAAACATTGAAATCATGCATATCATGCTATTTCCTTACCACATCCTATTTTATCAATACATATATATCATAGTACATTCATGCTTCCATATCATTTCATAGAATTGTAGTATCGTACTAATTCTAGTGTTATATCTACAAAATTGTCATAAAATACGTACGAACATCTCTATAGCTAAATCACAGTCCCTTACCTCGAATCGCACTCGTATTTCCTTTGTCACATATGCTCCGTTTATGATTCGGGTTAGTCGTGTTCCACGTTTTTCCAATCTACACACATAACCATTAAGTTATTTCTTTTCCTTCTCCCAAATATCCTCATTGTCACTTATTCTCCCATTTATACATTTTAAGCTTTTAAATCATATTTCACCTTTCCATTTGTATCACTTATCTCATTAAACTATTTCTTAAGCTTTCCATAGATTTCTCTCTTCATAAATTTCTCTTAACATTACTCACTCATCACTACTAATCATTCTTATCAACATTTTACATACCATTCAACCCATACAATGTCTAGAATCCATATTTAAAGCTTGAGGGTTGAAGAGCTTACCTAGCTTAGTCTCTTTTCCTTAGCTAAACTTGAGGTAGCCAAAACCCCTCCTCTTGGTCTCACCAATGTGTGATTTTTGGATATGTTGTTCTCCTTTCTTCAATGAACAACTTTTCCTTCTTGAGCCTCTTCAAAATCTAACTGGAATGTAGTGATCTTTAGAGTGAGAAAGCTTAGGTTTTTGAGAGAAAATGGCAGGTGATGTTTGGTGGGGGAAGAGTTCTGAGTTTTCAATCCAATCTCGTGCCCCTTTTTATAGATGCAGGCATATGAGATCGATCTGGTCCTTGTAGAGATCGATCTCTGCACATTTGGTAGTCCTTTTCACCTAACTCAACCACTCCAAGATCGATCTTCTCCTTTGATGAGATCGATCTGTCGAAGGGCAATTTTCCTCTTGGAGATTAATCTGCCTCTTGTAGGAGATCAATCTGCTCTTTACAGAACCCTTAAGGAGATCGATCTGTCTAGACTTGAGATCGATCTATCTCAAATAGAGAGTTAAGGAGATTGATCCACTTGCCTTAAAATTGATCTTCTTATTACAGAATGTTTAGCAGATCGATCTGGCTCCATTGAAGATCGATCTATCTTATCCTATTGCTCAAATAAGAGCATTTTTGGCTCTTCCAGATTGATCTCTCATCCTATGAGATCGATTTGTCATTCATATTTTCATATTTTACTGCAGTTTTCTGCTGCAATCCTTACTCAAAACATCCTTAATTTTCCACCATGGCCATCTCCTCATTCATCCACCTTTGAGGCTTGAAAATGGCATCCAATCACACTTTGTACACATTAAAACTTATGTGTAATCCTTGTATAGCCAAATGTATTCAATATATGACCAAATGGAAACATAACGATTTGCACCACTTGTGCAATTTCATTCCATTTTACTCTAATACTCATATTCTGTTCCACTCACATTCATCATTTATCAAAGTCCATTTCTTCATATTTATACTAATTGCAACTTGTACGTACATTACAACTCTTATTACAAGCGTGTACATTAATCTTATGGACTTTTCATCACATATGTTTCCCATTACTAGTACATTACAATACTTCATGAATTCATTTACATATGTACAAGTTTAAGCATATACAAGGTCTCACATGTGTGATGAGTAAAATCATGCTGGAGCCATCGTGTATTGCTGAGTAATCTTGCACAGACCTGCTCGTACGTGATTTTGAGACAATGGAAATAGGTGATAAGGATCCACTAGAGCGTGTTGTATCGTGAGCGTTAGCCACGGAGTATGATGTGCCATGATATCTTGGTGAATCTGTGTGAGCTAAAGGGATGGTTGATCCGCCTCCCCAAGCATGGGATTCCCGTACACCTGATTAGTGATGCCTGGAATCCAAACTATGACCATAAGTTTTTTATCTGTGTGATATGAGATTTTATCGCTACTGTGTGAGGTGACATATGTCCCCGTTCTATGTGATGCAAGGTGATACAATATCCCATACTATGTCTCATGTTTATCGATTTACTAAATGATTTTCTAAATGCAAAGAAATTTCTAAGTGTGTACTATGTGAATTGAAAAAGAAGCTGTGTGATTTTAAGGAGTATGCTATGTGATTCTGTGTGACTTGACAATAAAATATGCATATACCCATCTAGTGAATTAATGGTTTCGTACCGATGGAAGATTATTTTAAAAGAATTGCATATATTTTATAAGGGAAATAAATGTATATATTTTAAGCATGTAGATAGTGTAGTTATCTACCTATTTTTATATTTTCCTTACTAAGCGTGTTATCTCACCCCCTATTTCCTCCTTCATAGATTCTGCGCAGTAGTGAGTTTACTGCAGTTGTTCCTGCTACCATGTTCTCCAGTTCTCCAGCAGTACAGAGGTATACACTCATGAGAAAAATTTTGTATCCTGTAAATTAGTGCACAGTAAGACTATCTTTTGTACGAAAGGGATGTATATAATAGAAACTGATGTAAACGCTTCTATATATATATATATATATATATATATATATATATATATATATATATATATATATATATATAAAAGTACAGTTTCTATTTTCATTAAATGAATTTAAATTATAAATGGATGAGATGTGGATATGGATGTTGACTCACAGCCCAACTGTTAGTAGTAAGGTAAGTCACGGGAAGAGGGTCGTGACATCAAACAACATTGAGAACAACACACAAGCTGCAACTTGTGCATACAGATGTTGGTGGACCTCAAAAAACACCCTCTTTGAATGGTAATAAGTATTACATTGCATTCATTGATGATTATTCCAGATATTGCTGGATTTACTTTATCAAGTTAAAATATGAGGTTACTAACATATTTTGGAGTTATAAAGCATGGGTGGAAAGTCGCAGAATGCAGAAGATAAAGTCTGATAATGGGAAAGAATACACAAATGAGATTTTTGACAAGTTTTGTGAAGAAGAGGGTATTGGGCACCAACGCACAGCGCCTTATACTCCACAACAGAATGGCATAAGTGAGAGAAAAAATTGTAGCATTATGGAGATGACAAGGTGTATGTTGCATGGAAAGGAGTTACTAAAAAAGCTATGGGTAGAAGCTACAAGCACTGTGATTTTCTTACTAAACGGATTGCCAACTAGAGCTGTGCAAGAAAAAACACTATTTAAAGCCTGGTTTGGTTACAAACACGATTTACGAAATCAGAAAACTTTTGGTTGTCTTTGTTTTTCTTATGTACCACAAGTTAAAAGGGACAAACTTGATAAGAAGGCAGAACTGGGAGTTTTCATTGGATGCAACAGCTCTTCCAAGGCTTACAAAATTTTCCAACCACAAAATGAAAAAATTATTGTAAGCAGAGATGTCAAGTTCATGGAGGATAGACAATGGAATTGGGAGGAGTCGACAAAAAAGCAACTGCCAGAGACTCCATAATATCTTGATAACATCATAGATGATGTCCCCGTTCGTGGTACAAGATCTTTATCTGAAGTTTATGAAAGGAGCAATGTTGCTGTCTTTGAGCCTGCAGAGTTTAAAGAAGCAGAAAAAGATAACAAATGGATTGAAGTCGACAAAAAAGCAACTGCCAGAGACTCCATAATATCTTGATAACAACATAGATGATGTCCCAGTTCGTGGTACAAGATCTTTATTTGAAATTTATGAAAGGAGCAATGTTGTTGTCTTTGAGCCTGCAGAGTTTAAAGAAACAGAAAAAGATAACAAATAGATTGAAGCAATGAGAGAAGAGCTTAGGATGATCGAGAAGAATGGCACTTGGGAGTTGGTCGACAGACCTCAACACAGAAAGGTCATCAGAGTCAAATGAGTTTATAGAACCAAACTTAATGCAGATGGCTCTGTAAACAAATACAAAGCTAGAGTAGTTGTGGAAGGGGTATTGTCAAGTGTTTGGGGTAGATTTTTCAGAAACTTTCACTCCAGTAGCACGCTTGGACACAACCAAAATGTTGCTTACTTTGGCAGTCCAAAAAGGATGGAAGATTTATCGGCTGGATGTAAAATCTGCTTTCTTAAACGATCATCTTTAAGAGGAGATTTATGTAGAGCAACTCGAGGGGTTCAAGGTCAAGGGACAGGAGGGGAAGGTCTACTTGTTAAAGAATGCCTTATATGGTCTTAAACAGGCTCCAAGGGCCTGGTACAACAAGATTGATGAACATCTTCAAAGGCTTGGATTTGTTAAAAGTTCAAGTAAAGCTACATTATATGTAAAAGGAACAGATGCTAACTCAATTATAATTTCTGTTTATGTTGTTGTAACAAGAAGTAATGAGAAATTGGTGGCAGAGTTTAAAGCTGAAATGCTCAAAGTTTTTAAAATGATAGACCTCAGCTTGATATCTTATTTTCTGGGTATGAAGGTGAAGTAAAATCGTGATGGAGTTTTCATAAGCCAAAGAAAGTATGTAAAAGAAATTCTTAAGAAATTTCACATGGAAGGTTGCAAAAGTACCGACACACCAATGAATCAAAATGAGAAATTTGGCAAATATGATGGACTTAAAAAAGTTGATGAAGGCCAATATAAGAGTCTAATCGTTGGCTGATGTATCTTATAGCCACCAGAACTGTGACACCCCGAAAGCGCAAAAAACGAGGCAAATTTAAAACTTTTTTCACAATCCATTCACAATTAAGGGTGCATTCCTGTGCAGTGTCATGCATCATATATATATAAGTTATAAAACTTTAACCTCAAGATCTCATCATTGAATTTACATATCACTCCATATACATTACTCAATTCAAGATTAATTAATCCTAATACATCCCATACATCATTGTACATCAAGTGTCTGTAAATCCAATATTAGTCTGGATACATGAAATGGTAAATTATACCTCAAAATACAATATATGTCTTGGAGCTCAAGTTCTCCACTAGCCACTACTCCGTACGTCGTAGGGAAACTCTCTTCACTTGAAGAAATCTGGGGGGAAGATAAAACAGAGTGAGTTTCTAAATTGCTCAGTAAGGGGGTAAGGGACTCATTAATAAGAAAATGATTTGCACAGCACAGTCATTTTATTTTGCAGGTTAAACTCAGTGGAAAATGTAGCATGAATAATTAAAACATCATCTCAACTCATTTCTCAAAGCTCATGTAGAAACATGATAATAAATGGCTCAAACCATGATTACAAATAGTCACAAGCATGTGGAACAAGCATGTATAAAACAGGATGCGATAATGGCTTTTCTCATAAAACGTGATGAAAATCACCACAATAGTAATGCACGTGGCACAACCACAAAACACAATCTCATGTGTAAAACGAGACTAGGCAAAGAAAACTCATTTAAAAACTCGTCATGGCACATCAAAATGATTGAACTCGTCCCCTAGGTAGACATCCCCAATTGAGGGATTTCGTCGACAATAGAACACTCATGGCCATGGTTCGCTGTAGACTTGATCAGAGTCGTATAGTAGTCGGTCTTACATGCTATCAAAGCACGGCCTGGTCTTACATGCTATCAAAGTAATGCCACCCAATGCTGTCGCGGAGTGGGGTCATCTCACGTTACCAGAACAGAGGAATATCAGACTTATATGCTACCAGAGCAATGCCCGGACTTACATGCTACTAGAGTAAGGCCCGATGTGTATTCAACATGACACACCTAAGTCTCAGTAATAGTCATTATCAAAAGAAATCGTTTTGCCTTCACGTTATGCTCATAGTGGTTTTCTCATAAAACTCATCACAAAAATCGTTTTGTATTCAACACAAAACATGTTAAAACTGAGCTTAAACCGGCAAAACCACGCACACATTTCTTAAATCTTAGTACGCCTTAACGTAGAGCCCAAATCCCATTTTCATTTTTTAACTCAAAACGGTTGTAAAACAATTTCACATTTAGCTTACAACTTATAAAAATTGGGCCCCAACCGGCTATAAAATCGTGTGCAATAACTCATAAAAACATGCGTGTCTTCTCAAATCACATTTCATGCTACAATATCATCATAAAACACATACACAAATGGGTTTAAGTTTTCCCTTACCTCGTTGCACCTCGTATAGTGCAATCGTTCCTCCAAACGATGGACTAGCCTCGCATTCCTCTCTAGAACTCTTGGGATGTCCAAACGATGTTAAAACATCAATAATTCATTTCAATCATAACATCGAGCACATATTCGCTCATATTCTCGTTAAATACTACAACCTAGTTTTTCTCATATTCCTATCCTAATCCACATTCTCATGCATATTATCTATGCCAAAATCACCTCATTGCTTCAATTCCAACTTATAGTCTAAATCCTAAAATTACCACAAATTACATAATATTATCATTACTCCAACAAAATCACAATTTCGTCAACTCTAATCATTTTCTAGCTCTTTTATCACAACACTCATAGTCACAATCACCAAAATCACCTCAATATCAAGTATCAAAGATTAGAAATTTACCTAAAACTTATGGAGAGCTCTATTCACACCTCGATTCAATACGTCCTTTGATTTCCAAGTATGTTGTTCTCCTCTGGATGAGGAACAACTTTCCTTCTTGCCTTTGCCTGAGATTTGACGAAAATAAGGGTTTTAGAGGAGAGAGAAAGTTAGGGTTTCAGTTGAAATGGGGTTTTTGCAGAGAGAAAATCTGAGATGCAGGAAAAATGCAGGGGTCCTTTTATAGACGGAGGGTAGGAGATCGATCTGGTCCTTGATGAGATTGATCTCTCTTTGAATTTGGGAATGTTTTGGGGTAATTTTATGCCTAGGAGATCGATCTCTTAATGGCTTTATGAGATCGATCTGCTCCTTGAGGAGATCGATCTTCTGTTTACAGAATGCTTCATGAGATCGATCTGCTCCTTTGAGGAGATCGATCTTCTCCTTACAGAATGTTTCATGAGATCGATTTGCTCCTTTGAGGAGATCGATCTTCTCCTTACAGAATCATTTGGAGATTAATTTCTTCTTTATGAGATCGATCTCTTCATTGTAGAATCATAAGGAGATTGGTCCTCTTCCATTGGAGATCGATCTGCTCGCTTGAATTCCTCATTCCTTGTCACTTTGGCCTACCAAATCGATCCTCTCTTCTCCAAGATCGATCTGGCCTTATACTTTCACACTTAACAAAAAATCTCATTCATGACTCATTCATCATTTATGGTTTCTGCCGAAGTGTCTGATGTTTCCTTATCCATAGCTAACACGCGTCCCACTATAACAGACTTCTTTCCTTTCTCTACAGCAGTGGCCCGTCTCAGGGGATTCACTCTCTGAGGCTGCTATCTAATAATCTCCGGAGCATGTGGTCTCTGAGGTTGAGGACAGTCTTTCACTCTGTGACCCATGTCTCCACATCTAAAGCATCCATGGATCAACCCAGTACAACTTCCCTCATGCGATCAACCATAATTTCTACAAACTCTCATCTTAGGTCTGACATCTCGAAGGGTCTCCCTAATGATAGGATAAGCTCTGGGTCTCTCAAATCTGCCCTTATGTACCTCAATCCTTCCTTTCCTGAAGGAACCTCTCCGAACATCTGCCTGGGAAATCACTGGCTTCTTGCCCTTATCCCGTATCACTGCACTGAACTCATTCTGAGATTGTACAATTTCGATTCCCCTCTCAATCTCTTGTGCTCATCTCAGAGCATCTCCAAACTCAGTAATACATAGCCCTATCAATCGATCTCTAATGATGGGCTTCAATCCATACACAAATCTCTTTGTGTGGAGCTCTTCATTTTTGAAGGTTTCTAGATCATATCTCAATAGAGCGGTAAATCGACTCTTGTAGTCATCCACAGACATATCGTCATGTACCAGATTCAAAAACTCTGCCTGCTTCCTTCTCTGAGCAGCTCGTGGTACATATTGGGCTCTAAATGCCGCCTGAAACTCTGACTGCTTTCAAGTATGTTGTTCTCTTCTGGATGGGGAACAACTTTTCTTCTTGCCTTTGCCTGAGATTTGGACGAAAATGAGGGATTTGAAGGAGAGAGAAAGCTAGGGTTTCGATTGAAATAGGGTTTTTGGAGAGAGAAAATTTGAGATGCAGGAAAAACATAGGGGTCCTTTTATAGACGGAGGGTAGGAGATCGATCTGGTCCTTGATGAGATCGATCTCTCTTTGAATTTGGAAACGTTTTAGGGTAATTTTATTCCTAGGAGATCGATCTGTCGTGGGGTGAGATCGATCTGCTCCTTGAGGAGATCGATCTTCTGTTTACAGAACACTTCATGAGATCGATCTGCTTCTTTGAGGAGATCGATCTTCTCCCTACAAAATGCTTCATGAGATTGATCTGCTCCTTTGAGGAGATCGATTTTCTCCTTACAGAAGCATTTGGAGATCGATTTCTTCTTCATGAGATCGATCTCTTCATTGCAGAATCATAAGGAGATCAATCCTCTTCCATTGGAGATCGATCTGCTCGCTTGAATTCCTCATTCCTTGTCACTTTGGCCTACCAGATCGATCCTCTCTTCTCCAAGATCGATCTGGCCTCATAGTTTCACACTTAACAAAAAATCTCATTCTTGACTCATTCATCACTTAGAAATTTCATTCCATACCACCTATATATATGAGTACATCACATTTAGCTAAATCAATTACACTTCATGTTCTCATTACATAATTTAGATATGTATAAAATTCTCAGATCTCACAAGAACATACATAATGTTTGCAGTAAGCTTGCTTTCAAGGTTTATGCATTGTGCCAGTGAAGTGCATTTTCAAGCTGCCGAAAGAATTGTGAGATATATCAAGGGCACAACAAATTATGGCATTAGATATTCTTACTTTCAGAATTTTAAGCTTCTTGGTTATTTAGATAGTGATTGGGCAGGCTCTATTGATGATATGAGAAGTACAATAGGTTTTGTTTTAGTTTTGGATCAAGAGTTTTCTCATGGTGTTTAAAGAAGCAAGAGGTGATAGCTCGAAGTATAGCAGAGGCAGAATATGTAGTAGCAAATGCCACGGTGAATCAAATAATTTGGATCAGAAAAATACTTGCAGATTTACATATGGAGCAAACTGAGTCAACGCATATTTATGTAGATAACCAAGCTGCAACTGCAATTTCAAAGGATCTTATTTTTCATGACAAAATCGAGCATTTCAAGATCAAGTTGTATCACTTGAGGGAAGAACAGAAAGCAGGTAAAGTTAAGCTGGTTTATTGCAAGACGGAGGATCAAATTACAGATGTATTAACTAAGACTTTGCCAAAAGCTAGATTTGAAATGTTAAGAGACAAATTAGGCCTCTATAGCTACTAAGGCAAGAAGGAGATTTATTAGTAATGTGCCTTAGTGCTTCAATTAAGTAGTTGCTAAATAATTGGTCAATAGACCAAGTCTTTAGGAGATATTTTCTGTTATGGCTTAATATTAGGAAGACATGAGATAACATGGCATTATGTTAGGAGTAAGGGCATAACATGGCATTATGTTAGGAGAAGTGACATAATTTTAGGAAGTTTTTGTTTGTTTCAGCTTTATATAAAGAGCAATGATGTAACCAACAAATACAAGTAGATACAACAACAGTTTAAGGTTAAGCTTAGGGTAGGGTGGTAGGAATAGGGTTTAGGGTTTGGAAATAGATAAGTTTAGGAATTTTAGGGGTGAGGTTCGGGCTAGAGTTTAAACACCAAGTTCAATCGCTTTTCCTTGATTTTGATGTCATTTTCTCAAATTTCTCATTATTTTTTAATTTTCTACCCATGAAGAAAATCCAATAATTAGGGAAGAAAATATATAAAAATTCCAAAATTCATCCATAAATTATGTAATAATATCCCTTAAAATTAGATGTTTTAGAAACTTATCATAGTCACAAACTTAATATTTTACTTGTCCTCAAGCAAAACAATTTCAAAACATGCAAGAGATAATAGTAACTTGACAAATTCATTTCCCACATATACCTTAGAGAAAAAATATCGATCTAATTTAAGAAAAATCACAATTATTAAATCAATATAAAGTTTTCTCCAGTGTCACACCTTAGTCCTAATTAGATCCTTCATGTGTGTGTGAAGTGTCTATCACATATCAAGGCATACATATCCAGATGAGATTATGCAAGCATGAAAAGCAAAGTCCATAAAGCATGAACAATCCTATAGGTTTGCTTTTCACTTCTCTCTCCACAACCATACTCAATCAAGAATCAGTAAGACTTCATTAAGCTTGTAATGTAAGGCTAGGGTTAAGGTATGATAAAAGATAATTTTGACTCAATAACCCTTAATCACACATTATAGTCTAGGTCCTTAATGTTTAGAGCTTCAAGTAACTCCCCCAAACTTATTTTCTTCTTTCTTTCCCATACACTTTATTTTATTCTTGTATTTTCCTTTTTTTTTAAAAATTTTTTGTCTTTTCTTTTTTTTTTCCTTTTTTTTTTGTAATTTCTTTTTTCTTTTATTTTTTTTAAAATCCTATCTCTTTACCCAAATATGTACATAGCTCATAATATAGACTAGTAAATTATATGCTTTCGAGGTAAGGGACAGGAAAAAAAAGTGTTTAGGGCTAAGGAAATATAACTATGTGGGGTATATATACAAAGAAAGGCTTATTCGACTTAAGGGGTGATTAAGGATAAATATGTACAAAGTTAGCTTGAAAGGCTCAAACAATGCAAGGATGACTTAAATTACTTTCCTAACTAAACAGGGTTTAATATTTTACCTCGAGAAAAGATCAAACAAATTCTGGGATATGCTCACAACTTCATAGACAATAACTATTCTATATTCGTATAATCCTTTTCTAAACATATACACAAATCCATGATTAAAAAAATAGTGTATAAAGATAGAAAAATCACAATCAGTTCAAGGCAAGTTTAAGAATTCAACTCATGCATCTCAATAATCATGCTTTTCCAAAGATCAAAATCAATCTCAATCATGGGGACATGGGAAATAACCGAATCATGCACAGTATATCTCAAGGAAAAACATTTTAGGCCCAAAAAATTTGAAAAATTTTAAAATTTTTGAAAAAATTAGCTCAAACTTCCTTCCCCCAAACTTGAAGTGTACATTTCCTCAATTTGCAAGAAACTCAAGAAAAGGATAAATAAAACTTCCTAGAGTTTTCGTTGAAGCTCAATGGCATGTCCATAAGGTTCCTTTGTTGTTCCACCAAACGTAGACTCAAACATACAAAATAAAAAAGGAAAAGAAATCAAAACAACAAAATGCTCAAACTAAAACTAATAAAAGAAAGAAATAATTAATAGACTAATAAAGAGCTGGAGTTGCCTCCCTAGAAGATCTTGATTTATCATCAGCTTGACTATCTCTGTCATCCTTTAAGGTAGTATGAATAATCTAAAGATGGATGAATGTACATAGTGCACCACCCTAGCAGGAGACTCCATTAGACACTTTGCTTCAAAGAAATTAGCTCAACGATCTTCTAAGATATGACCTACTTCATTCTCATATGGGAAGTTCAATGAAGCAACAACGAAGGATGCCTCTTGCTATTGCTTGTCAACTTTTGGGACTTAAACTTTGATCTTATGCTCTTCCTCATGGACCATTTCCTCATCCTCACTATTCTTCAATTCCATTTATTCAACCACACACTTTTTTTTCTACTTCAATGAACTTAAGTGGTGTAGGCTTTTACACTTCCTCAATTAGCATCTCTTTAGGTGGTGCTTGCAATAAAGCTCGATAAGTATCATCAATAGTGTCCAGTGGCTCTAAAGAAAAAGATAGTTTTCTTTCACATATACTCAAAGCATCAACCATGTCCACATAGTCTTTTTCAGTAGGCTCAGGTGGTGTAGGCTCTTCAACATCTCCACTCAACACCTTTTCAAGTGAAGCTTGCGGTGAAATTTGATATGCATAATTAACGATGTTCCCTAGCTCTAAGGAATGTGAAAAATACGTCTCATGGTTATTCGAAGAATAGCTCGAATGATTCCCGACGTTTGGATTCTCAATGATAGTTGGTGTGACATAATCCAAGTTGATGGGTCATCTCTCTCTAGCATGGTTCACTTCACATATTTCAAACACACAAAGGGACTCTGAAAGACTTCTTTGGACAAGGTGGCTACTTGAGAGGTTGAAGTCATAAAAGGATCTATCATTTGTGTGGACAATCCTCTTAGGTAAAACTTTGTCATGATACTCATTGAAAGCCATTAGCTCGATTAGCTAGGCTTCTAACACTCTTCCACATAAGAGCTCCACTCACTGTCACATCAATCAATGCTCTTCATGGATCATCCAAACCATTATAAAATGTTTGAACTTATAACCACATGGGTAATCCATGAGAAGGACATCTCTAAATCAAGTCCTTAAATCTTTCCTATGCTTTACAGAAAGGCTTGAAGTCGTGTTGCATTAAGGACAAGATGTCATTCCTCATCTTCACGTAAGTGTAGGTGAAATGATTCTTGCAAAGAATTTATAAACCGAATCAGCCCACGTAGTGATAGAATGATGAGGAAGTGATCGTAACCAATGCTTTCACCATCCCGAAGAGAGAATGAGAAGAGTCTCAGTTGAATGACATCATTATAAATGCCTTCATACTTGCATAAGTCACATATCTTCAAGAAGTTGACAATGTGACCATATGGATCTTTAGAGGGCAACCCTCCTAATTGAACCGACTTCATAATCATCAGAATGATATGCAGATCAATCTTAAAGCTTTCAGCTTCGATTTCCAACATCTTAACACTTGAATGAATTCCATAAAGTAAGGATTCACATAGTCTTTCCTGGTTCTTTGCTCAGCACGATAAGCTATGGTACCTCGCAAACACAACAAAAGAGAAGAATATTAGAAGAATAAATAACAAGAAGATGAGAAATTTATTTTTAATTTTTAATTTTGTAAATAAAGGGTCTGAATTAAACTTAGGTATGATTAGTATTAATATTAACTAAGAACAACCTAATCTAATTCCCGATGATGACGCTAAAAACTTAATAACCCTAAATGGTATCTACGTGCAAGTATAAACGGTCTATAAGTAATATAGAGGTGAGTCCAGATATTGTTCCCACAGGTATTAGTTAAATTATTTTACTTAAGTACTAAAATTGGTTACTCTATGTTTATTCAAACTAATGAAAATTCTCTAAAGTTCAAATTTAACTAAGTCCTAATGCTTTGAAAATCAAATATTACTAAAGTAAGACTAAAATTACCTAAAAGCTAAAAATTAATCTATGAACTAAAAATTAAAGAAAATTAACCTAACATGCAGATTAATTTAATAAAATGAATAAAATAAACTACCTAAATTAGCAATTAAGAATAAAAAGAAATAAATAATTAACAATTAATATTGAAACTTAATAAGATGGAATGAAATAAAATAAATATAAACATTTAAAGATAAAGAAATAAGTCTGCCAAGCATCCATGGTTTTTGCTTAGCCTTGCCATATGTTTCAGCCAAACTGCGCCACAAGCTCTAGCAGCTTTAGGCGTCCATGCCACCAGCTCCCCTTGCATTATCACAACAATGTGCCACCTCCTGGTTTAACTTTCTAGCCAAGCTTTAGCCATGCACTTCATGCTACACACGTCAAATTGCTTTATGCCTCAAAACTTCATGGAATGACGAGCCTCCTTTGCCGAACCCAGCGGCTACGTCCTACACTGCCATGATCGATACAAGAAGCAACAGCCACGTTCTCATCCAGCAACGTTTTGCACCAATTTTTAGCAACTTCTAGTAGTAGTTAGCAATACAAAACCAAACGATAGCAAAAATAATGTCCAAATCGAGAAGTAAGGTAGTATAGAGATAACGAGCAGCTATAGAAACTGCAAGCAGTAGCGAACTTCCAGTTACGCTTCTACTAAGCTGCAACACCACTTCAACACTTGTAAGAACACGTACACAGCAACACCCAGCCTTCAATCTAAGACCGAAGAGTAGACAATGCAGAAGTCATTGTAGGCAGAAAAGGAACGTGCATAAACAAAATTTAATTACAAAGCAAAAACGTGAAAGCAGAACAAGAATTCAATGCAGGAACTATAACAAACATGTAGTGAACTCAACTTAAATTGCATATTGTTGTGAATAATGAGACCCGATTAAACTTTAACATCTTAAAAATAACTTGAGAGACATGACTAAAGAAAAATTAACACGTGTAGACGCGTAGTCCTGTATTCCACTGCCAAATATAGACCTGTGTGGTGCCAAAACGTGTGTGTCACATGGCGCAACTGAAGTATGCCATGTGGCACATCGGGAGGCACTGTCACGCATGTAGGTAGGAGGATACCCTCCCACACTGTAGGCGGGAGTCTCCCGCCTACAGAATGTCACATGGGCGAGAAATTCTCCCGCTTATGTTCATGTATAGTAGGCGAGAGACTCTCTCACCTATTGTGTTGTACATAGGCGAGATTCTCCTGCCCATGTTTTCTTACAATGGGTCCACTTACTTGTACATGGGCGGGAGATTCTCTCGCCCATGTTTTCGTACAGCAGGTGGGAGACTCTGTCCCCTACAAGCCTGTACATAGGCGGGGGTGCGCCACTTATGCACTTGAAATCCATGCATTAAAATTTATTAGGACGATTTTATCCTTAAGTACTTTTAATTATGTAGAACTCATAAAACAGTAAGAGACACTTAATTAGTGGATAAATATGTAATTAAAAGTGAAACTAATCCCTATAAATAGGGGTCAGTATGATCCATGAGACTAAGACTCTTTTTTGTTTACAAAAGCTCTGCCAAACTCTCTTTCTGACTTAAGCATCAGAGTAGTTACGCAAGGTAACAACCCCTACGTCTCTTTGATAGTTCTTTCTCTTGCAGAGCTTTTGGCAGTACGTGGCACAATGATTAAGGCGAGGACGTCAGCAATACATCACTGTTGTGTTTGGCAACAAAAATTGGCGTCGTCTGTGGGAAACGGAAGAAAAGCCCTTTGCTCTATAAAAATGGCGATGACACGACCAACAACAATATGGAGTAATGAAAATAAAGATACTGTGAGTTCTCTGATTCGTAACTCGAGCCATGAGTTTCAAGGGGAGAGAGAGGCACCTATAAGCACAATCTCTATGGTAGAATTTGAAGCCATGAAGAATTAGGGAGAAGAGACAGCCTAAGCATTGCGGGTTATGGTTGACTTGTTTAGGGGTGTATTCCCGCAAATGAACTTGCCTTCTATTGTTCAAAACCTGGTGAGAGAAGGAAGCCAAATGAGGTGTGCTTCAGACGTAGTGAATGTTGAACGCTGGGTGCTGGGGAGCCTTCACGTCAGGCTATAGGAGACCCTGTACGTGAGACTGCATTAGACTTGAGGCGTTAGGGTTTCAGAGAGCCATGGCATCAAAGTACGAGAGACCCTGCGCGTGAGACTACGAAGAGCCTGAGACGTCAAAGTGTTGGAGATCTCGAAAGTTAGGGTATGATAAATTCTGGATATTTGAATATGGGAGACCTTTGGCTCCAGAATACTAATGGTCTGCCAAAGAATGGTATAAGAGGTGTTAGAATGATAGGGTCCTATACTTGGAGGATAGACTCAGAAATGGATCCAACTTGGAACCTTGAAATAGAAATGGTAAACTTTCTACCTCGGACTCAACAAAGGCCAGCTTATAACTTACAAGGTAAGGGAAAAGAGGTTGTTGATTGTGATCAGGCTGATTCATGTAACACCGAAAAGATACAAAATCGACCTGCACCTAGGGCGCAAGAGGCTACAGATATTAAGAAAATAGTGGAATAAATTTTAGAAGAAAAAAAAGTTAGTTTCGACTGAAGAAAGCTGAAGGAGAAGGATCCCATTCAGTGCTACAATCATGGGGAAACCTTTGCCTTCGAAATTTAAGATGTCGCATATAACAGTATATACAGGGAAGACAGACCCTTATGACCACATTCAGAATTATGAGTCATTAATGCTATTGCATGGATGGGAAGATGAAATTATGTGTAGGGCATTCTCATTAAATTTGATTGGTCATACGCTGAAGTGGTTCAATAGTTTGGCAGAAAGGTCCATTTCATCTTTTGATCAATTAAGGAGTGAGTTTTTAAAGGCCTTCGTGATAGAATAGCCTGAAGAAGAAGGAGGCTACTTATTTGCTTACCCTGAGATAAGGAAATAAAGAATCACTGAAAAGCTATGTAGATAGATTTCATGATGCTACTCTTGAAGTGCATGATTTACAAGCTAGAGTAGCTGTGATAGCTATGTTACAAGGGACAAAGTCTGAAAAGTTGTAAGAGTCATTATCGTTGGATCAGCCAACAACGATTTCGAACTTGTTCTCTAGAGCAAACAAGTATATTACTCAAGAAGAAGTGATGAAATTCGCGAAAAGCATATGCTAGACAGGCGTACCAGGTTCATTCTGTGATAAAGATGACCGAAGAAGAAGAGACGATTACTTTTATACTTGCTGATCGAGGAGAAGTGATTATCCAGCATGACGATCCTATAGCCATATCGACAGTTATGGCCAAACATCTGATAAGTCGAATTCTAGTAGATAATGGAAGTTCGATGAACCTTATCTATTGGAATTGCTTTGAAAAGATGATTTTAAGTGAAGACAGATTGAAGCCTGTGACTACCTCTCTGTTTGGCATTGCAGGAGAGAAAGTGAAGGTGGCAGGGTCTATTGAGTTACCCCTTACTTTGGGGGAGAACCTTAAAAGTATTATGAGACAAGTTCTGTTTATGGTAGTCAAATCGACATCTCTAGCATACAACATTATTTTAGGATGACCATTGTTGAGTGACATGAGGGTCGTACTCTCTCCGTGTTATTTGTTGATGAAATTCCCAACTCCCGAAGGTATGGGACATGTCAGAGGAGGTCAAAGGAAAGCAAGAACGTGTAATGTTGCTTCAACTATTGATACGAGCCTAGTGCCCACTCTAAGTGACCTAGACGTGTATCTGCAAGTGCACGGGTCATACAAGTAATAACGGGATTTGAGTCCCAGATTATCGTCCCACAGAGAAGCTGAATTACCTAATTAACTACTGGTTAATCTTACCTTAAGTATATCCTAGCAAATTATGAATTTTTGTGGGTGATCTACAAGACTAGAAATACTGTAAATAATAAAAACTATAAACTGAAGAAAATAAAATCGAGCTAAAATTACTTACAGAGCTCCGAGTAATTAAAAGCAACAACATACAAAAGATAATTAAAACAATTAATTAACGCAATTAAAAATGCAAATATGAAAAAAAGAAACAAAATTAATTAAACTAAAATTCAACAATCCTAAAAATAAAATATGCATGTAATTAAACTACTTAATAAAAATGCAAATTAAACTAACCTAAAGTCTAATGAAATAAAATCCTATTAACTTAAGGAAATTCTTAAATCTAACTAAGAAATTAACTACCTATAAAATAATCCTAAATTAAATCTAACTCTAACTAATTACTAACAACAAAACAAAATCTAAATAATGTATGAGAACTAATATTTTTGGATTTATGAATTTAAAGTGCAAACTTACTTAAAATTACCTAAAATAATTCTACTACTAATTTTAATTATGTACTACCTAAGTACTAAATTTAATTCTAAATTCCTAAATTGAACTAAGTTTATACTAATAAGCTAGGAACAATAATATGTAAATTAAACTAAGCCTATGATCTAAGCTAACAAATAACATTAAAAGAAATACTAATAAAAATATAATAGTAGGTATGCATGAAAAATGGAATTGTGCAAAAGTTAAATGCCAAATGTGGCCTTATTAATATTGCCAGCTAACAAATCTCGACTGTGCAATGGTAGTGTGCACGTTTGCTTTGTTTTGGTTCTGCATCCAGGTACTGTCCCAGGTAATGTCCAGCTCCTGTTCTCGGTTCCTGCTCCTGCTCCATTCCCTGCAACAATAGCACCCATACTGCCACCTTATTGCTTATCAGTTTGCGTCCTCGGTTTGCCCAGTTATCATCTCGCCACGTCCTGCTTCTGGTGTCCGCTGCACATCCTGTCTTGCCCAGCTCAGGTGATGTTCATTGCTGCCTCGCATGTTGCAGTGCCATTCTGCACCCAAGCTGCTGTACATACCGCACCTTTCTCGGCCTTCCCTCAACACCAGCAACCTTGGTTCAATTATACCAGCAGCACACGTCCTTCACAGCAGCCCAGCTTTTTCGCAAGCTCAGTTTCTGCACACTAGACACAGCAGCATCCACGACCTGTACATCTTCAACCCGAGCCGCACTCCATAGCAGATTCTGCTAGCTACAGCAGCTTGGTCATATTGACAGCACCCATCCATGCAAACCTACAGCTACCACAACTAGATTAATGTAGATTGAAATCATGAAAAGAAAATGAATAGTACCAAGTTCTTAAAACAGAGCATAACAGAGTAAGACAACTGCCCAGTCTCGATTTTCGGTTTGGAGCAGCAAGGCACCACGCTACTGCAACCGCATCAACAGATTGTGCATCTTCCTATTTCTGAATGTTCATCACGCTACCACCTTCCTCCTATACTAGCAGCAACCAATCAGCAGCTCCTAGATAGCAAAAACCTGCATCGAAAACCAAAAAAAAAGAACAGAGACAATCGAAAGTTCTCGGTTGATGGTGACGATAACTATGAACCTAAAAAACTCAGCTTGTACATTCAACAAATCAACTAGAACACTGCAATGAGATAACCTATAATGCTGAGATTAAATCATAAACTAGAATAGAAATGACTAAGAAAATGAAATAGTAATTATAAACACAAACTTTAAGTTTCTAAACTAGAGTCTCGGTTAAATTAGAAAAGCTGGTTATGCTTTAAGTCTCGGTTCTCCAACATTATGGAATATTCACACCTCATTGAGCATAAGCAACAACCATGCATTCTCATTCAACCATCGTGACTAGCTAAGTGCAAAAATGGCAAATAACAGTAGCTATCTTAATATACCCCAGGCATGAATATTAGAAAAGAAAAAAAAATCGATAAAACTATGGAAAACAGAAAACTCGAATGAACAATGGAGCAATAAAGAGATGAAACCAAACAAGAAATCAAAATCGAGAGCTAAGAAAATTGGAAACTCTAGTGCTAAAAAAAGAAAAAAAACTCAAAGAACTAAACTTGGTAAACCGAAAGCAACAACCAAATAAAAATACATGCTTTTCAGAATAACCCAAACATAAAAATAAGGAAATGGAACCTTAACAAAACCGAGAAGAAGGAAATGAAATTGATTGCCATAAATGAAATTACCAAAGACTAGAAAATGAAGAAGCTTTTCATAAAATAAAGATTGAATAAACAGTGAACTAAAATGGTGGCTGTTAACAAAAACTAACGTGAGAACTAAAGAAAATAAGAAAATAAAACTAAAACTATTCTACCTTAACTAGTTGCTTTTTTAATTGCTATCATATCCTATTTATACACACACTTACGGGTACAATGGTAATTTTCCTTCCTAGATGAGTTGGCATTGTTTGGCCACTTGTCTTCATTTTATTTGCTGCAGAGTAGATATTTCCACGTCATTCGTCTTCTAGTACACTTGACTGTGCGATGTGGCTCGGCGTGTGTCTTTCAGAAGATTAGCACGGTGTTCGTTGATCTTATCGTTTCGGAGCGAATAAAATACTAACACCCAGCATCCCACGTGTCTAGACAACTGGTGACTCGGTCTGTAAATTTGAAGTGGTCCTCCTTTAGCCCATTTTTAGCCCAATTTTTGACTGAAACGACTGAATTTCATCTGGATTTAATTTACCTACACATTAAAAAATTTTAATTAAATAAAGAGGATAATTAATAAAATAAATTGGGGATTTAAATAATTAATTAGGAAATTAAGTACAAATAATTTTATTTTCATAGAATTATCAACTACATGTAAGGGAAGTCAACGGAAAGAAACCCTTACTATCATCGAGCCACCTAAGCCAAAACTTGTTGAAGAGATGGAAGAGATAAAGTTAAGGGCTGATGATGAAGAGAAGAAAATGTAAATTGGGGGCCAATTGAGGCTCGAAATGAAGGAAGAGATAATAAAGTGCTTGAGAGAGAATGCTGATGTTTTTGCATGGACCCCCGCTGATATGCTCGAAATCGATCCGAAAGTCATTTGTCATAAACTTAATGTGTTGCTTGGGTTGAAAACCGTTAAACAGGAAAAATGAAATTTTGCCCCTGAGAGACAACAAGTTATTAAAGAAGATATCGACAAGGTTATTGAGGCTGGATTCATTCCAGAAGTCCAGCATCCAAAATGGCTTGCGAACATGGTAATGGTGAAGAAAGCCGTCGAAAAGTGGAGAATGTGTGTGGACTTTACCGACTTGAATAAGGCATGTCCAATGGATTCATACCTATTGCCTCAGATTGACAAGCTAGTGGATGAAACTTTAGGGTACGAGTTTTTTAGCTTCTTGGACACCTTTTTCGGTTACCATCAGATCTTAATGCACCCTAAAGACGAAGAAAATACATCTTTTATCACTGATAAAGGCACTTACTGCTACAGAGTGGTGTCGTTTGGCTTAAAAAACACGGGTGCTACATATCAGCACATGGTGAATAAAATATTTCAGGTCTACTCAATAACACAATGGAAGCATATGTGAATGACATGATCATGAAATGTAGAAAGGAGGAATCTCATGCTATGTGATTCTCTAAAGTCTTTGATGTTTTGAGGAAGTATGACATGAAGTTAAATCCTAATAAGTGTTCATTTGGAGTTCAATCTAAGAAGTTCTTGGGGGTTTATGATAACCAATCGAGGGATCAAGGCCAACCCTGAAAAGGTCCAAGCCATTATAGACATGAAACCTCCAGTTACTTTTAGAGAGGTACAAATGTTGATAGAGAGAATAGCCGCATTAAATCGTTTCTTATCAAAGTTTGTCGAAAGAAGCCTGTCGTTCTTTAAGAAACTCTGAGGCGGGAAGAACTTCAAATGGACTGAAGAGTGTCAAGGGGCTTTCGAAGAGTTGAAGGAATACTTGAAAGAACTCTCGTTACTGTCAAGACCTTTAACTGAGGAGCATCTGTTCATGTACCTTGGGGTAGGATATAGCTATTAGCGTAGTCTTGTTGAGGAAAACTACAGAAGGGGATAGACCAGTTTACTATGTGAGTAAAGTGCTGCTGGAGGTAGAAACAAAGTATCCTCAAGCTGAGAAAGTAGCTCTAGCACTCGTTATGGCTGCGCAAAAATTGCATCATTATTTTCAAGCACATTCGATAACGGTGTTAACAAATCAACCCTTGAGGCAGATACTCCAAAAGCTTGAGCATTCAGGGTTAGTCAAATAGGCTATCGAACTTGGAGAATATGATATCTCTTTCCAGCCTCGATAAGCTATTAAAGTACAAGCCCTGACAGATTTTATTATTGAGGCACATGTCGATAAGATCCCAAAGGGAAAGAATTAGAATGGTGGAAGTTGTTTGTGTATGAGGCATCAAGTAACAAAAGGAGTGTAGCTAGCATTGTGCTAGTGTCACTAGAAGGAGAAATATTAGAGTACTCTCTACGCTTTGACTTCCTTAGTTCCAACAACGTTGCTGAATATGAAGCCTTGATTGGCAGCATGAATCTTGCAAGAGAGCTCTAAATTTGAAACTTGTTAGCCCATAGCGATTCGCATCTTGTTCTTAACCAATTTAATGGGCAATAAGACTCAAGAATCTGCCCTTATTCTATACTTGGGAAAGGTACAGTGGTCAGCTTGATCATTTGATAATTTTCAGCCAACTCAAATCGATCGATCTAAGAACAATCATGCCAATGCTTTGTCTAAGTTGGCATCATCTAAAGAAGCAATTGGAAGGTCTATAAAGGTAAAGAAGTTGGATAAACCTAGCATAGAGGAAGAAGAAGTGCTAGAAATCGAAGTAGGTGCAGAGTGGAAGCCGCTTATTAAACAGTATTTAATGGAGGGAACGCTCCTTGATGACAGAGAAGCAGCCGGGAGAATGAGAATCCAAAGTGCAAAATTGACTTTAGTGAACGGGGAGCTCTATAAAAAGGGGTATACTATGCCACTATTGAAATGCTTGGGCTCTGAACAAGCCAACTACACATTGGTCGAGGTGCATAAAGGGATATGTGGAAAGCTTTTGGAAGCCTGAGCTTTAGCAGCAAAAATACTTAGAGCATGTTTCTACTAGCCCACACTTAAGCAAGATGCGCTTGATAAAGTGCAAAGATGTGACAAATGTCAGAGATTTGCCCCCTTGACAACTGCACCAGTTTCCAACTCTTCAAAGTACATTCCAACCCACACTGTTTGCCCAATGGGGTTTGGATATACTAGGACCATTCCCAGTAGCTACTGGTCAGAGGAAGTTCTTGTTGGTGGCTATAGACTATTTTACTATATGGATAGAAGCAGAGCCGTTAACCTCGATTACATAAAAAAAGGTTGCAGCAATGGTTTGGAATGAGATAATCTGTCGATTCGAAATTTTAAGAATTTTGAATGCTGATCACAGAAAGCAGTTTGATTCTGATGCATTTCGAAATTTTTGCGAATGATTGGGGATCCAACTCAAGATATCATCGGTATCGTACCAACAAGCTAATGGCCAAGCTAAAATCAGTAATAGGACCATACTTCATGGTCTTAAGACTCGCCTGGACAAAGTAAAGAGAGCTTGGGTGGATGAACTGCCTGGTATTTATGGGCATATATGTCACGACCCAAATTACCTAAAATCACTACAAATTTTTCGTTTTTCACTTTTCGTTTATTATTTAATTCTTACCTTTTCTCTTATCGTGACCATCCTACCAACAGTTGGGCTATGATTCGGTGTTAGTCCCTTCTCACCTATTTACCATTTCATTTCCATATTTACATTCACACATCAGGATTTACTATCCTTTAACTTTAACTACATACATTTACAATGGTATTTACATAACCTTACATCCCCGACATCATATCCATTTACAGTACTGTGCATTTACATATTTAGATACAAAACTATACAAATGTGTATACCTGTCTCTCTATGGGAAGCAGCGGATACCAAGATGCAAGTTCTTAGCCGCTCACTAACTATTTCGAGTGCTCTGAAAAAGAGGGATAATAAGGGGGTGAGAAAACCACACGCTCAGTAAGGCAATTATGCAAGTAAGTAGATAGCTCCACTATCTACATGCTCATAATGCCATGCCCTTAAAATCCATTTCTTTTCGTTTAAATCTCACGCACAAAATCATGCATACATCATTGCTATAGTTTATAAAAACTATTCGTGCATATAGAAATCATGCAACTCATGTATCAATGGCATTTTATGAAAAATCATAAAATCATAATTAGCGTGAAATAAATCAAGATCATGCCTTAATTCATGCCATGTGACACCAAACATGAAAGACAATTCTTTTCATGAATTTGCAATTAAAGCATGGAAAACTCCTCATGCTACTGCATTTAAATCACTGCATTAAAACTCAGTATAAAATAACTCAAAGGGGTTAAGCATCTCATAAATAAATCTCAAACTCATAAAACAATTTGTTTTAAAAATTCTGTTATAAAATTTCCCTTCTTTTAGGGTCACATATCATAAAATCCTCTGAAAATCTATCATTATAGTAGAAAATCATATCTCAGTGAAAATCATAAAATTGGGGGCCTGACCCCTCCCTCGGGTCTACCCTGGTCTATCGAGACCACAAGTTATATCATGTGAGACATGTAGGTGACTACATCAGTAACAACGAGGACTATGGCCATAACCTAGTGATCCCTGGCTACACGGTACCTAGTGTACAGCGTATCACACCTGAAACGGGAGGTGGGTCAATCCTGCTGCCATAACAACATAACATCAGGATTGCGAGGGCAAGGCTTGCTGCCTCGTGGCTAATGCCACTCCACTCCAACAATCCCCACGGTACAGCGTACTCCATGTGATATACACGGTACATACGCTCCGTGAACCCAATCTCAGTCAAGGGGTGCCTGCAATAGGTCTTATCCACCCATACCATCTCTGTCTCAGTATGCACGTATGGCATATCATCTCACTGTGACACACAGTCTACAAGAGGCTCCAACACGGCTATATGCATGTCATATAAATCCCTATGCGAACGAAGCTCTAGCACGGCTCCATGCATATTCATGATATCTGAAAATCTCTTGCGAACGAAGCTCTAGCAAGGTTTCATAAAAAAATTAGTAAAATCTGCGTACGAGTAGCACTCCAGTACGACTTTAAAATGAGTTATAAATCCATATAAAACTTAATGCGAGCAACGCTCCAATACGAATGAATGCTCAAGTAAATCAAATATCGTTCGAGTTACACTCCAGCACGGCTTTATGCAATTAAATCGATTAAATCATGTACGAGCAAGGCTCCAGTACGGCTTTAAAATGAAATTATCATATCAAAACAGGATGCGAGCAAAGCTCCAGCACCTTTCATGCATGTCAAATCATTAGAATTAACGCGAGCAATCGTTCTAGCACCTTTTTATGCATATCAGGTCAAAACAGTCAAAACAGTTAAAACAGAGTGCGAGCTAAGCTCCAGCACCTCTCATGCATTTCACAATGATAAAAATTAGTGCGAGCAACCGCTCTAGCACATTTCATGCATATGATGTCACACAAGTCGATGCGAGCAACTGCTCTAGCATATTTTATGCACACTCACAAACGTAGATGTAGTGCAAGCTATGCGCCAGCACTATCTGTTTCCATATAAACTTGATAGTTGGCCCATTTTCCAAAGAAATTTCATTTAAATTTAAATAACACTTACGTAGTGTTATCTTATGAAATTGATGCAAATATTGGCCAATCTACCGATTTGCTTAAAACCATGAAAATTCCTCAAATCATGCATTTCATGCATGTCATGCTTTCACCATCCTTAGGTGAATTTTCCTCAATAGGGGTAAAATAGTTTTTACTTATTTTCAAGTCCTTAAAATCTTTAAACCATTTCTAGGACCTTTATAGATATTCAGTGTATACAAAAGCTATTAAAATATGCGTAGCTACCTCTAGCTACTCACACAATTCCCTTACCTCATTTTTCTGTGCAGTCTGACCTTTCCACTGATGACTCATCACGCAGTCCAATTTACTCCCAATCCACTCTTTGCAACTACGGATAAATATTCATCCGGTCAAATACAATATATTTAATTGGATTTCATATTTACTGGGCTTCATTTAAATCATTGGGCTCGTTTACCTATATTGGGCCCAATTGCACTATAATGGGCCTTAATCGATCTTAAGCCCATTTTTCACTTACTATTCACATTATCGAGGCCTATTGGGCTCACTGTGCCTATTAGTATTTATTGAGCCTCGTTCTAAACTCTCAAATAGCTCAATTAATTATTTACGACAATTTATATCTAATTCCAGAATATAATTCATTTTATGCAGAACTTAAATCCGTAATTTATGCGATAAATTTCTAACACGCATAACGATGTAAATTGTCATAAATAAGGATTACTTACTCGAGATTCCATGATAGTAAGCAAATCGAGGTTGACTCGAGCTCTCATTTGACGTCAATTGTCGACCTACATAATTTCATTTTTTTTGGGTCAATTTTCAGTCGAATATTAATTAAATTAAATATTCTAAAATTTAAATCGGTCAATTTGACCACTTACCGACTTACTCGTAGCTTGATTTCATCACTGGAATTTTTTCCTAATTTTTCCACTTTTTCTTTTTCCCTTTTTCTCTTTCTTTTTCTTCTTTTCTGGCTGAACCGGTTCGATCCGGTTCAGCCCGATTCAGACTGGTTCGATTTAGTTCAACTCGATTCAAGGCTACACTGGTCGGTTCTTCATCAGCTTTCGTGGCCAGGAGCTCCGCGGGATCTCGCGAAACTCGAATCTGGGGTCGGTTTGGTCAGAGGTGGCCGAAAAGTGGCCGGTCCGGCTCTTCTCCCTTCGGGCGTCGGTACCGATTCTTCCCTTCACCGTTGACGACGTTGTCGGCCGTTCCACTGGCTGATGCAGCCACCAATCGGTCGGTCTTCACCTGAGGATCCTTGGCTGGCGGTGGTCGGGCCTAGATCGACGCCGGTCACTGGATTTCTCCCTTTCTCCTCTCTGTTCTCTCAGCTTTTCTCTCTCTCTCTCTCGCCGGTCGCTTCTCCCTTCCATTTTCCTGCGCCGACGAGGCTCGACTAGGCTACCGGTGGTGGCCACCTCTCGTCTGGTCCACCGGTGGTTTTGTCGGAGCCGAGGGAAACCTTTCCTTCGGTTTCTTCTTCTTCTTCAGAAATCGTAAATCGCGATTTCTTTTTTTAAAAACAATTATTTATAATTTTATTTTATTATTATTTTATTCATTAAAATATATTAAAAAAATCCAAATATCTTCATAAATTCTTATTTAATTCATTTTACCAATTAAATGAATTTATCGATCTTATTTCGTATTTTCAGTATAATTTTTCAATATTTTCGGGATAATATCTCGAAGTGGAAATTTCAGTTGATTCCAATAAATTCATATCTTGATCAACTGGACTCGAAATTTAATTATTTCTTCATTATTGATCAAGATTTCTCATTTCCATATTTTTAATTAAATTTTCTTGTCACGATTAATATCGAATTTCAGTCTTTTGACTGTTTTACCCTTTAACGTGTTCGGGAATACCATTTCAACTTCCCTTCACGAACACTCACGCATTTCGTGTTTTAAATCAAATCGGGTCTTACAATATAGGACTAGGAGTCGAGTACTGACAAGAGAGACGCCGTTTAGCTTGGTGTACAGGACCGAAGCTTTGATACCAGTGGAAATTGAAGTCGTCTTGCTAAGGGTAATCCCTTATATACAAGAAGTAAATTCTCAGAGCCTACAGGAGAACCTAGATTTACTCGATAAGCAACGAGACAGTGCAGCCGTGCGACTAGCCGCTTACCAACAAAGAGTTGCTCGTTATTACAACTCCCGCATAAAAGATAGACCCTTACAAAAGGGAGATTTGGTGTTACGAAAGTCAGCTATCACCAATGCCTTGAAAGAAGATGGGAAGTTTAGGGCAACTTGGGAAGGACCCTACAGAGTCAAGAGGATGATAGGACCCGACACCTGTATCTTGAAAAGTTTACAAGGCAAGAAGATGGTAAAGACATGGTATACCACCCACTTAAAACCATATTGGCAGTGAAACTTTAGTTCATTTAATGTTATTTCTTGTTATTGAACTATGGGTTGAAATTTCATTTATTAAACTATGATTTATTCCATATTGATATTTTATTGCCCATTGAGGTTTTTGAATAATTGATAGGTGATTGATCATACCAGCTACATGTATAAGGGTTTGAAGCAAAAAATGCGTGAGGTAAGCCATAAAGAAAAACTGCAAGACTGTTAACTTTGAATGATGTATTTTGAAATGACAGAACATTAATCTCAAATGAACTTATTTTCAAATCATTTGTAAGAAACTATTTCTAAGCAATTATCTTGAAATCATAGTGCATCAAATGTTCACTTAGAAATATTGTAAATCTACAAATCTTTTTAAAGTTAAACTTTAGTAGGAAACTGAAAGTCAAACTAAAGAAATCGGTCTAAGAGTGTGTCGGGATCAATCTCCATTAAGCAAAAGCCTTGCAGGATCAATCTCAAGGAATGATGAGATTGATCTCCTCAAGTTAGAGGCTTTGCAAGATCGTTCTTAAGGAATGGTGAAATCGATCTCCTCAAGGCAGAGACTTTACAAGATCATTCTCAAGGAATGGTGAGATCAATCTCCTTAAGGCCGAGACATTGTAAGATCGATCTCATGGGGTTATGAGATTGATCTCCTATAAGCGGCAGAAATATTTCAAAGCAGAGATCGATCACCTCTTTAACAAGAGATCGATCTCCCTTGTTATTACTAAGTATAAAAACTAACAAGAAGATCGATCCATCGATAAATAAGATCGATCTTCCCTTCCAGGATTTCCTTTGTGTTGCAGGTTTTGGAATTCAGAGATCGATCTCCTCAGGTAAATGAGATCGATCTGGAACTCTTATACAAAACTCCAACAGCTACTTTTGCAGGTTTTTTCAACGGGAGAAAATGCATTAAATGCTTTACCAACCAATTGGGTGTATAAATACAAGCCATAAAAACATTGGAGACAAGCAGAAAGAAAGCAGAAAAACTCTGAACATTCTTGAGAAACATTCTTTATGTCCAAAGAGATTGAGCTGTATTTAATTTATTTCAATTCATCAACTACCTTTTGAGGAAGCCTTTGTTTGTATTCATTCTCTATTATAAAGAAGATGGGAAGTGTTCCTCTGAGTGAAAGCTTTTGTAAAAGAGTTTGGGTAGCTTCATTGGCTGAGAGGTAGAGAGGTTATTCCTTAACCTTGAAAAGGAAGCTGTAAAGATCACCTTGATTAGTGAAAGAGACTTATTGACAAGAAGGTCAAGAAGAGAGGATGTAGGCAAAAGATTTGGCTGAACCTCTATAAATTAATGTGTTTGCTATTCTTCCTCTTTATCTTCTTTTTAATGCATATTTACAATATTGCTTATTGCTATCATTTATTTGATTAAGTGCAATTCGAGTTAAGAAAGTTTAAATTTAGTAAATAGCTAGAAAAACCAATTCACCCCCTTCTCGGTTGAGCCAACAAAGAGCTTGAAGCGAAAAGTGCGCAAGGTAAGTCACACACTCAAATAAGGGCTTGAAGTGAAAAATGCGCAAGGTAAGCCACAAAGAAAAAGTGGCTTGAAGAGAAAAGTGCGCAAGGTAAGTCACGCACTTAAATAAGGGCTTAAAGCGAAAAGTGCATGAGGTAAGTCACGCACTCAAATAAGGGCTTGAAGCGAAAAATGTGCGAGGTAAGCCACAAAGAAAAAGTGTAAAGTGAAAAACACTCGAGGTAAGCCATGCACTCAAATAAGAGCTTGAAGCAAAAAATGCGCGAGGTAAGCCACAAAGAAAAAATGCAAGGGCTTAAAGCGAAAAGTGCGCAAGGTAAGCCATAAAGAAATAGGGCAAAGGCTTGAAGCGAAAAAATAAGCAAGAAAAATCTCCCTCTTAAAGTAAAAATGCATGAGACAAGCCATACTTATGAAAACGAAACTCCATATATATAAAATGATAAGTCTGACTTATTAGTACAGATAACGACTTGAAAATCTCGTAAGAAATTAGAAGTATTAACAACAACAAAACATTGAGAACTTAGTTACTCTTCGGTTGGAGGAGAAGCACCTTCATCGGGGGAATCTGAGTCATCACAATCTAAATCGCCTAAGGCATCAATCACTCTCTGTTGCTGACGAGGCTCCCAAGGACCCGAAAGGTTAGAGAGATCATCATAAGCCTCATTCTCTATATAAGTTTTAAAATTCTCACTGTCAGGCTCGTAATCTGTCCAACCACAAAATCACCAATATAGTCTTCTAATTGTCTTGACCACTACAGCTCCGAAAAAGTCTCGACCGATCTCTCATTTTCTAACCAAGAGCGCGACATATAGAAACTGTATTTGACAAAGCTTGTAGAAAATAAAAGCTTTCGATCATGGCAGTCTTGTGATATGCGGTATTCTCTAATAGCTTCAGAACAAATTCTATCGCGTGCATCTTGATTAACAGAGGAAGACAGAGGTTCTCTATACAAACTTGAAATCTCCTCTTCCATCTCTTGGTTTCAATCAGCTAACCTCTTGTGATTAGACTTAAGCTCGTCATAACTAGTTTGGGGGTCTTGTAACTTTGACAAAATAGAATCGTAGTTGGACTTGAAAGAATTAAGCTCCTCATAAGTTGCGGTATAAGCCTCCTTGTACTGCTCAAACTTTTCTTGCTCCTTGGTAAAATTCTCTTGGAGGCGAAGGTAGTCGAGATTCAAATCCTCTTTCTCGTTCTTTAATCGCTTGAGTTGCTCAGGAAACCTTCGTATTGATTCTTTTTTGTAAGCCACTTAGATTTTTTAGCCTTCAGTTGATGGAGCGTAGTGTCAACCTGAGCTTTGTACATCCTGTACCGCTCATTATCGGCAATCACTTGTTGAGCCGTCTAAAAATGGACAAAGATGAAAGGGTTTAAAAAACAAAAAAGAGAAGAAAGAAAGGTGGTAAAGACAGAAAGATACCAGTATTGCTAAGTAATCAGCTCGATCTTTAGGATGAGAGAAATCCTTGAATAATTCTACCTCATCTCGAGGGAGAATGATCAACCATCCTAGGTGAGATACAACTCCTGGATCATAGATTCAGTCATTGTCACTGACACTTGGATAAACAACAAAATTTTATCCATGAACTATCTCACCACCGTCCACCTGGTATCTAGAAGTGTTGAGTTCGATGATTTACGAGAGCGTTGGCTTATCCCTCATGGATGACTCAATGTACAATATCCACCTCCATGTGTGAGATGGGCAAGCAGCGTTGCATTTCACCCAATTATTCAGGTGAAATTCTTTTAACTCGAGATCTAGAAGTTGGGCTTCTACAGCTGGCTGCTTTCCCTTATCCTGATTCTGAGAACTTGACCCCTTAGGACGAGATGGAGGAGCAAGAGGAGACATCGACCTTTCACCTCGAGAAGTTAGAAGAATAGAAGTTCGGGCTTGATCTCGAAAAGATGTCTCCCTAACTTGTTCCCGAGCAGAGTCCTTGGGGCGTTTGCGTTTATGGGGACGAGCAGATTTTTGTTGCCTTCCCATTGGTTGAAAGCTCTTCTGAGAGAATGCATTCTTGAAAGAAAAACATGTAAATAAAACTAAGAACAACCATCTGGAAAATAAACAATTATTCGCATGATAAAATGCAATGTGAAATCACCCGGATTTAGATAACCATAAAAAAAATGGATGTTAGCCAAGCTCTCATCCAAAGGAAGATCTAAAAAAGGGCTCCCAAAAGCCTCGCCTTGGCCCCAACCTAAGTTCTCCTTGAAGTCCTCCTCAGAGGAATCGTTGGAATTTCCTACACCTTGGCTTCCTTCTGGAAAATTGGAGGGCAAGATAGGCTCAAGCTTAGGAATTGAGGCAACTGAAACGCATCCCCAGCTAGCGGTAGTTACGTTCTCCGAAGTTAATAAAGATAAAAAGGTATTCTTATCGTTTACTTGCAACTCAATAATAAGAAGACCATGTAAATCTCTTAAATTAGATAGTTGACTGAGGTTTAAAGATCCATGAAGACACCATTGAGTGAGAATACCTAGGGTTGAAGGAATTTCAACGATGAGCCAGTGGGAGGTAGAGTTATATAGATTGGCTGGAGGATTTTCAAAAAGCTTGTTATTTTGGCCCCACTAGGATACCTTTTGTATATAGAAACACGTTGAATTACGAATGCTATGAACTCTAAAAAAGGAGTTAAACAAAGGGACAGTAGGCACAACATTAAATTTATGACATATAATTGTGAACCCGATCACTTGAGCCCATCTATGAGGGTGAAGTTGAGCAGGAACTATGTCATAGTTTGAAGAAAAGCAACTCCAAAGTCAGGTAACGAAATCCAAATTCCAATGAGGCTCGATATACAGGAACACCGCTACTAACAGCTTGGGGAGCGCGTTCTGCATTAGTTGTGAGCCTATAAGAGTAACCTTCGGGAAGAGGAAAAGTGTTACGAATAGACTGAAGGTCAAACTCCCTAAGTTTGGAAGAATGACTTAAATTTATTTATTTTTTGCTACCTTATCTAGCCATTAGGGAGCAAATAATGAAATCAGTGACTAGAGAATATGAGAAAATAAGTAGATACCTTTAGTTGTAGGGACTAACGTGAGGGTTGGTGTCAGGGTTTGGCGTGAGGATTTGACTTCTATGTGTGGCGCGAGAATTTGACCTGAGGCTATCACTAAAACATACAAGGGAGTGATGTGAACAAATTAATGGACATGACGTATATATACCTGCGGAAGGGTACGCTCACTCCCATAAAAAAAAAAACCTTGGACCACGAAAGAGAATTACGAAGGATAACACGAACAAGTTAAGAAGAGCATATACCTATATATATACACTTTCGTAAGGTTGTACCTAGCTAAAGAGTGGGGAGCAATTTTATTGTGAATAATGAGACCCGGTTAAACTTTAACATCTCAAAAATAACTCGAGAGACATGACCAAAGAAAAATTAACACACGTAGATGCATAATCCCACATTCCACTGTCGAAAATAGACCAGTGTAGTGCCAAAACGTGTGTCACATGGCACAATTGAAGTATGCCACATGGTATGAGCAAGACACACCACGTGGCACATCAGGAGGTACTCATTCACATGTAGACGGGAGGATACCCTCCTGCACTATAGGCGGGAGAGTCTCCCGCCTACAGAATGACACATGAGTGGGAAATTCTCCCACCCATGTTCATGTACAGTAGGCGAGAGACTCCCGCCTACTGTGTTGTACATGGGTGAGATTCTCCCGCCCATGTTTTCTTACAGTGGGCAGGAGACTCTCCTGCCCATGTTTCCGTACAGCAGGCGAAAGACTCTCCCGCCTATAAGCCTGTACTTAAACTAAGTCAATATGCTCAATTTCTCGATAACTCAATTTACTCAATGCAATTGTTACGTACTCCCCACCTTAAGAAATTTAGTCTTCCAAATTTGTCTACAGTTATCAAAAGAGATGCAGATACTTCTTCCGCATTAGTCTCTCTAGCTCCCAAGTGGCCTCATCTTCTTTATGTTGTCACCACTGAACTTTGACCATAAAAATGCTTTTGGACCTTAAAATCCCTCCATCCTATCCAATATCCTAACTAGTCTCTCCACATAAGAAAAATCATCGTAAATGTTTAAGGTTTCATATTGAATTGCATGAGAAGGGTCAGAGTGATACTTTTTAAGCATCAAGACATGGAATACATCATGCACACAACTAACTGAGGAGGTAAAGCTAACCTGTGTGCAACTTCATCGACCCTCTCCAGAATCTCAAAAGGTCTAATAAACCTTGGGCTCAGCTTGCCTTTTCTACCAAATCTCATAATTTCCTTCGAAAAAGATACTTTCAGAAATACTAAATCCCCGACCTCAAGCTCTAAGTGTCTCCTCTGATTATTAACATAAGATTTCTGTATGTCTCAAGTTGTTTTCAACCTATCACAAATCAACCTGACATTCTAAGAAGCTTTCTCAACTAATTCCAAAGCATACACCTTTCTGTAGCTAACCTCTTCCCAACCAAAAGGAGAACTACACTTCCTCCCATATAGCCTCGTATGGTGCCATGCCGATACTTGCATGGTAACTATTTTTGTATCCAACTCAGCTAGTGGAAAGTGATGGCTATGCTAGAAGCCTCTAAAATCAAATACACATGCCTTCAACATGTCCTCGAGAGTCCAGATGGTTCTCTTGGACTACTTGTCAATCTAAAGGTGGAATGTTGTACTGAATCTCAAACAAGTTTCCAAAGCTTCCTAAAATTGCTCCTATAAACGGGATGTGAAGCGAAAATCTCTATCAGACACAATACTCACTAGAATGCCATGCAATCTAACTATCCCCTGAAAATATAAATTCATCAGTGAGCGAAGAGAATTAGTAGCACTGATGGCTAAGAAGTAAGCTAACTTCGTAAATCGATCTACTATAGCCAAAATTGCATCATGCTTTTTCTTGGTCTTCAGAAGTCCCATGATGAAATCTATCGTGATATGCTCTCACTTCTATGTCGGATAGGCAAAAGTTGAAGCAACCCTGTAGGCTTCTGATGCTCCATTTTTACCTACTGGCAAAATAGACATCTAACAACAAATTCAGAGATGTCTTTCCTTATACCAGCCCAGTAATGTAAACTTGCAAATTTGGATACATCTTCGTACTGCTCAAGTGTATCGTGTACCTTAAGTTGTGAGCTTCCTCTAAAATCAGTTTCTTCAAACTGTCATTATTCAGAATATAGATCTAACCCCTGAACTTTAGAATACCATTACTACCGACCACATAATCAGAATAAGAATTATTGTCTTTCTCATTTTCATAGACAATGTCTATCAATCTACGGTCCTCTCCTTGTGTCGTACTAATCCAATAAATCAAATATGGTTCTATCTGCATACTAGCAATCAAACAACCCTCTATTGGCTAATCATAATCCAAAAAAAAAAATCCTTAAATCCATATCAAATCCCACTTTCTAACCATCATTTATGAAACCATCGTTGAAATCTTTCTGGCTCAGAGTATCTGTAGCCACTTTTGCTTTTCTCAGATGGTAGAAAATCTCACAGTCGTAATCTTTCAGTAACTACATCCAACGATGCTGATGCATATTTTCTCAGAACAATAATGGCAAAAGGTCTACTTCCCTCTTTCTTTTCAGTTTATGCCACCTTTAATCAATTCAACATGCAAAGTTGTGAGACCTGAGAATTTTATACACATCTAATTATGTAATGTGAACATGAGTGTAATCGATTGAGTTAAATATGATGTACTCATATATTAAGGTGGTAAGAAATGAAATTTCTATTGATGAATGAGTATTGAATGAGAAATAATCAATGGATTAAATTATGGCAATTATATGTGGAGATTTTATGCCAAGTGTGCAACCATAGTGTGAAACTATGAAGCCAGATCGATCTTGGAGAAGAGGGGATCGATCTGGTAGGCCAAAGTGACAGGGAATGGAAAATTTAAACGAGCAAATCGATCTCCAAGGAAGGCAGATCGATCTCCTTGTGATTCTACCTTAAAGGGATCGATCTCCTACAAGAGCAGATCGATCTCCAAATATTTCTGTAAAAGGCAGATCGATCTTCTCACAAGGAGCAGATTGATCTCCTCAAGTTTATGAGATCGATCTGGCCCCCACGAAAGATTGATCTAGTAGGCATAAAAAGTACCCAAAACGTTCCCAAATTCAAATGCAAATCGATCTCTTATAGGAGCATATCGATCTCTTGCCTCCTGCCTATATAAAGACCCTTGTGTTTTACTGGAAATCATCTTTTCTCTCTCCAAAAAACCAAAATCCATGGCTTTCTCTCTCATTCAAAAGACCCATTTTCGTTCGAATCAGAGGTTGTGGCAAGAGGGAAAGTTGTTCCTCATCAAAAGGAGAACAACATACTTTGAAATCGAAGGACGATTTGAGCTGAGGCGTGAATTGAGCACTCCACAAGTTTTAGGTAAATTTTTAAGTTGTAATCTTTGATTTAGAAGTAGATTTCTATGATTGTGGCTGTAGATATTGTAATGAGTAGGCTGAAAATGGTTAGGGTTGTTAGAATCATTGAGGTATTGAGAAACTATGAGAATGTGAGCAATTATGCTCGATGTTTAGATTTGAGACAATGTGATGACGTGTTGATGATATTTTTACATCGTTTGGACAGCCCGAGAGTTTCAGAGAGGAATGCGAGGCTAGTCCGTCGTTTGGGGGAAACGATTGCACTATACGAGGTGCAACGAGATAAGGGAAAACTTAAACCCATTTGTGTATGTGATTTGTGATGATAATTGTAGTATGAAATGTTTTTTAGAAACAAGCATGTTCTTATGAGTTGTGATGGAATTATTGCACACGATTTTATAGCCAGTTAGGACCCAATTTTTATGAGTTGTAAACAAAGCGTGAAATTGTTTTACAAACTGCTTGAGTTTAAAAAGTGAAATGAGATTTTGGCTCTACGTTAAGGAGTACTGAGATTTGAGAAATGTGTGCATGGTTTTACCGGTTTGAGCTCGATTTTGATATGTTTTGAAATGAGTACAAAAAGGTTTTCAAATGAGTTTTATGAAAAAAACCATTATGAGCTTTACGTGAAGGCAAAATGGTTTTATATGATAATGGCTAATATTGAGACTTAGGCGTGTCATGTGATAACACATCAGGCCTTGCTCTGGTAGCATGTAAGTCCGGGCCTTGCTCTGATAGCATGTAAGTCTGATATTCCTCCGCTTTGGCAGGGAGAGATGCCTCTGTTCTGGTAATGTGAGATGACCCCCGCTCTGGTAGCGCTGGGTGGCCTTGCTTTGGTAGCATGTAAGTTCGGGCCTTACTTTGGTAGCATGTAAGTTCGGGCCTTACTTTGGTAGCATGTAAGATCGATAGTATGCATGGGGAGAGGCCTTGCTCTGGTAGCATGTAAGTCCGGACCTTGTTCTGGTAGCATGTAAGTCCGAACCTTGTTCTGGTAACACGTAAGACCAATACACCATGTACACGACCATATTGTCGACGTTCCCTCTTTTGAGGATGCCTGGGATGCGCACCCAAAGGAGATTATTTAGATGTGCCATGATAAATATTTTTATCTGAGTTTTATTTACCTAGTCTCCGTCTTTACACATGAGATTGTGTTTTGTGGCTGTGCCACGTGCATTATTATTGAGGTGATTTCTATCACGTTTTTATGAGAAAAGCCATTATCGCATCCTGATTTCCACATGCTTGTAACTATTTGTAACTATGGTTTTTGTGCTAAACCATTTACTCTCATGTTTTGGCATGATTTTAGAGAAATGAGATGAGGATGATGTTTTAATGATTTCATGCTACGTTTTCTACTAAGCTTATTGAGTTTCATTCACAAACAAAATGATTGTGTTGTGTAATTGATGATTTTATTAATGAGTCTCTTACCCCCTTACTGAGCGATTTAGAAGCTCACCCTATTTTTAATATCCCCCAGATTTCTTCAAGTGAAGAGAGTTTTCCTACGACGTACGGTGTAGTGGCTAGTGGAAGACTTGAGCTCCAGGCCGTATATTGTATTTTGAGGTATACTTTAATATTTCATGTAGCCAGACTAAGGTTGTAATTACAGACACTTGATGAACAATGATGTATGGGATGTATTAGGATTAACTAACTTTAAACTGAGGAATGTATATGGTATGATATATAACTATTAGATGATGAGATCCTGAGGTGAAAGTTTATAAATTATGTATGATGATGCATGACACTGTACTGGAATGCATCTAGAATTGTGTATTGATTGAAAATAAGTTTTAAATTTGCCCTGTTTTTTGCACTTCCATGGTGTCACAAAAGCATAATTAGTATAATTTTTACAATTTCTAATTAGTTTTATGAAACAGGTTCACCCTCCTCACCTTAGACGCCAAAGCCACACATTCCTCATACCTCTTATCCTTTTAGTTTCCCAAGGTTCATTAACCATCTTAAACATGCAAGTTTAGACAAATGTTAAACTCAAGGAATTCAAACATGTATAACCCTAAAATAAAATCTTCTCACTTAAATCTTGCATGATCGGCGCTTCCACCATTTCTTTCCTCTCGGTTTCCAGTAACTAGCCAAGACTCCAACCTGCTAACAAGCTTCGGCTTCCTCAGAATAATCCTTAAGAATTTCCTTTAAGAAACTTAATGAAATCCTTGGAATCTTTGGTTTAAGGAGTTGTCTTTAAAATTCAATTTTTTTCTCTAAATGTTGAGAATGAATGAAGAAAAGAGTTAAGAGATAATAGGTTAATCAGGCCTTTATTGATAGCTTCAATAAATGCTTAGTTTAATTGAACATACTAATCCCTTATTAAAGTAACCCCTACTAATTTACAATTTAATTTTTTTCCAATCTTCCAATGCGAAAGCTTTTCGGTTTCGAGTTTTAAATTTAGAAATTTCCAAACTTAATATCCTTATTAATTACATGTGTTAATGACATTAATACTAAGGTTCAACTACCAACACCTAATTAATTATGGACTTAAATTCCTCTTGACTTTATTACCTAACTCTATAAATTCTTGTCATAAATAATGTACTTTGACTTTATGCATTCAATTTCAAATTTCCTTATTTCCAAGATTCATTTAATCTTCCGAATTAAATCACGGGATATGAAATTACCAATTTTCCTTCAAACTCGAAATTGGACCAAAGTTCGCACACGACTTCATATACTCGTACATCTATATCATTCATCCAAATTTCACTTAAACTAAGTCAACTTGCTCAATTTCTCGATAATTCAATTTACTCATGGCAAATGAATAATGCAATTGTTATAACGAACCTTGTGTTCCTTTCCTGCTTTGGCCTTCTTTCTTTCAACCATCTATATTCTTTCAAACCTAAGGAAGTTGATTGCTAATGATGTCTTCAATCATTCTGAACCCATGAAAATCATCAAAAAAATCATGTGTTTCACCCCATATAACTATAAATAGTACTAAGTTAGAGACATAGCTTTATACATACAACACAAAAAAATTGTTCTTTTCAAATTTTCAAGACCTTAGTAATGGAAAGCTCTTAAGATTTGTAATTTGAATGACAATTTTTTTTGTAAAAAGTAATTAGAAAAAATTTAAAAAAAAAAACTAAAATTGTCTTCATAATCAACTCTGTTAATCATTCAATAATCATACCTAATTCAAAAACCAAATCAGGAACTTTAATTACAAAAGAAATGCGGAAGCCTAATTGAAATTATCATAATTTTTGAAAATACCAATCATTTTATACCAGAAGTAATTTAAAAAAAAAAACTAACCTCGCATTGGCGAGCATTACTGTGATTGAGCCACTGAAAAAGGCAATCATTGTGGACAAATTTGATGTTGTCGCTACACGCATAAAGGTATCGAAGTAGATTCTTTGCATTTCTCGAGTTTCAGCAGATCCTGCAAACGTATTCATCTTCCTTTTCTTCCTCCCCCATCACCATATCATGCTTTGCCGCTTTGAGGTCTTTGGATTTAGAGCAAGAATTGAGTTCATACAGAAAATTTGCTTGTGAGGTTTTTCGGGGTTTTTTTTTTTTTTCTTGGTTGGTTGAAGTTGCATGATTTTGGTGGTAGCATGGAGTTGCCATGGCTCATGTAATCTGATTAAGAAAAAAAGAACAAACCTTCAAAGCGTAGAAAAGAGGGAGAAATCTGAGCCGAGAAGGAGGAATCCAAAAAAGTTAATAGAACCAACATGTAAAGAGTAAAAATAAAAAATAAGAAAAAAAACCCTTAAAAACAGAGAAGGAAGAGATTAGATAGTCCTAGAGACCTCCTTCTATATCTACCATTTTTATTGTATAAGTTTGTGATTAGAAAATAGATAATTGCAAGAACTTTTTAATCCTTGTATTATAACAAAGATCATATTGATTTTTTATCTTTTATTTGTGTTGCGCATGATAAAAGAATAATAAAAGTGTGTCACATGGCGCACGAAGAATGCACCACGTGGCGTACGAAGAAAACATATGAGAAATGATACAAGCCCTGAGTAAGATAAAAAGGGCAAAAATGTAATTAGTGAGAGAGTAAATCCCTATAAATAGGGGTCAGGTACAATTCGTTAAACTAAGTCTGAATTTCCCTACTGAAACTCTGACCAATTCTCTGGCTGACTTAAGCATCGGAGTGCAAACGCAGGGAACAACCCCTGCGTCTCTCTGATCTTTCTCTATTTTGCATAGGCATTTTAGAACACGTGACACGAAGTTTGAAGTGAAGACATCAATAATTCATTATTGTTGTGCATTGGCAATAACAATTGGCGCCGTTTGTGGAAAACGAAAGAAAAGTTCTTAACTCTACAATAATGGTGAGAACACGATCAGCAGCGATGAGGAGTGTAGAGAATGAAGATTCAGCAAGTTCTCCAATTGGTGACATGGGTGATGGAGTCCAAGGGGAAAGAGGGTCAAATATGATGACTATTCCCGTAGCTGAATTTGAAGCTATGAGAAAACAAGGAGAAGAAATAGTCCAAGCCTTAAAGGCTATGGTGAATCTGTTCAAAGGCATCTTCCCTCAGGTGGATCTGTCGGCACCTGTACAAAATTTGGTGGGAAACAGAAGTGTCACACAAGACTCACATGGCATGTCCGCTGCTGACCCTCATGGCATGCCCGCGCAGCACCCTCACGGCATGACCGTTGCTGACCCTTACGGCATGCCCACTACCGACCCTCACGACATGCCTGCGCAGCACCCTCACGCCATGACCATTGCTGACCCTCAGGGCATGCCCACGCAACACCCTCACGACTATGGGTGTAAGCGATACAGTAGTGCTCACAAGCTACTCGGACTCGACTCGAGCAAAACTCAAATTCGGCTCGATTTTAGTCGAGTCGAGGTCGAGCTACTCGAGCTATCGAGCGAGTCAAATTTGAGCACTTAGATACCCGGCTCGAGTAGCTCACGAGCCTAATCGAGCCTCGAGCTTTTATATATTTTAATAATATATATTATTATATAATAATATTTATATAATGAGTGTAAGAGCAAGCTCGAGTTCGAGCTCGAGTCAAGCCTTAAAATCGAACGAGCTCGAGTTTAAAAAATAAGGCTCGACCAAGCTCGAGTCGAGTATTGATGTCAGACGACCCAAATTTTTTGTAGCTTGTACCTTATGATTCTTATATGTATGAACACTCTGTTATTATAGTTGAATCATAAGAAGAGTATTTACTAGACCTAAAGTGTTAGTGAAATGATTTAACACGCAAAAGCTACATAAAAAGCCTATCGTGAGCTATAAGTGTCACAGGCTAAACCGAGTAAATCTAAATCATTCTGACTGAAAATAAGAACTTAAAATGAGAAAGTATAGAGAGCTCATAAAGGAAAGTCAGCTTGATTTAGTCCCGAACATAGAAAACGAGAGTAAAAGCTAAAAAGGGTAAAATGGACCTTTTTGGCGAGATAAGGTGTTTCGGGTGAAATTATCCACCGGGAACGGTTGAAACATAAAGACGAGAGTGTAAGACATAAGATACGACACTTTCGAAATTTTAAGAAAAGTCAACTTGGTCAATGGTTAAGGAAAAAGTCAACTATAGTTAAGAAAGTGGACTTTTACCATAGTTGACTAATCATGGTTAAAAATTAACCTAAGTGTGGAGAAAAATTTGGAGAAAAATATTCTTGGCCAGAATACAAGATAATCATCCCCGGAAGTAAGAAAAATTTATTCGGAAAGATTCCGAAATAAATTCAATGGTTAAAAAGGTAATGGGCCTAAGGTGAAAATTTTAAAGCCCATTAAGGTATACTAAACGTATATCGAAATTCTTAGGTCCTTTAGGCCGAATTTTTGGAGCAATTGATTGGCCAAATTTTGAGACAATTAAAGGCCCGAGACATAGTAAAAATTTCAGCCTGAAAGCCCATTAAGAAAGCCCAAACCGAGAAGCCCAAATGGAAAGCCCATGAGATAAATATCTAACCATAGTTAAAGCTAACCATGACTCATAAGGTGACTCATTAGGTGACTCATGGCTAAGGCTTGGAAAGTCAAGCTTAATGGCTAGAAAGTAAAGCTTAATGGCTAAGTAAGTGGATTATAAATTCAGCCACACCATTGTCATCTTCATCACACCAAATTCGGCTAGAAGAAGAAACCATTGAAACATATTATCCAAGCTTTCTCTCACTAGAAATCACTAGGAATTAGGCATAATTGGAACTTGCATCCTTCATGGAAGTTGTTCCAAATTGAAAGGAGAGTGACATATGTTGGAATTGTCTATCAAGGAGCCATAGAGTGCAAACCGAAAGCCTTCAAAGATTCGGCCAAAGGGTGAACACAACAATTGGTATATTTTCTAATTTTCAATTTCATATATGTTAATGTATGAATGATTTTAAGTATGATGATATATGTTTTAAGCATTGAAACATATTAAATCACCATGAAGTTGGTTAGGCCAAGAGTGAGTAATGGGATATTGATTTATGTCCATATGATTTTAAGGCATAAATGGATTAATGTACATATGTTAATGATTATGGTGTAATTAGAATTAATCAAATTTATTAATTAATACATGTAATTAGTTGGCAATCAAGGTGTTTGATAAAATGCCTGAATGAACTATATGATGGTTAGGAATGTTGCCAACCAAGTGTTTGTGAAAATGCCTAAGTGAATTGGCTAAGAAATAGGCATGGATGGCATGTCATGGCATAACCGATGGCATGGATAGCTCTCGGCCATGGCATGTGGCCGAGAGGCCAAATGGGCCAAACCCAAATATTTTAGGCCCAATATGATGTAATGGGCCTAGGACAAGCCCAATAAGAGTTGGTGGGCCCCACAAACCCAATAGGCCCAACGAAAATGAATAGTAAAATGAAAATGGGCTTAAGGCATAGTTAGGCCCATTAAGGATTATTAAAGCCCATTAAGGGAAATGGACTATATTTAATGTGAAATACAGTAGGAAAAGTGTAATTAACCTGATAAATGATTATATGCAGCTCCAGAGAGTATTAGAGGAGCAAATTGGACTGCTGAAACGAGCAGCACAGAGAAAGTGAAATTTCTCGAGTGATTGCAGGTAAGGGACTTTTGTGAGTAGTTAGAGATACCTGCACGTATTTTCGTCTACTTTTACATTCACTTAAAAATTATGAGGGTCAGAGAAAGTGAATAATAATTATTGTGACCCGATAGTGGCAAATTATGATTTTACCCCTAGTTAGTCAAAAAGTCAACTTTTGTGAAAAGTTGCAAAAAGCATGGAAACTACTATTGTGAGTGTTTAACTATTGTTTAGCATGAAAATAAATAGATGGGCTAATGATTTTAAGGTTGATGTGACTTAAACACACTTTATAGTGCTGATTTTAACATTTTGTAAACCATCCCTTTTTCAAGAGCCATATATCATATTATGTGAGAATGAATCGTGCTAGAGCACAGCTCGCACTGGATTTCATATATTTTCTACATACATTAGTGCTGGATTTTGATTTGCACTAGATTTCCATGACATGCATGATAGAATACTGGAGTTCTTACTCGTGCTTAGTTTTATATGATATATGCATGAGAGAGTGCTGGAGCGATTAGCTCGTACTCGAGTTTTACATGAGATACATGACAGAGTACTAGAGCGTTGCTCGTACTCGATTCTTCATGGTTTATACATGACATAGTACTGGAGCTATTGCTCGTACTTGATTTGATGATATTATGCATAGCATGGTACTGGAGCTATTGATCGTACTTGATTTAATACATGAACTATGCATTGACCTAGTTACTGAAGGTTTACTCGCACTAGAGTTGAGTTTGTGATGTGAAACAGTGTTTGAGCGGAGTATCGACTGTGAGTCGTACTCAAGGTGCACACTGTATGTGATATATAATACATGTTAAAACCCATGCCAGAGTCCTTGTGTGACTGTGTGTCACATCTTGTGAGAGGATATCCGCATGAGGGTAATATAGACGTGGTATGATATTCCATGGTTTGAGGGCTAAGACCTATGGCAGGCACCCCGACTGTGATGTATGGTCCACGGGTGTACTTTGTACCGTGCCTGGGGTATGGGAGTACGCTGTACCGTGTGTTGTTGTATAGCTGACGGTTGTAATGGACTGACCACCCTCCCGTTGCAGCAGTGATGCCCCGCACATCGAGTACTGTGTTGCTTGGGATCACATGTCGGATATGATCATAGTCCAGGATACTATTTACATTTCACCACAGAGTCTCACATGATATATCACATTGATTGACTGATTTAAATTGCGGACAGACCTGAGGGATGGGTCAGACTCCGATTTTGTGATGTGAATTATTTAATGCCATAGTTATTGTGATTTAAATATACATGGCATGATTTACATAAAGGCATGATTTATATAAAGATGCATTGCTTTGCACTACATGCCTACATTTGAGAAAGAAAGCATAATTTCTATACATGGGATTTAATCTGTACAAGTATACATATATATATATATATATATATATATATATATATATATTTAAAGACATGCTTTTAAAGTGAGTTAAGGAAATAATGTTTTCAAGGCATAGTATTATTCTGAGTAGATAGTGTAGATATCTACTTGCTTGCCTGATTTCCTTACTGAGCGCGTTGTATGCTGTCACGACCGTCAACTTACCAAATACGTATAAATTTTTTGCATTTTCATGCATCAATTGTTAATCATCCTTCCTCGATCGTGAACAACCACACTCTTAACAGTTGGGCTATGTGCCAACGTCTAACTCACTCCACCATACCAATTCAATTTGTATATTATTCATAGGTAATCACTTGTATAAATGTATATATATATATATCAGAGTTGTTACATGTGTTTACATTGTTTTACATCCCCAATAGTTACATACAAAATGCTACTGTGCTATCGTAAGTTTAGATACAAAATTTCAACAGTGTGTATACCTTTAGCGATGGGATGCAGCGGATTACCAAAAAGGGAACGCCTCCAGTCACGCTCAATCTATACTCAACACTCTGTAGAGAGGGGGAAAATAAGGGGGGTGAGCAAACCACACTCTCAGTAAGGCAATCATGCGAACAGGTAGATACTGCACTATCTACGTGATCGTGATGCCATGCCCAAAAGCATTTAATTCATCATTTATCTCAAAACATGAGTGTATGATTGTCTTAATGGTATGTAAAGCATTCATGCTATTAAAATCAAGTGCACATTTCAACTCAAAGCATGGTATAAATCATCATGCATAATTCACAATAAAAGCATGGCATTACCCATCATGCATTTTCTCAAATAGCATGGCATTAACCATCATGCATTTTCACAATAAAGCATGGCATTAAAGATCATGCATCCGTGCACTTTAAAAACCATTAACAAATCAATTTCAACACTGGTCAGGTCTCGACCCATCCCTCGGACTTTCCTGACCCACAAATCATTTTCAAACATGGATTTATTCTCAAATTGCAGTAGACATGTGAGATAGGCAGTTCAACAATAGGTAATAACCTCAAGGCCTATGTACATAACCTGTGATACCGGCTACACGGATCAGGTGTGCGGGATATCACCACTATCTGCTTCCACACGGGAGGTGGGTCAAATCCTACCCGTCGGTCCATAGCAGATCTCGTCCGAAGACGGCACATCACATCTCAACACGGTACAATGTACTCCATGCTACATGCACGGTACACGTACTCCGTGGACCCAATCAACACATCATATCACGCCACATCTCAAACGCACGTATGAGCCTATTTAATCGGTACGACCTCTTGTCTACCCGAAGCTCCTAACACGGCTAATTAATCATGTCAAAACAATGCACGTGTGAGCCTATTTAATCGATGTGACACCCAGTCTACTCAAAGCTCTAAACACGGCAACATGCAAGGTGGGCATCCAGTGCGAGACAAACTCCAAGCACAATGCCAAAACAATTATGAATTCCATGTGAAAACTAGTGCCTCTTGCACTCATGTGTATAAAACACGTCAAATCTCGTGCGAGTCATACTCTAGCACGTTTTCATACTCACGAAATCATGTAGGTGGCTCAAAACTTGCAAAGTATAGTTAACAAAACCAAAACACACTCATTTATTTTGCAAATCATTTCAATGTTAGCCAACCTACCAATCATTTGCTAAAAAGCAATTAAAACATGATTTTCAAAGCAATATGCTTTTATTTTCATGCACATTTTATCAAACTCCCAACTTTTGCCCTTCAATCACCCAACATCATTTCCTAATGTCTCATGCATTCTAACAAAGCATTTAATGCGCCCAACTTGCACACAGATATCTCTAAGAGTTCACACAATTCCCTTACCTCAATTTACTTGGTGTGACTCATTTCCTTTTAGCTTCTCATGCTCATGGCTCAACTCGCCTCGGCGTATCCTCGGAAGCTGCGATTCATTCATTAAATCAATTGAGTTGATGTATTTAACCCATAATTGACCTCACTAGTCAATATTATTCACTTATGCATTTTACAAATGCCTTAATCCACATTTTACCTCTTTTAGGTAAATCTCACAATTTATCCACTAACCACATCTTAAAATCATACCACAACACTATTAATAACTTCTACATATCTCATTCATCATTAATCTCCATACATTCCACTTTCTCACTCTAGACCATTTCTAGGTCATAATCATTCCAATGTATTTTAGATAGTTTCTAACCATCCATACTCATGCCAAACAACTCCAAAATCAATTATCTAGACAATGTACCATAGTTGGAGTGTTAGAATCTTACCCAATTTGATTTCTCTTCTTGCTCCAAATAACAATGCCCTTAGCTCCTTCAATACCAACAATGGGAAAATGCCTTCCAACTATGTTGTTCTCCTTTTTGATAGGAACAAATTTGCCTCTAATGGTCTCTCTTCAAATCTTACTGAAAATGGCTGATTTTAGAGAGAGAAAGTTAGGTTTTTGGGTTGAAAGTGGAGGGTTATTGTTTTTCTCGAAATTTTTAGATTTTAAACACTCCTTATATAGAAATAGCTTGAGGAGATCGATCTGGTCCAAGAAGAGATCAATCTGGTCCCCTTAAATCCCTCTTTTTCACGGCATTTTAAGCATGAGATCGATCTGTTGAAGCCTGAGATCGATCTGCTCCCAAACAGAGAGCTAAGGAGATCGATCTGGGTGCTTGAGGATCGATCTTTTCATTACAGAATGCTTAGGAGATCGATCTGGCTCCATTGGAGATCGATCTGCTCTATTTTATTACCCAAATAAGAGCATTTTGGCTCTTCCAGATCGATCTCTCATCCGATGAGATCGATCTGCCCTTCATAGTTTCCAAATTTCCTGCAGTTCTTCTGCAGCAACACTTACCAAACTTCATACATTTTGTTGCCATGATCATTTTCTCATCCAATCATCTTTGAGACTTGAAAATGGCATCCATCCTCACTTCATACACATTAAAACTTTTGTAGAATCTTTGTATGACCAATGGTACTTAATATAAACAAAAATGGAAGTGCACAACTTATGCAATTCTACTTCCATTTTACCAAACTACTCATAATCCATTCTACACACATTCTCTACATGTTTAAGTCCATTTCTTCACATTCATACATAATGTAACTTGTATGTACAATTACCACTCTCATTACAAGTGCGTACATTACTTATGGACTTACATCACATATACTTCACTCATGAATTCATAGTACAACTCTATTTACATTTCTATGTACATATATACCCTTATACATATACGGGGTCTCACATATGCTCACCCCCTTTTCTTTACATCTCTCTACAAAGCATCAGCAGTAAAGCGAGAGTTATCGAGGGATAGTGTTCCTGAGTCCACTGCTAGTTCCTATCGATCGTCAGGTATACAGACTTTGTACAGTTATATATCTAAACATAGAAATAGCACAGTGATGTATACGATATATATTATGGGGAATGTATTTGTATTAGATTTTATATAATCTTACATGTATAATAAAAGCAGTTACAGTCAGTAATAGTATATTGACATGTATGTATGATAATGGAAAATGTGGTAAGCGAGGACTCTGACATCGAATCACAGCCCAACCATTGATGAGAGGAAAGGTAAGTTAAAAATGCGAAAAATTTGCAGTGATTTTGGATAAAGTCATGGATTGAGAATGGGTCTTGACAATTCACCACCGAGTTTTCGAGTCGAGCTCGAGCTCGATCACCTCATTGTATCGGCTCGGCTCGACTCGATTACACCCCTACTCACGGCATGCCCGCGCAGGACCCTCACGGTATGACCGTTGCTGACCCTCACAGCATGCCCGCGTAGCACCCTCAGCGCATGCCCGCACGAGACCCTCACGGCAGGGGAGCACAAGACCTTCACGGCAGGGGTGCACGAAACCCTCACGGCATGGCTGCGCAAGACCCCCCGTTTTCTTCATGCACCACGTGGAGAATTCTTCATGCGCCACATGGCGCACTTTTGGCGCGGGGATGCCAGCTCATGCAAGACCCTGACAGCTTGACCGCGCGAGACCCTCACAGCCTGGCTTCGAAAGACCCTCATGGCAGGGGTGCGCGAGATCCTCGTGGCATGGCTAGACGATACCCTATGTGTGAGACCGAGGAAAACATGAGGCGTCAGGGTATGGGAAACCCTGTGCGTGAGGCCTCGAAAGGCCTGCGACGCCAAGCTACGGTAGACCCCAAGCGCGAGACTCCAGTGAACTGGAGACATCAGGGCGTCAGAAAACAACGGCGTCATAGTACAAGGAATTCAACACGGGAGATTGTTGGTGGCGGGAGACGCCTAAGTACTAGAAACCTTGAGGGTCTGGCTATGGTAGATTCTAGATATTTGGACGTGGAAGATCCTTGACCTCAGAACACAAAAGGCCCGCCAAACAATGGAATCAAAGGTGTGGGAATGACAAGGTCTCATGTTTGGAGAGACTCGAAAATAGATCCAACACGGAACCTTGAAACTGGAATGGCAAACTTTCAACCTTAGACTCGTCAAAACTGAACTCAGGGTAACGGGAGAGAAGCTATGGATAGCGACCAAGCTCATTCATATGATGCTAAGAAAGTGCAAAATAGACCTGCGTCCAAGGCACAAGTTGCCACAGACATGAAAAGAATGGTGGAACGAATCTTAGAAGAGAAAAGGTTGGTTCCAGCTGAAGAAAACCAGAGGAGGAGAATCTCATTCAGTACAATGATCATGGGAAAACCGCTGCCCCTAAAATTCAAAACGCCGTAGATGACGACGTATACGAGAAATACTGACCCTTATGACCACATTCAGAATTATGAGTCATTAATGCTATTACATGGATGGGAGGATGAGATTATGTGTAGAGCATTCCCCTTAACTTTAACTGATCACGCACCCAAACAAAGGGCTTGAAGCTAAAAGTGCACGATGTAAGCCATAAAGAAAAAGTGCAAGAGCTTGACGCGAAAAGTACTCGAGGTAAGTTAAGCACTCAAAAAAAAAAGGCTTGAAGCGAAAAGTACGCGATGTAAGCCATGAAGAAAAAAATACAAGGGCTTGAAGCGAAAAATGTGCGAGGTAAGCCACACACCCAAACAAAGGGCTTGAAGCGAAAAGTGCGCGATGTAAGCCATGAAGAAAAAGTGCAAGAGCTTGAAGCGAAAAGTGCGCGAGGTAAGCTAAGGACCCAAAACAAAAGGCTTGAAGCGAAAAGTGCGCCATGTAAGCCATGAAGAAAAAGTGCAAGAGCTTGAAACGAAAAGCGCGCAAGGTAAGCTAAGCACTCAGACAAGGGCTTAAAGCGAAAAATGCGCGAGGTAAGCCAAAAAGAAAAATGTGCAAGGGCTTGAAGCGAAAAATGCGCAAGGTAAGCCACGCACCCAAATAAAAGGCTTAAAGTGAAAAATGTGCAAGGTAAGCCACACACCCAAATAAAGGGCTTGAAGCGAAAAATGCGCGAGGTAAGTCACGCACCCAAACAAAAGGCTTAAAGCAAAAAATGCGCTAGGTAAGCCACGCACTCAAACAAGAGCTTAAGAATTAGACAGCCAGAGAATTTGACTTCAGAATCTAATGTAAGGACTTGACCTGAGGCTACAATGAGAATATATGTACTCTTCCGCAAGGTTATACCTAGCGAAAGAGTGAGAGCTATTGTTAAGCATGATAAAAGAATAACAAAAGTGTGCCACGTGGCACACGAAGAATGCACCACATGGCGCATGAAGAATGCACCACGTGGCGCACGAAGAAAACATATGAGAAATGATACAAGCCCTGAGTAAGATAAAATGGCAAAAATGTAATTAGTGAGAGAGTAAATCCCTATAAATATAGGTCAGATACGATTCGTTAACCTAAGTCTGAATTTCCCTACTAAAACTCTACACAATTCTCTGGCTGACTTAAGCATCGAAGTGTCAACGTAAAGAACAACCTCTGCGTCTCTCTGATATTTCTCTCTTTTACAGAGGCATTCTAGAACACACGCATGACATGAAGTTCGAAGTGAAGACGTCAACAATTCATCATTATTGTGTATTGGTAATAACAATTTGATTCATTTTAATTTTAATTTTAATTTTTATATTATAGATCAATTTAATTATATTTTAACGTCGAAAGGATAAAATTATCAAATAAGCAACATCAAACGCCATGTCAAATGCTATTTCATATATATATATATATATATATATATATATATTACTACGTGAATTGTCAATAAATCTTTACATAATTTTAAGTCTCTTTGTTGCCACGTAGATTTTTCAAATGATTTGACGAACTTGCCAATTCGGTTGTTTAGAAAATGTGATTAAATAGACCCCAAAATAAAATATGAAAAGCTAAAAGAACTTAAATAAATGATAGGGGGTCAAACCTCTTATTATGGTTCAATTATAAAAAAGTAATTAAAAAACTGTAAAGACCACTGGAGTTGGGCTTTTCTATAACCAAGCAAATTGTTGCCATATAAAACCCATGCACCAAAGAACAACAGAGATGAATACTCAAAGGCTGCTTCATCCTCCACCATCCACTCTGTCGCCAACTGGTGGGTTGAGATCTCTTCCATTACTGTTCAAACCGCTGAGATAAATTATGAAATCCACATGCACATACAAATGATTAAGGGTGTAACGAGAAAGAAATGGAACCCCAAGCAGTGTTCACAAAGTTGAAAGTCCAAATCCTGCACTTGCACTCTTTTCCGCCTTGCCAAATATATCATCTACCCAGCAATGTGGATTGACATACAAAAGAGGATGATTTAACCAATCCTAGCAGAGAAAAACATGTGTTGAAGAGTGGGACTACAAGTTATAATTTATAGGTGCAAAAAAGACTCCGCAATCAATTCTAAATAAATAATTTATAATATATGATAAAAGTGCATAAAATAATGTAATATTCATTGAGACGTCAGAATAACACTTCCTAAGAGTCTATGATTCCATTCTTTAAAAAATTCTAGCATCATTACTTCTGTTTTTCACACGAAACCTGACAATAAGAGAAAAGATTGCAAATTATAAGACTTAAACTTTAGACTTAATAGATATAACCTATTAAGAGTGGTTAGAAACTAAGACTTTAGTCATATAATAACACACTCCACGATGGAAGCAGATTTGGCTGGTATGAAATTGCATCAACTGCCGCTAAGCTGCAAAGATAAATCGGCAACTTTGTTCCAAGTTGGTGGTTGTCAAGACCAACAATAATAATTCCTACTCAAAAATAAATTAAAACTGTAGTATAGTTGAGTAAGGTCGTTTCCCAAGAGATTGGTTAGATTTATTTTTCTGCAAAATATTAAAAAGTAAAATGGGGATTTTGTTGTAGTGAAAATAAAAAGAAAAATTAAAATGTAGCAAAGAAAAATCACTATGTAAAAATTGAGAGAAAATTAATATGATGAAAACATCTAATCAAAGGAATAATTTTAGAATGGGTTCATGGAATTGATCATTGATGCAAAAATGAATTCTTTTAATCTTTACCAAATTGGTTATGATTATTAGTACGACCTAACAATATATCTCTCCTTACTTCTTCGATAATCAAGATACGATCTCTAATTATTTCTCTTGTCAGTTAAACGACCTTAGATACGATCTTAAGATTTAATTTACCAACAGCATTGAAAACTAAAGAGATTACAAATTTTAACCAACAAACACATATGTAAGTTCATTTAAGCTAGATTACATATCTTCTTAACATAGAATCGAAAACCTATCTGTAATCAATTATGTTATTTACCACTTATATTAGAATGTCTAAATAATTACGTATTCAGGTTTCTAATTGGTGATATATTATCCTAACAATTGAACAAATGACCATTTTTGCACAATCAAACAAAACAATAATTTAAACAAGAACAGAAGACATATAAATAATAAAGATATAAAAGAACAAGATAAAACTAATTAGATCTCACAATTCTTGAAGAACCCAAACTTTAATTATCCTTTGATTAGACTAAAAATTTAACAAGCCATAAGTTTAGAGAAAAACACAAAAATAAAAATGTCTATGATAATCGATGATTCAAGATTGAGATCCTCAACCTCTTCCACTCTTAGTCTATAAATACTAAATATCCTAGCCCTAGAATCTGTTTCCAAAGAAAAATTCTCCGATTGAGTTTGATTACAATTAAACTTCTTTCCTTTTTCAACCACTTGTCAAAAACTGTTTTTACATATCTCTTCCTTAATAATTAAAATCTTCCACTTACTATCTTTAAATTGATTTAATCAACTTCAGTTACAAGTAATAAATCTTAACTTGAATTTCAAGATTTCTTCTAATTTTGTGACTTGAGTAGAATTTACAGCTTTTTATCCATTTTGTCAATTTTCTTTCATTCACAATACAAATACAAGTTAAATCCAAAAATTAAGCATATAAAAAAATTTAAAAAAATTTAAATCTTTAAAAAATATGACAATTAATATGTATAATATGCAACTTATCATAAGTCATCAAACTGAAATGATCCCTCCTATCCCTCCATGTCTTCTTTACCAAATCAAAACTGAAACATGGAGAACCTAATACATAATAAAAAAAAAAAAAACCCTTAAGACCACAGAGTTAAGTTTCCTAAAAACTAATATGTTACAAACAATGTATTCATTCGATTACAGACATGTATAGTTACTAGTGTCTTGTTTGATACGTGAACAATGAAACCCATTTCAGTTTATGAAGGGATGGGATTTCGGCAAAAACAGCTCATGCTGGTTGCATTGGAACTCCTGACTGATTTTTGCAGACAATATTAATTGGTTTGCAGACGTATAGTGGCATTGCCTTCTGCGAGAATTGGCCAGTGAAGTAGAACTCAAATCAGGAAGAGATAGGATTTCAGCAGAACAGCTCATGTCCTGGATTGAAGGTAGAATAAAGGACAAGAAACCACCAGGTTGAGATCTTGCAAACCTATCAGGAACAGCTCATGATCATGGTGATTCCTGCGGAGACAACAGCATAAAACTCAATACGTTAAAGCATTCAAAAGCAGAAGACCAAAGGAAAAAAGAAGAGAATAAATATCATTTAGTTCTCAGGAGGGGTTGAAAATTGATCGGGGATCGGTGCAAGATAACATTCAAAGAACCAAGTATTTGATTGGTAATTTCTATGTCATTATGGGGTTTGGCATTAAAGAGCATGTCATCTCAAGGAAATATTGAGACATCAATGTCTTGGATTACAAGAGCACTTTACTACAGAAATTATGCTTAACACATTGCATCATCATGGACTATGAGTACTGACAAAAATCCCCAGAATGAAATCACCCAAGAATGCCACTACTTCAATAAGATATAAGCTTTATAGTCCGTGAACATGGTTGAAATATGTTAGTGTTCAAACAAAAACCAGTGAATAAAAAAGGGCAAGGAAAAGTAAACTTTACTCCTCATGAGTTGGGGAAATCTATGTAACACATTAAGGTGCAACATCAGATGCTCCAGCTATATATTCATGTCAATGCAAAACCAATTTACAATAAACGGTACCTTCAAAATACTTGGGAGTCGGGATAAATCTAGCAATTTTTTCATGGTGTTAGTGTTGAGTGCATGATTGATGCTAAGAAAATGAAAACTAAATTAAGTTGCATGAGATGAATGCTTGTATAACAATGAAACATAAACAAGATATTTACAGTTACAGTTTGCTGACTGTTGACTGGCCTGTCCAGGTTCCGTTAGGCTTAATTCCATATCATGAGTTGCTGTCCAACCAGGTTCATATGCTTCAAGAAAACCAATCTTTGCCTTATTAGGTAGATCATGGGGATGAACAAATGGCACTCCATGTGGCCACCCAATTTCCATTCTAATATTGGCACAAGGGCTATCTAGTGCATGAACGTGATTCTCACACTCTTTTAGGTTACAAAACCTTAGTTTTATGCCCTTCTTATCTGCAATTTCCTGAACCCTTTCCTTAAGCACTCTTTGAGCCTCAAGCCGTAACCTCTTGGAAGGAGGCAGAGGTTTGCATCTTGTATTATTCTTCCTTCTTCTCATCAAGGGCTTCATAGATCCTGTACCAGCATTTCATTGATCCAAGGACCTGCTGTTAAAAGCTTCTCACTAAGGCTACTTGGACAGAAAAATAACACGGATAATCCAACATCAAGATGGCTCAGCAAAACAAGCAGCAAAATCTATTGTTAGGATTAAAATGTTGAAAACACTTTCTTCTCCTTGTCTTGGACTTTTCACTAAAAAGATTAATTCAACAATATTCCCAGTCCAGGTTTGTTCAACTAACACCAAACTAGTAAAAAACAGTCTTATCAGTTTATCATTAATATTTTACACATTTCTAGACATGATTTATATTGATCTTCTGATGGAGAATGGCAGCAACAGAAATTTATTTTTTATTTTTGGTTAATTATATGTTTAAAGTTAGGGGAAATTTTGTAAGGTTTACTAGAAGTTCAAAATTGTTATGATTTAGGATTTAGAGTCCTAGGTTAAGGATATTAGAGTTTTAATAGAGTTTGTATCCTATTAGGGTTAGACTTGCTTGCTTGCGTATAAATAGGCTTTGCACTCTTTTTTAAAGAAGAGAAAAATAATATCAGAAGTTTCCAGCAAAGCTTTGCTTCTTGGTTGTGTGACTCAAAACCCTAGGTGAGACTCTTAGGCTTTATTCTTTACCGTTTAGCAGTATAAATAATCCCAAATCAGACCTTAAATCCTAATTTAAACCTACCTCATATCTGTACTTGCATCAATTGGCACTATACATGGGAAGAAAAAAAAATCTGATTTTTGGGCAAGTTCCTGACAGATCTGAGTTTGTAATTAGTTTGTTCAAATTTGCGTTTATGATGGTGACTAACGCAGAATTAAGTAAAGCTGTGGGGGAACTCCAACAAGACCATGAGCGTACCAAGGGTGCTTTGGAGAATATGACTGAATGTCGGTTAAACGACTATCCCCAAACAATCATTTGCTTGCCCTAATGCAACAAGGCCTTCTATCAATTCTAAGAAAGAGTATGTTTGTTTCAAGTACGGGGAGACTCGACACTTTGGGTGTGATTGTCAAACAAAAAGAAATATGCATATGGGAGTGGAACAAGAGGAAGAAGAAATTCAGCAAGAAGATGATAATTCCGTTGATTATGGTACTCATGAGGCTGATGATCGTGACCTTTATGATGTAGATATCTTGACAGCCCCTAGAATAGAAAAGGAGTATTGGCTCCGCACCTCAATATTCCAAACCCTTGTTCATAGTGGTGGCCAAGCTAAAATCCTTAAAATTGATGGTGGGAGTTCCATGAATGTAGTCTTAGACTTCCAACTAAACCACACCCTCACCCATATAAAGTGGATTGGATTGATAGAACCACAATTCCGGTAACACAACTGTAGTAAAGAAAGAAAACAGTAGAGAGGTAAAACTAAATGTATTTTTTTCTCCAAATGAATTCAATAGTTGTTACAATATAAATAGGAAAACTAGAGAGTAATTCTAGGATCAAAAAATCAAGATTTCTCTAACTTTCTTGATTTTAGGTAGTTTCCTATTAAGTAGGAAAACAGATAATAATTCATTATTTATTTATTGACAGCTAATAATTCCTAATTTATCTACATTCCCCCTTAAGTTGGTGCAAAGATATCAATCATGCCCAACTTGCTCACTTGAAGTTCAAATGGTTGTCTCATTAAGCTCTTGGTTAAAATATCTGTAACCTGCTTCATGGTAGGAACAAAAGGAGTACAAATTACCCCTTCTTCAAGCTTCTTTTTTATAAAATGTCTATCAATCTCAACATGTTTCGTCCTGTCATGTAGAACCGGATTATGAGCTATGCTGATGGCTGATTTATTGTCACAGTACAACTTCATAGGAAGACTAACTAACCTTTTAATTTCTTCTAGAACTTGCTTTAGCCAGAGTACCTCACACACTCCTTAAGCCATTGAACGAAATTCAGCTTCTGCACTACTTCTGGCAACACCACCTTGTTTTTTGCTTCTCCAAGTAACTAGATTACCCCACACAAAGGTGCAGTATCCAGATATCAATCTTCTATCAGTGATTGAACCTGCCCAATCTGCATCAGTATAGACTTCAATTCCTCTATTTTCAGTTTTACTGAAAAAAATCATTTCCCTGGAGTTGCTTTCAAATAACGAAAAATTCGAAACACAGCTTCTAGATGTTCCTCACAAGGAGAGTGCATGAACTGACTTACCATACTTACAGCAAAAGCAATGTCAGGCCGTGTATGAGATAGATAAATTAACTTCTCAACTAATCTTTGATATCTACCAGTATCCACAGGAACTCCATCTTTTACCTCTCCAAGCTTCACTTTTGCTTCTATTGGAGTATCAACTGGCTTGCACCCACTCATACCGGTTTCTTTCAAGAAATCCAAGATATATTTTCGTTGTGACAATACGATACCTTTTCTTGATCTCGCAATTTTCATACCCAAAAAATATCTCATTTGCCCCAAATCCTTGATCTCGAACTCCTTGGCTAGATTTTGTTATAATCGGTACATTTCTTCTTCGTCATCTTTTGTAAGAATTATGTCATCTACATAAATAATCAAAACATAGATCTTGTTTTTGTTAGAGACTTTTATAAAGAGAGTGTGATCTGTCTACCTCTGTCTATAATCTTGATTCTTCATAAACCTTTCAAACCAAGCTCTAGGCGACTGTTTAAGACCATATAGTGATCTTTTAAGTCTGCATACCTTGGATCCAAACTTCTCAGTAAAACCAAGTGGTGCCTCCATGTAAACTTCCTCTTCAATGTCTCTATTGAGAAAAGCATTCTTCACATCCAATTGATTTAGAGACCAATCAAGGTTTATAGCAATTGACAAGAGCACACGAACAGTATTTAGTTTTGCCACCGAAGAAAAAGTATCAGAATAATCCACTCCATAAGTTTGTGTTTAGCCTTTAGCTACCAGTTGAGCCTTGTATCGTTCTAGAGATCCATCAGAATTATACTTCACGGTGAATACCCACTTACAACAAACGATTGCTTTTCCTTGTGGCAGATCAACCTTTTCCCAAGTAGCATTCTTCTGTAGAGCTCTCATCTCCTCAACAATAGTCTCCCTCCACTCAAGAACATTTAGAGCTTCCTGTACATTACTTGAAATAACCACACTAAACACTTGTGTGATAAAAGCACGAAACTGAGATGACACATTATTATACGAAATAAAATTGGATAGAGGATGCTTAGTACAAGACCTAACACCTTTCCTAAGAGCAATGGGAAGATCTTGACTTAAGGAATTTGACTTAGAATTACCTGGAGGATTATTATCAGAATTGTCTAAAGGAACATTGATCTCATGATCCAACCCCTGATCAGATTCTTGGGGGTGCTGTAAGACAGTGTTCCTTTTCTTTTTTTGTGCTTGGTACTCCTTTGAATATATAAGACCCTTCCATCGTTTCGCACACATCTCTGTTGTTTCAGAATTTTGATTTTGAGATGGCATTATCAGAGGTTGTTGTAGATTTTCATCATTTAATGCATTTGTATTTCCTTTCTCAATTACTTTTGGTAAATATCATCACTAGCACATTCAAAATCAATGGTTAAGTCAGAACCATTTAAAAATATATCATCTTCACTAGTGTTCTTCTCCCCCTGAAGATGAGAAGTGTGATAGTATGATTGTCCTTCAAAGAAAAAGACATCCATAGAAACAAATATTTTTTTTCAGAACTGGATCATAACATTTATAACCTTTTTGATTTGTCGGATAGCCTACAAAAATGCATTTATGTGCTTTTGGATCAAGTTTTGTTCTTTTATGGTCATGGTTATGAACAAATACCACACTACCAAAAATTTTTAAAGGAATGTTTCTTACTAACTTGGAAGTTGAAAAACACTTACAGAAAAGTTTTATTGGTGTTTTAAACCCCAAGGTTCTTGAAGGCATTCTGTTTATAAAAAATGTGGCTGTTAAAACAGCTTCTCCCCGAAGATACTTTGAAACTTTAGATGTAAAGCTTAAGGCCCTAGCAACTTCAAGAAGATGTTTTTTTTTCCTTTCGGCTACCCCGTTTTGTTGAGGTGTATTGTTACAAGAACTTTGATGTACAATCCCCTTTTTATCAAAAAAATTCCCTAACACATGATTAAAGAATTCTTTGCCATTATCACTACGAAAAACTTTGATCTGAGTTTCAAACTGTGTTTGTACCATTGTATAGAAGTTTTTAAACACACTTTCAGCATTAGATTTATCTTTTAGCAAAAAACCCAAGTAACCCGAGTATGATCATCAATAAATGTAATGAACCAACGTTTTTCAAAAAGAGTTGCCACTTTAGAAGGACCCCATACATCACTATGGATCATAGGAAATGGTCGACTTTTTGTATGATTTTGGTGAAAAAACAACACGACGATGTTTAACTAATTCACAAACTTCACATCAAAAAATAGAAGCATTTTTATTCATAAATAATTTGGGTAATAATTGCTTTAAATAATGAAAATTTGGATGTTCTAACCGAAAATGCCATAACATAATCTCCTTGTCACTGGAAACAGAAATAGAATTAAAACAAGTTTGGTCTTGCCTTCCAAAGTTTGTACCATTATTAAGGAGGTAAAGGCCACAATCTTGCCTAACATCCCCAATCGTCTTCCCCGAGGTTAAATCCTGAAATTTACATTGAGAAGACCAAAAATTAATTTGACAATTATGATCACGAGTTAATTTACTGACTGACAATAGATTATAGGACAATTGAAGAACATGAAAGACATCTTTTAGAGTAAGATGAGAAGAAACAGTAATTTTTCCTTTCCCTGCAATTGTAGCATAGGAACCATTTGCTATTTTGACCTTTTGATTTCCTGCACAAGGTATGTAAGAAAACAACTGCGAGAACCCAGTCATATGATCGGTTGCTCCTGAATCTAATATCCAAGAGGTATTTGGATGGACACAAGTAAAGACTGGTGAAAAAATTACCTGACTGGGCTAAAGAACAAGATGCACTAGAATTTCCTATAGATTGAGACTAAAACATCTTGTACAAGTGCTCCATTTGTTCCTTGGTGAAAGGAAGAGAGTCTGAGGATGATTGTTGCCTTGGATTAGTAGTGCTAACCTGGAAAGCACAAGTGTCCCCTGCTGGCCAAGAGTCATCACCACGTTTCTTCTTCAAATTCGCAGGTTTTCCATGAAATTTCCAACAGGTCTCGCGTGTATGCCATGGTCTCCGACAATGATCACACCATGGCTTTTGTTTGCCTCATCATCTTTCTCCTTGTTGCTCAATACTGTAGGCTACAAGAGCTGAACTATCCTGATAAACTTTTGGCTCTTCTACTCCCTTTAACATCACTAATCTCCAAGCCTCCTCTCTCCGTACCTTAGAAAAAACCTCTGATAGAGGGCAGACGTTTCCGTCCTAAAATACGTCCCCGAACCTCATCAAATCTTTATTTAGACCTGCCAGAAATACAAACACTCGACTTCGTTCAACCTTTTTCTTGTAACATGCACTATCATTCGGACTCTCCCATTCTTCAGTTTCGAACATATCCAATTCTTGCCACAGAGTCATGTCATTATAATAGGCAGTTACCTCTCTATCACCTTGTTGTATCCGCCACATCCGAGTATTTAACTCGAATAATTGAGAATAATTTTCTAGGTCAGAGTACGTCTCTCTAATAGCCTCCCAAACATCATGAGCGGTTGGTAGAAACATAAACGGTTTTCCCAAGATTGATTCCATGGAATTAATAAGCCGAGCGATAACCATGAAATTTTTTGATCTCCACTGCTGGTATTTTGGATCATCAGCGGCTGGAGGCTTGATATTTCCCCTTTCAGATATCCAAGTTTTCCCTTTCCATCAATCACCAAACGCATGGATTGGGCCCACTCTAAGTATTTTTTACCATTTAACTTATGAATGGTAATCTGTAAAGGGCTTTCATTGATGGGTGCAATCGAAGATGCCTGGGAACTCCTTTCAGACGATGTCACAGTGCTGGTAACGGAAGAAGAAGACGAACTAGAGCCAACCATGGCTGCTTTGTAATTCATAGGCTCTTGATACCATGTAGTAAAGAAAGAAAACAGTAGAGAGGTAAAATTGAATGTATTTTTTTCTCCATATGAATTCAATAGTTGTTAGAATATAAAAAGGAAAACTAGAGAGTAATTCTAGGAGTAATTCTAGGACCAAAAAATCAGGATTTCTCTAACTTCCTTGATTTTAGGTCGTTTCCTATTAAGTAGGAAAACAGATAATAATTCATTATTTATTTATTGACAACTAATAATTCCTAATTTATCTACAACAACAATGCCTTGTATCTTTTAGTTGTGGTGATTATGTTGAATCTATACTTTGTGATGTTATTCTTATGCAAGTTGCCCACATTCATCTTGGTCGTCCTTGGCAATATGACCGAGATGTGAGTCAAGCTGGTAAGGCAAAGACCTATAGTTTTTGTCATCGAAACAAGAATATTGTTCTAAAGCCTATGAGTTCAGAGGATATCAAGAAGTACTAGAAGAAAAGGACTCCAAGGTCTAGTAAAGTTGAGGATGGTGAGAAGAAACATCTCCATATTTTGACTAAAAGGCAGTTTGAAGTTAAGAGTAACAAAAATTACCAAAGATATGCTAATTTGAGAAAGAGGCTTGTTGATTTTAATGAAGGTAAAATGGTTATGGTGAGGACTAAATCAGAAAGGTATCCAAGAAGAGTTCACAAGAAGCTTCATTCAAATTATCATGCTTTGAAGTAGCCAGAGTAGAGTTATTCCCAGTCGAGGAGAATGATGGAGAATGGCAGCAACAGAAATTTATTCTAGTTTTGGTTAATTATATGTTTAAAGTTGGGGGAAAGTTACTCTTAAGTTCAAAATTTTTATGATTTAGGATTTTAGAGTCCAAGTATTTTGTGTTTTAATTTTATAGGATTAGGATATTAGAGTTTTAATAGAGAGTTTGCATCCTATTAGGGTTAGGCTTGCTTGCTTGCCTATAAATAGGCTTTGTACTCTCTTTTAAAGGAGAGAATAATAATATCAGAATTTTCCAGCAAAGTTTGGCTTCTTGGTTGTGTGACTCAACCATTCTTCAATGTGACTCTTAAGAAAACCTAGGTGAGACTCCTAGGCTTTATTGTTTACTGTTTAGCAGTATAATTAACCCAAATCAGATCTTAAACCCTAATTTAAACCTACCTCAGATCTGTCCTGCATCATCTTCACTTAGAGAACTAGTCAGACAATGTTGAAAATATTTTTCCTATTATGCATTTCAATTATTGTATAAGCAAAAACTCTAGTGAAAACAAATGACACATCACTGTCAGTTTCCTGGCTGCTAGTAACAAAAATCAAGAATACATCTAGTAAGCGAATTAAAAGATAAGCAGCTTAAGCACCTTGATCCATTCTTAAGAATATCTATAATACAGCTTTGCAACTAACATACACATAATAGTCTGTCTATACTAATCGGGGGGAGTAAAGGATGAAAAGGAAATTTGGCAATCAAACTCTGATTAGATGAAAAAACAAGCAGAATCGTATAGGATGGCAACAACTTAATACAAGAAGATCAGAGAACTAATTTCCAATGAGAGTCAATTGCTTATAACTGTGGGATAAAGATAGAAGCAGTAGCTCAAACCACCAAATCCCCTTCATTTTGTTGCTTTTTCTGGGGCCAAACAAGTAGTATAATAAAATGCTGCATACGTATAAACTATAAAGAAATACTGCCTACCATCTTGGGCTGTGGGGAAATTGAAACTCTGGAAAGTATTTCTATTAAAGAGCTGATCTGTTGGGTGAGATCTCTGCATGAAGTCATCCACTGGTACTGGAAGCTGGAACTGAGCTTCAACCCCATGACCAGCTGCTCTCATCTCTGAGCAACTGAGACTGGTCATAGATTTGGGCATGAGTTTGAAAGCCAAAGAGCATCGTCCATACATATTACCTGGAATATTATTAATTTCTGTCCTATGCAGTGCAGGATTGACATAACCTGCGGTAGCTTGATAAAGGGCGAGTCCAGGATAAACAACTGCTTCTTGAGGACCAAGGTCCCCATCTACAAGAATCCACCGGCCATGAAAATCTCTTATATGCAAACCTGCCTTATCCGATTTAACAACAGATATTAAGCTTTTATCAACCTGGTGCTCATGGTCAGGGAACATGATCAATTGGCCATCATTCTGTGCCGTTAAATTGTGGTTTTGTGCTCCCTGAAAAGAAGGCCTTGCATGACAGCACACGGATAATACTGAAGAAGATATTTCCCGGTTTCTCAAGGGTACATTATCGAGTACTTCAGTAAAGGGGGAGCTGCGCAAGTTCAAGTAACAGCTGATTGCATCCAGTATATCTCGAGCTGCCTTACCAAGCAAGCCAAATATGTCAGGCAAACCACCTGGAGGCAACTCAATTCCATCGCAGGGCTCTGTAGGGGTTAGGCCTGGTCTGTAATCATAAGTTTCCTGCCATAGTTGGAGATCAGCATAGTAACCAGATGTTTTGCACCACTCACGAGAATCATTCGTGTGAATCATGTCTGCAGATGGGTATGCAGCCTTCTGTTGGAAGTAGAGGCGAGCAGAATCTAAACCAGATCTCAAAAGAGTTCCATCACTAGCTGGAAATTGAATAATGGCAGCAGAATATTGAGCAAATGATTGTGATAAAGTAGAGACTGATAGCTTGTAAGAGTCTGAAGGAAGGCCTTCAGAGGGTAGGAGATCAGTAAGCTTTACACGACCCAGAGATGGCAGGACATTGCCTGCCATTAAATTCTTTCAACGTACCAGCAACCTAAGTTTCAACAATAGTTATGACCTTTTGAAAGTAGAAATTAAAAAAGTGGCATCAGTCAAAGGCCTTGAGGCAACAGGTATCATCTGTCATACAGGAAATAAAAAATAAAAATGAAAAGATATTTAACAGCCATAACACTAAACATTGAAAGATTATAAAGAAATTCAGGGCATCAATGACAAACAAGAACCCAAAAGCTATTTCAGCTGGTTCACAATTGGAAACAATAAGAAATTGAAAACATTTCTTAGACTATGGATTGGAAAGACTGCATAATATGAAGCAAACAATCAATCAAAGGATGCATACTATGTTATTCACAGTTACATTACATAAGAAAAAAAGTCTGGAACAAAAGTTCCTAAAGGATGAAAATAGGCTGTCATAGGAAACATCTTCAGAAGTCAGAAAGCATAAATAACAAGTTCCAAAACTGGCTGAAACTCAGTTATTTGACACAGTTTTAGTTCCTACAAGTAGGTCAAGGAAACAAAAAAATTAAAGTATCCGCTAACAGATGATAATAGAATTTTCTTTATTTCACAGCTTGCAAAAGATGAACATAGAACAAAAAAATACTCACAGATTTTGAAATTTCATAGTGGATGATAATTGGAAAGTAAATTGACAGATTAAGCTAATCCAAGCTGATTTTTATACCCATTGGTAGGATGAATTTCATTATGAATCTAGGAACCACAAAATTTTCATTTTAAACCTATTTATGTACGAAAAACTCTAATCACAAACCATCAAACATTCCATTTACTAAGAAATAACAGCCAAAAAAAGGGAAATTGCTTTAAATTTTGAATTTGCATGGTTAAAAACCCATTTCATAAAATCAAAAAACTTAACAAAAGAAACATCAATCAACGATCAACACATATAATTAAAATAAAAACAAAAATAAAAATAAAAACAAAAAAGAAGACGATTCCCAATTTAGTTATAAAAAGAAGAAGAAGATGAAGAAGAATTTGCCTTTGATTGAGCGAAGCTCCTTCCTACGGTAAACAAAGCGAGGCAGTGAATTGAAAGCTGAAAGGCTATAGCTGTGAGTAAGAGCGACGAGAGAAGGAAAAGGACATGGAATTTCTCGGGAGAAGAGAGCAATTTTTGTCATTTTTGTTTTTTTATTCATAAAAGGTAGTCATGGGCCTTGCTTAAGAAACTCCGGCTGAGCTTCAGTTAGGTTGGGGCTTAGTTTGGGAACTCAGCTTAGTCCACATGTCCAGAATATATTATTAAAAGAATAATTTTTTTTAATTAATGTATCTGTTAATGTATAAAAATGTCTATTACATCAGTAATTTCTTATGATCAATACATGTAATATACATTTTTATCTCAATTAATTTCATTTCTTTGTTAAACCCCACGGTCTGTACATGCCCTCTTCAAAGTCCCCTGCATTATACATGGTGGAGCCAAAATCGTTGTCATTGCTCCCCCGAAATATGCTCTGATCATCTTCATGAAACCACGCAAGACCTCTATTAGATACGATAATAGATATTTATAATTCGTATTCGTATCACGTAAAATATAAAAATTTCATATTAAAATTTATTTTGACACGAAAAATAAAAAAATTATTTTTAATTTGTATCAATTTTATGTCTTATATTGATATCATTTTCGTATCATGTAATCGTATCGTACTTAAAATTATCAAATTTAATCTTAATACTGTCATAAAATCCCAATAATCAGGCCACCAACATGCTAGCATTAGTAGATATGCCTATGGCTCGCTATAAACAGGAAAAGGGCAATGGAGTTTCATTATCAAGTGAAAAAACAAAAACTTCCGTCAAAACATCATCAACCAAAGCAATAAACAAACCTTTTTGAAAAAGCAAAAAGTTTATCCCAGTAAAACGGGTAAATTTTGAACAATATACAACGTTAGAAAATTGTAGCCCTTTCCATCAAATCCTCGGCCTACTAAGCTGAAGGCTCAAAATAAGCTCCCAATACTAATGCTTGTACTCTATGCATGTAAAATGGATTGATAGATATAGAAAAAATGAAAGAAGAATCGGATCTAAGATACCATAACCATTGAAGAAATGGACAAAACATCAATTAAACAGTGAGTTCTTTGGCACCATTTTAAAATAACTGTGTGCTGTTCACAAACAATATTCAGGTGGAAAATTTCATGGTCATAAACAGTGTTTGATATATTCATGTTGGCAGGCAGTCCCAGTGCCCAACAGCTTAGACTTTTTCGTAAAAATGAATCAATCTCTCACCTAGTTCTTCCACAACAGAAATAAGTGAAAGAACTTGTCGCCTTCTGAACTGAGGAGAAAACAAATGTCAATGTTGAAGTAAGCGCTTGAAAGGACAGTTACTATGTGTTAATTAATTAATAATATTCTATGATTACATGTTATGTGAAGTGGAAAAATAAAGTTAGTCATGTTTACTGCTGCACAAATTTGTTTATGACAACTGAAAACTTGAATTTTGATTATGGAGTTCCTCTCATTTCCTTATTATTTGGACATTTCAATAGACTTAAAATAATAAGATTGTTCATCAAATAAATTGCCTATTTACTCTGTTGCTTCAGGATAAAAAATTTGAGCAGAGAAAGCAGAAGCAACAATGCCAATCTATGGTATTACATTGAGGAAAAAAAAAGTTAATTTTTCTTTGTGCCAATTGAACCATATTCTCTTTGAATGAAAGCCAAGAGTCATGCTCAGGCAACTCCCAAGTTAGCTCGAGGCCGAAGCTACTGTCAAAAAGATGAGACTTGGAAAAGGCGTGGTACATTTGATAGCCTGATGCGAATCCGTTTACAATTGTTCCAAAAAATGGAAACATCCTTATTTTGAATATATTCATTAATTTATTAATCTATATATTCGATATATATAATTAAACAATTATTCACCAAATTATATCCTATTGGTTTAAGTAATAAAGTTTTAACTATTTTCATTTTTTTTAAAAAGCTTTTTGTATATAGTCAATGAATTTTTGACTTAATGGTCAGAAAAAGATTTGAAACTTTATGTCAAATTCATTCAATTATATGTTTGTTCCTTGTTTAGTTGATTTTCTTTATTTGATGTATTTCATTGATTTCTTATATGTAATACTAGAATATGACTGTAATTTTTCTTGTACTGTAATAACTTCATAAGAAATTATATACTTGTAGTGTCAATTGATAAAATCAAAATTATTTTAAATACAAAAAAATTAATGCATAAATAATACTAATATTTTTTTGTCTTAATTACTCTTTCAACTAATTATTTTATATATTTTATTTTAATTTTTCATTTTAGTGGGGTCAATTTATTTTAAATTTTAATTTTTATGAAGGTAATATATAATTTATCTTACATTAAAATATGTATCACCCAAATTTCAATGGGGTCTGATGACCCCACTTTTTATGCTTTGCTACACCCCTGCTTAGGGTAAGTGACATAAAAGTTTCTCTTCACCATTTATTGTTGACAAAAATGGAATCATTAGATACTAAATGGGTGAAGCCCATAGAACAAACTGGCCTAGCAAGAAAATTGTAAGGGGTACAATTATGAGATCCCTATGCATCAATGCTATGTTCTTGATCATCGTACTATCAAGACAAGGCATTGATAGTGCTCTAAGACTGTCTCATGTTAAGCCTCCTTACTTAAGCAACCTATCTCATGGGTTGAGATTTAGGGATGTTTAAGGATAGTATGAGGGTGCTTATTAGAGAATAAGTTCACTGAATTTGACTCGTTGCGAGAACTTCATTTGGTAGTGCCATTGAAGTTTCTATGGAAATGTGAGACCCCGTATAGGTTTAGCCTTGTACATATGTAAATGAATTCATGAAGTATTGTAATGTACCAGTAATGTAAAGCATATGTGATGCAAAGTTCATAAGTTGAATGTACACACTTGTAATAAGAGTTGTGTTGTACGTACAAGTTGCATTAAGCATGAATATGAAGAAATGGACTTAAACATGTGATGAATGTGAGTGGAATGGGAAATAAGTAGTGTAGTAAATGGAATGAAGATTTGCATGAGTTATGCACTCCCATTTAGTTGTATTATGTACCTTTAACTATACAAAGATTCTACACAAGTTTTAAAGTGTATGAAATAGGGAAGGATGCCATTTTTAAGTCTCAAAGATGATTGAATGGAAAAATGATCATGGCAACAAATTTAAGATGTTTTGAGTGAAGTTACTACAGAAAAACTACAGAAAATCTGAAAAATATGAAGGTCAGATCAATCTCATGGGATGAGAGATTGATCTGGAAGACCCAAAATGAACTTATTTTGAGCTATGGAGCAGGACAAATCGATCTCCAATGAGCTAGATCGATCTGCTAAGTATTCTGTAATGAGGATCGATTTTAAGGCAAACAGATCGATCTCCTTAAATCTCTTTTTGAGACTGATCGATTCAAGACTAGACAGATCGATCTCTTTAAGGGTTCTGTAAAGAGCAGATCGATCTCCTACAAGAGGCAGATCGATCTCTAAGAGGAAAATTATCCTTCGACAAATCGATCTCATCAAGGGAGAAGATCGATCTGGGAGTGGTTATGTTAGGTGAAAATGACTACCAAACGTGCAGGGATCGATCTCTACAATGACCAGATTGATCTTATAAGCCTGCATCTATAAAAAGAGCACGGGATTGAGATGAAAACTCAAAACTCTCCCCCCACCAAACCTCACCTGCCATTTTCTCTCAAGACCCAAGCTTTCTCACTTTAGAAATCACCACATTTCGGCCAGTTTTGGAAGAAGCTCAAGAAGGGAAAGTTATTCCTTGGAGCAAGGAGAACAACATACCCAAAAAATCACACATTGGTGTGGTCAAGAGAAAGAGTTGTGGCTACCACAAGTTTGACTAAGTAAAAGGGTAAGCTCTTCAACCTTCTAGCTTCTAAATATGGTTTCTAGAGATTTATGGGTTGAATGAGATGTGAAATATTGTTAGAAATGATGAGTGTAGTGATGAGTGAGTAATATTGAAAGGGACTTATGGAGAGAAGATCCATGAGAAATGGTGGAAAACTTAAGAGAAATTTAAGAAGAGGGAAATTTATGGAAAGCTTAAGAAATAGTTTAATGAGATAAGTGATACAAATGGAAAAGTGAAATATGATTTAAAGACTTAAAAGTTATAAATGGGAGAATAAGTGACAATGAGGATATTTGGGAGAAAGAAAAGAAATGACTTAATGGTTATGTGTGTAGATTGGAAGAACGTGGAATACGGCTAACCCGGATCGCGAACGGAGCATACGTGACAAAGGAAATACGCGTACAATTCGAGGTAAGGGACTGTGTGTTAGCTATAGAGATGTTCGTACGTACTTTACGACAATTTCATAGATATATCGCTAGAATTAGTACGATATTACAATTCTTAGAAATGATATGGAAGCATGAAATGTACTATGATATATATGTATTGAGAAATGGGATGGGGTAAGGAGATAGCATGATATGCATGATTTCAATGTTTTCTCAATTTTGTATTGATTTGTGATTGAGAAGTGATAATGATAGGTTGGCTAGTTTTACATGTTTTAGCATGGAAAGGTATGTTGCATAAATAAACATGTTTTGAGTTTTAAAAGAGAAAGTAGCCACCTATCGGATTTGAGATATGAAATGGTGTTGGAGCTTTAGCTCACACCCGTTTTAATGATTTTGACTATACTGGAGTTTGACTGGCATACGTCTGCATGATTTGATAAACCGTGCTGAAACGTGACTCGCACGTGGTTTTATAATGATATTGTGCTAGAGTGTTAGCTTGCACATGTTTTTACTGAGTTGAGATAAACCTGAGGGTCTGAGACCCAAGGGGATGCCAACCGACGACCTCGGAATGGGCTGGATCTTAACAATAAATCATACCGCGCTGGAGCCTTACGATGACTGTGTCAGGCTGATTGCTCGCCTGGTATATGAAACATGGTTCAGGATGAAAAGTCCATCGAAGTTGGAGTATGGACTTGGGTCCACGATCGTACGTAGTATTGTGTAGTTGTCTGTTGGTATACTATGTACCGTGCTGGGTGTACGTGAATACAAGTATCGCGTAGATGACACATGGCGTACCTTATACCGTGAGTGTATAAGGAGATGAGGATGATTGAGATGAGCCGGAAGGTAAAAGTGACCCATCCCCTTTCAGGTGAAATGATGCCCTGTGCACACCTGATCAGTGAGGCCTGAGATCACTGACTATGGCCATACGTCGTGGATATTTGATTGCCAAAAATTTCATGTCTGTCTCAAAAATACGAGAAATTGAGTAAAGTCATAAAAGAAATGATTTGAGAGAAGCGAAGAGAGTTGTGATTTGATAAGCCTCTCGCTTTTGAATGCTCGTGTTATGATAGCACCGTTTATGACATGTTTTTCAAATGGGAGCTCAGGGTATGGCTATCACGTGGGATATGTTTTTGGGTGCTTTCAAAGAGCAATACATCCCAGACACCGCCCGACGTAGGTTACAGATGAAATTTCTGAATCTGACTCAAGGGAATCGAACAGTGGATGAGTACGAGTCACGATTCACCTCACTAGACCGATATGATCCGAACTCTATCAAGAGTGAGGCTATAAGGGTCCGTAGATTTATGGATGGACTGAGGCCTTCAATTCGAGCGAAGTTGGCCCCGTTTGATGTCACTACATATAGAGAGGCTGTGCGACAGGCCCAGTTATGTGAGCAGGATTATGACCTGCAGATTTTTGAGTTTAGTTGGGGTAAGGACAAGGGTCCGAGGAAAATGAGAGATGGCAAAGGAGCCAAATTTGGTCGGAGATTTTTGAGTAAGCATCGGAGAGAGGCAGATGAGTCACAAAAAAAGGATGTTAGATCTTTTATGCCTTCGACTCAGACACCAGCTAGAGGTATAGTGATTGGTGGACCTCGACCGACTACGAATCAATGCAGAATATGCCACTGATATCATGGTGGTAGGCCCTATCATCTTCAGAGTACACGATACTTCAAATATGGCAAGTTCAGACATTATGCAAAGGAATGTCCAGAGGCAGTTGAGGTAGTCCCAGAGAGGGGTAAGGAGCCAGATAGAGTTCCTACAGTTACACCTTTTGCAAGGAAGAGAGCCACAACTGAAGAAAAAGGAAAGTAAGTGGTGAGTCAAGGCAATGTGTATGCGATAGACTAGGTATCAGCTGATACCTCCTCTGAGGTGATAAAAGGGACAATCTTGATTTATAATTTGGAAGCTATAGCTTTGTTTAATTCTAGTGCTATACATTCTTTCATATCACCTGCATGTGCATCAAAGTTAAAAAGACTTGTAGAACCCACACACCTAAATGAGACTTTGCTAATAAGTACTCCAATGAGAGTTAGTCAATTAGCTTAATAAGTGTATAAGGATTGTAAGGTGAGGGTAAGAGATAAGTGTACGACAGCCAACTTGATCTTGTTAAATATGTATGACATTGATGTAATATTGGGAATGGATTGGTTAGCTACCAATCATGTTGTCTTAGATTGATACACTAAGTCTATTACGTTTTCTCTACCTGGAGAATGTGTTGTAAGATTTTAAGAAAATAAATGAAATTTTGAATTTTGTGACAAGTAAAGTACATTGGTATCAAATGACATGAATGTTGTTTTGAAGGTTTTATTGCTTATGTGGTGGATTTGGACAAAGTACATCCGGATATGGAGGACATTTCAGTGGTTAGAGAATTCCCTGATGTCTTTCTAGACGACCTACCGGGATTACCACCGGATAGAGAAATGGAGTTTGGTATAGACTTGACACCTAGAACCGAGCCAATATCCAAGTCACCATATAGGATGGCTCCAGTTGAGCTGTGTGAATTAAGGAAGCAGTTGCAAGATATGCTAGATAAGGGGTTTATAAGACCGAGCGTCTCACCGTAGGGAGCTCCGGTATTGTTTGTGAATAAGAGAGATGGGAGCCTTAGGTTGTGTATTGACTATCAGATGTTGAACAAGGCTACCATTAAGAATAAATATCCATTGTCACGCATCGATGATCGATTGGATCAGCTTTAGGGAGCGCAGATCTTTTTCAAGATAGATTTGAGGTCTGGGTATCATTAACTGAAGATTCAGAATGAGGATGTGCCCAAAACAGCTTTCTGTACCCGCTATGGTCATTACGAATTCCTAGTGATGCCTTTCGGGTTGACGAATGCGCCAGCAACTTTTATGGCTCTAATGAATGAGATATTCAAGCCATACTTGGACCAGTTCGTAATCGTCTTTATTGATGATATATTGGTGTACTCAAGGTCCAAGGAAGATCATGAGCAGCACTTAAGGATTGTTTTGCAAACCCTCCAAGAGAGAAAGATGTCACGCCCCGAAAATTTGCGGAAAATAGGGCCAATTTAAAACTTTTACTCGTTAATTCACAAATAAAGAGTGCATTCCTGTGCAGTGTCATACATCATCATAATTATCATGCCTCAGGATCTCATCATGACATAATAAATATCGTATTATACCCATTACTCGATTACAGTCAATTAATCCTAATACATCCCGTATAATGTCATACATCAAGTGTCTGTAATTACAATAATAGTCTGGGTACATGAAAGATAAATATACCTCAAAGTACAAATATATAGCCTGGAGCTCGGATCCTCCACTAGCCACTACTCCGTACGTCACAGGGAAGTCCTTATTCACTTGAAGAACTCTGGGGGGGAAAGAAAAACAGGGTGAGCTTCTAAATCGCTCAGTAAGGGGGGTAGGGGACTCATTTCATAAACCAAAATGCACATCACAAAGCATTTATTTGTATGTGAAACTCATTTGAAAACCATAGCATGAAAATACTCAAAACGACACTCTCATGTGTCAAGTCATGTGAAAACATGAAGTAAAAGGCTCACTCTAGAGCAAAACAAATCATGTGAAAATAACGCGTTAAACGCTTTCTCAAATAACGTGGCATAGCCACTGATTTAAAATCACTCGTGGCATTGCCACAAAACACACGTGGCAAAGCCACTGATTTAATTTCTCACGTGGCATAGCCACCAAACACACGTGGCAAAGCCACTGAATTATTTTCTCGCGTGGCATAGCCACAGAATAGGGTTTCTCAACGTGGCACTGCCACCAATGGGGTATACGTGGCACAGCCACCAATGGGTTTCTCAACGTGGCACAGCCACCAATGGGGTTTTCTCAACGTGGCACTGCCACCAATGGGGTATACGTGGCGCAGCCACCAATGGGTTTCTCAACGTGGCACAGCCACCAATGGGTTTCTCAACGTGGCACAGCCACCAATGGGGTTTTCTCAACGTGGCACTGTCACCAATGGGGTATACGTGGCACAGCCACCAATGGGTTTCTCAACGTGGCACAGCCACCAATGGGGTTTTCTCAACGTGGCACTGCTACCAATGGGGTATACGTGGCACAGCCACCAATGGGTTTCTCAACGTGGCACTGCCATAGAATAGGTCATTCTCCCGTTACCAGAACGGAGAAGAAATCGAGCTTACATGCTACCAGAGCAATGCCCGGTGTGTACTCACAACTACACACCTAAGTCTTATCACATAAGACAGGTTTGCCTTCACGTAGAACTCGTAATGGTTTCTCTCTCATAAAACTCATTTGAAAATCGTTTTGTACTCAACACAAAACGTAATAAAACCGAGTTCTAACCGGCAAAGCACACGCACACATTTCTCAAATCTCAATGTTGCCTTAACGTAGAGCCCAGTTATAAACTCATAAAACATTGGGCTCCAACCGGCTATAAAATCGTGTGCAATTTAATCTCAACACAAAACACTCAACATGCTTGTTTATAAATCATAAATCATGCTATAACAGTTTACAAATCACATACACAAATGGTTTAGATTTCCCTTACCTCTTTGCACCTCGTATAGTGCAATCGTTTCCCCCGTATCACGGACTAGTCTCGCATTCCACTCTGGAACTCCCAAGCTGTCCAAACGATATTAAAACATCAATACTCCACATCACACAAGCCTCAATTCTCAAAATCGAGCATAATTGCTCATAACACCTCAATTCTCTCGATTTTCGCAACTCAACCCTAAACTACAACATCATTTTCAAGGTCTCGACGTTCTATATCTCTAAAACCAATTATCTAGGCTAATTCTCCACATTGTCCAGTTTCCATTTATAACTCACAATTTCCTAAGTTCACCAAAACTCTCAATATACATATCACTCCTAACACATTGAAATTTAATCACTCCCTAGTCATCTTTCAACCATTTCAACACCCATTCAACCACCAATAACATCGAAATCAACTCAAATATCAAGATCAAGATTTAGAAATTACCCAAAGCTTGTGAGACGCACAACTCTCGCCTCGATCCGATTTGTCCTTCGATTTCCAAGTATGTTGTTCTCCCTTTGATGGGGAACAACTTTCCTTCTTACCACAATAGCTGATTCGGTCGGAAATGGGGGATTTGGAGGAGTGAGAAACTAGGTTTTCGGAAAAATGGAGGTTTGTAAAGAGAGAGAAAGTGAAATTTCAGAGGAAACAAGGGTTCCTTATATAGACTGGAGGTAGGAGATCGATCTGCCTCTTGATGAGATCGATCTGTGTTTGAATTTTGGGGACAATCTGGGCAATTTTATGCCTAGGAGATCGATCTGTCGAAGGGTGAGATCGATCTCTTTATGGCTTTATGAGATCGATCTGTGCCTTGAGGAGATCAATCTTCTTCCAAACAGAAGCATTTGGAGATCGATCTCTTCCTCATGAGATCGATCTGCCTTCAAACAGATTCATTTGGAGATCGATCTCTTCCTCATGAGATCGATCCCTTCTCAAACAGATTCATAAGGAGATCGATCTCTTCCATTGGAGATCGATCTGCTTCCCAAATTTCCTCATTCCTTGTCAGTTTTAACTCACCAGATCGATCTCTCACTCTCCCAGATCGATCTGTCCTCATAGTTCATGCTCATTTTACACATTTAACATATAAATTTCCAATTATAATTCCCACAATTCATCTAGCTCAATAATTTACACTTCAAATTATTATTACATCATTAAAATAGGTCTGAAATTCTCAGATCTCACATCCTCCCCACCTTAAAAGGAATTTGGTCTTCCAAATTCAACTCAACTAGTCAAAATAGATGGGGGTATTTCTCCTTCATGAGACTCTCAAGTTCCCACGTCGCCTCTTCCCTTGAGTGATGTTTCCACAAAACCTTTACTAATGGGATGCTCTTGGTTCTCAGTACCTTCTCCTTTCTATCGAGAATCCGGACGGGTTCCTCAATGTAGCTCATGTCCTCCTGTATGTCCATCTCATCATACTCTATAACATGAGAAGGGTCCGGGTGGTACTTCCTCAACATAGATACATGAAAAACGTTGTGTATTCCGGACATCTGTGGGGGTAATGCCAATCTGTAGGCTACCTCTCCCACTCTCTCAAGAATCTCGAATGGTCCTATGTATCGAGGACTCAATTTCCCTTTCTTCCCAAATCGCATGATACCCTTGCTCGGTGATACTCTCAGAAATACCGCATCACCAACGTCAAACTCAAGTGGCCGTCTACGCACATCCGCGTAGCTTTTCTGTCTACTCTGTGCAGCCCGTAACCTTTCACATATGAGTTTCACACTCTGTACGGCTTGCTCAACAAGCTCGGGAGCATTTATCTTTCTGTCACCAACTTCTTCCCAAGCTACAGGGGATCTACACCTCCTACCATATAGAGCCTCAAAAGGTGCCATTCCAATACTCGCATGATAGCTGTTATTGTATGCAAACTCTGCTAGGGGCAGGTGATCATCCCATGATCCCTTAAAATCCATCGTACACGCCCTCAACATATCCTCCAGGGTCTGAATAGTCCTCTCTGACTGACCATCTGTCTGAGGATGATAGGCGGTACTAAAACTCAATCGAGATCCCATGGACTCCTGAAACTGGGTCCAGAATCTAGAAGTAAATCGAGAATCTCTATCAGAAGTAATACTCACTGGAGCCCCATGTAATCTAGCTATCTCGCTGACATATAGCTCAGCTAAGGCATCCACAGTATCTATGCTCTTGATGGCAAGGAAGTGGGCACTCTTGGTCAATCTATCCACAATGACCCATATCGCATCATGACCTCTTCGGGTCCTCGGTAAACCCATAATAAAGTCCATAGTGACATGCTCCCATTTCCATGTAGGTACAGGTAAGGGCTGTAGTAGTCCTCCGGGCTTCCGATGCTCAGCTTTCACTTGCTGGCATACTAAACACCTGGCCACATACTCTGCCACGTCTCGCTTCATACCACTCCACCAATACACCTTTCTCAAGTCTCGGTACATCTTAGTACTTCCTGGGTGCATGGTGTATCGCGAGCAGTGGGATTCTCTCAGTATCTGTCTCTTCAAGGTATCATCGTCCGGTACACAAATCCGTCCTCTGAACCTCAATAATCCATCCTCACTGATGGTGAGATCCGACTGCGAACTCTGCTTAGCTTGGCTAACCATGTTTATCAATCTCTGATCACTGCGCTGCCCAGTTCTAATCTGATCCATGATCCTGGGCTCTATCCGCAGGCTAGCCAAAAATCCAGTCTCTACCTCTTTAACTCTGATCCGAAGTTCGGCGAACTGCTCTAACAAATCCCATTCCCTGATCATCATAGCAGATATCATACTCTTCCTGCTCAGGGCATCAGCAACCACATTCGCCTTACCCGGATGATACAGAATCTCGCAGTCATAATCCTTAAGGAGTTCCATCCACCTCCTTTGTCTCGTGTTTAACTCTTTCTGATCAAAGAGATATCTCAAACTCTTGTGATCAGTGAAGATCTGGAATCTTTCCCCATATAAGTAATGTCGCCAGATCTTCAAAGCAAATACCACAGCGGCTAACTCCAAATCATGTGTGGGATAATTCCGCTCATGGTCTTTCAGCTGACGCGATCCATATGCGACCACTCTCCCGTGCTGCATAAGCACACACCCCAATCCTTGATGAGATGCATCACTATACACCGAGAATCCTCCTGATCCCTCAGGGATAGTTAACACAGGTGCCGCTGTCAATCTCCTTTTTAATTCCTGAAAACTGAGCTCACATTGATCAGTCCATATAAATGGAGTCTCTTTGCGCGTGAGCTTAGTCAAAGGGGCGGCAATCCTGGAAAATCCTTCAACAAATCTCCTGTAATACCCTGCCAAACCAAGGAAGCTTCGTATCTCAGTCACTGTCCTCGGTCTTTCCCAATTAAGCACAGCTGCTATTTTACTCGGATCCACTGATACTCCTTCCTCTGAGACTACATGCCCAAGGAAAGCTATCCGGTTCAACCAAAACTCACACTTACTAAGCTTTCCGTATAATTGCTTATCTCGGAGTATCTGAAGTACTAACCACAAATGCTGTGCATGCTCCTCATACGACCGAGAGTACACTAGGATATCATCGATAAAGACTATCACAAACTTATCCAGATAGTCTCTGAACACCTCGTTCATCAATCTCATAAATGCTGCAGGGGCGTTCGTCAATCCAAAGGACATCACCAGAAATTCGTAATGGCCATACCTTGTCCTGAAGGCCGTCTTTGGAATATCTTCTTCCTTAATCCTCAATTGGTGATAGCCCGATCTCAAATCAATCTTAGAAAAGACTGATGCCCCTCTTAGCTGATCAAGTAGATCGTCAATCCTGGGTAGTGGGTATTTATTCTTCACCGTGGCTTTATTCAATAGTCGGTAGTCCACACATAATCTGAGACTACCATCCTTCTTCTTAACAAACAGCACTGGCGCTCCCCACGGCGAAACACTGGGTCTAATAAACCCTTGATCCAATAACTCCTGTAGTTGTCTCTTCAATTCCTCAAGTTCCACTAATGCCATCCTGTAAGGAGGCTTAGAGATCGGCTGAGTATCTGGTACCAAATCAATGGTAAACTCCAGCTCTCTCTCTGGTGGTAAACCTGACAATTCATCTGGAAAAACATCCAGAAATTCGTAAACCACAGGTATATCCTCAATCCTCGGGTGTTCCCGCTCATCGTCCGAGATGAGTGTCTCATAACCTTCACATGAATAATCATATTTAATATTCTCCAAAATAATATTAAAATTCTCAAATTATTTACTAGAAATCCGCATAATCATTCCCTCAATATCTCAATTGTACACTGTAAGGTTCAGGTAGGGAGAAAGTTACAATCTTAGTGTAGCAGTCTAAACTCACTCGATTGGTCGCCAACCAATCCATTCCCAGAATTACATCAAACCCATGTATATTCAACATGATTAGATCTGCTAACATCACTCTATCTCCCACCTTAATCTCACACCCTCTACAGATTAACTCAGTTCTCTGGGATTCACGCATAGGGGTATTTACATGCAGTATATATTCTAGAGGTTCAAACTTCAAGTTTAATCTACATGCAAAATGCTCAAAAATAAACGAATGCGTGGATCCTGAATCAATCAACACATGAGCCTCATAATTACAGACAGAGAGTGTACCTCTTATGGTTTCTGCCGAAGTGTCTGCGGTCTCCTTATCCAGGGCGAACACTCGTCCCTGTGCCATAGGTTTCTTCCCTTTCTCTGCCGCAGTGGCCCGTCTCCGGGGATCCACTCTCTGAGGCTGTTGTCTAGTGGGCTCCGGAGCATGTGGTATCTGAGGTTGGGGACAGTCCTTCACTCTGTGACCCATGTCACCACATCTAAAACATCCATGGATCGACCCAGTACAACTTCCCTCATGCGATCGGCCACAGTCTCTACAAATCCTCATCTCCGGCCTGACATATCGTGGGGTCTCCTTGATAATAGGATAGGTTCTGGGTCTCTCCAATCTGTCCCTCTGCACCTCAATCCTTCCTCTTCTGAAGGAACCTCTTCGAGCCTCTGACTGGAAAAGTGCTGGCCTCTTGCCCTTATCTCTATTCACTGCTCTGAGCTCATTCTGGGATCGTACCATCTCAATCCCTCTTTCAACCTCTTGCGCTCGTCTCAGAGCGTCTCCAAACTCAGTAATACATAGCCCCATCAATCTATCTCTGATGACGGGCTTCAACCCATACACAAACTTCTCTGTGCGGAGCTCTTCACTCTTGAAGGTCTCTGGGTCATATCTCAATAGTGCGGTGAACTGGCTCTCATAGTCATCCACCGACATGTCACCCTGTACCAAACTCAAAAACTCGGCCTGTTTCCTTCTCTGGGCGGCTCGTGGTACATATTGGGTTCTAAAAGCTGTCTGGAACTCTTCCCAACCAATCTCATCCTGGCGGGACATCAAGATACCCTGGGTAGTACCCCACCAATCTCGAGCTCTCCCCTTCAGCATATAGGCACTCATACTGACTCTCTCAGCATCGGTGCACCCCAGTAAATCAAATATAACTCTCAACTCCGTCAACCACTCCTCAGCCTCTGTAGGATCCTTCTTTCCCTTAAATGCGGGTGGATTCATCTTCAGAAATTCCTTTAGTCGGACCTTACTTCTGTCCTCAGGCTGAATGACGGGAGGCACTGGGGGTATGGGAGGTCCTGGTGGTGGTGTAGGGGTAGTATCCGAGGCATTAACTCCAAAGTGTTGCGCGAATAGCGCTGCCATCTGCTCAAAACCTTGCCTCACATCGGTCTCAATCCGATTAAATCGAGAGTTAGGACTCTCTGGTTGTGGGACAGGTGGTGGAGGGGACTCTGCCTGCCTCCTCGAACGACCTCGTCGTTTACTCATTCTCAATCTCAACTCGTCTCCTGCGCGTACATATCACAATTGATTGAAATCTCAATCCTCAATTTTCAGTTCATGACCAGACTATTACAGACACTTGGGATGTATTCTATTTCACTTAACCGACACTGACAGTACTAGGCACCCTAAGCTCTGATACCAAGAAAACTCTGTCACGCCCCGAAAATTTGCGGAAAATAGGGCCAATTTAAAACTTTTACTCGTTAATTCACAAATAAAGAGTGCATTCCTGTGCAGTGTCATACATCATCATAATTATCATGCCTCAGGATCTCATCATGACATAATAAATATCGTATTATACCCATTACTCGATTACAGTCAATTAATCATAATACATCCCGTATAATGTCATACATCAAGTGTCTGTAATTACAATAATAGTCTGGGTACATGAAAGATAAATATACCTCAAAGTACAAATATATAGCCTGGAGCTCGGATCCTCCACTAGCCACTACTCCGTACGTCACAGGGAAGTCCTTATTCACTTGAAGAACTCTGGGGGGGGAAAGAAAAACAGGGTGAGCTTCTAAATCGCTCAGTAAGGGGGGTAGGGGACTCATTTCATAAACCAAAATGCACATCACAAAGCATTTATTTGTATGTGAAACTCATTTGAAAACCATAGCATGAAAATACTCAAAACGACACTCTCATGTGTCAAGTCATGTGAAAACATGAAGTAAAAGGCTCACTCTAGAGCAAAACAAAGCATGTGAAAATAACGCGTTAAACGCTTTCTCAAATAACGTGGCATAGCCACTGATTTAAAATCACTCGTGGCATTGCCACAAAACACACGTGGCAAAGCCACTGATTTAATTTCTCACGTGGCATAGCCACCAAACACACGTGGCAAAGCCACTGAATTATTTTCTCGCGTAGCATAGCCACAGAATAGGGTTTCTCAACGTGGCACTGCCACCAATGGGGTATACGTGGCACAGCCACCAATGGGTTTCTCAACGTGGCACAGCCACCAATGGGGTTTTCTCAACGTGGCACTGCCACCAATGGGGTATACGTGGCGCAGCCACCAATGGGTTTCTCAACGTGGCACAGCCACCAATGGGTTTCTCAACGTGGCACAGCCACCAATGGGGTTTTCTCAACGTGGCACTGCCACCAATGGGGTATACGTGGCACAGCCACCAATGGGTTTCTCAACGTGGCACAGCCACCAATGGGGTTTTCTCAACGTGGCACTACCACCAATGGGGTATACGTGGCACAGCCACCAATGGGTTTCTCAACGTGGCACTGCCATAGAATAGGTCATTCTCCCGTTACCAGAACGGAGAAGAAATCGAGCTTACATGCTACCAGAGCAATGCCCGGTGTGTACTCACAACTACACACCTAAGTCTTATCACATAAGACAGGTTTGCCTTCACGTAGAACTCGTAATGGTTTCTCTCTCATAAAACTCATTTGAAAACCGTTTTGTACTCAACACAAAACGTAATAAAACCGAGTTCTAACCGGCAAAGCACACGCACACATTTCTCAAATCTCAATGTTGCCTTAACGTAGAGCCCAGTTATAAACTCATAAAACATTGGGCTCCAACCGGCTATAAAATCGTGTGCAATTTAATCTCAACACAAAACACTCAACATGCTTGTTTATAAATCATAAATCATGCTATAACAGTTTACAAATCACATACACAAATGGTTTAGATTTCCCTTACCTCTTTGCACCTCGTATAGTGCAATCGTTTCCCCCGTATCACGGACTAGTCTCGCATTCCACTCTGGAACTCCCGAGCTGTCCAAACGATGTTAAAACATCAATACTCCACATCACACAAGCCTCAATTCTCAAAATCGAGCATAATTGCTCATAACACCTCAATTCTCTCGATTTTCGCAACTCAACCCTAAACTACAACATCATTTTCAAGGTCTCGACGTTCTATATCTCTAAAACCAATTATCTAGGCTAATTCTCCACATTGTCCAGTTTCCATTTATAACTCACAATTTCCTAAGTTCACCAAAACTCTCAATATACATATCACTCCTAACACATTGAAATTTAATCACTCCCTAGTCATCTTTCAACCATTTCAACACCCATTCAACCACCAATAACATCGAAATCAACTCAAATATCAAGATCAAGATTTAGAAATTACCCAAAGCTTGTGAGACGCACAACTCTCGCCTCGATCCGATTCGTCCTTCGATTTCCAAGTATGTTGTTCTCCCTTTGATGGGGAACAACTTTCCTTCTTACCACAATAGCTGATTCGGTCGGAAATGGGGGATTTGGAGGAGTGAGAAACTAGGTTTTCGAAAAAATGGAGGTTTGTAAAGAGAGAGAAAGTGAAATTTCAGAGGAAACAAGGGTTCCTTATATAGACTGGAGGTAGGAGATCGATCTGCCTCTTGATGAGATCGATCTGTGTTTGAATTTTGGGGACGATCTGGGCAATTTTATGCCTAGGAGATCGATCTGTCGAAGGGTGAGATCGATCTCTTTATGGCTTTATGAGATCGATCTGTGCCTTGAGGAGATCGATCTTCTTCCAAACAGAAGCATTTGGAGATCGATCTCTTCCTCATGAGATCGATCTGCCTTCAAACAGATTCATTTGGAGATCGATCTCTTCCTCATGAGATCGATCCCTTCTCAAACAGATTCATAAGGAGATCGATCTCTTCCATTGGAGATCGATCTGCTTCCCAAATTTCCTCATTCCTTGTCAGTTTTAACTCACCAGATCGATCTCTCACTCTCCCAGATCGATCTGTCCTCATAGTTCATGCTCATTTTACACATTTAACATATAAATTTCCAATTATAATTCCCACAATTCATCTAGCTCAATAATTTACACTTCAAATTATTATTACATCATTAAAATAGGTCTGAAATTCTCAGATCTCGCAAAAGATGTATGCCAAACTGAGTAAATGTGACTTTTGGCTAGAGCAGATTTTTTTCTGGGCCATGTTGTATCGAAGGATGGGGTGTCAGTAGATCCATCCAAGATTGAGGCAGTTGTTCAGTGGGAGCAGCCCAGGACAGTCACAAAGATTAGGAATTTTTTTGGGTTTGGCTGGTTACTACAAGAGATTTGTAGAGATTTTCTCTAAATTGGTTGCTCCGTTAACACGTCTTACGAGAAAAATGTGGAGTTTACGTGGGATGAAGCATGTGAGAGGAGTTTTCAGGAACTCAAGCACAGGTTAACCACCGCGCCAATTCTTATCATCCCTAACAGTTCAGGAAACTACTTTGTGTATACAGATGCTTCTTATCAAGGGTTAGGATGTGTTTTGATACAAGATGGAAAGGTAGTAGCTTATGGATCTCGACAGCTAAAAGATCATGAGAAGAACTACCCCACTCACGATTTGGAGTTAGCAGCCATAGTATTTGCATTGAAGATATGGTGTCACTACTTGTATGGTGAGAGATTTCAGATCTTTACTAATCATAAGAGTTTGAAATATCTATTCTCACAAAAAGGGTTAAACATGAGACAAAGAAGGTGGTTAGAACTCCTCAAGGACTACGATTGTGAGATTTTGTACCACCCGGGGAAGGCAAATGTAGTTGCCAATGCATTGAGTAGGAAGAGTCTCGGGTTAGTATCACATATGATAGTTAGAGAGCATGAGTTGTTGGAACAATTTACAAACCTTAGTCTGGATATGACCCTACCTGAGATTGGCAGCTATGGGATTATTCCTAGCTTGAGATTAGAACCAGAGTTGATTGAGAGAATCCGGCAAGCTCAGCAAATTGATCAATGGTGTATTGATGTGATTAGCCAAATCCAGAAGGGTAAGGGTATAGAATTTGAATTGAGTTCAAATGGAATACTAAGGTTCGAAAATAGAATGTGTGTTCCTAAGGATTCGGAGTTGAGGAAGTTGATCTTGTTAGAAGCTCACTCATCGAGATATACAGTACACCCAGGGAGTAGTAAGATGTATCAGAATCTTCGAAAAGTATATTGGTGGTCGGGAATGAAAAGAGACATAGCTGAGTATGTTGCTAAATGTCTCATCTGTCAGCAAGTAAAGGTAGAGCATTAGAAACCAAGAGGATTATTACAACCTCTACCGATACCGACATGGAAGTGGGAGCACGTCAACATGAATATTGTGATGGGGTTACCGAGAACCTGTAAAAACTATGATGCCATATAGGTTGTAGTAGATCGGTTAACGAAATTGGCACACTTCTTAGCCATGAAATCTACAGATACCTTAAGTGCATTGGCAAACTTGTATGTACGGGAGATAGTGAGATTACATGGAGTCCCAATGAGTGTTGTTTCTGACAGGGATGCTTGCTTCGCTTCCCACTTTTGGAGACATTTTCAGGAAACAATGGGGATCCAGTTGAGCTTTAGCACCGCTTTTCATCCTCAGACAGATAGTCAGTCAGAGATGACTATACAGACCCTAGAGGATATGTTGATAGCGTATGTACTGGATTTTAGAGGCTCATGGGATGATCACTTGCCATTGATTGAGTTCACCTATAATAACAATTATCACTCAAGTATTGGTATGGCCCCTTATGAGGCATTATATGGTTATAGATGTCGATCACCCATTGGTTGGGAAGAAGTTGGTGACAAACAGTTGCTCGCTCCCGATCTGGTTAAACAAGCCTCCGAAGATGTTTAGATAATATGTGAGAGGCTGCAAACAGCTCAAAGTCGACAAAAGAGCTATGCTGACAAGAGACAAAAACCACTTGGGTTTGATGTGGGTGAGTCCGTATTTTTAAAAGTGTCTCATTCTAAGGGAATAACGAGGTTCAGGAAGAAAGGAAAACTAAGCCCTCATTATATTGGTCCCTTCGAGATTTTGGATAAAGTAGGAGATAGAGCATATAGGCTAGCCTTACCACCTGAGCTAGTAGGAGTCCACAATGTTTTCCATGTTTCTATGCTTCGGAAGTACTATCCGGATCTAACACATGTAATTAGCTATGAGCCATTAGAGCTCAAGGTGGACATGTCGTATGTGGAGGAACCAATCCGGATATTGGACAGAAAAGAGAAGGCGTTGCGGAACAAAACGATTTCATTGGTTAAGGTTTTGTGGCAACATCATACATCAAAAGAAGTCACATGGGAATTGGAGAGTTTGATGCGGGAAAAGTACCTCGAGTTATTCACAAAATGATTGGTTCCAATTTGGAGGACCAAATTTTCTAAGTAGGGGAGAATGTGAGACCCCGTATAGGTTTAGCCTTGTACATATGTAAATGAATTCATGAAGTATTGTAATGTGCCAGTAATGTAAAACATATGTGATGCAAAGTCCATAAGTTGAATGTACACACTTGTAATAAGAGTTGTGATGTACGTACAAGTTGCATTAAGCATGAATATGAAGAAATGGACTTAAACATGTGATGAATCTGAGTGGAATGAGAAATAATTAGTGTAGTAAATGGAATGAAGATTTGCATGAGTTATGCACTCACATTTAGTTGTATTATGTACCTTTGACTATACAAAGACTCTACACAAGTTTTAAAGTGTATGAAGTAGGGAAGGATGTCATTTTTAAGTCTAAAAGATGATTGAATGAGAAAATGACCATGGCAACAAATTTAAAATGTTTTGAGTGAAGTTACTGCAGAAAAACTGTAAAACTCTAGAAAATATGAAGGTCAGATCGATCTCATGGGATGAGAGATCGATATGGAAGACCCAAAATGAACTTATTTTGAGCTATGGAGCAGGACAAATCGATCTCCAATGGAGTTAGATCAATCTGCTAAGCATTCTGTAATGAGATGATCGATTTTAAGGCAAACAAATCAATCTCCTTAACTCTCTGTTTGAGACAGACCGATCTCAAGACTAGACAGATCGATCTCCTTAAGGGTTCTGTAAAGAGCAGATCGATCTCCTACAAGAGGCAGATCGGTCTCTAAGAGGAAAATTGCCCTTCGATAGATCGATCTCATCAAGGGAGAAGATCGATCTGGGAGTGGTTACATTAGATGAAAATGACTACCAAACGTGCAGGGATCGATCTCTACAATGACCAGATCGATCTCATAAGCCTGCATCTATAAAAAGAGCACGAGATTGAGATGAAAACTCAAAACTCTCCCCCACCAAACCTCACCTGCCATTTTCTCTCAAGACCCAAGCTTTCTCACTCTAGAAATCACCACATTTCGGCCAGTTTTGGAGAAGCTCAAGAAGGGAAAGTTATTCCTTGGAGCAAGGAGAACAACATACTCAAAAAATCACATATTGGTGTGGTCAAGAGAAGGAGTTGTGGCTACCACACGTTTGACTAAGTAAAAGGGTAAGCTCTTCAACCTTCAAGCTTCTAAATATAGTTTCTAAACATTTATAGGTTGAATGAGATGTGAAATATTGTTAGAAATGATGAGTGTAGTGATGAGTGAGTAATATTGAAAGGGACTTATGGAGAGAAGATACATGAGAAATGGTGGAAAACTTAAGAGAAATTTAAGAAGAGGGAAATCTATGGAAAGCTTAAGAAATAGTTGAATGAGATAAGTGATACAAATGGAAAAATGAAATATGATTTAAAGGCTTGAAAGGTATAAATGGGAGAATAAGTGACAATGAGGATATTTAGGAGAAAGAAAAGAAATGACTTAATGATTATGTGTGTAGATTGGAAGAACGTGGAACACGGCTAACCCGGATCGCAAACGGAGCATACGTGACAAAGGAAATACTCGTATGATTCAAGGTAAAGGACTGTGTGTTAGCTATAAAGATGTTCGTACGTAATTTACGACAATTTCGTAGATATATCGCTAGAATTAGTACGATATTACAAATCTTAGAAATGATATGGAAGCATGAAATGTACTATGATATATATGTATTGAGAAATGGGATAGGGTAAGGAGATAGCATGATATGCAAGATTTCAATGTTTTCTCAATTTTGTATTGATTTGTGTTTGAGAAGTGATAATGATAGGTTGGCTAGTTTTACATGTTTTAGCATGGAAAGATATGCTGTATAAATAAACATGTTTTGAGTTTTAAAAGAGAAAGTAGCCACCTATTGAATTTGAGATGTGAAATGATGTTTGAGCTTTAGCTTACACCTATTTTAATGATTTTGACTACTTTGGAGTTTGACTCGTATACGTCTGCATGATTTGATAAACCGTGCTGGATCGTGACTCGCATGTGGTTTTATAATGATAATGTGCTGGAGTGTTAGCTTGCACATGTTTTTACTGAGTTAAGGTAAACCTGGGGGTTTGGGACCTAAGGGGATGCCAGCCGACGGCCTCGGAACGGGCTGGGCCTTAACAATAAATTGTATCGCGTTGGACCTTTGCGATGACTGTGTGTCACACTGATTGCTTGCCTGGTATATGAGACATGGTTCAGATGAAAAGTCCATCGGAGTTGGAGTATGGACTTGGGTCCACTATCATACGTAGTACTGTGTAGTTGTCCGTTAGTATACTATGTACCGTGCTGGGTGCACGTGAGTACGAGTATCCCGTAGATGACACATGGTGTACCTTATACCGTGAGTATATGAGGAGATGAGGATGATTGAGATGAGTTGGAGGGTAGGACTGACCCATCCCCCTTCAGGCGAAGTGATGCTTTGTGCACACCTGATCGGTGAGGCCTGAGATCACTGACTATAGCCATATATCGTGGATATTTGATTGTCGAAAATTCCATGCCTGTCTCAGAGATACAAGAAATTGAGTAAACTCAGAACAGAAATGATTTGAGAGAAGCGAAGAGAGTTGTGATTTGATAAACCTCTCGCTTTTGAATGCTCGTGCTATGATAGCACCGTTTATGACATGTTTTTCAAATGAGAGTATCATATACTTGCTTTCATGAAGATGCTTAAGTGAGAAGAAATGTTTAAATGCATATTCTAGAAATATTTCCATTTACATTGAAACGTGGTTTTGCTTTATACATGCATGGCCTATGTAGGTAGTAGATATCTACCTACTAGCATTCATTTCCTCACTGAGCTGTGGTTTGCTCACCCCACTATTTTTTCCTTCCAGATACTGAGAAGTAGGAGAGCGGTGGTCTCTGGATCTCTTTTTGTGTTGGATAGCTCCCACCAATTGTAAAGGTATAAGATTTGTATACACAAGAATATTTTGTATCTATTATCTTATATCGCACAGTTATACCTTAGAAATGTAACAGTTCTATGGCGATGTTTTGTAAAGATATTACTATACACTTAATTTTGTATATTTACACACCTGGGAGTGTGAATTAAATTTTAAATATCCTGCTGTAAAATTTATGAAATTTTAGTAATTGCATCGCCTCACAGCCCAACCGTAGTAGTGTAAGTATGGATAAAGGACACCCGGAAGTGGGATGTGACAAGAAATACTCACACATGTTAGTAGTGTAAATAATCCTTTGACTTGAGATACCAAGTCATCTTATCTATGAATTGTTACACTTTGATTTCTCCTCTATGAGTTTGTTGCCAAAAGTCTAAAATAGGGTATTTTTTAGTGCACCATAAAGCACATGAAGATGAATGAGTAGTCAAGATGAGGATCCACCTCCTTAAGTGACTTTAAGGGGTAATATCTCATTCATCCAAACTCGTGTTAACTTATAAGTCTCTGGATAGATGTAACGTTCGGAAGCGCGAAAATTTAAGCTAAATTTTTTTCTCAATTTACTTAATGTTGCTTTCTGTTCAGCATAAGTTACCGCATTTCCTTAGTTAACCATTTAATTTATTATTATTTCAGATAATCCTCAACCCATTTATATTAATCGTGATGCCATTAAAACCAAAATAAACCTTAAAATACTTGAATTGTTTTAAGCATGTATCACATAAATAACTTAATCCCATAAGTCATAAACTAACATACCAAACTTAATTACATCCTAGAAGTATTAAAATAAATACATGTATCTGTGCTTATAAGATGTCTAAAAATAAATACAAAAGATGAGGAGTATACCTCGCTCAATACAAAATATAGTTTGAGGAGACGTCAATCTAGTAGCCTACATCGTGTACTCCACATGTACGATCACTGCAAGTAATCTGAATGAGTAAGGGGTGAGCTTTGGGGAAAACCCCGTAAGAAATGCATTTAAAATAATAACACCATCAAAACATTTATAAAAATAATGATGCCTTAAAATCGTATATGCATAACCACCATGCATTTCTCAAAGTAAAAGCATAATGACGAAAATTACAAATTCTTATAATAAAAGCATAGTGAAAATTTATATTCCTCATAATTAACACATAATTGAAATCACATATGGTTTCGAAGACAAAATCACAATAATTCATAAAATTTGGAAACACAATTTCACATGGAGAATAAGCATAAACCATATAGCTATTATGCAGTACACATAATAAGCCACCCTCAACGGAGGGAATAGTACCAATGGCCATGGTAGGCTGTACACTAGATTAGGGTCGTACAACAATTTTTACAATAACATAACTATCACACAACTAGGGCACAGACACCAATAACACTCACTGTGCGAGTAATGACATGAGCATGTCGCATGGACATGGACATTTTATATAAATTTGCCACACAGGCGCTGCATGGCATGCTTGTGGCATGTACTATGGGTGGCCTAAGTCTCAAAATATTTTATATGAATTTTCACTTAAACACAAATTCATAAACGTGATTTTCTAAGATATATTAGAAATCAATTCAAAAGTCACATAAGTTCAAATCAAATAATTTTGTCCAAAATATATTATGCATAAATAAAACAAAATTTTAGGCTATCTGAGTCTTAAAAATTTCAGACCTCTAAGTCTAGAGAAGTTAGTGTTTTTTATAAAACCTATTAAACGAGGTTTGTCATGCCCTTCTTCCCGTGACTTAACTTACTACTAACAATTGGACTGCGAATCAACATCCATATTCTCATCTCATCCATTCATAATTTAAATTCATTAAATGAAATAGAAACTATTCTTTTATAAATATGTGCAGAAACGTCTACATCAGTTTCTATTATATACATCTCTTTTGTACAAAAGATCACTAGACTGTGCATTAAATTATAGGATACAAAATTTTTCTCTCATTAATGTATACCTCTATATTGCTGGAGAACCGGAGCACACCGTAGCAGGGCAACTGCAGTAATCACTACTGTGTAGTATCTGTGGAGGAGGAAATAAGGGGGTGAGCTAACATGCTCAGTAAGGAAAATATGAAAGCAGGTAGATAACTACACTATCTACATGCTAAAATGTAATCATTTATTTCCCTTATAAAACATATGCATTCTTTAAAAATATCTTCCATCGATACAAAACCATTAATTCGCTAAATGGGTACATGCATATACATCATCAATTCTCATGGTTCAATCTTTGAAAACCACACAACTTTGTTTATCAGTTCACATAGAACACACTTACAGATCTCTTTGTAAATCAAAGAACATGAGACATATAATGGGATTTTATATCACCCTGTAGCACACAGTAGGGGGGACATTTGTCACCTCACACAGTAGCAACACAATGTCGTATCACGTAGATAAAAGAAGACTTATGGCCATAGTCCGGATTCCAGGCAACACTGATCAGGTGTGCGGGAACCCTATGCTTGGGGAAGCGGATCAACTATCCCTTCAGCCCACACAAAACATTAAGATATCATGGCACATCATACCACATGGCTAACGCTCACGGTACATCGTGCTCATGTGGATCCTTATTACCTATTTTCATTGTCTCAAAATCACGTGCGAGCAGATTTGTGCAAGATCACTAAGCAATACACAACGACTCCAGTACGGTTTTACTCATCACACAACAATCTCATAAACTCTGATGCGAGCTCTCGAGTGGAACACACAGCATCACTCGAGGCATCGAGCACGGTTTTGCTTATCACACAGTAAAGCTCAAGAGATCATGTGCGAGCAACTCAGCGTAAGAACACACAACATACCTGAGGCATCAAGCACGGCTTTGTCCTATCACTTTAAATCGAGGGGGTCACATGCGAGCATAATTAGAGCAAGATCACTAAGCAGTATTCTTTGTCTCCAGCATGATTCCAAAAATCTAGTGCGAGCTCTTGAATGGAACAAACAGCATCACTCGGGGCATCGAACACCCTTTTTTGCTTTTCTCAAAATCCCTTTTAAAAATGATGTGTGAGCAGGGCTGGTAAATTTACTATTGCCACTTAGGCTCTAGCGCAATTTCACACAGAAAAGAAATAGAAGGCTCCATTCACTGAGTATGAATGAGAGGGCAACCTCCCTCCAATCACTCGTTAAAAGTTTTTCATGCAAATTACTAAACCGGAAGCCCATCTATTATTACTCTTTCTCAAAACATTTGCAAAACCTCTTTTCACAATAATAACATAGAAGTCATGCAACTCATACTTATAGACTTATTCTCATACGTAGTTTTCACATAGATATATCAATATCTACATACTTATCGCATACATTCGAGCACAACAGGTAGGAAAACATACATATAGCTATCTCTAATAGCTCGCATAAGTCACTTTCCTCGAATCACGCTTGAATTTCTTCTTTGATTTCCAACATTCGTGATCCGGTCTTATCGGCTTCAACTTGATGTTTCGGAGCTACAATGAATTACAATTCACACCAATATACTCCAATATGCATCATTTTCACTTGCAAGAAGTTTAATTCAATGTATTGGGCCATTTTACACTAATATGGCCTCATTTCGTCTTATCGGACTTTACTCCCTCTTAAGTCCATTTCGACTATTCTATTCATTACTTGAGAATCCGTTAGACTCCTCGAGTCTATTGATTCACATTAAACCGACATTAGGCTTACAATGTCTCAAGTTCATCTTTTTTTTCTTTCTATATGGCATTTCATCAAACACTCAACATGCCTATTATCAATCCTCATCTAATCCAACTTATGGATTTCACAATGTCATCTTAGAATCATTTATACATGCTCATTAACATCTCTACATGTTCAAATCATCATTAGCTCTATGTCATTTAAATTTTCTCTCACTAAACCTATTTTAGGTTATAGTTGTTTAAGCATGTAAATGAGAATTTACTCCAACATTATATACACCAAATCACTCATCAAGAAGTCTAGATTAACATACTAGAAAATGGTGTATAGAAACCTTACCTAGCTTGACCATTTTTCCTCTTTTGCCAATTAGGGGGAAAACTCATTTTCTCCTTCAATCTAACGATTCGACCTCTCGTTTTCAATTATGTTGTTCTCCTCCTATTGTCACGACCCAAAACTACCCAAAAATCAGAGTAAATTTTTCGCGTTTTGTTATTTTCTTTCATGCTTACCTGTCCTCTGATCGTGACCACACTCCACTAACAATTGTGCTGTGCGTCAATACCAGTCCCACCATTCATTTACCATATAACTTAATTCTTTCTCTGTCATTTATAAGTGTTTACAATATTTATATATCCCTTAAAGTTACTTACAAACATGTTACTGTGCTATGCTTATTTAGATACAATATGAACAAGTGTATATACCTTAAATGATGGGCAGCAGCGGATATCCGAAATGTAGTACTCAGTCGCCTCAACATCTACTGGAGATTATCTGTGTGAGAAAATGAAAGAGGTGAGCACATCAAGCTCAGTAAGGCAATCCTACGAACAAGTAGGTAACCATACTACCTACATGAACGTGGTGCCATGCATAAACCACCCTTTCTCCACACATTTCAAAACTGATGCTATGATTCATGATGTCATGTAAAACAATTTTGCATGGAAAATTCAACATGCAACTATTTCATATCATTTCTTTCTCATTTAAAATTTCACAACAAATCCAGGACTCAACTCATCCCTCGGGTGGTCCTGACTCACACAAAACCATGAAAATCAGTTTACATCACACATGGATTTAAAAAGCATGGAAATAACATCATGCAAATTTAGTTTAAAACCCATTTTCAATCTCGACAAGATCATCAACATGCGAGACTAGGCAATATCTGTATATCGGTAATAACCAGGACTATGGCCGTGTGTCCTCGTGAGCCCCTCTGCTACATGGATCCTAGTGTGCGGGGTCTCACCCTGATCGAAAACCGCCCAGGAGGTGGGTCAATCCAACCCGTCAGTCTTATCCGATCCCACGCATCCGAAGATGCCGTATCCGAAGATACCCCGTATCCGAAGATACCGTATCCGAAGATACCACACGGTACATCGTACTCCATGCTACTTGCACGGTACATCGTACTCCGTGGACCCATATCATATCTCTATACTCATGCCATGTCTCAAAACGCACGTGCGAGCCTATTTAATCGGTGACACACAGTCTACCTGACGCTCCAAGCACGGCTCATCGCATGTTCTCATAAAAATCAGTGGGGGGTGCGAGCGATGCTCCAGCACTATCGTTAATTCAAGTAAAACTAGTGCGAGCTAAACTCTAGCACTCTCATCAAATCATATGAAAAATCTGGTGCGAGTTAGACTCTAGCACCCTATCACAAAAATCATGTAAACTTTGGTGCGAGTTAAACTCCAGCACCGTGTCACGAAAATCATATAAAACCTGGAGCGAGTTAGACTCTAGCACCGTATCACGAAAATCATGTAAAATCAGGTGCGAGTTAGACTCCAGCACCAATGCATGTAAAACTCTAGTGCGAGCTCTCGCTCTAGCACTAATGCACAACTCAAAATATCGTGCGAGCTGAGCTCTAGCACGTCACATGTCAATAAAAACACGTAGGCGGCTCTGTTTCCTCAAAATAGTTTTCAAAACAATTTCATCGTTGAAACTATGAAATGCTGTGCATTTTTCTTTCAAGGTTAGCCAGCCTACTCATGCATGCATCAAAACACCTCCAGAACGAGCAGGAACCTCTTGTTCTTGCTCCTCCCAATTTTTCCTAAAATTGTAAATTTTACCCTTAACAAGGGTATTTTGATAATTTACCCATTCGGGGCACTACAATTTATAACTTACTTCTAGACCCTTCAGATAATTTAAAAGACTGCATATGAACTTTGAAATTTCGTAAAGTTACCTCTAGCAGTCCGTAGAATTCACTTACCTTATTTTTTTGTAGAGTCTGACCTTTCCTTTTCCACTACTGTCTCGTTACGCAGTCCAATCTGCTCCCAATCCAATGTCCGAAACTGCGTATAATTATTCCTCAGGGCAGATATCATACAATTTAATTGTATTTCTTATTTTCTGGGCTTAATTTAAATTATTGGGCCCATTTACCCCTATTGGGTCCGATTGCACCTTAATGGGTCTTAATCGACCTTAAGCCCGTTTTTCACTTAATTTTCACATTATCGAGGCCTATTAGGCTCATTGGGCTCACCAACAATTTATTGAGCCTCGTTCTAACTCTCGAATAGCTTAATTTATTATTTACGACAATTTATCCGACTTTCCAAAATTTAATTTATTTTATGCGATAATTAAATTCGAAGCACGCATAACGATGTAAATTGTCACAAATAAGGGTTACTTACTCGAGATTCCATGCTAGTACGTAAATCGAGGATGTCTCGAGCTCTCGTTTGACGTCGATTGTCGAGCTACACAATTTCATAAATTTTTGGGTAAATTTTCAGTCGAAAATTAATTAAATAAAATATTCTAAAATTTAAATCGGTCAATTTCGACCGCTACTGACTTACCCGTAGCTCGATTACATCGTCGGGATTTTTTCTCAATTTTTTCTCTTTTTTCTTTTTCCCTTTTTCTCCTTTTTTCCTTTCCTCATTGGCTGTACCGGTTCGGTCCAGTTCAGACCTGCCGGTTCACCCCGGTTCACTCCGGTTCGACCGGTTCAGGGCCTCTTCGGCCGGTTCTCTACCAGCTTCAGCCGTCAGTGGCTCCGTTGGGTCGTCCATATCTCAGATCTGGGGTCGGCTTCGGTCGAGGTCGCCGAAAAGTTGCCGGTCCGGCCTGTTCTCTCCACCGTCGGTACCCATTTCCTCTTTCCGCCGTTTTCGGCGTTTGCTGGCAGTTTCGCCGGTTGTGGCCACCAGCAATCGGCTCGTCTGCACCTCGGGGACGTTCGGCTGTGGTCGGTCAGTTCCGAATCGTCGTCAGTCGCTGGGAATCGCCTTCTCTTCTCTCGGTTTCGTTTCTCGCTGTTCCTCTCGCCGGTGGCCGCCGTTCGTGGCTCCTTTAGGTCGGTAGTGGCCCGGGCCTCGTCGAGCTCCCTTCCTCGGCCTCCGTCGGCCGTCCATCGCCGGCAAGGGGCTTGGCCTCTGTTGTTTCTCTCAAAAATCGCGTTTCGTGATTTTTCCGTTCGTTTTTTTTAATTCTTCTCTTCTTTTATTTATTTATTTATTTATTATTATATTTTAATCATTAAAATATTCACAAATATTCTACAAATATCTACAAATTTCTTATTTTATTCTAAATTCATTTATTTAATTTTATTTAATATATTTAATTTATTTTAACCCTTTTCGGTATATCTTTCGATTATTTTCGGGATTATTTTTCGAATTAAAAATTTTGATTAATCCCGATTAATTTCATAAATTCATATCTTGATCAATTTAACCCGAAATTTAATTATTTCACCTTTATTGACCAAGATTTCTCAATCCATTATTTTTTATAAATTTTTCTTATCGAATTTGTACTGATTTTTGGTCTTTTGACCATTTTGCCCTTCAATGTGTTCGGGAATTCCATATCAGTCCTTTTGTATTTTTAAATGCACTCGTAAATTTCTATTCATTCCCTTTTGCTCTTACAATAAAATCGGCTCTCACAATCTCCCCCACTTAAGAAATTTGGTCCTCCAAATTAGAACTAAATCATATGGGTCCATATATAACTCCAGGTACGTTTTCTCATATCATACTCTTTAATTCATCTGTGACCTTTCCGGAGTGTATTACTTCTCAAGAACTTTAACTAGGGAGATCGTCTTAAACCTCAATACTTTCTCTTTCCTGTTTAATGCCCGAATCAACTTTTTCAATATACTTATATTTGCACTGAGCTAAACTATTGAAGTTTATATCCGATCACCTATGCTGGATCTGGATAGTATTGCCGAAGTATCAAAAGATGAGACACATTGTGGATGCCTGTTTATTCAGGTGATAATGCCAACCTACAGGTCTTATCTCCCGCTTGTCCAATCTCTCAAAAATTCCATTCAGTAAAACTCAATTTGCCTTCTTCCCGAGTCTCGTTATGTCCTTATTCCATTAGGACAAATAACTTCAACAATACTGATTCACCCTCGGTGAATTCCAATGCTTTTTGTCTGCTCTGAGGTGTTCTTAATCTCTCACTCAACTGAACATGCTCAAAGACTTATTATACTAATTCAGAAGAAATATTTATCTGTCACCCACTTTTTCTTATCCAAGTCGGGGAAACAACCCCTACGACCATACTATGCCTCATATCTTGTTATCCCGATACTCAAGTGCCAACTATCATTATTGACGACTTCAATTTGTAATAACTGATCATTCCAGGAGCTTATAAAATTAACGGCACACACTCTCATCATATCTTCCTTATACCTGAATCCTCATACACACTCTAAGTATCTGGGGGTTTCATAACCAGAAGGTGGGTAGACTTAGTCAACTTAGCGACTATCATCTTAATAGCCTCGTGATTCATCTGAGTCCTCTATAACCCATCACAAAATTCATGGAGACTTGCTCCCATTTTCGTGCCGTGTCGATATAGGTAGAGGCTGCAATAACTCTGCAGACTTTTAATACTCTACCTTATTCTGCTGACATACTAGGCACTTTTCCACAATCTCTACCATATCTCTTTTCACATTTGACCACCAATACCCTTTTCAGAGATTTCATATATATATTCGTTACTTTTCGTATGCACTGTATATCCCGAAGAGTAAGCTTCTGACAATATTACTATCTCATCAACAGTGATCCTAGGGAGTACTTATACTGTCTCTGAACCTCTCTGTAAATCATCGACACTCTTTGTGAACTCTGTCACTGTACCCTTTTGAATCTGACCCAAACTATCGACACCATACCGATCATCACGCTAAGCCTGTCAAATCCGAGCACTCTCATCCGGTTCTAGTCTCAGGCTAGCTGTCACACAATCACTGTCATCATCAGAAGGGATCACATCACTACTGAGGCTCACAACTGCTCTAGCAGCTCACGCTCCCTGACCATCATATGTAATACCATCCCGAGGCTCTTTCTGCTCAAGGCATCAACCATGACATTAGCCTTTCCTGGGTGGTACAATTTTTTCACAATCTATATCTCTCAGAAGCTCTAACCCACTATGTATTCTCATATTCGCCTCTTTCTGTGAAAACAGATACTTGGGGCTTTATGATCAGTGCAAACCCAAAATTTCTCACAATGTACATAATAGTACCATATCCTCAGTACAAGTACTACCGCTGCCAACTTTTAAATCATGGGTCAGATAGTTTATTTTATGATCATTGAGTTGTCTGGATCCACAATCGACTATCTTCCCTTTTTGCATCAATACCTAGCTCATTCATGATTTTGAGGTATCCATACACACTGAGAAACCTCTTGAGCTGTTGGGTATGGTGGAAATAATCACGGTGGTCAGTTCATACTTCATTACACCAAAACTCTTGTCACGTCTATCATCCCATTCAAATATCACGCTTCTTAGTTAAACGTGTCAACAAAGTATACCTTCTTAGAATTCGCAACAACCATCTGTAAAAGCAATTTTTCTAATTGTTGCTTATAATTTTCCCTGGACTTTAACTACACCTAACATATCATCAATAAGGATGATGACAAATCGGTCCAGGTAAAGTTTAAATAACTCATTGTAGTTGAGCTCCATTACTTATTTTAATCGCCCATATCCTTGACCTATGTACGCATAAGCGTATAATCACTTCAAAATTGCTCCCGTTCAAGGTATTAACCCGCGTCATTTCCTTTTTTCTTATATTAACGACTTTTATTAAATTTTAATATTTTAACCTTCATAATTAATCGAATTTTATAGTTCTTTATCGTACTAGTAAAAGTATCCAAATTTTAAATTTATATCTTACCACGGTTGATTTCAAGTCATAGATTATATATATATATATTTCTAGACGTTGTCAAGTCTTCAGGCGGGGAGGTATTTTGAAATACCTTTATTAACCTTCAGACTTGACCACAATTACTTTACATATCAGTCCTTGTGGTCACAATTCATATTCGCTACTATTCGCTTTAATCCAAATTACTTCATATTTTAAGGGTATTCTTACCTAGCATACGCCTCTTACTCCAGTACATCTTGTATTTAGGATCAAACATATCTTAAAGAGTATCTCCTTCGTATATCAATTATAACGAAACTCTGTCATTATTCATTTCGTGAGTACCATCATTTGCTCCTTTAATTTCAACCGTTGCACCCCTTTTTTAGTACTTATCAAAACTTACAGTATACTTTTCAGGGGTAACCATATCACCATCTTAGGATAGAAATCCGAACATCATAATATGCAGCCGATTACTTTATTCTCAAATATTACTTTAAATTATACATAGTCCATTGAATAAAATCGGCTGACTTATACTTTTTCCCCTGTTTTCAACTTAAAATCTCTTCATAATTATTCCATTAGTTAACCTTCCTCTATTGGGGTACTCATTTATCAGCATTATGCCCAAGAGTGTAGGCATTCATGTCTTTTACTAACTTACATGCGAATGAAGGCGGTATGAAGAAATACGTGGTACCAGGATCAATTAACACAATTACTTCTTTATTCATAAGTAGTGTGATATCTTTCACCACATCCTGTGAAACATCAGTAGTGTCCTGGTCCAAGACATACACTCGCCTTCGTCCAACAACATACTTTCCTTTTCTCTTCGACTGTGGCCTCCCTTTTCGATGCAGCTATCTCAACAGGATTTTCTCTATCTCTTACCTTTCTGTGGGGCAATCTCGCCCAACTCCGAGCAATCATAATAAATGGTCCGTCTTACCACACTTAACGACCATTTTCATCAATAATGTGTAGGTGTAGGTCTTACTTCTATGGTATTTACAACACATTCTACAGTGATCCGTAACAGATCGGGGTTCTCCAATCACAATACCCCTCGAAAGTGCTACAATCGGATAACTGTGGCCTTACCAATCATCTTAGCCCATATCTCATCAAATCAAATCTTTTACCAAACTACCCCTTTTTCTCGTTCTACCATCTCTATCATTTTCGATTCTCTTTCTGTCTCTATTTTGGCCCTTACTACCTTTCCCAATCTCAGAGGCGTGCAACTCACAATCTTATTCACACCACTGTAGTTTATGCATTGCCTCGACATAGGTAATATCTCATGGGCCAATCGGACTCAAATCGACAATCTGAGCCCTTCCATAAACTTTTAGACATCTCGACTGTCACTGTTCATAGTGTCGAGGCAATATCTACCCAAGAATATAACTGAGTTTCATACTCATAATTCATACTTATCAATAAATCAATTCCTTTTAAACAGTGTCCGGGATATTCTATCACCGGAATACATCCAAAATATTTCGCATGTCAGTTCTGGATGTCTAACTCTTAAGTTGGGTGAGCAGACTTCCATCGATACTCCGACTCGCCCTCAAATCTTATGCATACTCTGAGCAATTTACTCTCAAAATATTCTCCACACTCCGCTCCAACCTCGCAAAGCATGTCTCAACACTGTCTGATCTCTCTGTCGGATTCTGTGAGGCATGCTCAACTTTAACCTCTATTTCATTCTCATACTGATTCTCCTAGGTCAACACAGCACGACTAGCAGGCTCAGGCCTACCTCTACGACCTCTGCCTCATGCTCTACCTTCTCTATCGCGACTAATATTAGGTATTCCTGCATTCTCAACCATTTCGTAGTTAAAACCCATCTCGATATACACTATTGTATCTAACCAAGCATAGTAACAAGGGGATGTAATTTCCTAATTACTGACACTAACACACATCAGACCAATTTCTGCTCTGATACCACCTTTATATGTCACGACCCAAAACTACTCAAAAATCAGAGTAAATTTTTCGCGTTTTGTTATTTTCTTTCACGCTTACCTGTCCTCTGATCGTGACCACACTCTACTAACAATTGGGCTGTGCGTCAATGCCAGTCCCACCATTCATTTACCTTATAACTTAATTCTTTCTTTGTCATTTATAAGTGTTTACAATATTTATACATCCCCTAAAGTTACTTACAAACATGTTACTGTGCTATGCTTATTTAGATACAATATGAACAAGTGTATATACCTTAAATGATGGGCAGCAGCGGATATCCGAAATGCAGTACTCAGTCGCCTCAACATCTACTGGAGATTATCTATGTGAGAAAATGAAAGGGGTGAGCACATCAAGCTCAGTAAGGCAATCCTACGAACAAGTAGGTAACCATACTACCTACATGAACGTGGTGCCATGCATAAACCACCCTTTCTCCACACATTTCAAAATTGATGCTATGATTCATGATATCATGTAAAACAAGTTTGCATGAAAAATTCAACATGCAACTATTTCAAATCATTTCTTTCTCATTTAAAATTTCACAACAAATTCAGGACTCAACTCATCCCTCGGGTGGTCCTGACTCACACAAAACCATGAAAATCAATTTATATCACACATGGATTTAAAAGGCATGGAAATAACATCTTGCAAATTTAGTTTAAAACCCATTTTCAATCTCGTCAAGATCATCAACATGCGAGACTAGGTAATATCTGTATATCGGTAATAACCAGGACTATGACCGTGTGTCCTCGTGAGCCCCTCTGCTACACGGATCCTAGTGTGCGGGGTCTCACCCTGATCGGGAACCGCCCGGGAGGTGGGTCAATCCAACCCGTCAGTCTTATCCGATCCGACGCATCCGAAGATACCGTATCCGAAGATACCCTGTATCCAAAGATACCGTATCCGAAGATACCACACGGTACATCGTACTCCATGCTACTTGCACGGTACATCGTACTCCGTGGACCCATATCATATCTCTATACTCATGCCATGTCTCAAAATGCACGTGCGAGCCTATTTAATCGGTGACACACAGTCTACCCGACGCTCCAAGGATGGCTCATCGCATGTTCTCATAAAAATCAGTGGGGGGTGCGAGCGATGCTCCAGCACTCTCGCCAATTCAAGTAAAACTAGTGCGAGCTAAGCTCTAGCACTCTCATCAAATCATATGGAAAATCTGGTGCGAGTTAGACTCTAGCACCCTGTCAAGAAAATCATGTAAACTTTGGTGCGAGTTAAACTCCAGCACCGTGTCACGAAAATCATATAAAACCTGGAGCGAGTTAAACTCTAGCACCGTATCACGAAAATCATGTAAAATCAGGTGCGAGTTAGACTCCAGCACCAATGCATGTAAAACTCTAGTGCGAGCTCTCGCTCCAGCACTAATGCATGCATCGCACAACTCAAAATATCGTACGAGCTGAGCTCTAGCACGTCACATGTTAATAAAAACACGTAGGCGGCTCTGTTTCCTCAAAACAATTTTCAAAACAATTTCATCGTTGAAACTATGAAATGATGTGCATTTTTCTTTCAAGGTTAGCCAGCCTACTCATGCATGCATCAAAACACCTCCAGAACGAGCAGGAACCTCTTGTTCTTACTCCTCCCAATTTTTCCTAAAATTGTAAATTTTACCCTTAACAAGGGTATTTTGGTAATTTGCCCATTCGGGGCACTACAATTTATAACTTACTTCTAGACCCTTCAGATAATTTAAAAGACTGCATATGAACTTTGAAATTTCGTAAAGTTACCTCTAGCAGTCCGTAGAATTCCCTTACCTTATTTTTCTGTAGAGTCTGACCTTTCCTTTTCCACCGCTGTCTCGTCACGCAGTCCGATCTGCTCCCAATCCAATGTCCAAAACTGCGTATAATTATTCCTCACGTCAGATATCGTACAATTTAATTGTATTTCCTATTTTCTGGGCTTAATTTAAATCATTGGGCCCATTTACCCATATTGGGCCCGATTGCACCTTAATGGGTCTTAATCGACCTTAAGCCCGTTTTTCACTTAATTTTCACAATATCGAGGCCTACTGGGCTCATTGGGCCCACCAACAATTTATTGAGCCTCGTTCGAACTCTCGAATAGCTCAATTTATTATTTACGATAATTTATCCGACTTTCCAGAATTTAATTTATTTTATGCGATAATTAAATCTGAAGCACGCATAACGATGTAAATTGTCATAAATAAGGGTTATTTACCCAAGATTCCATGTTAGTACATAAATCGAGGCTGTCTCGAGCTCTCGTTTGACGTCGATTGTTGAGCTACACAATTTCATAAAATTTCGGGTAAATTTTCAGTCGAAAATTAATTAAATAAAATATTCCAAAATTTAAATCTGTCAATTTCGACCGCTACTGACTTACCCGTAGCTCAATTACATCGCTGAGATTTTTTCTCAATTTTTCCTCTTTTTTCTTTTTCCCTTTTTCTCCTTTTTTCCTTTCCTCATTGGCTGAACCGGTTCGATCCGGTTCAGACCCGGTTCGAACCCGTCGGTTCACCCCGGTTCACTCCGGTTCGACCGGTTCAGGGCCTTGTCGACCGGTTCTCCATCGGCTTCTGCCGCCAGTGGCTCCGCTGGGTCGTTCGCATCTCAGATCTGGGGTCGACTTCGGTCGAGGTCGCCGAAAAGTCGTCAGTCCGACCTGTTCTCTCCACCGTTGGTACCCATTTCCTCTTTCCGCCGTTTTCGGCGTTTGTCGGCAGTTTCGCCGGTCATGGCCGCCACCAATCGGCTCGTCTGCACCTCGGGGACGTTCGGCTGTGGTCGGTCGGTCGCCGGGAATCGCCTTCTCTTCTCTCGATTTCGTTTCTCGCCGTTCCTCTCGTCGGTGGTCGCCGTTCGTGGCTCCTTTAGGCCGGTAGTGGCCCGGGCCTCGTCGGGCTCCCTTCCTCGGCCTCCGTCGGTCGTCCATCACCGGCAAGGGGCTCGACCTCTGTTGTTTCCCTCAAAAATCGCGTTTCGTGATTTTTCTGTCCGTTTTTTTTAATTCTTCTCTTCTTTTATTTATTTATTTATTATTATATTTTAATCATTAAAATATTAACAAATATTCTACAAATATCTACAAATTTCTTATTTTATTCTAAATTCATTTATTTAATTTTATTTAATTTATTTATTTTATTTTAACCCTTTTCGGTATATATTTCGATTATTTTCGGGATTATTTTTTGAATTAAAAATTTCGATTAATCCCGATTAATTCCATAAATTCATATCTTGATCAATTTAACCCGAGATTTAATTATTTCACCTTTATTGACCAAGATTTCTCAATCCATTATTTTTTATAAATTTTTCTTATCGAATTTATACCGATTTTTGGTCTTTTGACTATTTTGCCCTTCAATGTGTTCGAGAATTTCATTTCAGTCCTTTTGCATTTTTAAATGCACTCGTAAATTTCTATTCATTCCCTTTTGCTCTTACAATAAAATCGGGTCTCACACCTATCTAGGAACAACTTTGTTGAAATGAACTTCTCTCAACTCTATTTGGAAGGTAATGAGAATTTAGAGAGAGAAACTAGGTTACTTTGTTTCATAAATGGAAGGTTTTCACGTTTTCTGGGGAAGAAGCTAAATGTCGAGCTCCTTTATATAGAATTCACCTTATGAGATCGATCTCCTAGGGTAGAGATCGATCTTCCCTGCTTGAAATCTCTCTCGGCATTTCAGTTTGCAAGCAGCAGAGTGATCTGCTCCAGGAATTGGGATCGATCTTGGCTGGGCAGAGAGCTTCTGAGATCGATCTGACCATTAAGAAGGGATCGATATGCTCCAACCCGAGGCAATGAGAGATCGATCTGCCTTAGTTATGAGATCGATCTGCTCCTGGCCGAGGAAAATCAAAATCGATCTGGCTTGAACTGATGATCGATTTCCTCCTTCAAAATGCATCTAAGATCGATCTCCCCTTGCTTTGCAGCATTCCAGCTGTAATTTTCCCAAAAATTCAAAGGGGAACTTTACATTAAATCACTTCCATACTCAATTTGCATTTTCATTCACATTTGAACTTGAAATTATCTAATTCTTATGATTCATTGATTACAAAACTTATGTGTACATTCTTGGAATCATAATGGATACATATAAATTTACGGGTTTTACAAGGTTAAATTGGGATTTCCTCCTACGATTTAGTAAATTCCTAATTTCTAGTTCGAAATTCACCTAAAAGTAAATTTGAGCAATTAAATCATGCTCCAAACATTTTTATTTATCAAACGCAAGATAAGAGATACCATTATGAACTTAAATTACACATGTTACCCCTTTGCACACCAAGGGCAGGAAGCAACTTCTTAAGCACTGTGCATGCTTCTAACTTGATGAATCGCACTATCTTGCTACGATACACATTCCAAACATTTTTGTTAACCTTAAATCATCCTAACACATTATATTTTAGTCCCAATAACAACCAATCAAGTAATTTACACAATTACCATACACTTTCTCATCAAGACCAAAAATGCATTTCACCATTTTACTTAGTTTTAGTCCAAACAATTTCACTGACTAATTTCATCAATCACTAACTGTATCAATGAATCAAAATAGCTCATCAAACATCATTCTTCCTACACCATCCTTATATGGCCAAAACTCCAAGATCATTTTACAGAATTTATTTTTTAAAAAAACTACTTTGGAAAAAAAATCTTCAACACATCACCAAGATCAACATATATTAAATCTAAATTTTTCTAAAATTCTTATCCTCCTTTGACCAAGTTTGACCAAGATTTTAATCTCTTTCAAGACTCCTTTTGTTGCATATCAACCCATTCATGGTCCTAAAACACTTAAATAAACCTCAAAAATAAACCAAAATGTAAAGAAATACAAGTTGGCCTTAGCTCTCTTATAAAGCAGATTATGTCCATCAACTTCAAGAAAGCTTTTCATCACTCAAATGACCATGGAATGATCTGAATGTTTTATATGTTATAAAGGAAAGGGTGAGGAACAAAAGTCTCCTTTAGAGCTAAGGCTAATTCGACCTCCAAAAGTTTGTAAAAATTCTTAAATCCAGATTGCTCAAGGACGCCTATCACCAGTCAGATTTTGTTTGGCCTCTAGTTTCAGCCTTCAAAACTTCTCAAAGTGATCCAAAAAAATTATTTGTTGTAGCCAAGAGGGAGAGCATCATTTGTGTTTTCTAAAAGTCACGATATGTCACTGCTCTAAAACTGCTTCAAATTCTGCTCTAAAATCTTCCAAAGGTTTTTCTACCACTTAAACAATTTTGGAAAAATTTGAAACAAATATATGTGGTAGAGAGATGAGTGAGGGAAAAATGTTCTTTTCTGAGCTAAGCCTGATTTGGCTTCCAAAAGTTTGTACAAAATTTTGACTCCAACCTAAGCAGAGACGCTTGCAGCAATGAAGGGAGAGGGAGAAGTGGCTCAGTCTTTGCTAGTTTTAGTCCAACTTTTGGCCTCAAAATCCATTGAAAAGTCCTAAATCATTAATTCTTAGGCTTTCTTCTAATCATGTTGGAAGTTTACTCAAATTGGCCAAGGTTTTGGGGTAAGTAGCTGTTGGTAAAGAGCTGATTTTTTATTGACTTCAGAAGAAATTTATTCCCCAAATTTCCAACCTTTCCAATAGGTTTCTAGCCATCATTTTTGACTTAATGGTATGTATATTATATGGTCTTAAGGTTGGTCAAGCATTTCGCTGAGAATAATCCAAGTTGATGCAACTAATGCTAAGTTAAATATAGTGGAACTAAGTAGTTCTAGAAATTCAGATTTCATTATTTAATTCTCCTAATCCTTTGGGCATTTTTTTTATCACATTTCTTAGTCTTGACATATTGTATACTTAACATACATATCATCTCTCAAAAGCCTCTTGCATTTGTTTCCATTAAAGCCTTCAAAAATAGCCTCTAATTTCACTTAATCAAATTCATCGATTAGTATTTTTTTGTTCTAACTAATTTTGGTGTGTAACTTTTCTCAAGGCCTTATTGGCCTTATCTTCCATCCAAATTTTACCCAAAAATCATTAACACCCTAAAGTAGATACGTTTAAAATTTGGGGTCATTCTGAGTTTGTCTTAGCCTTCAAATAATTTCCTACTTTCGCATCAATTTTCTTCCAACGAGCAGTAAATTTCTCAAAGTTTTCAGTTTCACTTCTAGAATTCATTCCATGATCTTAATCACGGTATTTGTAACGACCCGAATTTACTGATATTTCAGTTGGGCTATGAGTCGATAACAGATCAAAATCCATAAATTTGCCTATTTAATTTAAATCCTCTTGGTAATAGTTTAAAACAAAAGTAGTAATAGTATTATTTCATCAAATCGGCACCTTTGTTCTCATACAAAATAGTCTCAATCACATTCCCCAAACATAACTTGCATATAAAACTGTACTTACAAAAAATTTTAGATACAAAACAATCCTTATTGGATATACCTCTGGCTCTGGTGATTTCTTTCTGAAGCGTGGTTGTGCAAAATACCTCGACTTAGAGAGTCGATTCCACTACTGATGTGAATCTGTAGAGGAGAGTAAGGGGGTGAGCTCAACATGCTCAGTAAGAAAAACCTCATAGCAGGTAGATAAATACACTACCTAAGATATATATATATATATATATATATGTATTTACCGAATCTGGAATATTTTTACAGAATACATAAATAGTACGACAAAAACACTAATATCAAGAGCAGATTTTCAGAAACAGAACATGTATCGGTAATAAATTTAGCTACTGTTGTAAATCTAGAAAGTTCAAAGTTTTCCAGTAGCAAAACAAATAGACTTTCAGATATCTCAATTCAAGCAGACAAAATCAGAAAAATATTTCAAATATGCGAGACAAGGCATACATCCTTTATCAGATATTAGAAATGACTATTGGCCAATGTCGGTGACTCCGGGTAATTCATGGGCCAGGTGTGTCGGGATGTCAATCGCCATGGGAGTGGTCAGCTATCTAAACGGCTCACATATCAGAATGTCCGAAGAACAGAAACAGATTCAGAAACACAGTACATCTTACTCGTGGACCACAGATACAGAAACAGATACAGAACAGACAGAAATGCAGCATGATCTTACCAATGCCTTTGTCTCAAAAATTAGTGCGAGACGGACCGTACGACACACAGTCAGTATGTGCTCGAGCACGTATCATCAGAATAGCTTTATAAGAAAATCATCTCACCTCAAATCTCATATAAATTTAATTGTTTTCTGAAACCGTTCAAAAACAGGCTGACTAGCCCTTTTTCAAAAAAATCCCAGAAAACAGTCTATGAAAATTCAAAATTTGGAATTTTCAATATTTAAAGTAGAATTTAGGTCACAACAGAATCTTTGCAAACAATTTAAATTCAGTTTGTAAAAATTTAGATTGTTCGACTAGGCTGAAATCTCTAATTTTCAGAGTCATAAAATTCGACCTAGATTTTTTGATAATTTTGGTACTGTGCAATTCAACCTAAATTTTATGTCTATAAATATACAGAAATTACGCATATTTATCTCTAATAGCAACGAGAATTTCTTTACCTCGGTGTCCCGTTGGAAATCCTCGGTGTTTTAGCGGCGTGAGTTAGCGGATTTGTCTTAATCGATCTGTTTCCTTGAAATTCCAAACCGACCGTCCTTTCTCGGATTTTTCTCCCAACTCCCCCGGGTCTTCTTTCTACTCCAAATATATATATATATATATATATATATAATTCTAAATATATATATATATATATATGAATTTTCCTTTTTCTCTTTTCTTTTCTTTTTTTTTTTAAATTTGGCGCCAACTATCTTCTTTTTTTTTTTCCTTCTCCTTCATTACCTTTCGGTTTCAGTCACTCATTAACTGTTCATCACCCCTGGTCTTCACTCGGCGTCGCCACTCGTCCTTTCCTCCTTCCCTCTCGATGCCGACGTCGGTGACCTCCTGTTCACTCCGTTTTTCGGGAGGCCGCGTTCTGCTTCCTCACCCGTTTCCCTTCGCCTCTCTCTCGGTCCTTTGCTTCTCCTCTGTTTTTCTGCCACCGTCGAGCTCCTTGGTCTCCTTCACTCCCTCAACCTCTCCTTCCATCACACATCATCATCAATGTCATACAGTTTCCAGTCTCAAGCTTTCAACACCCCTCTCGGTTCTCTCTACTTTTTCCAACCTCCACACACTGATCACTGTCGACCGCCTCTGTCTGCCTCTGTTCTCAATTTCTTCTACATCCTCTAGCTACCAACAATCCACCCTCTCCCTTGGCTCTCTCCTCCAGCTCTCAACTGCTACTCCCTTCTCTGCTCCTCGATTTCTTTTTCTCTCAATCCCTGTTTTCTCTCGACTTCACTCTTCCTCCACTGTCATATTTTTGCCACTGCCTCTTTTGCTTCAGTTACAGAGGAGAGGGCTCCTCTATCTCTAGTCTTCTTCTTCTTGAACCTCTCTGCTCCTTTCGTCTTCACTTCTGTCTCAATTTCCCAGATGTGAAAATGGCCTCATTTGCTGTTGTACTGGTTCCATTTTCCTATAGTAATAATCGACCCTGATCTAGCTCCAAACAGCCACCAAACCAACGCCAATTCCTTGCTGTTGCTACTGCTACCTCACGGTGGCAGTAGCTCCTCCCTTATTCCTTCACCATGCAGCTAGCCTTTACTCCCCTGCATTCTCTTACTCTCTCGGTTCAACACACCAACGTCCTGCTTCAATTTTGTGTTATGCTTCTACTTACACTACAGGTTCTCAGTTTCGTGCACCTCCCTTCCCTCTCGTGTCTCCTCCTCTGCTCGGGTTTACCAGCCTCCTACTTATATTTCCATTCTCCCATTTTTCCAAGCATGAGCAGGTTATGGGCTCAACAGTGGCGTAGGTTGGCAGAAGGCATGGGTGGTATGGGATGCGTGTGCAGATGGGCGTTGGTGTGTGCAGGACTGGTGTAGGCAGAGGTTTCGGTGTACTACTTCAGTCTCTACCATCTGTTTCCATCACCTCTCTCTCTCTATATATTTTATATATATACTTATTTATTTCTTTGTTGTTATTTATTTATTTATTGTTATTATATATATTTTATAATTTTATTATTATAACAATTATTATTATTATTATATATATACTATATATACTTATTTATTTATTATTATTATTATTATTATTATTTTATATCAAACATACTTTTTTATTTCCACTTGTACGTTTTTACGAACAAATTTACAGGAAAATTTCGAGGATTTACATTCTTCCCACCTTAGAAAATTTGGTCCCCAAATTTAAGAGTACATAAATTCATAAACAGGTGTGGGTACTTTTCTCGCATTAGATTCTCTAATTTCCACGTGGCCTCTTCCGAAGTGTGATACTGCCATAAAGCATTGACCAGATGAATCGTCTTAAACCGTAATACCTTCTCCTTCCTATCCAGTATCCAAACCGATTTCTCCACATACGTCATATCCTCTTTTAACTCCAACGGTTCATACTTAATCACATGTGTTGGATCCGGATGATACTTTTGAAGCATCGAGACATGGAAGACATTATGAATGCTCGATAAATCAGGCGGTAACGCCAATCTGTAAGCTTTGTCTCCCACTCAGTCTAAGATCTCGAAAAGTCCTATATAACGGGGACTCAACTTTCCTTTCTTCCCGAATCTCATTATATCCTTGGATGGAGAAACTTTTAAAAACATCGAATCTTCTGCTAAAAATTCCAAGGGCCTGCGTCTTTGGTTAGCATAACTCTTTTGCCTGCTCTAAGCTGTTTTCAACCTCTCACAAATCAATTGGACATCCTCAGAAGCTTGCTTAACTAAATCGGGAGCAAATATCTTCCTTTCACCCACTTCTTCTCATTCGATTGACGACCGACACTTTCGACCGTACAGTGCTTCATAAGGCGTCATTCCAATACTTGAGTGATAACTGTTATTGTACGCAAACTCCGCTAGCGGTAAATGGTCATCCCAAGAGCCTTTAAAATCTTGAGCACAAGCCCTCAACATATCCTCTAATATCTGAATGGTTATCTCTGATGGAATGCTGTGCTAAAATTCAGTTGGATTCCCATGGCTTCATGGAAATGTTCCCATAAGTGTGAAGCGAATCAGGAATCCCTATCAGATACAATGCTCACTTGTACACCATGTAGTCTTATAATCTCTCGTACATATAACCTCGTTAGTGCACTCAAAGTATCAGTGGACTTTATAGGTAGGAAGTGGATGGACTTTGTCAATCTATCAACGATTACCCAAATCGTATCATGGTTCCTCCAAGACCTTGGCGATCCCATAATGAAATCCATGGTAACATGCTCTCATTTCCATGTAGGTATCGATAGAGGCTGTAACAACCCTGCAGGTTTCTGATATTCTACCTTAATCTGCTGACACACAAGACACCGTGTGTAAGACCCGATTTTTATTGTATTTCCTTACGATTCACACATTGTATGGATATTGTTATATTTTAATGGAATCATAAGATGGATGATTTTGATCATATAAATATGAATGAAGTAGTCGAACGTACGTTAAAATTCGAAAACGGACAGTTAAGAAATTTCAAATTAAATTTATGAGATTTGAATTGTCTAGACAGAGATACGAATTTTAAATGCGAAATTATAGTGGGTTCAAGAAGGAAAGTCAGCCTTGTGAGACCCCGTACATGTATAGCTGTGTATAGGAACATGGGAATGTAAATAAAATCATAAGTAAGATGATGTATTGTAATGTGAAGTGTATGCAATGTAAGTTTATAAGATTATGTACGCACTTGTAGTAAGAATTGTGATTATACGTACAAGTTGCATTATGAATGAGTAGGAAGAAATGAACTTAAAACGAGAAGAATGTGATCGAAATGGAATATGAGTAGTATAGTAAAATGGAAGGAAAGATTTACATAAGTGTATATTTCCATTCGAGTAATATCGTATATATTTGGTCATACAAAGATTCTACACAAGTTTTAATGTGTATGTAGTGAGGATGGATCCCATTTTCAAGTCTCAAAGATGAATGAATGAGGAAATGATCATGGTAGCAAATTAAGGGTGTTTGGTAAGGGTTGTTGCGGAAAAACTGCAAGAAATCTGGAATTTGTGAAGGCCAGATCGATCTCATAGGATGAGAGATCGATCTGGGAGAGCCAGAATGCTCTTATGTGAGAAATGGAAGGGAACAGATCGATCTCCAAAGGAAGCAGATCGATCTCTTTAGCTCTCGGGTTGGAAGCAGATCGATCTCCCTAAGACCAGATCGATCTCCTTAAGTTTCTGTTTGACAGCAGATCGATCTCTAGCCTCGACAGATCGATCTCCTGCCTTTAAAATGTCTTAGAAAAGAGGGATTTTAGAGGAACAGATCGATCTCCACCCAAGGAAGATCGATCTCATCAAGTCAAAACTATAAATGGGAGCAGTTGGATCATCAGATTTCGGGACAAAACATTTCCTTTCCACTTCAACACAAGAAAACTAGCTTTCTCACTCCTAAATCCAGCCATTTTCAGTGAGATTTAAGGAGAGTCTATTAGAGACAAAGTTATTCACAACAAAAAGAAGAACAACATAGTCTAGAGGCATTTCCCCATTTGATGGATTGAAGAAATAAAGGGCAATCCTAATTGGAGCAAGAGGAAATCCAATGAGGTAAGTTCTAATGCACAAATCCAAGTACATTGGTTTAGTTAATGATTATAAAGATATTTGGGTGTGCATATTGTGGATAGAACTACCTAGAATGGTATGAAATGAATATAACTTAGAAATAGTCAAGTGTGAGAAAGTGGAGTGTGGAAGTGTTTATGATGAATGAGATATCTTGAGTGGAGGAACATGTTGTGAGAATGGTTTGGACATGTTGATATTGGGATAAAATTGTGAGATTTACCACAAAGGGTAAAATATGTATTTAAGGCATTGGATAAATGATTAGTTGAGCAAGAGTTAGAAACGTTAACTCGAGTGTTTGATGGATGAATTTCAGTTTCGGATGATACGCCGGAGCAAGTCGAGATGAGAACGCAAGAAGCATAAAGGCGGATAGTTGCACACAAGTAAAACGAGGTAAGGGACTGTGTGTTAGCTATAGAGATGTTCGTACGTAATTACAGCAATTTCGTAGATATATTGCTAGGACTAGTACGATATTATAAATTTATGAAATGATGTGGAAGTATGAAAAATACTATGATGTATATATGTATTGAGAAATGGGATAGGGTAAGGAAATAGCATGATATGCATGTTTTCAATGATGTTCTCAATTTTATATTGTTATTGATGATTGAGAAATGTTGATGATAGGTTGGCTAATTTTACATGTTTTAGCATGAAGAGGCATGCTGTATGAATAAACGTGTTTTGAGTTTTAAAAGAGAAAATAGCCATCTATCAGTTTTGAGAGAGATTTGGTGTTGAAGCGTTAGCTCACACCCGTTTTAATGCCTTGATGTACCGTGTTGGAGTTTAACTCGCACGATGGTTTTGAGAAAGTGCGAGAACTCTGCTCGCACCTGTTTTGTTGAGTTAAGGTAAACCTGGGGGTCTGGGACCCAAGGGGATACCAGCCGATGACCATTTGAACGGGCTGGACCTTAACGATAGATCGTACCGCGCTGGAGCTTTGCGTTGACTGTGTGTCACGCTGCTTGCTCGCCTGGTATATGAGACATGGTTTAGGATGAAAAGTCCATCGGAGTTGGAGTATGGACTTGGGTCCACGGTCGTACGTAGAATAGTGTAGTCACCCGTTGGTATACTATGTACCGTGCTGGGTGCACGTGAGTACGAGTATCGCGTAGATGACACACGACGTATCTTCACTGTGAGTATACGAGGAGATGAGGTGGATTGAGATGGGCCGGAGGGTAGGACTGACCCATCCCCCTTCAGGCGAAGTGATGCCCTATGCACACCTGATCAGTGAGGCCTGGGATCACTGACTATGGTCATAAGTCGTGGATATTTGATTGCCGAAAATTCCATGCCTGTCTCAGAGATTCGAGAAACAGAGACAATCTCAGAAAAGAAAGAGATTTGCAGAAAAAGAGTGATTTGAGAAACGAAAGAGATTTCGTGTTTTTGATAAATCTCTGATTTCACATTTGTGCCATGAGGACACTATTTATGAGCATGTTTTAAATGGAAGTTTGACATTTGATTTACACGAAAATGCTATTGAGAAACATGTGTTTAAATGCATTGTTCGTATGATATTTCCATTTATAACGAAAACATGGTTTTGGTTTATGCATGCATGGGCTATGTAGGTAGTACGATATCTACCTGCTAGCATACATTTCCTTACTGAGCTGTGGTTTGCTCATCCCACTATTTTCCCCTCCAGGTACTGAGAAGTAAGAGAGCGGTGATCTCTAGATCTTTTGTGTTTAACAGCTCCCACAATCTGCAAAGGTATAAGATTTGTATACACGAGTATTTTGTATCTAATATATTGTATCGCACAGTTATATCTTGGAATTGTAAACAGTATTATGGGGATGATATGTAAGCACATGGTATTTATACAATTAATTTTGTGTATTTATACACACAACTGGGAGTGTGAATTAAAGTTTTAAATATTCCGCTGTAAATGAATGAATTTTTAGTAATTGCATCTTCTCACAGCCCAACCGTAGTAGAGAATGTATGGATAGAAGGGTTCATAAAAGTGGGGCATGACAGGTTTGGTATCAGAGCATGGTTGGTCTGATGTGAGTTGATGCTTAGGACTAAGAAAACATACATCCCCAAGTTACTGTGCGATATTAGGTACAAATGTGTATATGGAGCTAGTAGTGAATTAAATGTTTGTTATAACGCAGGAAAGTTATCAGGCTAGTGAGTTATGCCTGAGAGACACCGCAAGAGGGGAGAGAGCTCGAGAGCTCGAGGGCAAAATGACAGGACTGAGAGGCACAGTAGATCATCCTCTAGTCATGAGCCCCAGGAACATATAGAGGCTTCTGATCCTCGAATAACTCGATTGGAGGAAGACATGCGCACGATGATGACCATGATGGGTCAGATCATGGCTAGGTTTGAGGGTACACCTGGTACAGCGGGACAGGCTGCACCGAATCCCCCTGTAGCTGCACCTGAACCTGAGAATGTTGCACCTGCGCAAGCTGAACCGGCTAGGCCACGGAAACCTCATATTCGACCGGTACCTCCCCCGATAGCTCCACATCAGCATAATGATGATTTGGGGTATGGATATGATTGTGACATGGAAAGATTGAGGCATTTTATGGACTTTAAGCCTCCTTCGTTTAGCGGGATAAAGGATCCGACAGTGGCTGAGGACTGGATCAGTCAAATGGAGAAGTTATTCGACTTCTGTAGATGTTCAGCTACGGAGAGAGTAGCGCTTGCGGCCTTTGTATTGAGAGGCGAAGCAGAGCACTGGTGGAAGTCCACTAGGCCGATGTTGAGAGCTCAAGGAATGGTTATTACTTGGGATATGTTCTTAGGCATTTTCAGAGAGCAATACATCCCAGATACTGCTCGACGGAGACTACAGATGGAATTTTTGAATCTGACTCAAGGGAATCGAACAGTTGATGAGTACGAGTCACGATTCACTTCACTGGGTAGATATGATCCAGACTCGATCAGGAGTAAGGCTATCAGAGTCCGTAGATTTGTAGATGGACTGAGGCCTTCGATCCGAGCGAAGTTGGCCCCATTTGATGTCGCTACATATAGAGAGGCTGTGCGACGGGCCCAGTTATGCGAGCAAGATTATGACTTGTAGATTTCTGAGTTTAGTTGGGGTAAGGACAAGGGTCCGAGGAAGCTGGGAGATGGCAAGAGTGCCAAGTTTGGTCGAAAACTCATGAGTAAACGTCGGAGAGAGGTAGATGAGTTCCAGAAAAAGGTTGCTAGACCTTTTATGCCTCCGACTCAGACACCAGCCAGGGGTATAGTGATTGGTGGACCCCGACCGACTACAGATCAGTGTAGGATATGCGGTCGATACCATGGTGGTAGGCCATGTCATCTTCAGGGTACCCGATGCTTCAGATGTGGTAAATTTGGACATTATGCCAGAGAGTGCCCGGAGATAGTTGAGGCAATTCCACAGAGGGGTAAAGAGCCAGAGAGGGTTCCTACAGTTGCACCTCTTGCAAGAAAGAAAGCCTCGGCTGAAGAAAAAGGAAAACAAGTTGTGGGTCAAGGCAGGGTGTATGCGATAGACCAGGAATCGGCTGATACCTCTTCTGAAGTGATAAAAGGTATAATCTTGATTTTTAATCTAGAGGTTAAAGCTTTGTTTGATTCTGGTGCTACGCATTCCTTCATATCGCCTGCATGTGCATCTAAGTTAAAAGGTTTTGTAGAACCCACATACTTGAGTAGGACTTTACTAATAAGTACTCCAATGAGAGTTAGCCAATTAGTTGAACAAGTGTATAAAGATTGTAAAGTGAGGGTGGGAGATAAGTGCATATCAGCCAACTTGATTTTGTTGAATATGTATGACATTGATGTAATTTTGGGAATGGATTGGCTAGCCGCCAATCATGCTGTCATAGACTGTCGTTCTAAGTCCATTAAGTTTTCTCTACCTGAAGAATGTGTTGTAAGATTTTAAGAGAAGAAATGAAATCTTAAATTTTGTGTTAAGTAAAGTACTTTGGTATAAATGGCTTGAGTGTTGTTTTGAAGGTTTTGTTGCTTATGTGGTGGATTTGAACAAAGTACATCCGGATATGGAGGACATCTCAGTGGTCAGAGAATTCCCTGATGTCTTTCCAGACGATCTACCAGGATTGCCACCTGATAGAGAAACGGAATTCGGTATAGACTTGACGCCTGGAACCGAACCAATATCGAAATCACCATATAGGATGGCTCCAGTTGAGTTAGAGGAATTAAGGAAACAACTGCAAGAGTTGTTAGAGAAGGGGTTCATAAGACCGAGCGTCTCACCATGGGGAGCCCCGGTATTGTTTGTGAAGAAGAGAGATGGGAGCCTCAGGTTGTGCATTGACTATCGGATGTTAAACAAGGCTACCATCAAGAATAAGTACCCCTTGCCACGCATTGACGATTTATTGGATCAGCTTCGGGGAGCACAGATCTTCTCCAAGATAGATCTGAGGTCTGGGTATCATCAATTGAAGATTCGGAAGGAGGATGTGCCCAAGACAGCATTTCGTACCCGCTATGGCCATTACGAATTTTTAGTGATGCCTTTTGGGTTGACCAATGCGCTGACAGCTTTTATGGCTCTAATGAACGAGGTATTCAAGCCATACCTGGACCAATTCGTAATTATTTTCATTGATGATATATTGGTGTATTCAAGGTCCAGAGAAGAGCATGAGCAGCACTTAAGGATTATTTTGCAAACCCTCCGAGAGAAAAGGTTATATGCCAAGCTTAACAAATGTGACTTTTGGCTAGAACATATTTCTTTTCTAGGCCATGTTATATCGAAGGATGGGGTGTCAGTAGATCCATCCAAGATTGAGACAGTTGTTCAGTGGGAACAACCTAGGACAGTCACAGAGATCAGAAGTTTTCTGGGATTGGCTGGTTACTACAGGAGATTTGTAGAAGGTTTCTCTAGATTAGCTGCTCCATTGACACGTCTTACGAAGAAAAGTGTGGAGTTTTCATGGGATGAAGCTTGTGAGAGAAGTTTTCAGGAACTTAAGCGCAGATTAACTACCGCGCCAGTTCTTGTCATCCCTAACAGTTCAGGGAATTACTCGGTGTATGTAGATGCTTCGCATCAAGGACTAGGCTGTGTTTTGATGCAAGATGGAAGGGTAGTAGCTTATGGATCTAGACAGCTGAAAGATCATGAGAAGAACTACCCCACTCACGATTTGGAGTTAGCGGCTGTAGTGTTTGCGTTAAAGATATGGCGCCACTACTTATATAGTGAGAGATTTCAGATCTTTACGGATCATAAGAGTCTGAAATATCTATTCTCGCAAAAGGAGTTAAACATGAGACAGAGGAGGTGGTTGGAACTCCTCAAGGACTATGATTGTGAGATCTTATACCACCCGGGGAAGGCAAATGTGGTTGCCGATGCATTGAGTCGGAAGAGTCTCGGGTTGGTATCTCATATGATGGTTAGAGAGCACGAGTTGTTGGAACAATTCACGAACCTTAGTCTGGATATGACCCTACCTGAGATTGGCAGCTACGGGATTATTGCTAGCTTGAGATTAGAACCGAAGTTGATTGAGAGAATCCGACAAGCTCAGCAAATCGATCAATGGTGTATTGTCATGATTAGCCAAATCCGGAAAGGGAAGGGTGCCGATTTTATATTAAGTCCAGATGGAATACTAAGGTTTAGAGATAGAATATGTGTTCCTAAGGATTTAGAGCTGAGAAAGCTGATCTTATCAGAGGCACACTCGTCAAGATACACGATACACCCGGGGAGTAGTAAGATGTATCAAAATCTTCGAAAAGCATATTGGTGGTCTGGAATGAAGAGAGACATAGCTGAGTATGTCGCTAGATGTCTCATTTGTCAGCAAGTAAAAGTCGAACATCAGAAACCAGGAGGATTATTACAACCTCTATCGATACCAACATGGAAGTGGGAGCATGTCACCATGGATTTTGTGATGGGATTACCGAGAACCCGTAAGAACCATGATGCGATATGGGTGATAGTAGATCGGTTAACGAAATCGGCACATTTCTTAGCCATGAGATCTACAGATACATTGAGTGTACTGGCGAACCTGTATGTGCGAGAAATAGTGAGATTGCATGGAGTCCCAGTGAGTGTTGTTTCTGATTGATAATTCTATATTTTTAGAATTATTTGTGCTTAATTTCCTAATTGATTATTTAAATCCCCAATTTATTTTGTTAATTATCCCCTTTATTTAATTAAAATTCTCATGTTTGCAGATAAATTAAATCCAGATGAATTTTGAATATTTCGGTAGAAAATGGACCGGAATTGGGCTAAAATCGAGATTGGACCACGTGGACAACACGAGCCGAGCACATTTAATTGGACAAAAAGACAGATGACATGGAAATATTTATTTCAAGGAGCCAATAGTGTGAAGACAAGTGGCCAAACAATGCCAATTCATTTATGATAGAAATATTACAATTGTACCCCTAAGTGTGTGTATAAATAGAAAAAGATGTCAATTGAAAAGGGGAAGGTTTTAGTTTTTAGTTTTTTTTAGGTTAAACATTTTTTTAGGTTTTATTTTTCTTTAAACTTTTATGTTTGTGGCTGGTGACAGCAGCCACCATTGATCATAATTTTTTTAGGATTTGTTCAGTTTTCATTCTATTATTATTTTACTGTTTGAATTTTAATTAAAAGTTTTTAGTTTTTAGTTTGATTACTTTCGATTTCTCCATGGTTTTATATGCTCTCGGTTTCCAGTAAATTACAAGTTGTTGTGTTATTTTCTATTCTATCTTCTCGGTTCCCTCATTTTATATTGTTCATCAGTTTTTCTTTTCATTGGTTTCTTACTCTCGATTTCTCATTGTTTTTAAGCTCTCGGTTTGCTTAGTTTCATGTAATTTCCGTTGTTTGCTTCCCATGATTTTTAGTTTCCATTCGGGTGTGAGGGGCTGGTGACAGCAGTCATAAAGCTCAACCCGTTGCCCTTGTTCCAGACTTGTTTCTTTTTACAGCTTTATGAGCATAATATTCTGTTTACTTATGTTTATTAGAGTAGAAAAATGAAATTACAGTTTAGAGGAGAGGCATTCCCAGTTACCGGTTGTTGAGAACGTAGTGAAGTCATGGTTGTTGGTGTGGCCGTGTAGTGTCGAGTGGAACGGGGTGTGACTGCTGCTGATTCAATTGCCGAGTTGACAGGGACCAATCTCTTCCTCTGTTCTGCTCTGTCCCGAGCCTTTAATACTGTTCATAGTTTTTTTTTTCCTGCATATTGTGCATTACTTCGTTGCATCTAAGTTTTGGTTGCTCTCGGTTCCAGGGAGGTGCTGCTGTGCGTTGTGTGATTGATTTTACAGACTGTACAGGACCAGAGCAGAGATCTGGACTGGAAAGTGAACTGGACATGCAAGGGAGTGCGGCAACAGCAGTACACAGGCAGGACAGCAGCTGGACACTGCATCGGCAGCCTCTGGATGGGAGAACATGTAGGATAACAGAGGATTACAGCAGCTGAATAACAGCAGAATGGTAGCAACTCCTGCAGCAGCTTAGTACACCGTACAGCAGTTGATGAAGGCAACCCGAAGCTGCACCTGGAATGGAAAACCAGTAAAAATGTTGAGTGAACAGTAATTGGAGGGAGAGTTACCGATTGTTTAAATTCCCTAAGGCTTTGTTTGGTTAGTTAGTTAAGGGATTAACTCATTTTTTGCATCAATTAGTGATAGATTAATTTCAAGATTAGTTAGATGATTTAGTTAGTTTAGTTAATGATTTTAATTATGCATATAGGTGTAGTTAATCTTGTTTAATTAGTTAATTTAGATTTAATTAGTTTTCTAAGTAATTTTAATCTAGCATTAGGAATTTAATTCATTTTATGCATTTTTAGTTTTAGATAAAAATTCCAAAAATATGTTCATGCATTAGTTAGTGTTAATTCAGCATTTAGATTTATCTAAGAGTAAATTTTAATCCATTAGTTGTTAGATTAATTTTATTTTAAGCTTGTTTAATTTTAGTTTAATTAGTTTTATTATTTTATTTCCATATTTGCATTTTATTTGCGTTAATTCATTTTAACTGTTTTAATTTTCCTTTGTAGGTATTTTAATTGCGTTGAGTATTGTAAGTAATTTTATTCATTTTTATTTTCTTTATTTCTTATTATTTTATTGCTTTCTAGTATTATTTTTAATTAGTTTTAGTAGATCACCCTCCCTCATTTCATAATTGGCTAGGATATACTCAAGGTAAAAGTAAACGGTAGTTAATTAGGCTAACAACTTCCCTGTGGGACGATATCTCGGGACTCAAATCCCATTATTACTTGAACGACCCGTGCACTTGCGGATAAGATACCCTTAGGGCTCGTCACTGATCGGGATGCCCGCTTCACTTCCCACTTTTGGGGACATTTTCAGGAAGCGATGGGGACCCAATTGAGTTTTAGCACCGCTTTTCATCCTCAGACAGATGGTCAGTCAGAGAGGACTATACAGACCCTGGAGGATATGTTGAGAGCGTGTGTGCTGGATTTTAGAGGCTCATGGGACGATCACTTGCCATTGATTGAGTTCGCCTACAATAACAGTCATCACTCAAGTATTGGTATGGCCCCTTATGAGGCACTATACGGTCGTAGATGCCGATCGCCCATTGGTTGGGAAGAAGTTGGTGACAGACAATTGCTCGCTCCCGATTTGGTGAAGCAAGCTTCCGAGGATGTTCAGATAATATGCGAGAGGTTGCGAACAGCTCAAAGTCGACAAAAGAGCTATGCTGACCGGAGAGGGAGACCACTTGAGTTTGATGTTGGCGAGTCTGTATTTTTGAAAGTATCTCCTTCTAAGGGAATAATGAGGTTTGGGAAGAAAGGAAAATTAAGTCCTCGTTACATTGGTCCCTTCGAGATTTTGGATAGAGTGGGAGAAGGAGCATATAGGCTAGCCTTACCACCTGAGCTAGCAGAAGTCCACAATGTCTTCCACGTTTCTATGCTTCGAAAGTACTACCCGGATCTGACACATGTAATTAGTTATGAGCCGTTGGAGCTCAAGAAAGATATGTCGTACGTCGAGAGACCGATCAGGGTGTTGGACAGGAAAGAGAAGGTGTTGCGGAACAAGACGATTTCATTGGTTAAGGTTTTGTGGCAACATCACACTGAGGAAGAGGCCACATGGGAACTGAAAAGTTTGATGCGGGAAAAGTATCCCGAGTTATTCACGGATTGAATTGGTTCTAATTTGGAGGACCAAATTCTCTAAGTGGGGGAGAATGTGAGACCCCGTACATGTATAGCTGTGTATAGGAACATGGGAATGTAAATAAAATCATAAGTAAGATGATGTATTGTAATGTGAAGTGTATGCAATGTAAGTTTATAAGATTATGTACGCACTTGTAGTAAGAATTGTGATTATACGTACAAGTTGCATTATGAATGAGTAGGAAGAAATGAACTTAAAACGAGAAGAATGTGATCGAAATGGAATATGAGTAGTATAGTAAAATGGAAGGAAAGATTTACATAAGTGTATATTTCCATTCGAGTAATATCGTATATATTTGGTCATACAAAGATTCTACACAAGTTTTAATGTGTATGTAGTGAGGATGGATCCCATTTTCAAGTCTCAAAGATGAATGAATGAGGAAATGATCATGGTAGCAAATTAAGGGTGTTTGGTAAGGGTTGTTGCAGAAAAACTGCAAGAAATCTGGAATTTGTGAAGGCCAGATCGATCTCATAGGATGAGAGATCGATCTGGGAGAGCCAGAATGCTCTTATGTGAGAAATGGAAGGGAACAGATCGATCTCCAAAGGAAGCAGATCGATCTCTTTAGCTCTCGGGTTGGAAGCAGATCGATCTCCCCTAAGACTAGATCGATCTCCTTAAGTTTTTGTTTGACAGCAGATCGATCTCTAGCCTCGACAGATCGATCTCCTGCCTTTAAAATGTCTTAGAAAAGAGGAATTTTAGAGGAACAGATCGATCTCCACCCAAGGAAGATCGATCTCATCAAGTCAAAACTATAAATGGGAGCAGTTGGATCATCAGATTTCGGGACAAAACATTTCCTTTCCACTTCAACACAAGAAAACTAGCTTTCTCACTCCTAAATCCAGCCATTTTCAGTGAGATTTAAGGAGAGTCTATTAGAGACAAAGTTGTTCACAACAAAAAGAAGAACAACATAGTCTAGAGGCATTTCCCCATTTGATGGATTGAAGAAATAAAGGGCAATCCTAATTGGAGCAAGAGGAAATCCAATGAGGTAAGTTCTAATGCACAAATCCAAGTACATTGGTTTAGTTAATGATTATAAAGATATTTGGGTGTGCATATTGTGGATAGAACTACCTAGAATGGTATGAAATGAATATAACTTAGAAATAGTCAAGTGTGAGAAAGTGGAGTGTGGAAGTGTTTATGATGAATGAGATATCTTGAGTGGAGGAACATGTTGTGAGAATGGTTTGGACATGTTGATATTGGGATAAAATTGTGAGATTTACCACAAAGGGTAAAATATGTATTTAAGGCATTGGATAAATGATTAGTTGAGCAAGAGTTAGAAACGTTAACTCGAGTGTTTGATGGATGAATTTCAGTTTCGGATGATACGCCGAAGCAAGTCGAGATGAGAACGCAAGAAGCATAAAGGCAGATAGTTGCACACAAGTAAAACGAGGTAAGGGACTGTGTGTTAGCTATAGAGATGTTCGTACGTAATTACAGCAATTTCGTAGATATATTGCTAGGACTAGTACGATATTATAAATTTATGAAATGATGTGGAAGTATGAAAAATACTATGATGTATATATGTATTGAGAAATGGGATAGGGTAAGGAAATAGCATGATATGCATGTTTTCAATGATGTTCTCAATTTTATATTGTTATTGATGATTGAGAAATGTTGATGATAGGTTGGCTAATTTTACATGTTTTAGCATGAAGAGGCATGCTGTATGAATAAACGTGTTTTGAGTTTTAAAAGAGAAAATAGTCATCTATCAGTTTTGAGATGAGATTTGGTGTTGAAGCGTTAGCTCACACCCGTTTTAATGCCTTGATGTACCGTGTTGGAGTTTAACTCGCACGATGGTTTTGAGAAAGTGTGAGAACTCTGCTCGCACCTGTTTTGTTGAGTTAAGGTAAACCTGGGGGTCTGGGACCCAAGGGGATACCAGCCGACGGCCATTTGAACGGGCTGGGCCTTAACGATAGATCGTACCGCGCTGGAGCTTTGCGTTGACTGTGTGTCACGCTGCTTGCTCGCCTGGTATATGAGACATGGTTTAGGATGAAAAGTCCATCGGAGTTGGAGTATGGACTTGGGTCCACGGTCGTACGTAGAATAGTGCAGTCACCCGTTGGTATACTATGTACCGTGCTGGGTGCACGTGAGTACGAGTATCGCGTAGATGACACACGACGTATCTTCACCGTGAGTATACGAGGAGATGAGGTGGATTGAGATGAGCCGGAGGGTAGGACTGACCCATCCCCCTTCAGGCGAAGTGATGCCCTGTGCACACCTGATCAGTGAGGCCTGGGATCACTGACTATGGCCATAAGTCGTGGATATTTGATTGCCGAAAATTCCATGCCTGTCTCAGAGATTCAAGAAACAGAGACAATCTCAGAAAAGAAAGAGATTTGCAGAAAAAGAGTGATTTGAGAAACGAAAGAGATTTCGTGTTTTTGATAAATCTCTGATTTCACATTTGTGCCATGAGGGCACTATTTATGAGCATGTTTTAAATGGAAGTTTGACATTTGATTTACACGAAAATGCTATTGAGAAACATGTGTTTAAATGCATTGTTTGTATGATATTTCCATTTATAACGAAAACATGGTTTTGGTTTATGCATGCATGGGCTATGTAGGTAGTACGATATCTACCTGCTAGCATACATTTCCTTACTGAGCTGTGGTTTGCTCATCCCACTATTTTCCCCTCCAGGTACTGAGAAGTAAGAGAGCGGTGATCTCTAGAGCTTTTGTGTTTAACAGCTCCCACAATCCGCAAAGGTATAAGATTTGTATACACGAGTATTTTGTATCTAATATATTGTATCGCACAGTTATATCTTGGAATTGTAAACAGTATTATGGGGATGATATGTAAGCACATGGTATTTATACAATTAATTTTGTGTATTTACACACACACCTGGGAGTGTGAATTAAAGTTTTAAATATTCCGCTGTAAATGAATGAATTTTTAGTAATTGCATCTTCTCACAGCCCAACCGTAGTAGAGAATGTATGGATAGAAGGGTTCATAAAAGTGGGGCATGACAAGCCTAAATTGGTTCCGAACGTGTAGAAGGGTAAAATGATCAAAAGACTAAAATTCGGTATAAATTCGATAAGAAAATTTCATTAAAAATATAAAATTGAGAAATCTTGATCAATAATGAGAAAATTATTAAATTTCGAGTCTGATTGATCAAGATTCGGAATTATTAAGATTTATCAAAAATTCACTCGGGACAATATCTTGAAAATACGAAGAAAATATACCAGAAAAATGGTTAAAATACAATAAATAAATTGAATAAATTAATTATATAATAAAATATATAATTTATTAGATATTTTAGGATTTTTAATGATATTTTAATGATTATAATAATAATAATAAAATAAATTATAAATATAATAATAAAAAAAGAGAGAAACGAATATGGAAACGCGAAAGGAAAAGGAAACGAAGCGAAAACAGGCGAGCTGAGGGAGACGATCAGCACCGGACGACCACCGGCGTCAGACGAGGCCCTACGACCACCGAAAAACATTGCTTGGCACTGCGTGACGCGCTGCTCCGACGTCGAATTTCGACGGATCGAGGAAGAGAAGCCGCTGAGGGAGAAAAGAAAATCGACGACCACCGACGAGGTTTCGGTCTAACCCAAGGCTAGTTGAACGTTCCCCTACTCCAGGCGCACCGATTGGTGCCAGAAATGGCCCCGAAACCAGCCGAAAAAGAGATGAACGGCAACGAGGAAGCCTGAATCGGTACATACCGATTCAGTAAGAAGAGAACTAGGCTGAACCAAACTGAACCGGTTTAGCCAAGAAAGAGAGAAAAAAGGGAGAAAAAGAAAGAAAAAGAGAAAAAGGAAAAAAAAGGGAAGATTTTTTGGGATACACCGGACTTCGGGTAAGTCGGTAAGAGGTCAAAAGTGACCGATTTGATTTTTGAGAAATTTATTTAAATTATATTTGATCAAAAATTAACCCGGAACTAAATATAAAATTGTGCAGTTCGATGATAAATTCCGAACGTGAGCCGATCGAACTCCAATTTATGCACCACTGCATAATTTTGGGTAAGTAAAGCTCATTTACGACAACAATATGATTATTACACAATTGAAATTTATTTTGCAGATTTCGGATTAAATTCTGCATAAAATAAATTATATTTAGGATTTTTGAATTAATTATCGTAAAAGATATACGGGCTATTGAATGAGTTTGGAACGAAACCCGATGAGTATTGATAAGCCATATGAGCCCAATAGACCCGAAAAAGGGATTTAATAAGTGGAAACGGATTGAAAAGGGGTCGAGACCCATTAAGGTGCAATCAGGCCCAATAAAGTAAAACGGGCCCAATGTTTTAGATTTGATCAGTAAGAGTGAATACTAATAAGTATATTAGAACTGACCCAAATACATGGTTATATGCAGCTCTGTAAACTTGGTTTGGAGCGAATTGGACTGAGAGACCTGGTACGGTCGAGACAGGATAAGCTCGCACGTGATTCTAGGTAAGCGGATTTTACGGACTGCTAGAGTTAACTTTACGCAATTTCGACCGCATTTACATTCCCTAAAATTGTCTGAAGGGTCTAGATTTAAAATAAGAATTTCGGTGCTCGGATGGGCAAATGACCAAAAATTTCCAAAATTAGGAAAAGTTTAGAGGAGCAGGAACAAGAGGTTCCTGCTTGTTTTTGAGGTGTTTTGACACGTGCATAGGTAGGCTAGCTAACTTTTAAATAAAAATGCATAGCATTGCATATTTTCAACAATGTGATTTCTTGTGGAAATTGTTTTGAGATAACAGAGCCGCCTATGTGATTTTATGAAAGTGTGACGTGCTAGAGCTCAGCTCGCATGAGTTTTGATTTATGTGATGCATGCATTAGTGCTAGAGCAAGAGCTCGCACTAGAGTTTTACATGCATAGGTGCTGGAGTCTAACTCGCACCAGATTTTCATATGATTTTCGTAACAGGGTGCTGCAGTCTAATTCGCACCAGATTTTCTCTTGATTATTTATGACACAGTGCTAGAGCCTAGCTCGCATTAGTTTTACATGATTTTGACAGAGTGCTGGAGCTTAGCTCGCACTAGATCTTATGAGATTTTATGAAATGCGTGCTGGAGCTTTGCTCGCACGAGATTTTCCTTGATTTTGTGAGAGTGCTGGAGCATCGCTCGCACTAATTTTATGAGACATGCGATGAGCCGTGCTTGGAGCATTGGGTAGACTATGTGTCACGCCTCGCATGTGCGTTTTGAGACAGGCACGATTATTGATATGAGATGTGGGTCCACGGAGTACGTTGTATCATGCAAGTAGCATGGAGTACACTGTACCATGCTGGGATTGATTATGTGGCATCTTCAGATGCAAGTGATCAGGCAAGATCGATGGGATGGATTGACCCACCTCCCGGGGCAGTTCCCGATAGTGGTGAGACCCCGCACACAGGAACCGTGTAGCAGAGGGATTACGAGGATATGACCATAGTCCTAGTTATTTGCTTGAGATATATATATATATATATATATATATATATATATAGTGCCAAGTCTCGCTTGTTGTTACTTGATGTTTTGAAAATCATGTTTTGTGAACTTTTGTGTGAGACTGGATCACCCGAGGGAGGGGTTGAATCTTGACTGAGATGTGATATTGATGAGAATTAAACTGGGTTTTAAATTGAACTTGTATGACGTTATTTCCATACTATTTAAACCCATGCGTGATGTAAACTGGTTTTACATGACATTCATTGTGTCGCATGTTACTATTGCTTTGAAAAGCATTTGATTTCATGGTTTTGTGTGAGTCAGGAACATCCGAGGGAGGGGTTGCGCCCTAGCTGTGTTGTGAAATTATAACGAGAATGAAATGATTTAAATAAATTTGCATGTTGAGTTTTCCATGCTCTTTGAAATCCATATGTGAACTTGTTTTACATGATAGCATCTATTTTGAAATGTGTGGAGAAATGGTGGTTTATGCACGGCACCACGTTCATGTAGGTAGTATGGTTACCTACTTGTTTGTAGGATTGCCTTAATGAGCTTGATGTGCTCACCCCTTTCATTTTCCTACACAGATTTCTTTCAGTAGACTTTGAGGCGACTGAGTACTGCATTCCTGATATCCGCTGCTGCCCATCACTTGAGGTATATACACTTGTACATATGGTATCTAAATAAGAATAGCATAGTAACATGTTTGTAAGTAACTTTCGGGGATGTATAGACACTATAAACACTTGTAAATGAATGAGAATGAATTAGTGAAAAACTCATGTGTTTACCTTTCATTTAATAAGGAATTAAGTTATATGGTGAATGAATGGTGGGACTGGCATTGACACACAACCAAATTGTTAGTGGAGGGTGGTCACGATCAGAGGACAGGTAAGTATGAAAGAAAAAACAAAAATTTACTTTGATTTTTGGGTCGTGACAATTGGTGGTATTAGAGCAAAATTGGTTTGATGTGTGTCAGTGTCAGTAATTAGGAAATTACATCCCCATGTTACTGTGCTTGGTTAGATACAATCGTGTATATTGAGATAGGTTTTAACTAAGAAATGGTTGAGAATGTAAGATTTGGGCATTATGTCAAACACCAGTCGCGATAAAGGAGGTAGAGCACGAGGCAGAGGCCGTAGAGGTAGGCCTGAGCCTGCTAGTCGTGCTGAGTTGACCATGAGACTCATGAGGAGGTTGAGGTGGATACTGATGTTGAGTATACTCCACAGGGTCCTATAAAGAGACCAGACAGTATTGAGACACGCTTCATGAGGATGGAGTGGAGTGTAGAAAATATTTTGGAGTTGTTTACTCAGTCTATACAGGTAGTTGAGGATAGGCAGAGTAAAGCCTGAACAGATGCCTCAGACTATAGAGATTCCCACACCCCTTCGGTATAAAGTGAATGAAAGAAACAAATAGTTACTGAGGATTGGGTGAAAGAGATAGCAAAGTTATATGGGTTCTATCGGTGTATGTTGACCGAGAAAGTGACTCGATGCGTTTATGTTGGAGGGCGAGGCGGAGCATTGGTAGAAATCCGCTCGACCCATTTTAAGAGTTAGACATCCAGGACTGATATGGGAGATAATTCTGAATGCACAGAAACAATATATTTCGGACATTGTTCAGAGGGATTTACGGATAGAGTTCCTTACTCTGACCCAGAGGAACAGGTCAATCGACCAATATGAATCTCAATTTACATCCCTAGGGAGTTCTAATCCGACATTATGAACAATGAGTCGGAAGGTCTGAAAGTTCATGGAAGGACACAGATCATCTATCAAAGTTGATTGGCCTATTAGATATCACTATTTATGATGAGGCAGTGCACAGATCACAGTGCGTGAATAAGATTAGGAATTGCATGCCTCTAATTTGAGAAAGGCAGTAAGGGCTGAAATAGAGACAAAAAAGAAATAGAGGATAACAGAGATGTCAAAACGGGAAAGAGGTGGTTTGGTAGGAAATTAAGAGTTAGTGAGTTATGTGGTAAGATGATCGGTAAGTACCAGTGTATCCAGTTTCAGTGCTTACACGGATATTGTGATTGAAGGACCCCGACCTGCTAATGGGCAGTGTTGGATGTGTGGTAGTTACCATGAAAATAGGTGGTTGAATGAGGACGAGTGTATGCATTGGACCAGGACAATATTGATGTTTTATTTGATGTGGTGTAAGGTACCATATTGATTGTTAATATTGAAGCAATTATTTTAATTGATCATGGTACTACATATTTATTCATATCGCCGTCATTTGCATATAAGTTAGTGAAATATGTGAAACCTATATCATTAGGCGAAATGCTGATAGTTAGCACCCCAATTAAGGATAGTCTGCTAATTGAATATGTCGATAGAGATTGTAAGTTGAAAATGGGGGAAAGGAACATCCAGACCAATCTCATTCTATGAAATATGAGTGTTTTGATGTAATATGGGGAATAAATTGATTGGCTGTAAACTATGTTGTTGAAATTGCTATTCTAAGATAGCGATATTTCACCCTAGAAAAGGGTACAGTAAGTTTTAACAAATAATGAAAGAGTTTTGTTATAGTTTATATACAAAATGAGATAAGCTTTGAGATGTGATAGATCCTGAATACAAGATATATTGGAATAAGAGGTGTATACAAAGAATATCTCTGATATGTAAAGTAATTTGGATTAAGCGATATGTAGTAAATATGAATTGCGACCAAGGATAAGGGGTGGATATATCCACAACTAGTCCATATGGTCAAGTCTAAGGGTTAATAAAGGTATTTCAAAATACCTCCCCGCCTGAAGACTTGACAGCGTCTAAAAGTACACATAACCTATAAATTGAAATCGACAGTCGTAATATATACGTTTAAAATTAGGGTACCTTTACTTCTACGATAAAGAAATATAGAATTCGATTAATCATGAAGGTTTAAAAATTAAAATTTTATAAAAAGCCGTTAATATATGAAAAAGGAAATGACGCAGGTTAGTATCTTGAACAGAAGCGATTTTGAAATGACATTATACGTTTATGCGTATATAGGTCAAGGATATGGGTGATTGAAATATCTAGTGGAATGTGGATGTGCCCAAGACAATTCTTTGTACTCGTTAGGGCATTGATGAATGAGGTATTTAAACTTTACTTGGACGATTTGTTATCATCCTTATTGATGATATTTTGGGTGTATTTAAAGTCCAGGGAAAATCATAAGCAACAATTGGAAATTGTTTTTATAGATGATTTGTTGAGAGTTCTCGAAATGGACTACTTTGTTGACACGTTTAACTTAGGAAAAAGTTGTATTTGAATGGGTTGATAGACGTGACAGGAGTTTGGTGTATTGAAGTATGAACTGACCACCGTAATTATTTTCACTATACCCAATAGCTCAAGAGGTTTCGTAGTGTATATGGATACCTCAAAATAATGAGTGGGCTGTGTATTGATGCAAATTGGAAAGATAGTTGATTATGGATCCAGACAACTTAAGGATCATGAAAGAAACTATCCGACCCATGATTTAAAATTGGTAGCGGTAGTATTTGTACTGAGTATATGGCACTACTATGTACACTGTGAAAACTTTTCGGGTATGCTCTGGTCATAAAAGCCTCGAGTATTTATTTTCACAGAAAGAGTAGAATATGAGATAACATAGAGGGTTAGAGCTCCTGAAGGATTATGATTGTGGAAATTGTACCACCCAAGAAAGGCTAATGTAATGGCTAATGCCTTAAGCAAAAAGAGCATTGGGATGGTATCACAGATGATGGTCAGGGAGCGTGAGCTGCTAGAGCAGTTGTGAGCCTCAGTAGTGATGTGATCCCTTCTGATGATGACAGTGATTGTGTGACAGCTAGCCTAAGATTAGAACCAGATTTGAGTGATCGAATTTGACAGGCTTAGCGTGATGATCGGCAGGGTTTCGATAGTGTGGGTCAGATTCAGAAGGGTACAGTGACAGAGTTCACAGTGAGTGATAATGGTTTACTGAGGTTCATAGATAGTATAAGTGCTCCCCATGACCACAATTGATGAGATAGTGTTATTGTCAAAAGCTCACTCTTCGGGATATGAAGTGCATCCGATAAGTAATAAAATATATCAGAATTTTTGAAAAAGGGTATTGGTGGTCAGGCATGAGAGAGATATCGAAGAGTTGTGGCGAAGTGTCTCATATGTCAGTAGATTAAGGTAGAGCACTAGAAGTCTGCATAATTATTGCAGCCTCTACCAATTCTAACATGGAAGTGGGAGCAGGTTATCATGGATTTTGTGACAGGTTATAGAGGACCGTAGAATCATGAGACTATTTGAGAAATGGTCGATAGATTGAGTCTACCTACTTTTTGGTTATGAAAGCCATAGATACTCTGAGTGCGTGAGCAGATTTATATAAGTAAGAAGATTGTGGAACAATAGGTAGCATTCCAGGGAGTATTGTATCAGATAGGGATTCTCACTTCACTTCCCACTTCTGGGAACATGTTCAGGAAGCCATGGGAACCCAGTTGAGTGTGAGCATAGCGTTCCATCCTCAGGCAAATGGTCAATCAGAAAGGACTATACGGGTTTTGGAGTATATGATGAGAACGTGTGCAATTGTTGTTAGAAGCTCCTGGAATGATCATTTGTTATTAGCTAAATTTGTCCACAGTGATAGTTATCACTCGAGTATCGATATGACGTTGTGTGAAGCATTGTTTGGCTGTAAGGGTTGCTTTTCCGAATGGATAGAAAGAAGTGTCTGACAAATAGAAAATTGCTCTCGATCTAGTATAATAAGCCTCTGAGGGTGTTCAGCTGATTGTGAAAGAATGAGAACACCTCAGAATAGATAGAAAAGCTATGCTGATAAGAGATGGGGATCGTGAGGATTCATCGAGTATGATTCAGTGTGTTTAGAAGTTTCTCTTTTTAAAGGTATAATGAGATTCGGGTATTAAACAGAAAGGAGAAGGTGTTGAGGTTTAAGATGATCTCCCTAATTAAAGTCTTTCGGCAGTATTACACTTCAGAGGAATTTAAATAGGAGCTAAAGAGTAAGAGTATGATATGTGTGAAATATCCGGAGTGATTTACAGACTAACTTGGTTCTAATTTGGAGGACCAAATTTCTTAAGTGGAGAAGATTATGTAAAACCCGATTTTTATTGTATTTCCTTATGATTCACACATTGTATGGATATTGTTATATGTTAATGGAATCATAAGACGGATGATTTTGATCATATAAAATATGAATGAAGTAGTCGAACGTATGTTAAAATCCGAAAACGGACAGTTAAGGAATTTCAAATTAAATTTATGAGATTTGAATTGTCTAGACAGAGATATGAATTTTAAATGAGAAATTATATTGGATTCAAGAAGGAAAGTCGGCCTCAATTGGTCCTGAACGTGTAGAGGGCAAAACGGTCAAAAGATCAAAATTCGGTATAAATTCGATAAAAAAATTTCATTAAAAATATGAAATTGAGAAATCTTGATCAATAATGAGGAAATTATTAAATTTCGAGTCCGATTAATCAAGATCAAGATTTATTAAGATTTATCGAAAATTCACTCGGGACAATATCCCGAGAATACGAAAAAAATATACCGAAAAAGGGTTAAAATACAATAAATAAATTGAATAAATTAATTATATAATAAAATATATAATTTATTAGATATTTTGGGATTTTTAATGATATTTTAATGATTATAATAATAATAAAATAAATTATAAATATAATAATAATAAAAAAATAGAGAAACGAATCTAGAAACGCGAAAGGAAAAGGAAACGAAGCGAAAACAGGCGAGCCGAGGGAGACAATTAGCACCGGATGACCACCGGTACCAAACGAGGCCCCACGACCATCGAAAAACGTTCCTCGACACCGTGCCACCCACCAGCAGCCGCGACGCGCTGCATCGACGTCAGATTCCGACAGCACCAATTGGCACCAAAAACGGCGCAGGAACCGATCGAAAAAAGAGATGAACGGCGACGGGGAAGCCTGAATCGGTACGGACCGATTCAGTAAGAAGAGAACCGGGCTGAACCGACCGATCTGAACCGACTAAACCAGACCGAACCGGTTCAGCCAAGAAAGAGAGGAAAAAGGGAGAAAAAGAAAGAAAAAGAGAAAAAGGAAAAAAATGGAAGATTTTCGAGGATACACCGGACTTCAGGTAAGTCGATAAGAGGTCAAAAGTGACCGATTCGATTTTTCAAAAATTTATTTAAATTATATTTGATCAAAAATTAACCCGAAATTAAATATAAAAGTGTGCAGTTCGATGATAAATTCCGAATGTGAGCCGATCGAACTCCAATTTACGCACCACCGCATAATTTCGGGTAAGTAAAGCTCATTTACGACAACAATATGATTATTACGCAATTGGAATTTATTTTGCAGATTTTGGATTAAATTCAGCATAAAATAAATTATATTTAGGATTTTTGAATTAATTATCGTAAATGATATACAGGCTATTCAATGAGTTTGGAACGAAGCTCGATGAGTATTGATAAGTCAAATGAGCCCAATAGACCCGAAGAAGGGATTTAATAAGTGGAAACGGGCTGGAAAGGGGTCGAGGCCCATTAAGGTGCAATCATGCCCAATAAAATAAAACGGGCCCAGTGTTTTAGATTCGATCAGTAAGAGTGAAATACTGATAAGTATATTAGAACTGACCCAAATTCGTGGTTATATGCAGCTCCGTAGACTTGGTTTGGAGCAAATTGGACTGAGAGACCTGGTACGGTCGAGACAGGATAAGCTCGCATGTGATTCCAGGTAAGGCGATTTTACGGACTCCTAGAGGTAACTATACCCAATTTCAACCGCATTTACATTCCCTAAAATTATCTGAAGGGTCTAGATTTAAAATAAGAAGTTTGGTGCCCGAATGGGTAAATAACCAAAATACCCTTGTGAAGGGTAAAATTTTCAAAATTAGGAAAAGTTAGGAGAAGCCGGAAAAAGAGGTTCCTGCTTGTTTTTGAGGTGTTTTGACACGTGCATGGGTAGGCTGGCTAACTTTTAAATAAAAATGCACAGCATTGTATATTTTCAACAATGTGATTTCTTGTGGAAATTGTTTTGAGATAACAGAGCCGTCTACATGATTTTATGAAAGTGTGACGTGCTAAAACTCGGCTCGCACGAGTTTTGATTTGTGTGATACTTGCATTAGTGCTAGAGCAAGGGCTCGCACTAGAGTTTTACATGCATAGGTGCTGGAGTCTAACTCGCACCAGATTTTCATATGATTTTCGTGATAGGGTATTGGAGTCTAATTCGCACATGATTTTTGATAATTCTATGAAAATAGAATTATTTGTGCTTAATTTCCTATTTAATTATTTAAATCCCCAATTTATTTTGTTAATTATCCCCTTTATTTAATTAAAATTCTTTAATGTGCAGGTAAATTAAATCCGAATGAAACTTAGTCGTTTCAATCAAAAATGGGATGAAAACTGGCTAAAGGAAACTGGACTACTTCCAATTTACAGACCGAGTCACCAGTCGTCTGGACTCGTGGGATGCCGAGTATTAGTATTTTATTCGCTCTGGAGCGATAAGATCGACGGACACTGTGCCAACCCTCTAAAAGACACCCGCCAGGCCACATCGCACAGCTAAGTGTACTAGAAGACGGATGACGTGAAAAATATCTACTCTGCAGCAAATAAAATGAAGACAAGTGGCCAAACAATGCCAACTCATCTAGGATAAAAAATTACCATTGTACCCCTAAATGTGTGTATAAATAGAGTATGATAGTAATTGAAAAAAAGAAAGTAGTTTTAGTGTAAAACTAGTTAGAGTAGTGTAGGTAGAATAGTCTTTAGTTTTATTTTTCTTGTTTTTAAGAAGCTTTCCTGTTAGTATTTTTTACTGTTCATGTTAATTTCTATTTTCTTTATGAAAAGCTTGGATTTTTTTAGTTGCTCTCGGTTTTACACAAGTTTTTTTTTTACTCCTTTATTGATTTAATTTTTTCAATGTTATTTCTTCTTCATTAAACCATTGTGTCTATTTGGCTTTCTCTATGTTTGAAAATTTTTTTTATTGTCCACTGATCATTTAGCATTCATGGTTTTCTGATTTCTTGAAAAATTTCATTTCTGTCAATATAGTTTTCTATAGTATGATTCTGATTGGAAGTGTGGGGCAGAAACGAACAAGATAATCGGGCATGAAGCAATGGGATTGTTGATAGTGGTTGACCGAGAGAGAAGCAAGGCAGTAGCAAAGGATCTTGCGTTTCCATAGTTCATTATTCCTCTCAGTTTCAGTTTAAGATTTCATCTGCCATTTTGAAGCAAGAGCCAGCGCCGGTGAAGAGCCAAGCAACAGTAGCAGGAGCTTTCTCCTCTGTTCTGCCCTGTTTCTAAAGCTATGTATTGTTCATCCTCTTTCCATGTTTTTATTCTGCATTAATTTAGTATTTGGTAGCTGCAGGTTTTCATGGATGTGTGCTGTCACAAGTACCAAACTGTTGTGAATGACTTTGGACATGGATGTGTAGGTTGTAGCTAAAGTCTTGAAAGGTGCAAAGCTTTGTGCTTAAAGCTCGGGTCCAGCTTGTTTTATTTTCTGTTCATTAGTTCTGCCGAGTTCTTCCATTTGCTATTTTGCATTTTGCTTGCTACGAACCGCTGATTTTATCGGGGAGTTCCTTGTATGCGTTCTGTCATGTTGTTATAGATGATGGCCAAGCCGCACCAACATTGAAGACAGTAGCAGTTGCTAAATTGAGCAGTAGCAGAGAAGCAGGAAGTTAATGAAGCTGGTCATGCCAATGAACAAGCAGCTACAGCAGTGAAGGATGGTACTAAAAGGCAGTAGCAGCACCTGGAATAGAACCTGGACAGCAGCTGGCACAGAAGCTCACGGACAGCACCAAGCAAATCTGGAAATGGAGAAGATGCAGGAGTAGCTGGTGGCGTGTGTGCTGGGCTGTGCAGAATAGTATGGAGCAGTATGGGGAGCTGTTATTACTAAAGTAGGAGCAGGAGCAGTTAGTGCAGCAGCGACATGGGAAGAAATCTAGAGCAGAACAAGCAGTTGGAGACGTGCTGAGCTGGTTGCAGGGAAGGAGGCTGTACACGGAACCAAGAGCAGAGTCGGTGGAAGTTGCAGCAACCAAACTTGGACAAAGCATGAAGGTAGCACCTAGACAGGACTGAGAATAAGCTGGAGCCTGGAGCAGCAGCACGGAACTAAGAGAAGAAGCAGAACAGTACACATGCACGGGACCACTCAATTGGATTTAAGCCTAAGGCCATGTTTGGCCACATTCCTTTCTTTTAGAATTTAATACTTAGTGCATTTATATTATTTTTATTGCTTTAAGAAGTTGACAATTTAGGTTAGTTGTTCATTGATAATTGTAGATTAAAATTAGTACTTTAATTTGTTAAGTTAATTTTTTAGTTTTACTTTTAGTTAATAGTTAATTTTATATAAAATAGGATTTAATTTTAGTTTAGTCTTTATGAGTGACATTTAGAATGCACTAGTTAGATTTTATTGTTAAGTTAGTAATTAGATATAATTAGGATTAATTTAGAATTAATATTTTAGACATTTAGAATGTAGTTATTTTCTTAATTTTTCTAGGATTTTATTTCATTAAATTTTAAGTTAATTTAGTTTGCATTTTTATTAAGTAGTTTAATTATATGCATATTTTATTTTAAGTTTGTTTAATTTTAGTTTAATTAATTTGTTTCTTTATTTTCATATTTGCATTCTAGTTTAATTGCATTTTAATTAATTAATTTTAACTGTTTTAATTTTCTTTTGTAGGTTGTTGTTTTTTTTCCTTGAAGCTCTGTAAGTAATTTTAGCTCGGTTTTATTTTCTTCATTTTATAATTGTTATTGTTTTTAGTATTTTTAATTCTAGCCTTATAGACCACCCTTTAAAAATTCATAATTTGCTAGAATATACTTAGAATAAGATTAACCGATACTTAATTAGGCGATTCAACTTCTCTGTGGGACGATAATCCGGGACTCAAATCCTATTATTTTTGTACGACCCATGCACTTGCGGATAATACGTTTAGTTCGTACCAAGTTTTTGGCACCGTTGCCGAGGAAGATAATTAGCCAGTAATTAATATCGGTGAAACTATGCTTAGGTATAATTCTAGTTTGTAAATATTTAGGTTATAAATATTTAGAGCCTTAGTTTAGGTTAGTTAAATTTTCTCTTTCCTAAAAAAAAAAATTTAAGAGGACTTTGTGATATTTGCATGCGTAGAGTCAGGAGTTATGATTGCTTTCCTTAAGATCCTGAAATTGAACGAATTCTTAGAAAAATTTGAAAGGATTCTAGGAAATTAATAGCTCCGCTGCAAAACACCATGGTCGAAAATAGAGAAATTAGGACCATAGGAGATTATGCAGTATCGACTATTGGAGGGTATTATACTAGCGTTAGGCCACTAGCTGTCCTTGCAAAGAATTTTGAAATTAAGCATTCAATCCTTCAGATGATCCAAACTTCACTACAAATCAGTGGGCTTCCGCATGTGAAGACCCGAATTTAGTAGAAACATTAAATGAGTATGTTCGTGAAAGGAAGGATTGAAATGGTTCCAAATTAAACGAACGGGATTCGGATTGGAGATAAGGATCCAAAACACGAAATTAAAAATGCAAAAGGACTGAAATGGAATTCCCGAACACCTTGAAAGACAAAACGGTCAAAAGACCGAATGCCAGTATAAATTCGATTAGAAAATTTAATTAAAAATAATGGATTTGAGAATCTTGATCAATAACGAAGAAATAATTAAATTTCGAGTCCAATTGATCAAGATCCGGAATTTTTAGAAATACTGAAAAGTCACTCGGGACAATATCCCAAAAATACGGAGAAATTATACCCGAAAAAAGGTTAAAAATATAATAAATAAATTAAATAAAATTAAATAAATCTATTTAGAAATAAAATAATAGAATTGTAGATATTTTAGAATATTTTTGACTAAAATAATGAATATAATAATAATAAACTAATTTATAAATAATAATAAATAAAAATAAAATAATTAAGTAAAAAAAAAGAGAATCAGAAAATTTATCGGGGAGAGAGAAACACAAAGGAAAATTAAGGAGACCGCGTGTGGCCCGATTGATCCACGGCCACCGACGACCGACGGCCCCGACGAAGAGCCGAGGAGAAAGAGGGGAAGCCAACGAGCAAGTTGGCACCGGCGACGCGCGCCAAGGACTGTCGAATCCGACGAATGGAGAAGGAGAAACCAACGGGAGAAAGGAGCTTGATCCCGACAATCCACGGCAGTTGGGTTTGAACGGCGGGTACCGGCATGATCGGGAAGAGGATACGGTTCTTTTGAGACCAGTATCTAGGGGTGTAATCGAGTCGAGCCGAACCGATACAGTGAGGTGCTCGAGCTCGAGCTCGACTCGAAACTCGGTGGTCGATACTCAGCTCGAGCTCGATTGAGCCTTATTTTTTAAGCTCGAGCTCGGCTCGAGATCAAATTCGAGCTACTCGAGCTCGCTCGATTAGGCTCGATTATATAAGTTCGATATTTTGCTCGAACTCGATTAGGCTCGAATCATTATATAAATATTATTATATTATTAAAATATATAAAAACTCGAGGCTCGATTAGGCTCGCGAGCTACTTGAGCCAGATATCTAAGTGCTCGAATTCGACTCGCTCGATAGCTTGAGTAGCTCGAGCTCGACTCGACTAAAATCGAGCCGAATTCGAGTTTTGCTCGAGTCGAGCCCGAGTAGCTTGCGCGCACCACTGTATCGTTTACACCCCTATCGGTATTGACCGGTGAAATCGTCAGAATCCATCGGATCGAGAGGTGACTGCCGCGGGAGAGAAGGGAAGATTCATCGGCGATGGTGCCGTTTCAACCCACACCGAGGCCTGATTTTGAACTCCCAGGTGATGGCGCGTCAAATGGAGCCAGAATCATGCCGGGAACCGGTCGGAAACGCCATGAACGGCGACGAAAAGGCCTGAACCGGTACGAACCGGTTCAGCAAAGAGGTGAACCGGAGTGAACCGACTGAACCGGATCGGTCTGAATCGGGTTGAACCAACCGGTTCAGCCAAGAAAGAAGGGAAAAAAGGAGAAAAAAAGAGAAAAAAGAAAAAGGGAAAGAATTTTTGGGGATACACCGGACTTCGGGTAAGTCGATACGAGGTCAAAAGTGATCGATTTGATTTTCGAGAAATTTATTTGAATTATAATTGATCGAAAAACTTAACCCGAAATTCAATATATAATTGTGCAGTTTTACGACAAAGCCCGAACGAGAGTCGATTGAGCTCCGATTTTTGTACCCCGCATCATATTGGGTAAGTATACTTTAATTACGATAATATGAGTCCTTTAATACAGAGTTTCGATTATTTTACGGAATTTACGGATTAATTCTGTATAAAAAGGCATATTAATCAGAATTGCAACGTAATTACCGTAAATAGTATACGGGCTATCCAATGAGTTTGGAATGAAGCTCTATGATTATTGGTAAATTGAATGAGCCCAGTAAACCCGAAGAAGGGATTTAATAAGTAGAAACAGGTTGAAAATGGGTCGAGGCCCATTAAGGTGCAATTGGGTCCAATAAAGTAAAACGGGCCCAATACGTTAGATTCGATCAGTAAATGTGATATATTGATAAAAATAAGTGAATTAACCCAAAATATGTGGTTATATACAGTTTCGTAGACTTGGTTGACGCGCAGTTGGACTGAAAGATCGGATATTATCGAGACGAGATAAGTTTACGCGTGAATCGAGGTAAGGGAATTTTGTAGGTGCATAGAGATACCTATACGTATTTTTGAGAAAATTTACAGGGTCTAGAATTTCTTAAAGTATATGGAAACGAAACAATAATTTTTACGAAAACCCGGGGTATGGGTGAATAAAAGAAAAGACGATATTGCCCCTGGAAGTAAAATTTTCAAAAAGGGTAGTAAGGCAGATAAATTGCATGATTATCATGTTTTAATGTTTTATATGAATGTATTGCTTTGATTTAAGCAAATATGCACATAGGTTGGCTGTTGATTTTATGAATTATACGAAAGGGTACCGGTTTGTACCGGTTACAATTTTAAAAGATGTTTTATCAAGATTGAGCCACCTATCGTATTACATGAATAAAAAGAGTGCTAGAGTCTTACTCGCACTCAAGTTTACTGATTGCTCAGAGTTGGGTGAGACTGCCTCACAGAAGGGTAAAGAGACAGAGAAAACCCTATTGGTATCTCTGCACCGAAAAAGGGGTGTAGCGATTGAAATTAAAGGAGTAAATGATTGTACTCATGGAATGAGTGATGACAGAGTTTATTATAAGTGATATACGAAAGGAGATAAGCTTTTAGATGTGATAGATCTTGAATACAAAATCTATTGGAATAAGAGGCGTATGCAAGGTACGAATATCTCTTATATGTGAAATAATTTGGATTAAAGCAATTAGTAACGAATATGAATTGTGACCACATGGACTGATATGTAAAGTAATTGTGGTCAAGTTTGAGGGTTAATAAAGGTATTTCAAAATACCTCCCCGCCTGAAGATTTGACAGCGTCTAAAAGTATACACAACTTATAAATTGAAATCGATAGTCGTAATATATACATTTAAAATTAGGGTACCTTTACTGGTACGATAAAGAAATATAGAATTCGATTAATCAAGAAAGTTTAAAAATTTAAAATTTTATAAAAGCCGTTAATATAAGAAAAAGAAAATGACGCGAGTTAGTATTTTGAACGGAAGCGATTTCGAAATGACATTATACGTTTATGCGTACATAGGTCAAGGATATGGGTGATTGAAATATTTAATGGAACACAACTACGATGAGGTATTTAAACTTTACCCGGACCGATTTGTTATCATCCATATTGATGATATTTTGGGTGTATTTACAGCCAGGGAAAATTATAAGCAACAATTGGAAATTACTTTTATAGATGATTTGTTGAAAGTTCTCGAAATGGACTACTTTATTGACACGTTTAACTTAGAAAAAGTTGTATTTGAATGGGATGATAGACGTGACAAGAGTTTTGGTGTACTGAAGTAATAAACTGACCACCGCATTTATTTTCACCATACCCAATAGTTCAAGAGGTTACTCAGTGTATATGGATACTTCAAAATAATGAATGAGCTGAGTATTGATGCAAACTGGGAAGATAGTCGATTATGGATCCAGACAACTCAAGGATCATGAAAGAAACTATCTGACCCATGATTTAATGTTGGCAGCGATTGTGATTGTACTGAGTATGTGATACCACTTATACGGTGAGAAATTTTTGGGTATGCACTGATCATAAAAACCCCGAGTATCTGTTTTCACAGAAAGAGTCGGATATGAAATAATAAAGAGGATTAGAGCTTCTGAAGGATTATGATTGTGAAAATTGTACCACCCAAGAAAGGCTAATGTAATGGCTGATGCCTTGAGCAAAAAGAGCCTCGGATGGTATTACATATGATGGTCAGGGAGCGTGAGCTGCTAGAGCAGTTGTGAGCGTTAGTCGTGATGTGATCCCTTCTGATGATGACAGTGATTGTGTGACAGCTAGCCTGAGATTAGAACTGGATTTGAGTGACCGGATTTAACAGGCTTGGCGTGATGATCGGCATGGTGTCGATAGTATGAGTCAGATTCAGAGGGGTACAGTTATAGAGTTCACAGAGAGTGATGATGGTATTGAGGTTCAGAGACAGTATAATAATATAACTGCTCCCCAAGACCACAGTGATGAGATAGAGTTATTGTCAAAAGCTCACTCTTCGGGATATACAGTGCATCCGAGAAGTAATAAATATATCAAAATCTTAGAAAAGGGTATTGGTGGTCAGATATGAAAAGAGCATAGTAGGGATTGTGGAAAAGTGTATCGTATGTCAGCAGAGAAAGGTAGAGCAAAAGAAGTTGCATGGTTATTGCAATTTCTACCTATATTGACACAAAAATGGGAACAAGTTACCATGATTGTGATGGGTTACAGAGGACCCGAATGAATCCTAAGGCTATCTGGGTGATAGTCGATAGATTGACTAAGTCTACCCACCTTCTGGTTAGGAAAATCCCCAGATACTCTGAGTGTGTAGGCGGATTTATGTGTATGAAAAAATTGTGGAATACCAAGTATTTTCCAGTGAACATTGTATCATATAGGGATTTCCGCTTCACTTCTCACTTCTGAGAATATTTTTCAGGAAGCTATGGGAACCCGACTGAGTATTAGCACAGCTTTCCATCCTCAGACAGATGGTCAGTCAGAGAGAACTGTACAGGTTTTGGAGGATATGATAAGAGCGTGTGCCATTTATCTGATAAGCTCCAGGGATGATTAGTTGTTACTAATTGAATTCGCCAATAATGACAGTTATCACTTGAGTATCGAGATGACTCCAGATGAGGCATTGTATGGCCGTAAGGGTTGTTTCCCCGATTTGGATAAGAAGAAGTGGGTGACAAATAGAAAATTGTTTCCGAATTGGTAATACAAACCTCTGAGGATGTTCAGTTAATTATGAAGGATTAAGAACACCTCAGAGCAGATAAAAAAGCTATGTTGACAAGAGACAAAAACCATTGGAATTCACCGAGGGTGAATTAGTATTTTTGGAAGTTACATGCCCTTAAGACATAGTATAAGGACGTAACGAGATTCGGAAAGAGATTGGACAAAGTGGGAGACAAGGCCTGTAGGTTGGCGTTACCATCTGAATTAGCAGGCATCCATAATGTGTCATGTCTTATGATGATTCAAAAATACTATCCTGATCCAGCATATGTGATTGGATATGAGCTCCAACAACTTAGCTCAATGAAAGTATAACGTATGATTGGAAAATCGATTCGAGTATTAAATAGGAAGGAGAAAGTGTTGAGGTTTAAGATGATCTCTCTAATTAAAGTATGTTGGTAGTATTACACTTCGAAAAAAGTCACTTGAGAATGACAGTATATGATACGATAGACGTACCCGGAGTTGTTTTTGGACACAATTAACTTGGTTCTAATTTGGAGGACCAAATTTCTTAAGTGGGGGAGATTATGTAAGACCCGAATTTAGTAAAAACACGAAATGAGTATGTTCGTGAAAGGAAGGATTGAAATGGTCCCAAATTAAACGAACAGGATTCAGACTGTAGATAAGGATCCAAAACACGAAATTAAAAATGCAAAAGGACTGAAATGGAATTGCCGAACACCTTGAAGGGCAAAACGATCAAAAGATCGAATGCCGGTATAAATTCGATGAGAAAATTTAATTAAAAATAATGGATTTGAGAATCTTGATCAATAAAGAAGAAATAATTAAATTTCGAGTCCAATTGATCAAGATCCGAAATTTTTAGAAATACCGAAAAGTCACTCAGGACAATATCCCAAAAATACAGAGAAATTATACTCGAAAAAGGGTTAAAATATAATAAATAAATTAAATAAAATTAAATAAATCTATTTAGAAATAAAATAATAGAATTGTAGATATTTTAAAATATTTTTGACTAAAATAATGAATATAATAATAATAAACTAATTTATAAATACTAATAAATAAAAATAAAATAATTAAGTAAAAAAAAGAGAATCATAAAATTTATCGGGGAGAGAGAAAAACAAAGGAAAATCGAGGAGACCGCGCGTGGCCCGATTGATCCACGGCCACCGGCGACCGACGGCCCTGACGAAGAGCAGAGGAGAAAGAGGGGAAGCCAACGAGCAAGTTGGCACTGACGACGCGCGCCAAGGACTGTCGAATCCGGCGAACGAAGGAGGAGAAATCGACGGGAGAAAGGAGCTCGATCCCGGCGATCCACAGCAGCTGGGCTCGAACGGCGAGCACCGGCATGATCGGGAAGAGGATGCGGTTCCTTTGAGACCGGTATCGGCCGATGAAATCGTCGAAATCCGTCAGATCGAGAGGTGACTGCCGCCGGAGAGAAGGGAAGATTCGTCGGCGATGGTGTCATTTCAACCCACAGCGAGGCTCGATTTTGAACTTCCAGGTGATGGCGCGTCGAATGGAGCTTGAATCTTGCCGGGAACCGGCCGAAAACGCCATTAACGGTGGCGAAAAGGCCTGATCTGGTACAGATCGATTCAACAAAGAGGTGAACTAGAGTGAACCGGAGTGAACCGGACCGGTCTAAATTGGGTTGAACCGGACTGAACCGGTTCAGCCAAGAAATAAGGGAAAAAAGGAGAAAAAAAGAGAAAAAAGAAAAAGGGGAAGAATTTTCGGGGATACACCGAACTTCGGGTAAGTCGATATGAGGTCAAAAGTGATCGATTTGATTCCCGAAAAATTTATTTAAATTATAATTGATCGAAAAAATTAACCTGAAATTAAATATATAATTGTGCAGTTTTACGACAAAGCCCAAACGAGAGCCGATTGAGCTTCGATTTTTGTACCACGCATCATATTGGGTAAGTATATTTTAATTACGATAATATGAGTCCTTTAATACGGAGTTTTGATTATTTTACGAAATTTATGGATTAATTCTGTATAAAAAGGCATATTAATCGGAATTGCAACGTAATTACCGTAAATAGTATACGGGCTATCCAATGAGTTTGGAACGAAGCTCGATGATTATTGGTAAACTGAATGAGCCCAGTAAACCCGAAGAAGGGATTTAATAAGTAGAAACAGGCTAAAAATTGGTCGAGGCCCATTAAGGTGCAATTGGGCCCAATAAAGTAAAACGGGCCCAGTACGTTAGATTTCGATCAGTAAATGTGATATACTGAGAAAAATAAGTGAATTAACCCAAAATATGTGGTTATATACAGTTTCGTAGACTTGGTTGACGCGCAGTTGGACTGAAAGATCGGATATTATCGAGACGAGATAAGTTTGTGCGTGAATCAAGGTAAGAGAATTTTGTAGGTGCATAGAGATACCTATACGTATTTTTGAGAAAATTTACAGGGTCTAGAATTTCTTAAAGTATATAGAAATGAAACAATAATTTTTACGAAAACCCAGGGTATGGGTGAATAAAGGAAAAGACGATATTGCCCCTGAAAGTAAAATTTTCAAAAAGGGTAGTAAGGCAGATAAATTGCATGATTATCATGTTTTAATGTTTTATATGAATGTATTGCTTTGATTTAAGCAAATATGCATATAGGTTGGCTGTTGATTTTATGAATTATACGAAAGGGTACCGGTTTGTACCGATTACGATTTTAAAAGATGTTTTATCAAGATTGAGCCACCTATCGTATTTACATGAATAAAAAGAGTGCTAGAGTCTTACTCGCACTTAAGTTTACTGATTTATTACTCATAAAAAGTCGTACTAGAGCATTGCTTGTACGAGAAATTTGTGTGTGCACAAAATCGTGCTGGAACTTTGCTCGCACGAGATTTTAGATATCATGATATGCATAGCATGGTACTGGAGCTTCGCTCGCAGTAGACGTGAGTTGACATGCATATAGTCGTGCAGAAGCCTCCTATAGACTGTGTGTCGCAAAGAGTTGACATGCTCGCACATATACTTTGAGACATGGGTTGGTTATCGACATAGTATTGGGGTGGGTAAGACCTACGGCAGGCACCCACAGACTATGATATGGGTCCACGGAGTACGATGTACCGTGTATGTCACATGGAGTACGTTGTACCGTGCAGTCATGATGACTCGATGATGTTACTTGATATTCTGGCGGGTAGGATTTGACCTCACCTCCCGTTGCAGTTGTGATGCCCCGCACATCGGGATCCGTGTAGCCTAGGATCACAGGGACATAGTATGGCCATAGTCCTCGATTTTCATACAGTAACCTACATGCCTCACATGATATCATACGGTCTGAATTGATCACGACAAACCCGAAGGAGGGGTAAGGTCCCTATTTATGTTTTTAAACGAGATACGATTTAATGAATCAAGGTATTCCCAAGAGATGGGTTTAGCCTTGATGTGGTTGTTTTAATGATGAAACAAATAACTTTTAACGTGATGAGTTTATGATGAACACAAATAAGTTTTAAATATGACGAGCATGAGATGACATACATGATGATTTTTCCATGTTTGTTTTATATGTCAATTTCATGATTGCTCTTATATGATATATACATACATACATGTGGCATCGTTTTAGTCATACCTCATGCTCCAAATGTAAACGATTTTATATCATGACATTATCAGCACGTAGATAGTATAGTTATATACCTGCTTACATTATTGCCTTACTGAGCAAGTTTCGCTCACCCTTTCATTTTCCACCCTACAGGGTACATTCTGTAGAAGAGAACGACAGTAGTCTTGTATTTCGGTTATCCACTGCTTCTTATCAAGACCAGGTATACACATTTGTATCATTTTGTATCTGAACATATAGAGGCACAGTACTATATATGGATGTAATATTGAGGATGTATTTAGTTTAAATAAATTGATATGTAAATGAAATATGAAAAATAATGGTAAATAGGTGAGAGGTGACTAACACCGAATCATAGCCCAACTGTTTAGTAGTGTAACTCTTCACGACGGGTAAGGAAATGAAGTAAGAAAAAATTTGTAAGGATTTTTAGGTAATATGGGTCGTGACAGCATGACAACCCTCATGCTCACCTCAGGCAATTTCTGGACCTGTGCAGCACATTCAAGCACAATGGATTATCTGATGATGCGCTTAGGCTTAGGTTATTTCCCTTCTTGCTTAGGGATAGGGCATGACACTGGTTAACCTCCTTACCTCCAAGATCCATTTCTACATGGGACGAGTTAGCCCATCAATTTCTAGCTAAGTTTTCCCTCCCTCTAAAATGGCCAAACTCCGTAGTGACATATCTTCTTTTGCCCAGTTCGATTCTGAATATCTTTACAAAACTTGGGAACGATATAAGGAGCTTCTTAGGAAGTGCCCTCGTCATGGCCTACCTTTGTGGCTACAACTCCAGACCTTCTGCAATGGACTTACGAGCCAAAATAAGACCATCGTTGACGCTGCTGCGGGTGGAGCTTTAATGTGCAAAACAAATGAGGAAGCTTACGGTCTCTTAGACAAGATGGCTGCTAACAACTATCAATGGTCTTCGGAGAGGCAACTGCCTAAGAAGTCGGTGGGTATCTATAAGGTCGACACATTGTGTAAGACCCGATTTTATTGAAAACACAAAATGAAAAATGCAAAAGGATTGAAATGGTATTCCCGAACACGTGAAGGGAAAAATGGTCAAAAGACCGAAAGTAGGTATAAATTCGATAAGAAAATTTAATTAAAATTATGGAATTGAGAAATCTTGATCAATAACGAAGAAATAATTAAATTTCGGATTTAATTGATCAAGATATGAATTTATTGAAATTAATTGAAATTTTCACTTTGAAAAATAATCCCGAAAATATTGAAAAATTATACTGAAAATACGAAATAATACCGATAAATTCATTTATTGATTAAATGAATTAAATATAAATTTTTTTAGAAATTTTGGAAAAAATAATAATATTTAATTGATTAAAATAATAATAAAAATAAAATAATAAATAAAAATAAAATAATTAAGAAAAAGGATTTCGCCCAAATTGCGAGAAGAAAACGAAGCAGGAAACCGAGGGAGTTGGTTCCCTCACCGCCGACCACCGGCTACCTGGAGGCCACCTAGGTAGCCCAGCCGAGCCTCACCGACGAGGGTTGAGGCCGAAGGTAGCAAGAGCGGCGAGAGAAACGCCGACGAAAGGTGGAACTGAGCGAAACCGAGAGGGATAAAGGAATCCGCTGCTGTCGGCGTCGATTCGACCCCAACCACCACCAGTCGAGCGTTCCCCAGGCGCAGGCGATGCGAATGGTGGCAGCACCGGCCAGTAGAATGGCCGACAACGCCGTCAAAGGTGAAGGAAAAGAAACAGTACCCACGTCGAAAAGGAGAAGAGCCAAACCGGCCATTTTTCGGCCAGCCATGGCAAAATCGAGGACAGATTCGCACACCGGACGACCCCGCGGAGCTAGTGGCGATGGAAGTCGGTGGAGAATCGATCGATGAAACCCTAAACCGATCGAATCGGACTGAACCGGCTAGATCGAATCGGTCTGAACAAGGTTGAACAAGACTGAACCGGCTCAGCCAGAAAAGGAGAAAAAAGAAAAAGAGGAAAAATTGTAAAAAAATTAAATGATGCAATCGAGCTACAAGTAAGTCGGTAAGTGGTCAAAATTGATCGATTTAAATTTAGAAATATTTAATTTAATTAATATCCGACTGAAAATTTAATTGGAAAAATATTAAATTGTGTAGCTTACTGTCAAACGAGAGCCTGAGACAACTTCGATTTACGTACTATCATGGAATCTCGGGTAAGTAACCCTTATTGACGACAATTTACATCGTTATGCGCATTAAAAATTTATCGCATAAATTATAAATTTAATTTCCTTATTAAATGAATTATATTCTGAAAATTGAGATAAATTGTCGTAAATAATTCATAAGCTATTCGAGAATTTAGAACGAGGTCCAATAAATACTGATGGGCCCAATGAGCTCACTAGGCCTCGATAATGTGAATAGTGAGTGGAAAACGGGCTTAAGGTCGATTAAGGCCCATTATGGTACAATCGGGCTCAATATGGGTAAACCGACCCAATGATTTAAATTAAGCCCAGAAAATATGAAATACAATTAATTGTATTGTATTTGACCTGATGAATATTTATATGCAGTTTCAAAGATTTGATCGAGAGCAAATCCGACTGCATGACGATACATCAGTGTAAAGGTCAAACTGTACAGAAAAATGAGGTAAGGGGATTGTGTGAGTAGCTAAAGGTTACTACGTGTATTTTAATAGCTTTTGTAGACACTAAATATGTATGTATACACTGAATATGTATAAAGGTCCTAAGAATAAATTAAAGATTTTAAAGACTCGAAATAAGAAAAGACTATTTTACCTCTATTAAGGGAAATTCACCTAAGGATGGTGAAAGCATCACATGCGTGAAATGCATGATTTAAGGAATTTTATGATATAAGGAATTTTCTTGGTTTTTAAGCAAAGTAAATCGATAGTTTGGCCAGCAATTGCATAAATTTCACAATATAACACTACACAAGTGTTATTAAGATTCAAATGAAATTTCTTTGAAAAATGGGCCAACTATCAAGTTTATATGGAAACAGAAAGTGCTGGCGCATAGCTCGCAGTATATCTGCATTTGTGAGTGTGCATAAAATGTGCTTGAGCGGTTGCTCGCACCGACTTGTGTGACATCATATTCATGAAATGTGCTTGAGCGGTTGCTCGCACTGATTTTACTATTGTGAAATGCATGGAGGTGCTAGAGCTTAGCTCGACTCTGTTTTGACTGTTTTGATTTGTTTTGACGTGGTATGCATAAAATGGTGCTGGAGCGATTGCTCGCACTAGTTTTAATGATTTGACATGCATGAGAGGTGCTGGAGCCTATCTCGCATCCAGTTTGGATTTGATAATCGCATAAAAGCCGTGCTAGAGTGTAACTCGCATGACATTTGATGTATTTATGCATAAAGTCATACTGGAGCATTGCTCGTATGAAGTTTTGATTTACTTGAGCATTCATTCGTGCTGGAGAGTTGCTCGCACATGATTTTATATGGATTTATAACTCATTTTAAAGTCGTACTAGAGTGCTACTCGTACGCAGATTTTTTTGATTTTTATGAAACCGTGCTAGAGCTTCGCTCGCACGAGATTTTTTGATATCATGAATATGCATGGAGCCATGCTTGAGCTTCGCTCGCACAAAGATTTATATGACATGCATATAGCCGTGTTGGAGCCTCTTGTAGACTGTGTGTCACAGTGAGATGATATGCCCACACGTGTATACTGAGACAGAGATGGTATGGGTGGATAAGACCTATTGCAGGCATCCCTGATTGAGCTTGGGTTCACGTAGTACGTTGTACCGTGGGGATTGTTGGAGTGAAGTGGCATTAGCCACGAGGCAGCAAGCCTTGCCCTCACAATCCTGATGTTATGCTGTTATGACGGGTAGGACCGACCCACCTCCCGTTTCAGGTGTGATACCCCGCACACTAGGTACCGTGTTTCCATGGATCACTAGGTTATGGCCATAGTCCTTGTTGTTACTGATAGTCACCTACTTGTCTCACATGATATAACTTGTGGTCTCAATCGATCAGGGTAGACCCGAGGGAGGGGTTAGGCCCCCGATTTTATGATTTTCTACTGTGATGCTAGATTTCAAATGATTTTATGACAGAATTTTATAATGAATTTTAATGAGTTTGATTTATGAGATGCTTAACCCCTTCGGGTTATTTTATACTACAGTTTTAATGAAATGATTTAAATGCAGTAGCATGATGAGTTTTTCATGCGTTAATGATAAGATTCATGAAAAGAATTGTTTCTCATGATTTGTTTTACATGGCATGAAATGATGCATGATCTTGATTTACCTCATGCAAAGTATGATTTAATGATGTCACATAAAATGCCTTTGATGCATGAATTACATGATTTCTATATGCACAAATAGTTTTGATAAACTATGTCATTGATGTATGCATGGTTTTATGCTTCAGATTTTAATGCAAAGAAATGGATTTTTAGGGGCATGGCATTATGAGCATGTAGATAGTGGAGCTATCTACTTACTTGCATAATTATCTTACTGAGCGTGTGGTTTGCTCACCCCCTTATTTTTCCATCTTTTCAGAACACTCGCAGTAGTTAGTGAGCGGCTGATGACTTGCATTCTTGGTATCCGCTGCTTCCCATTGAGAGACAAGTATACACATTTGTATAGTTTTGTATCTAAATATGTAATGCACAGTACTGTAAACGTATATGATGTCGGGGATATAAGGTTATGTAAATACCATTGTGTATGTATTTAGTTAAAGTCAAAGGATAGTAAACTCTGATATGTGAATGTGATTATGGAAATGGAATGGTAAATAGGTGAGAGGTGACTAACACCGAATCATAGCCCAATTGTTTGTAGGATGGTCACGATGAGAGAAAGGTAAGAATTAAATAATAAATGAAAAAGTAAAAAAATTACTCTGATTTTTAGGTAATTTGGGTCATGACAGTTTTTGGTATCAGAGCTTAAGTTGGCCTGATATGAGTCAGTGTTAGTGATTAAAGAAGTTTATATCCACATGTACTGTGCATTATTTAGATACAATTGTGTATATCGAGATGGAAGTGCAGCTAAGAATTTGGTTTTGAATGCAAGAATAGACTCATTAACTGATAGCTGTTATGATAGATTAGCGAGTACACGAGCTCGAGGCCATAGAGGGAGGCCTGAGAGTCGTACTGAGTCGCCACATGAGACTTAAGATGAGATTGAAGTGGAGGCTGCTATTGAGTATGACCCACAGAGGGATCAGACAGAGTCCGATAGAGTGATCGGACAGTATTGAGACACGCTTCGCGAGGTTAGAGCGGAGTGTGGAAATATTTTGTGAACTAATTGCTCAGAATATGTATGTATGAGATTAGATGGCGAGTCGAAGCATTGGTAGAAGTCCGCTCGACCCACCTTAGGAGTTAGACATCCAGAATGTATATGGAAAATAATCCTAGATGTATTTCGGTGACAGAATATCTCGGACATTGCTTAGAGGAAATTACAGATAAAATTCTTTACTCTGACCCAGAGGAACTGGTTGATTAACGAGAATGAATCTCAGTTTATATACCTGCCCAGATATGACTCCGACACTATGAACAGTGAGAGTCGGGATGTCTGAAAGTTCATGAAAGGGCTTAGATTATCGATTAGAGTCCGATTAGCCCGTTAGATATCACTACCTATGCCGAGGCAGTGCGTAGACTACAGTTGTGTGAATAAGGTCATGAGTTACACGCCTCTGAGATTGAGAAAGGTAGTAAGGGCCGAAATAGAGATAAAAAGAGAATAGAGAATGACAGTGATGTCAGAATGGAAAAAAAGGTAGTTTGGTAAAAGATTAGAGTTGATAAGTCACGAGGTAAGATGATTGGTAAGGCCCCAGTGTATCCAATTTCAGCACTTACGAGGGGTATTGTGATTGGATGACCTTGACCTACTACGGAACAGTGTAGGATGTGTGGTAGATACCACGAAAATAAGATGTTGGACTAGGGTGAGTATATGCCTTGGACTAGGACACTACTGATGTTTCATCTGATGTGGTGGAAGATACCACACTGGTTGTGAATAATGAAGTATTATTTTAATTGATCCTGGTGCTACGCATTTATTCATACCGCCTTCAGTTACTTATAAGCTAGTGAAAGGTGTGAAACCTGTACCCGTAGGCAAGATGATAATAGTTAGTTGGTTAGCACTAACTGAATATGGGTATATGGATTGTAAGTTGAAAACAGGGGAAAAAAAAGGATACGTCAGCCGATTTTATTCAATGGAATATGAATAATTTTGAAATAATATTTGAGAATAGATTGATTCGGCTGCAAACTATGCTGTTTAGATTGCTATCCTAAGATAGTGATGTTTTCACCCCTGAAAAATATACTGTAAGTTTTAATAAGTAATGAAAGAGTTTGTAATAAGTGATATATGAAAGGAGATAAGCTTTGAGATGTGGTAGATCCTGAATACGAGATATATTAGAATAAAAGACGTATGCAAGGTAAGGATATCTTTGATATGTAAAGTAACTTGGATTAAGCGATATGTAGTGAATATGAATTGCAGCCAAGGATAAGAGGAGGATATATTCATAACTAGTCTATGTGGTCAAGTCTGAGGGTTAATAAAGGTATTACAAAATACCTCCCCGCCTGAAGACTTGACAGCGTCTAGAAGCGCACACATAACCTATAAATTGAAATCAATAGTCGTAATATATACATTTAAAATTTCGGTATCTTTGCTGGTACGATAAAGAAATATAGAATTCGATTAATCATGAAGGTTTAAAAATTAAAATTTTATAAAAGCCGTTAATATAAGAAAAAAGAAATGACGCGGGTTAGTATCTTGAATGGAAGCGATTTCGAAATGACATTAGACGTTTATGCGTACATAGTTCAAGAATATGGGTGATTGAAATATTTAGTGGAACTCAACTACGATGAGGTATTTAAACCTTACCTGGACCGATTGGTTGTCATCTTTAGTGATGATATTTCGATGTATTCGAAGTCCAGGGAAGAGCATAAGTAGCAATAAGAAAATTGTCTTACAGACGAGTTGTTGAGAGTTTCTCGAAATAGACTGCTCAGTTGACACATCTTGTTCGGAAAAGATTGTATGCTAGTAGGATGATAAGTATGAAAGTAGCTTCGATGAGTTTTGGTATATGGAAGTAATAAACTGATCACCGTAATTATTCTCACCATAACCAACAGCTCAAGAGGTTTCAGTGTGTATAGATACCTTAAAATAAGGATTGAGCTGTGTATTGATGTAAAATGGGAAGATAGTCATTTATGGATCCAGATAGTTCAAGGACCATGAGAGAAACTATCCGACCCATGATTTAGAGTTGGCAACCGTAGCGTTTACACTTAAAGTATGGCGCCACCACTTAAATGGTAAGAAATTTTGGGTATGCACTGATCGTAAAAGCTCCGAGTATCTGTTTTCACAGAAAAAGTAGAATATGAGATAACAAAGAGGGTTAGAGCTTTTGAAGGATTATGATTATGAAAATCGTACCACCCAGGAAAAGCTGATGCCTTGAGCAGAAAAAGGCTTGGGATGGTATCACATATGATGGTCAGGGAGCATGAGCTGCTAGAGCAGTTGTGAGCCTCAATAGTGATGTGATCCCTTCTGATGATGTCGGTGATTTTGTGACAACTAGCCTGAGGTTCAAACCGGATTTGAGTGACCGGATTTGCCAAGCTTAGATTGATGATCGGCATGGTGTGGATAGTGTAGGTCAGATTCAGAAGGGTATAGTGACAGAGTTCACAGTGAGTGATGATGACTTACAGAGGTTCAGAGACAGTATAAGTGCTCCTCAGGACCATAGTTGCTGAGATAGTGTTATTGTCAGAAGCTCACTCTTTGGGATATACAGTGCATCCGGGAAGTAATAAATATATCGAAATCTCTGAAATGGGTATTGGTGGTCAGATATGAAAAAAAAAGACATTGTAAAGATTGTGAAAAAGTGTCTCGTATGTAAGCAGATTAAGGTAGAGCAAAAGAAGTTGCAGGGTTATTGCAGCCTCTACCTATATTGACACGAAAATGGGAAAAGTTACTATGAATTTCGTGATGGGTTACAGAGGACCCGGATAAATCACGAGGCTGTCTAGGTGATAGTCGATAGATTGACTAAGTCTACCCACCTTCTGGCTATGGAAATCCCCAGATACTCTGAGTGTGTGGGCGAAATTGTGTAAGGAAGATTGTGGAATATTATATAGCATTCCAGGAAGCATGATATCAGATAGGGATTCCCGCTTCACTTCCCACTTCTGGGAATATTTTAAAGCTATGAGAACCCGACTGAGTGTTAGCACAGCTTTTCGTCCTCAGACAGATGGTCAGTCAGAGAGGACTGTACAAGTTCTGGAGGATATGATGAGAGCGTATGCCATTGATTTTATAAGCTCCTAGGATGATCAATTGTTCTTAATCGAATTCGCCAATAATGACAGTTATTACTCGAGTATCGGGATGACTTTATATGAGGCATAGTATGGTCGTAGGGGTTGTTTCACGACTTGGATAGAAAAAGTGGGTGACGGATAGAGAATTATTCTCGAATTGATAAGATAAACCTCTGAGGATGTTCAGTTGATTTGTGAGAGATTAAGAACACCTCAGAGCAGACAGAAAGACTATGCTGACAAGAGACAGAAACTATTGGAATTCACCGAGGGTGAATCAGTATTGTTGGAAGTTATTTGTCCTAAGGGCATAAGGACATAACGAGATTCAGAATGAAGGCAAATAGGGTTTCGTTAGATTAAATCCTTTGAGAGATTGGATAAAGTGGGAGATAAGGCCTGTAGGATGGCGTTACCACATGGTTTAGCAGGCATCCACAATGTGTCTCATCTTTTGATGCTTTGAAAATACTATTCGGACTCAGCATATGTAATCGGATATGAGCTCCAACAGCTTAGCTCAGGGGAAGTATAACGTATGTTGAAAAATCGATTCGGGTATTAGACAGAAGGAGAAAGTGTTGAGGTTTAAGATGATCTCCCTAGTCAAGTCTGTTGGTAGTATTACACTCCGAAAAAAGTCACATGGGAATTAAAAAGTATGATGCGATAGACGTACCGGAGTAGTTTATGGACCCATTTGACTTGGTTCTAATTTGGATGACAAAATTTCTTAAGTGGGGGAGATTGTAAGACTCGATTTTATTCAAAACACGAAATGAAAAATACAAAAGGATTGAAATGGTATTCCCGAACACGTGAAGGGTAAAACGGTCAAAAGATCGAAAGTCGGTATAGATTCGATAAGAAAATTTAATTAAAAATATGGAATTGAGAAATCTTGATCAATAACGAAGAAATAATTAAATTTTGGATTTAATTGATCAATATATGAATTTATTGGAATTATTCAGAATTTTCACTTCGAAAAATAATCCCGAAAATATTGAAAAATTATACCGAAAATACGAAATAATATCGATAAATTCATTTATTGATTAAATGAATTAAATATAATTTTTTTAGATATTTTGGCAAAAATAATAACATTTAATTGAGTAAAATAATAATAAAAATAAAATAATTAAAAAAAAGGATTTCGAGAAAAACACGAGAAGAAAACGAAGCAGGAAATTAAGGGAGTCGGTTCCCTCACCGCCGGCCACTGGTAACCTGGAGGCTACCGAGGAAGCCCAGTCAAGCCTTGCCGACGATGGTTGAGGCCGAAGGTAGCACGAACGGCGAGAGAAACACCGGCGAAAGGTGGAACCGAGCGAAACCGAGAGGGAGAAAGGAATCCCTGCCGTCGGCATCGATTCGACCCCAACCACCACCAACCGAGCATTCCCCAGGCGCAGGTGACGCGATTGGTGGCAGCATTGGCCAACAGAACGGCCGATAACGCCATCAACGGCGAAGGAAAAGAAACGGTATCCACGCCGGAAAGGAGAATAGTCGGACCGGCCACTTTCCGGCCAGCCATGGCGAAACCGAGGGCAGATCCATGTACCGGATGACCCCACGGAGCTGTTGGCGATTGAAACCGATGGAGAACCGACTGGCGAAGCCCTGAACAGACCGAATCGGACTGAACCGGCTAGACCGAACCAGTCTGAACAGGGTTGAACCGGACCGAACCAGTTCAGCCAGAAAAGAAGAAGAAAAAAAGAAAGAAAAAGAGGAAAAATTGAAAAAAATTTCAGTGATGCAATCAAGCTACGGGTAAGTCTGTAAGCGGTCGAAATTGACCGATTTAAATTTCAGAATATTTAATTTGATTAATATCCGACTGAAAATTTACCCAGAAAAATATTAAATTGTGTAGCTCGAGATTAACATCAAACGAGAGCTCGAGACAGCTTCGATTTGCGTACTATCATGGAATTCGGGTAAGTAACCCTTATTTACGATAATTTACATCGTTATGCGTGTTAAAAATTTATGGCATAAATTATGGATTTAATTTTCGCATTAAATGAATTATATTCTGGAAATTGGGATAAATTGTCATAAATAATTCATAAGCTATTCGAGAATTTAGAACGAGGTCCAATAAACACTGATGGGCCCAAAAAGCCCAATAGGTCTCGATAATGTGAATAGTGAGTGAAAAGCGAGCTTAAGGCCGATTAATACCCATTATGGTACAATCAAGCCCAATATGGGTAAACATACCTAATGATTTAAATTAAACCCAAAAAATATGAAATACAATTAATTGTATTGTATTGGACCACCAGTACCTTTTCCTCAGAGGTTTCAAAACCAAAAGCTTAACCAATAATTCACCAAATTTCTTGAGGTTTTTAAGAAACTTTACATCAACATTTTATGTGAAGTTTTTGAAGGACATTCTCTCTAGGAAAAGAAGATTGGAAGATTATGAGACTGTGGCCTTAACTGAGGAATGTAGTGCAATTATTCAGAGGAAATTACCCCTCAAGCTCAAAGATCCCAGGAGTTTTACCATACCATGTACAATTGGAAATCTGTTCTTTGGTAGAGCCCTGTGTGATTTAGGAGCCAGTATCAATCTGATGACCTAGTCTATTTGCCAAAAGTTAGGAATAGGGGATGTCAGGCCGCCATAGTGACCCTTCAGCTAGTTGATCGATCCATTAAATATCCGAAGGGGGTCATTAAGGACGTGCTAGTAAAAGTGGATAAATTTATTTTCTCTGCGGATTTTATTATATTAGACATGAAAGAAGACAAGGAAGTCCCCATTATACTAGGCAGACCTTTCCTAGCGATTGGTAGAACCTTAATTGATGTACAGAAGGGGGAGTTAACAATGAGAGTTCAGGATCAGGAAGTGAAGTTTAATGTTTTCAAACCTTTGAAGCTCCCTAATGACTTTTAAGAGTGGTTTAAGATGGAGATTGAGGAGGATATGTCACGCCCCGAAAACGCGGAAAATCGGGCAAATTTAAAACTTTTTACTCAACAATTCACAATTAAGAGTGCATTCCTGTGCAGTGTCATACATCATCATACTTATCATACCTCAGGATCTCGTCATTAAATAGTATATATCATATCATATACATTACTCGATCTCAAGTTAATTAATCCTAATACATCCCATACAATGTCATACATCAAGTGTCTGTAATTACAATAATTGTCTGGATACATGAAAAGATAAATGACACCTCAAAACACAATATATGGCCTGGAGCTCAAGTCCTCCACTAGCCACTACTCCGTACGTCACAGGGAAACAAAGCCCCTAGCCTCCGCAGGCGAGCCCACTGACTCCCTAGATCGACTAGGCCTCGTCACCATAGCTACGTATTGTTCTCTTTTGGTCCCACTGGACCATTAAGATTTTGCTCACCCAGGACGCGTCCCAGAGTGCTCGAACCCAGTACCAAGTCATAGTCCTTGCACTATGTTGATACCACGCGTTTTTATGTGAGAGCCCCTAGCCTCCGCAGGCGAGCCCACTAACTCCCTGGGCCGACTAGGCCTCGTCACCATAGCTACGTATTGTTCTCTTTTGGTCCCATTGGACCATCAAGATTTTGCTCACCCAGGACGCGTCCCAGAGTGCTCGAACCTAGGACCAAGTCCTAGTCCTTGCACTCTGTTGATACCACTGAGCATCAAGCACTCTGGGACGCGTCCTGGGTGAGCAAAATCTTGATGGTCCAATGGGACCAAAAGAGAACAATACGTAGCTATGGTGACGAGGCCTAGTCGGCCCAGGGAGTCAGTGGGCTCGCCTGCGAAGGCTAGGGGCTCTCACAGGATATAAGGCTTGAGCACAAGAAATCTAAGAGAATGAGGGAAGTAGATAGAGCTAAGGAGGAGTTAACTGTCAATATTCAGTCACCATTTTGGCTGACCCTCCTACTCTTCGCCCTGCTGCTGAGTGTTGTTTTCTTCAGCTGCATTTGAAGTGGCTTAATTTTTCTTTTCACTTTGTATATAGTTCTTTTTCTTTTTCTTTTCCATTGTTTCTTTCTTTGTTTATTCTGCAGATTTTTTTTCCAACATTACGTTTTCAATCAAGCTTCAATTGTTCATCATCATCAGATAGGGGAGTACTCTGTTATTTAGCTTAAATTCTTATATTATCTGCACACTGAGGACATTGTGCACTTTAAGTTTAGGGGAGGGGATATCACTTGAGTAATTTTGGGGAAAATTGGAAAAAATTTCAAAGTTTTTTCGAAAATTTGAGAAAGAATTTTCAAAAAGTTTTTGAAAATATGAGCTTAAATTGTTTGATTTTGGGATGATTTAGTGCTTAGCATGTAGTTTTTTCATATTTCGATTATATGACCCCATGATTTAGTCTGACTTTGATTGACTGAGAAGCATGATTACAGGAAAAACATGAAGTTGAATTCTTGAATTTGTCTTAATTCTGATTGTGATTGCCTCATCTTATGCACATGTCATGTCATTAATCGGTATATTTATTTAGAGAAAGCTTATATGTACATAGGATTGCATTTGTTCAATTGATTTTGTGCATCATATTCTAGAATTTGTTTGATCTAATCTCGAGGTGAAATATTAGATCACACTTAATTAGGGAGATGATTTAGGCCATCTTTGGATCGTTTGAGCCTTTCTAGCCATCCTTGTACATATTTCACCCCTAGTCACCCTTTGGGCCAAATAAGCTTTTCTCTGTATATACACCTGCTTATTTTTTTCCTTAACTTAAATACTCTGTTCCTATCCCTTACCCCGAAAGTATGAAAAGTCATTGGGATATATTGTGAGCTATGTACATATGGGTATTAGTGATAGTGAAGGAGTATATATAAAAAAAATGAAAAAGAAAGAAAAAGAAAAAGAAAAGAAGAAAGAAGAAAAATACAAAAATATAATAAAAAGTTTAGTGAAATAAATAAGTTTGGGGGAAATAAATTTGAGCTCTTACATTGAAGATCCTAGAAGTAATGCATGTTAAAGGGTAATTAAACCTAAATCGACTTTATCATACCTTAGCCCCAACCTTACATTACAAGCTTAATGAAGTCCTATTGATCTTTGATTAAGTGTGACTACATTAGTGGAGAGAGAATTGAAAAGCAAACTTATGGGAATGATCACTTGTCATTGACTTTGCATTCACTGTGTTTGCATAATCTAATCTGGGTAATGTATTGAGTAGTGGCTTTGACATTTTCACACACACACGAGGAGTCCAATTTGGGTTAGGACTTATGATTGAATGATTCTGAATATTGGACTTGTAATTGTGAATCTTTGAGATCATAGTCTGTATTTTTTCTTTAAGGATAATTTGGAGAAATTATTATATTGGTACTTGTCATTCCTGCATGAATTTTGTTTTACTTGAGGACAAGCAAAAGCTCAAGTTTGGGGGTGTGATAATTCTATGAAAATAGAATTATTTGTGTTTAATTTCCTAATTAATTATTTAAATCCCCAATTTATTTTGTTAATTATCCCCTTTATTTAATTAAAATTCTTTAATGTGCAGGTAAATTAAATCCAGATGAAACTCAGTCGTTTCAGTAAAAAATGGGTTGAAAACTAGCTAAAGGAAACTGGACCACTTCCAATTTGCAGACCGAGTCACCAGTTGTCTGGACACGTGGGATGCCGGGTGTTAGTATTTTATTCGCTCTGAAACAAGAAGATCGACAGACATTGTGCCAACCCTCTGAAAGACACCCGTTGGGCCACATCGCACAGCTAAGTGTACTAGAAGACAGATGGCATGGAAATATCTAGTCTGCAGCAAATAAAATGAAGACAAGTGGCCAAACAATGCCAACTCATCTAGGATGAAAAATTACCGTTGTACCCCTAAGTGTGTGTATAAATAGAGCATGATAGCAATTGGAAAAAGTAATTAGTTTTAGTGTAGAACTAGTTAGAGTAGTGTAGGTAGAATAGCCTTTAGTTTTATTTTTCTTGTTTTTAAGAAGCTTTCCCCTTAGTATTTTTTTACTGTTCATGTTAATTTCTATTTTCTTCATGAAAAGCTTGGATTTTTTTTTAGTTGCTCTCGATTTTACAAAAGTTTTTTTTTTACTCCTTTATTGATTTAATTTTTTCAATGTTATTTCTTCTTCATTAAACCGTTTTGCCTATTTGGCTTTCTTTATGTTTGAAATTTTTTCTTATTGTCCAGTGATCATTTAGCATTCATGGTTTTCTGATTTCTTGAAAAATTTCATTTCTGTCAATATAGTTTTCTGTAATATGATTCCGATTGGAAGTGTGAGGCAGAACTGAACAAGATAATCGGGCATGAAGCAATGGGATTGTTAATAGTGGCTAACCGAGAGAGAAGCAAGGCAGTAGCAAAGGATCTTGCATTTCCATAGTTCATTGTTCCTCTCAGTTTCAGTTTAAGATTTCATCTGCCATTTTGAAGCAAGAGCTACCGCCGGTGAAGAGCTAAGCAACAGTAGCAGGAGCTTTCTCCTCTGTTCTGCCCTGTTTTTAAAGCTTTATATTGTTCATCCTCTTTGCATGTTTTTATTTTGCATTAATCCAGTATTTGGTAGCTACAGGTTTTCATGGATGTGTGCTGTCACCAGTACCAAACTGCTGTGAATGACTTTGGACATGGATGTGTAGGTTGTAGCTAAAGTCATGAAGGGTGCAAAGCTTTGTGCTTAAAGCTCGGGTCCAGCTTGTTTTATTTTCTGGTCATTAGTTCTGCTGAGTACTTCCATTTGCTATTTTGCATTTTGCTTGCTACGAACCGCTGATTTTATCAGGGAGTTCCTTGTATGCGTTCTATCATGTTGTTATAGATGATGACCAAGCCACACCAACATTAAAGACAGTAGCAGCTGCTAAGTTAAGCAGTAGCAGAGAAGCGGGACGTTAATGAATTTGGTCATGCCAATGAACAAGTAGCTACAGCAGTGAAGGATGGTACTAAGAGGCAGTAGCAGCACCTGGAATAGAACCTGGACAGCAGCTGGCACAGAAGCTCACGGACAGCACCGAGCAAATCTGGAAATGGAGAAGATGCAGGAGCAGCTGGTAACGTGTGTGCTGGGCTGTGCAGAATAGTATGGAGCAATATTGGGAGCTGTTATTACTGAAGTAGGAGCAGGAGCAGTTAGTGCTGCAGCGGCATGGGCAGAAATCTGGAGCAGAACAAGCGGTTGGAGACGTGCTGAGCTGGTTGCAGGGAAGAAAGTTGTACACGGAACCAAGAGCAGAATCGGTGGAAGTTGCAGCAACCAAACCTGGACAAAGCATGAAGGTAGCACCTGGATAGGACCAAGAATAAGCTGGAGTCTGGAGCAGCAACACGGAACCAAGAGAAGAAGCAGAACAGTACACATGCACGGGACCACTCAGTTGGATTTAAGCCTAAGGCCATGTTTGGCCACATTCCTTTCTTTTAGAATTTAATACTTAGTGCATTTATATTATTTTTATTGCTTTAAGAAGTTGACAATTTAGGTTAGTTGTTCATTGATAATTGTAGGTTAAAATTAGTACTTTAATTTGTTAAGTTAATTTTTTTGTTTTACTTTTAGTTAATAGTTAATTTTATATAAAATAGGATTTAATTTTAGTTTAGTCTTTATGAGTGACATTTAGAATGCACTAGTTAGATTTTATTGTTAAGTTAGTAATTAGATATAATTAGGATTAATTTAGAATTAATATTTTAGACATTTAGACCTGTAGTTATTTTCTTAATTTTTCTAGGATTTTATTTCATTAAATTTTAAGTTAGTTTAGTTTGCATTTTTATTAAGTAGTTTAATTACATGCATATTTTATTTTAAGTTTGTTTAATTTTAGTTTAATTAATTTGTTTCTTTATTTTCATATTTGTATTCTAGTTTAATTGCATTTTAGTTAATTAATTTTAACTGTTTTAATTTTCTATTGTTTTTTTAATTCCTTGGAGCTCTGTAAGTAATTTTAGCTCGGTTTTATTTTCTTCATTTTATAATTGTTATTGTTTTTAGTATTTTTAATTCTAGCCTTGTAGACCACCCATTAAAAATTCATAATTTGCTAGAATATACTTAGGGTAAGATTAACCGGTACTTAATTAGGCAATTCAACTTCTCTGTGAGACGATAATCCGGAACTCAAATCCCATTATTACTTGTACGACCCGTGCATTTGCGGATAATACATTTAGTTCTTACCAATTTTCACTTGATTATTTATGACACAGTGCTGGAGCCTAGCTCGCACTAGTTTTACATGATTTTGACAGAGTGCTGGAGCTTAGTTCGCACTAGATCTTATGAGATTTTATGAAACACATGCTGGAGCTTTGCTCGCACGAGATTTTCCTTGGTTTTGTGAGAGTGCTGGAGCATCGCTCGCACTGATTTTATGAGACATGCGATGAGCCGTGCTTGGAGCGTCGGGTAGACTGTGTGTCACGTCGATTAAATGTGCTCGCACGTGCGTTATGAGACAAACACGATTATTGATATGAGATGTGGGTCCACGGAGTACGTTGTACCGTGCAAGTAGCATGAAGTACGTTGTACCATGCTGGGATTGACTATGTGGCATCTTCAGATGCGAGTGATCGGGCAGGACTGATGGGATGGACTGACCCACCTCCCGGGGCGATTCCCGATAGTGGTGAGACCCCGCTCACAAGATCCGTGTAGCAGAGGGATCACGAGGATATGGCCATAGTCCTGGTTATTTGCCTGAGATATATATATATATATATATATATATATATATATATATATATATATATATAGTGCCAAGTCTCGCATGTTGTTACTTGATGTTTTGAAAATCATGTTTTGTGAACTTTTATGTGAGTCTGGATTACCCGAGGGAGGGGTTGAATCCTGACTGAGATGTGATTTTGATGAGATTTAAACTGGGTTTTAAACTGAACTTGCATGACATTAGTTCCATGCTATTTAAACCCATGCGTGATGTAAACTGGTTTTACATGACATTCATTGTGTCGCATGTTACTATTGCTTTGAAAAGCATTTGATTTCATGGTTTTGTGTGAGTCAGGAACACCCGAGGGAGGGGTTGCGTCCTGGCTATGTTGTGAAATTTTAACGAGAATGAAATGATTTAAATGGGTTTGCATGTTAAGTTTTCCATGCTCTTTGAAATCCATATGTGAACTTGTTTTACATGACATCATGAATTGTAGCATCTATTTTGAAATGTGTGGAGAAAGGGTGGTTTATGCACGGTACCACGTTCATGTAGGTAGTATGGTTACATACTTGTTCGTAGGATTACCTTACTGAGCTTGATGTGCTCACCCCTTTCATTTTCCTACACAGATTTCTTTCAGTAGACTTTGAGGCGACTGAGTACTGCATTCCTGATATCCTCTGCTGCCCATCACTTGAGGTATATACACTTGTACATATGGTATCTAAATAAGAATAGCACAGTAACATGTTTGTAAGTAACTTTCGGGGATGTATAGACACTGTAAACATTTGTAAATGAATGAGAAAGAATTAGTGAAAAACTCATGTGTTTACCTTTCCTTTAATAAGGAATTAAGTTATATGGTGAATGAATGGTGGGACTGGCATTGACGCACAGTCCAATTGTTAGTGAAGTGTGGTCACGATCAGAGGACAAGTAAGTATGAAAGCAAACGAAATGACCTGCCCCCTCGTCCCTTCGATCAACTTCTTCGTCCACCAGCCATAACAAATCAGCTTCTTGCATTCAGTAGCAATTTCTTAGCATAACACAGCCACATATACCCGTTTGTATTTAAATAATGTACAGTAATGCTGGGGATGTGAACTTTTTAAGTCTTTTTCACTTTTAATATCGACTCGTATTAGGCCAACCTTGCTCTGATACCAACTTATGTAACGACCCAAATTTACTGATATTTCAGTTAGGCTACGACTCGATAACATATCAAAATCCATAAATTCGCCTATTTAATTTAAATCCTCTTAGTGATAGTTTAAAACGAAAATAGTAATAATACTATTTCATCAAATCGGCACCTTTGTTCTCATACAAAATAGTCTCAATCACATTCATCATACATAACTTGCATACATTACTATACTTACAAAAAAAATTTAGATACAAAACAATTATCCTTACTGAGTATACCTCTGGCTCTGGTGATTTCTTTCTAAAGCGTGGCTGTGCAAAATACCTTGACTTAGAGAGTCGATTCCACTACTGATGTGAATCTGTGGAGGAGACTAAAGGGGTGAGCTCAACATGCTCAGTAAGAAAAATCCCATGGCAGGTAGATAAATACACTACCTAATATATATATATATATATATATGTATTTGCCGAATCCGAAATATTTTTATAGAATACATAAATAGTACGACAAAAACACTAATACCAAGAACAGATTTTCAGCAACAGAACATGTATCGGTAATAAATTTAGCTACTGTTGTAAATCCAGAAAGTTCAAAGTTTTCCAGTAGCAAAACAAACAGACTTTCAGATATCTCAATTCAAGTAGACAAAATCAAAAAAATATTTCAAATAGGCGAGACAAGGCATACATGCTATATCGGATATTAGAAATGACTATTGGCTAATGTCAGTGACTTCGAGCAATTCACGGGCCAAGTGTGTCGGGATGTCAATCGCTGTGGGAGTGGTCAGCTACCCAAACGGCTCACAGATCAGAATGTCTGAAGACCAGAAATAGATTCAGAAACACGGTAGATCGTACTCGTGGACCACAGATACAGAAACAAATACAGAACAGACAGAAATGCAGCATGATCTCACCAACACCTTTATCTAAAAAAATTAGTGCGAGACGGACCGTACGACACACAGTCAGTACGCGCTCGAGCACGTATCATCAGAATAGCTTTATAAGCAAATCATCTCACCTCAAATCTCATATAAATTCAATTGTTTTGTGAAACCGTTCAAAAATAGGTTGACTAGCCCTTTTTCAAAAAAATCTAAGAAAACAGTCTATGAAAATTCAAAATTTGGAATTTTCAATATTTAAAGCAGAATTCAGGTCACAACAGAATCCTTGCAAACCATTTAAATTCAGTCCGTAAAAATTTAGATTGTTTGACTAGGCTGAAATCTAATTTTCAGAGTCATAAAATTAGACCTAGATTTTTCGATGATTTCGGTACTGTGCAATTAAACCTAAATTTTATATCTACAAATATATAGAAATTGCGCATATTTATCTCTAGTAGCAATGAGAATTTCCTTACCTCCGCTAGAAATGCTCGGTGTTTTAGCGGCGCGAGTCAGTGGTTTTGTGTTAATCGATATGTTTCCTCGAAATCCCAAACCGATATTCCGACCGTCCTTTCACAAATTTTTCTCCCAATTCCCTCAGGTTTTCTTTCTACTCCAAATATATATATAATTCTATATATATATATATATATATATGAATTTTCCTATTTCTCTCTTCTTTTCTTTTTTTTTTAAAAATTTGGCACAACTCTTTTTTTTTTCTTTCTTCTTCCTTACCTTTCGGTTTCAGTCATTCATTCACTGTTCATCACCCTCGGTCTTCACTCGGCATCGGTATGATAATTCTATATTTTTAGAATTATTTGTGCTTAATTTCCTAATTAATTATTTAAATCTCCAATTTATTTTGTTAATTATCCTCTTTATTTAATTTAAATTCTCATGTTTGCAGATAAATTAAATTCAGATGAATTTTGAATATTTCGATAGAAAATGGACCGGAATTGGGCTAAAATCGAGATTGAGCCATGCGGACAACACGAGTCATGCCACCTAGCACATCCAATTGGACAAGAAGACCGATGACATGAAAATATCTTTTCAATGAGCCAATGGTGTGAAGAGAAGTGGCCAAAAAAAAGCCAATTCATCAAGGATGTGGAAATTACCATTTTACCCCTAGTGTGCTTATAAATAGGAAAGGATGACAATTGAAAATGTTGTGTAATTTTAGGTGTAGGAGTAGTGTTAGTGTAATGTAGTTTTAGAGTAGAATAGTTTTAGATTACATTTTTAGATTTACTTTCCTGTATTTTTTTTGTTTCCCGTTAGCTTCCAACTTCACTTTTAATGTTCATTTCATTTTTAAGTTCTTGATTTTTCTAGACTTGGATATTTTCTATTTAATAGCAATCAATATCATTTCATCTTCTCTGTTTCCATTAGCAATGTTGTTTCACGTTTCTTTCTTCTTCTTGTTCGGTTTGCGAAGATCATTTGCTGGATGTTTCTTAGTTAGTGATGTTTAAAATAGAAATTTTCAGGCTTCAGTTTAAGGCTTCAGCATGAAGTTCTCGGTTTTCATTTTCATTTCCTTATTTGTTTGATAAACCACTAAACTTTCTTTAGCCTTCGGTTTGTAGTTCTCGATTAGATTTCAAGTTGGCATTCGAGTAACATTTTCATTTAATCTTCAGCCCTTTTTATTCTGTTGCCTTGATGTGGGAGGATGCAAAGCATTTACACACATCATGAGCAAAGTGGAATCCCGGTTGGAGAGAAGAATGAAGCTACCCGAGGGTGTTGAGTTCCCTGTTTTCTGCATTTGTTTAGGTCTCCTTCATATAGTTCATTTACTGCATTTTACTTCATCTTCAATGTAGTTTGTAATTGCTAGATTGTGCAAAGATTGTGTTGATTGCCCGGTACAAAGATTAAGGCAGAAAATCATAGGAGCATCGTTTGAGACATGGCAGCAAGATAATGTCATATTGTCCTCTGTTTAGCTCTGTTTCACGTTTCCTCTCCACTGTTCATTGTTTATTTTCCGGTTATGTGCATTCCTATATATTGTTGACACTTGATCCTGTTGTAGCCGCAGCTGTGTTTGCTTTGTCTTGGTAACCAGTCGTGAGCTGGGCATGCCGATCCGAGAGTAGCAGCAAGTAGCATATTGAACATAGCAGAAGCAGATCGTGCACTGATGCCAGGACAGCTGCTGGACATTCCCTGTTATCTGCTGCAAGTAGATGATCGGTGTTGAAGCAAGGCTGGTACCGTGATTGAAGCAGAGCTGGCGATGTATGGGTGGCTGCAGGTGCTGGAAGCAGACGCGTAGCAATCTGGTGGTGAGAGCAGGAGCATGTTGTACAATCCACTGCAAGGAGAACGCACCTGATGATGGAGCAGGACAGCAGCAGGGAGCAGCCGCACGGCAGGAGAGGAGTGCATGACAAAGCAGGACAAAGCAGACTGGAGATAGCAGTGCAGCAGAAGCAGAGGACTAGAACCCGTGAGCACTTGGGGCAGCACGAAACCGAACAAGGCAGTTGGGAACCAGAAACCGAGGCAGCAGCAACCCGTGAAGCAAGCAGAGTGCAGCAGACCAGCTGGCCGAATAGCAGGCAAAAGCAGCGGACTAGAGGGCAAAGTCGAGCCATACCCGAAAGCCTGGACCAGAGGACAACCGAGCCTTACCTGGAAAACAAAAGGAAAAATGATGCATGAACAGTATTTGGAGGGAATGGTTTAAAAATGCTAAGGCTTTGTTTGGCTGGCTCACTTTAGTGATTAATCCATTTTCATGCATTGTTAGTTTAGTTTAATTTCAATTTAATTAGTTAGGATTAGTTTAGAGTTAATATTTTAGACATGTAGTTTTATAGTTATTTTCTTAATTTCCTAGGATTTTATTTTCATTAAGCTTTAGTTTAGTTTAAATTGCATGTTAATTAAGTAGTTTAATTGCATTTTAGATTAGCTTAATTGTAATTTAATTTTATTGCTTTATTTTCATAATTGCATTTTATTTTAATTGCGTTAATTAGTTTTAACTGTTTTAATTTCTTTTGTAGGTTTTTTATTTTAATTGCGTTGAGCACTGTAAGTAATTTTGCTCGGTTTTAATTTCTTTATTTTATAGCATTTTATTGCTTTCAGTATTTTTAATTCTAGCTATGTAGATCACCCACCTTAATCTCATAATTTGCTAGGATATACTTAAGGTAAGATTAACCGGTAGTTAATTAGGCTAATCAACTTCTCTGTGGGACGATAACTCGGGACTCAAATCTCATTATTACTTGTACGACCCGTACACTTGCGGTAATACCCTTAGGGCTTATCAAGTTTTTGACGCTGTTGCCGGGGAAGTCTTAATTAGTCGTTAATTAATATCGGTGAAATTATGCTTAGGTGTAATTCTAGCTTGTAAATATTTAGAAGTTCAATCTAGATTAGTTAATTGAAAAAATAAAATAAAAAAATTTAAAAATTTAAAAAAAAATTCTAAGGACTTTTCGATGATTGCATGCGTAGAGCCAGAAGTTTTGATTGCTTTCCTCTAGATCCTGAAATCGAACACACTCTTAGACAAATTCGAAAGGACTCTAGGAAATTATTAGCTTTGCTGCAATTCACCATGGCAGAAAATAGGAAAATTAGAACTGTTGGAGATTATGCGATGCCGACAATTGGAGGATATTATTCCGGCATTAGGCCACCAGCTGTGCCTACAAATAACTTCGAAATTAAGCCCGCAATCCTCCAGATGATCCAAACTTCTCTACAGTTTAGTGGGCTTCCACACGATGACCCACATGCTCACCTTGGGCAATTCTTGGACTTGTGTAACACATTTAAACATAATAGATTATCTGATGATGCGCTTAGGCTTAGATTATTCCCCTTCTCACTTAGAGATAGAGCGAGACACTGGTTAACCGCCCTGCCTCCAGGATCCATTTCTACATGGGACGAGTTAGCCCATCAATTTCTAGCTAAGTTTTTCCCTCCCTTTAAAATAGTCCAACTCCGTAGTAATATATCTTCCTTTGCCCAGTACAACTTTGACTCTCTTTACGAAGCATGAGAAAGATATAAGGAGCTTCTTAGGAAGTGCCCTCATCATGGTCTACCTTTGTGGCTGCAAGTCCTGTAACGCCCCGGAAGCGCGGAAATAGGGGCTAACTTTTTCCTTTAAATATTATTTTTCTACTTAGGTTGTATTCCTGTACAGTGTAGGTTACTTCTTTTCTTTCTTTACTTATTCTTTTAACCAATTAATTTTACCAAAAATTTCGGCAGCATAACCTTTTATAATATATCCTATCCCCCTGCAGGTAAACGCAGTTTATATTCGTAAGGCAGTTGATTTTATTTCTTAAACTTATTACTTTCAACTCTACATTTTTACTACTACAACTTCCACATCCATACTCAGTATCATCGACATTTCATCCACTTCCCAAAACGTTTACAAAATGATCCATAAAACAACTAATTACATCCCAAAAGTATTTATATACAATCCAGTATCTGTACAATATACATGTCTGGGAATAAATATCTGATGATATACCTGAGCTAGTACTGAAAGTAGTCTGGGAGGCACTGAATCCACTAACTACTCACATACGTGTAAATGGCTGAATAATCTCACTGCAAGTACTCTGAAATGGGAGAAGAGAAGGGGTGAGCTTCTGGTAAAAGCTCAGTAACGTATGCATTTAAAACACTTCTAACCATTTAAAAGCAATTAGAAAATCAGAATAAACATACTTCCGTACATACATACTTAGAAAACCATTTTACATGCTTACTTTAAAATACATCATACTTCATCAAAACGTTGTACGTACTTTCATATACTAAAAACATCATACATACTTTCTTTGTTAAAATATTATACATCAAAACATGGAGACTAGGCTATTTCAACATAGTTATCATGCAACATATCATATCCTCAATAGAGGTAATAATACCTATAGCCATGGTAAGGGCTGTAGACTGGATCAGGGTCGTACAGCGGTTCTAATATAATATCTCAATCTCACTAGCACACAGCTAGGGCACGGGCACCAGTGGCACACACCGTGCAGTCACAAGATACTTCGGAAATAGACACCACGTGTTGTAAGACCCGATATTTTCGAGTGCATTTAAAAATGCAAAAGGACTTAAATGGCATTCTCGAATACGTGCAAGGGCAGAATGGTCAAAAGACCAAAATTCGGTATTAATCGGGACAAGAAAATATAATTAAAAATATGAAAATGAGAAATCTTGATCAATGATGAAGAAATAATTAAATTTCGGGTTAAATTGATCAAGATATGAATTTATTGAAATGAACCGAGATTTTCGCATCGAAAAATAATCCCGAAAATAATCGAAAAAATATACCGGAAAGGTAAAATCGGACTGAGAAAATTATTTACAGATTAAATGAATTAAATATAAATTTTTAAAAGATATTTGTGTATTTTAATATTATTTTATTGATTAAAATAATAAAAAAAAAAATTAATTATAAATAAATAAATAAAATCTGAAAAAAAAAAAAAAAAAAAAGAAAATTCGCGAAAACGCGAAGAGAAACAGGAAACGGAAGCTGAAACAGAGGGAGCCCCCTCTGCCTCACCGATCACCGGCGATCGACGGAGGCCCAAACTCGAGGCGAGGCCAGCCGAGCCACCAGCAACCCGAACAGGCTGACGAACGGCGACAAACGGCGGCCGAATGGGGAAGAAAGGAAGCCGAGATCGAGAAAGAGGAGAACGTCCGATTCGACGCAACCACCGGCGGACGACGCGAGGAGGCGACTGGCGAAGGTCGATCGGCACCCGAGGAAGCCGACCCGCACACCCACGCGCCCTGAAGTCGCCGGAAAAAGCCAGATCGACGGAGGAGACCGCGGGGGAGAGAACCCCGATTCGCCGGCGATGGGGCTGATTCGACCCCAGCCGAGGCCCGATTTAGGGAGCCCAGACGATTGCGCGCCGAACGGCACCGGAATCGCGCCGGGAACCGGCCCGACGGCGCCGGCACGACCAAAGGGAGCCTGGACCGGCCGAACCGGACAGAACCGGCCGAACCGGACCAGACCGAACCGGCGGTCCGAACCGGGTTGAACCGGACCGGACCGGTTCAGCCAAAAAGAGAGGGAAAAAAAGGAAGAAAAAGGGAAAAAGAAAAAGAGAAAAAAATTGGGGAAAATTCCAGTGATGCAATCGAGCTTCGGGTAAGTCGGTAAGGGGTCAAATTGACCGATTTAATTTTTAGAATATTTAATTTGATAAATAATCGACTGAAAGTTTACCCGAAAATATATTTAATTGTGTAGCTCGACAATTGGCATCCACTGAGAGCTCGAGACAGCCTCGATTTGTGTACGATCATGGAATAACGGGTAAGTGACCCTTATTTACGACAATTTTATATCGTTATGCGTGATTGATATTTAACGCATGAATTACGGATTTAATTTCCGCATAAATGAATTAAATTCTGGAAAATTAGATAAATTGTCGTAAATATTAAATTGAGATATCAGAGAATTTAGAACGAGGCTAAATAAATTACTGATGGGCCCAGAGAGCCCAATAGGCCTCGATAAAGTGTGGTAAACGGGCTTAAGGCCGATTAAGGCCCATTATGGTGCAATCGGGCCCAATATGGGTAAACGGGCCCAATGATTTAAATTAAGCCCAGAAAATTGTGAAATACAATTAATTGTATTGTATTTGACCTGATGAATGTGTATCCGCAGTGCCGAAGATTTGATTTGGATTCGGAGCAAATCGGACTGCGTGACAAGACATCAGTGGGAAAGGTCAGACTGTACAGATAAATGAGGTAAGGGAATTGTGTGAGTAGCTAGAGGTAGCTACGCATATTTTAATAGTTTTTCTGTACACTGAGTATGTATGTATACATGGATATTGTATAATGATCCTAAAAATGGTTTGAATGATTTTAAGGATCGAAATAGGTGAAATGTCTATTTTACCCCTATTGAGGGAAGTTCACCTAAGGATGGTGAAAGCATGACATGCATGAAATGCATGATTTAAGGATTTTTGATGATTAAGAAATTTTATTGGTTTTAATCAAAGCAAAGCAATAGATTGGCCAGAAATTGTTTAATTTCACAAAATAACACTACGTAGGTGTTATTAATAATTAAATGGAAATTTCTTTGGAAAACGGCCAACTATCAAGTTTATATGGAAACAGATAGTGCCGACACGTAGTTCGCACTATATCTGCGTTTGTGAATGTGCATAAATGTGCTTGAGCAATTGCTCGCACCGACTTGTGACATCATATGCATGAAATGTGCTAGAGCATGGTGCTCGCACTGATTTTTAATATTGTGAAATGAGAGCTGCTGGAGCCTAGCTCGCACTCTGTTTTGACATGTTTTGACATGTTTTGATTTGTTTTGACGTGGTATGCATAAAATAGTGCTGGAGCGATTACTCGCACTACTTTTAATGATTTGACATGCATGAGAGATGCTGGAGCTTAGCTCGCATCCTGTTTTGATTTAATATTGCATAAAGCCGTGCTGGAGTGTAACTCGCACGAGATTTGATTTAGTTATGCATAAAGCCGTGCTGGAGTATAACTCGCACGAGATTTGATTTACTTGAGCATTCATTTGTGCTGGAGCGTTGCTCGCACAAAGTTTTATATGGTTTTCATAATTCATTTGAATGCCGTACTGGAGTTTTTCTCGTACGAGGTTTTCACTGAATTTATATACATATCCGTACTAGAGCGTTGCTCGTACGTGGAATTTACATGAAATTATAATCAGTTTAAGTCGTACTGGAGCGCTGCTCGTACGTAGATTTCACTGATTTTTATGAAACCGTGCTAGAGCTTCGCTCGCACGAGGTTTTCAGATATCATGAATATGCATGGAGCCGTGCTTGAGCTTCGCTCGCACAGGGATTTATATTACATGCATATAGCCGTGTTGGAGCCTCCTGTAGACTGTGTGTCACAGTGAGATGATATGCTCACACGTGCACTCTGAGACAGATATGATATGGGTGGATAAGACCTATTACAGGCACCCCTGATTGAGCTTGGGTTCACGGAGTACGTTGTACCGTGTATGTCACGCGGAGTACGCTGTACCGTGGGGATTGTTGGAGTGGAGTGGCATTAGCCACGAGGCAGCAAGCCTTGCCCTCGCAATCCTGGTGTTATGCTGTTCTGGCGGGTAGGACGACCCACCTCCCGTTTCAGGTGTGATACCCCGCACACTAGGTACCGTGTTGCCAGGGATCACTAGGATATGGCCATAGTCCTCGATGTTACTGTTAATTACCTGATTGTCTCACATGATATAACTTGTGGTCTGTTAGACCAGGGTAGACCCGAAGGAGGGGTCAGGCCCCCGATTTGATGATTTGATGATTTCAGATGATTTTATGATATGTGACCCTGAAAGAAGGGTGGTTTTATAACTCAAGTTTTATAATGAAATATAACAAATTGTTTTATGAGTTTTGAGATGATTGACCCAGAGGGGTTATTTTATACTGCGTTTTAAATGAATTGATTTAAATGCAGTGGCATGATGTGTTTTCCATGCTTTCATTTGAAAACCTTGAATTGTCTTACATGACAGGAAAGACTGCATGATCTTGATTAAATTCATGCTTAATATGATTTAATGATGTCACATAAAATGCTTTGAATGCATGAGTTACATGATTTATATATGCACAAATAGTTTTGGATAAACTATGGCATTGAATATGCATGACTTTGTGCGTGTAATTTTAAATGAAAAGAAATGGATTTAAGGGCATGGCATTATGAGCATGTAGATAGTGGAGCTATCTACTTACTTGCATAATTGCCTTACTGAGCGTGTGGTTTGCTCACCCCCCTTATTTTCCCATCTTTTCAGAGCACTTGTAATAATTATTGAGCGGCTGAGGACTTGCATGCTTAATATCCGCTGCTTGCTGCTTCCCATTGAGAGACAGGTATACACATTTGTATGATTTTGTATCTAAATATGTAATGCACAGTACTATAACTGGATATGATGTTGGGGATGTAGAGTCATGTAAATACCATTGGGTATGTGTTTATTTAAAGTCAAAAGGATAGTAGACTCTGATATATGATTATGGGAATGAAATGTTAAATAGTGTGAGGTGACTAACATCGAATCATAGCCCAACTGTGTTGTAGGATGGTCACGACGAGAGAAAGGTAAGAATTAAATAATAAATGAAAAAGCGAAAAATTTACTCTGATTTTTAGGTAATTCGGGTCGTGACAGGGTTTAATGGTATCAGAGCTTGAGTTGGCCTGATATGAGTCGGTGTTAGTGGTTAAGGAAGTTTACATCCCCATGTACTGTGCATTATTTGGATACAATTGTGTATATCGAGATGGAAGTGCAGCTAAGAATTTGGTTTTAAATGCAAGAATAGACTCATTGACTGATAGCCGCTATGGTTGAGAGGCGAGTACACGAGCTCAAGGCCGTTGAGGTAGGCCCATGAGTTGTACTGAGTCGCCACATGAGACTTGAGATGAGATTAACGTGGAGGCTGGTTGATCATGCCCCACAGAGTCCGATAGAGAGATCGGATAGAGTCTGATAGAGAGATCAAACAGTATTGAGGCACGCTTCGCGAAGTTGAAGCGGAGTGTGGAGAATATTTTACGAGCTAATTGCTCAGAATATGTATGAGATTTGAGGGCGAGTTGGAGCATTAATTGAAGTTCGCTCGACCCATTTGAAGATTTCGACATCCAGAATGGACATGAAAAATAATTTCAGATGTATTCCGGTGACAGAATATCCCGGACAGTGTTTAAAAGAAAATTACAAATAACATTATTTACTCTGACCCAGAGGAACATGTTGATTAACGAGTATGATACTCAGTTTATATTCCTGGGCAGATGTGGCTCGGACACGATGAACAGTGAGAGTCGAGATGTCTGAAAGTTCATGGAAGGACTCAGATTATCAATTAGAGTCCGATTTGTCTGTTAGACATCACTACCTATGCCGAGGCAGTGCGCAGACTACAGTTGTGTAAATAAGATTATAAATTGCGCGCCTCTGAGATTGAGAAAGGTAGTAAAGGCTGAAATTGAGACAAAAAGAGAATAGAGGATGACAAGAATGTCAGGACGGGAAAAAAGTAGTTTGGTAAAAGCTTAGAGTTGATGAGTCACGGGGTAAGATGATTGGAGGCCCCAGTGTATTTAATTTCAACACTATTGAGGGGTATTGTGATTCGAGGACCCCGACCTGCTACGTAACAGTATAACAGAGTAGCAGTGTGAACAGTGTAAGATGTGTGGTAGTTATCACGAAAATCAGATGTTGGATGAAGGCGAGTGTATGTCTTGGATCAGGACACTATTGATGTTTCATGGGATGTGGTGGAAGATACCACACTGGTTAAGAATAATGAAATAATTATTTTAATTGATCCTGGTGCCACGCATTTAATTATACCGCCTTCAGTTGCTTATAAGTTAGTGAAAGATGTGAAGCCTGTACCCTTAGGCAAGAGGATGATAGTTAGTTGAATTTCACTAACTGAATATGGGTATAAGGATTGTAAGTTTTCACACGTAATGAAAGAGTTTGCCATAAGTGATATATGAAAGGAAATAAGATTGGAGATGTGATAGATCCTGCATACGAGATATATTGGAATAAAAGGCATATGCAAGGTAAGGATATCATTGATATGCAAAGTAATTTGGATTAAGCAATATGTAGTGTATATGGATTGCGACCAAGATAAGGGGTAGATATATCTACACCCAGTCGATGTGGTCAAATCTTAGGGTTAATAAAGGTATTTTAAAATATCTCCCTGCCTGAAGATTTGACAGCGTCTAGAAGCGCACGCATAATCTATAAATTGAATTCGACGGTCATAATATATACATTAAAATTTGGGTACCTTTGCTGGTACGATAAAGAAATATAGAATTTGATTAATCAAGAAGGTTTAAAATTTAAAATTTTATAAAAGCCGTTAATATAAGAAAAAGGAAATGACGTGAGCTAGTATCTTGAACGAAAGCTATTTCGAAATGACATTGTACGTTTATGCGTACATAGGTCAAGTATATGAAAAAATTGAAATATTGAGTAGAACTCAACTACGTTAAGGTATTTGAACCTTACCTGGACCGATTGGTTGTCATCTACAGCGATGATATTATGATGTATTCGAAGTCCAGGGAAGAGTATGAGTAGCAACAGGAAACTGCCTTACAGACAAGGTTTTATGAGTTTCTTGAAATGGGCTGCTCAGTTGACACGTCTCGTTTGGAAAAAGATTTCATACGAGTGTTATGATATATATGAAAGTAGCTTCGGTAAAGTTTTGGTATATTGGAGTAATGAACTGACCACCGTAAGTATTCTCACCATAACTAACAGCTCAAGAGGTTTCAGTGTGTATGGATACCTCCAAATAAGGATTGAGCTATGTATTGATGTAAAATGGGAAGATAGTCGTTTATGGATCCAGACAATTCAAGAAACGTGAGAGAAACTATCTGACCCATTATTTAGAGTTGGCAGCCGTAGCGATTACACTGAAAGTATGGCGCTACCACTTAAATGGTAAGAAATTTCGGGTATGCACTGATCGTAAAAACCCCCGAGTATCTGTTTTCACAGAAAGAGTCGGATGAGATAACCATGAGGGTTAGAGCTTCTAAGAATTATGATTGTGAATATTGTACCACCCAGGAAAGGCTAATGTAATGGTTGATGCCTTGAGCAGAAAGAGCCTCGGGATGGTATCACATAAGATGGTCAGGGAGCGAGAGCTGCTAGAGCAGTTGTGAACCTCAGTAGTGATGTGATCCCTTCTTGATGATGACGGTGATTTTATGACAGCTAGCCTGAGGTTAGAACCGGATTTGTGTGACCGGATTTGCCAGGCTTAGCGTGATGATCGACAAGGTGTCGATGGTATGGGTCAGATTCAGAAGGGTATAGTGACAGAGTTCACAGAGAGTGATGATGACTGACAGAGGTTCAGAGATAGTATAAGTGCTCCCCATGACCACAGTAGATGAGATAGTAGTATTGTCAGAAGCTCACTCTTCGGGATATACAGTGCATCCGAGAAGTAATAAATATATCAGAACCTCTGAAAAGGGTATTGGTGGTCAGATATGAAAAGTGATATTGTAGAGATTGTGGAGAAGTGTCTCGTATGTCAGCAGAGTAAGGTAGAGCAATAGATGTATGCAGAGTCATTACAGCCTCTACCTATATTGACACGGAAATGGGAACAAGTTACCATGGATTTCGTATGGGTTACAGAGGACCCGAATGAATCTCGAGGCTATCTAGGTGATAGTTGATAGATTGATTCAGTTACCCACCTTCTGGTTATGAAATCCCCAGATACTCTGAGTGTGTAGGCGGATTTATGTGAATGAAAAATTGTGAAATAATATGTAGCGTTCCAGGGAGCATGATATCAGATAGGGATTCCCGCTTCACTTCCCACTTCTGGGAATATGTTTTTGGAAGCTATGGGACCCTGATTGTGTGTTAGCACAGCTTCCACCCTCAGACAGATAGTCAGTCAGAGAGGACTGTACAGGTTCTGGACGATGTGATGAGAGCGTGTGCAATTGATTTTATGAGCTCCTGGGATGATCAGTTGCTACTAATCAAATTCGCTAGTGATGACAGTTGTCACTTGAGTATCGGGATGAGATTATATGTGGCATTGTATGACAGTAGGGAGTTGTTCCCTGACTTGGATAAGGGAAGTGGGTGACAGATAGAAAATTGTTCCCGAATTGGTAAGACAAACCTCTGAGGATGTTCAGTTGATTTGTGAGAGATTAAGAACACCTCAGAGCAGACAGAAAATTCATGCTGACAAGAGACAGAAAATCATTGGAATTCACCGAGGGTGAATTAGTATTATTGGCAGTTACTTGTCTTAAGGACATGACGACATTCGGATAGAGATTGGACAAAGTGGAAGGTAAGACCTGTAGGTTGGTATTACCACTTGAATAAACAGGCATCCACAATGTGTCCTATCTTTTGATGCTTAAGAAATAATATCCGGATCCGATATATGTGATCGGATATGAACTCCAACGGTTTAGCTCAATGAAAGTGTAACGTATGTTGGAAAATTGATTTGGGTATTATATGGAAGGAGAAAGTGTTGAGGTTTAAGATGATCTCCATAGTTAAGTATGATGATAGTATTACACTCCGGAGAAAGTCACTTGAAGATGACAGTATATGATGCGATAGACATACCCGGAGTTGTTATGGACTCATATTACTTGGTTCTAATTTGGAGGACCAAATTTCTTAAGTGGGGGAGATTGTAAGACCCGATATTTTCGAGTGCATTTAAAAATGCAAAAGGACTTAAATGGCATTCTCGAATACGTGCAAGGGCAGAATGGTCAAAAGACCAAAATTCGGTATTAATCGGGACAAGAAAATATAATTAAAAATATGAAAATGAGAAATCTTGATCAATGATGAAGAAATAATTAAATTTCGGGTTAAATTGATCAAGATATGAATTTATTGAAATGAACCGAGATTTTCGCATCGAAAAATAATCCCGAAAATAATCGAAAAAATATACCGGAAAGGTAAAATCGGACTGAGAAAATTATTTACAGATTAAATGAATTAAATATAAATTTTTAAAAGATATTTGTGTATTTTAATATTATTTTATTGATTAAAATAATAAAAAAAAAAATTAATTATAAATAAATAAATAAAATCTGAAAAAAAAAAAAAAAAAAAGAAAATTCGCGAAAACGCGAAGAGAAACAGGAAACGGAAGCTGAAACAGAGGGAGCCCCCTCTGCCTCACCGATCACCGGCGATCGACGGAGGCCCAAACTCGAGGCGAGGCCAGCCGAGCCACCAGCAACCCGAACAGGCTGACGAACGGCGACAAACGGCGGCCGAATGGGGAAGAAAGGAAGCCGAGATCGAGAAAGAGGAGAACGTCCGATTCGACGCAACCACCGGCGGACGACGCGAGGAGGCGACTGGCGAAGGTCGATCGGCACCCGAGGAAGCCGACCCGCACACCCACGCGCCCTGAAGTCACCGGAAAAAGCCAGATCGACGGAGGAGACCGCGGGGGAGAGAACCCCGATTCGCCGGCGATGGGGCTGATTTGACCCCAGCCGAGGCCCGATTTAGGGAGCCCAGACGATTGCGCGCCGAACGGCACCGGAATCGCGCCGGGAACCGGCCCGACGGCGCCGGCACGACCAAAGGGAGCCTGGACCGGCCGAACCGGACAGAACCGGCCGAACCGGACCAGACCGAACCGGCGGTCCGAACCGGGTTGAACCGGACCGGACCGGTTCAGCCAAAAAGAGAGGGAAAAAAAGGAAGAAAAAGGGAAAAAGAAAAAGAGAAAAAAATTGGGGAAAATTCCAGTGATGCAATCGAGCTTCGGGTAAGTCGGTAAGGGGTCAAATTGACCGATTTAATTTTTAGAATATTTAATTTGATAAATAATCGACTGAAAGTTTACCCGAAAATATATTTAATTGTGTAGCTCGACAATTGGCATCCACTGAGAGCTCGAGACAGCCTCGATTTGTGTACGATCATGGAATAACGGGTAAGTGACCCTTATTTACGACAATTTTATATCGTTATGCGTGATTGATATTTAACGCATGAATTACGGATTTAATTTCCGCATAAATGAATTAAATTCTGGAAAATTAGATAAATTGTCGTAAATATTAAATTGAGATATCAGAGAATTTAGAACGAGGCTAAATAAATTACTGATGGGCCCAGAGAGCCCAATAGGCCTCGATAAAGTGTGGTAAACGGGCTTAAGGCCGATTAAGGCCCATTATGGTGCAATCGGGCCCAATATGGGTAAACGGGCCCAATGATTTAAATTAAGCCCAGAAAATTGTGAAATACAATTAATTGTATTGTATTTGACCTGATGAATGTGTATCCGCAGTGCCGAAGATTTGATTTGGATTCGGAGCAAATCGGACTGCGTGACAAGACATCAGTGGGAAAGGTCAGACTGTACAGATAAATGAGGTAAGGGAATTGTGTGAGTAGCTAGAGGTAGCTACGCATATTTTAATAGTTTTTCTGTACACTGAGTATGTATGTATACATGGATATTGTATAATGATCCTAAAAATGGTTTGAATGATTTTAAGGATCGAAATAGGTGAAATGTCTATTTTACCCCTATTGAGGGAAGTTCACCTAAGGATGGTGAAAGCATGACATGCATGAAATGCATGATTTAAGGATTTTTGATGATTAAGAAATTTTATTGGTTTTAATCAAAGCAAAGCAATAGATTGGCCAGAAATTGTTTAATTTCACAAAATAACACTACGTAGGTGTTATTAATAATTAAATGGAAATTTCTTTGGAAAACGGCCAACTATCAAGTTTATATGGAAACAGATAGTGCCGACACGTAGTTCGCACTATATCTGCGTTTGTGAATGTGCATAAATGTGCTTGAGCAATTGCTCGCACCGACTTGTGACATCATATGCATGAAATGTGCTAGAGCATGGTGCTCGCACTGATTTTTAATATTGTGAAATGAGAGCTGCTGGAGCCTAGCTCGCACTCTGTTTTGACATGTTTTGACATGTTTTGATTTGTTTTGACGTGGTATGCATAAAATAGTGCTGGAGCGATTACTCGCACTACTTTTAATGATTTGACATGCATGAGAGATGCTGGAGCTTAGCTCGCATCCTGTTTTGATTTAATATTGCATAAAGCCGTGCTGGAGTGTAACTCGCACGAGATTTGATTTAGTTATGCATAAAGCCGTGCTGGAGTATAACTCGCACGAGATTTGATTTACTTGAGCATTCATTTGTGCTGGAGCGTTGCTCGCACAAAGTTTTATATGGTTTTCATAATTCATTTGAATGCCGTACTGGAGTTTTTCTCGTACGAGGTTTTCACTGAATTTATATACATATCCGTACTAGAGCGTTGCTCGTACGTGGAATTTACATGAAATTATAATCAGTTTAAGTCGTACTGGAGCGCTGCTCGTACGTAGATTTCACTGATTTTTATGAAACCGTGCTAGAGCTTCGCTCGCACGAGGTTTTCAGATATCATGAATATGCATGGAGCCGTGCTTGAGCTTCGCTCGCACAGGGATTTATATTACATGCATATAGCCGTGTTGGAGCCTCCTGTAGACTGTGTGTCACAGTGAGATGATATGCTCACACGTGCACTCTGAGACAGATATGATATGGGTGGATAAGACCTATTACAGGCACCCCTGATTGAGCTTGGGTTCACGGAGTACGTTGTACCGTGTATGTCACGCGGAGTACGCTGTACCGTGGGGATTGTTGGAGTGGAGTGGCATTAGCCACGAGGCAGCAAGCCTTGCCCTCGCAATCCTGGTGTTATGCTGTTCTGGCGGGTAGGACGACCCACCTCCCGTTTCAGGTGTGATACCCCGCACACTAGGTACCGTGTTGCCAGGGATCACTAGGATATGGCCATAGTCCTCGATGTTACTGTTAATTACCTGATTGTCTCACATGATATAACTTGTGGTCTGTTAGACCAGGGTAGACCCGAAGGAGGGGTCAGGCCCCCGATTTGATGATTTGATGATTTCAGATGATTTTATGATATGTGACCCTGAAAGAAGGGTGGTTTTATAACTCAAGTTTTATAATGAAATATAACAAATTGTTTTATGAGTTTTGAGATGATTGACCCAGAGGGGTTATTTTATACTGCGTTTTAAATGAATTGATTTAAATGCAGTGGCATGATGTGTTTTCCATGCTTTCATTTGAAAACCTTGAATTGTCTTACATGACAGGAAAGACTGCATGATCTTGATTAAATTCATGCTTAATATGATTTAATGATGTCACATAAAATGCTTTGAATGCATGAGTTACATGATTTATATATGCACAAATAGTTTTGGATAAACTATGGCATTGAATATGCATGACTTTGTGCGTGTAATTTTAAATGAAAAGAAATGGATTTAAGGGCATGGCATTATGAGCATGTAGATAGTGGAGCTATCTACTTACTTGCATAATTGCCTTACTGAGCGTGTGGTTTGCTCACTCCCCTTATTTTCCCATCTTTTCAGAGCACTTGTAATAATTATTGAGCGGCTGAGGACTTGCATGCTTAATATCCGCTGCTTGCTGCTTCCCATTGAGAGACAGGTATACACATTTGTATGATTTTGTATCTAAATATGTAATGCACAGTACTATAACTGGATATGATGTTGGGGATGTAGAGTCATGTAAATACCATTGGGTATGTGTTTATTTAAAGTCAAAAGGATAGTAGACTCTGATATATGATTATGGGAATGAAATGTTAAATAGTGTGAGGTGACTAACATCGAATCATAGCCCAACTGTGTTGTAGGATGGTCACGACGAGAGAAAGGTAAGAATTAAATAATAAATGAAAAAGCGAAAAATTTACTCTGATTTTTAGGTAATTCGGGTCGTGACACGTGTAGTGAAAAAAAACAACACCACTAAGGCGAAATAGACACTACACTGGTGAATCTAAACTAATACTACGTGTGGCGGAGTCAGGGCACCACAAATAGCAAGCATGATTATGCACTCAGCATATACTAATAGTAGCCTGTCGTCTCAAAATCCTTACTTTCATACTTACTTACTTACTTTCATATGAAAACTTTAATCATCAAATCATGTCATAATTCATACAAAATATGTATATCTATTTTATTTATACAAAATAAGTGAAAACCATGATTTCAGTATCTAAAAACAGTTTATTATTCCTTTCGGACTTAAACCGAGAAAGTATGGTTTTCAAACAGATTTCTTTCTATGATTTTGAAGTTATTTATGAACAATAATTAGATATAGGAGGTTAGCACTATTTTAAATTGCATCCCTTAACTCAACGGAGCTAAAACAGCGTTACTCTGTCGGGATCCGGGTTTACCTCGTTTTGCGTGTCGAATTTTCGAGCTGCCCAAAATGATACTAAATTATCAAATATTGTTTGATTTCATTTCAACATATCCAAATATGTATTTATCTCCTTAAGATTTGACCAAATTTGACCTTTGTCAACTTTTCCTAGTATTTTCGGTTTTACCGATTTAAGTGTCGGTTTAAGCTTACTTAACATATTTGACACCTTTAAATTCATCTTCAATACCTCTATATGGTGTCTTACATTCCAGCAACTCATTCAACTTCATACAAGACCTTAAAGTATCGATTCTTGCATTATTTCGATAATTCACCTAGTTAAACACTAAACCGAACCTTTACAGTATAATTTTAACTGTAAATTCATTTTAATTACATCCATCTTCATCATTCCAGCAGCTAAATTATTCTGGCAGCAATTGAATTCAATCATATAATTCAATTCATCAACTTTCTTTCAATAAGAATTCATCAAAATTCACAAATTAACAACTTATCACATCATCATCACCATACCTCAACTTCTTCACTCCTTTGACCAAGTTTGACTTCGGTTTTAGGTCTCAAAATTGTCACTCAGCTATAATACAACATGTATAGAGCTTAGAATCATCAAAAACTACAAGAAAAACTAACTAAAAACTTTCAAAAATCAAACTTTCTCTCACCTCGAAACAGGGCAGATTCTGCCCCTGTTCTTCTCTCTACGTTTTCACCTAGTAAATGAATTCCTTTATGGATGTATTTTTTATATGTTATATAGGATTGAAAGTGAAATATTTCATCCTTCTTGTACAGAGTCCAATTCGGCTTGGAAAGAGGTCGAAAAAATTCAAGAAGGGGAGAGCTACAGTAACACCTACGGAAATTTCTGGAGGGAGGTGAAAGCGCGTGGAAGATGGTTTCTGGGTGTTTTCAGATCCCTATGAAAGATAAATAAGTCTAGTTTTGTTTCCAAAAAGGCAGGGTTTAAATAAGATCTGTAGATGGGTCAAAATTTGGATTTTCCTAATGGGTATCCAGTTCACTGGGTTGGGGCAGCCCACTGGTTAGTTTTAGAAAATCCATGAAAAATAGTTCTGGCCCATTTTCTTCCAAATTTCCACTTCTCAAGTGTGATACTATGTCTCTAGTATCTCTCATAAAAATTTGGGGCCCACTTGTTTAAGAAATTTTTCCCGATTGGGCCCATTTTACACAACTTGGTCATTACCGAACAATGTAACTTAAGGTTTTCGGTTTACTTTAAAAATTCATTTGATCACCGAAACCTCCATATCTCCACTCAATTTTCATTCCTCATGTAAATTATACCTTATAATAATTTCCTATAGCCTCGAAATAATTTTCATGAATTTCTAGAATTTATTTCGAATTTATTTCTATTTCTAGGCTCATTTGCTCGGTTTAGTGTAAACCCGAATTTTACAAATTTGTCAACTTCTAATGTATTAGTTTCACTTTCTAATCATCATAACATACCTAAAATCATACTTTATTGAAAAATACTTAAATTCAAGATCTTACCTCGAAACAAGTGCCTCGGGCTTCATGCCACTATCCCGGGCATCTCGATCTTTCTACGCCCTGTATAAACATTTATACAAGTTTTAAACTTCTCGATTTATCTTAAAATGAACAATAGCATGAAAATTAGGGTCTCACAAGTCCAGACCTTCTACAACGGACTTACAAGCCCAAATAGGACCATTGTTGACGCTGCGGCGGGTGGAGCCCTGATGTGCAAAACAGAGGAGGAAGCTTACGAGCTTTTAGACAAGATGGCGGCTAACAACTATTTATGGTCCTCGGAGAGGTAAATGCCAAAGAAGTCGGCGGGTATTTATGAGCTCGACACACTGTCTACCTTGACCTCTCAAATCGTTAACCTTATGAAGAAGGTAGAGTCGCTCAGTACCCAACATAATCCTCTCACGAGTCCTAACCCTATATATTCTGTCCAAAGTCCTTTTCTTTCCTGTGATCTATGTAGTGGTACCCACTCTGTAGATAGGTGTCCGCTCAACTTAGAATCGGTTCAGTATGTTGCCCTTTCTCAAATGCAACAGAACAACCTTTTTTTCAAACACCTACAATCCAGGGTGGAGGAACCATCCGAACTTCTCCTGGAGCCAAAACCAAGGGCAAACTTTTAACTCTAGATCTGTAGAACCCCCTAGTTTTCAAGCTCCACCGGTTCAGGTACCACCACAGCCGCAATTTCCATTTCATCCGCCTCATCAACCATCCCCACCTCAATTTCAACATCATTCACCTCACTTCCATCAACCACCACCACCACCACTTATACAGCCCTAACTCTACCATGCACCAGCAGCTGAGAAGAAGCCTACATTAGAGGAGATGTTCTCAACGATCCTGCAAAATCAAGCTGCTTCAATTAAAAACTTAGAGGTTCAGGTGGGACAAATATCTAGTGCTCTTAGCCAACATCCACAAGGGACCCTTCCTAGTAATACAGAAGTTAATCCTGTTAAGCAAAGGGAGGGTAAGGAACATGTTAGATCTATCACCCTTAGGAGTGGCAGAGAGGTAGATGATCCATAAGTCAAGTCCCAACCTGAACAGCACATAGTTGAAGAATCCTTAAGTTCTAACGAAGCAGCTCAGAAAGAGCAGGAACCTAAAGATCGGGCTGCCAAGGAAACAAAGCTAAGCGCTTCTTCATCTATACCTTCTTCTTATTCATTGCCTTCCTCGCTCTCTGATTCTACAAAGTTGACTATGAGAGTGCAAGATCAGGAAGTGAAATTTAATGTTTTCAAACCTGTAAAGTTCCCTGATGACTCTCAAAACTGTTTTAGGATGGAGGACATAAGGCTTGACCATATAAAATCTGAGAGAAAGAAGGAACTAGATAGGGCTCAGGAGGATTTAACTGTTAACATTCTGTCACCATTTTGGCTAATCCTCCTGCTCTTCGCCCTGCTGCTGAGTGTTGTCTTCTTCAGCTGCATTTGAAGTGGTTGTGTTTTCCTTTTCACATTGTATATAGTTCTTTTTTCTTTTTCTTTTCTGTTATTTCTTTATTTATTTATTTTGCAGGTTTAATTTCTAGTTTTATGCTTTCAATCAAAGCTTCAGTTGTTCATCATCATCAGAAATGGGAGTACTTTGTTCCTGAACTTCAATTATTATATTATCTGCATACTGAGGACACTGTGCACTTTAAGTTTGGGGGAGGGGATATCACTTGAGCAATTTTGTGAAAATTTGAAAAAAATTTCAAAAATTTTTCAAAAATCTGAGAAAGAATTTTTAAAATTTTTTCGATAATATGAGCTTAAATTGTTTGATTTTGGGATGATCTAGTGCTTAGCATGTAGTTTTCCCATATTCCGATGATATGACCCCATGATTTAGTTTGACTTTGATTGAATGAGAAGCATGATTATAGGAAAAGCATGAAGTTGAGTTCTTGAATTTGTCTTGATTCTGATTACGATTGCCTCATCTTATGCACATGTCATGTCATGAATCGGTATATTTATTTAGAGAAAGCTTATGTGTACATAGGATTGCATTTGTTCAGTTGATTTTGTGCATCATATTCTAGAATTTGTTTGATCTAATCTCGAGGCGAAATATTAGATCACACTTAATTAGGGAGATGATTTAGGCCATCTTTGGATCGTTTGAGCCTTTCTAGCTATCCTTGTACATATTTTACCCCTAGTCACCCATCTGGACCAAATAAGCTTTTCTTTGTAAATACACCTGCTTATTTTTGTTTCCTTAGCTTTAATACTTTGTTCCTATCCCTTACCCCAAAAGCATGAAAAGTCATTGGGATATATTATCAGCTATATGGGTATTAAGTGGTAGTGAGGGAGTATGTATTTCAAAAAAAGAAAAGAAAAAAAGAAAAAGAAAAGAAGAAAGAAGAAAATTCAAAAAAAAATGTTTAGCAAAAGAAATAAGTTTGGGGGAAATAATTAGAGCTCTTATATTATAGATCCTAGAAGTAATGCATGTTAAGGGGTAATTAAACCTAAATCGACTTTATCATTCCTTAGCCCGAGCCTTACATTACAAGCTTAATGAAGTCATATTAATCTTTGGTTAAGTGTGACTACATTAGTGGAGAGAGAAGTGAAAAGCAAACTTATGGAATGATCACATGTCATTGAATTTTCATTCACTGTGTGTGCATAATCTGATCCGGATAATGTATTGAGAAGTGACTTAGACATTTTTCACACACTCACAAGGAGTCCAATTTGGGTTACTAAGTGTGATTGAATAATTCTAAGTGTTGGACTTGTAATTGTGAGTCTTTGATTTTATAGTCTGTACTTTTTCTTTGAGGATGATATTGGAGAAATTATTGTGTTTTGTACTTGTCATTCCTACAATCATTTTGTTTTTCTTGAGGACAAGCAAAAACTCAAGTTTGAGGGTGTGATAATTCTATATTTTTAGAATTATTTGTGCTTAATTTCTTAATTAATTATTTAAATCCCTAATTTATTTTGTTAATTATCCTCTTTATTTAATTTAAATTCTCATGTTTGCAGATAAATTAAATTCAGATGAATTTTGAATATTTCGGTAGAAAATGGACCGGAATTGGGCTAAAATCGAGATTGAGCCACGCGGACAACACGAGTCATGCCACCTAGCACATCCAATTGGACAAGAAGACCGATGACATGGAAATATCTTTTCAAGGAGCCAATGGTGTGAAGAGAAGTGGCAAAAAAAAAGCCAACTCATCAAGGATGTGGAAATTACCATTTTACCACTAGTGTGCTTATAAATAGGAAAGGATGACAATTGAAAATGTTGTGTAATTTTAGGAGTAGGAGTAGTGTTAGTGTAATGTAGTTTTAAAGTAGAATAGTTTTAGATTACATTTTTAGATTTACTTTCCTGTATTTTTTTTGTTTCCCGTTAGCTTCCAACTTCACTTTTAATGTTCATTTCATTTTTATGTTCTTGATTTTTCTAGACTTGGATATTTTCTATTTAATAGCAATCAATATCATTTCATCTTCTCGGTTTCCATTAGCAATGTTGTTTCACGTTTCTTTCTTCTTCTTGTTCGGTTTGCGAAGATCATTTGCTGGATGTTTCTTAGTTAGTGATGTTTAAAATAGAAATTTTAAGGCTTCAGTTTAAGGCTTCAGCATGAAGTTCTCAGTTTTCATTTTCATTTCCTTATTTGTTTGATAAACCACTAAACTTTCTTTAGCCTTCGGTTTGTAGTTCTCGATTAGATTTCAAGTTGGCATTCGGGTAACATTTTCATTTAATCTTCAGCCCTTTTTATTCTGTTGCCTTGATGTGGGAGGATGCAAAGCATTTACACACATCATGAGCAAAGTGGAATCCCGGTTGGAGAGAAGAATGAAGCTACCCGAGGGTGTTGAGTTCCCTGTTTGCTGCATTTGTTTAGGTCTCCTTCATATAGTTCATTTACTGCATTTTACTTCATCTTCATTGTAGTTTGTAATTGCTAGATTGTGCAAAGATTGTGTTGATTGCCCGGTACAAAGATTAAGGCAGAAAATCATAGGAGCATCGTTTGAGACATGGCAGCAAGATAATGTCACATTGTCCTCTGTTTAGCTCTGTTTCACGTTTCCTCTCCACTGTTCATTGTTTATTTTCCGGTTATGTGCATTCCTATATATTGTTGACACTTGATCCTGTTGTAGCCGCAGCTGTGTTTGCTTTGTCTTGGTAACCAGTCGTAGCTGGGCATGCCGATCCGAGAGCAGCAGCAGGTAGCATATTGAACATAGCAGAAGCAGATCGTGCACTGATGCCAGGACAGCTGCTGGACATTCCCTGTTATCTGCTGCAAGTAGATGATCGGTGTTGAAGCAAGGCTGGTACCATGATTGAAGCAGAGCTGGCGATGTACGGGTGGCTGCAGGTGCTGGAAGCAGACGCGTAGCAATCTGGTGGCTAGAGCACGAGCATGTTGTACAATCCGCTGCAAGGAGAACGCACCAGATGATGGAGCAGGACAGCAGCAGGGAGCAGCCGCACAGCAGGAGAGGAGTGCAGGACAAAGCAGACTGGAGATAGCAGTGCAGCAGAAGCAGAGGACTGGAACCCGTGAGCACTTGGGGCAGCACGAAACCGAGCAAGGCAGTTGGGAACCAGAAACCGAGGCAGCAGCAACTCGTGAAGCAAGCAGAGTGCAGCGGACCAGCTGGCCGAACAGCAGGCAAAAGCAGCGGACCAGAGGGCAAAGCCGAGCCATACCCGAAAGCCTGGACCAGAGGACAACCGAGCCTTACCTGGAAAACAAAAGGAAAAATGATGCATGAACAGTATTTGGAGGGAATGGTTTAAAAATGCTGAGGCTTTGTTTGGCTGGCTCACTTTAGTGATTAATTCATTTTCATGCATTGTTAGTTTAGTTTAATTTCAATTTAATTAGTTAGGATAAGTTTAGAGTTAATATTTTAGACATGTAGTTTTATAGTTATTTTCTTAATTTCCTAGGATTTTATTTTCATTAAGCTTTCATTTAGTTTAAATTGCATGTTAATTAAATAGTTTAATTGCATTTTAGATTAGTTTAATTGTAATTTAATTTTATTACTTTATTTTCATAATTGCATTTTATTTTAATTGCGTTAATTAGTTTTAACTGTTTTAATTTCTTTTGTAGGTTTTTTATTTTAATTGCGTTGAGCACTGTAAGTAATTTTGCTCGGTTTTAATTTCTTTATTTTATAGCATTTTATTGCTTTCAGTATTTTGAATTCCAGCTATGTAGATCACCCACCTTAATCTCATAATTTGCTAGGATATACTTAGAATAAGATTAACCGGTAGTTAATTAGGCTAATTAACTTTTCTGTGGGACGATAACTCGAAATTCAAATCCCATTATTACTTGTACGATCCGTGCACTTGTGGTAATACCCTTAGGGCTCATCACGGTACTTGTCCTTTCCTCTTTCGCTCTTGGTGTCGGCACCAGTGACCTCCCGTTCACTCCATTTTCCGGGAGGTCGCGTTCTACCTCCTTACCTGTTTCCTTTCGCCTCTCTCTTGGTCTTTTGCTTTTCCTTTGTTTTTCTGCCACAATCGAGCTCCTCGGCTTCATCCACTCCCTCAACCTCTCCTTCCGTCACACATCATCATCAATGTCATACAGTTTTCAGGCTCCAGCTTTCAATACCCCTCTCAGTTCTCTCCACTTTTTTCAACCTCCACGCACCGATCACTGTCGACCGCCCCTCTCTGCCTCAGTTCTCAATTTTTTCTGCATCCTCTAGCTACCAACGACCCACCCTCTCTCTTGGCTCTCTCCTCCAGCTCTCAACTGCTACCTCCATTCTCTGCTCCTCGGTTTCTTTTTCTCCCAGTCCCTGTTTTCTCTTGGCTTTACTCTTCCTCTACTGTCATATTTTTGCCACCGTCTCTTTTGCTTCAGTTACAAAGGAGAGGGCCCTCTGTCTCTAGTCTTCTTCTTCTCGAACCTCCCTGCTCCCCCGTCTTCACTTCTGTCTCAATTTCCCAGATGTGAAAATGGCCTCATTTGCTGTTGTACTGGTTCCATTTTCCTGCAGTAATAATCATACCTGATCTAGCTCCAAACAGCCACCAAACCAACGCCAATTTCTTGTTGTTGCTACTGCTACCTCATGGTGGTAGCAGCTCCTCCCTTATTCCTTCACCTAGTAGCTAGCCTTTACTCCCCTGCATTCTCTTACTCTCTCGGTTCAGTACACCAGCGTCCTGCTTCAATTTTGTTTTCTGCTTCTGTGTACACTAAAGCTTCTCAGTTTCATATGCCTCCCTTACCTCTCGTGTCTCATCCTCTGCTCGGGTTTACCAGCCTCCTGCTTATATTTTCATTCTCCCATTTTTCCAAGCATGAGCAGGTTATGGGCTCAGCAGTGGTGTAGGTGCGCAAAAGGCATGGGTGGTATGGGATGCGTGTGCAGATGGGCGTTGGTGTGTGCAGGACTGGTGTAGGCAGAAGGTTTCGGTGTACTACTTCAGTCTCTGCCATCTGTTTCCATCACTTCTGTGTGATATATATATATATATATATATATATATATATATATATATATATATATATATATCTAGTTGTTTTATTTTATATCAAACGTACATTTTTATTTTTACTTGTACGTTTTTACGAACAAATTTATAGGGAAATTTCAGGGATTTACAGTATTTTAAGCCAAATTTAATTTATTCTAAGTGTTTATACCCTATATTAATTTGTTAGAGTGTTTAATTAATTTTTATTAACCTATGAAATTTTTATTAAATTAATTTTACATAGATTTTCTCAGTTTTGTATTAACTCAAAAATTGCCATCTAAATTTAATTTAACTAAGGCTAACCTAACTTCCATGCATGCGAACATCCTTGTATGGGCATAAATACTTGAAATCCTATTTAAATAAAATTTCTTACTTTAGTATTTGTGCTCCATGCTTGGCTCTAACTTCCATGCTTCATTGCCACACTTATCGTGTATGAACACTTAGTCAATCCTTTGTAATTTCATTTATTTTCTTCAATAACAGTTATAGAAAATTAGTGGATTTTACATTCTCTCGACCTTTAGGAACTTGGTCCTCTAAATTCAATTAGGTTCATTAGAATATGTGAGGGTACTTCTCTTTCATAAGACTCTCTAGCTTCCAAGTAACTTCCTCGATCGAATGATGCTGCCAGAGAACTTTAACCAATGGTATACTATTCTATTCGATCTAAGTACCTTTTCCTTTTGTTCTAAAATTCGGATAAGCTGCTCAATATAATTCATATCCCCTGAATGTCCAGTTGCTCATATTCAATGACATGTGAGGGGTCTGGATTATACTTCTTCAACATGGAGACGTGGAAGATGTTGTGTACCCCTGAAAACTCTGGTTGTAAAGCAAGCATATAAGCATCATCCCCAACTCTCTTCTGAATCTCAAATGGACCAAAGAAGCGAGGGCTCAACTTTTCTTTCTTCCTAAAGCGTATGATACTCTTACTTGGAGATACATTTAAAAACACAAAATCCCCAACTGAAACTCAAGTGGCCTCCTACGTACATCCGCATAGCTCTTGTGCCTACTTTTAGTTGTTCAAAGCCTATCACAGATAATCTTAACACCTTTAGTTACTTGCTCAACTTAATCGAGAGCTAAAATCTTTCTGTCACCCATATCTTCCTAAGCCACTGGAGATCGACATCTTCTACCATACAATGCCTCATAAGACGTCATTCCAATACTGGAGTGCAAACTATCATTTCAGGCAAACTCAATTAACGACAAGTGATTATCCCATGAACCCTTAAAATTAATAGCTCACATCCGTAACATATCCTTTAAGGTCTCAATAGTTCGATCAGATTGACTGTCTGTTTGAAGATGATAGGCAATGCTCAAATTCAGCTGAGATCCTACAGCTTCCTGAAAATGATTCCAAAACCTAGATGTGAACTGGGAATCTATATTTGAAGTAATGCTCACGGGAGTCCCATGTAACCAAGTTACTTCTCTAACATATAGATCAGCCAATGCACTCAAAGAGTCTATATTCTTAATGGTAAGGAAGCAGGTCGTCTTAGTCAATCTGTCTACAATCACCTAGATTGCATCATGATTCTTTTTAATCCTCTGTAAACCCATGATGAAATCTATAGTGATGTGCTTTTATTTTCAAGTAGGCACTGGTAAAGGTTGGAGCATCCCTATTGGCTTTTAATGCTCAATATTTACCTACTGGCACACTAAACATTTGGCCACAAACTCTGCCACATTTTTCTTCCCACCAATACACTTTGCACAGATTTTGATACATCTTGGTATTACCAGGATGTATAGTGTACTGTGAACAGTAGAACTCTTTCAGAATCTAGTGTTGTAAGGTGTCATTGGTCAAAACACAGATACAATCCTTAAACCAGAGCAAACTATCATCACTGGCTGATAAATCTGACTGCTTCTGTTCCATCTCTCTAATCATATCCAATAACCTATGATGATTTCTCTACCCTACCCTAATCTAATCCAAAATACTTGGCTCAATCTGCATATTAACCAAGAAACAATCATTCTCTAATGGCTAAACACTAATACTGAGCTCAGTGAATTGCTCCAATAAACCCCACTGTCTGACCATCATTAAAGAAACCATTCATTTTCTACTTAGAGCATTCGCTACAACATTCACCTTACCCGAATGATATAAAATATTGCAGTCATAATCCTTAAGGGGCTTCATTCATTGTCTTTGTCTCATATTAAACTCCCTCTGATCAAATAAATACTTGAGACTCTTGTGATCAATGAAAATCTGAAACCATTCCCCATAAAGATAATGTCATCAAACCTTCAAAGAAAATATTACTGCGGGTAACTCCAAGCATGGGTAGTTCTTCTCGTGGTCCTTAAGCTAGCGAGAACCATAGGCAACTACCTTACCATGTTGCATAAGCACACAACTCAAACCTTGATGGGAGGCATCATTGCACACAGTGAAACCCCCAAATCCACTCAATATGGTCAAGACTAGTGCTGAAGTTAATCTCTAATTAAGCTCTTGAAAAATCTGCTCACACTTATTGGACCACTCAAACTTGACATCTTTCCACGTGAATCGAGTTAATGGTGCAGCAATTCTGGAGAAACCCTCAACAAATCTCCTGTAATACTATCTCAGTCTCAAAAAACTCTGAATCTCGATAACATTTCTCGGTCTCTTTCACTGAAGTACTACCTCTACCTTAGACGGATCAATTGATATCTCGTCCTTGGAAACAATGTGACCATGGAATTCTATCTACTCTAGCCAAAATTCACATTTATCTAATTTCTCGTACAATTGTTTATCTCGAAGAATTTGAAGCACAATCCTTAAATGTTGCTATTGCTCCTATTGGGACTTAGAGTAGATCAAGATTTATCAATAAAGACAATCACAAACTAAACTAAATATTCTAAAAAAAACTTCATTCATTAAATTCATGAACGTTGCAAGGGCGCTCACCAGACCTAAGGGCATCACAAGGAATTCATAATGATCGTACCAGGTCCTAAAAGTTGTCTTTAGCATATTCTTTCTCCTAATCTTTAACTGATGATACCTTGATCTCAAATCAATATTTGAAAACACAATAGCTCCCTTCAATTGATCAAATAAGTCATCAATCTTGGGTAGAGTGTACTTGTTCTTCACCGTAGCCTTATTAACAACCTATAGTCAATATACAGTTGGAGACTACCATTTTTTCTCCATACAAATAATACTGGAGCTCCCCATGGAGACACACTGGGCCTAATGAAACCTTATCCAGTAATTTTTGTAACTATTTCTTCAACTCTTCTAACTCTACAAGTGTCATTCGATAGGGAAGCTTAGATATTGGTAGAGTGTTAGGTACTAAGTCAATAGCAAACTCCATCTCTCTTTAGTGGTAAACTTGGTAACGCATCCAAAAATACATCGAGTAATTCACACTACTGGTATTTCTTGTATGTCCAAACGTTCCAAACTAGTATCGATGAAAAAAGCAATATAACCTTTACATTAACACATTAATTAGTAATTTCAAAAAACGTAAAGATCACGCTCTCATTTCTTAACAATAAACATATATCAAATTTATCACATAGAGAGAAGGTTATATCCTTAACATCACCCTATCTCTCACCTTAATCTCACAATTTTTTACATACTATATTTGTCACCTGAGTCTCTCTCATGGGTGTGCTAATGTGTAACATGTGACCTAGGGGCTTAGGCTCTACATGCAAATTATGTGCAAAGTTTGGTGCAACAAACTAGTGTGTGGAGCTAGGGTTTAATAAATAAAAAAAGTGCCTTATGATTAAAAACAAGAAGCTTATGCCTGATGGTTTCTGCATAAGCATCGACTGTCTTCTTATTTAAGGCAAACATACACCCCTGAGTCACAAGCGTCTTTTCCTTTTTTGCTATTGTGGGCCGCTTTTGTGGGGGTCTGTCTCTCGAGTTGTCGTAGTTGTGGTTGTTGTTTCATATTGATACAATAGTCTAATCGGCTAATTCATCCCGATCATAGCGATTTGCTGGATTTTATGGCAATCCAATGACACATATGAGAGTGGAGTCCTGGGTATTGCTCAATTAGTTACAATGACAACCAAATGCGCTATGGCTCTGCATGGGAGATTTTAATAAACTACCTAATGACACAGAGAAGAGAGTAAGTTTGGCACGACCTCAACAGCTAATGTAGTGGTTTAGAGATACAGTGGATACAATCAGTTTTTATGGAATATCCTGTTAAGGGTTTTTTCTTTATATAAAATAGAGGAGCAAGTGAGGTATGGGTAGAGGAGAGGTTAAACAAAAGCTTTGGAAATCCTAGGTAGTGGTAGATGTTTCCTAATGTGAAACCCAATTTTTCATACTATTGTTTAATTAAGAGCTAAGAAGAGAAGTTTAAGACTTACTTAAGTATTCATGTAGGGCCGAGAGTAACCGAGACACCAAGAATAGTGGCACGAAGCCGAGGCACGAAATCCGAGGTAAGATCTTAAATTGAAGTATTCTTCAAAAAGTATGTTTATGAGTTTGTTTTGGTGGTTAGAAAGTGAAACTAAGGTTTTGGAAGTAAAAAAGTTAGTAAAACTCGGGTTAGCGCTAAACTGAGCAATTGGGCCTAGAAATAGAAATAAATTCGGAATAAATTCTAAAAATTAGTAAAAATTATTCTGAGGCCATAGGAAATTAACATAAGGTGTATTTGACTTGGGGAATTAAAATTGAGTGGAAATCTTGAGGTTTTGGTGATCAAATTAATTTTTAAAGTAAACCAAAAACCTTAAGCAATTTCAATCGGTAATGACTAAATCAGGCAAAATGGGCTCAAACGGGAAAAGTTTCTTAAACAAATGGAGCCTAAAGTTTTATGGAACATACTAGAGGTATATTATAACACATGTATGGTGGAAATTTGGAAGAAAATGGGCTGGAAATATTTTTTATGGATTTTACAAAACTGGGTTGTAGGCTGCCTTGGCCCAAAAATATGTTGACCCAACAAAAAGATCAAATTTGAAGACCTTTCGGAAGGTCTTTTAATCTAAGATTTCTCAGAATTAAATTAGACTTAATACACTTTCTGAAACACTAAAGCAAGCCCCGAACCAACCTAAACTCAGCAACCTATCCCTCATCCTTTCTGTCATACCCGTCTTCTCTAGGCCAAGCTTGTGCAAATTTTTTGGCCTTCTTCCGACCACTTTTAGAGTTCGGTCAAAAGGATCAAATCTTCCTTCCTAAGTCCTCTACAACATATAAAAATTCAGCCTTAAACAAGCTTGTTTGCTAGGTGAAAAGTTAGTGAGAATAACAGGGGCAGAATTTGCTATGTTTCTGGGTAAGAGATAAACTTAAATTCATAAGTTCTTGGTTGATTTTTAAGCTTGTTTTTTATGATTTTAAGTTGTATACATGTTGATCTACAACTAAGAATCTTGGTTGGCGAAAGAAGAAGTGGTCAAAGTTAATCAACTAAGGTGAGAAGTTGATGGAAGATGATGATGCTTATATATGTTGATGTTGGTTGAATTTGGATGATTTTTGCTTAAGTAGAATTTGAAGAAAAATTTTCTAGAGACATGTGTAGGTTCGCCAACCCATGTTTGATAGGGTAGGGATGAAATTTGGTTGAGTTTGATGTTGTAGACTATTAAATTAATACCAAAAAAGTTCGGTTTATAACCCAGTTTAATGGAAAATCGAAAAGTGTAAGAATTGGTAAATTAGGTATGTTGACAAGTATGAATTGGAGACTTGAATAAGTATTTAGGTTGTCGAGTTTATGAATTTGAAGTTAAAAGAACAAAGATTATCGAAAATACTTTAAACCGACACTTTAATCGATAAAATCGAGAAAGTAAGAAAAATGGTCAAAAAAGAGTTCAATTGACCATATTTAAGCTATAAATATATGAGAATATGAAATAAGGGTGAAATAAGGGTGATTTCGATACTAACTGGGTTGTTTGTGGCAACTTGAGGTACAAGCACGCAAAATGAGGCAAATTCGAAGCCTGACGATTGAGTGCTGGCCTAGCCCCGTTTAGGTAAGGGATGCAATTTTAAGTAGTAATGACTTCTTATACCTATTTATATTTCATAAATGACTTGATAGATGCATAAAGAATTTATGTGAAAAAAACTTGACCTTATCAAATGGAATTTTCGAAAGTAATAACCCTAATTTAATTCTGAAAACTGACCACTTTTGTCTATGATGTATGAGTTTTGTTATATGAATATTTTGTATTGGAATTATATGATTTTATGATTTAAGTTTCAATATGATTTTAAGTAAGTATGAAAGCAAGTAAGAAAGTAAGATTTTTCTGATACTAAACGCTACCTCGATAGTGTTTGCTTTGTGCATGTCATACCCGCTACTTGTGGTGTCCCAGCTCCACCACCTGTAGTGCCTGTTCTATTTTGCCCGTGTAGTGTTTGTCTTCGCCTCTATGGTGTTTGTCTTCGCTACACGTGGTGCCTGTTTCGTAGTATCTCATGCCCGCGCAACACGCCTGTAGATTATGTTACCCACAAGGTGAGTGACAATGGTACCCGCGCTATAGCTCTGTGCTAGTTATACATATACTACGCTTGTTTTGTTGTACGACCCTGATCCAGTCTACAGCACCTACCATGACCATCAGTGTTTTATTCCCTCTACGAAGGATGATATTTCTGTCTGCATGATAGTTATATGAATTTAGCCTAGTCTCCATGTTTTAGTATATCAATGATTATGAATTATGAAAGTAAGTATGTTTTATCAAATGTAAGTAAGTACGCAAATTTGATTAAGCAAGTATGTATATATGTACGTTTTATTTCAAAGTAAGTAAATATTGTAAGTATGTAACTAAGTATGTTTTATTGTAAAATAATTAAGTATTACTTTGCTACTATACGTAAGTAAGTTTATGTATTTTGATTTACATAAGTATGCAAGTTTTGAAAAGCATGCTAACCTTGAATTTCTACATATATTAGGGTGGTCAGGATTATTTTAAATGCCTTCCTTACTAGGCTTTATCAAAAGCTCATCCCCCTTCTTCTTCATTTCAAATTACTTGCAATAGGATCGTTCAGCTACTTGTGGGGTACTCTAGTTAGGCTGGTGGATTTTGAGCCTCCCAGACTATCTTTAGTACACGCTAAGATATATTCTCTGATATTTATTTTCAGACATTGGTAATGTACAGATACTGGTTTGCATATATACTTTTGGGATGTAAACAAATGTCTTACGGATTAGTATTGTAAATGTTTCGAGAAGTAAATGAACTGTTGATGATGTTAAGTATGGAAATAGTGGATGTTGTGGGATGCACAGTAAATTGGAAAATAGTAAGTTTAAGAAAATAAAATCAACTGTTTGTGGATATAAACTATGGTTTCGATTATTGCAAGAAGGTAAGTTAAAGTATAAGAGGTTGTGCTGCTGAAATTAAGGCAACTATAAACGATTAAAAGAATAAGTAAAGGAAGAAACTATGTAACTTACACTGTACAAGAATACAACCTAAGAAAGAAGATAAGAATAAAAAGAAAAAGTTAGCCCTAATTTTCGCGCTTTCGAGGCGTCACACCTAACACCTTGAAAACTCATCTTCTTAGTTCTACATCAGACCATTATATGTTGCTATTTGATTTGCATGGAGTGCTACAGACTCATCAAGGACGATGACAATTTTAGTTTAAAAACATGTGGACCATCATAGGGAGTGTAAAGTATTAGTCTAGGATGCATGGCACCAACACTCAGTCACTACCTTTTAGAAGTCGGTGATGAAACTAGGTGGTTGTGGTAACAAATTGCAACGATGGAACAAACACGAGCTTGGCCACATTAGTGTAGGGATCCAAAACTATTACTAAGCAATTTAATAGGACATTGACCACGTTCCAATGAAGACTGAAAAATACAACTGTAAAGTATGAAGGCTAAGTTAATTGAATTGTTGCAACGTGAGGAGGTGATGTGGCGGCAGTGATCAAAAGCTTTGTGGTTATGTGTGGGGGATTGCAACACAAAATTTTTCCATGCTACAGCCTCATGGAGGAGGCGTAATAATAGGATCTCAAGGCTGCATAATGACCAAGGAAAACCAATTGACAATGAAGATATGATTCATTTTGAGATTGTTGATTATTTCACCAATATATATACCTCATCAGCGGTGCCTGCAAGGGAATACGTATGTGCTAGTGTGGGGACCTAAGTTACAAAAGCAGGCAAGAACTTGTGTATTGATTTTCCAATAATGGAGATTCATCTCGCATTAAAGCAAATAGATCCAAGCAAGTCTCCCAGACCGGATGCTATGACAACATGTTTTTACCAAACTTATTGGCATATTGTGGGTGCAGAGATCTTTGCTCTGCTTTTGCATGTCATGCATGGGGACTTATCTATGGATCACATTAGTGAAACAGCAATTGTGTTAATTTTAAAAGTTCGATTACCAATTACTATCAAGGACTTTAAGCTAATTAGTTTATGTAACGTGGTTTACAAACTCATTTTTAAAGTCCTTGTGAATAGAATAAATATGATGTTTTCAAAGATTATTAGAGATACACAAAGTGCTTTCGTGCCAAGAAGATAAATTTTCGATAATGTGATGACAGCATATGAGACATTTCATAATATGAAGGCCAAACAAAACTAAGATTATAAGGAGGTTTCCTTGAAATTGGACATGAGTAAGGCCTACAACCGTGATGAATGAGACTTTCTAGACAGGATGCTGAGATCTATAGGTTTCCCTGAGCAGTTTATCTTTTTGATTCAGAAATCTGGGCACACAATAGTATATTCTGTTAAGATCGTTTATTTCTCAGACAAGGAGATACTTTATCTCCTTACTTATTTCTCATTTTTGTGGAAGGTTTATCTTATTTAATTCAGAAGGCCACCACCACTCGTGGATTGAAAGGGATTCATGTTGCCAGAACACTCCATGGTTAACCCATTTAATGTTTGTCGATGATTATCTGCTATTCTTGAGGGCTACAATGTATGACTTTGAAACGATCTTGGACTTGTTACAAGTGTATGAGATGGAGTCAATTCAGCAAGTAAATTTGTAGAAGTCAAAGGTGTTTTTCAATTCGAATGTTGGTTTAGATATGAGACCTTAGCTAATAGCACAACTGGGAGTGGACAACTTCCTAGACAGTGTTGAATATTTAAGACTACCTTTGTTGATTGAGAGATCGAGAATGAGGGAATTCCTAGCTATAAAGGATCGGGTTTGGTAAAAACTCTAAAGCAGGCGTCGGAAACTCATATCTTATGCAGGGAGGAGTGTTTTGGTGAAGACTATTGCGATGGCCATCCCTCATTATTACATGAATTGTTTCAAGCTTCCTCTGCCACTTTTATCACAAATTCATGGGCTTATTGCTCGGTTCTGCAAAAAGGAAAGTCTGTTGGAAGTCTTTTGAGTCTTTATGTAGTTCCAAGCTAGATGAAGGACTTGGTTGAAAGATTTTGAGTCTTTCAACTTAGCTTTACTTTCCAAACAGTGGTAGAAGTTGGTGAAAGATGGTAACTCTCCATGTTTTCGAGTTATGAATAGAAGATACTTTCCATATACCAGTATAAAAGATGTTTTAGCAGGGCGTTCTTATTTGTGGGAAAGTCATCATGGGGTAAGTAATGGTTGGTTCATTGTGAAGGGTTGGAAATGGGCAAGACATTGACATATGGAAGGATAAGTGGTTAAATAAGCCTCCTAACTTCAAGCCTAGGCCCTTGTTCACAAGCATTTCAACTGCTATGAAAGTCAATGTGTTACCTGACACTGAGAATTTTACATGGAAATTGAACATCTTGAGAGAGCTTTTTGGGGAGGAAGATATCCCTTTCATAATGAATATTCGAATCAGTCCTTTTCTGACTTCTGATACTCTCATCTAGTAAAAACTGAATATAGAAGTGTTCATTGTTAAATCAGCATATGTTGTAGCACGAACAGTATTAGGGAAACCAGTGCCAAATGTAGCTAAAAGAAGGAAGGTGTGGAAGCTGCTCTAGGACACCAACTCTGTTCCAAAAGTCAAAGTTTTGGGTTGGAGATTGATCCATAATATTGTACTTACTAAGAGTTAGTTTGGATGTGCAGTGAAGTTAGTTTCGGTGAGATTGAAAAAGAAAAAAAAGATCATTAAGGATATTTACTTTTTGATAAAATAATAAAAAATTGAAATTAGAGGTGAAAAGGTAATTTTACCCTTCATTTTTTTTCTTTTTCTACAAATCATCAACTAATCTCAACGCACCCTTGGTGCGGTGAGATCCAAACCCTCCCTAAGTTAGCACCGGCTAGTAGAGGGGTTCAATATGATACTCTTTGTCCAATTTGCGTTGTGGAAGTTGATGATTAGTTACTGTTTTTTTGCATGTATGCTGAGCAAGGAAGTTTGGACTCTATTGTTTGGTTGGGTGGAACCTCTTCATCTCTCAATTAGACAATGATTCACAGCTATGGGACCTGTTGTTTGAGGCTACAATGCAAGTTGGGGATTCGGATTGGATTCTTACAGCATGTTGGGTAACATGGATTAATCGCAATCAGTGCATGTACGACCAACGATGTATCACAACCACATCTGCACCGAGGAAAGTTGAGGAGATGCAAGTATTTTGCAATGGACTGAACAATCCAAAAATGTTTCAGCTACAGTAGGATCGAAGATCTACTCTGACTAGCAGGTGCCTTCATGAGGTATCATTCAACTTAATGTGGATGCAACTTTTAATGCACAACAAGCTTCACTAGGGATTGTTGCTCGAGATTACTCAGGTTGTATCCTATATTTAGTAGTCACGAGGGTAAACTATGTAGCGGATACTCTACATGCTGAAATGTTGGCCATCAGGTTTGGATTACGCATAGCAAAGAAATATGGGTGGGATCGTAAAACAGTGGAAACAGATTGTCTACAAGCGGTTAAAGAGCTTTCGTTGAACAAAGTTTCAGACTGGTCTAGGGAAGCATTATTGCAGATATACTGGCATTGACACCTTCTTTTACTATTTACGTAGGCTTGGTTTGGATTTCACTGGAGTACCAGCGAAATCCTTGCGGCATAGTGTATCAACAAACTGACAATTTTGAAAGACAAAATTACTTTTTTTGTCCTTGCTTTTTAATTTTTCTTTATTTTTTTATTAAAAATATATATACATTTATTGTTATTTTAATTTTTTCAATCACACTTTCTATTCAAACTAACCGACAATTGTTCATGTTAATAAACTCTTAAACATATATGCCCACAACGTTGCTTGTGTGATTTGTTCTGTTGGGAAGCTGAAGGAATGGAGGGGACCTCTTCCTTATCCTTTAACTAACCCAGACTTTGGATTCTTAATAAAGATATGGACGTTTTCTATCCCCCCACCCCCCACACACATATATTAGAACAATAAAATTAAATAAAATAGGAATACGTGTCATTGTCTTAACTTCATTTGTAGAGTCTAAATATTATATTGAGAGTATATTGAATAATAATCATATTATTATTATTATTATTATTATTATATAGTGATGAAAAGTGTTGAATGATCTAATTTAGACTAATAAAAAATAAATGTTGATGAATTCATAAAATAATTTGAGCGTTGGATTGTATTTTATAGATGAAAAATATTCGACTTGCAAATGGATGAGTCATAACTATTTAATAGGACACACAAGTTATTTAGATTAAAATCTAAAAATAGATGGATGGTAATTTTCACCCAATTTACAATTGTTGAGTTGACTCATCATAGTTTCTATTTTATTTTATTTTATTTTTTTACTTTTGAGATAAATGGAATCAATTTGTATCAAATGTTTGAATTGAGAACGAATGGAATCTGCTTATTAAAAAAAAAAAAAAAAAAAAGAAAGCTCCAGAAATGAAGTTCAAAAAATAATGAACCTTTTTGTCATAACAGTTCAAAAAAAAAAAAAAAGCTTTGCCTGATAAAAATTTAAAAAAAAAAATTGTGAGAAACAAATTTTATTAATCCAATAATTAAACTACAAAATAAAAAATATATTATAAAACTTAACTATTAATAAATATATTTTCTTTTCCTCTTATCAAGCAAGTAAATAAAACCTTAGAGACGAATGTAGTACTTTTCCTTCAAACAATGGAAGCCCAATGAAGTCTTTGGCCACCCTAGTGCAGGGATAAAAAAACATATTAACTTGTGTTTGAATGGGAGAAAAATTTTGAGCAAGATATTCAAATACTCATCATTTATCCAAATACGCATACATAAACTTAAATCCTACGTCATCCAGTAATAGTATTACAGCTTCCACAAGGATTAAATTTTATATATATATATATATATAGACACACATATGCTTGACCCGAAGATAAATGAGAGGGTTATAGCTTACAAATGTATAATTTGAATTAAATCATTAAACTTAAATCCAAGTTATAACTCAGAAATAAAAGGGCAGTAACAGATCCTTCAGACAAAACATTGTTAGGGTTGACACACTGTTAAGAGCCAATCAAGTATCATAACCGGTACAAGTATTTTGATTCGAGCAAGTCAATACAACAGTGCTAGTACATCATTCACAACTAATACAATCGGATTTGGAAATGAGCAAGGGAAATAAAATCCGGTAAAATAACTTAAGGCTTACGAGGAGGGGATTTACTGCTGCTGCTATTGCTACTGCTTCTTCTTCTCAACGGCCTGCACATTAAAAAGCATCCCTTAAGATTATATTTTGGAAACCGCAAGATAAGGCAATACTGATAAGTTCCAACTCGCCAGCATGATATGATGCCATCTTCGCAATAGGCAGAGATTTTTCAAGAACAAGTTCATCTATTTTACTGACTAGGTAGTAGTTTATGTGTTTCGAATTGATCAAAACTTTACAAATTTCATTGGATTACATAGTCAAATTCAGTACTCGTTTCTATTATGCATCTCAATGACTTCTATCAATGTGCTTGCACAGAAATCACATCGATGTACTTGCCTTGTATAAATTCCATGGCTATCACCCCACAGTGTATGTTTCAAGATCATTCATGGTTAAAATTCTTCACGAAATAAGTTTTGATGCCTGGAACTCTTACCACACCTGTGGCCCTATTACTTCCCCACAAGAATTCAAAAATCCTAAAATCCTCTATCTGGTAATATTGTAGCTTTGCACAAAGCATACATTATTGATTACTTGGCAACGATAAATCAATGTTACCTTAGAAGATCAAAAGAGCCATATCAATGGTTGCAAAAGAAGAGAGAGAGAGAGAGAGGGGGATGTGCTCGTGCAAGCACGGATACACAGCATCAATCATAAACGAACTAACAAAAAATAAATGAAGAACAAAGAAACCATCATGCAGCGAAATAAAGATTTCCATTTAAAGATCAAATCATTTAGTAAATAAAATGAATCATAATAAATAAACAAATTACCTCCTAGGGCTGCGACTCCTTGAAATCCTCCTCGTTACCTGTCAGAATGGGAAAGAAAAGGCCATATATTAAATTAAAAGTAAATAATGTACTCACCTGAAACACAAAACACAAATAATAAATGCAAACCTTCCGCGGACTGGGTGATCTGGAATAGGATGATGAACTTCCAAGTCTTGCTGCTGGTCCTCTGCCTCTGTTTTAAAGATAAAATACAGGAGTAAAATCCCAAGATGTCGAAACACAGGATAACAAACAACAGTAAATTTCGTGTTTTTTCATTAATAGGTTCCCTTTCTTCTTAATCTACTAAAATCTAGCTTTGTAATTAAAGGAAAAAAGATAGGTCCTAAAATCTAGCTTTACTACCAACAGTCTGACCCCAAATACATCATATTTTGGTCAATTCTCATACTGCCCAAGTCCAACCCAACATCAATTGATTAGGGCATGGAAACGCATGAAAGGAACCAGCACAAGCTCAAATTCACTCATTCAATGTAGTCAATAAAATTTAATAAACTTCTCTACTTATTGTCACAAATCTTGAGAATATATAACATACTGAAGGAAAAGTTGAAAGAGACAACAAAAAAGAAGACAGATTGTTTCAAGCAAATGCACCAAATGAAAATATTATGGAAATAAGGTATTACCTCCGAGGTGAGATTGACCTTGAACGAGAACGAGCAGGTCTACGAATTGGAGAACGGCTTCGTCTACGACTGAAGGGAGACCTTCTAGGAGGACTACGAGCTCGTCTAGGAGGAGAACTGTAATAAAACATAACAGTATAAGACCGAGAATCAATAAAATGTTACAGTCGAAGTTATTTGTCTGAGCTCATCCAGACTTCGTATCAACAAAAGATCAATGCCAAAGTCACTTATACAACCAAGAAGAATAAGACATACTATACCTGACTAACAATTCTGAGTTTGTCTTTGATTTGATACATTATAATACTCTTGATTCTTCAGATTCAATAAGATCTTATGCATTTATTCATTTGTTCACAGGTTGCAAACAATTCACTGATAACTTAGGGCAACAAAATTTAAGCCTTATGAACAAAGCTAAAATATATTATTACCGGCGCCTTGGGGGAGGAGAACGTCTTCGGATTGGATTACCACGCATCCTACGAGGAAACGTCCTGTGAAGATTAAATGGGTCAAATTCTTTCTAAACCAGTTCAATAACTACACAAACTAGTAGCCTATTACAGCTATAAAACCTTGCAGGAGATCTAAGCCACCTTGGAGGAGACGACAGAGAACGACCTCTAGCAGGAGAGGCAGGCTGGCGCCTGGGATTTGTTTCACTACAGCGATAAGAAGATTCTATACGGTGACGAACTGGAGAATTTACTCGCCGCCGTGGAGACTCTGGCAGTCGTCTAGGAGATCCACCTCTTCGACCCACAGGCGATCTCCTTGGTGAGGGCACGGGTTTCCGATGAGGAGAAGCTGATATCCATCAGTTAAGTTGAACATGTAATTAACTAAATATACAAGTAAACCATAAATTAAACAGATTTCATTCTCGTGGTCGTTTTGGCCCATCCCTCTCAATATCAGCACTGGCATTATCAGATTTTGGTGCATCTCTTTTGGTAGTAGAAGCAATTGGCTTTGGCAGTGGAGAAACTTTTGGTCGTGGGGGAAGCGTAAACTTTGCTCTTACAATATTGCCATCAATCTGGGCCTGAACTAAAAAAAAAAAAAAAAAAAAAGAATAAAAGAATAACATCAGTCTTGCAAAATACGAATTGTAAATACTGATAATAATTTTACTTTGGCATCTTAGTAAAACCTACACCATCTATGTATAGTAGAGCTTTTTCAGCATCTGCTCTCGTCTTGAATTCAACATAGCCATATCCTCTTGGAAGATTAAGCTGGTAATGTTAAACATATCAACAACAACAACAATAACAACAATAGCAATAAACACCAAGAAAGGACTGATATGAACTTACAACACGGTCCATTGCAAGATCCACATTAATAACTTCACCAAAATTACCTACAAAGAGGGAATATGGAGGAACTTATGATCAGCATTGAATTATTGAAGTGTCTAAATACTCATCCAAACATTAAAAATAAATAAATAAAAAGGGGCAACTCAGCGCACAAAGCTCCCACATTGTGAGATTTGAGAGGGTTATATATACCCAGCATTTCCCCTACATTACCCTTTCTATTGCCACCCTTGCTAAAGCCATAGTTAATATAATTTTAATAATCTTGAACTAATGCAAAGACACAAGTTAATAGTCTCAAGCCCTTAATGAAATGGCTTAAATGAACTCTTCCTTGGAAGCATCAATCATGAAAAAGAAGCTGCTTTTATAACCGATGGTCTCATTGCTGCAAAAAACAAACGTGACCTATTACACAGGTTTGTGGAAGTGCCAATTTGGCAATTATCCCAGCAGACCTTGTAAATTAATCATGCAATCCATCCTTCTGTATCTTTACAACCTCCTAAAATTTGGGGTATATTTCATAATAGTTTCCCAAAAGCAATTTATGAGATCAAAAGACAGGGTAAAGTTTCTGGAACACAAGGACAATCTCAAAGGACATAATAAAACTACGACAGAAAAATTTTAGTTCAAAAAATATGATTTTCAGAAACAAACATAGTGCGCATACAATAATTCTCAGAACTTTTTCTAGACAAGAGAATGAATGAATCAGTTTTAATTTTATCTTCTGGGGGGGTACAAGAAATACTATAACAAGATCTACGGGCAAATGAAGACAAAACTTATGATATCATCATGCAACTGACCATGTTCTTTCGATTAATTAAGAGTTCATTGATAAGAGTTAATATCATGTCACAAAGAATTTACCATATCAATCATTCAAAAAAGTGTTATAAACCATAGGTTCTTGAGTGCTTGAGTTCTCAAGAAGTATTAACCTATTCCCAAGCATTTGCACTACTCAAAGGTTAAAAGGTAAAGCACATACAGAATATTTCTCTCAGATGGCCTTCATTGACATTCCTGCTCAGTGAGTCAACATAAAGAACTACAGACTCAAGGATGGGAGAAACCTTGCTGAAATCAATGCCAAAAACAACATAAGTACTTGGACATAAACTTCAATCTTCTCAATTACCGTATTTTTCTTTTCACTTTTTCCCCTAATCTGGAAATATGATCATACTGTTAAACTCCTCATATTATGATTTATGAAATTAAGCATAATGAATGTTTGCATATGGTGCATACAAGAAAACCAAGTCAAAGTTTCTCTGGAAAAAATTGCTCATGATTGAAGAAAACAGTAAAGGGCCGTTTGGTTCAGGGAAAAAAAATTCCATTGGGAAAAAAAAATTTCCTCTTATCATTTTACCCAATAAATTCCATAAAATATTGAATTTCTGTGTTTGGTTGTATTTGGAGAATATTTGATTCCTACGTTTGATTCAAGGGAATTTAAGATTACTAAATGGTGTATTTTACTATATTACTCTTCTGTATTAAATTAAATAAATAATTGATTTAAGATGAATAACACTTTGATAAAAACTATATTTAACATATTTATTTAAATTTATTGATTTAACAAATGTTGATTAATTTATTTAACACAAGTTAATCAATTTATTTAATAAGTAAATTATTTTAATTTATTTAATTAATTAAGTTATTTAATTGTAAAATGTCAATTAAACTATTTATATGCAATATCTATTATCATCATTTAATCTTGGTATATTTGATACAAAAATTTAATAAAATAAAAACATATAAAAAGAAAGAAAAAGTAACACTTGCTTTTATTTGATTTCACATCTAATTTTTTATTTGATTTCACATCTAATTTTTATATCATACAAAAGATACAATAAAACCATTGTTAGCTTTGAATAATATATTTTGAAATGACAAAATATTAATTTAAATGTACTTACGTTAAATCTTCAAATCATTTATGAAGTATTATTTCTAAGTAATTGTCTTAGTGAAAATATTGTCAATTATACTAAAAATTACTTAGAAAACTTGAGAAGATCTAAACTTAGAAACCTTAAACCTTTGTAAACTAAATTTCTGCGAGAAAAATGATACTTAAGCCAAGAGATCGATCTTCTAGGTTATGAGATCGATCTCCTTTTTGACAGAAACATTGTGAGATCGATCCTCTTTTGACAGAATCATTGAAAGATCGATCTCCTTTTTGGCAGAAACATTGTGAGACCGATCTCCTGAGTTGTGAGATCGATCTCCTCTAGGCAATAGCAATTTGTTCCGCAAAAAGATCGATCTCCCTTTAATAAGAGATTGATCTCCCTTGTTTTACAGAATGTGATGACTGACTTCTCAAGAAAAGAAGATCGCCTCTTTGACAAGAAGGTCAATAAGAGAAGACGTAGGCAAAGAATTTGATCGAACCTCTATAACTCATTATATTTGCTATTTCTTTCCCTTATTTCCTTATTTACAGCACATTTATTATCTATCTAGTTATAAATTTATTATAGTTATAAATTTATTTGTATACAATATTAACTAAATAACTTTTAAATTTGGTAAATTAATAGAAAATCGATTCACCCCCTCTCGGTTGAGCCAACAACCATAAATATGTACATGGCTTCATTTATTTAAAAAAAAAAAAAACACATACATAATAATAATAATAATAATAATAATAATAATAATAATAATAATAATAATAATAATAATAATACTATTGAACAACTAAAAAAGTCATAACCCATCAACAAAACGCAATAGTAATACCTATTTCAAGACACACGAAATACAACAAAATGATTTTCACAATCCATGAGTCTTAACATTCACAATAACCATTGTCAAAATAAGAACATTCATCAACATCCATAATAATATCCATCATCATTAATCATTCATAATACTAGAAAGAAAACCAAAAACATCCTATCAACTAAGTACCATACCATTGTCTTAACATAAAGTTAGAAACTACATACTCCACTCGGGGGATGTCAAAGGATGGGCGATAGGAGTGACATTCATGCAATTGATTAATCACATAATCTCTCCTATATTCTCTAGACATAACAAATAAGAAATCTACCTTGTAACTGTCTTTGGTTATGTATTCTCCAGCATTTAACACTTCATCCCTAAAGAATCCTTAAAGTTGCATGATCTCATTAAAAACTATCATCTTCTTATCACTTCCCTCGACCTCTTTCTTGAAGAATGAGGCTATGCCTTTTATTTCCTGAGTAGCCTCTTGAAATGCACTTCGAAAGTTGCTGATTTTCTCGACCAACTCACTTAAACCATCAGAACTCCTTGCTCTCTTTTTGCTTAACTCGGATCTTGTGTTTGTCGACATGTTGAAGCATCAACTTCATCTCTATCAACTTCCGTTTCATCTTGAAACCCATCATTGTCCATTTCTTGAGCATGTTGAAGCATATCTTCATCATCATCATCGTCTTCAACTGCATCCGGTAGCTCTGTCTTTTCCAAATATGATGACAAAGTAATTAAAATGAGGAAATGATTTGTTTCTCAGGCCTTTTGCATGCGGATGAGTCTAACAACAAATGCAACAATTATTAGTAAATACAAAACATATAAAGAAATGATGAATTCACAATAACTTATATAATACTTACCTTAACCCATCCATCAAAAACATCTTTTGGCGCAGTCAAACATTTTTCAATATCATTCCACCCAAATCCACTACCAATGCTAATCATCTCACAAATAGCATTGTAATGTCTCTTAAGTAACTTGACTCTTGATTCAATATGTAGATGACACTTAGATTAGATTTCGGAAGTCTTTCCTCCAACATCTTCTCCAACTGGCTTAAATAGCCTACTCTAAAAGTCCCATTATCTCCCTTCCACTTGGGATCCTCTACTAATACATGTAGGCATTTAATTAGTTCATCATCTTCTTTCTTGGTCCAATGGTGATTAGAATGAGAAGCTTTTTTAGCTATTTGTTTCTTTTTTTTCTCACATCCACATTCATCGATGACATGTTCAAGTCCTAATAATATAAGCAATCAGAGATAAAAAAAATGCATAAGAAATCAAAATTAACATTCTATACCATCCAAAACAATTCCAATACATCAATTATATGAAGAACTCAATATAAAATTATTCATATACATCAAACTATAGCAACTACATCAAATTATTCCAATACATTCAATTATTGTCTCATGTAAACATAGTGAACCATACGTTACAGAGCAACACATAAAAATTATCTTTACACTCAACAATTGAAATCATACAAGAAAAAACATAAAATAACATAACACTACACTTGTACTTAAGTACGCGATGCCATCCAACTGCTGAACATCTCCTCTGCCAATTTGTCTCTCCACTCAGTCCAAGCATTACTTGGCTCACAATGCCTGATCAACCCTTCATCATCCCTTCTTCATCATTTCCTTCTTCATCATTCCCTTCAGGTTCGCTACTAATCACATTGTCAACATCACTTTCAATAGGGTCCATAGACATCTCAAACCTATTAAAATTATGGAGAATACAACAAGCAGATATGATTCTACACTGCGTTTTTATCGGATAAAATGATTTCTCCCTTAAAATTGCCCATCTAGTTTTCAATATGCCAAAACATCTCTCAATGCAATTTCTTGCTTAAGAATGTTTCATATTGAAGTATTCTTGGGGTGTAGTGGGTTGGTGTCCTTGCCTCCAATCATTCAAGTGGTACCTTTGCCCTCTATACGGTACCAGAAACCCTTCCCCATTTGTATACCCAACATCACACAAATAGTACAAACTAGGGATTTAAATTACGGTTGCGGTCACGTTTTCGGTCGCGTTACGTTTATCACGGTAGCGGATATAACAAAGACTATCGCGGTCATTGCGGTCATCACGGTCGTGAATTTTTTATAATTTTACACAACTTTATATAAAATGTATTAATTGTAATTACAATCATAAAAAATCTTATTTTAAAATTTTTAAAGTAATTTATGATACTTTAAATCTATTATTTATTTGAAAAAAAGTTATTAATAATTTTTTGAATTATAATAAAACATTTATATTTTAAAAAATTACTTATGACAATTAAAAAATAATAAATATCGAAAATAGAAATAAATAATTATACATTAATAAGCATTAGTGTATTAATTATATTATTATCTTGACCTATAAATTAAATAATGTTTGATTATATTAAAAATTTAATATTAATTTATTTTTGTCAACTAACTTAAGCTATCAAAGTTATATATTATCAAATATCAATATCATTATTTTCCTTTTCTCTTTATTACAATAATATTTAATATCATTTATTTTATTAACATTAATAATTTAATTTCATATTATCTGATACTAATTCCTAAAATTTTGTAACATTATAACCAAAAAAATAATTAATTAACAACTAAAAGTCTTAATTTTTAATTCCCAAACACCCCTAACCTTCCAGCCATTCACAAATCTTGTTCTCACGCATTCACTTCTCACTCTCAATCCCCTTAACCTCTATTTACAATCCTCGCTTTTTTCTTCCAACGGCGCTTTTCACTTTTTCTCCTTGTGGACAACTGATGCTCGCTGGTGCTGCGACAATCGACAGTGCCTCAAGCCTCTGCAACTCACCTTCTTCCTGACAGCCACCACCGATGCCCACTCCACACCCACTACTCCACTCCACTGTTCCACGACAAGTCAGGACTCACTCAACTCTCAAGGTTAGGGATTGTTTTAAATTTTTGTGGGTCGAGTGTTCTGAGTTGTATTTATTGATTGATTCTAAAATGTTTTGAGTTTTACTTGTTGATTACCTTTAATTTTTGAGTTTTGTTGGTTGATTTTTTTTTACCCAACTTTTAACGGAAAACAGAGGATAGCGGTAATAGCGGCCTGCTATTGCCGCAATCCTCCGCTACAATGCTTGGTAACAGTGAATATTAACCGTTATGAACATGAAAATTTTTCACATCCGATTTTTTTCTCATTGCGGTGGCGGCCACTGCCACTACCGCGAAATAACGACCGCTATTACGTGATGCGGCCGCTATTTAAAACCCTGGTACAAACCTATTTCCATGCACAACTTATTTAATTAATATTATTAACTAAACGAAGACCTATCCACGATGATTTACGTATATAAGATTACCTTGTGGAAAATAACCGAACCAAACGGCGAAATCAAATGACAGAAAAAAAAATTACGAGGAATCTAAAATTCCCCCCAACCAAACGGCCCCTAAGAAATGAAAAATTCCCCATCCAAAAAACTGTAAAAAAATAAATAAATAAATAAATCTATACTATGTTTCCTCATAAACTAATTACAATTTAAATAACAGTTATCCTGTAAGAATAACTAAAATAAAATTTCTTCCTAAAGAGCCGTTTGGTTGGAGGGAATTTTAGATTCTCCTGTAATTTTTTTTTCCGTCATTTGATTTTACCGTTTGGTTCGATTATTTTTCTCCCTGTCAGTAATTTTATTTTACCTACAGTACTTGATTTGGGAAAAATTCGACGTAAAAGGATTACCTTTGAATCCTTAAGTATTTTCAGATTCCCGGTGTGAAAATTTTTTTCCTCCTATTTTATCCTCTTTGCCTCTCCATCGCCCATCCCTCACACTCTGCCTCTCCATTGCCCAAACGCTCTCTGCCTCTCCCTCTCACAGCAGCCCTCTGCCTCTCTCTCACAGCCACCCTCTGCCTCTCCCTCTCTCGGTCGCTCTCTGCCTCTCCCTCTCTCACAGACTTTCTCGCTTGGTAAGTTTTGTCTTCTGTTTCGATTTGGGTTTAGGGATCCGCATATCTGATCTTGGTTTTGGTTCTTATGCAGATCAAAGCTTTCTCTCCAACGGGGCACCATCTCACAATACCGCGACACCATCTCCTCAAGTGGTGAGGATCTGTTGAATTTTTTTCTTGTGATTTCTTTATGTTTTTTATTAAACTTGCATTATATTTGTTGGTGTATTCTGTTTGATGGTGTAAAATGTTCATGTTAGTTCACTGAGTTAGGTTGCAAATTTGGTTTTGTTAGTTTGCAGAATTGGTCTTGTTTGTCAGAAATTACAGAACACAGATTAAACTATACTGAGTTAGTTTGTTTTTCAAGATTTTTCTGTTTAGGTTTATCTTATAATTTGTTAATGGAATGATCTAGAATTGAACTATACTTATTTTGTTAATAGAATTTAGAAATGCTGAAGTTTTTGTGTATTTCTGATTTGAGTTTCTACCTATTTGATGTAGTTAAATTCACTCTGTTTTTTATTTGAGTTCTTAAAAATATCTATATACATGCAAAAGAACTAATTATGCAATTGCCTAAATAATCAGTTCATTTGTTGAAATTGTCATCATATTTGGAAAAGACAGAGCTACCGGCCAAGGAGCTGAAATTGCTGCGGATGCAGTTGAAGACGATGATGATGATAAGGATATGCTTCAACAGGCTCAAGAAATGGACATGGGTTTCAAGATGAAACGGAAGTTGGTAGAGATGAAGTTGATGCTTCAACATGTATAAATGTGCCGACAAACACAAGATCCGAGTTCAGCAGAAAGAGAGCAAGGAGTTCTGATGGTTTAAGTGAGTTGGTCGAGGAAATCAGCCACTTTTGAAGTGCATTTCAAGAGGCTACTCAGGAAATAAAAGGCATAGCCTCATTCTTCAAGAAAGAGGTCGAGAGAAGTGATAGGAGAATGATAGTTTTTAATGAGATCATGCAACTTTAAGGATTCTCTAGGGATGAAGTGTTAAATGCTGGAGAATACATAACCAAAGACAGTTTACAAGGTAGATTTCTTATTTGTTATGTCTAGAGAATATAGGAGGGATTATGTGATTAATCAATTGCATGAATGTCACTCCTACCGCCCATCCTTTGACATCCCTCGAGTGGAGATATGTAGTTTCTAATTTTATGTTAAGACGATGGTATGGTACTTAGTTGATAGGATGCTTTTGATTTTCTTTCTAGTATTATGAATGATTAATGATAATGGATATTATTATGGATGTTGTTGATGAATGTTCTTATTTTGGCAATGGTTATTGTGAATGTTAAGACTCATGGATTGTGAAAATCATTTTGTTGTATTTCATGTTTCTTGAAATAGGTATTACTATTGCATTTTGTTGATGGGTTATGACTTTTTTTAGTTGTTCAATAGTATTATTACTATTATTATTGTATGTGTATGTGTATGTGTTTTTTTTTAAATAAATGAAGTCATATACATATTTATGGTTGTTGGCTCAACCGAGAGGGGGGTGAATCGATTTTCTATTAATTTACCAAATTTAAAACTTACTTAGCTAATATTGCACACAAATAAATTTATAACTACAATAAATTTATAACTAAAATAGAGAACAAATGTGCAATAAATAAGGAGATAAGGAAAAGAAGTAGCAAACACAACGAGTTATAAAGGTTTGGTCAAATCCTTGGACTACGTCCTTTTTTCTTGACCTTCTTGTCAAATAGTCGATCTTCTTTTCTTGAGAAGTCAGTCATCACATTCCGTAAAACAAGGGAGATCTATCTCTTTGCGGAACAAATTGCTATTGCCTAGAGGAGATCGATCTCATAACCTCAGGAGATCGATCTCACAACCCAGGAAATCGATCTCACAACCCAAGAGATCGATCTTTCAATGATTCTGTCAAAAGGGGATCGATCTCACAATGATTCTGCCAAACGGAGATCGATCTCACAACCCAGGAGATCGATCTCTTGGCTTAAGTATCATTTTTCCCGCAGAAATTTAGTTTACAAAGTTTTAAGGTTTCTAAGTTTAGATCTTCTCAAGTTTTCTAAGTAATTTTTAGTACAATTGGCAATATTTTCTCTAAGGCAATTACTTAAAAATAATGCTTCACAAATGATTTAAACATTTAACGTAAGCACATTTAAATTAATATTGTCATTTCAAAATATATCATTCAAAGCTAACAATGGTTTTATTGTATCCCTTGTATGATATAAAAATTAGATGAAAAATCAAATAAATGCAAGTGTTACTTTTTCTTTCTTTTTATATGTTTTTATTTTATTAAATTTTTTTATCAAATATACCAAGATTAAATGATGATTATAGATGTTGCATATAAATAGCTTAATTGACATTTTACAATTAAATAACTTAATTAATTAAATAAATCAAAATAATTTACATATTAAATAAATGATTAACTTGTGTTAAATAAATTAATCAACATTTGTTAAATGAATAAATTTAAATAATAATAAATAAATATATAAATAAATATGTTAAATATAGTTTTTATCAAAGTGTTATTCATCTTAAATCAATTATTTATTTAATTTAATACAGAAGGGTAACATAATAAAATACACAATTTGGTAATCTTAAATTCCCTTGAACCAAACATAATAATCAAATATTCTCCCAATACAACCAAACGCAAAAATTCAATATTCCCTAGAATTTATTAGGTAAAATGATCAAAGGTAATTTTTTTCCCAAAGGAAAAATTTTTTTCCCCGAACCAAACGGCCCCTAAAAGAATTATAGATTCTCACTACTACTAAAAACCCAGATCCACCAACTTAAAACAGATAAAAACAATTTTTTTGACAACTCTACCATTTTCTAATTCATATATTACGAAACCTTTTAAAAAAAGTCATTCCCTAGTTGTTACATGTTAATAATATTAGAATATAAGCAAAACATAAATAATAAATTAATAACTTCTGCAAACTTTTTACGTAAAAGTGAACTGAACATAGCTTTACCTTGGAACAGGAGATGCCTTTTTAGATTGTGGAGGGGAACGACCTCGCCTAGAAGCATTAGGAAGGCTGTGTCAGGGAAAGAAAAGAAAACTTGGATACAAATATTAAACCTTCAAAAGGATAGTAACCCCATGAAAAAAAAGGGGGACAATTAGAATATCTTAAAGTTTGAGTCGCTAATATCATAAATATGATGGCATTTCCTACTGCAGAAGGCATTTGGATCCCACAATCTAAGTTTTAATTCATTAATCGACAGCAATGCCATCTCTCAACTCATAATTTTGATCCAACTCTTCTAAACCATACACATATATTAGATTCCCGCTCCATCAGTTACCAAGAAAAGGCCAGAAGTTACACTTCCTACTCTTCCAAGCAACCACAATATTCAATAAAGTTATAAGGAGAGTTGGAGGAAATAGAATCTCGTAAGCCAAGTTTCCAAGTACTTATTATTAGGTAGATCATCCATTTTAGGCTATTAGCAACAATAAATTATACTAATTTGAATAAAATAAACACATTAACAAAAAAAAAATGATATCCCAAAGATTCCAAATAAAGGCTCCAAATTCGGTTTTTTACTATACTACTTTTTTTTTTATTCTCTCTTGCTTCCTAATAAAAAAAAATCCTTAGAAGTAAACAATAGAAACCAAACTTATAATTGATCAAAATGCGCAAATAACTAAAATGTAACACAATTCTAATATAGTTCTTCCAAACGGTACCTTATCAGTTTAGAATTGAAATCTTTCGTTTCTTTTTACTATTAAAAAATGTAATTTTTTCATTAAAATTTTCAAAACTTCAAATTTATTAAATCCTATGAACAATATCTAGAGAATCAAAAATCTGAAAAAAAAAAAAAAAAGCGACCTTCGACGCTGAGAAGGAGGGCTGCGACTTCGAGAGCTAGCGCTGCGAGAAGGAGAGGAAGAGGAGAAGGATCTGGACCGAGAGCGAGGGCTAGAGGGGGAAGCAGATCTGGATACGGACCGAGAGCGGGAGCTAGACTTGGAGTCAGAGCCCGAGTAAGAGCGAGAGCGGGAACGAGACCTGGACCGGGACCGACAACGGGAAGAGGAACCGGAGCCGGAGATGGAGGGTGAGCGACGGCTTCTCGTAGGCTTTGCCATTGTGTGAATGCAGAGAAAGGAACAGTCGAAACTCGAAACTCTAGATAAACCCTAGGGGGTGTGGGTCAGAGACTTGAGAGTGGAGTGATGACGCGATTAATCTACGTCTAAAACCTCTTTTTTTCATCTTTTTTCAAATTACATTGTTGCCATTGTACTTTCCTCTTTTTTTTTCACAAGTGTTATGGGAAATTCAACCTTGCACTTTTTTTCCTCTTAAATTAAATTTTAGTTGTTAATTAAAATAATATTAGATTTTTATTAAAAAATAACATTAGATATTTCCCGAACTTTTTTTTTCGTTAAAAGAACAAAAAAAACTTTTATTCCATTACAATTTTTGGTGAAGATTATTATTAGAGTCAAAATGTGGCTTAATAATATAAAATTTCTCTGAATTTTTTAGTGAGAATAATTCATTGGGAGAAATTTCGTATTCGAATTCTCTTAGACCAACATAAACTATGAAATGTGAATAAAGATTAGTCTCAAATATAATGCGGTATGAAACACCTCATGATTTAAACAAAAAATATATACACAATTTTTTAATATTAAAAGCATACATGGATAAATATTTATTATAAAAATAAATAAATATTTTTTAATATTCAAAGATATAAAACAATTAACAATCTTGTTACCTTTATACTTTGATTAGATTGAAAAATGAAAATAAGAAGTCCATGATGGTAATTAAGAGTGTCTTAGGATAGAAATTTTGAAATATTATATATAACAAAAAGAAAAATATCAAAGAAATATGCAATATAGATATAATAAATTTGTAAAAATGTGTAGATATTATTAATAATATAAAAATATATATAATATATTAAATAAAATAATATCTTTTTTTAATTTTATATTTAATAGTGGGTACGTGTCGAGAAATTTTGAAAACTACCTCTTCATGTGGATTTTCAAGAGAGAATATGAGCATATTAAATTCGCTCTTCAGATCCCTCTTGAATTTTGAAAATTTTCAAAAAAATTTATCAAACAAGAAAATTAGATTTTGGACTTTTAAATATCTTGATTGAATTGAACTTTTCTCCTTAAAATTTCATATCCAAATGCAACCTAAAACTATTGATCATAATAAATTAAATCAATTAAACATTTTCCAGGTGTGCTTAATAGGGTGAAAACTGAAAGGATGGGTAGGGTTGTGAAAATGACGAAAGAAAATTATTTTTGTTAGTGTTTGACGGGAAGGAAAAGTGTAAAGAAATATAATAATAAAGATTGTTATTTCCTTTTCTTATCAACAAAATCAAGTCATTCCAAAGTAAAAAGATTAGTGGAAAGAAAATGAAAGAGATGTAAGTTAAGTATATATATTTATAAAATTATCTTTTATTTTTTAATTTTATTTTATTATCTTGATTAAGTAATGGTATAATCATAAATTAATATAATTTTATTTTCTTTTCAACTATTTTTCAATTCTACCAAATAATGGAAAAAATAGAATATTATATTTTCTTTCACATTTTTTATATTTTTAGCTAAGCACATTTAAAGAGAAAAATTAATATTTCTTATCTCTTGTTTTTTCCTTCTTTTCATTTTTCTCTCCCTTGGATTTTTCATCTTTCCATTTTTCTTTCCACCTTACCAAACAAAGCATTGTTATATGAAAAAAATTTTGAGGGTTTAAATCGAAAGGGCTAACGTATGGCCACATATGTCAGCTGCAATCATTTCGTGTGGATCTCATTAATGGGAATCAAGGCAACACATCAAGTGATCCATTGAGCATGAATATAGTCCAATGACAAGATCTAAAACTAAGATGATATGTGAAGCTTTACATGGAGTTATTAAAGATAGTTGGACTAACACATAATAAAGGAGTAAGAATTTAGTGGAATGACAAGCATTAATAAACTTCATTCAAGTTCAAGATTAGCTCATTTGAGAAGTTTGGCCAATGCACTTTGGGCCGAATGTACCACTTGGGCCAATTACTATTAGACTTTTTTTTTTGTTAAGTCTTGTTGCATTGAAATTGCCTTAATTTAGTTTAATCCCAATCCTTTTTTTTTTTTACTTAATAGGTTATTATATAATAACTCTTTTTACGGTACAATATGGTTGGACTACGAGTCGATGCTAGATCAAATTAGTAAAATCTGACAGTTCAATTGCTTTTCTTGGTAGCAAATTTAAACAATATCCAATAGGGATACTTTCAAATTAGTTATCGTAATAGTTCTTTACAAAATCACACTCCCCAGATATATCTTCTTATACATTACTATACTTATAAAAAATTTAGATACAAAAGAATATTTAAATATGGGTATACCTTCGACGCAGAAGATTACTTTGCGAAAGTATGGCTGTGCAAAAGAACCTTACTTACAAAAGCGGTCTCAACTACTGATGAGGCTCTGTGGAGAAAAGTAAGGGGTGAGCTCAACGTGCTCAGTAAGAAAAATTACGTGGCAGGTAGATAAATACACTATCTATCTATATATGCTTGTAATGAAAATAAAAGAGTCGTTGACAATTCGATAAAATCAGAGTAAAAAATCATTAGCAGTATCAATATCGATAGTATAAGCATTTTACTGCAATAAATATAGTATTCTAAAACTTTATACAATGTTTTATTGTGACGACTGTATGATATTCTATTCCAGCAGGATTTAAGAGGTGGCCCCCACAGTTTTTTTATGCAGTAGAATAATACAGTTCCATATGATATTACAGTTCATAAGGTCAATTCAGTAAATCAAATAGACGAGACAATGCGGAACATGCTATAATAGTAATCAGTATGACAATTGACCAATGTCGGTGACTCCGGACATCGCTGATCAGGTGTGCCGGAATGCCAATCGCCGTGGGAGTGGTCAGCTACCCAAATAGCTCACAGTGCAGTATGTCCGAAGATCAGTAACACGGTATAACGTACTCTCATGTGTGTAGCATGGTACATCGTACTTTGTGGACCACAGTAACACAAATAACAGTAATAGTAATAGTGTAGCATGATTAACCGTCGCCTTTGTCTCAAAAATATTGCGAGTCGGACCGTGCGACACATAGTTAGCACACGCTCAAACACATTTTATCAGTACTAAATTATAAGCAGATTATTTTCATCAAAATAATTCTAAAAACTCAGTTCAGTGCATAAATGCAATTTAAAAGGAGCTGACTAGTCCTTTTTTCGGTTAAAATCCTAGTAAGAGTCTATGGTAATTAAATTAGGGATTTTCATTTTAAAACAATAATTCATACTATATCGGAATCTGTGTAAGTAAATTAAATTATAACGGTAAGGTTAGGCTACTAAAAATCTATAATTTTCAAAATTATATAATCAGTCTAATATTTTTATATTAAATTCAACATTAACAAAATACGTGACTTTATCTCTAATAGCACACACAATTTTCCTTACCTCGGTGTCTGTCAGTGGTTCCTTTATGCCTCAGTGATGTGAGTCTGTGGGTCCGTCCCAATCGGTTTATTTCTCCGAAGCTTCGAACTAATATTTGTGTAAATATCTCCGAACCGTTTTTCCTTCAGGTTTTCCTAAATTCTTTATACACTCTTTTCTATCTTCAATATCCCCATTCACTAATATTTCTATATATATAATTATGTATACAAACATATATATATATATATATATATATATATTTTTCGCGCCTTCGCGCCTTCGCGTCTTTCTCTTTTTCCTTTCCTTTTCTTTCTTTCTTTCTTTCTTTCTTTCTTTCTTTCACGCTGGTCACTGTTTATCTTCTTCCTCCTTACTCATCCCTGGCATCTTCTCCCCCATTTCTCCTAGTTTCACCATCACCTTCCTCATCCACCCGTTTCACCTAGCGTCAATGTTCTCCTGCTAACACCGCTTCCAGCTATCAACTTCCAGCCGAGAGCCACCATTGCCCTACTCTATATTTCAGGTTCCTCAACCTTAACCTGCGCCTCTGTTTTGCTTCATACTCATTCCAACTTCTGTCTCCCTTTGCACACCCTTACTTTCGCCGAATCGTCTCGCCTCTAAGAAAAATCAAGAAGAGCTCCAACGTTTAACTTCAACTTTTTCTTTTCTTTCAGGTTCACTCCCCTGTTCGATCACCATCTTCCTCCTCTGCTCTCAGGTTCCTCTCCCTCAGTCCTACTCCTTAGCCGAAAGCCATCCCTTGATCAACCACACAAGTAGTCGTTTGATGGTTTCCCTTTGTCCAACTTCAGCTCATCTCTTCTCAGTTTAAATCCATTTTCACGTTCTGTCTTCTTTCTCTACCAACTTTCTCTTTTTCAAATCGTCAGCTCACCTGTCTTGCTTCTCATGCTTTTCTGCCCCTTATCATTCGCTCGGTTCCCTTCTCTCTCTCGACAGCTTTCACTCTCATGTTTTATCTCTTTCCTTTGTTCTTTCTTAATCTTTTCAGTGGTTGTCTCAGTTTCACTGTAGGGGTCGGTGGCAGGGAATGGGGAAGGTGTGACGGGTCTGGCGTGATGAGGGATGATGGAGAAGGTGTTCTGCCTTTGGCAGAGCAGGTAGAGGGAATTCGAGGACTGCTGGCCATATTTTCTTCAGTTTCCTTCTCTTGCAGTATACATTCCTTCCTCCCTTTGCATTCTGAGGTACCAGAGAGTACCAAGACACGTTTCACGATATTAGAGCGTCGCTTGGAGATCATAATAGAGTTATTGGCATAGACTATGTTAGGAGGACAGGGACAGGATGCAGAGACTGCACCGAGAGAGGCAGCTGCACCTGATACTCCGGTACAGCTAGCTCATGTGCCACAGTCTACAGATACACCTACACCCTCACCAGTTTAAGATACGTCGTCTCATGTTACTGCACGATAGGACGATAATGTTTTGGGGTATGGTTGTGATCTTGACAGACTCCAACAATTTCAGAAGCTTAGACCTCTAACTTTTCGGGAGATTAAGGACTCAGTTTTAGTAGAGGAGTGGATAGGAGAGATGGAGAAGTTGTACGAATTCTTTGAGTGTACGACTTTAGATATGGTTGCATTTGCTGCGTTCCTACTGAAGGGGATGATAGAGCATTGGTGGAAGTCCACCTAACCTATATTGAGTGCCCGACATACAAAGATCAGTTGGGAGATATTTCTGGATGCCTTCAGGAGGCAGTTTGTTCCAGATACGGCTCAACGGAGGCTACATGCCAAATTTTTGGGGTTAAACCAGATGAGTCATTCAGTAGATGAGTATGAGACCAGATTTCTATCCCTGGGAAGGTATGACCCTGACACCACGAGTAGCGAGACCAGGAAGGTCCGCAGATTCATTGATGGATTGAGATCAGTATTACGGTCTAAATTGGTTCCATTCGACATCTCTACCTATGATGAGGCAGTGCGCAGGGCGCAACTCTGTGAGCAAGACTATGAGAGGAATGTCTCAGAGTTCAGAACATCCGAAAAAGGTAGAGATAGAGATAGGAAGAGGCCGGTGAGTGACAGTGCTCGAGATTTCGGATATCGAGAAAGGAGAAGACTCTTCGGTAACAGACCAAAGATCGAGAAAGTACAAGAGAAAATCGATAGATCTTCTGCATACCCGGCTATTACTCCAGCTAGAGGACTAATGATTGGAGGATCGAGGCCTACCACTGAGCAATGCAGTAGATATGGTAGATTCCATGGAGGTAGACCTTGTCCTGTTTCTAACGGTTTGTGCTTCAGATGTGGGAAGTCAGGACACATGGCCAGAGTTTGTCAAGATGTGATAGAGATTGCCCCACAGAAGGGAAATGAGCCTAAGAGAGCTCCAGCTGATATATCTGCTCCGAGGAGGAGAGCGACAATGGAAGAGAAAGGGAAGCAGGTCATTGGACGAAGGCGAGTACATGCCTTGGACCAGGGGACAGTCGATGCTTCGTCGGATGTGATTAGAGGTATCATTCTGATATATGATTTAGAAGCACATGTTTTAATTGATCCTAGTGCCACGCATTCATTTGTATCGCCTTCATTTACATGTAAGTTAGAAAAGCATGTAGAACGTACACCCTTGAGGAGGATGATGTTGATTAGTACGCCTATGGATAATAGTCAGCTAGTGGAGTATGTGTTAAATGATTGTAAGCTAAGAGTAGGGGAAAAGAACATGGCAGCCAATCTAATACTTGTAAGTATAAGTGATTTTGATGTAATCTTATGGATGGATTGGTTATCTGTAAACCATGATGTTTTAGATTGTTATGCTAAGACAGTTATGTTTCCTAACCCTGAAAAATATGTTGTAAAGTTTGATGAAAAGAAATAAAAGTAGTAGCTATGGTTGTAATTGACAATGTACTATGCTGACTGAGAAGTGCATGTATTGAAGGTTTTATTGCGTACGTGGTTGATATGGATATGGTACATCCGGAGTTGGTAGATATTACTATGGTTAGTGAATTTCTAGATGTCTTTTCGGATGAATTGTCAGGGTTATTACCAGACAGAGAGATGAAGTTCTATATAGATTTGGTGCATGATACTGAACCTATATGAAACCACCATATCGCATGGTCTTAGTTGAGCTGGAGGAGCTCAAGAAATAGTTATAGGAGTTGTTGGATATGAGTTTTATCAGACCGAGTGTTTCACCTTGGGAAACACTGGTTTTGTTTGTAAAGAAGAAATATGGAAGCCTCCGATTGTGTATAGATTACAAATTGTTGAATAAGGCAACCATCAAGAATAAATATCCCCTTTCACGAATTGATGACTTATTGGATCAGTTCCGAGGAGCGCAAGTCTTTTCTAGGATTAATCTGAGGTCTGGGCATCATCAGTTGAGAGTTTGGAGTGGAGATGTGCCTAAGACAGCATTTAGGACCTGATATGGCTATTATGAGTTTTTGGTTATGCCATTCGGATTGACGAATGCTCCCGCAGCTTTCATGACTTTGATGAACAATGTGTTCAAGCCATATCTAGATCAGTTTGTTATCGTATTCATCAATGAAATTTTAGTATATTTGAAGTCTAACGAAGAGCACGAGAAGCATCTCAGGATTGTATTGTAGACTTTACGAGAGCAGGAGTTGTATGCTAAACTTAATAAATGTGATTTTTAGTTGTCACAGATCTCGCTTTTGGGACACGTGGTGTCAAAAGATGGTGTATCAGTGGATCCATCTAAGATTGAGGTTGTAGTTTAGTGGGAACAGTTGATGACAGTTACCGAGATCAGGAGTTTTCTGGGTTTAGCAAGATACTATCGGAGATTCGTTGAGGGATTTTCGAAGTTACTTGCTCATTTGACACGTCTTACTCGGAAGAGTGTAGCTTTCGTGTGGGATGAAGATTGTGAGAAGAGTTTTCAGGAGTTGAAGAGTCGGTTGACCACTGCTCCAATTCTCACTATCCCTACCAAGCTCAGGAGGATTTGCAGTGTATACCGATGCTTCGCATCAGGGACTGGGTTGTGTATTGATGCAGGACGAGAGGGTAGTTGCTTATGGATCCAAATAGTAGAAGGACCATGAGAAGAACTATCCGACCAACGATTTGGAGTTAGTAGTTGTAGTGTTTGCGTTGAAGGTATGGTGCCACTACTTATATGGTAAAAAATTTTAGATTTTTATCGACCACAAGAGCCTTAAGTATTTGTTCTCGCAAAAAGAATTGAACATGAGACAGCGAAGATGGCTAGAGCTTCTGAAGGACTATGATTGTGAGATACACATATTTATACCCCAAAACCCGTGGATTGGCTTCCAAAATGAAGCCAATCCCGAGAGCAACCCTTACGATGTGTAAAGGAAAACAAGGGTATATATGTATTGGATGCAATATAAGGAAACTGTAGTGAACTGAGATAGACTAAGAAATTTGCTGAGAAACGGGGCATGACTGAAAGGAAGAGAGGGACACTAAGCAAACTGAAAAGAAAAGGGATAAAGTGGTGAGAGATGGTGTCACGACCCTCAACTTACCAAAATACGTGATAAATTTTTCGCATTTTCATGCATCATTTATTATTCGTCCTTTCTCGATCGTGAACAGCTACTCTTCTCAACAGTTGGGCTATGTGTCAATGTCTACCTCATCCATCCATAACCATTTAATTTGCAATATAATTTTAGAAGTAAACACTTTTATAAATACATCAGAGTTACTGTTTACAAGTGTTTACATTGCTTTACATCTCCAATGTATACATACAAAATGCTACTGTGCTATGTCTAGTTTAGATACAAAATAATTCAAGTGTGTATACCTTTAGCGATAGGATGCAGCGGATACCAAAAGGGATAAGCCTCCAGTCACGCTCACTCTATACTCAAATCTCTGTAGAGAGGGGGAAAATAAGGGGGTGAAAAAATCACACGCTCAATAAGGCAATCATGCGATCAGGTAGATACTGCACTATCTACGTGATCGTGATGCCATGCTCAAAAGCATTTAGTTCATAATTTTATCTCAAAACATGAGTGTATGATTGTGTTAATGGTATGTAAAGCATTCATGCTATTAAAATCCAGTGCACAATTCAATTCAAAGTATGGTATAAATCATCATGCATAATTCACAATAAAGCATGGCATTACCCATAATGCGTTTTCTCAAATAAGCATGGCATTAACTATCATGCATTTTTCACAATAAAGCATGGCATTAATCATCATGCTTCTATGCACTTTAAACCATTAACAATCGATATCTCAAAACAATTCAACACTTGTCAGGTCTCAGCCTCTCCATTAGACTGTCCTGACCCACAAATCATTTCAAACATGGATTTATTCACAAAGCATTAGACATGTGAGATAGGCAATTCAATAAAAGGTAATAACCTCTAGGTCTATGGCTATAACCTGTGATACCGGCTACACGGATCAGGTGTGTGGGATATCACCACTATCTGCTTCCACACGGGAGGTGGGTCAAATCCAGCCCGCTGGTCCATAACAGATCTCGTCCGAAGACGACACATCATAATCTCAACACGGTACAACGTACTCCATGCTACATGCACGGTACAACGTACTCCATGGACCCAATCAACACATCATATCATGCCACATCTTAAAACGCATGTGTGAGCCTATTTAATCGGTACGACTTCTTGTCTACCTGAAGCTCCTAGCACGGCTATCAACATGTCAAAATATCATAAATGCACGTGCGAGCCTATTTAATCAGTGTGACACCCAGTCTACCCGAAGTTCCAAGTACGACAACAAGTAAGGTGGACATCTAATGCGAGCTAAGCTCCAAGCACCATGCTAAAACCAGTATAAAATCCATGTGAAAACTAGTGCGAGCTAAGCTCTAGCATTCATGTATATAAAACACGTCAAATATCGTGCGAGTCATACTCTAGCATGCTTTCATTCTCACGAAAACAATGTAAGTGGCTCATTTCTTTGCAAAGTGTGGTTAACAAACCAAAACAACTCATTTCTTTTGCAATTCATTTCAAATGCTATCCAACCTACCAATCACTTGCTAAAAAGCAATAAAGCATGATTTTCCAAAGCATTATGCTTTTATTTTCATGTACATTTCTCCAACACCAAACTTTTACCCTTCAATCACCCAACATCATTTGCTAATATCTCATGCATTCTAGCAAAGCATTTAATGCACCTAAATTGCGCACAGTTATCTCTAAGAGTCCACACAATTCCCTTACCTCAATTTACTTGAGTGTGACTCTGTTTTCCTCTTAGCTTATTGCGCTCTTGGCTCGCCTTATTCCGGTGTATCCTCGGAAGCTGCGATTCAATCATCCAAACCACTTGAGTTAAAGTTGTTAACTCACATTTGACCTCATTAGTCAATATAACTCATCTTTGCATTTACCAATACCTTAATCCACATTTTACCCCTTTTAGGTAAATCTCACAATTTATCCACTAGCAACATCTTAAAATCATACCACAACACTATTATTAATCTCAACATATCTCATTCATCATTAAACTCAACACATTTCACTTTCTTACACTAGACCATTTCTAGGTCATGGTGGATTCCTTACTTTCTAGGTAGTTTCTACCATTTCTATGCATACCAAACAACTCCAAAATCAATATCTGCACAATGTATTTGAGTTATATCATTTAGAAACTCACCTAGCTTGATTTTCTCTTTGCTCCAATGGAAATGCACCTTTGATCCTTCAATCCAACAAGTGGAGAAATGCCTCTAAACTATGTTATTCTTCTCTTTGATGTGGATAAATTTGTCTTTAATAGCTTTTCCTAAAATCTTACTGAAAATGGCTGGATTTAGGAGTGAGAAAGCTAGGTTTTGGGTTTGAAATGGAAGAAAATGGCTTTGTCCCGAAATCTACAGATCCAACTACTCCATATTTATAGATTCAGCTTGATGAGATCGATCTTCCTTGGGTGGAGATCGATCTGGTCCTCTTAAAATCCTTCTTTTCCAAGACATTTTGAAGGCATGAGATCGATCTGTCGAGGCTTGAGATCGATCTGTCGAGGCTTGAGATCGATCTGCTATCAAACAGAAGCTTAAGGAGATCGATCTGCTTCCAACCCGAGAGCTAAGGAGATCAATCTGTTCCATTAAGGATCGATCTGTATTTTACAAAATGTGTTAGGAGATCGATCGGTTCCCTTGGAGATTGATCTGCTCTATTCCATTGCTCAAATAAGAGCATTCTGGCTCTTCCAGATCGATCTCTCATCCTATGAAATCGATCTCTCATCCTGTGAGATCGATCTGACCTTCATATTTTTAGATTTTCTGTAGTTTTTCTACAACAAGTCATACCAAAACAACTTTAATTTGCTGCCATAGTCATTTTTCTCATCCAATCATCTTTGAGGCTTGACAATGACATCCATTCATGCTTTATACCTATTGAAACTTGTGTGAAATCCTTGTGTAAACAAAGGTATATGGTATAAATCAAATGAAAGTGCACAACTCATGCACATTTTCCTTCTCTTTTACCACACTACTCATTTTCCATTTTACTCCCATTCTTCACACGTTTAAGTCCATATCTTCATATTCATACATAATACAACTTGTACGTACAATCACAACTCTTATTACATGTGTGTACATTAAACTTATGGACTTACATTACATGTACCTCACATTACAAGTATATCACCATACTATCGCATTCATTTACATATATACATTATTAAAACTATACGGGGTCTCACATTCTCCCTCACTTAGAAAATTTGGTCCTCCAAATTGAAACCAATTCAATCCGTGAATAACTCGGGATACTTCTCCCGCATCAAACTCTCTAATTCCCATGTGGCATCTTCCACAATGTGACGTTGCCAAAGAACTTTCACTAAGGGAATTGTCTTTGTCCTCAACACTTTCTCTTTTCTGTCCAATATCCGAACTGGCTTCTCAACATATGTCATACCCTCATTGAACACCAATGGCTCATATCTTATCACATGTACCGGGTCCGGGTGATACTTCCTTAACATGGATACGTGGAAGACGTTATACACACTTACAAACTCTGGTGGCAATGCCAATCTATACGCCTTATCTCCCACCTTATTAAGTATCTCAAATGGCCCTATATATCGAGGGCTCAACTTCCCATTCTTTTCGAATCGCGTAATCCCTTTCGAAAGAGAAACTTTCAAGAACACTGACTCACCCACATCAAATTCTAGTGGTCTCCGTCTGCTGTCAGTGTAACTCTTTTGTCGTATCTGAGCTATCCGTAATCTCTCACATATCAGTTGGACGTCCTCAGATGCCTATCTAACCAAGTCGAGAGCAAAGATCTGTCTGTCACCAACCTCTTCCCATCTAATAGGGGAACGACATCTACGTCCATACAATGCCTCATATGGTGTCATCCCGATACTCGCATGAAAACTGTTATTATAGGCGAACTCTGCGAATGACAAATGGTCATCCCAGGAGCCTCCAAAATCCAATGCATATACTCTCAACATATCCTCCAGAATCTGTATAGTCTTCTCTGATTGACCATCTGTCTGAGGATAAAACGCAGTGCTAAAACTCAAATGGGTCCTCATCGCTTCCTGAAAATGTTTCCAGAAGTGGGAAGTGAAGCAGGCATCCCTATGAGAAACAACGCTCACTAGAATTCCATGTAGCCTCACTATCTCGCGCACATATAGGTTCGCTAACTGGCTAAGAGTATCGGTAGCTCTTATAGCTAGAAAATGGACTGATTCTGTCAATCGATCCACAATCACCCATATGGCATCATGACCTCTCTGGGTCCTCGATAATCTCATCACAAAATCCATGGTAACATGCTCCCACTTTCAAGTCGGTATCGGTAGAGGCTACAATAATCCTGCAAGCTTCTGATGCTCTACCTTCACCTGCTGACAAACGAGACACTTCGCAACATATTCAGCAATGTGCTTTTTCATCCCAGACCACCAATAAATCTTTCGCAGGTTTTGATACATCTTTGTACTCCCTGGATGTATCGTATACCTCGATGAGTGAACCTCTGTCAAGATCAACCTTCTGATCTCTGCATAATTAGGAACACATATCCTACCTCTGAACCTCAACAACCTATCTGAACTGAACTCAAAGTCTGTGCCTGTACCCCTTTATATCTGCCCGACAATATCACTGCATTACTGATCAATTCGTTGAGCCTGTCGGATTCGATCTACTAGATCTGATTCCAACTGTAGGCTAGCTATCATTAGAGCTGGCAAAAGTTGGTCCGAACCCGAAAACCCGCCCGAGCCCACCCGAGACCGAACCCGAGATCGGACCGAATTGACCAAAAAGTCAAAGGCTCGAGTCCGAGAAAAGCCCGACCTGAAAAAGCTTGAACCCGATAAAGCCCGAGCCCAAAAAAGCTCGAGTCCGAAAAAACTTGAACCCGAAAAAATCCGAACCCGACATAACCCGAGCCTGATATGACCCGAACTCGAAATCGACCTGATCCGAAACCCGAGAAAGCCCGAATTTATAACCCGAAAAACCTGAATTTTAATTATATAATTATTATATTAAAAAATAAATAAATAAATAAATAATAATACACTTTTTCTAATTAAAATTTATAAAATTTTAAAACAATCATTATTTATTTATTACATAATTATATTAATAATTTATTATCAACAAAATAATTATTAAATATTTACATTCAATTATTAAATAAAATTATTTTAAAATACAATATGATATTCAATATCAAATAATTTTCAATATTATGCTTATTATATTTGTAATAGTAAATAATAAATATATTATTATATATAACATTTGATTTTATTATAAAAACAATTATTATATTATTTTATTATATTTATTTCATATTAAAATTTTAATTTTAATACAATAATAAATCATATATATATATAAATCATTATATAATTGTAACATTTATTTAAACTTGATATTTCATATAAAACATTGAATACATTATTAATAAAATTAGAATTTAAATTCTGACTGCTATAACTCGTAAATAGAAAATAGTAACTTGTTTTTTAAATGATGATTATGCTAAAAATAAGAATTGAAAGTTGAAAGATGGGATCATACCCTTTTAAAGGTTGTAATAACTTTTTCACTGCAAAAAAAGATTTAGACTCAACTATGATATGTTTGCATCTAAATTCTCTTGCCATTAACAAGTCAATGATTGTTATATTCTAAATTAGTCCAATATAGTAAAAAACAAACCAACAAAGAAAACATCAAACACTTAAAGTTATGACATGTAACATTACAAGAACAATAAAATAGAAAACATACAATCATTCTCATACACAGCCACCTAGTCATGGAGAAACCAATCCCTAGTCATACATTGTATGATGAACAAAACAGGAAAATACGATCATTCCATTCAACGCTAGCGGCTTGATGAATAACATATTCGAAAAGATTGTAAATGCAGAAAGCAATCAAACTCTCCAAGAGCGACATTGTCTCCAAATAAGATTAATGAAGCAATGATCAATCATAATTACTCTTAATAAAAAAATTTAATTTTTTAACAATATAAATAGTAAGAAATAAAATATCACATACATTGCAATTAAAACTTTTCATCCTCCTTCATAAACCAACTAGTTCAATTTAATCCAACTTTCCTTCCAAATCTCATTGTTTCATCTTCTTCATCTAATTAAATATATAAAAATAATCATATAAGAATTTAAATAATAAAAAATTAATAAAATAATAATGACACTAAAATCTTACCATCTTTATCTATATCATATCCATACAGCCAATTACGAGTGGTAATTAAAATTTCTGCATTATGTGTTGTGAGACAATTTCATAATTTGTTGATAACTCTACCACCCATACTAAATGCTGATTCAGATGCAACTGTGGCAATTGGAATACTCAATATATCCTTAGCCATAAGTGAAAGTACAGGATATCGAAATTGATTTTTCTTCCAATAATCAAGAATATAAATTTGAATCTCATAATCTTCTCTTTGTTCATTCAAATATACATTTAACTCTGATTTATATAAAAGAGATCCAGAATTGAAGTTTCTAAATCCCTACAATAACAAAATAAGTTCATATATGAAATTATAATAACAAATGTAAATTAAAACTCAAAAAAAGATTACTTAATATAAAAAAATAATAATTTAATAAGTTAGTAAAGCAATTTATATTAAACTTTTGAAGAAAAAATTTATATAAATATGTTATCAAATTAACAATAAATATTTATATGTTTCAAAATTTATTTCTAGCTAGGAAATTTAAGTTTTTGCCATGTCTTGTCTTTTGTATAAATTTTATTACTAAATTATATAATTTTTTTCCTCTTTAATTCATATTTCATCCTTTTAATTATATTTTGTCTTATAATCACTATGATTAAATTATATCAGCTTTTTGGTTTACCTATTTTATTTAAACTCCTATATTATATTTAATAATTTTTTCAAACTTAAACTAATTGCATCTATCAATTGAGAATTTAGCTACAATTATAGAATTTTAATTAGGTATAATTTAAACGAATTGATAACAATTAATTATGTATAATTTTGTTAAGCATATATGATTATTTATTTATTTGACTACCTTATCGGTTTATATCTAGGCCAGTCCACTAGAATAATATCAGTAGATATTTTTTCTTGTGCATTATGCAACGTGATGATCAAGACAAACATGCATCATTACTTGATTGTGCAAAAATGATTATTTTAAGTTAATTTTTTTATTTAAATTATGTAACTAATTTATTAAAAATTAATAATTTGTTATACTTATATATGATAACTAATTAGTAAATATTTATTTTAATAATTATTTTGATAATAAATAATTAATTTTTTAACCATGTTATTATATAATATGATAATTCTGTTTGAAAATTATTAAATTAATTATATATATATACATTAACGTGTAATATTCATTTTATTCCATTTTATACAATAATTTAATAATTTATCATGAAATCATATCCTTTCTTTTCTTATTCTTTGAAAGCCTATCAACAATTTCAATTATTTTATGCTCTTCAATTTTGCTTGGCCAAGGCCAAGGAAATAAACAAAATATTCATTTAGTGTAACGACCCTTGACCCTTGAAAATCGGGATAAATTTTTTTTTTGAATTTAATTTACCCACTTATTCCCTTATTCATTTAGGTTGTATTCCTGTGCAGTGTCAAAACACTTTTCCTAATACTTTACTCGTAATTATAATTTAATTTCTATATTTTAACTTATGTGGCCGATAAAAATTTCGGCAGCACAACGACTTATATATGAGCCTATCCACCTGCAATTTAGTTGTTTCCAACAATCCTAGATATCCACAACTACCAAGCATGCTTTCCAACAATCCTAGATATCTATAACTACCAAGCATACTTTCTCAATCCACTTTTACAACTCAATATATCGATATCAATTTATACAATCATCTTACAACCTAGTCCTAAGTATTATATTCTTTACATCATTTCCTTACAAATTACATCCCAATTGAAAATTTCAACGCATGTCTGTGCATACAATTATTTCTGGTACAGAAATGTAAATGTATACCTTTTGCGTGTACAAAATGTAGCCTAGGGTAGCTCTTCCCACCAGCCTACGTCGTGTACACGGCAGGTAGTGTCTATAGATTCACTGCAAAAGATCTGAAGGTAGAGGGGTGAGCTTTTGGGGAAAAGCCCAGTAAGATAGTACCTTTAAATTAATCCTGATATATATATATATATATATATATATATATATAGATATATATGAAAAGCATGTAAAAATTATTTGTAAAATCATACTTTAAATAAAAGGAAAAACTTAAATCATCACTTCATGCAATTCATCATAAAAGTCATAAAGCATGCAAGTTCAAAGCAAGAATCATGCTCAACCATGCTATAAATTCTTTCATAAGCTTTTCACATACATTGCATAATCATTTCGTTTTACTTTCGTAAACATGTCATAAACATTTTGTGAAACTTTCATGAAACATTTCATAATCACTTTGTAAACATTACATAAACGTGTTGGTTCATAACCAATCATTGAAATTCATAAGGCACATATTCGTTGCCACATTTATCATTCATAACTAATTCATGGAGACCAGGCTATAACTAAGTCATGCGATACGTGTCATTCTCCGTAGAGAGCTAAACATGTTACCTATGGCCATGGTAAGTGGCTGTAGACTGGATCAGGGTCGTACAACTCTTTCGTAAAACATGGGTAGTATCCATCTTACATACTTTCACTAGCACATAGCTAGGACACGGGCACCAATGACACTCTCCGTGTGGGCAACATAATTACGTGCTGCGCGGGCACGAGATACTACCAAAACATCATCATCATAAACCACAAGTAGCACGACATCTTCCACACAGGTTGAGTCAAGTGCTAAAAGGGCCAACGTACCGGCACCCCAAAGTGGTGCAGCCGGAACACCACAAGAAGTAACCATGCATAAAGCCTATAGTCTCAAAACAGAGTTTTCAAAATCTTTCTTGGGTTTTATAACCCATAAATTCATATCGAGTAATAAAATCGAATTCCTTGTAATTTAAATACTCTTTCATCAAACCGAAAGACTGTGTGGCACTTTGTTCCCGCAGGACTCAAGAGGTGGCCCCCACAATCCCCTTTCGAAAACAAATTTCTTTTCTTACATACTTTTGAAATTGTCAAAAGTTTCTTTAACGATATGGATATAAAAACATAAATAAATGTAAAACATAAATAAATGTAAAACATCCATATGCTTCATACCCTTGGAAAAATTTATTTCATGTCGTGTAAAGTATTCGGGGGACATTTAACATATTTAAAACGTGTTACATAATCATTGTACAGGTATAAAAGCATCTATAAATCATTTCGAAATCACATGCTCCTTTCATAAAGTCATTCATCGGTAAAAACAATATGCATTATCAGGACATAGTTAAATGATACCCCTTACCTCGATGTATCGGATATCTCACGTTCGCGAAGTGACACCTTCCAACACCTCCGTCAATTCGTCTACGTTTTACCTACATCGAAGGTAGTTTACTTAGCTTCCTATTCATACGAGTCACTCGAAATACGTTAAAATCGTAACCTATTCGTTCTTCCTCGTGTGTACATTTAATCGTGCGTACCTAAGTTATTCACGTACGTATATATATTTTCCTTACCCTATATTATTTTTGTACGTACACACCTCGGTATACCTATTATTATATACAACTACATATATATACTAGTGAGTATGTATGTATATATATTCCTATATATGCATCATTATTTGTTTTCATTTTTTTCCTCATCACATGTATCCATCCCATGTATGTACATATATTAAAACACATTCTTATCTTATACCTTCATTTGTAAATACCTCCTAGTATATACACTTCTCTCATGCATTCCTTTATATGTACACCTAAGTAAATACTCAATATATGTATATGTATACTCATACATACCCACATGGATACATGTGTATATATATATATATCATTTTTACTTGTTTCCATTTATGCACCCTCACATAAATATACATATATATATATATATATACATACATCCATTACCTCTCCCTTTACCCATCATTCATCACTACCCCCCCTTTTTTTTTACACCATTTAAATTTATACTAATCATGCTTATAATTCAATCTATATATACATGTAAATTAAATATGCATGTATATACATAAATCTTACCTCCCTTTCTTTTTCTCTTTTCTCCTTTTTTTTTCCCTTTTTTTTCTATCCTTTTCCTCTCTGTCAGCCCTACTTCCTCCCTTTCTCCTTCGGTTCCAGCCCCTTTCTCCCTCACGGTTTCCCCTGCTTGGTCTCGGCTACAGCCTCCATTTCCAGCCCCTGTTCTGCTATCCCTTCAAGCCTGATTCTGTTTCCAGATTTCCTGCTCTCGGTGCTGCCTCTTCAGTCCCTATTTCGGTTTCAATCTCCTCCCCCCTTGCCTTTTTCCAGCTTCGATTCAGTTATGCTCCTTCCTCCTTTTCAGCCTCGGTTTGGTCTGCTCCACAGTTTCTTCTCCTTCTCTCGGTTTTGCTCTGCTGCAATTTCTTCCCTTCTCTCGGTTTCACTCTCCCGATCAGTCCTCTCCTCTTTTTTTTTCCTCTCCTCCCTTCCTTTCCCTTTTTCTTCCCTTCTCTTCCTCGGCCAACAGTCCCTCTATTTTCTTTTCTTCCTTCCTTTCTTCTTCCCCGGCAGACTGCCTCCCATTTCCTTTCTTTCCTTTCCTTTTTCTTCTTCCCCGTCGGACTGCTTCCCTTTCCTTTCTTTCCTTTCCTTTTTCTTCTTCCCCGGCAGGCCTCTCTTTCCTTTCTTTCCTTTCCTTTCTCTTTTCTTCTCCTCCTCTTCTTCTCTTTCTCTCTTCTCTTCTTTTTTTTTTCCCCGCTCGAGCCTCCTCTGTTTTTTGTTTGATTTCCTTTCCAATTGCAACAGTGGCAGACAGAATTGGCTTTTCTAAGCCAATTCCGTACATTCCATAATACATTTATATATATTAGTTTAATGTATATATATATATATATATTATATTAGCATATAGGTATTAATTGTTATGTATTTGTATGGTTATTATATTTTTATACCCATTCCTATATAATGTATCAATGTATATTTATACATTATATTAGTATAAATATATTGTTTGTGTATTGTCATTGTTATTTATTTATTTTTATTATTATTATTATTATTATTATTATATTAAATGTCTTATACATTATACTTTACAATACATATATATATATATATATATATTTGTCATATATATATATATGTATATCATCATTTTTCCATTTTAAATTGTCTAGTATATATATATATACATATATTATACCTATGTATATATATATACATATACCTTTCCTTTTATTAAAATGTTAGTACATGTGAGATCTGAGAATTTCAGACATATTTTATTGATGTAATAATAATTTGAAGTGTAATTTATTGAGTTAAGTGAATTGTGGAATGATAATTGGAGATTTATATGTTAAGTGTCAAAATAAGTGTGAAACTATGAGGACAGATCGATCTGGGAGAATGAGAGATCGATCTGGTGAGTTAAAAATGACAAAGAATGAGGAATTTAAGGAGCAGATCGATATGGGAGAATGAGAGATCGATCTGGTGGGTTATAAATGACGAGGAATGAGGAATTTAAGGAGCAGATCGATCTCCAATGGAAGAGGATCAATCTCCTTATGATTCTGTTTGAGAGAAGATCGATCTCATGAGGAAGAGATCGATCTCCAAATGATTCTGTTTGGGAGAAGATCGATCTCCTCAAGGAGCAGATCGATCTCATAAAGCCATAAAGAGATCGATCTCACCCCTCGACAGATCGATCTCCTAGGCATAAATTGCCCCAAATCGTCCCAAAATTCAAATGCAGATCGATCTCATCAAGAGGCAGATCGATCTCCTACCTCCAGTCTATATAAGGAACCCCTGTTTTTCTCCTGTAATTTCACTTTCTCTCTCTTCCAACCCCCATTTTCACCGAAACCTAACTTTCTCACTCATCCAAATCACCCATTTCCAACCGAATCAGAGGTTGTGGCAAGAAGGGAAGTTGTTCCTCATCAAAAGGAGAACAACATACTTGGAAATCGAAAGACGGATCGAATCGAGGCAAGAGATAAGCTCTCCACAAGTTTTGGGTAATTTCTAAACTTCGATCCTTCCATTTGAGGTGATTTTAGTGATGTTAGTTGTTAGCATTGCGTTGAAATAGCTGAGAAATGATTAGGGATTGATGAAATTGCAATGTGGTTGGAGTGGTAATGATATTTGGCAATTTTGGTAATTTTGGGAATTTTGAGCTATAAATGGAAATTTAGACAATGTGGTGAATTAGCGTAGATGATTTGACATGAGAAATGTAGGACGTTGAGATATTGTGAATGAGGTTGTAGTTTAGGGTAGAGTTACGAGAATCGAGAGATTTGAGGTGTTATGAACAATTATGCTCGATTTTAAGAATTGAGATTTATGAGATAATTGAGTATTGATGTTTTAACATCGTTTGGACAGCTCGGGAGTTCCAGAGTGGAATGCGAGGCTAGTCCGTGATACGGGGGAAACGATTGCACTATACGAGGTGCAAAGAGGTAAGGGAAATCTAAACCATTTGTGTATGTGATTTGTAAACTATTATAACATGATTTGTGGTTTATAAAACAAGCATGTTGAGTGTTGTGTTGAGTTATAATTGCACACGATTTTTATAGCCGGTTGGAGCCCATTGTTTTATGCGTTTATAAGCTGAGTGTGAAATTGCTTTATAAACCGTCGAATTTGTGTGAGTAATGAATTGGGCTCTACGTTAAGGCAATATCAAGATTTGAGAAATGTGTGCGTGTTTTGCCGGTTGGAACTCGGTTTTATTATGTTTTGTGTTGAGTATAAAACAGTTTTCAAATGAGTTTTATAAGAGAAAAACCATTATGAGTTCTACGTGAAGGCAAACCAGTCTTGTGTGATAAGACTTAGGTGTGTAATTTTGAGTACACACCAGGCATTACTCTGGTAGCATGTAATCCCGATTTCTTCTCCGTTCTGGTAACGTGAGAATAACCCATTCTGTGGCTATGCCACGTATATTCGGTGGCCGTTGCCACGTGAGAAACCCCATTTGGTGGCCGTTGCCACGTGAGAAACCCCATTTGGTGGCCGTTGCCACGTGATACCCCATTGGTGGCCGTTGCCACGTGAGAAACCCCATTTGGTGGCCGTTGCCACGTGAGAAACCCTATTTGGTGGCCGTTGCCACGTGAGAAACCCTATTGGTGGCCGTTGCCACGTGAGAACCCCTAATTAGTGGCCGTTGCCACGTGAAACCCTATCCAGTGGCTATGCCACGTGTGAAATTAAATCAGTGGCTATGCCACGTGTGAAATTAAATCAGTGGTTATGCCACGTGAGTTTAGTGGCTGTGCCACGTGAGAATTTAAATCAGTGGCCATGCCACGTGTGTTTAGTGGCTATGCCACGTGTGAAATTAAATCAGTGGCCATGCCACGTGTGAATTTAAATCAGTGGCCATGCCACGTGTGTTTAGTGGCTGTGCCACGTGCATTACTATTTCAGTGATTTTATCACGTTCATTGAGAAAACGTTTATCGCATTGTTTTCACATGCTTTGTTATTGCTCTAGACTGAGCCTTTTTACTTCATGTTTCCACATGATTTGAGACATGAGAATGTCGTTTTGAGTACTTTCATGCTATGGTTTTCAAATGAGTTTCACATACAAATAAATATTTTGTGATGTGCATTTTGGTTTATGAAATGAGTCCCTTACCCCCCTTACTGAGCGATTTAGAAGCTCACCCTGTTTTCTTTCCCCCCAGAGTTCTTCAAGTGAAAAAAGATCTCCCTGCGACGTACGGAGTAGTGGCTAGTGGAGGATTCGAGCTCCAGGCCATATATATTGTATCTTGAGGTATATTTTATCTTTTCATGTACCCAGACTATTATTGTAATTGCAGACACTTGATGTATATCATTGTATGGGATGTATTAGGATTAATTAACTTGGAATTGAGTAATGTATATGATTCAATATACACTATATTATGATGAGATCCTGAGGCATGATAATTATGATGATGTATGACACTGCACAGGAATGCACCCTTAATTGTGAATTAATGAGTAAAAAGTTTTAAATTTACCCTATTTTTCGCATTTTCGGGGCGTGACAGTACATATGTATATATATATATGTACATACATATTCACCTATGTACTTATCTATATATATACATTTTCTTATATAATTTATCCAAAGACATAATATCATGCCTTCCATGAGATTTTCCTTATTCCGAAATTAAAATAATATCGGGATTCCATCATTCTTCATGAGTTCTCGATACAAGTGTTTACATCGACACTTTTCGAATAACAAATTAAAATTTTCTAATCCTTCCATACTTGCATTCGCCTTATTACTTCTTGTATCTTCGGGTTCCCAGTCATCCCACGGGCTTCTCGGTTCCTATAGTCATCGAGTCCTACAACGAATATTTACGCTTCTGTTAATATATATTATTTCCATTTTTATATGATTAAATTAACGTAGGAAATTTGTGGGGTTTACATTTAGAAAAGAAGTGAAGAAGATAACATCTAGAATCTGGAGGAAATCTGTAAAACTAAAAACAAACTAACAGAGGAAATAAAAAAAATATTATGAAACTTTTATTAATCTAATTTTAGTGACTTCTGTTTAAAATTTAAAAATTTATTATTTTAATCATAATTATCTACTTTAATTTCATAATTATTTATATTATGCTTTTTTTTAAGCTCACAAAGTTTTTTTTTGTATAAATATATTTTTTGTATATTATATCAACTACAAAATATCACTCATATGGTAGTATATAATTGTATATGATATAATTATATCAAATATTAAAAATATATTTTTTTTTAATTTGATATTCTAAATTTTTAATGATACATTTGATTAATTAATGTAAACGATTATATTTAATGCAATAATATTAATTATGATTTATGTAGAAATAAAAAAAATTAAAAATAAAATAGAGCTAATTAATTGACCATTTATTCATATTAAGCATTTTTTTGGTAAATGATAATATTAATTGGTACTTTTCTTCCTATAATATCTATATGTAATATTTTCTTTTACATTTAATGAATATAATTATATATACTATTTTATAGTAAATATTGTAAGAAATTAAAAAAGAGTAAATTATTTTTGTCAAATAATAAATATTAAAATATAGAAATTTGTTTTTATATAAATATTTATTAAAATATAAAATCATATAAAAATTAAATTAATTATCACATTTAAAATTTTAAAAAAAAAATTATAACTAATAAAATTTCAAAATATTTCAAGCCGGCCCGCTAAACCCGCCCGACTAGAACCAGACCGAACCCGAAAAAGCCCAAACCGAAAAAAGCCTGAAACCGAAGAAACCCGAAATCGAAAAAGCCCGAACCCGAAAAAACCCGAACCCGAAAATAACCGAACCCGAAAAAGCCCGAGCCCGAAAAGAACCCGAACCGAACCCGCCCGAGCCCGCCCGTTTGCCACCTCTAGCTATCATAAATCCACTATCAGCATCAAACGGGGTCATATCCAAACTGAGGTTCGTGAACTGTTCCAACAGCTCGTGTTCCCTGACCATCATGAATGATACCATCCCGAGATACTTTCTACTCAATACATCAACAACCACATTTGCTTTGCCCGGGTGGTATAAGATCTCACAATCATAATCCTTTAACAGCTCGAGCCATCTCTTCTGTCTCATGTTCAACTCTTTTTGCGAGAACAGGTACTTAAGGCTCTTATGATCTGTGTAAATCTGAAATCTCTCACCATAGAGATAGTGGCGCCATATCTTCAATGCAAACACTACGACCACCAACTCTAAATCGTGGGTCGGGTAGTTCCTCTCATGATCCTTTAACTGTCTCGATCCATAGGCTACTACCCTTCCATCTTGCATCAATACACAGCTCAGTCTTTGGTGTGAAGCATCTGCATACACCGAGTACCCTCCAGAACTGGTAGGAATGGTGAGCACAGGAGCTCTAGTCAATCTCTTTTTCAGCTCCTGAAAACTTTCCTCACACTTATCGTCCCACACAAATTCCACACTCTTCCTTGTGAGACATGTTAAAGGAGCAGCCAACTTTGAGAATCCCTTTACAAACCTTCGATAATACCCAGCTAAACCCAGGAAACTTCTGATCTCTATCACTGTCTGGGGTCTCTGCCACTGTGTCACTGCCTCAATCTTTGATGGATCCACTGACACTCCATCTTTCGACACTATGTGACCCAAAAAAGATATTTGTTCCAACCAAAAGTCGCACTTACTGAGTTTAGCGTACTTCTTCTCTCGAAGGGTCTGTAGCACTATCCTTAGATGCCTCTCATGCTCCTCTCTAGATCTTGAGTACACCAGTATATCATCAATAAACACAATAACAAATCGATCCAAATACTGGTGGAATACCTCATTCATCAATGACATAAAAGCTGCGGGAGCATCCGTCAACCCGAATGGCATAACCATAAATTCATAATGTCCATACCGGGTGCGAAAAGCTGTCTTGGGTACATCTCCACTCTGTATCTTCAACTGATGATACCCAGACCTTAGATCTATCTTCGAAAAGACCTGCGCTCCCTTAAGCTGATCCAATAAGTCATCGATATGTGGAAGGGGATACTTATTCTTGATGTTGGCCTTATTCAACAACCGGTAATCTATACACAGTCGGAGGCTTCCATCATTCTTTCTTACAAATAGAATCGGTACTCCCCAAGGTGAGATGCTCGGCCTGATAAATCCCTTTTCCAGCAACTTTTGTAATTGTTTCCTTAATTCTTTTAACTCAACTTGAGTCATTCTATAAGGTGGCTTAGATATCGGCTCTATACCAGGTGCCAATTCTATACCAAACTCCATTTCCCTATCTGAAGGTAACCCTGGTAACTCATCTGGAAAGACATCTGGATATTCCCTGACCAATGGAATGTCTCCCAACTCCGAACGTGCCTTATCCGTCTCAACCACATAAGCAATGAACCCTTCACAATATTCTTCCCACCATTAGTAAAACAATCATCACATACACATAAATAATTGATAACAGAATCAATCTCTCAAATATTATGCATTAAAATCATGCTCTTCTCATTTATAAAGATCATGTCATTTCATTTATTCTCATTAAAATTTACAATAAGATTGTCTAATCCTGAAAACATCAAGGTTCTAGCACGACAATCCATAATAACATGATTGACAGCCAACCAATCCATTCTTAGGATCACATCAAAATCACTCATTTAATAAAATTAAATCGCCTGCCATTTCTTTACCTCCTATCCTCAATTTACAATTCCTATACACATGGTCAGTCAATTGACTATCATTCATAGGGGTAGATATCATCAACATCTTATCAAGCAGTGTGGATTTTACATACTTCAACAATTTACATGCAAACGATGGCGATATAAAGGAATGCGTGGCACCAGGATAAAACAATACAAATGCTTTTAAATCAAAGATTTGGATGGTACCTTTAACCACATCCGAAGATTGATCCATAGTGTCTTGGTCCAGCGTGTGCACTTGCCCTCTGCTTACACCCACTGCTTGCTTCTCCTTTTCCTCAGCTGTAGCCCTCCTTCTCGAAGTAGCTGTCCCAACTGGAGCTCTTTTTAGCTCCCTACCCTTATATGGGGCTCTCTCTGTCATCTCTGGGCAATCTCTAATCATGTACCCTGATTTTTCACATCTGAAACATATTGCAGGCTGTCCATAGCAGGGTCGAGTACCATGGTATTTGCCACACTTGTTGCACTGCTCTGTCATAGGCCGTGGCCCTCCAATCACAATTCCCTTTGCAGGAGCTATGGTCGGATACACGGGAGTATTAACTGTCCTCTCTCGGATCTCTTCGATCCTCTGCCTCTTTTTAGAGAATCTCTTGCTTCCCTTAAAGCTGAAGCCTCTATCCATCATTGGTCTCTTCTTCTCTTTGTCCCTCATCTTACCAACATTTTCAAACTCTGAGGCGATTCTATCAACATCTTGTTCACATAATTGCGCCATGCGCACTGCCTCCTCATAGGTTGGTATATCAAGAGGAACCAATCTGGACTTGATGGTCGGTCTCAATCCATCCATAAATTTTTAAATTTTCTTGACCTCATTACTCATTGTGTTAGGATCATATCTGCCCAGGGAGATAAAGGTCATTTCGTACTCATCCACAGTCCTACTCCCTTGGGTCAGTCCCAAAAATGCCATTTTCATCTTTTGTTGTGCGGTATCCGGTACATACTGTCTCCGAAAAGCCTCCAAAAATACATCCCAGCTGATCTCAGTAGGTCGGGCTCTCAAAATAAGCCTGGTGGACTTCCACCAATGTTTTGCTGATCCCTTCAGCATAAAAGTGACAAACGCTACCATCTCGGTAGTAGTGCATCAAAGAACCTATACAGCTTCTTGATCTCATTTATCTAATCCTCAGCAGCTACTGGGTCCTTTACTCCACTGAAAGATGGCGGTCCAAACTTCTGGAACTGTCGCAATCTATCCAAATCACAACCGTAAACCCAACCTCTACTAGCCTGTGGTGTAGCAACAGGTGTAGGCATATCCTGTGCAGGTGGGGGTGTAGGTGTCTCTGTCGTCTGAGGTCTTTAGGCTAGCAGTGCCCGTACCTCAGGAACTGCCGCCTACTCGGCATTACCCTCTTAGCGGGACTCTGTCTACCGCCAACTCCAAGCAAAGATTGGGTGACCAACTCCAATATCATCTCAATGCTCCGCTCTATCTTCGCGAAGCAAGCCTCAGTACTCTCGGGTCTCTCCTCTGGACCCTGTGGAGCGTGCTCAACCTCCGCTTCCACCTCAACCTCTTCTTGAGTCTCGTGTGTTTCTGGCTCAACACGACCCCCAAGCCTACCTCTACGACCTCTAACTTGCACCCTCGCCCCTCAACCACGACTGGTATTAGGCATAATTACTCAATTCCATATATTCACAACCAATTACTTAGTCAACCCATCGACACACACAAAATTGTATCTAAACAAGCACAGTAACATGGGGATGAAATTTTCCAACTTATTAAGTATTTTAGACACGACACATGTCAGACCAACCTAAGCTTTGATACCAACTTCTGTCACGACTTTCAACTTACCAAAATACGTGTAAATTTTTTGCATTTTCATGCATCATTTATTATTCGTCCTTTCTCGGTCGTGAACAGCTACTCTCCTCAACAGTTGGGCTATGTGTCAATGTCTACCTCATCCATCCATAACCATTTACTTTGCAATATAATTTTAGAAGTAAACACTTTTATAAATACATCAAAGTTACTATTTACAAGTGTTTACATTGCTTTACATCCCCAATGTATACATACAAAATGCTACTGTGCTATGTCTAGTTTAGATACAAAATAATTCAAGTGTGTATACCTTTAGCGATGGGATGCAACGGATACCAAAAGGGATAAGCCTCCAGTCACGCTCACTCTATACTCAAATCTCTGTAGAGAGTGGAAAAATAAGGGGGTGAGAAAACCACACGTTCAATAAGGCAATCATGCGAATAGGTAGATACTGCACTATCTACGTGATCGTGATGCCATGCTCAAAAGCATTTAGTTCATCATTTTATCTCAAAACATGAGTGTATGATTGTGTTAATGGTATGTAAAGCATTCATGCTATTAAAATCCAGTGCACAATTCAATTCAAAGCATGGTATAAATCACATGCATAATTCACAATAAAGCATGACATTACCCATCATGCGTTTTCTCAAATAAGCATGACATTAACCATCATGCATTTTTCACAATAAAGCATGGCATTAATCATCATGCTTCTATGCACTTTAAACCATTAACAATCGATATCTCAAAATAATTCAACACTTGTCAGGTCTCAGCCCCTCCCTCGGACTGTCCTGACCCACAAATCATTTCAAACATGGATTTATTCACAAAGCATTGACATGTGAGATAGGTAATTCAATAAAAGGTAATAACCTCTAGGTCTATGGCCATAACCTGTGATACCAGCTACACGGATCAGGTGTGCGGGATATCACCACTATCTGCTTCCACACAGGAGGTGGGTCAGCCCGCTGGTCCATAACAGATCTCGTACGAAGACGATACATCACAATCTCAACACGGTACAACGTACTCCATGCTACATGCACGGTACAATGTACTCCATGGACCCAATTAACACATCATATCACGCCACATCTTAAAACGCACGTGTGAGCCTATTTAATCGGTACGACCTCTTGTCTACCTGAAGCTCCTAACACGACTGTCAACATGTCAAAATATCACAAATGCACGTGTGAGCCTATTTAATCGGTGTGACACCCAGTCTACCCGGAGCTCCAAGCACGACAACAAGTAAGGTGGGCATCTAATGCGAGCTAATCTCCAAGCACCATGCCAAAACCAATATGAAATCCATGTCAAAACTAGTGCGAGCTAAGCTCTAGCACTCATGTGTATAAAACACATCAAATCTAGTGCTAGTCATACTCTAGCACGCTTTCATTCTCACGAAAACAATGTAGGTGGCTCATTTCTTTGCAAAGTGTGGTTAACAAATCAAAACAACTCATTTCTTTTGCAATTCATTTCAAATGCTAGCCAACCTACCAATCACTTGCTAAAAAGCAATAAAACATGATTTTCCAAAGTATTACGCTTTTATTTTCATGCACATTTCTCAAACACCAAACTTTTACCCTTCAATCACCCAACATCATTTGCTAATATCTCATGCATTCTAGCAAAGCATTTAACGCGCCCAAATTGCGCACAGTTATCTCTAAGAGTCCACACAATTCCCTTACCTCAATTTACTTGAGTACGACTCTTTTTTTCCTCTTAGCTTATTGCACTCTTGGCTCGCCTTGTTTCGGTGTATCCTCGGAAGCTGCGATTCAATCATCCAAACCACTTGAGTTAAAGTTGTTAACTCACATTTGACCTCATTAGTCAATATAACTCATATTTGCATTTACCAATGCTTTAATCCACATTTTACCCCTTTTAGGTAAATCTCACAATTTATCCACTAACAACATCTTAAAATCATACCACAACACTATTATTAACCTCAACATATCTCATTCATCATTAAACTCAACACATTTCACTTTCTCACACTAGACCATTTCTAGGTCATGATGGATTCCTTAATTTCTAGGTAGTTTCTACCCTTTCTATGCATACCACACAACTCCAAAATAAATATCTACACAATGTATTTGAGTTATATAATTTAGAAACTCACCTAACTTGATTTCCTCTTTGCTCCAATGGAAATGCACATTTGATCCTTCAATCCAACAAGTGGGGAAATGCCTCCAAACTATGTTGTTCTTCTCTTTGATGTGGACAACTTTGTCTCTAATAGCTTTCTCTCAAATCTTACTGAAAATGGCTGGATTTAGGAGTGAGAAAGCTAGGTTTTGGTTTTAAAATGGAAGGAAATGGCTTTGTCAAGCTAGGTTTTGGGTTTAAAATGGAAGGAAATGGCTTTGTCCCGAAATCTGCAGATCCAACTGCTCCATATTTATAGATTCAGCTTAATGAGATCGATCTTCCTTGGGTGGAGATCGATCTGGTCCTCTTAAAATCCCTCTTTTTTAAGACATTTTGAAGGCAGGAGATCGATCTGTCGAGGCTTGAGATCGATCTGCTGTCAAACAAAAGCTTAAGGAGATTGATCTGCTTCCAACTCGAGAGCTAATGAGATCGATCTGTTCCATTAAGGATTGATCTGTATTTTACAGAATGTGTTAGGAGATCGATCTGCTCTATTCCATTGTTTAAATAAGAGCATTCTAGCTCTTCTAGATCGATCTCTCATCCTATGGGATCGATCTAACCTTCATATTTCTAGATTTTCTGTAGTTTTTCTGCAACAACTCATACCAAAACAACTTTAATTTACTGCCATAGTCATTTTTCTCATCCAATCATCTTTGAGGCTTGACAATGGCATTCATTCATGCTTTATACCTATTGAAACTTGTGTGAAATCCTTGTGTAAACAAAGGTATATGGTATAAACCAAATGAAAGTGCACAACTCATGCACATTTTCCTTCTCTTTTACCAAACTACTCATTGTTCATTTTACTCCCATTCTTCACATGTTTAAGTCTATATCTTCATATTCATACATAATACAACTTGTACGTACAATCACAACTCTTATTACATGTGTGTATATTAAACTTATGGACTTACATTACATGTACCTCACATTACAAGTATATCACCATACTATCGCATTCATTTACATATATACATTATTAAAACTATACGGGGTCTCACAGATGGTCTGCTGAGTAGGTACCATTTGGTAAAAAAATTATGTAGCTAAAGAGGAAGAGGAAATGCATGAATAGTAGAACATGGAAATGAAAAAAAAAGATATAGTATTGTGGATGTGGCTGTCGGTACAATACTGGAGCAGGAATAAATAAGTGGACAGAGAGTCCACGTGAATCTTCAAACACCCACCAAAACTCTGTTGTAAAACAGAAGCAGAAAAATGATTGAGTAAAATACACTTAACCAGAATAATGCAAGAGAAGCCCGGGAGGGTTAGCATGTGATGCAGAGAGGGTTAGCATGGGTACTTATATGCTTAAAGAACAAGCCTGATGTTGGTGGAATACCACTCAGAGTATATTGGCTGCTATCCATCCAGTGATTAGCTAAGAGACTTTTCAGTTGGCTTTTAGGACCCAATATATCCCTCGCGCTGCCCAAAGGAAGATGCAAGCAGAATTTCTGAATCTGGTACAGGGCAACATGACAATTGATGAGTATGAGAATCGATTCACTGCCTTGTTGAGATACGATCCAAAGACTGTCAAAGATGAGGAGTGCCAAACAGAGCGATTTGTTTATGGGCTGAGACCAGCCATTCGAGATAGACTGATGGGCCTTTGCATTTATGAGTTTAATGATGCTCGGAGACAGGCATAAGAAGTTGAGAGGGGACTAGAGTTAATACTGTCCTAGTCTGAGTCCCGAGTGGTAACTAAGGACAAGGGTAAGAGACTTGTAGCCACCCACACTGACTTCAGAAGGAGTTCTTTTAAGAGATATATGGACGAGGGACCTAAAGGGAGAGTTGATAGACCCATGTTTCCTCCCAGTACTATGGAGACCCCTCGAGGTGTCAGACTCGAGGTTAAAGTTTGCAGAGATTATGGCTGACCACATGAGGGAAGTTATTCCAGAACCATACAAGGATGTTTTAGATGCAGGAACATGGGTCATAGAGTGAGAAATTGCTCGTAGCCACAAAAGCCACATTCTCAAGAGCCTCATAAAAAACAACTTCAGAGGATGATTCCCTAGAGATGGGCTATGGTACTGATAAGGGTAAGAAGTCGGTCACAGAAGGATGTGTTTACTTTGGATAAGGAGACCGCAAATACTTCGTCTGAGACCATACGAGGTAGCTTCTTGTGTAATCATGAGGCTTATGTGTTGTTTGACTCGGGATCCACACATTCTTTTATTGATGTACACTTTGCATGTAAACTGAGTTTAAAGAATGAATCCCTAGATTATATTTTACATGTAAATACTCTTATGCGTGAGTCTTAGAGGACTAATATGGTATGTAGAGGATGTGAGATCAAGGTTGGAGATAGGGTAATGTTAGCAGATCTAGTGTTGTTAAGTATGCATGATTTTGATGTGATTTTAGGGATGGATTGGTTAGCGGCCAATTGTGTGAGTCTAGACTGCTACACTAAGACTGTAACCTTCTCCATACTTGAAAAATTTAGTGTATGTTTGAATGTTGGGGAATGAAAATGTGTGAAGTTTGTTGTGAGGAATTTTAGAATATAATAATGCTACCATGAAAATACTGATTAAATTATTAATGTGAAAATTACATCGCACTCATCTCTGACATGAGTTGAGAACATCTAAAGATAGAGGACATATCAGTAGTATGTGAGTTTTTCGATGTATTCCCAGATGAATTGTCTGGCTTACCACCGGAGAGAGAGCTGGAGTTCACTATCGATTTAGTGCTAGATACCCAGTCAATCTCTAAACCTCCCTATAGGATGACATTGGTTGAATTGGAAGAGTTAAAGAAACAATTGCAAGAACTGCTTTATCAAGGTTTTATTAAACCTAGTGTGTCGCCGTGGGGAGCTTCGATTTTGTTTGTAAAGAAGAATGATGGTAGCCTCAGATTGTGCATAGATTACAGATTGCTGAACAAGGCTATAGTGAAGAATAAATATCCCTTGCCAAAAATAGATGATTTATTTGATTAGCTGAGAGGGGCTTCTGTCTTTTCAAAGATTGACCTAAGATCGGGCTATCACCAGTTAAGAATCAGGAAAGAGGATATTTCAAAGACCGCCTTCAGAACTAGATATGACCACTACGAGTTTTTAGTAATGCCCTTCGGTTTGACGAATACCCCTGCTGCTTTCATGAGTCTAGTGAATGATGTATTTCAGGACCATCTAGATCAGTTTGTGATAGTCTTCATTGATGATATCCTTGTGTATTCTCGATCTCACGAGGAACATGAACTACATTTGAGGATTGTACTGCAGATACTCATAGATAGGCAGCTTTATGAAAAGATCAATAAGAGTGAGTTTTGGTTGGATCAAATAGCTTCCTTGGTCATATTGTATCTAAGGACGAGATGTCAGTTGATCCGTCTAAAATAGAGGCTATACTTAATTGGGAGAGACCGATGACAGTTATTGAGATACAAAGTTTTCTGGGGCTTGCATGATATTATAGAAGGTTTATTGAAGGATTTTTCAGGATTGCCTCTCCTTTGACCAAGCTCACACAAAAGGAGATTCCTTTTGTATGGTCTGAGCAATGTGAGCAAAGTTTTCGAGAATTAAAGAGGAGACTAACGACGACACCTGTGTTGACTATTTCAAATGGACTTGGAGGCTTCGCAGTGTATAGCGATGCCTCTCAACAAGGATTGAGGTGTGTGCTCATGCAGCATGGGAGAGTAGTCGCTTATGGTTGGCCGTAATGGTGTTTGCATTAAAGATCTGACGGCATTACTTATATGGGGAAATGTTTAAGATATTTACTGACTATAAGAGCCTGAGATATATATTCGACCAAAAGGAGTTAAGCATGAGACAAAAGAGATGGATGAAACTCCTTAAGGACTATGATTGCGAGATACTCTATCATCTGGGGAAGGCAAACGTAGTTGCTGATACCCTAAGGGAACAGATCGATCTCATACTACCTCTGCCTTGCAAGAATCAATCATGTCACAAGGGCAGATCAATCTTCAGTTATCTCGACCTGGAAGAGATCGATCCCTCCTTAGAAAGCAGATCGATCTCCATCTGGTTCTGTAAAAAATAGATCGATCCCCACCCTCTACCAGATCGATCCTGTAGTTGGTAATTGAGCAGTTGGAGTAGTTGAAAACAAGCAGAGATCGATCTCCACTTAATGCCAGATCGATCTCACATGCTCTTTTTATATACGAATCACGAGATTTTTGCTTGAAATCGAATCTCTCTCACCTGCAAACACCAACACTCACCATTTTCACCCAAACCAAACTTTCTCTCTCTAAGATTCACTACGTTCTGGATAAAATAAGAAAAAAAGGTAAGAGGCAAAGTTGTTCCTCTTGGTAAAGCGAACAGCATACTAGAAAACCAAGGGTTGGTTTGAAGAAAAAGAGAAGAGGCAAGCATTCTATAAGTTTGGTCAAGAGAGGACAAGCTAAGTGAGCTCACAAGACCTTTGTTTTTAAGTGTTATCATTTTATATATATTGGTGAATAAATATATATATTTAGTTGGAAATGTTTAAGTCAAGAAGGGATCATGATCCAGCTAAGGTGTTGACAAAGATGTAGGAAGAGTTTTGAGACAATGTATGTATGTAAGATTTTGTAGCTTGGATGTAATTTAGGGTGTATAGGTATAAAAAGGATGAAAATGAAAAAGTTGAGTTAAAATGAGTAAGAGAAAGAAATGGGCAATGAGAATGATGTATATTGACGATTTGATGATATTTGGACAACTCGAGAATCCGACACAGGAAACGAGACTGATCCGAGACCTGGGGACATTACACCACTCAAAGTGCAAGAGGTAAGTGAAATAAAATATTTGTGCATGTGAGTTTCTAAATGATGAAAATACCTTTTTAGTGTGAAAAAGGTTTGATAAATAAGCATGTTTATGAGAAATGAGTTGATTTGATGCTTTGATGAATGTGTGAGTCTTTTGATGGTTTGAGCTTGGTTTTGATGAATTTTGTGTAATTGTGAACATAAGGTTTTATAACAGAAATGAGTTTTTGAGATAACCACTATGAGCTCTACATGAAGGCAAAACAGTTTAATATAATAATGGCATATTTTACTGAGACTAAGGCTTGTCATGAGATGCACATCGATACTCTGCTTTGAAAGCGTTGAGTGGCCTTACTCTGGTAGCATGTAAGACCGAGCCTTGCTCTAGTAGCATGTAAGACCGATGCCTCCGTTTTGGTAACGTGAGATGACCCCGCTTTGGTAGCGATGGGTGGCCTTGCTTTGGTAGCATGTAAGACCGATGCTGTACGACTCTGATCAAGTCTACAGTGATATCATGGCCATGGATAGATGTTGACGTATTCCCTCTTCTGAGGATGCCCTCCTTGAGGATGATTTGATGTGCTATGACGTTGTTTTTATTTGAGTTTTATTAAATGCCTAGTCTCGACTATTTTAATGAATGATGTGTTTTGATGACTGTGATCTCTATCACGAATTGAGATTTGATTTTATGATGAAAATGTGAATTTTATCATGTAAATTGTGATGATGCAAATCGATGCCATTATTATTATTATCATTATTTCCATAAATGTTTTACATGCTCGAATACTTCTATCATGTTTTTACATGCCTAAATGATGAGTTGTGATGTGATGATGATTTTATAAAATCTCTCTTATCCTCCTTACTGAACGAATTGAGAGCTCACCCTTTTTCCACCCTCATCTAAATTACTTGCAATGAGCGAGATAGTGCCTACCGTGTACGTGATATAGGTTGGTGGACAAGGTCTCCCCAGGCTATTGCTAATACATGCATAAGGTATAAATTCAGTTCATTTTGTATCCAGACAATGATGTAGTACAGACATCGATGTTAAGTATTATTAGGATGTAATTAGGACAATGTGAACAAAATGAATTGAGTTTTGTAGGCTGACCCTTTTTGGATATTATGTATTTGCTTTTGTGAAATAGAAATTGTGTGATCTTGGAGATAATGATTTATTATAAACACAAGTGATTAAATGACACTGTACATGAATGCAACTCGAGTAAGAGGTTTTAATGTAAGAAAATTTTAAATTAGCCATATTTTTTGCATTTTCTGGCTGTCACACCATTATAATTGGATTCCTAGCCCAGTAAATAGTAGTGTACTATCTTCCGAAATTGTCTCAGTCTTTCTTTAAGTCACAGTCATACCTTAATCATCATCATTATTATTGTGCTGCTATCACTTGACCAAGTAATATCATCATTGTTTCCATATCCTGCTCAAATCTTACGTAGTGGACTTCAGAATTTTTTGTTAAACTATGAGGTGCACATTTAGATAAGGGTTCGCTCTATCTCTCAGGCCTATCTCTACAACCTCAAGAAATAGTTTCCCTCTCGTCTACTAAAATGGTTGTGATGCCTACTAGCCATATCTATCAGTTTTCCTTCATTCAATGATACAATTTCTCAAAAAAAAAAAAACACAGCTAGGTATACTCGTTTGTATTTAAATAATGTACAGTAATGTTGGAGATGTGAACTTTCCAAATTTTCTTTTACTCTTAATACTGACTCGTATCAGGCCAACCTGGCTCTGATACCAACTTCTATAACGACCCAAATTTCACATATTTTGGTTGGGTAACGAGTCGATAATAAGTCAGAACAATAAATCAGTATAATAAATTAATTCTTGGGCACAAATTTTAACTAAAATCCAATAGAGATACCTTTCGATTAATTATCATAATTGTTCTTTCATGTTCACATTCTCCGAACATATTTCTCTATACATTACTGTACTTATAAAATTTAGATACAAAAAAAATGTTTATTCTTGGTATACCTTTAGCACAGTTGAATACTTTACTGACGTATGGCTATACAAAATAATTTAACTTCCAAAAGCGAGCTCAGCTATTGGTGAAGCTTTGTGGAGGAAAGTCAACGTGCTCAGTAAGAAAAACACGTGGCAGATAGATAAATACACTACTTAAATATATATCAGCAACATAGGCTTATTAGGAAAATCAGATTCGAAAAATCGGAAATAGAATCAATTTCGATAGAGTAATTAGTTTACTGTGGTAAATACCAATAACCCAGAACTTAATCACCAAAATAAACAGTTTCTAAAAAATCACAGTAACATTGGAGTCGAAAATCAATATTGATAGTATAATCAGTTTACCGCAGTAAATACAAGATTCCACAAACTTTAAGCAGTAGAATAAACGATTTTCAAATAACACAGTTCACACAGTTAGATTCAGAAAAGCAAAATAAACGATATCGTTTAAACAGTTAGTTTAGAGAATCAAATAGACGATATCGTTCAAATGGTCAGTTCAGAAAAGCAAATATATGATATCGTTCAAATGGTCAGTTTAGAAAATCAAATAGATGATATCGTTCAAACGGTCAATTTCAAAAATTAAATAGACGATATCGTTCAAATGGTCAGTTTAGAAAATCAAATAAACGATACCGTTTAAACTGTCAGTTCAGAAAATCAAATAGACGATATCGTTCAAACGGTCAGTTTAAAAAATCAAATAGATGAGACAAGGCAGAACATGCTATATCAGATATCAGAATGACTATTGGTCAATATCGGTGACTTTGGGCAATCACGGGCCAGGTGTGCCGAGATGTCAATTGTCATGGGAATGGTCAACTACCCAATATGGCTTACACATCAGAATGTCCGAATACCAGAATTAGAAAAACGGTACATCATACTCACGTGCGTGCTATACGGTACATTGTACTCTGTGGACCACAGAAACAGAAACTGAACAGATAGTAGTGCAGCATGATCTCACCAACGCATTTGTCTCAAAATCAATGCGAGTCGGACCGTACGATACATAGTCAGTATGTGCTCAAGCACATATCATCAGAATAACTTTATATGCAAATAATTTTCTTTAAATCGCTTATAAATTCAGTTCGTTTAATAAAACAATTCAAAAGAGGTTGGCTAGCCTTTTTTCTTGAATAAGAATGCCAATAAATAGGTTATGGTGAGTAAACCAGGGAATTTCGATTAAAATCAATAATCAAAACTGTATCGATATTTATTTAAATAAATTATTTTAAATTTATCTTGGTGAAGATAGGCTAAGTAATAGATACTAAAGTTTCCCATAATTGTTGGTATTATAAAGTCGGTCTAATGCCATCTAAAATTTCGATATTTGTATTTTTCGATATATTCGGCCTAGGATGCAATATCTACAAATTCACAGAAAATTACGTGAATTTATCTCTAGTAACGTACAAAATTTTCCTTACCTCGATGGCTGTCAGCAATCTTCAATGCCCTGGTGGTGCGAGTCAGCAGGTCTGCTCAATTCGATATATTTCTCTGAAATTTCAAACTAACATTTGTACAAATATTTTTGGATCGTCTTTCCCTCAGGTTTCCCGAATTCTCTGTGTACACTACACTATTCTATTTTCAATATTCCTATTTATATGTATACATATAATCATATATACATATATAAATATACTTCCTCCTTTTTTTTTTTAATTCCTTTGCTTTTCGCGTCATCCCTCTTTTCTTTCTCCTTTCTTCTTCTTCCTCGCGAGTCACCCTCTGTTTCATCATCTTCACATGTAAGACCCGATATTTTCAAGTGCATTTAAAAATGCAAAAGGACTTAAATGACATTCCCGAATACGTGCAAGGGCAAAATGGTCAAAAGACCAAAATTCGGTATTAATCGAGACAAGAAAATTTAATTAAAAATATGAGAATGAGAAATCTTGATCAATGACGAAGAAATAATTAAATTCCGGGTTAAATTGATCAAGATATGAATTTATTGGAATAAATCAAAATTTTTGTATTGAAAAATAATCCCGAAAATAATCGAAAAATATACCGGAAAGGTAAAATCGGACTGAGAAAATTAATTACAGATTAAATGAATAAAATATAAATTTTTTTAAGGATATTTATGCATTTTAATATTATTTTATTGAATAAAATAATATTAAAAGTTAATAATAAAAAAAAAAAAAAAAAAAGAAAAACGAAAGTCTGAAAACAGAAAGAAAAGAAACAGAGGCGAAAAACGAAGCGAGACCGAGGGAAGAAGAGAGACTCACCGGCGAGCCACCACCGGCGAGGCTGAGGGGTCGAAGAGGGTCGGCGAAGGTCGGCCGACCTCGGGCGAACCACCAGCGGCCAGGACGCGCCGTGGAGTCGCCGGAAAACGCCGAAAAGCGAAGGAGATGCCGCGGGGAAGAAACGTCGATCGGCGGCCATCGGCGCCGATTAGACCCCAGCCGAGGCCCGATTTAGGAAGCCCAGGCCATGGCGCGCCGAACGGCACCGAAATCGCACCGGGAACCGGCCGGACGGCGCCGGAACGGCAAAATGATGGGTGAACCGGACTGAACCGGCGGTCTGAACCGGACCGGACCGGTTCAGCCAAAAAGAGAGGGAAAAAAAGGAAGAAAAAGGGAAAAAGAAAAAGAGAAAAAATTGGGAAAAATTCCTGTGATGCAATCGAGTTTCGGGTAAGTCGGTAAGCGGTCAAATTGACCGATTTAATTTTTAGAATATTTAATTTGATAAATAATCGACTGAAAGTTTACCCGAAAATATATTTAATTGTGTAGCTCGACAATTGGCATCCACTGAGAGCTCGAGACAGCCTCGATTTGTGTACGATCATGGAATAACGGGTATGTAACCCTTATTTACGACAATTTTGCATCGTTATGCGTGATTGATATTTAACGCATAAATTATGGATTTAATTTTCGTATAAATGAATTAAATTCTAGAAATTGGGATAAATTGTCGTAAATAATTCATAAGCTATCTGAGAATTTAGAACGAGGCTAAATAAATATTGATGGGTCCAATGAGCCCAATAGGCCTTGATAAAGTGTGGTAAACGGGCTTAAGGCCGATTAAGGCCCATTATGGTACAATCGGGCCCAATATGGGTAAACGGGCCCAATGATTTAAATTAAGCCCTGAAAATTGTGAAATACAATTAATTGTATTGTATTTGACCTGATGAATGTGTATCAGCAGTGCCGGAGATTTGATTTGGATTCAGAGCAAATCGGACTGCGTGACGAGACATCAGTGGAAAAGGTCAGACTGTACAGATAAATGAGGTAAGGGAATTGTGTGAGTAGCTAGAGGTAGCTACGCATATTTTAATAGTTTTTCTGTACACTGAGTATGTATGTATACATGGATATTGTATAATGATCCTAAAAATGGTTTAAATAATTTTTAAGGATCGAAATAGGTGAAATGTCTATTTTACCCCTATTGAGGAAAGTTCACCTAAGGATGGTGAAAGCATGACATGCATGGAATGCATGATTTAAGGATTTTTATGATTAAGGAATTTTCTTGATTTTAATCAAAGTAAAACGATAGATTGGCCAGTAAATGCATGAATTTCACAAAATAACACTACGTAGGTGTTATTAATATTTAAATGAAATTTCTTTGGAAAAGAGGTCAACTATCAAGTTTATATGGAAACAGATAGTGCCGACACGTAGTTCGCACTATATCTGCGTTTGTGAATGTGCATAAATGTGCTTGAGCAGTTGCTCGCACCGACTTGTGACATCATATGCATGAAATGTGCTAGAGCATGGTGCTCGCACTGATTTTTAATATTGTGAAATGAGAGCTGCTGGAGCCTAGCTCGCACTCTGTTTTGACATGTTTTGACATGTTTTGATTTGTTTTGACGTGGTATGCATAAAATAGTGCTGGAGCGATTACTCGCACTACTTTTAATGATTTGACATGCATGAGAGATGCTGGAGCTTAGCTCGCATCCTGTTTTGATTTAATTATGCATAAAAGCCGTGCTGGAGTGAAACTCGCACGAGATTTGATTTAGTTATGCATAAAGCCGTGCTGGAGTATAACTCGCACGAGATTTGATTTACTTGAGCATTCATTTGTGCTGGAGCGTTGCTCGCACAAAGTTTTATATGGTTTTCATAATTCATTTGAATGTCGTACTGGAGTTTTTCTCGTACGAGGTTTTCACTGAATTTATATACATATCCGTACTAGAGCGTTGCTCGTACGTGGAATTTACATGAAATTATAATCAGTTTAAGTCGTACTGGAGCGCTGCTCGTACGCAGATTTCACTGATTTTTATGAAACCGTGCTAGAGCTTCCCTCGCACGAGATTTTCAGATATCATGAATATGCATGGAGCCGTGCTTGAGCTTCGCTCGCACAGGGATTTATATTACATGCATATAGCCGTGTTGGAGCCTCCTGTAGACTGTGTGTCACAGTGAGATGATATGCTCACACGTGCATTCTGAGACAGAGATGATATGGGTGGATAAGACCTATTACAGGCACCCCTGACTGAGCTTGGGTTCACGGAGTACTTTGTACCGTGTATGTCACGCGGAGTACGCTGTACCGTGGGGATTGTTGGAGTGGAGTGGCATTAGCCACGAGGCAGCAAGCCTTGCCCTCGCAATCCTGGTGTTATGCTGTTCTGGCGGGTAGGACGACCCACCTCCCGTTTCAGGTGTGATACCCCGCACACTAGGTACCGTGTTGCCAGGGATCACTAGGATATGGCCATAGTCCTCGATGTTACTGATAATTACCTGATTGTCTCACATGATATAACTTGTGGTCTGTTAGACCAGGGTAGACCCGAAGGAGGGGTCAGGCCCCCGATTTGATGATTTGATGATTTCAGATGATTTTATGATATGTGACCCTGAAAGAAGGGTGGTTTTATAACTCAAGTTTTATAATGAAATATAACAAATTGTTTTATGAGTTTTGAGATGATTGACCCAGAGGGGTTATTTTATACTGCGTTTTAAATGAATTGATTTAAATGCAGTGGCATGATGTGTTTTCCATGCTTTCATTTGAAAACCTTGAATTGTCTTACTTGACATGAAAGACTGCATGATCTTGATTAAATTCATGCTTAATATGATTTAATGATGTCACATAAAATGCTTTGAATGCATGAGTTACATGATTTATATATGCACAAATAGTTTTGGATAAACTATGGCATTGAATATGCATGACTTTGTGCGTGTAATTTTAAATGAAAAGAAATGGATTTAAGGGCATGGCATTATGAGCATGTAGATAGTGGAGCTATCTACTTACTTGCATAATTGCCTTACTGAGCGTGTGGTTTGCTCACCCCCCTTATTTTCCCATCTTTTCAGAGTACTTGTAATAATTATTGAGCGGCTGAGGACTTGCATGCTTAATATCCGCTGCTTGCTGCTTCCCATCGAGAGACAGGTATACACATTTGTATGGTTTTGTATCTAAATATGTAATGCACAGTACTGTAAATGGATATGATGTCGGGGATGTAGAGTCATGCAAATACCATTGGGTATGTGTTTATTTAAAGTCAAAAAGGATAGTAGACTCTGATATATGATTATGGAAATGGATTGGTAATAGTGAGAGGTGACTAACACCGAATCATAGCCCAACTGTGTTGTAGGATGGTCACGACAAGAGAAAGGTAAGAATTAAATAATAAATGAAAAAGCGAAAAATTTACTCTGATTTTTAGGTAATTCGGGTCGTGACAGGTTTAGTGGTATCAGAGCTTGAGTTGGCCTGATATGAGTCGGTGTTAGTGGTTAGGGAAGTTTACATCCCCATGTACTGTGTATTGTTTAGATACAATTGTGTATATCGAGATGGAAGTGCAGCTAAGAATTTGGTTTTAAATGCAAGTATAGACTCATTGACTGATAGCCGCTATGGTTGAGAGGCGAGTACACGAGCTCAAGGCCGTTGAGGTAGGCCCATGAGTTGTACTGAGTCGCCACATGAGACTTGAGATGAGAATGACATGGAGGCTGATATAGAGCATGCCCCACAGAGTCCGACAGAGAGATCGGACAGAGTCTGACAGAGAGATCAGACAGTATTGAGATACGCTTCGCGAGGTTGGAGCGGAGTGTGGAGAATATTTTGTGAGCTAATTGCTCAGGATATGTATGAGATTAGAGGGCGAGTTGGAGCATAAATTGAAGTTCGCTCGACCCATTTGAAGATTTCGACATCCAGAATGGACATGAAAAATAATTTCAGATGTATTCCGGTGACAGAATATCCCGGACAGTGTTTAAAAGAAAATTACAAATAACATTATTTACTCTGACCCAGAGGAACATGTTGATTGACGAGTATAATACTCAGTTTATATTCCTGGGCAGATGTGACTCGAACATGATGAACAGTGAGAGTCAAGATGTCTGAAAGTTCATGGAAGGACTCAGATTGTCAATTAGAGTCCGATTTGCCCGTTAGACATCACTACCTATGCCGAGGCAGTGCGCAGACTACAGTTGTGTAAATAAGATTATAAATTGCGCGCCTCTGAGATTGAGAAAGGTAGTAAGGGCCAAAATAGAGACAAAAGAGACTAGAGGATGACAAGAATGTCAGAACGGGAAAAAAAGTAGTTTGGTAAAAGCTTAGAGTTGATAAATCATGGGGTAAGTTGATTGATAAACCCCAGCGTATCCAATTTCAATACTTTTGAGGGGTATTGTGATTTGAGGACCCCGACCTGCTACGTAACAGTATGACAGAGTAGCAGTGTGAACAGTGTAAGATGTGTGGTAGTTACCACGAAAATAAGATGTTGGACGAGGGCGAGTGTATGCCTTGGACCAGGACACTATTGATGTTTCATAGGATGTGGTGGAAGATACCACACTGGTTAAGAATAATGAAATAATTATTTTAATTGATCCTGGTGCCACACATTTAATTATACCGCCTTCAGTTGCTTATAAGTTAGTGAAAAATGTGAAGCCTGTACCCTTAGGCATGATGATGATGGTTAGTTGATTTTCACTAACTGAATAAGGGTATAGGGATTGTAAGTTTGACAAGTAAGGAAAGAGTTGGTTATAAGTGATATATTAAAGGAGATATATTGGAATAAGGATGTCCTTGATATGCAAAGTAATTTGGATTAAACGAATAGTAGTGAATATGAATTACGACCAAGGATAAGGGGTAGATATATCTACACCCAGTCGATGTGGTTAAATCTGAGGGTTAATAAAGGTATTTCAAAATATCTCCCTGCCTGAAGATTTGACAGCGTCTAGAAGCGCACGCATAAGCTATAAATTGAAATCGACAATTGGGATATATATGCAATTAAAATTTGGGTACCTTTATTGGTATGATAAAAAGATATAGAAATTCATTAATCATGAAAGTTTAAAAATTAAAATTTTATAAAAGCCGTTAATATAAGAGGAAGGAAACGACGTGGGTTAGTAGCTTGACCATAAACGATTTCGAAATGACATTGGGCGTTTATACGTACATAGGTCAAGGACAAGAGTGATTGAATTATTAAGTGGAACTCAACTACGTTAAGGTATTTAAACTTTACCTGGACCAATTGGTTGTCATCTTTAGTGATGATATTATGATGTATTCGAAGTGCAGGGAAGAGTATGAGTAGCAACAGGAAACTGTCTTACAGACAAGGTGTTATGAGTTTCTTGAAATGAGTTGCTCAGTTGACACGTCTCATTCGGGAAAAGATTTCATACGAGTGTTATGATAAGTATGAAAATAGCTTCAATGAGTTTTGGTATATTGGAGTAATGAACTGACCACCATAAGTATTCTCACTATAACCAACAGCTCAAGAGGTTTCAGTGTGTATGGATACCTCCAAATAAGGATTGGGCTGTGTATTGATGTAAAATGGGAAGATAGTCGTTTATAGATCCAAATAGTTCAAGGATCATGAGAGAAACTATCTGACCCATGATTTAGAGTTGGCAGCCGTAGTGATTACACTGGAAGTATGGCGCCACCACTTATATGGTAAGAAATTTCGGGTATGCACTGATCGTAAAAGCCCCGAGTATCTGTTTTCACAGAAAGAGTAGAATATGAGATAACCAAGAGGGTTAGAGCTTCTAAGGATTATGATTGTGAACATTGTACCACCCAGGAAAGGCTAATGTAATGGTTGATGCCTTGAGCAGAAAGAGCCTCGGGATGGTATCACATAAGATGGTCAGGGAGCGAGAGCTGCTAGAGCAGTTGTGAACCTCAGTAGTGATGTGATCCCTTCTGATGATGACGGTGATTGTGTGACAGCTAGCCTGAGGTTAGAACCGGATTTGTGTGACCGGATTTGCCAGGCTTAGCGTGATGATCGGCTTGGTGTCGATAGTATGGGTCAGATTCAGAAGGGGACAGTGACAGAGGTCACAGTGAGTGATGATAACTTGCAGAGGTTCAGAGACAGTATAAGTGCTCCCCAGGACCACAGTTGATGATATAGTGTTATTGTCAGAAGCTCACTCTTCGAGATATACAGTGTATCCGAGAAATAATAAATATATCGAGATCTCTGAAAATGGTATTGGTGGTCAGGTTTGAAAAGTGATATTGTAGAGATTGTATAGCAAGTGTCTCGTATGTCAGCAGAGTAAGGTAGAGTACTAGAAGTCTGCAGAGTTATTGCAGCCTCTACCTATATTGACACGGAAATGGAAACAAGTTACCATGAATATTGTGATGGGTTATAGAGGACCCGAATGAATCTCGAGGATATCTAGGTGATAGTTGATAGATTGATTTAGTTACCCACCTTCTGGTTATGAAAATCCCTAGATACTCTAAGTGTATAGGCGGATTTATGTGTGTGGAATATTGTGAAACATTGTGTAGCGTTCCAGTGAGCATGGTATCAGATAGGGATTCCCGCTTCACTTTCCACTTCTGGGAATATGTTTTTTGAAGCTATGGGACCCTGATTGTGTGTTAGCACAGCTTCCACCCTCAGACAGATGGTCAGTCAGAGAGGACTGTACAGGTTCTGGAGGATGTGATGAGAGCGTGTGCCATTGATTTTATGAGCTCCTGGGATGATCAGTCGTTACAAATCAAATTCGCCAGTAATGACAGTTGTCACTTGAGTATTGGGATGATTTTTATGAGGCATTGTATGGCCGTAGGGAGTTGTTCCCTGACTTGGATAAGAGAAGTGGGTGACAGATAGAAAATTATTCCCGAATTGGTAAGACAAACCTCTGAGGATGTTCAGTTGATTTATGAGAGATTAAGAACACCTCAGAGCAGATAGAAAAGCTATGCTGACAAGAGACAGAAACTATTGGAATTCACCGAGAGTGAATTAGTATTATTGGCAGTTACTTGTCTTAAGGAAATGATGACATTCAGATAGAGATATTGGACAAGTTGGAGATAAGACCTGTAGGTTGGTGTTACCACTTGAATAAACAGGCATCCACAATGTGTCCTATCTTTTGATGCTTAAGAAATAATATCCGGATCCGATATATGTGATCGGATATAAACTCTAACAGTTTAGCTCAATGAAAGAGTAATGTATGAAATCGAGTTGGTTATTAAAAATGGAAAGAGAAAGTGTTGAATTTTAAAATGATCTCCCTAGTTAAGTATGATGGTAGTATTACACTCCGGAGAAAGTCACTTGAGGATGACAGTATATGATACGATAGATATACCCGGAGTTGTTATGGACCCATTTTACTTGGTTCTAATTTGGAGGACCAAATTTCTTAAGTGGGGGAGATTGTAAGACCCGATATTTTCAAGTGCATTTAAAAATGCAAAAGGACTTAAATGACATTCCCGAATACGTGCAAGGGCAAAATGGTCAAAAGACCAAAATTCGGTATTAATCGAGACAAGAAAATTTAATTAAAAATATGAGAATGAGAAATCTTGATCAATGACGAAGAAATAATTAAATTCCGGGTTAAATTGATCAAGATATGAATTTATTGGAATAAATCAAAATTTTTGTATTGAAAAATAATCCCGAAAATAATCGAAAAATATACCGGAAAGGTAAAATCGGACTGAGAAAATTAATTACAGATTAAATGAATAAAATATAAATTTTTTTAAGGATATTTATGCATTTTAATATTATTTTATTGAATAAAATAATATTAAAAGTTAATAATAAAAAAAAAAAAAAAAAAAGAAAAACGAAAGTCTGAAAACAGAAAGAAAAGAAACAGAGGCGAAAAACGAAGCGAGACCGAGGGAAGAAGAGAGACTCACCGGCGAGCCACCACCGGCGAGGCTGAGGGGTCGAAGAGGGTCGGCGAAGGTCGGCCGACCTCGGGCGAACCACCAGCGGCCAGGACGCGCCGTGGAGTCGCCGGAAAACGCCGAAAAGCGAAGGAGATGCCGCGGGGAAGAAACGTCGATCGGCGGCCATCGGCGCCGATTAGACCCCAGCCGAGGCCCGATTTAGGAAGCCCAGGCCATGGCGCGCCGAACGGCACCGAAATCGCACCGGGAACCGGCCGGACGGCGCCGGAACGGCAAAATGATGGGTGAACCGGACTGAACCGGCGGTCTGAACCGGACCGGACCGGTTCAGCCAAAAAGAGAGGGAAAAAAAGGAAGAAAAAGGGAAAAAGAAAAAGAGAAAAAATTGGGAAAAATTCCTGTGATGCAATCGAGCTTCGGGTAAGTCGGTAAGCGGTCAAATTGACCGATTTAATTTTTAGAATATTTAATTTGATAAATAATCGACTGAAAGTTTACCCGAAAATATATTTAATTGTGTAGCTCGACAATTGGCATCCACTGAGAGCTCGAGACAGCCTCGATTTGTGTACGATCATGGAATAACGGGTATGTAACCCTTATTTACGACAATTTTGCATCGTTATGCGTGATTGATATTTAACGCATAAATTATGGATTTAATTTTCGTATAAATGAATTAAATTCTAGAAATTGGGATAAATTGTCGTAAATAATTCATAAGCTATCTGAGAATTTAGAACGAGGCTAAATAAATATTGATGGGTCCAATGAGCCCAATAGGCCTTGATAAAGTGTGGTAAACGGGCTTAAGGCCGATTAAGGCCCATTATGGTACAATCGGGCCCAATATGGGTAAACGGGCCCAATGATTTAAATTAAGCCCTGAAAATTGTGAAATACAATTAATTGTATTGTATTTGACCTGATGAATGTGTATCAGCAGTGCCGGAGATTTGATTTGGATTCAGAGCAAATCGGACTGCGTGACGAGACATCAGTGGAAAAGGTCAGACTGTACAGATAAATGAGGTAAGGGAATTGTGTGAGTAGCTAGAGGTAGCTACGCATATTTTAATAGTTTTTCTGTACACTGAGTATGTATGTATACATGGATATTGTATAATGATCCTAAAAATGGTTTAAATAATTTTTAAGGATCGAAATAGGTGAAATGTCTATTTTACCCCTATTGAGGAAAGTTCACCTAAGGATGGTGAAAGCATGACATGCATGGAATGCATGATTTAAGGATTTTTATGATTAAGGAATTTTCTTGATTTTAATCAAAGTAAAACGATAGATTGGCCAGTAAATGCATGAATTTCACAAAATAACACTACGTAGGTGTTATTAATATTTAAATGAAATTTCTTTGGAAAAGAGGTCAACTATCAAGTTTATATGGAAACAGATAGTGCCGACACGTAGTTCGCACTATATCTGCGTTTGTGAATGTGCATAAATGTGCTTGAGCAGTTGCTCGCACCGACTTGTGACATCATATGCATGAAATGTGCTAGAGCATGGTGCTCGCACTGATTTTTAATATTGTGAAATGAGAGCTGCTGGAGCCTAGCTCGCACTCTGTTTTGACATGTTTTGACATGTTTTGATTTGTTTTGACGTGGTATGCATAAAATAGTGCTGGAGCGATTACTCGCACTACTTTTAATGATTTGACATGCATGAGAGATGCTGGAGCTTAGCTCGCATCCTGTTTTGATTTAATTATGCATAAAAGCCGTGCTGGAGTGAAACTCGCACGAGATTTGATTTAGTTATGCATAAAGCCGTGCTGGAGTATAACTCGCACGAGATTTGATTTACTTGAGCATTCATTTGTGCTGGAGCGTTGCTCGCACAAAGTTTTATATGGTTTTCATAATTCATTTGAATGTCGTACTGGAGTTTTTCTCGTACGAGGTTTTCACTGAATTTATATACATATCCGTACTAGAGCGTTGCTCGTACGTGGAATTTACATGAAATTATAATCAGTTTAAGTCGTACTGGAGCGCTGCTCGTACGCAGATTTCACTGATTTTTATGAAACCGTGCTAGAGCTTCCCTCGCACGAGATTTTCAGATATCATGAATATGCATGGAGCCGTGCTTGAGCTTCGCTCGCACAGGGATTTATATTACATGCATATAGCCGTGTTGGAGCCTCCTGTAGACTGTGTGTCACAGTGAGATGATATGCTCACACGTGCATTCTGAGACAGAGATGATATGGGTGGATAAGACCTATTACAGGCACCCCTGACTGAGCTTGGGTTCACGGAGTACTTTGTACCGTGTATGTCACGCGGAGTACGCTGTACCGTGGGGATTGTTGGAGTGGAGTGGCATTAGCCACGAGGCAGCAAGCCTTGCCCTCGCAATCCTGGTGTTATGCTGTTCTGGCGGGTAGGACGACCCACCTCCCGTTTCAGGTGTGATACCCCGCACACTAGGTACCGTGTTGCCAGGGATCACTAGGATATGGCCATAGTCCTCGATGTTACTGATAATTACCTGATTGTCTCACATGATATAACTTGTGGTCTGTTAGACCAGGGTAGACCCGAAGGAGGGGTCAGGCCCCCGATTTGATGATTTGATGATTTCAGATGATTTTATGATATGTGACCCTGAAAGAAGGGTGGTTTTATAACTCAAGTTTTATAATGAAATATAACAAATTGTTTTATGAGTTTTGAGATGATTGACCCAGAGGGGTTATTTTATACTGCGTTTTAAATGAATTGATTTAAATGCAGTGGCATGATGTGTTTTCCATGCTTTCATTTGAAAACCTTGAATTGTCTTACTTGACATGAAAGACTGCATGATCTTGATTAAATTCATGCTTAATATGATTTAATGATGTCACATAAAATGCTTTGAATGCATGAGTTACATGATTTATATATGCACAAATAGTTTTGGATAAACTATGGCATTGAATATGCATGACTTTGTGCGTGTAATTTTAAATGAAAAGAAATGGATTTAAGGGCATGGCATTATGAGCATGTAGATAGTGGAGCTATCTACTTACTTGCATAATTGCCTTACTGAGCGTGTGGTTTGCTCACCCCCCTTATTTTCCCATCTTTTCAGAGTACTTGTAATAATTATTGAGCGGCTGAGGACTTGCATGCTTAATATCCGCTGCTTGCTGCTTCCCATCGAGAGACAGGTATACACATTTGTATGGTTTTGTATCTAAATATGTAATGCACAGTACTGTAAATGGATATGATGTCGGGGATGTAGAGTCATGCAAATACCATTGGGTATGTGTTTATTTAAAGTCAAAAAGGATAGTAGACTCTGATATATGATTATGGAAATGGATTGGTAATAGTGAGAGGTGACTAACACCGAATCATAGCCCAACTGTGTTGTAGGATGGTCACGACAAGAGAAAGGTAAGAATTAAATAATAAATGAAAAAGCGAAAAATTTACTCTGATTTTTAGGTAATTCGGGTCGTGACATCACACCTCCTCAGTGCTGCGAGCCCCCCTTCATCAACCACGTTTCCACCACCGTGCTTATCTTCCTCCCCGATTCTGTGTGCTCCTGAGCTTTCCTGCTATTATCGTGCTCCCCTGTTCACACCTCCACCTTTGCCAGGTCTTCCCTGTCTCCAGGAGGCCGAGAAAGGCCCATGCTTCGGCTTCAGTTCTGCTCCGACAAAGGAAACAACTTGCACAGTCCCTGCATTTACCACACTCCCTTACCTTAACTTAGTTCTGAATGGAGTCCAAGACTGTAGGTTTTCCAGGCCTTCAAGCACCTAAAACAACTCTCATGCAGGTCTCTGTTTCCCGCTTCTTGCCTTGTACATTTTCCTCATTCATATTGTTCTTCTTCCTCTCTCGTCTTTCTCGTTTCCTTTCTTTTTCTTTCCTATTCTACAAAACTTGACAGCTTCCTTTCTCGTATCTTTCCCTGTTGCATTCCATTTAGCATAGTATTATATGTATGTATACTTTTCCACCTCATAGTTTCGGTTTCAGTTTATCACAATTGTCTTCAATTCCTAACTTTACCTCTCGGCTTTTATCCTTTTTTCAGTGGTTTCTTTCGTTGTTCATCTACTTCGGTTCCTTGTCACGTTTCCAACTACTGCTACAGTTTTTTCCATTTCCTTATATATATATATATTCTTGTTAATTAACATCGTCTACGTCCAAGTCCCTCGTATAAAGATTAAGATATAATTTAATTTAATTGATCACATTTAAGCATAATTAAAACTCAATTTGTATCATCCAAGATCAAGTACTGAAAAATTTCGTGAGATTTACACAATTTTTGAATTTTAGAGAGATGACAAAGCGTTTTGATTTCTGTAGATAAAGAAAACCTAAGAATCGAAATAAAATATTAAAACACAATTTTCAATGATAGCATATTAAAAATAGCGGAGTTTTAATATATTGAAAGCATGTAGACATGTCATTTTAGTGAACCCAAAGGTTTGACCCAAATAAAAATTTGATTAATAAAATTCTTACATTAAATTTGTTTTCAAAATATAGATGATGAAGAACCTATGTTGGGAGATGATTTTGAGGTTGAATTTGAAGGTGATAGAGGCAGATCGGTTCATATATACAAGTAAGTTAGAAATAAATTATATTATTAAAATTAGAAAAGAAAAACTGCCAATTTTAAATTTTGACAATAAGTAATACTAAATTTTAAGAAAATTTTATTAGGCTTGGAACTTTGAAGGAACTATGGAAGTTTGTGAACAATGTGGAGCATTGTCACACCCTCGTGAGCTGGATGCGAGCGGGGCGCGCGAGATTTGCGCGCAGCGTGCGAGATGTGTGCGCAGTGCGCGATGTGCGCGCGCGGGATGCGGGATTGTGCGCAAGCTGGCACTCGGTGGCATCGAACAGGCCTTAGATGGGGGCTTGACATCAGATGGCAGTTGGCTGCTGCCAAATCTGCGTGGGGCGGACTTCACGCTTGATAGGCATTGAAAGAGTTGACGAGCACTGAATGCGGATTGATACGCGTCAGTGGATTTTCAGGCGCGCATCAAGGCTCATTGATGGTCAGACATGATTGTGGGAGATTGCAAGAATCTCGGGAGAATCCGTGAGAATCCGGCAGGATCCGTGCTGAGACAGTTGACTTGCCATATCTGGGGCAAGATCTCAGGAGGCAATCTGTCCGTGATCAGTGGGATTCAGTGCATTAATGCTTTCCTTTTCTGGCTGGGGGTGTCAGCCAGTGCTTGCCTATATAATGTTGGTTGAGAATGGCAGTGAGACATAGACCTCCTTGAGTGAGTTGTTGTTGTGTCCCTACAGCAGACCTATTTCCTTTGTAAAGTGTGAATATAAAGGTTGGGGATTCCTGTAAGTGAGCGTTTTCTTGCGCATTGTCCCTAGTGCTTGTGATTGTGTTCGAGTGTGTGTTGGTTGGCTGACTAAGTGCGAGACTTGGTGCCATCACGAGGTGCGAAAAATCTTAGTCCGAGATAACCCCCTGACAGTTGGTATCAGAGCCCGTGTTTCGATGGTCGGAACGTTGAGCGAGAGAGTTGCTGTCCTAGAGGAGCTGATTGGTGCGCCTGCGCCAGACGCTACCTCACTGTCGGAGCAGGCTGCGCTCCATTCCAAGCCATTGCAGATCTTCAGCGAGCGATGAGTGACTTCCAAAGTGATCTCACCGATCGCGTCACTGACTTGATGGAGCAGATCCAATCGTTGTCCGATCGAGTAGGTGACATTGACACAGATGTCAACTTGCTGAAGTTGGCCGTTGGTAACTCGCATCATGGCGGAAACAATGGGGAGAAACCGCCATCCAAACTGAAGGTGCCCGAGCCTAAGCAATTCCAAGGGAGTCGGAATGCTAAGGAACTCGAGAACTTCATTTGGGATATGGAGCAGTACTTCAAGGCTGCTCGAGTGGATGCGGATGAGCAGGTTTCCATCGCCAGCATGTATCTCGGTGGCGATGCGAAGCTTTGGTGGCGGACTCGGCTCGATGATGATGAGGGAAATGGGCGCACCCCAATCCAGACGTGGGATGCATTGAAGAAGGAGTTGAGGGATCAATTCCTTCCGATGAACACAGCGTGGCTAGCGAGGGAATCGCTTAAGAAACTGAAGCACACAGGAGCTGTGCAAGACTATGTCAAGGAGTTCAGCTCATTGATGCTGGAAATCAACAACATGTCCGAGGAGGATCAAGTCTTCAATTTCTTGTCAGGGCTACAGCCTTGGGCACAGGCTGAGTTGAGGCGACTGAAGGTGACGGACCTCCCTTCAGCCATTGCAGCAGCAGACAGCCTCAACGACTTTAAACATGGAGCTACCTCCTCCAACGCTGACAAGAGGAAGACTAGAACCGATGGGAAGCGAATAGAGAGACAAGGTAGGAAAGGTCGGTGGGATAAGAAGAGGGATGGTGAGCCATCAAAGCTAAAGGGGACGGATCCACCCCAAGGCAAGAAGACAGGGTGCTTCCTGTGCGATGGACCTCACCGTGCGAGAGATTGTCCCCGAAGGGAAAGACTTTCAGCCTTGATCGCTAAGGAGGATTCGGAGTCAGAAGAGGAGAACCCTCGACTCAACCCGTTGCGGCTGCTGAATGCCATCACCGTAGACAAGCGGACTGTCTACAAGGGCCTGATGTATGTGCCAGTGTTGGTGAATGGTCGAGTGGCGCGCGCGATGTTGGATACTGGCGCGACCAACAATTTTATAGCGCAACGAGTAGTGAATCGGTTTAGACTAGTTTTATCCAAGAGCTCTAGCAGAATCAAGGCAGTGAATTCTGGAACTCAGCCAGTGCAAGGAGTCACGACTACAGTGCTGAGAGTTGGTGATTAGGAGAAGTCATGCTCTTTCATGGTCGTGCCCCTTGATGATTTTGAGATTATACTCGGAATGGAGTTCTTTGTAGAGGCAAAGGCCGCGCCTCTACCTAGCCATCACGGCTTATGGATTAGTGATGAAGGGCATCCGGGTTTTGTCCCAGCAGAATATGAGGGACGAGTGGCAGAGAAGCCATTGATGCAATCGGCTTCGCAACTCAAGTCAGGAGTAAAGCGTGGCGAGACCACTATGCTCGCAGCTCTGGTTGAGATCAAACCAGACCATGTTGTGGAGGTGCCTGACTGCATCGCGAATGTGCTCGAGGAATTCCGCGATGTGATGCCACCCGAATTGCCTAAGGAGTTGCCACCGCGGCAAAATGTTGATCACCGGATCGAGTTGAAACCGGGAGCGAGACCACCAGCAAAGGCACCTTATCGGATGCCCCCACAGGAGTTGGCAGAGTTGAGGAAACAGCTCAACGAGTTGCTGGAGGCTGGTCTTGTTCAGCCATCGAAGGCCCCATATGGTGCCCCTGTGCTCTTTCAAAAGAAGCAAGATGGGTCCTTTCGAATGTGCGTAGATTATCGGGCGTTGAACAAGGTTACGATAAGGAACAAGTATCCTATATCGAATATAGCAGATTTGTTCGACAAGTTGACCAAGGCAGCCTATTTCACCAAGCTAGACTTGCGGTCAGGGTATTGGCAAGTGCGGATAGCCCCTGGGGACGAATCAAAGACGACCATGGTGACGAGATATGGATCGTTTGAGTTCTTGGTAATGCCTTTCGGTCTAACAAACGCCCCAGCTACATTCTGTAACCTCATGAACGACGTCCTATACGAGTTCTTGGATAACTTTGTTGTGGTATACCTTGATGACATTGTGGTGTACAGTGAGACCCTTGAGGCACATGTGGAGCACCTTGGGAAGGTGTTCGCTAAACTAAGGGAGCACTCATTATATGTCAAGAAGGAAAAATGTGAGTTTGGCATGCAGGAGATCTTGTTTCTCGGGCACAAGGTGAGTAAGGGAAAGATCCGCATGGATGAAAGAAAAATCCAGGCAATTGTGGAGTGGTCCTTCCCAAAGACGGTGTCAGAGTTGAGATCGTTTCTAGGCTTGGCTAATTAATACCGACGGTTCATCGCAGGATTTTCCAAATTGGTCAGTCCCCTCACAGATTTGTTAAAGAAGGGGAAACCATGGGAGTGGACAGTCCAGTGTGAAGAAGCCTTCGAGAAAGTCAAGGAGGCGGTGACCTCCGAGCCTGTGCTTAGACTGCCAGACTTCGAGAGCCCTTTTGAGGTACACACAGACGCCTCGGATAAGGCTATAGGGGAGTGCTGATCCAGGAGGGCCACCCCATAGCCTATGAAAGTCGGAAGTTGAAGGAAGCGGAGCAGCGCTACTCGGCGCATGAGAAAGAGATGACTGCTGTGATTCATTGCCTGAGTGTTTGGAGGCACTACTTGTTGGGAACCAGGTTCATTGTGGTGACAGATAACGTTGCCAACACTTTCTTCAAAACATAGAAGAACCTGTCGGCCAAGCAGGCAAGGTGGCAGGAGTTTCTTGCTGAGTTTGACTTCACCTGGTTGCATCGTGTGGGACGAGAGAACCGGGTGGCTGATGCGTTGAGTCGAAAGGAGGTGCAATCCTTTGTGGCTTCCTTGACCTTGGTCCAATCCGATTTTGCCGAGCGGATAAAATTGGCTGCTGAGGCTGATGTTGCCTACTGCAAGACCAGGCGACAAGTCTTAGATGGTGTTGTTTGGAAGTATTGGGTCGAAAATGATCTCCTCTATGCAAAGGGAGGTAGATTATATGTCCCTAAGGGCGGGGGATTGAGGCGCGAGTTGTTGAAAGAGACCCACGATCCCCAATGGGCAGGACATCCGGGTGTGGAAAGGATGTTTGCCTTAATATCGAGGAATTACTTCTGGCCGAAGATGTTGGAGGACATTGAGTTGTATGTCCGCACTTGTCTAGTGTGTCAACTAGACAAAACCGAGAAGAGGAAGCAGGCTGGGCTGCTTCAACCACTGCCAATACCAGAGAGACCTTGGGAGTCTCTTTCTATGGATTTTATAGTAGGCATGCCAGTGGTGGATGGAATGGGATCCATCTTGGTAGTGATCGATCGATTCTCTAAGTATGCAGTCTTCATTGCAGCGCCTCAAGTTTGTACTGCAGAACTAGCCGCGGAGCTGATGTTCAAATACGTGGTGAAAGTATTTGGGCTCCCTAGAGACATTGTGAGTGATCGATATGCTCGGTTCACTAGTAAATTCTGGACAGTGTTGTTCAAATTGCTTGGTTCAGAATTAAAGTTCTCCACTGCAAACCATCCGCAGACAGATGGCCAGACGGAGCGGGTGAATGCTTTGGTGGAGGAGTACTTGCGGCACTATGTGACTGCAAGCCAGCGAAATTGGGTAAGTTTACTTGATGTTGCCCAATTTTGCTACAATCTGCATAAGTCTTCTGCAACAGGATTGAGCCCATCGGAGCTAGCATTTGGGCGTCAACCTTTAACACCTGCCGAGGTAGTCAAGCAGCAAACGCAAGGAAGCTGCCCAGCTGCATACAGATTTGCCCGTGATAAACAGGAGCTCATTGATCAGGCACAGGACAGCTTGGCTATGGCACAGCAGAGGATGAAGGAGTATGCAGATAGACATAGACGGCCCTTGGAGTTTCAAGAATGGGACCTTGTGCTCTTGAAACTCACACCTCAGATATGGAAGAAGGTGACGGACAAGCGGTACCATAAGGGTCTTGTCCAAAAGTATGATGGGCCATTCAAGGTAGTCAAGCGAGTTGGGAATGTGGCTTATCGGCTTGAACTACCCGCAAGCATGAAGATCCATCCCACCTTCCATGTAAGCTTCCTTAAGCCATTTCATCAAGATGAGACGCGTGAGCAAGGGAAGAGAGCTCCTCCAACTGTCCGGAAAGAGTTCCAAAAGAAGTTGAAGGAGATTCTCGCTCACAACACTCAGGGCGCAAGCAGCAAGAATAGGCGTACTGATTTTCTTGTTCGATGGGAAGATGGAAGTGAGTCATGGGAAAGGGATGTGACATTGTGGCAGTTTGAAGACCAGGTGCAGGCGTACTTGGAAACCCTCCCGACGAGGACGTCGGTTCCATCCGTGGGGGAGAGTTTGTCACACCCTCGTGAGCTGGATGAGAGCGGGCGCGCGAGATTTGCGCGCAGCGTGCGAGATTTGTGCGCAGCGTGCGAGATGTGTGTGCAGTGCGCGATGTGCGCGCGCGGGATGCGGGATTGTGCGCAAGCTGGCACTCGGTGGCATCGAACAGGCCTTAGATGGGGGCTTGACATCAGATGGCAGTTGGCTGCTGCTAAATCTGCGTGGGGCGGACCTCACGCTTGATAGGCATTGAAAGAGTTGACGAGCACTGAATGCGGATTGATACGCGTCAACGGATTTTCAGGCGCGCATCAAGGCTCATTGATGGTCAGACATGATTGTGGGAGATTGCAAGAATCTCGGGAGAATCCGTGAGAATCCGGCAGGATCCTTGCTGAGACAGTTGACTTGCCATATCTGGGGCAAGATCTCAGGAGGCAATCTGTCCGTGATCAGTGGGATTCAGTGCATTAATGCTTTCCTTTTCTGGCTGGGGGTGTCAGCCAGTGCTTGCCTATATAATGTTGGTTGAGAATGGCAGTGAGACACAGACCTCCTTGAGTGAGTTGTTGTTGTGTCCTTGCAGCAGACCTATTTTCTTTGTAAAGTGTGAATATAAAGGTTGGGGATTCCTGTAAGTGAGCGTTTTCTTGCGCATTGTCCCTAGTGCTTGTGATTGTGTTCGAGTGTGTGTTGGTTGGCTGACTAAGTGCGAGACTTGGTGCCATCACGAGGTGCGAAAAATCTTAGTCCGAGATAACCCCGTGACAAATACTGTGGTACGAAGAAAGACTAGATAAGAAAAAATACAGAGAACCTAAAGTTTGGCCTATGTTGTCTTAATGAAAAAGTCAACTACCTTTATTGGAATAGCCTCTTGATTTTTTAAGGAACTTGCTTGGTCATGATGGCAGTCAATGTTTTACAAATTTCAAAGAAAACATAGAGCATACAACTTTATGTTTGCATTCACCTCTATTAGTGGGGTGGTAGATAAGAAGATTAATGATTGTGGTGGCCCATAAAATTTTAGAATTGGTAGACAGAATCATCATAAAATGGGTTCATTAATGTCAACCAATGGTGCCAGGTTAGGAACAATGAATTCTAATGAATCAAGTCGTGGGTTGGATGCTAAAATTGTAAGTGGGTTGCTAATAATGCTTGATAAGCATAGTGAACTTGCAAAGATATTTAGAATGGCAAGAGATAGACTTAAGGAGCCCGACTATGTACCTGTAAGTATCAAGCTGATTAGCACACGCATGAAGGATGGTAGACTATAATTTGCCAATTGCATGAGAAGTTGTTGCCTTGATTGTTGGAAATGGTGATGAATTAACTAGCAAAAGGGGTGTGGTTTTAGAGGAACAAAGTGATCGCTTACAACGTATCAATGAATTACATCCAAACTTTACGGCAATGTAATACTCATTATTGTTTCCTTATGGAGAGGATGGGTATCACACACAAACATAATGCATAAGGAAGCAGAGACAGGAAATTCAAAGAGGAAGAAACAACTCAACGACAATACCATGCTTTCTGACTACAATTTAGACATAATGAAGTACACACTCTAATTGGAAGTGGTTGTTTAACATAACAATATGTAGTTGATTGTTTCACGAGTTTGGAAGCGAAAAGAATTGGTTGGGTGGAGAGAAATGAATTGAAGTTGCGATCTGATGTCCTACAGGGATTAGAAGATGTAGTAGTTAGAGGAGACACAAGATCTTTGTTTGCTGGAAAAAGAATAATTTTGTCGTCAACTGTTACTCGAGTCCAAGTTATATGGTGCATGATTATTAAGATTCAATGGCAATTTGTAGATAGGCAAGTCCTTCGGATTTATTTATAACCTTCACATGTAACCCCAAATGGCCTGAGATTATGGAATCCCTGAAGTTAATCCTTAAGCAAAATCCTGAGGTATTTATAACCTTCACATGTAACCCCAAGTGGCCTGAGATTATGGAATTCTTGAAGTTAATCCCTAAACAAAATCCTGAGGATAGGCTTGAAGTTGTGAGCAGAGTTTTTAAGATTAAACTAGACCAATTAATTAAAGATTGATAAAATGTCAACATTTTGGTCAAGTTATGGTAGGTTACTACTAATTTTATATTTTTAGAAAACCTAATTCTTTTATAATGTTAAACTGAAATGGTTGAAATTATAATTTGACTTTACGTAGTCATACACATCATTGAATTCTAAAAGAGGGGGTTACCGCATGTCCACATCGTATTTTTCCTTGATCCAATTAATGAGCCAATAGATGTTTCCTTAGTAGATCGTCTGATTTCCATAGAGCTTCCTAATGAGCTTTCTGACAAAGCAATTGCTCAATTCATGATGCATGGTCCATGTGGAAATGCAAACAAAAGATTTGCTTACATGGTAAATGGTATATGTTCGAAGCATTACCTGAAAATAGTTTCAATCCCAAATAAGTATTATCAAAGATGGATTTTCTATCTACAGACAATGAGACAACAAAAGGACAGTCATTGTAAGTGGTATTGAATTGGAGAATACATCAATTGTTCCTTGTATTATAGATTTGGTTGTTAAATATGATTCTCGCATTTATGTGAGTTATGCAATGCATCAAATATTTGTTCAAGTACATGTGTGAGGGGGAAGATAGAGCGACATGTTTAATCAAGGAAAACGTATTAATGAATAGAGAAACTGGTAGAGAAATTATCATTGAAGTTAACAAGATCAAAAGATACATGGATTATCGTTATGTATCAGCTTCCAAAGCACATTGGACACTATTCCAATTTGATATACAACATCATGAACCTGTGGTAGAATGTTTTGCCTTTCATCTACCACAAGAACAAAGTGTCATTTTTAATAATGATGAAGATCTGCGTGATATGTTGAACAGACCACACATAAAAAAAACAATGTTCGCGAAATGAATGCAAACAAATGTATTAAATAAAAATGCCAAGAATTTGGCTTATGTTGATTTCCTATCAAAGTGGCGTTGGGACAAAAGTAAAAAAGTAATAGAAAGCAACAAAAAAGGGAAAATCAATCGGCAGGATATTTTATACCTACCCATCAGCTGGTGAAAGATACTTTCTAAGGGTATTGCTTAATATCGTAAAATGTGCTAAGTCATTCAAAGATATAAAGGCAATTGATGGAGTTATTTATCTAATATATAAAGACACATGTAGAGCGTTGGGCTTACTTGAAGGTGATTATGAGTAACATGAAACATTACGTGAAGCATTTGTTTGGGCAATCAGACATCAACTACGTCATTTGTTTATCACTATTACTTTGTTCTGTGAAGTCACAGATCAGGTTGAGTTGTGGAACAAGAATTGAAAGCTACTGTCCGATGATATTTTATATCGATAAAGAATGGTTTATAGACGATCAGATCTAAATCTTTGTGATGAACAATTGAAGAATTACACTTTGTTTGAGATCGAGAAAATAATGAGCATGGTTGAAAGGTCATTAAATGAGTTTAACACTCATCCTTACCCAAATTTAGTGACAGTTGATTATGAACACAATTCATTAGTGTTGGAAGAAATGAATTATGGTAGAGATGCACTATTAAAGATCATACTCAACTATATGATGGGCTTAATGATGACAAGAAGGTTTTAATGAAGCTGTTGTTCGCTCTATGAGGAGTTTTGGTGGAGGATTCTTTTATATTTATGGAAGTGGAAGTACTGAAAAGACTTATATATGGATAACAATTATTGCTAAGATATGATATCATAGTGAAATCGTAATTTCGGTTGTAACTTCAAGAATTGTTGCTTTATTATTGGCTGGAGGAAGAACAACATACTCGAGATTTAAAGTACCTTTAAAGTTAGATAAAGATTCCTGTTATGATATTAAACAAGGTAGTCTACTTGTTGAGTTATTTTGTAAGTCAAGTCTGATAACATGGGATGAAGCTTCAATGGCAAATAGACATGCATTTGAAGTTGTTGATTTGTTTGTTAGGAAATCTTATATATTCCAAGGATGCCAATTCTGAACAAAAGCTATTTAAGGGAAAAACTGTGGTATTAGTGATAATTCTATATTTTTAAAATTATTGTGCTTAATTTCCTAATTAATTATTTAAATCCTCAATTTATTTTGTTAATTATCCCCTTTATTCAATTAAAATTCTCATGTTTGCAGATAAATTAAATCCGGATGTATTTTGAATATTTTGGTAGAAAATGGACCGAAATTGGGCTAAAATCGAGATTGAGCCACGCGGACAACACGAGTCATGCCACCTAGTACATCCAATTGGACAAGAAGTCCAATGATATGAAAATATCTTTTCAAGGAGCTAATGGTGTGAAGACAAGTGACCAAAAAAATGCCAACTCATCTAAGATGTAGAAATTACCATTGTATCCCTAGTGTGTGTATAAATAGGAAAGGATGGCAATTGAAAAAGGATGTAATTTAAGGAGTAGAAGTAGATGTAAGTAGGAGTAGTGTAAATTAGAAGTAGTGTTAGTGAAGAAGTAGTGTTAGAGTAGCTTAGTTAGCTTAGTTTTAGTGTTTATGTTTAGAGCTTTTCCCGAAACCAATTTCTATTTTACTGTTCATGTTCATCTTCAATTGCGATCTTTTATGAATAGCTTTTCATGTGTTATTTGCAGCCTCATTTGCTTATCCTTCTTCTCGGTTTGCTCCTTAAATTGTTTATGTTTTTATTTGAAAGAAAATCTATATTTTTCCTAGTCTCGGGTAGCTTAGTTAGTTAGTTTTATTCCTTTAATTTTATAAAGTTCATATGAACAGTAAAGAGAGGAAGGAGAAGCCGGTGACAGTGGCCATCTTCTTCAGCTATTTAACTCTTTCATTGTTGCTCAAGGTTATGGTGCAGATTTGGAGAGGCAGCAGCTAGCATCCCAAAAGCAAGGCAGAAACAAGAGACTTACTCTGTTCCTCTCTGTTCCATGAGCCTTGTACTATTCATCATTGTTTTGTTTGTCATTAACATGGCTGTAGGATAGCATTACTGTAACTGAGCTGCTGTGGAGGGTGTAAGAGGAACAGAGCTGCATTTGGGCATTGCTGGGTGTCTCCTGGTCGATTCGGGGTGTTGGCTTGTCGTGGTGTTGCCAAGGCTGGTTGTTTTCGGTTCCAAGGAGGTGTTGTTGTGTGTGTTGCGTTTGCTGCGTGCTTAAGCTCTCGGTTTAATAGCACCTGAGCAGAAGCCGGACATGCCTTCAGTACCAGCAGCTGGAGCAGCGGGCAGCAGCTAGATGTGGCATTCCAGTGCATGAGATAAGGATCCAGGCCAGAAACAAAATGTCGCGGAACAGGTTGCTGGCAGGAATTGTGGCAGATTGTCGATGTTAGATTGTTGCATAAGGATGAACTTCTGATGACCTACTGCAGTACGCGGGTAGGACAGCAGCTGGGAGCTTGATCAACAGCAAATGAAGGACCGAGAGCAGTGCGTGTCCAGAACGAGAGCCGAGGACGTGGAGCAGCAGTGCAGGACAGAGCAGACCAAGAAAGCCTGGAGCACCTAGCAGCAGATCAAGCCTGGAGCAGCAGAGAACAGCTGGACACAGCACATGTGCTGGACAGGACCGACAGACCTGGAGCAAAGGACTCAACCCGTGAGCACAGCTTGGAAATAAACATGAAAATGGAGAAGGCAGTGAACAGTGCAGTATCGGGACACTTTTGGTTTCCAAATTTGGTTAAGGCCTTCTTTGGCCAAATAATGTGTTATTTCATGCTTTTACTTTAATGAATTAAATTGATTAATACTTGTTAGTTGTTATTTAGGTAATTTAATTAAGTAATGGTAGGTTAGCTTTATTGCTTTGCATGTTAATTTAATTTGTAGTGTTAATTTTTAGTTAGTAGTTAATTTTAGATTAAATGTTTTATGATTTTATTTTAGTTTAGTGTTTTATAAGTAGCATTTAGAATTAATTTAGATTAATGTACTTCATGCATTTTTAATTTAGTTTTCATTTTTATTAGTTTTGAGGTTAGTTTAATTTGCAATTTTCATTAGTTTAAATTCATGCATTTTTATTTTAAGTTTGTTTAAAGTTTAATTTAATTAAATTTTATTGCTTTATTTTCATATTTGCATTTTATTTTAGTTTCGATAATTCATTTTAACTGTTTTAATTTTCTTTTATAGGTTATTTGCTTTTAATTGCTCGGAGTTCGGTAAACAAATCTTAGTTCAGTTTTATTTTTTTTATTTTTTAATATTTATTGTTTTCAGTACGTTTAATTAGACTTAGTAGATCACCAACTTAAATTTCATAATTTGCAAGGATATACTTAGGGTAAGATTAACCGGTAGTTAATTAAGCTAATCAACTTCTCTGTGGGACGATAACTTGGGACTCAAATCTCATTATTACTTGTACGATCCGTGTACTTTGCTCACAATACCTTTAGGGCGTGTCAATTAGGTGGTGACTTTAGGTAAATATTACCAGTCATTACTAAAGGCAGCATGAGTGACATTGTGACTACTACTCTTTCTAGATCTGATATTCGGGATTATTGTCATTTATTTACTCTTAATATGAGATTGAGAAATCCTTCATGTGGTTCAATAGCAGATTTTAGCCAATGGTTATTAGACTTAAGTGATGGAAAGTTGCCCTTAGTTGCACCAAATGGTAATGAAGATTCAATATTAATTGCTATTCTGGAGAAGTTCATACTCCCATTTGAGAATGATTCAATAAGGCAGATTGTTGATTATAGATATCTAATTTGAAAAATAATTTCAATAATCAAGGATACTTAAAGGATCGACAATGTTATCAACCACTAATAATGTGGTTGATAAGGTCAGTAATTACATACTTTCAATGCTTTCTCGTGAAGTTAAGAAATATCTCAGTATATATAAGATTTCACCTGCGTCGGTGAATGTTAAAGAACAATTTAATTTATACCCTCCAGAGTTCTTGAATTCCCTTAAGTTTTCGAGATTGCCTAATCATGAGATGAGTTGAAAGTTGGTGTTTCTATCATTTTTTTTAAGAAACATAAATCAAAGTGTTGGATTTTGCAACGGTACTAGATTGGTTGTTATAATATTGGGCTCTAGGGCAATTGAAATATGAAGTATTTTGGGGAGCCGATTCTTTTTTTTTTTCCTCGAGTTGAAATGTCCCTTTTCGGATACAAAATGATATTTCACTTTAACACAAAGACAATTTGTGATCAAAGTTTGTTTCGTAATGACAGTCAAGGACAAACTTTTGAAAATGTCGACGTCTCTTTGCAAATATCGGTTTGCACTCATAGCTATTTATATGTTGCCGCCTACAGTGTAGAATCACTATATGAGTTACAATTTTTAATTGAGAATAACGATCATAATATAAATCCTTGCACAAACAATGCATAGATATTAAGGTATTTGATGATGTATTTCACATGTGTGACTATTACTTTAATTAAGATTTTATTGATATACGTATTCTTACGAATGTCGTGCATTTTTATTTAAATAAATATTAAATATTTATTTAATAAATTACTTTTCCTTTTATTTTAGATCATAATGCCAGGTTATCAACTACTTCAACAGATTTCTCCAAATGGAGATTAATGGAAAATTAAAGTTAGAATCACTAGAATGTGGAATGCTGTAAATATTAGTAAGAATGGGAAACTCATAGGTTTGGGTTTGATAATGTTGGATGAGAATGTAAATGCATTGTTTTACATAATTTAAATCAAAACTTGAATGTGTTTTTCATTTAATACGGATAATTGATAATTTCACCTTTTTAACTAGATCATCACATTCATGCAATAGCATACAAGAATTTAGCAGAAAAGTATCTTAAACTTATGATGGTGGGAAGTGTCTACATCATTTAGAGTTTCCAAGTGGCAAACGCATTTGCTACTTACAGAATAGTGACAAATGATTTTATGATATACTTCAAAGCTAATACTGTGGTCAAGGTTGTTCAAGATCCAAATTTCTCCATAAAGATGCATAAATTTGAGTTTATGGAGTTCAATGCAGCACAATCACGTTTCAATAATAGTAGACATTTGACAAGTACATTGACTTTAACTATACATATTGCATTTAAATTTTAAGCACTACATTTAAATTGTCTAATTATGATTTTAAATTACTTTTCATAAAGAAGATGTGATCAGAAAGTTGATGAAGATAAGTACAATTTTGGGTCAAGAAGATTACGGTGAGAAAGTGAAGAAAAGGGTGTTAGAAATCCAAAATGCAAGGTATGTGTTTGAAAAAAAAAAATCGATTTCCTGTAATTGTGGATTTAATTAATTAATTATTCTATTTTTTTGTTCATAGTGGAAACTCAATCGAAATTACTCTTTGATGAGGATAAGCATCTATTAAGTCAAAGTCAAGACATTGTTTTTATCATGCCATCCATCACTTTGAAAAAATTCAGAGGCAAGTTATAAAATTTCTTTAATTAATTAATTAATTAATCAATTAATCACCATTAAATATCAAATTTCTCATTCAGGGTAGTACAATTTATCACCTATGTTGGCTACACAGGTTCATCAAAATCTTGATATACTTGAATCTGCTAAAAATCGAAACAAATAATTCAATATTGTCAATAGTAAATAACATCTTTTAAACTATAAAATTGATACAAGTAGATTCATCTTTCAATAGATTATATTCCTTTTTTTATTTATTAAATCGAATATTTAAAATTCAACGAAAAGCCAGTGAAATTACTGCTACCTCTCAAATATAAGAATATGTCAAACCAAGGAAAGGCGACCTGACCTACCTTCCGAGAAAATGTTATTTGTAGATACGAGATCGATAGCTAACAACTCTCACATCATTCATGACAATTTATCCTATGTAGTATATAAAAATACTTTTTAAAAATATTTCAGTGTACATGACAACTTAAAAAAATTATAATATAAAACTTTTTGATGTTACATATAAACAGATGAAAAAAATACACTTGTCCAGATTGACACAAATTATGATGATATTATTTGTCATGCATTGTGTATTGTAAAAAGGTAATAAAAGTTGATGGAGGCTATTCTTGGAAGGACCACAATCGTCAAATTCAACTTTCAATAGTAAACTATGTCATTAAATTTTTTTTATCATAACATATTAATTTACTTTAATTTTGTAAAAATATTTTTAATCATACCTGCAACTTTTTTTAAGAGATTCGTTTATCCATTTTTATATTGAAATGAATTTAACTCTGATTATTAACTATATGTCATTACAAGTATAAATTGACTGTTAAAGTATCAAATGGGAGTGGCAATGCCTTATTCATACTTCTTGATGGAAAAAACTAATCGAATTACCAATAACTCAGCTCAACAATTGTTTGAAATGAAAAATTAGATTACTCTATTTCCACAACTTTCTAGACTCATTTTAATAATTAATTATTTTATTTTTGAACTTTACCTAAATCATTTACAGGAAAATAGTGATGCCAAAGTGGTGAAAACATTGGAAGAGTTAATAAGTCGTTCCTATATATTCGAAGTGGAGCTGAATGATTATAACTTCTATCATAGGAATTCTAAATTGATGGTTCTTGTATTCATGATATAATTAATACAGAAGAAAGTTGCTGCTTACTGGATCAAATAAAAAAGGTAACAACCACTAAATTTATTATAAAATGTATTATTTAAATTTTTCATAAGAATTTTTTCAAAAAATTAATACTATTACATACAAAACAACTAAATCAATTTTATTTCAACTTTTAGTTGAAAGACATTCTTCATAAGGCAGATACAAAGGGAGATGCCTATTAACTCGTGTACATATATGAAGATGACTATTTTCTTCAAACACCTACAAAACTAGTTGCACGTCTAAAAAAACTAGTTAGGCATAAATAACAAAAACCCTAAAATCCCTCTGAAAACCATCTAATCATCTTCAGAAGCCTCCAAATTGTTAATAGAACAAAAAACGAATAGAAAAACAATGGTGGAAAAAAGCTAAGAGAGACAGCAAAAAGTATGATATTGTATTAAGAGAATTGGAAGAGACCACTCTAGGCGACGCCATGTACTTGCCTCAAAACGTCGGTCCTCTTCAACAATAAATCGTTAATTCGCTTAAAAAAAAATGTAACTTGATGAGGATCATACCAGGAAGTACACAGTGGATCCACACGAGCAGCAACGACCAATAGAGAACTGCTATGTGTCAACGCTAAAATGCCACGTGGCAGAGATCTATGCCTGTGGCGTCCCGGAAGCGCGAAAAAGAAGACAAATTTAAGACTTATTTTCATTAATACACAATTCTAGATGCATTTCTGTACGGTGTCATGCATCATCATATATAAATTATAATACTTTCACCTCAAGATCTCAACATCTAATAATTATATATCACACCATATATATTTCTCAATTTAGAGTTAATTAATCATAATGCATCCCATACACCATTGTTCATCAAGTGCTTATAATTACAACTTTAGTCTGGGTACATGAAATATTAAAATATACCTCAAAATACAACATACGACCTGGAGCTCAAGTCCTCCACTAGCCACTACTCCGTACGTCGCAGAAAAACTCTCTTCACTTGAAGAAATCTGGGGGATATAAAAATAAGGTGAGCTTCTAAATCGCTCAGTAAAGGGGTAAGGGACTCGTTAATGAAATAATGATTTGCACAGCACAATCATTTTGTTTTGCCAGTGAAACTCAATAAACTCAGTAGAAAACGTAGTATGAAATCATTGAAACATCATTCTCATCTCATTTCTCTAAGATCATGTAAAAATATGAGAGTGAATGGCTCAATATGAAAATCATAGATTCAAGCACATGGAAACCAGGATGCGATAATGGTTTTTCTCATAAAAACATGATAGAAATCACCTGAGTAATAATGCACGTGGCACAGCCACAAAACACAATCTCATGTATAAAACGGAGACTAGGTAAATAAAAACTCAGATAAAAACATCTGTCATGGCACATCAATATAATCTCATCTGGGTGCGCATCCCAGACATCCTCAAAAGAGAGAACGTCGATAATATGGTCGTGCACATGGTGTATTGGTCTTATGTGTTACCAGAACAAGGCCCGGACTTACATGCTACTAGAGCAAGGCCTCTCCTCATGCACACTATTGGTCTTACATGCTACCAAAGCAAGACCCGGACTTACATGTTACTAATGCAGGGCCACCCAGCCTTACCAGAGCGGGGGTCATCTCACGTTACCGGAACATAGGCATCTCTCATTACCAAAACGTAGGAATATCAGACTTACATGCTACCAGAGTAAGGCCCGGACTTACATGCTACCAAACCAAGGCCTGATGTCTTGTCACATGACATGCCTAAGTCTCAGTAATAGTCATTATCATATAAAACCGTTTTGCCTTCACGTAAAGCTCATAATGGTTTTTCTCATAAAACCCATCTGAAAATGTTTTTGTACTCATTACAAAACATGTCAAAACCGAGCTCAAACCAGCAAAACCACGCACACATTTCTCAAATCTCAGTACGCCTTAACGTAGAGCCCAAATCCCGGTTCACATTTTAAACTCAAACGGTTTGTAAAACAATTTCACACTTTGTTTACAACTCATAAAAATTGGGCCCCAATTGGCTATAAAACCGTGTGCAATAAATCAACCATAACTCGTAAAACATGCTTGTTTCTCAAAACGTTTCATGCAACAATATCATCACAAATTGCATACACAAATGGGTTTAGGTTTTTCCTTACCTCGTTGCACCTCGTATAGTGCAATCATTTTCCCTAAACAACGGAGTAGCCTCGTAATCCTCTCCGGAATTCCCGGGCTGTCCAAACGATGTAAAACATCATCAACATACCATCACGTTATCTCAAACCTCAACATCGAACATAATTGCTCACATTCTCATAATTTCTCAATATCTCAATGATTCTAACAACCCTAACCATTTTCAGTCTACTCATCCCAACATTTACAGCCACAATCGCAGAAATCTACTCCCAAATAAAAGATTAAAGCTTAGAAATTTACCAAAAACTTGTGGAGTGCTCAAATCATGCCTCAGCTCAAATCGTCCTTCGATTTCCAAGTATGTTGTTCTCCTTTTGATGAGGAACAACTTTCCCTCTTGCCGCAACCTTTGATTTGAATGGAAATGGGCATTTTGGAAGAGAGAAAGCTAGAGATTTCAGCCAAAATGGGGTTTTTTGGAGAGAGAAGATGAGTTCCAGCCAAAAACGCAGGGGTTCTTATATAGGCAGAGGGTAGGAGATCGATCTGCTTCTGTAGGAGATCGATCTGCCTTTGAATTTGGGAACATTTTGGGCACGTTTTAGGCCTACCAGATCGATCTGTCGTGGGAGTGAGATTGATCTCATAATCTTGAGGAGATCGATCTTCTCATTGTGAGGAGATCGATCTGTATTTTACAGAAACATTTGGAGATCGATCTGCTTCCATTGGAGATCGATCTGCTCGTTTAGATTTTCCATTCATAGTCACTTTGGCCTACCAGATTGATCCCCACTTCTCCAAGATCGATCTGGCCTTATAGTTTCACACTATGGTTGTACTTTTGACATAAAATCTCATTATATGATTGCCATAATTTACTCCATAGATTATTTCTCATTTAATACTCATTTATCACTTAGAAATTTCATTCCTTATCACCTCAATATATGAGTACATCACATTTAGCTAAATTAATTACACTTCATGTTCACATTACATAATTAGATGTGCACAAAAATTCTCAGGTCTCATAATGCCTCATGCCACATACCATATGGTCAAACCACTGAGGCAGACTTTGTCGTAGTGTCCTACGACAAACCCCTTGTGTTGCCCCGGAAGCACGAAAATAGGGGCTACCTTTTTCCTTAAATTCTTATTTCCTTACTTAGGTTGCATTCCTGTACAGTTTAGGTTACTTAATTTCTTGCATTACTTAATCCTTTAACTGTATAAGATTTGCTAGAAATTTCGACAGCATAACCTCTTATATTTTTAATCTACCTCCCTGCAGTAAACAATAATTTCTAATTGCAATGTAGTTGCTTTTATTTCTTAAACTTTACCATCTCCCAATTCAAAATACATTACCACTACATCAAGTATATTCATACTTAACATCATCAACATTTCATTTTTTTTCCCAAGCCATTTATCTACAACTTCGTGACATTAGATTATATCTCAAAAGTACACATATACAATCCAGTATATGTACATTACCACTGTCTGGAAATAAACATCAGAGAATATACTTGAGCGTGTACTAAAGTTAGTCTGGGAAGCTAAAAATTCACCAGGCTACTCGAGTACTTTGCAATAGCTGAGCAGATTCTATCGCAAGTCATCTGAAATAGAGGAAAAAAATGATAAGCTTCTGATAAAGCTCGGTAAGGAAGACATTTAAAGAAATCTTGACAATCCCAAAACATGTGGAAAATCAAGGTTAACATGCTTTCGTACTTGCTTAAATCCATTTGCATAAACTTACTTGCTTACTTTGAAATAAAACAATCCTACATATATACTTATGGAATTCGATTTACATACATACTTATTTAATTTGAAATGAAACATACTTACATACATGCTTACTTACTTAAAATTCACATACTTCTTACTTACTTTAGCTTACTTACTTTCTTTCATACTCAAAACGTTCATACATTAAAAAGTGGAGACTAGGCTATGTCCGAATAGCTATCATGCAAACATACGTCATCCTCCGTAGAGGAAATAAAGTATCGATGGCTATGGTAGGGGCTATAGACGGGATCGGGGTCGTACAACAAATAAACGTAGTATTTGAATAAACTTTAACTAGCACATAGCTAGGGCATGGGCACCAGTGGCACTCACCATGCGGGTAACATACATGCGTACTGCGCAGGCACGAGATACTACAAAACATGCGCCACGTGTAGCGAAGACAAACACCACAAAGGTGGAGACAAGCACTACAAGAGCAAAACGTAACAAGCACTACAGGTGGCATAGTCAGAACACTACAAGTAGTGGGCATGATGTACACACAGCATAAGCTAATGGGGTAGCCCTCTAGTCTCAGAAAAACCTTACTTTTTTACTTACTTTCATACGTACTTAAAATCATTTGAAGTTGAAATATTAAAATCATAAAATTTCTAATATAAAATATTAGTGTATTAAAACTCATACTTGATATACAAAAAAACGATTGGGTTCAGAAATTAAACTGGGTTCTTATTCCTTTCGGGAATTCCTAAGGGAAAAGCTCAGTTTTCATCGAAAACTCTTCATACATCTATTAAATCATTTCATGCGATATAAATAGGTACAGGATGTCATTACTACTTTAAATTACATCTCTTACCTTAACGGGGCTAGGACAACGCTAAATTATCGAGTCTCAAGTTTGCCTCGCTTTGGTACCTCGAGCTGCAACAAACAACCCAATTATTATTCAAGTTATCCTTATTTCATATTCTTATTCATTTATAACTTAACGGGGTTAATTAGACCATTTTCAACCATTTTTTCTACTTTCACGGTTTTATCGATTGAAGTGTCAGTTTAAGCTAATTTCGATAATTTTTGTTCTTTTAACTTCAATTTCATAACTTAACAACCTAATTACTTGTTCAAGTCTCTAATTCACTCTTGTCAACATAAAAATTTACTGATTCTCATACTTTTCAATTTTTCACTAAACTGACAATAAATAAGACTTTTTCGGTATTAATTTAACCATTTACAACATTAAACTCAACCAAATTTCACTATTTCCCTATTAACCCTAGGCTAGCCGAACCTATATAAGTCCCTAGAAATTTTTTCATCAAGTTTTACTTAACCAAAAATCATCCAAAATTATCAAATATCAACATATATCAAGTTTATCATCTTCCACCAACTTCTTACCTTAGTTGACCAACTTTGACCAATCCTTTTTGCTTGAGTAAAGATTCTCAACTATTATTCAACATGTATAAAACTTAGAATCATAAAAAACAACATTAAAACCCAACCAAAAACTTTCAAATTTAAGTTATTCTCTCACCTTGAGACAGGGCAGATTCTGCCCTTGTTCTTCTCTCTAGTTTTTCACCTAGAAAAAGAGCTTATTTGTGGCTGAATTTTTTATATGTTATAGAGGGCTTAGGATGAAAGATTTTATCCTTCTTGACCAAAGTCTAAAAGTGGCTGGAAGGTGGCCAAACAATTCATACAAGTTGGACTGGTAGAGAACGCCTACGGCTAGAAGAATGGGGTGGTTCTTTTTGGTTCCAGGTGCTTTCGGGGACTTTTTTACCTTTCAAGAAAGTGGATTTAGTCTAATTTAATTTTAAAAAATATCAAGATTTAAGGTCTTCTGGAAAGGCTTCAAATATGGGCTTTTTTTTGGGCCAGCAAATTTTCTGGGCTAGGGCAGCCCACTACCCTGTTTTCATAAATCCATGAAAAATATTTCTAGCCCATTTCTTCCAAAATTTCCACTTCTCAGGTGTTCTACAAGGTCTCTAGTACGACTCATAAAAATTTGGAGCCCACTTGTTTAATAAAAGCTCCCCAATTGAGCCCATTTTACACGATTTGGTCATTACCGATTGAAATGACTTAAGGTTTTCGGTTTACTTTAAAAATTCATTTGGTCATCGAAACCTCCTTATTTCCATTAAATCTTTATTCCCCATGTCAATTGCACCTTATACTAATTTCCTACGATCTCAGAATAATAATTTTGAATTTATAGAATTTATTTGGCTCACTAGGCCCATTTTCTCGGTTTAGTGTAAACTTGAGTTTTACTAGTTTTTTCACTTCCAATACCTAAGTTTCACTTTCTAACCATCAAAACTTACTTATAAACATACTTTCTTAAAAGGATACTTAAACTTGGGTGCTTACCTCGAAGTTCATGCCTCGGGCCTCGGGCCTCTATTCCAGGCGTCTCAGCTACCCTGGGCTTTACATGAACATTTAGGTAATTCTTAAACTTCTCGGCTTAGCTTTTAAATAAAAATTAGTACAAAAATTTAGGTTTCACAACCCTATTATAGGGTCATGCGGTAGACCCCTGTGATAGCCCGGAAGCGCGGAAAATAGGATTAATTTAAAATTTTTCTTAAAACTAAACTTCCCACTCGATTTGCATTCCTGTACAGTGTTAGTTAATCTCATACGTATTTCATCAACATTTACTTAATCAAATAACATGGTATCAAAATAAACCCACTTTTCTAATTTATATACATATACCATTCTGATTACATCCCAACGTTACTTAAAAATAAGTGTCTGTATTACATAATTGTCTGGATACAAAATGAATTGAATTATACCTCACGTGAGTACAAGCAATAGCTTGGGGAGAGTCTCGTCCACCGGCCTATGTCACGGACGCAGCAGTACTTGCGCTTACTGTAAATAATCTGTGGGGGAGGAAAGAAAGGGGGTGAGCTTTCAACTAGCTCAGTAAGGAGTGCATATAAGATTTCAAAATCATCATCAAAGCATAAGTGTAATAATGACATAATTTCACATAATTATAAACACGTGATTAAAATCACAATTCATTAAAACATTCTTTATCTCAATTTCACAATACGTTATTTCTAAAAACAGTTATGGAGACTAGGCATAATATAAATGCCATGAAAGCAATCATCACATCACATCATCCTCAACGAGGGCATCCTCAAACTAGGGAATCATCTCACGTTACCAAAATGGAGGCATCTAACATTACCAAAACGGAGGCATCTCACACTACCAAAGCGGAGGCATCTCACATTACCAAAGCAGAGGCATCTCACGTTACCAAAATAGAGGCATCTCACACTACCAAAGCGGAGGTATCGATGTGCAGATATCATGACGAGTCCTTAGCCTAAAAAACATGCCATTATTATGCTGAAAATAGTTTCACCTTCACATAGAGCTCATAATAGTTTTGCTTTATAAATCTCATTCAATTATAAAGTCTATTTGTTCGTAAAACATTCAAATCATGAAATCAGCTTAAACCAACAAAACATGCACTCAAGTAAGAAATCTCAAGTTAAACTCTTTTCTCAAAACATATGCTCAGTAATAAAATGTTTTCATGCTACCAAAGCATTTTCATCGGTAAAGAATACATATGCACAAAACAGTTGCATCCCTTACATCTTGCACCTTAGGCGGTTAAATATATTTGGGTCTCAGACTAGCTTCGATTCACGTGTCGAATTCTCGAGCTGCTCAAAATAACGTCAAACCATCAACAGTTACTCGTTATACCTCTACTTCATACTTAAATTCATTCAAAACTAAAATGGGGTCATTCAGACCCTTTTTGATTACTTTCTCTATTTTCTTGGTTTTTTACTTAATCAGCTATGAACCGAGTTTCTTTTGTATTTAAATAAACATTTATTAGCCTTAGTTTTCCATTCACATGCATTTTCACAACACCTTATGTGTACATTTCATAACTTCACTAACTAATTTCACAAATCTGTCACAATCATGCATATAACATCAACATCACCATAGTATATTCACTTCATCCTTAAATCAATCCACAGTTCACTTTCTCACACTAAACCCAGTTTAGGTCATACTTGATTCATCATATTTTAGGTAGTTTCAACCAACAATACATACACCAATCAACTCCTAACAACATCTAAATGAACATACTTAAAGTTGGTGTATTGGAAACTCACCTAGCTTGACTTTTCTCTTGTCTAAAATTGGAAGACCTTTTGCTCATTCAATCGAACAAGTTAAATGTTGATTCCAAAGTATGTTGTTTTCCTCCTCACAATGAATAACTTTGCTCAAATAGCTTTTTCTCGAAACCTTTTTGGAAATGGTGGTATTCTAGAGTGAGAAACTAGGTTTTTCTTTGCTAAAATGGAGGGATGTTTGATGTTTCAGGGAAGAAGCTTGAATGTCGAGCCTTTTTTTTTTTTTTTATAGAATTGGCCTTATGAGATCGATCTCCTAGGGTGGGAGATCGATCTGCCCTTATTTTGAACTCCTGAATTTGACATACAGGCTAGGGGATCGATCTGCTCAAGGGATGGGATTGATCCTTGCTAGGCAGAGGCAATTGGAGATCGATCTGCCTTATGGGAAGAGATTGATCTTTACTAATCAGAGGAAATTAGAGATCGATCTGCTTTATGAGAAGAGATCGATCTTGTCCTGGCAGAAGGAACTTGAGATCGATCTACTTTGAATGAAGGATCAATCTTCCTTTGCAAAATGCTTTGGTGTTGCATTTCAAGGCAATGAGATCGATCTCTCCTTGCAATGAGATCGACCTGCCCTTCATCCGCAGCATTCCAACTGTAATTTTTCCCAGATTTTCAAAGGTAACTTCACATTTAATTACTTCAATACCCATTTTCCATTCTAATCCCACTTAGAGTATGGAAAGGTTCATTTCTTATGATTCACGTACAATGTGACTTATGTGTACTGCTTGGAATCGTAAAGGGCACTTAAAATTCATGTTTGAGTCCTTATGTCCAGTCTGAAGGGTTTTATTTTAATTCCATTTATTTAGTCTGTGGCCACTTCATCCCTTATTTAGTCATTACATGCATTTATGATTATTTATTCATTCTCTTTGCAATTTCATTCAAACCAAAAGTTTTCTTATGATTCAATTAACATGTGAAAGTGTGTACATCATATGAATCATAATGAATACATCACCCAAAGTGGGTCTTACAACCCCCGCGGTTGAGTGGTGCATTGACCCCTGCAACAAGGTAGTGCGTCACACCCTTACGGCGAACCCTATCACAATAAGTGACTTGCTCCTACAGGTTAGGTAGCCTACCTCGATAGGCCCAAGCACGTGTTTGTGCCTGATAGTTCATTTGACCCAAAATAGAGACCAAATCAAAGAAAACCCAATGGTGCTAATGAGATATTTAATCTAAAGCCAAATAAATAATTACCAGACTGCTTATCTCTATAGATACCTTAAAGTATCATTTTTAAACCCTAAGCTCTATTTTACTTATTAAAACTTTGCTCCAACTATTCTCTAACTTAAACATCGGAGTGTGCTTACAGGGATAAATCTTTGCATCTCTCTGATTTTTACTGTTTTACAAAGCTTTCAATACAAGTGGACAAGGAAACTCAAGCACACATATTAGCATCTACTCATTGTTGTTTTGAGTAACAATAATTGGTGTAATCTGTGGGAATCAAACATAAGAGAGACACTTTTTAATGAAATGGTGAGAACATGTTCGATAACAGCAACCAACTGAGAAGAAGAGGAGTCAATGAGTTCGCCCAATAGACCATTGAGAAAGGAATGCTAGATCGGATATGGAGAACAAGCTACCACAATCACTTTGGTAGAGTTTAAGGCACTGAAATAATAGAATAAAGAGACCACTCAAATACTTTAGCGCAAGAATGAAGAGAGTACTTGGGCACTGAGAGCTATGGTGGAGTTCTTCAAAGATGTCCTTTCACAGTTTAGTCTCCCTTTAAGAGTGCAGCAATTGGTGGAAGAAAGCATCCCACAGTGGACATGTGAAAGAAGTCAACCTTCTATCGCAGTGAACATGGGATAATAAGATTTAGAGATGACATGAAGACTGCCACATACTGAGCAGCATCGACAGACCTCTACTGCAAGGTCAGGTGGCAGACTTTCTTTGCTGACATATGGCGATAGACCCCTATTGTAGAGGGTATGCAACAATCTTCTACCATAGGGATAGATGGTAGACTGTCGTGGCAGACATAGGGAGGTCGACCTCTACTGTAGAGGTTAAAAGGCAGACCTCTACTGCATATCCCAAATAATTACTGAGGGAACCAAGGAAATAAAGTCCCCTTCGATGGGCAGGGCACGATAGGCATATTGGGATCATGGTTGTGAGTTCCTCGGTTGTCTTGAGAATTTAAAGTAAGTTCATAGAATGAGAGGTGTTGGAAGAAACCATCTGAATCGTGGGTTTGGGAGAACATAGGACATGAGAAACATGAGGGTGTCTAGCAGATAAATAGATCCTACTTAGGACTTAGAGATAGAGAGTAAGAAAAACTATCGAGGTAAGGCTCATCGGAGGCCAAAAACTAAGCTCGTGGATAAAAAAAGAGGTTCTTCATTCAGACTATATAGATTCTTCCAACACTGAAGAGTTGAAGACCCAGTCAGCATGTGAACCAGAGGATATGAAAAGGATGGTAGAGAAGAATTTAAAGGAGAAAAAGTTAGTGTCTGCTGAGGACAACTAGAGAATGAAAGTCTCTTTCAATGCCTAGATCATAGAGAAGTCGTTGCCTTGGAAATTTAAGATGCCCCAATGACAACAAACACAAAAAAATTGACCCGTATGATCACATGCAAAACTATGAGTCATTAATGTTGATGCACGGATGGAAAGATGAAATAATTTGCAGAGCTTTCTCACTCACATGGATGAAACATGCAATGAAGTGGTTTAATGGGTTAAAAAAAGGCCCTATCTCCTATTTTGATCAACTGTGGAATGAATTCCTCAAATTTTTTATGATCAACAATCAATGAAAGAAAGATGCTACTTACTTGCTCGCACTTATACAGGGAAATAAGGAATCTTTGAAGAATCACGTAGACAGATTTCACGATGTTACTTTAAAGGTAAAAGACTTCAGGTTGGAGTTGTTATGGATGCAATGTTACAAGGGACACAACCTAAAAAGTTACAGAGATTGTTGTCTCTTGATTAGCCAATAACAATTTTGAACTCGTTTACTAGGGCAAACAAGTACATTGCACAGAAGAAGGTAATGAGAATGGTGTGGTTTAGAGAGAAAAAAAGAAGGGAGAAAGAGGGAAAAAGACCCATCGAAAGGAGTTCATCAAGGTTTGTCAAGCCTGATAAAGCTTCTAAATTGAGGTACGAGAAATACATTAAGTTAAATGAGCCTCGAACTATTATTCTCACAGCCATTGAAAGGTCCGACTTATTGGAATTCTTGAAAAAAGCAACAGGGAATTTGAAAAGAGATCTAAATGCCTATTGTAATTTTTAGATGCTTATTATAGTTTTCATTTTGCTCATGGGCATCCAATTGAGAAGTGTAGAGAATTAAGGGACCAGATAGAAAAACTAGCTCGTGAAAGGAAAATTAACCGGGTGTCTGAAAGAGCAAAAAGATGGTTACCCCCAACGGGATCAAAAAAATAGTTGGCCAAAAAATAGGCCAAATAATGATAGGAGTAATGGGGAGAAAAAGACCACGAGATGAGGAAGGATTTAGAGTTGATTACAAAATCGACAGAAATATAATGAACCCATCGGGCAAGCCAACAATGTTATTTATGGAAGATATTCAATGGCTAGAAACTCTTCCACCTCTCGTAAAACTTATGCAAGACAGGCATATTAAGTTCACTATATAATAGAGAATGAGGTAGATGAGGAGCTTATCATGTTTACCGCAACAAACAAAAGGGATATATCATCACTCCCTATGGTGATCCTATGGTGATATCGGCGGTAGTAGCTAAACACTCGATTAACATGATTTTGGTAAATAATAGGAGTTTGATGAACCTAATCTACTGAAATTGTTTTTAAAAAATGAACATATTGGAAGATAGACTGAAGCTTGTTGTGACGTCGTTGTATGGCTTAGCATGAGAGAATGTGAAAGTGGTCGAGTCTATTCAATTCCCCATAACCTTGGGAGAAAGCCCCAAGAACATGGGCCGATATATATTGTTTATCATGCTAAAGTCAACTTCGATGGCATACAACATAATTCTAAGGAAACCTCTATTAAACGACATGAGAGTTATGATCTCCTACTATTATTGGTTCATGAAATTTCTAAAGCTTAATCAGATAGGACAGGTGAGAGGGGACCAAAAGAAGGCTTAGATGTGTTATATCTCCTCCACTACCTATAAAGAGATACAAAGAAAAGAGATTTTGATAATAATTGATCCTCCAAAGCCTCAACCTATTGAAGAAATGAAAGTTATTGAGTTAGTTGAGGGAGATAAGAAGAAGAAAGCTTTTATAGGGAGCCAGTAGGATGAACGAACAAATGGAGAGATAGTGAAGTGTCTCAAAGAAAACTTTTAGACTCCCACTATCATGCTTAGAATCAGTCCCGAGCTAATCTAGTATAAACTTAATGTCTTACCTGGGGTTACGCCTATGAAACAAAAGAAGAGATATTTTTCCTCTAAAAAATAATAAGTAATTAGTAAAGAAATCAATAAGTTCCTATAGGTGGGCTTCATTAGAGAAATGAACTACCCGCAATGGGTTGCTAACGTAGTGGTCTTCACTGATTTGAATAAAGATTGTCTCAATGATTCATATCCCTTGCCTAGATTTACTGATTGGTAGATGAGACATCAAGGTATGAACAACTCAATTTTTTGGATGCTTTCTTATGATATCATCAGATTATGATGCATCCTAAAGACAAGGAAAAACATCCTTCATTACTGAAGATGGAACATGTTGCTACTAATGATGCCATTCAGTTTGAAATATGTTGGACCTACAATCAGCTAATGGTTAACAAAGTCTTTAAAGACCTTTTAGGGAACACTATGGAAGCATATGTAGTGACATGATCATGTAAATGAGAGAAGTCATATGCTCAACAGATGTCCAAGGTATTTAGAGTGTCGAGAAAATTCAAAATAAGGTTGAATCTCAATAAGTGCTCATTTGGGGTTTGATCTAGAAAGTTCTTGGGGTTCATGATCATCAACAAGGGCATTAAAGCTAACCCTAAAAAATTCAAGCCATCATAGATATGAATGCTCCGATCGTAGTGCGAGAAATGCAAGGTTGATCAGAAGGATAACTACTTTGAATCGCTTTCTATCTAAGTGCGCTGAGAGAAGCTTACCATTCTTTAAAACCCTACTGATAGGAAGAATTTCAAGTGGATGGATGAGTGTCAAGCAGCCTTCAAAGAGTTAAAGAAATATTTAAAAGAACTGCCCTTGTTGACAAGACCCCAAACCGGGGAGCGCTTGTTCATGTATCTATAAATTGGTGATTACACCGTCAGTTTGATGTTGCTAAGAAAAGATGAGATGGTTTACCACCCTATCTATTATGTGAGTAAGGTGCTACTAGACACCAAAACACGTTACCAATTATCATTAAGTTTGCATTGGCCCTATTGATGGTTTGCCAAAAGTTGCGTCCTTATTTATCAAGCGTATCTCATCACCATGTTAATTGATCAACCATTGAGACAGATCCTTTAAAAGCCTAAACATTCAAAAAGATTAATGAAGTAGGTGGTAAAACTTGAGGAGTATAACATCACTTTTCAACCCCAACATGCAATTAAGGGTTAGGCTTTAACAGATTTCATAGTTGAGTGTATTAGCTCCGAGAGCAATGGTAAGGAAATGGAGTGATTATGGATGTTGCACGTTAATGGAGCGTCGAGTACAAATAGTAATAGAGTCGGCATAGTTTTGGTGTCTCTCGAAGGGAAAGCTCTAAGGTACTCTCTGTGGTTCGAATTCTCCAATTCAAATAATATAGCAAAGTACGAAGCTTTAATTGCAAGGATGAAACTAGCCAAGAAATTGCTACAATAGTGACTCTTAGCTAGTGGTAAACTAGTTTCATAGGAAGAAACGCGAGAAACAACATTGGTCCTATACTTAAAGAAAGTTCAATCATTGGTCTGGACTTTTCAGAGCTTTCAGTTAGTACTAGTCAATCGATCCGATAATACACATGCAGACTAGTTGTCTAAACTAGTTTTCTTCAACAAAACCAAGGGTAAAATAGTGAATGTGGAGAAGATAGAGAGGTCTAGCATCAAAGAAGTTGAAGATTGTGACATCAAAGTTCGTAATGATTGAAGGACGCCATTTAAGCAGTATCTAATGGAAGTAACACTCATTGCTGATAAAGAAGAAGCTTGACAATTGAAAATACAAGGGCTAAATTCATGCTGATTAATGAAGGGCTCTACAAAAGAGGTTAAGCATCACCCTTATTGAAGTGTCTAAGGTCGAAGCAAGCAAATTATGTCCTAGCCGAGGTGCATGAGAGAACCTATGGCGAACACTTGGGAGCTCGGTTACTCGTTTTTAAAATACTCATGTCTAAGTTTTATTAGCCCTCTCTAAAGAAAGATGTGTGAGACCCCGTGTATGTATGACTTGTATACATGTACATAGAAATGTAAATGGAAATGTAATATGTACAGTGATATACTTGTAATGTGAAGTATATGTAATGTAAGTCCATAAGTGTAATGTACAAACATGTAATAAGAGTTGTGATTGTATGTACAAGTTGCATGATATATGAATATGAAGAAATGAACTTAAACATGTGAAGAATGTGAGTAGAATGGAAAATGAGTAGTGTGGTAAAATGGAAGGAAGATTTGCATGAGTGGTGCACTTCCATTTAGTTTATATCATATACCTTTGGTTATACAAAGATTCCACACAAGTTTTAATAGGTATAAAGTATGAGCGGATGTCATTTTCAAGTCTCAAAGATGATTGAATGAGAAAATGACCATGGTAACAAAATGTATGGAGTTTGGTATGTGTTGCTGCAGAAAAACTGCAGAAAATTTGGAAATATGAAGGCCAAATCGATCTCATAGGATTATAGATCGATCTGGAGGAGTAAAAAATACTCTTATTTAGGCAATGCAATAGTGCAGATCGATCTCCCCTAAGACCAGATCAGTCTTTTGAACCTTCTGTAAAATACAGATCAATCTCCCCGAAGACCAAATCGATCTCCTTAACCTTCTGTTTGAAGCAGATCGATCTCAAGCCCTGACAGATGGATCTCTTGCCTTCAAATGCCGTGAAAAAAGAGAGATTTTAAGAGGACCAGATCGATCTCACTAAGCAAATTCTATAAATATGGAGCAGTTGGATCTGCATTTTTCGAGACAAAACCAATTCTTTTCATTTCCAACCTAAAAACCTAGATTTCACTCTTTAAATCCGGCCACTTTCAAGAAGATTTGAGGGAAGAGTATTAGACGCAAAGTTGTTCGCATCGAAGAGAAGAACAACTAAGCTTGGAGGCATTTTCCTCATTTGTGGATTTAAGGAACAAGGTACATTTCCATTGGATCAAAGAGGAAAACAAGCTACGTGAGTTTCTAATGCAAATACTCAAGTACATTATTTGGATATCGATGTAGGGAATGATTTGGTATGCATATGAATGGTAGAAACTACCTAAAAAGTAATGAATCTACCATGACCTAGAAATGGTCTAGTGTGAGAAAGTGAAATGTATTGAAATAAATGATGAGTGGGATATCTTGAGGTGATAATAGTGTTATGAGTATGATTTTAAGATGTTATTAGTGAATAAATTGTGAGATTTACCAAAAAGGGTAAAATATGGATTAAGGCATTGGTAAAATGTATAAATGAATTATGTTGACTAGTGAGGTCAAAATGTGAGTTAATTATATTAACTCAAGTGAATTGGATGAATGAATCGCAGCTCACGAGGATATACTGGAGCAAGGCGAGCCAAGAGCGCAAGAAACTAAGAGGAAGAGAGTCGCACTTAAGTAAATCGAGGTAAGGGAATTGTATGGACTCTTAGAGATATCTGTGCGTAATTTGGGTGCTTAAATGTTTTGCTAGAATGCATGTGATACTAGGAAATGATATTGAGTGATAGAAGGGCAAAGAGTCGAGTTTTGGAAAATGTGCATGAAAACAAAAGCATAATGCTTTAAAAATAATGTTTTATTGCTTTTTAGCAAGTGATTGGTAGGTTGGCTAACATTTAAAATGACTTGCAAAAGAAATGAGTTGTTTTGGTTTATTAATCATACTTTGCCAAGAATTAAGCCACCTATATGGTTTTCGTGAGAATGAAAGCGTGCTAGAGTATGACTCGCACGAGATTTGATGTGTTTATACGCATAAGTGTTGGAGCTTAGCTCGCACTAGTTTTCACATGGATTTCATACTGGTTTTGGCATGGTGTTGGAGCATAGCTCGCATTAGATGCCCACCTTAATTGTTGCCGTGCTTGAAGCTTCGGGTAGAATTGGTGTCACATCGATTAAATAGGTTCGCACATGCATTTTGAGAATTTGACATGTTGATAGCTGTGTTAGGAGCTTCGAGTAGACAAGAGGTCGTACTGATTAAATAGGCTCACACGTGCGTTTTTGAGATGTGGCGTGATATGATATGTTGATTGGGTCCACGGAGTACACTATACCGTGCAGGTAGCATGGAGTATGTTATATCTATTGAGATTGTGATATGCCGTCTTCGGACAATGAGTGTTCTGCTATGGACTGGCAGGTTGGATTTGATCCAGCTCTCATGCAGAAGCAGATAGTGGTGATACCCCGCATACTTGATTCGTGTAGCCGGTATCACAGGATATGGCCATAGTCCTAGAGGATATTTCCCTTATTGTATTGCCTATCTCACATGTCTATTGCTTTATGAATAAATCCATGTTTGAAATGAGTTGTGGGTCAGGACAGTCTGAGGGAGGGGCTGAGCCTTGACAAGTGTTGGATTGTCTTGGGATGAAAGTTTGTTAATGGTCTTAAAGTGCACGTACGCATGATGTGTTTTCCATGCCTTAATTGTGAAATATGCATGATGCGTATTCCATGCTTTGAATTGAATTGTGCATTGGAGTTTAATAGCCCGAATGCTTTACATACCATTAACACAAGCATGAACTCATATTTTGAGAAAATGATGAAATATATGCTTTGAGCATGGCATCGTGATCACTTAGTTAGTACAATATCTTCCTGTTTGCATGATTGCCTTACTGAGCGTGTGGTTTGCTCACCCCCCTTATTTTTTCCCTCTCTACAGAGATTTGAGTATAGATTTAGAGCGACTGGAGGCGTTCCCTTTTTGGTATCCGCTGCATCCTATCGCGTAAGGTATACACACTGATGAGATATTTTTGTATCTAAACTTTTTATAACACAATAGCATTTTGTATGTAACTATTGGGGATGTAAAGCAATGTAAACACATATAAACAACTCTGATTTATTTATAAATAATATGCAAATTGAATTAGTATGGTGAAATGAGATAGACATTGACACATGGCCCAACTGTTGAGAGTGTGGCTGTTTCACGATCGAGGAAAGATGATTAATATATAATGCACGAAAATGCGAAAAATTTGTACATATTTTTGGTAAGTTCAGGGTTGTGACAGAAGTTGGTATCAGAGCCTACGTTGGTCAGATGTGTGTTGTGTCTAAAATACTTAATAAGTTGGAAAATTACATCCCCATGTTACTGTGCTTGTTTAGATACAAATTGTGTGTGTCGATGGGTTGATTAAGAATTTGATGTGAATGTAGGGAATTGAGCAATTATGCCTAATACCAATCGCGGTAGAGGGGTGAGGGCGCAAGTTAGAGGCCGTAGAGGTAGGCATAGGGGTCGTGTTGAGCCAGAAACACACGAGGCTCAGGAGGAGATTGAGGTGGAGGCTGAGGTTGAGCATGCTCCACAGGGTCCAGAGGAGAGACCGGAGAGTACTGAGGGGCGCTTCGCCAGGATTGAGCGGAGCATTGAGATGATCTTGGAATTGGTCACTCAATCATTACTTGGAGTTGGAGGCAAACAAAGTCCCGCTACATAGGGTGATGTCGAGCAAGCGGCAGTTCCTGAGGTACAGACCCGACCAGCCCAAAGACCTCAGACGATAGAGACACCTACACCCCCACCTGCACAGGATATGCCTACGCCTATTACTACACCACAGGCCAGTAGAGGCTGGTCTTATGGTTGTGATTTGGACAGACTGTAGTAGTTCCAGAAGTTTAGATCGTCGTCTTTCAGTGGAGTTAAGGATCTAGTAGCGGCAGAGGATTGGATCAATAAGATCGAGAAATTATATGGGTTCTTCGATTACACTACTATCGAGATGGTAGCATTTGCCGCTTTTATACTGAAGGGGTCAACTAAACATTGGTGGAAGTCCACCAGGCTTATTTTGAGAGCCCGGCATGCTAAGATCAGTTGGGAAATATTTTTGAAGGCATTTCGGAGATAGTTTGTTTCGGATACTGCACAACGGAAGATGAAAATGGCATTTTTGGGACTGACCTAAGGGAGCAGGACTGTGGATGAATACGAGATGACCTTTATCTCCCTGGGCAGATATGATCCCAACACAATTAGTAATGAGGTCGAAAAGATCCAAAAATTTGTAGATAGATTGAAACCGACCATCAGGTCTAGACTGATTCCTCTAGATATACCGACCTATGAGGAGGCAGTGCGCAGGGCACAATTGTGTGAGCAAGATGTTGATAGGATTGCCTCAGAGTTTAGGAAGGTTGGTAAGATAAGGGATAGAGAGAAGAAGAGACCAATGATGGATAGAGGTTTCAACTATAAAGGAAGCAAAAGATTTTATGGAAAGAGGCCGAGGATTGAGGAGATCCAGGAGAGGACAGTTGATACTCTCATGTATTCGGCCATCACTCCAGCTAAAGGAATTGTGATTGGAAGGCCATGGCCTACGACAAAGCAGTGCGGCAAGTGTGGCAGGTACCATGGTACTCGACCGTGCTATGGACATCCTGCAGTATGTTTCAGATGTGAGAAATTGGGGCACATGATCAGGGATTACCCAGAGATGACAGAGACAGCCCCGCAGAAGGGCAGGGAGTCAGAGAGAGCTCCAGTTGAGACAACAGCTCCGAGAAGGAGGACTACAGCTGAGAAAAAAGGGAAGTAGGCAGTGGGTGTAAGCAGAGGGCGAGTGCACGCACTAGACCAGGACGCTGCGGATCAATCTTTGGATGTGGTTAAAGGTACCATCCAAATCTTTGATTTAGAAGTATTTGTATTGTTTGATCCTGATGCCACGCATTCCTTCATATCGCCATCTTTTGCATGTAAATTGTTGAAGCATGTAAAACCCACACTGCTTGATAAGATGTTGATGATATCTACCCCTATGAATGATAGTCAATTGATTGAACATGTATATAGAGATTGAAAGATAAGGATAGGAGGTAAAGAGATGGTAGCCGATTTAATTTTATTAAACATGAGTGGTTTTGATGTAATCCTAGGGATGAATTAGCTGGCTGCAAATCATGTTGTTATGGATTGTCGTGCTAAAACTTTGATGTTTACGAAAATAAACAATCTTGTTGTAAATTTTGTGAAATGAAATGAAAGGACATGGATATTATACATGTTACGAGTATAATCTTAATACATAATATTTAAGAGATTGATTTTGTTATCAATTATATATGTGTATGTGATGATTATGTTACTAATGGTGGAAAGAATAATGTGAAGGATTCATTGCTTATGTGATTGAGACGGATAAGGCACGTCCGAAGTTAATAGACATTCCAATGGTTAGGGAATTTCCAGATGTCTTCCCGGATGAGTTACCAGGGTTACCTCCAGATAGGGAGATGGAGTTTGGTATAGATTTGGCACCTGGTACAGAGCCGATATCCAAGCCACCTTACAGAATGGCTCAAGTCGAGTTAGAAGAGTTAAGGAAACAGTTACAGGAGTTGTTGGAGAAGGGGTTCATCAGACCGAGCGTCTCACCTTGGCGAGCACCAGTTCTGTTTGTAAGGAAGGATGATGGAAGCCTCCGACTGTGTATAGATTATCGGTTGTTGAATAAGGCCACCATCAAGAATAAGTATCCACTTCCACGCATCGATGACTTGTTGGATCAGCTTAGGGGAGCACAGGTCTTTTCCAAGATAGATCTGAGATCTGGGTACCATCAGTTGAAGATACAGAGTGGAGATGTACCCAAGAAAGCTTTTCGCACCCAGTATGGACATTATGAGTTTATGGTTATACCATTCGGGTTGACGAATGCTCCCGTAACTTTTATGTCATTGATGAATGAAGTATTCCACCAGTATTTGGATTGATTTGTCATAGTGTTTATTGATGATATACTGGTGTACTCAAAGTTTAGAGAGGAGCATGAAAGGCATTTAAGGATAGTGCTACAGACCCTCCGAGAGAAGAAGTTGTACACTAAACTCAGTAAGTTAGACTTTTGGTTAGAATAGATCTATTTTTTGGGTCATATAGTATCGAAGGATGGAGTATCAGTGGATCCATCAAAGATTGAAGCGGTGATACAGTGGTAGAGACCCCAGACGGTAACAGAGATCAGAAGTTTCCTAGGTTTAGTTGGATATTACAGACGGTTTGTGGAGGGATTCTCGAGATTAGTTGCTCCGTTGACCCGTCTTACGAGGAAAAATATGGAGTTTATGTGGGACGATAAATGTGAGGAAAGCTTTGAGGAGTTGAAAAAGAGATTAACTACAACTCCTGTACTCACCATTCCTACCAGCTCAGGAGGTTTCTCGGTGTATACAGATGCTTCACACCTAGGACTAGATGTGTATTGATGCAGGATGGGAAGGTAGTAGCCTATGGATCATGACAGTTGAAGGATCATGAGAGGAACTACCCGACCCATGATTTAGAGTTGGCGGCCGTGATGTTTGCATTAAAAATATGGCACCACTACCTCTATGGTGAGAGATTTCAGGTTTACACTGATCATAAGAGCCTTAAGTACCTGTTCTTGTAGAAAGTGTTAAACATGAGACAGAGGAGATGGCTCGAGTTGTTAAAGGATTATGATTATAAGATCCTATACCACCTAGGTAAAGCAAATGTAGTTGCTGATGCATTGAGTAGAAAGCATCTCGGGTTGGTGTCATTCATGATGGTCAGGGAACACGAATTGTTGGAACAGTTCATGAACCTCAGTTTGGATATAACCCTACTTGACACTGATAGTGGATTTATGATAGCTAGCATGCAGTTGGAACTAGATCTGGTAGATAGAATCCGATAGGCTCAGCGAATTGATCAGCAGTGCAGTGATATAGTCAGGCAGATACAGGGGGTACAGAGACGGACTTTGGATTGAGTTCAGATGGATTGTTGAGCTTAGAAGCAGGATATATGTTCCTGATGATGCAGAAATCAAAAGATTGATCATGACAGAGGCTCACTCATCGAGGTATACGATACATCTAAGGAGCACTACGATGTATCAAAACCTTCGAAAGGTTTATTAGTGGTCTGGGATGAAAAAAGCACATTGCTGAACATGTTGCTAAGTGTCTCCTTTGTCAGCAGGTGAAGGTAGAGCATCAGAAGCCTACAAGGTTATTACAGCCTCTACCGATACCAACTTAGAAGTGGGAGTATGTCACCATAGATTTCGTGATGGGATTACCGAGGACCCGCACAGGTCATGATGCCATATGGGTGATTGTGGATCGGCTGAGGAAATCAGCCCATTTTCTAGCTAGAGAGCTACCGATACTCTGAGCCAGTTAGTGAACTTGTATGTGCATGAGATAGTGAGGCTACATGGAATTCCAGTGAGCGTTGTTTCTGATAGGGATGGCCACTTCACTTCCCACTTCTGGGAACGTTTTCAGGAAGCGATGGGGACCCAGTTGAGTTCTAGCACCGCATTTCATCCTCAGACAGATGGTCAGTCAGAGAGGACTATACAGATCCTGGAGGATATGTTGAGAGTGTGTGCGTTAGATTTTAGAGGCTCCTGGGATAACCATTTGCCACTCGCAGAGTTCGCCTATAATAACAGTTTTCATGTGAGTATCGAGATGGCACCATATGAGGTATTGTATGGGCGTAGATGTCGTTCCCCTATTAGATGGGAAGAGGTTGGTGACAGACAGATCTTTGCTACTATCTTAGTGCAGCAGGCATCTGAGGATGTCCAATTGATATGTGAGAGATTACGGACAGCTCAGAGCCGGTAAAAGAGTTACGCTGACAAGAGATGGAGACCACTAGAGTTTGATGTGGGTGAGTCTGTGTTTTTGAAGGTTGCTCCCTCAAAGGGATTATGAGATTCGGGAAGAAGGGAAAGTTGAGCCCTCGATATATAGGGCCATTTGAGATACTTGATAAGGTGAGAGATAAGGCTTATAGGTTGGCATTGCCTCCAGAGTTGGCAAGTGTGCATAATGTCTTCCACGTATCCATGTTAAGGAAGTATCACCCGGACCCGGCGCATGTGATAAGGTACGAGCCTTTGGAGCTCAATGAGGGTATGACATAGTTGAAAAGCCATTTTGGATATTGGATAGAAAAGATAAAGTGTTGAGGACAAAGACAATCCCCTTGGTGAAAGTTCTTTGGCAACATCACACTGTGGAAGAAGCCACATGGGAATTGGAGAGTTTGATACGGGAGAAGTATCCCGAGTTATTCATGGATTGAATTGGTTCTAATTTGGAGGACCAAATTTTCTAAGTGGGGGAGAATGTGAGACCCCGTGTATGTATGACTTGTATACATGTACATAGAAATGTAAATGGAAATGTAATATGTGCGGTGATATACTTGTAATGTGAAGTATACGTAATGTAAGTCCATAAGTGTAATGTACACACATGTAATAAGAGTTGTGATTATACGTACAAGTTGCATTATATAGGAATATGAAGAAATGGACTTAAACATGTGAAGAATGTGAGTAGAATGGAAAATGAGTAGTATGGTAAAATGGAAGGAAGATTTGCATGAGTGGTGCACTTTCATTTAGTTTATATAATATACCTTTGGTTATACAAAGATTCCACATAAGTTTTAATAGGTATAAAGTATGAGTGGATGCTATTTTCAAGTCTTAAAGATGATTGGATGAGAAAATGACCATGGCAGCAAAATGTATGGAGTTTGGTATGTGTTGTTGCAGAAAAACTGTAAAAAATCTGGAAATACGAAAGCCAGATCGATCTCATAAGATGAGAGATCAATATGGAAGAGTAAAAAATGCTCTTATTCAGGCAATACAATAGTGCAGATCGATCTCCCTTAAGACTAAATCGATCATTGGAACTTTCTGTAAAATACAGATCGATCTCCCCTAAGACCAGATCGATCTCCTTAACCTTCTGTTTGAAGCAGATTGATCTCAAGCCTCGACAGATCGATCTCCTGCCTTCAAATGCCGTGAAAAAAAAGAGATTTTAAGAGGACCAGATCGATCTCTACCTAATGCAGATCGATCTCACCAAGCAAATTTTATAAATATGGAGTAGTTGGATCTGCATTTTTCGAGACAAAACCAATCCTTTCCATTTTCAACCTAAAAACCGAGATTTTACTCTTTAAATTCGACCATTTTCAAGAAGATTTGAGGGAAGAGTATTAGACGCAAAGTTGTTCGCATCGAAGAGAAGAACAACTAAGCTTTGAGGCATTTTCCTCACTTGTGGATTTAAGGAACAAGGTGCATTTCCATTGGAGCAAAAAGGAAAACAAGCTAGGTGAGTTTCTAATGTAAATAATCAAGTACATTGTTTGGATATTGATGTGGGGAATGATTTGGTATGCATATGAATGGTAGAAACTACCTAGAAAGTACTGAATCTACCATGACCTAGAAATGGTCTAGTGTGAGAAAGTCAAATGTATTGAAATAAATGATGAGTGAGATATCTTGAGGTGATAATAGTGTTATGAGTATGATTTTAAGATGTTATTAGTGAATAATTGTGAGATTTACCAAAAAGGGTAAAATATGGATTAAGGCATTGGTAAAATGCATAAATGAATTATGTTGACTAGTAAGGTCAAAATGTGAGTTAACTATATTAACTCAAGTGAATTAGATGAATGAATCGCAGCTCCCAAGGATACACCGGAGCAAGGCGAGCCAAGAGTGTAAGAAACTAAGAGGAAGAGAGTCGTACTCAAGTAAATCGAGGTAAGGGAATTATGTGGATACTTAGAGATATCTGTGCCCAATTTGGGTGCTTAAATGCTTTGCTAGAATGCATGTGATACTAGGAAAATGATATTGTGTGATTGAAGGGCAAAGAGTCGGGTTTTGAAAAATGTGCATGAAAACAAAAGCATAATGCTTTGAAAATCATGTTTTATTGCTTTTTAGTAAGTGATTGGTAGGTTGGCTAACATTTGAAATGACTTGCAAAAGAAATGAGTTGTTTTGGTTTATTAACCATACTTTGTAAAGAATTAAGCCACCTACATGGTTTTCGTAATGAAAGTGTGCTAGAGTATGACTCGCACAAGATTTGATGTGTTTTATACGCTTGAGTGCTGGAGCTGAGCTCGCACTAGTTTTCACATGGATTTCATACTGGTTTTGGCATGGTGTTGGAGCATAGCTCGCATTAGATGCCCACCTTAATTGTTGCCGTGCTTGGAGCTTCGGGTAGACTTGGTGTCACACCGATTAAATAGGTTCGTACGTGCATTTTGAGAATTTGACATGTTGATAACCGTGTTAGGAGCTTTGGGTAGACAAGAGGTCATACCGATTAAATAGGCTCACACGTGCGTTTTTGAGATGTGGTGTGATATGATGTGTTGATTGGGTCCACGAAGTACATTGTATCATGCAGGTAGCATGTAGTACGTTGTACCGTGTTGAGATTGTGATATGCCATCTTTGGACGATGAGTGTTTTGCTATAGACTGGCGAGTTGGATTTGACCCACCTCCCGTGCGGAAGCAAATAGTGGTGATACCCTGCACGCCTGATCCGTGTAGTCGGTATCACAGGATATGGCCATAGTCCTAGAGGATATTTTCCTTATTGTATTACCTATCTCACATGTCTATTGCTTTGTGAATAAATCCATGTTTGAAATGATTTGTGGGTCAGGACAGTCCGAGGGAGGGGCTGAGTCCTGACAAGTGTTGGATTGTCTTGAGATGAAAGTTTGTTAATGGTTTTAAAGTGCATGTACGCATGATGTGTTTTCCATGCCTTAATTATGAAATATGCATGATGGGTATTCCATGCTTTGAATTGAATTGTGCACTGGATTTTAATAGCACGAATGCTTTACATACCATTAACACAAGCATGAACTCATATTTTGAGAAAATGATGAAATATATGCTTTAAGCATGGCATCACGATCATGCAGATAGTATAATATCTACTTGTTCGCATGATTACCTTACTGAGTGTGTGGTTTGCTCACCCTCCTTATTTTCCTCTCTCTACAGAGATTTGAGTATAGATTGAGAGCAACTGGAGGCGTTCCCTTTTTGGTATCCGCTGCATCCTATCGCATAAGGTATACACACTGATGAGATATTTTTGTATCTAAACTTTCTATAGCACAGTAGCATTTTGTATGTAACTATTGGGGATGTAAAGCAATGTAAACACATGTAAACATCTCTGATTTATTTATACAAGTGTTGACTTATAAATAGTATGCAAATTGAATTAGTATGATGAAATGAGATATACATTGACAGACAGCACAACTGTTGAGAGTGTGGCTGTTTCACGATCGAGGAAAGACGATTAATATATAATGCACAAAAATGCAAAATTTTTTTACGTATTTTTGGTAAGTTGAGGGTCATGACAAGATGTAGTTGAGAAGGTTCACAAGTGTGATAGGTGCCAGAGATTTGTACCGTTGACTACAATTCCAGAACCTTCTCTTCAACTCATGGTACAACCAATGCCATTCGTACAATGGGGGCTTGACATTTTGGGTAAAGGAAATTCTTACTGGTAGCCACCGATTACTGCTTAAAGTGGATAGAGGCAGAGCCGCTGACTACCATCACTGAGAAAAAAAAACAAAAGATTTGAAAGGAAATTATTTGTCGATTTGAAGTGCCACATGTTCTAAACGTCGATCACCAGAAGTAATTTAACTGTGATGTTTTTTGGGAATTTTACAAGGGCCTCAACATCCTACTAAGAATCTCCTCTATTTCATATTCATAGGCTAATGGATAGGCATAAGTTGAAATCGTACTATCCTCCATGGTTTGAAAACCCAGTTAAACAAAGCTAAAGGAAGATGCCTAGATGAATTACTTTGTGTTTTATAGGCCTACAAGATGACTAACTAACTATCAACTAGAGAAACACCATTTAGCTTGGTATATAGTACCGAAGCCTTAATACTTATAGAGATTGGGGCGCTTTCACCAAGGATAATTTCAATTATAGAGGAAGAGAATTCACAAGGATTGAAGGAAAAACTAGATTTTCTAGATAAATAGAGAGAGAGGTGGCCAAATATTACAACAGTAGAGCTAAAGATAGGCCTTTGTATGAAGGAGACTTGGTATTGAGGAAGTCCTCAATAACCAATGCCCTAAAAAAGGATGGGAAGTACCAGGATAACTAGGAAAGCTCGTACCAGATCAAGAAATGATTGGACCCAGTACTTGTGTCTTGGAAAGCTTATTGGGGAATAAGATAGGAAAAATCTAGAAGTTAAACCATTTAAAGTTGTATTGGAGTTATTATTTATGTATTGGGATTGTATTTTCCATTTGTTAAATTTTGACATAATCATGTCTTTCATACTCTTATTTACTGTTATAAGTAAATTGTCACTATATATTGTTATTTAACTATTCTGCAATAAATAAATCAAGGAATCTCCTTATTTTTATCATTTGTTTTAATCCCTATAGATGGGTATAAATCTTGTGACGTAAATAAAAAAAAGTGCAAAAGAGCTTGAGACACGAAATGCGTCATGAAGGCCAAGCACTTGAAGATAAAGTACGAAAGAGCCTGAGGTGTGAAATACGTCATGGAGGCCAAGAACTTGAAGATAAAGTGTGAAAGAGCCTGAGGTGCGAAATGCATCATGGAGGCTAAGCATTTAATGGTAAAGTGCGAAAAAGCCTGAGACACGAATTGTGTCACGAGGCTAAGCACTTGAGACTTTAGATTTAAAAATTCAATCATGTGACTTGGGACTCACATTATCAAAGGTAAATTGCGTTTGTAAAACGAAGGTGAGTTTAACTTTTTCATAAGGAGTTATTAGCAAAATACTTTAATCTTTCACCAAGAACTTGGGGAGCACATGATACGGTATACATACACAAGAATCAGAAGGTAAAGAACAAAATAAAGTGTATACACAATAAAAGGAAATTAAAATGAAATAAGAAACTATATCAAAAAGTTTCATTTCATTTCTCAAAATTTTCTACTTGTTTGCTTTACAATTCGTTTATTAAAAGAAAGAACATAAGAAAAAAATTAATTCAGATCCATGGGGTTCGAAACAGAGGAGGCTCGAGGATCAGCTTCTGTGTCTCCGACTGAAATAATGATAGCAGTAGAGTCTGTAACGTCAAGAGCTTGAGCCGTTGTAACAATCAGGGGAATGAAGACTGGTAGGTTGGCATCCGATGCTGGTAGATCCTCACCATTCTAGCCGTTAAGGGCACATGTGGCCTCGAGAGAACCCTCAAGGTTAAAAGGATCCCACAAGCTAGTGAGATTGGCTAAATCATCATGAGCACCCTTTTTCAAAAACTCATTTGGAGACTCAGAATCCCACTTATAACAAGTTCAATCAGGGGTATCAAACATTTCAACCTCTAGAGTATATAAGAGCTCCGAAAAAGACTTGCCTTTCTTATGTTTCTCTGGCCAAAACCAGGTGAGGTAGAAACTATACTTCATAAAGCCCATAGAATAGTCATATTTCCTTGTGAGGTAGTCCTTAGAAAGTCGATACTCCCTCACAGCCTCTGCCTAAATATGTTCTATCTCCACTTGATAAAAGAAGAAGAAGGTCGACTCTCTAGTTCGATAATCTGCTGCTCTAGCTCTTAATTGTGGTCAGCCAACTTGCCGAAGTCTGAGAAAAAAAGAGTCGTATTTAGACTTCAAAGTCTTCATCTTTGTTTTACTTGTGAGAAAATCTTCTTTAAAATTGGTCAGAGACTCAACTTTGTCTGATTCCACCATGAGGTCCCCTTTTGTATTGGTCAACTCTCAGGACACCTTGGTAAGCTCTCTTTCCAAATCTTTGACCCATTTCAGCAACCCATTAACTGCTTGTTTGAATTTTCCAATTCCACTTTTTTGCGCTACAATTGGTTGATCTCTTTATCAGGCTGATGGTAAAAAGTGCAATGCTGGGTGTTAACCACAATAACTCTCTACATAGCTTAAAAATGAGACAAGGTAAGATGCCAAACATAAAATACATCAGTGATAAAAATCAAGAATGTAAGATTACCTTTATCACTTCCAAGTATGCTAGTCTTCACCCTATGGAAAGTTTTTGAACAACTACTTCTCATCCCGAGGAAAAATGATGGCCCAATCTAAACAAGAAACTACCCCAGAAGTTTTCAAAAGGTCATTGTTGTGCACTTCGGGGTATACTAAAAACTCATTGCCCTTCACTGTATATCCTCCATCCATAAGATGTGGTTCTGTGTCCACTGGGCCCATTTTAAGAAGTCTCTACCTATTCATCATGGCTTCCTCAATATAAAGGTGCATGTGATTTAGTCTATTATGCAAGACCATGTTGTACTCCATTTGGTCCTCAAAAGGCAATCGTTTAGTTGACTCTCGGTCTGATGAGCTAAAAATGCTCTAGAAGTGTGAGGACACTTTCCTTACCCAGTGTAGAGCCTTAAGAAGAGTTCCCATAAACAAAAGTAGTTGAATGAGGTGGAGTTCACTACCTAAAAGAAGATGGAGTTAAAGCGCACAACAACAGTGATGGAGTCGGAGCACGGCTTAACCCTGAAATTGAAACTTTAAACAAGAGTCACTTTTTAAGAGGATAATTTAAGGAACCTTCCACTGTACTTTTTCTCATCAAAGCACGCTTGATGTTGCTCATCCCTGCAAAAGAAAAAGCCAAAAACTGTTATAATCATCAAACAAGTATGTAACAACAGTTATAAAGTCAATAAGGTTACCATCAAGAGAATTTAGATACTCTTAAAAGGACTCAATATTTACTGATTCATCTTCCAAGAGGACTATAAAAGTGGAGCCAAACCCCTCCCAATAGCCCCTTTCTTCGAGGGGATCGTTATTGAAATTGTACTCCCTATCAATGCTCTCTATCCTTCAATGAATTTAAGTTATCAGGGTTTAACTCGATAGGCATGAGCAACTGAGGATCTAAAGGAGGATTAATGGAGGCAATGGTAGGAACATACTCGGTACCCCAACCGGTAGCCGCAAGGTTTTAGGGGGTTAAGAAGTTATAAGGGTCGATTGGTTGGTCTACGAGCAACTACGTAATGGATGTAGAGAATTGCCTTCTAAGGACAGAAATACGAAGGTCTTTTGACGTTTTTTACCTAGTCATCCAATGAGTAGGAAACCCTAAACCCTTTGGTATCTTAATAATAAGCCACTCTGGCTCGAATCCATAAAGCTTTTTGGGGAGTTTCTTGAATATTCTATTATGAAAATCGAGCTCAAACACCCTTTGTATAGAAAATGGAACCAAACCAGTGCTGCCACGAACCCTTAAAAATGCACTAAAAAGTAGAGTGAAAGGAGATTCACCATTGTACTGAGAAGCCTACCAATTAAGCCCAACCATAAGGGTGGATTTAACAAAGAGCAATTCCCTAATTTCGAAGAAAGGAGATTCCAAAAATTAGATATAGGAAAGTGAAACCCTAACTTTAAAGAAGCCTTAAAAATAGCTACTCTATTAAACACACTAATTACTCTTCGAGACCAAGATGTTTGTACTCGTATCCCTCCGGCAAGGAAAACCTATTCCTAATATCCTCTAAATCGGCCTATGTTAAATTTAAATTAAGGCCTAACTCTAATTGCTTTCCCACATCATGACTAACCATTGAAGATGCTAACAATCACTTAAGGACAAAGGAGAGGTCAAAGTTAACCAAATGAGTCGAGGTTAAACTAGAGTTACGACAAAGTTTGACTAGGGTTACGACAGGGTTTGACCAGAGTTTCGATAGAGTTTGACTAGGGCTACAACAAGGTTTGAATAGAGTTGCAACAAGGTTTGCTTAAGGTTGCAACGGAGTTTAACCAGGGTTGCAATAAAGTTTGACCAAGGTTGTGATAACGGTTAAATCCAATTTGCGATAGACCTGTAGATAAAACTTACTTGGCGTGAGAGTTGGTGACAATGTTTGCAAGAAGTATGCGACAGAGTCATGACAAGGTCTGCGGCAAGGGTACGAGAAAGGTTTTTTGAGAATTTTAGTCGCTATGCCTTACATTATATAACTACGATAGAGGTAGTGGAAGAGTCATGTCCTCACAGAAAGATAACTGTCACTTGCATGAAAGGTCACATCTCTAAAAGGACCAAGGAAAATACTCAAAAAGCCTCTTTTATATTCTTCCACAGGGAGTTTCCCTGTGAAAGAGTAGGGAGCAATTGATGAGGACATACCAAGAGTGTATACAATGGATCCATGTGAGGAACGAAGACTAATATGGAAGTACCACATGGCAGAGCCAAAACGCCACGTGGAAAGGAGCTATGCAACATGGCACCTACCATGTGATCAAACCTAGACTCTGTCGTAGTGTCTTGTAGTAGACCCTTGTCATAAGGTCATGCAACAGACCCCTGCCACAGGGCTGTGCGTCAGATCCCTACGACAGGGCCGTGCATCAAACCCCTGCCATAGGGTTATGTGGCATACTCTTACCGCAGGACCCTACAGCGGACCCTGTTGCAGGAAGTGACTTGTTCCCTCAAGCTAGGTGGCCTACCTCGGGAGGCTTAGACGTGTGTCTGGGCTTAAAAGTTCATCTAACTCAAAGTGGAGACCAAATCAAGTAAAGCACTATGGTGCTAATAAGATATTTAATCTAAGGCCAAATAAGTAATTATCAGACTGCTTATCTCTATAAATACGCCTTAAAGGTATCATTTTTAAACCCTAAACGCTATTTTACTTACTAAAACTCTGCTTAAACTATTCTCTAACTGAAATATCGAAGTGCGCATGTCGAAAAAAATCCCTATGTTTCTCTGATCTCTACTGTTTTTGTAGAGCTTTAGGTACACATGGACAAGGAAACTCAAATGCACACGTTAGCATTTACTCATTGTTGTTTCAAGCAACAACATAACTTTTTTTTTGTTCTAATTAGTTCCTAGTTGTTAATTTTCCATTTTTGGTTTAATTAGCATTTGCTACATTTTTATTCAAAGTTTTATGTCGATTGCTTGCATATAGTTGGTTGAATTTACTTCTCCATTTTATTTTAAGTTGTCATTATAATAAATTGCTACTATAGACTGAAGAGTGATGAATTTTGTTATTCGGGTTTTCTTAGGAGAAGCTACCATATGGATTTAATATAACTAGTCAAGAGCTTTTTGTACCACTTAAAATATAGAGGAAAATAAAGTTCAGTTGGAGTAGTGATAAAAGTGAAATATCTTACAGGTTAGTTTCCATTTGATTCTTTTATATTTCTAAATAACTTTAACCTTTTATTGGCTAGTGAATTTGGATCAATAAATTTTCTATTCCCAAGGAGAAAACACCATCAATAGTTTATTAACTGCAGGCAATTTTCTAAGTTCTTTTAATTAATAGTTGCTCAGATACAATTGCTACCATGTTATTGATTTATTTTTTAACGAAAAACTTAATGTCATGAATGCTGAAATCATTGCTTTGCATGATATTCTTCATTTTTGACAGCTCTCTATATGTGATCTGAAAATTCTTGTTTACCTTGTTTGTTTTATTAAGATGCTGAAATTAACCATGGAAAGCTTTTTTTTCTTACTCTACCTCCACAAGAATTTTTCTTCGTATTAGTTTTGTTACTCATCATGTTTGTACCTATTTTCTTTATACTTGTGTTCTTACTTATTTTTGTTTGTACTTGTTTATGTTAGCCTATTTTTTTTCTCGAGGAAACAAAGTTATGTCAAGGATTGTCTATGACATGAGCTCTTGATATGATACGATATGATATGATATTTTGATCATAACATTGATGAATTGTGAATCAAAGCATATTGAAAGTTGATCTGATGTAGAGAATTAAATGAAGCTTTCGGTGCGATTAGAGACAATGTATGGGCTCTGACATACCTAATGCCACTGCTATATCTGTTCTCGTTTTTGGAACAACAAGAGCATGCAGCTGTTGGGAAATTATTTATGTGGGCATACATATATCAATTTATTGTACATTACATGTTATCTAATTTGTTCAGTCCACTTAAAAGTGATCAATAAAGTTATTAGATTTCACTGCATCTCAATTAGTATGAGTTTTACAACGTGTAGAGACCTGATATTTTATTCTATTTTAATGATGGGCCAAAATAGGATAAAGTATACTTCAATTATAAATAAGTTATGGTCCCCAGTCTAAATGTGATTTTTCTCATTCTCATATCTCATCAGTGAGTGAGTTAGGGTTTTCTCTCATAAAGTAAAAGTTTAGACTGGAAGACTGCTAACCTCAATCAATCAATTTCAATGGATCCATGTACGTTTCTGTATTCTAATTTTCTCGATGATTGAACATGAGATCCTGAATATAAATATTATTTAATTAAAGTTTTCTACAAGTGGTATCAGATTCAATTCATGTTTAATCATTAAGAATTAAAAAGTTTTGTTTTGGTTGAAAGAAAACCAAGAATATAAAGATTAGGTTTTAATTGTGGGATTGTTTGATCCTTATTGGCTTGATTTGTCCCAATTCTTTGATGTTTTCATCCGATTATTGCATAAGCATTATAGAATACACATTTAATTTCAATTATGTACTATTAATTGGATGAAAATAAGTTCGAAAAAAAATAAAATTACAAAACAGACCTGAACGGGTCTGTTTTGGGTCCAGTCGGGTCGAGTTGACCCGACTGTATGAAGAAGAAGCAGGGAGATCTTGAAAGCGATCTCCCCCACGCACTTAGGGAGGCGCGTGTAATACACGCACCACCATCCAGTGGTCGCACGACTATCTTTTTCTCCAGTCTTTACTAAAATTTAATTTTAAATTTTTTGGTAATTTTTTTGGAATTTTTTGAAATTATTAAATATTTATTATTTAATATTTTGTATTATTTGGATTAAAGTTGTATGTTATGCACATGATTATTATTGATTTGCTTTATGGTGATATGTTTTATGATGTTCTGAGTTGATTGACAATATGCATTTAATTTCAATTTATGTACTCTCACCTACAAACATGTGCATATTTTATGAAAAGTAAAGCTTCAAAATAAATTAAATTGATATTAAATGTCACCAAAGTGACATCTTTTATATTAATTTATTTATTTTGAAAAATAAGATTGTCATTAAGGAATTCATATGATAGTGTATTTCATTCATGTGAAAAATAATCGGCCCAAAAGAAAATTATTTTTTGTCGAATTATTGACACATAAGGTAGTAAATATGTGATAAAAATTTTTTTCCATGCATGTAATATGTCGGTCCAAAGAAAGACATATTATTGGTAGGATTTGGTTATCAATATTTACTAATAAAGTTTAAGAGTACCACTTACAAATTGATATTTCTGTACAAAGACTAAATGTCAATGTTGTGCTTGGTATCTTATATGGCCCAAAATTATTTAATTGTGAGCGGATTATTGTTTTTTTGCTTACAGTGAATGTTTCTTCCATATCTGCCAATTTGAATAACATTTCAATGCCTAATGGCACTAACTTTGAGAAATGAAAGGAGCACATAACCATTGTGCATGGGTGTATGGATCTGGACTATGTGATCAGGTCAGAACGACCTCCCCCCTACTGATAATAGTTTAGCTACGGAAAGGGCACTTTATGAAAAATTGGAGCATTCGAATCGCATGAGTTTGATGATCATGAAGCACTCAATTTCGGATGCCATCCGGGGTGTAATACCTGAGGAAGAAAATGCTAAAAATTTTCTTAAACAGATTGCAGAAAGATTTCCTGCAAATGAAAAGGTCGAAACAAGTACTAGTTTGACTAAACTTGTTTCAATGCGGTATAATGGCAAAGGAAACATAAGGGAATACATTATAGAAATGTCTATTCTTATTACAAAATTAAGGGCACTAAAGTTAGAGTTGTCTGAAGACATACTTGTACACCTGGTCTTGATATCTCTTCCTCCACAATTTAATCCCTTTAAGATAAGTTACAATACTCAAAAGGAGAAATGGACTCTTAACGAGCTCATTGCTCAGTGTGTGCAAGAGGAAGAGAGACTGAAACAAGATAAGATAGAAAATGCTCAATTAGAATTTTTTTCCAATAGTAATGTTGCTAACAAGAAAAGGAAAAGGAACAATACAGGAAAAGGCACTGCAAACATTGGAACTTCACAGCCTAAGGGGCAGCAGAAACAGGATAAGGTGATCACTTGTTCCTTCTGTCGTAAAGATGGACATGAGAAGAAGGATTGCTCCAAGTACGAAAAATAGCTTGCCAAAAGGGGTAAACTTCTCAACCTTGTTTGTTTTGAAGTTAATTTGGCTTTAGTACCCAATCACACTTTATGGATAGATACAAGTGCAACTACTCACATAAGTGTGACAATGCAGGGGTGTCTAAGGAGCAGAAAGCCAACTGATGATAAAAGTTTCATCTATATGGGAAATGGTGAGAAGCTCCTGTTGAGGCTATTGGTCTATTCAGATTAAAGTTAGAATCTGTTTATTATTTAGATTTGGACGAGACTTTTTATGTACCGTCATTTAGATGAAATTTGATTTTTATTTCTAATTTGGACAAATTGGGTTATTCTAGAAATGGAAAATTTAGTCTCTTTCAGTATTCAAATCTTATTGGTACCGGTTCTTTAGTTGAAAATTTATATAAATTGGACCTAAATTGTGAGACCCCGCATATGTATAGTTGTAACGTGTGCATTGGATTAGTGAACGTAAATGGACTTGTAATGTAAAGCATAAGTGGTGTAAGTCGATGGATTCAATGTACATAATGGTAATATGATTTTGTAATGTAGACACAAGTTCTATTTTATATGAATATGAAGAAATGAACCTTTATAAGTAAGGAATGTGATTGGAACTCAAAATGAGTAGTGTGGTAAATGGAAGGAAGTTACATGAATGTAAATGTTTCCATTTGGTTTTATATAGTATACCTTTGGATATACAATGAATGCACACAAGTTTCAATGTGCATAAGGTATGAATGGATGCCATTTTCAAGTCATAAAGGTGACTGGATGACAAAATGGCCATGGCAGCAGATTAAGGGTGTTTTGGTGTAAGTTGCAGCAGGAAAACTGTAGAAAATCTGGAAAGTATGAAGGTCAGATCGATCTCATAGGATGAGAGATTGTTTTGGAAGTGCCAGAATGCTCTTATTTAAGCAAATTTAATAGAGCAGATCGATCTCCAATGGAGCCAGATCGTTCTCCTAAACATTCTGTAAGATGCAGATCGATTCCTAATTAAACAGATTGATCTCCTTAGCTCTCGGGTTGAAGTAAGATCGATCTCCCCAAGACCAGATCGATCTCCTTAACCTTCTATTTGAAAGCAGATCGATCTCAAGCCTCAATAGATCGATCTCCTGCCTTCAAATACTGTGGAAAAAGAGGGATTTTAAGAGGACTAGATCGATCTCCACCCAAGGCAGATCGATCTCATCAAGTAAATTCTATAAATATAGAGCAGTTGGATCTACATTTTCGAGACAAAACCAATCCTTTCCATTTTTTACCAAAAAACCTAGATTTTATCTCTCTAAAATCAACCATTTCCAGTAAGAATTAAAGGGGAGCTATTAGATATAAAGTTGTTCATCTTAAGGAAGAGAACAACATAGTTGAAACCCAAAACCTCATTGTTGGTATTGAAGGAGATAAGGGTATTGTCATTCGGAGCAAGAGGAGAAGCTAGATTTAATACTCCAGCCTAAGTACATTGTCTATTTAATTGATTTTGGAGTTGATTGGCATGCATGTGGATGATAAAAATCATTTAGAAAGCAATGGAACACATATAACCTAGAAAATGGAATGAGTCTTGAGTGAGAAAGTGTGATTTGAGTATGTTGATGATTTATGGATTATGATAAATTGTTATTGAAGTAATATGAATGATTTGGAGTGGTTAAATGAAGCCACATTGTGAATTTGGGGGATTTGTGGAAATAAGTATATAAACGCTTGATAAAATGCCATAGTGAGGAAATTGATGAAATATGAACACTATGAGCTTAATATCGATTCAATATCGAGTCATTATGAATAAATAGGCCTAAAGGAATCCATAACTCGAGTTATGGGTAGAGTAATGAAACGAGGCCTTAAGAGCTTTAATAGAAACTATAGGTCGAATCGACTATAGTAAATGCAAAAGTGTGATGTAATGGACTGAAATGTTGCAAAATATGTTTATGTGTAGTTCCGAAGAGTTCGTAGGAGACGAGTCAAACCGCACGAGTAAGCAGCTTTAAATAAGTGAAATCTCGCGATGCGATTCCAAGTAAGGGAATTCTTAAGTATATAGAGGTAGCTACTCGTATTTTGTCGGTATATAGGGCGTTGTAAAGATGCATGCGTATTTAGAAATGAGTTTGACGATGTATGGAAGTGACTATGAGAATTGATTGTTGAAATGGTTTGATAAAGAAATGGGATAGTAAGGCTAATAATTGCATAAATCCAATGTTTTGAATGTTTTCACAAAACATATTGTTTTGTTTTAAGCAAATTGATGGATAGGCTGGCTAGTGTTTAAATGATGTTGTGTGATAGCACATGTGAGGTGCTAAATGGGTTTGAGATTGGTTTTGAGTGTTTATGAGCCACCTATGATGTTTATGTAAATTAAATCATGCTGGAGCCTAGCTTGCACTGGGTATTGATGCTTTCATTTGTATGAAACGTGCTGGAGCTTAGTTCGCACCTTGATTTGGAAATTGTGATGATGTTTTATAAACTGTACTAGAGCTTCTGCTCGTACGTGGTTTCTTCATGGCTTGATGCCTAAATACCGTACTAGAGTGTTGCTCGTACAAGGTGTTTTATTTATGATGCCTAAATCATGCTAGAGCCTCGCTCGCACAAGTTTTCACATTATGGTACGTATGAGGTCATGGAAGTTGGTAAGATCCTCAAGCCCAACACCCTCAAGCCTGGAAAGGCGAGGAGGCTCTGTTTGGTGGGGAAGTTCTCTTACGGTAAGATCCTCAAGCTCTATATCCTCAAGCCTGAAGAGGCTCTGTTCGGTGGGGAGGCTCTCTTACGAAAGGACCCTTAAGCCAACATCCTTAAGCCCGAGGAGGCAGGGAGGCTCTGTTTAGCAGGGAGGCTCTCCTACATGGGTACGGAAGGATCCTTAAGCTAACATCCTTAAGCTTAGAGGGGTAGGGAGGCTCTGTTAGGCAGGGAGGCTCTCCTATATGTGTACGAAAAACGCTTGGTATGGGGTAGATAAGACATACGACTGGCACCCCCAACCATGATATAGGTCCGCGGAGTACGTTGTACTGTGTATATCACATGGAGTACACTGTACTGCATGATTGAGATATTGAATGAGAAAGTCTGGTAGAGAATTAACTATCCTTCGTTCCAGCATGATATCCCGCACACCAAAATCCGTGTGGTCTGGGAAGATTTGAAACATAGCTAGCCAACATGGTCTTTGAGATATAGCGACCTATCTTACTCGATTGACATAGTACTACATGGTTTTGAAATATAAATGTGATTTTTGACTGTCCAGGGTAGACCCGAGGGAGGGGTCGAGGCTTATGGGATTTTGATGGTGAAACAATGATGAAGTTTGTGATTTGATGAGATTTTGTTGTGTTGAGAATGAGATAATCAAAAAGGATGTTTCTTAAATGAATTGCTCTTTTTATGAGATTTGATAATTGATGAGCATGAGATGATTTGTACATGATGATATTCCATGTTCTATATGCCAATTTTACATGCTAATTTTACATGATTTTGATACATGATATATATGTATACTCATATGGCATAGTTTTATTCCTCATGCTCTTACTATAAATGATTTATGCATAACACTATCAACATGTAGATAGAGTAGTTATCTACAATGCTTGCATTATTGCCTTACTAAGCGTGTGTTGCTCATCCCTCTCTACTTTCCCCCTCTACAGAGCGTACATAGTGGCCCAGTGAGGACTGAGGCATTTTTTTGAGACATCTGCTACATCTCCATCACTCAGAGGTATATATACACAGAGATTCCCTTTTGTATCTAAACAATTGTAAAAGCACAGTAATCATTTGAACTGTAATTATGGGGGATATAGATGTTAGTAAAATATGTTTTGTATAAGTGAAGGATTAACTTCTAATGTATGACATCGTTTTATTAAATTATGAATGAATGGTAAGTGGTGATTATTATTGACTCACAGCCCAACTGTATGCGGTGACTTTGTTTACGACCGGGTAAGGTAACAGTAAAACGTGAAAAATTTATAGTGATTTTCGATTAAAGGAAATGAAAAAGGGTCGTGACATAAATGCCTCATATGTTAATGAATGCTTGCATATAAATAATTATGGTACAAATCGCAAATTAATTAATGAGAATTCTTCTATGTTATGGCACAAGCATTTAGGGCATATTTCTGAACAAAGAATACAGAGACTTGGGTTAGAAGGAATTCTCGATTCCTTTTATTTTTCAGATTTCAAAATCTGTATTGAGTGTATTAAGGAAAAACAAACAAATATCAAGAAAATAGGTGCCAAAAGGAGTTCAAACGTCTTGGAATTAATTCATATTGATATATGTGGTCCATTCCCTATGGCTTCTTGGAATGGTCAATAGTATTTTATTACTTTTATTTATGATTATTCTCGCTATGTGTACCTATACTTAATTCATGAGAAGTCTCAATCGTTGGACGTTTTCAAGAACTATAAAGCTGAAGTTGAAAATCAACTTGGTAGAAAAATTAAAGTCGTTAAATCTGTGGTGGCGAATACTATGATAGATATGACGGATCAGGTGAACAACGTCTAGGACCCTTTGCAAGGTATTTAGCAGAATGTGGGATCGTTCCTCAATACACCATGTCGGGGACTCCAAGTCAAAATGATGTAGCTGAAAAATGAAATCGGACCCTAAAGGATATGGTGAGAAGTATGATAAATCATTCTTCTTTACCAGAGTCACTTTGGGGAGAAGCCTTAAAAACTGTAGTGTATATCCTTAATCGAGTCTCAAGCAAAGCAGTAGCTAAAACCCCATATGAGTTATGGACAGAAATGAAGCCTAGTATTAGGCACTTGTATGTTTGGGGTTGTCCAGCTGAAGCTAGGTCATACAAGCCTAACGAAAGGAAATTGGACTTAAGAACAGTAAGCTGCTACTTTGTTGGATACTCAGAAAGATCGAGGGGTTTCAAGTTTTATGATCCCTCAAGTAAATCCTTTTTTGAGACGGGAAATGCTAAGTTCATTGAGGATGTTGAATATAGTGAGAGTGTTAAACCTAGAGATCTTATCTTTGAAGAAGAACATGCCACTATTCCTACAGTTGCCATTGAAAATGATCAAACAATTATGTTTGACGTTGTTCAAGATACAAATATAGATTATCAAGATACTCCTGGGTTACCTCTTACTTATATTGAAGAGCTAGCTCCTATTCAATTAAAGGAGTAACAACAACCTCAATTGGAAATGCCATTAAGGAGATCCTCTAGGGAGAGGAGATCAGCATTTCCAGATGATTACATCGTTTATCTCCAAGAACATGAGTTTGATATAGGAATGGAAGATGATCCAACATTTTTCACTGAAGCCAAACAAAGTGTTCACTCCCAACATTGGATAGAGACCATGAAAGATGAGATGAAATCAATGGAGGATAATGACGTTTGGGATCTTGTCGAATTGCCTAAAAGAGCGAAATCGATTGGTTGTAAATGGATTTTCAAAACCAAATGAGATTCGAAAGGTAATATCGAAAGATATAAAGCAAGTCTAATCGCCAAAGGTTTCACTCAAAAGGAAGGCATTGATTATAAAGAGACTTTCTCTCCAGTTTCATCAAAAGACTCTTTTAGAATCATTATGGCACTTGTAGCTCATTATAAATTAGAGTTACATCAAATGGATGTAAAGACAGCGTTTCTCAATGGAGACATTGAAGAAACAATTTATATGTTGCAACCAAAAAATTTTGTGTCAGATAATTCAAAACATCTGGTATGCAAATTAAAGAAATCCATTTATGGTTTAAAGCAAGCATCCCATCAATGGTACCAAAAATTTGATCAAGTGATTACCTCATTCAGTTTTAAAGAGAACACTGTTAATCAATGTATTTATCACAAGATCAGTGGGAGTAAGTCTTCTGGTGCTTTATGTTGATGATATTCTGCTAGCAAGCAGGGATATAGGCTTATTGCATGAAACCAAGAGATTTTTATCAAGTAATTTTAAAATGAAAGATCTTGGGGATGCATCTTTTGTGTTGGGCATACAGATCCATCCAGATCGTTCTCGTGGAATACTTAGCTTATCACAAAAGGCATATATTGATAAGGTGCTTAGCAGATTTGACATGAAGAATTATGCATCAGGAGATATAATCATTACTAAAGGTGATAAATTTAGTTTGCTTCAATGTCCAAGAAATGAGATTAAAAAGAAAGAGATGCAAAAGGTTCCTTATGCCTCAGCAGTAGGGAGTCTTATGTATGCTCAAGTCTATACGTGTATGGATATTGCGTATACAGTTGGAATGCTTGGTAGATATTTAAGTAACCTTGGTAAGGATCATTGGAAAACAGTAAAGAGGGTTATGCGGTATCTACAAAGAACTAAAGATTACATGCTCACATATCAGTGGTAAGATCATTTAGAGATCATTGGGTATTCAGACTCCAATTTTGTTGGCTGCCTTGATAGCAGAAAATCTACGTCTGGCTATATTTTCATGTTAGCTTGAGGAGCTATCTCATGGAAGAGTGTAAAACAATCACTCATAGCTTCTTCCACCATGAAGGCAGAATTTATAGCCTGTTATGAGGCATCAAACCAAGCAATATGGTTGCGAAATTTTATTATAGGGCTGTGTATTGTCAATGGTATTGAGAAGCCATTGAAAATTAATTGTGATAATAAAGCTGCTAAGTTATACTCAAAGAACAACAGGAGCTCGTCGAAGTCAAAGCATATTGACATTAAGTTTCTTGTTGTTAAGGAGAGAGTTCAGAGTTTTCAGATTACTATTGAACATATAAATACAAACTCCATGATTATGGATCTGCATACAAATGGAGTACCACCTAAGGTGTTCCATGAGCATGTAACTCGTATGGGTGTGGTTCATCATGATGATATACTTGTATAGTGGGAGTTTGTTTCTTAATTTTTATTTGTTATTGAGATTTTTCTGATCAAAATAAAGTTTTTTTTGTTATTAATGAAAACTCTAAAATAAAGTAATATTCTTTCAGTAGCAGTGTGCATAAAGTCTTGAAAGAATGATAAAGTAGGACCAGTTGGAAATAGGCATGTTAAGGGATCTCGTTTCTTTTAATTTCCATGCTACACATCCATACTTGATCTATGTCGTTGTCACGACCCAATTCCATTCTCTTTAATCGAAAATCACTAAAAAAATTTTCGCGTTTTACTGTTACCTTACCCGGTCGTGAACTAACTCACCACACACTGTTGGGCTGTGAGTCAATAATAAACTCCACATCTCATTCATTCTCAGTGAAATAAAATGATGTCATACATTTGCATTTAAATCTTGTACTTATACAAAAGCATGTTTTACTGACATCTACATCCCCCATAATTACAACTCAAAGAATACTGTGCTTTTACATTGTTTAGATACAAAAATAATCACTGTGTATATACCTTTAAGCGATGGAGATGCAGCGGAGTCCAAAATACCACGCCTCAGTCCTCACTGGGCTACTATGCACGCTCTGTAGGGGGGAAAATAGAGAGGGATGAGCAACCACACGCTCAGTAAGGCAATAATGCAAGCATGGTAGATAACTACTCTATCTACATGCTGATAGTGTTATGCATAAATCATTTATGGTAGGAGCATGAGGAATAAAACTATGCCATATGAGTATACATATATATCATGTATTAAAATCATGTACATTGGCATATAAAACATGGTAAAACATCATGTATAAATCATCTCATGCTCAATCTAATTTAAATTTATAAAAAGGGCAATTCATTAAGAAACCTCCTTTTTTAAACCAACATCATAAACCTCTTTCTCAACACATAAATACCACCAAATCAATTCACAATCACAACCACATTTTCATTTCACAATTCACGCATGTGTATAAAAATTAGGTCACTATATCAAAAGTGCCTATGTGGACCACTACATCATAAATCATCCCAGACCACACGCATCCAGGTGTGCGGGGTATCATGCTGGCACGAAGAGGGATTATCCCTCGCCAGACTTTCTCATCACATAACCATCATGCGGTACATCGTACTCCATGTGATATACACGGTACATCGCACTCTGCAGACTCATATCATGATTGGGGGTGACATTCCTAGGTCTTACCTACCCCATACCAAGAGTTTTCCAAATCCGTGAAGGAGAGCCTCCCTGCCGAACAGAGCCTCCCCGCCTAACAGAGCCTCCCTGCCTCCTCGGGCTTAAGGATGTTAGCTTAAGGATGTAGGGCTTAAGGATCCTTCCGTAAGAGAGCCTCCCCACCGAACAGAGCCTCCCCGCCTAACAGAGCCTCCCCGCCTCTTTGGGCTTAAGGATGTTAGCTTAAGGATGTAGGGCTTAAGGATCTTACCGTACCCATGTAGGAGAGCCTCCCTGCCTAACAGAGCCTCCCCGCCCCTCCAGGGCTTAAGGATGTTGGCTTAAGGATCCCATCGTAAGAGAGCCTCCCCACCGAACAGAGCCTCCCCGCCTAACAGAGCCTCCCTGCCTCCTCGGGCTTAAGGATGTTAGCTTAAGGATGTAGGGCTTAAGGATCTTACCAACTTTCACAACCTTATACGTATCACCATGTGCAAACTTGTGCGAGCAAAGCTCTAGCACAACTCATGCATCCTCTCATGAAGAGACGCGTACGAGCATAGCTCTAGTACGGTTATACTCTTAAGACAAACCACTCAAAAGCCATGTACGAGCAGAAGCTCCAGTACGGTTTAGAAACATCATCATAGTTTCCAAATCAAGGTGCGAGCTAAGCTCCAGCACGTTTCATACAAATGAAAACATCAAGACCCGGTGCGAGCTAGGCTTTAGCACGGTTTAATTCACATAAACATGATAGGCGGCTCATAAGCTTTTAAAGCTATCTTAAAACATATTTGGCACTTCACATGTGCTACAAATATCAAACCACAATAGCCAACCTATTTATCAATTCATTTAAAACCAAATACATGTTTTGTGAAAGCATTCAAAACACTTGATTTATGCAATTATTAGCCTTACTATCCCTTTTTATACATCCATGTAAAACCAAATCATCCAATATTCACAACTATTTTCACATACCAAACAACCCATTTCTCAAACGTTCATGCATTTCATAAACACCCTATAATCCCACAAATTACGAGCAGCTACCTCTATATACTTACAGAATTCCCTTACCTGGAATCGCGATGCGTGATTCCACTTCCTTAAAGCTGCTACTCGTACCACTCGATTCGTTTCCAACGAACTCTTCAGGACTGCACAAAATCGTATCCCGCATTATACTCGATCCATATAATATGATATCGTGCATTCACTATAGTCAATTCGACCTATAGTTTTCTATTAACGCTTGTGAGGCCTCGTTTCATTACTTTACCCAAAACTCGAGTCTATGGATTCTTCTTAGGCCTATTACTTATTTCGAATCGATATTAAATCGATATTAAGCTCATAGTGTTCATATTTCATGAATTCCCTCACTATGGCATTTATCAAGCATATACATACCCATTTTCACAATTCCTCAAAACTCACAATGAAATTTCATTTAACCATCTAAAATCATAAACTCATTCAACCCATATATTCTCACATTATACCCATTCTAGGTTTTCTAGGTCACACCGATTCCACCACATCCCTAGATAATTTATCCATCAATACTCATGCCAAACAACTCCAAAATCAATTAAATAGACAATGCACTTGGATTGGAGTGTTAGAATCTTACCAAATATGATTTTTCTTCTTGCTCCAAATGTCAATGCCCTTTTCTCCTTCAATACCAACAATGGGAAAATGCCTACCCACTATGTTGTTCTTCTCTTTGATAGGAACAACTTTGCCTCTAATGGTCTCTCTTCAAATCTCACTGAAAAGGGCTGATTTTAGAGAGAGAAAGTTAGGTTTTTGGGTTAGAAATGGAAGATTGGTGTTTTTCCCGAAATTTTCAGATTTTCAGCCCTCCTTATATAGAAATAGCTTGAAGAGATCGATCTGGTCCAAGAGGAGATCGATCTGGTCCCCTTAAATCTCTCATTTTCACGAAATTTTTAAGCATGAGATCGATCTGTCGAAGCATGAGATCGATCTGTTGAAGCATGAGATCGATCTGTCGAAGCATGAGATCGATCTGGTCCCAAACAGAGAGCTAAGGAGATCGATCTGGGTGCTTGAAGATCGATCTTTTCATCACAGAATGCTTAGGAGATCGATCTGGCCCCATTGGAGATCGATCTGCTCTATTCCATTGCCCAAAGAAGAGTATTCTGGCTCTTCCAGATCGATCTCTCATCCTATGAGATCGATCTGGCCTTCATGTTTTCCAGATTTCTTGTAGTTTCCTTGTTGCAACTCATACCAACACATCCTGAATCTGTTGCCATGGCCATTTTCTCATCCATCCACCTTTATAACTTAAAAATGGCATCCATTCATACCTTATGCACATTGAAACTTGTGTGCATTCATTGTATGTCCAAAGGTATGCTGTATAAAACCAAATGGAAGCATAACTTCATTCCATTTTACCACACTACCCATTTTGAGTTTCAATCACATCCATCACTTATAAGAACTCATTTCTTCATATTCATACTCAATGAAACTTGTATGTACGTTACAAATCATATTACACATACGTACATTGAATCCATGGACTTACATCAATCATACTTTACATTACAAGTCCATTCATATTTATTACACATTACAACTTTACATATACGGGGTCTCACATTCTCCCCTCCTTCAAGGAATTTGGTCCTCCAAATTAGAACCAAGTCACTCTTCAAAAAGTTGGGGGTACTTCTCCCGTATTAAGTTCTCCAATTCCCATGTGGCCTCTTCCGCCGTGTGATGTTGCCAAAGAACTTTCACCAAGGGAATTATCTTATTCCGCAACATTTTCTCTTTTCTGTCCAATATCCGAACCGGCTTCTCAACATACGTCATACTCTCATGGAGCTCCAACGGCTCATATCTTATCACGTGTGTCGGGTCCGGGTGATACTTCCGAAGCATCGAGACGTGGAAGACGTTGTGGACATTTGCCAAGTCCGGTGGCAATGCCAACCTATACGCCTTATCTCCCACTCTCTCCAAAATCTCGAAGGGTCCGATATATCTAGGGCTCAGCTTGCCCTTCTTACCAAATCTCATAATACCCTTCGATGGTGATACCCTCAGAAACACCGACTCACCCTCATCAAACTCTAGTGGTCTTCGTCTCTTGTCAGTATAACTCTTTTGTCGGCTCTGAGCTGTCCGTAATCTCTCACATATCAACTGGACGTCCTCAGATGCCTGCTGCACTAAGTTCGGAGTAAAAATCTGTCTGTCACCAACCTCTTCCCATCCCAATAGGGGAACGGCATCTACGCCCGTATAATGCCTCATAGGGTGCCATCCCGATACTAGCATGATAGCTATTATTATAAGCGAACTTACCTAACCGCAGGTGGTCATCCCAGGAGGCTCTAAAATTCAGTACACACGCTCTCAACATATCCTCGAGGGTCTGTATAGTCCTCTCTGATTGCCCATCTGTCTGAGGATGAAAAGCGATGCTAAAACTCAGTCGGGTCCCCAGCGCTTCCTGAAAATGTTCCCAAAAATGGGAAGTGAAGCGGGCATCCCTATCAGAAACAACGCTCACTGGTACACCATGTAGCAGTACTATATCTCGAATATACAGGTTCGCCAACTGATTTAGTGTATCGGTAGCTCTCATAGCCAAGAAATGGACAGACTTAGTCAATCGGTCCACAATAACCCATATGGCATCATGACCTCTGCGGGTCCTCAACAACCCCATCACAAAATCCATGGTGACATGCTCTCACTTCCAGGTCGGTATCGGTAGAGGCTGCAATAATCCTGCAGGCTTCTGATGCTCTACCTTCACTTGCTGACAAACGAGACACTTAGCGACATATTCAGCAATGTCTCTCTTTATTCCAGACCACCAATAAACCTTTCGAAGGTTTTGATACATCTTGGTACTTCCTGGATGTATCATATACTTTGATGAGTGAGCCTCTGATAAAATCATTCTCCTGATCTCAAGATCCTTGGGAACGCATACTCTGCCTCTGAACCTTAATAACCCATCAGCACTCTGCTCAAAATCACTACCCACACCCGTCTGTATCTGCCTCAGCCAATCGATGCATCGTCATAGCTCTGCTGGGCTTGCCGAATACGGCCAATCAATTCTTGCTCCAGTCTTAAACTAGCCATGATTTTAAGTCTCTCAGATCCAGGTGGGGTTACATCCAAACTGAGGTTTGCAAAGTGTTCTAACAATTCATGTTCCCGTACCATCATATAAGACACCAACCCAAGGTTCTTTCTATTCAAAGCATCGGCAACTACATTTGCCTTACCTGGGTGGTACATGATTTCACAATCATAGTCCTTCAGGAGTTCGAGCCATCTCCTCTGTCTCATATTCAGCTCTTTCTGTGAGAACAGGTACTTAAGGCTCTTATGATCTGTGAACACCTGAAATTTCTCACCATAGAGATAGTGGCGCCATATTTTCAAAGCAAATACTACAGCCGCCAACTCCAAATCATGTGTCGGGTAGTTCCTCTCATGATCTTTCAACTGTCTAGATCCATAGGCAACTACCTTCCCATCCTGCATAAGCACACAGCCTAGTCCCTGGTGTGATGCATCCGTATACACCGAGAATCCTCCTGAGCTAGTAGGAATGGTGAGAACTGGAGTAGTCGTCAATCGACGCTTAAGCTCCTCAAAACTCCTCTCACATGCCTCATCCCACACAAACTTAACATCTTTTCGCGTGAGGCGTGTCAATGGAGCAGCTAGTCTGGAGAAACCCTCTACAAATCTCTGTTAATATCCTGCCAATCCCAGAAAACTCCTGATCTCAGTTACTGTCTTGGGCTATTCCCACTGTACAACTGCCTCTATCTTGGATGGATCCACCGATACCCCATCCTTTGACACAACATGCCCCAGAAATGAGATCTGTTCCAACCAAAAGTTACACTTGCTGAGTTTGGCATACAATTCTCTCTCTCGGAGGGTCTGCAGAACTATCCTCAAGTGCTCCTCATGATCTTCCCTGGACTTGGAATACACTAAAACGTCATCAATGAACACTATTACAAACTTGTCCAGGTATGGCTTGAATATATCATTCATCAATGCCATAAATGCTGCGGGAGCATTCGTCAATCCGGATGGCATCATCAAAAACTCGTAGTGGCCATAACGGGTACGAAATGCTGTCTTGGGTATATCTCCACTCCTGATCCTCAACTGATGGTACCCTGACCGCAGATCTATCTTAGAAAATACTTCGGCTCCCTGGAGTTGATCCAACAAATCATCGATTCCTGGAAGGGGGTACTTGTTCTTAATGGTGGCCTTATTCAACAACCGGTAATCTATACACAGTCGGAGGCTTCCATCCTTCTTCCTTACAAATAGAACCGGTGCTCCCCAAGGAGAGACACTCGGTCTAATAAACCCTTTCTCCAGTAACTCTTGCAGCTGCTTCTTTAGCTCTTCTAACTCTATCGGAGCCATTCTATAGGGTGGTTTCGATATCGGCTCTGTACCAGGCACTAACTCAATGCAAAATTCCATTTCCCTTTCAGGTGGTAGTCCTGGTAATTCATCCAGAAAGACGTCAGGGTAATTCGTAATTACGGCTATGTCCCTTAATTCCGAGTGTGCCTCATCTATATCGACCACGTATGCAATGAACCCTTCACATTATCCTCTCCATCGTTAGTAACATAAACCATCACTCCACATTCAACATTTATCAAAAACAATTATTTATCTCTCAAGCAATATGCATTTGAAATCATACTCCTTTATTTACAACAACCATGCTATTTTCATATCATTTCTTTTCATCAAAGTTTACAATAAGATTGTCTAATCCTGAAAACATCAATGTTTTGGCATGACAATCCATCACAACACGATTGGTAGCCAACCAATCCATTCCCAAAATTACATCAAAATCATTCATATTCAATAAAATCAGATTGGCTATCATTTCCTTCCCCTCTATCTTTAACTTACAATCTCTACATACATGCTCAGTCAATTGACTATCATTCATGGGTGTGGAAATCATTAACATTTTATCCAACAATGTTGGTTTCACATGCTTCAATAATTTATGTGCGAAGGAAGGTGATATGAAAGAATGCGTGGCACCAGGATCAAATAATACCAATGCTTATAAATCAAAGATTCGGATGGTACCTTTAATCACATCCGTCGATGCGTCTGCAGTGTCCTGGTCCAGCGCGTGCACCCTTCCTCTGCTCACACCCACAGCCTGTTTCCCTTTTTCCTCAACTGTAGCCCTCCTCCTCGGGGCTGCTGTCTCAACTGGAGCTCCCTCAGACTCCTTGCCCTTCCGTGGGGCAATCTTCATCTTCTCGGGACAATGCTTAGCCATATGTCCTGGTCTCTCGCATCTAAAACACACCATAGGGGTCATCAGACAGGGCCTATTCCCATGAAATCTCCCACATCTCCTACACTGGTCAGCAGTAGGCCGTGGTCCTCCAATAGTCATGCCCCTCGGCGCAGTCAAGGCTGGGTATATGGGAGGTCTAGCAGCTCTCTCCCGCACCTCCTCAATCTTTGGCCTCTTCTCGAAAAATCTTTGGCCACTCTCCCAAACTCGGATCTCTTTCGGTCTCTGTCCTTCCTGACACTAATCCTCCCAAGCTCGGAGGCATTTCACTCAGAGTCTTACTCACACAACTGAGCCTTATGTACAGCCTCCTCATAAGTCACAATGTCGAAGGGAGCTAGCTTAGTCCGGATGGCCAATCTCAATCCATCCATGAACTTTTGTATCTTTTGGGTCTCACTACCCATCGTGTCCGGGTCATATCTCCCCAAGGACATAAACTTGGACTCATACTCGTCCACAGTATGGTTCCCTTGAACCAAATTCATAAATTCCATCTGCAATTTCCTCTGTGCGGTGGTTGGGATATATTGTCTCCTGAAGGCCTCTAGAAATATCTCCCATGAGATCTCAGAGTGTCTGGCCCTCAAAATAACCTAGGTGGACCTCCACCAATGCTCGGCCTCGCCTTTCAACATAAACACGGCAAAGGCTACCTTTTCAGCTGAAGTGCATTGGAAAAACCTATATAGTTTCTCCATCTCATACACCCAATCCTCCGTAACCACTGGGTCCTTCACCCCTCTAAACACTGGGGGTTTGAGCGCTTGAAACTCTCGCAACCTGCTCAAGTCGCAGTCATAACCCAAATCACTACCGCTCTGCTGTGGAGCGATAGGAGAATCTGTATCCTGGGCTAGAGGTGGTGTAACTGTAGCTGTCTCAGCAGCATGAGGTCTCTCCACCTCTGCAGCTGCCTGTTCAGTAGTAGGCTGTGCCGCGGGACCTCGTCTATTACCGGCACCCAATGCCTGTGTGACTATCTCCACCAAATTCTCAATGCTCCGCTCTAATCTAGCGAAGCGAGCCTCAGTATCCTTTGCTCTCCCAGCAGGGTTCTGTGGAGCCTGCTCAGTCTGTGGCTCCGCACGGCTCTCAGGCCTACCTCTACGGCCTCTAGCACGTGCTCTCGCCCCTCTACCTTTGCGTGTAACTGGCATAGTGCCTAACTTCCTGTATTATAATAATTCATTAAGCTCAATCCATCACGGTATACACAGTTATATCTAAACAAAAGCACAGTACTATAGGGATGTACTTTCCTACGTTTTATTAATGACTCACATCAGGCCAACACAGCTCTGATACCAATCTCTGTCACGACCCAATTCCATTCTCTTTAATCGAAAATCACTAAAATTTTTTTTGCGTTTTACTGTTACCTTACCCGGTCGTGAACTAACACACCACACACTATTGGGCTGTGAGTCAATAATAAACTCCACATCTCATTCATTTTCAGTGAAATAAAATGATGTCATACATTTGCATTTAAATCTTGTACTTATACAAAAGCATGTTTTACTGACATCTACATCCCCCATAATTACAACTCAAAGAATACTGTGCTTTTACATTGTTTAGATACAAAAAGAATCACTGTGTATATACCTTTAAGATATGGAGATGCAGCGGAGTCCAAAATACCACGCCTCAGTCCTCACTGGGCTACTATGCACGCTCTGTAGGGGGAAAATAGAGAGGGATGAGCAACCACACGCTCAGTAAGGCAATAATGCAAGCATGGTAGATAACTACTCTATCTACATGCTGATAGTGTTATGCATAAATCATTTATGGTAGGAGCATGAGGAATAAAACTATGCCATATGAGTATACATATTTATCATGTATTAAAATCATGTACATTGGCATATAAAACATGGTAAAACATCATGTATAAATCATCTCATACTCAATCTCATTTAAATTTATAAAAAAGGCAATTCATTAAGAAACCTCCTTTTTTAAACCAACATCATAAACCTCTTTCTCAACACATAAATACCACCAAATCAATTCACAATCACAACCACATTTTCATTTCACAATTCACGCATGTGTATAAAAACTAGGTCACTATATCAAAAGTGCCTATGTGGACCACTACATCATAAATCATCCCAGACCACACGCATCCAGGTGTGCGGGGTATCATGCTGGCACGAAGAGGGATTATCCCTCGCCAGCCTTTCTCATCACATAACCATCATGCGGTACATCGTACTCCATGTGATATACACGGTACAGCGTACTCCGCAGACTCATATCGTGATTGGGGGTGCCATTCCTAGGTCTTACCTACCCCATACCAAGAGTTTATCATATCCGTGAAGCCTCCCTGCCGAACAGAGCCTCCCCGCCTAACAGAGCCTCCCTGCCTCCTCTGGCTTAAGGATGTTAGCTTAAGGATGTAGGGCTTAAGGATCCTTCCGTAAGAGAGCCTCCCCACCGAACAGAGCCTCCCCGCCTAACAGAGCCTCCCCGCCTCTTTGGGCTTAAGGATGTTAGCTTAAGGATGTAGGGCTTAAGGATCTTACCGTACCCATGTAGGAGAGCCTCCCTGCCTAACAGAGCCTCCCCGCCCCTCCAGGGCTTAAGGATGTTGGCTTAAAGATCCCACCGTAAGAGAGCCTCCTCACCGAACAGAGCCTCCCCGCTTAACAGAGCCTCCCTACCTCCTCGGGCTTAAGGATGTTAGCTTAAGGATGTAGGGCTTAAGGATCTTACCAACTTTCACAACCTTATACGTATCACCATGTTCAAACTTGTGCGAGCAAAGCTCTAGCACAACTCATGCATCCTCTCATGAAGAGACGCGTACGAGCATAGCTCTAGTACGGTTATACTCTTAAGACAAACCACTCAAAAGCCATGTACGAGCAGAAGCTCCAGTACGGTTTATAAACATCATCATAGTTTCCAAATCAAGGTGCGAGCTAAGCTCCAGCACGTTTCATACAAATGAAAACATCAATACCCGGTGCGAGCTATGCTCTAGCACGGTTTAATTCACATAAACATGATAGGCGGCTCATAAGCTTTTAAAGCTATCTTAAAACATATTTGGCACTTCACATGTGCTACAAATATCAAACCACAATAGCCAACCTATTTATCAATTCATTTAAAACCAAATACATGTTTTGTGAAAGCATTCAAAACACTTGATTTATGCAATTATTAGCCTTACTATCCCTTTTTATACATCCATGTAAAACCAAATCATCCAATATTCACAACTATTTTCACATACCAAACAACCCATTTCTCAAACGTTCATGCATTTCATAAACACCCTATAATCCCACAAATTACGAGCAGCTACCTCTATATACTTACAGAATTCCCTTACCTGGAATCGCGATGCGTGATTCCACTTCCTTAAAGCTGCTACTCGTACCACTCGATTCGTTTCCAACGAACTCTTCGGGACTGCACAAAATCGTATCCCGCATTATACTCGATCCATATAATATGATATCGTGCATTCACTATAGTCAATTCGACCTATAGTTTTCTATTAACGCTTGTGAGGCCTCGTTTCATTACTTTACCCAAAACTCGAGTCTATGGATTCTTCTTAGGCCTATTACTTATTTCGAATCGATATTAAATCGATATTAAGCTCATAGTGTTCATATTTCATGAATTCCCTCACTATGGCATTTATCAAGCATATACATACCCATTTTCACAATTCCTCAAAACTCACAATGAAATTTCATTTAACCATCTAAAATCATAAACTCATTCAACCCATATATTCTCACATTATACCCATTCTAGGTTTTCTAGGTCACACCGATTCCACCACATCCCTAGATAATTTATCCATCAATACTCATGCCAAACAACTCCAAAATCAATTAAATAGACAATGCACTTGGATTGGAGTGTTAGAATCTTACCAAATATGATTTTTCTTCTTGCTCCAAATGTCAATGCCCTTTTCTCCTTCAATACCAACAATGGGAAAATGCCTACCCACTATGTTGTTCTTCTCTTTGATAGGAACAACTTTGCCTCTAATGGTCTCTCTTCAAATCTCACTGAAAAGGGCTGATTTTAGAGAGGGAAAGTTAGGTTTTTGGGTTAGAAATGGAAGATTGGTGTTTTTCCCGAAATTTTTAGATTTTCAGCCCTCCTTATATAGAAATAGCTTGAAGAGATTGATCTGGTCCAAGAGGAGATCGATCTGGTCCCCTTAAATCTCTCATTTTTACGAAATTTTTAAGCATGAGATCGATCTGTCGAAGCATGAGATCGATCTGTTGAAGCATGAGATCGATCTGTCGAAGCATGAGATCGATCTGGTCCCAAACAGAGAGCTAAGGAGATCGATCTGGGTGCTTGAGGATCGATCTTTTCATCACAGAATGCTTAGGAGATCGATCTGGCCCCATTGGAGATCGATCTGCTCTATTCCATTGCCCAAAGAAGAGTATTCTGGCTCTTCCAGATCGATCTCTCATCCTATGAGATCGATCTGGCCTTCATGTTTTCCAGATTTCTTGTAGTTTCCTTGTTGCAACTCATACCAACACATCCTGAATCTGTTGCCATGGCCATTTTCTCATCCATCCACCTTTATAACTTGAAAATGGCATCCATTCATACCTTATGCACATTAAAACTTGTGTGCATTCATTGTATGTCCAAAGGTATGCTATATAAAACTAAATGGAAGCATAACTTCATTCCATTTTACCATACTACCCATTTTGAGTTTCAATCACATCCATCACTTATAAGAACTCATTTCTTCATATTCATACTCAATGGAACTTGTGTGTACTTTACAAATCATATTACACATACGTACATTGAATCCATGGACTTACATCAATCATACTTTACATTACAAGTCCATTCATATTTATTACACATTACAACTTTACATATACGGGGTCTCACAGTCGTTTATTATATTAATATACGTGACCATTGATGAGTCTAGTTACGGAATATATGTATCAAAGATCGCTTTGATCCTATGCTAATTTAATTGATGGACCAGATTATTTAGAGATGTTCTTTGTAAATATAGCAAGTACTGAGCTCATAAAGTTATTTAAGTGGGAGATTGTTGGAAAATTATTTATGTGGGCTTACATATATCAATTTATTGTACATTACAGGCTATCTAATTTGTTCAGTCCATTTAAAAGTGATCAAATAAAGTTATTGGACTTCAGTGCATCTCAATTAGTATGAGCTTTATAATGTATAGAGACCTGATATTTTATTCTATTTTAATGATAGACCAAAATAGGATAAAGTATACTTCAGTTATAAATAGGTTATGGTCCCCAGTCTAAATGTGATTTTTCTCATTTTCATATCTCATCAGTGAGTGAGTTAGGGTTTTCTCTCGTAATGTAAAAGCTTAAACTGAAAAACTGCTAACCCCAATCAATTAATTTCAATGGATCCAAGTATACTTCTGTATTCTAATTTTCTTGATGATTGAACATGAGATCCCGGATATAAATATTATTTAATTAAAGTTTCCTACAACAGCTACAACGACTATCCATTATATCTAATATCCATGTTTTCAATGATATTAATGTGAGAAATCGTATATATAGTTATAAGATCAAATTCTACTCTACATGTGTTTGATAGTCTGAATGTCAATCTCTGTAAACACCGTAAAATTTTTTGTATTTAATTAGACAATAAAATTAAATGAAAATGTGTTATAAGAAATTATATATATTTTTGTTAAATTGAAAATGTATTTAAAAATAATAAAAATAATGTAACGCCCCGGAAGCGCGAAAATATGGGCTAACTTTTTCCTTTAAATTTTATTTTTCTACTGAGGTTGCATTCCTGTACAGTGTAGGTTACTTCGTGTCTTTCTTTACTTATTCTTTTAACCATTTAATTTTACCAAATATTTCATTAGCATAACCTTTTATAATATATCCTATCCCCCTGCAGGTAAACGCAGTTTATATTCGCAAGGCAGTTGATTTTATTTCTTAAACTTATTACTTTCAACTCTATATTTTTACTACTACAACTTTCATATCCATACTCAGTATCAACGGCAGTTCATTCACTTCCCAAAACATTTACATAATAATCCATAAAACAACTTATTACATCCTAAAAGTATTTATATACAATCCAGTATCTGTACAATATACATGTCTAGGAATAAATATCCGATGATATATCTAAGCGAGTACTGAAAGTAGTTTGGGAGGCACTGAATCCACCAGCTACTCACGTACTTGTAAATAGCTGAATAATCTCACTGCAGGTACTCTGAAATGGGAGATGAGAAGGGGTGAGTTTATGGGAAAAGCTCAGTAAGATATGCATTTAAAACAATTCTAACCATTTAAAAACAATTAGAAAATCAAAATAAACACACTTGCGTACATACATACTTAGGAAACCATTTTACATGCTTAATTTAAAATACATTATACTTCATCAAAATGTTGTATGTACTTTCATATACTAAAACATCATACATACTTTTTTCGTTAAAATATTATATATCAAAACATGGAGACTAGGCTATTTCAATATAGTTATCATGCAACATATCATATCTTCCGTAGAGGTAATAATACCTATGGCCATGGTAAGGGCTGTAGATTGGATCAGGGTCATACAGCGGTTCTAATATAGTATCCCAATCACACTAGCACACAGCTAGGGCACGGGCACCAGAGGCACACACCGTGCAATCACAAGATACTTCGAAAATAGACACCACGTGTAGTGAAAAACAATACCACTAAGGCGGAATAGGCACTACACTGGTGAATCTAAACTAATACTACGTGTGGCGGAGCCAGGACACCACAAGTAGCAGGCATGATTATGTACTCAACATATATGTCACGACCCCTTTTCATTCCCTTTTTATCGAAAATCTCAATAAATTTTTCGCGTTTTACTGTTACCTTACCCGATCGTGAACAACTCACCACATACAGTTGGGCTGTGAGTCAATAATAACCACCACTTACCACTCATTCACAATTTAATGAAACGATGTCATACATTCAAAGTTAATCGTTTACTTATACAAAATATGATTACTGACATCTACATCCCCCATAATTACATTTCAAATGACTACTATGCTTTTACGTTGTTTAGATACAAAAAGGAATCACTGTGTATATACCTCTGAGTGATGGAGATGCAGCGGATGTCCAAAATACCACGCCTCAGTCCTCACTAGGCTATTATGCACGCTCTGTAGGAGGGGGAAAATAGAGAGGGATGAGCAACCACATGCTCAGTAAGGCAATAATGCAAGCATGGTAGATAACTACTCTATCTACATGCTAATAGTGTTATGCATAAATCATTTATAGTTCGGAGCATGAGGAAAACAAAACTATGCCGTATGTGTATACATATATCATGTATTTAAATCAGGTAAATTGGCATAATAAAACATGGCAAATCATCATGTACAAGCCATCTCATGCTCAATTGTCAAATCACATAATAAAAAGGGAAATTCACTTGAAACATCCTTTTTAAATCACATCATAAAACTCTTTCTCAAACACATACAATCCCATCACAAACCATTTTCTCAATCACAAACATCATTACCATTTCACAAATCAAATCCCACGAGGCTCGACACTCCCTCAGTTCTACCTTGGACAATCACAATCACACATATGTAATAAAAACCAGGTCACTATATCAAAAGTGCCTATGTGGACCAACTACATCATAAATCATCCCAGACCATACGCATCCAGGTGTGCGAGGTATCGTGGTGGCACAAAGGTGGATTATCCCTCGCCAGACTTTCTCATCACATAATCATCACGCGGTACATCGTACTTCATGTGATATACACGGTACAGAAAACTCCGTGGACTCATATCGTGATTGGGGGTGCCATTCCTAGGTCTTACCTACCCCATACTAAGAATTTTTCATATCCATGTAGGAGAGCCTCCCTGCCGAACAGAGCCTCCCCGCCCCTCCAGGGCTTAAGGATGTTAGCTTAAAGATCCTTCTGTACCCATGTAGGAGAGCCTTCCTACCGAACAAAGCCTCCCCGCCTCTCTAGGGCTTAAGGATGTTAGCTTAAGGATCCTTCCGTAAGAGATCCTCCATACCGAACAGAGCCTCCCCGGGCTTAAGGATGTTAGCTTAAGGATGTAAGGCTTAAGGATCTTACCGTAAGAGAGCCTCCCTACCGAACAAAGCCTCCCCGCCTAACTGAGCCTCCTCGCCTCCTCGGGCTTAAGGATGTTGGCTTAAGGATGTAGGGCTTGAGGATCTTACCAACTTTCACAACCTTATATGTATTACGATGTGCAAACTTGTGCGAGCAAAGCTCTAGCATGACTCATGCATCCTATCATAAAGAAACCACGTACGAGCATAGCTCTAGTACGGTTATACGCATAAGAAAAACCACTTGAAATCCATGTACGAGCAGAAGCTCTAGTATGGTTTATAAATATCATCATAGTTTCTAAATCAATGTGCAGCTAAGCTCCAGCACGTTTCATACAAATGAAAACATCGAAATCTAGCGCGAGCGAGGCTCCAGCGCGAATTAAATCACATACACACGATAGGCGGCTCACATACATTCAAAACATCTCAAAACATGTTTAGCGCCTCACATGAGCTATTTCACAACATCATTCAAGTACTAGCCAACCTATCCTTTTATTTGCTCAAATCAAAGCATTGTGTTTTGTGAAAACATTCAAAACATATGATTTATGCAATTATTAGCCTTACTATCCCTTTTTATACATCCATATAAACCAAATCATATACATACTCATAATTGTTCATATACATCCTCAACCACTTTTCCAAACCATCATCCAAATTTACAACACCCTATATACCCACAAAATACGAGCAGCTACCTCTATATACTCATAAAATTCCCTTACCTGGAATCACGACGTGTGATTCCACTTCCTTAAAGCTGCTTACGTGTGCGTAGTTCGATTGTGTCTCCAACGACTCGCTGAAACTGTACAAATTCATATTCTGATTATTTCAATCTATTACAAGCAACCTTTGGGTTTTGCTATAGTCAATTCACTCTATAGCTTCTATCATCTCATATAAGGCCCCATTTCATTTCTCTATTCATATCTCGAGTCTATGGATTCCTTTAGGCCTATTTATTCATAATGAATCGGTATTAAACCAATATTAAGCTTATAGTGTTCCTTTAGGCCTATATATTTCCTCACTATGGCTTTTCCATCAACACTACATGTGCTCATTTTCCTAATTCCACTCAACCCACAATGTAGTTTCATTTACCCATTACAAATCATCCACATTACTCAATTGACAACTTAGCAATTCCCTCAAATCACCAACTCATCCAAATTCACAATGTGGCTTCATTTAACCACTCCACATCATTCTTATTACTTCTATAACAGCTTATCATAATCCATAAATCATCAACATACTCAATCACATTTTCTCACTCTAGACTCATTCCATTTTCTAGGTTATATGTGTTCCATTGCTTTCTAGATGATTTCTATCATCCATATACATGCCAATCAACTCCAAAATCAATTAAATACACAATGTACTTAGGCTGGAGTATTAGAAGCTTACCAAATCTGATTTCTCTTCTTGCTCCAAATGACAATGTAGTTAGCTCCTTCAATACCAACAATGGGATTTTGGGTTCCAACTATGTTATTCTCTTCCTCAAGATGAACAACTTAGTGTCTAATGGCCTCCCCTCAATTCTTACTGGAAATGACTGATTTTAGAGAGATGAACTTAGGTTTTGGGTGAAAAATGGAAGGGTGATGTTGTTTTCCCAAAATTTTCATATTTTCGCGCTCCTTTTATAGAAATAGCTTGAGGAGATCGATCTGCACTAGGAGGAGATCGATCTGGTCCCCTTAAATCTCTTTTTTTCATGACATTTTAAGCATGAGATCGATCTGTCGAAGCTTGAGATCGATCTGCTCCCAAACAGAGAGCTAAGGAGATCGATCTGTATGCTTAAGGATCGATCTTCTCATTACAGAATGTTTAGGAGATCGATCTGGCCCCATTGGAGATCGATCTGCTCTATTCCATTGCTCAAATGAGAGCATTCTGGCTCTTCCAGATCGATCTCTCATCCTATGAGATCGATCTGGCCTTCATATTTTCTAGATTTTCTGCAGTTTTCCTATTGCAACTTACACCAAAACATCCTTAATCTGCTGCCATGGACATTTTCTCATCCATCCACCTTTATGACTTGAAAATAGCATCCATTCATACCTTATTCACATTGAAACTTGTGCGCATTCCTTATATATCCAAAGGTATACTATATAAATCCAAATGGAAGCATTTATATTCATGCAACTTCCTTCCATTTACCACACTACTCATTTTGAGTTCCAATCACATTCATCACTTATAAAAACTCATTTCTTCATATTCATACACAATGAAACTTGTATGTACATTACAAATCATATTACACATATGTACATTGAATCCATGGACTTACATCAATTACACTTTACATTACAAGTCCATTAGCATTCATTGATCCAATTACACACGTTACAACTATACATATACGGGGTCTCACAATATACTAATAGTAGCCTGTCGTCTCAAAATCCTTAGTTTCATACTTACTTTCATATGGAAACTTTAATAATCAAATCATGTCATAATTCATACAAAATATGCATATCTATTTTATTTATACAAAATAAGTGAAAACCGTGATTTCAATATCGAAAAACAGTTTATTATTTCTTTCGAACTTAAACCGAGAAAGTATGGTTTTCAAACAGATTTCTTTCTACGATTTTTAAGTCATTTATGAATAATAAATAGATACAGGAGGTTAGTACTATTTTAAATTGCATCCCTTACCTCAACGGAGCTAAAACAACGTTACTCCATCGGGGTCTGGGTTTGCCTCGTTTTGCGTTCCAGATTCCCGAGCTGCCCAAAATGATACCAAATTATCAAATATTGTTTGATTTCATCTCAACATATCCAAATATGTATTTATCTACTTAAGAGTTGATTGACATTTTTGTCAACTTTTCCTATTTTTTTGATTTTACCGATTTAAGTGCCGGTTTAAGCTATTTCATCCAATTTAATTATTCTAACTTCACATTCACTATCTTAATAACCTACATATCCATTCACATCCATAATCCACACTTTATCTATCCAATTCTTACTAATTCTCACACCTTTCGATTTTTTTCACTAAACTAAGTTATAAAACGAATTTTTTCGATATAAATTTAACTGTTAACAACCTTGAATTCATCCAAAATTCATCATTTTCACAACTTAAGCATGCTGATCAGAACTAAACACTTCCATATAAATTATTTCTTTAAATTCTACTTAAATAAAAATCCTTAAAAATTATCAGACATAAACATATCTCATCATCTTCATCATCCATCAAGTTTCTCTCACCTTTGACCAAAGTTAACCAAGTATTTGATCTTCCAAACAAATCCCCAGCTGCAATTAAACATGTATATAGCTTAGAATCATCAAAAACTATAAGAAAAACCAACAAAAAACTTTCAAAAATCAAACTTTCTCTCACCTCGGAACATGGCAGATTCTGCCCCTGTTCTTCTCTCTAATTTTTCACCTAGTAAATGAAATTCTTTATGGCTGAATTTTTATATGTTATATAGGACTGGAAGGGAAAGATTTAGTCCATCTTTTCTAGAGTCCAATTCGGCTTGGAAAGGGTCAAAAAAATTCAAGAAGGGGAGAGGTACAATAACGCCTGTGGAACTTTCAGGAGGGAGGTGAAGGCACGTGGGAGACTATTTTGGGGTGTTTTCAGAGCCCTCTAAAAGGTATATAAGTATAGTTTCATGGTCCAGAATTTTAGGTCTAAATACGATCTTTATATGGGTCAAAATTGGGCTTTTACTAATCGGTATCCAGTTCACTGGGTTGGGGCAGCCGACTGGTCAGTTTTAGAAAATCCATGAAAAATAGTTCTGGCCCATTTTCTTCCAAATTTCCACTTCTCAAGTGTGCTACTATGTCTCTAGTATCTCTCATAAAAATTTGGAGTACACTTGTTTAAGAAAATTTTCCCTATTGGGCCTATTTTGCACAACTTGGTCATATCAAACAATGTAACTTAAGGTTTTCGGTTTACTTTAAAAATTCATTTGATCACTAAAACCTCCATATGTCCACTCAATTTTCATTCCTCATGTAAATTATGCCTTATAATAATCTTCTATAGCCTTAGAATAATTTTGTGAATTTCTAGAATTTATTTCGAATTTATTTCTATTTCTAGGCTCATTTGCTCGGTTTAGTGTAAACCCGAGTTTTACTAACTTTTCCACTTCTAATGTATTAGTTTTACTTTCTAAGCATCATAACATACTTAAAATCATACTTTATTGAAAAGTACTTAAATTTGATATCTTACCTCAAAACACGTATCTCGAGCTTGGTGCCACTATCACAGGCATCTCGATCTTTCTGAGCCTTACATAACATTTACATGAGTCTTAAACTTCTCGATCTGTCTTAAAATGAACAATAGCATGAAAATTCAGGTCTCATATTCCTCCCCACCTTTTTAAGAATTTGGTTCTCCAAATTCAGCTCAGTCTGTCAAACAACCGAGGGTACTTCTCCCTCATAAGACTCTCTAGTTCCCACGTTGCTTCATCCATGGAGAGGTGCTGCTAGAGAACCTTTACCAATGGGATCTTCTTCGTCTGAAGTACCCTTTCCTTCCTGTTGAGTATCGGGATAGGTTCTTCTACATAGCTCATATTTCCCTGGATGTCCAAAGCTTCATATTCAATGACATAGGAGGGATCCGGATTATATCTCCTCAACATTGAGACGTGGAAGACATTATGTATCCCAGCAAGCTGTGGAGGTAAAGCTAACCGGTAAGCAACATCTCCCACTCTCTCAAGTATCTCAAACAGACCGATGAAGTGAGGACTTAGCTTCCCTTTCTTTCCAAAACACATGATGCCCTTGCTCGGAGAGACCTTTAGAAACACAGAGTCCCCAACCTGAAACTCCAGTAGTCGTCTACGCACATTGGCATAACTCTTCCGCCGACTCTGAGCAGCTCGGAGTCTATCACAAATAATCTAAACACCCTTCGCTGCCTGTTCCACTAAATCGGGAGTCATAATCTTCCGATCACCCACATCTTCCTAAGCAACTAGGGACCTACATCTCCTGCCATAAAGAGCTTCATAAGGTGCCATCCCGATACTAGTATGGTAGCTGTTATTATATGCGAACTCTGCAAGGGGAAAATAGTCATCCATGAACCCTTAAAATCCATTACACACGCCCTCAACATATCCTTCGGGGTCTGAATAGTCCGATCTGACTGACCGTCAGTCTGAGGATGATAGGCAGTGTTGAAATTTAACTGAGATCCCATTGCTTCCTGAAAATGTGTCCAAAATCTAGAGGTAAACCTGGAATCCCTATCAGACGTAATGCTCACGGGAGCCCCATGTAAACGAGCTACCTCTCTGACATACAATTCTGTCAAGGCACTCAAAGAATCTGTACTCTTAATGGCGAGGAAATGAGCACTCTTAGTCAATCTATCAACTATGACCTAGATTGCGTCATGACCTCTTCGGGTTCGGGGTAACTCCATAATAAAATCCATCGTAATATGCTCTTATTTCCACGTAGGTACTGGCAAGGGATTAAGAAATCCTGCGGGCTTCTGATGCTCAATCTTAACCTGCTGACATACCAAGCATCTGGCCACAAATTCTGTAACATCCCGCTTCATACCAACCCACCAATACACCTTTCGCAGATCATGATACATCTTAGTACTGCCTGGGTGCATGGTGTAGCGGGAGCAGTGAGACTCTCCCAAAATCTGCTGTCTCAGGGCATCATCGTTTGAAACACAAATTCGGCCCTTGAACCTCAACAGCCCATCATCACTGATCATAAAATCTGACTGCGAAGCTTGCTCTGTTTGGCTAACCATATCAAGTAACCTTTGATCATTTCTTTACCCCATTCTGATTTGATCTAAGATGTCATCACTGATCATAAAATCTGACTGTGAAGCTTGCTCTATTTGGCTAACCATATCAAGTAACCTCTGATCATTTCTTTACCCCATTCTGATTTGATCTAAGATGTTAGGCTCAATCCGCAGACTAACCATAAATCCAACCTCTGCTTCTTCAATATTAATCTAGAGTCCGACGAATTATTCCAATAGCTCCCATTCTCTGACCATCATATACGACACTATACCCTTCCTACTAAGAGCATCTGCCACCACGTTCGCCTTACCCGGATGATACACAATCTCGCAGTCATAATCCTTAAGGAGCTCTAACCACTGTCTTTATCTCATGTTAAGCTCCTTCTGATCAAATATATACTTCAATCTCTTGTGGTCAGTGAAGATCTGAAATTTCTCACCATACAGGTAGTGCTGCCAAATCTTCAAAGCAAATACCACAGCGACTAACTTCAGATCATGGGTGGGATAGTTTCGCTTGTAGTCCTTTAATTATCTAGAACCATAAGCTATAACTCAACCATTCTACATCAGTACACATCCCAAACCCTGGTGAGAAGCATCACAGTATACCGTAAATCCTCCCAAACCACTCGGAATAGTAAAGACGGGCGCGGTAGTTAATCTCCATTTGAGCTCTTGAAAACTCTGCTCACATGCTCTTGACCAAACAAAAGGAACTCCTTTACATGTGAGCTTAGTCAGTGGAGCTGTTATTCTAGAGAATCCCTCTACAAATCTCTGGTAGTACCCCATCAGTCCCAGAAAACTCTGAATCTCTGTTATAGTCCTCGACTGTTCCCATTTGAGTACTGCCTCAACCTTAGACGAATCAACTGACACCTCGTCCTTGGATATAATAAAATCGAGGAAAGCTATCTGCTCCAGCCAAATTTCACATTAACTCAGTTTCCCATACAACTGTTTCTCCCAAAGAGTCTGAAGCACTGTCCTCAAATGCTTCTCATGTTCCTCCCGGGACTTAGAGTAAACCAATATGTCATCAATAAAGACAATCACAAATTGATCTAGATAATCCTGAAATACTTCATTCATCAGACTCATGAAAGCAGCAGGGGCATTAGTAAGGCCAAAGGGTATCACCAAAAACTCATAGTGACCATATCTGGTTCTGAATGCTGTTTTGGCCACATCTTCCTTTCTAATTCTCAACTGGTGATAACCGGCCCTCAGATTAATCTTCGAGAATACTGAAGCCCCTCTCAACTGATCAAATAAATCATCGATTTTGGGCAGGGGGTACTTATTCTTTACCGTAGCCTTATTCAACAATCGATAATCTATACATAACCGAAGGCTACCATCCTTCTTTCACATAAATAAAATCGGAGCTCCCCAAGGTGACACACTGAGTCTAATAAAACCCTTATCCAGCAATTCCTGCAACTGCTTCTTTAACTCCTCTAATTCGATTGCTATTATTCTATAGGGAGTCTTAGAGATTGGCTGGATATCTGGTACTAAGTTAATAGAAAAATCCAGCTCTCTCTCCGGTGGTAACCCCGGTAGCTCATCAGAAAATACATTCAAAAACTCACAAACAACTGGTATATCATGTATACTTGGATGTTCCCTGCTCATATCCGAAACAGAAGCTATATAACCTTCATCAATAATAGAACATGAAAAGAGTTCATGAAATTTCATATTTCAAAGCATCATATGTTTCATTTCTTAACTGCAAAACATGCTTCAAATTTATCAGGTAGGGAGAAGGTTACAGTCTTAGTATAGCAGTCTAAACTTACTCTATTAGTGGCTAACCAGTCCATTCCTAATATGACATCAAAACCAAACATATTTAGTAAGATTATACTTGCATTCATTACCCTGTCTCCCACTTTGATTTCACAGCTCCTACACACTCTATCAGTTATTTGTGTCTCATGCATGGGAGTACTAATATGACATACAAAATCTAGGGGTTCAGATTTTACATGCAGACATCTTGCAAAGTGAGGTGAAAAGAACGAGTGTGTGGATCCAGGATCAAACAAAACATTAGCTCAATGATTGTAGATAAGAAGATTACCTCTGATAACATCTGATAAGGCATCCGCTGTCTCCTGATCAAGTGTGAAGACTTGCCCTCAGGTGACAGGCTTCTTACCCTTCTCTTTCGCTATAGCCTGTCTCTAGGGGGCTTACTTCTGTGCAGCCTGTATCTGTCTCACAAGAGGTGGGGGTGGCTGATCTTGAGGCTGTGAGGTCGACAATGATGGACAATCCTTAATCAGATGTCCCCTCTATCCACAGCTAAAATAGGTACCCGTTCGCCAATAACATGGCCCAATGTGCATCTTACCACATTCCTTACAACTTCTCATAGGTAACAGATGACTTTGAGTGGTTACAGGGGTAATAACAGTAGTCCCATGCCTATCAACCCTCATAGGAGACTCACCAAGCTTCAATCTCTTCGGTTGACCCATCATCAGTTCTGATCTAGAGATCTCTGCTCTCTTACCTTTACCCTTTGACTTCCCCCGAAATCCATATTGGGCTTGAGTAACATCGAGGCCTATCTCAATATCCTAAGCACGATCTAGTGCATCACTGAATTCTGTAATATGAAAACCAAGGAGTCTATCTCGAATGGCCGGTCGTAACCCGGACAGAAACCTCTGCGTGCGACGCTGCTCATCTTTGACTATCTCTGGGTCATACTGTATAAGAGTAGTAAATCTGTTCTCATATTCATCAACAGTCATGCTGCCCTGTGATAACTCCAAAAACTCTATCTGTATTCTCTGCTGGGCAGTAGGAGGTACATACTGACCCCTGAAAGCAACTAGGAAAGTCTCCTAGGTAATCTCTGGGTGCCGGGACCTCAAATGTGTTCTGGTGGTTCTCCACCAAATACTAGCCTGTCTAGTCAACATATAGGTCGCCATTCTAACTCTATCTGCATCTGTACACTCTAAACACTCAAATATCATTTCCAAGTCTTTCAGCCATTCCTCAGCCCATACTGGTTCCTTCACACCCTTAAAATCTGGAGGGTGCATCTTCAGAATGTCTTTCATTTCAACCTTATCTTTGTCATTTACCCCAATCTGTACCTGAGGCTGAACTACTGGAGGTGCCTGAGGGGCTTGTGGAAGAGGAGGCCGAGGAGGAGGTACAAGCGTAGTAGCACCAGTATCTGAAGCATGTACCCCAAACTGCTGGGCAAGCATAGCTGTGACGGCATTGAGCCCCTCTCTCATGCCCTGAACATTCTACTCCAATCTCCTCATCCGAGAATCGAGACTCTCTGGCTGAGGGGGATGGGGTAAAGGTGGTCGGTCTTACCTCCTTGGGCGACCTCTTCTACCACTCATGGTAACTGATTATGTATTACCTGCACTGATACCAATAATTTTTTGGCTATAGCTATAACAGGTATATACAATTTATAACCACACAAGTAGAGATACTTGGGATGTAATCACACATTAAATATCGACACTGGCAATACTAGACAACCCTTACTCTGATACAACGTTAATTGTAACGCCCCGGAAGCGCAGAAATATGGGCTAACTTTTTCCTTTAAATCTTATTTTCCTACTAAGGTTGCATTCCTATACAGTGTAGGTTACTTCGGTTCTTTCTTTACTTATTCTTTTAACCATTTAATTTTACCAAAAATTTCAGCAGCATAACCTTTTATAATATATCCTATCCCCTGCAGGTAAACGCAGTTTATATTCGCAAGGCAGTTGATTTTATTTCTTAAACTTATTACTTTCAACTCTACATTTTTACTACTACAACTTCCATATCCATACAAAGTATCAACGGCAGTTCATTCACTTCCCAAAACGTTTACATAATAATCCATAAAACAACTAATTACATCGCAAAAGTATTTATATACAATCCAGTATCTGTACAATATACATGTTTGGGAATAAATATCCGATTATATACCTGAGTGAGTACTGAAAGTAGTTTGGGAGGCACTAAATCCACCAGCTACTCAGTACTTGTAAATAGCTGAATAATCTCACTGCAGGTACTCTGAAATGGGAGATGAGAAGGGGTGAGCTTTTGGGAAAAGCTCAGTAAGATATGCATTTAAAACAATTCTAAACATTTAAAAACAATTAGAAAATCAGAATAAACATACTTCCATACATACATACTTAGGAAACCATTTTACATGCTTACTTTAAAATACATTATACTTCATCAAAACGTTGTACGTACTTTCATATACTAAAACATCATACATACTTTCTTCGTTAAAAGAATGTACATCAAAACATGGAGACTAGGCTATTTCAATATAGTTATCATGCATCATATCATATCCTCCATAGAGGTTGACACGCCCTAAACATATTACCGCAAGTGCACGGGTCGTATAAGTAATAATGGGATTTAAGTCCCGAGTTATGGTCCCTCAGAGAAGTTGATTAACCTAATTAATTACCAGTTAATCTTACCCTAAGTATATTCAAGCAAATTATGAGATTAAGGTGGGTGATCTACTAAGCTAGAATTGAAAATGCCGAAAGCAATAAAATAATAAAACTATAAAATAAAGAAAATAAAACCGAGCAAGATTATTTACAGTGCTTAACGTAATTAAAATAAAAAAACCTACAAAAGAAATTAAAACAGTTAAAACTAATTAACGCAATTAAAATAAAATGCAATTATGAAATAACAAAGAAAGATAAATTAAACTAAATTTAACAAACCTAAAATGCAATTAAACTACTTAATCAAAATGCAATTTAACCTAACCTAAGATTTAATGAAATAAATTTACCCCTAATCTAATTCTAAATGAACACTTAATTAACTATCATCCTAATTAAAACTAAGTTTTATACTACTATGCAAGAATACTAACATGCAATTTAATTAAAGACTCTAAACTAAGCTTAACAAATTAAATTGAAATTAAACTAAACTAACAATGCATAAAAATGAGTTAATTAACTAAAATAAACTAGCCAAACAAAGCCTTAACAACTTTTAAATCATCCAAATCCCTCCATTCACTGTTCATGCTTCATTTTTTTATTTTCATTTCCAAGTATGGTCTGTCCAAGCGTTAATGGGCTGCTTGGCGTGCCCAGCTACCGTCTGCTCTGCACTCTCACCAACTCTGCCTTGGTTTTGTGTGCTTCCTTCTTCTCTGCCCATGCTTCTAGCTGCCAGACATGATCTACACGTTTTCATTCATCAACAAGGTAAGCAACTGCTCTCGGTTCTTGCATGTGTCCTGCTGGTTCCAGGTAAAATTTGCTGCTTGCCAGGTTTGCTCTCAGTTCTCGCATGTGTCCTGCTACTCCTAGTGCCATCCTTGCTGCAGCACCTGTTCATCACCTGCTTCATGTTCATGCTTTTGCAACTTTCAATCCTGCTGGCAGAAGTTGGTAACCTCAGGTTCAGCTGGCGTTAACGGGTTGCTTCTGCACCATGATGCATCAACTACCGAACAGCACATCAATCCATTTCCTGCTATGCTCAACTAAGTAGATCAGCAAACATTGTTGGAATACAGGTTACAGCAGTAAATGAAGAACAAAAGAAAGCTTAAAATAATGAAACTATAAACCAAACCAAATGGAGAAGATAAACAATAATTAAATCATAAAACAGAGGAGAACAGAGGAAAGAGTTTCTTCTTTACTGTTCTTTGTCTACTGATGAGAGCAATCCAGCTGCTGCCTAAATACATATTTAACATACCATCCAACAACAATTAAGCCAACCAAGAAGACAAATGCAAGAGAAAACACAAAATGAATCAAGACATGAAAGTGGCGGGAACTTATACTCTAAATGCAGAATTTAGAAAATGAATCCATGCAATGCAGAAAAATGACAACGAGACAAAGAATCATGATGCAAAAATATGAATTGTAAGATTGAAACCGAGAGGAAATAAATAAAACAAACAAAACAGCACTTGAAGTTACACTCTCAAACCCGTAGCTTTCATCAACGTGAGAAAAAAATAAATCATCATCGGCTTGCTCTAATTCCAACCCTTAATGCCATGGTTCCGAATTGCTTAAATGTGAAATAATGCCTAGCATTTGCCCACATTAAAGCACCACAACCCAATAGCATATATGAGGGAAGAAGTAAGGAACTGAATGCACAAAGAAAAGCAACCCAAGAGCTAACTAAATAAACTGGTTTTTCAAATAGAAAAAGAAAACATAGGCAATGCTTTTAAGAAAACCGAGAGCTCCCCTGGGAAGTGAAAGCTATGTAAACTATGCAGTGGACTGAAAAGAAAAACAGGAGTAATCACTTAAACAAAACTGAGAAGAACAAATGATGCTGATTTCCATTGAAGAGAAAAATTATCCAAGACTAGAAAAGTGATAACATAAAAATGGAATGCAAATTAAAAATGAAGTTGGAAGCCAACGGAAGACTAAAGAAAATAAGAAAGTAAATCTTGAAAATGTAATCTCCAACTAAACTACTCTAAGCTATCTTACCCTTTTCTTTCAATTGCCATCCTTTCCTATTTATACACACTTAAAGGTAAAATTGTAAATTTCCATCCTAGATGAGTTGGCATTATTTGGCCACTTGTCTTCACACCATTGACTCCTTGAAAAGATATTTCCATGTCAGCGGTCTTCTTGTCCAATTGGATGTGCTAAGCTCATGTTATCCGCGTGGTCCAATCTCGATTTTAGCCCAATTTCGGTCCATTTTCTACCGAAATATTTAAATTTCATCCGGATTTAATTTATTTGCAAACATGAGAATTTTAATTAAATAAAAGGTATAATTAACAAAATAAATTGGAGATTTAAATAATTAATTAGGAAATTAAGCACAAATAATTTTAAAAATATAAAATTATCACACCCCCAAACTTGAGCTTTTGCTTGTCCTCAAGCAAAACAAAATGATTGTAGGAATGACACGTACAAAACACAATAATTTCTCCAATATTATCCTCAAAGAAAAGCACAGACTTTGAAATCAATGACTCACAATTACAAGTCCAACACTTAGAATTATTCCATCATAAGTCATAACCCAAATGGATCCCTCGTGTGTGTGTGAATGTGTCAAAATCACTTCACAATACATTATCCGGATCAGATTATGCAAACACAGTAAATGCAAAGTCAATGACATGTGATCCATCCCATAAGTTTGCTTTTCACTTCTCTCTCCACTAAGGTAGTCACACTTAACTAAAGATCATTAGGACTTCATTAGGCTTGTAATGTAAGGCTGGGGTTAAGATATGATAAAGTCGATTTAAGTTTAATTACCCCTTAACATGCATTACTTCTAGGATATTAATGTAAGAGCTCAAATTTATTTCCCCCAAACTTATTTATTTCACTAAACTTTTTATTCTATTTTTTTCTTTCTTTCTTCTTTTCTTTTTCTTTTTCTTTCAATTTTTTTTTTTTTACACATACTCCTTCACTATCACTTAATACCCATATAGCTCACAATATATTCCAATGACTTTTCATGCTTTTGGGGTAAGGGATAGGAAAAAAGTATTTAAGCTAAGGAAAATTATAAGCAAGTGTATTTACAGAGAAAAGCTTATTTGGCCCAGATGGGAGACTAGGGGTAAAGTATGTACAGGGATGGCTCGAAAGGCTCAAACGATCCAAAGATAGCCTAAATCATCTCCCTAATTAAGTGTGATCTAATATTTCACCTCGAGATAAGATCAAACAAATTCTAGAATATGATGCACAAAATCAACTGAACAAATGCAATCCTAGGTCCACATAAGCTTTCTCTAAATAAATATACAGTTTCATGACATGACATGTGCATAAAATGAGGAAATCACAATCAGAATCAAGACAAATTCAAGAACTCAACTTCATGCTTTTCCTATAATCATGCTTCTTAGTTAATCAAAGTCAGACAAAATCATGGGGTAATATCATCGGAATATGAGAAAACTACATGCTAAACACTAGATCATCCCAAAATCAAACAATTTAAGCTCATATTATCGAAAACAATTTGAAAATTCTTTCTCAGATTTTCAAAAAAATTTTGAAAATATTTCCAATTTTTCACAAAATTGCTCAAGTGATATCCTCTCTCCCAAACTTAAAGTGCATAGCGTCCTCAGTGTGCAGATAATATCAGAATTTAAGCTCAAGAACAGAGTACTCCTTTTTCTGATGATGATGAGCAACTGACGCTTGAATGAAAAGGTAATTCTAGAAAAACAACAGAAAAGAAAGAACAGTATAAAAAGTGAAAAAGAAAAATGAAGCTAAGTAGCAGGATCAGAAGTAGGAGGGTCAGCTAAAGTGGTCACAAAGTGCTGACAATCAAACTATCCCCCAAAATAGTGTTTCAGTCCGCCCCCATTAACCTTAAAGGGTTGATTCAAGGTCTCATCCATAATTTCAATGGCTCCATGAGGGAATACTTGCCTGACCACCTAAACTTAAGCTTTCCTGGAAACAACTTCAAGCGTGAATTAAACAACAGAACTTATTGGCCTCGCTCGAAGTGTCTTTCCTTAATTTTCTTATCATGCCATTGCTTAGTCTTTTCCTTGTAGAGCTTGGCATTCTCATATGCCTGCAACCTGAACTCATCTAACTGATTGAGCTGTAGCAGCCTCTTCTCCCCTGCTGCCTCTAAGTTAAAATTCAGATTCTTAAGGGCCCAGTAGGCCTTGTGCTCAAGCTCTACTGGTAGATGACAGGCTTTACCATAAACAAGCTGATAAGGGGACATTCCTAAAGGTGTTTTGAAGGCTGTCCTATAGGCCCAAAGTGCATCATCAAACCTAATGGACCAATCCTTCCTACTTGGGTTCACTGTTTTCTCCAATATCCCCTTAATTTCCCTATTGGACAACTCTACTTGGCCACTCGTCTGCGGGTGATAAATAGTGGCTACCTTATGTTTGACCCCATATTTCTTTAACAACCCATCAAAACTTCGATTGCAAAAGTGGGATCCTCCATCACTAATGATAGCCCTAGGTGTGCCAAATCGTGTGAAAATATTCTTCTTTAAAAACCTTACTACTACCTTGGCATCATTAGTTGGTAAAGTCATCGCTTCAACCCATTTCGACACATAGTCCATAGCCACTAAAATATAGAGATTGCCATATGAAGGAACAAATGATCCCATGAAATCAATACCCCAGACATCAAAGAGTTCTACTTCTAAAATATTAGTCAGAGGCATCTCATTTCTTTTGGAAATATTACCTACCCTCTGACATCTATCACATTTCAGCACAAAGTAATGGGCATCCTTAAATAACGTGGGCCAATAATATCCAAATTGCAAACCCTTGGCCGCTGTCCTCTCTCCTCCAAAGTGCCCTCCATAATCAGAAGAATGACAATGTCTAAGTATATCCTCTACTTCTTCCATGGGAACACACCTTCTCAAAATCTGATCTTTACATTGCTTGTATAAGAAGGGTTCATCCCAAACATAATACTTGACATCACTCAAAAACTTTTTCTTTTGTTGGGCAATCAAATCAGGTGGCATCACGTTGCTCACCAGATAATTTACAAAATCAACGTACTAGGGCAATCTGGAGTGCCCGAAAGTAAATAGCTGCTCATCAGGAAAAGACTCATTAATAGTTGTACCATCTTCTTTAAGTCCACTCTCTAATCTAGATAAATGGTCAGCAACATGATTCTCCGTACCTTTCCTGTCCCTAATCTCCAAGTCAAACTCTTGTAGTAGGAGAATCCATCTAATCAGCCTCGGCTTTGCATCCTTCTTAGAGACTAAGTACTTAATGGCAACATGATCAGTAAAAACTATTACCTTAGTACCAATGAGATAGGAGCGAAACTTATCAAAAACAAATACTACAGCTAACAACTCCTTCTCGGTAGTAGCATAGTTTAAATGGGCCTCATTCAGAGTTTTACTTGCATAGTAGATAGCATAAAACACTCTTTCTTTTCTTTGTCCTAGTACAGCCCCAACAGCATAATCACTTGCATCACACATAAGCTCAAAGGGTAAACCCCAATCTGGAGCTATGATTACAGAGGCTGTAACTAATTTCTCTTTCAAAGTCTTAAATGCTCCTAAACATTGTTCATCAAAGCAAAATGTAGTGTCTTTTTCCAGGAGATTACATAAAGGCTTAGATATCTGAGAAAAATCCTTAATAAACCTTCTGTAAAATCCTGTATGGCCTAGGAAATTTTTGATTCCTTTAACAGATGTAGGGGGAGGTAACTTCTCAATGATTTCCACCTTAGCTTTATCCACTTCTACCCCCCCAACAGAAATTTTATACCCAAGCACTATACCTTCTTTCACCATAAAGTAGCATTTCTCCCAATTAAGCACTAAATTCGTTTCTTCACACCTTCTCAATACTAATGCCAAATTATGCATACATAAATCAAAACTATCCCCAAATACTTAGAAATCATCCATGAAAACCTCAAGAAAATCCTCCACCATATCATGAAATATGGCCATCATGCAACGCTAGAATGTAGCAGGTGCATTGCATAGGCCAAAAGGCATTCTTCTAAAAGAAAAAGTCCCATAAGGACAAGTGAAGGTAGTCTTTTCTTGCTCTTCTGGGGCTATAGCTATCTGATTGTACCCAGAGTATCCATCCAACAGACAATAAAATTCATGACCAGCTAATCGATCTAACATTTGGTCAATGAAAAGCAAAGGGAAGTGGTCTTTTTTGGTGGCTTTGTTGAGTTTCCTATAGTCCATGCATACTCGCCAACCAGTGACAGTCCTAGTGGGGATGAGCTCATTATTTTCATTCTCAATCACTGTCATCCCTCCCTTCTTAGGGACACATTGTACTGGGCTCACCCAGGCACTATCAGAAATGGGATAGATGGTCCTTGCATCTAACCACTTAATGATCTCCTTCTTGACAACTTCTTTCATTATAGGGTTCAATCGACGCTGGTACTCTATGGATGACCTATACCCCTCCTCCAATAGTATCTTATGCATACAAATAGAGGGACTAATACCCTTAAGGTCAGAGATAGACCAGCCTATAGCCTTCTGATGCTCTCTCAAAACTTGTAGTAATTTTGCTTCCTAATCATTAGAGAGAGCAGCAGATACTATTACTGGCCGTGTTAAGGATTCACCTAAGTAAGCATACCTAAGGTGTGAGGGTAAAGGTTTTAGCTCTAATGCTGGAGGTCACTAGTGGATGGAAAGATATTTGAAGCTAGAATAGATGAAGGGTCTAGTGTCTCAAATTGGGTAATTTCCTCAAAAGGAGTGACCTCTAATAATTATAAAGTCTCATAGACCTCATCATCATCTTAACTGTATTCTCTAAGATCAACAGATTTTACTAAGGAGGCTTCTAAAGGGTTTAAAGGGTATGTCTTGAAAAACTCCTCAGTAATGTCCTTATCCACTAAATCCATCCTAAAACAATCGTGAGAGTCATCAGGAAACCTTAGAGATTTGAACACATTAAACTTGACTTCCTGATCTTGAACTCTCATTGTTAACTCCCCCTTTTGTACATCTATTAAAGTTCTACCCGTCGCTAGGAATGGTCTGCCTAGTACAATTGGGACTTCCCTGTCTTCCTCCATGTCTAACACGATAAAATCTGCAGGGAAAATAAACTTGTCCACTTTTACTAAGACATCTTCAATGACCCCCTTCGGATATTTAATTGATCGATCAGCCAACTAGAGGATTACTGTGGTGGGTTTGGCATCCCCTATTCCTAACTTCTGATAGATAGATAGATAGATAATGGCATCAAATTTATACTAGCTCCTAAATCACACAGGGCTCTACCAAAGAATAAATTGCCAATAGTGCATGGTATGGTAAAACTCCCGGGATCTTTGAGCTTGAGGGGTAATCTCCTCTGGATAATGGCACTACATTCCTCCGTTTTCCTAGAGAGGATGTCTTTCATAAACTTCACATAGCTTGGCATTTGCTCTAAGGCATCTGCGAAGGGAATGTTGATATGAAGTTTCTTAAAAACCTCAAGGAATTTTGTAAATTATTGGTCTAGTTTTTGATTTTGAAATCTCTGAGGAAAAGGGACTGGTGGTCTAACAGGAGGAGATGTAGTGGAAACTTTTGTAGCATCAGAGGACAAAGAAGGTTATGACACAGAAATAGGTAAAGGTGAAGAATTGCCTGGCTTTGTTTCCTTTGTAGCTTGATCTTTTGATTCTTGCTCCTTCTGAGCTGCTTCACTAGAACCTATGGGGTTTTCAACTATGGGCAGTTCTCTGCCACTCTTAAGGGTGATGACTTTCACATGTTCCTTCCCTTCCCTTTGCCTAACAGGATTGGCTTCAGTGTTATTAAGAAGGATCCTCTGAGGACGTTGACTAAGAGCGTTTGCTATTTGTCCTACCTGAACCTCTAGGTTTTTAATTGAAGCTGCTTGATTTTGCAAGATTGTTGTGAACATTTCCTCAAGGGAGGGTTTCTTATCAACTACTGGTAAGAGTTGGGGTTGTGGTGGTGGTGGTGGTTGATGGAAGTGGGATGGATGGGAATGGTTAGGTGGATGATGTGGATACTGTGGTGGTGGGTGGTGAGGAAATTGATGCTGTGGTGGGACCTGAACCTGTGGAGCTTGAAAACCTAGGGGTCCTACTGATCTAGAATTAGAAGCTTGCCCTTGGGTTTGGCTCCAAGAAAAGTTAGGATGGTTCCTCCACCCTAGATTATAGGTGTTTGAAAAATGGTTGCTCTGTTGCTTAGGGGCAACGTACTGAACCGATTCTAGGTTAAGTGGACACCTATCCACAGCGTGGGTACCACTACACAGATCACACGAGAGAAATGGACTTTAGACAGAAAACACAGGGTTAGGATTGTTGGAAGGATTAGGTTGGGTACTGAGCGACTCCACCTTCTTTGTAAGATTGGCGATTTGAGAGGTCAAGGTGGACAGCGTGTCGAGCTCATAAATACCCGTCGATTTCTTTGGCATCTACCTTTTCGAGGACAATTGATAGTTGTTAACCGCCATCTTGTCTAGCAGCTCATAAGCCTCCTCCTCTGTTTTGCACATCAAGGCTGCACCCACAGCAGCGTCCACTATGGTCCTATTTTGGCTTGTAAGTCCGTTGTAGAAGGTCTGGACTTGTAGCCATAGAGGTAGGCCATGGTGAGGGCACTTTCTAAGAAGCTCCTTATATCGTTCCCATGCCTCGTAAAGAGATTCAGAGTCGTACTGGGCAAAGGAGGATATATCGCTATGGAGTCTAGCCATTTTAGAGGGAGGGAAAAACTTGGCTCGAAATTGGTGGGCTAACTCGTCCCATGTAGAAATGGATCCTAGAGGCAGGGAGGTCAACCAGTGTCTCACCCTATCCCTAAGTGAGAAGGGGAATAGTCTAAGTCTAAGTGCATCATCTGATAATCCATTGTGTTTGAACGTGTTGCACAAGTCCAGGAATTGCCCAAGGTGAGCATGTGGGTCATCGTGCGGAAGCCCACTGAACTGTACAGAGGTCTGGATCATCCGGAGGATGGAAGGCTTAATTTCAAAATTATTAGCAGGGATAGCTGGTGGCCTAATGTCGGTATAATATCCTTTGACCGTCGGCACCGCATAATCTCCAACGGTCCTACTTTCCCTATTTTCTGCCATCGTGTTTTGCTGTGGAGCTATAAATTTCCTAGAATCCTTTCAAATTTTTCTAAGAGTTCGTTCGATTTCAAGCTCTAGAGGAAAGCAATCAAAACTTCTTGCTCTACGCATGCAAACATCAAAAAGTCCTTAGAAAAATTTTTAAGTTTTTTAATTTTTCAATTTTTTTTATTTTAATTAATTATGAGAAAATTAACTAAACTAAACTAAGGATCTAAATATTTACAACCTAAATATTTACAGGCTAGAATTACACCTAAGCATAATTTCACTGATATTAACTAATGGCTAATTAAGACTTCCCCGGCAACGGCACCAAAAACTTGACACGGCCGAAGGGTATTATCCGTAAGTGCACGGGTCGTACAAGTAATAATGGGATTTGAGTTCCAAGTTATCGTCCCTCAGAAAAGTTGGTTAGCCTAATTAATTACCAGTTAATCTTACCCTAAGTATATTCTAGCAAATTATGAGATTAAGGTGGGTGATCTACTAAGCTGGAATTGAAAATACCGAAAGCAACAAAATAATAAAACATAAAATAAAGAAAATAAAACCGAGCAAGATTACTTACAGTGCTAAAAAAACCTACAAAAGAAATTAAAATAGTTAAAACTAATTAACACAATTAAAATAAAATGCAATTATCAAAATAACAAAGCAAGATAAATTAAACTAAATTTAACAAACCTAAAATGCAATTAAACTACTTAATCAAAATGAAATTTAAACTAACCGAAGATTTAATGAAATAAATTTACCCATAATCTAATTCTAAATGAACACTTAATTAACTATCATCCTAATTAAAACTAAGTTTTATACTACTATGCAAGAATACTAACATGCAATTTAATTAAAGACTCTAAACTAAGCTTAACAAATTAAATTGAAATTAAACTAAACTAACAATGCATGAAAATGAGTTAATTAACTAAAATGAACTAGCCAAACAAAGCCTTAACAACTTTTAAATCATCCAAATCCCTCCATTCACTGTCCATGCTTCATTTTTTTCATTTTCATTTCCAGGTATGGTCTGTCCAGGCGTTAACGGGCTGCTTGGCGTGCCCAGCTGCTGTCTGCTCTGCACTCTCACTAACTCTGCCTCGGTTTCGTGCGCTTCCTTCTTCTCTGCCCATGCTTCTGGCTGCCAGACATGATCTACACGTTTTCATTCATCAACAAGGTAAGCAACTGCTCTCGGTTCTTGCATGTGTCCTGCTGGTTCTAGGTGAAATCTGCTGCTTGCCAGGTTTGCTCTCGGTTCTCACATGTGTCCTGCTGCTCCTAGTGCCATCCTTGCTGTAGCACCGGTTCATCACCTGCTTCACGTTCATGCTTCTACAACTTTCAATCATACTAGCAACAAGTTGGTAACCTCGGGTTCAGCTGGCGTTAACGGGTTGCTTCTGCACCATGATGCATCAACTACCTAACAGCACATCAATCCATTTCCTGCTATGCTCAACTAAGTAGATCAGCAAACATTGTTGGAATACAGGTTACAGCAGTAAATGAAGAACAAAATAAAGCATAAAATAATGAAACTATAAACTAAACCGAATGAAGAAGATAAACAGTAATTAAATCATAAAGCAGAGGAGAACAGAGGAAAGAGTTTCTTCTTTGCTGTTCTTTGTCTACTGATGAGAGCAATCCAGCTGCTGCCTAAATACATATTTAACATACCATCCAACAACAATTAAGCCAACTAAGAAGACAAATGCAAGAGAAAACACAAAATGAATCAAGACATGAAAGTGGCGGGAACTTATACTTTAAATGCAGAATTTAGAAAATGAATCCATCCACTGCAGAAAAATGACAACGAGACAAAGAATCATGATGCAAAAATATGAATTGTAAGATTGAAACCGAGAGGAAATAAATAAGACAAACAAAACAACACTCGAAGTTACACTCTCAAACCCGTAGCTTTCATCAACGTGAGAAAAAAATAAATCATCATCGGCTTGCTCTAATTCCAGCCCTTAATGCCATGGTTCCAAATTGCTTAAATGTGAAATAATGCCTAGCATTTGCCCACATTAAAGCACTAAAACCCAATAGCATATATGAGGGAAGAAGTAAGGAACCGAATGCACAAAGAAAAGCAACCCGAGAGCTAACTAAATAAACCGGTTTTTCAAATAGAAAAATAAAACATAGGCAATGCTTTTAAGAAAACCGATAGCTCCCTTGGGAAGTGAAAGCTATGTAAACTATGCAGTGGACTGAAAAGAAAAACAGGAGTAATCACTTATACAAAACCGAGAAGAACAAATGATGCTGATTTCCATTGAGGAGAAAAATTATCCAAGACTAGAAAAGTGATAACATAAAAATGGAATGCAAATTAAAAATGAAGTTGGAAGCCTATGGAAGACTAAAGAAAATAAGAAAGTAAATCTTAAAAATGTAATCTCCAACTAAACTACTCTAAGCTACCTTACCATTTTCTTTCAATTGCCATCCTTTCCTATTTATACACACTTAGGGGTAAAATTGTAAATTTCCATCCTAGATGAGTTGGCATTATTTGGCCACTTGTCTTCACACCATTGTCTCCTTGAAAAGATATTTCCATGTCAGCGGTCTTCTTGTCCAATTGGATGTGCTAGGCTCGTGTTGTCCGCGTGGTCCAATCTCGATTTTAGCCCAATTTCGATCCATTTTCTTCTGAAATATTCAAAATTCATCCGGATTTAATTTATCTGCAAACATGAGTATTTTAATTAAATAAAAGGGATAATTAACCAAATAAATTGGGGATTTAAATAATTAATTAGGAAATTAAGCACAAATAATTCTAAAAATATAGAATTATCAGAGGTAATAATACCTATGGCCATGGTGAGGGCTGTAGACTAGATCAGGGTCGTACAACGGTTCTAATATAGTATCTCAATCACACTAGCACACAACTAGGGCACGGGCACCAGTGGCACACACCGTGCAGTCACAAGATACTTCGAAAATAGACACCACGTGTAGTGAAAAAAACAACACTAAGGCGGAATAGGCACTACACTAATGAATCTAAACTAATATTATGTGTGGCGGAGCCAGGACACCACATGTAGCAGGCATGATTATGCACTCAGCATATACTAATAGTAGCCTGTCGTCTCAAAATCCTTACTTTCATACTTTCTTACTTACTTACTTACTTACTTTCATATGGAAACTTTAATCATCAAATCATGTCATAACTCATACAAAATATATATATATCTATTTTATTTATACAAAATAAGTGAAAACCGTGATTTTAGTATCAAAAAACGGTTTATTATTTCTTTCAGACTTAAACCGAGAAAGTATGGTTTTCAAACAGATTTCTTTCTACGATTTTCAAGTCATTTATGAACAATAAATAGATATAGGAGGTTAGTACTATTTTAAATTGCATCCTTTACCTTAATGGAGCTAAGAAAGTGTTACTCTGTCAAGGTCTGGGTTTACCTCGTTTTGCATGTCAGATTCCCGAGCTACCCAAAATGATACCAAATTATCAAATATTGTTTGATTTCATCTAAACTTATCCAAATATGTATTTATCTTCCTACGAGTTGACCAATTTTGACATTTTTGTCAACTTTTCCTATTTTTTCAGTTATACCGATTTATGTGCCGGTTTAAGCTATTTTATCCAATTTAATTATTCTAACTTCACATTCACTATATTAATAACCTACATATCCATTCACATCCACAATCTACACTTTATCAATCCAATTCTTACCAATTCTCACACCTTTCAATTTTTTTCACTAAACTAAGTTATAAACCGGACTTTTTCGGTATAAATTTAACTGTTAACAACCTTGAATTCATCCAAAATTCATCATTTCCACAACTTAAGCATGCTGATAAGAACTACACACTTCCATATAAACTATTTCTTTAAATTCTACTTAACTAAAAATCCTTAAAAATCATCAAACATACATATCTCATCATCTTCATCATCCATTAAGTTTCTCTCACCTTTGACCAAAGTTGACCAAGTATTTGATCTTCCGAACAAATCCTCAGCTATAATTCAACATGTATATAGCTTATAATCATAAAAAATTACAAGAAAAACCAACCAAAAACTTTCAAAAATAATACTTTCTCTCACCTCGGAACAGGGCAGATTATGTCCCAGTTCTTCTCTCTAAGTTTTCACCTAGTAAATGAACTCCTTTATGGCTTAATATTTTATATGTTATATAGGAGTGAAAGGGAAAGATTTATTCTTTCTTGGCCAGAGTCCAATTCGGCTTGGAAAGGGGTTGAAAAAAATCAAGAAAGGGAGAGGTACAGTAACGCCTATGAAACTTTCGGGAGGGAGGTGAGGGCACGTGGGAGACTATTTTTGGGTGTTTTCAGAGCCCTATAAAAGGTATATACGTATAGTTTCATAGTCCATAAGGTCAGGTCTCAATACGATCTTTAGATGGGTCAAACTTGGGCTTTTACTGATGGGTATCTAGTTCACTCGGTTGGGGCATCCCACTGGTCAGTTTTAGAAAATCCATGAAAAATAGTTTTGGCCCATTTTCTTCCAAATTTCTACTTCTCAAGTGTGCTAATATGTCTCTAGTATCTCTCATAAAATTTTGGAGTACACTTGTTTAAGAAAATTTCCCCTATTGGGCCCATTTTGCACAACTTTGTCATACCAAACAATGTAACTTAAGGTTTTCGATTTACTTTAAAAATTCATTTAATCACCGAAACCTCCATATCTCCACTCAATTTTCATTACTCATGTAAATTATGCCTTATACTAATTTCCTATAGTCTCAGAATAATTTTCGTGAATTTCTAAAATTTATTTCGAATTTATTTCTATTTCTAGGCTCATTTGCTCGGTTTGGTGTAAACTCGAGTTTTACTAACTTTTTCCACTTCTAATGTATTAGTTTCACTTTCTAATCATCATAACATACTTAAATCCTACTTTATTGAAAAGTACTTAAATTTGAGATCTTACCTTGAAACACGTGCGTCGAGCTTCATGCCACTATCCCGGGTATCTCGATCTTTCTGAGCCCTACATAACATTTACATGAGTCTTAAACTTCTCGATCTGTCTTAAAATGAACAATAGTATGAAAATTCGAGTCTCACAAATAAATACAAAAATATATTATATATTTGTTATTTTGAAAATGTAATTTAAAAAATAAATAAATAAATAATATATATAATAAAAATATATATAAAGTAAAAAAAGAAAAAGACGACAGGGGATCGCGCGACACCCCCTTTCTCTGTCGCGCGACCCAGCCCCTTAGCCCCCCTTCTCTCTTTTCTTCTCCGTTTTCCCCCTCTCCACTGTCGTCCGTCCACCACACTGACCACCGATCGACCCAACCCGCTTGCAGAATACTACCGTCGGCACCGACGAACGAAGAAAACGGCGAGGAAACGAGGCTGACGAGAGAAACCATGTAAGACCCAATTTTTATCATATTTCCTTATGATTCACGTGATATAAATATGGTATTATGTAAATTGAATCATAAGAAGAGTTGTACGTGAATGAAAAACGCAAATGGAATGAATAAAAGATTCCCGAATGCATTTAAAGGTCAAATGAAGGATTGAAATGGTCACAGATTAAATGAATGGGAATCAGACCATTCAGATTGGAGATAAGGATTTAAAACATGAAATGAGAAAGGGTTCGAGAAGGAAATTCAGTCTAAATTGGTCTCGAACGTGTAGAAGGGTAAAACGATCAAAAAACCTAGAATTCGGTGTCAATTTGATAAGAAATTGACACTGTAAACATGGAATTGAGAAATCTTCATCAATAACGAGGAACATATTGAATTTGGAGTCCAATTGATCAAAATATGAATTTATTGGAATTAATCAAAATTTTCACATCGGGAAAATTTTCTCGAAAATATTGAAAAAATATACCGAAAAGACGAAACAAGACTAATAAATTCATTTATTGATTAAATAAATAAAATAAGATTTTTGGAGATATTTTGAATTTTTCAATGTATTTTAATTGAATTAAAATAATAAAAAAAATAAAAAATAAAAAAATAAAAGTAAAAAAAAAAATAGAAACAGAATCGCGAAATTGCGATTCTGCAAGGAAAGAAACAAAAGATAGCGAGGGAGCCGAGGCCTCTCCTTCTGCATGATTGACGGAGGTCGCTACCTAGGAGAAGCCAGACGAGAGGGGCAGTCGAGCCTCGCTGGCGCTAGTAGAGAGAGGAGAGCCACAGTCGGCGAGAGAAAAAGAGGAAAAGAGAGAGGAACCGAAAGGGAAAAGAGAAATCGGCGTCCACCGGCGCCGATCTGGCCAACCCCGCCCCAGTCGAACGTTGCCCAGGTGAAGATCAATTGAACGGTGGTTGAATCGGCCAGTGGAACAGGCGACAGTGCCGTCAACGGCGGTAGAAAGGAAACGGCAACGACGCTGAAGGGAGAAGAGGCTGGACGACCCTACGGATCTGCTAGAGACGGAAGCCGACTAAGAACCGACCGACGATGCTCAGAACGGCGAAAGAGAAAGTTTAACCGGACTGAACCTGCTAAATCAAACCGGTCTAAATCGAGCTGAACCAGACCGAACCGGTTCAGCTAGAAAAGAAAAGAAAAAGGAAAAGAGAACAAAATTGGGAAAAAATTTTGGTGATGCAATCGAGCTACAGGTAAGTCGGTAAGCTGTCGAAATTGACCGATTTAAATTTCAAAATATTTAATTTGATTAATATTCGACTGAAAATTGACCCGAAAAAATATGTAATTGTGTAGCTCGACAATTAGTGTCAAACGAGAGCTCGAGTCAGCCTCGATTTGTGTACTATCATGGAATCTCGGGTAAGTAACCCTTATTTACGATAATTTGCATAGTTATGCGTGTTAGAAATTTACCGCATAAATTACGGATTAATTCCATATAAAATGAATTAAATTCTAGAATTTAAGATAAATTATCGTAAATAATTAATTGAGCTATCCAAGAGTTTAGAACGAGGCCTATTAAATACTGATAGGCCTAATGAGCCCAATAGGCCTCGATGATGTGAATAGTACGTGGAAAATGGGCTTAAGGCCGGTTAAGGCCCATTATGGTACAATCGAGCCCAATATGGGTAAACGGGCTCAATGATTTAAATTAAGCCCAGAAAATATGAAATACAATTAATTATATTGTATTTGACCTGATGAATATTTATACGCAGTTTCAAAGATTGGATTGCGAGCAAATCGAACTGCGTGATGAGACATCAGTGGAAAGGTCAGACTGTACAAAAAAATGAGGTAAGGGAATTTTGCGAGTAGCTAGAGGTAGCTACGCGTATTTTTAACAGCTTTTACATACACTCAAACTGTATAAAGATCCTAGAAATGGATTAAAAATTTTAAGGACTCGGGATAGGTAAAAAACTATTTTACCCCTATTGAGGGAAATTCACCTAAGGATGGTGAAAGCATGACATGCATGAAATTCATGATTTAAGGAATTTTCGTGACTTTTTAGCAAAGTGAATTGGTAGATTAGCTAGTATTTGCATAAATTTCACAAGATAACACTACATAAGTGTTATTTAGATTTAAATGAAATTTCTTTGGAAAATGGGCCAACTATCAAGTTTATATGAAAACAGATGGTGCTGGAGCATTTTCTCGCACTATATCTGAGTTTGTGAATGTGCATAATGGTGCTGGAGTGGTTGCTTGCACCTATTTGTGTGACATCATATGCATGAAATGTGTTAGAGCGGTTGCTCACACTGATTTATATTATTGTGAAATGCATGAGAGGTGCTGGAGCCTAGGTCGCACCCTGTTTTGACTTGATATGCATAAAAAGGTGCTAAAGCGATTGCTCGTAGTAGTTTTAATGATTTGACATGCATGAGAAATGCTGGAGCTTAGCTCGCATCCTATTTTGATATGATAATTACATAAAAGCCGTACTGGAGCCTTGCTCGTACGTGATTTAATCGATTTAATTGCATAAAAGCCGTGTTGGAGTGTAACTCACACGAGATTTAATTTTTTTATGCATGAAACCGTGCTGGAGCGTTGCTCGCACAAAGTTTTGATTTACTTGAGCATTCATTCGTGTTGGAGCTTGCTCGCACGTGATTTTATATGGATTTATAACTCTTTTAAAGTCATACTGGAGTGCTGCTTATACACAGATTTTATTGATTTTTATGAAAACATGTTGGAGCTTCGCTCGCACGAGGTTTTCAGATATCAGATGTCACAGTGAGATGACACGTCCACACGTGCATACTGAGACATAGGTTAGGTGGATAAGACCTACGATAGGCACCCCCTGACTATGATTTGGGTTCACGGAGTACGTTGTACCATGTATGTCACACGGAGTACGTTATACCATGGGGATTGTTGGAGTGGAGTGGCATTAGCCATGAGGTTGTAAGCCTTGCCCTTACAATCCTGGTATTTATGTTGTTCTGGCGGTAGAACTGACCCACCTCTCGTTTCAGGTGTGATACCCCGCACACTAGGTACCATGTAGCCAGGGATCACTAGGATATGTCCATAGTCCTCGATGTTACTGATATAGTCACCTACATGTCTCATATGATATAACTTTTGGTCTCGATAGACCAGGGTAGATCCGAGGGAGGGGTCAAGCCCCCGATTTTGTGATTTTCACTGAGATGTGATTTTCTACTATGGTGCTAGATTTTTCAGAGGATTTTATGACATGTGACCCTAAAAGAATGGTGATTTTATAATAGAATTTTACAATGAATTTTTAATGAGTTTGAGATTGATTTATGAAATGATTGAACCGGAGGGGTTATTTTATACTGAGCTTTAATGAAGTGATTTAAATACAGTAGCATGAGGAGTTTTCCATGCTTAAATTACAAATTCATGAAAAGAATTGTCTCTCATGATTTGTTTTACATGACATGAAATAATGCATGATCTTAATTTACTTCATGCGAATTATGATTTTACATCAAATGCCATTGATGCATGAGTTGCATGATTTCTATATGCATGAATAGTTTTTATAAACTGTGGCATTGAAGTATGCATGATTTCGTACGTGAGATTCAAATGAAAAGAAATGGATTTAAGGGCATGGCATTATGAACATGTAGATAGTGGAGCTATCTACTTACTTGCATAATTGTCTTACTGAGCATGTGGTTACTCACCCCCTTATTTTCCTCCTCTACAGAGTACTTTCAGTAGTTTGAGCGCAGCTGAGTACTTGTATCTTTGGTATCCGCTGCGTCCCATCGAGACACAGGTATACACATTTGTATAGTTTTGTATCTGAACATGTAAATGCATAGTATTGTAAACGGATATGATGTTGGGGATGTAAGGTTATGTAAATACCATTATGAATGTATTTAGTAAAAGTCAAATGATAGTAAATCCTGATGTGTGAATTTGAATATGGAAATGGAATGGTAAATAGGTGAGAGGGGACTAACACCGAATCATATCCCAACTGTTGGTAGGATGGTCACGATAAGAGAAAGGTAAGAATTAAATAACAAATGAAAAATTTATAGTGACTTTTAGGAAATTTGGGTCGTGACAGTTTTTGGTATCAGAGCTAAGTTGGCCTGATATGAGTCGGTGTTAATGGTTAAGGAAGTTTACATCCCTATGTACTGTGCATTGTTTAGATACAATTGTGTATATAGAGATGAAATTGCAGCTAAGAAGTTGGTTTCGAATGCAATAATATAGACTCATTAACTGATAGCCGCTATGGTAGAGAGGCGAGTACATGAGCTCGAGGCCGTAAAGGGAGGCCTGAGAGTCGTACTGAGTCGCCACATGAGACTCAAGATGAGGTTGAAGTGGAGGCTGATGTTGAGCATGCCCAATAGAGTCTAACAGAGAGATCGGACAGTATTGAGACACACTTCGCGATGTTGGAGCGGAGTGTAGAGAATATTTTGGGAGCTAATTGCTCAGAGTATGCACGGGATTTGAGGTCGAGTCGAAGCATTAGTGGAAGTCCGCTCGACCCATTTGAAGAGTTAGACATCCAGAATGGACATGAGAAATAATTCTGAATGTATTCTGGTGACAGAATATCTTGGACACTGCTTAAAGAAAATTACAGATAAAGTTCCTTACTCTCACTCGGAGGAACTGGTTGATTGATGAGTATAAAACTCAGTTTATATCCTTGGGCAGGTATGACCCCGACATTATGAACTGTGAGAGTCGAGATGTCTGAAAGTTTATGGAAGGGCTCAAATTGTCAATTAGAGTCCGATTGGCACCGTTAGATATCACTACCTATGCCGAGGCAGTGCGCAGACTAAGTTGTGTGAATAATATCATGAGTTGCATGCCTCTGAGATTGGGAAAGGTAGTAAGGGTTGAAATAGAGACAGAAAGAGAATAGAGAATGACAGAGATGTCAAAACAGAAAAAAGGTAGTTTGGTAAGAGATTAGAGTTGATGAGTCACGGGGTAAGATGATTAGTAAGGCCCCAGTGTATCCAATTTCAGTACTTTTGAGGGGTATTGTGATTGGAGGACCCCGACCTACTATGGAGCAGTGTGGGATGTGTGGTAGATACCACGAAAGTAGGCCCTACACCTTATTGACTAAAATAGGCTGTTGGACGAGGGCGAGTGTATGCCTTAGACCAGGACACTACTGATGTTTCATCTGATGTGGTGGAAGATACCACACTGATTGTGAATAATGAAGCAACTATTAAAATTGATCCTGGTGCCACACATTTATTCATACCGCCTTCAGTCGTTTATAAGCTAGTGAAAGATGTGAAGCCTATACCCTTAGGCAAGATGATGATAGTTAGTTGATTATCACTAACTGAATATGGGTATAGGGATTGTAAGTTGAAAACAGAGGAAAAAAGGATATGTCAGCCTAGTTTATTCAATGGAATATGAATAATTTTGAAGTAATATTTGAGAATAGATTGATTCGGCTGCAAACTATGCTGTTTAGATTGTTATCCTAAGTTAGTGATGTTTTCACCCCTAAAAAGTATACTGTAAGTTTTGACAAGTAATGAAAGGGGTGTAGTGATTGAAATTAAAGGAGTAAATGATTGTACTCAGGGAAGGAGTAATGATGGGAATGTTTTCTCGCTTGTGTGGTTGGTATGGATAAGGCACATCCGGAGTTAATAGATATCCTAGTGGTCAGGGAGTTTCCTGATATCTTCCCAGATAATCTACCAGGGCTACCATCAGATAAAGAGATAAAATTTTGTATTGAGTTGGTACCTTGTACGGAGCCGATATCCTAATCACGGTATAAAATGGTATTAGTGGAACTGGAAGGACTAAAGAAACAATTACAGGAGTTATTGGATAAGCATTCCTCAGACCGAATGTGTAACTTGAGGAGCACTTGTTCTGTTTGTGAAAAGAGAATGGAAGCCTCCGACTATGTGTTAAATTTTGATTGTCGAATGAGGCTAACATCAAGAATAAGTGTTTCCTCCCACTATAGATGATTTATTGGATTAACTGTGAAAAGCACAAATCTTTTTAGATATCGATTTGAAGTCTGGGTAACATCCGTTAAGAATTCAGAATGTGAATGTGCCCAAAATGATTTTTCGTAACCATTAGGGCATTGATAAACAAGATATTTAAACTTTACCTGGACTGATTTGTGGTCATCCTTAGCGATGATATTTTGATGTATTCGAAGTCCAGGGAATAGCATGAATAGCAACTGGAAACTGTCTTATAGACGATGTGTTTTGAGTTTCTCGAAATGGGCTGCTCAGTTGACACATCTCGTTCGGAAAAAGATTGCATACGAGTAGGATGATGTGAAACCCAGATTTTTCCCACTATGTTCATTAATTGGAATCATAAGATGGATGAATTGAGTATATGAATGTGAATGTTGTAGTGGAGGTATGAAAATACGAAACAGGATAAATGAGGAGCAGTAATTTAGATTAAAGAGATTTAAATCATTCTAACAGAAGATATGAAATTTAAATGAGAAAAGATAGTGAGTCCGAGAAGGAAAATCGGTCTAAATTGGTCCCGAACGTGTAGAAGGGTCAAGTGGTCAAAAGACCTGAAATCCGGTATAAATTCAACGAAAAAATTTCGTTTTAAATATGGATTTAGGAAACTTGATCGATAAAGAAGAAATGATGGAATTTCAAGTCCAATTAGTCAAGATACGAAAATATTACGAATTTTCGTAATTTTCGCTCGAGACATTATCCCGAAAATATGCGAAAAATACACTAAAAAAGTTAAAATAAATTAAATTAATTAAATTAATTAATTAATAAAATAAAATATAATTTTTGAGATATTTTGTGTAATTTATTATATTTTATTTGATTAAAATAAAATATAATAAAATATATTAAATATAAAAAAAAAGAAAAAAAACGAGAAAAGGAAACTCTGTCGCACGAAATAGAGTAACGCGAGAGATGGAGTGGGGGATCGAGAAAACCCGATCCTCCCAAATTCTTCCTTCCTCCGATAAGGACCCACCGGAGAACTGACTAGCAAAGCAGCTCGATCTCGTCGGCACTGACAGTTAAGGAAGAAACGGTGACCGACGAGAGAAAGAAAGAAACCGAGAAAGAGAGGGAACGGTGGCGGACGTAGGCTAGAGGAAGAGAGAGGGCCTCGCCACCGGCCAGGAGGAGGTCCGATCTGCCACCGTTGGCTACAAAAACGGTCAAAAACGACGAAAACGAAAGAGACCACCGACGCCAAGGGAGAAGAGGCCGGACCGGCCACTTTTTGGCCAGCCATGGCGAAACCGAGGCCAGATCCGAGCTTCGCGAGGTCCCACGGAGCTGCTGGCAATGGAAGCAGACAAAGAACCGACCGACAAAGCACTGAACCGGTCGAACCGGATTGAACCGGTCTGAATCGGGCTGAACCGGACTGAACTAGTTCAGCCTAGAAAGAGGGGGAAAAGGAGAATAATGGAAGAAAAAGAGAAAAAGGAAAAAAAATTTTGGGGATACACCGGATTTCGGGTAAGTCGGTAAGAGGTCAAAAGTGACCGATTTAATTTTCGGAGAATTTATTTAAATAATATTTGATCAAAAATTTACCCAGAATTAAATATATAATTATGCAGTTTGATGATAAATCGCGTACGTGAGCCCGATCGAACTTCGATTTACCCACCACCGCATAATCTCGGGTAAGTAAAGCTCATTTACGATAATTAATGTAATTATCGTGTATTAAATATTTATTTTATGAGTTACGGATTAAATTTCGCATTTAGTGGATTAAATTTGGGATTTTTAATTAAATTGTCACAAATGATATACGGGCTATTCAAAGAGTTTAGAAAAAAAAAACCCAATAAGTACTGATTGGCCTAGTGAGCCCAATAAGCCTTAATGAAAGAATTAATAAGTGGAAAACGGGCTTAAAACGGATTAAGCCCATTAAGGTGCAATCGGGCCCAATAAGAGAGAAATTGGCCTAATTAGCTAAATCGACAGTAGTAAATATGAGAAAATATTTATTGAGTTGAATACGATTAAAACAAGGCTTATACCGATAAAATCGAGCAAAAAGAGTAAAATCGATTAAAAGTCAACTTTTGGTCAAAGCTTCGATATAATCACATATTTGGATATGTTGAAATGAATTTAAGCCATATGTGATAAGTTAAACTTGTTTTGCAGCAGCTCAATCTATCGACACGTTTTACGAGATAAACCCGAGCATCGAGGAAAGTGCTTTATATCAGTCGCTAAGAGGTAAGGGATATGGTTTAGAGTAGCGTTAGTACTCCTTCATACTTACCAACTCTTTATGTATGAGAATTGAATGAGATTTTACAAAATAGATTTTCAATTGTATTCAAACGAAGCCAAAACCATTTCTCGAGTTTTCAGCATGTTTTATATATATAAGATACATTTTTACAACATACATGTTTATAAAAGTGATTTTTCACTTTTGAAACGAAAGCATAGTGTTTTCATGTGAGATTACGGGTTAAAGTCCCGATATGTTTTATGAAACCATGTTTTCATGATACGGGTTAAAGTCCCGAAACAGCTTTTAAGCTATATTTTCACGATACGGGTATGAGTCCCAAGAAATAACTATTATAACTATACTTTCGATATTTACACGGGCTAGAGTCCCACAATGATTTATGAAAACCATGTTTTCTGTGAAAAACGGGTTAAAGTCCCGTAACGATTTTGAGAATCGGGTTAGAGTCCCGTAATGGTTTTCAGTACACGGGTATGAGGCCCGAGATGATTTTTGATAAATTGGGCAAGAGGCCCAAAATGATTTTTGTGGGGTAAAAAGGCATGATATGATGATAGTCAGAGGATCTGGGGTCGATCTCGCATACATAAGGTAGCGTATAGAGACGATCGACGATCTACATAGCCGACAGCCAGAGAATGGGCAGGCTCTGACTTGATATGAGAAACGTGCGCATAGTCCACACTTGGTGATGCACGTGAGTTCGTACGGATAGTCCCCATTTAGTGGTGCACGAGAGATAGGGCAGCGTACGACCCTGATCCAGTCCTACGGCTCCCCTGTACAATGGCCATATGTACTTATGATGAACATCCTACGGGACCAGATGTATGATGTCCTTTAGGACTAGTATATGAGACGATTGCCTGACCCTACACGATGAATTGACGGAAAGATATATATATATGTTTTCGCACATTTCGTGCTACCTGTTTTATGATTTTATTGAGTACAGATTTTCTATGATGAGATTTTAAAGGTAGCCATGAGTATGTTTTACGAATTATGCATATGACAATAAGATTTCATTTTCAAAGTGATAAGCATGTTATGATATGCATGATTAAGTTTTGAGATGCTTTTTACTTGTTTACACGACGTGATATGCATACTATATATGAGTTTTACCAAAAAGATGCATGATGTGTAAACTTATGATTTAAGCATGTTCTTACTACTTTTATGAAATGTAAGCATCTCTACTCCACTGCATAAGTATGCTGATTTGTAAAACCATGAGTTTTACCATGTTTTGAGTATTTAAAGCTATTTTAAATGTATCTCTTATTGAGTCTGAAAAACTCACCCCCCTCATCTCCATCTCCCAGATTATCTATAGCGAGTATACTGCACATACGAGACTGTGGTCGTTGACGAGATAGTCCAAATTTTCATCGGATACTTTCGTAGCCTTGAGGTACAGTCTTATTCTATTCCAGACATGTGATATAAAATAGACACTATTGTATATAATAGTTGGGATGTAATAGTTGTAAATGATTATATATATACAGAATGTAAGTAATGTAATGAGATCCTCGAAAATGAAAAAAGATTTTAAATCTAGACATGGACAGGAAAACAACAAAGTTAATGGATAAAAAGTTTAAATTAGCCCCATTTTTTCGCGCTTTCGGGGCGTGACAGATGATAAGTATGAAAGTAGCTTCAGTGAGTTTTGGTGAATAGAAGTAATAAACTGACCACCGTAATTATTCTCACCATGACCAATAGCTCAAGAGGTTTCAGTGTATATGGGATACCTCAAAAAAAATGAGTGAGCTGTGTATTGATGCAAAATGGGAAGATAGTCGCTTATCGTTCCAGACAACTCAAGGATCATGACAGAAACTATCCGACCGATGAATTAAAGTTGGCAACGGTGGTATAGACTACGCCCACTCTAAGTGACCTAGAGGTTCTATCCGCAAGTGCACTGGTCGTACAAGTAATAATGGGATTTGAGTCCCGGATTATCGTCCCAAAGAGAAGTTGATTACCCTAATTAACTACCGGTTAATCTTACTCTAAGTATATCCTAGAAAATTATGAATTTTTAGGGAGTGATCTACAAGGCTAAAATTAAAAAATACTGAAAATAAAAATTATAAACTAAAGAAAATAAAACCGAGCTAAAATTACTTACAGAGCTCCGAACAATTAAAAGCAATAACCTACAAAAGATAATTAAAACAGTTAAAATTAATTAACGGAATTAAAAATGAAAATATGAAAATAAGAAACAAAATTAATTAAACTAAAATTAAACAGTCCTAAAAATAAAATAAGCACGTAATTAAACTAATTAATAAAAATGTGAATTAAACTAACCTAAAGTCTAATAAAATAAAAATTCTATTAACCTAAAAAAATTCTTAAATCTAACTAAGAAACTAATTACCTCTAAAATGATCCTAAATTAAATCTAACTCTAACTAATTACTAAGTAAATAAAATATATAACTAATGCATGAAAAAATAATTGTTTTTGGATTTTTTTAAAAATAAAATCTAATTTAAAAAGGCATAAAATAATTCTACTTCTAATTTAAATTTAGATGCATTACCTAAACACTAGAATTAAGTCTTAACTTCTAATTAAAACTAAGTTTTATCTCACTAAGCAAGAGTACTAATATGCCAATTAAATTAAAACTCTAATCTAAGCTAACACATGAAATTAAGAGGAATAATAGAAATAAAGTAATAATCATGCATAAAAACTAGAAATTTGACAACATTAAAAAGCCAAACATGGCCTTAGCCAATATTCCCAGCTGGCCTCATGGTCCCGTGTGCACTGTACCCATTTCTTCAACTCCATGCACTGTCCAGGTAATGTACAGGTGCTATCTTCAAGCTGTGTCCAGGTGCTCCAAGTGATGTCCTGCCTGCTCCCCGTCTGTTCGCTGCACATCCTCGTCCTGCCCAACTCAGGTGCTGTCTGCTACTCTTGCCTGGACTGTCCAGCGGTAACCGATTACTGCTGCTTCTCAGTCTCTTCACCTTATTGGCAGCAGCGATATACTGGCAGAATAGTTCTAGACATACGATGAGTGTCAACCCAGAAGTAGGAGGTGCGCTGCTTGCTCTTAGGACCCTGTTTTGCCTGTTGCCACGGTACTGGAAATAGGTGCACGTCCGGACAGCAGTCTTCGTTCTTCCACTGATCGGTTGTTGCTAAGTCCCTAAACAAATGAAGCATTCCAGGAATAATATAGAAATAATGCAAATAAGTATAGCTATGTCAAGCCACCCCACACACTACAACCATGCCTCTGTCAACAAACCAGCAGCAACACGTAAATAGAAACAGAGCAGAACAGAGTGGAAGTAGGTGGTCCTCTGTCCACTGCAACCGTGAGGTAGCTTCTCTGCTGCACCGAATGGCATCAGCTCAGCCACTTTTATCACCGGCCAGCAACAAGTAGCAACCAATACAACTTGAAAATGCCGAGAAGAACAAATGCAAAGCAACAGAAAACACACCTTGAATACTGAAATAAAAGTGAAGAAAACTAACACTCTAAATGCATAAATGAGATGAATCCATGTGGTGCAGAACAAAAAGAAATGAAAAAAAAAAACAACAATTCAATCACACGTTATAAACTTAAAGCCGAAAAGGAATAAGTAGAATCAATAGCTAAAAATTGAGCTAAGACTATAAACAGCCGTGCAGCAAATAAACGTGAATTTCTAGTGGCCTCGGGTTGGGTCGGTTCCTGCTTCCACCGTGCTTCCATTGTGTCTTTGATGGAGAAAAAATGCTCAACATTAAATCCACATCAAAAACAACTATGGCAGTGGTAGAAGAAATCTTGTCACCCGAATAAGCAAAAGAAAAAAAAATGAAAAGAAAAACAAGCAAGCAACCGAGAACTAAAATAGGAATAATGAGTAAAAAAATGGAAAACAATGCAAACCGAGAGCTTAACAATAAGAAAAATGAAGGTTTTTCATTAAAACAAAAACATTAAACAATAAGCAAATGGAAACTTGGAAAAACCGTGAGGAAAAAAAACATTCATAAAATCTAACAAGTTGAAAGTAGACATGAACAGTAGAAGAAAACTTAGAAACTGAAAAGAAATTGCTTCATTAAAATCCATTGAAAATGACAAAGTAAAAGTGTTTAAAGCTTGCTAAAACAATGGTGTTTAAAGAAAAATAAACTAACGGAAATTCTAAAAGGAAACATGAAAATAAAACATAGCAATGAAAAATTTAATCTAGAATAAAACTATTCTAAAAACTACCATAAATTAAAACTACTCCTAAATTACTCTACACTACTCCTACCCTAAAACTACCCTAAAAACTACCTTACCCTAAATTCTACCCTAAAAACTACACTAAAAACTACCTCCCTTTCAATTGCTCATCATGTTCTATTTATACACAAACTTAAGGGTATAATGGTAATTTTTCATCCTAGATGAGTTGGCATTGTTTGGCTACTTGTCTTCATTTTATTTGTTGCAGAGTAGATATTTCCACGTCAGTTATCAGTTTGTCCACTTGGTTGTGCGATGTGGCCCGACGTGTGTCTTCCAGAAGGTTGGCACGGTATCCGTCGATCTTATCGTTTTGGAGCGAATAAAATACTAACACCCGACATCCCACGTGTCCAGACGACTGGTGACTCGATCTGCAAATTGGAAGTGGTCCAGTCTCCTTTAGCCCATTTTTAACCCATTACAAGTCCATTCGATGCATGCATGGTTACTTCTTGTGCTATTTCGATTCCACCACTTAAGTACCGGTATATAGGGCCCCTGTAGCAGTTGAATCTACCTGTGTGATAGATGTCTTGCTACTTGTGATTTATGATGATGATGTTTTGGTAGTATCTCGTGCCCGCGCAGCACGCATGAATGTTTCCCACACGGAGAGTGTCTTTGGTGCCCGTACCCTAGCTAGGTGCTAGAGAAAGTACGAAAGATAGATACTACTCATGTTTTTATGAAAGTGTTGTACGACCCTGATCCAATCTACAGCCCCCTTACCATGGTCATAAGTATGATTGACTCTCTACAGAGAATGACACGTATTGCATGACTTAGTTATAGCCTAGTCTTCACGATTATGATTATGATTATGAATATGTTTATGATGGTGATGATGATCAGTTTTTCTGAAGCAAAATTGTTTCATGAACGATTTCTTGCATGCTTTTACATATCAGGACTACTTTAAATGTATTTTCTTACTGGGCTTTTTCTCGAAAGCTTACCCATTCACCTCTCAGATATGTTACAGTGAAACTACAGTTGATAATTGCTGCGTAGACAACGTAGGTTAGCAGATATGAGTTTTCCCAGACTACCTTTTGTACATGTGTGAGGTATACATCTCTATCTCTTTACCAGACTATTTGTATGCATAGACATCTATTGAAAATAATGTGTCGGGATGTAATCTGTATAAGGATAAATGAAATATTTTTCTTTTAAGGATTGATTTTTGGGAGTAACTAGATGTGTTTGGAATATGTAGAATGATTTAATGATATGACTTGGAAAGCAAGTCTGATAGTTTTGGATAGCTAGGGTTGATATTATGAAAAATTGCAGATGGGTAGGCTTATATATTAGTCATTATGCTGCCGAAATTTCTATCGGCCATATAAAACCCAAATGTTAAACTTAAATATAATTACGGATAAAAAGTAAGAAAAATGATTGACACTGAACAGGAATACAACCTAAGTGAATAAAGGATTAAGTTGCAAGCCAAAGTTTCAAAAAAAAATTCCTTCGAATTTTTATAGGTCACGGGTCGTTACAGTTTAAGGTGGTATCAGAGTGAAGGTTGTCTAGTATTGTCAGTGTCAATAATAAGGAAGATTACATCCCAAATGTCTTTGCTTGTCTGGTTGTAGACTAAGTATACCTAATGAAGTTAAGACTTAATGTTTGGTTTACGTGAGGAATTAGATCACAGGCTATAGGCCGCAGAGGTAAGCCTGAGAATCATGCAGAGTTGTCATATGAGACTTATAAATGATACTAAGATTGAAACTGATGTTGAGCGTGCTCCATCAAGTCCTATGAAAAGGACAGAAGGTACTGAGATACACTTTGCTAAGATTGAGCGGAGTATTGAACATACTATAGAAAAATTGGGACACGGGCTATGCTATGTGATGGGGTAGACGGAAGAATAGACAGGCAGATTACTTTCGATACACCGGCACAACCTATAGAGATGTTTTAGGACTACAAATATGCCTGCTCCTGTAGCTCCATAGCAGAATGATGATGACTTGGGTTAGGAGTAGGAGCAACACGAGATGAGGCAGTTTCAGAAGTGCAGACCGTCATTGTTAAATGGGATAAAGGACCCAGTAGTTATAGAAAACTGAATGAATGAGATTAAGAAAACTACGAATGGAATTTATGGGTCTAGCATAAGGAAATCGATCTGTCAATGAGTATGAATTATAATTTATATCCCTGGGAAGGAATGACCCAACGTTATGAGCAGTGAAGTTAAGAAATGTTTGTAAGTTCACTAACGGATGGAGACCGAGCTGATTTCGGAGGATAGTATGCTATTACATACTGAAGTCAAGAATCCAATTGTAATGGAAAACTGGAAATTAAATTAGAAAACTTGCATGGATTCTTAGAGTATGACTGTGAGCTTAATAGACTGGGGGCAATTTCAAGAGTTTAAGCCTCCATTCTTCAACAAGGTTAAGAATTCAATAATTCAGAGTGTTGAATGAATGAAATAGAAAAGCTTGATGATTTAGAAGTAACTCTACCGAGAAAGTTGTTTTTGTAACTTTTGTGTTAAAGGATTGGAGAAGCTACACAGATTTTCAAAGTGTGCTACTATAAAGAAAGTAGCCTTTGTAGCATCAGTATCAAAATGGAAAGTTGAACTCGAAGGGAAGTTCCTCGATTTAATCCGAGAGCCGGCATCAGAAAATTACATAGGATATATTCTGAAGGCCCTTAGGCGGCAGCACATTCCGGATGAAATAAAGTGGCAATTATGGATGAAATGATTGCAATCGGACATAAAGTAACAAGTCTATGGATGATTATGAAATTAAATTTATAGCTTTAGAAGGGGAATATTCCGGATAAGTAGGGATGTGAAATGGAGGAAGTCCAGGAAACTCATAGGATGTACTAAGATACTCGGTCGAATTGAGTTAGCTTCACCAGATGTTATTTTGAAGGAGTAGTGCACAAGGCGCAACTATGAGAATATGAGATATATACTCTCGAGGTTACGGAGAAAATGACAAGGTAAAGAGAGTGACAAAAAAGTGATGTATTAAGGAAGCAGTGAGAGTGATAGAGTAAAGTCACTGTAAGTGAAAAGATGAATCACATAACTAAAAGTATAAGTGAAGGTCACACTACTTATGTGATTGATAAAGTTAGGGCGTGTTCGGATTAAAAAAGATACCCCAGTAGACAGAGAGTTTTTCGACACATATTCGGATGATATATCAGAATTACCCCTTAATTAGAAGATAAAGTTTGAAATTGATTTAATAGTGGTATCAAATTAACTATTCAGACCACTGTACTGAATAACTTTGATTAAATTAGAAATGTTGAAGAAAAAAAACAACAATTATAAGGATTACATGAAAAAGAGATTATCAGACCAGGTGATTCACTTTGGTGTGTACTGGCATTAATTGTTAAGGAGACTCGGAGTCTTCTGGGTCACGATATGTCAAGAACGAGAATTAATTGGATTCTCCCAAAGCAGAAATTATGGATCAGTGGGAAAGAACTAAAACTCTGAAAGATGATTCAAAGTTTGAGATATAGGGAGATCTTGGAATATAAATTACGTATCGAGTTTAAAGATTGTAAATTGCTCATGTTTATGTTTCGAATGCTAGACTTAATTGGAATAAGGAAAGAGTTCTGATATAATTGATGTACGAAATGAGACAAGTTTGAAATGTGATAGATTTTGAATAGAAGTTACATTGGAATAAGAGATGTATGCAAAGTAAGAATATCTCTGTTATGTGAAGTGATTCGGAATCAAGTGATATGAATTAAGAATAAGTTCTGACTAAAGGATAAATGTGAAATTGTGATAAATTATGGTATCCTACTTTCTATTGGGATTGAACCTTGAATCCTTATATCCATAACCAACATGTGGTCAAATCTGATGGCTAACAAAGGTATTTCAAAATACCTCCCCACCTGAGAGACTTGACAATGTCTAGAAATGCCCTAATCCATAACCTATAAATTGAAATTGACAGTCACCATATTTGTGTTGGAAGTCAAGATACCATTACTTGTGAAGGTGAAGAAATGAATTTCATTCTAATGAAATCGTATGAACTATGAAATATGGATCAATGATTAAATATTAAGTGCAAAGAAATGCTATGTGGGAACGTAGATTTGAGGCAGTAATTGAAAATCATCAGTGTAAAATTTATCATTGTATATTGTAAGATTCTTATTGGCTGGAATCAATCTTGCATTTAAAGAGGATAATTGCTTAATTTGAAGTGATTTTGGTTTAGTAAAAGAAAGAGAAAAGTATCTTAACTTTAGGATATGAATTGATATTTATTCAAGTCGTTGCAGGACAATCTTTAAACTTCTACATGGAGTGTTATTAATTTGTTAATGATAAGAGTGATTAATTTTTGATAATAGCTTTAAAGATTGAGGAATCAATGAGATTATGTGATGTATGTGATTCGTGTTTGGAGTTGTGATCTTGATATGAATTTTATTATTTGGAGTTATAATGATTGAAATTATCGACTGATTTTTCCTATTGTTCCTAGGCTCTGACTTTTAGTTGGAGTTAATAGTGTATTTGGCTAATAGAAAATTTTGGATTATGATAATATAAGCTTTGCGAAGAGTTTCATCGTCATCTATAATTGATCTATGAGACTTGAAAGCTATTAATATTTGAGATTAGAGATGAGTTGGATACTCATAGATTTATGTTTGAGTTTGTTGGGTGTGAAAAACTTATGTTTATTACAAATTTCTGTTATATTGATTTCATCTTTATCGTAGTGTATGATGGTCAACTGATGATAAATATTCTAATACAGTGAAAAGGAAAAGAAAATCAATATCCAATAGTTTATAAGTAACTAGAAAATTTGTTGATATCATTATTCAGATTTAAAGTTTTAAGTGGTTATAATTACTTAACATGATTTGGAAATTTTGTTCTAAGAAATTTGGTGAACAAGAAATTAAGTTGATCCCGGACAATGTTATGAACAATAACTTTGAGGTTTTCACGATTATATTCGAATGACGTATTAAACGGAGCAGTTGAAGGGTGTTTTGGTGGCTTGAAATGAAACAGGATGTTGCAGAGTTTTTAGCTAAGTGTTTGATTTGTCACCAGATTAAGATCGAACACCAAAAAGCCAGCAGGGTTAGTTAAGTCTCTTCCAGTGCCTACTTGGAAATGGGAGCACATTACCATGGACTTCATTATGGGCTTACCAAGGACCCGAAAGGGGCATGATGCAATCTGGATGATTGTAAATAGATTAACCAAGAGTGCCCACTTCCTGGCCATTAAAAATACAGACTCTTTAAGTGCCTTAGCAGAGTTGTATGTAAAAGAGATAGCTCGATTGCTGTCACGCCCCGAAAACGCGAAAAATAGGGCCAATTTAAAACTTTTTACTCATCAATTCACAATTAAGGGTGCATTCCTGTGCAGTGTCATACATCATCATATTTATCATACCTCAGGATCTCATCACTAGAAATTATATATCATATCAATACATTATTCAATCTCAAGTTAATTAATCCTAATACATCCCATACAATGTTATACATCGAGTGTCTGTAATTACAATAATTGTCTAGGTACATGAAAAGATAAATGATACCTCAAAACACAATATATATGGCCTGGAGCTCAAGTCCTCCACTACCCACTACTCCGTACGTCGCAGGGAAACCCTTTTTCACTTGAAGAAATCTGGGGGGAAAGAAAACAGGGTGAGCTTCTAAATCGCTCAGTAAGGGGGTAAGGGACTCATTATATAAACCATAATGCACATCATAAAATATTTATTTGCACGTGAAACTCAGTATTCTCGTTTGAAATCATAGCATGAAAGTTCTCAAAACAACATTCTCATATCTCAAAATCATGTGGAAAAATGAAGTAGAATGCTCAGTATAGAGCAGTAATCAAGCATGTGAAAATAATGTGATAACGGCTTTCTCAATATACGTGATAAAATCACTGTAATAATAATGCACGTGGTGCAGCCACCAAACACACGTGGCATAGCCACTGATTTAGATTCACACGTGGCACAGCCACAGAATAGGGTTTCACGTGGCAACGGCCACCAATTAGGGTTCTCACATGGCAACAGCCACCAAATATACGTGGCACAGCTACAGAATAGGGTTTCACGTGGCAACGGCCACCAATTAGGGTTCTCACGTGGCAACAGCCACCAAATATATGTGGCACGGCCACAGAATAGGGGATCTCACGTGGCAACGGCCACCAAATATACGTGGCATAGCCACAGAATGGGGTTTCTCACGTGGCAACGACCACCAAATATACGTGGCATAGCCACAGAATGGGGTTTCTCACGTTACTAGAATGGAGAAGAATCAGACTTACATGCTACCAAAGCAATGCCCATTGTGTATTCAAAATTACACACCTAAGTCTTTATCAATAGCCATTATCATGTAAAACTGGTTTGCCTTCACGTAGAACTCATAGTAGTTTTCTCTCATAAAACTCATTTAAAACTGTTTTGTACTCAACACAAAATATATTTAAAAATCGAGTCCCAATCGGCAAAACACGCACACATTTCTCAAATCTCAATATTGCCTTAACGTAGAGCCCAATTCATTTCTCACACAACCTCAACGGTTTATAAAGCAATTTCACACTCAGCTTATAAACTCATAAAATAATGGGCTCTAACCGGCTATAAAAACCGTGTGCATTCTCATCAAAACACAACACATCAAACATGCTTGTTTTATAAATCGCAAATCATGCTATAATAGTTCACAAATCACATACACAAATGGTTTAGTTTCCCTTACCTCTTTTCACCTCGTATAGTGCAATTGTTTCCCCCTTGTCACGGACTAGTCTCGCATTCCACTCTGGAATTCCCGAGCTGTCCAAACGATGTTAAAACATCAATACTCATCATCGCAGTAACCTCAATTCTCAAAATCGAGCATAATTGCTCATAACACCTCAAATCTCTCAATTCCCGTAACTCTATCACAATCCACAATCTCATTCACAACATCTCAACATCCTACACTTCCCATGCCACAATATCTATGCTAAATCACCACATTGTCTAAATTTTCATTTATAACTCAAAATTGTCAAAATTACCAAAATTGATAAATATCATCATCACCCCAACTACATTGTAATTTCATCAATCCCTAATCATTTTCCAGCTATTTCAACACAATGCCAACAACCATTATCACCAAAATCATCTCTAATATCAAGATCGAGGTTTAGAAATTACCCAAAACTTATGGAGATCTTATCTCTTACCTCGATTCAATCCGTCTTCCGATTTCCAAGTATGTTGTTCTCCCTTTGATGAGGGACAACTTTCCTTCTTGCCACAGCCTCTGATTTGGACGAAAATGGGTGCTTTGGATGAGTGAGAAAGCTAGGGCTTCGACAGAAATGAGGTTTTGAAGAGAGAGAAAATGAAATTACAGGAAAAAGCAGGGGTTCCTTATATAGACGGAGGGTAGGAGATCGATCTGGCTCTTGATAAGATCGATCTGCATTTGAATTTAGGGACCATTTGGGGTAATTTTATGCCTAGGAGATCGATCTGTCGAGGGGTGAGATCGATCTCTTTATGGCTTTATGAGATCGATCTGCTTCTTGAGGAGATCGATCTTCTCCCAAACAGAAATATTTAGAGATCGATCCCTTCCTCATGAGATCGATCTTCTCTCCAACAGAATCATAAGGAGATCGATCCTCTTCCATTGGAGATCGATCTGCTCCTTAAATTCCTCCTTCCTTGTCATTTTTAACTCACCAGATCGATCTTTCCTTCTCCAAGATCGATCTGACCTCTTAGTTTCACACTTATGTTAAACACTTACACATAAATCTCCAAATATAATTTCCAAAATTCACTTAGCTCAATAAATTACACTTCAAGTTCTTATTACATCATTAAAATATATCTAAAATTCTCAGATCTCACATCCTCTCTACCTTAAAAGAATTTGGTCCTCCAAATTCAACTCAACTAGTCAAATAGATGGGGGTATTTCTCCTTCATGAGATTCTCTAGTTCCCACGTTGCCTCTTCCATTGAGTGATGTTTCCACAAAACTTTCACTAATGGGATGCTCTTAGTTCTCAGTACCTTCTCCTTTCTATCGAGAATCTGGACGGGTTCCTCAGTATAGCTCATGTCCTCTTGTATGTCCATCTCGTCATACTCTATGACATGAGAAAGGTCCGGATGGTACTTCCTCAACATAGACACATGAAAAACATTGTGCATTCCAGACATCTGTAGGGGTAATGCCAATCTGTAGGCTACCTCTCCCACTCTCTCGAGAATCTCGAATGGTCCTATGTATCGAGGACTCAATTTTCCTTTCTTCCCAAATCGCATGATACCCTTACTCGGTGATATTTTCAGAAATACTGCATCACCAACATCAAACTCGAGTGGCCGTCTACGCACATCCGCGTAGCTTTTCTGTTTACTTTGTGCAGCCCGTAACCTCTCACATATGAGTTTCACACTCTGTACAGCTTGCTCAACAAGCTCAGGAGCATTTATCTTTCTGTCACCGACTTCTTCCCAAGCTACAGGGGATCTACACCTCTTACCATATAGAGCCTCAAAAGGTGTCATTCCAATACTCGCATGATAGCTATTATTGTACGCAAACTCTGCTAGGGGCAGGTGATCATCCCATGATCCCTTAAAATCCATCGGACACGCCCTCAACATATCCTCCAGGGTCTGAATAGTCCTCTCTGACTGACCATCTGTCTGAGGATGATAGGCGGTACTAAAACTCAATCGAGATCCCATGGACTCCTGAAACTGGGTCCAAAATCTAGAAGTAAATCGAGAATCTCTATCAGAAGTAATATTAACTAGAGCCCCATGTAATCTAGCTATCTCGCTGACATACAGCTCGGCTAAGGCATCCACAGTATCTGTGCTCTTGATGGCAAGGAAGTGGGCACTCTTGGTCAATCTATCCACTATAACCCATATAGCGTCACGACCTCTTCGGGTCCTCAGTAAACCCATAATAAAGTCCATAGTGACATGCTCCCATTTCCATGTAGGTACAGGTAAAGGTTGTAGTAGCCCTCCGGGCTTCCGATGCTCAGCTTTCACTTGATGGCATACTAAACATTTGGCCATATACTCTGCCACATCTCGCTTCATACCACTCCACCAGTACACCTTTCTCAAATCTTGGTACATCTTAGTACTCCCTGGGTGCATGGTGTATCGCTAGCAATGAGATTCTCTCAGTATCTGCCTCTTTAGGGTATCATCGTCCGGTACACAAATCCGCCCTCTGAATCTCAACAATCCATCCTCACTGACTGTGAGATCTGACTGCGAACTCTGTTCAGCTTGGCTAACCATATCTATCAACCTCTGATCATTGCGCTGCCCAGTTCTAATCTGATCCATGATCCTGGGCTCTATCCGCAAGCTAGCCAAAAATCCAGTCTCTACCTCTTTAACTCTGATCTGGAGTTCGACGAACTGCTCCAGTAAATCCCATTCCCTGATCATCATCGTAGATATCATACTCTTCCTGCTCAGGGCATCAGCAACTACGTTCGTCTTACCCGGATGATATAGAATCTCGCAGTCATAATCCTTAAGGAGTTCCATCCATCTCCTTTGTCTCATGTTTAACTCTTTCTGATCAAAGAGATATCTCAAACTCTTGTGATCGGTGAAGATCTGGAATCTTTCCCCATATAAGTAGTGTCGCCAGATCTTCAAGGCAAATACCACAGCGGCTAACTCCAAATCATGCGTGGGGTAATTCCGCTCATGGTCTTTCAACTATCGCGATCCATATGCGACCACTCTTCCATGCTGCATAAGCACACACCCCAATCCTTGATGAGATGCATCACTATACACCGACAATCCTCTTGATCCCTCAGGAATAGTTAACACAGATGCCGCTATCAACCTCCTCTTTAATTCCTGAAAACTGAGCTCACATTGATCAGTCCATATAAATGGAGTCTCTTTGCGCGTGAGCTTAGTCAAAAGGGCGGCAATCCTGGAAAACCCTTCCACAAACCTTCTGTAATATCCTGCCAAACCAAGGAAGCTTCGTACCTCCGTAACTGTCCTCGGTCTTTCCCAATTAAGCACAGCCTCCACTTTACTTGGATCCACTGATACTCATTCCTCTGAGACTATATGATCAAGGAAAGCTATCTAATCCAGCCAAAACTCACACTTACTAATCTTTCCATATAATTGTTTATCTCGGAGTATCTGAAGTACTAACCACAAATGTTTTGCATGCTCCTCATACGACCGAGAGTACACTAGGATATCATCAATAAAGACTATCACAAACTTATCTAGATAGTCTGTGAACACCTCGTTCATTAATCTCATAAATGCTGCAGGGGCGTTCGTCAATCCAAAGGAGACCAGAAATTCATAATGGCCATACCTCGTCCTGAAGGCCGTCTTTGGAATATCTTCTTCCTTGATCCTCAATTGGTCATAGCCCGATCTCAAATCAATCTTAGAAAAGACTGATGCCCCTCTCAGCTGATCAAGTAGATCATCAGTCCTGGGCAATGGATATTTATTCCTCACCGTGGCTTTATTCAACAACCGATAGTCTACGCATAATCTGAGACTATCATCCTTCTTCTTAACAAATAATACTGGTGCTCCCCACGGTGAAACACTGGGTCTAATAAACCCTTGATCCAATAACTCCTGTAGTTGTTTCTTCAATTCCTCAAGTTCCACTAATGCCATCCTGTAGGGAGGTTTAAAGATCGGCTGAGTATCTGGTACCAAATCAATGGTAAACTCCAGCTCTCTCTCTGGTGGTAAACCTGGTAACTCATCTAGGAAAACATCCAAAAATTCACACACCACAGGTATATCCTCAATCCTCGGATGTTCCCGATCATCATCTGAGATGAGTGTTTCATAACCTTCACATGAACAATCATATTTAATACTCTCCAAAATAATACTAATATTCTCAAATTGTTTACAAAATTCCATACGTCTATTTACTCAATAATTCAAACGTACACTGTAAGGTTCAGGTAGGGAGAAAGTTACAATCTTAGTGTAGCAGTCTAAACTCGCTCGATTGGTTGCTAGCCAATCCATTCCCAAAATTACATTAAACCCATGTATATTCAACATGATTAGCTCTGCTAACATTACTCTATCTCCCACCTTTATCTCACATCCTCTACAGATTAACTCAGTTCTCTAGGATTCACGCATAGGGGTATTTACATGTAGTATATATTCTAGAGGTTCAAACTTCAAGTTTAATCTACATGCAAAATGCTCAGAAATGAACGAATGCGTGGATCCTGGATCTATCAACACATGAGCCTTATAATCACAGATAGAGAGCGTACCTCTTATGGTTTCTGCAGAAGTGTCTGCGGTCTCCTTATCCAGGGCAAACACACGTCCCTGTGTAACAGGTCTCTTTCCTTTCTCTGCAGCAGTAGCCGTTCTCTAGGGGTTCACTCTTTGAGGCTGTTGTCTAGTGGGCTCCAAGACATGTGGTTTCTGAGGTTGAGGGCAATCCTTCACCATGTGACCTAATGTCTCCACATCTAAAACATCCATTGATCGACCCAGTACAACTTCCCTCATGCATTCGGCCACAATTTTTGCAAAACCTTAGCTCAGGCCTGACATCTCGAGGGGTCTCCCTGATGTTAGGGTAAACTCTAGATCTCTCTAATCTGCCCTTCTGCACCTCAATCCTTCCTCTTCTGAAGGAACCTCTCCGAGCATCTGTTTGGAAAATCGCTGGCCTTTTGCCCTTATCTCTATTCACCGCTCTGAGCTCGTTCTAGGATTGTACCATTTCAATTCCCCTCTCAATCTCTTGTGCTCGTCTCAGAGCATCTCCAAACTCAGTAATACATAGCCCTATCAATCTATCTCTGATGACGGACTTCAATCCATACACAAACTTCTCTGTGCAGAGCTCTTCATTCTTGAAGGTCTCTGGGTCATACCTCAATAGCGCGGTGAATTGGCTCTCATAGTCATCCACATACATATCACCCTGTACCAAACTCAAAAACTCGACCTGTTTCTTCCTCTGGGCGGCTCGTGGTACATATTGGGTCCTAAAGGCTGTCTGAAACTCTTTCCAACCAATCACATCCTGGCGGGACATCAAAATACCCTGGGTAGTACCCCACCAATCTCGAGCTCTCCCCTTCAACATATAGATACTCATACTGACCCTCTCAGCATCGGTGCACCCCAGATAATTAAATATAATTCTCAACTCCGTCAGCCACTCCTCAGCCTCAGTAGGATCCTTCTTTCCCTTAAATGCGGGTGGATTCATCTTCAGAAAATCCTTCAATCGGACCATACTTCTGTCCTCAGGCTGAGTGACGGGAGGCACTGGGTCCCTCTGTACTGGAGGTATGGGAGGTCCTTGTGGTGGTGTAGGAGTAGTACCCGAGGCATTAACTCCAAAGTGTTGCGCGAATAACGCTGTCATCTGCTCAAAACCTTGCCTCACATCGGTCTCAATCCGATTAAATCGAGAGTTAGGACTCTCTGGTTGTGGGGCAGGTGGCGGAGAGGACTCTGCCTGCCTCCTCAAACGACCTCGTCGTCCACTCATTCTCTATCTCAACTCGTCTCCTGCGCGTACATATCAAAATCGATTGAAATCTCAATCCTCTAATTCAGTTCATGACCAGACTATTACAGACACTTGGGATGTATTCTATTTCACTTAACCGACACTGACAGTACTAGACACCCTAAACTATGATACCAAGAAAGCTCTGTCACGTCCCGAAAACGTGAAAAATATGGCCAATTTAAAACTTTTTACTCATCAATTCACAATTAAGGGTGCATTCCTGTGCAGTGTCATACATCATCATATTTATCATACCTCAAGATCTCATCACTAGAAATTATATATCATATCAATACATTATTCAATCTCAAGTTAATTAATCCTAATACATCCCATACAATGTTATACATCGAGTGTCTGTAATTATAATAATTGTCTGGGTACATGAAAAGATAAATGATACCTTAAAACACAATATATATGGCCTGGAGCTTAAGTCCTCCACTAGCCACTACTCCATACGTCGCAGGGAAACCCTTTTTCACTTGAAGAAATCTGGGGGGAAAGAAAACAGGGTGAGCTTCTAAATCGCTCAGTAAGGGGGTAAGGGACTCGTTATATAAACCATAATGCACATCATAAAATATTTATTTTCACGTGAAACTCAGTATTCTCGTTTGAAATCATAGCATGAAAGTTCTCAAAACAACATTCTCATATCTCAAAATCATATGGAAAAATGAAGTAGAATGCTCAGTATAGAGCAGTATTCAAGCATGTGAAAATAATGCGATAACGGCTTTCTCAATATACGTGATAAAATCACTGTAATAATAATGCACGTGGCGCAGCCACCAAACACACGTGGCATAGCCACTGATTTAGATTCACACGTGGCACAGCCACAGAATAGGGTTTCACATGGCAACGGCCACCAATTAGGGTTCTCACGTGGCAACAGCCACCAAATATACGTGGCACAGCCACAGAATAGGGTTTCACGTGGCAAAGGCCACCAATTAGGGTTCTCACGTGGCAACAGCCACCAAATATACGTGGCATAGCCACAGAATAGGGGATCTCACGTGGCAATGGCCACCAAATATACGTGGCATAGCCACAGAATGGGGTTTCTCACGTGGCAACGGCCACCAAATATACGTGGCATAGCCACAGAATGGGGTTTCTCACGTTACTAGAACGGAGAAGAATTGGACTTACATGCTACCAGAGCAATGCCCAGTGTGTATTCAAAATTACACACCTAAGTCTTTATCAATAGCCATTATCATGTAAAACTGGTTTGCCTTCACGTAGAACTCATAGTGGTTTTCTCTCATAAAACTCATTTAAAACCGTTTTGTACTCAACACAAAACATATTTAAAAATCGAGTCCCAACCGGCAAAACACGCACACATTTCTCAAATCTCAATATTGCCTTAACGTAGAGCCCAATTCATTTCTCACACAACCTCAATGGTTTATAAAGCAATTTCACACTCAGCTTATAAACTCATAAAATAATGGGCTCCAACCGGCTATAAAAACCGTGTGCATTCTCATCAAAACACAACACATCAAACATGCTTATTTTATAAATCGCAAATCATGCTATAATAGTTCACAAATCATATACACAAATGGTTTAGTTTCCCTTACCTCTTTGCACCTCGTATAGTGCAATTATTTCCCCCTTGTCACGGATTAGTCTCGTATTCCACTCTGGAACTCTCGAGCTGTCCAAACGATGTTAAAACATCAATACTCATCATCGCAGTAACCTCAATTCTCAAAATCGAGCATAATTGCTCATAACACCTCAAATCTCTCAATTCCCGTAACTTTATCACAATCCAAAATCTCATTCACAACATCTCAGCATCCTACACTTCCCATGCCACAATATCTATGCTAAATCACCACATTGTCTAAATTTTCATTTATAACTCAAAATTCCCAAAATTGCCAAAATTGCTAAATATCATTATCACCCCAACTATATTGTAATTTCATCAATCCCTAATCATTTTCCAGCTATTTCAACACAATACCAACAACCATTATCACCAAAATCATCTATAATATCAAGATCGAGGTTTAGAAATTACCCCAAACTTATGGAGAGCTTATCTCTTGCCTCGATTCAATCCGTCTTCCGATTTCCAAGTATGTTGTTCTCCCTTTGATGAAGAACAACTTTCCTTCTTGCCACAGCCTCTGATTTGGACAGAAATGGGTGCTTTGGATGAGTGAGAAAGCTAGGGCTTCGACAGAAATGAGGTTTTAAAGAGAGAGAAAATGAAATTACAGGAGAAAGCAGGGGTTCCTTATATAGACGGAGGGTAGGAGATCGATCTGGCTCTTGATGAGATCGATCTGCATTTGAATTTGGGGACGATTTGGGGTAATTTTATGCCTAGGAGATCGATCTGTCGAGGGGTGAGATCGATCTCTTTATGGCTTTATGAGATCGATCTGCTCCTTGAGGAGATCGATCTTCTCCCAAACAGAAACATTTAGAGATCGATCCCTTCCTCATGAAATCGATCTTCTCTCAAACAGAATCATAAGGAGATCGATCCTCTTCCATTGGAGATCGATCTGCTCCTTAAATTCCTCCTTCCTTGTCATTTTTAACTCACCAGATCGATCTCTCCTTCTCCAAGATCGATCTTACCTCTTAGTTTCACACTTATGTTAAACACTTACACATAAATCTTCAAATATAATTTTCACAATTCACTTAGCTCAATAAATTACACTTCAAGTTCTTATTACATCATTAAAATATATCTAAAATTCTCAGATCTCACAATTGCATGGGCTCATGGGATGATCATCTATCTCTTACAGAGTTTGCTTATAACAACAGCTATCATGCTAGCATCGGGATGGTACCGTATGAGGCCTTGTATGGTAGAAGATGTAAGTCTCCAGTGGCTTGGAAAGAAGTAGGTGACAGAAAGATCTTGGCTCCCGATTTGGCGGAACAGGTAGCAGAAGGTGTTCAGATAATCTGTGATAGATTTAAGGCTGCACAAAGTAGGTAGAAGAGTTATGCGGATAAGCATAAGCAGCCAATTGAGTTTCAAATTGGGGACTCCGTGTTTCTGAAAGTATCCCCGAGTAAGGGTATTATAAGATTTGGGAAGAAATGAAAACTGAGTCTCCGTTATATTGGACCTTTGAGATCTTAGAACCGAGTGAAAGATAAGGTACACAGATTGGCCTTACTGTCGACATTATCGAGTATTCATAATGTCTTCCATGTTTCAATGCTACGCAAGTATCATCCAGATCCGACAAATGTGATAAAGTATGAACCACCGGAATTGAATGAGGATATGACCTATCTAGAGAAACCGATTTGGATCTTGGACAGGAATGAAAAAGGCATTGAGGTCTAAAATGATTCCTTTGATCAAAGTTCTGTGGCAGTACCATGCTTTGGAAGAGATCACGTGGAAAGTAGAGAGCTTGATACGAGAGAAGTACCATCATCTATTCTGAATAACCAATATGAATTTGGAGGACCAAATTCTTTAAAGGTGGGGAGAATGTAAACACCGCAAAATTTTCTGTACTTAAGTAGACTATAAAATTAAATGAAAATGTGTTATAAGAAATTATATATATTTTTTTGTTAAATTGAAAATGTATTTAAAAATAATAAAAATAAATACAAAAAATATTATCTATTTGTTATTTTGAAAATGTAATTTAAAAAAATAAATAAATATAAATAAATAAATAAATAATATAATATATATATATAATAAAAGTATATATAAAGTAAAAAAAAAAAAGACAAAAGGGGATCGCGCGACACTCCCTTTCTCTGTCGCTCGACCCAGCCCCTTAACCCCCCATTCTCTCTTTTCTTCTCCGTTTTCCCCCTCTCCTCTGTCGTCCGTCCACCACATCGACCACCAATCGACCCAACCCGTCTGGAGAAGACTACCGTCGGCACCGACGAACGAAGAAAACGACGAGGAAATGAGGCCAGTGAGAGAAACCAAAAAAGAGAAAGGAGAGAATGAAACCGAAGAGAAAGAGAGGAGAAGAGAGGAATCACTGAATGGATGGGGAGAAGCTCTCGTCATCGCTGGCCAGAGGGAGGTCGAACGGACGTTGGCGGAGTGAGGAATGAAGCAAATCGACAAGAAGAAGGGGCAACAGCGCTGTCGAAGAAGGAAATGGTCGAATCGGCCACTTTCCGGTCAAGCCAGCCTTACCCCAGCCAACCAAAAGCACCGCGAGGTCCCGCGGAGCAACTAGACGTGGATGCCGGTGAAGAACCGGCCGCCGAAGCCAGAAACCAATGGGTTGAGCTGAACCGATCCGAACAGGTTCAGCTGAAGAGGGTGGCCTGAACAAGTCCGAACTGGTTCATCCAAAAAAAAAAAGAAAAAAAAAAGAAAGGAAAAGAAGAAAAAGAGAAAAAAAAAGTGGAAAAGGAAAAGGAAAATTTCGGAGATGCTTCGGTTTAACGGTAGACTGGTAAGCGGTTGAAATTGACCGTTTAAATTTTTTTAAAAAATTAAAAAGAATAATTTAAATTTATATATAAACGAAATTGACCCGGTTTGAAAATATATGTGTGTAGCATGACAATGGGCGACGAAGAGAGATCGATATAACCTTGATTTACATGTCATTATGAAATCTTGGGTAAGCGAATCTCACTTGCTACCACTTGTATACTTATACGAATTATCAATTAATCGTATAATTTTTGGATTAATCTCGTATAAATTGCGTTATAATCGGAATTGGAAGATCGACTATCGCAAACGATATTATGAACTATCCAAAGAAATTAGAAAATGTTTAAAATGGCGAAATAGTGATAGTATGCCATGTAATCAGCTAAACGTCTATAATGGGTCCAGCTTGTGTAACAATCGGCCTAAACTCGTTAATGACCTAATGGATGGCCCATAAATTGTAATTGAGCCTAAATAGTTAAATGGATTTTAAGGATTGAATAAGGGGGTTGAAACAGACTTAGGATAGAGGTAGGCCCATTAAGAGACTATAAGGCCCAATAAAAATAATTGGGTCCAAAATTTTATCTAAAGTGAAATTACACTGCGTACGTGTTTATAAGAAATAATGATAAACAATTTGTTATTCATTACAGCTCCAGAGGACCGAATTGGGAGCAAATCAGACTTAACAAAATCTCAGCATTTGGAAAAGTTAGACTGTACAGAGAAATCGAGGTAAGTGGTATAATTTAGTTTAGTTCTGATAATGAACACTCATTGCATTGATAAAAGGTTTTTATGAAACAATATTATATTTTGAAATGATTTATGATTGTTTTCATACGTATGAAACGATTTACAAAACATGATTTCATTTTATGAAATGTTCACCAAAGACATCTATGTTTATGAAATGAATTTCCTGAAGTATGAAAATGCATGAAAGTTTTATGATGGTTTGTAATCCCATATTTATACTTTGAAATGAACTTTTGACATTTTCAAAAGTATTTAAGAAAAGGGAAAAGAATTTTTGAGACTATAGGCTTCATGCATGGTTACTTCTTGTGGTGTTCCGGCTCCACCACTTGAGTGCCGGTACGTAGGGTCCCTATAGCAGTTGACTCTACCTGTGTGATAGAGGTCTTGCTACTTGTGGTTTATGATGATGATGTTTTGGTAGTATCTCGTGCCCGCGCAGCACGAATGAATGTTTCCCGCACGGAGAGTGTCTTTGGTGCCCATGCTAGAGAAAGTACGAAAGATATATACTATCCATGTTTTTATGAAAGTGTTGTACAATCATGATCCAGTTTACAGCCCATTTACCATGATCATAGGTATGATTGACTCTCTACGGAGAATGACACGTATCGCATAACTTAGTTATAGCATAGTCTCCACGATTATGATTATGATTATGATTATGAATATGTTTATGATGATGATGATGATGCTGATGATGATGATGATGATGATGCTGATGATGATGATGAATGACGATGATTTTATGAAATCATCTATGAATGATGAAAATTTTATGAAACGGTTGAAGCATGTTATTTGATTTAAAGAAATCATGCTTCATATTTTCCTATGATGACTATGCACATAACGAAAGTTTTACATATCTTCTAAATATTTGTTTCTAAAAGAAACTTATGATCAGTTTTTCTAAAGCAAAGTTTCTTTCATGAATGATTTCTTGCATGATTTTACATATTAGGACTACTTTAAATGTATTTTCTTACTGGACTTTTTCCCGAAAGCTCACCCATTCACCTCTCAGATGTGTTGCAGTGAAACTATAATTGATAATAGCTGTGTAAACAACATAGGCTAGTGGATATGAGTTTCCCCAGACTATCTTTTGTACATGCGTGAGGTATATATTTCTATCTCTTTACCAGACTATTTGTATACACAGATATCTATTGAAAGTAATGTGTCGGGATGTAATCTGTATAAGGATAAATGAAATACTTTTTTTTTAAGGATTGATTTTTGGGAGTAACTAGACGTGTTTGAAATATGTAGAATGATTTGATCATATGACTTGGAAAGCATGTCTGATAGTTGTGGATAGCTAGGGTTGATATTGTGAAAAATTGCAGATGGGTAGGCTTATATATTAGTCGTTATGCTGCCGAAATTTCTATCGGACATATAAAATCCAAATGTTAAACTTAAATATAATTACGGATAAAAAGTAAGAAAAATGATTGACACTGAACAAGAATACAACTTAAGTGAATAAAGGATTAAGTTGCAAGCCGAAGTTTAAAATAAAAATCCCCCGAATTTTTATAAGTCACGGGTCGTTACAATCTCTCAAGTTGTAGTAGCTATATTTCTATTAGCAGTATCAAAAGAATTTATGATATGAAAAATAAATGAAAGAACTCTAACTAGTTTATTGAAAAATTGACTGTCTGAATAGGTTGAACTGTTAAATTCTTTATATATGTGATTTGAGCATTGATGAAATTGTTATGGGACAAGATCTATTTATTGCATGCTCTACCTAGAAACCACATAAAGCAAAATCTTTTTTCCTTGGATGTTTTAAATAACCTCATAATGTAAGCTGTATTAGAATATTCGATCGTGATTTAACATTATATCATTTGGCTATCTTTAGGCCCTAGTTGAATGCATCTTCTTTACTGGTGAAAACACAAGTGAAAGATTTAATGGTATGTGCTTAATGGATACCTTGCAATAGAGAATAGTTGATATTTAAGTGATTCGAGAAATTAATGAAGCTTATTGACTGACCAATTTTAAGATTTTGGTAACGTTTAGAGATTAAATGTTACAAGTATTCACATAAGCAAAGCTTTAGTCAAAGAAATAAGAAAAGGTGAAAGATAAAAGTGATAATCAAAGTTTCTTGCTAGAGCCCTTGCTAGCATTGATGGGATCATTAACTTTGGATACAGATGGATGCAATCTCATATCTCCTCAAATGTGATGTTCCTATACAATTGTATCTTAATGGCAAACTTGGCATACCAGCAATTATCTTATGACCATATGGACCTTACTTTGATGGCATTGATGACGATGATAACATGAATGAACAATCTTATGACAGCATGCACGAGGTGAATGAAAGAGATGGTATTGGAAGAAAAGAAAAATTCTATTGAAAATGCGTGGCCCTGTCTTCATAAATCATCTGCCATTCGGCTTTGGGGTTTTGGCATAAATATCAGTTTTCACTAGGCATCCATGTAATAGTTGTTCAATAGATTTGGATGAGAAATGATGGAGAAAAAAAGGAAATCATACCATGGATTTTAATTGTATTTAATAAAAGAAAGAACTCTTTTGTCTTCTAATCATGTGGAATCCAATAATGGCATTTTACTAATCTTTTAATTTTTATTTTATACTATTTGATTATGCACATAAGTAGAAGGGACTTGAACCTTGAAAACTCTTTGGAGTTTTTTGTTTTGATTTTTTTGGTAAAAATCGTTTGAATCTTAACTGTCAATCTGTTCTAGCAATGCTACATTTGACGCAATCAAAAAGCTTCCTGTGTTGCCCAAAGTTGATATGAATGATGATGGAAGTTTACCAATCATTTGGAAGACTCAGTATCAAAGAGACTTGAGCATGTTTAGTTGCAACTTTAGGATCAAATTTCCAATTCTTAACCAAATAGTGTTTTACCATTTATTTGAGATACCATGTTTTGCTTCATTCTTCTTATTTGAAAATGATACCCATTTTTTAACAAAAAATTAAAGATTGAATGCTACAGCAGCAATAAAACTACAATTTATATTTTACCTCACTCTCACTTGAGCTATTGCATTCCATTCATATTATCACAGAGTAAATATAAAGCCTTGCATGTCTCTAGGTGTATCAAACACCCAAGTAACATACAAAAACAAATAGCAACAATAATAGGTAAACATATATAAAATATAAACTAATTCATAACATTAAGGTTTTCATTACTCTATAAAAGCAACAAAATTCCAAAATAATTGTTATTTTTAATTACAATTTAACTTTAAAAATAATCTTTTTTCCAATATTTCTAGATATGACGGTTTAAAAACCAAATGCTTGTATATGTAATCTTATCCACCAAGTTTAATCATAACAAGTCTATATATTTTCAATTCCATTCACACACGCTCTATTTTCCCAGCAAATTCTTTCTTCACCGCATCAGCTTTCCTATAATCTACCATTTGAACAGGATGCAAGCCATTATATTTGGTTGGTCTAACCGTTGGTTATGAATAAATTTTCAAATTAAATGAAAAAATTATTAATTTAAAGAAATATTCGTTATAAGTATTAAAATAATAAATAATTCAAATTTTTTTATTTTTATATTATTCTTTTGATCTCTATTACTGAAATACGAAATCTTAAATTAAGATAAAAAAACTAGAAATAAAAATAAAAATTTTCTAATGCAAGTAAGAAAAATAAATGCTCCTTTAATAACAATTCACTTATAATAATTTTTAATTAAAAACTGAAAATACATGTTATTATTATTATTTATGTTATAGGAATTAGTATAATTAATTTATATTTTAAGTTTAAGAAAATTATAAAAAATCTCAACTATTGTGACAAAGATGCTCATCACCTTTCTAAATAGTTTCATCGTTGTTTACAGATTTTTAACTAAAAAAAGGTCAAGACAATTAACATCTAAATTAATAATTCATTGATATTTAAATCAATATTTTTATAAAGAAATAAAGCAAATAATATCATTTTCACTTACAGATGAATATTATTTTTAAAATATTTATTTCTTACCTTCATGTTACAGCCTTTTCTTTTTGCTTAGAATAAATAGTTTTCTTTACAACTTGTACGCAAAATATCATCAACTAATAAGGAGAAAATTGGATGGTTAACTCAATTGGTAGAGTTGAAAATATTATGACTTCTGTTACTTTTTAGTAAAGTTGAAAAAATACATATTTCTAATAAGAGGTGAACTGGATAGTTCGTTCAGTTTAGAGTTCTCGTTGTGGGCACGTGAACAAAGATTTATTTTTTGATATTAAAAAAAGATAATCTTAAAGAAAAAGGCAGGTAAAGAAACAAAATTTCTAGCCTCAACAGTTGCGCCCAAGATCTTTCTTGGGATGTGTACCTATGTACAAAGAGTTGGGTGGCTAGGATGTTGTCAAGTGTTGCCATCTTGTTGCTTCTGCTTGTGATCAGGGAAACTGGGTAAGGTCCAAATGCAGCTCTTCAGGCCAAAATCAATATTACTGATCCCTGATTAAGATTATCCCTAACATATAATTTCCTTATATCGAAATTGAGAATCGATTTTGGTCCTTACTATTGAATGACTTGAGATTTGATATCGGTGGAGTCACAACTTAATGTGATGAAGGATTTTGTAAAAACCCTTATTTTTTGCATGCGTGTTTGATCTTTTTCATCTTTTTTAGCTGTTGTGATAGTTTGAACAAATCTTATCTTGTTTGGAAGGTTATTTTTAGAGGTGGGGGCGAGTTCGATTCGGGCTCTCTTCGAGTTCGGATTTTTTCGGGTTCAGGTTTTTTCGTGTTCGATTATTTTCGGGTTCGGGCTTCTTCGAATTCGGGCTTCTTCGAATTCGAGCTTCTTCGAGTTCGGTCTCGGTTCTAGTCAGGTGGATTTAGCAGGCCGGCTTGAAATATTTTGAAATTTTATTAGTTATGATTTTTTTTTTGAATGTGATAATTAATTTAATTTTTATATGATTTTATATTTTAATAAATATTTATATAAAAACAAATTTCTATATTTTAATATTTATTATTTGACAAAAATCATTTACTCTTTTTTAATTTCCTACAATATTTACTATAAAATAGTAGATATAATTATATTCATTAAATGTAAAAGAAAATATTACATATAGATATTATAAGAATAAAAGTACCAATTAATATTGTTATTTACCAAAAAAAATGTTTAATATGAATAAATTGTCAATTAATTAATTCTATTTTATTTTTAATTTGTTTTTTATTTGTACATAAATCATAATTAACATTATTGCATTAAATATAATCATTTATATTAATTAATCAAATGTTTCATTAAAAATTTAGAATATTGAATTAAAAAATTATATATTTTTAACATTTGATATAATTATATCATATACAATTATACACTACCATATGAATGATATTTTGTAATTGATATAATGCATTAAAAAAATATATTTATACAATAAAACTTTGTGAACTTAAAAAAAATAAAGCATAATATAAATAATTATGAAATTAAAGTAGATAATTATGATTAAAATAATAAGTTTTTAAATTTTAAACAGAAATCACTAAAATTATATTTGAATGAACCAAGAGAAGATTATGAGATTCAAATTGATTTTCTTGATTATTAGAAGAAAAATCAATTTCGATACCCTGTACTTTCACTTATGGCTAAGGATATATTGAGTATTCCAATTACCACAGTTGCATCTGAATTAACATTAAGTATGAGTGGTAGAGTTATCAACAAATGGAAAAATTATCTCACAACAAATAATTACCACTCGTAATTGGCTATATAAATATGATATAAATCAAGATGGTAAGATTTTAGTGTCATTATTATTTTATTAATTTTTTATTATTTAAATTCTTATATGATTATTTTTATACATTTTATTAGATGAATAAGATGAAACAATGAGATTTAGAAGGAATGTTGGATTAAATTGAACTGGTTGGTTTATAGAGGATGATGAAAAGTTCTAATTGCAATGTATGTTAATATTTTATTTCTTACTAGTTATATTGTTAAAAATTTAAATTTTTTTATTAAGAGTAATTGTAATTGATCATTGCCTCATTAATCTTATTTGAAGACAGTGTCGCTCTTAGAGAGTTTGGTTGCTTCCTGCATTTACAATCTTTCCGAGCATGTTATTAATCAAGCCGCTAGCGTTGAATGGAATGATCGTATTTTTTCTGTTTTGTTCTTTATGCAATGTGTAGCTAGGGATTGGTTTTTTCATGGCTAGGTGGCTGTGTATGGGAATGATTGTATTTTTTCTATTTTGTTATTCTTGTAATATTACATGTCATAACTTTAGGTGTTTGATATTTTCTTTGCTGGTTTGTTTCCTACTATATTTGACTAATTTAGAACATAACAATTATTGACTTGTTAATGGCATGAGAATTTGGATGCAAACATGTTATAGTTGAGTTCGAATCTTTTTTTGCAGTGAAAAAGTTATTACAGCCTTTAAAAGGGTATGGTCCCCTTCTTTCAACTTTCAATTCTTATTTTTAGCATAATCACCATTTAAAAAACAAATCACTATTTTTCTGTTTACGAGTTATAGGAGTCAGAATTTAAATTCTAATTTTGTTAATAATGTATTCAATATTTTATACGAAATATCAAATTTAAATAAATGTTACAATTATATAATGATTCATATATAAATATATATATATATATATATTTGATTTACTATTGTATTAAAATTAAAATTTTAATATGAAATAAATATAATAAAATAGTATAATAATTGTTTTTATAATAAAATCAAATGTTATATTTAATAATATATTTATTATTTATTATTACAAATATAATAAGCATAATATTGAAAATTATTTGATATTGAATATTATATTATGTTTTAAAATAATTTTATTTAATAATTGAATTTAAATATTCATTATTTATTTTGTTGATAATAAATTATTGATATAATTATGTAATAAATAAATAATGATTGTTTTAAAATTTTATAAATTTTAATTAGAAAAAGTGTATTATTATTTATTTATTTATTTTAATATAATAATTATATAATTATAATTCGGGTTTTTCGGGTTATAAATTCAGGCTTTCTCGAGTTTCGGGTTTGGGTTGTATCGAGCTCGGGTTATGTCGGGTTCGGGTTTTTTCGGGTTCGAATTTTTTCAGGTTCGGTCTTTTTCGGGCTTGGTCTTTATCGAGTTCGGATTTTTTCGGTTTGGGCTTTTCTTGGGTTCGGACCTTTGACTTTTTGGTCAATTCAGTCCAATCTCGGGTTCGGTCTCTGTAACGACCCTTGACCCTTGAAAATCGAGAAATTTTTTTTTTTTGAATTTAATTTACCCACTTATTCTCTTATTCACTTAGGTTGTATTCCTATGCAGTATCAAAACACTTTTTCTAATTCTTTACTCGTAATTATAATTAATTTCCATACTTTAACTTATATGGCCGATAGAAATTTCGGCAGCATAACGGCTTATATATGAGTCTACCCACCTACAATTCAGTTGTTTTCGACAATCCTAGATATCTACAACTATCAAGCATACTTTCTTAATCCACTTTTACAACTCAATATATCGATATCGATTAATATCAATCATCTTACAACCTAATCCCAAGAATCATATTCTTTACATAATTTCCTTACAAATTACATCCCAACAAAATATTTTTATTATATGTGTCTGTGCGTACAGATATATCTGGTACAGGAATGTAAATATATACCTTTCTGCGTGTACAAAAAGTAGCCTATGGTAGCTCTTCCCACGAGCCTACGTCGTGTATGCGGTAGGTAGCGTCTATAGATACACTGCAAATGATCTGAAGGTAGTGGGGTGAGCTTTTGGGGAAAAGCCCAGTAAGATAATATTCTTAAAGCAGTTCTGATATATAAAAGCATTTGAAATTGTTCATAGAACGAAACTTAATGCAATATATAAACTTCCATTTCATGTGTAATCGTCATAAAGCATGCGTGTCTTTAAAACAAATCACATGCTTAACCATTTTGCAACTTTTCATAAGCCTTTCATGAACATTTCATAAATCATTTCGTAGACATTTCATGAATATTTCATAGTTATTTCGTAAACATTTCATGAATATTTCATAGTCATTTCGTAAACATTTCATGCATATTTCATAATCATTTCGTAAACATTTCATGAATAATTCATAATCATTTCGTAAACATTTCATGAATATTTTGTAATCATGAAAACACATATTCATTCATCATAGTCGATTTTTCATAATCAAATCGAGGAGACTAGGCTATAACTAAGTCATGCGATACGTGTCATTCTCCGTGGAGAGTCATCATACCTATGACCATGGTAAGGGGGCTGTAAACTGGATCAGGTTCGTACAGCAATAATAATTATAAACATGGGTAGTATCTTCTTATTTCTTATCATATACTAGCACATAGCTAGGGCACGAGCACCTGTGGCACTCACCGTGAGGGGAACATTCATGAGTGCTGTGCGGGCACAAGATACTACCAAAACATTATCGTAAACCACCAGTAGCACGACATCTTCCACACAGGTTGAGTCAAGTGCTAAAAGGGCCAACGTACCAGCACCCCAAGTGATGTAGCCGGAACACCACAAGAAGTAACCATGCATGAAGCCTATAGTCTCAAAATAGAGTTTTCCAAAATCTTTCTTTGGTTTTATAACTCATAAACTCATATCGAGTAATAAAATCGAATTACTTGTAATCTGAAAACTCTTTCATAAAACCAAAATACTGTGTGGCACTTTGTTCCCGTAGAACTCAAGAGGTGACCCCCACAATCCCCTTTCGAAAACAAATTTCTTTTCTTAAATACTTTTGAAATTGTCGAAAGTTTCTTTAACAATATGAATATAAAAAACATAAATAAATGTAAAACATTCATACACTTCATACCTTAGGAAATTTATTTCACAACATGAAAAATACTCGGGGAATATTTCGACAATTTAAAACATGCTTCGCAAGTATAAAAGCAATGATAAATCATTTCAAAACATATGCTCTTTCATAAGATCATTTATCGGTGAAACAAATATGCATTATCAGAACTAAGTTAAATAATACCCCTTACCTCGATTTATCGGGTATCTCGAATTTGAACGGTGACACCTCCTAGTGCCTCCTTTAATTCCTTCTACAATCATCTACACCGAAAACGTATACTTAGCACCCTATTCATGCGAATTGCATTAAAATCGTAACCTATCGTTACTACTGCGTGTGTACGTATTATTGTATACACCTAGGTCAACACACACGTTTATATTTTTTTCTCTTACCACATATTATTTTGTACGTACAAATATTGACATACACCTTATTATATACATCTACATGTATATACTCATATATATATATATATATATATATATATATATATATATATTATTTGTCTTCATTTTTCTCTATCTCATACATATACATTCTATGAATGTACATATACTAGCACACACTCATCTTATATACCCCCACATGTATATGCACCTAAATAAATATATATATATATACACTCTTATATATATATATATATATATATATATATATGTATATATATTATCATTGTTTTCTCATTTTTCCTTATCACATATACATACATATTCTTTTTAGGTACATATACTAGCATATCCATTCATTATATATACCTACATGTATATACCCAAATATATATATATATATATATATTTACATATATATATTTGTCTATTTCACATCTCTCCCATTTTTATTTTTATTTCACATCTAACTTAATTCACCTTATCATACTTATACACCATCACATATATATACATGTAAAATTAAATATACATATATACATATAGATTTTTTTACCTCTTTTCCTTCATTTTCATTTCACCCACCTTAATAAACACCAAGCCTATATCTCAAGCATGTTTACATATATATTCATACATGTATATATGTACATTAAATTTACCTTTTTTCCCTTTTTTTTTCTCTTCCAATCTACACTAACATGCTTATGTACACTACCACCTATGTATACATGTATATTAACAAGAAAATACATATATACATAAATATCTTACCTTTCCTATTTTTTTTCTTCTTTCTTTCCTTTTTTTTCTTTTCTTTTCTCCTTTTCTTTTCTCCTTTCTCGGTTCCAGCTGCTCATTATCCCAATTGCTCTTCTTCTTCCTCTCTTTCTCCCTCGGTTCCAGCCCTTTCTCCCTCACGGTTTCTCCTGTTTGCTCTCGGTTACAGCCTCTATTTCCAGCCCCTGTTCTGCTTCTCTTCACTCTCCTCTGCCTCGGTTTCACCCCCCTCCTTCGGTCTCCCTCTCTTTCTCCCTCGGTTAGCTGCTGTTGTCTTCTTCACTGCCTCACGGTTTCTCCCTCAGCTCTCGGTTCCAGCCCCTTTCTTCAGTTCATAATTCCAGCTCCAAATTGGTCTCCTTCTCCCTCAGTTTTGCCTCTCTTCAGTCCCAGTTCTGTTTCTTTTCCTCCTCCCTTGCCTCTGTTCCAACCCTCATTTCTAGCTTCGTTTTTCTGCTTCTCAGTTCTCCTTCTTCCTCAACCTCCCCTGCACACCCTCGATTCCAGCTTCCCCCGATCAGCCCTCAGCCTCGGTTTGCTCCAGTTTTAGCCTCTCTCGGTTCCAGCTCCATTTCCAGCCCTCTCCTCTTCTTCCTCTCCTCCCTTCCTTCCCTTTTTCTTCTCCTCTCTTCCTTGGCCAGTAGCCCCTCTATTTTCATTTCTTCCTTTCTTTCTTCCTCCCTCGACTGGACAGCTTCCATTTTCTTTCTTTCGTTTCCTTTTCTTCTTCCTCGGCAGGGTCGGCTTCCTCTTCTTTCCTGGTTTCCTTCCCTTCTTCCTCGGCCAGAACCAGCTTCCTTTCCTTTCATTGTTTCCTTTCTCTCCCGGCCAGACCTCTCTTTCTTTCTCCCTCTTTTCTTCTCCTTCCTCTTCTCCCCTCTTCCTTCTTCTTTCGGTTCCCGCCCAGCTCTCTGTTTTGATTTCCTTTCCCAATTCCAAATAGTGGCAGACGAAATTGGCTTTTCTAAGCCAATTCCGTACATGCCATAATATATATATATATATATATATTATTTTTAATATATATATATTATATTAGTATGTAGGTATTATTTGTTTATATATTTGTATTGTTATTTTTTTGTATGATTCCCATTTCATTCATTTTTTTAATTGTCTTATACTTTTTTTGTTTATTTGTTTAATACTATATATTAAATTCTACACACTAAATAATATATATATATATATATGCCATATATATTATTTTTCTTTTATTAAAATGTCTAGTATATATATATATATATATATATATATATATATATATATATATATATATATATATATATATATACATATTCACCTATGTATATATCTACATCTATACATTTTCTCGTATAATTTGTCCAAAGACATACTATCATGCCTTACATGAAATTTTTCTCATTCTGAAAATGAAATAGTATCGGGATTCCATCTTTCTTCATAAATTCTCGATACAAGTATTTACATTAACAATTTTCAATTAACAAATTAAAATTTTCTAATCCCTCCGTACTTGCATTCGCCTTATCACTTCTTATATCTTCGAGTTTCCGGTCATCCCACGGGCTTCTCGGTTCCTATAGTCCTTGAGCCCTACAACGAATATTCTCACTTTCATTAAAATATAATATTTTCATTTTTATATTATTTAATTAAACGTAGAAAATTTGTGAGGTTTACAGTCTCGGGTGGGTTCGGGCGGGTTTTTCGGCTCGAGCCAACTTTTGCCAGCTCTAGTTATTTTTCGCCTTGCGTGAGTACTAGCATGAAACTTCTACTCTTAAGGTTTTGTTACAAATCCCTTCATACAATGTGAGCTTTAGCATGTCTTAGCTCAAGTGTAGATTAACCAACAGCATGGTGCGCAATTATAAAAACTAACCAACTTGAAAAATAAGGAGTAAAGGGATAGTGAGTCAAATACAATGAATTTATAGAGGTTCAACTCTCTGAATGTCTATGTGCTCTTCCTTAGCATTCACACTAAGGATTTCTAATCCTCTAAATCAACTACCTTTTCAAAGTTAAGGTATAAGCTTCACAATTTACCTTTCAAGATTAAAGTACAATCATCACCTTTTTATCTTTACTTGCTTAAAAGATAGAAATCTCTCACTTTTCAAAATGGGCTTCTAATAAGGCTTCGTTTGGTTTACGAAAAATTATTTTTGCATTTTTAGGTATTTAATTAGTAGAAAATTGATTACCCAACAATTTATGGCTATTTTCTTGAAATTGTCTTACACTTTTGAGAAGGGGAAGACGTTTTTCGAAAAATAATTGTTTATGGGTAAAGTTATTTACCAAGGTCGTGAGTATAATTCTACTCTAGTAATACTTTGGATATAATTTTTTAAACTTTAATTTAATTTAACCCCACATAAAATATTATCATGTTAATAAATTTTTTATTTAATTAGAATAAAAATTTTTAAAATTAAAATGTTAACGTTAAAAATCTTTTAATATTTTAAGTTTAAATATTTTATTTTGTATATTATTAATCTTAGATACCTTTAATATTTCACTGATAAACAATATTATATTATTATTTTAATAATAAAAAATAAAAAATAATTTAATAAAATATTTTATTTCTTTTTAATAATTTATTAATATTTTAATTTAAGATATAATGTTTTTATATTTTATTTACAAATTTTTATATTAATATTTTTAATAATAAATATAAATAATACTTTTGTTATGTTTTTAATAATAAATAATTTCAGTATAAAATATATTTATTTTAACATTATAAATATTTTTAATATTTTAAAATAAATATTAATATTTTATTAATATTATATATATATTAAAATATTAATATTACTTCAAAATTTTAAAAATATTAATATAAGTGATAATTAATAGTTTCTTAACTGTTTCATATTATAATATTTTAATAATAAATATTATTTTTAAAATATAATTATTTTTAATATTAATGAATTAATTAATAAATAATAAATAATTTTTAATATTTGATTAGTTAGTTAATATCATTTGAAAAATAAAACAGATTTTTCAAAACCCAAAAGAAATATTTTTTATTGACTCATCAAAACAACAAAAAAATTTTAATTTTCTAGAAAATAAAACTATTTTCTAAAATTATTTTTTCAAAATAATTTTCAGCAAACTAAACGGAGGTTAAACTCACAAGATCATTGAAGGGATACCTCACCCTTTATCACTTATAAGCTTGATCAATTATAAGTTTTCAAATAAATTTTCTTACGAAATAACCTCTCTAAAGTTGGGTGTTTATCTAATAATTCAAAGAAATACAAGTGACCAATGAATACTACTCGGATACAAATAATCAAATCTCTGTTTTGTCCTTTTGGATAGCCGTAGATCAAGCAAGAGTCAAGGAGCCAAATATGTACAATAGTTAGATAATATTGTTTTTATTTTAAAATGCCTTTTTTATTGTTTGTTCAATAAATAATTTTGTTTACAAATATTTGAAAAGAAAAAAAAGCTATCCACACAAAGCAAGAGAATCATTTTAAACTATGTCACATTTTAATCATGTAATTTCAGTCCAATCGATTTATAAACAAGTTTGGACAAAAATATCAAACCAATTAATTGAGTTTGGACTTGAAAATTAAGACCCAATAAAAAGGTTAGATCAGGCTTAGACTTACCTTTAAAATTCAAACCTGATCTGACCCAACTTATTAGTTATATATATTTTAAATTTTTTTTAACTTAGTAAATTTGATATTTGCTTAAAATATGATATTTGTATTTTTATAAATTTTAAAATGATTTTTAAAGATATGATAATTAAGAATGAAGCTACTGAAAATAGGATAATTTTCTTATACACCGTCAATGGAGTTTTTTGATTGCATGATTACACATATCCTTTAAAAATATTAAAAAAATAAAAAATAAATAAAATAAAATATATATAATTATTTTTGCCCCGGTTATGGAGTCAAAACTCCACTGACAATGTATATAATTATCCTTGAAAATATACTAATGCATTTTTAATTATTTTAGATTTATTATACAATTTAATTTGAATTTGTATTAATTTTTTCGCCTTTGATTCAGATTTTCACGTTTTTATAATTTTTTTCAAGATATTTGTTTAAACCAATTTTACTATACTTATTAATTATTATATGTATTTTATGTTTTTAGATTGTTTTTTTAAATATTAATTATATTTGAACAAGTTTGGATAGATTATAACTTATTCGCTTGTAAAAACGAGCTTAAACAAAATCATTAAACCCAAAAATCAAGTCAGCTGAACGTAGATTCTAAGCCCCCTTAATATCATACCAAAAATAAAAAGTTTGATCCGAACCCATGAACAGATAAAAAGTAAAGTCATGAGGTGGTTCTAAATAAAGCTGAAATACCCAAAAATGGAAAAAAAAATTGAGATGACTCAATTTGTAGGCCTAGTCAAGAGTCAAACTAACCACGTCATCCAACTACAAGCATGAAAAGGATTCTGCACTATATAATTTACTGAGGTTAACTCGACTAAGTAAACTTGACAAAGTTAACAAGTTCAATCTGCAGTCTTTGCTTACTTGATTAAAGCTACAATGATGGTAATCACGGGTTACAATGCTTTAATCTAGCGCCATCCAACTACAAGGATGCTTAGTTTCCCCAGCCGAAGCCTCAAAAATGGTTCTCAATTTGCTTCTTCAGTGCTGGTTGAAGCTTCGGATCGCCTCCTCTTGGCTTCATTGTCACCCAAATGCAATGAAACACAGAGATCTTCATCGCAGCCATTCCTTAATGACGCAAGATTTTCAGAAACAACCTTGTCTGAGAAGTTCTTATGCAAGGGAGATCGTCCAATGAAGCTTGGAATAAACTGATGCTCTACACTAGGACCCGCGTTGATACCATCTTCCAAATGAAACTCAGTTTTTATTGTCGATGGATTCGTTTCTGGGCTGTTGCAATCTAGCTGAATCTGAAAACCCAATGGCTCAAATTTGTCTTCACTTTTGACCTTTAGAAGAACTCCATCTAGTGGTGAAGAGTCCCCAACCGTAGAGGCGATAGCAGCCACTGAGGCAGCTCTTTGTTCTTGCGCTGCCACTAAAACAAAAAGAAATGAAGGTAACATTATGAACAAATTTTGAAGTCCAATAGCCAGTTTGTATGATGCATGTCCATCTATGAATACGACCTTTAACTTTATGTCAATGGTCTTGACAATATGCAAGATGATTCCTTCCATGGCCTAAAGACCATAAAAGTGGTACCTTAAAATTTGCCACATTATGTTCTGATTTTCATCTATCATATGGAGAAAAGCCTAGATTACTCGCATGAAAACAAAGAGTACATGTGCTAGAGCTAAAGGCCTTTCACCATCTTTGTGATCAGCTTGAAAATGAAACAGTTAAAAGATCAATCATAGTATCAAAGAGGCATTTGGTTATAATTGTTCTATAAAGGCATCATTCGAGAATGGATAATGACTGACTCTGAAGATGAAACATGATGTAAATACTAAAATGGTGGAAAAGCTAAATAAGTATTTTCGGAAGGGACAAACCTTTAAGCCCTTCCTCAGTTATGACGATATCAAGCTCAAGAAGGTTGAGCAGGCGCCCAAGATCAACCCCACTCGTCCAATTTTCTGGTGGTAGTCCAACTTTTAGCTTAAGTCGGCCCCGGTTAGCAGTTCCACCCCATATAATTCCTATTGGCCTTGGCTTCCCCCCATTTTCACCCTTCATTATGATGAGACTTCCACTATCCCCTTCAAGGTCAAAACTCTGCTGATTCTCGCCCACAACAAGAAAATCAGTTAAGAAGCATATTCCTTTCTCATCATTGTATTCAAGGGCATAGGCCAATACAGTTCCTGAGGTTAAGCCAGAACTCCTTCCAACCTTCATAACTTGCTTACCAATAATGCTACCAATTGAAGACTGCAAATCGATAACCTTGACATCACCTATCTCTCCAACACCTTTAACGGATGTTGTAACGGTGGACATGTCAAAATCATCAGCAAACGGGATAAATGCGCCATCTGCTCTGACAAATGTTTCTGTACGTGAATGAAATCGTTAGGGGCAGGCATAAGCTTGGGAAGGAAAAAGTTCATCACATAACTGAAAGTCAGTTCAAAATCTGATCAATTATGAAAATTTAGCAAACTATAGAGCAGATATAAAGGGGAAACATAAGGAGTAAATTAAGGAATGGCAACAAAAGGCAGATATCAGTGCTGGTAATGATAGCCCAACCTCCCCTCCCCTAGTTCAACCTGAGATCTACGCGTTGAAAGTTTCATTTTTTAAACCCTGAAATCTCATTGGGGACAGGAGCAAATGATGTATCATCCTGCTGATACACTATCCAAGTAAAAGGGGGATCTCCTCATCTATTCAACTAGTTCAATGAGAGAACAAAAGAAATCCTGATAAGATCCAAGCAAATAACGGTACAATCAAGCCATAACTACACATCATATTCCACATAATGCATAGCATTGACAAGATACAAAAGAAATAAAATGTTGCCATAAACAGGTCAAGTAAGTTCAACTAAAAAGCAAGCTCAAAAGAAATCCCTGTTACTTTCAAACACAAAAAATAATGGAACATGAAGAAGGAAGCAAAGCACAAAGCATTTCAGCAAGCAAACCCATCAAAACGATGTACTCGTGACCTAATTAAACCTTAAGCAATCAATGACAGACAAAACAACTCCATTGCTAGGTTTAACAGACATATCTAAAGGCTACCAGCAATGGCATGATTCTTATAGCTTAATTCAATAGTTTGTCCATGTAGCAACATAAGTTTCAACATCAAATCAAAAACTGAATTAGTGAAATCCTAGTTATCAAAAAATTCTTACCAGGGTTTGTTCCAGCAAAAATGCCATACCAAAGATCATCTGTGATGAATGAAGTAGCTCTCTCCACTGCACCAAGATATACACCAGGACCAAGTGTTGGAGGCAAGGGATGAAACATTTTTTGATTTGGGTAATCTAAGTCAACAGCAACATGACGATTTGTGAGAAACCCAACCTGTCGGCTGCCAGTTTGACTTTTCACAATAGCACCAAGAGTTCCATAAGTTTCCTGGTTTGCCACCTAAGTAGTAAATGTGTACATGAAAATTTATAAGAGACAAGAAACAAAAAGACCTACTAATAAAAGAAAAAGACACGAGATTAACTAGAGAATTAACATGGAGAGAAAAGAAAATCCTGTAAGCAAGGAAAGAACAAAAATGGATGTAAAATGACCAATCAACATATATATATATAAATATATATATATATATATATATATATATATATATATTTCACGGCTCAGATTTTTCTTAAGATGGCTCTCTTAAATCGACTAACGATGAAGACAAGAACATACTGTCCAGATATATAAACCGACATGTGATTCAAACTGAAAATACTAGTTCAAACTCCAATTATACAAAAAAAAAAAAAAAAAAGATCTAGACAAAATCAAGTAACTTTGACTAATATGATGTTTCTGCAAAAAACAAAGAAAAAATGAAATCACTCTCATTACCATACAGCCCAACCTCAACTAATTCCTCATCAAAAAGAAGTTAAGAAAAACTAGACAACATCTTTTACTCTCATTCACAATATAAGGTAATAATGTCCAAATTGAAGATTAGACATTAGACTTTGTTCAACTATCATTTGGAATTTGAGCCTGAACGCAATACATGGTGCACATGAATAACCAACCTAGCTAGTGAGAATTACTTTGGAAAAGATAAAATAATAATGAGATGAAATACAGAAAGGAAAAAACTAAAAGTATAACTTCAATCCTACCTTCTCTCAAACCCTGTGAATCACTCTCTCCCTCCTCCTTCCTTCACTCCCCACCCCCAGCCTCTCTCTCTCTCCCCCTCCTCTTGCTTTCCCCCTTTCTCCTCTCTGACCTCCCTGTTCTCAGCCACCGCAAGAACCAAGGGACTTTCGGACGGCAACTGTGTTGGATTTTACCACTGGTCTGTACTTATCAGACAATTCTTCAAGGATAAGCTAAAAGGGATATTTCGGGCATCTTATGATAGCCAAGGCAATGAAGAATCCAGTAAAGGATGTGGACCACTAGGTTGTAAGGTCACGGGAGAGTTTTAGGGCACACATATTTTTGCTTGCATAATATAAGTGGGATGATGATGAGAAGTAAACAAATATTACTGAAATGATTGTAAAGAAAATAGTGTGTGATAAAATAGTTGAATAGGACTCTTATCTCAGATTCTTAGAAGCCTAAACAATTCTATTGATTTGATCTACCAGTTCATTAATGCCATTTCAAGCCCATGGAGCAGATTTGCATGATCACTAGAATTAAGAAAATGCAGTTTGCTATGCATTTTAATTGCTGGAGATAATACTATAATATAAGACCAAAACCTTTAGCTTGCTTCGGATGATCAGAGCAAACATCCTTGTACACCAAAAAAGAAGACCTACCGGGTACCAGACATCAAATACAAAATATTGCAAGGCATCTTGAGAATACCTGAGAACCTGAGCCAATACGTGGATCACCCCCACGCAAATCATCAACAATCTCTGTGTACAGCTGCTCCTTGGGTGTTGGCTCCGGTGCACCGAAATATGAGAATTCCACAACATCCACATCACACCATACACCTCCTGGTCCCTGATTAAAGGATTTCAGACTTATCTTAGCTACATATTCAATGTGGTTCCAACTAAAGGGGTGAAACAAGATAAAACCACTGTGTGGTCAGAATGGAAAAATGTAAAAGAAAAAAGGAACAGAGGAATGGGGCAGTATATGAAGTAAAATTGTATAACCTCTAGTGCAGTAGGTAGACACTGGATGGGGCTGAGCCATTGCTTGTCAACTTTCCTGGAGACAAAAACAAGGATAGCCGGTATGTCAGTCAACACACCCCGTTTTATACGAAACCCAATTGCTGTCCCAAGACTGTAGCATCTCAAAATCTTGCTATGAAATGCTCTTATGGTCATTAGCTCAAGTAATGTTGTTGCTTGTTGCCCTTTTGGCAACCGGCTAAGAGTTTCAGGCAGCACTCCTTTCTGTAGATTAGCGAAATAGTTTGCCCTCTCTTCAGCAGCATCATTTAATCTACTGGAGGTCGGCCATGAAAAGTAAGGAGCATTGCTCTCGCTGTGTTGTCCAGCTGAAGCAAAAGGCTGAAGCGTTGGTGGACTGAATGAAGGAAGATGAGGATGACAGCAGCAGCTTCTTTCAAAATCCAAGGCAGATTCCTCTGATGGTGTTGAGCCAGAGCAACGACCCCTCAGATTAAGTCTGGACCGCTCCATCTTTCAGACTAGCTAAACCAGTACAGCAGATAATTATTCAAGATACAAATGCATTTAGCCAGACAATTCAAAAATCACGTAAAAACAAAAATTCTTTAGGAAAGCAAAGAGCAGAAGAAGGAAAAGACATGAGCGGAATGCATTTATGAGCATATGGCAGAGTGGCCAAAATACAGAATTATCTTTTTTAACCTCAAAGTCAAAATAAGAATATAAAAACTATCCATCTCAACATAAAGCCAAAATCCAGCTCTTTCTTTAAAGATGGTAATATAGATAAAAGCAAAGTGCATAGTTCAACAAATCCAATAACCAGATATAGTGAGATAGTGTGAAAGATCTGCTAATAACTCTGCATTACTCACATCTATTACACATGATTCCAGTTCAAAAATTAGCGCATTTATAGCACGTAAATCAGTTATAGCAAACGATTCAAGTTATAAGAACAAGTTTCAACATGTTTAGAAAACAAGTCAACTTTGGTCATTTTCAGCTGCTTCATTCTGACCATTTGCTTACAAAATTTCATATGTTTTAACAAGTCAAAACTTACTTGAACCAAATATGTTGTCACTATACCCACATTAAAGAAACTTCCACATTTCTCTCTTTTGCTTTTTCCTCGTGCTGGGGGCAAAAAAAGCACAATAACATAAAATTTTCTTCAAGAAACAAGGGAAAAGAAAATTGCATTTGACTTGAAAAGTCCAAAACAAATTAAATAAATAATTAAAAACATTGTGAAAGTAGAGGGAGTGACATATTCATGTTACACAAAAGAACGCTGATTAAAGTTAATCAATGGAAATCTATCTCAGATATAAAGCAACTGAAAAATTGAGTTCAAAAGAAAAAGAAAGAAAAAAAAAAAAGAAAAAGAAATGAAGTCAGGATACATGCTACAGCAATTTTGAACACTTGGTACAACTACTAAAAGCACATATTACAATTATACACTCTTTTTATTCTCTCTCCTTGTTCTGACAAATTCAATCATGAATATGCTTCTGTATCATTTCAATAAAATGAAAAAGCTTAAATCTTCACGTTAGGTATCCAAGAACAAAAATCAAACAACCAGAAAACCAAAGAAAATGAACAGTTAATCAAGAGCTGAAAAACATCTAAATTTCAAAATCCAAAGCCACCCCAGAAACTGAAAAGACCCATTTATTTTAAGATAACTAACATAACCAAATTCAAGCATGTTTAAGAACAGGAAAAAAAAGGTGGAAGAAATGAGAAAAGAAAGAAGAGAACTCACCTGACAAAGAAAAGAAAAAGAAGAGAAAATGAGTTTGTGGGTCCAATTGGAAGAGAAATCTCAAAAACAGACTGAAACGGACTTACTGGCATCAGCTATCAACCAATTTGACAAAGAATCTGCTGAAGACAAAAGCTACAGAGATTGACAGTTCGAATAATTGCCATGAAGAATGCCGAGAGTATAGCAAAACCTGAAACATAAAATAAATGTGGTAAAAGTAAAGTAATTCTTTTCATCAAAAAAATGTAATTCGATTTCGTTAAACAAATATATATTAATTATATATTTATTTTATTTTTTAAATTATCATATTACCTTAACAAGTGACCGTGTGACACTAGTCAGAAAAAGAATGTTGAGTTGGTGGGAATTTTGTTTTATGTGTGAAGGTCCACTGTAAGATTCTCAAGTTTTCATTCTTCGGCCGTCCGATCTTTTGAGTAATTATATCAGAAAGATGTATGGAAGAGCAGTTTCTTTTTATTTTTAACAAGAGTTCATTTGGATTAAGTTTAGAATTATAAAAAAAATATATATATATATATAATCAATAATTATATGTATAATAATAATAATAACTATTATTTAAAGTAATCTACAATTTGGTACTGTGCAATTTGTTTTCCAGTTTTTACGCCAAGTGCCACAATGCAATTGGTTTTGTTTTTCAATTCAATTTTTTTATGCAATTTAGTACTTTTTTGCTTCTCATGTTGTTTTTGTTATACATGTCGAACGGCTATTGGCTCATTTTAGTTCAGTTTTTTTTTTCTTCCCCAATCCGGCACGGTGCTGTTTGCTTTGTCTTCATGTTTGTATTTTTTTAATCTATATATTCTTCAATTTTTTAGGTTAAATACTAAATTTTTTTTCAATTTTTTAATCCTATATTCGATCATTGTTGTTAGAGAAAAAATTTGAGCATAAAACAAATATTTTTATAGCAGTGATTCAAAGATTAAAACAGATTTTTTTAAGATATTTATTTCTTAATAATTTTTTAATCTATGGTATTATTTTTTTTAGAAAAGATATGAATTTTAAAAAAAAAAATTAGCGGACATATAAAATAAAAATCAAATTAATTTAAAATATTCAAAATTGATAAAATAAATGAACAAAATAAAATTTAAAATCTAGAATAAAACCAACCAAAACCAAATGTAGCAAAAAAAAAAACTAAAAACTAAAATATTAATCACAACAAAGAAAATTCAGTTCAAAATAATCAAAATCTACAATAAATACAACACTAAAAAAAATAAAAATTAAGAACAAAATAAAATAAAACTCATTTATTTTTGAATTAACTTTTAATCGAGAAAAAAAAACTACACAAAAAATTTAAAAAGTTTAGATCTAAGATTTTTTCATCCATAAAAATATTTAGACTTGCTTTTTCCTACTATTTTCATAATGATAATGGAAAAGATTGACCAGCTATATATAAAAACAATTCCAAAATTAGTTTAACTAACACGTAATGAGTTTTTCGTCTGTCAAACAGTGAGTTTTTATATTTTTTATTATTATCAATCAAGAAAATAAATTTTAAAAATATAAAATCAATTTCCAGAAATATTGTTTAACTAACACATATCACATAAAAAATACTTAATAATTAAAAAATCCTTGCAAATGCGTATACAATACATGTTTTTTTCCAAAAAAACTTATATAAATTTTATTTACAAAAGTGTTTACCGCGTGTAATTTGTAAATGATTAATTTTTATGCATTTTATTTTGATAATTTATAAAATAATTTGTTTTAATATTAAATATATATTAAAATATCAAAATATTAATTAAGCTAAATTTTATTTAATAATACTTAAATTTTATTTAATAATACTTAAATTATATATATATATATATATATATATATATATATATAGAATTGGAATAGTATTTTACCGGTAAATATTAAATTGACAGCTATTTGTCATTCAAATTATCATTCGAAATTTATTTTATTTTATTTTATTTTTGATTGGTTTAGTTTTGGTCCAAAATAATTAGTTTATTTCTTTTAAACGGATCTTAATTTAGGGAATTTTTATCTTAAAAAGAAAAAGAAAGAAGAAATTAACATAAATGAAAAAAAAAAAGTAATTTTTTATTATCTCTTTTATTAAGTTTTCTTTGATTAAAAGTGAATTGATAACAAAAAAGTAATTGCAATAAATGAAATATATACTAAATTTAAGTATTTTAGTTTTAATATTTTTTTAAAAAATTTTGTTTGAGAATTAAAAAATTCTATTAAAATAATACTTAATAAATTAAAAACAATGAAAAGATTTGATAAATAATAGTGATGAAAGATAATAAATTTTGACAAAAAATCAAGTATAACAATTTAAAAAGACAAAAAATGTAAACACTATATAGATTATTATCTCATTCACTAACAATTAAGTTTAAAATTTTCATAAGTAAAGTTACAAAGTTACCACATGTCTTTTTTTATTTTTTAATAAATATATTTTGATTTTTAAGGATAAGCAGCAACTTTATAACCCCGCTTGTGAAGTTTTTAAATTTTATTGTCAGTGGATAAGATAATAATCCACAATATATATAGGATAATTATTCAATACACTGAAGTTTTTGTACTCTATAAGTAGGGTTAGGATGATGACACATGTCATAATTTATTTAGTTTTTATTTTTTAATATTTTTAAAGAACATGTGTAGTCAACCTAATTCTGTTTGTGAAGTCAAAAACTTCGTTCATGTTGTATTATATATTAATCCATATATATAAAAACAGTATTTTTATGTTACATTTGACATTGAGGTAAATATTTGATTTATTTTTTTTAATAACCAATGCTTAATCTAACGATTGTTATCATTCTTTAGGAAAAATTAAGTTTAAAGTTCAAAATTTTTTTAAACCTTTTTAAGAACAAAAAAAAAGGTTTCTTAAGTCAAATAACTGGATTTTTCTATTAGATTTCAAGATTTTCTTGTGATTTTAATCATAATTTTGCAGTTAAAGGAGTTTTTCATATATTTAATTTTTTATTATTTTATATATAATTTTGTATATTTTAATTCATCAAATACTTTTGCATAATAATAACTGTTGTTACTCAATCACAACAGTGACGAATTGCTGACGTCTTCACCTTAATTTTTGTATCACGTGATACCGAGAGCTCTGCAAGAAAAAGAATGATCAAAGAGACGCAGAGATTTTTTTCCTGCGTAAGCACTCCGATTCTTAAGTCAGAAAGAGAGTTTGCAGAGTTTCAGTAAAAAAATAGAGACATAGTTTCATAAATCATACATATCCCTTATTTTGTAAGACCCGAAATTCAGTGTCAATTTTTAAGAAGTTATTATTATAAATATGGATTCATGAAATCTTGATCAATAAAGAACAAATAATTGAATTCTAAGTCCAATTGATCAAGATATGAAAATATTGCGATTACCCGAAATTTTCACATCAAAAAATTATCCTGAAAATATGAAAAAAATACTCCGAGAAAATAAGATAAATATATATTTTTTATTGATTTAAATATATAATATTTGGGATATTTAGGAGAAGATATTTTGTATATAATATATTATATTATATTATATTTTAATATAATATAATATATTATATATAAAAAGAAGAAGAAAGAAATAGGAAATTGAAAAAAAAAAAAAGAGAAACGATAGGAAATCGCGGAAGGAACTCGAGAAGGGGATCGGGATTCCCTTCCCTGATTCCTCCTCGACGAGAGAGGGATGAAACACGTGATGGCCGAGAAAGGTCAGGGGGTGAGAGGCGACGGTGGAGCAGCAGGGGGAGGAAGCAGTGACCGCCGAAGAAGCTCAGAGAGGGAGATCGGCGGGGAGAGGCCCCGGGAGAGAAGATGGGGAAAGGCAGCCACCACCGTCGATCTGTCTCCCCCCTTTTCGATCGAAGGGCCATCTGGTCCGTGCGGATCAGTTGAAGGCGAAAATCGATGGAGAACTGGCCGAAAACGTTGGGAACGGTGTAGGAAAGGCTGAACCGGTACAGTTCGATTCAGCTGAAATGAAGTTGTGTTGAACCAGACCGAACCGGTTCAACCAAAAAGGAAAAAGAAGAAAAAGAAAAAAAAGAAAAAAATGGAGAAAAATTCGATGACGCATCGGGTCCAAGGATAAGTCGGTAAACGGTCAAAATTAACCGATTTAATTTTTGAAAAATTTATTTGAATATATATCTGATTGAAATTGACCCGATTTAATTATACAAATGTATAGCGCGACAATGACGACAAACTAGAGTTTGAATCAGTCTTGATTTGCGTGCTATCACAGAATCTCGAGTAAGTGAATCTCAATTACGACAAATTGTATAATAATGCACGTTAGAAATTCATCGCGTAAGTTACAGATTAATTCCGTATAAAATTATTTATATTATGGAATTTAAAATTGATTGTCGTGAATGATAGTATGAACTATCCAAAAAGACTAAAAAATTCTGAAGATAACGCGATGGTAATGTTAGGCTAGATATTAGGCCAAACATTCGTAATTGGCTAAGCTTGTGTAGCAATTGACCAAATTTAAATTGTGGGCCCCACAGACGACCTAATAAGTGTTGATAAGCCCAATAAGTCAAATCAACATAGTAAACGCAAGAATTGTATTTATTATGTTAAATTGATGTGATAAATGATTACGTGTAGTTTTGAAAATTTTATTAGGAGCTAAACGGACTGCGTGATAGAGTAGCGTTGGAAAAGTAAGCACGCTCGACGTGATTCGAGGTAAGGAAATTTTGTAAGTGCTTAGAGATATCTATACATATTTTTAGGAGATTTACAAGGCCTAAAATTTCCTAAAGTATCTAAAAATGAAATAATAATTTTTACGAAAATCGGGGCATCGGTGAAAAAAGACGATTTTGCTCATGGGAATAAAATTTACGAAAAGGGTAGTAAAGCTAATAAATTACATGATTATTATGTTTTGATGTATTATATGAATGTATTGCTATGATTTAAGCAAATTTGCACACAGGTTGGTTGTTGATTTCATGATTTATACGAAATGGTACAAGTTAGGTACCGGTTGCGATTTTAAATATGTTTTATCAAAATTGAGCCGCCTATCATATTTATACAAGTAAAAAGAGTACTGAAGCCTTACTCGCACTAAATTTTGCTGATTTATTACTCATAAAAAGTCGTACTGGAGCGTTACTCATACGAGAAATTTTGTATGTGTATAAAACCGTGCTAGAGCTTCGCTCGCACGAGATTTTAGATATCATGATATGCATGACGTCGTGCTGGAGTTTTGCTTGCACTAGACGTGATGTGACATGCATAGAGCCGTGCTGAAGCCTCCTATAGACTGTGTCACAGAGAGATGATATGCTCGCACGTGTATCTTGAGACATGGGTTGGTTATCGACATAGTATAGGGTGGATAGGACCTACAGCAGATACCCCCAGACTATGATATGGGTCCACGAAGTACGTTGTACCGTGTATGTCACACAGAGTACGCTGTACCGTGTAGTCATGACGACTAGCTGATGTGACTTGATATTTTAGTGGGTAGGATTTGACCCCACCTCCCTTTGTAGTTATAATGTCCCGCACACCGGGATCCGTGTAGCCTGGGATCATAAGGACATAGTATGGCCATAGTTCTCAATTTTTCATACAGTAACCTACATGCCTCACATGATATCATACGGTCTGAATAGACCAGGGCAGGCCCAAAGAAGGGGTGATGCCTCGATTTATGTTTTTTTAATTGAGATGCGATTTAATGGATCAAGGTATTCCCGATGGATTAGTTTAGCCTTGACGTGGTTGTTTTATGATGAAACTGATAAGTTTTAATGTGACGAGCATGATATGTCATGCATGATGATTTTTTCACGTTTGTTTTATATGCTTGATTTCATGATTTATCTTATATGATAGATATATACATGTGGCATCGTTTTTAGTCTTACCTCATGCTCTAAATGTGAGCGATTTTATATCATGACATAATAAGCACGTAGATAGTGTAGTTATCTACCTGCTTGCATTATTACCTTACTGAGCTAGTGAGCTCATCCCTTTTATTTTCCCCCTCTACAGAGCGCACACAATAATTAGTGAGTGGTTGAGGACTTGCATCTTGGTATCCGTTGTTTCCTATCATCGAGAGGTATACACACTGGTATCATTTTGTATCTAAACATGTCATAGCACAGTATTCATTTTGGAATGTAAGATGGGGATGTAAATATTAGTAAACATGTACAAGTATAGAACCTCAATTTTAAAGTATACATGTTTGCTTATGAATAAATTAAGAGATAGATGGTATCGTAGATGGTAAATGGTGACTAATACTGACTCATAGCCCAACTGTTTGGTGATGAGAATGTTCACAACCGGGAAAGGAAAGGAAAAATCGAAAAATTTGTAGCGATTTTAGGTAAAAAGGGGTCGTGAAATATTTATAGGGATTAATTTCACCTTTAATTACGCATTTATCCGTTAATTAAGTGTCCTTTACTGTTTTACAGGTCTTGCATAATAAAAAATATTTAAGGCTAAAATCGTCCAAATAATTTTTAACGCATGGACCCGCATGATTTTCCATGTGCAGGTTCATCTGCAGACGTGCCCACGTTTATGCACAACTATGTGCGGGATCAATGTGAAATGGGCGGGAGACAGGGTCTCCCGCAAAAAAAAAAAACTGAAATGGGTGGAAGACCAGGTCTCGCTCCCATGACGTCTTCCAGCCCATGATGTCCTCCCGCCTGCATGCGAGTGGATGCTGCCTGCGCCATTTGGAGCGTTTATTTTTATTTATTTATTTATTTTTTTTATTTTTATTTTTATTTTATTTTGCACAACAATTGCTCATCACTCTTTTGCTAAGTACAACCTTGCAGAAGAGTATTCACACTGGTAGGCATTTCTGACGTGTTGTCCTTCTTTTCTTTTCTTCTTCTTCTTTTTTTTTTAATACCCTTCCGCAGGTATATATAGGCGTGGGGTTCTTAAGGTTCACACCATGCACATTCTGGTGGTAGCCAAACTCTCGCGCCATATCCTGAAGTCAGATCGTCACGTCATATCCTGAAACCAAACCCTCACGCCATATCCTGAAGTTAAATCCTCATGACATATCCTAAAACCAAACCCACACGCCATATCCTGAAGCCAAACTCTCATGCCATATCCTAAAGTCAAGTCCTCACGTCACAATCTGACGCCAAACCCTCACGCTAAACCCTATAGCCGAAGGTATCTATTTGTTTTCATATATTTTCCTACTTACTGATCTCATTTTTTTCCTAAATGGCCAAGCAAGGTAGCGAAAAACAAATAAATTTAGGTTCTTCTTCTAGACTTAGGGAGTCTGACCTTCAGTATATTCGTAACAATTTTTCGCTTCCCAAATGATACTCTTACAGGCTCCCAAATAACACAGAATGCACTCCTCGAGCTGTTAGCAGCGGCGTTCCTATGCATCGAGCCTCATTAGAGTTTGGATTTCGTTTTCCATTGCCTGAGTTTGGAGTTGCTTTCCTTCAACGTTATAACATAGTTCTTGCTCAACTTCACCCTCATGGATGGGCGCAAGTGATTGGGTTCACAGTCATATGTCATAAATTTAATGTTGCACCTACTCTTCCTTTGTTCAATTCTTTCTTTAGAGTTCGTAGTGTTCGTAATTCGATGCTTTTCTGTATTCAAAAGGTATCCGAGATGGGCCAAAATAACAAATTTTTTTGGGAATCCTCCAGCCAAGTTGCATAATTATGCCTATGACTGGCTTATCGTTGAAATACCTTCAACCTTAGACATCCCCACTTGGTGGTGTCTTCACGGACCCTTAAATCTTAGTCCACTGTGCAATTTGAGAGATTTGTATGACCCTCTTATTTCCCAGTTGCAGGTAGATGATGAAATTTCTCTATTATCTTTATTGACTTCAGAGAACGTAATTACCGCTGGCTGGTGGTGTATTTCAGTTGTCCCGATTTATGAGTCTGGGCCTATCTCGCCCACTAGTTTCTCTAAAGGAAGCCAGGGTGTAGGAGATCCCAATGATTCCTCTGAGGCAAACCTGGGTTGGGGCCAAAACGAGGCTTTCAGGAGGCCTTTTCTAGATCTTCCTTCGAATGAGAGCTTGGCTAACATCCATCTTCTTGATGATTATCTAAACTCAGGTGATTGCATTTTAACATGTGAATAATCGTTTATTTTTCAAATGGTTGTTCTAACTCTTATTCACTTGTATTTTTTTCAGGAATAGGTCCACTCAGAAGGGCTTTAGATCGATGGGAAAGTACTGAAGATGCTATCAGGGCCGTTCATCCCCATAAGCTCAGACGTCCCAAGGGCTCCGTTTAGGAACAAGCTAGGGGGACATCTTCCCGAGATCGGACCCAAACTTCTACTTCTCCATTTTCTTGAGGTGATAGGACAATGTCCCCTCTCGCTTCTCCTTCATTTCGTCTTGAGGGATCAAGTTCTCGAAATCAGGACAAGGAAAGTATCCTGCTATAGAAGCCCAGCTTCTCGATCCCGAGTTAGAAGAACATCACTGAAGCAATCGGGCGAAATGAAACACTGCTCGCCCTTCTCGCACTGGGAGGCAGATCCTATATGTTGAGTCAGCTTGAGGGATAAGTCAACATTTTCGTAGATTGCTGAACTTAACACTTCTCGATTCCAAGTGAGCGATGGGGAGATGGTTTGTGGGTAGAATTTTGTCGCTTATCCAGGAGTTAATGATAACAATTCAATCAATGAGTTAGGAGTTGCATCTCGCTTGAGATGGTCGACCATTCTCCTTCGAGATGAAGCGAAATTATTCAAGGGTTTTCCTTATCCTGAAGAACGAGCTGACTACTTGACAATGCTAGTACCTTCCCCTTTTTCTCTTTTTTTTTTTAATTTTTATTTTAACCTTTTATCCTTTGTCCATTTTCAAGCGGCTCAATAAGTGATTGCTTGCAACGCTCGGTATAGAACGTATAGGGCTCAAGCTAATGCTGAGCTTGATCAACTGAGGGCTGAAAAATCTAAGTGGCTCAATGAAAGGAATCAATATAGGAGGTTTCTTGAGTAACTCGAGCGATTAAAGAAGGAAATGGAGGAGTTGTATCTTAAGAACCTTCACCTTCAAGAGAATTTTGCCAGGGAGCAGGAAAAGTATAAGGAGGCGCATCCCACAACTTGTGAGGAGCTTAATTCTTTCAAGTTCAATTACGATTCCGTTTGGTCTAAATTCCAAGATCTCCAAACTAGTTATGACAAGTTAAAGTCTGACAATAAGAGATTGGAATAAGAGATTTCTAGCATGCATCGAGAACTTCAACCTTCCCTTATTAACCAAGATGCGCGTGACAAGACAAGGTTTGTTCTGAGGCTTTTAGAGAATACCGCTTGTCACAGGACTTCCATGATAGGAAGCTTTTGTTCTTTATAGGTTTCGTCAAATACAGTTTCTATATGACGTGCTCTTGGTTAAAAGAAGAGAGATCGAGCGAGTCTTTTCCTAAGCTGCAGTGGTCAAGGCGATTAGAAGACTATATTGATGAGTTTCATGATTGGACAAGTTACGAGCCTGATAGCGAGAATTTAGAAACTTATATGGAGAAAGGAGCTTATGATGATCTTTCCAACCTTTCGGGTCCTTGGGAACCTTGTCAGCTGCAGGGAGTGATTGACACCTTAGGTGATTTAGATTGCGACAAGTCAGATTCTTTCGACGAGGGCGTTTTTCCACCGGTGGATGAGTAGTTTAGTTTTTAATGTTCTCTTGTTGTCAATACTCTTAATTTTTTTAAGGGGATTTCAAGTTTTTATCTGTACTAAGAATTCAGACTTATCATATATATGAATAGGAAGTTTCACTTTTTCTCAAAAGTATGATTTATTTATATATATATATTTGGCATTTATTAATTTAAGTATGTGACTCATTTCATGCACTTTTTGCTTCAAGCACTGTTTCTTTGTGGCTTACCTCGCACATTTTTCGCTTCAAGCTCTCATATGGGTGTGTGGCTTACTTTGCGCATTTTTAGCTTCAAGCCCTCATATGGGTGCGTGACTTGCCTCGCGCATTTTTTGCTTTAAGCCCTTACACTATTTCTTTGTGGCTTACCTTTGGCACTTTTCGCTTCAAGCCCTCATATGGGTGCGTGGCTTGCTTTAAACATTTTTTGCTTTAAGCCCTTGCACTATTTTCTTATGGCTTACCTCGCACATTTTTTGCTTCAAACCCTTGCACTATGTCTTTGCGGCTTACCTCATGCATTTTTCACTTCAAGCCATTTTTCGGGGAACGTGGCTTACCTCACGCATTTTTTGCTTCAAGCCCTTGCACTATGTCTTTGAGGCTTACCTAACGCATTTTTTGCTTCAAGCTCTTATTTAGGGTGTGTGGCTTGCCTCGTGCATTTTTCGCTTCAAGCCATTGCACATGGGACATGTACGACTGAAAGCCTCAATGGGTAATAAAATATTAATATGAAATAAATCATAGCTCAATAAATGAAATTTCAATCCATAGTTCAATAATAAGAAATGGCATTAAATAAATAAATTAAAGTTTCACTGCCAGTATGGTTTCAAATGATTAACATTCCATGTCTTTGCTATCTCTTGCCTTGTAAACTTTCTATGATATAGGTGATGGGTCCAATCATTCTTCTAACTCTGTAGAGTCCTTCCCAATTTTCTCTGAACTTCCCATCTTCTTTCAAGGCATTGGTGATGGCTAACTTTTGCAATACCAAATCTCCTTCTCGTAGGGGTCTATCTTTTACGCGGGAGTTGTAATAACGGGCGACCCTTTATTGGTAGGCAGCTAGTCATATAACAGCAAGGTCTCGTTGCTCATTGAGTAAATCTAGGTTCTCTCGTAGGCCTTGAGAATTTACTTCTTACACAAAGGAATTACTCTTGGTGAGATGGCTCCAACCTCTACTGGTATTAAAGCTTCGGTCTCGTATACCAAGCTGAACGTCATCTCTCCTATCGGTACCCGACTCATTGTCCTATATACCCATAAAATCTAGGCAGCTCATCCACCCAAGCTCCCTTTGCCTTGTCCAAACGAGTCTTAAGGTCATGAAGTATGGTCATATTACTGATTTCAGCTTGGCCATTAGCTTGTGGGTATGATACCGAGGATATCTTGAGTTTGATCTTTAGTCCTTCACAAAAATTTTGAAAGACATCACAATCAAACTGCTTCCCATGATCAGCTATCAAAATTCTTGAAATTCCAAATAGACAGATTATCTCTTTCCAGATCATTGCTTCAACCTTCTTCTCTATAATCGAGGCTAACGACTCTGCTTCTATCCATTTAAGAGAATAATCTGTAGCTACTAACAAGTACTTCTTTTGACCTATGGCCACTGGGAACGACCTTAGTATATCCAATCCCCATTGGGCGAATAGTGTAGGTTGGAATGTGCTTTGAAGAGTCGACATTGGTGTATTCATCAAGGGGAAAAATCTTTAACATTTGTCACACCTTCGCACTTTATCAAACGCATCTTGCTTAAGTATGGGCCAGTAGAATCCTGCTCTAAGTATTTTTGTTGCTAGAGCTCGGGCTCCTAAATGCTCTCCACATATCCCTCTATGAACCTCGACCAATGTATAGTTAGCTTGTTATGGGCCTAAACATTTCAACAGTGGCATAGTGTATCCCTTCTTATAGAGGTCCCCGTTCACTAGAGTGAATTTTATACTTTGAATTCTCATTCTCCGAGCTGCTTCTTTATCATCAGAGAGTGTTCCCTTTAATTAAATATTGTTTAATAAGCATCCTCCAGTCAGTACGGACTTCAATGTCTAACATTTATTCTTCTTCTATGCTCAGTTTCACCAACCTTTCTACCTTCACAGACCCTCCATTTGCTTTTTTAGAGGATGTTAACTTAGACAAGGCATCGTCATGACTATTTTCAGATTGATCGATTTGAGTTAGTACGGAATGAAGGTAGATTCCCGAGCCTTATACTACCCATTGAACTGGTTAACAACAAGTTGCGAGTCGCTATGGGCTAGCAAGTTTCGAGCTTGGAGCTCTATCGTAAGTTTCATGCCACCAATTAAAGTTCATATTCAGCAACATTGTTGGAACTAAGGAAATCAAAGCGTAGAGAATACTCAAACATTTCTCCTTCTGGTGATACCAGTACAATGCCAGCTCCACTCCCTTTGCTGCTTGATGCCCCATCCATAAACAACTTCCAACATTCCAACTCTTGTTCCTTAGGGTCTCCTTAACATGTACACTCAACAATAAAATCTGCCAAGGCTTGTGCTTTGATAGCTTGTCGAGGCTGAAAAGAGATGTTGTACTCTCCGAGTTCGATAGCCCACTTCACTAACCTTCCTGAATGCTCAGGCTTTTGGAGTATCTGCCTCAAGGGTTGATCTGTTAAGACCGTTATCGAATGTGCTTGAAAATAAGGATGCAATTTTCGTACAGTCATAACAAGCACTAGAGCTACTTTCTCAGCTTGAGGGTACCTTGTTTTTGCCTCTAGAAGCACTTTACTCACATAGTAAACTGGTTTATCTCCTTCTACGATTTTTCTCAATAAGACTGCGCTAACTGCTTTATCACTCACCTCAAGATACATAAACAGATGTTCCCCAGTTAAAGGCCTAGACAGTAACGAGAGTTCTTTCAAGTATTCCTTCAATTCCTCAAAGGCCGCTTGACACTTTTTAGTCCATTTAAAGTTCTTCCCACCTGATAGTGTCTTGAAGAATGATAGGCTTCTTTTAGTAGACTTTGATAAGAAGCAGTTTAATGCGGCAATTATCCCTGTCATCCTTTGCACTTCTTTAAAAGTAATCGGAGGCCTCATGTCCAAAATGACTTAGACCTTCTCGGGGTTGGCCTCGATCCTACGATTGATTATCATAAATCCCAAGAACTTCCCGGACTGAACTCTGAACAAATACTTATTGGGATTTAGCTTCATGTTATACTTCCTTAAAACTTCAAAGACTTTAGACAATCGCAAATCATGAGATTCTCTTTCTTTACTCTTCACGATCATGTCATCCACATAGGCTTCAATTGTGTTTCCAAATAGATCTTTAAATATTTTATTCACCATACGCTGATATGTAGTACCTGCATTTTTTAAGCCAAACGACATCACTCTGTAGCATTAAGTGCCTTTTATCAGTGATCAAAGACATCTTTTCTTTGTCTTCAAGGTGCATTAAGATCTAATGATAACCGAAAAAAGAGTCCAAGAAGCTAAGAAACTCGTACCCTAAAGTTTCATCTACTAGCTTATCTATCTGAGGCAATGAGTACGAGTCCTTTAGACATGCCTTATTCAAGTCAGTGAATTCCACACACATTCTCCATTTTTCGGTGGCTTTCTTCATCTTTACCACGTTCACAAGCCATTCCGGATATAAGACTTACCGAATGAATCCAGCCTCAAGCAACTTGTCAATCTCTTCTTCAATGACTTGCTATCTTTCAGGGGCGAAGTTCATTTTCTCTGTTTAACAGGTTTTACCTAGGGCAACACGTTAAGTTCATGATAGATGACTTCCGGATCAATTTCGGGCATGTCAGCAGGGGTCTTTGCAAAAACATCGGCATTATCTCTTAAGCACTTTACTATCTCTTCCTTCACTTTGGGCCTCAATTAGCCCCCAATGTACACTTTCTTCTCTTCATTATCAGTCTTCAACTTTATTTCTTCCATCTCTTCAACAGGTCTCAGCTTAGATAGTTCAGTAATAGTAAGGGTTTCTGTTGGCTCTACCGAGAGGGGGGTGAATCGGTTTTCTAATGTTAATGGCAAATTTTAAATTAATCCTAATTTAATCAGCAAATGATAATGAGCAATACAATGAAATTAAACAAATTAAAGTAAGATAGGGAAGAGAGAAACAAACACAATCGTTTATAGAGGTTCGGCCAATCTCTTGCCTACGTCCTCTCTCCTTGACCTTCTTGTCAAGTGCTTTCTTTCTCTCCTTCAACAGAAGTTACAATGTTCCTTTTTCAGGTTAAGGAATAACCTCTCTACCCTTTGCAATACAAAGAAGTATTCACCCTTTTACAATGTTTTTCTCACTGAGGAACAATCCTCTTCTCTTTTGAGGTAAGGATGAATACAATGTCAAGCTTTAATGTGGGTAGGACAATTACAGCTTTTGTACTTAAGCTTATACAACAAACTCAATAAATGAGGAATGAAGACACAAGGAATGAAAGAATTAAACTCTTGAGAATGTAAGAAAAATGTGCAGCAATGGTCTGTCTTCTCATTGTCTTCAATACTTGGTTAAATACTGAAGGATTGGTAGTTGGAGCATTAAATGCTGTTTTTCCCGTTGAGATTTTTGCAGAACTAGCCGTTGGGTACCTCCAGTAGAATGTCAGATCGATCTGCCATCTTGGCCAGATCGATCTCTTAGTTATAAATCCTGCAAGATCAAAGCAAAATAACACAAAGAGATTGATCTCATATGTGAGCAGATCGATCTCATGATTTGAAAATATTAGAGGAGATCGATCTGTCGAATAGGCAGATCGATCTTCCAATCTCTCTGTGTGAGGCAAGATCGATCTATAGATCGATCTGCCAAGTAATCTCGTAGTGAAGAGATCGATCTCTTATTACCCCAGATCGATCTCCTTAGCTCTCTGACTTTGAGAAGATCGATCTCTTCCTATACCAGATCGATCTCATGAGCTCTCTGTTTGAGTATAGATCGATCTCACAGATCGATCTACTGTCTTTACTTTAGGGGAGATCGATCTCTTCCTAGATCAGATCGATCTCCTCAACTCCAGTATTAGGCAGATCGATCTCATAACCCTTAGAGATCGATCTCAATCTGCCTCAATACCTTTGTATAGGTTCACAGCTTAGCAGATCGATCTCATGTCTTTATGAGATCGATCTCTCATCCAAGAAATCCCAGGAGATCGATCTCTCATAACCCAGATCGATCTCTCATCTACAGAAACTCAAGTTCTGGTACTGATAACCTCTAAACATGTTTTTATATCATCTTTATATTATTGAATTTACTTATTTTGTCATTTCAAAATATATTATCACAACAATCTCCCCCTTTTTGATATGACAAAACCTATTCAATCAACATGTTTAGTCAATTTGCACAAGCTCCCCCTTTTTGTAAGCTCCTCATTTCTTTTAGCTTTTGACCTCGTTACTTTCTTAACTCCCCCTCATTTTATCATTCCTTTAAAACTTTAGACATGTTTCTTAAAGCCATTTACACATCTTTTAATTAACCCACATGCACATGTTCACATGCACATGTTCTCTTTTCTTCTTCCCCTTTTTGTCATATCAATGACACTAAAGATTAAGGAAACAGTCCAACTGGAAACACATTGTGCATTTCAAAATAGTAATTCATTTGAGCATATTTCAACAACAATATCACTGATATATCATTTCATTCAAGCAAATGCAGTACTAAAAACAACAAGAAGTACACATGAAAACTAACTAATGTTATCCTAATATGCATAGCCTACGACGGAGGAACTCGATCCATAAGATCCTCAATGTGAGTGCGAGCGACCTGAAGCTCATCAAACATCGCCTCCTGAGTAGCATGAAGATTTGCAAAGCCTTCATCGACTTTGCGATTCAGTTCCACGAACAGCCGCTGCTGGGTTGCATGAAGGTTTGCAAAACCCTCATCGATCTTCCGGTTGAGTTCACTCATCATGGTCACTATGGACTCCATGCCAGTGGGTGTAGTGGGCTGAGCAGAGGAAGAGGATGGACCCTCAGTCGGTGCAACAAGTGGAGCAAAGGGCTCGTCTGTGGGATCTTCCTCCATAGCTGCTGCAGGCTACTGTTCCCGCTTCTTCTTCCAATCCCCTCGGAAGTCTTTGTAGTATCCCATGTGATGAAGTGTTCCGATGTTTAGGACGCTCTTTGGGGAGGGTACTTCACCCGTTTCACAACTGCAGTCCACTCTAAGTCGTTGTAGAAAGTACGCCAACGGTTGCGAAAAAACTATCATGGTGGCTTGGCCGCGTACGATCTTCAACCAATCTTCATAGATAAAATGGATAAGGTTGGGTTTTTGACTTGTGGAGTGGATATGGTGGATCCAAAAATGATCTAACCTCCTAACGGTGGAATGACGGGTACCGAAAGGACCAAGGTTCCATGAGATGATGAGGTGGAGTAACCGTGGGTGCATTGGGAGGTCACTCGCCTTATCCCCGGGAAGGTCAAACTCCAAGGGACTTCCTCATCTTCATTTGTCAAGCCTTCATCGCGTATGTTGAAAGGTTGGGCTAGGACTTCGTGGTCTTTTGCAATGGATTTGCCCATGACATATGTTGTAAACCCAAGAATTTTACAAGTGTCGTGAGGATCATAGGTGAGTTCGGCATTGGAAAAGAATGCTCGAATGATGTTTGGAGGTACGGGAGTATTGATTTTGAGGAACGACATCCAACCAAATTCTTCAAATTTGGATAGATAGGGAAAATCAATGCGGTTTAAGAAGGAGAAATCGATTGTTCGCCAATATTTAATTGGCATGGTGGAGAAATATTCTTCATAACGCTTCCTTTTGGCAGGTGTTTTAAAACACCTGTTAAAGGTAGTGACTGAAGGGGTAGAAGGTGGTTGGGATGAGGTTGGTCCAGATTCTCTATTGGCTGTTCTCTTAATACGAGGCATTTTTCTAGACACAAGACACACTTAAAACTAGTTCTCTAAACAACTAACCAATGAAACAGTAACTAGATTTGACCTAGTGAGAAATTGAGCACAAAACTTAAGAAATGTTTGAGAAAAAAATCAAGAATATGGGTTACTATACCAGTAAACGGGGAGAGATGGGATGATGACCGTACCGAGATCGATCTGAGGAGGAATCGAGAGAGGAGGTGCGAGGGAAGTTAGGGATTTGAGATTTTAGAGATTTGAAATTTGGGGATTTTTCGCCAGTTTTTATAGTCCAGGGCACAGGAGATCGATCTGTCGAGACGACAGATCGATCTGTCATTTCCAGAAGCCCGAAGAGATCGATCTATGGTTCCATAAGATCGATCTGCAGAATACAGAAGCTTAAGGAGATCGATCTGTCGTATGCACAGATCGATCTGTTGTTTGACAGAGGCTTAGGGAGATCGATCTGCCAAATGCATAGATCGATCTTCAGAATACAGAGGCTTGAAGAGATCGATCTGTCGTATGCACAGATCGATCTGCTGTTTAACAGAGGCTTAAGGAGATCGATCTTATGGATAGAAGATCGATCTGCCTAGCTTAACCTTAATACTTTAGGCTTGTTAGAAGTATGGAGATCGATCTATATTGATAGGAGATCGATCTCTCATACTTGTTGCCCAGAAAAATCCTTGAAAAACTCTTTTAAAACAAACTTAAAACCAAGATTTTGAAGCATATACATCTTAAGGGATATTCATGAGTCCTAATTCACCTCTAAGGATACAAAACCTATCTCTATCAAGAGGTTTGGTGAATATATCAGCTATTTGATGTAGAGTGTCAATATACTCTAGAATTATATCCCCCTTTTGAACATGGTCTCTAAGGAAATGATGCATAATCTCAATGTGCTTGGTTCTAGAGTGTTGAATAGGATTTTTAGATAGGTTGATAGCATTGGTATTGTCACATTTAATAGAAACTTGTTTCATGTCAATACCATAGTCTTTCATTTATTGTTTTATCCACAACACTTGAGCACTACAACTACCTGTTGCTATGTATTCAGCTTCAGTTGTGGACTGAGCCACACTATTTTGTTTCTTAGAGAACCAAGAGATTAATCTATTCCCTAAGAATTGGCAAGTACCTGAAGTACTTTTCCTATCTATTTTGCACCCCCCAAAATCTGCATCTGAAAATGCATGTAGTGTAAAGGTGGAGTCCTTGGGGTACCAAAGTCCTAGAGAGGGAGTGTCCTTAAGGTATCTAAAGATCCTTTTAGTTGCTAATAAGTGTGATTCCCTAGGAGAGGATTGAAATATAGCACAAAGGCATACACTAAACAAAATATCTGGTCTACTTGCAGTTAAATAGAGCAATGAGCCAATCATAGACCTATAGAGTTTAGTGTCTACACACTTACCACTTTCATCTTTATCAAGCTTGATGTTGGTGCCCATTGGAGTTGCTTGAGGTTTGCAATTGTCCATTCCAAATCGCTTGAGCAAATCCTTAGTATACTTTGCTTGATTGATGAAGGTTCCATCTTTTGTTTGCTTCACTTGAAGTCCCAAGAAGAAGGTGAGTTCTCCCATCATGCTCATTTCAAATTCTCCTTGCATGATCACTTCTAATACTAGTTATTATGTATCCCTTTTCATTTTGAGTCACTTTTGTATAGGCTATGAATTTTTCTAAGGCTTCATTTTTTACTTTCAAAAAGAACACCCAAGTGAACCTAGTGTAATCATCAACTATTACAAATCCATAGTGTTTCCCACCAAGGCATGTTGTTCTAGTTGGTCCAAATAAATCTAGGTGGAGTAATTGAAGAGGTCTAGAGGTGGATACACTATTCTTAGGCTTAAATGTTGTCCTTTTATGTTTTCCTTTAACACACGCTTCACATATTTTTTCATAATCAAAGGACATCTTAGGCAATCCTATAACTAGATCCTTTCTAGCTAACTTAGAAAGTACATGCATGCTAGCATGACCTAGTCTTCTATGCCATAATCAAGATTCCTTTTTATTTTCTACCATTAGGCATATGTTTTCATTCTTAAGTTCATTAAGATAGACAATGTCTATATTACCTTGTCTATGGCCTAAGAAGAGAACTCTATTTGACTTAGGATCTACAACATGACATTTCATACAATCAAAAGTTACTTTGTAACCTTTGTCACAAAGTTGACTTATGCTTAGTAAGTTATGCTTTAGACCCCTAACAAGCAATACTTTTTCTAATGAAAAATAGTCATTACCTATTGAGCCACTTTCTTCAACTTGGCCTTTGGAGTTGTCCCCAAATGTGACTTCTCTACCAACCTTTGATTTAAAAGAGTTGAAGTGGCTTCTATCACCCGTCATGTGCCTTGAGCATCCACTATCCAAGTACCAAGCTTCCTTTGTTTTAGCTTTGTGGCCATGCTCAATCACCTATAGACAAATTCAACTCAAGTTTTAGGTACCCAAATTTTCTTGGGTCTTTTGAGGTTAGTGAAAGAAATTCTTGATCCCTTTGGGATCCATTTTGCTAATGCATTACAATCCTTTGAGTTAATGACTTCTTTTGGAACCCATATTCTTTTTACTATTTTTCCTTTAAGAGTCCTCATATTTATATTGCAATTATGTGATGCATGTCCCTTTCTATTATAATATGAATAAGAAGTTGAGAGTTTATTCATGCTCTTTCTAGCAATAAAGCTTTTAAGATGAGTCTCTCTACTTTTTGCATTATATCCTAACCCATTTTTGTCAAAGAATGCCCTTTGGGTCTCTAGCATGCTATCTAACTTTTGTTGACCCATATGGAACCTATTAAAGGAATTATGTATATTGCCATTTTTCTCTTTAAGGTCACAAATTTCAAGATTTGTCATTTCTAGTTTCTTTTCACATTCTAATTTGTCCCTTAGCATTAACTCATTTTCTTTTCTCAATTTGGATATTATCTTTTTATATTTCATACTCATGCATTCATATTCTAATGTAAGATCATCAAATGCATCTTGCAATTCATCAAAAGAATATTCATTGAGGTTTGAAGTTACCTTTTCATCCTCAATTGCCATGAAGCACAAGTTGGCAATGTCCTTATTTGAGTCATCATTGGAGCAGTCACTGTCGCTCCATGTTGCCACCATCGCCTTCTTTTTGTGGAACCTATCATTGGACCTTTTAAGAAAAGGGCAGTTAAATTTTATGTGTCCTGGTTTTTACCATTCATAGCACACAATTGAATCTTTTCTACCTACTTTTTCTTGATCTCTCTTAATGTTTCTCCTATTACTACCACTAGCTCTCATTCTCATGAACTTGTTAAATCTTTTGGCAAACATTGCCATCTCAAGGTCCTCTTCACTACCACTCTCATTCTTAATCTCCTCTTGAGCAATGGATTTTAGAGCAACTCCTACTTTCTTGGGTGGCTCTTCATTTCTTCTTAATTTCATCTCATAAGTGAGTAGTGATCCTATTAATTCATCTAAAGACAATGTGTGAGGATCCTTAGATTCCTCAATTGCAGTCACTTTAGCTTCCCATGATTTTGGTAAGCTATTTAATATTTTCTTGACCATTTCAATATTAGAGTATATTTTTCCTAAGGATTTTAATCCATTAATTACATCCGTGAATCTAGTAAACATATCACTAATTGATTCTCCTTCCTTCATCCTAAATATCTCATAATCATGTGTGAGCATTCCTACCTTAGTCTCCTTCACTTGGGTTGTACCCTCATGAGTTATTGCCAATTTGTCCCAAATTTGTTTGGCATTGTCACAATCGAAGACTCTATTGTATTCATTTGGACCTAAGGTACAAAATAATGTGTGCATAGCCTTAGCATTTAGCTGAGCACATTTAATATCATTTGAATCCCATTCATCTTCTTCTTTAGGGATATCTCTTCCCTCTATTCTCTTTGTAGGGATTTGAGGTCCTTTAATTATAATCCTCCACACCTCATAATCATTTGCTTGAATGAATAACATCATCTTAGTCTTCCAATAAGCATAATGTTCTCCATTGAACATAGGAGGTCTAACCGTAGAATGCCCCTCTCCTACCAAACTAGTTGCTACATTGTTGTGAGCCATTTGATCGTTTCTAACTCTTAGGAAGTTATTCCTATGTGACTAAAGAGTCCTAGCTCTGATACCAATTGTTGGCTCTACCGAAAGGGGGGTGAATCGGTTTTCTAATGTTAATGGCAAATTTTAAATTAATCCTAATTTAATCAGCAAATGATAATGAGCAATACAATGAAATTAAACAAATTAAAGCATGATAGGGAAGAGAGAAACAAACACAATCATTTATAGAGGTTCGGCCAATCTCTTGCCTACGTCCTCTCTCCTTGATCTTCTTGTCAAGTGCTTTCTTTCTCTCCTTCAACAGAAGTTACAATGTTCCTTTTTCAGGTTAAGGAATAACCTCTCTACCCTTTGCAATACAAAGAAGTATTCACCCTTTTACAATGTTTTTCTCACTGAGGAACAATCCTCTTCTCTTTTGAGGTAAGGATGAATATAATGTCAAGCTTTAATGTGGGTAGGACAATTACAGCTTTTGCACTTAAGCTTATACAACAAACTCAATAAATGAGGAATGAAGACACAAGGAATGAAAGAATTAAACTCTTGAGAATGTAAGAAAAATGTGCAGCAATGGTCTGTCTTCTCATTGTCTTCAATACTTGGTTAAATACTGAAGGATTGGTAGTTGGAGCATTAAATGCTGTTTTTCCCGTTGAGATTTTTCAGAACTAGCCGTTGGGTACCTCCAGTAGAATGTCAGATCGATCTGCCATCTTGGCCAGATCGATCTCTTAGTTATAAATCCTGCAAGATCAAAGCAAAATAACACAAGGAGATCGATCTCATATGTGAGCAGATCGATCTCATAATTTGAAAATATTAGAGGAAATCGATCTGTCGAATAGGCAGATCGATCTTCCAATCTCTCTGTTTGAGGTAAGATCGATCTATAGATCGATCTGCCAAGTAATCTAGTAGTGAAGAGATCGATCTCTTATTACCTCAGATCGATCTCCTTAGCTCTCTGACTTTGAGAAGATCGATCTCTTCCTATACCAGATCTATCTCATGAGCTCTCTGTTTGAGTATAGATCGATCTCACAGATCGATCTACTGTCTTTACTTTAGGGGAGATCGATCTCTTCCTAGATCAGATCGATCTCCTCAACTCCAGTATTAGGCAGATCGATCTCATAACCCTTAGAGATCGATCTCAATCTGCCTTAATACCTTTGTATAGGTTCACAGCTTAGCAGATCGATCTCATGTCTTTATGAGATCGATCTCTCATCCAAGAAATCCTAGGAGATCGATCTCTCATAACCCAGATCGATCTCTCATCTACAGAAACTCAAGTTCTGGTACTGATAACCTCTAAACATGTTTTTATATCATCTTTCTATTATTGAATTTACTTGTTTTGTCATTTCAAAATATATTATCACAACAGTTTCTTTCCTCTGGATCCCCTTAAATGTAGTCAATGCAACATTACACGTTCTTGCTCTCCTTTGGTCCCCTCTTACCTATCCCACACCTCTGAGAGTTGGGAACTTCATCAACAGATAACACGGGGAGAGCACAGCTCTCATGTCACTCAACAATGGTCGTCCAAGAATAACGTTGTTCGCTAGAGATACTGATTTGACTACCATAAATAAAACTTGTCTCGTAACACTCTTAGGGTCTTCTCCCAAAGTAACAGGTAGCTCAATAGACCCTCCCACATTTACTTTCTCCCCTGTGAAGCCAAACAGGGGGTAGTCTGTCACGACCCAAACTACCCAAAAATCAGAGTTAATTTTTCGCGTTTTTATTATTTTCTTACTTAAATTCTCACCTGTCCTCGAATCGTGACCAACACTCCACTTAATAATTGGGCTGTGCGTCAATGCCAGTCCCACCATACATCTACCCTAGTACTTATTTCTTCTCCAGTCATTCATAATTGTTATATTATTTATACATCCCCTAAAGTCACTCACAAACATGTTACTGTGCTATGCTTATGTAGATACAATAAGTACAAGTGTATATACCTTATGTTGATGGGCAGCAGCGGATATCCAGAATGCAGTACTGAGTCGCCTCGACTTCAACTGGAGATTATCTGCTGCCCATCAACATAAGGTATATACACTTGTACTTATTGTATCTACATAAGCATAGCACAGTAACATGTTTGTGAGTGACTTTAGGGGATGTATAAATAATATAACAATTATGAATGACTGGAGAAGAAATAAGTACTAGGGTAGATGTATGGTGGGACTGGCATTGACGCACAGCCCAATTATTAAGTGGAGTGTTGGTCACGATTCGAGGACAGGTGAGAATTTAAGTAAGAAAATAATAAAAACGCGAAAAATTAACTCTGATTTTTGGGTAGTTTGGGTCGTGACATATAAAGGTGGTATCAGAGCCAGGTTTCGATCCTGGGACCTGTGGGTTATGGGCCCACCAATAATTTATCGGGCCTCGTTCTAATTCTCGAATAGCAAAATTTACTATTTACGACAATTATCTAAATTTCCATAATTTAATTCAATTTATGCGGAATTAAATCAATATCACGCATAACGAGAAAATTGTCGTAAATAGGGATCACTTACCCGAGATTCCATGCTAGTCCGCAAATCGAGGCTGTCTCGAGCCCTCGGTGGATGCCAATCGTCGAGCTACACAATTAATATATTTTCTGGTAAATTTCTAGTCGGAAATTAATTAAATAAAATATTTTGAAATTTAAATCGGGTCAATTTGACCGCTTATCGACTTACCCGAAGCTCGATTGCATCACCGAAATTTTCCCCAATTTTTTTCTCTTTTTCTTTTTCCCTTTTTCTCCCTTTTTTCTCCTCTTTTTGGCTGAACCGGTTCGGACCGGTTCAGACCGCCGGTTCAGCTCGATCCGGTTCGGTTCACTTTTGGCCGGTTCAGCCGGTTCAACCCCAAATTGCTCATTCCGGCGCCGTCCGGCCGGTTCCCGGCGCGATTCAGGTGCCGATCGACGCGTAATCACGTGGGCTTCAATTATCGGGCCTCGAGGCTGGTCGAATCGGCGCCGATGGCCGCCGATCGCAGCTTCTCCCCCGCGGCCTCTCCTCCTTCGATCCGCCGGATTTCGGCGTCGGTTGGCCGTGCTGCCGGTGCCATCTTGCTCGTCGGGCGTCGGGCTTTCTTTTCCGGCCCTTGGCCGGGCCGTTGGCCGCCGGACGGCTCGCCGGTCTTCTCCCCCTTTCCGGCTTCGTTTTTCGCTTTCTCTCTCCCCGATAACTTTTCTCTCTCTCTTTTTTTTGTTTCAATTCTTTTTTTTTTGTTTTATTAATTTTATTAATTTTATTTTTATTTATTTTAATTATTTTACTATTCCTTAAAATACTCCAAAAAAAATCCCAAATATCTACAAAATTATTATTTTTATTTTAATTCAATTTATTTAATTTAATTTAATTTATTAATTATATTTTTCTCTAAATTTTCGATATTATTTCTTCACGCTTTTCGAGATACCGTTCCGGTAAATTTTCGGTATTTTTAAAATTTCCGAATCTTGATCAATTTAATCCAGAATAATTATATTTCATCTTTATTGACCAAGATTTCTCGGATCCATATTTTTAATTAATTTTTCTCATCGAATTTACTCCGACTTTCGATCTTTTGACCGTTTGCCCTTACCCGTGTTCGGGATTAAATTTAACCCGACTTCCTTCATACTTCCTCCATCTTTTCTTATTTAATTTTCGTATTTTAATTAAATTCGGGTCTTACATAGTCATAGGCTTCAATCTATCTTCGCTTAGATTTATTTTTTCGAAATAATTCCAATAGATAAGGTTCACTGAACTTTCATTGTCTACTAGAATTCGACTTATCAGATGTTTAGCCACAACTATCGATATGACCATAGGATCGTCATGCAAGACAATCACGTCTTCTTGATCAGCAGGCGTGAAAGTAATCGCCTCTTCTTCTTCGACCACTTTCATCACAGAATAAACCTGGTACGCTTGTCTAGCGTAAGCTTTTCGTGAAGCAGATGAGCTACCAGCTATGTATTCTCCACCATAAATGACATTAATAACAGCTCTTGTAGGTTCATTATCTACCTACTAGTTCTTACGTTTTCCCAACCTTACCCCATTTCCTCTCTCTTCGTTTCTCCTCATATTTCCTCTGTTATCATTGTGTCTATCATGTTGTTTGTTGTCTCCTCGATCACGCACAAGAGATTGATTCCTTTCATTTCTCTACACGTAGCGGTCTAATTGCCCTTCTCTAGATAATTTTTCAAGTTGGTTCATCACATCCCGACACTTTTTGATTGAGTGACCAAAGGCAGAGTGGAAGCTACAATAGGACTTAAGGTCTTGTCCTAAATTTCCCTCACCTATCCTAGGGAATTGAAGCATCCCAGTTCTTTCGATTGTCATTAGGATCAAAGCACGTGACTTTGTAAACTGCGTGTAGTTAGCATACTTCAACTTTGGGGCTTTGCCTGATTTATCTTATCTTCTTATGTTCTTATCATCCAACTCTCTTTCTCGCTTCTTTCCTTCCTTGAGGTATCGCGTTGGTATCATTTTTCATCACCTTCTCTTGAGTAATGTACTTATTTGCTCTAGAGACCAAGTCCGAAACTGTCGTCGGCTGGTCCAAAGATAATGATTCTTGTAGCTTTTTAGACTTTGTCCCTTGTAGCATAACTGTCACTGCTACCCCAACTTGTAGATCACGTACCTCAAGAGTAGCATCACATAATCGATCTACATAGTTTTTCAGTGATTCTTTATTCCCTTGTCTTAGGGTGAGCAAATAAGTGGCATTTTTTTTCTTTTTTGGCTATTTATCACAAATGCCTTCATAAATTCACTCCTCAATTGATTGAAATATGAAATAGACCCTTCTGGTAAATTGTTGAACCATTTTAGTGCGTGACCAGTTAAAGTTAGGGAGAATGTCCTACACATAATCTCATCCTCCCATCCTTGTAATAGTATTAACAACTCAAATTTTGAACGTGGTCATAAGGGTCAGTCTTTCCAGCATATGCCGTTATCTGTGGCATCTTGAATTTTGGGGGCAATGATTTTTCCATAATCATTGTTCTGAATGAGATTCTTCTTCTCTGGTTCTCTTCAGTCGGAACCAACATTTTCTCCTCTAAGATTAGTTCCACCATTTTCTTCACGTCTGTGGCATCTTGTGCCATGGGTGCAGGTCGATTTTGCACCTTTTCGATGTTACATGAATCGGCTTGATCACAATCAACAACCTCTTTCCCTTTACCTTGTAGGTTATGAGTTTAATTCTGATGAGTCCGAGATGGAAAGTTTGCCATTTCAGTTTCAAGGTTCCAAGTTGGATCTATTTCTGAGTCTCTTCTCCCAATATGAGACCCTGTCATTCCAACACCTCTTATACCATTCTTTGGTGGGCCATTAGTGTTCTGAAGCCAAGGATCTCTCGCATTCAAATATCCAGAATCTAGCGCAGCCAGACTCTCAATATTTCCAACCTCAGGCCCCTAGGAGTCTCCTGTGCAAAGTCTTTCGTACCCTGATGCCATGTGAGACCTGTGAATTTTGTATACTTAAACTATGAGATTTATAATTTGGAGAATATAGTTATGATATTTCAGTGTATACGCAAGTTTCAAATCTAATGAAGCATAAGAAGATGAAGTTTTTAAGGCTTAAATGTGCATGAATTGAAATATGGCCTATGGAGTAGATTGTACTGAGTTTTAGCTTGAGTTTCCTGTAAAATTATGCAGTAACAGTGAAGTTTATGAAGGACAGATCGATCTCAATAGATGAAGGATCGATCTCATAAGAAGATAGATCGATCCCATGACCCTAGGATTACAATAAGTGTACTATAGCAGACAAGCAAATCGATCTCATGAGGGAGCAGATCGACTCCTACTGCCTCTGCCTAACAAGAATCGATCCTGTCATAAGGGCAGATCGATCTCCAATTGTCTTGGCCTAGAAGAGATCAATCCCCCCTTAGAGAACAGATCGATCTTCATATGGTTTTGTGAAGAGCAAATCAATCCCTACCATCGAGCAAATCGATCTTGTATTGGTATTTGAGCAGTTGGAGTAGTTGAAACAAGCAGAGATCGATCTCCACTTAATGTCAGATCGATCTCACACGCTTTGTCTATATAAGGATCATGAGATTTTGCCTGAAAACCAATTCCCTCTCACTTGTAAACACCAACACTCACCATTTTTACCCAAACCAAGCTTTCTCTCTTTGAGATTCACCACTTTCTAGACAGAATAAGGAAAAGAATTAAGAGGCAAAGTTGTTCCTCTTGGTAAAGAGAATAACATACTAGAAAATCAAGAGTTGGTTTGAAGAAAAGGGAAGAAACAAGCATTCTACAAGTTCGGTTAAGGGAGGACTAACTAGGTGAGCTCACAAGACCCTTGTTTTTCAGTATTATCATTTTATATATATTGGTGAATAAATGTATATATATTTAGTTGGAAATGTGTAAGTCAAAAAAGGATCATGAGCTAGCTAAGGTGTTGATAAAGATGTAGGAAGAGTTTGAGACAATGTATGTATGTAAGATTTTGTGGCTTGGATGTAGTTAGGGTGTATAGGTGTAAATAGGATTAAAAGGGGAATGTTGAGTTAGAATGAGTAAGAGAAAGAAGTCGACAGTGAGAATGATGTATATTGACGATTTGATGATATTTGGACCGCTCAGGAATCCGATACAGGAAACGAGGCTGATCCGAGACCCGGGGGACATTGCACCACTCAGAGTGAGAGAGGTAAGGGAAATAAAATGTTTGTGCATGTGAGTTCTAAATGTTGAAAATACATTTTTAGTGTGAAAAAAGTTTGATGAATGAGCATGTTTATGAGAAATGGGTTAATTTGATGCTTTGATGAATGTGTGAGTGTTTTGTCGGTTTGAGCTCGATTTTGATGAAATTTTTGTAATTGTGAACACAATGTTTTATAACAGAAATGAGTTTTTGAGATAACCACTACGAGCTCTACGTTAAGGCAAAACGGTTTTAATACAATAATGGCATATTTTACTGAGACTAAGGTTTGTCATGAGATGCACATCGATACTCCGCTTGATGGCGTTGAGTGGCCTTGTTCTGGTAGCATGTAAGATCGAGCCTTACTCTAGTAGCATGTAAGACCGATACCTCCATTCTGGTAACGAGAGATGACCCCGCTCTGGTAGTGATTGGGTGGCCTTGCTTTAATAGCATGTAAGATCGGGCCTTACTTTGATAACATGTAAGACCGAGGCTGTACGACTCTGATCAAGTCTACAGCGATATCATGGCCATGGATAGATGTCGACATATTCCCTCTTTTAAGGATGCCTCCATTCTGGTAATGAGAGATGCCTCCGTTTTGGTAACGTGAGATGCCCTCCTTGAGGATGACGTGATGTGCTTATGACGTTTGTTTTTATTTAAGTTTTATTAAATGCCGAGTCTCGACTATTTTGATGAATGACGTATTTTATGGCTGCGATTTCTATCACGTTTTGAGATTTGATGTTGCGAAGAATTGTGATTTTTATCACGCAATTTATGTTGATGCAAATTGATGTCATTATTATTATCATTATTTCTATCATGTTTTACATGCTCGGATACTTCTATTATGTTTTTACACGCCAAATGATGAGTTTGTGATGTGTATGAAGATTTTATAAAATCTCCCTTATCCTCTTTACTGAGCGTTTTGAAAGCTCACCCTTTTTCTTCCTCCTCCAGATTTCTTGCAGTGATCGAGCTAGTACCTGTCGTGTACGTGATATAGGCTGGTGGACAAGATCTCCCCAGGCTATCGCTTGTACACGCACAAGGTATAAATTCAGTTCATTTTATATCCAGACAATGATGTAATACAAACATTCGTGTTAGGTATTTTTGGGATGTAATTAGGACAATATGAAGGAAATGAATTGAGTTTTGTGGGATGACCCTTTTTGAATATTATGTATTTGATTTTATGAAATAGAAATTGTGTGATCTTGGGGTTAAAGAATTATTATAAACACAAGTGATTAAATGACATTGTACATGAATGCAACCCGAGTAAGAGGTTTGATGTAAGAAAAGTTTAAATTTACCCTATTTTTCCATGCTTTCGGGCTGTCACATGCCACGGTTCTCCAACACCCTAATGTATGAAGTCCGTTGCAGTCCCACACATGGGGGTCTTCCGCATCCTGACTCCTTGGCTCTCTAAAAGCCTGGCGCCTCAAGTTTGCTGCAGTCTCATGCAATGGGTCTCCAGTAGCCTAACGCCTTAGGCCTTCCACAATCTCACGTACAGGGTCTCCTACACCCTGACGCCTCAAGCCAGTCGCAGTCTCAAGCAAGAGGTCTCCCGCAGCCTGACGCCTCAAGCCTGTTGTAGTCTTCTGCACGAGGTCTCCCACAGTCTCACGCCATAGCTCTTCATCTCCTCGACATCTCAAGTATACTGCAGCCTCATGCACAAGGTTTTCCGTAGCCTCACACACCAGGTCTCCCAGGGCCAAACGCATAGGGTCTCCCGCAGTCTCACACCAGGGCTCTCCAATGCCTCGACGTTTGTCAATAGCAATGTTCGAAGTACATCTTCTTTAGGTTCTTTCTCCCATCAAGCTCTGAACGATTGTTAGCACTGAATTTTATATATGTTAAAGACCCTTTTTACTTAGTTATTTGATTTGTTCTTCGCAATATTAGGTATGTTTTATGTATTTTGTGCACTTGCGCATGAAAAAGAACAATTTGGGGAAGTTGAAGCTTTTGGAGCTGGTTCTGATGATTCCGTGAAGAATTGAAGTTACAGGATGCTGATTGTGACTTATGCTGCAGCAATAGAAGAAACTGGATAGTGTAGAGCAGATCTGAGGAATTAATACCATTGCCGCAGCATAGCAGTCTGATTAGGGCAACACTGTTTTTCCACGTGGCCTTCCGCGTTTTAAGTATTTGGAAACCTTATAAATAGTCTTTTTATCAGAATTACGAGAGGCTGCGGCAGAAGGCTTCAAGATTGATTTAGCTCCATAGAAACTCCATCTTTTACATATTTTTTCTACCAATGTTTATTCTTGGAATGATAAATTGGAATTATTGGATGTTTATTATGATTTCTAGGAACTAAACTCCTTTTTCCTAGAATCGATGTAGCCAACTTTGGGCAGATTGCAACTACTTTGTGATATTGTTTGGATGATTTCAATTATGTTTATTTAATCTACTTGTTCTTAATGCTCTAGTTGATTGGCCACCAATTGGATGAATTAGTATAGGAATCGGGTACTCGGGAGAGGGGATTATTTATATGCACAAGGGTAGATTAACATATGACATTGTTGAATCGGGAGGTTGACAATTCTTATGAGCTATAGAGAAACAGATTACTATCGCTTAATGAATTCTATTATTTAATTCTGAATCGGGAGGTTAGGATTAGGTAATTTGGGTATGAATGTTTAAAACTCGGAAGAGATAAACAGGAAATAGTTTCGACTATAAACAATTCGAAATCAAAAGAACAATTGATCAAAGGAATTGTATGAACCCTAGTTAGGTGAAATCGAGTTCTAGGAATATTTTTCCATTGATATTTTCATTCGTAATAATTGTGATTTGTTTTAATTAATTTGTTCCGTAAATAATAGTTAGAATAGTAAATAGGATCTTAACCAATATAAATTACTTTTTTCTACATAAAGTTCAAGGTTGTTGATTACAGTTATTTGCGGTAGACACAGTTCCCTGTGGGACGATACTTATATTTACTCTATATTCGAAAACTGACCTGTGCATTTGCAGTAGTGTTCCATTTGAGCACAACAAGTTTTCTGGCGTCGTTGCTAGGGAACTGTTGTTTAGTTTTTTGTTAACACTGTTTCCCAATAGTGTTTACTTTAATTTAGATTTTTATTTTTATTTTTGTTTTAATCTATTATCTACGAATATTTTTTTTAGGTGAATGGTAAAATCTCGCAAAAGTAGAAATACAGATATAAAAGAAGAGTCAGATCAAGAGCTAGAAAGAACCATCAGACAAATTCAACAGAACAGATTTGAAGAAAAAGATCGAAATTTAATCATGGCAGATGAAAATCAGCAGCAGGGAGCTTTACGCGATTACTTTACCCCAGTTGTGAACCAAAATTTTGCTGCTATAAGAGAGATTCCTGTAAACTGTAACAACTTTGAATTGAAGCCGGTATTGATCAACATGGTTATGCAAAACCAATTTGGAGGCTCGGCCTTGGAGGATCCTAATACACATTTGACAAGTTTTCTGTAGATTTGCAGCACCATTAAGATTAATGGAGCACCTGATAATGCTATTCGGTTAAGATTATTTCCTTTTTCTCTTCGGGATAAAGCCTTGAGTTGGTATTAAAATCTACCAGCAGGAAGCATTCCGACATGGGCAGTGATGGCACAGAAATTCTTAGCAAAGTACTTCCTACCAGGAAAGACAATGTAGATGAGATTAGAAATTGCCCAGTTCACACAGTTAGACCAAGAACCATTACATGAGGCATGTGAGCGATTTAAAGAGTTATTGCGTAGATACCCTCAACATGGATATGATGAAGGAAACCAGATACAAGTTTTCTACAGAGGCATGACTCTGCAGACACGAGATACTGTGGATGCTTCAGCAGGAGGTTCACTATGGTCTAAGACACCTGATCAAACTATGCAGTTAATTGAGGAGATGGCTATAAACAGTAGCCAATGGCCAGGTAAAAGAGCTAATGTCAGAAGAGTAGCAGGTATACATGAGTTAGATACGCAAACAACCATCCTAGCAAGACTTGAGCAGATTTCAACACAAATTTCTTCAATAAGTATACAAGGGCCGCAAGCTATGATTCATCATGACAACACAAATCTTAACTTGATGGGGACAGATTTGGAGTAGGTGAATTATGTTAATAATCGTAACTTTGGTTTTTAGGGAAACCGAGTTCCTAACTATTACCAGTCAGGATTCAGAAACCATGAGAATCTATCTTATGATAATTCTAAGAATGTTCTAAACCCATCAACAGCAAGTAACAGCAATACAGGATTCAATAACCAAGGGAATTCCCAAGGTTATGGTGGAATGAGAAGGAATGAATTTGAGGAGTTCATGGTTAAAACTAGAACAAGATTTAGCAAAACTGATGCACGGTTAGACAACATAGAAGCTAAAATGTCAGAGATGAATACCAGTCTTGGTGCGCAGATGAAGTCTGTTGAGACTACTTTGGGACAGTTAGCTGCAGCTGTCAGTTCTTTGAATGAAAGAGGTAAGTTTCCTAGTGATATAGTGCTAAATCCGAAAGAACACTGCAACGCTATATCTTTGAGAAGTGAGAACACCTATGAGCCACCAAAGGTAGCAGAGAAAGAAGAAACTGCGCCAATCACTGAGGTGCAGAAGAAGCAAGCCGAACCTGTTATGACGAAAGATGCAGAATCAGAAACAGTTAAACAGGGAGTTAATTCTAAACCTTTTAGTAAACTTTTTCCTGATAATCCTCCTTTGTTAAAACCATCTAGTCCTTATCCTCAAGCTTTGTATAAAAGGAAGATTGAATCTGAGTTTAAGAAATTTTTAGATATATTTAAGAAATTACATATTAATATTCTGTTTGTTGATGCTCTGCAGCAGATGCCACATTATGCAAAGTTCATGAAAGAAGTGCTGTCAAAGAAATGGAGACTTGAAGATTATGAAACAGTCAACTTGACAGAGGAATGCAGTGCTATTTTACAGCAGAAGTTACCGTAAAAATTGAAAGACCTTGGAAGCTTTACTATTCCATGCGAGATTGGAGGATCAAAAGTGGGCAAGGCATTGTGTGATTTAGGTGCTAGCATAAATTTAATGCCTTTATCTGTTTTCAGGAGCCTAGGTCTTAGAGAAGTAAAGCCAACAACCATAACACTGCAACTAGCGGATAGATCGATTACTTATCCCAGAGGTATAATAGAAGATGTTCTTGTTAAAGTTAATAAGCTAATTTTTCCTGCCGATTTTGTAGTCTTAGATTATGAAGAGGACAGAGAAATTCCACTTATACTTGGGAGACCATTCCTTGCCACTGGTAGAGCACTAATCGATGTTCAGATAGGGCAATTAACCTTGAGGATGAATGATGAATCAGTTATGTTCAACATCTATAAGGCGATGAAATTTGTTGATGAGCCAAAGACCTGTAAGTTGATTTAAGTAGTGCAGAGTTGTGTAAGAGAAGTTGAAACAAAGGAAGAACCAACCGATCCCATGGCTCAATGTTTGGTAAATTCAGTTTCTAATTTAAATGATAGATTATTAACTGATGAAATTAAAAGTTATGTTGTTACTTTGGAAGCCAATCCATTAGAAAGTACGACTACAACAACTAAGGAGAAGATTGACGAGTCGCAGGTAAGTGAAAAAAAAAAGGCAAAACTGAATTGAAAGAATTACCAAGCCATTTGAGGTATGCTTTCTTAGGTGATGATAGTACTTTTCCTGTAATTATTTCATCATTTTTATCTGCTGCAGAGGAAGACAAGTTACTTAGAATTTTAAGAGAGCACAAATCGGCAATTGGATGGTCCATTGCCTACATCAAAGGAATTAGTCCCTCTGTTGTGATGCACAAAATTTGGTTAGAGGAAAATCATAAACCCTCTATTGAACCACAGAGAAGACTAAATCCAGCAATGAAAGAAGTTGTTAGAGCTGAGATTTTAAAATTATTAAATGCTGGTATTATATATGCGATATCTAATAGTTCTTGGGTGAGTCCTGTGCAGGTTATGCCTAAAAAGGGTGGAATGACAGTAGTTCGTGACACAAACGATGAAATCATATCCACCAGAACGGTAATAGGTTGGAGAGTCTGCATCGATTATAGGAAGCTGAACAAAGCTACTAGGAAAGACCACTTCTCGCTTTCGTTCATTGACCAAATGTTAGACAGACTAGCTGGGCACAGTTATTATTTCTTTTTAGATGGCTACTCGGGCTATAAGCAGATTGCAATAACCCCAGAAGATCAAGAGAAAACAACATTTACTTGCCCATATGGAACTTTCGCATATAGGAGGATGCCTTTCAATTTGTGTAATGCCCCAACAACCTTTCAGAGATGCATGATGTCAATCTTCGCTGACATGGTTGAAGAGATAATGGAAGTCTTCATGGATGACTTCTCGGTATTTGGTAAGACTTTTGACCAATGTCTATATAATTTGGCACTTGTTTTGAAGAGATGTGAAGAGACGAATCCGTCTTAAATTAGGAGAAGTGTCATTTTATGGTGCAAGAAGAAATCGTCCTTGGACATAAAATTTCAGCTCATGGCATTGAGGTGGATAGAGCTAAAGTCGTTGCTATTGAAAAGCTTCCCCCTCCAAAATCAGTTAAAGCCGTGAGGAGCTTTTTGGGACATGCAGGCTTCTATCACAGATTTATCAGGGATTTTTCAAAAATCTCAAAACCTTTATGTAACTTATTGGAGAAAGATGCTGATTTTGTCTTTGATGATTTTTACTTGCAGGCGTTCGAAAAGATCAAGAAGGAGCTTATTTCTGCACATATTATGATCGCACTTGATTGGACAAAACCGTTTGAACTGATGTGCGACGCGAGTGATTTTACAATTGGAGCTATCCTTGGACAGAAAAGAGACAAGATTTTTTGGGCTATCTATTACTCAAGCAGGACCTTAGATGATGCTCAGAAAAATTACACAACAACAGAGAAGGAGATGCTTACAGTTGTACATGCATTTGACAAGTTCAGACCATATTTAATTGGGAGCAAGGTCATTGTCTATATAGACCATGCAACTATTCGATATCTATATGAAAAGAAGGACGCCAAACCCAGACTTATTAAATGGATCTTGCTTTTACAAGAATTTGATTTTGAGATCAGGGACAAAAAGAGATCTGATAATGTTATAGCTGATCATTTATCTAGGTTGAAGCAATCTGAAATTCAGCAAGAACAGCCTATTCAAGAGGAATTTTCAGATGAGACAATATGAAGATTGATGCAAATCTGCCTTGGTTCACAGACATAGTGAATTACTTAGCATGAGGATTAATGCCAAGTGGATTGACTTATCAACAAAGGAAGAAATTCTTCCATGATGTCAACTCGTATTTTTGGGATGACCCTCTGCTGTTTAAGAAGTGTCCAGACCAGATAATAAGACGATGTGTGCCGGAAGATGAAGTTCAGGAAATTCTGTGCCACTGCCATGCTGCAGCATATGGAGGCCATTTTGGTGTAGAACGTACAACAACAAAGGTGCTGCAATCAAGTTTTTATTGGCCTAGTGTGTTTAAAGATAGCTACATGTTTGTAAAAACTTATGACAAATGTCAAAGGGTTGGAAACATTTCAAGAAGGCATGAATTACCTTTGACGAATATTCTAGAAGTGGAAATCTTTGATGTATGGGGTATCGATTTTATGGGACCGTTTCCTTCATCTTTTTACATTCTCCTTGCTGTTGATTATGTCTCTAAGTAGGTGGAGGCAATAACAACACCAACAAATGATGCAAAAGTGGTGATTCGGTTTCTACACAAGAATATATTGACAAAATTTGGTACTCCAAGAGCCATTTTGAGTGATGAAGACACTCATTTTTGTAACAAAGTCTTCAATAGTTTGATGTCAAAGTATGGAATTCGACATGAAATAGCTCTTGGTTATCATCCGCAGACAAATGGTCAAGCTAAAATTTTAAACCGAGAAGTGAAGTTGATATTGAAGAAAACTGTAAATTTGAATAGAAAAGATTGGGCTAACAAATTAGATGATGCGCTGTGGGCATACAGAACAACCTATAAAGCTCCAATTGGGATGTCTCCCTATAGATTGGTATTTGGTAAGGCATGTCATCTACCTGTAGAGCTTGAGCATCGAGCTTACTGGGCCATTAAGAAGCTCAATTTTGACTATAACAATGCTGGAGCAAATCGGTTACTCCAATTGAATGAGCTTGATGAGCTGAGAAATGAATCCTATAACAATGCAAGAATTTACAAGGACCAAGCGATGACATGAGAAGAGAATTCAGTCCTGGACAGTAAGTTCTATTGTATAATTCAAGGCTTAAATTATTTCATGGCAAATTGAAGTCAAGGTGGTCAGGACCGTTTGAGATAAACCAAGTTTTTCCATATGGAGCAATTGAGTTGAACAAATCAGATGGGAGTTTGTTCAAGGTCAATGGGCAGCGTATAAAGCATTATTATGGAGAGGGAGTGCATAAATTAGACAACATTCCCCTTGGTGAACCAAATTGAGGAGACTGGAAGCAGTCTGGCTGAAGACTTAAAATTTAGCGCTTTTGGGAGGCAACCTAATTTTATCTTTTTAGGATTCTTAGTTTTTCATCTCGTTTTATTTTCTTTGATTTTAGTATTTTATTTTTATTTTATTTGATTAGTTTGTGTTTTATTTTTCAGGCATGTGCGTAAGAAGAGCACGGTTTGGAAGTTTAATTGTCATGATCCTTCAAGAAAGAATGCATGGGTGCGTGACTAATGAAAGGAAAAGAAAATTTTTGTAAGGGCTTAGTAGCTTCCGAGTAGACAAATAGAACAGAAAAGAAACGAAAATGGTTTTTCAAGAACAAAAGTGAAGAAGTACGTGAATAGTAACTAAGCTGGAAGACTAAATTCTTCAATTGAAGAAGAGATGGCAGAATAATGTCAATAACAGTAAGAAAAAGAAAGAAAGTCAGAAAGAGTATGAGATGAAATTCTGTCAAAATAGGAAACAAATGTCTACAATAGTGAGGTGAATGGAATACACATGTCAATGTTTTATTCGAAGACGGATTCCCTTATCCTGTTAACCCCACTTACTATTCGGTTAAGCCAAAGAACCCTACCAAACTAATTTGAAAGAGGCGGCCGAACCTTTTACATACTTAGAATCTCTCTTTTTCTAGTCCTGCATTTTCCTTTGTTCTCTTGAAAGTACCCCGACAAACCCCACTGCCATTATTTTTCTCTCTTCCGATCTTGCTGTTTTCTGCTGATTTGGTAGTTTCGCCATCAAATTTTTGTGGGCTCGCTATCTTGGTGGTCCCGAAACCATTGGGGGAAGAAGAAAGTGTTTTCTTGTCGGATTGTTTCTGTGATAAAGACATAAAGTGATCCAACTCCATCTTACGTGATTTCAGTTTCGGGTATTTTCCTTGTTTCTTCAATCGTTTTCGATCTTCTCGCGACCATCCTTTTAGTTTCTACAACTTGGATTTTTGAAGCTCTTCTTGGTTTGATAAATTTTTGTTGGAGAAATTTTGGTTGTGTAGCAATTGTTGGGTCTATTTTGTGTGCTCGTCCGACTGGGGTCAGCTGAAAATTATTCTTGTCAATTTGTGCTTCCATTGGTAATGGCACCCAAAGCCTGAGCCAGACGAAACCTGGAGAGTTCGAGTCAAGCGACTGATAGCTCAACCCCATCTCCACAGAGAGAAGAGCCGATCATCACTGGTTATGATCCCTCTAGATTTGTAAATGCCCAAGTAGCAAAAAATTTCAAGAAAATCATGGGTAAAAACATGATTAGCGAAAGGAGTTTTCGACCTGATATTGGTGGCTGGGATATGAATTCTGAGTTTTTGAGGGATTTCGGGTTGTTGAAATTAGCAGGGCAACCTGAAGACGCCATCCTTGATGTAGTCTGAGAATTTTATGCCAATGCCATGGAGAGCACTCATTCAACTTCCGAAGTCAGGGGTATTCTTGTTCCTTACAACGCCAACGCCATTAATCTATATCTGGACCTTTCGCAAGGGGTGCAGGATGAATATACCAGCTATGTCGCCGCTCTCCACAATGATTCTGATGAGCTAGTCCGGGTCATTAACGAACTAACAGTCCTACACACCCATTGGCAGAAGAGACCAGAGGCTGAATCTATGACATTCCCTTCAAATCGACTTCAATATGGTCTTCACGAATGGTATGATTTTATTTTTTCTCGAATCATGCCTGCAACTCATAAAAGTAGCATCGATGTGGATAGAGCTGCTCTCCTTTACTGTATTCTAACTGGTAGGATTGTTGATTTTGGAGCCATTATTTTTCGGTCCATGCAAGAGTTCATACGCAGGGAAAATAGAAGGGGTTTACCTCACCCTTCATTGGTTTGTGGACTCTGTAAGAAATATGGAGTATATTGGACTGAGTTGGAGCCAAGACTTGCAAGGAAATCTGCAATCACTTTAAAAAAATCCTCGGGTACCTCTGACTCAGAGAGAAATTGCTCCTCCTACTGCACCACCACCACCTTCTGTTGGTACTTCTGCTGGTCTATCCGCTGCACCTTCCACCACTTCCGGCTCCATTAACATTGTGCTTAATGAAATTAAAGAGTTGCGGATGGAGATGCGCAACAATGACCGAGACTATCAGACTTTCTGTACGTATGTTGCCTACTACAATCGATCATTGGTAAAGTACCTAAATATGAGGGGTTGTGAGGGAGAGGTGGTATTTTCCTTACCACCACAATGGTGTATGCCACAGCGGGGAGAGGCAACTGATGATGATGATGATGACATAGAAGAAGATGCCCCAGAGGAAGCTGATGCTGAAGATGGTTCAGAGGAGGATTCGGACAGCTAGACTACCCCAGGGAAGTCCTCTTTAATACTTTTTCCTATTCATTGAGGAAAATGAAAATCATAAGTTTGGGGGAGTTATTGGCTGTGCTCTATGCCATGCTTTGTTATGTTTGCCATGCTTTTTTATGTTTTATGTGCCTACTGTTTCAATTTTTTTTATGTGTCTGTTTCCATATTTTTAGCAATTTTTATTTATTTCAGATTTATATGTTTGTGTGCAATTATACTCAGTTTTACAGATTAGTTTTCTAGATTGTGGCCAAAGATGGATTTTGCAAGGAACTTGTCAAATTTTGTTTAAATGGATGATTTTTATTGTTTGAGTATTGGTATGTGGATAGAAAGCTTCACTTGAATCTTTTCACTTAAACTATGCCCCAATCATATTCAGTTTATGTACTTACTGTGTTGATATGTGAAACCAAAAAGACTCTAGAACTTGATTAGTTATTACTTGAGGCGAAATTGATAGACCATGCATAATTAGAAAAATGGTCTAGGCCATTTTTGTTTTGAGATTGAGCCTTTCAAAGCCTACCCAATTATATTAATCCTTTGGAAAACCCTTTGAGCCTAATTTTTCCATTTTGTTGTTATCTAACCATATTACAAGCCATGGCCAAATTGTTTGATTATCCTCTTTTGGTCCCTTACTTAAAGTACTATCAATCAAAATTTTTGGATTAGGGGATGAGCTCAAAAGAAAACAGGGGTGGTTTGTAAATTGTTGGTTTGAGAACTTAAATGTTACAAACAAGGGTTTGCTCTCGGGTCTTGATGAAAGTCTAGTGTCATATGCAGTTACAAGTAGTGAAAAATAAATCTTAAATTCTGGAGTATGACACTGTTCAAAAAAAAGGAGAGAAATTAAACTCGAGAATGAATAAAGTTGGGTAGTGATTCATGAGCTCAAAACAAATTAAATCCAAAGGTGATTACAGTGCTTTAGGCGGATTAAACTTCATATTATATCCTTTATCCCACCAAAACCCGAGCCTTACGTTACAACCTTTGAAAAGTCCTTTTGATTCTTGGTTATGCATGAGTCTTTATTAGTGGAGAGTAGTAGTTAATTCAAGCATATGAAGTCTTGTGTTTAAATTCTTATTTAGGTTTCGCATTGACACTTGAGTGCATGAATTTGAGTAAATGATTGTACACACATACAAGTGGAAAGTGAAGAGTGAAGAGGGATTGGTTTGCTTTGATTGACTTGAACAATATAAATCTGAAATTTGTCTTAAGTTGAGAACCTTGTAAATTCTTGAGGAAAATCCCAATTTAGTATGATAAGTATGTGAGTTGAGTATGGTTGAGGGTCTTTAATTGTTCTGTTTCTAGTATGTCTTTGCTTGAGGACAAGCAAATTTCTAAGTTTGGGGTATTTGTTAGTACTGAATTTTATATATGTTAAAGACCCTTTTTACTTAGTTATTTGATTTGTTCTTCGCAATATTAGGTATGTTTTATATGTTTTGTGCACTTGTGTAGGAAAAAGAACAATTTGGAGAAGTTAAAGCTTTTGGAGCTGGTTCTGATGATTTCGTGAAGAATTGAAGTTACAGGATGCTGATCGTGACTTATACTGCAGCAATAGAAGAAACTGGACAGTGTAGAGCAGATCTGAGGAATTAATACCATTGCCGCAGCATAGCAGTCTGATTAAGGCAACACTATTTTTCCATGTGGCCTTCTGCGTTTTAAGTATTTGGAAACTTTATAAATAGTCTTTTTATCAGAATTACAAGAGGCTGCGGCAGAAGGCTTCAAGATTGATTTAGCTCCATAGAAACTCCATCTTTTACATCTTTTTTCTACCAATGTTTATTCTTGGAATAATAAATTGGAATTATTGGATGTTTATTATGATTTCTAGGAACTAAACTCCTTTTTCCTAGAATCAATGTAGCCAACTTTGGGTAAATTGCAACTACTTTGTGATATTGTTTGGATGATTTCAATTATGTTTATTTAATCTACTTGTTCTTAATGCTCTAGTTGATTGGCCACCAATTGAATGAATTAGTATAGGAATCCGGCACTCGAGAGAGGGGATTATTTATATGCACAAGGGTAGATTAACATATGACATTGTTGAATCGGGAGGTTGACAATTCTTATGAGCCATAGAGAAACGGATTACTATCGCTTAATGAACTCTATTATTTAATTTTGAATCGGGAGGTTAGGATTAGGCAATTTGGGTATGAATGTTTAAAACTCGGAAGAGATAAACAGGAAATAGTTTCGGCTATAAACAATTTGAAATCAAAAGAACAATTGATCAAAGGAATTTATGAACCCTATTGATATTTTCATTCGTAATAATTGTGATTTATTTTAATTAATTTGTTCCGTAATTAATAGTTAGAATAGTAAATAAGATCTTAACCAATATAAATTACTTTTTCTAAATAAAGTTCAAGGTTGTTGATTACAGTGATTTGCGGTAGACACAGTTCCCTGTGGGACGATACTTATATTTACTCTATACTCGAAAACTGACCTGTGCACTTGCAGTAGTGTTCCATTTGAGCACAACAACAATCAGAGGCAAATTCACTTGCAGGAAAGCACCCATAAACAAATCAATCATAGCTCGTAAGACTTGGGCTATCTCTTCTCCTTATTTCCTCATAACTTCAAATTCTGCCATAGGGACTGTTATCACGTTTGCCTCTCTCTCCCCCTGAGCTTCATGACCAAAGTCATCCATTGGAGAACTCGCTGTATCCCCATTCTCATCGCTTCTCATTGTTGCTGATCGTGCCCTTACCATTATTGTAGAGCTGAAAACTTTTCTTTTGGTTTTCCACAGATGGCGCCAATTGTTTTTGCTCAATCACAACAGTGACAAATTGCTGATGTATTCGCCTTAAATTTTGTGCTACGTGATACTGAGAGCTCCGCAAGAAAAAAGAATGATCAGAGAGACGCAGAGATTTTTTTACCTGCGTAAGCACTCCGATACTTGAGTTAAAAAGAGAGTTTGACAGAGTTTTAGTAAAAAAAAAAAATAGAGACCTAACTTCATAAATCATACATATCCCCTATTTATAGGGATTAATTTCATCTTTAATTACGTATTTATCTGTTAATTAAGTGCCCTTTACTGTTTTACAGGTCTTGCATAATTAAAAATATTTAGAGGTAAAATCATCTAATTAAATTTTAACGCATGGACCCGCATAATTTTTGCATGTGCAGGTTCATCTGCAGACGTGCTCATGTTCATGCACAAATTATAATTGTGGATGCGCCACGCCCACAATTATGTGTGGGAGACCAAAGTCTCCCGCCAAAGTGATATGGGCGGGAGACCAGGTCTCCCCCCAAAATGATATGGGTAGGAAACCAGGTCTCCCACGCATGGTGTCCTCCCGCATGCATGAAGAAGGATGTTGGCTGTGCCACGTGGTGCGTTTATTTTTATTTATTTATTTATTTTGCACAACAATAACAAATAGTTAAAATTGTCAAATTATATTTTTGTTATCATACTTTTTCAATTGCAATAACGATGTTAAATTGGGTTTTATAAAATTAAATTATAATATAATCCAAATTTTCTTGTGAATTTTCTTATTTAATTCTCTAGAAAACTTAATGAAATATTAAATAATTTTGGATGCTCCCATTGTCCTATCTTTTGGGGAAAGTCACCATGTACTTGATATGCGAATGTTTTTAAAGTGGGCAATACAAGAGAAAAAACAATAGTTGCTTGGCTGTATGATGGTTTAATGGCAAAATAAATTAAACTAATACAAGCAATTTTAAAGTACAAAAAGTTTCAAATTAAGAGGGGAGCAGTGAGCCAAGCTTGTACAACTTAAAACCAACCAATTAATAGACCAGTCCGAAATGTATAGAAATTAACCTCAACATACAACAAATCTATGAATAATAGAATGCTCACAAACACACCAAAGACAAATAAAGAAAATGCAGAAAACACACCAAAATAGCTCTTAAAAAAGGAGAGAAACACCTAGACTTCCAAATATCATTTATGAAACCAAATAGAAACTCATCTTGAAAAATTCTGAAGAGAAATTCTAATCTAACCCTAATATTGGTCTTTATATGTCTGAAAAGATAATCAAGTTTAGTTTTAAAAACTTCAAATCAATTATGATTTCGAGTTTTGTAACTTAAAATATAATCAATTTAGTAAATAGTGTATATATTTATAACTATCATTCCAAAACAAAAATCATTATAGATATTGAAATATCTATATTAAAAGAATTTGAATACATCTCTTTTGAAATGAAAATACATGTGTTTATATTGAATGTACATATAATTATTACAAAAAATACATATTTTATAAAAAGCTTTTGTCTCTATAGTATTTGAATTCTCAGTTGAAATTTTCAAAATTGGAAGACATGATTTTTTCTTAATAATTTATTAGAAGTATAATAGTTATTTTTCATTTCCTATTTGATAATCTAAAAGATTTTTATTTCATTCTCTATAAATAAAAATTACATTTGTTCTTTAAAATAAATATTATTATTCCACGACATGTCTTGAAAATTTTTCCTATCTTTAATCAATAGAATTAAAGATACCATTAGAAATATTTTGTGGAAAAAAAATACCATTACTACTCATTCCTTTATTTTATTTTCTTCAGTAAAATTCTTTTTGTGGCAAAAAATACCATTAGAAACATTTTTATTAGGAAAGAGTCTCCCAGGAATTTTGGGTTTTAAATAACAAATCCCATAAAATGGGCCAAAATCTCTAAAATATCTCCGACCCAACCCAGGTTATAAGTTATTTATTGCGTGTACGGAGTCGTAGGTCCATCGCTCTTTCCAAATCCCTTCGCTTCTCTTTCAAACCCATTCATAGTCTAGCGTTGAGGGTAGAATTTGCAGAAGATGTCGAGCATAATACTATTTGAAGATATTTTTGTGGTTGATAAGCTTGACCCAGATGGTAAAAAGTTTGATAAAGGTAAAATCTTTAATCTTTAATCTTTTCTTTGCTTTTATTTTCTTTTTCTAATTTACTCTGTGTTTCATTATTGCTCTGTAATTTTAGCAATTTTAATTATATGTATATGTTGTCAGCCTACCTTGATAGTGAAACGTGATTTTTAAGCATGGATATTTTCGTTATATTATGTATTGGCTATGGAATTTGGATGATTTTGTGGTAACACCGTGTTAATTGAGAAATCCTGGAACACAATATCGTTTTATTATTATTATTATTATTATTATTATTATTATTATTGAATGGCATCGAATACAGTGGTAATAATCAAGCTATGATACATATGAGAGCTATACATGAAAATAAGACATCAGTGTGATTATATAGATGGGAAAACTTGATTTTTTTTGCTCAATTTTTTCTTCATATGACATTTGAAATATATATTATGCATTTATGCTTGAAAATACTTTGTTATTTCCTTGCTTCTAATGCTTAAATATTCCGGTTACTTCCTATGTAGGAGTAGAAGTAAATATTTGGTTTTAATGTTTACCAATGTTAGATATAAAGTAGTAATAATGCAGCAGTTATTTTGCCCAATTTTTGCATAAAATATGTGTACAATGATCTTGGCTAAAGGAATAAATAATATCAAGCAACTTTTTAACTTACTTTACTTTTGTAAAGTTCTTTAGTTGCATCTCCCATTTACATTTTGGTATATTCATGCAGTTACTCGCATTGAAGCACGGAGCCAGAATTGTGACATGTTCATGCACCTAGATGTGAATACAGAGATATATCCTATGCATGTTGGTGACAAATTCACAATGGCGTTGGCTCACACATTGAATTTGGATGGAACACCTGACACTGGCTATTACACTCCGGTAGTCTTCCTACAGTTGTAGTTTAATGTTTAACACACTTTGCTTATTTCTTTGCTGCAACAAAAGACATTCTTGTAGGAAGTGGCAGGTGCATGCAGATAATCTTGAGTATTATCTCCAGGGCTTGAGTTTGATTTTAGCATTCACTGCCTTCAGTCAGATAGGATTACAAACATGAACTTTGCTGCATTGTCAGTTTGGTTCTAGTGGATGTTTTCTGTCCTAATTGTCTAATATTCATAAATGCAATTTTTTTTTAATCATTTTTCGTGTCGTTAAAGCTATTCTTCAAGTATGTTACTATCACCAATCAAAATCCTATATTTACCTTAACAAGCTTATGTTATCTGGTATTTTGTACTTTGTTTCTAGTCTAGTTGCCCTTCCCGTATAATATTATCACAATTGAAGTAAATTAGAATCTCTGTGTGTGTCTGTGCATTTGTCTGTTGTGTTTTGAGTCTAAAAAGGGAAGTTGCTGGCCTGTGAGGAATGAGGGAAAGAAATGTGGAGAATCAGAGAGTAGGTGGTGCGGACAGCCATTTGCAATGCCAATGGTAAGAAAGAACCACTGAGGGGTTGGTGTAGGAATTTTGAAAGAACCACATAGAGAGAAAGAAAAAGGGCTTGTGAGAAGGAGAAAATTTTTAAATTTATAAAATGACTTGTATTATTATATGGCCTATGCAATGGGACACTAGAAGCTCTTGATTGTTAATTAATAAAATGGCGATTAGTTGGGTACTTGGTTATTGACATTAGGACTTTGAGCATGTTTTAGTTGTGGAGGTAAGAAAAACTGTGTGTGTGTGTGTGCATGTTAACACCTTGATATTCTGTCTATTTATCTACATGTATGTGTAAGTGTGTTTATGTAGAAAGTCACCTATTTTTAAAGATATGCAATATTTTGTTGCTGTATGCCTAACAAATTGTACCTGTGTTCCAGGGAAAAAAATCTCTTGCAGATAAGTACGAGTATGTCATGCATGGGAAGCTATACAAGATATCAGATGATGCTTCAGGGAAAGGACTTAAAGCGTACGTATTTATTAACCACACTTGGCCATTACTTTGTTGCATCCTACAAGTATCTCTTTGTTTATTCAACCATTGTTGCTTGGATGATGCAGTGACTTTGACTTGATATTCAATAGGATTAATTACCCAGTTGCTATTTCAATATGCGACTTGATCTGATTTCATTGGGCTATTAGAGTCTTCTTTACTTGATCTTAGAATTAAATCTGTTGTTTATTTCAGGGAGATATATGTTTCATATGGTGGGCTTTTGATGCTGCTCAGGGGAGAAGCTTCTCATGTTGCCCAGTTTGAACTTGACCAGAGACTATTTCTTCTCATGAGGAAGCTGTGAAACTTTCGTTACTTGGGACATTTCTCTTTAACTTGGCTTAATTATGTGAGCTTTTAGGTGGTTCTATAGTAGTATGAAGGTTACTCTTAGCAGAGACTTGTGTTTTGAATTTCCTGCAGACTATGCTTGAAGCAATTAGTACTGGAGATTTTGCGGAATGGCACTGCAACATGAGTTGGAAATGCCTGTCTTCACGGTCCAACTGCATAGCATTAATTATTGCAACTGTGTGGTAATTTTATTCAAGCTCTTGTTATATTCAATAAAAATGACAATGTTATGTTACACCAAGCCTCTTTGCATTTTGTTATTGCTATTTGATAGACTGGTTACTGATTACGTAGTCATTTTGTGCTTTATATTGAACAAACCAGTAAGCCCTTCTTCTGGTTGGGATGTGGTCATGAAAATCAATCCATTGGTCATAAGCTCTTTGACTAGAAAGAAGTTAATGTGGTTTCTTGCCATTGATATGCAGTATTAGTCCTGAAAGAAATTCAGTAGTTAAGAAGGCATGATTTAATGGTTATATTTTTTATTTTTTTAAAAAATTAGGTTTCAAGTTTGAATATTGATTTTTCCTATGGAAAAAAAAAAGGATAATGGTTTTCCTTCACAAGTCCATCTGTCGGCAAGGGTGGTAACGTATCGTCACATCCAGTCAGGCAAGGTAGAAAATGCGATCGATGAGGGTATTCAGTCAGGGGACTGTCTTTGAGTAAGTGGTTCTTTTGTTATGGAAAGATGCGGCATCACAATAGTATTGTGGTGGAAAAACGAGATTGAATTCCAAAAATCATTTAAATTTTTTTTCCTAGATTTAACCGTGATTAAATTTGATTTTGTCTAAATTGCTGAAAAAAATTCAAAGAATCGTATTCGACAAATTTTGATATTCAAATATTCAAATAAATTTGAATGGTATTGGTAGTTGACCCATTTTTGAAATAGCTAGAACTTAAGATTACGGTGGAGTAATTCAAATCCATATTTGAGATTTATTAGATTCAAAATTTCTAAAATTTTTAAAATATTCGAAGTGTAGATAATACAATATTGATAGAACTCAAATGAAATAAATTAAAACGATTTGAGCTAAAAATAATTCAAACATGAGAAATTTGTAGTGGTTGAAATGATTCAAATAATTCAAATTGAATATGATCTAAATTTAAAATTAAATTATGTAAAAAAAATTGAATCCAAAGTGGTTAAGATTGAATATGATTTGAATTCAAATTCGTGAACTTGAAATAACTTGGCTAAAGAAACAAATCAAATTTAAATTAAACCTGAATCAAAATTTATTTGAATCATAATCATCATTAGAGCCTCTATCTAAATATTAGGGTAAGTTATATGAATTAATATACAAATTTACGCTAAGTTGTTAGCACGAATTCTTCTCTCCCACTCATTCCTATCTAATGCAATATATTCTTCCAACTCCCGTTTTGTCATATCTTTCCGAATTACTTCCTCTCAAGTCTTTTTCGGTCTTCCTCTAGTCATCCACAGGTCTACATCGTATGTGTCCAAACCAACGTAAACGACTTTCACTCATATTGTCTTTGATAGGTGCCACTCTAACCTTTTTGCAAATGTCCTTGTTTCTCATTCTATCTTTGCTCGTATATCTATGCATCCATCACAACATTCGCATTTCCATTACACTCATCTTTTATGTATGCACTTCTTTAGTTGCCCAACATTCACTGTCATAGAGTAATGTAGGTCTAACAATTGTCCTGTAAAACTTACCTTTCAATCCTATAGGAATTCCTTTGTCACACAACACACTTGTAACGCTTCTCCACTTGCTCCAACTAGCCTATATCCTATGGTTCACATTACCATCAATCTCTCTATCCATTTGAATGATCGACCCCAAATATCTAAAATAATCTCGCTAGGGATCCCTACCCAATCCAGCATCACTATGTTTCTATCTTCCTCTCCTTTTGGACTAAATTCACACTCTATGTATTCAATCTTTACTATGCTTAATCTGAATCCTCTTAACTCTAACATTTATCTCCACAGTTCTAACTTAGTATTAACTTCCGGTCTAGTCTCAGAACACAAGACAATATCATCTATAAACATCATACACCAAGGTACATTATCTTAGATGGATTTTGTTCACTCGTCCATTATTATAGCGAACAAAACTGGGCTTAACGTTGACCTTTGATGTAGCCCTACTGTGAAAGGAAATTCACTTGTTTGCCCTCTACACGTCTTGACATGTGTTCTTCTATCTCCATATGTCACGACCTAAAAATCAGAGTAAATTTTTCATTTTTCTTTCATACTTACCTGTCTTCTGATCGTGACCACACTCCACTAACAATTGGGCTGTGCATCAATGCCAGTCCCACCATTCATTCACCATATAACTTAATTCCTTATTAAAGGAAAGGTAAACACATGAATTTTTCACTAATTCTTTCCCATTCATTTACAAGTGTTTACAGTGTCTATACATCCCCGAAAGTTACTTACAAACATGTTACTGTGCTATTCTTACTTAGATACAATATGTACAAGTGTATATACCTCAAAATGATGGGCAGCAGCGGATATTAGGAATGCAGTACTTAGTCGTCTTGAAGTCTACTAAAAGAAATCTGTGTAAAAAAAATGAAAGGGATATGAGCACATCAAGCTCAGTAAGGCAATCCTACGAACAAATAGGCAACTATACAACCTACATGAACGTGGTGCCATACATAAACCACCATTTCTCCACACAATTTTAAAACAGATGCTACAATTCATGATGTCATGTAAAACAAGTTCATATATGGATTTCAAAGAGTATGGAAAACTCAACATGCAAATCCATGTAAATCATTTCATTCTCGTTAAAATTTCACAACACAGCCAGGATTAAACCCCTCCCTCGGGTGTTCCTGACTCACACAAAACCATGAAATCAAATGCTTTTCAAAGCAATTACATGCGATACAATGAATGTCATGTAAACCAGTTTACATCATGCATGGGTTTAAATAGCATGAAAATAATGTCATACAAGTTTCAGTTTAAATTCTAGTTTCATTCTCATCAAAATCACATCTCAGTCAGGATCCAACCCCTCCCTCGGGTAATCTAGACTTACACAAAAATCCACAAAACATGTTTCTCAAAACATCAATTTATAACATGCGAGACTAGGCAATATATATATATCTCAGGCAAATAACCAGGACTATGACCATATCCTCGTGATCACACTGCTACACGGATCCTGTGTGCGGGGTCTCTCCACTATTGGGAACTGCCCCGGGAGGTGGGTCAGTCCATCTCGTCGGTCCTGCCCAATCACTTGCATCCGAAGATGCCACATAATCAATCCCAGAATGGTACAACGTACTCCATGCTACTTGCACGGTACAACGTACTCCATGGACCCACATCTCATATCAATAATGGTGCATATCTCAAAACGCATGTGCGAGCATATTTAATCGGCGTGACACACAGTCTACTCGATGCTCCAAATACGGCTCATCGTATGTCTCATAAAATCAGTGCGAGCGATGCTCTAGCACTCTTATAAAATCAAGGAAAATCTCGTGCGAGCAAAGCTCCAACATGCGTTTAATAACATCTCTAAGATCTAGTGCGAGCTAAGCTCCAGCACTCTGTCAAAATCATGTAAAACTAGTGCGAGCTAGGCTCCAGTACTGTGTCATAAAAATCAAGTGAAAATCTGGTGTGAGTTAGACTCCAGCACCCTGTCACGAAAATCATATGAAAATCTGGTGTAAGTTAGACTCCAGCACCTATGCATGTAAAACTCTAGTGCGAGCCCTTGCTCTAGCACTAATGCATGCATCACACAAATCAAAACTTGTGCGAGCTGAGCTTTAGCTCGTCACACTTCCATAAAATCACGTAGGTGACTCTGTTATCTCAAAACAATTTCCAAAAGAAATCACATTGTTGAAATTATGCAATGTTGTTCATTTTTATTTAAAAGTTACCTAGTCTACCCATGCACGTGTCAAAACACCTAAAAAACAAGCAGGAACCTCTTGTTCTTATTCCTCCTAACTTTTCCTAATTTTTGAAATTTTACCCTTCACAGGGGTAGTTTGGTCATTTGCCGGGCACCAAAATTCTTATTTTAAATCTAGACCCTTCAAACAATTTTAGGGAATGTAAATGAGGTCGAAATTGCTAAAGTTACCTCTAGCAGTCCGTAAAATTCCTTTACCTGGAATCACGCGCGACCTTATCCTGTCTCGACCGTAACAGGTCTCTCAGTCCAATTCGCTCCAAACCAAGTCTACGGAGCTGCATATAACCACATATTTGGGTTAGTTCTAATATACTTATCAGTATTTCACTCTTACTAATAGAATCTAAAACACTGGGCCCATTTTACTTTATTGGGTCCGATTGCACCTTAATGGGCCTCGACCCATTTTTCAGCCCGTTTTCACTTATTAAATCCCTTCTTCGGGTCTATTGGGCTCATTGGGCCTATCAATACCCATTGGACCTATCAATACCCATTGGGCCTTGTTCCAAACTCTTTGGATAGCCCGTATATCATTTACGACAATTAATTCAAACATCCAAATATAATTTATTTTATGCAGGAATTAATTCGAAATCCGCAAAATAAATTTCAATTGCGCAATAATCATACTATTGTCGTAAACGAGCTTTACTTACCCAAAATTATGCGATGGTGCGTAAATCAAAGTTCTATCGGGCTCACGTACGTGATTTATCGTCGAACTGCACAATTTTATATTAAATTTCGGGTTAATTTTCGATCAAATATAATTTCAAATTAAATTCTCGAAAATCAATTCGATCAATCTGACCGCGTATCGGCTTACCCGAATTTTCGAGGTATTCCCGAGAATTTTCCTCCCTTTTTCTTTTCCTTTTTCTCCCTTTTCTCCTTGGTTGAACCGGTCCGATCCGGTTCAGCGCAGTTTCCTTCCCTTGAACCGGTTGTCCAGTTCAGTTTCCTTTCGCCGTTTCGACGTCGTCTGGCTGATTCTCGGTGCCTCACTATCGCCGTTCGATGCGTCTCTAGCCGAGGAACACTCCATTGGCCTTGGATCGGGTCAAATCACGCCATTGACCGTCAGATTTGCCTTCTCCTCTTTTCGGCCTTACTTCGCCGATTTGGCTTCCTCCGGTGCCGTCGGCGCGCGTCGCGGCTGCCGATGGGTTCGCGCGGTCGTCCTCTCTCTTTGCCGACCCTCATCTGGCCTCGTCGATGGCCGTTGGTCGTCGGGCTTCTCCCTTGGCTTATTCGTCTTCACTTCGTTTCTTTCCTTTTCTTTCTAAGTTTCGCGTTTCGCGAAATTCAGTTCTGTTTTTTTATTTAAATTATTTTATTATTATTATTATTATTATTACTTTACATTTATAATTTATTTTATTATTATTTTAATCATTAAAATACATTTAAAAACCTAAAATATCTCCAAAAATCTTATTTTATTCATTTAATCAATAAATGAATTTATCTGTCTTATTTTATCTTTTCGGTATATTTTTCAGTATTTTCGGGATAATTTTTTGAAGTGAAGATTTCGATTAATTCCAATAAATTCATATCTTGATCAATTGGACTCGAAATTCAATATTTTCCTTGTTATTGATCAAGATTTCTCAATTCCATATTTCTTTATGAAATTTTCATATCAAATTTATACCGAATTTTGATCTTTTGACCGTTTTACCCTTCTACACGTTCGGGACTAATTTAGGTTGACTTTCCTTCTTGGATCCACTATAATTTCTCATTTAAAATTCGTATCTATGTTCGGACAATTCAAATCTCATAAATTTAATTTGAAATTCCTTAACTGTTCGTTTTTGAATTTTACGTACGTTTGACTACTTCATTCATATTTATATGATCAAAATCATCTGTCTTATGATTCCATTAACATATAACAATATCCATACAATGTGTGAATCATAAGGAAATACGATAAAAATCGAGTCTTACACTATACATGTTTTTAATTATTTCAATATATTTCACGCTGACTCTTTTCTTCATTAAAGACCAACATAACACCTCCATAGGTGCCTTATCATATGCTTTATCCAAGTTTATAAAGACCACATGAACATTTTTCCTTGTACTTGAAAATGCTCCACAAGTTGTCTAAGCAAGTGTATGTTTCCATAGTTGACTGGTCAGACATAAAATCAAATTGGTTCTTCGATAGCTTTTGTCACGACCCTAAATTACCTAAAAATCAGAGTAAATTTTTGCTTTTTAATTTCTTTACCCGTCGTGAACAGTTACACTACTAAACAGTTGGGCTATGATTCGGTGTTAGTCACCTCTCACCTATTTACCATTCCATTTTCATATTTCATTTACATATCAATTTATTTTAAATAAATACATCCCCAATATTACATCCATGTACAGTACTATGCCTCTATATGTTCAGATACAAAAATTATACAAATGTGTATACCTGGTCTTGATAAGAAGCAGCGGATATGACTACTGTCGTTCTCTTCTATTGAATATACCCTGTGGGGTGGAAAATGAAAGGGTGAGCATAAACAGCTCAGTAAGGCAATAATGTGAGTATGTAGATAACTATACTATCTACGTGCTGATAATATCATGATATAAAATCGTTTATATTTAGAGCATGAGGTATGACTAAAACGATGCCACATGTATGTATATATCATATAAGAGAAATCATGAAATCGACATATAAAACAAACATGGAAAATCATCATGTATGTCATCTCATGCTCGTCACATTAAAACTTCTTTGTTTCATCATAAACTCATCTTGTTAAAACTCATTTGTTTCATCATAAAACAATTTCATCAAGGTCAAACCATCTCTCTGGAATACCTTGATTCATTAAATCACATCTCTTTTAAAAACATAAATCGGGACATTATCCCTCCCTCGGGTTTGTCCTGGTCTATTCAGACCGTATGATATCATGTGAGGCATGTAGGTTACTTTATGAAAATCGAGGACTATGGCCATACTTTGTCCCTGTGATCCCAGGCTACACGGATCCCGGTTTGCGGGGCATCACAACTGCAACGGGAGGTGGGGTCAATTCCTACCCGCTATAATATCAAGTAACATCATCGAGTCATCATGACTGCACGGTACATCGTACTCCCTGTGACATACATGGTACATCGTACTCCGTGGACCCATATCATAGTCTGGGGGTGCCGGCCGTAGGTCTTATCCACCCCAATACTATGTCGATAACCAACCCATGTCTCAAAGTAGACGTGCAAGCATCTCAATTCTCTGTGACACACAGTCTACAGGAGGCTTCCGCACGACTATATGCATGTCAACTCACGTCTAGTGCGAGCGAAGCTCTAGTACCACGCTATGCATATCATGATATCTAAAATCTCGTGCGAGCGAAGCTCCAACACGGTTTTATGCACACACAAATTTCTCGTACAAGCAATGCTCCAGTACGGCTTTTCATGAGTAATAAATCAGTAAACTTCAGTGCGAGTAATACTCTAGCACTCTTTTTACTCGTGTAAATATGATAGGTGGCTCAATCTTTATAAAACATCGTATAAAATAGTAACCGGTACAAACCGATACCTTTTCGTATAATTCAAGAAATCAACAGCCAACCTATGTGCATATTCGCTTAAATCAAAGCAATACATTCATATAAAACATTAAAAACATGAAATCATGCAATTTATTTGCCTTACTACCCTTTTTGTAAATTTTACTCTAAGGGGCAAAATCGTCTTTTTCTTTATTCACCTAAGCCCCAGTTTTTGTAAAAATTATTATTTCATTTCTAGATATTTTAAGGAATTCTAAGCCCTGTAAATTTCCTCAATAAATATGTATAGAAATCTCTATGCACCTACAAAATTCTCTTACCTCGATTTACGTGCAAACTTATCTCGTTTCGATAATATCCGATCTCTCAGTCCAACTGCACATCAACCAAGTCTACAAAACTGCATATAATCACATATTTTGGGTTAATTCACTTATTTTTATCAGTATATTACATTTACTGATCGAATCTAACGTACTGTGCCCGTTTTACTTTATTGGGCCCAATTGCACTTTAATGGGTCTCGACCCATTTTCAGCCCGTTTTTACTTATTAAATCTCTTCATCGGGTTTGCTGGGTTCATTCAGCTTACCAATAATCATCGGGCTTCATTCCAAACTCATTGGATAGCCCGTACACTATTTACGGTAATTATGTTGCAATTCCGATTAATATGCCTTTTTTATACAGAATTAATCCATAAATTTCGTAAAATAATCGAACTCTGTATTAAAGGACTCTAATTGTCGAAATAAAAATATACTTACCCAATCTGATGCGGGGTACAAAAATCGGAGCTCAATCAGCTCTCGTTTGGGCTTTGTCGTAAAACTGCACAATTATATATTTAATCCCGGGTTACTTTCCGATTAAATATAATTTAAATAAATTTTTTGAAAATCAAATCGGTCACTTTTGACCTCTTACCGAATTACCCGAAGTCCGGTGTATCCCCGAAAATTCTTTCCCTTTTTCCTTTTTCTCTTTTTCTCCCTTTTTCCCTTCTTTCTTGGCTAAACCGGTTCAGTCCGGTTCAACCCAGTTCAGACCGATCCGATTCAACCGGTTCAGTCCGGTTCACCTCTTTGTTGAACCGGTCCGTACCGGTTCAGGCCTTTTCATCACCGTTCATGGTGTTTCCGACCGGTTCTCTACTCGTTTCTGGCGCCAAACAGTGCGTCTGCACTGGGGGAGTGTTCGGCTGGGGTCGGGGTTGGCCGAATCATGCCGGTGGCTGTCGGATTCCTCTTCTCCCTCCGCGGCACTCTCCCTCTCGATCCGTCGAATTTCGGTGGTTTCGCCGATCGATACCGGTCTCAAAAGAACCGACTCATCCTCCCGATCACATCGGTGGCCTCCGTTCACGTCCAGCAGCCGTGGATCGTCGGAATCAACCCCGTTTTCCTCGCAGCTTTCTCTTCCTCCATTCGACGATTTTCGACCTCCTGACGGCGTGTCTCCGGTGCCCAAAGCTTCGTCGGCCTCTCCTCTTCCTCCTCGGCCCTTCGTCGGAGGGTGATGATCGCCGGTGGACTGGGGTGGCTTGGGTCACGCGCGGTCTCTTCCTCAGTTTCCATTTTCGGTTTCTCCCGATTCCCATTTTAATTCTCTTTTTTTTTTTGAATTAATTTAATTTAATTTATTATTTAATATTATTATTATTATTTTATTCAATATTATATTATTATTTTGCCAAAATATCTAAGATAAATTATTATTTAATTTATTTAATGAATAAATAATTTTCTCGATATTATTTCAGCTTTTCGGTATATTTTTCGTTTATTTTCGGGATTATTTCTCGATGTGAAATTTTCGGTTAATTCCAATAATTTCATATCTTGATCAATTTAACCCGAAATTTAATTATTTCTTCGATATTGATCAAGATTCTCAAATACATTATTTTTAATTAAAATTTTCTTATCGAATTTATTTCGGCTTTCGATCTTTTGACCGTTTTGCCTTTCACGTGTTCGAGAATTCTATTTGAATCCTTTTGCATTTTTAAATTTCGCGTTTTAGATCCTTATTTCCAGTCCGAATCTCGTTCGTTTAATTTGGGACCATTTCAATCCTTCCTTTCACGAACATACTCATTTCGTGTTTTAACTAAATTCGGGTCTTACAAAATCTCCCACACTTAAGAAATTTGGTCTTCCAAATTAGAACCAAGTTAAATGGATCCATAAATAACTCCGGGTACGTCTATTGTATTATATACTGTCATTCTCAAGTGACTTTTTTCGGAGTGTAATACTACTAACATACTTTAATTAGGGAGATCATCTTAAACCTTAACACTTTCTCCTTCCTATTTAATACCCGAATCAAGTTTTTCCAATCATACGCTATACTTTCATTGAGCTAAGTTGTTGAAGCTCGTATCTGATCACATACGTTGGGTCCGGATAATATTTTCGAAGCATCATAAGATAAGACACATTGTGGATGCATGTTTATTTAGGTAGTAACGCCAACCTACAGGTCTTATCTCCCACTTTGTCCAATCTCTTTAAGGATTCAATATAACAAAATTCAATTTGCCTTCTTTTGAATCTTGTTATGTCCTTATGCTATGTCCTAAGAGCATGTAACTTTCAACAATATTAATTCACCCTCGGTGAATTTCAATGGTTTCTGTCTCTTGTCAGCATAGCTTTTCTATATACTCTAAGGTGTTCTTAATCCTTCACAATTAACTGAACATCTTCAGAGGTTTGTCTTACAAATTTGGGAACAATTTTCTATATCTGTTACCCACTTTTTCTTATCCAAATTGGGGAAACAACCCTTACGGCCATAACATGCCTAAAAAATGTTATCCCGATACTCAAGTGACAACTGTCATTATTGGCAAATTCAATTAGTAACAACTAATCATCCCAGGAGCTTACCAGATAAATGGCACACGCTCTCATCATATCCTCCAAAACCTGTGCAGTCCTCTCTGACTGACCATCTGTCTGAGGATAGAAAGTTGTGCTAACACTCAGTCGGGTGCCCATAGCTTCCTGAATAATATTCCCAAAAGTGAGAAATGAAGCGGGAATCCCCATATGATACAATGCTCACTGGAAAAATACTGGGTGTTCCACAATTTTTCTTATACATAAATCCGTCTACACACTCAGAGTATCTGGGGATTTCCTAACCAGAAGGTGGGTTGTCACGCCCCGGAAATGCGAAAAATAGGGAAAATTTAAAAACTTTTTACTCAACAATTCACAACTAAGAGTGCATTCTTGTGCAGTTTCATACATCATTACACTTATCATACCTCAGGATCTTGTCATTAAATAGTATATACCATATCATATACATTACTCGAGCTCAAGTTAATTAATCCTAATACATCCCATACAATGTTATACATCAAGTGTCTGCAATTACAATAATTGTCTGGGTACATGAAAAGATAAAAGATACCTCAAAATACAATATATGGCCTGGAGCTCAAGTCCTCCACTAGCCACTACTCCGTACGTCGCAGGGAAACCCTTTTTCACTTGAAGAAATCTGGGGGGGGGGGAGGGAAAGAAAACAGGGTGAGCTTCTAAATCGCTCAGTCAGGGGGTAAGGGACTCATTTCATAAACCAAAATGCACATCACAAAATATTTATTTGTATGTGAAACTCATTATACTTATTTGAAAATCATAGCATGAAAGTACTCAAAACGACATTCTCATATCTCAAATCATGTGAAAACATGAAGTAAAATGCTCAGTATAGAGCAGTAACAAAGCATGTGAAAATAATGCAATAATCGCTTTCTCAATAAACGTGATAAAATCACTGTAATAGTAATGCACGTGGCGCAGCCACTAAACACATGTGGCATAGCCACTGATTTGAATTCACACGTGGCACAGCCACAAGATAGGGTTTCACGTGGCAACGGCCACCAAATATACGTGGTATAGCCACTGAATGGGGGATCTCACGTGGCAACGACCACCAATTAGGGTTCTCACGTGGAAAGGGTCACCAAATAGGGTTCTCACGTGGCAACGACCACCAAATAGGGTTCTCACGTGGCAACGACCACCAAATATACGTGGCATAGCCACAGAATGGGGGATCTCACGTTGTCAGAACGGAGAAGGATCGGGCTTACATGCTACCAGAGCAATGCCCGGTGTGTACTCAAAATTACACACCTAAGTCTTATCACATAAGACTGGTTTGCCTTCACGTAGAACTCATAGTGGTTTTTCTCTCATAAAACTCATTTGAAAATCGTTTTGTACTCAACACAAAACATATTAAAATCGAGTTCCAACCGGCAAAGCACGCACAAATTTCTCAAATCTTGATATTGCCTTAACGTAGAGCCCAATTACAAACTCATAAAAACATTGGGCTCCAACCGGTTATAAAAATTGTGTGCATTCTCATCAAAACACAACACATCAAACATGCTTGTTTTATAAATCACAAATCATGCTATATAGTTCAAAATCACATACACAATTGGTTTAGTTTCCCTTACCTCTTTGCACCTCGTATAGTGCAATTGTTTCCCCCTTGTCACGGACTAGTCTCGCATTCCACTCTGAAACTCCCGAGCTGTCCAAACGATGTTAAAACATCAATATTCATTATCACAGTACCTCAATTCTCTAAAATCGAGCATAATTGCTCATAACACCTCAAATCTCTTGATTCTCGTAACTCTACCCCAAACTACAATCTCATTCACAACACCTCCACATTCTACATTTCCCTGTCTTAATATCTATGCTAATTCACCACATTGTCTAAATTTCCATTTATAGCTCAAAATTTCCAAAATTGCTAAATATCATTATCACTTCAACTACATTGTAATTTCATCAATCCCTAATCATTTTCCAACTACTTCAACACAATGCCCACAACTATCATTACCAAAATCATCTCAAATATCAAGATCGAGGTTTAGAAATTACCCAAAACATGTGGAGAGCTTATCTCTTGCCTCGATTCAATCCGTCTTACGATTTCCAAGTATGTTGTTCTCCCTTTGATGAGGAACAACTTTCCTTCTTGCCATAGTGTCACGACCCAAACTACCCAAAAATCAGAGTTAATTTTTCGAGTTTTATTATTTACTTAAATTCTTACCTGTCCTCGAATCGTGACCAACACTCCACTAATAATTGGGCTGTGCGTCAATGCCAGTCCCACCATTCAATTATCATCTAACTTATTTCTTCTCCAGTCATTTATAATTGTTTACAATATTTATACATCCCCTAAAGTTGCTTACAAACATGTTACTGTGCTATGCTTATGTAGATACAATATGTACAAGTGTATATACCTTATATTGATGGGCAGCAGCGGATATCCGGAATGCAGTACTGAGTCGTCGCAACTTCAACTGGAGATTATCTGTGGGAGAAAATGAAAGGGGTGAGCACATCAAGCTCAGTAAGGCAATCTTACGAACAAGTAGGTAACCATACTACCTACATGAACGTGGTGCCATGCATAAACCACCCTTTCTCCACACATTTTAAAACAATGATATGCGTTATGATGTTATGTAAAACACATTTGCACGAAAAATCAACATGCAATTATTACAAATCATTTCTTTCTCAATTAAAATTTTCACAATAAAGTCAGGACTCGACCCCTCCTGCGGGTGATCCTGACTCACACAAAACCATGAAAACGGTTTACATCACACGTGGGTTTGAAAAGCATGGAAATACCATCATGCAAATTTAGTTTAAAAACCCAGTTTAAATCATCGAAATCGTCGACATGCGAGACGAGGCAATATCTGTATAACGGCAATAACTAGGACTATGGCCATATCTGTCCTCGGGAGTTCCTCAGCTACACGGATCCTAGTGTGCGGGTTCTCACCATGATCGGGAACCGCCCAGGAGGTGGGTCAATCCATCCCGTCAGTCTTATCCGATCCCGGGCATCCGAAGATGCTGCATCAGGAGATGCCGTATCCGAAGATACCACACGGTACACCGTACTCCATGCTACTTGCACGGTACATCGTACTCCGTGAACCCATATAATATCTCTATACTCATGCTATGTCTCAAAACGCACGTGCGAGCCTATTTAATCGGTGACACACAGTCTACCCGATGCTCCAAGCACGGCTCATCGCATGTTCTCATAAAATCAGTGCGAGCGATGCTCAGCACTCACATCAATCAATAAAACTGGCAGAGCCCACTTTACATCCCCACAAGGCCGCCAACCTCATCCCTCACTCTCACCCCACCTAAGAGGTCTTTTGAGCCTGTTGGGCCTTTTGGCTGACTCCAAGGGTAGACAGTGCTACCCCACAAATCCGGTAAAACTAGTGCGAGCTAAGCTCAGCACTCTGTATATAAATCACATGAAAATCTTATAAAATCTGGTGCGAGTTAAACTCTAGCACCCTGTCTCGAAAAAGCATATGAAATCTGGTGCGAGTTATACTCTAGCACCTATGCATGTAAAACTCTAGTGCGAGCTCTCGCTCTAGCACTAATGCGTGCATCACACAAATCGACAACATCGTGCGAGCTGAGCTCTAGCACGTCACATGTCAATAAAACACGTAGGCGGCTCTGTTTCCTCAAAACAGTTTTCAAAACAATATCATGTTGAAAGTATGCAATGCTGTGCATTTTCTTTCAAGGTGAGCCAGCCTACTCATGCATGCATCAAAACACCTCCAGAATGAGCAGAAACCTTTTGTTCTTTCTCCTCCCAATTTTTCCTAACTTTGTAAATTTTACCCTTAACAAGGGTATTTTAGTAATTTTGCCCATACGGGGCACTAAAATTATTCTTCGACCTCTAGACCCTTCAGATAAATTTTTAAATGACTGCAATGAATTTAAAACTTCGTAAAGTTTACCTCTAGCAGTCCGCAGAATTCCCTTACCTTATTTTTCTGTCGAGTCTGACCTTTTCTTTTCCTCTGTTGTCTCGTCGCGCAGTCCGATATGCTCCCAATCAAATACCCGGAACTGCGTATTAATATTCCTCAGGTCAGATATTATACAATTTAATTGTATTTCCTATTTTCTGGGCTTAATTTAAATCATTGGGCCCATTTACCCCTATTGGGCCCGATTGCACCTTAAATGGGCCTTAATCGGCCTTAAGCCCGTTTTCCACTTAATTTTCACTTTATCGAGGCCTATTGAGCTCATTGGGCCCACTAATAATTTATTGGGCCTCGTTCTAATTCTTGAATAACTAAATCGATTATTTACGACAATTTATCTAAATTTCCATAATTTAATTCAATTTATGCGGAAATCAAATCAATATCACGCATAACAAGGTAATTGTCGTAAATAAGGGTTACTTACCCGAGATTCCATGCTAGTCCGCAAATCGAGGCTATCTCGAGCTCTCGTTGGATGCCAATTGTCGAGCTACATAATTTCATAATTTTTTTGGGTAAGTTTTCAGCCCAAAATTAATTAAATTAAATACTCCGAAATTTAAATCGGGTCAATTTCGACCGCTCACTGACTTACCCGAAGCTCGATTACACCACAGGAATTTTTCCCAATTTTTTCTCTTTTTCTTTTTCCCCTTTTCTTCCTTTTTTCCTCCTCTTTTTGGCTGAACCGGTTCAGTCCGGTTTGGACCGGTTCAGACCGCCGGTTCACCCCGGTTCGGTCGGTTCACCGCCGGTTCACCATCTTGTCGGCCGGTTCTCTGCCGGCTTCCACCGCTAGCAGCTCCGCAAGGTCATCCGCATCTCGAATCTGGCCTTGGTTTGGGTCAAGCTCGCCGGAACGCCGTCGGTCCGGCTGTTCTCCTCTTCGTCGTCGGACCCATTTTCTTCTTCCGCCGTTTTCGGCTCCATTTTCGTTTTCTGCTTCTTTTCTCTCTCCCCGATATTTCCAATTCCTCTCTTTTTTTTTTCTTTCTTTTTTTTCAAATTCACTTTTATTTTTTTTATTTTTTTATTATTATTATTATTTATTTTAATTATTACACTATTCCTTAAAATATATTAAAATACCCAAATATCTCTCAAAAATTATTATTTTATTCTAAATTAATTAATTTAATTTAATTTAATTTATTTATTATATTTTAATCCTTTTTCGGGTATAATTTCTCCGTATTTTTTGGATATTGTCCCGAATGACTTTTCGGTATTTTTTTCGATTATTTTCGGGATTATTTTTCCGAACTAAAAATTTCAATTAATCCCGATTAATTTCAATAAATTAATATCTTAATCAATTTAACCCAAAAATAAATTTATTTCATCTTTATTGATCAAGATTTCTCAAATCCATATTTTTAATTAAATTTTCTTATCGAAATTATACCGACCTTTGATCTTTTGACCATTTTGCCCTTACACATATTCGGGATTAATTTAACCCTACTTCCCTTCACGAATACTCATTCATTTCGTATTTTAATTAAATTCGGGTCTTACAACTCTCCCCCACTTAAGGAATTTGGTCCTCCAAATTAGAACCAATTCATATGAGTCCATATACAACTCCGGGTACATCAATCGTATCATACTTCTTTAATTCTCATGTGATCTTTTCTCCGGAGTGTATTACTACCAAAAGACTTAATTAGGGAGATCGTCTTAAACCTCAATACCGTCTCTTTCCTGTTTAATGCCCGAATCAACTTTTCAATATACTTATATTTTCATTAAACTGAACTTTTGGAATTCATATTCGATCACCTATGCTGGATCTGGATAATATTGTCGAAGCATCAAAAGCTGAGACACATTGTGGGTGCCTGTTAATTCAAGTGATAACACCAACCTACAGGTCTTATTTCCCACTTGTCCAATCTCTCCAAATATTCCATCCAGCGCAACTCAATTTACCTTCTTCCAAAAGTTCGCTATGTCCTTATTCTCTTAGGACAGTAAACATTTCAATCATACTAATTCACCAAGGGTGAATTCCGATGCTTGTCTATCTGCTCTGAGGTGTTCTTAATCTCTCATCCTTAACTAAACATCCTCAGAGACTTATTATCCAAAGTCGTAAATGATTCTACCTGTCACCCACTTTTTCTTATCCAATTTGGGGAACAACCCCTACAGCCATATACTGCCTCCTATCTTGTTATCCCGATACTCAAGTGACAACTGTCGTTATTGGCAACTTTAATTAGAAATCAACTGATCATTTCCAGGAGCTTATAAAATCAATGGCACACGCTTTCATCGGATCCTCCAGAACTTGTACAGTCCTCTTTGACTGACCATCTGTCTGAGGACAGAAAGCTGTGCTAATACTCAGTCGGGTTACCATAGCTTCCTGAAAATATTCCCTTAAGTAAGAAGTGAAGTGGGAATCCCTATATGTTACCATGCTCACTGGAACGCTACTTCATATTCCATAATCTTCCTTACACATAAATCCTCATATACACTCTGAGTATTTAGGGATTTCATATCCAAAAGGTGGGTAGACTTAGTCACTCTATCGACTATCATCCGAATAGCCTCGTAATTCACCTGGGTCCTCTGTAACCCATCACGGAATTCATGGAGACTTGCTCTCATTTTCCGTGCCATGTCGATATAGGTAGGTGCTGCAATAACTCTGCAGACTTTTAATACTCTACCTTACTCTGCTGACATACTAGACACTTTTCCACAATCTCTACCATATCTCTTTTCACATCTGACCACCAATAACCTTTTCGAGATTTCAATATATATATTCGTCACTTTCTATATGCACTGTATATCCCGAAGAGTGAGCTTCTGACAATATCACTGTCCCATTAACTGTGGCCCTGGGGAGCACTTATACTGTCTCAGAATCCTCAGTAACTCATCATCACTCACTGTGAACTCTGTCACTGTCTCCTTCTGAATCTGACCCACACTATCGACATCATGCCGATCATCACGCTAAGCCTGTTAAATTCGGGCACTCTCATCCGGTTCTAATCTCAGGCTAGCTGTCACACAATCACTGTCATCATCAGAAGGGATCACATCACTACTGAGGCTCTTAACTGCTCTAGCAGCTCACGCTCCCTGACCATCATACGTAGTATCATCCCGAGGCTCTTTTTACTCAAAGCATCAGCCTTTCCTGGGTGGTACAATTTTCACAATCAAAATCTCTCAGAAGCTCTAACCCACTATGTATTCTTATATTCGCCTCTTTCTGTGAAAACAGATACTCGGGCTTTATGATCAGTGCATATCCATAATTTCTCACCATGTACATAATAGTACCATATCCTCAGTACAAGTACTATCGCTGTCAACTTTAAATCATGGGTCAGATAGTTTATTTCATGATCAAGGAGTTGTCTGACTCCATAATTGACTATCTCCCCATTATACATCAATACACAGCTCCATCATAATTTTGAGGTATCCATACTCATTGAGAACCTCTTGAGCTGTTGGGTATGGTGAAATTAATCACGGTGGTCAGTTCATACTTCACTACACCGAAATCCATGTCACATCTATCATCTTATTTATCATCTCATTCCAAGACCACATTTTCTTAGTTAAACGTGTCAACAAGGTATACCCTTTTTAGAACTCGCAGCAACCCATTTGTAAAAGCCATTTCTAATTGTTGCTTATAAATCGCCCTAGACTTTAACTACATCCAACATATCATCGATACTGATGACTGCGAATCGGTCCAATCCTTGACTTATTCACGCATAAGCGTATAAGATCCTTCAAAATCGCTTACGTTTCCAGGTACTAACCTGCGTCACTTCCTTTTCTTATCTTAACGGCTCTTATTAAATTTTTACTATGTTAACCTTTATGATTTGTCGAATTCTAATATTCTTATCGTCTTAGTAAGGGTATCCTAATGCTAAAGGTATTTATTACGACGATCGATTTCACGTTATAGGTTATATATATATACTTTTAGACGCTGTCAAGTCTTCAGGCGGGGAGGTATTTTGAAATACCTTTATTAACCTTCAGACTTAACCACAACTACGTTATATCTCAGTCTATGTGGTCACAATTTATATTCGCTACTAATTGTTTAACCTCAATTACTTCGCATATTAAGGGTATTCCTTACCTAGCATATATCTCTTACTCCAATACATCTTGTATTTGGGATCAAAACACATCTCCTTCGTATACCAATCATGACAAAACTCTTGTCATTATTCATTCCGTGAGTACAATCCTTTACTCCTTTAATTTCAACTGTTACACCCCTTTTTATTAACTTAAAATCTCTATATCCATATTCCGTTAATTAATCCTCCTCTATTGGGTACTCATTTATTAGTATTGTGCCCAATGATGTAGGCATTCATGCCTTTTACTCACTTATATGCAAATGAAGGCGGTATGAATAAATGTGTGGCACCAGGATTAATGAACATATGTACTTCATTATTCATAACAAGTGTGGTATCTTACACCACATCCATGAAACATCAATAGTGTCCTGGTCCAAGACATCCACTCGCCTTCGTCCAATAGCCTACTTTCCTTTTTCTTTTCGGCTATGGCCTCCCTTTTCGTTGCAGCTATACCAACAAAGTTTTTTCTCCGTCTCTTTACTTTCTTGTGGGGCAATCTCGCCCAACTCTGTACAATCAAAATCAATGGTCCGTCTTACCACATTTAACGGCCATTTTCATCAATGCAGTGTAGGTATAGACCTCCTTCCGTGGTATCCACCACACATTCACACTGCTTACAGTGCTTACACTGCTACCCTACTTCGTAGCAGGTCGGGGTCCTCCAATCACAATGTCCCTCAAGAGTGCCAAAATTGGATGCACTGAGGCCTTACCAATTATCTTAGTCCATTACTCACCAAATCTAATCTTTTACCAATTACCTTTTTCCCATTTTAACATCTTTATCATTTCTCGATTCTCCTTTAGTCTCTATTTTAGCCTTTACTACCTTTCCCAATCTCAGAGGCGTGCAATTCATGTTCTTATTTACCCAACTGTAAATCTGCGCACTGCCTCGGTATAGGTAATATCTTACGGGCCAATCAGTCTCTAATTCAAAAGTTGAGCCATTTCATGAACTTTTAGACGTCTCGACTGTCACTTGTTCATAGTGTCGAGGTAATATCTACCAAAGAATATAACTGAGTTTCATACTCATAATCAATTTAGTATTCCTAGGCAGTGTAAGAAATTTTTCCTTTAAATCATGTCCGGGATATCCTGTCACCGGAATACATCCAATAAGATTTCTCATCTTAGCTATGGATGTTTAACACTTAGGATGGGTCGAGCGGACTTCCACCAATACTCCGCTGCGCCCTCTGATCTTATTCATAATCTGAGCAATTAGCTCCTCAAAATAATCTCCACACTCCGCTCCAATCTCGTGAAGTGTGTCTCAATACTATCCGATCACTCTGTCGGATTCTGTGAGGCAAGCTCAACATTAGCCTCTATTTCAATTTCATCATGATTCTCATAGTCAAACTCAGCACGACTTAGCAGATTCAGGTCTACCTCTACGACCTCTGCCTCGTGCACTATCTCATCTAACGCGACTCATATTAAGCATTCCTGCATTCTCAACCATTTCTTAGTCAAGCCCATCTCGATATACACTATTGTATCTAACTAAGCACAGTAACACGGGGATGTAATTTCCTAATTACTGACACTGACACACATCAGACCAATTTCTGCTCTGATACCATAATAATTGTCACGACCCAAACTACCCAAAAATCAGAGTTAATTTTTCGCGTTTTATTATTTACTTAAATTCTTACCTGTCCTCGAATCGTGACCAACACTCCACTAATAATTGGGCTGTGCGTCAATGCCAGTCCCACCATTCAATTATCATCTAACTTATTTCTTCTCCAGTCATTTATAATTGTTTACAATATTTATACATCCCCTAAAGTTGCTTACAAACATGTTATTGTGCTATGCTTATGTAGATACAATATGTACAAGTGTATATACCTTATATTGATGGGCAGCAGCGGATATCCGGAATGCAGTACTGAGTCGTCGCAACTTCAACTGGAGATTATCTGTGGGAGAAAATGAAAGGGGTGAGCACATCAAGCTCAGTAAGGCAATCCTACGAACAAGTAGGTAACCATACTACCTACATGAACGTGGTGCCATGCATAAACCACCCTTTCTCCACACATTTTAAAACAATGATATGCGTTATGATGTTATGTAAAACACATTTGCACGGAAAATCAACATGCAATTATTACAAATCATTTCTTTCTCAATTAAAATTTTCACAATAAAGTCAGGACTCGACCCCTCCTGCGGGTGATCCTGACTCACACAAAACCATGAAAACGGTTTACATCACACGTGGGTTTGAAAAGCATGGAAATACTATCATGCAAATTTAGTTTAAAAACCCAGTTTAAATCATCGAAATCGTCGACATGCGAGACGAGGCAATATCTGTATAACGACAATAACTAGGACTATGGCCATATCTATCCTCGGGAGTTCCTCAGCTACACGGATCCTAGTGTGCGGGTTCTCACCATGATCGGGAACCGCCCAGGAGGTGGGTCAATCCATCCCGTCAGTCTTATCCGATCCCAGGCATCCGAAGATGCTACATCAGGAGATGCCGTATCCGAAGATACCACACGGTACACCGTACTCCATGCTACTTGCACGGTACATCGTACTCCGTGAACCCATATAATATCTCTATACTCATGCCATGTCTCAAAACGCACGTGCGAGCCTATTTAATCGGTGACACACAGTCTACCCGATGCTCCAAGCACGGCTCATCGCATGTTCTCATAAAATCAGTGCGAGCGATGCTCAGCACTCACATCAATCAATAAAACTGGCAGAGCCCGCTTTACATCCCCACAAGGCCGCCAACCTCATCCCTCACTCTCACCCCACCTAAGAGGTCTTTTGAGCCTGTTGGGCCTTTTGGCTGACTCCAAGGGTAGACAGCGCTACTCCACAAATCCGGTAAAACTAGTGCGAGCTAAGCTCAGCACTCTGTATATAAATCACATGAAAATCTTATAAAATCTGGTGCGAGTTAAACTCTAGCACCCTGTCTCGAAAAAGCATATGAAATCTGGTGCGAGTTATACTCTAGCACCTATGCATGTAAAACTCTAGTGCGAGCTCTCGCTCTAGCACTAATGCGTGCATCACACAAATCGACAACATCGTGCGAGCTGAGCTCTAGCACGTCACATGTCAATAAAAACACGTAGGCGGCTCTGTTTCCTCAAAACAGTTTTCAAAACAATATCATGTTGAAAGTATGCAATGCTGTGCATTTTCTTTCAAGGTGAGCCAGCCTACTCATGCATGCATCAAAACACCTCCAGAATGAGCAGAAACCTTTTGTTCTTGCTCCTCCCAATTTTTCCTAACTTTGTAAATTTTACCCTTAACAAGGGTATTTTAGTAATTTTGCCCATACGGGGCACTAAAATTATTCTTCGACCTCTAGACCCTTCAGATAAATTTTTAAATGACTGCAATGAATTTAAAACTTCGTAAAGCTTACCTCTAGCAGTCCGCAGAATTCCCTTACCTTATTTTCCTGTCGAGTCTGACCTTTTCTTTTCCTCTGTTGTCTCGTCGCGCAGTCCGATATGCTCCCAATCAAATACTCGAAACTGCGTATTAATATTCCTCAGGTCAGATATTATACAATTTAATTGTATTTCCTATTTTCTGGGCTTAATTTAAATCATTGGGCCCATTTACCCCTATTGGGCCCGATTGCACCTTAAATGGGCCTTAATCGGCCTTAAGCCCGTTTTCCACTTAATTTTCACTTTATCGAGGCCTATTGGGCTCATTGGGCCCACTAATAATTTATTGGGCCTCGTTCTAATTCTTGAATAACTAAATCGATTATTTACGACAATTTATCTAAATTTCCATAATTTAATTCAATTTATGCGGAAATCAAATCAATATCACGCATAACGAGGTAATTATCGTAAATAAGGGTTACTTACCCGAGATTCCATGCTAGTCCGCAAATCGAGGCTATCTCGAGCTCTCGTTGGATGCCAATTGTCGAGCTACATAATTTCATAATTTTTCTGGGTAAGTTTTCAGCCCAAAATTAATTAAATTAAATACTCCGAAATTTAAATCGGGTCAATTTCAACCGCTCACTGACTTACCCGAAGCTCGATTACACCACAGGAATTTTTCCCAATTTTTTCTCTTTTTCTTTTTCCCTTTTTCTTCCTTTTTTCCTCCTCTTTTTGGCTGAACCGGTTCAGTCCGGTTCGGACCGGTTCAGACCGCCGGTTCACCCCGGTTCGGCCGGTTCACCGCCGGTTCACCATCTTGCCGGCCGGTTCTCTGCCGGCTTCCACCACCAGCAGCTCCGCAAGGTCGTCCGCATCTCGAATCTGGCCTTGGTTTGGGTCAAGCTCACCGGAACGCCGCCGGTCCGGCTGTTCTCCTCTTCGCCGTCGGACCCATTTTCTTCTTCCGCCGTTTTTGGCTCCATTTTCGTTTTCTGCTTCTTTTCTCTCTCCCCGATATTTCCAATTCCTCTCTTTTTTTTTCTTTTTTTTTTTTCACTTTCTCTTTTCTTTTTTTTTTATTATTTTTTTATTATTATTTATTTTAATTATTACACTATTCCTTAAAATATATTAAAATACCCAAATATCTCTCAAAAATTATTATTTTATTCTAAATTAATTAATTTAATTTTATTTAATTTATTTATTATATTTTAATCCTTTTTCGGGTATAATTTCTCTGTATTTTTTGGATATTGTCCCGAATGACTTTTCGGTATTTTTTTCGATTATTTTCGGGATTATTTTTCCGAACTAAAAATTCCAATTAATCCCGATTAATTCCAATAAATTAATATCTTAATCAATTTAACCCAAAAATAAATTTATTTCATCTTTATTGATCAAGATTTCTCAAATCCATATTTTTAATTAAATTTTCTTATCGAAATTATACCGACCTTTGATCTTTTGACCATTTTGCCCTTACACATATTCGGGATTAATTTAACCCGACTTCCCTTCACGAATACTCATTCATTTCGTATTTTAATTAAATTCGGGTCTTACACATAGTCTCTGATTTGGATGGAAATGGTTGCTTTGGATGAGTGAGAAAGCTAGGGCTCGGTGAAAATGGGGTTCAGAAGAGAGAGAAAATAAAATTACAGGCGAAAGCAGGGGTTCCTTATATAGACTGAGGGTAGGAGATCGATTTGGCTCTTGGTGAGATTGATCTGCATATGAATTTGGGGACGATTTGGGGTAATTTTATGCCTAGGAGATCGATCTATCGAGGGGTGAGATCGATCTCTTTATGGCTTTATGAGATCGATATGCTCCTTGAGGAGATCGATCTTCTCCCAAACAGAAATGTTTGGAGATCGATCCCTTCCTCATGAGATCGATCTTCTCTCAAACAGAATCATAAGGAGATCGATCCTCTTCCATTGGAGATCGATCTGCTCCTTAAATTCCCCATTCCTTGTCATTTTTAACTCACCAGATCGATCTCTCCTTCCCTAAGATCGATCTGACCTCTTAGTTTCACACTTATGTTAAACACTTACACATAAATCTCCAAATATAATTTCCACAATTCACTTAGCTCAATAAATTACACTTCAAGTTCTTATTACATCATTAAAATATATCTAAAATTCTCATATCTCACATGGGTAGACTTAATCAATCTATCAACTATCACCCCGATAGCCTTGTGATTCATCGGGGTCTTCTGTAACCCATCACGAAATTCATGGTAACTTGTTCCCATTTTCGTGTCGATATAGGCAGAAACTGTAATAACCCTACAACTTCTTTTGTTCTACCTTACTCTGCTGACATACGAGACACTTTTTCCACAATCTCCACTATATCTCTTTTCACATCTGACCACCAATACCCTTTCTAAAATTTTGATATATTTATTACTTCTCGGATGCACTGTTTATCCTAAAGAGTGAGCTTCTGACAATAACTCTATCTCATCTCTGTGGTCTTAGGGAGCACTTATACTATCTCTGAACCTCAGTAAGCCATCATCATTCTCTGTGAACTCTGTCACTGTACCCATCTGAATCTGACCCACACTATCGACACCCTGTCGATCATCACGCTAAGCCTGTCAAATCCGGTCACTTAAATTCGGTTCTAATCTCAGGCTAGCTGTCACACCATCACTGTCATCATCAGAGGGGATCACATCACTACTGAGGCTTACAACTGCTTTAGCGGCTCACGCTCCCTGATCATCATATGTAATACCATCCCAAGGCTCTTTATGTTCAAGGCATTAGCCATTACAGTAGCCTTTCTTAGGTGGTACAATTTCCACAATCATAATCCCTCAGAAGCTCTAACTCTCTTTGTTCTCATATCCGACTCTTTCTGTGAAAACAGATACTCGGGGCTTTTATGATCAGTGCATACTTGAAATTTCTCACCTTATACATAGTAGTGTCATATACTCAATACAACCACTATCGCTGTCAACTTTAAATCATGGGCCAGATAGTCCTTTCATGATCCTTGAGTTGTCTGATTTCATAATCGACTATCTTCCCCTTTTGCATCAATACACAACCCATTCATTATTTTGAGGTATCCATAGAGTCATGAGAAACCTCTTAATCTGTTGGGTATGGTGGGAATAAATGCGGTGGTTAATTTATTACTTCAGTAAACCAAAACTCCTGTCACGTCTATCATTCCATTCAAATACAACTTTTTCTAAGTTAAACGTGTTAATAAAATGGTCCATTTCGAGAATTCTCAACAAATCATCTGTAAAAACAATTTTCAATTGTTGCTTATAATTTTCCCTGGACTGTAAATACACCCAAAATATCATCAATAAGGATGATAACAAATCGGTCCAGGTAAAGTTTAAATACCTCATCGTGGTTGAGTTCCACTGAATATTTCAATCACTCATACCTTTGACCTATGTGCGCATAACGAATAATGTCCTTTCAAAATCGCTTCCGTTGAAGCTACTAACCCGTGTCATTTCTTTTTCTTATATTAACGGCTTTTATAAAATTTTAAATTTTTAAACCTTCCTGATTAATCGAATTCTATATTTCTTTATCGTACAAGTAAAAGTACCCAAATTTTTAAATGTATATATTACGACTGTCGCTTTCAATTTATAGGTTTATGTGTATACTTTTAGACGCTGTCAAGTTTTCAGGCGGGGAGGTATTTTGAAATACCTTTATTAACCCTTAGACTTGACCACAATTACTTTACATATTAGTCCATGTGGTCACAATTCATATTCGTTACTAATTGCTTTAATCCAATTTACTTCACGTATCATAGATATTCTTACCTTGCATATGTCTCTTATTCCAGTCTATCTCGTAATCAGGATTTATCACATCTTAAAACTCATCTCCTTTCGTATATCACTTATAATAACTATGTCATTACTCATTTCGTGAGTACAATCATTTACTTCTTTAATTTCAATCGCTGCACCCCTTTTATTACTTGTCAAAACTTACTGTATACTTTCCAGGGGTAAAACAACACTATCTTAGAATAGAACTCTGAACATCATAATTTGCAGTCGAATTAATGTATTCTCAAATATTGCTTCAAATTATTCATAGTCTATTGAATAAAATCGGCTGACTTATACTTCTTCCCCCATTTTCAACTTATAATCTCTTAATAATTATTTCGTTAGTTAACCCTCCTTTATTGGGGGTACTAACTATTAGCATTGTGCCCACGGATGTAGGCATTCGCATCTTCTACTAACTTATATACAAATGAAGGCAGTATGACTAAATACGTGGCACCAGGATTAATTAAAATAATCACTTCACTATTCTTAACTAGTGTGGTATCTTTCACCACATCATATGCAACATCAGTAATATCCTGTTCCAAGGCATACACTTGCTCTTGTCTAACAGCCTACTTTCCCTTTCTCTTCAGCTATGGCCTCCCTTTTCGGTGCAAAGATACCAACAGGGTTTTCTCTGCCTCTTTACCTTTCTGTGGGGCAATCTCGCCCAACTCTGAGCAATCAAAATAAATGGTCCGTCTTACCACACTTAACGCTTATTTTAGTTAATAAAGTGTAGGTGTAGGCCCTATTTCCGTGGTATCTACCACATATCCTACACTGCTCACACTGATTACACTACTTACACTGCTTCGTAGCAGGTCGGGGTTCTCCAATCATAATACCCCTCAAAAGTGTTGAAACTGGATACACTGGGGCCTTACCAATCATCTAACCCCGTGACTCATCAGCTGTAATCTTTTACCAATTGGTCTATTTCCCGCTCTGACATCTCTGTCATTCTCTATTCTCTTCTGTCTCTATTTCGGCCCTTACTACCTTTCCCAATCTCAGAGGCGTGCAACACATGATCTTCTTCACGCAACTATATTCTGCGCACTGCCTCGACATAGGTAATGAGCCAATCAGACTCTAATCGATAATTTGAGCCCTTTCATGAACTTTTGGGCTTTCCGACTCTCACTGCCCATAGTATCAGGGTAATATCTGGGCATGTATATAAACTGAGATTTGATAATTCTACATTTTTAGAATTATTTATGCTTAATTTCCTAAATAATTATTTAAATCCCCAATTTATTTTGTTAATTATCCCCTTTATTTAATTAAAATTCTCATTTTTGCAGATAAATCAAATCCGGATGAGTTTTGAATATTTCGGTAGAAAATGGACCGAAATTGGGCTAAAATCGAGATTAAGCCACGCGGACAACACGAGTCATGCCACCTAACACATCCAATTGGACAAGAAGACCAATGACATGGAAATATCTTTTCAAGGAGCCAATGGTGTGAAGACAAGTGGCCAAAAAAAATGCCAACTCATCAAGGATGTGAAAATTACCATTTTGCCCCTAGTGTGCTTATAAATAGGAAGATGACAATTGAAAGGAATGTAATTTTTGAGGAGTAGAAGTTAATGTAATTTTTAGGAGTAGGAGTAGTGTAATGTAGTTAGGAGTAGTGTTAGAATAGTTTGAATTTTTTTTAAGCTTCTCTTTCCCGTTAGCTTCCATTTACTTTTATTGTTCAATCCATTTTAATGTTCTTCATTTCTCTTTATTAATTTTCATTTTAATTTTCAATGGATAATCAATCTCTTTTTGATGTTCTCGATTTCCTTCCATGAGTTCTTTTTCTTCTATTTCCATAACTTATTTTCATGTCTCGGTTCCTTTTTCATGAGCATTATTGAAGTTTTCTTTTCTTCATTTGTTAAATCATCACGTTTGTAGCTCTCGGTTAGATTTCAAGAGGTGTAATCGGGTTTCAAGATACCTTCATTCAATCCTCTCCCTTTTGATTCTGTTGCTTGAGAGTGAGATGATGCAAAGAAGTCATCCATATCAACAGCATATTGGAACTAGGTAGGAGAAGACAGTGAAGGAAACCATAGCTCGGGAGCCCTCCTCTGTTCTCTGTTTTTTGTTTTCCATTACTGTTCATCTCCATTCTTTGTAGTATTGCCGAGAGCTAAGGAAATGTGCAGCACCCGAGCAACAGGAGAGGTCTGGACTGGAGAGCAAGCTGGAACTGAGACATACCAAGCAGCAGGAACTGCAGAAGCGGACTTGCCTGGAGCAGTATTGGAGCAGGAACCGAGAGTAGGAGCATGGCTGTGCAAAAAAAAGCTGGCAACGTGGTGACCTGCTGGTGTGCGTGAAGGAATGGAACAAGTGTAGAAGGCTGGTGATGACAGCAGCATGGGCAGAGAAGGAAGCACAGCCTGGAACCGAGGGGAACCCGTGACCTGCAACCGACCAGCAGGGAGAGCAGCTGGAGCAGGTCTGGCTAGGCAGGAACGTGGGGCTGGCGTGATGTGTTGGATTTGTTGCAGGAATGGAGCTGAACACGCCTGGCAGCAAGATGAAACCGAGGCAGAGTTGGTGGGCAGCAGACTAGGACAGAACCGAGAGGCATGGGCAGCACCTTACCAACCCGAGCCGTGACCTGGAAAACAAAATGAAAAATGATGCATGAAAAGTAGTTGGAGGGAGTTGTTGGAAGGATTTAAATTGTTAAGGGCTTGTTTGGTTTTTGCATTATGGCATTAATTCATTTTTGCATGCATTTTAGTTAGATTAATTTTAATGTTTTTAGTTAGCTTAGTTAGATTAAATTCAATGCATTAGTTTAACTTATATTTAAGTTGGGTACTAAGTAATTTTTTATTCTAGTATTAGGGGTAGTGCTTAAAATTAATTTAGATAAACTCATGCATTTTAATTAAGTAGTTTAATTGCATTTTTAGGTTAGTTTAATTGTAGTTTAACTTTATTGCTTTATTTTCATGATTGCATTTTATTTTAATTGCGTTAGTTAATTTTAACGGTTTTAATTTTCTTTTGTAGGTTTGTTGTTTTCAGTTGCTTGGAGTATTGTAAGTACTTTGAGCTCGGTTTTATTTTCTTTATTTCCTTTAGTTTTTATTATTTTATTGCTTTCGGTATTTTCAATTCTAGCTATGTAGATCACCCCCTTAATTTCATAATTTGCTAGAATATACTTAGGGTAAAAGTAACCGGTACTTAATTAGGCTAGTCAACTTCTCTGTGGGACGATAACTCGGGACTCAAATCCCATTATTACTTGTACGACCCGTGCACTTGCGGACATATACCCTTAGGGCTCGTCAAGTTTTTGGCGCCGTTGCCGGCGAAGTTTTAATTAGTCCTTAATTAATATCGGTGAAATTATACTTAGGTGTAATTCTAGCTTGTAAATATTTAGGTTATAAATATTTAGAGCCTTAGCTTAGGTTAGTTAAATTTTCTCTTAATTAAAATCAAAAAAAAAATTGAAAAATTTAAAAAAAAAATTTCAAAAAATTTTTTTAAGGACTTTTCGATGATTGCAAGCGTAGAGCTAGAAGTTTTGATTGCTTTCCTCTAGATCCTAAAATCGAGCACACTCTTAGAAAAATTCAAATGGACTCTAGGAAATTTATAGCTCCGCTGCAAAGCATCATGACAGAAAATAGGAAAATTAAGACAGTCGGAGATTATGCAATGCCGACTATTGGAGAATATTATTCTGGCGTTAGGCCACCAGCTGTCCATGCAAACAACTTTGAAATTAAGCCCGCAATCATCTAGATGATCCAAACTTCTCTACAGTTCAGTGGGCTTCCACACGATGACCCACATGCTCACCTTGGGCAATTCTTGGACTTGTGTAACACATTTAAATGTAATGGATTATCTGACGATGCTGTTAGGCTTAGATTATTCCCCTTCTCACTAAGGGATAGGGCGAGACACTGGTTAACCTCTCTGCCTTCGGGATTAATTTCTACATGGGACGAGTTAGCCTACCAATTTCTAGCCAAATTCTTTCCTCCCTCTAAACTAGCCCAACTCCGTAGCAATATATCTTCTTTACCCAGTACGACTTTGAATCTCTTTATGAAGCATGGGAACGATATAAGGAGTTTCTTAGGAAATGCCCTCACCACGGCCTACCCCTATGGCTTCAAGTCCAAACTTTCTACAATGGACTTACAAGCCAGAATAGGACCATAGTGGACGCTGCTTCGGGCGGAGCATTGATGTGCAAAACAGAGGAGGAGGCTTATGAGATGCTAGACAAAATGGCGACTAACAACTATCAATGGTCCTCGAAAAGGCAAATGCCAGAGAAATCGGCGGGTATATATGAGCTTGACACGCTGTCCACCTTGACTTCTCAGATCGCTAATCTTACAAAGAAGGTGGAGTCGCTCAGTACCCAACATAATCCTCCCAATAGTCCTAACCCTATTTATTCTGTCCAAAGTCCTTTCCTTTCCTGCGAGCTGTGTAGTGGTACCCACTCTGTAGATAGGTGTCCGCTCAATTTAGAATCGGTTCAGTATGTTGCCCCTTCTCAAACGCAACAGAACAACCCTTTTTCAAACACCTACAATTCAGGGTGGAGGAACCATCCTAACTTCTCCTGGAGCCAAAACCAAGGGCAAACTTCTAATTCCATATTTGTAGGACCCCCTAGTTTTCAAGCTCCACCGGTTCAGGTACCACCACAGCCGCAATTTCCTTACCGCCATCCACATCATCCATCCCCACCTCAATTTCAATATCATCCATCACCACCACCACCACCACCACCACTTATGCAGTCCCAACTCTACCATGCACCAGCAGCTGAGAAGAAGCCTACATTAGAGGAGATGTTCACGACTATCCTGCAAGATCAAGCTACTTCAATTAAGAACTTAGAGGTTCAGGTGGGACAAATAGCTAGTGCTCTTAGCCAACGTCCTCAAGGGACCCTCCCTAGTAACACTGAAGTTAACCCTGTTAAGCAAAGGGAGGGTAAGGAACATGTTAGATCTATCACCCTTAGGAGTGGCAGAGAGCTACAGGAACCACAAGTTAAGTCCCAACCTGAACAGCACATAGTTGAAGAATTCGTAAGATCTAACAAAGCAGCTTAGAAAGAGCAGGAACATAAGGATTGGGCTGCCAAGGAAATAAAGCTAAGCGCTTCTTCATCTAAAACTTCTTCTTATTCATTGCCTTCCTCGCCCTCTGATGCTACAAAGTTGACGATGAGAGTCCAAGATCAGGAAGTGAAGTTTAATGTTTTCAAACCTTTGAAGCTCCCTGATGACTCTCAAGAATGTTTTAAGATAAAGATTGAGGAGAATATAAGGCTTGAGCACAAAAATTCTCAAAGAAGGAGGGAAGTAATGAGAGCTCAGAAGGATTTAACTGTTAACATTCTGTCACCATTTTAGCTAATCCTCCTGCTCTTTGCCTTGCTGCTGAGTGTAGTGTTTTTCAGCTGCATTTGAAGTGTTTGTGTTTTCACTTTCACTTTGTATATAGTTCTTTTTCTTTTCTGTTGTTTCTTTCTTTGTTTGTGTTGCAGGTTTATTTTCTCGTTTTATGCTTTCAATCAAAGCTTCGATTGTTCATCAACATCAGAAAGGGGAGTACTCTGTCTTGAACTTTAATTGTTATATTATCTGCACACTGAGGACACTGTGCATCTTAAGTTTGGGGAAGGGGATATCACTTGAGCTATTTTATGAAAAATTGGAAAAATTTTCAAAATTTTTTCGAAAATCAAAGAAAGAATTTTCAAAATTTTTTCGATAATATGAGCTTAAATTGCTTGATTTTGGGATGATTGAGTGCTTAGCATGTAGTTTTCCCATATTCCGATGATATGACCCCATGATTTAGTATGAATTTGATTGACTTAGAAGCATGATTATAAGAAAAGCATGAAGTTGAATTCTTGAATTTGTCTTAATTCTAATTGTGATTGCCTCATCTTATGCACATGTCATGTCATGAATCAGTATATTTATTTAGAGAAAGCTTATGTGTACATAGGATTGCATTTGTTCAGTTGATTTTGTGCATCATATTCTAGAATTTGTTTGATCTAATCTCGAGGTGAAATATTAGATCACACTTGATTAGGGAGATGATTTAGGCCATCTTTGGATCGTTTGTGCCTTTCTAGCCTTCCTTGTACATATTCTACCCCTAGTCACCCATCTGGGCCAAATAAGATTTTCTCTGTAAATACACCTGCTTATTTTTGTTTCCTTAGCTTAAATACTTTTTCCTATCCCTTAACCCGAAAGCATGAAAAGTCATTGGATATATTGTGAGCTATATGGGTATTAAGTGATAGTGAAGGAGTATGTAAAAAAAAAAAAATGAAAAATGATGGAAAAGAAAGAAAAAGAAAAAAAATAGAAAAATTTAAGAAAAAAAATGTTTAGCAAAAGAAATAAGTTTGGGGGAAATGATTAGAGCACTTACATTAAGATCCTAGAAGTAATGCATGTTAAGGGGTAATTAAACCTAAATCGACTTTATCATACCTTAGCCCCAGCCTTACATTACAAGCTTAATGAAGTCCTATTAATCTTTGGTTAAGTGTGACTACATTAGTGGAGAGTTTAGTGAAAAGCAAACTTATGGGAATGATCACATGTCATTGACTTTGCATTCACTATGTTGCATAATCTGATCCGGATAGTGTACTGTGAATTGACTTTGACATTTTTCACACACTCACAAGGAGTCCAATTTAGGTTAGGACTTATGATTGAATAATTCTAAGTGCTGGATTTGTAATTGTGAGTCTTTGATTTCATAGTCTGTACTTTTTCTTTGAGGATAATATTGGGAAAATTATTGTGTTTTGTACTTGTCATTCCTACAATCATTTTGTTTTGCCTGAGGACAAGCAAAAGCTCAAGTTTGGGGGTGTGATAATTCTATATTTTTTGAATTATTTGTGCTTAATTTCCTAAATAATTATTTAAATCCCCAATTTATTTTGTTAATTATCCCCTTTATTTAATTAAAATTCTCATTTTTACAGATAAATCAAATCCGGATGAGTTTTGAATATTTCAGTAGAAAATGGACCGGAATTGGGCTAAAATCGAGATTGAGCCACGCGGACAACACGAGTCATGCCACCTAACACATCCAATTAGACAAGAAGACCGATGACATGAAAATATCTTTTCAAGGAGCCAATGGTGTGAAGACAAGTGGCCAAAAAAAATGCCAACTCATCAAGGATGTGAAAATTACCATTTTGCCCCTAGTGTGCTTATAAATAGGAAGATGACAATTGAAAGGAATGTAATTTTTGAGGAGTAGAAGTTAATGTAATTTTTAGGAGTAGGAGTAGTGTAATGTAGTTAGGAGTAGTGTTAGAATAGTTTGAATTTTTTTTAAGCTTCTCTTTCCCGTTAGCTTCCATTTACTTTTATTGTTCAATCCATTTTAATGTTCATCATTTCTCTTTGTTAATTTTCATTTTAATTTTCAATGGATAATCAATCTCTTTTTGATGTTCTCGATTTCCTTCCATGAGTTCTTTTTCTTCTATTTCCATAACTTATTTTCATGTCTCGGTTCCTTTTTCATGAGCATTATTGAAGTTTTCTTTTCTTCATTTGTTAAATCATCACGTTTGTAGCTCTCGGTTAGATTTCAAGAGGTGTAATCGGGTTTCAAGATACCTTCATTCAATCCTCTCCCTTTTGATTCTGTTGCTTGAGAGTGAGATGATGCAAAGAAGTCATCCATATCAACAGCATATTGGAACTAGGTAGGAGAAGACAGTGAAGGAAACCATAGCTCGGGAGCCCTCCTCTGTTCTCTGTTTTGTGTTTTCCATTACTGTTCATCTCCATTCTTTGTAGTATTACCGAGAGCTAAGGAAGTGTGCAGCACCCGAGCAACAGGAGAGGTCTGGACTGGAGAGCAAGCTGGAACCGAGACATACCAAGCAGCAGGAACTGTAGAAGCGGACTTGCCTGGAGCAGTATTGGAGCAGGAGCCGAGAGTAGGAGCATGGCTGTCACGCCCTCCTCCCACACGCGACTTTACCAAAAACCACAATAAATTTTTCGCTTTTTACTTACCTTTATCTCCTCAACAGTTGGGCTGTGAATAGGCATTAGTCTCCTCATCCATGCATACCTTACCATTCTTTTTCGTACCATACATACATGACATTTATATCATAAGTAAATTCGTATTCTTAAATATAATTACATCATTACATCCCCCATATTAAAACGTGTACATCACTGTGTTTATACATTGTTCAGATACAAAAGAGTACGCGTGTGTATACCTTTCGCTAGATGGGGAGTGGCAGCGGATCAAAGGAATGCAATACCCTGGCCGACTCGATCTACTGATGAGAATCTGTAGAGATGGGGGGAAAATGAATGGGATGAGCTATCAACGCGCTCAGTAAGGAAATCAGGCAAGCAAGTAGACATCCATACTATCTACTTGAAAATAGTGTTTTGCCTTTCCTTCTCTCATTTCAAAAGCATGTTTAAAATATATATAATATAGTACAGATTTCAAATCCCATGTACTAAACACATGCTGGTTTATCAATCAGAGGCATTCATGCAAAACAGTGCATATTTAATCATTTAAGAATGCCTTTATATAAAATATGCCATTTACATTCAAAACACAGAAAATATGGCATTTCTCATCACAACACAAATAAACTGGGTTTCGACCCATCCCTTAGGTCTACCCGTATCATAAAATACATGTGATATATCATGCGAGACTCAGTGGCTAAATGCAATCTCTCTAGACTATGTAAGAGAGCCTCCCCGCCGAACAGAGCCTCCCCGCCTAACAGGCTTAAGGATGTTGGGCTTAAGGATCTTACCGTAAGAGAGTATCTCCGGACTATGGCCATATCCTAACAATGGTGATCCCAGGCAACACAGTACTCGGTGTGCGGGGTAATCACTGCTGTAACGGGTGGGGGGTCAGTCCACTATCAGCCGCCAGCTACGTAACACACGGTACAGTGTACACCTCGTGCCACTCAGACACGGTACACAGTACACCCGTGGACCCTCACAGCCAGGGTCTTTAGCCCTCGAAACCATGGAAAACCTCATAGCCAGGGTCTTTAGCCCTCGAAACCATGGAAAACCTCATAGCCAGGGTCTTTAGCCCTCGAAACCATGGAATAAATGCCACGTCTCTAAATTCACGTGAGAACATCTCAACAATGTGACACTCAGTCTACACGGAGGAAATCGTCACGGTTTTCTAACATGTGTGTATATCACGAAAAACTACAGTGCGCGTCTTGAGTGTGACACACAGTCAACACTCCGCCTCAAAACACTGTATATGCATGTCAAAATATCAACACTAGTGCGAGTGAACCTCCAGCACCAGGTCATGCATCTCATGTAAAACTCGAGTACGAGCTAATCGCTCCAGCACTCTATCATGCACAAATCACATAAAAACTGAGTACGAGCAATGCTCCAGTACTCTATCATGCATGTCAAATAAATGTAGTGCGAGTCAACCTCCAGCACTAATGTATGTGAAAAACATCTGAAATCAAGTGCGAGTTATGCTCTAGCACGATTGTTTCCACATAATTCGGTAGATGGCTCTTTAAAAATAGGGATGTTAAAAATCACTAAAATCAGCACTATAAAGTGTGCTTAATTTACATCGACCTCAAAACATTAGCCCATCCACCTACTCTTCTGCTACACAGCAGTAAAAACCACTCAAAACATCATTTCCATGCTTTCTACCACTTTTCCCAAAATTTCACTTTTTGCCTAACTAGGGGCAAAATCGTAATTTACCCATATCGGGTCCCTATAATTATTATAGATTTTCTCTGACCCTCAAACAATTTCAGTGAATGTAAAATCCAACGAAAATATGCACAGATATCTCTAGCTACTTGCAAGAGTCCCCTACCTCGGATCACGTCGTGTGACCTCTCTTCCTCTGTGCTGTCTAATCTCGCAGTCCGGTCAACTCTCAATATGACTCTGGAACTGCATTAAATCATTCACTGAGTTAATTTCACTTTTCTTACTGTATTACACATTTAATACAGTTTATTTCACTTAAATTGGCCCTTTTTCGTTTAATGGGCCTTAATCACGTTAATCGGGCCTTAATCCGTATTAAGCCCGTTCATCAAGGTCTATCGACTCATTGGGTCTATCAATACCCATTGGGCTTTATTCCAAGCTCTTTGGATAGCCCGTATATCATTTACGACATTTTATTCAATTTTTTGAATATAATTCACTAAATCCAAAATTTAATCCGAAATGCGTAAATTAAATCTTAAATACGCATAAATCACATAAATTGTCGTAAATGAGCTTTACTTACCCGAGATTGTGCGATGGTGCGCGAATCGGAGTTCGATCGGGCTTCCGTTCGGAATTAATCGTCGAACTGCACAATTTCGTAAATTTAACTCCGGGTCAATTTCTGATTAAATATAATTTAAATAAATTTATCAGAAATTAAATTGGTCACTTTTGACCTCGTATCGACTTACCCGAAGTCCGGTGAATTCCCGAAAATTTTCTTTTTCCTTTTTCTTTCTTTTTTCCTCTTTTTTCCCCTTTTCTCCTTGGCTGAACCGGTCCGGTCCGGTTCAGCACAGTGACTTTCCACTGAACCGCCGACCGGTTCAGGGGTGATTTAGCCGTGCCGGCGTCGTCCGGCCGGTTCCCGACGTGCCGCTGCCGCCGTTCGACGTGTCTTGGACAGGGGGTCACTCGGTTGGCCTCGATCGGAGCCAACTCCCGCCGGTGGCCGACGAACGCCCGCTTTTTCCTCCGCGGCTTCAACCTCGCCGATCTCCCTTTTCCGGCGCCGGTGGAGCGCGTTCCCGGTGACTGGTTGATCGCGCGGGTGTCGGCTTCCTTTTCCGGTCGCGTGCCTGGCCGCTGGTCGCCGGAGATGGCTGGTCCGGTGGTTCTCCTCTCCTCGGGTCTGCTCGGTTTCTCTCCTTCTCTCTCCCCGCGTTTTCTTCAATCCGTTTCTGTTTCGTTTTTTTTTTTTTTTTTTTTTTTTTTTTTTTAACTTTATAATATATTTTTAATATTATTTTAATCCTTAAAATAATATTAAAATCCTAGAATATCCCAAAAATATCTCAAAAATTCTCAAAAATTCCAATTAAATTCATTTAGTCCGTAAATGAATTTATCAGTCCGATTTTACTTTTTCGGTATATTTTTCCACTATTTTTGGGCTCGTTTTTCGAGACAAAAATTCCAAAAATATTAATTAAATTCATATCTCGATCAATTGGACTCGAAATTCAATATTTTCCTCGTTATTGATCAAGATCTCTCGATTTCATATTTTTAATGAAATTTCTCATCGGATTTATACCGAATTTTGGTCAATTGACCGTCTTACCCCTGTACTTACTTGAAAATAAACTGAACCCTTATCTCGCTGTTATGTAGCTTACATGCATTTTTAATTCTCAATAAATCGATTGCACGATAGTAAATACTCTTCTTATGATTCAACTATGAAATATAACGTTCGTACACATAGGAATCATAAGGTACAAGCTACATACGTAAATCAAAAACTCGGGTCTGACAATCCTCCCCAACTAAAAGAATTTGGTCCTCCAAATTAGAACCAAATCAATCCTCAAACAACTGGGGGTGCTTCTCTCGCATCAAGCTCTCTAACTCCCAAGTAGCCTCCTCGGAAGTGTGATGCTGCCATAGTACCTTCACTAACCCGATAGTCTTCGATCTCAAAACCTTCTCCTTCCTATCCAGTATTCGAATCGGCCTCTCAACATATGACATGTCCTCACTGAGCTCCAAAGGCTCATAACTAATCACATGTGCCGGATCCGGGTGATACTTCCTAAGCATCGAAATGTGGAAGACGTTGTGCACGCCTGACAAATCTGGTGGCAATGCCAACCTATAAGCCTTATCTCCCACTCGATCAAGTATCTCGAAGGGTCCAATGTAGCGAGGACTCAACTTACCTCTCTTCCCAAACCTCGCTATACCCTTGGAAGGAGAAACCTTCAGAAACACAGACTCACCAACTGCGAACTCAAGTGGCCTACGTCTCCTGTCAGCATAACTCTTCTGTCGACTCTGAGCTGTCCTCAATCTCTCAACTATCAACCGGACATCCTCAGAAGCCTGTGTAACCATATCAGGAGCAAAAATCTTACGGTCACCCACTTCTTCCCACCCAATAGGGGAACGACATCTACGGCCATACAAGGCCTCATATGGTGCCATCCCGATACTCGAATGATAACTGTTGTTGTAGGCGAACTCGGCTAGTGGCAAATGATCATCCCAGGAGCCTCTAAAATCCAGCACACATGCCCTCAACATATCCTCCAGAGTCTGTATCGTCCTCTCTGACTGACCATCTGTCTGAGGATGGAAAGCTGTGCTCAAACTCAACTGGGTTCCCATAGCTTCCTGAAAATGTTCCCAAAAGTGGGAAGTGAAGCGGGAATCCCTATCCGAAACAATGCTCACTGGAACACCATGCAACCTCACTACCTCGCGTACATACAACCCTGCCAATGTACTCAGAGTATCGGTAGCTCTCATAGCTAGGAAGTGGGCTGACTTCGTCAGTCTATCAACGATCACCCATATAGCATCGTGATTCCTCCGGGTCCTCGATAAACCCATCACGAAATCCATGGTGATATGCTCCCATTTCCATGTCGGTATAGGTAGAGGCTGCAACAATCCTGCAGGTTTCTGATGCTCTACCTTCACCTGCTGACATACGAGACATCTCGTCACAAAATCTGCCACATCTCTCTTCATACCTGACCACCAGTACACCTTTCGGAGGTTCTGATACATCTTGCCACTCCCCGGATGCAACGTGTACCTCGATGAATGAGCATCTGACAATATCAATCTCCTGAGCTCTGGATCCTCGGGAACACACAATCTCCCTCTGTACCTCAGTAGTCCATCAGAACTCAACTCAAAATCTATCGTTGTGCCCCTCTGCATCTGACCAATCACATCGATGCACTGCAGATCTGTCTGCTGAGCCTGTCTGATCCTATCCAACAGATCTGGCTCTAAGCGTAAACTCGCAATCATACAATCTGCATCTCTGTCCGAAGGCACAACTCCCAAACTGAGGCTAGCAAACTGCTCTAGCAGCTCGTGCTCCCTGACCATCATATACGATACCATCCCAAGGCTCTTCCTACTCAAAGCATCTGCTACAACATTAGCCTTACCCGGATGATAAAGTATCTCACAATCATAATCCTTCAAAAGCTCTAGCCATCTTCTCTGTCTCATGTTTAGTTCCTTCTGTGAGAACAGGTACTTGAGGCTCTTGTGATCGGTAAAAATCTGAAACTTCTCACCATACAAGTAGTGGCGCCATACCTTCAACGCAAACACTACTGCTGCTAACTCTAAATCGTGGGTCGGATAGTTCTTCTCATGGTCCTTCAACTGTCTGGATCCATAAGCAACTACCCTCCCATCCTGCATCAACACACAGCCCAGTCCCTGATGCGAAGCATCGGTATACACTGAAAATCCTCCTGAGCTGGTAGGAATAGTGAGAATCGGAGCGGTGGTCAATCGACTCTTCAGCTCCTGAAAACTCCTCTCACAATCCTCGTCCCACACGAATGCAACATTCTTCCGAGTGAGACGTGTCAACGGAGCAGCCAACTTCGAAAATCCCTCAACGAATCTCCGATAGTACCCTGCTAAACCCAGAAAACTCCTGATCTCGGTAACTGTCCTCGGCTGTTCCCATTGAACTACAGCCTCAATCTTGGATGGATCTACTGATACACCATCCCTCGACACTACATGTCCCAAAAACGAGATCTCTGTCAACCAAAAATCACACTTGCTGAGTTTAGCATACAACTGCTGCTCTCGTAGAGTCTGCAATATGATCCTGAGGTGCTCCTCATGCTCCTCCTCGGATCTCGAATATACTAATATGTCATCGATGAATACGATAACAAACTGATCCAAATATGGCTTGAACACATCGTTCATCAAAGCCATGAAAGCTGCGGGAGCATTCGTCAGTCCGAATGGCATAACTAGGAACTCATAATGGCCATATCGAGTCCTAAATGCTGTCTTGGGTACATCTCCACTCCGAACTCTCAACTGATGATACCCAGACCTCAGATCAATCTTAGAAAAGACCTGCGCTCCCCGAAGCTGATCTAGTAAGTCGTCAATGCGTGGAAGGGGATATCTATTCCTTATGGTAGCCTTATTCAACAATCTGTAGTCTATACACAATCGGAGGCTCCCATCCTTCTTCTTCACAAACAGAACCGGTGCTCCCCACGGTGAAACACTCGGTCTGATAAAACCCCTATCCAACAACTCCTGCAACTGTCTCTTGAGCTCCTCCAGCTCAACTAAGGCCATGCGATACGGTGGTCTCGAAATAGGCTCAGTACCAGGCACCAAATCTATACAGAACTCCATCTCTCTGTCTGGTGGTAACCCTGACAACTCATCCGGGAAAACATCTGGGTACTCACTGACCACAGGAATATCTACCAACTCCGGATGTACCTTATCCGTATCCACTACGTATGCAATGAAACCTTCAAGATATTTATCTCTCAGTCAGCAAAATATTTTTATTTATTAACAACATATTTACTTCTTTCATTTCTTCCTATCAAACTTTACAATAACTTTCGTAGGGTTAGGAAACATAACTGTCTTAGCATAACAATCTAAAACAGCATGGTTTGCAGATAACCAATCCATACCTAATATTACATCAAAGTCACTCATACTTAGCAATATTAGATTGGCTGTCATATCCTTTTCCCCTACTCTTAACTTACAATCGTTATACACATGCTCAACTAGCTGACTGGAATCCATAGGCGTACAAATCAACATCATCATCTTTAAAGGAGTACACTTTACATGCTTTTCTAACTTACATGCAAATGATGGTGATACAAATGAATGTGTGGCGCCAGGATCAATTAAAACATATGCTTCTAAATCATAAATCAGGATGTTACCTCGAATCACATCCGTAGAAGCATCAGCTGTGTCCTGGTCCAAAGCATGTACTCGCCCTCGACCCATCACCTGCTTACCCTTCTCCTCTGCCGTCGCTCTACCTCTCTGAGCAGACGTACCAGCTGGAGCTCTATCTTGCTCCCTGCCCTTCTGTGGGGCAATCACATATGTCTCTGGGCATTCTCTAGCCATATGCCCATGTTTCCCACATCGAAAACACACAACAGGGCTCAACGGACAAGGTCTACCGCCATGATGTCTGCCACATCGGCTGCACTGATCAGTAGTAGGCCTCGGTCCTCCAATCACAATGCCCTTCGCCGGAGCTATGGCCGGGTATGTAGGAGGTCTGACTGGTCGCTCTCGCACCTCCTCTATCCGTGGTCCCTTACCGAAGAGTCTCCTCCCTCCTCGATAACTGAACCCTCTATCTCTAGCCGGCCTCTTCCTCTCTCTATCTCGGCTCCGACTGAACTTTCCAAACTCAGAGAAATGCCTCTCATAATCTTGCTCACAAAGCTGCGCTCCACGCACTGCCTCATCATATGTACCAATGTCCAGTGGTACCAATTTAGACCGCAACACCGGTCTCAATCCGTCAATAAATCTGCGGACCTTCCTGGTCTCGCTGTACATGGTATCGGGATCATATCTCCCCAGGGCCAAAAATCTGGTCTCATACTCATCCACTGTGAGACTCCCCTGGCTCAATCCCAAAAATTCAGCCTGCAGTCTACGCTGCGCAGTATCAGGAACAAACTGCCTCCTGAAGGCCTCTAGAAACATCTCCCATCTTATATACACAATTGTAACTGAACATAAACACAGTGATATGGGGATGTACATTTTTCTAATTACTAACACCTATTCACATCAGACCAACTAGGCTCTGATACCACTCTTGTCACGCCCTCCTCCCACACGCGACTTTACCAAAAACCACAATAAATTTTTCGCTTTTTACTTACCTTTATCTCCTCAACAGTTGGGCTGTGAATAGGCATTAGTCTCCTCATCCATGCATACCTTACCATTCTTTTTCGTACCATACATACATGACATTTATATCATAAGTAAATTCGTATTCTTAAATATAATTACATCATTACATCCCCCATATTAAAACGTGTACATCACTGTGTTTATACATTGTTCAGATACAAAAGAGTACGCGTGTGTATACCTTTCGCTAGATGGGGAGTGGCAGCGGATCAAAGGAATGCAATACCCTGGCCGACTCGATCTACTGATGAGAATCTGTAGAGATGGGGGGAAAATGAATGGGATGAGCTATCAACGCGCTCAGTAAGGAAATCAGGCAAGCAAGTAGACATCCATACTATCTACTTGAAAATAGTGCTTTGCCTTTCCTTCTCTCATTTCAAAAGCATGTTTAAAATATATATAATATAGTACAGATTTCAAATCCCATGTACTAAACACATGCTGGTTTATCAATCAGAGGCATTCATGCAAAACAGTGCATATTTAATCATTTAAGAATGCCTTTATATAAAATATGCCATTTACATTCAAAACACAGGAAATATGGCATTTCTCATCACAACACAAATAAACTGGGTTTCGACCCATCCCTTAGGTCTACCCGTATCATAAAATACATGTGATATATCATGCGAGACTCAGTGGCTAAATGCAATCTCTCTAGACTATGTAAGAGAGCCTCCCCGCCGAACAGAGCCTCCCCGCCTAACAGGCTTAAGGATGTTGGGCTTAAGGATCTTACCGTAAGAGAGTATCTCCGGACTATGGCCATATCCTAACAATGGTGATCCCAGGCAACACAGTACTCGGTGTGCGGGGTAATCACTGCTGTAACGGGTGGGGGGTCAGTCCACTATCAGCCGCCAGCTACGTAACACACGGTACAGTGTACACCTCGTGCCACTCAGACACGGTACACAGTACACCCGTGGACCCTCACAGCCAGGGTCTTTAGCCCTCGAAACCATGGAAAACCTCATAGCCAGGGTCTTTAGCCCTCGAAACCATGGAAAACCTCATAGCCAGGGTCTTTAGCCCTCGAAACCATGGAATAAATGCCACGTCTCTAAATTCACGTGAGAACATCTCAACAATGTGACACTCAGTCTACACGGAGGAAATCGTCACGGTTTTCTAACATGTGTGTATATCACGAAAAACTACAGTGCGCGTCTTGAGTGTGACACACAGTCAACACTCCGCCTCAAAACACTGTATATGCATGTCAAAATATCAACACTAGTGCGAGTGAACCTCCAGCACCAGGTCATGCATCTCATGTAAAACTCGAGTACGAGCTAATCGCTCCAGCACTCTATCATGCACAAATCACATAAAAACTGAGTACGAGCAATGCTCCAGTACTCTATCATGCATGTCAAATAAATGTAGTGCGAGTCAACCTCCAGCACTAATGTATGTGAAAAACATCTGAAATCAAGTGCGAGTTATGCTCTAGCACGATTGTTTCCACATAATTCGGTAGATGGCTCTTTAAAAATAGGGATGTTAAAAATCACTAAAATCAGCACTATAAAGTGTGCTTAATTTACATCGACCTCAAAACATTAGCCCATCCACCTACTCTTCTGCTACACAGCAGTAAAAACCACTCAAAACATCATTTCCATGCTTTCTACCACTTTTCCCAAAATTTCACTTTTTGCCTAACTAGGGGCAAAATCGTAATTTACCCATATCGGGTCCCTATAATTATTATAGATTTTCTCTGACCCTCAAACAATTTCAGTGAATGTAAAATCCAACGAAAATATGCACAGATATCTCTAGCTACTTGCAAGAGTCCCCTACCTCGGATCACGTCGTGTGACCTCTCTTCCTCTGTGCTGTCTAATCTCGCAGTCCGGTCAACTCTCAATATGACTCTGGAACTGCATTAAATCATTCACTGAGTTAATTTCACTTTTCTTACTGTATTACACATTTAATACAGTTTATTTCACTTAAATTGGCCCTTTTTCGTTTAATGGGCCTTAATCACGTTAATCGGGCCTTAATCCGTATTAAGCCCGTTCATCAAGGTCTATCGACTCATTGGGTCTATCAATACCCATTGGGCTTTATTCCAAGCTCTTTGGATAGCCCGTATATCATTTACGACATTTTATTCAATTTTTTGAATATAATTCACTAAATCCAAAATTTAATCCGAAATGCGTAAATTAAATCTTAAATACGCATAAATCACATAAATTGTCGTAAATGAGCTTTACTTACCCGAGATTGTGCGATGGTGCGCGAATCGGAGTTCGATCGGGCTTCCGTTCGGAATTAATCGTCGAACTGCACAATTTCGTAAATTTAACTCCGGGTCAATTTCTGATTAAATATAATTTAAATAAATTTATCAGAAATTAAATTGGTCACTTTTGACCTCGTATCGACTTACCCGAAGTCCGGTGAATTCCCGAAAATTTTCTTTTTCCTTTTTCTTTCTTTTTTCCTCTTTTTTCCCCTTTTCTCCTTGGCTGAACCGGTCCGGTCCGGTTCAGCACAGTGACTTTCCACTGAACCGCCGACCGGTTCAGGGGTGATTTAGCCGTGCCGGCGTCGTCCGGCCGGTTCCCGACGTGCCGCTGCCGCCGTTCGACGTGTCTTGGACAGGGGGTCACTCGGTTGGCCTCGATCGGAGCCAACTCCCGCCGGTGGCCGACGAACGCCCGCTTTTTCCTCCGCGGCTTCAACCTCGCCGATCTCCCTTTTCCGGCGCCGGTGGAGCGCGTTCCCGGTGACTGGTTGATCGCGCGGGTGTCGGCTTCCTTTTCCGGTCGCGTGCCTGGCCGCTGGTCGCCGGAGATGGCTGGTCCGGTGGTTCTCCTCTCCTCGGGTCTGCTCGGTTTCTCTCCTTCTCTCTCCCCGCGTTTTCTTCAATCCGTTTCTGTTTCGTTTTTTTTTTTTTTTTTTTTTTTTTTTTTTTTTTAACTTTATAATATATTTTTAATATTATTTTAATCCTTAAAATAATATTAAAATCCTAGAATATCCCAAAAATATCTCAAAAATTCTCAAAAATTCCAATTAAATTCATTTAGTCCGTAAATGAATTTATCAGTCCGATTTTACTTTTTCGGTATATTTTTCCACTATTTTTGGGCTCGTTTTTCGAGACAAAAATTCCAAAAATATTAATTAAATTCATATCTCGATCAATTGGACTCGAAATTCAATATTTTCCTCGTTATTGATCAAGATCTCTCGATTTCATATTTTTAATGAAATTTCTCATCGGATTTATACCGAATTTTGGTCAATTGACCGTCTTACCCCTGTACTTACTTGAAAATAAACTGAACCCTTATCTCGCTGTTATGTAGCTTACATGCATTTTTAATTCTCAATAAATCGATTGCACGATAGTAAATACTCTTCTTATGATTCAACTATGAAATATAACGTTCGTACACATAGGAATCATAAGGTACAAGCTACATACGTAAATCAAAAACTCGGGTCTGACAATGGCTGTGCAGAACAAAGCTGGCAACGTGGTGACCTGCTGGTGTGCGTGAAGGAATGGAACAAGTGCAGAAGGCTGGTGATGACAGCAGCATGGGTAGAGAAGGAAGCACAGCCTGGAACCGAGGGGAACCTGTGACCTGCAACCGAGCAGCAGGGAGAGCAGCTGGAGCAGGTCTGGCTAGGCAGGAACGTGGGGCTGGCGTGATGTGTTGGATTTGTTGCAGGAATGGAGCTGAACACGCCTGGCAGCAAGATGAAACCGAGGCAGAGTTGGTGGGCAGCAGACTAGGACAGAACCGAGAGGCATGGGCAGCACCTTACCAACCCGAGCCGTGACCTGGAAAACAAAAGGAAAAATGATGCATGAACAGTAGTTGGAGGGAGTTGTTGGAAGGATTTAAATTGTTAAGGGCTTGTTTGGTTTTTGCATTATGGCATTAATTCATTTTTGCATGCATTTTAGTTAGATTAATTTTAATGTTTTTAGTTAGCTTAGTTAGATTAAATTCAATGCATTAGTTTAACTTATATTTAAGTTGGGTACTAAGTAATTTTTATTCTAGTATTAGGGGTAGTGCTTAAAATTAATTTAGATAAACTCATGCATTTTAATTAAGTAGTTTAATTGCATTTTTAGGTTAGTTTAATTGTAGTTTAACTTTATTGCTTTATTGCTTTATTTTCATGATTGCATTTTATTTTAATTGCGTTAGTTAATTTTAACGGTTTTAATTTTCTTTTGTAGGTTTGTTGTTTTCAGTTGTTTGGAGTATTGTAAGTACTTTGAGCTCGGTTTTATTTTCTTTATTTCCTTTAGTTTTTATTATTTTATTGCTTTCGGTAATTTCAATTCTAGCTATGTAGATCACCCCTTAATTTCATAATTTGCTAGAATATACTTAGGGTAAAAGTAACCGGTACTTAATTAGGCTAGTCAACTTCTCTGTGGGACGATAACTTGGGACTCAAATCCCATTATTACTTGTACGACCCGTGCACTTGCGGACATATACCCTTAGGGCTCATCAAGATTCATACTCATCAATCAACCAGTACCTCTGGATCAGTGTAAGAAATTTTATCTATAAATTCCTTTAGGCAATGTCCGAGATATTCTGTCACCGGAATACATCCAAAAATATTTTTCATGTCGACTCTGGACGTCTAACTCTTCAGATGAGTTGAGCGGACTTTCACCAATGCTCCGTCTCGACTCCAACATAAACATATTTAAAAGTCACATTCTCGGTCGACATACACCGAAAGATTCCATAGCACTTCGCTATCTCATTCACCCAGTCCTCAGCAACTATTAGTTTCTTTACTTCGTTATATAGCGAAGGGGTGTGAAAATCTCTATAGTCTGAGGCATCTGTTTAGGTTTTACCCTGCCTATCCTCAACTACCTGTATAGACTGAGTAAACAACTTCAAAATATTTTTTACACTCCACTCCATCCTTTCGGAGCGTGTCTCAATACTGTTTGGTCTTTTTCTAGGACCCTGTGGAGTAAGCTCAACATCAGCCTCCACCTCACTCTCATCTTGAGTCTCATGTGATGACTCATTCGACTCTCAGGCCGATCTCAACGGCATCGAGCATGTGTACTCGCCCCTCTACCATAGCGGCTATCAGTTATAAAAATTATATTCTTGCATTCAAAACTAAATTCTTAGCTGCAGTTCCATCTTGATATACACAATTGTATCTAAACAATGCACAGTACATGGGGATGTAAATTTACTTAACCACTAACACCGACTCATATCGGGCCAACTCTGCTCTGATACCATCTTTTCTGTCACGACCCTAAATTACCTAAAAATCAGAGTAAATTTTTTGCTTTTAATTTCTTTACCCGTCGTGAACAGTTACACTACTAAACAGTTGGGCTATGATTCGGTGATAGTCACCTCTCACCTATTTACCATTTCATTTTCATATTTCATTTACATATCAATTTATTTTAAATAAATACATCCTCAATATTACATCAATGTACAGTACTATGCCTCTATATGTTCAGATACAAAAATTATACAAATGTGTATACCTGGTCTTGATAAGAAGCAGCGGATATGACTACTGTCGTTCTCTTCTACTGAATATACCCTGTGGGGTGGAAAATGAAAGGGTGAGCATAAACAGCTCAGTAAGGCAATAATATAAGCATGTAGATAACTATACTATCTACGTGCTGATAATATCATGATATAAAATCGTTTATATTTAGAGCATGAGGTACCTTAAAACTCATTTGTTTAATCATAAAACAACTTCATCAAGGTCAAACCTATCTCTCGAGAATACCTTGATTCATTAAATCACATCTCTTTTAAAAACATAAATCGGGACATTACCCCTCCCTCGGGTTCGTCCTGGTCTATTCAGACCATATGATATCATGTGAGGCATGTAGGTTACTGTATGAAAATTGAGGACTATGGCCATACTTTGTCCCTGTGATCCCAGGCTACACGGATCCCTGTGTGCGGGGCATCACAACTGCAACGGGAGGTGGGGCCAATTCCTACCCGTCAGAATATCGAGTAACATCATCGAGTCATCATGACTGCATGGTACACGTACTCCGTGTGACATACATGGTACATCGTACTCCGTGGACCCATATCATAGTCTGGGGGTGCCTGCCGTAGGTCTTATCCACCCCAATACTCTGTCGATAACCAACCCATGTCTCAAAGTATACGTGCGAGTATCTCAACTCTCTATGACACACAGTCTACAGGAGGCTTCCGCACGACTATATGCATGTCAACTCACGTCTAGTGCGAGCGAAGCTCCAGCACCACGCTATGCATATCATGATATCTAAAATCTCGTGCGAGCGAAGCTCCAGCACGATTTTATGCACACACAAATTTCTCGTACAAGCAATGCTCCATTACGGCTTTTCATGAGTAATAAATCAGTAAACTTCAGTGCGAGTAATACTCTAGCACTCTTTTTACTCGTGTAAATATGATAGGTGGCTCAATCTTTATAAAACATCTTTTAAAATAGTAACCGGTACAAACCGATACCCTTTCGTATAATTCAAGAAATCAATAGCCAACCTATGTGCATATTTTCTTAAATCAAAGCAATGCATTCATATAAAACATTAAAAACATGAAATCATGCAATTTATCTGCCTTACTACCCTTTTTGTAAATTTTACTCTCAGGGGCAAAATCATCTTTTTCTTTATTCACCTAAGCCCCGATTTTCGTAAAAATTATTATTTCATTTCTAGATACTTTAAGGAATTCTAAGCCCTGTAAATCCCCTCAATAAATACGTATAGAAATCTCTATGCACCTACAAAATTCCCTTACCTCGATTTACGTGCAAACTTATCTCGTTTCGATAATATCCGATCTCTCAGTCCAACTGCACATCAACCAAGTGTACGAAACTGCATATAATCACATATTTTGGGTTAATTCACTTATTTTTATCAGTATATTACATTTACTGATCGAATCTAACGTACTGGGCCCATTTTACTTTATTGGGCCCGATTGCACTTTAATGGGTCTCGACCATTTTCAGCCCGTTTTTACTTATTAAATCCCTTCTTCAGGTTTGCTGGGTTCATTCAGCTTACCAATAATCATCGGGCTTCGTTCCAAACTCATTGGATAGCCCGTACACTATTTACGGTAATTATGTTGCAATTCCGATTAATATGCCTTTTTTATACAGAATTAATCCATAAATTCCGTAAAATAATCAAACTCTGTATTAAAGGACTCTAATTGTCGAAATTAAAATATACTTACCCAATATGATGCGGGGTACGAAAATCGGAGCTCAATCGGCTATTGCTCGGGCTTTGTCGTAAAACTGCACAATTATATATTTAATCCCGGGTTACTTTTCGATTAAATATAATTTAAATAAATTTTCCAAAAATCAAATCGGTCACTTTTGACCTCTTACCAACTTACCCGAAGTCCGGTGTATCCCCAAAAATTCTTTCCCTTTTTCCTTTTTCTCTTTTTCTCCCTTTTTCCCTTCTTTCTTGGCTGAACCGGTTCAGTCCGGTTCAACTCGGTTTAGATTGATCCGTGTGACGCCCACAATTAAGGGTGCATTCCTGTGCAGTGTCATACATCATCATAATTATCATACCTCAGGATCTTATCATAATATAGTATATATTGTATCATATACATTACTCAATTTCAAGTTAATTAATCCTAATACATCCCGTACATCATTGTACAATAAGTGTCTGTAAATATAACTCTAGTCTGGGTACATGAATATTAAATGTCTACCTCAATACACAAAAATACGGCCTGGAGCTCAAGTCCTCCACTAGCCTCTAATCCCGTACGTCGCAGGGAACTCACTTCACTTGAAGCGATCTGGGGGGGGGGGGGAGAGAAAACAGGGTGAGCTTCCAAATCGCTCAGTAAGGGGGGTAAGGGAACTCAGTTATATAAACCATATCACACATCACAAAAAATGTATTTGTTTAAGAAGCTCATTTGAAATCGTAGCATGAAAGTTCTCAAAATATCATCATCTCATAACTCATAAATCATGTGAAAACATGAAGATAAAAAGGCTCAATATCGAGCACTCACAAGCATGTGTAAATATATGCGATAATGGCTGTTCTCAAAATACGTGATAAAAATCACCTCAGTAAATAGCATGTGACAAGGTCACAAAACACAACTCATGTGTAAAACGAGACTAGGCAATAAAACTCAATTAAAACTCGTCATGGCACATCGAATATGTAATCTCCTCTGGGTGCGCATCCCAGGCATCCTCGTATAGAGGGAACGTCGACAATATGGTCGTATGCATGGTATATTGGACTTATATGTTACCAGAACAAGGCCCGGCCTTACATGCTACCAGAGCAATGCCTCGCCTCATGCACACTATCACGTGGTCCCTGGGTCGGTTCCCAGGCGGCCCACTCTCTCGGTCTTACATGCTACCAAAGTAAGGCCACCCAGCGTTACCAGAACGGGGGTCATCTCACGTTACCAAAATGGAGGCATCTCTCGTTATCAAAACGAAGGCATCTCTTGTTACCAAAACGGAGGAATATCGGACTTACATGCTACCAGAGCAAGGCCTCCCAACGCTACCAAAGCGGAGGAATAATCAGACTTACATGTTACCAGAACAAGGCCTGTGGTCCCTGGGTCGGTTCCCAGGCGTCCCACTATATCGGTCTTACATGCTACCAGAGCAAGGCCTGATGTGTATTCAACATGACACGCCTAAGTCTCAATCATTAGCCATTATCTTATAAAACGTTATGCCTTCACATAGAACTCATAATGGTTTTCTCTCATAAAACTCATTTAAAACATTTGTGTACTCAGCACAAAACATATTAAAACCGAGTTCCAACCGGTAAAACACGCACACATTTTCTCAAATCTCAATATCGCCTTAACGTAGAGCCCAATTTACTTTTCACGCAACTCAAAGGTTTATAAAGCAATTTCACACTCAGCTTATAAACTCATAAAATAATGGGCTCCAACCGGCTATAAAAACCGTGTGCAATTATATCACAACACAACACCAAACATGGTTGTATTCTCAAATCATGGTTCATGCTACAACAATTCATTAAAACACATACACAAATGGTTTAGTTTTCCCTTACCTCTTTGCACCTCGTATAGTGCAATCGTTTCCCCCGTATCACGGACTAGCCTCGCATTCCACTCTGAAACTCCCGAGCTGTCCAAACGATGTTAAAACATCAATACTCATTATCACATCAACCTCAATTCTCAAAATCGAGCATAATTGCTCATAACTCCTCAAATTTCTCAATTCTCATAACTCCATCACAAACCACAATCTCGCTCCCAACACCTCAACATTCCATATTTCCTATGCCACAATATCTATGCTAATACACCACATTGTCTAAATCTCCATTTATAGCTCAAAATTCCTAAATTTACCAAAGTTGCTAAATATCATCATCACTCCAACTACATTGTAATTTCATCAATCCCTAATCATTTTTCAGCTATTTCAACACAATGCCAACAACTATCATCACCAAAATCATCTCAAATATAAGGATCGAAGTTTAGAAATTACCCAAAACTTGTGGAGAGCTTATCTCTTGCCTCGATTCGATCCGTCTTTCGATTTCCAAGTATGTTGTTCTCCCTTTGATGAGGAAAACTTTCCTTCTTGCCACAACTTCTGATTTGGACGGAAATGAGTGCTTTGGATGAGTGAGAAAGCTAGGGTTCGGTGAAAATGGGGGTTGGAAGAGAGAGAAAGTAAAATTGCAGGGGAAAGCAAGGATTCCTTATATAGACTGAGGGTAGGAGATCGATCTGGCTCTTGATGAGATCGATCTGCATTTGAATTTTGGGACGATTTGGGGTAATTTATGCCTAGGAGATCGATCTGTCGAGGGGTGAGATCGATCTCTTTATGGCTTTATGAGATCGATCTGCGCCTTGGGGAGATCGATCTTCTCCCAAACAGAAACATTTGGAGATCGATCTCTTCCTCATGAGATCGATCTTCTCTCAAACAGAATCATAAGGAGATCGATCCTCTTCCATTGGAGATCGACCTTCTCCTTAAGGTCCTCCTTCCTTGTCATTTTTAACTCACCAGATCGATCTCTCCTTCTCTCAGATCGATCTGTCCTCATAGCTTCATACTTATTTTAAACACTTAACATATAAATCTCCAATTATCATTCCCCAATTCACTTAGCTCAATAAATTATACTTCAAGTTCATATTACATAATTAAAATATGTCTGAAATCCTCAGATCTCACATCCTCCCCACCTTAAAAGAATTTGGTCCTCCAAATTCAACTCAATTAGTCAAAGAGATGGGGGTATTTCTCCTTCATGAGGTTCTCTAGTTCCCACGTTGCCTCTTCCCTTGAGTGATGTTTCCATAAAACTTTCACTAATGTGATGCTCTTAGTTCTCAGTACCTTCTCATTTCTATCGAGAATTTGGACGGGTTCCTCAGTATAGCTCATGTCCTCCTGTATGTCCATCTCATCATACTCTATAACATGAGAAGGGTCCGGGTGGTACTTCCTCAACATAGACACATGAAAAACATTGTGTTTTTCGGACATCTGTGGGGGTAATGCCAATCTGTAGGCTACCTCTCCCACTCTCTCAAGAATCCCGAATGGTCCTATGTATCGAGGACTCAATTTTCCTTTCTTCCCAAATCGCATGATACCCTTACTCGGTGATACTTTCATAAATACTGCATCACCAACATCAAACTCAAGTGGCCATCTACGAACATCCGCGTAGCTTTTTTGTCTACTCTGTGCAGCCCGTAGCCTCTCACATATGAGTTTCACACTCTGTACAGCTTGCTCCATAAGCTCGGGAGCATTTATCTTTCTGTCACCGACTTCTTCCTAAGCTACAGGGGATCTACACCTCCTACCACATAGAGCCTCAAAGGGTGCCATTCCAATACTTGCATGATAGCTGTTATTGTACGCAAACTCTGCTAGGGGCAGGTGATCATCCCATGATCCCTTAAAATCCATCGTACACACCCTCAACATATCCTTCAGGGTCTGAATAGTCCTCTCTGACTGACCATCTGTCTGAGGATGATAGGCGGTACTAAAACTCAATCGAGATCCCATGGACTCCTGAAATTGGGTCCAAAATCTGGAAGTAAACCGGGAATCTCTATCAGAAGTAATACTCACTGGAGCCCCATGTAATCTAGCTATCTCGCTGACATACAGCTCAGCTAAGGCATCCACAGTATCTGTGCTCTTGATGGCAAGGAAGTGGGCACTCTTGGTCAATCTATCCACAATGACCCATATCGCATCACAACCTCTTCGGGTCCTCGGTAAACCCATAATAAAATCCATGGTGACATGCTCCCATTTCCATGTAGGTATAGGTAAGGGCTGTAGTAGTCCTCTAGGCTTCCGATGCTCAGCTTTCACTTGCTGGCATACTAAACACTTGGCCACATACTCTGCCACGTCTCGCTTCATACCACTCCACCAATACACCTTTCTCAAGTCTCGGTACATCTTAGTACTCCCTGGGTGCATGGTGTACCGCGAGCAGTGGGATTCTCTCAGTATCTGTCTCTTCAGGGTATCATCGTCCGGTACACAAATCCGTCCTCTAAACCTCAATAATCCATCCTCATTGATGGTGAGATCCGACTGCGAACTCTATTCCACTTGGCTAACCATATCTATCAACCTCTGATCACTGCGCTGCCCAGTTCTAATCTGATCCATGATCCTGGGCTCTATCCGCAAGATAGCCAAAAATCGAGTCTCTACCTCTTTAACTCTGATCCGAAGTTCGACGAACTGCTCTAACAAATCCCATTCCCTGATCATCATAGCAGATATCATACTCTTCCTGCTCAGGGCATCAGCAACTACATTCGCCTTACCCGGATGATATAGAATCTCGCAGTAATAATCCTTAAGGAGTTCCATCCATCTCCTTTGTCTCATGTTTAACTCTTTCTGATCAAAGAGATATCTTAAACTCTTGTGATCAGTGAAGATCTGGAATCTTTCCCCATATAAGTAGTGTCGCCAGATCTTCAAAGCAAATACCATAGCGGCTAACTCCAAATCATGCGTGGGGTAATTTCGCTCATGGTAGTTCAACTGTCGTGATCCATATGCGACCACTCTTCCGTGCTGCATAAGTACACACCCTAATCCTTGATGAGATGCATCACTATACACCGAAAATCCTCCTGATCCCTCAGGAATAGTTAACACAGGTGCCGCTGTCAATCTCCTTTTTAACTCCTGAAAACTGAGCTCACATTGATCAGTCCATATGAACGGAGTCTCCTTACGCGTGAGTTTAGTCAAAGGAGCAGCAATCCTTGAAAATCCTTCCACAAATCTCCTGTAATACCCTGCCAAACCAAGGAAGCTTCGCACCTTAGTAACTGTCATCGGTCTCTCCCAACTAAGCACAGCTGCTACTTTACTTGGATCCACTGATACTCCTTCCTCTGAGACTATATGACCAAGGAAAGCTATCCGATTCAGCCAAAACTCACAGTTACTAAGCTTTCCATATAATTGCTTATCTCGGAGTATCTGAAGTACTAACCACAAATGCTGTGCATGCTCCTCATACGACCGAGCGTATACCAGGATATCATCAATAAAGACTATCACAAATTTATCCAGATAGTCTCTGAACACTTCGTTCATCAACCTCATAAATGCAGCAGGGGCGTTCGTCAATCCAAAGGACATCACCAGAAATTCATAATGGTCATACCTTGTCCTGAAGGCCGTCTTGGGAATATCTTCTTCCTTGATCCTCAATTGGTGATAGCCCGATCTCAAATCAATCTTAGAAAAGACTGAGGCCCCTCTTAGCTGATCAAGTAGATCATCAATCCTGGGCAGTGGGTATTTATTCTTCACCGTGGCTTTATTCAACAGCCGGTAGTCTACGCATAATCTGAGACTACCATCCTTCTTCTTGACAAATAAAACCGGTGCTCCCCACGGTGAAACACTGGGCCTAATGAACCCTTGATCCAATAACTCCTGTAGTTGTTTCTTCAATTCCTCAAGTTCCACTAATGCCATCCTGTAGGGAGGTTTAGAGATCGGCTAAGTATCTGGTACTAAATCAATGGTAAACTCTAGCTCTCTCTCTGGTGGCAAACCTGGCAGCTCATCTGGGAAAACATCCGAGAATTCACACACCACAGGTATATCCTCAATCCTCGGATGTTCTCGCTCATCGTCTGAGATGAGCGTTTCGTAACTTTCACATGAACAATCATATTTAATACTCTCAAAAATAATATTAAAATCCTCAAATTACTTACTAGAATTCCACATATTCATTTCCTCAATATCTCAACCGTACACTGTAAGGTTCAGGTAGGGAGAAAGTTACAATCTTAGTGTACCAGTCTAAACTCACTCGATTGGTTGCCAACCAATCCATTCCCAGAATTACATCAAACCCATGTATATTCAACATGATTAGATCTGCTAACATCACTCTATCTCCCACCTTTATTTCACATCCTCTACAGATTAACTCAGTTCTCTAGGATTCACGCATAGGGGTATTTACATGTAGTACATACTCTAGAGGTTTAAACTTCAAATTTAAACTACATGCAAAATGCTCTGAAATAAACGAATGCGTGGATCCTGGATCTATCAACACATGAGCCTTATGATTACAGACAAAAAGTGTACCTCTTATAGTTTCTGCTGAAGTGTCCGCAGTTTCCTTATCCAGAGCAAACACACGTCCCTGTGCCACAGGTTTCTTCCCTTTCTCTGCAGCAGTGGCCCGTCTCTGGGGATTCACTTTCTGAGGCTGCTGTCTAGTAGGCTCCGGAGCATGTGGTATCTGAGGTTGAGGATAGTCCTTCACTCTGTGACCCATGTCACCACATCTAAAACATCCACGGATCGACCCAGTACAACTTCCCTAATGCGATCGGCCACAGTCTCTACAAACCTTTATTTCTGGCCTACCATATCGAGGGGTCTCCTTGATAATAGGATAAGCTCTGGGTCTCTCCAATCTGCCCTTTTGTACCTCAATCCTTCCTCTCCTGAAGGAACCTCTCTGAACATCTGCTTGAGACATCGCTGGCCTCTTGCCTTTGTCCCTAATCACTGCTCCAAACTCATTCTGGGATAGTACAATTTCAATTCCCCTCTCAATCTCTTGTGCTCGTCTCAGAGCATCTCCAAACTCAGTAATACACAACCCAATCAATCGATCTCTGATGATAGGCTTCAATCCATACACAAATCTCTCTGTGCGGAGCTCTTCATTCTTGAAAGTCTCTGGATCATATCTCAGCAGAGCGGTAAATCGGCTCTCGTAATCATCTACAGACATGTCACCCTGTACCAAACTCAAAAACTCTGCTTGCCTCTTTCTCTGGGCAGCTCGTTGTACATATTGGGCTCTAAAGGCTGTCTGGAACTCTTCCCAACCAATCACATCTTGGTGGGACATCAAAATACCCTGGGTAGTACCCCACCAATCTCGAGCTCTCCCTTTCAACATATAGGCACTCATACTGACCCTCTCAGCATCGGTGCACCCCAGATAGTCGAATATAACTCTCAACTCCGTCAACCACTCCTCAGCCTCTGTAGGATCCTTCTTTCCCCTAAATATAGGTGCATTCATTTTCAAAAAGTCATTCGGTCGGACCATACTTCTGTCATCAGGCTGAGTGACGGGAGGCATTGGGGGTATGAGAGGTCCTTGTGGGGGTGTAGGAGTAGTACTCGAGGCATTAACTCCAAAGTGTTGCGCGAATAACGCTGCCATCTGCTCAAAACCTTGCCTCACATCGGTCTCAATCCGATTAAATCGAGAGTTAGGACTCTCTGATTGTGGGACAAGTGGCGGAGGGGACTCTGCCTGCCTCCTCGAACGACCTCGTCGTTTACTCATTCTCTATCTCAACTCGTCTCCTGCACGTACATATAAAAATCGATTGAAATCTCACTCCTCAGATTCAGTTCATGACCAGACTATTACAGACACTTGGGATGTATTCTATTTCACTTAACCGACACTGACAATACTAAACACCCTAAGCTCTGATACCGAGAAAACTCTGTGACGCCCGGAAGCGCGAAAAATAGGGCTAATTTAAAACTTTTTACTCATTAATTCACAATTAAGGGTGCATTCCTGTGCAGTGTCATACATCATCATAATTATCATGCCTCCGGATCTCATCATAATATAGTATATATTGTATCATATACATTACTCAATTCCAAGTTAATTAATCCTAATACATCTCGTACATCATTGTACAATAAGTGTCTGTAAATATAACTCTAGTCTGGGTAAATGAATATTAAATGTCTACCTCAATACACAAAATACGGCCTGGAGCTCAAGTCCTCCACTAGCCTCTAATCCCGTACGTCGCAGGGAACCCACTTCACTTGAAGCGATCTGGGGGGGGGAGAGAAAACAGGGTGAGCTTCCAAATCGCTCAGTAAGGGGGGTAAGGGAACTCAGTTATATAAACCATATCACACATCACAAAACTGTATTTGTTTAAGAAGCTCATTTGAAATCGTAGCATGAAAGTTCTCAAAACATCATCATCTCATAACTCATAAATCATGTGAAAACATGAAGATAAAAAGGCTCAATATCGAGCACTCACAAGCATGTGTAAATATATGCGATAATGGCTGTTCTCAAAATACATGAAAAAAATCACCTCAGTAAATAGCACGTGACAAGGTCACAAAACACAACTCATGTGTAAAACGAGACTAGGCAATAAAACTCAATTAAAACTTGTCATGGCATATCGAATATGTAATCTCCTCTGGGTGCGCATCCCAGGCATCCTCGTATAGAGGGAACGTCGACAATATGGTCGTATGCATGGTATATTGGACTTATATGTTACCAGAATAAGGCCCGGCCTTACATGCTACCAGAGCAATGCCTCGCCTCAAGCACACTATCACGTGGTCCCTGGGTCGGTTCCCAGGCGGCGCACTCTCTCGGTCTTACATGCTACCAAAGCAAGGCCACCCAGCGTTACCAGAACGGGGGTCATCTCACGTTACCAAAACGGAGGCATCTCTCGTTACCAAAACGGAGGAATATCGGACTTACATGCTACCAGAGCAAGGCCTCCCAACGCTACCAAAGCGGAGGAATAATCGGACTTACATGTTACCAGAACAAGGCCTGTGGTCCCTGGGTCGGTTCCCAGGTGTCCCACTATATCGGTCTTACATGCTACCAGAGCAAGGGCTGATGTGTATTCAACATGACACGCCTAAGTCTCAATCATTAGCCATTATCTTATAAAATGTTATGCCTTCACGTAGAACTCATAATGGTTTTCTCTCATAATGCTCATTTAAAATATTTGTGTACTCAGCACAAAACATATTAAAACCGAGTTCCAACCAGAAAAACACGCACACATTTTCTCAAATCTCAATGTCGCCTTAACGTAGAGCCCAATTTACTTTTCACGCAACTCAAAGGTTTGTAAAGCAATTTCACACTCAGCTTATAAACTCATAAAATAATGGGCTCCAACCGGCTATAAAAACCGTGTGCAATTATATCACAACACAACACCAAACATGCTCGTATTCTCAAATCATGGTTCATGCTACAACAATTCATCAAAACACATACACAAATGGTTTAGTTTTCCCTTACCTCTTTGCACCTCGTATAGTGCAATCGTTTCCCCCGTATCACGGACTAGCCTCGCATTCCACTCTGGAACTCCCGAGCTGTCCAAACGATGTTAAAACATCAATACTCATTATCACATCAACCTCAATTCTCAAAATCGAGCATAATTGCTCATAACTCCTCAAATTTCTCAATTCTCATAACTCCATCACAAACCACAATCTCGCTCCCAACACCTCAACATTCCATATTTCCTATGCCACAATATCTATGCTAATACACCACATTGTCTAAATCTCCATTTATAGCTCAAAATTCCTAAATTTACCAAAGTTGCTAAATATCATCATCACTCTAACTACATTGTAATTTCATCAATCCCTAATCATTTTTCAGCTATTTCAACACAATGCAAACAACTATCATCACCAAAGTCATCTCAAATATAAGGATCAAAGTTTAGAAATTACCCAAAACTTGTGGAGAGCTTATCTCTTGCCTCGATTCGATCCGTCTTTCGATTTCCAAGTATGTTGTTCTCCCTTTGATGAGGAAAACTTTCCTTCTTGCCACAACTTCTGATTTAGACTGAAATGAGTGCTTTAGATGAGTGAGAAAGCTAGGGTTCAGTGAAAATGGGGGTTGGAAGAGAGAAAGTGAAATTGCAGGGGAAAGCAGGGATTCCTTATATAGACTGAGGGTAGGAGATCGATCTGGCTCTTGATGAGATCGATCTGCATTTGAATTTTGGGACGATTTGGGGCAATTTATGCCTAGGAGATCGATCTGTCGAGGGGTGAGATCGATCTCTTTATGGCTTTATGAGATCGATCTGCGCCTTGGGGAGATCGATCTTCTCCCAAACAGAAACATTTGGAGATCGATCTCTTCCTCATGAGATCGATCTTCTCTCAAACAGAATCATAAGGAGATCGATCCTCTTCCATTGGAGAACGATCTGCTCCTTAAAGTCCTCCTTCCTTGTCATTTTTAACTCACCAGATCGATCTCTCCTTCTCCCAGATCGATCTGTCCTCATAGTTTCATACTTATTTTAAACACTTAACATATAAATCTCCAATTATCATTCCCCAATTCACTTAGCTCAATAAATTATACTTCAAGTTCATATTACATAATTAAAATATGTCTGAAATCCTCAGATCTCACAGTCCGATTTAGCCGGTTCTGTCTGGTTCACCTCTTTGTTGAACTGGTCCGTACCGGTTCAGGCCTTTCCGCCACCATTCATGGTGTTTTCGACCAGTTCTCGACTCGTTTCTGGAGCCAAACAGTGCGCCTGCACTGGGGGAGTGTTCGGCTGGGGTCAGGGTTGGCCGAATCACGCCGGTGGTCACCAGATTCCTCTTCTCCCTCCGCGGCACTCTCCCTCTCGATCCGTCGAATTTCGGTGGTTTCGTCGATCGATACCGATCTCAAAAGAACCGACTCATCCTTCCGATCACACCGGTAGCCTACGTTCACGCCCAGCAGCCGTGGATCATCGAAATCAACCTCGTTTTCCTCGCGGCTTTCTCTTCCTCCATTCGGCGATTTTCGACCTCGTGACGGCGCGTCTCCGGTGCCCAAAGCTTCGCCGGCCTCTCCTCTTCCTCCTCGGCCCTTCGTCGGAGGGTGATGATCGCCGGTGGACTGGGGTGGCTCGGGTCACGTGCGGTCTCTTCCTCGGTTTCCATTTTTGGTTTCTCCCGATTCCCATTTCAATTCTCTTCTTTTTTTTAAAATTAATTTAATTTAATTTATTATTTAATATTATTATTATTTTATTCAATATTATATTATTATTTTACCAAAATATCTAAGATAAATTATTATTTAATTTATTTAATGAATAAATAATTTTCTCGATATTATTTCAGCTTTTCGGTATATTTTTTGATTATTTTCGGGATTATTTCCCGATGTGAAATTTTTGGTTAATTCCAATAATTTCATATCTTGATCAATTTAACCCGAAATTTAATTATTTCTTCGATATTGATCAAGATTCTCTAATCCATTATTTTTAATTTAAATTTTCTTATCGAATTTATTTCGGCTTTCGATCTTTTGACCGTTTTGCCCTTCACGTGTTCGAGAATTCTATTTGAATCCTTTTGCATTTTTAAATTTCGCGTTTTAGATCCTTATTTCCAGTCTGAATCTCGTTCGTTTAATTTGGGACCATTTCAATCCTTCCTTTCACGAACATACTCATTTCGTGTTTTAACTAAATTCGGGTCTTACATCTTTATAGTCTTTCTTAATCTTCGTTTTATCACTCTTTCTCATAATTTTATCGTGTGACTCATTAGTTTAATGCCTCAATGATTGGAACAACTTTGACTATCTCCCTTGTTCTTATAGAGAGGTACCAACGCACTTTTTCTCCATTCTTCAGGTATCTTGTTAGTGCACCTAATCTTATTAAAAAGATTTGTCAACAACCTAACTCCAACCTCTCCATGGCATTCTTAACCTTTAATAAAAATGTCATCAGGCCTAATAGCTTTCCCTGTCTTCATCCTCTTTAATGCCTCCTTTACCTCTATCTCTTTGATTTTGAGCATAAAGCATCAGTTCAAATCCTTGAGAGGCATTGAGATATTGTCCACAATTTGACTTTGTCCGTTGTTAAGTAGATTGTTGAAATAATCACGTCACCTTTCTTTAATATCATTGTCTTTAACTAAAGTTCTTTAGTGCTCATACTTTATACATTTCACCACTCCTAAGTCTCGACTCTTCCTCTCTCTTGCTCGTGCCAATCTACATCCCTTACTCTCCCTCCTTTGTGTCCAACTTGTTATAAATCTCTTTCATAACTTTCGCCTTAGCTTCTGTCACCACCCTCTTTGCCTCCTTCCTAGCTAACTTATATTTTGTAAAGCTCTCTTTGGTGTTTTTTGTCTTCAAAGTCCTGAAATTATCTCTCTAAGTCTTTATAGCTTCCTTAATTGATTCAGTCCACCATGTTGCCTCTTTTCCATTCAGTGCTTTTCTATTTGATACTCACAGTATCTCCCTACCAATGATAACCTGAAAATTTTCCACTATATGGAATTTATTCCGAATATTCGGGATAATAAATATATTAAAGGAGATGAAAATATAGATATAAATATATATATTAAAGGAAAAAGAAAAATATATACATAAAGCTATATATATTATATTTAATGTATATTAAATATATAATATACATATATTTAGATAAATATAATATTTATACATATATATATAATTTGAAAGCTTCTTTGAGAAGCTTTATATATATATATAATTATATATATTTAATAAATACATAAGTTAAAAAAAAAGAGAGAAGGATTAAGAAAACTTGATCTTTCCTTATTTTCTCTCCTATGTTAAAATAGAGGAAAGTGACGAGAAAGAGAGGAAGAGAGAGCTGCCGAGCCACGCAGAGGGGTGCAAGGGGCCAATTAGAGGAAGCTTAACATTGTCCGGTTGCCCGTTTGCCACCACTGCCTCTGCTGTGCCAGCAAGAGACAAATCAGAGGGGGAGATCGACGAAGAGAGAAGAGAAAGGAAAGGGGATTTCTAGGCCAAACCACCCCCTGTTGATGTCAAATCTCGGCTTCGTGAGGTCACCGGACGCAATTAGAGGAAGACCTGGTTGTGAACCGGTTCTATAGCCCCTAAATCGGTGGATAGCATCTGAACCAATATGGACTAGTTCAGCAGAAAAAGAAACCAAGAAAAGAAAAGAAAACTAGATTTTTCTAGGTGCCTCGGTTTAAGGATAAATCGGTAAAAGACCGAATTTGGCTATTTTAAATTTTTAAAAATTTGAATTTATATTCGATCAAAACTAACCCAATTTAAATATATAAACGTGTAATGCGATAATAGGCGATGAACGCGAGTTTGACCAAGTCTCGATTTACGTGCTATCACGGTATTTTTCAGTAAGTGAACCTTACTCGATACAACTTGTATTAGCGTAAGAAATAAGTAATGCTACTTGCTAGAGTAGCTAAAACATTTTATTTAATTAAATTGCATAAGCTACGATTAAATTGATAATTAATGAATTCAAATATGAAAACGAAGAATCGACTACCATATCAGGTAGCATATTATGTAATTAAATTACATAAACTATGAATGAAATTCATAAATAATGAATTTAAGTATGAAATTCGAAATCTGCTAATTAAATTAATAAATAATGAATTTAATTATGAAGGTGAAAATTAGGAAATGCTTAAAGATTTCATACATAATCGGATTGAATGACTTACCGATAAATTATAAAGTGATAAGAAAAAATTGTGAACAAGATATTGAGTTATTAATTCTCTTTTACGATGTAAAGAAGCACATATGGGATAATTCTGAACTTAGTAGTTCCCTTAAAGATGAAAGGTAGTGTCATATGGAGTAAATTTGAGTCATCGAATAAAAATCAGATAATGTTTGAGGATTATAAGTGCGAAAGAATACGTGATTGGATTATTGATAAGAATATGAAATTGATCAGTGATCATAGAGGTGTGAAGTAGCACCATGTGATATAAGTTAATTTCATAGACGCGTGATAGCATCATATGAAATAAAATGAGTCCTATAACATAAATTGAAGAATGTTCAAGGACTATATGTGTCACAACCCAAAGGACGCGAATTTTCAATAATTTACTGCGGAAGTTTAAAATTTGGACTAAATTTTTTAATTTTCTTTTAACACTTGTTTGTCATGTGAGATCAGTCTTATAATGTTTCTAGGTCTTAAACTACCTAGCTTGATTTAAGGTTATGAGCCTAAGGTCCCAGTCTAATTTCTTATTAGCTTTCCTAATCATGTCTTAATTCAATACACATTCTGACACATGCATTAAAGGGTAATTGTCTAAAAATAAGTACAATTAAACAGTATAAATAAATATACCGATATAAGCTGCGAAATCTTGAAGCATTTACTTCGAAGTCGATATTCACATCGATGTCAATGCATATCTAGTCTGAACCTATGATGGAAAATAGAGAGGGGTGAGCTTTAGGGAAAACTCAATAAGTAAACTACACAAGCACGAAGGTAATAACATACACGATACTAAATTTCTAATGCACGTCTAATGTATTCCCATTCAATCATTCTTTCTTATCGTTTATCCAAATAACAATTCGAAACTTATTAAAAGTCATGCTTTTCTTGGGTTTACAGACTAGAATATTATCTAGATGCTGTCAAGTTTTTCAGGCGGAGAGGTATTTTGAAATACCTTAATTAGCCATCAAACCTGACCACTCGAACTAAATATACCCATAAGGGTTCAAAATTCGAAACATAGTTGAATGCAGAAAACTAAAGTTTAATGCAATCCTCATTCATCCTTAAAACACAACCATTTTCGAAATCACATCACATAATCCGAAACATATCACATGTCTAAATATATTCATATATCGGAAACATCTCTTATTCCAAAACACAACTTGTATTCGAAACTTATCACACTTCAAAACATGTCTTATTTCGAAACATAATCTATATCGAACATCTTCCTTATCCGAAACATGTCTTGTATCCGAAACATATTCACATTTGAAACATATTCCTTATCTGGAATACATTTCATATTCGAAACATATTTCTTATCCGAAATATATCACATCAAATTATATTCATATATTCGAAACATATTTCGTATTCCAAAAACCCTCTTCATAGTTTGAAACATGGTTCTTATTTCAAAATATACTTCACAATTCGAAACGTATTTCATACTTACTTTGCCAACTATTCTAACCCGTTAGCAGGTACACTACTGACTATTATATCCCATCACTGAGGCTACATCACTAACTATTATCATCCCCGTTAGCAGGGGCCACAACATATTTATTTCATATCATTAAGATATGTTTTGTGAGCTATGCTCTTGTTTGTAAAACATTTTTGAAAACATATTTCATACTTCAAAATACATTTCACATTTCAGAACACATTTCAATGCACATTTCAAAATCCGAAACACATTACTTATGATCACTATTTTAACTCGTGATAGGGAAAATATCAGAATCTTAAAATACATGACCATTACTAACTATTATAACCTGTTAGCAGGGCTCGAAATTGCCAACTATTATATTCCCCATTAGCAAGGGCCGAAACATTGCTAACTATTATGTACAACGTTAGCAAGGGCCGAAAAATTGCTATTTATATCGCCAATAGCAAGCTACATCATTGCTAACTATTATATACCCCGATAGTAGGGGTCAAAAGTGGTCATGGATAACTATTATGGCTTGTCAGCTAAGACAAAACATTTAGCTGTAAAAACTATCAAAATTCATGTTTTGAAGTCACTTCTAATCACAATGTGGATAAAAACAGAGTTAGCTTAAATCCAAAACACAGAGACGTATATCTCATATATTTTTAAAACATGCATTGAGTGATATTTTAAAGCTTTTTTAATGCAGGTATAAACTAATGCAAGCTTTCTAAATCCTACAAAATTATAATATGCAACGAGATGCAATTATAATTCAAAATATGGTTCATATAAGAACATATCCTTTTCGATAATCTTATCGCTGATATTTTCACATACTTGTAACACTTAGGATCTTTAGACATCACTTGCTTTTACCTTAGGACCCGATTTAATCCATTTGATGCTATCTTGCATCAAAAAGATTAATTTGTATCATGTTCATATATTACAAAACAATTTCGAAACCATATAGTCCGATATATTATTCACAAAGTTCGATGATTAGATCATACGAATATAGACAAAGTCAACAAGTATATCCCGATAAAGACTTTCCCACTATAGCTATTAGTGAACCGAAACTACCCCGAAAACTAGGGTGTTACCTATGGTCATAGTTTCGTAAGTCTTCAGTCCTAGTGATTAGCAAGAACCGAAACCTATCATGATAATGTCGGACAAGCCAAATTATCCATATAAGAGTTGTAAACACAGAGCTGTCTCCATATGCTCTATCGTGAATAACATAACTAGAACACCCATATACGATAAAACATTCAAAAATTATGTTTCCAAAAATCATATAACAATCGGGACAAAAAACAATTTATGCTTAAATCCAAAAACAATAAGCATAAGCTAAATAAGCTATATGCTCCAATTTGTCCAAAACAATTTCGAAATGAGATTATAAAGTAATATATGCATGTAGATAAAAAATTGTGCAAGCTTTTAAATCTCCCACACAATGCCATGCAATGATTTAATGTATGAAAATCATCGTAAGGTTCAAAACATTTCAAAACTAATTGAAATCACATTTTCGATAACACAAGGACCTTAGTTAGAAACATATAGACAATTTACGAAATTTTTGCAATAAGACATGGTGACAATTGCTCATTACTCAGCCTGCAAAGTAGAGAACAATTTATATTCCCAATTCAATTAATTCAATACGTTTCATATTTCAAATCGATCAAAAGGTTCACATGCTTCTTCGAAAAGTTCAAACAAAGCATTTACGATATCAAACGTTCGATTCAAAACATAAAGCAAATTATATGGGATTAACCCGCAACTTATGCAATTAAACTTAACTCATATGCCAATACAAGTTGTAGCAAGTGAGGTTCATTTGCCCGAGATTTCGTGATAGCACACAAATTGAGGCTTGATTGAACTCGTGTTCGTCACCTATTATTGTGCTACATGTTTATATATTTAAACCGGGTCAGTTTCGATCAAATATAAATTCAAATAAATTTTTAAAAATTTAAAATGGTCAAATCTGACCGCTTATCGATTTATCTTAAACCGAGACATCCAAAATTTTCTCCCTTTTTTTTCTAGCTAAATCGGTTTGGACCGGTTCAGCCTATTTCCTTTCTACTGAACTGGTCTGAATCGGTTCAGTCTTTATCTTTACCGGTCGACCTCACCAGTCGGTGATTGTAAGACCCGAATTTAATTAAAATACAAAAATTAAATAAGAAAAGATGGGGAACGTATGAAGGAAGTCGGGTTAAATTAATCCCGAACACGTGTAAGGGCAAAACGGTCAAAAGACCGAAAGCCGGAGTAAATTCGATTAGAAAATTTAATTAAAAATATGAATTTAAGAAATCTTGGTCAATAAAAGTGAAATAAATTTATTTCGGATTAAATTGATCGAGATATTAATTTATTGAAATTAATCGGGATTAATCGGGATTTTTAGTTTGGAAAAATAATCCCGAAAATAATCGAGAAATATACCGAAAAGTCATCCGGGACGATATCCCAAAAATACGGGGAAATTATACCCGAAAAAGAAGTTAAAATATAATAAATAAATTAAATAAAATAAAATAAATTAATTTAGAATTAAATAATAATTTTTGTAGATATTTGGGTATTTTAATGTATTTTAAGGAATAGTAAAATAATTAAAATAAATAATAATAATAAAAATAATTAATAAAAGAATCAAAAAAAAAAAAGAAGAGAGAGAAGAAACCATCGGGGAGAGAGAAAGAAGCAGAGAAGCTGAAAATGAAGCAAATGGAGGCAGAAGGCCCGACCACCGTCCGGCGGCCAACGGCCCGGCCAAGGGCCGAAAAAGGAAGCCCGACGCCCGGCGAGCAAGATGGCACCGGCAGCACGGCCAACCGACGCCGGAATCCGGCGAATCGGGGGAGAGAAGCCGCGGGAAAAGAGGAGGCCACCGGCGGCGAACGGCGGCGATCCGGCCGGAACCAAGGCCCGATTTCGAGAGCCCAGGCGACGGCGGTGCTTTTGAGACTGGTGGCAGCCGACGAGACGGCCGGAATCGGCGGCGACGGCCAAGAGGGGAAAACGGGTCCGACAGCAGAGAGGGAGAAGTGCCGGACCGGCGGCGTTCCGACGAGTTTGACCCAAACCGAGGCCAGATTCGGGCTGCGGACAACCCAGCAGAGCCACTGCCGGTGGAAGTCGGCAGAGAACCGGTCGGCAAGGAAGCGAATCGGCGGTGAACCGGTTGAACCGGGGTGAACCGGCCGGCTGAACCGGTCCGAACCGGACTGAACCGGTTCAGCCAAAAAGAGGAGAAAAAGGGGAGAAAAAGGGAAAAGGAAAAAGAGAAAAAAATTGGGAAAAATTTCGGTGATGCAATCGAGCTTCGGGTAAGTCGATAAGCGGTCAAATTGACCCGATTTAAATTTGGAATATTTTATTTAATTAAATTTCGACCGAAAAGTTTACCCGAAAATGTAATTAATTGTGTAGCTCGACGATTGGCATCCACCGAGGGCTCGAGACAGTCTCGATTTGCGGACTAGCATGGAATCTCGGGTAAGTGATCCCTATTTACGACAATTTTCTCGTTATGCGAGATGTTGAGTTAATTTCCGCATAAATTGAATAAAATTATGGAAATTTAGATTAATTGTCGTAAATATTTAATTTAGCTACTCGAGAAGTAGAACGAGGCCCGATAAATTATTGGTGGGCCCAATGAGCCCAATAGGCCTCGATAAGTGGGAATTTAGTGAAAAGCGGGCTTAAGGCCGATTAAGGCCCATTAAGGTGCAATCGGGCCCAATAAGGGTAAACGGGCCCAATGATTTAAATTAAGCCCAGAAAGTAATAGATACAATTAAATTGCATAATATCTGACCTGAGGAATGTTAATACGCAGTTCCGGGCATTAGATTGGAAGCATATCGGACTGCGCGATGGGACTACATTGGAAAAGAAAAAGGTCAGACTCGACGAGAATCGAGGTAAGGGAATTCTGCGGACTGCTAGAGGTAACAGTACGCAATTTTAAATTCATATGCAGTCCTTTAAAACTAATTGAAGGGTCTAGAGGTCGAAGAACAATTTTAGTGCCCCGTATGGGCAAATTACCAAAATACCCTTGCTAAGGGTAAAATTCTAAAAATTTAGGAAAAAGACGGGAGGAGCAAGGACAAGAGGTTCCTGCTCGTTCTGGAGGGATTTCAACACATGCATGAGTAGGCTGGCTCACTTTTAAAGAAAAATGCATAGCATTGCATATCTTAACTGATGTGATTTCTGTGAAAACTATTTGGAAATAACCGAGCCGCCTACATGTTTTTATTTACATGTGACGTGCTAGAGCTCAGCTCGCACGATGTTTGATTTGTGTGATGCATGCATTAGTGCTGGAGCGAGAGCTCGCACTAGAGTTTTACATGCATAGGTGCTAGAGTATAACTCGCACCAGATTTCACATGCTTTTGCGTGACACGGTGCTAGAGTCTAACTCGCACCAGATTTTATAAGATTTTCATACAATTTATATACAGAGTGCTGAGCCTAGCTCGCACTAGTTTTACTGGATTTGTGGAGTAGCGCTGTCTGCCCTTGGAGTCAGCCAAAAGGCCCAACAGGCTCAATAGACCTCTTAAGTAGGGTGAGAGTGAGGGATGAGGTTGGCGGCCTTGTGGAGATGTAAAGCGGGCTCTGCCAAGTTTACTTGATTTGATGAGAGTGCTGAGCATCGCTCGCACTGATTTTTAAGAGAACATACGATAAGCCGTGCTTGGAGCATCGGGTAGACTGTGTGTCACCGATTTAATAGGCTCGCACGTGCGTTTTGAGACATGGCAACGAGTATTGAGTTATGAAAACCTCTGTGGGAAGCAGACCAATTGGGCTGGAGTACCTAGAGTGATATGGGTCCATGGAGTACGATGTACCGTGCAAGTAGCATGGAGTACGATGTACCGTGGGGTATCTTCGGATACGGTATCTTTGTGATACAGGGTATCTTTGGATACGGTATCTTTGTGATACGGGGTATCTTTGTGATACGGTATCTTTGTGATACGGGGTATCTTCGGATACGGCATCTTCGGATGCGTGAGATCGGATAAGACTGACGGGTTGGATTGACCCACCTCCCGGGCAGTTCCCGATCAGGGTGAGACCTCGCACACTGGGATCCGTGAAGCTAGAGGACTCACGAGGACATATTGGCCAGTCCTGGTTATTACCGATATACAGTTATTGCCTAGTCTCGTATCTTGTATATATATATACATATGTTTTCGGATATCTATGCTGTTGAGAAACTCAGTTTTCAAGGTTTTGTGTGAGTCAGGATCACCCGAAGGAGGGGTCGAGTCCTGACTTTACTATGAAATTTTAAACGAAAAAGATATGTTTTCGAATATACTTGCATGTCGAATTTTCCATGCAATATGTGTTTTACATAACATCATGACGCATATCATTTGTTTTAAAATGTGTGGAGAAAGGGTGGTTTATGCATGGCACTACGTTCATGTAGGTAGTATGGTTACCTACTTGTTCGTAGGATTGCCTTACTGAGCTTGATGTGCTCACCCCTTTCATTTTCTCCCACAGATGATCTCCAGTTGAAGTTGAGGCGACTCAGTACTGCATTCCGGATATCCGCTGCTGCCCATCAACATAAGGTATATACACTTGTACTTATTGTATCTACATAAGCATAGCACAGTAACATGTTTGTAAGTAACTTTAGGGGATGTATAAATAATATAACAACTATAAATGACTGGAGAAGAAATAAGTACTGGGGTAGATGTATGGTGGGACTGGCATTGACGCACAGCCCAATTAGTAGTGGAGTGTTGGTCACGATTCGAGGACAGGTAAGAATTAAGTAAGAAAATAAACAAAAACGCAAAAAATTCACTCTGATTTTTGGATAGTTGGGTCGTGACATATAAAGGTGGTATCAGAGCATGATTGGTCTGATGTGTGTCAGTGTCAGAAATTAGGAATTACATCCCCGTGTTACTGTGCCTAGTTAGATACAATAGTGTATATTAAGATGGGCTTGACTAAGAAATGGTTGAGAATGCAGGAATGCTTAATATGAGTCGCGTTAGATGAGATAGTGCACGAGGCAGAGGTCGTAGAGATAGACCTGAGTCTGCTAAGTCGTGCTGAGTTTGGCTATGAAAATCAGTATGAGATTGAAATAGAGGCGAATGTTGAGCATGCCTCACAGAGTCCGACAGAGAGATCGGACAGTATTGAGACACGCTTCGCGAGATTGGAGCGGAGTGTGGAGATTATTTTGAGGAGCAATTGCTCAGAGTATATATGAGATCAGAGGGCGCAGCGGAGCATTGGTGGAAACCCGCTCGACCCATCTTAAGAGTTGAGATGAGAAATGATTATGGATATATTCCGGTGACAGGATATCCCGAACATGATTTAAAGGAAATTTCGAATTAAAGTCCTTACTCTGACCCAGAGGATTTGATTTATTGACGAGTATGTAGACTCGATCATATTCTGGGCAGATATTACCTCGACAAATGAACAAGTGACAGTCGAGATTTCTAAAAGTTCATGGAATGACTCAACTTTTCAATTAGAGTCCGATTGGCCCGTGAGAGATTACCTATATCGAGGCAGTGCGCAGATTTACAGTTGGTAAATAAGAACATGAATTGCACGCCTTTGAGATTGGGAAAGGTAATGAGGGCTGAAATGGAGACAGAAAAGAGAATCGAGAAATGACAGAAATGTCAGAATGGGAAAATGGAAATTGGTTAAAGATTAGATTTGATGTGTATGGGCTGAGATAATGGGTAAGGCCCCAGTGCATCTAATTTTGGCACTCTTGAGGGGTATTGTGATTGGAGGACCCCGACCTGCTACGAAGCAGAGTAGCAGTGTGAGCACTGTAAGCTGTGCGAGATATGTGGTGGATACCACGGAAGGAGGGTTTATACCTACACGGTATTGATGGAAATGGCCGTTAAGTGTGGTAAAGACGGACCATTGATTTGATTTGCACAGAGTTGGGCGAGATCGTCCCACAGGAAAGTAAAGAGACAAAAAAAAAAAAAACTTCGTTGGTATAGCTGCAATGAAAAGGGAAGCCGTAGCCGAAAAGAAAAATGAAAGTAGGCTGTTGGACGAAGGCGAGAGGATGTCTCGGACCAGGACACTATTGATGTCTCATGGATGTGGTGTAAGATACCACACTTGTTATGAATACTGAAGTACATATGTTCATTAATCCTGGTGCCACATATTTATTCATACCGCCTTCATTCGCATATAAGTGAGTAAAAGGCATGAATGCCTACATCATTGGGCAATACTGATAAATGAGTACCCCAATAGAGGAGGATTAATTAACGGAATATGGATATAGAGATTTTAAGTAATAAAAAGGGGTGCAACAATTGAAATTAAAGGAGTAAAGGATTGTACTCACGAAATAAATAATGACGAGAGTTTCATTATAATTGATACACTAAGGAGATAATCTTTAAGATAAGATGTATTGGAGTAAGAGATATATGCTAGGTAAGGAATACCCTTAGTATGCGAAGTAATTGAGGTTGAGCAATTAGTAGCGAATACAAATTATAACCAAAGATAAAGATGGGTATAACCATAACCAGTAGTTGTGGTTAAGTCTGAGGGCTAATAAAGGTATTTCAAAATACCTCCTCGCCTGAAGACTTGACAGCGTCTAAAAGTATGTATATATAACCTATAACGAAAAATCGAGCGTCGTAATAGATAACTTTAGCATTAGGATACCTTTACTAAGACGATAAGAATATTAAAATTCGACAAAATCATAAAGGTTAACATAGTAAAAATTTAACAAGAGCCGTTAAGATAAGAAAAGAAAATGACGCAGGTTAGTACCTGAAAAACGTAAGCGGTTGAGAAGGATCTTATACGCTTATGCGTAAATAAGTCAAGGATTAGATCGAGTTGTAATCATCATTATCGATGATATATTGGGTGTAGTTAAAGTCTAGGGCGATTTATAAGCAACAATTGGGGAAATTGCTTTTGCAATGGGTTGCTGCAAGTTCTAAAAGGGTTTACCTTGTTGACACGTTTAACTAAGAAACGTGGTCTCAGAAAGAGATGATAAATAAGATTATTGTTGTGACGTGAATTTGGCGTGATGAAGTATGAACTGACCACCGTGATTAATTTCACCATACCCAACAGCTCAAGAGGTTCTCAGTGAGTATGGATACCTCAAAATTATGATGGAGCTGTGTATTGATGTATAATGGGAAGATAGTCAATTTTGGAGTCAGACAACTCCTTGATCACGAAATAAACTATCTGACCCATGATTTAAAGTTGACAACAGTATTTGTACCGAGGATATGGTACTATTATGTACATGGTGAGAAATTATGGATATGCACTGATCATAAAGCCCGAGTATCTGTTTTCACAGAAAGAGACGAATATGAGAATAAATATTGGGTTAGAGCTTCTGAGAGATTTGATTTATGAAAATTGTACCACCCAAGAAAGGCTAATGTGATGACTGATGCCTTGAGCAGAAATAGCCTCGGGATGGTATTACATATGATGGTCAGGGAGCGTGAGCTGCTAAAGCAGTTGTGAACCTCAGTATTGATGTGATCCCTTCTGATGATGACAGTGATTAGTATGATTATGTGACAGCTAGCCTGATGATTAGAACCGGATGAGAGTGCCCGGATTTGCCAGGCTTAGCGTGATGATCGACCGGATGTCGATAGTTTGGGTCTGATTCAGAAGGGTACAGTGATAGAGTTCACAGTGGGTGATGATGAGTTACTGATGATTCAGAGACAGTATGAGTGCTCCCCAGGACCACAGTGGATGGGATAGTGATATTTTCAGAAGCTCACTCTTCGGGATATACAGTGCATACGGAAGATGATAAAAATATATCGAAATCTCTGAAAAGGGTATTGGTGGTCAGATGTGAAAAGAGATATTGGTGGAGATTGTAGAAAAGTGCCTAGTATGTCAGCAGAATAAGGTAGAGTATTAAAAAGTCTGCAGAGTTATTGCAGCACCTACCTATATTGACACGGCACGAAAAATGAGAGCAAGTCTCTATGAAGGTCGTGATGGGTTATAGAGGACCCGGATAAATTAGGAGACTATTAGGATGATAGTCGATAGAGTGACTAAGTCTACCCACTTTCTGGTTATGAACTCCCCAGATACTCAGAGTGTTTATGAGGATTCAGGTATAAGGAAGATTGTGAAACATTATGTAGCGTTCCAGTGAGCATGGTATCATATAGGGATTCCCGCTTCACTTCCTACCTCGGAGGATATTTTCAGGAAGCTATGGGAACCCGACTGAGTATTAGCACAGCTTTCCATCCTTAACAGATGGTCAGTCAGAGAGGACTGTACAAGTTCTGGAGGATCCGATGAAAGCGTGTGCCACTGATTTTATAAGCTCTTGGAATGATCAATTGATTTTTAATTAAAGTTGCCAATAACGACAGTTGGCAGTTGAGTATCGGGATAACAAGTTATGAGACAGTGTATGGCTGTAGGGGTTGTTCCCCAAATTGGATAAGAAAAAGTGGGTGACAGATATGATCATTTTCAACTTGGATAATAAGTCTCTGAGGATGTATAGTTAAGGATGAGAGATTAAGAACACCTCAGAGCAGATAGACAAGTATTGGAATTCACCCTTGGTGAATTAATATGATTGAAATGTTTATAGTCCTAAGAGAATAAGGACATAGCGAGCTTTTGGAAGAAGGTAAATTGAGATGCGCTGGATGAGACATTTTGAGAGATTGGACAAGTGGGAGACAAGACCTGTAGGTTGGTGTTACCACCTGAATTAACAGGCACCCACAATGTGTCTCAGCTTTTGATGCTTCGGAAATACTATCCAGATCCAGCGTAGGTGATAGGATATGAGATTCAAAAGTTCAGTTTGAGGAAAATACAAGTATATTGAAGAAGTTGATTCGGGCATTAAAACAGGAAAGAGAAAGTATTGAGGTTTAAGATAATCTCCCTAATTAAAGTCCTTTGGTAGTAATACACTCCGGAGAAGGTCACATAAGAATTTAAGAGTATGATACGATCGATGTACCCGGAGTTGTATATGGACTCATATGAATTGGTTCTAATTTGGAGGACCAAATTCCTTAAGTGGGGGAGAGTTGTAAGACCCGAATTTAATTAAAATACAAAAATTAAATAAGAAAAGATGGGGAACGTATGAAGGAAGTCGGGTTAAATTAATCCCGAACACGTGTAAGGGCAAAACGGTCAAAAGACCGAAAGCCGGAGTAAATTCGATAAGAAAATTTAATTAAAAATATGAATTTAAAAAATCTTGGTCAATAAAAGTGAAATAAATTTATTTCGGATTAAATTGATCGAGATATTAATTTATTGAAATTAATCGGGATTAATCGGGATTTTTAGTTTGGAAAAATAATCCCGAAAATAATCGAGAAATATACCGAAAAGTCATCCGGGACGATATCCCGAAAATACGGGGAAATTATACCCGAAAAAGAAGTTAAAATATAATAAATAAATTAAATAAAATAAAATAAATTAATTTAGAATTAAATAATAATTTTTGTAGATATTTGGGTATTTTAATGTATTTTAAGGAATAGTAAAATAATTAAAATAAATAATAATAATAAAAATAATTAATAAAAGAATCAAAAAAAAAAAAAAAGAAGAGAGAGAAGAAACCATCGGGGAGAGAGAAAGAAGCAGAGAAGCTGAAAACGAAGCAAATGGAGGCAGAAGGCCCGACCACCGTCCGGCGGCCAACGGCCCGGCCAAGGGCCAAAAAAGGAAGCCCGACGCCCGGCGAGCAAGATGGCACCGGCAGCACGGCCAACCGACGCCGGAATCCGGCGAATCGGGGGAGAGAAGCAGCGGGAAAAGAGGAGGCCACCGGCGGCGAACGGCGGCGATCCGGCCGGAACCAAGGCCCGATTTCGAGAGCCCAGGCGACGACGGTGCTTTTGAGACTGGTGGCAGCCGACGAGACGGCCGGAATCGGCGGCGACGGCCAAGAGGGGAAAACGGGTCCGACGGCCGAGAGGGAGAAGTGCCGGACCGGCGGCGTTCCGACGAGTTTGACCCAAACCGAGGCCAGATTCGGGCTGCGGACAACCCAGCGGAGCCACTGGCGGTGGAAGCCGGCAGAGAACCGGTCGGCAAGGCAGCGAACCGGCGGTGAACCGGTTGAACCGGGGTGAACCGGCCGGCTGAACCGGTCCGAACCGGACTGAACCGGTTCAGCCAAAAAGAGGAGAAAAAGGGGAGAAAAAGGGAAAAGGAAAAAGAGAAAAAAATTGGGAAAAATTCCGGTGATGCAATCGAGCTTCGGGTAAGTCGATAAGCGGTCAAATTGACCCGATTTAAATTTGGAATATTTTATTTAATTAAATTTCGACCGAAAAGTTTACCCGAAAATGTAATTAATTGTGTAGCTCGACGATTGGCATCCACCGAGGGCTCGAGACAGTCTCGATTTGCGGACTAGCATGGAATCTCGGGTAAGTGATCCCTATTTACGACAATTTTCTCGTTATGCGAGATGTTGAGTTAATTTCCGCATAAATTGAATAAAATTATGGAAATTTAGATTAATTGTCGTAAATATTTAATTTAGCTACTCGAGAAGTAGAACGAGGCCCGATAAATTATTGGTGGGCCCAATGAGCCCAATAGGCCTCGATAAGTGGGAATTTAGTGAAAAGCGGGCTTAAGGCCGATTAAGGCCCATTAAGGTGCAATCGGGCCCAATAAGGGTAAACGGGCCCAATGATTTAAATTAAGCCCAGAAAGTAATAGATACAATTAAATTGCATAATATCTGACCTGAGGAATGTTAATACGCAGTTCCGGGCATTGGATTGGAAGCATATCGGACTGCGCGATGGGACTACATTGGAAAAGAAAAAGGTCAGACTCGACGAGAATCGAGGTAAGGGAATTCTGCGGACTGCTAGAGGTAACAGTACGTAATTTTAAATTCATATGCAGTCCTTTAAAACTAATTGAAGGGTCTAGAGGTCGAAGAACAATTTTAGTGCCCCGTATGGGCAAATTACCAAAATACCCTTGCTAAGGGTAAAATTCTAAAAATTTAGGAAAAAGACGGGAGGAGCAAGGACAAGAGGTTCCTGCTCGTTCTGGAGGGATTTCAACACATGCATGAGTAGGCTGGCTCACTTTTAAAGAAAAATGCATAGCATTGCATATCTTAACTGATGTGATTTCTGTGAAAACTATTTGGAAATAACCGAGCCGCCTACATGTTTTTATTTACATGTGACGTGCTAGAGCTCAGCTCGCACGATGTTTGATTTGTGTGATGCATGCATTAGTGCTGGAGCGAGAGCTCGCACTAGAGTTTTACATGCATAGGTGCTAGAGTATAACTCGCACCAGATTTCACATGCTTTTGCGTGACACGGTGCTAGAGTCTAACTCGCACCAGATTTTATAAGATTTTCATACAATTTATATACAGAGTGCTGAGCCTAGCTCGCACTAGTTTTACTGGATTTGTGGAGTAGCGCTGTCTGCCCTTGGAGTCAGCCAAAAGGCCCAACAGGCTCAATAGACCTCTTAAGTAGGGTGAGAGTGAGGGATGAGGTTGGCGGCCTTGTGGAGATGTAAAGCGGGCTCTGCCAAGTTTACTTGATTTGATGAGAGTGCTGAGCATCGCTCGCACTGATTTTTAAGAGAACATACGATAAGCCGTGCTTGGAGCATCGGGTAGACTGTGTGTCACCGATTTAATAGGCTCGCACGTGCGTTTTGAGACATGGCAACGAGTATTGAGTTATGAAAACCTCTGTGGGAAGCAGACCAATTGGGCTGGAGTACCTAGAGTGATATGGGTCCATGGAGTACGATGTACCGTGCAAGTAGCATGGAGTACGATGTACCGTGGGGTATCTTCGGATACGGTATCTTTGTGATACAGGGTATCTTCGGATACGGTATCTTTGTGATACGGGGTATCTTTGTGATACGGTATCTTTGTGATACGGGGTATCTTCGGATACGGCATCTTCGGATGCGTGAGATCGGATAAGACTGACGGGTTGGATTGACCCACCTCCCGGGCAGTTCCCGATCAGGGTGAGACCTCGCACACTGGGATCCGTGAAGCTAGAGGACTCACGAGGACATATTGGCCAGTCCTGGTTATTACCGATATACAGTTATTGCCTAGTCTCGTATCTTGTATATATATATACATATGTTTTCGGATATCTATGCTGTTGAGAAACTCAGTTTTCAAGGTTTTGTGTGAGTCAGGATCACCCGAAGGAGGGGTCGAGTCCTGACTTTACTATGAAATTTTAAACGAAAAAGATATGTTTTCGAATATACTTGCATGTCGAATTTTCCATGCAATATGTGTTTTACATAACATCATGACGCATATCATTTGTTTTAAAATGTGTGGAGAAAGGGTGGTTTATGCATGGCACTACGTTCATGTAGGTAGTATGGTTACCTACTTGTTCGTAGGATTGCCTTACTGAGCTTGATGTGCTCACCCCTTTCATTTTCTCCCACAGATGATCTCCAGTTGAAGTTGAGGCGACTCAGTACTGCATTCCGGATATCCGCTGCTGCCCATCAACATAAGGTATATACACTTGTACTTATTGTATCTACATAAGCATAGCACAGTAACATGTTTGTAAGTAACTTTAGGGGATGTATAAATAATATAACAACTATAAATGACTGGAGAAGAAATAAGTACTGGGGTAGATGTATGGTGGGACTGGCATTGACGCACAGCCCAATTAGTAGTGGAGTGTTGGTCACGATTCGAGGACAGGTAAGAATTAAGTAAGAAAATAAACAAAAACGCAAAAAATTCACTCTGATTTTTGGATAGTTGGGTCGTGACAGTGATTGACCGGTTTCAGCATCCAGGAGCTTTGTACGGTCATGCAACGTATGGGGTTGGCGACGGCAAGCCTGGGCCTCTTCTTCTTCACGATGTCGCTCATCTTTCTTTCTTGTCGATCTACCACTCCCTGCATCGCTGGCGGTCACTGCCTCTTTTCTTTAGCTAGCTGGCGCCGACTCTCCCCGCCCCTCTCTGTCTCCTTTCCTATCACGACCCTTTCCCTATCCCTCTTTTTTCACTATCGTCTTTCTTATCTGTTTTATAGATGAGAAAGACAAGGGAGGATTAGGTTTTCCCGATCCTTCCCTTTTTTTTGTTTATATATACATAAATTAATATATATTATATATATTAATATAATATATTATATATATATATTATTTTATATATTTCTATATATATATTTATTTATATATATATTTATTAATATATATATATATACACACATTTTTTCTTTAAAGAAATATTATCCCGTACTTCCGAGATAAATTCCCATGGTGGGAAATTTTAATTTATCACAATATGTGATAGGTACGAGTGATTGATGAAACAATTGAAATTTCAATCTATGAAAAGATTGATTGATTTGGTTAAGAATATTAAATAGATAAGTGATCCTTGGGGTGCAAGGTAGGATCTTAAGGTATAAATTAATTCCTTTGATGCAAGATAGCATTGTACGGATTAATTAGTTCTTAGAGTAAGAATCAAAAGAAGTTCAAGAATCCTAAGTGTTATAAGTATGTGGAAATATCAACGATAAGATTGTTGAAAATGATATGTTCTTATGTTGTTTTGTATTACACTTGTATTTTATGCATAAGATGAGTTTTGTGGGATTTAAAAAGCTTTCACTGGTTTTTACTTGCATTAAAGAAGTTTTAAAATCTTACTTATGACATGTTTTGAAAAATATGTGGGACATACGTTTCTATGTTTTGGATTTAAGCTAACTCTACTTTTATCTACTTTGTGATTAGCATCGATTTCAAAACATGCTTTCGGATAGCTTTTATAATAAATGTTTTACATTAGCTGATAGACAATAATAGTTAACCATGACCATTTTTAGCCCCTGCTAGTGGGGTATATAATAGTTAGTAATGATGTAGCCTGCTATTAGCGATATAAATTGTAATGTTTCAGCCTCTGCTAACGGGTGTATAATAGTTAGCAATGTTTCGACCTTTGTTGACAAGGTATATAATAGTTAGCAATGTTTCGACCCTTACTGATGGGGTATTTAATAGTTAGTGGTGTTTCGGCTCCTACTGACAGGGTATATGATAGTTAGCGATTTCGAGGCCTGTTGACTAGTAATGGTCATGTGTTTTGAGATTTTGATATTTCCCTTAAAATAGTGATAATATGAAATGTGTTTTGAATCTTGAAATATGTTTTGAAATGTGTTATGATATGTGAAATGTGGATTGAATTATGAAATATGCTTTGAGAAATGTTTTACAGCATAAGCATGGTTCACAAAACCTAACAATATGAAATAAATATGGTGTGGCCCCTGTTAACGAGAATGATTATAGTTAGTGATGTGGTCCCAACGGACGAGATATGATATTCAGTAGTGTCCTTACTAACGAATTAGAATAGTTAGTAAAGATAATAGAAAATACATTTCAAATTCTAAAGAGTGTTATGGAATATGAACTATGTTTTGAATTGTGAAGTGTGTTTTGGAATATGAAATACGTTTCGAATTACAAAGTGTGTTTAGGAATATGAAATATGTTTCAAATATGTGAATATGTTTCAAATATATAAATATTTTGATGTGATATATTTCAGATAAGAAATATGTTTCGAATATGAAATGTGTTCCAGATAAGGAATATGTTTCAGATAAGAAATATGTTTAGATATGAATATGTTTTGGACATGAGACACGTTCCGGATAAGGAATATGTTTTGATATGGGTTATGTTTTGAAATAAGATATATGTAATAAGTTTTGAATATAAGCTATGTTTCGACTAAGTGATGTTTTTGATATATGAATATATTTTGACATGTGATATGTTTCGGATTAGGTGATGTGATTTTGAAAATTTGTTATGTTTTGAGGATAAATGCAGATGTAAGTAATTTTAAGAGGAAACTGTGATTGAGGATCTAGAGAAAATTACCCCCAAGCTCAAGGATCCCGAGAGTTTTACCATACCATGCACTATTAGAAATCTGTTCTTTGGTAGAGCCCTGTGTGATTTAGGAGCCAGTATCAATATGATGCCTTTGTCTATCTACCAAAAGTTAGGAATAGGGGATGTCAAGCCTACCACAGTGACCCTTCAGCTAGCTGATCGATCCATTAAATATCTGAAGGGGGTCATTGAGGATATGGTAGTAAAGGTGGACAAATTTATTTTCTCTGCGAATTTTATTGTATTAGACATGGAGGAAGACGAGGAAGTCCCCTTTATACTAGACAGACCTTTCCTAGCGATTAGTAGAACATTAATTGATGTATAAAAGGGGGAATTGACTATGAGAGTTCAGGATCAGGAAGTGAAGTTTAATGTTTTCAAACCTTTGAAGCTCCCTAATAAATCTTAAGAGTGTTGTAAGATGGAGATTGAGGAAGATATAAGGCTTGAGCACAAGAAATATGAAAGAAGGAGGGAAGTAGATAGAGTTAAGGAGGATTTAACTGTCAATATTTTGTCACCACTCTGGCTGATCCTCCTACTCTTCGCCCTGCTGCTCAGTGTTGTGTTCTTTTGCTTCATTTGAAGTGGATTTATATTTCTTTACACTTTTTGTACAATTCTTTTCTTTTTTCTGCTCTTTCTTTCTTTGTTTATTTTTGCAGATTTCCTTTCTAGCATTATGTTTTCAATCAAGCTTCGGTTGTTTATTATCATCATCAGAAAGGGGAGTACTCTATTCTTGAGCTTCAACATTTATATTATCTGCACACTGAGGACACTGTGAACCTTTAGTTCGGGGGAGGGGATATCACTTGAGCAATTTTGAACAAAATTGGAATTTTTTTCGAAAACATGAGCTTAAATTGTTTGATTTTGGGATGATTTAGTACTTAGCATGTAGTTTTCCCATATTCCGATGATATAACCCTATGATTTAGTCTGACTTTGATTGACTGAGAAGCATGATTATAGGAAAGGTGGTGGTTGTCGAGACCAGCAATAATAATTCCTACTCAAAAATAAATTAAAACTGTAGTATAGTTGAGTAAAGTCGTTTCCCAAGAGATTTGTTAGATTTATTTTTTTGCAAAATATTTAAAAAGTAAAATGGGGATTTTGTGAAAATGAAAATAAAAATTAAATTAAAATGTAGGCAAACAAATCGCTATATAAAAAGTTTAGAGAAAATCAATATGATGAGAACATCCAACCAAAGGAATAACTTTAGAATGGGTTCATGGAATTGATCATAGATGCAAAAATGAGTTCTTTTAATATTTACCAAATTGGTTATGGTTATTGGTACGACCTAACAACCTATCCCTCCTTACTTCTTCGATAATCAGGATACGATCTTTAATTATTTCTCTTGTCAGTTAAACAACCTTAGATACGATCTTAAGATTTAATTTACCAACAGCATTGAAAACTAGAGAGACTACCAATTCTAACCAACAAACACACATGTAGGTTCATTTAAGCTAGATTATATATCTTCTTAACATAGAATTGAAAATTTATCTATAATCAATCATGTTATTTACCACTTATGTAAGACCCCGTATATGTATAAGGGTAATGTGTGTACTTGGATCAAATAATATGAATGGACTTGTAATGTAAAGTATGATTGATGTAAGTCCATGGATTCAATGTATGTATGTGTAATATAAATTGTAACGTACATACAAGTTTCATTGAGCATGAATACGAAGAAATGAGTTCTAGCAAGTGATGGATGTGATTGAGACTCAAGATGAGTAGTGTGGTAAAATGGAATGGAGTTATGCTTCCATTTGGTTTTATGTAGCATGCCTTTGAACATACAATGAATGCACACAAGTTTCAATGTGCATAAGGTATGAATGGATGCCATTTTCAAGTTATAAAGGTAGATGGATGAGAAAATGGCCATGGCAATAGATTAAGGATGTGTTGGTATGAGTTGCAGCAAAGAAACTGCAGGAAATCTGGAAAACATGAGGTCCAGATCGATCTCATAGGATGAGAGATCGATCTGGAAGAGCCAGAATGCTCTTATTTGGGCGAAAGAATAGAGCAGATCGATCTCCAATGGAGCCAGATCGATCTGCCAAGCATTCTATAAGTGAAAAGATCGATCCTCAAGCACCCAGATCGATCTCCTTAGCTCTCTGTTTGGGACCAGATCGATCTCATGCTTCGACAGATCGATCTCATGCTTCAACAGATCGATCTCATTGCTTCAACAGATCGATCTCAGGCTTAAAAATGCCGTGAAAAAGAGGGATTTTAAGGGACCAGATCGATCTCCTCAAGCCATTTCTATATAAGGAGAGCTAAAAATCTGGAAATCTCGGAAAAACATATTAACCTCCCATTTTCAACCCAAAAACCTAACTTTCCCTCTCTAAAATCAGCCATTTTCAGTGAGATTTGGAGAGAGATCATTAGAAGCAAAGTTGTTCCTATCAAGGAGAAGAACAACATAGTGAGAGGGCATTTTCCCATTCTTGGAATTGAAGGAGTTAAGGGCATTACCAATTGGAGCAAGAAGAGAAATCATATTGGTAAGATTCTAACACTCCAATCCAAATGCATTAGCTATTTAATTGATTTTGGAGTTGATTGATATGAGTATTGATGTATAAACTACCTAGGAATGTAGTGGAATTGTGAAAATGGGTATGTATGTGATTGATAAATGCCATAGTGAGGGAATTCATGGAATATGAACACTATGAGCTTAATATCGATTTAACATCGATTTTGAATAAGTTAATAGGCCTAAGAAGATCCATAGACTCGAGTTATGGGTAAAGTAACGAAACGAGGCCATATAAGCGTTAATAGAGGCTATAGGTTAAATTGACTATAGCAAGCGCAAGGGTTGCATTGTATGGATCGAATATAATGCGGGATATGATTTTGTGCAGTCCCCGAAGAGTTCGTTGAAGGCGAATCGAACCGTACGAGTAAGCAGCTTAAGGAAGTGGAATCACGCATCGCGATTCCAGGTAAGGGAATTTTGTGAGTATATAGAGGTAGCTGCTCGTACTTTGAACTTGTGGGTGAATATTGGGTGTTTTATGAAATGCATGGTTGCTTAAATAAATGATTGATGGTATTCGTGAATGATGAGGAGTATATGCGTGGTTTTGGATTTGAAGTGGATTTTATGAAATGGGATAGTAAGGCTAATAATTGCATAAATCTAATGTTTTGATGCTTTTCAAAATGAAATTGCTTGGTTTTAAGCAAGCTTGTAGATGGGTCGGCTAGTATTGTATGGTTGTTGTGGAAAAGCATTTGTGAGTGCTAAACCCGATTGTCGAGATTGTTTAATTGTGTATGAGCCGCCTATCGTATTTGTATGACATAAATCGCGCTAGAGCCTCGCTCGCGCTGGATTTTTATGTTTTCATTTGTATGAAACGTGCTGGAGCTTAGCTCACACCTTGATTTGGAAACTATGATAATGTTTATAAACCGTACTGGAGCTTCTGCTCGTACGTGGATTTTTAATGGTTGTCTTATGAGTATAACCGTACTAGAGCTATGCTCGTACGCGTCTCTGTATGAGAGGATGCCTGAGTCGTGCTAGAGCTTTGCTCACACAAGTTTGCACATTGTGACACGTATAAGGTTGTGAAAGTTGGTAAGATCCTTAAGCCTTACATCCTTAAGCCAACATCCTTAAGCCCAAAGAGGCGGGGAGGCTCTGTTAGGCGGGGAGGCTCTGTTCGGTGGGGAGGCTCTCTTACGGTGGGATCCTTAAGCCAACATCCTTAAGCCCTGGAGGGGCGGGGAGGCTCTGTTAGGTAGGGAGGCTCTCCTACATGGGTACGGTAAGATCCTTAAACCCTACATCCTTAAGCCAACATCCTTAAGCCCAAAGAGGCGGGGAGGCTTTGTTCGGTGGGGAGGCTCTCTTACGGAAGGATCCTTAAACCCTACATCCTTAAGCTAACATCCTTAAGCCCGAGGAGGCAGGGAGGCTCTGTTAGGCGGGGAGGCTCTGTTCGGCAGGGAGGCTCTCCTTCACGGAATATGGAAAACTCTTGGTATGGGGTAGATAAGACCTAGGAATGGCACCCCCGATCACGATATGAGTTGCGGAGTACGCTGTACCGTGTATATCACATGGAGTACGATGTACCGCATGATGGTTATGTGATGAGAAAGTCTGGCGAGGGATAATCCATCTTCGTGCCAGCATGATACCCCGCACACCTGGATGCGTGTGGTCTGGGATGATTTATGATGTAATGATTCACATAGGCACTTTTGATATAGTGACCTAGATTTATACACATGCGTGAATTGTGGAATGTAAATGTGGTTGTGGTTTGTGAGTTGATTTGGTGGTGTTATGGTGTTGGTTTAAAAAGGAAGTTTCTTAAAGAATTGCCCTTTAATGAATTTAAATGAGATTGAGCATGAGATGATTTATACATGATGTCTCTACCATGTTTTATATGCCAATGCACATGATTTTGATACAGGATATATATATATATATTCACATGGCATAGTTTTATTCCTCATGCTCCTACTATAAACGATTTATGCATAACACTATCAGCATGTAGATAGAGTAGTTATCTACCATGCTTGCATTATTGCCTTACTGAGCGTGTGGTTGCTCATCCCACTCTATTTTCCCCCCTACAGAGCGTGCATAGTAGCCCAGTGAGGACTGAGGCGTATTATTTTGGACTCCGCTGCATCTCCACCGCTAAGAGGTATATACACAGTGATTCTTTTTGTATCTAAACAATGTAAAAGCACAGTATTCTTTTGAGTTGTACTTATGGGGGATGTAGATGTCAGTAAAACATGTATTCGTATAAGTACACGATTAAATGCACATGTATGACATCGTTTTAATTAATTGAGAATGAATGAGATGTGGTGTTTATTATTGGCTCACAGCCCAACAGTGTGTGGTGAGTTTAGTTCACGACCGGGTAAGGTAACAGTAAAACGCGAAAAATTTTCAGTGATTTTCGGTTAAAGAGAATGGAATTGGGTCGTGACAGAGATTGGTATCAGAGCTGTGTTGGCCTGATGTGAGTTATTAATAAAACGTAAGAAAGTACATCCCTATAGTACGGTGCTTTTGTTTAGATATAACTGTGTATACGGTGATGGATTGAGCTTAATGAATTATTATAATACAGGAGGTTAGGCACTATGCCAGTTACACGCAAAGGTAGAGGGGCGAGAGCACGTGCTAGAGGCCGTAGAGGTAGGCCTGAGAGCCGTGCGGAGCCACAGACTGAGCAGGCTCCACAGAACCCTGCTGAGAGAGCAGGTGATACTGAGGCTCGCTTCGCTAGATTAGAGCGGAGTATTGAGAGTCTGGTGGAGATAGTCACGCAGGCCTTGGGCGCCGGTGACAGACGAGGTCCCGCAGCACAGCTTACTACGGAACAGGCAGCTGCAGAGGCGGAGAGACCTCAGACTGCTGAGACAGTTACAGTTACACCACCTCCAGCCCAGGATACAGATTCTCCTATCGCTCCACAGCAGAGCGGTAGTGATGTGGGTTATGACTGCGACTTGAGCAGGTTGTGAGAGTTTCAAGCGCTGAAACCCCCAGTGTTTAGAGGGGTGAAGGACCCAGTGATGACGGAGGATTGGGTGTATGAGATGGAGAAACTGTATAGGTTTTTCCGATGCACTTCAAGTGAGAAGGTTGCCTTTGCCGTGTTTATGCTGAAAGGCGAGGTCGAGCATTGGTGGAGGTCCACTGAGGTTATTTTGAGGGCCAGACACTCTGAGATCTCGTGGGAGATATTTCTAGAGGCCTTCAGGAGACAGTATATTCCAGCTACCGCACAGAGGAAATTGCGGATGGAATTTATAAATTTGGTTCAGGGGAACCGTACTGTGGACGAGTATGAGTCCAAGTTTATGTCCTTGGGGAGATATGACATGGACACGATGGGTAGTGAGACCCGAAAGATTCAGAAGTTCATGGATGGATTGAGATTGGCCATCCGGACTAAGCTAGCTCCCTTCGACATTGTGACCTATGAGGAGGCTGTACATAAGGCTCAGTTATATGAGCAAGACTTTGAGCGAAATGCCTCCGAGCTTGGGAGGGTCAGTGTCAGAAAGGATAGGGACCGGAAGAGATTCGGGATTGGAAGAGTGGCCAAGAGAGATGGCCAAAGATTTTTCGAGAAGAGGCCAAAGATTGAGGAGGTGCGGGAGAGAGCTGCTAGACCTCCCGTATACCCAGCCTTGACTGCGCCAAGGGGCATGACTATTGGAGGACCACGGCCTACTACTGATCAGTGTAGGAGATGTCGGAGATTCCATGGGAATAGGCCCTGTCCGATGACCCCTATGGTGTGTTTTAGATGCGAGAGACCAGGACATATGGCTAAGTATTGTCCCGAGAAGATGGAGATTGCCCCACAGAAGGGCAAGGAGCCTGAGGGAACTCCAGTTGAGACAGCAGCCCCGAGGAGGAGGGCTACAGCTGAGGAGAAAGGGAAACAGGCTGCGGGTGTGAGCAGAGGAAGGGTGCACGCACTGGACCAGGACACTGCAGACGCATCGACGGATGTGATTAAAGGTACCATCCGAATCTTTGATTTAGAAGCATTGGTATTATTTGATCCTGGTGCCACGCATTCTTTCATATCACCTTCCTTTGCACATAAATTATTGAAATATGTGAAACCAACATTGTTGGATAAAATGTTGATGATTTCCACACCCATGAATGATAGTCAATTGACTGAGCATGTATGTAGGGATTGTAAATTAAAGATAGAGGGGAAGGAAATGATAGCCAATCTGATTTTATTGAATATGAATGATTTTGATGTAATTTTGGGAATGGATTGGTTGGCTACCAATCGTGTTGTGATGGATTGTCATGCCAAAACATTGATGTTTTCAGGATTAGACAATCTTATTGTAAACTTTGATGAAAAGAAATGATATGAAAATAGCATGTTTGTTGTAAATAAAGGAGTATGATTTTAAATTCATATTGCTTGAGAGATAAATTTATTGTTTATGGTAAATGTTGAATGTGGAGTGATGGTTTATGTTACTAACGATGGAGAGGACAATGTGAAGGGTTCATTGCCTATGTGGTCGATACAGATGAGGCACACCCGAAATTGAAGGACATACCTGTAATTACGGACTACCCTGATGTCTTTTCGGATGAATTACCAGGACTACCACCTGAAAGGGAAATGGAATTTTGCATTGAGTTAGTGCCTGGTACAGAGCCGATATCGAAGCCACCCTATAGAATGGCTCCGATAGAGTTGGAAGAGCTGAAGAAACAGCTGCAAGAGTTGTTGGAGAAGGGGTTTATTAGACCGAGTGTCTCACCTTGGGGAGCACCGGTTCTATTTGTAAGGAAGAAGGATGGAAGCCTCCGACTGTGTATAGATTACCGGTTGTTGAATAAGGCCACCATTAAGAACAAGTACCCCCTTCCAAGAATCGATGATTTGTTGGATCAGCTCCAGGGAGCCGAAGTATTTTCTAAGATAGATCTGCGGTCAGGTACCATCAGTTGAGGATCAGGAGTGGAGATGTACCCAAGACAGCATTTCGTACCCGTTATGGCCACTACGAGTTTTTGGTGATGCCATTCGGATTGACGAATGCTCCCGCAGCATTTATGGCATTGATGAATGATGTATTCAAGCCATACCTGGACAAGTTTGTGATTGTTTACATAGATGACATTTTGGTGTATTCCAAGTCCAGGGAAGATCATGAGGAGCACTTGAGGATAGTTCTGCAGACCCTCCGAGAGAGAGAATTGTATGCCAAACTCAGCAAGTGTAACTTTTGGTTGGAACAGATCTCATTTCTGGGGCATGTTGTGTCAAAGGATGGGGTATCAGTGGATCCATCCAAGATAGAGGCAGTTGTGCAGTGGGAACAGCCCAAGACAGTAACTGAGATCAGGAGTTTCCTGGGATTGGCAGGATATTATCAGAGATTTGTAGAGGGTTTCTCTAGACTAGCTGCTCCGTTGACACGCCTCACGCGTAAAGATGTTAAGTTTACATGGGATGAGGCATGTGAGAGGAGTTTTGAGGAGCTCAAGCGTCGATTGACGACTGCTCCAGTTCTCACCATTCCTACCAGCTCAGGAGGATTCTCGGTGTATACGGATGCATCACACCAGGGACTGGGCTGTGTGCTTATGCAGGATGGGAAGGTAGTTGCCTATGGATCTAGACAGTTGAAAGATCATGAGAGGAACTACCCGACACATGATTTAGAGTTGGCGGCCGTAGTATTTGCTTTGAAAATATGGCGCCACTATCTCTATGGTGAGAAATTTCAGGTGTTCACAGATCATAAGAGCCTTAAGTACCTGTTCTCGCAGAAAGAGCTGAATATGAGACAGAGGAGATGGCTCGAACTCCTGAAGGACTATGATTGTGAAATCATGTACCACCCGGGTAAGGCAAATGTAGTTGCCGATGCTTTGAGTAGAAAGAACCTTGGGTTGGTGTCATATATGATGGTACGGGAACACGAATTGTTAGAACACTTTGCGAACCTCAGTTTAGATGTAACCCCACCTGGATCTGAGAGACTTGAGATCATGGCTAGTTTGAGACTAGAGCCAGAGTTGATTGGCCGTATTCGGCAAGCCCAGCAGAGCAATCGACGGTGTATCGATTGGCTGAGGCAGATACAGACAGGTGTGGGTATTGATTTTGAGCAGAGTGCTGATGGCTTATTGAGGTTCAGAGGCAGAGTATGCATTCCCAAGGATCCTGAGATCAGGAGAACGATTTTATCAGAGGCTCACTCATCGAAGTATACGATACATCCGGGAAGTACCAAGATGTATCAAAACCTTCGGAAGGTTTATTGGTGGTCTGGAATGAAAAGAGACATTGCGGAATATGTCGCTAAGTGTCTCGTTTGTCAGCAAGTGAAGGTAGAGCATCAGAAGCCTGCAGGATTATTGCAGCCTCTACCGATACCGACCTGGAAGTGGGAGCATGTCACCATGGATTTTGTGATGGGGTTGTCGAGGACCCGCAGAGGTCATGATGCCATATGGGTTATTGTGGATCGGTTGATTAAGTCCGCCCATTTCTTGGCTAAGAGAGCTACTGATACACTGAGTCAGTTGGCGAACCTGTATATTCGAGAGATAGTACGGCTACATGGTGTACCAGTGAGCGTTGTTTCTGATAGGGATGCCCGCTTCACTTCCCATTTCTGGGAACATTTTCAGGAAGCGCTGGGGACCCGATTGAGTTTTAGCATCGCTTTTCATCCTCAGACAGATGGGCAGTCAGAGAGGACTATACAGACCCTCGAGGATATGTTGAGAGCGTGTGTACTGGATTATAGAGGCTCCTGGGATGACCACCTGCAGTTAGCCGAGTTCACTTATAATAATAGCTATCATGCTAGTATCGGGATGGCACCCTATGAGGCATTATACGGGCGTAGATGCCGTTCCCCCATTGGATGGGAAGAGGTTGGTGACAGACAGATTTTCACTCCAGACTTAGTGCAGCAGGCATCTGAGGACGTCCAGTTGATATGTGAGAGATTACGGACAGCTCAGAGCCGACAAAAGAGTTATGCTGACAAGAGACGAAGACCACTGGAGTTTGATGAGGGTGAGTCGGTGTTTCTGAGGGTATCACCATCGAAGGGTATTATGAGATTTGGTAAGAAGGGCAAGCTGAGCCCTAGATATATCGGACCCTTCGAGATTTTGGAGAGAGTGGGAGATAAGGCGTATAGGTTGGCATTGCCACCGGACTTAGCGAATGTCCACAACGTCTTCCACGTCTCGATGCTTCGGAAGTATCACCCGGACCCGGCACACGTGATAAAATATGAGCCGTTGGAGCTCCATGAGAGTATGACGTATGTTGAGAAGCCGGTTCGAATATTGGACAGAAAAGAGAAAGTGTTACGAAATAAGACAATTCCCTTGGTGAAAGTTCTTTGGCAACACCACACGGCGGAAGAGGCCACGTGGGAATTGGAGAACTTGATACGGGAGAAGTACCCCCAACTGTTTGAAGAGTGACTTGGTTCTAATTTGGAGGACCAAATTCCTTGAAGGAGGGGAGAATGTAAGACCCCGTATATGTATAAGGGTAATGTGTGTACTTGGATCAAATAATATGAATGGACTTGTAATGTAAAGTATGATTGATGTAAGTCCATGGATTCAATGTATGTATGTGTAATATAAATTGTAACGTACATACAAGTTTCATTGAGCATGAATACGAAGAAATGAGTTCTAGCAAGTGATGGATGTGATTGAGACTCAAGATGAGTAGTGTGGTAAAATGGAATGGAGTTATGCTTCCATTTGGTTTTATGTAGCATGCCTTTGAACATACAATGAATGCACACAAGTTTCAATGTGCATAAGGTATGAATGGATGCCATTTTCAAGTTATAAAGGTGGATGGATGAGAAAATGGCCATGGAAATAGATTAAGGATGTGTTGGTATGAGTTGCAGCAAAGAAACTGCAGGAAATCTGGAAAACATGAGGTCCAGATCGATCTCATAGGATGAGAGATCGATCTGAAAGAGCCAGAATGCTCTTATTTGGGCGAAAGAATAGAGCAGATCGATCTCCAATGGAGCCAGATCGATCTGCCAAGCATTCTGTAAGTGAAAAGATCGATCCTCAAGCACCCAGATCGATCTCCTTAGCTCTCTGTTTGGGACCAGATCAATCTCATGCTTCGACAGATCGATCTCATGCTTCAACAGATCGATCTCATTGCTTCAACAGATCGATCTCAGGCTTAAAAATGCCGTGAAAAAGAGGGATTTTAAGGGACCAGATCGATCTCCTCTTGGACCAGATCGATCTCCTCAAGCCATTTCTATATAAGGAGAGCTGAAAATCTGGAAATCTCGGAAAAACATATTAACCTCCCATTTTCAACCCAAAAACCTAACTTTCCCTCTCTAAAATCAGCCATTTTCAGTGAGATTTGGAGAGAGATCATTAGAAGCAAAGTTGTTCCTATCAAGGAGAAGAACAACATAGTGAGAGGGCATTTTCCCATTCTTGGAATTGAAGGAGTTAAGGGCATTACCAATTGGAGCAAGAAGAGAAATCATATTGGTAAGATTCTAACACTCCAATCCAAATGCATTAGCTATTTAATTGATTTTGGAGTTGATTGATATGAGTATTGATGTATAAACTACCTAGGAATGTAGTGGAATTGTGAAAATGGGTATGTATATGATTGATAAATGCCATAGTGAGGGAATTCATGGAATATGAACACTATGAGCTTAATGTCGATTTAACATCAATTTTGAATAAGTTAATAGGCCTAAGAAGATCCATAGACTCGAGTTATGGGTAAAGTAATGAAACGAGGCCATATAAGCGTTAATAGAGGCTATAGGTTAAATTGACTATAGCAAGCGCAATGGTTGCATTGTATGGATCGAATATAATGCGGGATACGATTTTGTGCAGTCCCCGAAGAGTTCGTTGAAGGCGAACCGAACCGTACGAGTAAGCAGCTTAAGGAAGTGGAATCACGCATCGCGATTCCAGGTAAGGGAATTTTGTGAGTATATAGAGGTAGCTGCTCGTACTTTGAACTTGTGGGTGAATATTAGGTGTTTTATGAAATGCATGGTTGCTTAAATAAATGATTGATGGTATTCGTGAATGATGAGGAGTATATGCGTGGTTTTGGATTTGAAGTGGATTTTATGAAATGGGATAGTAAGGCTAATAATTGCATAAATCTAATGTTTTGATGCTTTTCAAAATGAAATTGCTTGGTTTTAAGCAAGCTTGTAGATGGGTCGACTAGTATTGTATGGTTGCTGTGGAAAAGCATTTGTGAGTGCTAAACCCGATTGTCGGGATTGTTTGATTGTGTATGAGCCACCTATCGTATTTGTATGACATAAATCGCGCTAGAGCCTCGCTCGCGCTGGATTTCTATGTTTTCATTTGTATGAAACGTGCTGGAGCTTAGCTTGCACCTTGATTTGGAAACTATGATAATGTTTATAAACCGTACTGGAGCTTCTGCTCGTACGTGGATTTTTAGTGGTTGTCTTATGAGTATAACCGTATTAGAGCTATGCTCGTACGCGTCTCTGTATGAGAGGATGCCTGAGTCGTGCTAGAGCTTTGCTCGCACAAGTTTGCACATTGTGACACGTATAAGGTTGTGAAAGTTGGTAAGATCCTTAAGCCTTACATCCTTAAGCCAACATCCTTAAGCCCAAAGAGGCGGGGAGGCTCTGTTCGGTGGGGAGGCTCTCTTACGGTGAGATCCTTAAGCCAACATCCTTAAGCCCTGGAGGGACGGGGAGGCTCTGTTAGGCAGGGAGGCTCTCCTACATGGGTACGGTAAGATCCTTAAACCCTACATCCTTAAGCCAACATCCTTAAGCCCAAAGAGGCGGGGAGGCTCTGTTCGGTGGGGAGGCTCTCTTACGGAAGGATCCTTAAACCCTACATCCTTAAGCTAACATCCTTAAGCCCGAGGAGGCAGGGAGGCTCTGTTAGGCGGGGAGGCTCTGTTCGGCAGGGAGGCTCTCCTTCACGGAATATGGAAAACTCTTGGTATGGGGTAGATAAGACCTAGGAATGGCACCCCCGATCACGATATGAGTTGCGGAGTACGCTGTACCGTGTATATCACATGGAGTACGATGTACCACATGATGGTTATGTGATGAGAAAGTCTGGCGAGGGATAATCCATCTTCGTGCCAGCATGATACCCCGCACACCTGGATGCATGTGGTCTGGGATGATTTATGATGTAATGATTCACATAGGCACTTTTGATATAGTGACCTAGATTTATACACATGCGTGAATTGTGGAATGTAAATGTGGTTGTGGTTTGTGAGTTGATTTGGTGGTGTTATGGTGTTGGTTTAAAAAGGAAGTTTCTTAAAGAATTGCCCTTTAATGAATTTAAATGAGATTGAGCATGAGATGATTTATACATGATGTCTCTACCATGTTTTATATGCCAATGCACATGATTTTGATACAGGATATATATGTATATTCACATGGCATAGTTTTATTCCTCATGCTCCTACTATAAACGATTTATGCATAACACTATCAGCATGTAGATAGAGTAGTTATCTATCATGCTTGCATTATTGCCTTACTGAGCGTGTGGTTGCTCATCCCACTCTATTTTCCCCCCTACAGAGCGTGCATAGTAGCCCAGTGAGGACTGAGGCGTATTATTTTGGACTCCGCTGCATCTCCACCGCTAAGAGGTATATACACAGTGATTCTTTTTGTATCTAAACAATGTAAAAGCACAGTATTCTTTTGAGTTGTACTTCTGGGGGATGTAGATGTCAGTAAAACATGTATTCGTATAAGTACACGATTAAATGCACATGTATGACATCGTTTTAATTAATTGAGAATGAATGAGATGTGGTGTTTATTATTGGCTCACAGCCCAACAGTGTGTGGTGAGTTTAGTTCACGACCGGGTAAGGTAACAGTAAAACGCGAAAAATTTTCAGTGATTTTCGGTTAAAGAGAATGGAATTGGGTCGTGACAACTTATCTTAGAATGCCTAAACAATTACGGATTCAGGTTTCTAATTGGTAATATATTATCCTGACAATTGAGCAAAGGGCCTTTTTCGCACAATCAATCAAAACAATAATTTCAATAAGAACAGAAAATATATAAATAGTAAAATATAAAAGAACAAAATAAAAACTAATTAGATCTCACAACCCTTGAAGAACCCAAACTTTAATTATCCTTTGGCTGGACTAAAAGTTTAGCAAGCCATAAGTTCAGAGAAAAACACAAAAGAAAAAATATAAAATTATTTGTCTATGATAATGATCAAGATTCAAGATTAAGATTTTTCTCCCTAGCCTTCTCTTAGTCTATAAATACTAAATATCCTAGCCCTAGAATCTGTTTCCAAACGAAAGTTCTCTGATTGAGTTTGATTACAATTAAACTTCTTTCCTTTTTCCACCACTTGCCAAAGACAGTAATTGCATATCTTTTCCTTAATAATTAAAATCTTCCACTTGCCATCTTTAGACTGTTTAAGTTAATTTCAGCTACAAGTGATAGATCTTGACTTGAATTTTAAGATTTCGTCTGATTTTGTGACTTGAGCAGAATTTGAAACTTCTAATCCATTTTGTCCATTTTCCTTCATTCACAAGACAAAATAGAAAATATAAGTCAAATCCAAAAATTAAGCATATAGAAGAATTTAAATCATGGGAAAAATATGACAATTAATATATCTAATATGTAACTTATCAAATCCCCCCACACCTAAACCTTGCTTGTCCTCAAGCATACAATAGCCTAAATTCATAATCTCTTCTCACCATTCCTTCATATTCTTCCTATGCTCATCCAAAACACATTCCTTTTAATAAATAAAACAAGCGAATTCTCATAACACACATGAATAACACTTTAATGATTCAATTAAATTCATAAAGTATAAAAGATCTAACACCCTCGCAATTGGATTTCACTCATCACACTCTTAGTGTTTAAGGTATATATCAATGAACTCTCAAGTCACTGCATAGAAGATTTCTTACCATAAGCTTGCAAATTCATCACATCTCTTCCACCAATGAATGAATTAAGATGCAAAAATCTAAGGGTCTAAAAGGGTTGTATCGGGACTTAGATAAGGTATGACAAAAGGATTTTTAGGTTAAAGAAATTGAAAGAATCATACAAAAGTTTTCACACAAAATTCAAATCAATGATTTTAAAAGACTGCTTCAATCATATAATTTTCAGAACTAACTTCCAAGCAATAAAAATCTTACTTCTCTTTCTCTTCATTTATTCAATATTATTTTTTTCATTTTTTTTCATTTTTCTCTTTTTTTTTCTTCTTTTTTTTTTTGAAAGAGAAAAACTCAATGGAAATACTAGCTTGTAACACTAAATTTTCAACATATTGCAATCTTTCCAAAAATATTTTGAAATTTCATGTGCATAAGTCTATATGATTTATCAATTCAAGGTTCAAAAAGAGGGAAAATCAATAAAAAAGATTTGTTAGGGCTTATAATGTGGTTTAATCCAAAGAAAATGTCAAGCTCAAAGTGGTTTCTCTAGGGGTTAATAATAATAAAGGTAGGCTTGAAAAGAAATGGTATAATGTAAAAAAAATGATTTAACCTAAATGCCCTATTTGATTCATTGCATCATATTCATCAAAAGGAGTTGATTAAGACATGTATGACATAGCAAATTCTAGAATAATCAACTATGCATGACAATCACACAAACAAAAAAATAGAGCATGTTGTAATGAATGCTCATAGACTCAAATCTCACCAAAAAGGATTATGTGTGCTAGATGCTAGATCTTATACACTATTTCATCTAATGAATTAAAACTAACTAATCACAATGTATTAATGAGAAATCAAAACTGTGTAAATCATTTTTTTTTCATGGGATAAGCATTGAAAAAATCTAGAACTTAAAGAAATTACAAACAATAACTAATGTGCCTTTTGGAACAATTTTTTTTTGAATTTGCAAAAATTTTCATAAAAATTAATCAAGAATGAAAGAAAATTAAAGCAAACAGCAGAGTCACAATTAAATACCCTCTCTCATATCTAGACTATACATTATCCCTAATGTATCAAAATAAATGCTCATAAACTGTAAAAGAATTGAGAAACTTCTCTAAAAAATATTGAGTAATATGAAGCAGGTGTTGATGTCCACTACTTTACTAATCTGAGCTCGCTTACGAGAGGAGGAAACTCCTTGAATTCCAAGGATCTGTAATCAAACTATGAAATATATGGACAATAATTGGACTTTTAAACTATGAGTGCCATCTCACCATACCAATGATGTTGACAACTTCAAGTAAAAGTCTAAACTTCCACCTGTCACAGTAACATTGTAGGACTTCTTCTCGTTTAAGGAATTAAATGATAGAACTTCAGGAATCACTTTGACCTTAAGTTTTCGAGTTGGAGGAAACCTTTACATTGTAAGTAGATCTTGCTGCACCAACATTTGTAATTGTTCTATGAAAAATGACCGTAAAATTATCAAATCCTGGGACTGCAGCTGTAAGTGAAGGATAATTAAAATCCCTTAGCAGCACATTTTTGGATTTTTCAGGGCAAGAGCTGTTATCTCCGGATATTAGTCTAATGGCACTTTCATTATATCCAATGCTGCACAATAATCTTATGCTGTCCCCTTTAACAGTGTCATATACAAGCCCAGGATTGATAGCTTTTACAGGGTTGACATGTCCAGATCCATAAGCAAATTCACCATCTGAATTTTTGGATAGATCCATCGGGAAAGCAGTAGTCATGAGAGCAGATTTGATGGCTGATGGAGACCAATCAGGGTGAAATGTTTTGACATAAGAAGCTACACCGACAACATGAGGGCAAGCCATGGAGGTTCCGGACATTATATTGTAATTAACTCGCCTCTTGTCTATTTCACTATCTGAAGGTGAAGCAACCGGTGAATATGCAGCCAAGATATCCACTCCTGGGGCTGTTATGTCAGGCTTTAGAATGTCTGGTACAATTGAACTAGGGCCGCGTGAAGAGAATACAGCAACTACAGAAGCGGAAGAATATTCAATTGTTTCACTTTTTAATATTTCTGCTTGAGGTTCATTGGAGGAATTCTGGTAGGACTTGACTGATTCATAGTCGACAGTGCTTAAAGCTGAAGCAGGAAATAGAACAACAAATGAAACATTTTCATAGTCATTTAGCAAGATTGATCCCAATGCACCAGCATTATAAGCTTCCTCATTTCCAAAAAATTTATCGCATTGGTGGTTTCGATTCTGTCGGTGTGGGAAGCTTGCCGGATCTGTTGGAAACTGGAAGGGAGGAGATCGCAGGCTGCTGGTATTGGGGAAATAGTCAGTGTGTGACTGTTACCGACAGGGAGCTCGGGGAGAAGGGACAGTACGAGCTGCTGCTGTCGATTGTGGGGCAGTTGACGCCGGGTGCACGGGTGGCTGCTGTGGAGAGGACCGACGCGATTTATTGATTCAATTCCGGTGGGTTCTGCAGTAGTCGGAACTGCTGTACTGGTTGATTGGTGCCTAATGGGGTCTCGGGGTAGCTGGGAGAAAGGTTGCCAGAATTGCTGAGTTGCGTCGGTTGGAGCTGAAGATGGGAGAGGGGAGGTTGCTGCCGTTTGGAAGTTGAAACCTGGGAGAAGGCTGAAGCTCGGTGAGGTGAGATTGTCGGAGCTGGGTACTGCCTGATCGGTTGTTGGGTCTGCTGTCGGAGCTTCTGTGTTGTTTGGGGATTGGAGAAGAAGGGAGATTGTGAGTTGCTGAGGGTCCGATTTTGGTGAAGAGGCTGCTACGGGCGTGGAGAAGGGTGAGGTTGTCGTGCCAGAATTGCTGCAGTCGGTGGAGGGGAAAGACTGGCTCAGGTGATGTGAGGTTGCGGGAGCTGCTGCCGGCAGGTGCTGTGCTGGAGCTGCTAATTGACTGGTGAATATTGGAGAAGCTCGAAGGTACATGCAAGGGTCTGAAAAAATAAAATAAAAATAAAAATAAAATTGGCAAGTGGAAGAAACCAGCTGAGGTGATTTTTTTTTTGAAACAGTAGAGGTTTGTTCATAGGGCGTGGGCACGCCTTATGAAATCACCATTTCTGGAAAATTCCTTTTTTTTTTTTTTTTTACAAAAAATGGTGTTCAATAGGGGCACGCCTTATTGAATCACCTCTTCTATTTTTTTTTTAAATTCGAAAACAAACATAAATTTTATCTACTACTACTAAAACAACAAAAATTGAAAAAAATAATTGTGAATCAGAAAATTAAGAGAAATTTTAGGTTACCTCCTAAAAAGCGCATTTCTTTAAAGTTTTTTGCTAGACATAGTCATACTTAATTGTATTCTGGACATTTCAATCTAATTCGTTCAATTTCATGCAGTTGTAAACCTTCATAAAAAGGTTTTAAACGATACCTTAGAAATCTGACCTGTATCTAAACTTTGAATTTCAATTACACCACGAGGAAACATGTTAGTAACAATATAAGGACCTAACCATCTAGAACGAAATTTACTAGAAAATATTTTTAATTTAGAATGAGATAGTATAACTTTCTGACCAATATAAAAACTTTTCCTAGAAACCATAAAATCATGAGAGACCTTTCTCTCTTCCTTGTAAATCTTAGAACTCTCATAGTTATCATTGATATTAAATTTAATGATTTCATCATCAAATTCCATTGTGAGTGTACCATCATGCACATCAATTTTGGTTCTAGATGTTTTTAAGAAATGTCTTCCCAACAAAATTAAAGATCTAAATGAGTCATCATCCTCCATATTAAGCATATAAAAATCAGCAGGAAAGATCAGTCCATTTACTTGCACTAGAATATCCTCTAGAACACCTTCAGGATAAACATTAGATCTATCAACAAGCTGAATAATCACATCAGTCTCTTTTAATGGTCCAACATTTAAAGATTTATAAATAGACAGAGGCATGACATTAATTGAAGCTCTTAGATCTAACATTGCTCTTTCAATTTTAAGATTACCTACCTTACAAGGGATAGTAAACATACATGGATCCTTGCATTTAGGAGGTAACTTTTTTTGAAGGACAGCTGAAACATTCTCACCCATACTTACAAATTCATTACCTTTCAGCTTCCTTTTGTTGATGCACAACTCCTTGAGAAATTTGGCATATCGAGGTATTTGTTTAATTGCATCAAGTAAAGGGATATTTACCTCAACCTTGCGAAAGATATCAAAAATCTCCTTTTCCTCCTCCTCCTTTTTGGATTTGGATGATCTTAAAGGAAAAGGAGGAATTGGTGCCAAAACTTTTTGTTGCGTTTCATTAGGTTCCTTAGGGTGATCCAACTGTGACAGGGGTGTAGCAACTTCCTTTTCAGCTTCTTCCTCTAGAATGCGCTTTTGGGATGTCTTGTTAGGCTCCTTCAACTCAATTCCACTCCTCATGGTCATTGCACTTACATTCTGTTTAGGATTGATAATTGTTTGTGAGGGTAATTTTCCTTGAGATTCTAATATGCTCACAGAAGTGGCTAGCTAACTCATTTGATCTTCCAGCTTCTTGATACTTGTCCTTGTTTCCTATTAAAATTGTTGTGTGTTAATTGCAAGTGATTTAACAATTTCTTCAAGATACATACCTGAACTTGAAGATGGTTGATGTTGTTGTGGAGCGGGCTGTCTATATTGAGAATTCTGAAATTGAGGCCTTACTTCGTAACTCAAGTTGGGATGATTTCTCCACGCTGGGTTATAAGTATTCGAATATGGATCGTGATTCCTTTGTGGTGGACCTGAAAATCCTCTAATTGCATTTGCGTGCTCATGAGGTTCATCTTGAAGTGTGGGGCACATGTCGGTTGGGTGTCCAGTAGCAGCACAAATTCCACAGACTTTAACTTGTTGTACGTTTCTCATTCCTATAGCCAATTGTTGAACAACAGATGTTAGATTAGCTATTTGATTTTCAAGAGAATGTGTATTTACCTCATTTACTCTTCTATGAGGTATGTCTTGTCTAAATCCAAACTGTTGGGAGTTAGCGGCCATGGTAGAAATCAAATCTCTAGCCTCTCTAGGCGTCTTGTTCACTATTGTACCTCCACTAGCTGCGTCCATCATCCTTATTTCCATGGGTAACAATCCTTCATAAAAGTATTGAATTAAAAGCTGTTCAGAAATCCCATGTTGAGGACAACTTGCACAGAGTTGCTTAAATCTTTCCCAGTATTCATGAAGAGTCTCAATGTCTTTCTGCTTGATTCCACATATTTCTCTTTTAATGCTGGCAGCTCTTGAAGCAGGGAATTTTTTTTCAAGAATAGTCTCACCATTTCAATCCACGTGGTTATAGAACTAAGAGGTAAATAGAACAACCAATCTTTTGCTCTATCAGCTAGTGAGAATGGAAAAGCTCGCATTTTAATTTGCTCTTCAGTAACTCCTTGTGGTTTCAGACTCGAACATACCACGTGAAATTCTTTTAAGTGCTTGTGAGGATCTTCATTCTCAAGACCATGGAACTTGGGAAGCAAATGGATCAAACCCAATCTTAATTCAAAATCTGCTTGCAAAGTTGGATAACGAATGCAGAGCGGTTGTTAATTGACAGGTGGTGCAGCCAACTACCTTAAAGTTTGCTTTTCTTCAGCCATTATTTCTTCAGTACCTGCACGAAAAGAATGAGGCAGTAAAATAAATCTAATTAAAAACCAATCCCCGACAACGACGCCAAAAATTGGTGGTTGTCGAGACCAACAATAATAATTCCTACTCAAAAATGAATTAAAACTGCAGTATAGTTGAGTAAGGTCGTTTCCCAAGAGATTAGTTAGATTTATTTTTCTACAAAATATTTAAAAAGTAAAATAGGGATTTTCTGAAAATGAAAATAAAAATTAAATTAAAATGTAGGCAAAGAAATCGCTATATAAAATATTTGGAGAAAATCAATATGATGAGAACATCTAACCAAATGAATAATTTTAGAATGGGTTCATGGAATTGATCATTGATGCAAAAATGAGTTCTTTTAATATTTACCAAATTGGTTATGGTTATTGGTACGACCTAACAACCTATCCCTCTTTACTTCTTCGATAATCAAGATACGATCTCTAATTATTTCTCTTGTCAGTTAAACAACCTTAGATACGATCTTAAGATTTAATTTACCAACAACATTGAAAACTAGAGAGACTACCAATTCTAACCAACAAACACACATGTAGATTCATTTAAGCTAGATTATATATCTTCTTAACATAGAATTGAAAATCTATCTATAATCAATTATGTTATTTACCACTTATATTAGAATGCCTAAACAATTACGGATTCAGATTTCTAATTGGTAATATATTATCCTGACAATTGAACAAAGGGCCCTTTTTTCACAATCAATCAAAACAATAATTTCAATAAGAACAGAAAATATATAAATAGTAAAATATAAAAGAACAAAATAAAAACTAATTAGATCTCACAACCCTTGAAGAACCCAAACTTTAATTATCCTTTGGCTGGACTAAAAGTTTAGCAAGCCATAAGTTCAGAGAAAACACAAAAGAAAAAATATAAAATTGTTTGTCTATGATAATGATCAAGATTAAGATTTTTCTCCCTAGCCTTCTCTTAGTCTATAAATACTAAATATCCTAGCCCCATAATCTATTTCCAAACGAAAGTTCTCTGATTGAGTTTGATTACAATTAAACTTCTTTTCTTTTTCCACCACTTGCCAAAGATAGTAATTGCATATCTTTTCCTTAATAATTAAAATCTTCCACTTGCCATATTTATACTGTTTAAGTCAACTTCAGCTACAAGTGATAGATCTTGACTTGAATTTCAAGATTTCTTCTGATTTTGTGACTTGAGCAGAATTTGCAGCTTTTAATCTATTTTGTCCATTTTCCTTCATTCACAAGACAAAATAGAAAATATAAGTCAAATCCAAAAATTAAGCATATAGAAGAATTTAAATCATGGGAAAATATGACAATTAATATGTCTAATATGTAACTTATCAAAAGGCATGAAGTTGAATTCTTGAATTTGTCTTGATTCCAATTGTGATTTCCTCATTTTATGCACATGTCATGTCATGAATCTGTATATTTATTTAGAGAAAGCATATGACATAGGATTGCATTCGTTCAATTAATTTTGTGCATCATATTCTAGAATTTGTTTGATCTTGTCTCAAGGCGAAATATTTGATCACACTTAATTAGGGAGATGATTTAGGCCATCTTTGGATCGTTTGAGCCTTTCGAGCCATCCCTGTACATATTTTACCCCTAGTCACACATCTTAGCCAAATAAACTTTTCTCTGTAAATACACCTGCATAAATTTCCTTAGTTTAAACACTCTGTTCCTATCCCTTACCCCAAAAGCATGAAAAGTCATTGAGATATATTGTGAGCGTTGTACATATGGGTATTAGGTGATAGTGAGAGTAAAAAAAAAAATGAAAGAAAAAGAAAAAGAAAAGAAAGAAGAAGAAAAATATAAAAATAGAATAAAAATGTTTAGCAAAATAAATAAGTTTGGGGGAAATAAATTTGAGCTCTTACATTAGAGATCCTAAAAGTAATGCATGTTAAGGGGTAATTAAACCTAAATCGACTTTATCATACCTTAGCCCCAGCCTTAGATTACAAGCTTAATGAAGTCCTATTGATCTTTGATTAAATGTGACTACATTAGTGGAGAGATAAGTGAAAAGAAAACTTATGGGAATGATCAGTTGTCATTGACTTTGCATTCACAGTGTTTGCATAATCTGATCCGGGTAATGTACTGACTAGTGGCTTTGACATTTTTACACACACACGAGGAGTCCAATTTAGGGTAGGTTTTATGATTGAATGATTCTAAATGTTGGACTTGTAATTGTGAATCTTTAAGATCATATTTTGTACTTTATCTTTGAGGATAATATTGAGGAAATTATTATGTTAGTACTTGTCATTCCTGCATGAATTTTGTTTTGCTTGAGGACAAGCAAAAGCTCAAGTTTGGGGGTGCGATAATTCTATTTTTAATAGAATTATTTATGCTTAATTTCTTAATTAATTATTTAAATCCCCATATTATTTCATTAATTATCCTCTCAATTTAATTAAAATTCTTTAATATGCAGGTAAATTAAATCCGGATGAAACTTAGTTGTTTCAGTCGAAATTGGGCTGAAAACGGGCTAAAGGAGATTGGATCACTTTCAATTTGCAGACCGAGTCACTAGCCGTCTGGACACGCGTGATGTCAGGTGTCCATATTTTATTCGCTCCAAAATGATAAGATCGATGGACACCGTGCCAACCTTCTGGAAGACACACCAGGCCACATCGCACAACCAACTGGACAAACCGACAAGTGACGTGAAAATATCTACTTTGCAACAAATAAAATGAAGACAAGTGGCCAAACAATGCCAACTCATCTAGGATGAAAAAATTACCATTGTACCCCTAAGTGTGTGTATAAATAGAACATGATGGCAATTGAAAAAAGAAAGCAGTGTAGAATTTAGGAGTAGTGTAGTTTAGGGTAAAGTAATCTAGGGTAGAATAGTTTTAGGGTAAATTTAGGATTTATTCTTGTTTTTTTTTTTAGCATTCTTTTTCGTTAGCCACCATCTTTAAGTTACTATTCATAGCAATTTCTTTATTTTTCATGAAAAGCTTTCGTTCATTTCTAGTTCATTATTATTTTTAAATTAATGAATAGGTACCATTTCTATTTCTCTTCTTCTTGGTTTTGTTAAAATTTCAGTTCTTTATTTTCAGGTTTCCATGAAAAACTTTAATTTTCCTATTGTTGATAGCTCTCAGTTGACTTATTACTAAGGTTCCATGTTTGTTTATTCTTTATTTTTGCTTATTCGGGTGACAAAGTTTTTCCTTCATCTCTGCCTTTCGGTTCTGGTGTTTTGATGTGGACTAATGCCGGGCATTGTTCCACATCAATAACAATGTAGAACCATGGCAGTAGGAGCTGGAATTAGAGCAACCCGAGGATGATGGTTATTCATATTGATGAAGCTCACGGGTGTTGATTGTGTTACTTTCATTTGTTGCTTTTGCATATTCTCCTTCGGTCTTAAGTTTATGTTCTACAATGCATTGTTATTATTTTCTTTTCTTATTTCATTGTTTGCACTACATGATTTGGTTCTCTACTGCATTTAATCATTAACTTCATATTATTTTTTCTGCATTTTCTTATGTTTGTAGTCCATTTTATTTACTGCAAGTTGTCTTGGAATTTTCTTGTTACTCTTACTTGACTCACTAGCCGATTTAGGTTTGGTAGAATCATTGCCATGTGGTGAGGAGCAGAAGCTGGTGTCCGTGGGTCCTTTGCTATGCTCTGTTTTGAAAGCCTTGTATTGTTCACTCCTTTTGCATGATTTCATTATGAACTAATCTTGTTTGGTAGCTGCAGATTTTCAAGGATGTGTGCTGTCACCATTACTGAGCTGTTGTGAATGTCGTTGGACATAAATGAGCAGATGTTGGCTGAGCCGATCACTGAGGTATAATTATGCTTAGACGTGTGCTGCATCATCGGGACATGCAGTGCCAGTACAAGACAGCTTAGTGGAGGAAGATATTACCCGCTAGCTGGGCAAGACGAAGACGCGTAACAGCACAAACAGGGAATTATGCAAACTAAAAACCCGAGAGCTGGAGCTTTACCTGGAACCAACGTGAACCAACATGGGAGTACCTGAAAATGAAGCATAAAGAGAAACGTGTAAAGTGCTCGGTTCGGGACCGCAACAGCCAGCTGGAAATTGTAGATAAGGCCATGTTTGGCCATAATGTCTATTATTGTAATTGTCTTAAGCTTGTTGGGATTTAAATTTTTTTATATTATTTACATTTTTTTTGTTAAGTTAGGAAAAATAGATTTTTATTGTTTGTTAAATTAGTAACTAGTGTTAATTAGGATAATAGTTAATTTTTTTATTAAATTAGGTGTAGAGTTATTTCATTCATTTTTAATTTAGTCTTCATTTTAAATTTAAAAATCCAAAAATATTTCTCATGCATTATTTAGATTTTGTTTTATTGTTAGAAATTAGTTAGAGTTAGATTTAATTTAGGATTATTTTATAAGTAGTTAATTTCTTAGTTAGATTTAAGAATTTCTTTAGGTTAATTGAAGTTTTATTTTAGTAGACTTTAGATTAGCTTAATTTGCATTTTTATTAATTAGTTTAATTACATGCATATTTTATTTCTAGGATGGTTTAATTTTAGTTTAATTAATTTTGTTTCTTTATTTTCATATTTGCATTTTAGATTAATTGCGTTAATTAATTTTAACTATTTTAAATATTTTTGTAGGTATTTTCTTTAATTGCTCGAAGCTCTGTAAGTAATTTTTAGCTTGATTTTATTTTCTTTAGTTTATAGCTTTTATTATTTTCAGTACTTTTAATTTCAGACTTAGTAGATCACCCATAAAAAAATTCATAATTTGTTAGGATATACTTAGTGTAAGATTAACCGGTACTTAATTAGGTTATTCAACTTCTCTGTGGGACGATAATCTGGGACTCAAATCCCATTATTACTTGTACGACCCGTGCACTTGCGGATAGAACGTCTAGGTCACTTATAGTGGGCACTAGTTCGTACCAAGTTTTTGGCGTCGTTGCCGAGGAAGATAATTAGCCATTAATTAATATTGGTGAAACTATGCTTAGGTGTAATTCTAGCTTGTAAATATTTAGGTTGTAAATATTTAGAGCTTTAATATAGATTACTTAATTTTCTCAAAAAAATAAATATTGAAAAAAAATTGAAAAATTAAAAACGTAATTTTTTTTAAGGACTTTTTGATGTTTGCATGAGTAGAGCCAAGAGTTATGGTTGCTTTCCTTTAGATCCTGAAATTGAACGAACTCTTAGAAAAATTCGAAAGGATTCTAGGAAATTTATAGCTCCGCTGTAAAATATCATGGCAGAAAATAGAGAAATTAGGACCGTTGGAGATTATGCAATGCCGACTATTGGAGGTTATTATACCGTATGCGATTAGTACATAGATATGGATATATCTAGGTGAAAACTACATATTAGAATAAGTCTATAAGTATGAGTTGCATGACTTCTATGATATTGTTGTGAAAAGAGGTTTTGCAAACGTTTTGAGAAAGAATGATAATAGACGGGCTCCTAGTTTAACCAATTGCATGAAATGTTTATAAAGAGTGATTTAAGGGAGATATGCCCTCTCACTCATGACTACACATGGAGCCTCTTCTATTTCTTTGCTGTGTGAAATCGTGCTAGAGCCTGAGTGGCAACGGTGGATTTACCAGCCCTGCTCGTAAGTTATTTTCAAAGGGATTTTTGGGAAAACAAAAGAGTGCTAGATGCCTCGGGTGATGCCGTGTGTTCCACTCGAGCTGCTCGCACTAAATTTTGGGAATCATGCTAGAGCCTTCGAGTATTTCTGTGTGTCTTGTTCTGACTATGCTCGCATGTAATTTCCTAGTAATACCGTGCTCGATGCCTCAGGTATGCTGTGTGTCTTACGCTGAGTTGCTTGCACGAGATTTTTATGATTGTGCTCTGTGTTGAGTAAAACCATGATAGAGCCGTCATGTATTGTTGTGTGTCTTGCATTAACCTGCTCACATGTGGTTTATGAATGTGATGTAATGAGTACAAAACCGTGCTAGAGCCGTCATGCACTACTGTGTGTTTTGCACTGACCTTCTCGCACCAGATTTTGAAACAATGGAAATGGGTGATAAGGATCCATGGGAGCATGATGTACCGTGAGCGTTAGCCATGGGGTACGATGTCCCATGATTTGAGTATGAGCTGAAGGGATGGTTGATCCGCCTCCCCAAGCGTAGGGTTCTCGCGTACCTGATCAATGTTTCTTGGAATCCGACTATGGCCATAAGTTTTCTTATATCTATGTGATACAACATTGTCACTACTGTGTGAGGTGATATATGTTTCCCCTGCTGTGTGTCTGGGGATATGATAACCCATGATTTATGTTTCAATATATATTGATTTGTTAAATGTAAAGCATTTTTTAAGTATGAACTGTGTGAGTAGATTATGCTGTGTGAAGCTGTGTGATTATGTGTGAATATGCATATACCCATCTAGCGAATTAACGGTTTCGCATTGATGGAAATTGTTTTAAAAAAAATGCATACGTTTATAAGGAAAATGAGTATATATTTTTAGCATGTAGATAGTGTAGTTATCTACCTGCTTTCATATTTTCCTTACTGAGCATGTTAGCTTACCCCCTTATTTCTCCTCCACAGATACTACGCAGTAGTGAGTACACTGTAGTCGTCCCTGCTATCCTGTTTCTTCAGTCATCTAGCAGTATAGAGAGGTATACACTTGAGATGAAAAATTTTGTGTCCTGTAAACTAATGCACAGTAAAGTTTGTATTTTGTATTTTGGGGGATGTATACAATAGAAACTGATGTGAACGCTTCCGTACATATATATAAAAGTTTAGTTTCTATTTTACTTCATTTAAATGAATTTATTTAAACTAAAAATGGATGAGATATGGATTGCATGTTGACTCACAGCCCAACTGTAAGTGGTAAGGTAAAGGTCACAGATTGGAAGAAAGGGTCATGACATATCTGGCACTAAATCGATAGTGAACTCCAGCTCTCTCTCTGGTGGTAAGCCTGACAACTCATTTGGGAATACATCTGTGAACTCACATACTATCGGTATGTCCTCTATCCTCAAAAGTTCCCAAATGACATCAGAGATGAGTGCGATATAACCTTCACATCAATAATTTAATCAGTAATTTCAGTAAATTAACAATATTCTAAAATTTCTTACACTAAACATCACACATTTTTATTCCTTAACAGTCAAACGTGCACTGAATTTTTCAGGTAGGGAGAAAGTTACAGTCTTAGTATAGCAGTCTAGACTTATGCGATTGGTAGCTAGCTAATCCACACCTAGTATCACATCGAAACCACTCATATTTAATAAAACTAAATATCTTAACATCACTCTATCTCCCACCTTAATTTCACACTTTCTACATACCATATTAGTCTTTTGAGACTCATGTATAGGTGTACGTACATGTAAAATATGATCAAGAGGTTCAGGCTCTAAGTGCAGTTTGCATGCAAAGTGTGGCGAAATAAAAGAATGTGTAGATCCTGAGTTAAATAATACATGAGCCTTATAATTACAGACAAAAGTGTACCTCGAATAGCCTCAGACGAAGTATCTACAATCTCCTTATCAATAGCGAATACACGACCTTTTGTGACAGGCTTCTTACCTTTATCAATGGCGGTGGCCCTTCTCTAAGGAATCACTCTCTGAGGCTGTTGTCGAGGAGGCTCTTGAGGATGCGGTCTTTGAGGCTACGAGCAGTCCTTAACCCTGTGACCCATGTCCCTGTATCTAAAACATCATTGTATCATACGGAAACAATTACCCTTATGTGACCGACAACAGTCTCGATAAATCTTAATGTTTGGTCTGGCTCCTCGAAGGGTCTCCGTAACAATTGGTGGAATCTTGGATCTATCAACTCTCACCCTAGGCCCTTTGATCTTTCGTCTCTTAAATGAACCCTTCCTAAAATCTGTTCTGGAAGGTTCATGTCTCTTACCCTTATCTCTGACCACTACCCGGGATTCCGACTGGGACTGTACTAAATCTAGTCCCTTCTCGACTTCCTATACCTATCTCAAAACATCCTTAAACTCAGTAATGTAGAACCCCATCAATCTATCTTGAATGGCTGGCCTTAGCCCGTATACAAACCGCTCTGTATAATGCTCCTCATCCTTGATAGTCTCTGGGTCATATCTCAGCAAAGTGGTGAATCGGTTCTCATATTCGTCGACTGTCATACTGCCTTGAACTAAATTTAAAAAATCTGCTTGCATTTTTCTTTGGGCGGTGCGAGGGATATACTAGGTTCTGAAGGCTAACTAGAAAGTCTCCCAGCTGATCACTGGATGACTAGCAGTCAATATACTCTAGGTGGTGCTCCACCAATATCATGCTTATTCCTTAAGCATATAAACACTCATATTGACCCTCTCTACATTAGTGCACCCCAGGAAATAAAAAATTATCCTCATCTCTATCAACCATTCCTCTGTCCCTGTGGGGTCCTTCACCCCCTTAAATGCCGATGGATTCATCTTAAGAAAGTCTCGCAATTGACCCATACCTCTGTCACCGGGCTTGGTCTGTGCCGGAGGTTGAGTGGCAGATGGCACTAGGTCAGTCTGTAGGGGAGGTGGGGGCGGATCCTGTGGTGGTGTAGGTGTAGGAGCCGGGGTAGGTGTGGTACTTGAGGCATTAGCCCTGAAATGCTGCACAAATAACGTTGCCATCTGCTCGAACCCTTGTCTCACATCCTGCTCCAACCGATTAATTTGAGAGTTAGGACTCTCGGGCTGTGGGGCAGAGGGTGGAGGTGGTTGTGCCTGCCTTTGGGGATGACCTCGTCTACTTCTCATAATGTAAATCTATGTACCTGGGCGTACATGTCAAACTTGATCAAAATTTTAACCGATATATTCAGCTCATAGCCAGATAAGTACAAACACTTGGGATGTAACCTATTTCCCACTGACCTACACTGACAGTACTAGACATCTTTCGCTCTGATACCAAACAAATCAGTAACAACTTGAAAACGTGGAATTGAGGGTTAGTTTTTTTTTTTTTAACTTCCTACTCATGGTGCATTCTTGTTCAGTGTCAATTTATCTCTTATCTATTCGTTATTAAACTTCTTATACTCGATTATACTTATGTTGTTTTCCAACAAAAATTTGGCAGCATCTCCCCTTATATTTATCACTATCCTCCTGCAAATTTCAAAAGCAATTCAATATACACAATCCAGTTGATTTTTAAACTTTCATTTCATTAAAAAACAACCTATGGATCTCTCAAAGCGTCAACATTCATTGTATCACATCACATGGTATAAAAAAGTGACCCACTTATCAAATTTACATACATATATGACTCGATTACATCCCAGCTCAAACTTATGTACAAGTGTCTACACTACGTGTATTGTTTGGATACAAAATGAATATTACCTTAAACTTGTACAAGCAATTGCCTGGGGAGAGTCCTATCCACCAGCATATGTCATGTACGCGACAGGTACGGGTACTCACTATAGATAATCTGGGAGGAGGAAGGAAAGGGAGTGAGCTTCAACTAGCTCAGTAAGGAGTGCATTAAGATTTAATATAATAATCAAAGCATAAATATAACAATGGCACAATTTTGCATATTTAAAAACACATGATTAAAATTCCAAAATCATCAAATCATCATCTCATTTTCACGACACATCATAGCTCAAAATAGTTTATGGAGACTAGGCATTAATATCAATGTCATGAAAAGCAACCATCACATCATCCCGAATGAGGGCATCCTCCTAAGAAGGAATATCATCACATCATCCTCATAAGAGGGCATCCTCCAAAGAGGGAACATCATCACCCATGGCCATGGTAAGACTGTAGACTGAATCAGGGTCATACAGCATCGGCTCAATGCTACCAAAGCGGAGGTATCTTAACGCTACCAAAGCGGAGGTATCTTAACACTACCAAAGCGGAGTCATGCATCGATGTGCAAGTATCATGACTAGCCCTTGGTCTAAAAAACATGCCATTATTATGCTGAAAAGATAGTTTCACCTTCAACGTAGAGCTCATAATGGTTTTGCTTATAAAACGCATTCAAATAAGAATATATTTATTCATAAAACATTAAAATCACAAAACCGAGCTCAAACTGGCAAAACATGCACTCGAATTAAGAAATCTCAAGTTAAACACTTTTCTTAGAAAATATGCTCATTTTATGAAATACTTTCATGCTACAAAAGCATTTTCGTTAGTAAAGAACATAAATATACAAAACGGTTGCATCCCTTACCTCTTGCGCATTGAGGCAATACAATATCATCGAGTTCTAAAGTAGCCTCGATTTTCATGTCGAATCCCTGAGCTGCCCAAAATAATGTCAAACCATCAAATATTGCTTAATAACATCTTAACGCATTTAACTAAGTGTTTACCTCCATAACGTTGACAAAGTTTGACCCTTTTGTCAACTTTGCTCATTTTCTCGATTTTACCGATAAATTCTAGTTTAAGCTATTTCATTAGTTTTCTTTTAACCAAATTTAACTTTTATCAACTTAATAGCTTAAAAATTTATCTTATACTTCATTCAACCACTCAAAATACTCAAATCACTAAATTTTCATTCTTTCTCGATGTTTCACTTAATCGAGCTATAAACCGAGTTTATCGGTATTAATCGATCATTCCACAACCTACAACACAACCAAATTTCCCCATTTATTCCCTAAACCATGGCTGGTCGAAACCAAAATATCTCTACAATTTATTTCAATCAATTCCATTTAAGTAAAAATCCTTAAAAACCATAAAATATTAACATATCTCATCATCTTCATTATTCATAAACTTTCTCTTACCTTCGACCAAAGTTGACCACTCCTTTGATTCTCCAAATTGGTCATCAATGTAAATCATCATATATGTGTGTGTGTATATATATATATATATATATATATCTTTAAATCATTCAAAACAACAATAAAATCCAACCAAAAACTTTTAAAATCAAGCTTTCTTTCACCTCATGAACAAGACAGTTTCTGTCCCTGATTTTCTCTCTAGGATTTCACCTAGAAAATGACCTTCATTGTGGTTGAAATATTTATATGTTATAGAGGGGTCAAGTAGGAAGCTTCGGTATTCCTTGTTTAAGATCAGAAAATGACTGGAAGGGGCTCAAACAAATGGTACACTCTTAGGGGTAGAAACATGTCTTCAGCAAGAAAGAGGGGAAGGGTTCTCTCAGGTTTGGTGGAGTTTTCAGATGAAAAAAATATGCCTTGGAAATTTTTTTGAGTGAAGATTAATTTTGGAAAGGATGAGAATTTTGGGGCAATAGGATGGGCCTCTACTTGGGCCATTTTATTTGGGTATACAGGCTGCCTGAAACAGGGCAGTCCGCTAGTCCATTTTGTAAAATCCTTAAAACTTATCTCTAATCCAATTTCCTCTAATTGCTCACTTCTAAAATGTTTTAATATGTCTCTAGTATCTCTCATAAAAATTTGGGGCCCACTTGCTTAAGAAACGTTTCTCGATTGGGCCCATTTTACATGACTTGGACATTACTGAACAATATAACTTAAGGTTTTCAATTTACTTTAAAAATTCATTCGGCCATCAAAACCTTCTTATTTCCACTCAATGTTCATCCTTCATTTAAATGAAACCATATGGAATTTCCCATGGCTTCATAATAATTTTTGTGAATTTCTAGAATTTATTCAAAATTTATTTCTCTTATTGGGCCTATTAGCTCGGGTTAGTGGAAACTCGAGTTTCACTAACTTTTTCACCTCTAGCACTTTAGTTTCACTTCCCAATCATCAATTCATGCTTTAATTCACACTTTATTAAGAATATTTAAACTTAGGTTCTTACCTCGAAGTGCGTACCTCGGGTTTTATGCCACTATCCCAGGCTTCTCAAGCATTTTAGGCCCTACATTAACATTCACATAAGTCTTAGACCTCTCAGCTTAACTTAAAATGATTAGTAGTAGGGAAAATTTAGGTTTCACACTTAAGGGTCCCAGGTTCGAACCATAATGGGGACGCGAATTGGAGTATTTACCTCAATAAAATTGTGCGGGCCAGTGGACCCAAAGCGGACAGTACGTATGAGTCAAGGAAAACATGAGGGGATCTAAGCCCCAAGGGGATGCCCGCCGATGAACTAGGAACGAGTTGGGCCTTGATAATAAAACGTGCATTTTATGGTGAGGACCCGGAGTGCACTGGGGTGTACCACCCTTGGTTGGCCACCGCACCAGCCACCGCTCCGCCTCACTCAACCGTACTGTCATTTTTTACTGCATAACAAAAGCCTCTAAGTTTTATCTTGGAGGGTGTCTAGGAGGATACTGTTCCACACTTCACGTCTCCATTGTGGTTCGAACCTGGGACCCTTAAGTACCCAAACTTTACACACATGGTGGAACAAATGGTACCATGTGTATTAGGTTTGGGTACTTAAGGGTCCCAGGTTCGAACCACAATGGAGACGCGAATTGTGGAATGGTAGCCCCTTGGACACCCGCCACGATAAAACCTTGAGGCTTCCGCTGCGCAGCTAAAGAGGATAGTACGGTTGAGCGAGGCGGAGTGGTGGCTGGGACGGTGGCCAGCCAGGGGTGGTGTACCCCAGTGCACTCCGGGTCCTCACACCTTTGGGTCATGACAACACTTCCCGAATGTGTTTTACCATCTTGTTTCACATTGTATTTGGGTTCTTCTTTGTAAGCCCACTTTCGGTGATGTATACCTTATGATTCATATGATGTACACACTTCTATATGTTGATTGAGTCATAAGAAGAGCTTTTTCTTGAATGAAATTGCAAAGAGAATGAATGAACATTCATGAATTCATGTAATGGCTAAATAAGGGCTGAAGTGGCCACTGACTAAACAAATGGAACCCAAAACCTTCAAACGAAATATAAGGACTCAAACCTGAATTCTAAGTATGTTTTATGATTCCAAGCAGTACACACAGTCACATAGTATGTGAATCATAAGAAATGAACCTTTTCATGCTCTAAGTGGAATAAATGCAAAATGAGTAGTGAAGTAAGTGAATGCAAAGTTACCCTTGAAAATTTGGAAAATTTGTAGTTGGAATGCTGCAGAGCAAGGGGAGATCTATCTCATTATGCTCGAAATGCAGAACCAAAGCATTCTGTAAAAGGGAGATCGATCCCTCATTTAAGCAGATCGATCTCGGTATGCTTCTGCCTAACTGTCACGACCCAAATTACCTAAAAATCAGAGTAAATTTTTTACTTTTTCATTTTCTTACCCGTCGTGAACAGTTACACTACTAAATAGTTGAGCTATGATTCGGTGTTAGTCACCTTTCACCTATTTACCATTCCGTTTTCATATTTCATTTACATATTAATTTATTTAAACTAAATACATCCCCAATATTAAATCCATATATAGTACTGTGCATCTATATGTTCAGATACAAAATTATACAAATGTGTATACCTGGTCTTGATAAGAAGCAGCGGATAACCGAAATGCGAGACTATTGTCGCTCTTTTCTACTGAATGTACCTTGTGGGGTGGAAAATGAAAGGGTGAGCGAAACTTGCTCAGTAAGGCAATAATGTAAGCAGGTAGATAACTATACTATCTACGTGCTGATAATGTCATGATATAAAATCGTTTATATTTGGAGCTTGAGGTATGACTAAAACGATGTCACATGTATGTATATATCATATAAGAGAAATCATGAAATCGACATATAAAACAAACATAAAACAATCATCATGTATGACATCTCATGCTTATCACATTAAAACTTATTTGTTTCATCATAAACTCATCACGTTAAAACTTATTTGTTTCATCATAAATTCATCACGTTAAAACTTATTTGTTTCATCATAAAACAACCATATCAAGGCTAAACCCATCTCTCGGGAATACCTTGATTCATTAAATCGTATCTCGTTTAAAAACAGAAATCGGGACCTTACCCCTCCTTCGGGTTTGTCCTGGTCTATTCAGACCGTATGATATCATGTGAGGCATGTAGGTTACTGTATGAAAATCAAGGACTATGGCCATAATATGTCCCTGTGATCCCAAGCTACACGGATCCTGGTGTGCGGGGCATCACAACTGCAACGGGAGGTGGGGTCAAATCCTACCTGCCAGAATATCAAGTAACATCATCGAGTCAACATGACTGCACGGTATAGCGTACTCTGTGTAACATACACGGTACATCGTACTCCGTGGACCCATATCATAGTCTGGGAGTGCCAGCCGTAGGTCTTATCCACCCTAATACTATGTCAATAACCAACCCATGTCTGAAAATATATGTGCGAGCATCTCAACTCTTTGCGACACATAGTCTACAGGAGGCTTCCGCACGACTATATGCATGTCAACTCACGTTTAGTGCGAGCGAAGCTCCAGCACCACGCTATGCATATCATGATATCTAAAATCTCGTACGAGCGAAGCTTCAACACGGTTTTGTGCACACACAAATTTCTCGTACGAGCAATGCTCCAGTACGACTTTTTATGAGTAATAAATCAGTAAACTTGAGTGCGAGTAAGACTCTAGCACTCTTTTTATTCATGTAAATACGATAGGTGGCTCAATCTTGATAAAACATATTTTAAAATCGTAACCGGTACAAACCGGTACCCTTTCGTATAATTCATGAAATCAATAGCCAACCTATGTGCATATTTGCTTAAATCAAAGCAATACATTCATATAAAACATTAAAACATGTTAATCATGCAATTTATCAGCCTTACTACCCTTTTTGTAAATTTTACTCCCAGGGGCAATATCGTCTTTTTCCTTTATTCACCTATGCCCCAATTTTCATAAAAATTATAATTTCATTTTCTAGGTACTTAAAGAAATTCTAGGCCCTTTAAATCCCCTCAAAAATAAGTATAGAAATCTCTGTGCACCTATAAAATTCTCTTACCTCGATTCACGCGTAAACTTATCTCGTCTCGATAATATTCGATCTCTCAGTCCAACTGCGCAACAACTAAGTCTACGAAACTACATATAACCACATATTTTAGGTTAATTCGCTTATTTTTATCAGTATATCACATTTACTGATTGAATCTAACGTACTGGGCCCATTTTACTTTATTGGGCCCAATTGCACCTTAATGGGCCTCGACCCATTTTTAGCCCGTTTGTACTTATTAAATGCCTTCCTCGGGTTTATTGGGCTCATTCAGCTTACCAATAATCATCGGGCTTTGTTCCAAACTCATTGGATAGCCCGTATACTATATACGGTAATTACGTTGCAATTCCGATTAATATTCCTTTTTATACAGAATTAATCCGTAAATTCCGTAAAATAATTGAAACTCTGTATTGAGGACTCTAATTGTCGTAATTAAAATATACTTACCCAAGATGATGCGGGGTATGAAAATCGGAGCTCAATCGGCTCTCGTTCGGGTTCTGTCGTAAAACTGCACAATTATATATTTAATCCCGGGTAACTTTTCGATTAAATATAATTTAAATAAATTTCTCAAAAATTAAATCGGTCACTTTTGACCTCTTATCGACTTACCCAAAGTTCGATTTATCCTCGAAAATTGTTCCCCTTTTTCCTTTTCCTCTCTTTCTCCTTTTTTCCCTTCTTTCTTGGCTGAGCCGGTTCAGTCCAGTTCAAACCCGACTTATACCGGTCTGATTCAGTCCGGTTCACTCCGGTTCAGTCGGTTCAGGGTCTCGTCGGTCGATTCTTCACCGGATTCCACCGCCAGCAGCTTCGCTTGGCCGTCCGATGCACGGATCTGGGGTTGGTTTCGTTTAAGGCCGCCGAAAATTGGCCGGTTCGGTGTGTTCTCCCTTCGCCGTTGGTGCTCTTCCTCTTTTCCGCCGTTTTCAGCGTTTTTCGTCGATTTCACCGACCGTGGCCACCACCGATCACGTCGTCTAGGCTTGGGGAAGCCTCGGCTGGGGTCGATTGGGGCTAGATCGGTGCCGGTTGCCGCCAATCAGAGCTCTTTCTCCCGTGGCTTCTCTCCCCGATTCACCGATCTCCGACCAGTTCCACGGCACGTCGCCGGCGCTGTGAAGTCACCCGGGGTCGAGCTGTCTTCGTCGGCCCTCGCTTGGGTCTCTGGCCGCCGGTGGCTCGCCGGTGGTCTCCTCGGTTTTGGCTTCGTTTTCCTTCTTCTCTCTCCCCGAAACTTTCAATTTTTGATTTTTTTTGAATTAATTTAATTTAATTTATTATTTAATTTTATTAATATTTTAATCAATAAAATATATTAAAGAATCAAAAATATCTACCAAAATTATTATTTTATTCAAATTAATTAATTAATTTATTATATTTTTAACCTTTTTTCGGGTATAATTTCTTCGTATTTTCGGGATATTGTCCCAAGCGAAAATTTCGATTAATTTCAGTAAATTCATATCTTGATCAATTTAACCTGAATTTTAATTATTTCTTCATTATTGATCAAGATTCTCAAATCCATTATTTTTAATTAAATTTTCTTATTGAATTTATACCGAGTTTCAGTCTTTTGATCGTTTTTGCCCTTGTACGTGTTCAGGATTAATTTAACTTGACTTCCCTTCACGAATACTCATTCATTTCACATTTTAAATCCTTATTTTCAGTCCGAATCCCGTTCGTTTAATTTGGGACCATTTCAATCATTCCTTTCGCAAACACACCCATTTTGTGTTTTTAACTAAAATTGGGTCTTACATAATCTCCCCCACTTAAGAAATTTGGTCCTCCAAATTAGAACCAAGTTAATTGGATCCATAAACAACTCCGGATACGTTTATTGTATCATATACTGTCATTCTCAAGTGACTTTTCCGAAGTGTAATACTACCAACATACTTAATTAGGGAGATCATATTAAACATCAACACATTCTCCTTCCTGTTTAATACCCGAATCGATTTTTTCAATCATACGTTATACTTCCATTGAGCTTTAATAGCTCATATTCGTTCACATATATCGGGTTCGGATAATATTTCTGAAGCATCATAAGATAGGACACATTGTGGATGCCTACTAAATTAGGTGGAAACGCCAACCTACAGGTCTTGTCTCCCACTTTGTCCAATCTCTTTTCGAATCCCGTTACGTCCTTATACTATGTTCTAAGGGCATGTAACTTACAACAATATAAATTCACCCTCGATGAATTCCAATGGTTTCTGTCTCTTGTCAGCATAGCTTTTCTATCTGCTCTGAGGTGTTCTTAATCCTTCACAATTAACGAACATCCTCAGAGGTTTGTCTTACCAATTCAGGAACAATTCTCTATCTATCACCCACTTCTTCTTATCCAAATTGGGGAAACAATCCTTACGCCATACAGTGCCCCATCTGAAGTCGTTCCGATACTCAAGTGACAACTGATATTATTGGCAAATTCGATTGATAACAACTGATCATCCCAGGAGCTTATCAAATAAATGGCACACGCTCTCATCATATCCTCCAGAACCTGTACAGTCCTCTCTGACTGACCATCTGTCTGAGGACGGAAAGCTGTGCTAACACTCAGTCGGGTTCCCATAGCTTCAAAATTTTTTTTCCTAGAAGTGAGAAGTGAAGCGAGAATCCCTATATGATACAATGCTCACTGAAAAAAAATACTTGGTGTTCCACAATCTTCCTTACACATAAATTCGCGTACACACTCAGAGTATCTGGGGATTTCCTAACCAGAAGGTGGGTAGACTTAGTCAATCTATCGACTATCACCCAAATAGCCTTATGATTCATCGGGGTCCTCTGTAACCCATCACAAAATTCATGGTAACTTGTTCCCATTTCCTTGTCAATATAGGTAGAAACTGCAATAACCCTGCAACTTCTTTTGCTCTACCTTACTCTGCTGACATATGAGACACTTTTCCACAATCTTTACTATGTCTCTTTTCATATCTGACCACCAATATCCTTTTCTAAAATTTTGATATATTTGTTACCTCACGAATGCACTGTATATCCTGAAGAGTGAGCTTCTGACAATATCACTAACTCATCACTGTGGTCCTGGGGAGCACTTATACTGTCTCTGAACCTCAGTACCATCATCACTCTCTGTGAACTCTATCACTGTACCCCCCTGAATCTGACCCACACTATCAACACCATGTCGATCATCACGCTAAGTCGGTCAAATCCGGTTCTAATCTTAGGCTAGCTGTCACACAATCACTGTCATCATCAGAGGGAATTACATCACTTCTGAGGCTTATAACTGCTCTAGCAGCTCTCGCTCCCTGACCATCATATGTAATACCATCCCGAGACTCTTTTTGCTCAAGGCATTAGCCATTACATTAGCCTTTCCTGGGTGGTACAATTTTCACAATCATAATCCCTCAGAAGCTCTAACTCTCTTTGTTCTCATATCTGACTCTTTCTGTGAAAACAGATACTCGAGGCTTTTATGATCAGTGCATACCTGAAATTTCTCACCGTATACATAGTAGTGTCATATACTCAATACAACCACTATCGCTGTCAACTTTAAATCATGGGCCGGATGTCCTTTCATGATCTTTGAGTTGTCTGGATTCATAATCGACTATCCTCCTCTTTTGCATCAATACACAGCCCATTCATTATTTTGAGGTATCCATAGACTCATGAGAAACCTCTTAATCTGTTGGGTATGGTGAGAATAAATGCGGTGGTCAGTTTATACTTCAATACACCAAAACTCCTGTCACGTCTATCATCTCATTCAAATACAACTTTTCTAAATTAAACGTGTCAATGAAGTAGTCCATTTTGAGAACTCTCAATAAATCATCTGTAAAAACAATTTTCAATTGTTGCTTATAATTTTCCCTGGACTGTAAATACACCAAAATATCATCAATATGGATGATAACAAATCGGTCCAGGTAAAGTTTAAATACTTCATCGTAGTTGAGTTCCAATAAATATTTCAATCACTCATATCTTTGACTTATGTGCGCATAACGTATAATGTCCTTCAAAATCGCTTTCGTTCAAGCTACTAACCTGCGTCATTTCCTTTTTTCTTATATTAACGGATTTTATAAAATTTTAAATTTTTAAACCTTCCTGATTAATCGAATTCTATATTTCTTTATCGTACAGGGTACCCTAATTTTAAATGTATATATTATGACTGTCGATTTTAATTTATAGGTTATGTGTATACTTTTAGATGCTGTCAAGTCTTCAGGCGGGGAGGTATTTTGAAATACCTTTATTAACCCTCAGACTTGACCACAATTACTTTACATATCAGTCCATGTGGTCACAATTCATATTCGCTACTAATTGCTTTAATCCTAATTACTTTACTTATCATAGATATTCTTACCTTACATACGTCTCTTATTCTAGTCTATCTCGTATTCAGGATTTATCACAAAACTTATCTCTTTTCGTATATCACATATAACAACTATGTCATTACTCATTCCGTGAGTATAATCATTTTCTCCTTTAATTTCAATCGCTACTCCCCTTTTTATTACTTGTCAAAACTTACCGTATACTTTTCAGGGGTAAAATAACACTGTCTTAGAATAAAACTCTGAACATCATAATTTGTAGCCAATCTAATTTATTCTCAAATATTACTTCAAATTTGTAAACCCCATAAATTTCCTACGTTAATTTAATTATATAAAAAAATGGAAATAATATATATTAACAGAAGTGTGAATATTTGTTGTAGGGCTCGAGGACTATAGGAACCGAGAAGCCCGTGGGATGATCAGGGACCCGAAGATACAAGAAGTAATAAGGCGATGCAAGTACGGAAGGATTAGAAAATTTTAATTTGTTAGTCGAAAAGTGTCAATGTAAACACTTGTATCGAGAACTCATGGAGAATGATGGAATCCCGATATTATTTTAATTTCGGAATAAGGAAAATCTCATGGAAGGCATGATATTATGTCTTTGGATAAATTATATAAGAAAATGTATATATGTAGATATGTACATAGGTGAATATGTATGTATACATATATATATATATATATATACATATGTACTAACATTTAAATAAAAGGAAAGGTATATGTATATATATATACATAGATATAATATATATATATATATATATATATACATAGATATACATATACTAGACAATTTAAAATGGAAAAATGATTATATACATATATATATGACAAAATATATATATATATATATGTATTGTAAAGTATAATGTATAAGACATTTAATATAATAATAATAATAATAATAATAATAATAATAATAATAATAATAATAAAAATAAATAAATAACAATGACAATACACAAACAATATATTTATACTAATATAATGTATAAATATACATTGATACACTATATAGGAGTGGGTATAAAAATATAATAACCATACAAATACATAACAATTAATACCTACATACTAATATAATATATATATATATATTAAACTAATATATATATAAATATATTATGGCATGTACGGAATTGGCTTAGAAAAGCCAATTTCGTCTGCCACTGTTGCAATTGGAAAGGAAATCAAACAAAAACAGAGGAGGCTCGGGTGGGAAAAAAAAAGAAGAGAGAAAGAGGAGAAGAGGAGGAGAAGAAAAGAGGGAGGAAAGGAAAAGAGGCCTGCCGGGGAAGAAGAAAAGGAAAGGAAAGAAAGGAAAGGGGAGTAGTCTGCCGAGGAAGAAGGAGAAACTGTGGAGTAGACCAAATCGAGGCTGAAAAGGAGGAAGGAGCAGAACTGAATCGAAGCTGGAACAGAGGCAAAGGGGGAGGAAATTGAAACCGAAACAGGGACTGAAGAGGCAGCACTGAGAGCAGGAAATCTGGAAACAGAATCGGGCTTGATGGGATAGCAGAACAGGGGCTAGAAATGGAGGCTGTAACCGAGACCAAGCAGGGGAAACCGTGAGGGAGAAAGGGGCTGGAACCGAAGGAGAAAGGGAGGAAGAAGAAGGGCTGATCGAGAGGAAAAGGAGAAAAGAAAAGAAGAAAGAAAAAAAAAGGAGAAAAGGAAAGGAAGGTAAGATTTATGTATATACATGCATATTTAATTTACATGTATATATATAGATTGAATTATAAGCATGATTAGTATAAATTTAAATGGTGTAAAAAAAAAGGGGTAGTGATGAATGATGGATAAAGGGAGAGGTAGATGCATGTATGTATATATATATATATATGTATATTTATGTGAGGGTGCATAAATGGAAACAAGTAAAAATGATATATATATATATATACATGTATCCATGTGGGTATGTATGAGTATACATATACATATATTGAGTATTTACTTAGGTGTACATATAAAGGAATGTATGAGAGATGTGTATATACTAGGAGGTATATACAAATGAAGGTATAAGATAAGAATGTGTTTTAATACATGTACATACATGGGATGGAGACATGTGATGAGGAAAGAAATGAAAACAAATAATGATGCATATATAGGAATATATATACATACATACTCGCTAGTATATACATGTAGTTGTATATAATAATAGGTATACCGAGGTGTGTACGTATAAAAATAATATAGGGTAAGGAAAATATATATACATACGTGAATAGCCTAGGTACGCACGATTAAACGTACACACGAGGAAGAAAGAATATGTTACGATTTTAACGTATTTCGAGTGACTCGTATGTATAGGAAGCTAAGTAAACTACCTTCGATGTAGGTAAAACGTAGACGAAATTGACGGAGGTGTTGGAATGCGTCATTTCACGAACGTGAGATATCCGATACATCGAGGTAAGGGGTATTATTTAACTCAGTTCTGATAATGCATTTTTGTTTCACCAGTAAATGATTTTATGAAGAGCATGTGATTTGAAATGATTTATCAATGCTTTCATACTTGCGAAGCATGTTTTAATTTATCGAAATATTTTTCGAGTACTTTCCATGTTATGAAATGAATTTCCTAAGGTATGAAGCGTATAGATGTTTTACATTTATTTATGTTCTTATATCCATATCGTTAAAGAAACTTTTGACAATTTCAAAAGTATGTAAGAAAAGAAATTTATTTTCGAAAGGGGATTGTGGGGGCCACCTCTTGAGTCCTGCGGGAACAAAGTGCCACACAGTCTTTCGGTTTTATGAAAGAGTTTTTAGATTACAAGGAATTCGATTTTATTACTCGATATGAGTTTATGGGTTATAAAACCCAAGAAAGATTTTGAAAACTCTGTTTTGAGACTATAGGCTTCATGCATGGTTACTTCTTGTGGTGTTCTGGCTGCACCACTTGGGGTGTCGGTACGTTGGCCCTTTTAGCACTTGACTCAACCTGTGTGGAAGATGTCGTGCTACTTGTGGTTTATGATGATGATATTTTGGTAGTATCTCGTGCCCACGCAGCACGCAATTATGTTGCCCACACGGAGAGTGCCATTGGTGCCTGTGTCCTAGCTATGTGCTAGTGAAAGTATATAAGATGGATACTACCCATGTTTTACGAAAGAGCTGTACGACCCTGATCCAGTCTACAGCCACTTACCATGGCCATAGGTATCATGTTTAGCTCTCTACGGAGAATGACACGTATCGCATGACTTAGTTATAGCCTGGTCTCCATGAATTAGTTATGAATGATAAATGTGGCAACGAATATGTGCCTTATGAATTTCAATGATTGGTTATGAACCAACACGTTTATGTAATGTTTACAAAGTGATTATGAAATGTTTCATGAAAGTTTCACAAAATGTTTATGACATGTTTACGAAAGTAAAACGAGATGATTTTGCAATGTATGTGAAAAGCTTATGAAAGAATTTATAGCATGGTTGAGCATGATTCTTGCTTTGAACTTGCATGCTTTATGACTTTTACGATGAATTGCATGAAGTGATGATTTAAGTTTTTCCTTTTATTTAAAGTATGATCTTACAAATAATTTTTACATGCTTTTCATATATATATATATATATATATATATATATATATATATATATATATATATATATATATATATATATATATATATATATATATCAGGATTAATTTAAAGGTACTATCTTACTGGGCTTTTCCCCAAAAGCTCACCCCTCTACCTTCAGATCTTTTGCAGTGAATCTATAGGCGCTACCTGCCGCGTACACGACGTAGGCTAGTGGGAAGAGCTACCCTAGGCTACATTTTGTACACGCAAGAGGTATACATTTACATTCCTGTACCAGACATAATTGTATGCACAGACATGTGTCGAAGCTATCAGTTGGGATGTAATTTTGTAAGGATGATGTAAACATTATTATTTTGGGATAATATTTGAGAAGACTGGTATTAAATTGAAATAGATGTCTGAAGTGGTAAGGATGAATTGGAAAGTATGCTTGGTAGTTGTGGATATCTAGGATTGCCAAAAATAATTGACTTGCAGGTGGGTAGGCTCATATATAAGCCGTTGTGCTGCCGAAATTTCTATCGGCCATATAATCTAAAAACGTGGAAATCAATTACTAATTACGAGAAAAGAATTAGGAAAAATGTTTTGACACTGTACAGGAATACAACCTAAGTGAGTAAGAGAATAAATGGGCAATGAAGTTTAAAAAAAAAAAATTTATCCCGATTTTCAAGGGTCAAGGGTCGTTACAAAATTATTCATAGTCTATTAAATAACATCGGCTGACTTATACTTCTTCCCCCGTTTTCAACTTATAATTTCTTAATAATTATTTCGTTAGTTAACCCCCCTTCATTGGTGTACTAACTATCGGCATTGTGCCCAAAGGTGTAGGCATTCACGTCTTTTACTAACTTATATACAAGTGAAGGCGGTATGACTAAATACGTGGCACCAAGATTAATTATAATAATTATTTCACTATTCATAACCAGTGTGGTATCTTTCACCACATCATATGAAACATCAATAGTGTCCTGGTCCAAGGCATACACTCGCCCTCGTCCAACAGCCTACTTTCCCTTTCTCTTCGGCTGTGGCCTCCCTTTTCGGTGCAGAGATACTAATAGGGTTTTCTCTGTCTCTTTGCCCTTTTGTGGGGCAGTCTCACCCAAATCTGAGCAATCATTAATTAAGTCGCCTGTCTTACCACACTTAACGCCTATTTTAGTCAATAAAGTGTAGGTGTAGACCTTACTTTCGTGGTATCTACCACATCTTACACTGCTACACTGCTTACACTGTTATACTGCTACATTGCTTACACTGCTTACCCTACTAACATTGCTCCACTGCTCATCTTGCTTACCCTACTACGGAGCAGGTCAAGGTTCTCCAATCACAATACCCCTCAAAAGTGCTAAAATTGAATATACTGGGGCCTGACCAATCATCTTACCCCGTGACTCATTAGCTCTAATCTCTTACCAACTGGTCTCTTTCCTACTCTGACATCTCTATCATTCTATATTCTCTTCTGTCTCTATTTCGGCCATTACTACCTTTCCTAATCTTAGAGGCGTGCAACACATGATCTTCACGCAACTGTATTCTGTGCACTGCCTCGTCATAGGTAGTGAGCTAATCGGATTCTAATCGACAATTTGAGTCATTCCATGAACTTTTGAGCTTTTCGACTCTCACTGTCCATAGTGTCGGGGTAATATCTGCCCAGGTATATAAACAGAGATTCATACTCGTCAATCAACCAGTGTCTTTGGGTCAGTGTAAGAAATTTTATTTGTAATTTTCCTTTAAGCAATGTCCGGGATATTCTGTCACCGGAATACATCCAGAAATATTTCTCATGTCAGCTCTGGACGTTTAACTCTTCAGATGATTCGAGCGGACTTCCACCAATGCTCCGCCTCGCCCTCTAACATAAACATATTTAAAAGTCACTTTCTCAGTCGACATACACTAAAAGAATCCATACAACTTCGCTATCACATTCACCCAGTCCTCAACAAGTATTGGTTTCTTTACTTCGCTATATACCGGAGGGGTGTGAAAATATCTATTGTCTGAGGCATCAGTTTAGGCTTTACCTGCCTATCCTCAACTACCTGCATAGACTAAGTAAACAACTCCGAAATATTTTCTACACTCCACTCAATCCTCTTAGAGCGTGTCTCAATACTGTTTGGTCTCTTTATAGGGCCCTGTGGAGTATGCTCAACATCAGCCTCCACCTCACTCTCATCTCGAGTCTCATGTGACGACTCATTTGACTCTCAGGCCGATCTCTACTGCCTCGAGCATGAGTACTCGCCCCTCTACCATAGCGACTATCAGTTATAAACACTATATTCTTGCATTCGAAACTAAATTCTTAGCTGCAATTCCATCTTGATATACACAATTGTATCTAAACAATACACAGTACATGGGGATGTAAATTTACTTAACCACTAACACCGACTCATATCAGGCCAACTCAGCTCTGATACCACCTTTTTTGTCATAACCCAAATTACCTAAAAATCAGAGTAAATTTTTCACTTTTTCATTTCCTTACCCGTCGTGAACAGCTACACTACTAAACAGTTGGGCTATGATTCGGTGTTAGTCACCTTTCACCTATTTACCATTCCATTTTCATATTTCATTTACATATCAATTTATTTAAACTAAATACATCCCCAATATTAAATCCATATATAGTACTATGCATCTATATGTTCAGATACAAAATTATATAAATGTGTATACCTGGTCTTGATAAGAAGCAGCGGATAACCGAAATGCGAGACTATTGTCGCTCTTTTCTACTGAATGTACCTTGTGGGGTGGAAAATGAAAGGGTGAGCGAAACTTGCTCAGTAAGGCAATAATGTAAGCAGGTAGATAACTATACTATCTACGTGCTGATAATGTCATGATATAAAATCGTTTATATTTGGAGCATGAGGTATGACTAAAACGATGTCACATGTATTTATATATCATATAAGAGAAATCATGAAATTGACATATAAAACAAACATGAAAAAATCATCATGTATGACATCTCATGCTCGTCACATTAAAACTTATTTGTTTCATCATAAACTCATCACGTTAAAACTTATTTGTTTCATAAAAAATTCATCACGTTAAAACTTATTTGTTTCATCATAAAACAACCATAACAAGGCTAAACCCATCTCTCGGGAATACCTTGATTCATTAAATCGTATCTCATTTAAAAATATAAATCGGGACCTTACCCCTCCTTCGAGTTTGTCCTGGTCTATTCAGACCGTATGATATCATATGAGGCATGTAGGTTACTGTATGAAAATCAAGGACTAAGGCCATAATATGTCCTTGTGATCCCAGGCTACACGGATCCCGGTGTGCGGGGCATCACAACTGTAACGGGAGGTGGGGTCAAATCCTACCCGCCAGAATATCAAGTAACATCATTGAGTCATCATGACTGCACGGTACAGCGTACTCCGTGTGACATACAAGGTACATCATACTCCGTGGACCCATATCATAGTCTGAGGGTACCTGCCGTGGGTCTTATCCACCCCAATACTATGTCGATAACCAACCCATGTCTCAAAGTATACGTGCGAGCATCTCAACTCTCTACGACACACAGTCTACAGGAGGCTTCTGCAAGACTATATGAATGTCAACTCATGTCTAGTGTGAGCGAAGCTCTAGCACCACGCTATGCATATCATGATATCTAAAATCTCGTGCGAGCGAAGCTCCAGCATGGTTTTGTGCACACATAAATTTCTCGTACGAGCAATGCTCTAGTACAACTTTTCATGAGTAATAAATCAGTAAACTTGAGTGCGAGTAAGACTCTAGCACTCTTTTTATTCATGTAAATACGATAGGTGGCTCAATCTTGATAAAACATCTTTTAAAATCGTAACCGGTACAAACCGGTACCCTTTCGTATAATTCATGAAATCAATAGCCAACCTATGTGTATATTTGCTTAAATCAAAGTAATACATTCATATAAAACATTAAAACATGTTAATCATGCAATTTATCTGCCTTACTACCCTTTTTGTAAATTTTACTCCCAGGGGCAATATCGTCTTTTTCCTTTATTCACCTATGCCCCAATTTTCGTAAAAATTATAATTTCATTTTCTAGGTACTTAAAGAAATTCTAGGCCCTTTAAATCCCCTCAAAAATACGTATAGAAATCTCTATGCACCTATAAAATTCCCTTACCTCGATTCACGTGTAAACTTATCTCGTCTCGATAATATCCGATCTCTCAGTCCAATGCGCGTCAACCAAGTCTACGAAACTGCATATAACCACATATTTTGGGTTAATTCACTTATTTTTATCATTATATCACATTTACTGATTGAATCTAACGTACTGGGCCCATTTTACTTTATTGGGCCCAATTGCACCTTAATGGGCCTCGACTAATTTTCAGCCCGTTTGTACTTATTAAATCCCTTCCTCGGGTTTACTGGGCTCATTCAGCTTACCAATAATCATCGGGCTTCGTTTCAAACTCATTGGATAACCCGTATACTATTTACGATAATTACGTTGCAACTCCGATTAATATTCCTTTTTATACAGAATTAATCCGTAAATTTCATAAAATAATCGAAACTTTGTATTGAGGACTCTAATTGTCGTAATTAAAATATACTTACCCAATATGATGTGGGGTACAAAAATCGAAACTCAATCGACTCTCGTTCGGGTTCTGTCGTAAAACTGCACAATTATATATTTAATCCCAATTAACTTTCTAATTAAATATAATTTAAATAAATTTCTCAAAAATTAAATCGGTCACTTTTGATCTCTTATCGATTTACCCGAAATCTGATTTATCCCCGAAAATTCTTCCCCTTTTTCCTTTTTCTCTTTTTCTCCTTTTTTCCCTTCTTTCTTGGCTGAACCGGTTCAGTCCGGTTTAAATCCAGTTCATACCGGTCCGATTCAGTCCGGTTCACTCCAGTTCGGCCGGTTTAGGGTCTCGTCGATCGGTTCTTCGCCAGATTTTACCACCAGCAGCTTCGCTGGGTCGTCTGATGCACTGATCTGGGGTTGGTTTCGTTCAAGGCCGCCAGAAAGTGGTCGGTCCGGTGTGTTCTCCCTTCGCCGTTGGTGCTCTTCCTCTTTTCTGCCATTTTCGGCGTTTTTCGTCGGTTTCACCGACTGTGGCCACCACCGATCGCGTCGTCTAGGCCTGGGGAAGCCTCGGCTGTGGTCGGTTGGGGCTAGATCGGTGCCAGTTGCCGCCAATCAGAGCTCTTTCTCCCGTGGCTTCTCTCCCCGATTCGTCGATCTCCGACGAATTCCACAGCGCGACGCCGGCGCTGTGAAGTCACCCGGGGTCGAGCTGCCTTCGTCGACCCTCGCCTGGGTCTCTTGCTGCCGGTGGCTCGCCGGTGGTCTCCTCGGTTTTGGCTTCCGTTTTCCTTCTTCTCTCTCCCCGAAACTTTTAATTTCTGATTCTTTTTTTGAATTAATTTAATTTAAATTATTATATAATTTTATTAATATTTTAATCAATAAAATATATTAAAGAATCAAAAATATCTACCAAAATTATTATTTTATTCAAATTAATTAATTTAATTTATTTATTATATTTTTAACCCTTTTTCGGGTATAATTTCTCCGTATTTTCGAGATATTGTCCCAAGTGAAAATTTCGATTAATTCCAATAAATTCATATCTTGATCAATTTAACCCAAAATTTAATTATTTCTTCGTTATTGATCAAGATTCTCAAATCCATTATTTTTAATTAAATTTTCTTGTTGAATTTATACCGAGTTTCGATCTTTTGATCGTTTTTGCCCTTGTACGTATTCGAGATTAATTTAACTCGACTTCCCTTCACGAATACTCATTTATTTCGCATTTTAAATTCTTATTTTCAGTCCGAATCCCGTTCGTTTAATTTTGGACCATTTCAATCATTCCTTTCACAAACACACCCATTTTGTGTTTTTAACTAAAATCGGGTCTTACACTAACAAGGATCGATCTCATACCCAAAGATAGATCGATCTCTAAAGGATTGTGGCTAGCAAAGATCGATCTCTTCCCAAAACCAGATCGATATCTAAAGCTTTTTGGCAGGCAAGGATCGATCCCTTCCATGAGTAGATCGATCCTACATCATGCAAACTGAATATTCAGAGAGTTCAAACAAGGGGATATCGATCTCTAACCCTTGGAGATCGATCGATCTCATAAGGCCAATTCTATAAAAAGGGGCCCAACATTCAAGTTTTCTTCCCTGAAAAATCAAACATCCCTCCATTGCCACAGAGTAACCTAGTTTTCTCACTCTAGAATATCATCACCTTCCTACCATATTTGTGCGAGATCTGAGAATTTCAGACATATTTTATTGATGTAATAAGAATTTGAAGTGTAATTTATTGAGCTAAGTAAATTGTGGGAATTATAATTGGAGATTTATATGTTAAGTGTGTAAAATGAGCATGAAGTATGAGGACAGATGGATCTGGGAGAAGGAGAGATCGATCTGGTGAGTTAAAAATGACGAGGAAGGAGGAATTTGAGGAGCAGATCGATCTCCAATGGAAGAGATCGATCTCCAAATGATTCTATTTGAGAAAGGATCGATCTCATGAGGAAGAGATCGATCTCCAAATGATTCTGTTTGGGAGAAGATCGATCTCCTTAGGAGCAGATCGATCTCATAAAGTCATAAAGAGATCGATCTTACCCCTCGACAGATCGATCTCCTAGGCATAAAATTGCCCAGATCGTCCCCAAATTTCAAACGCAGATCGATCTCATCAAGAGGCAGATTGATCTCCTACCTCCAGTCTATATAAGGAACCCGTGTTTTTCTCCTGCAATTTCACTTTCTCTCTCTTCCAAACCCATTTCCACCGAAAACCTAGCTTTCTCACTCATCCAAATCACCCATTTTCGGCCGAATCAGCTGTTGTGGTAAGAAGGAAAGTTGTTCCTCATCAAAGGGAGAACAACATACTTGGAAATCGAAGGACGAATCGGATCGAGGCGTGGGTTGTGCGTCTCACAAGCTTTGGGTAATTTCTAAACCTCGATCTTGATATTTGAGATGATTTTGATGATATTGGTGGTTGTCATTGTGTTGAAATAGTTGTGAAATGATTAGGGATTGATGAAATTGCAATGTGGTTGGAGTAATGTAGATATTTGGTAAATCAGTGGCTGTGCCACGTGTGTTTTGTGGCTATGCCACGAGTGATTTTAAATCAGTGGCTGTGCCACGTGTGTTTTGTGGCTATGCCACGAGTGATTTTAAATCAGTGACTGTGCCACGTGTGTTTAGTGGCTATGCCACGCGAGAAATTAAATCAGTGGCTACGCCACGTGTGTTTAGTGGCTGTGCCACGTGCATTATTTTTACTGTGATTTTATCACGTTATTTGAGAAAGCGTTTAACGCGTTATTTTCACATGCTTTGTTATTGCTCTAGAGTGAGCCTTTTACTTCATGTTTTCACATGACTTGACACATGAGAGTGTCGTTTTGAGTACTTTCATGCTATGGTTTTCAAATGAGTTTCACATACAAATAAACATTGTGTGATGTGCATTTTGGTTTATGAAATGAGTTCCTCACCCCCCCTTACTGAGCGATTTAGAAGCTCACCCTTTTTTCTTTTCCCCCCAGAGTTCTTCAAGTGAAAAAGAATCTCCCTGCGACGTACGGAGTAGTGGCTAGTGGAGGACTTGAGCTCCAGGCCATATATATTGTATCTTGAGGTATATTTTATCTTTTCATGTACCCAGACTATTATTGTAATTGCAGACACTTGATGTATAACATTATATGGGATGTATTAGGATTAATTAACTTGAGATGGATTAATGTATTTGATATGATATACAAATTGTAGTGATGAGATCCTGAGGCATAATGATCATGATGATGTATGACACTGCACAGGAATGCACCTTTAATTGTGAATTAATGAATAAAAAGTTTTAAATTAGCCCTATTTTCCGCACTTTTGGGGCGTGACAGAGTTTTCTTGGTATCAGAGCTTAGGGTGTCTAGTACTGTCAGTGTCGATTAAGTGAAATAGAATACATCCCAAGTGTCTGTAATAGTCTGGTCATGAACTGAAATTGAGGATTGAGATTTCAATCGATTGTGATATGTACGCGCAGGAGACGAGTTGAGATAGAGAATGAGTAAACGACGAGGTCGTTCGAGGAGGCAGGCAGAGTCCCCTCCGCCACCTGTCCCACAACCAGAGAGTCCTAACTCTCGATTTAATCAGATTGAGACCGATGTGAGGCAAGGTTTTGAGCAGATGGCAGCGTTATTCGCGCAACACTTTGGAGTTAATGCCTCGGGTACTACGCCTACACCACCACAAGGACCTCCCATACCCCCAGTGCCTCCCGTCACCCAGCCTGAGGATAGAAGTATGGTCCAACTAAGGGATTTTCTGAAGATGAATCCACCCGTGTTTAAGGGAAAGAAGGATCCTACAGAGGCTGAGGAGTGGTTGACGGAATTAAGAATTATATTTGATTTTCTGGGGTGCACCGATGCTGAGAGGGTCAGTATGAGTGCCTATATGCTGAAGGGGAGAGCTCGAGATTGGTGGGGTACTACCCAGGGTATTCTGATGTCCCACCATGATGTGATTGGTTGGGAAGAGTTCCAGACAGCCTTTAGGACCCAATATGTACCACGAGCCACCCAGAGAAAGAAACAGGCTGAGTTTCTGAGTTTGGTACAGGGTGACATGTCTGTGGATGACTATGAGAGCCAATTCACAGTGCTATTGAGATATGACCCAGAGACCTTTAAGAGTGAAGAGCTCCGCACAGAGAAGTTTGTGTATGGGTTGAAGCCTATCATCAGAGATAGATTGATAGGGCTATGTATTACTGAGTTTGGATATGCTCTGAGACGAGCACAAGAGATTGAAAGAGGAATTGAGATGGTACAATCCCAGAATGAGCTCAGAACAGTGAATAGAGATAAGGGTAAAAGGCCAGCACTTTTCCAAACGGAGGCTCGGAGAGGTTCCTTCAAAAGAGGAAGGATTGAGGTGCAAAAGGGCAGATTAGAGAGATCCAGAGGTTACCCTAATATCAGAGAGACCCCTCGAGATGTCAGGCCTGAGACAAGGTTTTGCAGAGATTGTGGCCGAATGCATGAGGGAAGTTGTACTGGGTCAATCCATGGATGTTTTAGATGTGGTGACATAGGTCACAGAGTGAAGGACTGTCCCCAACCTCAGATACCACATGCTTCGGAGCCCACTAGACAACAGCCTCAGAGAGTGGATCCCCGGAGACGGGCCACTGCAGCAGAGAAAGGGAAGAAACCTGTGGCACAGGGACGTGTGTTTGCCCTGGATAAGGAGACCGCAGACACTTCGGTAGAAACTATAAGATGTACACTCTCTGTCTGTAATCATAAGGCTCATGTGTTGATTGATTCAGGATCCATGCATTCGTTTATTTCTGAGCATTTTGCATGTAGATTAAACTTGAAGTTTGAACCTCTAGAATATATACTACAGGTAAATACCCCTATGCGTGAATCCCAGAGAACTGAGTTAATCTGTAGAGGATGTGAGATAAAGGTGGGAGATAGAGTGATGTTAGCAGATCTAATCATGTTGAATATACATGGGTTTGATGTAATTCTGGGAATGGATTGGTTGGCGACCAATCGAGTGAGTTTAGACTGCTACACTAAGATTGTAACTTTCTTCCTACCTGAACCTTACAGTGTACGGTTGAGATGTTAAGGAAATGTATATGTGGAATTCTAGTAAGTAATTTGAGAATTTTAACATTATTTTGGAGAATATTAAATATGATTATTCATGTGAAGGTTATGAGACACTCATCTCAGACGATGAGTGGGAACATTCGAGGATTGAGGATATACCTGTGGTTTGTGAATTTTTGGATGTTTTCCCAGATGAATTGCCAGGTTTACCACCAGAGAGAGAGCTGGAGTTTACCATTGATTTGGTACCAGATACTCAGCCGATCTCTAAACCTCCCTACAGAATGGCATTAGTGGAACTCAAGGAATTGAAGAGACAACTACAGGAGTTATTGGATCAAGGGTTTATTAGACCCAGTGTTTCGCCGTGGGGAGCACCAGTACTATTTGTTAAGAAGAAGGATGGTAGTCTTAAATTATGTGTAGACTACCGGCTGTTGAATAAAGCCACGATGAAGAATAAATACCCACTACCCAGGATTGATGATCTACTTGATCAGCTGAGAGGGGCATCAGTCTTTTCTAAGATTAATTTGAGATCGGGCTATCACCAATTATGGATCAAGGAAGAAGATATGCCAAAGACGGCCTTCAGGACGAGGTATGGCCATTACGAATTTCTGGTGATGTCCTTTGGATTGACGAACGCCCCTGCAGCATTTATGAGATTGATGAACGAGGTGTTCAGAGACTATCTGGATAAGTTTGTGATAGTCTTTATTGATGATATCCTGGTGTACTCTCGGTCGTATGAGGAGCACGCACAGCATTTGTGGTTAGTACTTCAGATACTCCGAGATAAGCAATTGTACGGAAAGCTTAGTAAGTGTGAGTTTTGGCTGAACCGGATAGCTTTCCTTGGGCATATAGTCTCAGAGGAAGGAGTATCAGTGGATCCAAGTAAAATAGCAGTTGTGCTTAATTGGGAGAGACCGAGGACAGCTACTGAGGTACGAAGCTTCCTTGGTTTGGCAGGGTATTACAGAAGATTTGTGGAAGGATTTTCCAGGATTGCCGCCCCTTTGACTAAGCTCACGCGCAAAGAGACTCCAATTATATGGACTGATCAATGTGAGCTCAGTTTTCAGGAATTAAAGAAGAGGTTGACAGCGGCACCTGTGTTAACTATTCCTGAGGGATCAGGAGGATTCTCAGTGTATAGTGATGCATCTCACCAAGGATTGGGGTGTGTGCTTATGCAGCACGGAAGGGTGGTCGCATATGGATCGCGACAGCTGAAAGACCATGAGCGGAATTATCCCACGCATGATTTGGAGTTAGCCGCTGTGGTATTTGCTTTGAAGATCTGGCGACACTACTTATATGGGGAAAGATTCTAGATCTTCACTGATCACAAGAGTTTGAGATATCTCTTTGATCAGAAAGAGTTAAACATGAGACAAAGGAGATGGATGGAACTCCTTAAAGATTATGACTGTGAGATTCTTTATCATCCGGGTAAGGCGAATGTGGTTGCTGATGCCCTGAGCAGGAAGAGTATGATATCTGCTATGATGATCAGGGAATGGGATTTGTTAGAGCAGTTCGTCGAACTTCGGATCATAGTTAACGAGGTAGAGACTGGATTTTTGGCTAGCCTGCGGATAGAGCCCAGGATCATGGATCAGATTAGAACTAGGCAGCGCAGTGATCAGAGATTGATAGATATGGTTAGCCAAGCTGAGCAGAGTTCGCAGTCGGATCTCACCATCAGTGAGGATGGATTATTGAGGTTCAGAGGATGGATTTGTGTACCGGACGATGATACCCTAAAGAGACAGATACTGAGAGAATCCCACTGCTCGCGATACACCATGCACCCAGGGAGTACTAAGATGTACCGAGACTTGAGAAAGGTGTATTGGTGGAGTGGTATGAAGCGAGATGTGGCAGAGTATGTGGCCAGGTGTTTAGTATGCCAGCAAGTGAAAGCTGAGCATCGGAAGCCCGGAGGACTACTACAGCCCTTACCTGTACCTACATGGAAATGGGAGCATGTCACTATGGACTTTATTATGGGTTTACCGAGGACCCGAAGAGGTCATGACGCTATATGGGTTATAGTGGATAGATTGACTAAGAGTGCCCACTTCCTTGCCATCAAGAGCACAGATACTGTGGATGCCTTAGCTGAGCTGTATGTCAGCGAGATAGCTAGATTACATGGGGCTCCAGTGAGTATTACTTCTGATCGAGATTCCCGATTTACTTCCAGATTTTGGACCCAGTTTCAGGAGTCCATGGGATCTCGATTGAGTTTTAGTACTGCCTATCATCCTCAGACAGATGGTCAGTCAGAGAGGACTATTCAGACCCTGGAGGATATGTTGAGGGCGTGTACGATGGATTTTAAGGGATCATGGGATGATCACCTGCCCCTAGCAGAGTTTGCGTACAATAACAGCTATCATGCGAGTATTGGAATGGCACCTTTTGAGGCTCTATATGGTAGGAGGTGTAGATCCCCTGTAGCTTGGGAAGAAGTCGGTGACAGGAAGATAAATGCTCCCGAGCTTGTTGAGCAAGCTGTACAGAGTGTGAAACTCATATGTGAGAGGTTACGGGCTGCACAAAGTAGACAGAAAAGCTACGCGGATGTGCGTAGACGGCCACTCGAGTTTGAGGTTGGTGATGCAGTATTTCTGAGAGTATCACCGAGTAAGGGTATCATGCGATTTGGGAAGAAAGGAAAATTGAGTCCTCGATACATAGGACCATTCGAGATTCTTGAGAGAGTGGGAGAGGTAGCCTACAGATTGGCATTACCCCCACAGATGTTCGGAATACACAATGTTTTTCATGTGTCTATGTTGAGGAAGTATCACCCGAACCCTTCTCATGTTATAGAGTATGATGAGATGGACATACAGGAGGACATGAGCTACACTGAGGAACCTGTCCGGATTCTCGATAGAAAGGAGAAGGTACTGAGAACCAAGAGCATCCCATTAGTGAAAGTTTTGTGGAAACATCACTCAAGGGAAGAGGCAACGTGGGAACTAGAGAGCCTCATGAAGGAGAAATACCCCCATCTATTTTGACTAGTTGAGTTGAATTTGGAGGACCAAATTCTTTTTAAGGTGGGGAGGATGTGAGATCTGAGAATTTCAGACATATTTTATTGATGTAATAAGAATTTGAAGTGTAATTTATTGAGCTAAGTAAATTGTGGGAATTATAATTGGAGATTTATATGTTAAGTGTGTAAAATGAGCATGAAGTATGAGGACAGATCGGTCTGGGAGAAGGAGAGATCGATCTGGTGAGTTAAAAATGACGAGGAAGGAGGAATTTGAGGAGCAGATCGATCTCCAATGGAAGAGATCGATCTCCAAATGATTCTGTTTGAGAAAGGATCGATCTCATGAGGAAGAGATCGATCTCCAAATGATTCTGTTTGGGAGAAGATCGATCTCCTTAGGAGCAGATCGATCTCATAAAGCCATAAAGAGATCGATCTTACCCCTCGACAGATCAATCTCCTAGGCATAAAATTGCCCAGATCGTCCCCAAATTTCAAACGCAGATCGATCTCATCAAGAGGCAGATCGATCTCCTACCTCCAGTCTATATAAGGAACCCGTGTTTTTCTCCTGTAATTTCACTTTCTCTCTCTTCCAAACCCATTTCCACCGAAAACCTAGCTTTCTCACTCATCCAAATCACCCATTTTCGGCCGAATCAGCTGTTGTGGTAAGAAGGAAAGTTGTTCCTCATCAAAGGGAGAACAACATACTTGGAAATCGAAGGACGAATCGGATCGAGGCGTGGGTTGTGCGTCTCACAAGCTTTGGGTAATTTCTAAACCTCGATCTTGATATTTGAGATGATTTTGATGATATTGGTGGTTGTCATTGTGTTGAAATAGTTGTGAAATGATTAGGGATTGATGAAATTGCAATGTGGTTGGAGTAATGTAGATATTTGGTAATTTTGAGAATTTGTGCTATAAATGGAAATATAGACAATGTGATGAATTAGCATAGATAATTGGCATGAGGAATGTAGGACGTTGAGATATTGTGAATGAGGTTGTAGTTTAGGGTTGAGTTACGAGAATCAAGAGATTTGAGGAGTTATGAGCAATTATGCTCGATTTTGAGAATTGAGGTTTATGAGATAATTGAGTATTGATGTTTTAACATCGTTTGGACAGCTCGGGAGTTCCAGAGTGGAATGCGAGACTAGTCCGTGATACGGGGGAAACGATTGCACTATACGAGGTGCAAAGAGGTAAGGGAAATCTAAACCATTTGTGTATGTGAATTGTAAACTATTTTAGCATGAATTGTGGTTTATAAAACAAGCATGTTGGGTTTTGTGTTGAGATTAAATTGCACACGATTTTATAGCCGGTTGGAGCCCAATGTTTTTATGAGTTTATAACTGGGCTCTACGTTAAGGCAATATTGAGATTTGAGAAATGTGTACGTGTGCTTTGCCGGTTGGAACTCGGTTTTATTACGTTTTGTGTTGAGTACAAAACGATTTCAAAAGAGTTTTATGAGAGAAAAACCATCATGAGTTCTACGTGAAGGCAAACCAGTCTTATGTGATAAGACTTAGGTGTGTAGTTGTGAGTACACACCGGGCATTGCTCTGGTAGCATGTAAGCCCGATTTCTTCTCCGTTCTGGTAACGTGAGAACAACCCATTCAGTGGCTGTGCCACGTTGAGAAACCCCATTGGTGGCTGTGCCACGTTATACCCCATTGGTGGCTGTGCCACGTTGAGAAACCCCATTGGTGGCTGTGCCACGTTATACCCCATTGGTGGCTGTGCCACGTTGAGAAACCCTATTCTGTGGCTATGCCACGCGAGAAATTAAATCAGTGGCTGTGCCACGTGTGTTTTGTGGCTATGCCACAAGTGATTTTAAATCAGTGGCTGTGCCACGTGTGTTCAGTGGCTGTGCCACGTGTTTTTAGTGGCTATGCCACGCGAGAAATTAAATCAGTGGCTACGCCACGTGTGTTTAGTGGCTGTGCCACGTGCATTATTTTTACTGTGATTTATCACGTTATTTGAGAAAGCGTTTAACGCGTTATTTTCACATGCTTTGTTATTGCTCTAGAGTGAGCCTTTTACTTCATGTTTTCACATGACTTGACACATGAGAGTGTCGTTTTGAGTACTTTCATGCTATGGTTTTCAAATGAGTTTCACATACAAATAAACATTGTGTGATGTGCATTTTGGTTTATGAAATGAGTTCCTGACCCCCCCTTACTGAGCGATTTAGAAGCTCACCCTGTTTTCTTTTCCCCCCAGAGTTCTTCAAGTGAAAAAGAATCTCCCTGCGACGTACGGAGTAGTGGCTAGTGGAGGACTTGAGCTCCAGGCCATATATATTGTATCTTGAGGTATATTTTATCTTTTCATGTACCCAGACTATTATTGTAATTGCAGACACTTGATGTATAACATTATATGGGATGTATTAGGATTAATTAACTTGAGATGGATTAATGTATTTGATATGATATACAAATTGTAGTGATGAGATCCTGAGGCATAATGATCATGATGATGTATGACACTGCACAGGAATGCACCTTTAATTGTGAATTAATGAATAAAAAGTTTTAAATTAGCCCTATTTTCCGCACTTTCGGGGCGTGACAATTTGAGAAAAGTTGTATGAGGCAAAGTTGTTCATTATGATGAGGAGAACAACATAATTTGGAATCAACATTCAAGTTGTTGGATTGAAGGAGAAAAGTCTTCCCTTAAGATTTGGCCAAGTGAGGAAGTATAAGCTAAGTAAGTTTTCAATACACCAACTTCAAGTATGTTTATCTATGCATTATTATGGGTTATTTGGTGTATGTATTGTTGGTTGAAACTACTTGGAACATGATGAATCAACCATGACCTAAAAATGGGTTTAGTGTGAGAAAGTGAACTATGGTTGATTTAAAGGATAAAATGATTATACTATGGTGAAAGTGATGTTATATGCATGATTATGAGACAGTTTTGTGAAACTAGTTAATGAAATTTGATGAAGTTATGAAATGTAGACATAAGGTGTTTGTGAAAATGTATGAATGAATTGAAGTGTGAAGTAGAGGTATAATGAGTATCTGTTGATGGTTTGACGTTATTTTGAGCAGCTCAAGAATTTGACACGTGAATCGAGGTTAGTTCGAGACCAGGGTATATTTCACCGCCTAAGGTGCAAGAGGTAAGGGATGCAACCGTTTTGTACATATGTGTTCTTTACCGATGAAAATGCTTTGGCAGCATAAAATAATCTTATAAACGAGCATATTTCTAGAGAAAAGTGTTTAGCTTGAGATTTATTAGTTGAATGCATGTTTTCCCGATTTGAGCTTGGTTTTGTGATTTGAATGGTTTGCGAACAAATATATTTTTATAATTAAACGAGATTTACAAGCAAAACTATTATAAGCTCTACGTGAAGGCGAAACTAATTTCAGCATAATAATGACATGTTTTTGAGACTAAGGACTCGTCATGATATCTGCACATCGATGCCTCCATTTTGGTAACGTGATATGCCTTTGTTTTGGTAACGTGAGATGCCTCCGCTTTGGTAGTGTGAGATGCCTCCGTTTTGGTAACGTGAGATGCCTCCGGTCTGGTAACGTGAGATGCCTCCGCTTTGGTAGTGTGAGATGCCTCCGTTTTGGTAACCTGAGATGCCTCCATTTTGGTAACGTGAGATGCCTCCGCATTGGTAGCGTGAGATGCCTCCGTTTTGGTAACTTGAGACGATTCCCTCGTTTGAGGATGCCCTCATTGAGGATGATGTGATGTGATGATCGCTTTCGTGACACTTATATTATGCCTAGTCTCCATAACTGTTTTGAGAAATGACGTGTTCTGAAATTGAGATAATGATGTTTTGATGAATTGTGATTTTAATCACGTGTTTATAATTATGTGAAATTATGTCATTATTACACTTATGCTTTAATGATGATTTTTAAATCTCATATGCACTCCTTATTGAGCTAGTTGAAGCTCACCCTCTTCTTTCTTCTCTAACAGATTATTTACAGTGAGCGCAAGTACCTACTGCGTACATGGTATAGGCTGGTTGATGAGACTCTCCCCAGGCTATTGGTTGTACACGCGTGAGGTATAATTCAATTCATTTTACATCCAAACAATTATGTAATACAGACACTTATATTTAAGTAACGTTGGGATGTAATCAGGATGGTAAATGTATATAAATTAGAAAAGTGGGTTATTTTGATACCATGTTATTTGATCAAGTAAATGTTGATGTTGAGATATCCTTGGGTTGTTGGTTGATGAAATAGGTATTAGATTAACTGACACGGTACAGGAATACACATTAAGTAGGAAGTTTAATTTAAGAAAAAAATTAAATTAGCCTTATTTTCTGCGCTTCCGGACTGTCACAAATTAGGTGGTTTCAGAGCGAAAGGTGCCTAATATTGTCAGTGTCAATTAATTGGAAATAGATTACATCCCAAGTGTCTGTACATGTCTGATTTTGAATTGAATGTAATAGTTAAAATTATAACCAAGTTTAATGATACGCACAGGGACGTAAGAATTAAGATATGAGGGGGAAACGAGGTCGTCCCCGGAGGTAGGCACAACCACCTCCACCACCTACCCCACAGCCTGAGAGTCCTAACTCTCAAATTAATCATTTGGAGCAGGATGTACGACAGGGGTTTGAGCAGATGGCAATGTTATTTGTGCAGCATTTCAAGGCTAATGCCTTAGGTACTACACCTATCTCGGCTCCTATACCTACACCACCACGGGATCCGCCCCCATTTCCTCTACAGACTGACCCGGTGCCACCCGTCGCTCAGCCTCTGGCACAAACCAGACCCCATGACAGAGATATGGGTCGACTATGAGACTTTCTTAAGATGAATCTGCCTGTGTTTAAGGGGGTGAAGGACCTCGTAGCGGCAAAGGAGTGGTTGACAGAGATGAGGATAATTTTTGACTTCCTGGAGTGCACTGATGCAGAAAGAGTCAGCATGAGTGCCTATATTCTTAAGGAACAAACACGATATTAGTGGAGTACCATCCAGAGTATATTGACTACCAGTCATCCAGTGATCAGCTGGGAAACTTTTCAGTTAGCTTTCAAGACCCAATATATCCCTCGTGTGATCGTGTCTTGGCTAGATGTGTATACCGCAAGTGCACGGGTCGCATAAGTAATAAACGAAATTGAGTCCCAGATTATCGTCTCACAGAGAAACACAGTTAGCCTAACTAAGTACCAGTTAATTTTACCCTAAGTATATCCTAGCAAATTATGAGAATTAAAAGGGTGACCTACAAGGTTTAATTTGAAAATACTGGAAAACAATAAATATAATGAAAATTATAAAATAAATAAAATAGAGCAAAAACTACTTACAGAGCTCCAAGCAAATAAAAGCGATAATCTGTAAAAAAAAAATTCTGAAACTAGAATTAATTAGTGTAAATGGACTAAAGATGCAAAAATAAAGAAATAAAAATAAATAGATCAAAACGAGAAAATTCTAATATAACAATTACATATGTCTAATCTAATTAATTAAAAGAAATAAAAATGCAAAGTAATCTAACCTAAGGCCTAATAAAATAAAACTCTAATAAAAATTCTAAAAAAATTTCTAAGTATAACTTTAAACCTAATTGCCTAATTTAGTAACCCTAAATTATGTTTAGCTCTAGATAATTACTAAATTAATAAAATGCCTAAATAAATAATAAAATCTAATCTAAATGATGCATGAGAAATAAAATATTTTAGAGTTTCTAAAATTTAAAATGAAAACTATCCTAAAGATGCATAAAATGAGTCTACCCTTAAACTAACTCTAAATGCAATACATAAGCACTACACTGAAAAATTAAATCTTAAATTCTATTGCATTCAAAAATTAAATATTATTATAATTAGAGTTAAGTCTTAAACTACTAAGCAAATAAAATTAAGCTAGCATGCAAATTAATTCAAGAATCATAATTTAACCACTAATACTATTACCTAAACTAACAAATAGTAATAAAAGAAAAACTAATATCTAACAATTAAAATTAAAACATGATAAAGCAAATTGTAGGAATAAAATAAAAATAAAACATAATTGCAAACTTAGCCATGCCCTTCTCTGCCGTGCACCACATTTTTTGCACGGTACTCCTGCTTCTTCACGCATAACCATACTAAGATTTTGTCCTTAATTCTGCCATCTCCTGTTTGTCCATGCTCCACGTCCTACTGACATTCATTGCAATTGGCGCCATGTATCTGCTCCCCTGCCACGTACCACTTCACCTTGCAGGAACCTATGACGAACCATGCAGTCCAGCACATGTCCTCTGCTTCTGTTATGCACTGACCAGCACCGGTAACAACAAACACTGCAAGACATCTCTCCAATATCGCTCTGTTTCAAGCAAGCAACCTTGCACGACCACACAAGCAATAGCACAGGTGAAGATAGCCACGTCCGATGCTTTCAGCAAACTTCTTCACGTCCCAAAACAAGAAGAAACTCCCAGCAGAATCGAACAGTAGATAACAAGTAGAATTCAAAATAGAAATTGAAAGAAACTAAGTAGAACTGATGCAAAAATCTTCAAACTTGAATAAAGAACTTAAAACAAGAACAAAAAGCGCTTAAGATCAATTTAAAATTAATAAAAACAGAGAACCAAAACTGAAAATACCAGTGCAAAAACGATGAAGAAACTTGAAGACAAGGCAGACAACTCAACAACGCCACCTATTGCTTCAGTCCAACACTGATAATTCTATTTTAATAGAATTGTTTGTGCTTAATTTCCTAATTAATTAATTAAATCACCAATTTATTTTATTAATTATCCCCTTTATTTAATTAAAATTCTTCAATGTGCAAGTAAAATAAATCTAGATGAAACTCAGTCGTTTTAGTCAAAAAAATTGGCTGAAAACGGGCTAAAAGAAACTGGACCACTTCCAATTTGCAGACCGAGTCACCAATCGTCTCGACACGTGGGTTACCGGGTGTTAGTATTTTATTCGATCCGAAACGATAAGATCGATAGATGTCGTGCCAACCTTCTAGAAGACACACGTCGGGCCACATCACACAGCCAAGTGTACTTGAAGATGGGTGACGTGGAAATATCTACTCTGCAGCAAATAAAATGAAGACAAGTGGCCAAACAATGCCAACTCATCTAGGATGAAAAATTACCATTGTACCCCTAAGTGTGTGTATAAATAGAACATGATAGCAATTGAAAAAAGGAAGTAGCGTAGGTAGAATAGTTTTAGTTTTATTTTCCTTGTTTTTAGAAGCCTTTCCCGAATAGTTTTTGTTGCCTTCATTTTTCTCCATAGCTACTATTCATGTCAATTTTCTTTTGTTATATGTTATGAAAAGCTTCTTACTCTTAGTTTTGTAAAGTTTCATTCCTTTATTTTTATGCTCGGGTGTTTATGAAAAGCTTTTAAGTGTTTTTATAGTTCGTATTCTCGGTTTGCTTATCAAGTTGATTTATTCCTTTGATTTTCTATTGTCAATCGGGTTAATAGTTTCATGGGGCAGCCGAGTAGTGTGAGAGGGTATACATAGCTGGTGATAGTGGCTAAGCATCCTCTTCTTACTCCATTGTATCCATTAGCAATGGTCATCTATGCCTTTGTTTTCAAATCCATCATTTTACATTAACTACTGTGTTGTTTTTGTTTTATTATTCTTCTCATTTGCTGTTTAAAGTTTTAATCAATTTTTTTTTTTTTTCTGTTTGTGTGTGTCTCAGGTTTCTTTGCTATGTGGAGCCGAGACCATTGGTGCTGAGGGAAGAAGCTACTGGATGATGGTGCTCGAGTTTATTCATGGAAGCAGTAGTAGCATGATTTTTATCCTCTGTTTTGCTCTGTTATATTATTTTTTGTACTGTTCACAAGTTTTCCCATTTTCTGCAAGTTGCCATTTGGTTCTAACTAGTTAAATATAGCTATGATTTTTATTTCCCTCCTCGTCAAGCTCTGTTTCTAAGTGACTGCATGTTTGTTATTTTCTGCTTTAATTTTTTTTAAGTTTCTATTCCCTCTCGGTTTTGCTTAGTTTCATTTAAACTTCACTGTTTGCATGATGATAAATTTTCTTTAAAGTTGTTTTTCCTCATGATTCTGCTGCTGTTTGCTATTGTTCAATTAGGAGTTGGCTTGAAGGCATAATCGGTGCTGGTTGTATAGTGGAGATGGTGCACGATGCAAAGAGGGGCCAAGCCGAATGCTGGACATGCGAAGCAGAGTAGCAGGACGCGGGACAGGGAGCCACCTGTGTAGCCGAGGAATGGTACTAGGAGCTGAGCAGGACATTGTGCTAAGCTTAATCGGAAGAAGGCAGTGTTTGGTTGAAGCTTGAAGCAGAAGGTGACGTGGGTGCTGGGCTGTGCAAAATAAGTTGGAGCATGCTGTGGATGTAAACTGCTGAGCAGTAAGGTGACAGTATGGGGTGCTGTGTTGCAGGGAATGGAGCAGGAGCAGGATTGCACCTGGAAATGAGCAATAATGTACAGTACAGCACAGTCAGGACCGCATGGCTTTTGCTAGCTGGACATTCGGTTAAGGCCATGTTTGGCTACATTTCATTTTTACAATTTAATGTTTAATGCATTTATATTGTTTTGTTTAATTGGTTACATTCCGTTTATTAGTTGTTAATTTAGGTAAATTGTTAAATTAAATTGTAGGATAGTTCTAGTGTCTTTGTTTGTTAATTTAATTTTTAGTTTTAATTTATGTTAATAGTTAATTTTATATAATAGGATTTAGGATTTAATTTTAGTGTAGAATTTTATGAGTTGCATTTAGAATTAACTTAGATTAAAATTGTTTCATGCATCTTTAATTTAGTTCTCATTTTAAATTGAAAAATCCAAAAATATTTCTCATGCATTATTTAGATTTTGTTTTATTGTTAGTAATTAGTTAGAGTTAGATTTAATTTAGGATCATTTTATAGGTAGTTAATTTCTTAATTTGATTTAAGAATTTCCTTAGGATTAATAGAATTTTTTTCTTATTAGCCTTTAGGTTAGCTTAATTTCCTTTTTTATTAATTAGTTTAATTACCTGCATATTTTATTTTAAGTTTGTTTAATTTTAGTCTAATTAATTTTGTTTCTTTATTTTCATATTTTGCATTTTAGTTTATTTGCATTAGTTAATTTTAACTGTTTTAATTATCTTTTGTATGTATTTGCTTTAATTGCTCGGAGCTTTGTAAGTAATTTTTGCTCTATTTTATTTTTTTTATTTTATAATTTTTATTGTTTTCAGTATTTTTAATTTCAGCCTTGTAGAGTACCCACTGAAAAATTCATAATTTGCTAGGAAATACTTAAGGTAAGATTAACCGGTAGTTAATTAGGCTAATCAACTTCTCTGTGGGACGATAATCCGAGACTCAAATCTTATTATTACTTATACGACCCGTGCACTTGCAGATACACGTCTAGGTCACTTAGAGTGGGCGTAGTTGGATATAAAGTTTTTGGCGCCTTTGCCGGGGAAGATAATTAGCCAATAATTAATATCGGTGAAATTATGCTTTGGTGTAATTCCAGTTTGTAAATATTTAGGTTGTGAATATTTGAGCTTTAATCTAGATTAGTTAATTTTCTCTTTCATAAAAAATTGAAAAATTAAAAAAAATTTGAAAAATTAAAAATTTTAAAAAACTTTTGAGGACTTTTTGATATTTGTATGCGTAGAGCCAAGAGTTATGATTGCTTTCCTTTAGATCCTAAAATTGAACGAACTCTTAGAAAAATTCGAAAGGATTTTAGGAAATTAATAGCTCCGCTGCAAAACACCATGGCAGAAAATAGAGAAATTAGGACCGTTGGAGATTATGCGGTACCGACCATTGGAGGGTATTATACCGGCATTAGGTCACCAATTGTCCCTGCAAACAATTTTGAAATTAAGCCTTCAATTCTCCATATGATCCAAACCTCTTTACAGTTCAGTGGGCTTTCTCATGACGACCCACATACTCACCTCTGGCAATTTCTGGACTTGTGGAACACATTCAAGCACAATGAATTATCTGATGATGCACTTAGGCTTAGATTATTCTCCTTCTCACTTAGGGACAGGGCGAGACACTGGTTAACCTCCTTACCTCTAGGATCCATTTCTACATGGGATGAGTTAGCCCATCAATTTCTAGCTAAGTTTTTCCCTCTCTCTAAAACGGCCAAACTCCGTAGTGACATATCTTCCTTTGCCCAGTTCGATTCTGAATCTTTTTACGAAGCTTGGGAACGATATATGGAGTTTCTTAGGAAGTACCCTCATCATGACCTACCTTTATGGTTGCAAGTCCAGACCTTCTACAACGGACTTACAAGCCAAAATAGGACTATCGTTGACATTGCCGTGGATGGAGCTCTAATGTGCAAAACAGAGGAAGAAGATTACGAGTTGTTAGACAAGATGGCTGCTAACAATTACCAATGGTCTTCAGAGAGGTAGCTGCTTAAGAAGTTGGTGGGTATCTATGAGTTAGACACACTGTCTACCTTAACTCCTCAAATAGCTAACCTTACGAAAAAGATAGAGTCACTCAGTACCCAGCATAATCCTTCCACCAGTCCTAACCCTGTTTATTCTGTACAAAGTCCTTTTCTTTCCTATGATGTGTGTAGTGGTACACACTCTGTAGATAGGTGTCTGCTTAGCTTAGAATCGGTTCAGTACGTTGCCCCATCTCAAAAGCAACAGAACAACCCCTTGTCAAACACCTACAATCCAGGATGGAGGAACCATCCTAACCTTTCCTGGAGCTAAAACCAAGGGCAATCTTCTAATTCTAGACCTATAGGACCCCCTGGTTTTCAAGCTCCACCAATTCATATACCACTACAACATCAATTTCCACACCATCCACCATATCAGTCATATCCAAATCACCCACCTATTCACTCCCATCTACCTCACTTTCATTAACCGCCACCACCTCAACCCCAGCACTTACCAGCAGCTGAAAAAAAGCCCTCGCTTGAGAAAATGTTCACTACGATCCTGCAAAATTAAGCCGCTTCAATTAAGAACTTAGAGGTTCATGTGGGACAAATAGTGAATGCTCTTAGTTAGCGTCCTCAAGGGACCCTTCCTAGTAACACTGAAGCCAATCCTGTTAGGCAAAGGGAGAGTAAAGAACATGTGAAAGCCATCACCCTTAGGAGTGGTAAAGAGCTAGTTGATCTACCAGTTAAGTCCAGACCTGAAAAGCCCATAGTTGAAAAACCCATAGGTTCTAAAGAATCAGCTAAGAAAGAGTAGGAACCAATTGATCAAGCTGCACAGGAAACAAAGCTAGGCTCTTCTTCGTCTGTACCTGTTTCTTTTTCACAACCTTCCTCATCCTCTGATGCTACACATGTTTCCATTACACCTTCCCCTGTTAGACCACCGGTACCTTTTCCTTAGAGGTTCCAAAATCAAAAACTCGATCAACAATTTACCAAATTCCTTGAGGTTTTTAAGAAACTTCACATCAACATTCCCTTTGTAGATGCCTTAGAGTAAATGCCAAGCTATGTGAAGTTTATGAAGGATATCCTCTCTAGGAAAAGAAGATTGGAAGATTATGAGACGGTGGCCTTAACTAAGGAATGTAGTGCAATTATCCAGAGGAAATTACCCCCCAAGCTCAAGGATCCTATGAGCTTTACCATACCCTGCACTATAGGAAATCTGTTCTTTGGTAGAGCCCTGTGTGATTTAGGAGCCAGTATAAATCTGATGCCTTTGTCTATTCATCAAAAGTTAGGAATAAGGGATACCAAGCCCACTACAGTGACCCTTCAGCTGGCTGATCGATCCATTAAATATCCGAAGGGGGTCATTGAGGATGTTTTAGTAAAGGTGGACAAATTTATTTTCCCTGCGGATTTTATCGTGTTGGACATGGAGGAAGACAGGGAAGTCCCCATTATACTAGGAAAATCTTTCCTAGCGACTGGTAGAACTTTAATTGATGTACAGAATGGGGGTTAACAATGAGAGTTCAAGATAAGGAAGTGAAGTTTAATGTTTTCAAATCTCTAAGATTCCCTGATGACTCTCATGATTGTTTTAGGATGGATTTAGTAGATAAAGACATCACTGAGGAGTTTTCTAAGACTCATCCTTTGAACCCTCTAGAAGCCTCCTTAGTGAAATCTATTGAGCTTAAAGAATATAGTGAAGATGATGATGAGGTCTATGATGCTTTACAATTATTAGAGGTCACTCCTTTTGAGGAAATTACCCAATTTGAGATGTTAGACCCTTCATCTATTCCAACTTCAAATATATTTCCATCCATAAGTGATCCTACAGCATTAGAGCTCAAACCTTTACCCTCACACCTTAGGTATGCTTACTTAGGTGAATCCTCCACTCGACCGGTAATAGTGTCTGCTGATCTCTCCAGTGATTAGGAAGAAAAATTACTACAAGTTTTGAAGAGCATCAAAAGGCTATAGACTGGTCTATCTCTGATCTTAAGGGTATTAGTCCCTCTATCAGTATGCATAAGATACTACTGGAGGAAGGGTATAGGTCATCAATAGAGCACCAGCATCAATTGAACCCTATAATGAAAGAAGTTGTCAAGAAGGAGATCATTAAGTGGTTAGATGCAGGGATCATCTATTCCATTTCCGATAGTTCCTGGGTGAGCCCAGTACAATGTGTCCCTAAGAAGGGAGGGATGATAGTGATTGAAAATGAGAATAACAAGCTCATCCCTACTAGGACTATCACTGGTTGGTGAGTATGCATGGACTATAGGAAACTCAACAAAGCCACTAGAAAAGACCACTTCCCTTTACCCTTCATTGACCAAATGTTAGATCGATTAGCTGGTCACAAATTTTATTGCTTGCTGGACGGATATTCTGGGTACAATCAGATAGCTATAGCCTCAGAAAACCAAGAAAAGACTACCTTCACCTATCCCTATGGGACATTTGCTTTTAGGAGAATGCCTTTTGGCCTATGCAATGCACCCGCTACCTTCCAGCATTGCATGATGGCTATATTTCATGATATGGTGGAGGATTTTCTTGAGGTTTTCATGGACAATTTTTTTTGTATTCGGGGATAGCTTTGATTTGTGTTTGCATAATTTGGCATTAATACTGAAGAGGTGTGAAGAAACAAACTTAGTGCTTAATTAGGAGAAGTGCCATTTCATGGTGAAAAAAGGTTTAGTGCTAGGGCATAAAATTTCTACTAGGGGGATAGAAGTAGATAAGGCTAAGGTGGAAATTATTGAGACGTTACCTCCCCCTACCTCTGTTAAAGGAATCAGAAGTTTCCTGGGCCATGCAAGATTTTACAAAAGGTTCATTAAGGATTTTTCTCAGATATTTAAGCCTTTATGTAATCTTCTGGAAAAAGACACTACATTTTTCTTTGATGAATGATGCTTAGGAGCATTTAAGACTTTGAAGGAAAAATTAGTTACAGCCCTTGTAATCATAGCTCCGGATTGGAGTTTACCCTTTGAGCTTATGTGTGATGTAAGTGATTATGCTGTTGGGGCTGTACTAGGACAAAGAAAAGGAAGAGTCTTTTTTGCTATCTACTATGCAAGCAAAACTCTGAATGAGGCCCAGTTGAACTATGCTACTACCGAGAAGGAGTTGTTAGTTGTAGTATTTGCTTTTAATAAGTTTTGCTCCTATCTCATTGGTACTAAGGTAATAGTTTATACCGATCATGCTGCCATTAAGTACTTAGTCTCCAAGAAGGATGCAAAGCCTCGACTGATTAGATGGATCCTCCTGCTACAGGAGTTTGACTTGGAGATTAGGGACAGGAAAGGAATGGAGAATCAAGTTGCTGACCATCTATCTAGATTGGAGAGTGAACTTAAAGAGGATGGTACAACTATTAATGAGTCCTTTCCTGATGAGTAGTTATTTACTTTCGGGCATTCCAAATTGCCCTGGTACGCTGATTTTGTGAATTACCTGGTGACCAATGTGCCACCTGATTTGACTACCCAGCAAAAGAAAAATCTTTTGAGTGATGTTAAGTATCATGTTTGGGATGAACCCTTCCTGTACAAACAATGTAAAGACCAAATTTTAAGGAGGTGTGTCCCCATGGAAGAAGTATAAGATATACTTAGACATTGTCATTCTTCTGATTATGGAGGGCACTTTGGAGGAGAAAGGACAGCTGCCAAGGTTTTACAATCTGGATATTACTAGCCCACGTTGTTTAAGGATGCCCACTACTTTGTATTGAAATGTGATAGATGTCAGAGGGTAGGTAATATTTCCAAAAGAAATGAGATGCCTCTGACTAATATTTTAGAAGTAGAGCTCTTTGATGTGTGGGGAATTGACTTCATGGGACCTTTTGTTCCTTTATATGCAATCTCTATATTCTAGTGGCTGTAAACTAAGTGTCAAAATAGGTTGAAGTGATGGCTTTACCAACTAATGATGCCAAGGTGGTGATAAGGTTTTTGAAGAAGAATATTTTCATAAGATTTGGCACACCTAGGGCTATCATTAATGATGGAGGATCCCACTTTTGCAATCAGAGTTTTGATGGACTTTTAAAGAAATATGGGGTCAAACATAAGGTAGCCACTAGTTATCACCCACAGACGAGTGGCTAAGTAGAGTTGTCCAAAAGGGAAATTAAGGGGATATTGGAGAAAACAGTGAACCCAAGTAGGAAGGATTGGTCCATTAGGTTAGATGATGCACTTTGGGCCTATAGGATAGCCTTCAAAACACCTTTAGGATGTCCCTTTATCAGCTTGTTTATGGTAAGGCCTATCATTTACCAGTGGAGGTTGAGCACAAAGCCTATTAGGCCCTTAAAAACCTGAATTTCAATTTAGATGCAGTAGGAGAGAAGTGTCACAACCCATTTTCATTCCCTTTAACCGAAAATCACTATAAATTTTTCGCGTTTTACTGTTACCTTAGCCGATCGTGAGCAAACTCACCACATACAGTTGGGCTATGAGTCAATAATAAACATCACGTCTCATTCATTCTTAGTTAAATAAAGTGATGTCATACATTTGAAAGTTAATAATTAACTTACATAAGTATGTTCACTAACATCTACATCCCCCATAATTATAACTCAATCATTACTGTGCCATTACATTGTTTAGATACAAAAAGAATCATGTGTATATACCTTTCGGTGATAGAAGAAGCGGATGTCCAAAAACACAATGCCTCAGTCCTCACTGGGCTACTACACATGCTCTGTAAGAGGGGGGAAATAGAGAGGGATGAGCAACCACACGCTCAGTAAGGCAATAATGCAAGCATGGTAGATAACTACTCTATCTACATGCTGGTAGTGTTATGCATAAATCTTTTATAACAAGAGCATGAGGAATTAAAACTATGCCATATGAGTATACATATATCACGTATTTAAAATCATGGAAATTGGCTTATAAAACATGGTAACATCAACATGTAAAAATCGTCTCATGCTCATCAATTATCAAATCTCATAAAAAGGGCAATTTGTTTAAGAAACATCATTTTTTATTATCTCATTCGCAATACAACAAAATCCCATCAAATCATTTCACAATCACAACATCATAACCATTTCACAAATCAAATCCCACAAGGCTCGACCCCTCCCTCGGGTCTACCTTGGATAGTCAAAATCACACTCAAGTATTCAAAACCATGTGGTATTATATAAATCAAGCAAGGAGACAGGTCAGTATATCTCAACTGACTATGTTGGCCAACTATGTCACATATCATCCCAGACCACATGGATCCCGGTTTGCGGGGTATCATGCTGGCACGAAGGTGGGTTAGTTCTCCACCAGACTTTCTCAAATCAAGTAACTACCATGCGATACATCGTACTCCATGTGATATACACGGTACATCGTACTCCACGGACCCATAACATGGTTGGGGGTGCCTGCATTAGGTCTTATCTACCCCATATCGAGTGAAACCTCTAGTCTCAAGTGCACATGGGAGTACTCTTAATACCAGGTCCTAGCCCCTCATGGCCTTGCTCGCCCCTGTTGGGTTCCCTGATTCAGGTCCTAGCCCCTCACCCTCACCCCACTCAAGAGGTCTGTTAGGCCTGTTGGGTTCCCTAAATGGATTATGTCAGGTCTTAGCCCCTCAGCCTCACCCCACTCAAGAGGTCTGTTAGGCCTGTTGGGTTCCCTGAACACCAATCCGTATTATCCTCACCACGGCCTCATACATACCACAGTGTGAAAACCAGCGCGAGCTACGCTCTAGCGTGAATTCAAGCATCATAATAAATCACATCGAACGAGCAATGCTCTAGTATGACATTTATGCATAAAAATATGAAGAAACCACATACGACTATCACTCCAGTACGGTTATATACATAAGAAATCCACTCAAAATCCATGTACGAGCAAAAGCTCCAGTACAGTTTATAAAGCATCGTCATAGTTTCAAACCAAAGTGCGAGCTAAGCTCCAGCACATTTTAAACATATGAAAACATCAATACCCAGTGCGAGCTAAGCTCCAGCACGGTTTAATTCACATAAACATGATAGGCGGCTCATAAGCTTTCAAAACCAATCTCAAAATATATTTGGCACTTCACATGTACTATCATAGAACATCAAACCATAATAGCTAGCCTATCTATCAATTCGTTCAAAACAAAACACATGTTTTGTGAAAACATTCAAAACACTTGATTTATGCAATTATTAGCCTTACTATCCCATTTCTTCACTATACCATTTCAAACAACAAATCTCATACAAATAATCATAATAATTTCCATACATTGTCAAACGTATTTCTATAAACGTATGCACATTTCCAAAGCCCTATATACCCATAAAATACGAGCAATTACCTCTTTATACTTACAAAATTCCCTTACCTGGAATCGCGATGCATGATTCCACTTCCTTAGAGCTGCTTACTCGTGCGGCCCAATTCGTCTCCAACGAACTCTTCGAAGCTGCATACAAACGTATTTCGCACCATTATAGTCCATTATAATCCAACTCTTGCGTTTACTATAGTTGATTCGACCTATAGTCTCTATTAACGCTTATGAGGCCTCGTTTCATTACTTTACCCATAACTCAAGTCTATGGATACTTTTAGGCCTATTAACTCATTCCAAATCGATATTAAATCGATGTTAAGCTCATAATGTTCATTTTTCATAAATTTCCTTCACTATGGCATATTATCAAACACTACATGTGCTCATTATCATCAATTCACAAAACCCATAATGTAGCTTCATTTACCCATTTCTAATCATCCACATTACACAAATAACAACTTATCATAACCCATAAACCACCAACTCCCCAAATCACACTTTCTCACACTAGAGGCATTCCATTTTCTAGGTTACATTAGTTCCAATACTACCTAAATGGTTTCAATCATCCATTTACATGCCAATCAACTCAAAAATCAATAAAATAGACAATGTACTTAGATTGGAGTCTTAGAAACTTACCAAATCAGATTTCTCTTCTGCTCCAAATGACATTGCCCTTAGCTCCTTCAATACCAACAATGGGATTTTGGGTTCCAACTATGTTGTTCTCTTTCTCAAGATGAACAACTTAGTGTCTAATGGCCTCCCCTCAATTCTTACTGGAAATTACTGATTTTAGAGAGAAAAATCTAGGTTTTGGGTTGGAAATGGAAAGGGTGATGTTTTTCTCGAAATGTTTAGATTTTTAGCACTCCTTTTATAGAAATAGCTTGAGGAGATCGATCTGCACTAGGACGAGATTGATCTGCTCCCCTTAAATCCCTTTTTTTCATGGCATTTTAAGCATGAGATCGATCTGTCGAAGCTTGAGATCGATCTGCTCCTAAACAGAGAGCTAAGGAGATCGATCTGTATGCTTGAGGATCGATCTTTTCATTACAGAATGGTTAGGAGATCGATCTGACCCCCATTGGAGATCGATCTGCTCTATTCCATTGCCCAAATAAGAGCATTCTGGCTCTTCTAGATTGATCTGGCCTTCATATTTTCCAGATTTTCAACAGTTTTCCTGCTGCAACTCACACCCAAATGTCCTTAATTTGCTACCATAGCCATTTTCTCATCCATCCACCTTTATGACTCGAAAATGGTATCCATTCATACCTTATGCACATTGAAACTTGTGTGCATTCATTGTATATCCAAAGGTATACTATATAAAACCAAATGGAAGCATTTATATTCATGTGACTTCATTCTATTTATCACACTACTCATTTTGAGTTCCATTCACATTCATCACTTATAAGAACTCATTCCTTCATATTCATACACAATGAAACTTGTATGTACATTACAAATCATATTACACATATGTACATTGAATTCATGGACTTACATCAATTATACTTTACATTACAAGTCCATTAGTATTCATTGATCCAATTACACACATTACAACTATACATATACGGGGTCTCACATTCTCCCCTCCTTCAAGGAATTTGGTCCTCTAAATTAGAACCAAGTCACTCCGTAAAAAGTTAGGGGTACTTCTCCCGTATCAAGTTCTCCAATTCCTATGTGGCCTCTTCCGCCATGTGATGTTGCCAAAGAACTTTCACCAAGGGAATTGTCTTATTCCTTAGCACTTTCTCTTTTCTATCTAATATCCGAACTGGCTTCTCGACATATGTCATACTCTCATTGAGCTCTAACAGCTCATATCTTATCACATGTGCTAGATCTGGTTGATATTTCTGAAGCATTGAGACGTGGAAGACGTTATGAACATTTGCCAAGTCCGGTGGCAATGCCAACCTATACGCCTTATCTCCCACTCTCTCCAAAATCTCGAAGGGTCCAATATATCTAGGGCATAACTTGCCCTTCTTACCAAATCTCATAATACCCTTCGATGGTGAAACTCTCAGAAATACCAACTCACCCTCATCAAACTCTAGTGGTCTCTGTCTCTTGTCAGCATAACTCTTTTGTCGGCTCTGAGCTGTCCTTAATCTCTCACATATCAATTGGACATCCTCAGATACCTGCTGCACTAAGTTCGGAGCAAAAATCTGTCTATCACCAACCTCTTCCCATCCAATGGGGGATCGACATCTACGTCCATACAGTGCTTTATAGGGTGTCATCTCGATACTCGCATGATAGCTATTATTAAAAGCGAACTCGGTTAACTGCAGGTGGTCATCCCAGGAGCCTCTAAAATCCAACACACACGCTCTCAACATATCCTCGAGGGACTGTATAGTCCTCTCTGACTACCCATCTGTTTGAGGATGAAAAGCGGTGCTAAAACTCAGTTGGGTCCCCAATGCTTCCTGAAAAGGTTCCCAGAAATAGGAAGTGAACTGGGCATCCCTATCAGAAACAATGCTCACTGGTACACCATGTAGCCGTACTACCTCTCGAATATACAGGTTCACCAACTGACTCAGAGTATCGGTAGCTCTCATAGCTAAGAATTGGGCAGAGTTAGTCAACCGGTCCACAATAACCCATATAGCATCATGACCTCTGCGGGTCCTTGACAATCCCATCACAAAATCCATGATGACATGCTCCCACTTCCAAGTCGGTATCAGTAGAGGCTGCAATAATCCTGCAGGCTTTTGATGCTCTACCTTCACCTGCTGACAAACAAGACACTTAGCAACATATTTAGCAATGTCCCTTTTCATACCAGACCACCAATAAACCTTCTGAAGGTTTTGATACATCTTAGTACTCCCCGGATGTATCATATACTTCGATGAGTGAGCCTCTGATAAAATCAGCCTCCTAATCTCAGGATCCTCGGGAACACATACTCTGCCCCTGAACCTCAATGTCCCATCAGCACTCAGCTCAATATCAGTACCTACACCTGTTTGTATTTGTCTCAGCCAATCGATGCACCGTCGATCGCTCTGCTGGGCTTGCCAAATATGACGAATCAATTTTGGCTCTAGTCTCAAACTAGCCATGATCTCAAGTCTCTCAGATCCAGGTAGGGTTACATCCAAATTGAGGTTCGCAAATTGTTCCAACAATTCATGTTCCCGTACCATCATATAAGACACCAACCCAAGGTTCTTCCTGCTCAAAGCATCGGTAACTACATTTGCCTTACCCGGGTGGTACATGATTTCACAATCATAGTCCTTCAAGAGTTCGACCCATCTCCTCTATCTCATATTCAGCTCTTTCTGCGAGAACAAGTACTTAAGGCTCTTATGATCTGTGAAAACCTGAAATTTCTCACCATAGAGATAGTGGCGCCATATTTTCAAAGCAAACACCACGACCGTCAACTCTAAATCATGAGTCAGGTAGTTCCTCTCGTGATCTTTCAACTGTCTAGATCTATATTCAACTACCTTCCCATCCTGCATAAGTACACAGCCCAGTCCCTGGTGTGATGCATCCATATACACTGAGAAACCTCCTGAACTAGTAGGAATGGTGAGAACTGGAGCAGTTGTCAATCGACGCTTGATCTCCTCAAAACTCCTCTCACATGCCTCATCCCACATAAAATTAACATCTTTTCGTGTGAGGCGTATCAATGGAGCAGCTAGTCTGGAGAAACCCTCTACAAATCTCTGATAATACCCTGCCAATCCCAAAAAACTTATGATCTCAGTAACTGTCTTGGGCTGTTCCCACTGCACAACTGCCTCTATTTTGGATAGATCCACTGATACCCCATCCTTCGACACAACATGGCCCAGAAATGAGACTGCTCTAACCAAAAGTTACATTTGCTGAGTTTGGCATACAACTCTTTCCCTCGGAGGGTCTGTAGAACTATCCTCAAGTGCTCTTCATGATCCTCCCTGGACTTAGAATAAACCAAAATGTCATCTATGAACACAATCACAAACTTGTCCAGGTATGGCTTAAACACATCATTCATCAACGCCATAAATGCTGCAGGAGCATTCGTCAATCCGAATGGCATTACCAAAAACTCATAGTGGCCATAACAGGTATGAAATGCTGTCTTAGGTACATCTCCACTCCTGATCCTCAACTGATGATACCCTGACCGCAGATCTATCTTTGAAAACACTTGAGCTCCTCGGAGCTGATCCAGCAAATCATCTATTCTTGGAAGGGGGTACTTGTTCTTAATGGTGGCCTTATTCAATAACCGATAATCTATACACAGTCGGAGACTTCAATCTTTCTTCCTTATAAACAGAATCGGAGCTCTCCAAGGTGAGACACTCGATTTTATAAACCCCTTCTCTTGCAACTCTTGCAGCTATTTCTTCAGCTCTTCTAACTCAATCGGTGCCATTCTATATGGTGGTTTCGATATCGGCTCTGTACCAGGTACCAACTCTATGCAAAATTCCATTTCCCTTTCGGGTGGTAGTCTTGGTAATACATTCGAAAAGATATTAGAATAATTCACAATCACGGGGATGTCCCTCAATTCCGGGTGTGCCTCATCTATATCAACCACGTATGCAATGAACCTTTCACATTATCCTTTCCATCGTTAGTAACATAAACCATCACTCCACATTCAACATTTATCATAAACAATAAATTTATCTCTCAAGCATTATGCATTTAAAATCATACTCTTTTATTTACAATAAACATACTATTCTCATATCATTTCTTTTCATCAAAGTTTACAATAAGATTGTCTAATCCTGAAAACGTTAATGTTTTGGCATGACAATCCATAACAACACGATTGGTAGCCAACCAATCCATTCCCAAAATTACATCAAAATCATTTATGTTTAACAAAATCAAATTGGCTATCATTGGCTTTCCCTCTATCATCAGTTTACAATCCCTACACACATGCTCGGTCAATTGACTATCATTCATGGGTGTGGAAATCATTAACATTTTATCCAAAAATGTTGTTTCACATGCTTCAATAATTTATACGCAAAGGAAGGTGATATGAAAGAATGTGTGGCACTAGGATCAAATAATATTAATGCTTCTAAATCAAAGATTTGGATGGTACCTTTAATCACATCCGTCGATGCGTCTGCAGTGTCTTGGTCCAGTGCGTGCACCCTTCCTCTGCTCACACCCACAACTTATTTCCCTTTTTCCTCTGTTGTAGCCCTCCTCCTCAGGGCAGCTGTCTCAACTGGAGCTCTCTCTGGCTCCATACCCTTCTACGGGGCAGTCTCAATTACCTCAGCACAGTACCTCAAAATATGTCCGGGCATCCCACACCTACAATATGATATAGGGGGTATCTAACATGGTCTAGTCCCATGGTATCTCCCACATATCCTACACTAGTCTGTGGTAGGTCGTGGTCCTCCAATCACCATACCCCTCGGTGCAGTCAAAGCCGGGTACACGTGAGGTCTAGCAGCTCTCTCCTGTACCTCCACAATCTTGGGCCTCTTATTAAAATATCTTTGGCCTCCTCTCTTGGCCCCTCTATCCATCCCGGATCTCTTCCAGTCTCTGTCCTTTCTGACACTGATTCTCCCAAGCTCGAAGGCATTCCACTCAAAATCTTGCTCGCATAACTGAGCCTTATGTACAGCCTCCTCATAGGTCAAAATGTTGAAGGGAGCTCACTTAGTCCAGATGGCCAATCTCAATCCATCTATGAACTTCTGTATCTTTCGGGTCTCACTACCCATCATGTCTGGGTCATATCTCCCCAAAGACATAAACTTGGACTCATACTCGTCCACAGTACGGTTCCCCTGAACCAGATTCATGAATTCCATCTGCAATTTCCTCTGTGCGGTGGCTGGGATGTACTGTCTCCTGAAGGCCTCCAAGAATATCTCCCATGTAATCTTAGAGTTTCTAGCCCTCAAAAAATAGCTTCGATGGATCTCCATTAGTGCTCTACCTCGCCTTTCAGCATAAACACGATAAAGGCAACCTTCTCTGTTAAAGTGCATCGAAAAAACCTATACAGTTTCTCCATCTCATACACCTAATCCTCTGTGACAACCGGGTCCTTCACCCCTATGAACACTGGGGGCTTCACTGCTTGGAACTCTCGCAGTCTACTCAAGTCACAGTCATAACCCAAATCACTACCGCTCTGCTGTGGAGCGATTGGAGAATTTGTATCTTGTACTGGAGGTGTCATCATCTCAGTAGCCTGAGGTCTCTCCGTCTCTGCAGCTGCCTGTCCAGTAGCATCAGGCTGTGTTACGGGACCTTGTCTATCCCCGGCACATAAGGCATGCGTGACTATCTCCACCAGGTTCTCAAAACTCTGCTCTATCCTAGCGAAGCAAGCTTCAGTATCTCTTGCTCTCCCAACAAGGTCCTGTGGAGCCTGATCAGTCTGTGACTCTGTACGGCTCTTAGGCCTACCTCTACGGCCTCTAGAACATGCTCTCACCCCTCTACCTTGGCGCATAATTGGCATAATGCGTAACTTCTTGTATTATAATAATTTATTAAGCTCAATCCATCACAGTATACACAGTTATATCTAAACAAAAGTACAGTAATATGGGGATGTACTTTCCTACGTTTTATTACTGACTCACATCAGGCCAACCTGACTCTAATACAAATCTCTGTCACGACCCATTTTCATTCCCTTTAATCAAAAATCACTATAAATTTTTTGCGTTTTACTGTTACCTTAGCCGGTCGTGAACAAACTCACCACATACAGTTGGGCTGTGAGTCAATAATAAACATCACGTCTCATTCATTCTTAGTTAAATAAAGCGATGTCATAAATTTGAAAGTTAATCATTAACTTACACAAGTTATGTTCAATGACATCTACATCCCTCATAATTACAACTCAATCATTACTGTGCCATTTCATTGTTTAGATACAAAAAGAATGCTGTGTATATACCTTTCGGTGATGGAAGCAGCAAATGTCCAAAAACAAAATGCCTCAGTTCACTGGGCTACTACGCACGCTCTGTAAGAGAGGGAAATAGAGAGGGATGAGCAACCACACGCTCAGTAAGGCAATAATGCAAGCATGGTAGATAACTACTCTATCTACATGCTGGTAATGTTATGCATAAATCTTTTATAACAGGAGCATGAGGAATTAAAACTATGCCATATGAGTATACATATATCATGTATTTAAAATCATGGAAATTGGCATATAAAACATGGTAACATCAACATGTAAAAATCATCTTATGCTCATCAATTATCAAATCTCATAAAAAGGGCAATTCATTTAAGAAACATCGTTTTTTATTATCTCATTCTCAATACAACAAAATCCCATCAAATCATTTCACAATCACAACATCATAACCATTTCACAAATCAAATCCCACAGGGCTCGACCCCTCCCTCGGGTCTACCTTGGACAGTCAAAATCACACTCAAGTATTCAAAACCATGTGGTATTATATAAATCAAGCAAGAAGACAGGTCATTATATCTCAACTGACTATGTTGGCCAACTATGTCACATATCATCCCAGACCACACGGATCCCGGTGTACAAGGTATCATGCTGGCACGAAGGTGGGTTAGTTCTCCACTAGACTTTCTCAAATCAAGTAACCACTATGCGGTACATCGTACTCCATGTGATATACACAGTACATCGTACTCCGCGGACCCATAACATGGTTGGGGGTGCCTGCATTAGGTCTTATCTACCCCATACCGAGTGAAACCTCTAATCTCAAGTGCACGTGGGAGTACTCTTAATACCAGGTCCTAGCCCCTCATGGCGTTGCTCGCCCCTGTTGGGTTCCCTGATTCAGGTCCTAGCCCTTCACCCTCACCCCACTCAAGAGGTCTGTTAGGCCTGTTGGGTTCCCTGAATGGATTATGTCAGGTCCTAGCCCCTCACCCTCACCCCACTCAAGAGGTCTATTAGGCCTGTTGGGTTTCCTGAACACCAATCAGTATTATCCTTACCACGGCCTCATACATACAGCAGTGTGAAAACCAACGCGAGCTACGCTCTAGCGCGAATTCATGCATCATAATAAATCACCTCGTATAAGCAATGCTCTAACACAACATTTATGCATAAAAATATGAAGAAACCACGTACGAGCATCGCTCCATTACGGTTATATACATAAGAAATCCACTCAAAATCCACATACGAGAAAAAGCTCCAGTACGGTTTATAAAGCATCGTAATAGTTTCAAACTAAAGTACGAGCTAAGCTCCAGCACGTTTCAAACATATGAAAACATCAATACCTAGTGCGAGCTGGGCTCCAGCACGGTTTAATTCACATAAACATGATAGGCGGCTCATAAACTTTCAAAACCAATCTCAAAACATATTTGGCACTTCACATGTGCTATCACAGAACATCAAACCTAAATAGCTAGCCTATCTATCAATTCGTTTAAAACAAAACACATGTTTTGTGAAAGCATTCAAAATACTTAATTTATGCAATTATTAGCCTTACTATCCCATTTCTCCATAATACCATTTCAAACAACCAAATCTCATGCAAATAATCATAGTAATTTCCATACATTGTCAAACATATTTCTATAAATGCATGCACATTTCCAAGCCCTATATACCCATAAAATACGAGCAGCTACCTCTATATACTTACAAAATTCCCTTACCTGGAATCGCGATGCGTGATTCCACTTCCTTAGAGCTGCTTACTCGTGCGGCCCAATTCGTCTCCAACAAACTCTTCGGAGCTGCACACAAATGTATTTCGCACCATTATAGTCCATTATAATGCAACTCTTGCGTTTACTATAGTCGATTCGACCTATAGTCTCTATTAACGCTTATGAGGCCTCGTTTCATTACTTTACTCATAACTCAAGTCTATGGATTCTTTTAGGCCTATTAACTCATTCCAAATTGATATTAAATCGATGTTAAGCTCATAATGTTCATTTTTCATAAATTTCCTTCACTATGGCATATTATCAAACACTACATGTGCTCATTCTCATCAATTCACAAAACCCACAATGTAGCTTCATTTACCCATTTCTAATCATCCACATTACACAAATAACAACTTATCATAACCCATAAACCACCAACTCCCCAAATCACACTTTTTCACTCTAGAGGCATTCCATTTTCTAGGTTACATTAGTTCCAATACTACCTAAATGGTTTCAATCATCCATTTACATGCCAATCAACTCCAAAATCAATAAAATAGACAATGTACTTGGATTGGAGTCTTAGAAACTTACCAAATCAAATTTCTCTTCTTGCACCAAATGACAATGCCCTTAGCTCCTTCAATAGTAACAATGGAATTTTGGGTTCCAACTATGTTATTCTCTTCCTCAAGATAAACAACTTAGTGTCTAATGGCCTCCCCTCAATTCTTACTGGAAATGGCTGATTTTAGAGAGAAAAATCTAGGTTTTGGGTTGGAAATGGAAAGGGTGATGTTTTTCTCGAAATTTTCAGATTTTCAACACTCCTTTTATAGAAATAGCTTGAGGAGATCGATCTGCACTTGGAGGAGATCGATCTAGTCCCCTTAAATCCCTCTTTTTCACGACATTTTAAGCATGAGATTGATCTGTCAAAGCTTGAGATCGATTTGCTCCCAAATAGAGAGCTAAAGAGATCAATTAGTATGCTTGAGGATCGATCTTTTCATTACAAAATGGTTAGGAGATTGATCTGACCCCATTGGAGATTGATCCGCTCTATTTCATTACCCAAATAAGAGCATTCTGGCTCTTCCAGATTGATCTCTCATCTTATGAGATCGATCTGGCCTTCATATTTTCTAAATTTTTAGCAGTTTTCCTGCTACAACTCACACCAAAATGTCCTTAATTTGCTACCATAGCCATTTTCTCATCCATCCACCTTTATGACTCGAAAATGACATCCATTCATACCTTATGCACATTGAAACTTGTATGCATTCATTGTATATCCAAAAGTATACTATATAAAACCAAATGTAAGCATTTATATTCATGCGACTTCCTTCCATTTGCCACACTACTCATTTTGAGTTTCATTCACATTCATCACTTATAAGAACTCATTCCTTCATATTCATACATGTTGAGTTAACATATTTTGAAATGACAAAACAAGTAATTCAATAATATAGAGATGACGTAAAAACATGTTTAGAGGTTATCAGTACCAGAAACTAAGTCCTTAAGGATGAGAGATCGATCTGGTGAGATGAGAGATCGATCTCCTGGGTTTTCTAGTATGAGAGATCGATCTTATGAGGATATGAGATCGATCTGCTAAAGGATTGAATCCTCAAAGGATCTGTACAGAGTATTGAGGAAGCAGAGATTGATCTATAAGGGTTATAGGATCGATCTGTCTAATACAAGATGTGTATGTGATTGATTTGGTCTAGAAAGAGATCGATCTCCTCTAAAACAAAGGGTAAAGGCAGTAGATCGATCTGTAGATCGATCTATACTCAAACAGAGAGTTCATGAGATCGATCTGGTATAGAAAGAGATCGATCTCCTCAAAGTCAAAGAGCTAAGGAGATCGATCTGGGTTGATTAGAGATCGATCTCCTCACTACGAGAATACTTGGTAGATCGATCTGTAGATCGATCTTGGCTCAAACAGAGAGATTAGAAGATCGATCTGCTTGTTCGACAGATCGATCTGCTCTAACATTTTCAAATGGTAAGATCGATCTCTACATATATGAGATCGATCTCATTGCTTCAATTTGCTTTAACACTGCAGGAATTTAAACTAAGAGATCGATCTGGTCAAGATTGGAGATCGATCTGGCATTCTACTGAGGTTCCCAACGGCTCTTTCTGTAAAAATCTCAACGGGAATAACAGCATTAAATGCTTCAACTACCAATCCTTCAGTATAAAATCAAGCATTGAAGACACTAGAAAGAGAGAGACCATTACTGTAAATTCTGTACATTCTCAAGAATTTAATTATAACATTCCATTTGTCTTCAATTTTCATTCATTGTATAAACCTTTGTGAAAAAGAAAAAGTTGTATCTATCCTACCCATATAAGAAAAGCTTGAGCTTGTATTCATCCTTACTTTAAGAGAGAAGAGGAGTGTTCCTCAGTGAGATAAACTTTGTAAAAGGGTGAATCCATCTTTGTGTAAAAAGGGTAGAGAGGTTATTCCTTAACTTGAAAAAGGGAGTGTGTAACATTCAGTGTTAGAGTGAAAGAAAACTCTTGACAAGGAGGTCAAGAAGAGACGACGTAGGCAAGAGATTGGCCGAACCTCTATAAACTAATGTGTTTGATATTTCTTTCCCTTATCTTCCTTTAATTTATTCCATTACATTATATTGATTATTCATTATTTGCAAATTAGACTTAATTTAGTTTAAATTTGCCATTAACACTAGAAAACCGATTCACCCCCTCTCGGTAGAGCCAACAATACACAATGAAACTTGTATGTACATAAAAAATCATATTACACATATGTACGTTGAATCCATGGACTTACATCAATTATACTTTACATTACAAGTCCATTAGTATTCATTGATCCAATTACACACATTACAACTATACATATATGGGGTCTCACAAGAAGAGGCTGCTACAGCTCAATCAATTAGATGAGTTCAGGTTTCAGGCTTATGAGAATGTCAAGCTCTACAAGGAAAAGACTTAGCGATGGCATGATAGGAAAATCAAGGAGAGACACTTCGAGCTAGGCCAGTAAGTTCTGCTATTTAATTCACGCTTGAAGTTGTTTTCAAGCAAGCTTCAGTCTAGGTGGCCAGGACCCTTTACCATTACACAAGTATTCCCTCATAGAGCCATTGAAATTATGGATGAGACTCTGAAGTAACCCTTTAAGGTTAATGGGGGCAGACTGAAACATTATTTCGGGGGAGGATTTCATCGACAGCACTCTATGACCACTTTAGCTGACCCTTCTACTTCTGATCCTGCTACTTAGCTTCATTTTTCTTTGCACTTTTTATACAGTTCTTTTCTCTTTTCTGTTGTTTCTTCTTTGTTTATTTTGCAGATTTTTTTATAGTATTACCTTTTCAATCAAGTTTCATTTGTTCATTATCATCAGATGGGGGAGTACTCTGTTCTTGAGCTTAAATTCTTATATTATCTGCACAATGAAGATACTGTGCACTTTAAGTTCGAGGGAGGGGATATCACTTAAGCATTTTTAAAAATTTTGGGCAAAATTGGAAAAAATTTTAAAATTTTTTTGAAAATCTGAGAAAAAAATTTCAATTTTTTTTCGAAAATATGAGCTTATATTATTTGATTTTAGGATGATTCAGTGCTTAGCATGTAGTTTTTCCATTTTTCGATGATATGACCCCATGATTTAGTCTAACTTTGATTGACTAAGAAACATGATTATAGGAAAAGCATGAAATTGAATTCTTGAATTTGTCTTTATTCTGATTGTGATTTCCTCATCTTGTGCACATGTCATGTCATGAATCTGTATATTTATTTAGAAAAAGCTTATGTGGACATAGGATTGCATTTGTTCAGTTGATTTTGTGCATCATATTCTAGAATTTGTTTGATCTGATCTCAGAGTGAAATATTAGATCACACTTAATTAGGGAGATGATTTAGGCCATTTTTGGATCGTTTGAGCCTTTCTAGCCAACCCTGTACATATTTTACCCCTAGTCACCCATCTGGGCTAAATAAACTTTTCTCTGTAAATACACCTACATAATTTTCCTTGGCTTAAATACCCTGTTCTTATCCCTTAACCAGAAAGCATGAAAAGTTATTAGGATATATTGTGAGCTTTGTACATATGGGTATTAAGTGATAGTGAAGGAGTATATTTTGTAAAAAAAAATAAAAAAAAGAAGAAAAATACAAAAATAGAATAAAATGTTAGCAAAATAAATAAGTTTGGGGGAAATAAGTTGAGCCCGTACATTAAAAATCCTAGCAGTAATGCATGTTAAGGGGTAATTAAACTTAAATCGACTTTATCATACCTTAGCCTCAGCGTTACATTACAAGCTTAATGAAGTCCTATTAATCTTTGGTTAAGTGTGACTACATTAGTGGAGAGAGAAGTGAAAAGCAAACTTATGGAAATGATCACATGTCATTGACTTTGCGTTCATTGTGTTTGCATAATCTGATCCGAGTAATGTATTGTGAAATGGCTTTGACATTTTTCACACACACACGAGGAGTCCAATTTGTGTTAGGACTTATGATTGAATGATTCTGAATGTTGGACTTGTAATTGTGAATCTTTGATATCATAGTCTGTACTTTTTCTTTGAGGATAATATTGGGGAAATTATTATGTTGGTGCTTGTCATTCCTGCATGAATTTTGTTTTGCTTGAGGACAAGCAAAAGCTCAAGTTTGGGGGTGTGATAATTCTATTTTTAATAGAATTATTTGTGCTTAATTTCCTAATTAATTATTTAAATCTCCAATTTATTTTTTTAATTATCCCATTTATTTAATTAAAGAATGCACTTTTCACATCCATTTGATATAATTTGAAATTCGTATAACATGCAAAGGCAAGTAACATTCTAATGGCTTCTAGTCTAGCTACCGGAGCATATGTTTCATCATAATCTATGACTTCTTCTTGTCTATAACCTTGAGCTACCAACCTAGCCTTGTTTCTTATGATCACACTATTTTCATCCACCTTGTTCTTGAAGATCCATTTTGTTCCAATTATAGGATGATCACTAGGTCGAGGAACCAAATTCCACACTTTACTCCTCTCAAATTGATTTAGTTCCTTTTGCATAGCTAGAATCCAATTATTATCTTCTAAGGCCTCATTTACATTTTTTTGTTCAATTTGTGAGACAAATGCTATATATTGGCATACATTTCTAAGTGAAGATCTTGTCCTAACTCCTAGATTTGGATCACCTATAATTTCACAACTTTTGACATATCCTAATTCTCTTAGTGCTCTAGGTTCTTTTTCTAGCATTTCTAGTTCTTCTTCATCTTCTTCCTTTTTGTTAATGTCAAGATTTTCTTGTATGTTATCTTCGATCCATGAGGATTCCTTCAAAATCTCATCAAATATTTCTATATCCTCATCATTGCTACGAACTTTATATGCATCATTTGACTCATCAAATATTACATGAATTGACTCTTCCACCATCAATGTCCCTTTGTTGTAAACTCTATATGCTTTTGAATTTAACGAATAGCCTAAAAAGACTCCTTCATCACTTTTAGCATCAAATTTTTCTAAGTTGTCTTTTTCATTATTTAAGACGAAACATTTGCAACCAAAAGGATGAAAATAACTAATATTTGGTTTCTTTCCCTTGTAAAGTTCATATGGTGTTTTCTTTAAAATTGGTCTAACCATTGCTCTATTTATGATATAATATGAGGTATTAATAGCTTCAGCCCAAAAATACTTTGGTAGATTATTTTCATATAACATTGTTCTAGCCATTTCATCTAAGGTTCTATTTCTCCTCTCAGCAACCCCATTTTGTTGTGGTGTCATAGGAGCTGAAACGTTATGGCTAATCCCTTGATCATTACAATATTCATCAAAACCAAGATTTTCAAATTCCTTACCATGATCACTTCTAATAATAGTTATAGTATAACCTTTTTCATTTTGGGCTAATTTTGAATAGGTAACAAATTTTTCTAACGCTTCATTCTTAACTCTTAAGAAAAATACCCATGTAAATCTAGTATAATCATCTACAATAACAAACCCATAATGCTTACCCCCTAGACTTGTAGTTCTTGTTGGACCAAAAAGATCTAAATGAAGTAGTTGGAGTGGCCTAGAGGTTGACATAAAATTCTTTTGTTTAAATGGCATTCTTTTATGTTTTCCTTTGACACATGCTTCACATATCTTGTCATTTTCATATGATAAATTAGGTAGTCCTACCACAAGACCCTTTTTAGCTAGCTTAGATAATGTATGCATGCTTTCATGACCTAGTCTTCTATACCACAACCAAGGTTCTTTTTCCCTAGCTACCATTCAACAAATATTTTCACTACTTAGTTCATTCAATTGTACTATATAAATATTTCCTTCTCTATGTCCTAAGAATGCTACTTTATTAGTTTTAGTATCTACAACATGACACTTCAAAGAATAAAAAATTACTTTGTAACCTTTGTCACAAAGTTGGCTAATACTAAGTAGATTATGTTTTAAGCCTCTAACATGTAAAACATTATCTATGGAGAAGGAATCGTTACCAATAGCACCACTTCCTTTAACTTGGCCTTTGAAGTTGTCCCCAAAAGTGACTTCTCCATCAACCTTTGATTTGAATGAGTTGAAGTGATTTTTATCTCCCGTCATATGTCTTGAGCATCCACTATCAAGATACCATGCTTCCTTTGATTTAGCCTTCAAGCAATGCTCAAGATTCTACAAATACCATTAAACCTTTGTTTTAGGTACCCAAATTTTCTTAAGTCCTTTAGAGTTAGTAGAAAATAATTTTGACCCTTTAGGGATCCATTTCAACATCAATTCATTATCTTTAGAATTTATTACATCTTTAAGTATCCAAATTTTTCTAACTATTTTTCTTCTAAATGTGGTCATTTTCACATTGCATTTATATGATGTATATCCTCTTTTATTACAATGTGAGCAAATAGTAGAAGACTCATGCATATTCTTTCTAACCAAGAAATTCTTGAGATGAGTTTCTTTATTTTTGCCATCATATCCTAACCCATTTCTAACAAAGAATGCCCTTTATGTCTCTAACATGTGATCCAGCTTTTGTTGACCCATGTAAAATCTAGTAAAAGAATTATGCAAAATACTAGTAAAAGAAAATTGCATTTTCCAATTTCTTTTCACAATCTATTTTAACATTTAAGAGCACTTCATTTTCTTTCTTTAGTTTTGAAATCATTTTCTTGTATTTCAAATTCATACATTCAAATTCCATGGCAAGATCATCAAATGCACCTTGTAACTCATCAAAAGAATAATCATTAGAATTAGAAGTTACCTTTTCATCTCCAAGTGCCATGAAGCATAGATTGGCAATTTCTTCACTTGTATCATCATCGGAGCTGTCACTATCACTCCAGGTTGCCATCATCACCTTCTTTTTATGTTTCCTATCACTTGATTTCTTTAGTAACGAACAATTAAATTTGATGTGACCAGGCTTTATGTAATCATAGCAAACAATAGAATCTATATCCTTTCTACTTAACTCTCATTTGTCTTGTTCTTTCCTATGGATTTTCCTAGAACTACCATTTTCTCTTATTTTCATAAATTTCTTGAACCTTTTGGCAAACATTTCCATTTCTATATCTTCCTTATTACAATCATACCATAGTTCTTCATGAGTGGCAGATTTTAGTGCTACTCCTACTTTTTTGGGAATTTCTTCATTTCTTTTGAGTTTCATCTCATAAGTGAGGAGTGACCCAATTAGTTCATCTAGAGATAATGAATAAGGGTCCTTTGATTCCTCAATGGCAGTTACTTTGGCTTCCCAAGTTTTTGGTAAGCTATTTAAAATTTTCTTAACCATTTCTATGTTAGTATAAATCTTCCCCAAAGACTTAAGTCCATTTATGATGTCTGTAAATCTAGTGAACATTTCACTAATAGGCTCTCCTTCTTTCATTCTAAACCACTCATAGTCATGAGTAAACATTCTTACTTTTGTTTCCTTAACTTGAGTAGTTCCTTCATGAGTTATTGACAATTTATACCACACTTTTTTTGCATTTTCACAAGTAGAAACTCTATGTACTCATTTGGTCCTAAGGCACAAAACAATGTGTACATTGCCTTAGCATTTAATTGAATAGTTTTTATGTCATAATTATCCCACTCATCTTCCTCATTAGGAACTTCTTTTCCTTCTTCTTTCTTAGTTGGGATTTGAGGTCCTTTAACTATAATTCTCCATACTTCGTAATCATTAGCTTGAATAAATAACATCATCCTAGTCTTCCAATAGGCATAATTCTCACCATTGAACATGGGAGGTCTAACCAAAGAATGCCCTTCCCCTACCATACTGGTTGCTACACTAGTTTGAGCCATAGGATCTTTCTAAACTCTTAGGATTTCACTCCAATATAATCAAGAGTCCAAGCTCTGATACCAATTGTTGGCTCAACCGAGAGGGGGGTGAATCGGTTGTACTAAGAAATTACTAAATTTAAGTTTTCTTAACTAAGAATGCACTCAAATAAATAAATGACAGTTATACTTTATGGAGTAAAAGTGCAGTAAATAAAGAGGTAAGGGAGAGAAGTTGCAAACACAGTAATTTATAGAGGTTCAACCAAAACTCTTACCTACTTCCTCTCTTCCGACTTTCTAGTCAAGCCGTCACTTCCACTACACAAATTTGAGCTTTACACTTTCCTTTTATAGGTTAAGGAATAACCTCTCTACCTCTTCACAAATGAAGTTATTCACTCTCTTCTACAGAAGCTTAATCACAAAGGAACTCTCTCTCTTTTTTCTTTTGGATAAGAATGAATAGAACAGTGAATTTATCAAAGGTAGGTAAAAACAAGAGAACTACTTTTTGCAAGCTTTGAATATGGATTTAATGCACTCTTAATTGAAGACACAAAGAATATGCTTATAGAACTTCTCAGGTTTTCTTCATGTCTTCTGAATGTCTTAATGACTTCAATTTATAGTCTCCGTAAGTTGGTGAAGCATTAAATGTAATTTTTCCCGTTGAAAATTTATAGAAAAAGCCGTTGGGAACCTCCAGTAGAGTGCCAGATCGATCTTCCATCTTGACAGGATCGGTCTTCTAATTCAAATTCCTGCAATATCAAAGCAATCCAAAGCAAGGAGATTGATTTTATTCTTGGAGAGATCGATCTCATAATTCATAAAAATGTTAGTGCAGATCGATCTGTTGAACCAGCAGATCTATCTTAGAAACTCTCTGTTTAAAGAAGATCGATCTCCAGATCAATCTGGTAAGTGTTCTTGTATGATGGAGATCGATCTCTAATTACACCAGATCGATCTCATAACCTAAATGTCTTGAGAAGATCAATCTCTATACCTAGGGGATCGATCTTATAAACATTCTGTCTAACAAGGATCGATCTGTAGATCGATCTAAGTCATAATCTTGCCTTATAGGAGATCGATCTCTAACCTGACCAAATCGATCTACTTTTGAATGAACTTATCTGAAGATCGATCTCATAACCCTTGGAGATCGATCTCTACTTCCTTAAAACCCAGTAATCGATCTTGAGTCCTTTAAACTTTAAACAGATCGATCTCTCATCCTAGGAGATCGATCTCTCATTCTTTAAAACCCAGTTTTTGGTAAAGAATTTAATTTATGATGTTCTAATTCATTTCTTAACATGTTTTAAACATTCCTTGATTTATCATAAGCACTTTTGAATTACCGTTTTGTCATTTCAAAATATATCAACTTAACAAAAGTTTATCTAGCAAATGGTGAGGCCTAGAATCAAAATGTCATCAACCCCACATTATTTATGATGAATTTATTAGGGTGGATTGGCCTAGATATGTTTCGATTTTACCTTTTTAATTTGGTTTAAAGGTAAAAGACTTCCTTGAACTTTATTGTAATTATGATTCAAACCTTTAATAATTTTTTTCAATTAATTAAATCCTAATATTTTAATTTTCACCTAATTAAGTCCTTTTATAGACATTTGACAGTGTCGAAAATTTTTTTTAAAAATCTAAAATTTCCTCTAAATACCCTCTTTAATTTTCCTATATTAGATTTCACTAATATCTTTTAAAATCTTTAGCGAGCGTTTAATTTAGGGAAAATTTCATATTTCCCCCATAATTTTATTTGTGTAATCATTTTACCATGTTTGGTTATTAAGTTTTCTCTCCCACCGTTAATTTTATATTTCCAACAATGTAACATGGGGGAAAAAGGGGGTGAAAATAATTCCTACCTAGCTTTGAGGTTTTTTTTTTTATTTGGGGAAAACGAATTTTTAGACCATTTTATCCTCATGTTTTTTACATTTGTGACAAAAAAGACATATTTGACAAAAAGTTTGCTTTTTGCATGAAGATGAGCTACTCTAGTCTTGAGTTTAAGACATGCTAATGGATACATGTTTGCAGTGATAGATATTGCCTAATTGGTACGTATAAACAATCATTTTTGCTGGACTCTCATATGCAAATTTTGCTTTGGTTCTCTAATAATTCTATTTTTTATAGAATTAATTGTGCTTAATTTTTTAATTATTTATTTAATCCCCATATTATTTTATTAATAATCCCCTCAATTTAATTAAAATTCTTTAATGTGCAGGTAAATTAAATCCGGATGAAACTCAGTCGTTTCAATCAAAATTAGGCTGAAAACGGGCTAAAGGAGACTTGACCACTTCCAATTTGCAGACCGAGTCATCAGTCATCTAGACACGCATGATGCCAGGTGTCCGTATTTTATTTGCTCCGAAACGATAAGATCGAAGGACACCATGCCAACCTTCTGGAAGACCTACGTCGGGCCACATCGCACAGCCAATTGGACAAAAAGACTGATGATGTGGAAATATCTACTTTGCAACAAATCAAATGAAGACAAGTGGCCAAACAATGCCAACTCATCTAGGATGAAAAAATTACCATTGTACCCCTAAGTGTGTATATAAATAGAATATGATGGCAATTGAACAAAAAAAGGAAGTAGAGTAGGAAGTAGAATTACGGTAAGTAGCTAGGGTAGGAGTAGTGCAGAGAAATTTAGGAGTAGTTTTTAGAATAGTTTTATTTTGGATTAAATTTTCATTTCTATGTTATTTTCTTATTTCCTTTTAGAATTTCCATTAGTTTATTTTCCTTTAAACACCATTGTTCTAGCAAGCTTTAAGCATTTTATTTTATCAGTTTCAAATTTTCTTTAATGAAGCAATTTCTTTTCGGTTATTAAGTGTTATGCTACTGTTCATTAGCTGCAATTTTTTTCTTTTTTACTCAAATCAGTCTCTCTTTACAGTGCATCAGGTTGTTGAAGAAAGCTGGTGACAGCAGCTAATTTCTTCTACTCTTTATTGTGTTTTAAATCTCAGTTCGGTTGCTCATTTAGTTTTTTTTTTATTTTGCTAGTCATTAACTGCGCTATTCATCATTATGAGTTTGCTATTGTTGTTCCTTGGAGAAATTTTGTTTTCGAGTAGAGTCAGGGGTGGAACGACCCTTGACCCTTGAAAATTGGGGGATTTTTTTTCGATGAACTATAATTATTTAATTTACCCACTTATTCCCTTGTTCACTTAGGTTGTTGTCACGCCCTCCTCCCACACGCGACTTTACCAAAAACCACAATAAATTTTTCACTTTTTACTTACCTTTATCTCCTCAACAGTTGGGCTGTGAATAGGCATTAGTCTCCTCATCCAAACATACCTTACCATTCTTTTTCGTATCATACTTACATGACATTTATATCATAAGTAAATTCGTATACTTAAATATAATTACATCATTACATCCCCCATATTAAAACGTGTACATCACTGTGTTTATGCATTGTTCAGATACAAAAGAGTACGCATGTGTATACCTTTCGCTAGATGGGGAGTGGCAGCGGATCAAAGGAATGCAATACCCTGGTCGACTCGATCTACTGACAAGAATCTGTAGAGATGGGGGAAAATGAATGGGATTAGCTATCAACGCGCTCAGTAAGGAAATCAGGCAAGCAAGTAGACATCCATACTATCTACTGAAAATAGTGCTTTGCCTTTCCTTCTCTCATTTCAAAAGCATGTTTAAAATATATATATAGTACAGATTTAAAATCTCATGTACTAAACACATGCTGGTTTATCAATCAGAGGCATTCATGCAAAACAGTGCATAATTAATCATTTAAGAATGCCTTTATATAAAATATGCCATTTACATTCAAAACACAGTAAATATGGCATTTCTCATCACAACACAAACAATCAATTGGGTTCCGACCCATCCCTCAGGTCTACCCGTATCATAAAACACATGTGATATATCATGCGAGACTCAGTGGGTAAATGCAATCTCTCTAGACTATGTAAGAGAGCCTCCCCGCCCACTCTGGCTTAAGGATCTTACCGTAAGAGAGCATTTCCGGACTATGTACATATCCTAACATGTGGTGAAATCCCAGGCAACACAGTACTCGGTGCGCGGGTTATCACTGCTATAACGGGAGGGGGGTCAGTCCATCACAACCGCCAGCTATCAACAACTCTCCTCCACAACTCCACAACACAAAACACGGTACAGTGTACTCCATGCCACACGCACGGTACAACGTACACTCGTGGACCCATACATCATGGTCGGGGTGCCTGCCATAGGTCTTAGCCTCTCATACCATGAAAATACATCATAGTCGGGGTGCCTGCCATAGGTCTTAGCCCTCATACTATGGAAACAATGCCACGTCTCTAAATCCACGTGCGAACATCTCCAATGTGACACTCAGTCTACACGAGAAAATCGTCACGATTTTTCTAACATGTGTATATATCACGAAAAACTACAGTGCGCGTCTTGAGTGTGACACACAGTCAACGCTCCACCTCAAAACACTGTATATGCATGTAAAAATATCAACACTAGTGCGAGTAAACCTCCAGCACTAGGTCATGCATAGTTCTCATTCAAATCAAGTACGAGCAAATCGCTCAAGTACGATGTCATGTACAAATCATGAAGAATCGAGTGCGAGCAATGCTCCAGCACTCTGTCATGCATCTCATGTAAAACTCGAGCACGAGTTAATCGCTCCAGCACTCTATCATGCACAAATCACATAAAAACTGAGTACGAGAAATGCTCCAGTACTCTATAATGCATGTCAAATAAATGCAGTGCGAGTAAACCTCTAGCACTAAGGTATGTGAAAAAACATCTGAAATCAAGTGCGAGTTGTGCTCCAGCACGATTGTTTCCACATAATTCGGTAGATGGCTCTTTAAAAATAGGGATGTTTAAAATCATTAAAATCAGCACTATAAAGTGTGCTTAGTTTACATCGACCTCAAAACATTAGCTCATCCACCTACTCTTCTGCTACACAGCAGTAAAAACCATTTAAAACATCATTTTCATGCTTTTTACAACTTTTCCCAAAGTTTCACTTTTTGCCTAACTAGGGGTAAAATCGTAATTTACCTATATCGGGTCCCTATATTTATTATAGATTTTCTCTGACCCTCAAACAATTTCAGTGAATGTAAAATCCAATGAAAATATGCACAGATATCTCTAGCTACTTGCAAGAGTCCCCTACCTCGGATCACGTCATGTGACCTCTCTTCCTCTGTGCTGTCTAATCTCGCAGTCCGGTCAACTCTCAATATGACTCTGGAGCTGCATTTAATCATTCACTAAGTTAATTACATGTTTCCTACTATATTACACATTTAATACAGTTCATTTCACTTAAATGGGCCCGTTTACTCTTAATGGGCCTTAAACATGTTAATCAGGCCTTAATCTGTATTAAGCCCGTTCATCTGGGTCTATCGACTCATTGGGCCTATCAATACCCATTGGGCTTTATTCCAAGCTCTTTGGATAGCCCGTATATCATTTACGACATTTATTTCAAAATTTCAAATATATTTCACTAATTACGAAATTTAATCCGAAATGCGTAAATTAAATCTTAAATACGCATAAATCACTTAATTTGTCGTAAATGAGCTTTACTTACCCGAGATTGTGTGATGGTACGCAAATCAAAGTTCGATCGTGTAAGACCCACTTCGTATGTATTGTTTCTATATTCCTTATGATTCACGCGATGTACACTTATATATATTCATTGAATCATAAGAAGAGCATTGACTAAATTAAATTTGTAAAGAAGAATAAAATGGAATATCGATGGACGTCGGAAGAAATTAAATACGAGCCGAAATGGCCACTGATCAAACGAGATGATCAAAATAAAGTTAACCGAAAATACGAAATTTAAATAAGAAAAGATGGGGGATATATGAAGGAAATTCAGGTTAAATTGATTCCGAAACAATAGCAGGGGTAAAATGGTAAAAATACCAAAATTCGGTATTAGGGCGATAAGAAAATTTTAGTTAAAAATAAGGATGCAAGATATCTTGATTGATAATGAGGAAATTATACAATTTTGGGTCAATTGATCAAGATTCGAAAATTTTTAAAATACCGAAAAATTACCGGGATAATATCTCGAAAAGTGCGAAGGAATAATGTCAAAAATTTGGAGAAAAATATATTTAATAAATTAAATTAAATTAAATAGATTGAATTGGAATAAAAATAATATAAGTTGTAGATATTTTGGAATTTTTATGGAGTATTTTAATGAATAGTGTAATAATTAAATAAATTATAATAATAATAATAATAATAAAAAGAATCTGAAACAAAAAAAAAAGAGAAGAGAGAGAAAGGCTCGGGAGAACCCGAAACCAGGAAACCGAAAGTGACCCGCGACCCTCATAGCCGATTCCAGCACACCGGCGACCGACAGGCTTCGACAAAGCTACCAGGAGGAAGAGGAGAGACCGGCGAGCACGTGGGCACCAGAATCACGCCGTCAGGTGGCCGGAGCAAGCCGATCGGAGCAAAGGAAAATCGAGGAAGAAACAGACTGGTTTCCGACGAACCACCGCGTCTGGGCTGAAACGGAGGCCACCGACGCACTCAGGGCAAGAAGCCGGTTCTTTTGAGATTGGTCTTGGCCGGCAAGACCGCCGGAAACGTCGGCGACGGCAGGTGGCAGCAAAACGGCACCGTTTGGCCGAAAGGAAAGGGAAGGAAAAGGAGGGAAAAGGAAGGAAAGAGGGAAAGAAAAGAAATGAAAAGGAAAGAAAAGAAAGGAAAAAAAAAGGGGGGGAAAAGGAAAGAAATTTATCGGGGATGACTCGAGATTCGGGTAAGTTGACTGAGGGTCGAGATTAACCTACAGGTAAATTCCAGAAATTTAATTTAATATTATTTTAATGGAAAATAATCCGGATTTACCTAATTGTGCAGCTTTACGACACAGACCGAACGAGAGCCGATTGAGCTCTGATTTCTTACCCCGCATCGTATCGGGTAAGTACAGTTTAATTTCGGCAATATGAGTTCTTTAAATACAGAGTTTTAATTATTTTACGGAATTATGGATTAATTTCGCATAGAAAGGAATATTATTCGGAGTTGTAATATAATTTCCGTAAATGGTATACGGGCTATCCAATGAATTTGGATCGAAGCTCGATAATTATTAGTAAGCTGCATAAGCCCGGTATACCCGAAGAAGGGAATTAATAAATATAAAAGGGCTGAATTGGGCCGAGACCCAATAAGGTAGATAAGGCTTAATACTTTAAAGTTGGTCCGTAAATGCGATATACTGATCAAGATAATTGAATTAACCGCAACTGTGTGGTTATATGCAGTTACGTACATTTGGTCGGCGCGCATTTGGGCTGAGAGATTCGGTATCATCGAGACAGGTTAAGTCTGCGCGCGATTCCAGGTAAGGGAATTTTATGAGCACTTAGAGGTAGCTGTACGTAATTTTGAGGGGATTTACATTATGTTAAATTCATTAGGCTACCCAAAAACATAATAATAATTTTTGCGGAAAAATATGGAAATAGAGAAAAATGACTATTTTGCCCCCAGTTAGGAAAATTTCAAAAAGGGTAGTAAGGCTATGAAATTGCATGAATTTCATGATTTTAATGTTTTATATGATTATATTGCTCTGATTTAAGCAAATATGCACATAGGTTGGCTATTGATTTCGTGAAATATACGAAAGGGTACCGGTTTGTACCGGTTACTATTTTAAAAGATGTTTTGTCAAGATTTAACCACCTATCGTATTTATACAAGTAAAAAGGAGTGTTAGAGTCTTACTCGCACTCAAGTTTACTGATTTATTCTCATGAAAAGCCGTACTGGAGCATTGCTCGTACGAGAAATTTGTGTGTGCATAAAACCGTGTTGGAACTTCACTCGCACGAGATTTTAGATATCATGATATGCATAGCGTGGTGCTGGAGCTTCGCTCGCACTAGACGTGAGTTGACATGCATATAATCGTGCGGAAGCCTCCTGTAGACTGTGTGTCGCAGAGAGTTGAGATGCTCGCACATATACTTTAAGACATGGGTTGGTTATCGACATAGTATTGGGGTGGATAAGACCTACGGCAGGCATCCCCAGACTATGATATGGGTCCACGGAGTACGATGTACCGTGTATGTCACACGGAGTACGCTGTACCGTGCAGTCATGATGACTCTATGATGTTACTTGATATTCTGGCGGGTAGGACTTGACCCCACCTCCCGTTGCAGTTGTGATACCCTGCACACCGGGATCCGTGTAGCCTGGGATCACAGGGACAAAGTATGGCCATAGTCCTCGATTTTTATACAGTAACCTACATGCCTCACATGATATCATACGGTCTGGATAGACCAGGACAAACCCGAAGAAGGGGTAATGTCTCGATTTATGTTTTTAAAGAGATCTGATTTAATGAATCAAGGTATTCCCGAGTGATGGGTTTAGCCTTGATGTGATTTGTTTATGATGAAACAAATAAATTTTAAAGCGAAAAGTTTATGATGAAATAAATAAGTTTTTAATGTGACGAGCATGAGATGTCATACATGATGATTTTCATGATTTCTTGTATATGATATATACATACATGTGGCGTTGTTTTAATCTCACCTCATGCTCCAAAAGTAAACGATTTTATATTATGATATTATCAGCACGTAGATAGTATAGTTATCTACCTGCTTATATTATTGCCTTACTGAGCTGTTTATGCTCACCCTTTCATTTTCCACCCTCCACAGAGCATCTACAGTAGTCAAGAGTGGGTAGAGATTGCATCCCTAGTTGTCCGCTGCTCCCATCGCGAATCAGGTATACACATTATACAGTTTTGTATCTAAACAATTAATAGCACAATTTAGTAACGAATATAATTATGGGGAATGTAAATATATGGAAACATATGTACATACAGTTGTATAATATATGTACTTATTATTACACTGTTTGAAATTTTAATATGATTACCATGGTAAGAATGATATGATCAATCGGGATAAGAGTTGGGATTATTACTGACTCATAGCCCAACTCGTTGAAAAAAAAATGGAATTGTCACGAGGAGGTGAGAAATATAGAAAAAGCGAAAAAAAAATTGTAGTGATTTTAGGTAATTTGGGTCGTGACAAAGGTGGTATCAGAGCTAAAGTTGATCGGATATAAGTCAGTAATAATAGTTAAGAAATTAAATCCCCATAATACCGTGCTTTGTTTAGATATAACTGTGTATACCAATATGGGACTAGACTAATAATTGGTCGTGGATGCAGGAACTTAGGCATTATGCCTGTCACTCGCCGTGGTAGAGGGGCAAGTTCACGTGCTAGGGGCCGTAGAGGTAGGCCCGAGAGCCGTGCAGAGCCAGAGACTAGCCAGCCTCCGCAGGACCCCATGGAGAGATCAGGGGATACTGAGGCACGCTTCGCTAGGATTGAGCGGAGTATAGAAAGTCTTGTTGAGATAGTTACACAGACTTTAGGGTCTGGTGATAGACGAGGCCCAGTTGGACAGCCTACTGCTACTGGACAGACTACGGAGACTGTTACACCCCCACTGGTTCAGGATACAGCTTCTCCTGTCACTTTACAGCCGAGCGGTAGTGATCTGGGCTATGACTGTGAGCTAGAGAGATTACGACACTTCCAGGAATTTAGACCTCCAGTTTTCAAAGGAGTGAAGGACCCGGTTATTGCAGAGGATTGGATATATGAGATGGAGAAATTATATGGGTTCTTCAGATGTACATCGACTGAGAGGGTTGCCTTTGTCGTATTTATGCTGAAGGGCGAGGCAGAGCATTGGTGGAGGTCTACTGTGTCTATCTTGAGAGCCCGACACTTGGTGATTACTTGGGAGATATTTCTAGAGGCTTTTAGAAGGCAGTATATTTTGGCCACTGCACAGCGGAGATTACGGATGGAGTTTATGAGTTTGGTTCAGGGGAACCGCTCCGTTGATGAGTACGAGTCGAGGTTCATATCCTTGGGGAGGTATGACCCAGATACATTGAGCAGTGAGAGTCGGAAGGTTTAGAAGTTCATAGACAGATTGAGACCAGCCATCAGATCCAAATTAGCTCCGTTTGACGTCTCTACTTATGAGGTGGCAGTGCACAGAGCTCAGTTGTGTGAGCAAGATTTTGAGCGGAGTACATCAGAGTTTGGGAAGGTCAGCAGAGCTAAAGATAGAGATCGGAAGAGATTCGGAGGGGATAAGGTGATCAGGAGAGGAGGTCAGCGGTTTGCTGATAAGAGACCTCGGATTGAGGAGATACAGGAGAGGACGGGTAAGCCTCCTTTTTATCCGGTTTTACCATCATCGAGAGGTATTGTTATTGGAGGGACACGACCGACTACCGAGCAGTGTAGGAGGTGTGGTTGATTTCATGGTGTCAGGCCTTGTCCGACGACTACTGGGGTATGTTTTCATTTTGGGAAGCCGGGGCATGTCATAAGAAACTGTCCCAAGATGATTGCTACTACCCCACAGAAGGGCAAAGAGCCAGAGAGAGCTCCTGCTGAGACTCCTGCTCCTAGGAGAAGAGCCATTGTTGAGGAAAAAGGGAAGCAAGTTATGGGCAGAGGGTGAGTGTATGCATTGGATCAGGACACCGCAGATGCTTCAGCTGATGTGATTAAAGGTACTATCCTAATTTTTAATTTAGAAGCATTTGTGTTATTTGATTCTGGTGCTACACATTCCTTCATATCGCCTTCATTTGCTCATAAATTGTTGAAATATGTACAGCCTACATTGTTAGATAGAATGTTGTTAATCTCTACACCTATGAATGACAGTCAGTTGACTGAGTATGTATATAGAGATTGTAGGCTGAGAATAGGGGAAAGGACATGTCAATCGACCTTGTCTTACTAAATATGAGGGATTTTTATGTAATTTTAGGGATGGATTGGCTGACTGCAAACCATGCTGTTTTAGATTGCTATGCTAAGACAGTAATGTTTTCAGGGACAGATAGTCTTATTGTAAGTTTTGCTGAAAAGAAATAAAAAGCATATAATTATTGCATTTGGAAAAGTATAGTTGTAATTCATCATATTTGTGAGGTGAATTTATTTATTAATAATGGATACTTATATGATGAATGTTACTAATGGTGGAAAATGGTATTTTGAAGGGTTCATTGCATATGTGGTTGACATAGATAAGGCATGTCCGGAATTGAGAGACATTCCAGTTGTGAGTGAATTTCCAGATGTATTTTCGGATGAGTTACCAGGGTTACCGCCAGTGCGGAAGACAGAATTCATTATTGATTTGACACCTGGTACAGAGCCGATATCTAGACCACTATACAGGATGGCTCCAGTTGAGTTAGAGGAGCTGAGAAAACAGTTACATGAACTATTAGAGAAGGGGTTCATCAGACCGAGTGTGTCGCCATGGGGAGCACCGGTTCTATTTGTGAGGAAGAAGGATGGGAGCCTTCGATTGTGTATCAATTACCGATTATTGAACAGGGCTACCATCAAGAATAAGTACCCCCTTCCGAGGATTGATGATTTACTGGATCAGCTACGGAGAGCACAAGTCTTTTCCAAGATTGATCTGAGATCTGGGTACCATCAGTTGAGAGTTCGGGATGGAGATGTACCCAAGATAGCTTTTCGCACCCGTTATGGTCACTTTGAGTTTACGGTTATGCCATTCGGGTTGACGAACGCTCCCGCAGCTTTTATGTCATTGATGAATGAGGTGTTTCGGCCTTATTTGGATCAATTTGTGATTATCTTCATCGATGACATACTGGTTTATTCGAGGTCCAGAGAGGAGCATGAGCAGCACCTGAGGATTGTATTGCAGACCCTCCATGAGAAGCAGTTGTATGCTAAACTCAGTAAGTGTGACTTTTGGCTTGAGCAGATCTCCTTTTTGGGACATATTGTGTCGAGGGATGGTGTGTCAGTAGACCCATCCAAGATTGAGGCAGTAGTACAGTGGCAGAGGCCTCAGACAGTTACGGAGATCAGGAGTTTTCTGGGTTTAGCTGGATATTATAGACGATTTGTGGAGGGGTTTTCGAGATTGGCTGCTCCGTTGACACGTCTCACTCAGAAGAGTGTTGCATTTGAGTGGGACGACAGATGTGAGGAGAGTTTTCAGGAGCTGAAGCGTCGATTGACCACTGCTCCGATTCTCACCATTCCTACCAGCTCAGGAGGTTTTTCTGTTTACACAGATGCTTCTTACCAAGGACTGGGCTGTGTATTGATGCAGGACGGGAAGGTAGTCGCTTATGGATCCAGGCAGCTGAAGGATCATGAGAGGAACTACCCAACCCACGACTTAGAGTTGGCGGCCGTAGTGTTTGCATTAAGATATGGCGCCACTATCTGTATGGTGAGAAATTTCAGGTATTTACCGATCACAAAAGCCTTAAGTATCTGTTCTCGCAGAAGGAATTGAACATGAGACACAGAAGGTGGCTTGAGCTTCTGAAAGATTACGATTGTGAGATACTATACCACTCGGGTAAGGCGAATGTAGTGGCTGATGCGTTGAGCAGGAAACACCTCGGGTTGGTTTCTTATATGATGGTACGGGAACACGAGTTGTTAGAGTCGTTTGCGAGCCTCAGTTTGGATGTGACTCCGCCTGATATTTGGAGTGGTTATATGATTGCCAGCCTACGGTTAGAGCCGGACTTGATGGATCGGATCCGACAGGCTCAGCGTGAGGATCAACAGTGTATTGAGATAGTCAGGCAGATGCAGAGGGGTGTTGAGACTGAGTTTGAGTTGGGTTCGGATGGATTACTGAGGTTCCGAGATAGGATATGTGTTCCCGAGGATCCTGAGATCAGGAGGTTGATCTTGACAGAGGCTTATTCATCGAGGTATACCTTGCATCCGGGTAGTAGAAGGATGTATCAGAATCTTCGGAAGGTATACTGGTGGTCGGGGATGAAGAGAGATATAGCTGAGTTTGTTGCGAGATGTCTCGTCTGTCAGCAGGTAAAGGTAGAGCACCAGAAGCCTGCAGGGTTATTGCAGCCTCTACCTATACCGACTTGGAAATGGGAGCATGTCACCATGGACTTTGTGATGGGTTTACTGAGGACTCGCAGGGGAAATGATGCCATATGGGTGATAGTTGACAGATTGACAAAGTCGGCACATTTCCTAGCTATGAGAGTCACCGATACTCTGAGTAGATTGGCGGAGCTATATGTGCGCGAGATTGTGAGACTGCATGGTGTCCCAGTGAGTATTGTATCGGATAGGGATTCTCGCTTCACTTCCCGTTTCTGGGAACACTTTCAGGAAGCTATGGGAACCCAGTTGAGATTCAGTACAGCTTTCCATCCTCAGACAGATGGGCAGTCAGAGAGGACTATACAGACCCTCGAGGATATGTTAAGAGCTTGTGTACTTGATTTTAGAGGCTCCTGGGATGATCACCTACCACTCGCAGAGTTCGCCTACAATAACAGTTATCATTCGAGTATCGGGATGGCACCATATGAGGCCTTATATGGCCGTAGATGTCGTTCTCCTGTAGGATGGGAGGAGGTTGGTGACAGGCAGATATTTGCTCCCGATTTGATACGTCAGGCCTCTAAGGATGTCCAGTTGATTTGTGAGAGGTTGATGACAGCTCAGAGTCGACAGAAGAGTTATGCTGACAGGAGACGTAGACCGTTGGAGTTTACAGCAAGGGAGTCAGTATTTTTGAAAGTTTCTCCTTCCAAGGGTATTACTAGATTCGGAAAGAAATGAAAGTTGAGCCCTCGCTTCATAGGACCTTTTGAGATACTCGAGAGAGTGGGAGATCGAGCTTATAGGCTAGCGTTGCCACCAGAACTAGCAAATGTTCATAATGTCTTCCACGTCTCCATGCTTCGGAAGTATCAGCCGGATCCGTCGCATGTGATCATATACGAGCCACTGGAGCTCAGTGAGAGTATGTCCTATGTTGAGAGACCGATTCGGATTGTGGATAGGAAGGAGAAGGTATTAGATCGAAGACGATTCCTCTGGTGAAAGTACTGTGGCAGCATCACACTCCGGAGGAAGCGACTTGGGAGTTAGAGAGTCAGATGAAAGAGAATTACCTGGAGTTATTCAGAGACTGATTTGGTTCCAATTTAGAGGACCAAATTCTTTTAGTGGGGGAGATTATGTAAAACCCACTTTGTATGTATTGTTGCTATATTCCTTATGATTCACGCGATGTACACTTATATATATTCATTGAATCATAAGAAGAGCATTGACTAAATTAAATTTGTAAAGAAGAATAAAATGGAATATCGATGGACGTCGGAAGAAATTAAATACGAGCCGAAATGGCCACTGATCAAACGAGATGATCAAAATGAAGTTAACCGAAAATAAGAAATTTAAATAAGAAAAGATGGGGGATATATGAAGGAAATTCAGGTTAAATTGATTCTGAAACAATAGTAGGGGTAAAATGGTAAAAATACAAAAATCCGGTATTAGGGCGATAAGAAAATTTTAATTAAAAATAAAGATGCAAGATATCTTGATCGATAATGAGGAAATTATACAATTTTGGGTCAATTGATCAAGATTCGAAAATTTTAAAAATACCGAAAAATTATCGGGACAATATCTCGAAAAGTGCGAAGGAATAATATCGAAAATTTGGAGAAAAATATATTTAATAAATTAAATTAAATTAAATAGATTAAATTGGAATAAAAATAATATAAGTTGTAGATATTTTGAAATTTTTATGGAGTATTTTAATGAATAGTGTAATAATTAAATAAATTATAATAATAATAATAAAAAAAAGAATCTGAAATAAAAAAAAAAAGAGAAGAGAGAGAAAGGCTCGGGAGAACCCGAAACCAGGAAACCGAAAGTGACCCGCGACCCTTACTGCCGATTCCAGCACACCGACGACCGACAGGCTTCGACGAAGCTACCAGGAGGAAGAGGAGAGATCGACGAGCACGTGGGCACCGGAATCATGCCGTCAGGTGGCCGGAGCAAGCCGATCGGAGCAAAGGAAAATCGAAGAAGAAACGGGCTGGTTTCCGACGAACCACCGCGTCTGGCCTGAAACGGAGGCCACCGACGCACTCAGGGGAAGAAGCCGGTTCTTTTGAGATCGGTCTTGGCCGGCAAGACCGCCGGAAACGTCGGCGACGGCAAGTGGCAGCAAAACGGCACCGTTTGGCCGAAAGAAAAGGGAAGGAAAAGGAGGGAAAAGGAAGGAAAGAGGGAAAGAAAAGAAAGGAAAAGGAAAGAAAAGAAAGGAAAAAAAAGGGGGGAAAGGAAAGAAATTTACCGGGGACGACTCGAGATTCGGGTAAGTTGACTGAGGGTCGAGATTGACCTACGGGTAAATTTCGGAAATTTAATTTAATATTATTTTAATGAAAAATAATCCGGATTTACCTAATTGTGCAGCTTTACGACAGAGACCGAACGAGAGCCGATTGAGCTCTGATTTCTTACCCCGCATCGTATCGGGTAAGTACAGTTTAATTTCGACAATATGAGTTCTTTAAATACAGAGTTTTAATTATTTTACGAAATTATGGATTAATTTCACATAGAAAGGAATATTATTCGGAGTTGTAATATAATTGCCGTAAATGGTATACGGGCTATCCAATGAATTTGGATCAAAGCTCGATAATTATTAGTAAGCTGCATAAGCCCGGTATACCCGAAGAAGGGAATTAATAAATATAAAAGGGCTGAATTGGGCCGAGACCCAATAAGGTAGATAGGGCCCAATACTTTAAAGTTGGTCCGTAAATGCGATATACTGATCAAGATAATTCAATTAACCGCAACTGTGTGGTTATATGCAGTTACGTACATTTGGTTGGGGCGCATTTGGGCTGAGAGATTCGGTATCATCGAGACAGATTAAGTCTGCGCGCGATTCCAGGTAAGGGAATTTTATGAGCACTTAGAGGTAGCTGTACGTAATTTTGAGGGGATTTACATTATTTTAAATTCATTAGGCTACCCAAAAACATAATAATAATTTTTGCGGAAAAATATGGAAATAGAGAAAAATGACTATTTTGCCCCCAGTTAGGAAAATTTCAAAAAGGGTAGTAAGGCTATGAAATTGCATGAATTTCATGATTTTAATGTTTTATATGATTATATTGCTCTGATTTAAGCAAATATGCACATAGGTTGGCTATTGATTTCGTGAAATATACGAAAGGGTACCGGTTTGTACCGGTTACTATTTTAAAAGATGTTTTGTCAAGATTTAACCACCTATCGTATTTATACAAGTAAAAAGGAGTGTTAGAGTCTTACTCGCACTCAAGTTTACTGATTTATTCTCATGAAAAGCCATACTGGAGCATTGCTCATACGAGAAATTTGTGTGTGCATAAAACCGTGTTAGAGCTTCGCTCGCAGGAGATTTTAGATATCATGATATGCATAGCGTGGTGTTGGAGCTTCGCTCGCACTAGACATGAGTTGACATGCATATAGTCGTGCGGAAGCCTCCTGTAGACTGTGTGTCGCAGAGAGTTGAGATGCTCGCACATATACTTTGAGACATGGGTTGGTTATCGACATAGTATTGGGGTGGATAAGACCTACGGTAGGCACCCCAGACTATGATATGGGTCCACGGAGTACGATGTACCGTGTATGTCACACGGAGTACGCTGTACCGTGCAGTCATGATGACTCTATGATGTTACTTGATATTCTGGCGGGTAGGACTTGACCCCACCTCCCGTTGCAGTTGTGATACCCTGCACACCGGGATCCGTGTAGCCTGGGATCAAGGAGGGGTAATGTCTCGATTTATGTTTTTAAAGAGATCTGATTTAATGAATCAAGGTATTCCCGAGTGATGGGTTTAGCCTTGATGTGATTTGTTTATGATGAAACAAATAAATTTTAAAGCGAAAAGTTTATGATGAAATAAATAAGTTTTTAATGTGACGAGCATGAGATGTCATACATGATGATTTTCATGATTGAATTATATGTCGATTTCATGATTTCTTGTATATGATATATACATACATATGGCATCGTTTTAATCTCACCTCATGCTCTAAAAGTAAACGATTTTATATTATGATATTATCAGCACGTAGATAGTATAGTTATCTACCTGCTTATATTATTGCCTTACTGAGCTGTTTATGCTCACCCTTTCATTTTCCACCCTCCACCGAGCATCTACAGTAGTCGAGAGTGGGTAGAGATTGCATCCCTAGTTGTCCGCTGCTCCCATCGCGAATCAGGTATACACATTATACAGTTTTGTATCTAAACAATTAATAACACAGTTTAGTAACGAATATAATTATGGGGAATGTAAATATATGGAAACATATGTACATACAGTTGTATAATTTATGTACTTATTATTACACTGTTTGAAATTTTAATATGATTACCATGGTAAGAATGATATGATCAATCGGGATAAGAGTTGGGATTATTACTGACTCATAGCCCAACTCGTTGAAAAAAAAAATGCAATTGTCACGAGGAGGTGAGAAATATAGAAAAAGCGAAAAAAAAATTGTAGTGATTTTAGGTAATTTGGGTCGTGACAAATCGGGCTTCCATTCGGAATTTATCGTCGAACTGCACAATTTCGTATATTTAACTCCGGGTCAATTTCTGATTAAATACAATTTAAATAAATTTATCAGAAATTAAATTGGTCACTTTTGACCTCGTATCGACTTACCCGAAGTCCGGTGAAATCCCAAAAATTTTTCTTTTCCTTTTTCTTTCTTTTTCCTCTTTTTCCCCTTTTCTCCTTGGCTGAACCAGTCTGGTCCGGTTCAGTTTAGAAGATTCTGCCCTGAACCGCCGACCGGTTCAGGGATGATTTGGCCTTGCCGGCGTCGTCCGGTCGGTTCTCTGGGAGCTACTGCCTCCGTTCGGTGCGCCAAAGCCTGGGGATCATTCGGCTGGGCTCGATCGGAGCGTAGCACCGCCGGTGGCCGCCGAATTTCACGTTTTCCTCCGCGGCAAACTTCTCCGTCGATCTCCCCTATCCGGCGCCTGTGAGGCACGTTATCGGTGCCAGGGGGTTCGCGCAGTGCCCCTCTACCTTTTCTGACCGTTCGCTGGCCGTTGGGGTCGCCGGATGGTGGCCATCCGGTGGTCTCTCCTCTCCTCGGTCTGCGTCGGTTCCGTTCCTTCTCTCTCCCCGCGTTTTTTGATTTCCTTTTTTTTGTTTTTTTCTTTATAATATATTTTTAATATTATTTTAATCCCTAAAATAATATTAAAAATCCTAAAATATCCCAAAAATTTCTATTAAATTCATTTAGTCCGTAAATGAATTTATCAGTCCGATTTTACTTTTTCGGTATATTTTTCTAATATTTTTGAGCTCATTTTTCGAGACAAAAATTCTAAAAATATTAAATAAATTCGTATCTCGATCAATTGGACTCGAAATTCAATATTTGCCCCGTTATTGATCAAGATTTCTTGATTTCATATTTTTAATGAAATTTTCTTATCGAATTTCTATCGAATTTCAATTAATTGACCGTTTTACCCTTGCACTTGCTCGGGAATCACTTTAGCCCTTATCTTGCTATTATGTAGCTTACATGCATTTTTAATTATCAATAATCGATTGCATGATAGCAAATACTCTTCTTATGATTCAACTATGCAAATATAATGTTCGTACACATAGGAATCATAAGGTACAAGCTACATACGTAAATCAAAAACTTGGGTCTGACAATCTGTCAGACCCGGAATTTTTGTAGCTTATTTCCTTATGATTCATATGTGTATGAACACTATGAAATTACATAGTTGAATCATAAAGAGAATATTTACTAACATGCAATCGACTATTTAAGAAATTAAAAAATGCATGTAAGCTACATAACAGCGAGATAAGGGTTAAGTTAATTCCCGAACGAGTGCAGGGGTAAAATGGTCAAATGACTAAAATTCGGTATAATTATGATAAGACAATTTCATTAAAAATATGAAATTGAGGAATCTTGATCAAAATCGAGGAAAATATTTAATTTGGAGCCCAATTGATCAAGATATAAATTTATTAGAATTTATCAGAATTTTTGCCTCGAAAAATGAGCCCAAAAATAGTGGAAAAATATATCGAAAAGGTAAAATCGGACTGATAAATTCATTTACGGACTAAATGAATTTAATATAATTTTTTGAGATATTTTTAGATATTTATGGGATATTTATGGGATTTTTATGGGATTTTTATTATTATTTTATAATAAAAATATATTATAAAAAAAAAAAAAAAGGGAAACGAAATCTGGAGAGGAAATCGGGAGAGAGAAACGCGTGGAAGCCGACCGAGGGAGAAGGCCACCGGACGGCAACCACCGGCCACCCCACGGCCAGCCCAGCTGCGGAAACGGAAGCCCGGACCCGTGCGAACCGATCGGAACCGGTCACGCCATCCACCGACGCCGGACGCCGGCGAATCGAAGAGGAGAAGCCGCGGCGGAAAAGAAGAGATTCGGCGGCCACCGGCGGTGCTTGGTCCCGATCGAGCCCAGCCGAGTGTTGCCCAGGCTTAGGCGCGCCGAACTACGGTGGTGATACGTCGGGAACCGGACGGAATACGCCGGCACGGCCAAATGATGCCTGAACCGGTCGGCGGTTCAGGGGAGAAGGTTCTGTGCTGAACCGGACCGGACCGGTTCAGCCAAGGAGAAAAGAGGAAAAAGAGGAAAAAGAGGAAAAAAGGAAAGAAAAAGGAAAAGGAAAATTTTCGGGATTTCACTGGACTTCGGGTAAGTCGATACGAGGTCAAAAGTGACCGATTTAATTTCCGATGAATTTATTTAAATTATATTTAATCGAAAATTGACCCGGAGTTAAATATAATAAATTGTGCAGTTCGACGATTAATTCCGAACGGAAGCCCGATCGAACTTCGATTTGTGTACCATCGCATATTCTCGGGTAAGTAAAGTTCATTTACGATGAATTATGTGATTATTGCGTATTTAAGATTTAAATTACGCATTTCGGATTAAATTCCGTATTTAGTGAATTATAATTGGAATTTTGAATTAACTGTCGTAAATGATATACGGGCTATCCAAAGAGCTTGGAATAAAGCCCAATGGGTATTGATAGGCCTAATGAGTCGATAGACCCTGATGAAGGGAAATAATAAGCGGAAAATGGGCTTAATGCGGATTAAGGCCCATTACGGATTTTAAGGCCCATTAAGAATTTTTAAGGCCCATTAAGGGAAATTAAACTGTATTAATGTGTAATACAGTAGGAAAATGATAATTAACCTGAGGAATGGTTATTTACAGCTCCGGAGTTTACATCGAGAGCTGATCGGACTGCGGGATTGAGCAGCACCGAGGAAGCGAGGTCACTTGACGTGATCCGAGGTAAGGGACTTTTGCGAGTAGTTAGAGATACCTGCACGTATTTTCAACTGCTTCTGCATTCACTTAAAAACTCTGAGGGTCATAGAAAGTGAATAATAATTATTGCGACCCGATAGTGGCAAATTACGATTTTGCCCCTAGTTAGTCAAAAAGTCAACTTTTGTGAGAAGTTGCAAAAAGCATGGAAAATGCTATTGTGAGTGTTTAATTGTTATTAGCATGAAAATAAATAGATGGGCTAATGATTTTAAGGTTGATATGACTTAAGCACACTTTTAGTGCTGATTTTGATGTTTTATAAACAATCCCTTTTTAAATAGCCATCTATCATATTATGTGAGAATGAATCGTGCTAGAGCACAGCTCGCACTGGGATTCATATGTTTTCCACATAATATTAGTGCTGGATTTGATACGCACTAGATTTTCATGACATGCATGATAGAGTACTGGAGTTTTACTCGTACTCAGCTTTGAATAATATATGCATGACAGAGTGCTAGAGCGTGGCTCGTACTCGATTCTTCATGGTTTATACATGACATAGTACTGGGAGCTATTGCTCGTACTTGATTTTGATATTGTGCATAGCATAGTACTGGGAGCTATTGCTCGTACTTGATTTAATACATAAACTATGCATTGACCTAGTTGCTAGAGAGTGCTCGCACTAGAGTCGAGTTTTATGATGTGAAACAGTGTTGAGCGGAGTGACGACTGTGAGTCGCACTCAAGACGCACACTGTATGTGATATGTAATACATGTTGAAACCCATGCTTGAGACCTTGCGTGACTGTGTGTCATAGCTAGAGAGGATATTCGCATGAGGTTGGTATAGACGTGGTATGATATTTCCACAGGCACGAGGGCTAAGACCTATGTTAGGCACCCTGACTGTGATGTTGATGAGTTCCACAGGAGTGAGAGCTAAGTCCTATGGTAGGCACTCTGGTCGTGAGAACGGGTCCGCGGGGGTACTTTGTATCGTGTCTGAGTGACACGAGGTACGCTGTACCGTGTGTTACGTAGCTGGCGGTTGACATTGGACTGACCATCCTCCCGTTACAGCAGTGAGGCCCCGCACATCTAGATCTATGTGGCTTGGGATCACTTTCTTTTCGGATATGATCATAATCCAGGATACTATTTGCATAAACCACAGAGTCTCACATGTTATATCACATTGATTGACCGATTTAAACTACGGACAGACCTGAGGGATGGGTCGGACTCCGATTTGTGTTGTGAATCATTTGATGCCATATTTATATGTGATTTAAATATACATGGCATGATTTACATAAAGGCATGATTTATATATAAATGCATTGTGTTGCACTACATGCCTACTTTTGAGAAATAAAGCATGATTTCTGTACATGAGATTTATTCTGTACAAGTATATATATTATATTTCAAGACATGCTTTTAAAGTGAGTTAAGGAAATAATGTTTTCAAGGCATAGCACTATTTTGAGTAGATAGTGTGGATATCTACTTGCTTGCCTGATTTCCTTACTGAGCGCGTTATGCTCACCCCCCTTTCTTTACATCTCTCTACAGAGCGTCAGTAGATCGAGAGTTATCGTGGGAGAGTGTCCCAGAGTCCACTGCTAGTTCCTATCGATTCGTCAGGTATACTTATTATGTACAGTTGTGTATCTAAACATAGAAACAGCACAGTGATGTATACGTTATATATTATGGGGAATGTAATCGTATTAGATTTTATAAAATCTTACATGTATAATAAAAGCAACTACAGTCAGACTTAATATATTGACATGTATGTATGAAATGGATGATGTGGTAAGTGAAGACTCTGACATCGAATCACAGCCCAACCAGTGAAGAGAGGAAAGGTAAGTTAAAATGCGAAAACTTTATAGTGATTTTTGGTTAAAGTCAAGGATTGAAACTGGGGTCCTGACAGGATGGTATCAGAGCAGAGGTTGGTCTGATGTGAGTCGGTGTTAGAAAATAGGAAAGTGTATATCCCCATAGTACTGTGCTGTGTTTAGATATAACTGTGTATACCAGATAGGAAATGGACTAATTCACTATTATGAATGCAGGGACTTGCCTATATGGCAAATACGCGTAGTGGTAGAGGTATGAGAGGTAGGGCTCGAGGCCGGGGAGAGAGACCCGAGGGACGAGCCGCTGCCAGACCATTACCTACGCATGAGACTGCAGGTGCTACTGAGGCACCCGATTGTGCTGAGACACGCTTCACGAGATTAAAGCGTGGTCTCGAGACTATTATAGAGATACTGGCACAGACGATGCCAGGTAGGCAGAGACAGGAGGCAGGAGCTGCTACTGGAGAGGCAGTTACCCCTGAAACACCTACGCAGACAGCTGATGCACAAAGGACTGTAGATACTCCTACACCCCCACCGGTTTCGGGTGGTAGTGGATTAGGATATGGATGTGACTTGCATCGGTTGAGGGAGTTCCAGAAGTTTAGACCTCCATCATTTAGTGGGGTCAAGAACCCCGTAGCTGCCGAGGAGTGGTTGGCAGAGCTAGAGAAGCTCTATGGATACTTCGAGTGTACGACCTCGGAGATGGTCGCGTTTGCTGCGTTCCTACTGAAGGGAGCCGCAGAACATTGGTGGAAGTCCACCAGACCTATATTGAGATCCCGACATACGGATATCACTTGGGATATATTTCGGGAGGCCTTTAGGAGGCAATTTATTCCTGACACCGCACAGCGGAAGTTACATGCAGAGTTTTTGAGACTCAACCAGGGGAGTTTATCGGTGGACGAGTATGAGACTCGATTCCTATCCCTAGGAAGATACGACCCGGATACTATGTATAGTGAGACCAGGAAGGTCCACAGATTTATCGACGGGTTGAGACCGGTGCTACGGTCCAAGTTGGTTCCGCTGGACATAGTAACCTATGAGAAGGCAGTGCGCAGGGCGCAACTATGTGAGCAGGACTACGAGAGGAATGCTTCCGAGTTTGGGAAGTTTAGCCGTAGCCAAGACTTGCAGAAGAAGAGGCCGGCTAGAGATTTTAGTTATCGAGGGGGGAAGAAACCCTTCGGTAAGAGATCACGGATAGAGGGGACACGAGATAGATATGCTAGATCTCCTGCTTATCCGACTGCAGCCCCAGCGAAGGGCATTATGATAGGAGAACCTAGACCTGCTGCAGATCAGTGCAGAAGATGCGCCAGATTCCATGGAGATTGGCCGTGTTCACAGGGTGCTATAGTATGTTTCCGATGTGGGAAACAGGGGCATCTGGTTAGAGATTGCCCATCGCCATATGCGACTGCACCACAGAGGGACAGGGAGTTTGATAGAGCTCCAGCTGGTACGTCTGCTCAGAGAGGTAGAGCGACGGCAGAGGAGAAGGGGAAACAAGTGATGGGTCAAGGGCGAGTACATGCTTTGGACCAGGGGACAGCTGATGCTTCATCCGATGTGATTCGAGGTAACATCCTGATTTATGATATTGAAGCATATGTTTTAATTGATCCTGGTGCCACGCATTCTTTTGTATCGCCATCATTTGCATGTAAATTAGCAAGACATGTAGAGCGTACACGTTTATGTATGATGATGTTAATCAGTACGCCTATGGATAGTAGTCAAGTTGTAGAATATGTATATAATGACTGCAAGTTGAGAGTAGGGGATAAGGAGATGACAGCCAATCTAATATTACTAAGTATGAGTGACTTTGATATAATATTAGGAATGGATTGGCTATCTGCAAACCATGCTGTTTTAGACTGTTACGCTAAGACAGTTATGTTTCCTAACCCTACTAGATATGTTGTAAAGTTTAATAAAGATAAATGAAAGGAGTAGATATGATAATTACATGATTTCTGATTTAGAAAACCTTCAACATATCAAGGTTTCATTGCGTACGTGGTAGATATGGATAAGGCACATCCGGAATTGGCAGATATCACTGTGGTCAGTGAGTACCCAGATGTTTTCCCGGATGAATTGCCAGGGTTACCACCAGACAGAGAGATGGAGTTCTGTATAGATCTGGTACCTGGTACGGAGCCTATTTCGAGACCACCTTATCGCATGGCCTTAGTCGAGCTGGAGGAGCTCAAGAGACAGTTACAGGAGCTGTTGGATAGGGGCTTTGTACGACCGAGTGTTTCACCTTGGGGAGCACCGGTTCTGTTTGTGAGGAAGAAGGATGGGAGCCTCCGATTGTGCATAGACTACCGATTGTTGAATAAGGCCACCATCAAGAATAGATACCCCCTTCCACGCATTGAAGACTTGCTAGATCAGCTACAGGGAGCACAGGTCTTTTCCAAGATTGACCTAAGGTCTGGGTATCATCAGCTGAAGGTTCGGAGTGGAGATGTACCCAAGACAGCATTTCGTACCCGATATGGCCACTATGAGTTCTTGGTTATGCCATTCGGATTGACGAATGCTCCAGCTGCTTTCATGGCTTTGATGAACGATGTGTTCAAGCCATACTTGGACCAGTTTGTTATCGTCTTCATCGATGACATATTGGTGTATTCGAGATCCAAGGAGGAGCATGAGGAACACCTCAGGATCGTGTTGCAGACGTTACGGGAGCATGAGTTATATGCTAAGCTCAGCAAGTGTGACTTTTGGTTGTCACAGATCTCATTTTTGGGACATGTTATATCGAGAGATGGTGTATCAGTTGATCCATCTAAGATAGAGGCTGTAGTTCAGTGGGAACAGCCGAGGACAGTCACCGAGATCAGGAGTTTTCTGGGTTTAGCTGGATACTATCGGAGATTCGTTGAGGGATTTTCGAAGTTGGCTGCTCCACTGACACGTCTTACTCGGAAGAGTGCACCATTCATATGGAACGAGGATTGTGAGAAGAGTTTTGAGGAGTTGAAGCGTCGATTGACCACCGCTCCGATTCTCACTATCCCTACCAGCTCAGGAGGATTTGCAGTATATACCGATGCTTCGCATCAGGGACTGGGCTGCGTATTGATGCAGGACGGGAAGGTAGTTGCTTACGGATCCAGACAGCTGAAGGATCATGAGAAGAACTATCCGACCCACGATTTGGAGCTAGCAGCGGTAGTGTTTGCGTTGAAGGTATGGCGCCACTACTTGTATGGCGAGAAGTTCCAGATATTTACCGACCACAAGAGCCTCAAGTATCTATTCTCGCAGAAGGAGCTGAACATGAGACAGAGAAGATGGCTAGAGCTTCTGAAGGACTACGACTGCGAGATACTTTATCATCCGGGTAAGGCTAATGTTGTAGCCGATGCCTTGAGCAGGAAGAGCCTGGGGATGGTATCGTATATGATGGTTAGGGAGCATGATTTGCTAGAGCAGTTTGCCAGCCTCAGTTTGGGAGTCGTGCCTTCTGACATGGATACAGGCTATGTGATAGCTAGTCTACGCTTGGAGCCGGACCTGTTGGACAGGATCAGAGTGGCTCAGCAGACTGATCCATTTTGTATGGATGTGAGTAGTCAGATGCAGAAAGGCACCGTGACTGATTTTGAGTTGAGTTCTGATGGACTACTGAGGTTCAGAGGCAGATTGTGTGTTCCCGAGGATCCAGGACTCAGGAGATTGATATTGGCGGAAGCTCATTCGTCGAGGTATACTTTACATCCGGGGAGTAACAAGATGTATCAGAACCTCCGGAAGGTATACTGGTGGTCGGGTATGAAGAGAGATGTAGCAGACTTCGTGGCAAAGTGTCTTGTATGTCAGCAGGTGAAGGTAGAGCATCAGAAACCTGCAGGATTGTTGCAGCCTCTACCTATACCGACATGGAAATGGGAGCATATCACCATGGATTTCATGATGGGTTTACCGAGGACCCGTAGAAATCACGATGCTATATGGGTGATCGTTGATAGACTGACGAAGTCAGCCCACTTCCTAGCTATGAGAGCTACCGATACTCTGAGTTCATTAGCAGAACTGTATGTACGCGAGGTAGTGAGGTTACACGGTGTACCAGTGAGCATAGTCTCTGATAGGGATTCCCGCTTCACATCCCACTTTTGGGGACATTTTCAGGAAGCTATGGGAACCCAGTTGAGTTTGAGCACCGCTTTCCATCCTCAGACAGATGGTCAGTCAGAGAGGACTATACAGACTCTGGAGGACATGTTGAGAGCATGTGTGCTAGACTATCGAGGCTCCTGGGATGACCACCTGCCACTAGCCGAGTTCGCCTACAACAACAGTCATCATTCGAGTATCGGGATGGCACCGTATGAGGCTTTGTATGGCCGTAGATGTCGTTCCCCTATTGGATGGGAAGAAGTGGGTGACCGTAAGATTTTTGCTCCTGACTTGGTTGCGCAAGCATCTGAGGATGTCCGCTTGATAGTAGAGAGACTGAGGACAGCTCAGAGCAGACAGAAGAGTTACGCTGACAGGAGACGTAGGCCACTAGAGTTTGCAGTTGGTGAATCCGTGTTTTTGAGAGTTTCTCCTTCCAAGGGCATAGCGAGATTTGGGAAGAGAGGGAAACTAAATCCTCGCTATATTGGACCCTTTGAGATACTTGATCGAGTGGGAGATAAGGCATATAGGTTGGCATTGCCACCGGACTTATCAGGTGTCCACAACGTCTTCCACATATCGATGCTTCGGAAGTATCACCCGGATTCGTCACATGTGATTAGTTACGAGCCTTTGGAGCTCCGAGAGGACTTGTCATATTAGAGAGACCGATTCAGATATTGGATAGGAAGGAGAAGGTATTGAGATCGAAGACCATCGGATTAGTGAAGATTCTCTGGCAGCATCATACTTCAGAGGAAGCTACTTGGGAGCTAGAGAGTCTGATGCGAGAGAAGTACCCTCACCTATTTGAGGACTGACTTGGTTCTAATTTGGAGGACCAAATTTTCTGAGTGGGGGAGGATTGTCAGACCCGGAATTTTTGTAGCTTATTTCCTTATGATTCATGTGTATGAACACTATGAAATTACATAGTTGAATCATAAAGAGAATATTTACTAACATGCAATCGACTATTTAAGAAATTAAAAAATGCATGTAAGCTACATAACAGCGAGATAAGGGTTAAGTTAATTCCCGAACGAGTGCAGGGGTAAAATGGTCAAATGACTGAAATTCGGTATAATTATGATAAGACAATTTCATTAAAAATATGAAATTGAGGAATCTTGATCAAAATCGAGAAAAATATTTAATTTGGAGCCCAATTGATCAAGATATAAATTTATTAGAATTTATCGGAATTTTTGCCTCGAAAAATGAGCCCAAAAATAGTGGAAAAATATACCGAAAAGGTAAAATCGGACTGATAAATTCATTTACGGACTAAATGAATTTAATATAATTTTTTGAGATATTTTTAGATATTTATGGGATATTTATGGGATTTTTATGGGATTTTTATTATTATTTTATAATAAAAATATATTATAAAAAAAAAAAAAGGGAAACGAAATCTGGAGAGGAAATCGGGGAGAGAGAAACGCGTGGAAGCCGACCGAGGGAGAAGGCCACCGGACGGCCACCACCGGCCACCCCACGGCCATCCCAGCTGCGGAAACGGAAGCCCGGACCCGTGCGAACCGATCGGCACCGGTCACGCCATCCACCGACGCCGGACGCCGGTGAATCGAAGAGGAGAAGCCGCGGCGGAAAAGAAGAGATTCGGCGGCCACCGGCGGTGCTTGGTCCCGATCGAGCCCAGCCGAGTGTTGCCCAGGCTTAGGCGCGCCGAACTGCGGTGGTGATGCATCGGGAACCGGTCGGAATACGCCGGCACGGCCAAATGATGCCTGAACCGGTCGGCGGTTCAGGGGAGAAGGTTCTGTGCTGAACCGGACCGGACCGGTTCAGCCAAGGAGAAAAGAGGAAAAAGAGGAAAAAGAGGAAAAAAGGAAAGAAAAAGGAAAAGGAAAATTTTCGGGATTTCACTGGACTTCGGGTAAGTCGATACGAGGTCAAAAGTGACCGATTTAATTTCCGATGAATTTATTTAAATTATATTTAATCGGAAATTGACCCGGAGTTAAATATAATAAATTGTGCAGTTCGACGATTAATTCCGAACGGAAGCCCGATCGAACTTCGATTTGTGTACCATCGCATATTCTCGGGTAAGTAAAGTTCATTTACGATGAATTATGTGATTATTGCGTATTTAAGATTTAAATTACGCATTTCGGATTAAATTCCGTATTTAGTGAATTATAATTGAAATTTTGAATTAACTGTCGTAAATGATATACGGGCTATCCAAAGAGCTTGGAATAAAGCCCAATGGGTATTGATAGGCCTAATGAGTCGATAGACCCTGATGAAGGGAAATAATAAGCGAAAAATGGGCTTAATGCGGATTAAGGCCCATTACGGATTTTAAGGCCCATTAAGAATTTTTAAGGCCCATTAAGGGAAATTAAACTGTATTAATGTGTAATACAGTAGGAAAATGATAATTAACCTGAGGAATGGTTATTTACAGCTCCGGAGTTTACATCGAGAGCTGATCGGACTGCGGGATTGAGCAGCACCGAGGAAGCGAGGTCACTTGACGTGATCCGAGGTAAGGGACTTTTGCGAGTAGTTAGAGATACCTGCACGTATTTTCAACTGCTTCTGCATTCACTTAAAAACTCTGAGGGTCAGAGAAAGTGAATAATAATTATTGCGACCCGATAGTGGCAAATTACGATTTTGCCCCTAGTTAGTCAAAAAGTCAACTTTTGTGAGAAGTTGCAAAAAGCATGGAAAATGCTATTGTGAGTGTTTAATTGTTATTAGCATGAAAATAAATAGATGGGCTAATGATTTTAAGGTTGATATGACTTAAGCACACTTTCAGTGCTGATTTTGATGTTTTATAAACAATCCCTTTTTAAATAGCCATCTATCATATTATGTGAGAATGAATCGTGCTAGAGCACAGCTCGCACTGGGATTCATATGTTTTCCACATAATATTAGTGCTGGATTTGATACGCACTAGATTTTCATGACATGCATGATAGAGTACTGGAGTTTTACTCGTACTCAGCTTTGAATAATATATGCATGACAGAGTGCTAGAGCGTGGCTCGTACTCGATTCTTCATGGTTTATACATGACATAGTACTGGGAGCTATTGCTCGTACTTGATTTTGATATTGTGCATAGCATAGTACTGGGAGCTATTGCTCGTACTTGATTTAATACATAAACTATGCATTGACCTAGTTGCTAGAGAGTGCTCGCACTAGAGTCGAGTTTTATGATGTGAAACAGTGTTGAGCGGAGTGACGACTGTGAGTCGCACTCAAGACGCACACTGTATGTGATATGTAATACATGTTGAAACCCATGCTTGAGACCTTGCGTGACTGTGTGTCATAGCTAGAGAGGATATTCGCATGAGGTTGGTATAGACGTGGTATGATATTTCCACAGGCACGAGGGCTAAGACCTATGTTAGGCACCCTGACTGTGATGTTGATGAGTTCCACGGGAGTGAGAGCTAAGTCCTATGGTAGGCACTCTGGTCGTGAGAACGGGTCCGCGGGGGTACTTTGTATCGTGTCTGAGTGACACGAGGTACGCTGTACCGTGTGTTACGTAGCTGACGGTTGACATTGGACTGACCATCCTCCCGTTACAGCAGTGAGGCCCCGCACATCTAGATCTATGTGGCTTGGGATCACTTTCTTTTCGGATATGATCATAATCCAGGATACTATTTGCATAAACCACAGAGTCTCACATGTTATATCACATTGATTGACCGATTTAAACTACGGACAGACCTGAGGGATGGGTCGGACTCCGATTTGTGTTGTGAATCATTTGATGCCATATTTATATGTGATTTAAATATACATGGCATGATTTACATAAAGGCATGATTTATATATAAATGCATTGTGTTGCACTACATGCCTACTTTTGAGAAATAAAGCATGATTTCTGTACATGAGATTTATTCTGTACAAGTATATATATTATATTTCAAGACATGCTTTTAAAGTGAGTTAAGGAAATAATGTTTTCAAGGCATAGCACTATTTTGAGTAGATAGTGTGGATATCTACTTGCTTGCCTGATTTCCTTACTGAGCGCGTTATGCTCACCTCCCTTTCTTTACATCTCTCTACAGAGCGTCAGTAGATCGAGAGTTATCGTGGGAGAGTGTCCCAGAGTCCACTGCTAGTTCCTATCGATTCGTCAGGTATACTTATTATGTACAGTTGTGTATCTAAACATAGAAACAGCACAGTGATGTATACGTTATATATTATGGGGAATGTAATCGTATTAGATTTTATAAAATCTTACATGTATAATAAAAGCAACTACAGTCAGACTTAATATATTGACATGTATGTATGAAATGGATGATGTGGTAAGTGAAGACTCTGACATCGAATCACAGCCCAACCAGTGAAGAGAGGAAAGGTAAGTTAAAATGCGAAAAATTTATAGTGATTTTTGGTTAAAGTCAAGGATTGAAACTGGGGTCCTGACACAATCCTCCCCAACTAAAAAAATTTGGTCCTCCAAATTAGAACTAAATCAATCCTCAAACAACTGGGGTTGCTTCTCTCGCATCAAGCTCTCTAACTCCCAAGTAGCCTCCTCGGAAGTGTGATGCTGCCATAGTACCTTCACTAACCCGATAGTCTTCGATCTCAAAACCTTCTCCTTCCTATCCAGTATTCGAATCGGCCTTTCAACATATGACATGTCCTCACTGAGCTCCAAAGGCTCATAACTAATCACATGTGCCGGATCCGGGTGATACTTCCTAAGCATCGAAATGTGGAAGACGTTGTGCACGCTTGACAAATCTGGTGGCAATGACAACCTATAGGCCTTATCTCCCACTCGATCGAGTATCTCAAAGGGTCCAATGTAGCAAGGACTCAACTTACCTCTCTTCCCAAACCTTGCTATACCCTTGGAAGGAGAAACCTTCAGAAACACAGACTCACCAATTGCGAACTCAAGTGGCCTACGTCTCCTGTTAGCATAACTCTTCTGTCGACTCTGAGCTGTCCTCAATCTCTCAACTATCAACCGGACATCCTCAGAAGCCTGTGTAACCATATCAGGAGCAAAAATCTTACGGTCACCCACTTCTTCCCACCCAATAGGGGAACGACATCTATGGCCATATAAGGCTTCATACGGTGCCATCCCGATACTTGAATGATAACTGTTGTTATAGGCGAACTCGGCTAGTGGCAATTGATCATCCCAAGAGCCTCTAAAGTCTAGCACACATGCTCTCAACATGTCCTCCAGAGTCTGTATCGTCCTCTCTGACTGACCATCTATCTGAGGATGGAAAGCTGTGCTCAAACTTAACTGGGTTCCCATGGCTTCCTGAAAATGTTCCCAAAAGTGGGAAGTGAAGTGGGAATCCCTATCTGAAACAATGCTCACTGGAACACCATGCAACCTCACTACCTCGAGTACATACAACCCTGCCAATGTACTCAGAGTATCGGTAGCTCTCATAGCTAGGAAGTGGGCTGACTTCGTCAGTCTATCAACGATCACCCATATAGCATCGTGATTCCTCCGGGTCCTCGGTAAACCCATCACGAAATCTATGGTGATATGCTCACATTTCTATGTCGATATAGGTAGAGGCTGCAACAATCCTGCAGGTTTCTGATGCTCTACCTTCACCTGCTGACATACGAGACATCTCGCCACAAAATCTGCCACATCTCTCTTCATACCTGACCACCAGTACACCTTCCGGAGGTTTTGATACATCTTGCCACTCCCCGGATGCAACGTGTACCTCGATGAATGAGCTTCTGACAATATCAATCTCCTGAGCTCTGGGTCCTCGGGAACACACAATCTACCTCTGAACCTCAGTGGTCCATCAGGACTCAACTCAAAATCTGTCACTGTGCCCATCTGCATCTGACTAATCACATCGATGCAATATGGATCAATCTGCTGAGCCTGTCTGATCCTGTCCAACAGATCTGGCTCTAAGCGTAGACTCACAATCATATAATCTGCATCCATGTCCGAAGGCACAACTTCCAAACTGAGGCTAGTAAACTGCTCTAGCAGCTCGTGCTCTCTGACCATCATATACGATACCATCCCAAGGCTCTTCCTACTCAACGCATCTGCTACAACATTAGCCTTACCCGGATGATAAAGTATCTCACAATCATAATCCTTCAGAAGCTCTAGCAATCTTCTCTGTCTCATGTTCAGCTCCTTCTGTGAGAATAGGTAATTGAGGCTCTTGTGGTTGGTAAAAAATCTGAAACTTCTCACCATACAAGTAGTGGCGCCATACCTTCAACGCAAACGCTACTGCTGCTAACTCTAAATCGTGGGTCGGATAGTTCTTCTCATGGTCCTTCAGCTGTCTGGATCCATAAGCAACTACCCTCCCATCCTACATCAACACACAGCCCAGTCCCTGATGCGAAGCATCGGTATATACTGAAAATCCTCCTGAGCTAGTAGGAATAGTGAGAATCGGAGTGGTGGTCAATTGACTCTTCTGCTCCTGAAAACTCCTCTCACAATCCTCGTCCCACACGAATGTAACACTCTTCTGAGTGAGACGTGTCAACGGAGCAGCCATCTTCTAAAATCCCTCAACAAATCTTCGATAGTACCCTGTTAAACCTAGAAAACTTCTGATCTCGGTAACTGTCCTCGGCTGTTCCCACTGAACTACAGCCTCAATCTTGGATGGATCTACTGATACACCATCCCTCGACACTACATGAACCAAAAATGAGATCTCTGTCAACCAAAAATCACACTTGCTGAGTTTAGCATACAACTGCTGCCCTCATAGAGTCTGTATTCAATCCTGAGGTGCTCTTCATGTTCCTCCTCGGATCTCGAATATACTAATATGTCATCGATGAATACGATAACAAACCGATCCAAATATGACTTGAACACATCGTTCATCAAAGCCATGAAAGCTGCGGGAGCATTCGTCAGTCCGAATGGCATAACTAGGAACTCATAGTGGCCATATCGAGTCTTAAATGCTGTCTTGGGTACATCTCCACTCTGAACTCTCAACTGATGATACCCAAACCTCAGATCAATCTTAGAAAAGACCTGCGCTCCCTGAAGCTGATCCAGTAAGTCATCAATGTGTGAAAAGGGATATCTATTCTTGATGGTAGCTTTATTCAACAATCTGTAGTCTATACACAATCGGAAGCTTCCATCCTTCTTCCTCACAAATAGAATCGGTGCTCCCCACGGTGAAACACTCGGTCTGATAAAACCCCTATCCAACAGCTCTTGTAACTGTCTCTTGAGCTCCTCCAGCTCAACTAAGGCCATGCGATACGGTGGTCTTGAAATAGGCTCAGTACCAGGCACCAAATCTATATAGAACTCCATCTCTCTGTTTGGTGGTAACCCTGGCAACTCATCCGGGAACACATCTGGGTACTCACTGACCACAGGAATATCTACCAACTCCAGATGTACCTTATCTGTATCCATCACGTACGCAATGAAACCTCGAATCACATCCGTAGAAGCATCAGTTGTGTCCTGGTCTAAGGCATGTACTCGCCCTCGACCCATCACTTACTTCCCATTCTCCTCTGCCGTCGCTCTCCCTCTCTGAGCAGACGTATCAGTTGGAGCTCTATCAGGTTCCCTGCCCTTCTGTGGGACAGACATAAATGTCTTTGGGCACTCTCTAGCAAGGTGCCCCCGTTTCCCACATCGAAAACACACAACAGGGCTCAACGGACAAGGTCTACCGCCATGATGTCTACCACATCGGCAGCACTGATCAGTAGTAGGTCTCGATCCTCCAATCACAATGCCCTTCACCGGAGCTATGGCTGGGTATGTAGGAGGTCTAACTGGTCGCTCTCGCACCTCCTCTATCCGTGGTCCCTTACCGAAGAGTCTCCTCCCTCCTCAATAACTGAACCCTCTATCTCTAACTGGCCTTTTCCTCTCTCTATCTCGACTCCGACTGAACTTCCCAAACTCAGAGAAATTTCTCTCGTAATCCTGCTCACAAAGCTGTGCCCTGCGCACTGCCTCATCATATGTACCAATGTCTAGTGGTACCAATCAGACTGCAACACCGGTCTCAATCCGTCAATAAATCTGCGGACCTTTCTGGTCTCGCTGTACATGGTATCGGGATCATATCTCCCCAGGACCAAAAATCTAGTCTCGTACTCATCCACTGTGAGACTCCCTTGGCTCAATCCCAAAAACTCAGCTTGCAGTCTACGCTGCACAGTATCAGGAACAAACTGCCTCCTGAAGGCCTCCAGAAACATCTCCCAACTGATCTCAGCATGTCGTGCTCTCAATATCGGTCTGGTGGACTTCCACCAATGCTCTGCCGTTCCCTTCAGTAGGAACGCAGCAAATGCGACTCTCTCAGAAGTCGTACACTCAAAGAAATCGTACAACTTCTCCATCTCGCTAATCCACTCCTCTGCACTAGCTGGGTCCTTGACCCCTCGAAAGGATGGAGGTCCAAGCTTCTGGAACTGTCGCAACCGATCCAAATCACACCCATATCCTCTACTAACCTGAACTGGTGGGGGTGTAGGGTATCAGTAGTCTGTGGCCTCTGTACAGGCTGCGCAAGTGTATCAGGTGCAACTGCCTCTCCAGTCGTAGTCTCTGCATCCTATCTCTGTCTACCTGGCAACGTCTGTGCCAATAGCCCTACTATCGCCTCCAGGCTACGCTCTATCCTCGTGAAGCGTGCCTCGATACTCTCTGGTACCTCAATGGGACTTTATGTCACCAAGTCAAATGAGGTCTCATCTCGGCTCTTAGGCCTACCTCTAGGGACTCTAGCCCTACCTCTCGCCCCTCTACCATGGCGGGTAATTGCCATAAAGGCTCAATTCCTACATTCACAAACATTAAGTTGTCCAACTCCCATCTTGTATACACAATTGTAACTGAACAAAACACAGTGATATGGGGATGTACATTTTCCTAATTACAAATGCCTAGACACATCAGACCAACTAGGCTCTGACACCATTCTGTCACGTCCTCCTCCCACACGCGACTTTACCAAAAATCACAATAAATTTTTCACTTTTTACTTACCTTTATCTCCTCAACAGTTGGGCTGTGAATAGGCATTAGTCTCCTCATCCAGACATACCTTACCATTCTTTTTCGTATCATACATACATGACATTTATATCATAAGTAAATTCGTATACTTAAATATAATTACATCATTACATCCCCCATATTAAAACGTGTACATCACTGTGTTTATGCATTGTTCAGATACAAAAGAGTACGCATGTGTATACCTTTCGCTAGATGGGGAGTGGCAGCGGATCAAAGGAATGCAATACCCTGGTCGACTCGATCTACTGATGAGAATCTGTAGAGATAGGGGGAAAATGAATGGGATGAGCTATCAACGTGCTCAGTAAGGAAATCAGGCAAGTAAGTAGACATCCATACTATCTACTGAAAATAATGCTTTGCCTTTCCTTCTCTCATTTCAAAAGCATGTTTAAAATATATATACTATAGTACAGATTTAAAATCTCATGTACAAAACACATGCTGGTTTATCAATCAGAGGCATTCATGCAAAACAGTGCATAATTAATCATTTAAGAATGCCTTTATATAAAATATGTCATTTACATTCAAAACACAATAAATATGGCATTTCTCATCACAACACAAATAATCAATTGGGTTCCGACCCATCCCTCAGGTCTACCCGTCTCATAAAACACATGTGATATATCATGCGAGACTCAGTGGCTAAATGCAATCTCTCTAGACTATGTAAGAGAGCCTCCCCGCCGAACAGAGCCTCCCCGCCCACTCTGGCTTAAGGATGTTGGGCTTAAGGATCTTACCGTAAGAGAGCATCTTCGGACTATGTACATATCCTAACATGTGGTGAAATCCCAGGCAACACAGTACTCGGTGTGTGGGTTATCACTGTTGTAACGGGAGGGGGGTCAGTCCATCACAACCGCTAGCTATCAACAACACTCCTCCATAACTCCACAACACAAAACATGGTACAGTGTACTCCATGCCACACGCACAGTACAACGTACACTCGTGGACCCATACATCATGGTCGGGGTGCCTGCCATAGGTCTTAGCCTCTCACACCATGGAAATACATCATAGTCGGGGTGCCTACCATAGGTCTTAGCCCTCATACTATGGAATCAATGCCACGTCTCTAAATCCACGTGCGAACATCTCCAGTGTGACACTCAGTCTACACGAGGAAATCGTCACGATTTTTTTAACATGTGTATATATCACGAAAAACTACAGTGCGCGTCTTGAGTGTGACACACAGTAAACGCTCCGCCTTAAAACACTGTATATGCATGTAAAAATATCAACACTAGTGCGAGTAAACCTCCAGCACTAGGTCATGCATAGTTCTCATTCAAATCAAGTACGAGCAAATCGCTCAAGTACGATGTCATGTACAAATCATGAAGAATCGAGTGCGAGCAATGCTCCAGCACTCTGTCATGCATCTCATGTAAAACTCGAGCATGAGCTTATCGCTCCAGCACTCTATCATGCACAAATCACATAAAAACTGAGTACGAGAAATGCTTCAGTACTCTATAATGCATGTCAAATAAATGCAGTGCGAGTAAACCTCTAGCACTAAGGTATGTGAAAAAACATCTAAAATCAAGTGCGAGTTGTGCTCCAGCACGATTGTTTCCACATAATTCGGTAGATGGCTCTTTAAAAATAGGGATGTTTAAAATCATTAAAATCAGCACTATAAAGTGTGCTTAGTTTACATCGACCTCAAAACATTAGCTCATCCACCTACTCTTCTGCTACACAGCAGTAAAAACCATTTAAAACATCATTTTCATGCTTTTTACAACTTTTCCCAAAGTTTCACTTTTTGCCTAACTAGGGACAAAATCGTAATTTACCCATATCGGGTCCCTATATTTATTATAGATTTTCTCTGACCCTCAAACAATTTTCAGTGAATGTAAAATCCAACGAAAATATGCACAGATATCTCTAGCTACTTGCAAGAGTCCCCTACCTCATATCACGTCGTGTGACCTCTCTTCCTCTGTGCTGTCTAATCTCGCAGTCCGGTTAACTCTCAATATGACTCTAGAGCTGTATTTAATCATTCACTGAGTTAATTACACGTTTCCTACTGTATTACACATTTAATACAGTTCATTTCACTTAAATGGTCCATTTTACTCTTAATGGGCCTTAAACACGTTAATCGGGCCTTAATCCGTATTAAGCCCGTTCATCAGGGTCTATCGACTCATTGGGCCTATCAATACCCATTGGGCTTTATTCCAAGCTCTTTAGATAGCCCGTATATCATTTACGACATTTATTTCAAAATTCCAAATATATTTCACTAATTGCGGAATTTAATCCGAAATGCGTAAATTAAATCTTAAATACGCATAAATCACTTAATTTGTCGTAAATGAGCTTTACTTACCCGAGATTGTGCGATGGTACGCAAATCAAAGTTTGACCGGGCTTCCATTCGGAATTTATCGTTGAACTGCACAATTTCGTATATTTAACTCCGGGTCAATTTCTGATTAAATATAATTTAAATAAATTTATCAGAAATTAAATTGGTCACTTTTGACCTCGTATCGACTTACCCGAAGTCCGGTGAAATCCAAAAAATTTTCTTTTCCTTTTTCTTTCTTTTTCCTCTTTTTCCCCTTTTCTCCTTGGTTGAACCGGTCCGGTCCGGTTCAGTTTAGAAGGTTCTGCCCTGAACCGCCGACCGGTTCAGGGATGATTTGGCCTTGCCGGGGTCGTCCGGCCGGTTCTCCGAGAGCTGCTGCCTCCGTTCGGTGCGCCAAAGCCTGGGGATCGTTCGGCTGGGCTCGATCGGAGCCTAGCACCGTCGGTGGCCGCCGGATTTCACGTTTTCCTCCGCGGCAAACTTCTCCGTCAATCTCCCCTATCCGGCGCCGATGAGGCGCGTTACGGGTGCTAGGGGGTTCGCGCGGTGCCCCTCTACCTTTTCCGACCGTTCGCTGGCCGTTGGGGTCTCCGAATGGTAGCCGTCCGGTGGTCTCTCCTCTCCTCGGTATGCGTTAGTTCCGTTCCTTCTCTCTCCTCGCATTTTCTGATTTCCTTTTTTTTATTTTGTTTTTTTCTTTATAATATATTTTTAATATTATTTAATCCTTAAAATAATACTAAAAATCCTAAAATATCCCAAAAATTCCTATTAAATTCATTTAGTCCGTAAATGAATTTATCAGTCTGATTTTACTTTTTTGATATATTTTTCTAATATTTTTAAGCTCATTTTTCGAGACAAAAATTCTAAAAATATTAAATAAATTCGTATCTCGATCAATTGGACTCGAAATTCAATATTTGCCCCGTTATTGATAAAGATTTCTCGATTTCATATTTTTAATGAAATTTTCTTATCGAATTTATACCGAATTTCAATCAATTGACCGTTTTATCCCTGCACTTACTCGGGAATCACTTTAACCCTTATCTCGCTATTATGTAGCTTACATGCATTTTTAATTATCAATAAATCGATTGCATGATAGCAAATACTCTTCTTATGATTCAACTATGCAAATATAGTGTTCGTACACATAGGAATCATAAGGTACAAGCTACATACGTAAATCGAAAACTCAGGTCTGACAGTTGTATTCCTGTTCAATGTCGAATCACTTTTCCTAATTCCTTATCCGTAATTATATTTATTTTCCATATTTTGACATATATGGCTGATAGAAATTTTGGCAGCATAACAGCTTATATATGAGCCTACCCACCTGCAATTCAATTGTTTGACAATCCTAGATATCCACAACTGCCAAGCATGCTTTCCAACAATCCTAGATATCCACAACTACCAAGCATACTTTCAGAATCCACATTCATAACTCAATACGTCCATTTCGATTCAATACCAATCATCTTAAAACCTAATCCAAAAAATAATATTCTTTACAATGTTTTCCTTACAAATGACATCCCAATAAAATATTTCCAATATATGTCTGTGCATACAAATATGTCTGGTACAGGAATGTAATTGTATACATTTCTACGTGTACAAAAAGTAGCCTAGGGTAGCTCTTTCCCACCAGCTTACGTCGTGTACGCGGCAGGTAGCGTCTGTAGATCACTTTAAATAATCTGAAAGGTAGAGGGGTGATCTTTCGGGGAAAAGCCCAGTAAGAAATGCTTTTAAAATGATCATGGTGGCTAAATCACATTGAATGCATGATAAAACTAAGAGATAACGTTTCTTTACAAATATCACATAGCTTCCAAAAAACGTATATACAAAACATAATCAATAGAAATATAATTTTGAAGTAACAAATCTATTCAGTTACATCACAATCTTTCGAAACATACAGAACTCCAGAATATTTCAAAACCGATAGAACTTCAAAAGCATCATTGATGCATAAACATATATCGAAGGATCAAAATCTTATAGCATAGTTCATATCGGATGGAGACTTGCTAATTTATAGAATTGTCATGCGATGATAACATAATCATCCTCCGTAGAAGGAAATCAGAAACATGGCCGTGGCAAGGCTTTAGACGTGATCAAGGTCATATAGCAAATCAAACATACCCGAAGGCAGAATTCATATACGCCACAAAGGCGCGCATGACAAAAATGCATTGACCGTGTGGCACTTTGCATCTGTAGGACCCAAGAGGTGGCCCCCACAGTCACACAGATGGTGTGGCACTTTGCTCCCACAGAACTCAAGAGGTGGCCCCCATAATCGCATATCATTGTGAACCGTGTGGCACTTTGCTCCCGTCGGACTCAAGAGGTGGCCCCCACGTTCACATGTCATTGTGGAAATTGTGTGGCACTTTGCTCCCGTCAGACTTAAGAGGTGGCCCCCAAAATTCCACTATACATCGCCTTTTTGTCTTAAAACAGAGTTTTCAAAACTTTACTTAGGTTTTATAGCCCATAAACTCACACCGAGTAATAAAATCGAATTCCTTGAAATCTAAAAACTCTTTCATAAAATGAAAAGACTGTGTGGCACTTTGTTCCCAGAGGACTCAAGAGGTGGCCCCAACAATTCCACTATACAATGCCTTTTTGTCTCAAAGCAAAGTTTTCAAAATCTTACTTGGGTCTTTATAGCTCATAAGCTCATATCGAGTAATACAATCGAATATCTTGAAATCTAAAAACACTTTCATAAAACAGAAAGACCGTGTGGCACTTTGTTCCCGTAAAACTCAAAAAGTAGCCCCCACAATTACCTTTCGAAAACAAATTTCATTTCTCAAGCATAAGTTCACATACCAAATTTCATTTCTTTCAAAAACATGAAATCAATTCATACATAAGTCAAAACCGTAACCTTTATTCAGAAATCATGCTTGAAATTATGCATTTAATTTCATATGGCATTTCTTTATCTCGAAAACATGATCAAATAAAACTTAGGCTTAATAGGTGTCGGGTTTGTTTTACCATCAAGGGTTGCACGAGAAGGCTCGAAAACACATAAATAAATCGAAGTCTAAGGGTAGGGATACCATTACCATCTTAAATTACACCCCTTACCTCGATCTATCGAAATCCCGAATTCGAGTGGTGACGCCTCCTAGTACTTCCTTTAGTTCCTTCTACGATCACCTACACCAAGATTGTTTACTTAGCATCCTATTCATGCGAATTGTCCGAATTGCGTTAAAATCGTAACCTATTCGTTACTACTTCATGTGTACGTATAATTGTATGTACCTAGGCCAACACGCACGTTTATATATTTTTATTTCTACATATATATTTTTTTGTATGTACATATGTCACGCCCTCCTCCCACACGCGACTTAACTAAAAACCACAACAAATTTTTCACTTTTTACTTACCTTTATCTCCTCAACAGTTGGGCTGTGAATAGGCATAAGTCTTCTCATCCATACATACCTTACCATTCTTTTTCGTATCATACATACATGACATTCATATCATAAGTAAATTCATATACTTAAATATAATTACATCATTATATTTACATCCCCAACATTAAAACCATGTACATCACTATGTTTATGCATTGTTCAGATACAAAAGAGTACGCATGTGTATACCTTTCGCTAGATAGGGAGTGGCAGCGGATCAAAGGAATGCAATACCCTGGCCGACTCGATCTACTGACGAAAATCTGTAGAGATGGGGGAAAATGAATGGGATTAGCTATCAACGCGTTCAGTAAGGAAATCAGGCAAGCAAGTAGAAATCCATATTATCTACTTGAAAATAGTGCTCTGTCTTTCCTTCTCTCAATTCAAAAGCATGTTTAAAATATAAATAATATAGTACAGATTTAAAATCCCATATACTAAACACATGCTGGTTTGTCAATCAGAGGCATTCATGCAAAACAGTGCATATTTAATCATTTAAGAATGCCTTTATATAAAATATGCCATTTACATTCAAAACACAGTAAATATGGCATTTCTCATCACAACACAAATAAATCAATCGGTTTCCGACCCATCCCTCAGGTCTACCCATGTCATAAAATACGTGATATATTATGCGAGACTCAATGGCTAAATGCAATCTCTCTAGACTATGTAAGAGAGCCTCCCCGCCGAACAGAGCCTCCCCGCCCACTTTGGCTTAAGGATGTTAGGCTTAAGGATCTTACCGTAAGAGAGCATCTCCGGACTATGGCCATATCTTAACAATGGTGATCCCAGGCAATACAGTACTTAGTGTGCGGGGCAATCACTGCTGTAACGGGTGGGGGGTCAGTCCATCACAACCGCCAGCTATCAACACTCTCTTCCACAACTCCACAACACAAAACACGGTACAATGTACTCCATGCCACATGTACGGTACAACGTACACCCATGGACCCATACATCATGGTCAGGGTGCCTGCCATAGGTCTTAGCCTCTCATACCATGGGAATACATCATAGTCGGGGTGCCTACCATAGGTCTTAGCCCTCATACTATGGAATCAATGCCATGTCTCTAAATCCACGTGAGAACATCTCAACAGTGTGACACTCAGTCTACACGGAGGAAATCGTCACGGTTTTTCTAACATGTATATATATCACGAAAAACTACAGTGTGCGTCTTGAGTGTGACACACAGTCAACGCTCCGCCTCAAAACACTGTATATGCATGTCAAAATATTAACACTAGTGCGAGTAAACCTCTAGCGCCAGGTCATGCATAGTTCTCATTACAAATCAAGTACGAGCAAATCGCTCAAGTACGATGTCATGTACAAATCATGAAAAATCGAGTGCGAGCAACGCTCCAGCACTCTGTCATGCATCTCATGTAAAACTCGAGTACGAGCTAATCGCTCCAGCACTCTATCATGCACAAATCACATAAAAACTGAGTACGAGTAACGCTCTAGTACTCTATCATGCATGTCAAATAAATGTAGTGCGAGTAAACCTCCAACACTAATGTATGTGAAAAACATCTAAAATCAAGTGCGAGTTGTGCTCTAGCACGATTGTTTCCACATAATTCAGTAGATGACTCTTTAAAAACAGGGATGTTAAAAATCACTAAAATCAGCACTATAAAGTGTGCTTAGTTTACATCGACCTCAAAACATTAGCCCATCCACCTACTCTTCTGCTACACAGCAGGAAAAACCACTCAAAACATCATTTCCATGCTTTTTGGAACTTTTTCCAAAATTTCACTTTTTGCCTCACTAGGGGCAAAACCATAATTTACCCATATCGGGTCCCTATAATTATTATATATTTTCTCTGACCCTCAAACAATTTCAGTGAATGTAAAATCCAACGAAAATATGCACAGATATCTATAGCTACTTGCAAGAGTCCCCTACCTCGGATCACGTAGTGTGACCTCTCTTCCTCTATGCTGCTCTAATCTGGCAGTCCTGTCAACTCTCAATATGACTCGAGAGCTGCATTTAACCATTCACTGGATTAATTTCACATTTCCTACTGTATTACACATTTAATACAGTTCATTTCACTTAAATGGGCCCGTTTACTCTTAATGGGCCTTAAACACTTTAATTGGGCCTTAATCCATATTAAGCCTGTTCATCAGGGTCTATCGACTCATTGGGCATATCAATACCCATTGGGCTTTATTCTAAGCTCTTTGGATAGCCCGTATATCATTTACGACAGTTAATTTAAAATTTTGAATATAATTCATTAAATCCAAAATTTAATCCGAAATGCGTAAATTAAATATTAAATACGCATAAATCACATAAATTGTCGTAAATGAGCTTTACTTACCCGAGATTGTGCGATGGTGCATGAGTCGAAGTTCGATCGAGCTTCCGTTCGGAATTAATAGTTGAACTACACAATTTCGTATATTTAACTCCGGGTCGATTTTCGATTAAATATAATTTAAATAAATTTATCAGAAATTAAATCGGTCACTTTTGACCTCGTATCGACTTACCCGAAGTTCGGTGAATTCTCAAAAATTTTCCTTTCCTTTTTTATTTCTTTTTTCCCTCTTTTTCTCTTTTTCTCCTTGGCTGAACCGGTCCCGTCCAGTTCAGTTTAGAAGGTTCTACCCTGAACCGATCGAACCCCTGAACCGCCGATCGGTTCAGGGATGATTTGGCCGTGCCGGCGTCGTCCAGTCGGTTCTCCGGGTGCCGCTAACACCGTTCGATGAGCCACAGCCTGGGGAACGTTCGGCTGGGTTCGATCGGACCCTAACACCGCCGGTGGCCACCGGATTTCACTTTTTCTCCGCGGCAGTTTTTCCCTCGATTCGTCGGCTTCCAGCTTCGGTGGAGGGTGTGACCGGTGCCGATGGGTGCGCGCCGAGGTCCTCTCTCTTTTTTTCGGTATCTAGCTCGACCGTGGGGTCGACGGTGGTGGCTGGTTCGGTGGTCCTTCCCTCGACTTGCTTCCGTCGGTTTGCTCTTTCCCTCTCTCTTTTCTTCTCTCTCCCTGCGTTTCAATCCACTTTCTGTTTTTTTTTCAATTTCAATTTCTTTTTTTTCTTTTATTTATAATAGATTTTTATTATTAATTTATTCTTAAAATAATAATAAAAATCCAAAAATATCCCAAAAATTCATATTAAATTCATTTAGTCAGTAAATGAATTTATCAGTCCGATTTTACTTTTTCGGTATATTTTTCACTATTTTTGGGCTCATTTTTCGAGACAAAAATTTCAAAAATATTAAATAAATTCATATCTTGATCAATTGGACTCGAAATTCAATATTTGCCCCGTTATTGATTAAGATTTCTCTTTCATATTTTTAATGAAATTTCCTCATCAGATTTATACCGAATTTTGGTCATTTGATCGTTTTACTCCTGCACTTGCTCGAAAATCACTTTAACCCTTATCTCACTATTATGTAGCTTACATGCATTTTTAATTCTCAATACATCGATTGCATGATAATAAATACTCTTTTTATGATTCAACTATAAAATATAACGTTCGTACACATAGGAATCATAAAGTACAAACTACATACGTAAATCGAAAACTCGGGTCTGACAACATAAACTAACATACACATTTATCTTATATACACCAATATATATATATACACACCAATATATATATATATATATATATATATATATATATATATATTATTTGTTTCCATTATTCAATATCACAAATATTTATTTATTTATCTACTTCTCATATTTCCCATTTATTTTGTCTAATTTAATCCATACTAACATGCTTATGTATATACAACACATATATATATACATGTACATTAAATATACACACACACACACATATATATATATATATATATATATATATATATTTTACCTCTTTTTCCTTTCAATTTTCCGGCTTTTCTTTTCTTTTTTTCTTCTTCTTTTTTTTCCTTTTTTTTTTCTTCTTTTCTCCATTCCTTTCTTCTCTCCCGGTCAGCCCTTCTTCTCCCTCGATTTTGTTTCCATTTCCAGCCCTGGTTCTACAGTGCTTTCTTCCTCTCGGTTTGCTTCCAACTTCAGTCCCTTCTCCCTCGGTTCTGTTTTTGTTGTCCAGCTGCTTCTGTTCTCTTCACTTTCTCGGTTCCATTCTCCTCTGCTCTTTCGCTTCACTGTATCGGCTTCTTCCCCTTTTTTTTCAGCCTCGCCTAGTTTTCCTTCAGCCTTCAGTCTTGCTTCGATTTCCTGCTCTCGGTGCTGCCATCTCTTGCTCCTTCACGGTTCCAGCCTTCTATCATCATCATCCTCCTCCACTCACTCTCCTCTTCAGCCCCTCGGTCTTCTTCTATTTCCAGCTTCGTTTTCTGCTTTCGTTTCTTCTCCCTTGCCTCGGTCAGTTCCTTCCAACCATCAAGTAGTTCTTCAGCCTTAAGCTCGTTCTTTTCTCCTCCACTACCCCTCTGTTTCGGTGCTAGCTGGAGTATCCACCAGCCCCCTCGATACTTAGCCAATCCGAGCAATTCTTCACCCCCTGTTTCGCTGTCTCTTTCCTTTTGTCAGCTAAGTTTCAGCTTCATTTCTCCTTGCACTGCCTCCCTCTTTCTTTTGTTCTCTCGTTTCCTGCCTTATAATTTTCCAGCCCATTTTAGGTTTATTTCCTTCAACCTCGCCTCACTGTCTCTTCTTTCAAAAATAAAACCTGCAGTATTAGTTCCCTTGAGTGATCTTTACTCTACCACCTACTGCTACTGCTACTAGTAGAGATTTGGTGAAATCTTGGACAGTTCACTTATCCTTTCTTTGTTTTCTACTGTATCTCGGTTTCTCAACAAGGACCCCTCTGTTTTCGATCTCCCTCCCTTTTTCTTTTGAACAGCAACTGGTGGGGGAATTGACTTAAAAAAGAAGCCAATTTCGTACACCACATAATATAATAATATATATTATATTAATATATATTATTTATATGTTTGCTTTATTGATATTGTTATTTATTTATTTATTTTTTATTTATTTTGTTTCCATTCCATTTTAATTGTCTCATACTTTATTTTTTTTATTATTAATACTTATATCTTATATATTATACATTACACTATATATATATATTTGTTTTATATATATATATAAATATATATATATATATCATCATTTACCCATTTTAAATTTTTTCTTAGTATATATATATACATATATTTATATATATATATATATTTACATTTTCTTCTCATAAAATTATTCAATGACACAATATTCATGTCTTCATGAAATTTTCATTATTTCAAAAATAAAATATTATTAGGATTTCATCATTCCTCATAAATCTCCGATATAAATTTTTTTTTTTGCATCAAGATTATTTTCGATCTCTCCATGCTTGCATTTGCTTCATCATTTTCTGTAATTTCGGGTTCCTTATCATTCACGGACTTCTCGACTCCTATACCCCTCGATCCCTTCATGCTTGTATTTGCTTCATCACTTGTGGTTGCTGTGGTTGTGAGGAAGGGATGGATTATGGCTATTGTTGGGGTGCACTGGACATTAGAAGTGGATGTTGTGGCTGTCCTTAAACTGGAAGAGTGGAATGTGTTGGTACGGGTCTGTTGCTATAAACATAAGTGAGGCAAGCAGGATGTGGAGGCTGCTGTGTACCGTGTGCAGAAAATGAAGCAGTGCAGTGCATGAGCAGGACAACAACCAGGTACAGGAGTGGGAGCCAAAAATTACTGGGAGTAGGAGGCATGCTGGTCAGACCTAGACAAACCGAAAACAGCAGGACCATGCATAACAGAACATGGAGCAATACCTGGAATTGAAACACAGAGTATTCGAGATGGTAGTCCAGTGCACGGTCGAGCTATAGACTGAAGTAGCAGGTCGCGGTGTTGAGCAGGACGTGGTTACTGGTACAGCAGTGTAGGATGGAGCGGGAGCAGACCAGCATAGCACTTGGACAGCAGCACCTGGAGACAACCAAAACCGAGAGCAGCAGGACACGAAAGAAGGCAGAACCAAAAACTGAAGAAGACATGTACAGTGTAGCAAAAATCGGGACCACTTGTTTGGATAATTAGCTAAGGCCATGTTTGGCCACCTTTCCTTTGTTTAATTTAATGTTGATTGCATTTTTATTTTGACTGTTTTCATTAGTTGTTAGTTTAGGATAGTGGTTAATTGATAATTGTAGGTTAAATCTAATGTTTCAAGTTGTTAATTTAATCTTTAGTTTTAATTTTTAGTTAGAAGTTAGTTTTATATCAAAGGTTTTAGGATTTAATTTTAGTATATTATTTTATAAGTTGCATTTAGAATTAATTTAGATTAAATATGTTTCATGCATTTTTAATTTAGTCTTCATTTTTATTAAATTTTAGGTTAGTTTAATTTGCATTTTTTCTTAGTTTAATTACATACATTTTTACTTTAAGTTTGTTTAAATTTTAGTTTAATTTTATTTCTTTATTTTCATATTTTCATTTTATTTTAGTTGCGTTAATTCATTTTAACTGTTTTAATTATCTTTTGTAGGTTGTTGCTTTTAGTGACTAGAGTATTGTAAGTAATCTTAGCTCGATTTTATTTACTTTATAGTTTTTATTATTCTATTGTTTTCTAGTAATTTTAATTAAGCTTAGTAGATCACCCATAATCAAAACTTCATAATTTGCTAGGATATACTTAGGGTAAGATTAATCGGTAGTTAATTAGGCTAATCAACTTCTCTATGGGACGATAACTCGGGACTCAAATCACATTATTACTTGTACTACTCGTACACTTGCGGATAATAAGATCGTACCAAATTTTTGGCGTCGTAACCAGAGAAGTTTTAATTAGTCATTAATTAATATCGGTGAAATTATGCTTAGGTGAAATTATGCTTAGGTATGCAACAAAGTGATATTCGGTCTGCAACAAAGTGATAGAGTTGTTGAAGCTACTGCAGAGCTTGAAAAATGCGAGACCTGATGGAGAAATAAAAATATACATACATATGGTCTTGGGTTGAGAGGGGGGAACCTGCGTTGAAAGGGAATAAGGGAAAGGCTGAATCTGGCCTAAAGAAACAATAAAAGAAAACTGATGTAAAACTGGGAACAGAGGAGGCTGTAACCGAAGAAAAATGGTAGAAGACAAGAAATGGAGGAGCTAAAGCCGAATCAAACATGTAAGGGTAGGAAACCCGAAATGAAGATGTGGTAGCAGTTGAGGAAGAGAGGGAGCGAGAAGCGATGAAGCCGGTTCAGTAGAAAGTGGGAAACGTGAAACAGGAAATGTGGATTTTATATATATGCTTGAGTACCGAGGCTGCAGCAAAGCATCAGACCAAGGTAGGAAAAGCTTGAGGTGTTTTGCAGATAGAGAAGCAACCCGAGAGACTGTTCTACAGCAACAAACAGACCGGGAGAGAAATGAAGTAATGGAAGAGGCTGAAATGAGAGGGGAAGAGTGGTTTAGGAATTGAAGCCGTAGCATGAAAGAACTGAGAGGGGAGATGAAGAGGAGATTTCGATGGGTAGCTGGAAAGGAACAGTAGAAGAAGCTAAACAGAGGAGCAAGACACATGAAGAAACCAAGGAAGCTGCGGTGGATCGAAAACAGAGGACATAAGTCCTCTGCAAACCCAAAACCAGCAGCTGAAAGGAGAGTGATGATGGTGGAGGTCGGCTGAAGGTTCTCGGGTGTTGGGGAAGAGAAAGGAGACAGGTGGTGTTCGAGTAAGAAGAATGAGGAGAAGTGAACAGTATCATCGGGAGCCAGTGAAGAAGAAAGCAATGGGAATGATGAACAGTAGGCGGTAGAAGGAAGAAAGAAAGAAAGAAAGAAGGGAAAGAAAAAGAATTTAGCGGGAAGCCAAATTCAAAAATAAAAAAATAAAAAAAAAATAAAAAAATATATATCTATATATATAAATCATATATATATATATATATATATATATATATATATATATGTATATTTGGAGGAAGGAAAGAAGACACCGAGAATATGAGAAAAGCCCGGAGAAGATAATTCAGAAATATTTATTCGAATATATCGGTACAAAATTTCAAGGAAATAAATCGAGTGGACCGGAACTGTCGACTCGCTACGTCGAGACAATCGAGGACTACTGACAGACATTGAGGTAAGAAAATTATGCAAGTTTTAGAGATAACTATGCGTATTTTATGAATTCAAGTGTATTTTTCCTAGGTAACTAAGATTGCGATTTTGACGCATCGTAGATAATTCGAATTAATAGGATACTAAGAATACAAATTTCGGTGTAGGAGTATCGTAGAAGGATTTAAGGGAGATACTTGGAGGCATCACTACTCGAACTGGAATTTTCAATAAATCGAGGTAAGGGGTATAATTTAATTTAGTTCTGATAATGAATATTCATTGCATTGATAAAAAGATTTTTATAAAGCAATGCTATGTTTTGAAATGATTCATGATTGATTTCATACTTATGGAATGATTTACGAAACATGATTTCATTTTATGAAATGTTTGCTAAGAACATCTGTGTTTATGAAATGAATTTCCGAAGTATGAAAATGCATGGAAGTTTTATGATGGTTTGAAAACCTATATTTATGCTTTGAAATGAACTTTTGACATTTTCAAAAAGTATTTAAGAAAAAGAGAAAAGAATTTTTGAGACTATAGGCTTCATGCATGGCTACTTCTCGTGGTGTTTTGGCTCCACCACTTGAGTGCCGTAGGGCCCCTGTACCACTCAACTCTGCCTGTGTGGTAGATGTCTTGCTACTTGTGCTTTATGTTGATGATGTTTTGGTAGTATCTCATGCCCACGCAGCACGCATGAATGTTTCCCACACGGCGAGTGCCATTGGTGCTCGTGCCCTAGCTACGTGCTAGTATATGATAAGAAATAAGAAGATATTACCCATGTTTATGATTATGATTGATGTACGACCCTGATCCAGTCTACAGCCCCCTTACCATGACCATATGTATGATGACTCTCTACGGAGAATGACACGTATCGTATGACTTAGTTACAGCCTAGTCTCCACGATTATGAATGAATGACGATTATGATTATGAATACGTTATAATGATAATGAATGACTATGCTTTTATGAGATTTTGATGAAATGTTTACGAACAACTATGATTTATGACGAAATGTTTAAGAATGATTATGTTTTATGAAACGTTTACGAATGATGATGATTTTATGAAAACATCCATGAATGATGAAAATTTTATAAAGTAGTTAAGCATGTATTTGATTTAAAGAAACTCATGCTTTATAGTTTCTTATGATAACTATGCACGAAATGAAAGTTTACATATCTTCTAAATATTAGTTTCTAAAAGAAACTTATAACCAGTTTTTCTGAAGCAAAGTTTATTTCATGAATGATTTCTTGCATGCTTTGACATATCAGGACTACTTTAAATGTATTTTCTTACTGGGCTTTTTCCCGAAAGCTCACCCCTTCACCTCTCAGATTTTTGCAGTGAATTACAATTAATAAATGTTGTGTAGACGATGTAGGCTGGCGGATATGAGCTTCCCCAGACTACCTTTTGTACATGCGTGAGGTATACATTTCTATTTCTTTACTAGACCATTTGTATGCATAGACATCTATTGAAAGTAATGTGTCGGGATGTAATCTGTATAAGGATAAATGAAATGAAATATTTTTAAGGATTGACACTGAACAAGAATACAGCCTAAGTGAATAAAGGATTAAGTTACAAGCCGAAGTTTCAATAAAACAAAAAAAAAATTCGAATTTTTATAGGTCACGGGTCGTTACATAAAATGTGTCAATTAATAATTTTAAATTCCTTGAGCCAAACATTGAAATCAAACATTCCTCCAATGCAACCAAACGCGAGAATTTAATATTCTATGAAATTTATCAAGTAAAATGTAAATACCATAAATTTTCAGATACTTGGTTTTATCCATAATTAACAAAATTAATACTCGAGATTAAAGATTTCGACCCATTAGTCAAGGATTTAAATTAAAATTTATTTTACTCCATAGTGAGACGTGGGGAGAATTAATTTAAATATATATATTAGTCCCACAGAGGAATATCAATGGAGATAATAATAATAATAATAATAATAATAATAATAATAATAATAATAATAATAATGCAGAGATACACATATATATGTATATACGTTGGTGAATAATACCGTATTTATCATGTATTTATGTAATGGATGCATGAATAAATAAATAAATAAATATATATATATATATATAGGTGGCAAAGCATATACATAAATACACATATGTATGCACTATGTCAACACATAAATAGATGTACACATACATAGAGGCAAGTATGTACGGTATAAATATATATGTATATTTGTACATGTAAGGCCTCCAATCGGGAATTTTGTTGGAAAGAAACTAAAGCAAGCAAATGGGGAAAAACCCAAAAAAAATGAGGCTAGAAGCGGGTTTCAAGCTGAAACCCGAGAGACATCTGCACATAACTACTGCAACTTAGTGCAGCAAGAAATGCAGAACTTTACTGCCCCAAGTCTGCAAAACGTCATGAAGTGGGGGTAAGTAATCGGTAGAGGAAATGCAGGCCTAGGCAGAAGATGAGACACCACGACAGGGGAAGAAACGGTCAGGAAAAACAATGCAGCTCTTGAAGGAAACTAGAGGTGATTTGGTGAAGATGCAGGATAAGCAGTTGAGGACTAGCCTGGAAACATGGGAGGTGAGTATGGCAAGCTGGAAAAACATTGCGTGCAATCAGTGCAAAGCAAGAAAATGTAAAGGCCGAGAGTCTTATAAATGGGGAAAGTAAAAACCAAAAACAGGGAAACTTAAACCTTTGAAAAATTACAGCAAACGTGAGAGAGCTTGCGAAAGTGAGAGAGGCTGGCTGGTTGAGTAAACCGAGAAGATAGAAAGACCGCGGGATGGAAAGGAAATTGAAACAGTGATCAGGAAGGCTGGAGCCGAGAGAGAAGAAGACTGAGGTAACAAAGGAAAATGGTTTGAAAAGTCGAGGCCAAGAAACTTAGAACTAGAGTAGAGATGAGTAAATTGATGGGATTAGCTAGACATAAATTAGAACCTCGAAACAGAGGTTGTATCGAGTAGTTTAGGGCATCTAAAACTTAGGCAACTTTAAGCTGAGCTGCCAGACAACTAGAAGAAGAATGACAAGGATGATGGCTGGAAACGAGCATGAGCGAGGTGATGGCAGCGACTGGTGCATATGAGGTTCATTGTAGCTACATCTGGGGAGGTCCTCTCGATACTTTCACGAATCAGCAGAAGACTAGTCTTGCAAGGTAAGGAAGTAAGTGAAAGAATGAAGTTGGAAGGAGAAAGAGACTGATACGTGAGAGAAGTGGTAGAGCAGAAGGCTCTTTCATGGTGGTTGTTTTGAGGCAGAGTTACAGCTCCTGTACTGTTGCCTGAGAGCAGAGGCAGCGAGGGAAGAAAAAACTGAAATAGAGAATGACAGACCGGTGGTGGATGAGCCTCGGGCAAGAACTGGAAGCTGGAAGAAGGTGAGCTGGAACGGGGATGAACGAGATATGGAGTATAGGCTAAGCTTGAAGCTAAACCAAGACTTGTGGCAGGAGTAGACGTTTAGAAGAGAAGAAACAGAGGCGTAGAGAGGGGTCAGGCGGCGGTGTTGTAGATGGTGACAGTAGGAGGACATTGGAGTCGACGGGAGAGAAGGAAAAGAGACGAAGATGACGACAGAAGAAAAGCTGAAGGAAATAACGGCAGAAGAAGGACGATGATGAATGAAGCAGTGGACGGGTGAGTGACGTGAGGAACAAGAAGAAAAGAGAAATGGAAAAGAAAGTTGGTGGGAAAGGAAATTGAAAAAAAAAAGGAGAGAAATGCTTATTTATTTATTTATTTATTTATATATATATATATATTATTGAGTATATATATAAATAAATAATAAACTTTAAGTTAGATCAAAGTACACAAAGAGTTGGGAAATTCGAGGGATAGACCATTCGAAAATATCGGTTCAAAATTTTAAAAATATTGGTACGAAATTCCAGGGAAATTAATCGAGCAGACTAGACTCGCTGACCCACACCACTAATGCATAAAGGACTACTGTAAGACCTTCAAATTCATAGGTATATACATGCACATGCTATGTGAAGCATAAATGATGCAAAGTCCATAATGCAATGTACACACTTGTAATATGAGTCTGTGATGTATGTACAAGTTTCGTTATGTATAAATAATAAGAAATGGACTTTTGTAGATGATGAATGTGAGTGGAATGGAAAATGAGGGGTGTGGTAAATTGGAATGAAGTATGTATAAGTTGCATAAATGCTTATACTTCATTTGGTTGTAAATTGTATACTTTTGGTTATACAATGAATGGGCATAAGTTCTAATGTATATAAAGTAGGAATGGATGTCATTTTCAAGCCTTAAAGGTAATTGGATGAGAAAATGACTATAGCAGTAAAATGAATGAAATTTGGAGTAAGTTACTGCAGAAAACTGCAGTAAAATTTGGAAAATGTGCCTGAAGGATCGATCTCATGGGATGAGAGATCGATCTGGAAGAGCCAAAAATAATCAAATCCGAGCAATAGAATAGGGACAGATCGATCTCATTGGAGAGTAGATCGATTTGCTAAGCATTCTGTGAAGAAGGAATCGATCTTTATAAGGCTAGATAGATTTCCTTAAGCTACTGACTTGGAGAAGATCGATCTCATTGGGAGAGCAGATCAATCTCCTTAAGGTTCTGAGTTGATTCAGATCGATCTCATGCTTGGGAACATATCGATCTCATTAGATTGGAAAGGTCGGTTTCTAGAGGAAAAAAGCAGGGCAGATCGATCTCATAGAGACAATTCTATAAATACTGGACCTCTGCACTTCAAAACTCACGAGAGAAACTATTCCATTAAAGAGCAAAATTGTAACCTAACATTTCTAAGCTAGGAAACTTCAGTTTGCATTCAGTTTTGAGTGAGGTATAAGTGAGCAAAGTTGTTCTTGACAAATAGGAGAGCAACATACTTGGAAACAAGAGATTGAAATCAAGAGTTAAAGGAGCAAGGAGGATCTTACCATTTTGGTGACAAAGGAAGGAAATCTCAGCTAGGTAAGATTTAATGCACCAAGTTAATATATGTTAAACTAGGTGTATTGATGAGTTGATTGGTATATATATGAAATGTTGGAAATGAAAGTGTTGGCTCTACCGAGAGAGGGGGTGAATCGGTTTTCTAATGTTAATGGCAAATTTAAACTAATTTGAACTTAATTAACAAATAATGAATAAGCAATATAATGTAATGAAACAAATTAAAGCAAGATAAGGAAGAGAATATCAAACACAGTAGTTTATAGAGGTTCGGCCAATCTCTTGCCTATGTCCTCTCTCCTTGACCTTCTTGTCAAGAGCTTTCTTTCTCACTTTCAACGAAAGTTACACACTCCCTTTTTCAGGTTAAGGAATAACCTCTCTACCCTTTTTAAACAAAGATGTATTCACCATTTTACAAAGTTTATCTCACTGAGGAACAATCCTCTTCACTCTTAAAGCTAGGATGAATACAATATCAAGCTTTTAATGTGGGTAGGACAAATACAGCTTTTTACACAAGCTTATACTACAAACTCAATAAATGGGAATTGAAGACAAATGTAATGTAGGAATTAAACTCTTGAGAATTTACAGAATGTGCAGCAATGGTGTCTCCCTTCTTAGTGTCTTCAATGCTTGATTATATACTAAAGGATTGGTAGTTGGAGCATTTAATGCTATTCTTTCCGTTGAGATTTTTACAGAAATAGCCGTTGGGTACCTCCAGTAGAATGCCAGATGTCACGACCCAAAACTACCAAAAACAAAATCAGAGTAAATTTTTCACGTTTTATTTTTTTTATATTTACCTCTGATCGTGACTAACCATAACCAATAATTAGGTTGTATGTCAGTGCCCAAATCATCTCCATACATTTACAATTAGTGTACAATTTAATTTAAATATAAATTCATATATTCTGCACTAAACTTCTTCGATTTCATTACATATCTATACCCACTCTATACATCCCAGTGTCATACAAAATATAATACTGTGCTCATGTTATTTAGATACAAGAAACATATATAACGTGTATATACCTCAAAAAGATAGGCAGCAGCGGACAACTAGAATGCTGTACCCAGTCGCCTCCCAATCTACTGGAAGAAATCTGTGTGAGAAAATGAAAGGGGTGAGCACATCAAGCTCAGTAAGGCAATCTTACGAACAAGTAGATAACAATACAACCTACATGAACGTAGTGCCGTGCATAAACCACCCCTTCTCCACACATTTCCAAAACAGATGCTATGTTATGATGTTAGGTAAAATAATTCACATTTAATCCCAAAAAGCATGAAAACTTAACATGCATATCTTTTAAATCATTTATTTCTCGTTAAAATTTCATAATAAGGTCAGGACTCAACCCTTCCCTCGGGTAGTCCTGACTCACACAAAATCCATAAAATTATGTTTCTCGAAAACATAAATATCCGAAAACATAAATATACGAGATACGAGACTAGGCAATATCTGTATATCGGTAATAACCAGGACTATGGCCATGTGTCCTCGGGAGTCCCTCTGCTACACGGATCCTAGTGTATGGGGTTTCACTACGATCGGGAACCACCCGGGAGGTGGGTCACTCCATCCCGTCGGTCTTATCCGACCCTACGCATCCGTAGATGCCACACGTATCCGAAGATACCACGCATCCGAAGATGCCACACGTATCCGAAGATACCACGCATTCGAAGATGCCACACGTATCCGAAGACACCACGCATCTGAAGATGCCACACGTATCCAAAGATACCACGTATTCGAAGATGCCACACGTATCCGAAGATACCACGCATCCGAAGATGCCACACGGTATAATGTACTCCGTGGACCCATATCATATCTGCATACTCATGCCATGTCTCCAAACGCACGTGCGAGCCTATTTAATCGGTGTGACACACAGTCACCCGCCGTTCCAAGCACGGCTCATCGTATGATCTCAGAAAAATAGTGCGAGCGATGCTCCAGCACTCTCATAAAATCAAGTAAAACTAGTGCGAGCTAAGCTCTAGCTCTCTGTCACGAAAATCATATATATAAAAATATGGTGCGAGTTAGACTCCGGCACCGTGTCATGAAAATCATGTAAAACTCTAGTGCGAGCTCTCGCTCCAGCACTACTGTAAGCATTGCACAAATCAAAACTCGTGCGAGCTGAGCTCTAGCACGTCACATTTCTGAAAAGTCACGTAGATGGCTATATTTCTCAAATCGATTTCAACGAAAATCAACATTTGTTGAAAATATGAAATGCTGTGCAATTTCATTTAAGAGTTAGCCGGCCTACTCATGCATGTATCAAAATACTTCAAAAACGAGCAGGAACCCTTTGTTCTTGCTCCTTACACTTTTTCCTAAAATTTGAAATTTTTTCCCTTGACGAGGGTATTTTGATAATTTGCCTATCCGAGGTCCTAAAATTTTTATCTCAAATCTAGACCCTTCGGACAATTTAAAGGACTATAAATGGCGTTGAAAATTCATAAAGCTATCTCTAGCAGTTCGTAAAATTCTCTTACCTGGAATCACGCGTAGACTTAACCTGTCTCGATGATACCGAATCTCTCGGCCCAAATGCGCGCCAACCAAATGTACGTAACTGCATATAACCACACAGTTGAGGTCAATTCAATTATCTTGATCAGTATATCGCATTTACTGACCAACTTTAAAGTATTGGGCCTTATCTACCTTATTGGGTCTCGGCCCATTTTCAGCCTTTTTATATTCATTAATTCCCTTCTTCGGGTATATCGGGCTTATGCAGCTTACCAATAATTATCGGGCTTTGTTCCAAACTCATTGGATAGCCCGTATACCATTTATGGCAATTACATTACAATTTCAAAAAATATTCCTTTCTATACGAAATTAATCCATAATCCCGTAAAATAATCAAAACTCTATATTAAAGAACTCATATTGCCGAAAATTAAAATGAACTTACCCGATATGATGCGGGATACAAAAATCAGAGCTCAATCTGCTCTCGTTCGGTCTCTGTCGTAAAGTTGCACAGTTAGGTAAATCCGGGTTATTTTCCATTAAAATAATATTAAATAAATTTCTGGAATTTACCCGTAGGTCAATCTCGACCCTCGGTCAACTTACCCGAATCTTGAGTCGTCCTCGGTAAATTTTCTTTCCTTTTTCCTTTTTCCTTTCTTTTCTCTTCTTTTCTTTTCTTTTCTTTTCCTTTCCTCTTTCCTTCCTTTTCCCTCCTTTTTCTTCCCTTTCCTTTCGGCCAAACGGTGTCGTTTCTATCACTTTGCCATCGCCGGCGTTTTCGATGGTCTTACTGGCCAATACCGGTCTCAAAAGAACCGGCTCCTCCCCCTGAACACGTCGATGGCTTCCGTTCAAGCCCAGTCACGGTGGTTCGTTGGGAATCAGCCCGTTTCCTCTCGGCTTTTCCTTCGCTCCGATCGGTGACCTCCGGCCAGTACACGGCGCGTCTCCGGTGTCCTGAAGATCGCCGGCCTCTCCTCTTGCACCTCGGCTGCTCGTCGGCGGTCAAGGATCGCTGGTGCTCACTCGGTGGTCTCAGGTTCCTCACGGTCTCCTTAGGGTTTCTGTTTCGGGTTTATCCCGATTTTCAGAGTTCTCTTCTTTTTTTTATTATTATTATTTATAAATTATTTTATTATCATACTATTCATTAAAATACTCTACAATATTCCAAAAATATCTACAATTTATATTATTTTATTCTAATTTAATTTAATTTAATTTATTAAATACATTTTTCTCCATTTTTTTGATATTATTCCTTCGTATTTTCGAGATATTGTTCCGGGTGACTTTTTCGGTATTTCTAAAAATTCTGGATCTTAATCAATTGGACTCATGATTGTATAATTTTCTCATCATCGATCAAGATATCCTAAATCCTTATTTTTTAATTAAATTTTTTTCCTATCGCATTAATACCGAATTTCGATATTTTGACCATTTTACCCCTGCACTAGTTTCGAAACCAATTTAACCTAACTTTCCTTCATACATCCACCATCTTTTCTTATTTTAATTTCGTATTTTCAGTTAACTTCATTTTGATCATTTTCATTTGACCTGTGGCCATTTCGGCTCGTATTTAATTACTTTCGGCGTTCACCGATATTCCATTTTATTCTTCTTTACAAATTTAATTCAGTCAATGCTCTTCTTATGATTCAATGAATATTTGGAAGTGTACATCACATGAATCATAAGGAATATAGTAACAAATACGTACAAAGTGGGTCTTACATAATCTCCCCCACTAAAAGAATTTGGTCCTCCAAATTGGAACCAAATCAGTCTCTGAACAACTCCGGGTAATTCTCTTTCATCTTACTCTCTAACTCCCAAGTCGCTTCCTTTGGAGTGTGATGCTGCCACAGTACTTTCACCAGAGGAATCGTCTTCGATCTCAATACCTTCTCCTTCCTATCCACAATCTAAATCGATCTCTCAACATAGGACATACTCTCACTGAGCTCCAATGGCTCGTATCTGATCACATGTAACGGATCCAGCTGATACTTCCGAAGCATGGAGACGTGGAAGACATTATGGACATTTGCTAGCTCTGGTGGCAACGCTAGCCTGTAAGCTCGATCTCCCACCCTCTCGAGTATCTCAAAAGGTCCTATGAAGCGATGGCTCAACTTCCCTCTCTTCTCGAATCTTGTAATACCTTTAGAAGGAGAAACTTTCAATAATACTGACTCCCCTGCTGTAAACTCCAACAGTCTACGTCTCCTGTCAGCATAACTCTTCTGTTGACTCTGAGCTATCCTCAACCTCTCACAAATCAACTGGACATCCTCAGAGGCCTGACGTATCAAATCAGGAGCGAATATCTGCCTGTCACCAACCTCCTCCCATCCTACAGGAGATCAACATCTACGACCATACAATGCCTCATATGGTGCCATCCTGATACTCAAATGATAACTATTATTATAGGCGAACTCCGCGAGGGGTAGGTGATCGTCCCAGGAGCCTCTAAAATCAAGAACACAAGCTCTCAACATATCCTCGAGGTCTGTATAGTCCTCTCTGACTGCCCATCTGTTTGAGGATGAAAAGCTATACTGAATCTCAACTGGGTCCCCATAGCTTCCTGAAAGTGTTCCCAGAAATGGAAAGTGAAGCGGGAATCCCTATCCGACACAATACTCACTGGGACACCATGCAGTCTCACAATCTCGCGCACATATAGCTCTGTGAATCTACTCAAAGTATCGGTGACTCTCATCGCTAGGAAATGTGCCGACTTCGTCAATCTGTCGACTATCACCCATATGGCATCATTCCCTCTACGAGTCCTCGGTAAGCCCATCACAAAGTCCATGGTGACATGCTCCCATTTCCAAGTCGGTATAGGTAGAGGCTGCAATAACCCTACAGGCTTCTGATGCTCTACCTTCACCTACTGACAGACGAGACATCTCGCAACAAACTCTGCTATATCTCTCTTCATTCCTGACCACCAGTACACTTTTCAAAGATTCTGATACATCTTCGTACTACCCGGATGTAAGGTATACCTAGACGAATGAGCCTCTGTCAAGATCAACCTCCTGATCTCAGGATCCTCGTGAACACATATCCTGTCTCGGAACCTCAGTAATCCATCTGAACTCAACTCAAACTCAGTCTCAATACCCCTCTGCATCTACCTGACTATCTCAATACACTGCTGATCATCACGCTGAGCCTGTCGGATCCGCTTCATCAAATTCGGCTCTAGCCGTAGGCTAGCAATCATATAACCACTATCAGCATCAGGCGGGGTCACATCCAAACTGAGGCTCGCAAACTGCTCTAATAACTCATGCTCCCGTATCATCATATAAGCAACTAACCCGAGATGCTTCCTACTCAACGCGTCAGCCACTACATTTGCCTTACCCGGGTGGTATAAGATCTCACAGTCGTAATCCTTCAGAAGCTCAAACCACCTTCTCTGTCTCATGTTCAATTCCTTTTGCGAGAACAGATACTTGAGGCTTTTGTGATCGGTAAATACCTGGAATTTCTCACCATACAGATAGTGGCGCCATATCTTCAATGCAAACACTATGACCGCCAACTCTAAGTCGTGGGTCGGGTAGTTCCTCTCATGATCCTTCAGCTATCTGGATCCATAAGCGACTACCTTTCCGTCCTGCAGCAATACATAGCCTAGTCCTTGGTAAGAAGCGTCTGTGTAAATAGAAAAACCTCCTGAGCTGGTAGGAATGGTGAGAATCGGAGCAGAGGTCAATCGACGCTTTAGCTCCTGAAAACTTTCCTCACATCTGTCGTCCTACTCAAATGCAACACTCTTCCGAGTGAGACGTGTCAACTGAGCAGCCAACCTCAAAAACCCCTCCACAAACCGTCTATAATATCCAGCCAAACCCAGAAAACTTCTGATCTCCATAACTGTCTGAGGCCTCTGCCACTGTACTACTGCCTCAACCTTGGATGGGTCTACTGACACACCATCCCTCGACACAATATGTCCTAAAAATGAGATTTGCTCAAGCCAAAAGTCACACTTACTGAGTTTAGCATACAATCGCTTCTCGCGGAGGGTCTGCAATACAATCCTCAGGTGCTGCTCATGCTCTTCTCTGGACCTCGAATAAACCAGGATGTCATCGATGAAGATAATCACAAATTGATCCAAATAAGGCCAAAACACCTCATTCATCAATGTCATAAAAGCTGCGGGAGCGTTCGTCAACCTGAATGGCATAACCATAAACTCAAAATGACCATAACGGGTGCAAAAAGCTATCTTGGGTACGTCTCCATCCCGAACTCTCAACTGATGGTACCCAGATCTCAGATCAATCTTAGAAAAGACCTGTGCTCCCCGTAGCTGATCCAGTAAATCATCAATCCTCGGAAGGGGATACTTATTCTTGATGGTAGCCTTGTTCAATAATCGGTAGTCGATACACAACCGAAGGCTCCCATCCTTCTTCCTAACAAACAGAATCGGTGCTCCCCACGGTGACACACTCGGTCTGATGAATCCTTTCTCTAATAGTTCATGCAACTGTTTCCTCAGCTCCTCTATCCTCGGCCTCTTCCCAATCAACTGTCTGCTGCCAGTCTTCCCGAACTCTGAGGCAGTCCTCTCAAAATCCTGCTCAATCAACTGCGCCCTACTCACTGCCTCCTCGTAAGTCGAAATAGCCAAAGGGACCAATCTAGATCTAATCGCTGGCCTCAATCCATCAATGAATCTCCGGACCTTCTTAGTCTCACTACCTATAGTATCCGGATCATATCTGCCAAGGGAGATGAACCTCGTCTCATACTCGTCTACTGATCGACTCCCCTGGGTCAAGTTTAAAAACTCAGATTGCAGCTTCCGCTGCACTGTATCTAGGACATACTTCCTCCGAAAGGCCTCCAAAAATATCTCCCAGCTAATCACGGTATGTCTAGCTCTAAGAATCTGCCTGGTGGACTTCCACCAATGCTCTATCGATCCCCTAAACATAAAAACAGCGAATGCAACCATCTTCGTAGGGGTACACTCGAAGAACCCGTATAGCTTCTCCATCTCGTTCAACCAATCCTCAGCTACCACTGGGTCCTTCGCCCCGCTAAATGTCGGCGGTCTGAACTTCTGAAATTGTCGCAGTCTGTCCATATCGCAACTGTAACCCCAATCTCTAATACTCTGGTGTGGGGCAACAGAAGAATCCATGTCCTGGACTGGTGGGGTGTAGGAGTCTCTGTATCCTGAACTGGCTGAGCAGGGGCATCAAGCAGCTGCCTATCTAGCATCACCCTGTACACCTCTACCTCCCTGTACTGACTGCGAAACCAACTCCATAATCATCTCGAGGCTCCGCTCTATCCTAGCGAAACGCGCCTCAATCGCCTCAGCAGATCTCTCTGCAGTATCCCTCTCAGCAGTACCCTGCTCTGTAGTATCTCTCTCTGTAGGACCCTGTGGGGCATGCTCCACCCCGGTCTCTACCTCAGCCTCCTCCTAAGTCTCATGAGGTAACTCGACATGTCTATCAATCGCAGGCCTACCTCTATGGCCTCTGCCTCGTGCCCAACCTCCTCTACCGCGACGAGTAACAGGCATCTTGCCTATAGTCCTGTATTCACAACCATTTCTTAATTAAAATCCATCTCAATATACACGATTGTATCTAACCAAGCACAGTAACACAGGGATGTAATTTCCTAATTATTGACACTGACATACATCAGACCAATTCCGCCCTGACACCACCTTTATTGTCACGACCCAAAACTACCAAAAAAAATCAGAGTAAATTTTTCGCGTTTTATTTTTTTTTATATTTACCTCTGATCGTGACTAACCATAACCAATAATTGGGTTGTATGTCAGTGCCCAAATCATCTCCATACATTTATAATTAGTGCACAATTTAATTTAAATATAAATTTATATATTCTGCACTAAACTTCTTCGATTTCATTACATATCTATACCCACTCTATACATCCCAGTGTCATACAAAATATAATATTGTGCTCATGTTATTTAGATACAAGAAACATATATAACGTGTATATACCTCAAAAAGATAGGCAGCATCGGACAACTAGAAAGCCGTACCCAGTCGCCTCCCAATCTACTGGAAGAAATCTGTGTGAGAAAATGAAAGGGGTGAGCACATCAAGCTCAGTAAGGCAATCCTACGAACAAGTAGATAACAATGCAACCTACATGAACGTAGTGCCGTGCATAAACCACCCCTTCTCCACACATTTCCAAAACATATGCTATGTTATGATGTTATGTAAAATAATTCACATGTAATCTCAAAAAGCATGAAAACTTAACATGCATATCTTTTAAATCATTTATTTCTCGTTAAAATTTCATAATAAGGTCAGGACTCAACCCTTCCCTCGGGTAGTCCTGACTCACACAAAATCCATAAAATTGTGTTTCTCGAAAACATCAATATCCGAAAACATAAATATACGAGATATGAGACTAAGCAATATCTGTATATCGGTAATAACTAGGACTATGGCCATGTGTCCTCGGGAGTCCCTCTGCTACACGGATCCTAGTGTGCGAGGTCTCACTACGATCGGGAACCGCCCGAAGGTGGGTCACTCCATCCCGTCAATCTTATCCGACCCTACGCATCTGTAGATGCCACACGTATCCGAAGATACCACGCATCCGAAGATACCACACGTATCCGAAGATACCATGCATCCGAAGATGCCACACGTATCCGAAGATACCACGCATCCGAAGATGCCACATGTATCCGAAGATACCACGCATCCGAAGATGCCACACGGTACAACGTACTCCGTGGACTCATATCATATCTGCATACTCATGCCATGTCTCCAAACGCACGTGCGAGCCTATTTAATCTGTGTGACACACAGTCACCCGCCGTTCCAAGCACGGCTCATCGTATGATCTCAGAAAAATAGTGCGAGCGATGCTCCAGCAATCTCATAAAATCAAGTAAAACTAGTGCGAGTTAAGCTCTAGCACTCTGTCACAAAAATCATATATATAAAAATATGGTGCGAGTTAGACTCCGACACCCTATCATGAAAATCATGTAAAACTCTAGTGCGAGCTCTCGCTCCAGCACTAATGTAAGCTATTGAGTTAATGTATTTTGAAATGACAAAACAAGTAAATTCAATAATGTAAAGATGATATAAAAACATGTTTAGAGGTTATTAGTACCAGAACTTAAAGTTCTGTTGATGAGAGATCGATCTGGGTTATGAGATATCGATCTCCTGGGATTTTCTTGGATGAGAGATCGATCTCAGGAAGACATGAGATTGATTTGCCAAGCTTTGAACCTATACAAAGGTATTGAGGAAGAGTGAGATCGATCTATAAGGGTTATGAGATCGATCTGCCTAATACTGGAGTTGAGGAGATCGATCTGATCTAGAAAGAGATCGATCTCCCTCAAAGCAAAGACAGTAGATCGATCTGTAAGATCGATCCACACTCAAACAGAGAGCTTATGAGATCGATCTGGTAAGGAAGAGATCGATCTTCTCAAAGTCAGAGAGCTAAGGAGATCGATCTGGGTTATTGAGAGATCGATCTCCCCTAAAGTAAAGACAGTAGATCGATCTGTGAGATCGATCTATACTCAAACAGAGAGATTGGAAGATCGATCTGCCTATTCGACAGATCGATCTCCTCTAATATTTTCAAATCATGAGATCGATCTGCTCACATATGAGATCGATCTCCTTGTGTTATTTTGCTTTGATCTTGCAGGATTTATAACTAAGAGATCGATCTGGTCAAGATGGCAGATCGATCTGGCATTTTACTGGAGGTACCCAACGGCTAGTTCTGCAAAAATCTCAACGGGAAAAACAGCATTTAATGCTCCAACTACCAATCCTTCAGTATTTAACCAAGCATTGAAGACAATGAGAATAGAGACCATTGCTGCACATTTTTCTTACATTCTCAAGAGTTTAATTCTTTCATTCCTTGTGTCTTCATTCCTCATTTATTGAGTTTGTTGTATAAGCTTAAGTGCAAAAGCTGTAATTGTCCTACCCACATTAAAGTTTGACATTGTATTCATCCTTACCTCAAAAGAGAAGAGGATTGTTCCTCAGTGAGAAAAATATTGTAAATGGGTGAATACTTCTTTGTATTGCAAAGGGTAGAGAGGTTATTCCTTAACTTGAAAAAGGAACATTGTAACTTCTGTTGAAGGAGAGAAAGAAAGCACTTGACAAGAAGGTCAAGGAGAGAGGACGTAGGCAAGAGATTGGCCAAACCTCGATAAACGATTGTGTTTGTTTCTCTCTTCCCTATCTTGCTTTAAATTGTTTAATTTCATTGTATTGCTCATTATCATTTGCTGATTAAATTAGGATTAATTTAAAATTTGACATTAACGTTAGAAAACCGATTCTCCCCCCCTCTCGGTAGAGCCAACAATTGGTATCAGAGATAGGACTCTTTAATCGCATAGGAACAACTTCCTAAGAGTTAGAAACGATCAAATGGCTCACAACAATGTAGCAACTAGTTTAGTAGGAGAGGGGCACTCTACGGTTAGACCTCCTATGTTCAATGGAGAACATTATGCTTATTGGAAGACTAGGATGATGTTATTCATTCAAGCAAATGATTATGAGGTGTGGAGGATTATAATTAAAGGACCTCAAATCCCTACAAAGAGAATAGAGGGAAGAGATATCCCTAAAGAAGAAGATGAATGGGATTCAAATGACATTAAATGTGCTCAGCTAAATGCTAAGGCTATGCACACATTATTTTGTGCCTTAGGTCCAAATGAATACAATAGGGTCTCCGGATGTGACAATGCCAAACAAATTTGGGAAAAATTGGTAATAACTCATGAGGGTACAACCCAAGTAAAGGAGACCAAGGTAGGAATGCTCACACATAACTATGAGCTTTTTAGGATGAAGGAAGGAGAATCAATTAGTGATATGTTCACTAGATTCACGGATGTAATTAATGGATTAAAGTCCTTAGGAAAAATTTACTCTAATATTGAAATGGTCAAGAAAATATTAAATAGCTTACCTAAATCATGGGAAGCTAAAGTGTCACGACCCAAACTACCCAAAAATCAGAGTTAATTTTTCGCGTTTTATTATTTTCTTACTTAAATTTCTTACCTGTCCTCGAATCGTGACCACACTCCACTAATAATTGGGCTGTGCGTCAATGCCAGTCCCACCATACATTTACCATGTAACTTATTTCTTCTCCAGTCATTTATAAAATGTCTACAATATTTATACACCCCCTAGAGACACTTACAAACATGTTACTGTGCTATGCTTATGTAGATACAATATGTACAAGTGTATATACCTTAAATGATGGGCAGCAGCGGACATCCGAAATGCAGTACTGAGTCGCCTCAACTTCAACTGGAGATTATCTGTGGGAGAAAATGAAAGGGGTGAGCACATCAAGCTCAGTAAGGCAATCCTACGAACAAGTAGGTAACCATACTACCTACATGAACGTGGTGCCATGCATAAACCACCCTTTCTCCACACATTTTAAAACAAATGATATGAATTATGATGTTATGTAAATCAAGTTTGCACGAAAAATTCAACATGCAATTATTACAAATCATTTATTTCTCAATTAAAATTTTCACAATAAAGTCAGGACTCGACCCCTCCTGCGGGTGATCCTGACTCACACAAAACCATGAAAATCGATTTACATTCACACATGGGTTTGAAAAGCATGGAAATACCATCATGCAGATTTAGTTTAAAACCCAATTTGATTTCATCAAAATCGTCGACATACGAGACTAGGCAACATCTGTATATAGGCAAATAACCTGGACTGGCCATATGTGTCCTCGTGAGCCCCTCTGTTACACGAATTCTAGTGTGCGGGGTCTCACCCTGATCGAGAACCGCCCGGGAGGTGGGTCACTCCATCTCGTCGGTCTTATCCGATCCCATGCATCCGAAGATGCTAATGTATCATATTGTGACGGCCGACCCCTGCCCGGCCAACCCCTGCCATCGGCCATGGCCACCCCTCTTGGGCCCACAACAACGATGGTGGTCTAACAACGGGTGGTGCAACAACGTCAACAAATCCAACGTATCACAAAGATACCAAGTATCACAAAGATACCAACGTATGCAAAGATAACACACGGTACATCGTACTCCATGCTACTTGCACGGTACATCGTACTCCGTGGACCCACAGCCTTATCCCTCGTTCGGGCTCATCAGCTGGATCTCCAACCCTTATCCCTCGTTCGGGCTCATCAGGTGGATCTCTAACCCTTATCCCTCGTTCGGGCTCATCAGGTTATTTCTCTAACCCTTATCCCTCGTTCGGGCTCATCAGGTTATTTTAACATGCCATGTCTCAAAACGCACGTGCGGGCCTATTTAATCGGTGACACACAGTCAACTCGATGCTCCAAGCACGACTTATCGTATGATCTCTGAAAAGTAGTGCGAGCGGTGCTCTAACATTGTTGGTAAATCAAGTAAAACTAGTGCGAGCTAAGCTCTAGCACTCTGTATGTAAATCACGTGAAAATCTGGTGCGAGTTAGACTCTAGCACCCTGTCACGAAAATCATGTAAAATCTGGTGCGAGTTAGACTCAGCACCGTGTCATGAAAAAGCATGTGAAACCTGGTGCGAGTTATACTCTAGCACCTATGCATGTAAAACTCTAGTGCGAGCTCTCGCTCCAGCACTAATGCGTGCATCACACAAATTGAAAATATCGTGCGAGCTGAACTCTAGCATGTCATATGTCAATAAAACACGTAGGCGGCTCTGTTTCCTCATAACAGTTTTCAAAACAATTTCACGTTGAAAGTATGCAATGCTGTGCATTTTCTTTCAAGGTTAGCCAGCCTACTAATGCATGCATCAAAACACCTCCAGAATGAGCAAGAACCTCTTGTTCTTGCTCCTCCCAATTTTTCCTAACTTTGTAAATTTTACCCTTAACAAAGGTATTTTGGTAATTTGCCCATTCAGGGCACTAAAATTATTAATTGACCTCTAGACCCTTCAAGTAATTTTTAAAGACTGCAAATGAACTTAAAATTGCGTAAAGTTACCTCTAGCAGTCCGCAGAATTCCCTTACCTTATTTTCCTGTCGAGTCTGACCTTTTCTTTTTCACTGTTGTCTCGTCGCGCAGTCCGATATGCTCCCAATCAAATGTCCGGAACTGCGTATAATTATTCCTTAGGTCAGATAACATACAATTTAATTGTATTTAGTATTTTCTGGGCTTAATTTAAATCATTGGGCCTGTTTACCCCTATTGGGCCCGATTGCACCTTAATGGGCCTTAATCGGCCTTAAGCCCGTTTTCCACTTAATTTTCACATTATCGAGGCCTATTGGGCTCATTGGGCCCACTAATAATTTATTGGGCCTCGTTCTAATTCTCGAATAGCTAAATCGATTATTTACGACAATTTATCTAAATTTTCATAATTTAATTCAATTTATGCGGAATTTAAATTTATATCACGCATATCGATGTAAATTGTCATAAATAAGGGTCACTTACCCGAGATTCCATGCTAGTACGCAAATCGAGGCTATCTTGAGCTCTCGTTGGATGCCAATTGTCGAGCTACACAATTCCACAATTTTTCCAGGTAAGTTTTCAGCCCAAAATTAATTAAATTAAATACTCCGAAATTTAAATCGGGTCAATTTTGACCACTACTGACTTACCCGAAGCTCGATTGCATCACAAGAATTTTCTCCAATTTTTTTCTCTTTTTCTTTTTCCCTTTTTCTTCCTTTTTTCCCCTCTTTTTGGCTGAACCGGTTCAGTCCGGTTCGGACCGGTTCAGACCGCCGGTTCACTCCGGTTCGACCGGTTCACCGCCGGTTCACTGCCTTGCCGGCTGGTTCTCCGTCGGCTTCCACTGCCAGCAACTCTGCAAGGTCGTCCGCATCTCGAATCTGCCCTCGGTTTGGGTCAAGCTCGCCGGAACGCCGCCGGTCCGGCTCTTCTCCCTCGGCCGTCGGACCCATTTTCCTCCTCTTGGTCGTCGCCGGCGATTCCCGCCGCTCGTCGGCTGATACTGGTCTCAAAAGAACCGCCTCGGTCCGGTGATCATTTGGCTAGGTCGAATCCGAGCTATGGCGCCGCCGTTCGCCGGAACCGACGCGATTTCCCCCTCGACTTTCCGTCCGTCGATTCGCCCGAAATCGTGGCCGTCGGCGCGCGTCGCTGGTGCTGTTGGAACCGCCGGGCCTCGCTCTAGCTTCTCCGACCGTCAGCTGGGATCATCGGCCGCCGGTGGCTCGTCGGGCTTCCTCGGTCGGCTGCTTCGTTTTCTTCGTCTCTGCTTCTCTCTCCCCGACCCGTTTCTCTCTCTCTTCTTTTTTTTTTTTGTTTCAGATTCCTTTTTTTTTGTTTTATTTTTATTATTATTATTATTATTATTATTATTTATTTAATTATTACACTATTCATTAAAAAACTCTAAATAATCCAAAATATCCCTTAAAATATCCTTAAAATTATTATTTAATTCTAAATTAATTAATTTAATTTAATTTAATTTATTTATTATATTTTAACCCTTTTTCGGGTATAATTTCTCCATATTTTCGGGATATTGTCCCGAATAATTTTTCGGTATATTTTTAAAATTTCTGAATCTTGATCAATTGACCCAAATTGTATAATTTCCTCATTATCGATCAAGATATCTTACATCCTTATTTTAAATTAAAATTTTCTTATCGCCTTAATACCTGGTTTTGGTATTTTTACCATTTTACCCCTGCTCTTGTTTCGGAATCAATTTAACCTGACCTTCCTTCATACATCCCCCATCTTTTCTTATTTAATTTTCGTATTTTAATTAAATTCGGGTCTTACATAAAGTGACTGCAATTGAGGAATCTAAGGATCCTCACACATTGTCTTTAGATGAATTAATAAGATCACTACTCACTTATGAGATGAAATTAAGAAGAAATGAAGAGCCACCTAAGAAAATGGGAGTTGCTCTAAAATCCACTGCTCAAGAGGAGATTAAGAATGAGAGTGGTAGTGAAGAGGACCTTGAAATGGCAATGTTTGCCAAAAGATTTAACAAGTTCATAAGAATGAGAGCTAGTGGTAGTAATAGGAGAAACAATAAGAGAGATCAAGAAGAAGGAGGTAGAAAAGATTCAATTGTGTGCTATGAATGTAAAAAACCATGACACATTAAGTTTAACTGCCCTCTTCTTAAAAGGTCCAATGATAGGTTCCACAAAAAGAAGGCAATGGTGGCAACATGGAGCGACAGTGACTGCTCCGATGATGACTCAAATGAGGACATTGCCAACTTGTGCTTCATGGCTATTGAGGATGAAAAGGTAACTTCAAACCTCAATGAATATTCTTTTGATGAATTGCAAGATGCCTTTGATGATCTTGCATTAGAGTATGAATGCATGAGTATGAAATATAAAAAGATAATATCCAAATTGAGAAAAGAAAATGAGTTAATGCTAAGGGACAAATTAGAATGTGAAAAGAAACTAGAAATTTCAAATCTTGAAATTTGTGACCTTAAAGAGAAAAATGGCAATCTACATAATTCCTTTAATAGGTTCCACATGGGTCAACAAAAGTTAGATAGCATGCTAGAGACCCAAAGGGCATTCTTTGACAAAAATGGGTTAGGATATAATGCAAAAAGTAGAGAGACTCATCTTAAAAGCTTTGTTGCTAGAAATAGTATAAATAAACTCTCAACTTCTTGTTCATATTGTAATAGAAAGGGACATGTATCACATAATTGCAATATAAATATGAGCTCTCTTAAAGGAAAAATAGTGAAAAGGATATGGATTCCAAAAGAAGTAATTCACTCAAAGGATGTTAATGCATTAGCAAAATGGATCCCAAAGGGATCAAGAATTGCATTCACTAACCTCAAAGGACCCAAGAGAATTTGGGTACCTAAGACTTGAGTTTGAATCTTTTTGTAGGTGATTGAGCATGGCCACAAAGCTAAAACAAAGGAAGCATGGTACTTGGATAGTGGATGCTCAAGGCACATGACGGGAGATAGAAGCCACTTCAACTCTTTTAAATCAAAGGTTGATGGAGAAGTCACATTTGGGGACAACTCCAAAGGCCAAGTTGAAGGAAGTGGCTCAATAGGTAATGACTATTTTTCATTAGAAAAAGTATTGCTTGTTAGGGGTCTAAAGCATAACTTACTAAGCATAAGTCAACTTTGTGACAAAGGTTACAAAGTAACTTTTGATTGTATGAAATGTCATGTTATAGATCCTAAGACAAATAGAGTTCTTTTCTTAGGCCATAGACAAGGTAATATATACATTGTCTATCTTAATGAACTTAAGAATGAAAACATATGCCTAATGGTAGATAATAAAAAGGAATCTTGGTTATGGCATAGAAGACTAGGCCATGCTAGCATGCATGTACTTTCTAAGTTAGCTAGAAAGGATCTAGTTATAGGATTGCCTAAAATGTCCTTTGATTATGAAAAAATATGTGAAACATGTGTTAAAGGAAAACATAAAAGGACAACATTTAAGCCAAAGAATAGTGTATCCACCTCTAGGCCTCTTCAATTACTTCACCAAGATTTATTTGGACCAACTAGAACAACAAGCCTTGGTGGGAAGCACTATGGATTTGTAATAGTTGATGATTACACTAGGTTCACTTTGGTGTTCTTTTTTAGAGTAAAAAATGAAGCCTTAGAAAAATTCATAGCCTATACAAAAGTGACTCAAAATGAAAAGGGATACACAATAACTAGTATTAGAAGTGATCATGGCAAGGAATTTGAAAATATAGGATTTGATGAGTATTGCAATGATCAAGGAATTAGCCATAATTTTTCAGCCCCTAGGACACCACAACAAAATGGTGTAGTTGAGAGAAGAAATAGAACATTGGAAGAAATGGCTAGAACCATGTTGTGTGAGAATAATTTACCAAAGTATTTTTGGGCTGATGCTATAAACACATCTTACTATATAATTAATAGAGCTATGATTAGACCCATGCTAAAGAAAACTCCTTATGAGCTTTACAAAGGTAAGAAGCCTAACATTAGCTACTTCCATCCTTTTGGTTGCAAATGTTTTGTCTTAAATAATGGTAAAGATAATTTAGGAAAATTTGATGCCAAGAGTGATGAGGGAATCTTTTTAGGGTACTCATTGAATTCAAAGGCTTATAGAGTATATAACAAAAGAACATTGATGGTTGAAGAATCTATTCATGTTATATTTGATGAGTCAAATGATGTATCTAAAGATTCAACCAATGATGAGGATGTTGGAATATTTGATGAAAACTTGGAGGAAATCCCAAACTTAGAAGATGATTTATTAGAAAAACTTGACTTGAATAAAGAAGATGAAGAAGAGATAGAGATATTAGAGAGAGAGTCTAGAGCACCAAGAGAGTTAGGATATGTAAAAGATTGTGAAATAGTAGGAGATCCAACTCTTGGAGTTAGAACTAGATCATCTCTAAGGAATATGTGTCAATATATAGCCTTTGTATCCCAAATAGAGCCTAGGAATGTCAATGAAGCTTTAGATGACAATAATTGGTTCCTAGCAATGCAAGAAGAATTAAATCAATTTGAGAGTAGCAAAGTATGGAAACTAGTTCCTAGGCCTAGTGATCACTCTATAATTGGAACTAAATGGATATTCAAGAACAAGATGGATGAAAATAGTGTGATCATAAGGAACAAGGCTAGGTTAGTTGTACAGGGATATAGACAAGAGGAAGGTATAGACTATGATGAAACCTATGCACCGGTAGCTAGATTAGAGGTAATAAGAATGTTACTTGCCTTTGCATGCTATAAAAACTTCAAGTTATATCAAATGGATGTAAAGAGTGCATTCTTAAATGGTTTCATTAATGAAGAAGTCTATGTTAAACAACCTCCCGGCTTTGAAAATCATGAATTTCCTGAACATGTTTTCAAATTATCTAAGGCACTCTATGGCTTGAAACAAGCTCCTAGAGCTTGGTATGAAAGGTTGTCAAAATTCTTAATAGAAAAGGGATTTTCAAGAGGAAAAGTGGATACCACATTATTCATCAAAAATAAAAATAAAGATTTACTAGTTGTACAAGTGTATATGGATGATATTATTTTTGGTTCAACTAATGAGTCTTTATGTCAAGAGTTTTCTAAGATCATGCAAGGAGAATTTGAAATGAGTATGATGGGAGAACTTACCTTCTTCTTGGGACTTCAAGTGAAGCAAACAAAAGATGGAACCTTCATCAATCAAGCAAAGTATAATAAGGATTTGCTCAAGCGATTTGGAATGGACAATTGCAAACCTCAAGCAACTTCAATGGGCACCAACATCAAGCTTGATAAAGATGAAAGTGGTAAGTGTGTAGACACTAAACTCTATAGGTCTATGATTGGCTCATTGCTCTATTTAACTGCAAGTAGACCAGATATTTTGTTTAGTGTATGCCTTTGTGCTAGATTTCAATCCTCTCCTAGGGAATCACACTTATTAGCAACTAAAAGGATCTTTAGATACCTTAAGGACACTCCCTCTCTAGGACTTTGGTACCCCAAGGACTCTACCTTTACACTTCATGCATTTTCAAATGCAGATTTTGGGGGATGCAAAATAGATAGGAAAAGTACTTCAGGTACCTACCAATTCTTAGGAAATAGATTAATCTCTTGGTTCTCTAAGAAACAAAACAGTGTGGCTCAGTCCACAACTGAAGCTGAATACATAGTAGCAGGTAGTTGTAGTGCTCAAGTGTTATGGATTAAACAACAAATGAAAGACTATAGTATTGACATGAAACAAGTTTCTATTAAATGTGACAATACCAGTGCTATCAACCTATCTAAAAATCCTATTCAACACTCTAGAACCAAGCACATTGAGATTAGGCATCATTTCCTTAGAGACCATGTGCAAAAAGGGGATATAATTCTAGAGTATATTGACACTTTACATCAAATAGCTGATATATTCACCAAACCCCTTGATAGAGATAGGTTTTGTATCCTTAGAGGTGAATTAGGACTCATGAATATCCTTTAAGATATATATATGCTTCAAAATCTTGGTTTTAAGTTGGTTTTAAAAGAGTTTTACAAAGATTTTTCTGGGCAACAAGCATGAGAGATCGATCTCCTATCTATATAGATCGATCTCCATACTTTCAACAAGCCTAAAGCATTAAGGTTAAGCTAAGCAGATCGATCTTCTATCTATAAGATCAATCTCCTTAAGCCTCTGTTTAACAGCAGATCGATCTGTGCATACGACAAATCGATCTCTTCAAGCCTTTGTATTCTGAAGATCGATCTATGCATTCGGCAGATCGATCTCCCTAAGCCTCTGTCAAACAGCAGATCAATCTGTGCATACGACAGATCGATCTCCTTAAGCTTCTGTGTTCTGCAGATCGATCTTATAGAACCATAGATCGATCTCTTCGGGCTTCTGGAAATGACAGATCGATCTGTCGTCTCGACAGATCGATCTCCTGTGCCCTGGACTATAAAAACTGGTAAAAAATCCCTAAATTTGAAATCCCCAAAACCTCAAATCCCTAACTTCCCTTGCACTTCCTCTCTCGATTCCTCCTCAGATCGATCTCGGTACGGTCTTCGTCGCATCTCTCCTTCGTTTACTGGTATAGTAACCCATATTCCTTATTGTTTTCTCAAAAATTTCTTAAGATTTGTGTTAAATTTCACTCTAGGGCAAATCTAGTCACTGTTCCATTGATTTTTGTTTGTGAACCTATCTTAGAGTAATTCCCGTGTCTAAAACCATGCCTAGACTTAAGAGAGCAGGCCAAAAACCTCCCCGATCTAATGTAGAACAAGGGTCATCTTCCCAATCCATTCCTCCCTCTTCAGTCGCTACCTTCAACAGGTGTTTTAAAACACCTGTGAAAAGGAAGCGATATGAAGAATATTTTTCCACCATGCCAATTAAACATTGGTGAACCATCAATTTCTCCTTCTTAAACCGCATTGATTTTCCCTATCTGTCCAAATTTGAAGAATTTGGTTGGATGTCGTTCCTCAAAATCAATACTCCCGTACCTCCAAACATCGTTCGAGCATTCTTTTCCAATGCCGAACTCACTTATGATCGTAACGAAACTTGTAAAATTCTCGGGTTTACAACGTATGTCATGGGTAAATCCATTACAATAAACACTGAAGTCCTAGCCCACGCTTTCAACATACGCGATGAAGGGTTGACAAATGAAGATGAGGAAGTCCCTTTGGAGTTTGATATTCCCGGGGATAAGGCGAGTAACCTCCCAATGCACCCACGGTTACTCCACCTCATCATATTTTGGAACCTTCATCCATTCGGTACCCGTCACTCCATCGTTAGGCGGTTAGATAGATTCTGGATTCACCACATTCACTCCACCAGCCAAAAACCCAACCTCTTCCACTTTCTCTATCAAGACTGGTTGAAGATCGTACGCGGCCAAGCCACAACGATAGTGTTTTCGCAACCATTGGCGTACTTTCTCCAATGACTCGGAGTGGATAGCAGCTGCGAAACGTGTGAAATGCCCTCTCCAAAGAGCTTCCTCAACATCGAGACACTCCACCACATGGGCTACTACAAGGACTTCCGGGGCGACTGGAAGAAGAAGAGGGAACAGCAGTCTGCTGCAGCTATGGAGGAAGATTCCTCCGATGAGCCTATAGATCCACCTGCTGCACCAACTGCGGGTCCATCGTCCTCGACTCCTCAGTCCACTGCACCTGCTTCCTCAACCGCTGACATGGAGTCCATTGTGACAATGTTGAGTGCACTGAACAGAAAGATCGATAAAGGCTTTGCAAACCTTCATGCAACCCAGCAGCGGATGTTTGAGGAGCTGAACCGCAAAGTGGATGAAGGCTTTGCAAATCTTCATAAGACTCAGGAGGCGATATTTGATGAGCTTCAAGACACTCGCACTCACGTTGAGGATCTCATGGATCGATTTCCTCCTCCACCGTAGGACTTATTTGCTAGATCTAGTTTTGATTTCATTACTCGTTGTTGTTTGAACTGAATTTGCTTGAATGAGCTGCCCTCTGTGTTATCAAATGAGTTTTTAATGAAATGTTAATTTGAAATATCAGGAGTATTGTTTAGATTTCTTTCTTGCCATTGATATGACAAAAAGGGGGAGAAGAAATAATGTTAAGAACACATGAGTTGGTTAAAACATGTTTAAATGACTTTAAGAATCATATCTAAGGGTTTAAAAGGAATGATTAAAATGAGGGGAAGTTAAGAAAGTTTAGAGATCAAAAGCCAAAAGTAAGGGGGAGTTTACAAAAAGGGGGAGTTTGTGCAAACTGAAAATAGGCAACTAAACATGTTGATTAAATAGGTTTTGTCATATCAAAAAGGGGGAGATTGTTGAGTTAATGTATTTTGAAATGACAAAACAAGTAAATTCAATAATGTAAAGATGATATAAAAACATGTTTAGAGGTTATTAGTACCAGAACTTAAAGTTCTGTTGATGAGAGATCGATCTGGGTTATGAGATATCGATCTCCTGGGATTTTCTTGGATGAGAGATCGATCTCAGGAAGACATGAGATCGATTTGCCAAGCTTTGAACCTATACAAAGGTATTGAGGAAGAGTGAGATCGATCTATAAGGGTTATGAGATCGATCTGATCTAGAAAGAGATCGATCTCCCTCAAAGCAAAGACAGTAGATCGATCTGTAAGATCGATCCACACTCAAACAGAGAGCTTATGAGATCGATCTGGTAAGGAAGAGATCGATCTTCTCAAAGTCAGAGAGCTAAGGAGATCGATCTGGGTTATTGAGAGATCGATCTCCCCTAAAGTAAAGACAGTAGATCGATCTGTGAGATCGATCTATACTCAAACAGAGAGATTGGAAGATCGATCTGCCTATTCGACAGATCGATCTCCTCTAATATTTTCAAATCATGAGATCGATCTGCTCACATATGAGATCGATCTCCTTGTGTTATTTTGCTTTGATCTTGCAGGATTTATAACTAAGAGATCGATCTGGTCAAGATGGAAGATCGATCTGGCATTCTACTGGAGGTACCCAACGGCTAGTTCTGCAAAAATCTCAACAGGAAAAACATCATTTAATGCTCCAACTACCAATCCTTCAGTATTTAACCAAGCATTGAAGACAATGAGAACAGAGACCATTGCTGCACATTTTTCTTACATTCTCAAGAGTTTAATTCTTTCATTCCTTGTGTCTTCATTCCTCATTTATTGAGTTTGTTGTATAAGCTTAAGTGCAAAAGCTGTAATTGTCCTACCCACATTAAAGCTTGACATTGTATTCATCCTTACCTCAAAAGAGAAGAGGATTGTTCCTCAGTGAGAAAAACATTGTAAAAGGGTGAATACTTCTTTGTATTGCAAAGGGTAGAGAGGTTATTCCTTAACCTGAAAAAGGAACATTGTAACTTCTGTTGAAGGAGAGAAAGAAAGCACTTGACAAGAAGGTCAAGGAGAGAGGATGTAGGCAAGAGATTGGCCGAACCTCTATAAACGATTGTGTTTGTTTCTCTCTTCCCTATCTTGCATTAAATTGTTTAATTTCATTGTATTGCTCATTATCATTTGCTGATTAAATTAGGATTAATTTAAAATTTGCCATTAACGCTAGAAAACCGATTCACCCCCCTCTCGGTAGAGCCAACATAAGCATTGCACAAATCAAAACTCGTGCGAGCTGAGCTCTAGCACGTCACATTTCTGAAAAGTCACGTAGGCGGCTACATTTCTCAAATCGATTTCAACGAAAATCAACATTTGTTGAAAATATGAAATGCTGTGCAATTTCATTTAAGAGTTAGCCGGCCTACTCATGCATGTATCAAAATACTTCAAAAACGAGCAGGAACCCTTTGTTCTTGCTCCTTACATTTTTTCCTAAAATTTGAAATTTTTTCCCTTGACGAGGGTATTTTGATAATTTGCCCATCCGGGGCCTTAAAATTTTTATCTCAAATCTAGACCCTTCAGACAATTTAAAGGACTATAAGTGGCGCCGAAAATTCGTAAAGCTATCTCTAGCAGTTCGTAAAATTGCCTTACCTGGAATCGCGCGTAGACTTAACCTGTCTCGATGATACCGAATCTCTCGACCCAAATGCGCGCCAACCAAATGTACGTAACTGCATATAACCACACAGTTGAGGTCAATTCAATTATCTTGATCAGTATATCGCATTTACTGACCAACTTTAAAGTATTGGGCCTATCTACCTTATTAGGTCTCGGCCCATTTTCAACCCTTTTATATTCATTAATTCCCTTCTTCGGGTATACCGAGCTTATGCAGCTTACCAATAATTATCGGGCTTCGTTCCAAACTCATTGGATAGCCCGTATACCATTTATGGCAATTACATTAAAATTTTGAAAAATATTCCTTTCTATACGAAATTAATCCATAATCCCATAAAATAATCAAAACTCTGTATTAAAGAACTCATATTGTCGAAAATTAAAATGTACTTACTCGATATGATGCGGGGTACGAAAATCAGAGCTCAATCGGCTCTCATTCGGTCTCTGTCGTAAAGCTGCACAGTTAGGTAAATCCGGTTATTTTTCATTAAAATAATATTAAATAAATTTCCAGAATTTACCCGTAGGTCAATCTCGACCCTCGGTCAACTTACCCGAATCTCGAGTCGTCCTCGGTAAATTTTCTTTCCTTTTTCCTTTCTTTTCTTTTCTTTTCCTCTTTCCTTCCTTTTCCCTCCTTTTCATTCCCTTTCCTTTCGGCCAAACGGTGTCGTTTCTGTCACTTTGTCGTCGTCGGCTTTTCCGACGGTCTTGCCGGCCAATACCGGTCTCAAAAGAACCGGCTCCTCCCCCTGAACACGTCGGTGGCTTCCGTTCAAGCCCAGTCACGGTGGTTTGTCAGGAATCAGCCCGTTTCCTCTCGGCTTTTCCTTCGCTCCAATCGGTGTCCTCCGGCCTGTACACGACGCGTCTCCGGTGTCCTGAAGATCCGCGGCCTCTCCTCTTGCACCTCGGCTGCTCGTCAACGGTCAAGGATCGCCGGTGCTCACTCGGTGGTCTCGGGTTCCTCACGGTCTCCTTCGGGTTTCTGTTTCGGGTTTATCCCGATTTTCAGAGTTCTCTTTTTTTTATTATTATTTATAAATTATTTTATTATCATACTATTCATTAAAATACTCTACAATATTCCAAAAATATATACAACTTATATTATTTTATTCTAATTTAATTAATTTAATTTAATTTAATTTATTAAATACATTTTTCTCTATTTTTTTGGATATTATTCCTTCATATTTTTGAGATATCGTTCCGGGTGACTTTTTCGGTATTTCTAAAAATTCTGGATCTTGATCAATTGGACTCGTAATTGTATAATTTTCTCATCATCGATCAAGATATCCTAAATTCTTATTTTTTAATTAAATTTTTTTCCTATCGCATTAATACCGAATTTTGGTATTTTGACCATTTTACCCCTGCACTAGTTTCGGAACCAATTTAACCTGACTTTCCTTCATACATCCACCATCTTTTCTTATTTTAATTTCGTATTTTCAGTTAACTTCATTTTGATCATTTTCGTTTGACCTGTGGCCATTTCGGCTCGTATTTAATTACTTCCGGCGTTCACCGATATTCCATTTTATTCTTCTTTACAAATTTAATTCAGTCAATGCTCTTCTTATGATTCAATGAATATTTGGAAGTGTACATCACATGAATCATAAGGAATATAGCAACAAATACATACAAAGTGGGTCTTACACCAGATCGATCTGCCATCTTGATCAGATCGATCTCTTAGTTATAATTCCTGCAAGATCAAGGCAAAATGAAGCAAGGAGATCGATCTCATATATGAGCAGATCGATCTCACAATTTAAAAATGTTAGAGCAGATTGATCTGTCGAATAGGCAGATCAATCTTCCAATCTCTCTGTTTGAGGCAGGATCGATGTATAGATCGATTTGCCAAGTATTCTCGTAGTGATGAGATCGATCTCTTATCAACCCAGATCGATCTCCTTAGCTCTCTAACTTTGAGGAGATCGATCTCTTCCTATACCAGATCGATCTCATGAACTCTCTGTTTGCGTACAGATCGATCTACTGCCTTTACCTTTTGTCTTAGGGGAGATCGATCTCTTCCTATACCAGATAGATCTCTTCAGCATCCTGTATTTAGACAGATCGATCTTATAACCCTTATAGATCGATCTCAGCTTCCTCAATACCTTTGTATAGGTTCAAACCTTAGCAGATCGATCTCATGTCTTCATGAGATCGATCTCTCATCTCCAGAAACTTAAGTTCTGGTACTGATAACCTCTAAACATGTTTTTATATCATCTTTAGATTATTGAATTTACTTATTTTGTCATTTAAAAATACATTAACTCAACCATCTCCCCATTTTTGATATGACAAAACCTATTCAATAAACATGTTTAGTTAGATATTTGCATTGTGCACAAACTCCCCCTTTTTGTAGGCTCCCCCTTACTTTTGGCTTTTGACCTCTTAACTCCCCCTCATTTTAATCATTCCTTTAAACCTTTAGACATGTTTCTTAAAGCCATTTAAACATGTTTTAACCAACCCATGTTCTCTTAACATTATTTCTTCTCCCCCTTTTTGTCATATCAATGGCAAGAATGAGATCAAGGCAGTTAATTTTCTCAACAACTGGTCATGGCATTTCAAAATAATAATACATTAAAAACCATTATAATTAACATCCCAACAACTGTCATTTCATAAAAGACTCATTCAAGCAAATGTCATAAACAACAAGGAGTAAACATGAAAACTAACTAAGCTTTTCCTAATATTCATATCATACAGCGGAGGAGGAAATCGATCCATAAGGTCCTCAACGTGAGTATGAGTGACCTGAAGCTCATCATACATCACCTGCTAAGTGGCATGAAGGTTTATAAAACCTTCATCTATCTTTTGGTTCAGCTCCATGATCAGCGTCATAATCAATTCCATGCCAGCGGGTGATGGGGCAGGTGCAGAGGGCTGAGCAGTCGAAGACGATGGACCCTCAGTAGGTGCAGTAGGTGGAGCAGTGGGCTCAGCAGATGGGTCTTCGTCCATGGCTGCTTCAGGCTGCTGTTCTCGCTTCTTCTTCCAATCCCCTCAAAAGTCCTTGTAATACCCCATGTGGTGAAGTGTCCCAATGTTTAAGATGCTCTTTGGGGAGGGCACTTCACCAGTTTCACAGCTGCAATCCACTCCAAGTTGTTGTAGAAGATACGCCAACGATTGCGAAAAAACAATCGTGGAAGCTTGCTCGCGTATGATCTTCAACCAATCTTCATAGATGAAATGGACAAGATTGGGTTTTTGACTTGTGGAGTGGATGTGATGGATCCAAAAATGATCTAACCTCCTAATGGTGGAATGACGGGTATCGAAAGGATGGAGATTCCACGAGATAATAAGGTGGAGTAACCTTGGGTGCACCGATAGGTCACTCGCCTTATCCCCAGGAAGGTCAAACTCTAAGGAGACTTCCTCATCTTCATTAGTCAACCCCTCATCGCGCATGTGGAACACTTGGGCTAAGATAGCGATGTCTATAGGAATTGACTTACCCATGACATATGTTTTAAATCCTAGAATTTTGCAAGCTTCATCAGGATCATAGATGAGTTCGGCATTAGAAAAGAATGCCCTGATGATGTTTGGGGGTACGAGGGTATTGATTTTGAGAAACGGAAGCCACACAAATTCTTCAAATTTGGGTAAATTAGGAAAATCAATACAGTTTAAGAAGGAAAAATCAATGGTGCGCTAGTGTTTAATTGGAATGGTTGAAAAATATTCTTCATATCTCTTCCTTTTTGCAGGTGTTTTAAAACACCTGTTAAAGGTAGTGACTGAAGAGTGAGGGATTGATTGGGAAGATGACCCTTGATCTACACTAGGTCTAGGAGGTTTTTGGCCTGCTCTCTTAAGTCTAGGCATTGTTCTAGACACTGGAAACGCTCTAGATGATCTTAAAACTAGTTCACTAAAAACTAACCAATGGAACAGTAGCTAGATTTGACCTAGAGAGAAATTGAGCACTTAACTAAGAATTTTTTAGAAAAAATTAGCAATGTGGGTTACTAGAACGATAAACGAAGAAACGTTTTGACGAATACCTTACCGAGATCGATCTGGTAGGAAGAATCGAAGGCTGAGGTGCTACAGAATTTAAGGATTTTGAGGATTTGAGATTTTTGAAATTTGGGGATTTTTGGTAGTTTTTTATAGTCCAGGGCACAGGAGATTGATCTGTCAAGGCGACAGATCGATCTGTCATTTCTAGAAGCTTGAAGAGATCGATCTGTTGTACCATAAGATCGATCCTCAGAATACAGAAGCTTAATGAGATCGATCTGTTAAGGGCCCAGATCGATCTGTTGTTTGACAGAGGCTTAAGAAGATCAATCTGTCAAATGCATAGATCGATCTTCTGTTTAACAGAGCTTTAATGAGATCGATCTTATAAGTGAGAAGATCGATCTGCCTAACTTAACCTTTATGCTTTAGGCTCATTTGAAGTATGGAGATCGATCTATATTGATAGGAGATCGATCTCTCATACTTTTTGCCCAGAAAAATCATTGAAAAACTCTTTTAAAAACAACTTGAGATCAAGGTTTTGAAGCATATAAATCTTAAGGAACATTCATGAGTCCTAATTCACCTCTAAGGACACAAAACCTATCTCTATCAAGAGGTTTGGTGAATATATCAGCTATTTGATGTAAAGTGTCTATGTACTCTAGAATTATATCTCCCTTTTGAACATGGTCTCTAAGGAAATGGTGCATAATCTCAATGTGCTTAGTTCTAGAGTGTTGAATAGAATTTTTAGATAGATTGATGGCACTGGTATTATCACATTTAATTGAGACTTGTTTCATGTCAATACCATAGTCTTTCATTTGTTATTTAATCCACAACACTTGAGCACTACAACTACCTGCTGCTATGTATTCAGCTTCAGTTGTGGACTGAGCCACACTATTTTGTTTCTTAGAGAACCAAGAGATTAATCTATTCCCTAAGAATTGACATGTTCCTGAAGTACTTTTCCTATCTATTTTACATCCCCCAAAGTCTATATCCAAAAATGCATGAAGTGTAAAAGTAGAGTCCTTGGGGTACCAAAGTCCTAGAGAGGGAGTGTCCTTAAGGTATCTAAAGATCCTTTTAGTTGCTAATAAGTGTGATTCCCTAGGAGAGAATTGAAATCTAGCACAAAGGCATACACTAAACAAAATATTCGGTCTATTTGCAGTTAAATAGAGTAATGAACCAATCATAGACCTATAGAGTTTAGTGTCTACACACTTACCACTTTCATCTTTATCAAGCTTGATGTTGGTGCCCATTGGAGTTGCTTGAGGTTTGCAATTGTCCATTCCAAATCGCTTGAGCAATTCCTTAGTATATTTTGCTTGATTGATGAAGGTTCCATCCTTTGTTTGCTTCACTTGAAGTCCCAAGAAGAAAGTGAGCTCTCCCATCATGCTCATTTCAAATTCACCTTGCATGATCTTAGCAAACTCTTAGCATAAAGATTCATTAGTTGATCCAAAAATTATATCATCTACATATACTTGAACCACTAGTAAATCCTTATTTTTATTTTTGATAAATAGAGTGGTATCTACTTTTCCTCTTGAAAATCCTTTTTCTATTAAGAATTTTGACAACCTTTCATACCATGCTCTAGGAGCTTGTTTCAAGCCATAGTGTGCCTTAGATAGTTTGAAAACATGTTCAGGAAATTCATGATTTTCAAAGCCGGGAGGTTGTTATACATACACTTCTTCATTAATGAAACCATTCAAGAATGCACTCTTTACATCCATTTGATATAATTTGAAGTTTTTATAACATGCAAAGGCAAGTAGCATTCTAATTGCTTCTAATCTAGCTACCGGTGCATAAGTTTCATCATAGTCTATTCCTTCTTCTTGTCTATAGCCTAGTGCAACTAACCTAGCCTTGTTTCTTATGATCACGCTATTTTCATCCATCTTGTTCTTGAATATCCATTTAGTTCCAATTATAGAGTGATCACTAGGCCTAGGAACTAGTTTTCACACTTTGCTTCTTTCAAATTGATTGAATTCTTCTTGCATTGCTAAGAACCAATTATTGTCATCTAAGGCTTCACTGACATTTTTAGGTTCTATTTGAGATACAAATGCTATATATTGACACACATTCCTTAGAGATGATCTAGTTTTAACTCCAAGAGTTGGATCTCATACTATTTCACAATCTTTTACATATCCTAATTCTCTTGGTGCTCTTGACTCTCTCTCTAATATCTCTATTTCTTCTTCATCTTCTTTATTTAAGTCAAGTTTTTCTAATAATTTTTCTTCTAAGTTTGGAATTTCCTTCAAGTTTTCATCAAATATTCCAACATCCTCATCATTGGTTGAATCTTTAGATAAATCATTTGATTCATCAAATATTACATGAATTGATTCTTCAACCATCAATGTTCTTTTGTTATATACTCTATAAGCCTTTGAATTCAAGGAATATCCTAGAAAAATTCCCTCATCACTCTTGGCATCAAATTTTCCTAAATTATCTTTCCCATTATTTAAGACAAAACATTTGCAGCCAAAAGGATGGAAGTAGCTAATGTTAGGCTTCTTACCTTTGTAAAGCTCATAAGGAGTTTTCTTTAAAATTGGTCTAATCATGGCTCTATTAATAATATAGCAAGATGTATTTATAGCTTCAACCCAAAAATATTTTGGTAAATTTTTCTCACACAACATGGTTCAGCCATTTATTCCAATGTTCTATTTCTTCTCTCAACTACTCCATTTTGTTGTGGTGTCCTAGAGGCTGAAAAAATTATGGCTAATTCCTTGATCATTGCAATACTCATCAAATCCTATATTTTCAAACTCCTTGCCATGATCACTTCTAATGTCACGACCCAATTCCATTCTCTTTAACCGAAAATCACTGAAAATTTTTCGCGTTTTACTGTTACCTTACCCGGTCGTGAACTAAACTCACCACACACTGTTGGGCTGTGAGTCAATAATAAACACCACATCTCATTCATTCTCAATTAATTAAAACGATGTCATACATGTGCATTTAATCGTGTACTTATACGAATACATGTTTTACTGACATCTACATCCCCCATAAGTACAACTCAAAAGAATACTGTGCTTTTACATTGTTTAGATACAAAAAGAATCACTGTGTATATACCTCTTAGCGATGGAGATGCAGCGGAGTCCAAAATAATACGCCTCAGTCCTCACTGGGCTACTATGCACGCTCTGTAGGGGGGAAAATAGAGTGGGATGAGCAACCACACGCTCAGTAAGGCAATAATGCAAGCATGGTAGATAACTACTCTATCTACATGCTGATAGTGTTATGCATAAATCATTTATAGTAGGAGCATGAGGAATAAAACTATGCCATATGAGTATACATATATATCATGTATCAAAGTCATGTAAAATTGGCATATAAAACATGGTAAAACATCATGTATAAATCATCTCATGCTCAATCTCATTTAAATTCATAAAAAGGGCAATTCATTTAGAAACCTCCTTTTTAAACCCACGTCATAAAACTCTTTCTCATCACATACAATCACATCACATCAATTCACAATCACAACCTCATCTTCATTTCATAATTCAAATCCACGAGGCTCGACCCCTCCTTCGGGTCTACCTTAAACAATCACAATCACACTTAGAGATTTAAAATCATGTGGTAGTAAGTAAATCAAGCAAGGAGACAGGTTACTATATCTCAAGTGACTACGATGGCCAATCGTCACATATCATCCTAGACCACACGGATTCCGGTGTGCGGGGTATCATGCTGGCACGAAGGTGGGTTAGTTCTCCGCCAGACTTTCTCAAATCAAGTAACCACCACGCGGTACATCGTACTCCATGTGATATACACGGTACATCGTACTCCGCAGACCCATAACATGGTTGGGGGTGCCTGCCATAGGTCTTATCTACCCCATACCCAGTGTAACCTTTATAGTCTCAAGAGCGCGTGGGAGTAACCTCAATACCAGGTCCTAGCCCCTCATGGCCTTGTTCGCCCCTGTTGGGTTCCCTGATCCAGGTCCTAGCCCCTCACCCTCACCCCACCTAAGAGGTCTGTCAGGCCTGTTGGGTTCCCTGGATGGATTATGTCAGGTCCTAGCCCCTCACCCTCACCCCACCTAAGAGGTCTGTCAGGCCTGTTGGGTTCCCTGAGTTAATCCGTATCTCTCACCACGGCCTCATACGTACCACAGTGTGAAAACCAGCACGAGCTACGCTCTAGCGCGAATTCATGCATCAAAACCATTCACTTCGTACGAGCAACGCTCTGGTACGACATTTATGCATAAAATATGAAGAAACCATGTACGAGCATAGCTCCAGTACAGTTATATGCATAAGAAAAACCACTCAAATCCACATACGAGCATAAGCTCCAGTACGATTTATAAACATCATCACAATTCAATTTCAAAGTGCGAATTAAGCTCAAGCACGTTTCACACAAGTGAAAACATAGAAATCCAGCGCGAGCGAGGCTCTAGCGCGATTTATGTCATACAAATGTGATAGGCGGCTCATATACAATTTATCAATCCCGGCAATTCGGGTTTAGCACTCACAAATGCTTTTCCACAACAACAATACAATACTAGCTGACCTATCTACAAGCTTGCTTAAAACCAAGCAATTCGTTTTGAAAAGCATCAAAACATTAGATTTATGCAATTATTAGCCTTACTATCCCATTTCATAAAATCCACTTCAAATCCAAAACCACGCATATACTCATCATCATTCACGAATACCATCAACATTTATTTGAGCAATCATGCATTTCATAAAACACTCGATATTCACCCACAAGTTCAAAGTACGAGCAGCTACCTCTATATACTCACAAAATTCCCTTACCTGGAATCGCGATGCGTGATTCCACTTCCTTAAGCTGCTTACTCGTACGGTTCGATTCGTCTTCAACGAACTCTTCGGGACTGCACAAAATCATATCCCGCATTATATTTGATCCATACAATGCAACCCTTGTGCTTGCTATAGTCAATTTAACCTATAGCCTCTATTAACGCTTATATGGCCTCGTTTCATCACTTTACCCATAACTCGGGTCTATGGATCTTCTTAGGCCTATTAACTTATTCAAAATCGATGTTAAATCGACATTAAGCTCATAGTGTTCATATTCCATGAATTCCCTCACTATGGCATTTATCAATCATATACATATCCATTTTCACAATTCCTCCAACTCACCATGTAATTCCATCTAACCATCTAAAATCATAACATTACCCCAATAACAACTTTAGCATGCCATAAACCATAAGTTCATTCAATCCCACATATCCTCACATTATACCCATTTTAGATTTCTAGGTCACACCAATTCCACTACATTCCTAGGTAGTTTATCCATCAATACTCATATCAATCAACTCCAAAATCAATTAAATAGCTAATGCATTTTGGATTGGAGTGTTAGAATCTTACCAATATGATTTCTCTTCTTGCTCCAAATGGTAATGCCCTTAACTCCTTCAATTCCAAGAATGGGAAAATGCCCTCTCACTATGTTGTTCTTCTCCTTGATAGGAACAACTTTGCCTCTAATGATCTCTCTTTAATTCTTACTGAAAATGGCTGATTTTAGAGAGGGAAAGTTAGGTTTTTGGGTTGAAAATGGGAGGTTAATATGTTTTTTTGAGATTTTCAGATTTTCAGCTCTCCTTATATAGAAATGACCTGAGGAGATCGATCTGGTCCAAGAGGAGATCGATCTGGTCCCTTAAAATCCCTCTTTTTCACGACATTTTTAAGCCTGAGATCGATCTGTCGAAGCATAAGATCGATCTGTTGAAGCATGAGATCGATCTGTCTAATCATGAGATCGATTTGGTCCCAAACAGAGAGCTAAGGAGATCGATCTGGCTCCATTGGAGATCGATCTGCTCTATTCTTTCGCCCAAATAAGAGCATTCTGGCTCTTCCAGATCGATCTCTCATCCTATGAGATCGATCTGGCCCTCATGTTTTCCAGATTTCCTGCAGTTTCCTTGTTGCAACTCATACCAACTCACCCTTAATCTATTGCCATGGCCATTTTCTCATCCATCCACCTTTATAACTTGAAAATGGCATCCATTTATACCTTATGCACATTGAAACTTGTGTGCATTCATTGTGTGTTCAAAGGTATGCTACATAAAACCAAATGGAAGCATAACTCCATTCCATTTTACCACACTACTCATCTTTGAGTTTCGATCACATCCATCACTTGCCAGAACTCATTTCTTCATATTCATACTCAATGAAACTTGTATGTACGTTACAATTCATATCACACATACATACATTGAATCCATGGACTTACATCAATCATACTTTACATTACAAGTCCATTCATATTATTTGATCCAATTATACATATTACCATTATACATATACGGGGTCTTACATTCTCCCCTCCTTCAAGAAATTTGGTCCTCCAAATTAGAACCAAGTCACTCTTCAAAAAGTTGGGGGTACTTCTCCAGTATCAAGTTCTCCAATTCCCACGTGGCCTCTTCCGCAGTGTGATGTTGCCAAAGAACTTTCACCAAGGGAATTGTCTTATTCCGCAACACTTTCTCTTTTCTATCCAATATCCGAACCGGCTTCTCAACATACGTCATACTCTCATGGAGCTCCAACGGCTCATATCTTATCACGTGTGCCGGGTCCGGGTGATACTTTCGAAGCATCAAGACGTGGAAGACGTTGTGGACATTTGCCAAGTCCGGTGGCAATGCCAACCTATACGCCTTATCTCCTACTCTCTCCAAAATCTCGAAGGGTCCGATATATCTAGGGCTCAGCTTGCCCTTCTTACCAAATCTCATAATACCCTTCGATGGTGATACCCTCAGAAACACCGACTCACCCTCATCAAACTCCAGTGGTCTTCGTCTCTTGTCAGCATAACTCTTTTGTCGGCTCTGAGCTGTCCGTAATCTCTCACATATCAACTGGACGTCCTCAGATGCCTGCTGCACTAAGTTCGGAGGAAAAATCTGTCTGTCACCAACCTCTTCCCATCCAATGGGGAACCGGCATCTACGCCCGTACAATGCCTCATAGGGTGCCATCCCGATACTAGCATGATAGCTATTATTATAAGCGAACTCGGCTAACTACAAGTGGTCATCCTAGGAGCCTATAAAATCCGGCACACACGCTCTCAACATATCCTCGAGGGTCTGTATAGTCCTCTCTGACTGCCCATCTGTCTGAGGATGAAAAGCGGTGCTAAAACTCAGTCGGGTCCCCAGCGCTTCCTGAAAATGTTCCCAAAAATGGGAAGTGAAGCGGGCATCCCTATCAGAAATAATGCTCACTGGTACACCATGTAGCCGTACTATCTCTCGAATATACAGGTTCGCCAACTGACTCAGTGTATCGGTAGCTCTCATAGCCAAGAAATGGGCGGACTTAGTCAACCGGTCCACAATAACCCATATGGCATCATGACCTCTGCGGGTCCTCGGCAACCCCATCACAAAATCCATGGTGACATGCTCCCACTTCCATGTCGGTATCGGTAGAGGCTGCAATAATCCTGCAGGCTTCTGATGCTCTACCTTCACTTGCTGACAAACGAGACACTTAGCGATATATTCAGCAATGTCTCTCTTCATTCCAGACCACCAATAAACCTTTCGAAGGTTTTGATACATCTTGGTACTTCCCGGATGTATCGTATACTTCGATGAGTGAGCCTCTGATAAAATCGTCCTCCTGATCTCAGGATCCCTGGGAACGCATACTCTGCCTCTAAACCTCAATAAGCCATCAGTACGCTGCTCAAAATCAATACCCACACCTGTCTGTATCTGCCTCAGCCAATCGATACACCGTCGATCGCTCTGCTGGGCTTGCCGAATACGGCCAATCAACTCTGGCTCTAGTCTCAAACTAGCCATGATCTCAAGTCTCTCAGATCCAGGTGGGGTTACATCCAAACTGAGGTTCGCAAAGTGTTCTAACAGTTCATGTTCCCGTACCATCATAGAAGACACCAACCCAAGGTTCTTTCTACTCAAAGCATCGGCAACTACATTTGCCTTACCCAGGTGGTACATGATTTCACAATCATAGTCTTTCAGGAGTTCGAGCCATCTCCTCTGTCTCATATTCAGCTCTTTCTGTGAGAACAAGTACTTAAGGCTCTTATGATCTGTGAACACCTGAAATTTCTCACCATAGAGATAGTGGCGCCATATTTTCAAAGCAAATACTACAGTCGCCAACTCCAAATCATGTGTCGGGTAGTTCCTCTCATGATCTTTCAATTGTCTAGATCCATAGGCAACTACCTTCCCATCCTGCATAAGCACACAGCCCAGTCCCTGGTGTGATGCATCCGTATACACCGAGAATCCTCCTCAGCTGGTAGGAATGGTGAGAACTGGAGCAGTCGTCAATCGACGCTTAAGCTCCTCAAAACTCCTCTCACATGCCTCATCCCATGTAAACTTAACATCCTTATGCGTGAGGCGTGTCAACGGAGCAGCTAGTCTGGAGAAACCCTCTACAAATCTCCGATAATATCCTGCCAATCCCAGGAAACTCCTGATCTCAGTTACTGTCTTGGGCTGTTCCCACTGTATAACTGCCTCTATCTTGGATGGATCCACTGATACCCCATCCTTTGACACAACATGCCCCAGAAATGAGATCTGTTCCAACCAAAAGTTACACTTGCTGAGTTTGGCATACAATTCTCTCTCTTGGAGGGTCTGCAGAACTATCCTCAAGTGCTCCTCATGATCTTCCCTGGACTTGGAATACACCAAAATGTCATCAATGAACACTATCACAAACTTGTCCAGGTATGGCTTGAATATATCATTCATCAATGCCATAAATGCTGCGGGAGCATTCGTCAGTCCGAATGGCATCACCAAAAACTCGTAGTGGCCATAACGGGTACGAAATGCTGTCTTGGGTACATCTCCGCTCCTGATCCTCAACTGATGGTACCCTGACCGCAGATCTATCTTGGAAAATATTTCGGCTCCCTGGAGCTGATCCAACAAATCATCGATTCTTGGAAGGGGATACTTGTTCTTAATGGTGGCCTTATTCAACAACCGGTAATCTATACACAGTCGGAGGCTTCCATCCTTCTTCCTTACAAATAGAACCGGTGCTCCCCAAGGTGAGACACTCGGTCTAATAAACCCCTTCTCCAACAACTCTTGCAGCTGTTTCTTCAGCTCTTCCAATTCTATCGGAGCTATTCTATAGGGTGGTTTCGATATCGGCTCTGTACCAGGCACTAGCTCAATACAAAATTCCATTTCCCTTTCAGGTGGTAGTCCTGGTAATTCATCCGGAAAGACATCAGGGTAATCCGCAATTACGGGTATGTCCCTCAATTCCGGGTGTGCCTCATCTATATCGACCACGTATGCAATGAACCCTTCACATTATCCTCTCCATCGTTAGTAACATAAACCATCACTCCACATTCAACATTTATCATAAACAATAAATTTATCTCTCAAGCAATATGAATTTAAAATCATACTCCTTTATTTACAACAAACATACTATTTTCGTATCATTTCTTTTCATCAAAGTTTACAATAAGATTGTCTAATCCTGAAAACATCAATGTTTTGGCATGACAATCCATCACAACACGATTGGTAGCCAACCAATCCATTCCCAAAATTACATCAGAATCATTCATATTCAATAAAATCAGATTGGCTATCATTTCCTTCCCCTCTATCTTTAACTTACAATTTCTACATACATGCTCAGTCAATTGACTATCATTCATGGGTGTGGAAATCATCAACATTTTATCCAACAATGTTGGTTTCACATATTTCAACAATTTATGTGCAAAGGAAGGTGATATGAAAGAATGCGTGGCACCAGGATCAAATAATACCAATGCTTCTAAATCAAAGATTCGGACGGTACCTTTAATCACATCCGTCGATGCGTCTGCAGTGCCCTGGTCCAGTCCGTGCACCCTTCCTCTGCTCACACCCGCAGCCTGTTTCCCTTTCTCCTCAGCTGTAGCCCTCCTCCTCGGGGCTGCTGTCTCTACTGGAGCTCCCTCAGGCTCCTTGCCCTTCTGTGGGGCAACCTCAATCATCTCAGTGCAGAACCTCGATATATGTCCTGGCCTCCCACACCTAAAACACGAAACAGGGGGCGCCTGACATGGCCTAGTCTCATGGTATCTCCCACATCTCCTACACTGATCTATGGTAGGTCGTGGTCCTCTAATAGTTATAACCCTCGGTGCAGTTAAAGCTGGGTATACGGGAGGTCTAGCAGCTCTCTCCTGCACCTCCTCGATCTTAGGCCTCTTCTCGAAAAACCTTTGGCCACCTCTCTTGGCCACTCTTCCAAACCCGGATCTCTTCCGATCTCTGTCCTTTCTAACACTGACTCTCCCAAGCTCGGAGGCATTTTGCTCAAAGTCTTGCTCACATAACTGAGCCTTATGTACAGCCTCCTCATAGGTCAAGATGTCAAAGGGAGCTAGCTTAGTCCGGATGGCTAATCTCAACCCATCCATGAACTTCTGAATCTTTCGGGTCTCACTACCCATCGTGTCAGGGTCATATCTCCCCAAGGATATAAACTTGGACTCATACTTGTCCACAGTATGGTTCCCCTGAACCAAATTCATAAATTTCATCCGCAGTTTTCTCTGTGCGGTAGCTGGGATGTACTGTCTCCTGAAGGCCTCTAGAAATATCTCCCACGAGATCTCGGAGTGTCTGGCCCTCAAAATAGCCTCGGTGGACCTCCACCAGTGCTCTACCTCGCCTTTCAACATAAATACGACAAAGGCTACCTTCTCAACTGAAGTGCATCGAAAAAACCTATATAGTTTCTCCATCTCATACACCCAATCCTCCGTAACCACTGGGTCCTTCACCCCTCTAAACACTGGGGGTTTCAGCGCTTGAAACTCTCGCAACCTGCTCAAGTCGCAGTCATAACCCACATCACTACCGCTCTGCTGTGGAGCGATAGGAGAATCTGTATCCTGGGCTGGAGGTGGTGTAACTGTAGCTGTCTCAGCAGTCTGAGGTCTCTCCGCCTCTGCAGCTGCCTGTCCCGTAGTAGGCTGTGCCGCGGGACCTCGTCTGTCACCGGCGCCCAAGGCCTGCGTGACTATCTCCACCAAACTCTCAATACTCCGCTCCAACCTAGCGAAGAGAGCCTCAGTATCACCTGCTCTCTGAGTAGGGTTCTGTGGAGCCTGTTCAGTCTGTGGCTCCGCACGGCTATCAGGCCTACCTCTATGGCCTCTAGCACGTGCTCTCGCCCCTATACCTTTGCGTGTAACTGGCATAGTGCCTAACTTCCTGTATTATAATAATTCATTAAGCTCAATCCATCACCGTACACACAGTTATATCTAAACAAAAGCACAGTACTATGGGGATGTACTTTCCTACGTTTTATTAATGACTCACATCAGGCCAACACAGCTCTGATACCAATCTCTGTCACGACCCAATTCCATTCTCTTTAACCGAAAATCACTGAAAATTTTTCGCGTTTTACTGTTACCTTACCCGGTCGTGAACTAAACTCACCACACACTGTTGGGCTGTGAGTCAATAATAAACACCACATCTCATTCATTCTCAATTAATTAAAACGATGTCATACATGTGCATTTAATCGTGTACTTATATGAATACATGTTTTACTGACATCTACATCCCCCATAAGTACAACTCAAAAGAATACTGTGCTTTTACATTGTTTAGATACAAAAAGAATCACTGTGTATATACCTCTTAGCGATGGAGATGCAGCGGAGTCCAAAATAATACGCCTCAGTCCTCACTGGGCTGCTATGCACGCTCTGTAGGGGGGAAAATAGAGTGGGATGAGCAACCACACGCTCAGTAAGGCAATAATGCAAGCATGGTAGATAACTACTCTATCTACATGCTGATAGTGTTATGCATAAATCATTTATAGTAGGAGCATGAGGAATAAAACTATGCCATATGAGTATACATATATATCATGTATCAAAGTCATGTAAAATTGGCATATAAAACATGGTAAAACATCATGTATAAATCATCTCATGCTCAATCTCATTTAAATTCATAAAAAGGGCAATTCATTGAGAAACCTCCTTTTTAAACCCACGTCATAAAACTCTTTCTCATCACATACAATCACATCACATCAATTCACAATCACAACCTCATCTTCATTTCATAATTCAAATCCACGAGGCTCGACCCCTCCTTCGGGTCTACCTTAAACAATCATAATCACACTTAGAGATTTAAAATCATGTGGTAGTAAGTAAATCAAGCAAGGAGACAGGTTACTATATCTCAAGTGACTACGATGGCCAATCGTCACATATCATCCCAGACCACACGGATTCCGGTGTGCGGGGTATCATGCTGGCACGAAGGTGGGTTAGTTCTCTGTCAGACTTTCTCAAATCAAGTAACCACCACGCGGTACATCGTACTCCATGTGATATACACGGTACATCGTACTCTGCGGACCCATAACATGGTTGGGGGTGCCTGCCATAGGTCTTATCTACCCCATACCCAGTGTAACCTTTATAGTCTCAAGAGCGCGTGGGAGTAACCTCAATACCAGGTCCTAGCCCCTCATGGCCTTGCTCGCCCCTGTTGGGTTCCCTGATCCAGGTCCTAGCCCCTCACCCTCACCCCACCTAAGAGGTCTGTCAGGCCTGTTGGGTTCCCTGGATGGATTATGTCAGGTCCTAGCCCCTCACCCTCACCCCACCTAAGAGGTCTGTCAGGCCTGTTGGGTTCCCTGAGTTAATCCGTATCTCTCACCACGGCCTCATACGTACCACAGTGTGAAAACCAGCGCGAGCTACGCTCTAGCGCGAATTCATGCATCAAAACCATTCACTTCGTACGAGCAACGCTCTGGTACGGCATTTATGCATAAAATATGAAGAAACCATGTACGAGCATAGCTCCAGTACAGTTATATGCATAAGAAAAACCACTCAAATCCACATACGAGCGTAAGCTCCAGTACGATTTATAAACATCATCACAATTCAATTTCAAAGTGCGAGTTAAGCTCAAGCACGTTTCACACAAGTGAAAACATAGAAATCCAGCGCGAGCGAGGCTCTAGCGCGATTTATGTCATACAAATGTGATAGGCGGCTCATATACAATTTATCAATCCCGGTAATTCGGGTTTAGCACTCACAAATGCTTTTCCACAACAACAATACAATACTAGCTGACCTATCTACAAGCTTGCTTAAAACCAAGCAATTCGTTTTGAAAAGCATCAAAACATTAGATTTATGCAATTATTAGCCTTACTATCCCATTTCATAAAATCCACTTCAAATCCAAAACCACGCATATACTCATCATCATTCACGAATACCATCAACATTTATTTGAGCAATCATGCATTTCATAAAACACCCGATATTCACCCACAAGTTCAAAGTACGAGCAGCTACCTCTATATACTCACAAAATTCCCTTACCTGGAATCGCGATGCGTGATTCCACTTCCTTAAGCTGCTTACTCGTACGGTTCGATTCGTCTTCAACGAACTCTTCGGGACTGCACAAAATCGTATCTCGCATTATATTCGATCCATACAATGCAACCCTTGTGCTTGCTATAGTCAATTTAACCTATAGCCTCTATTAACGCTTATATGGCCTCGTTTCATCACTTTACCCATAACTCGGGTCTATGGATCTTCTTAGGCCTATTAACTTATTCAAAATCGATGTTAAATCGACATTAAGCTCATAGTGTTCATATTCCATGAATTCCCTCACTATGGCATTTATCAATCATATACATATCCATTTTCACAATTCCTCCAACTCACCATGTAATTCCATCTAACCATCTAAAATCATAACATTACCCCAATAACAACTTTAGCATGCCATAAACCATAAGTTCATTCAATCCCACATATCCTCACATTATACCCATTTTAGATTTCTAGGTCACACCAATTCCACTACATTCCTAGGTAGTTTATCCATCAATACTCATATCAATCAACTCCAAAATCAATTAAATAGCTAATGCATTTTGGATTGGAGTGTTAGAATCTTACCAATATGATTCTCTTCTTGCTCCAAATGGTAATGCCCTTAACTCCTTCAATTCCAAGAATGGGAAAATGCCCTCTCACTATGTTGTTCTTCTCCTTGATAGGAACAACTTTGCCTCTAATGATCTCTCTTTAATTCTTACTGAAAATGGCTGATTTTAGAGAGGGAAAGTTAGGTTTTTGGGTTGAAAATGGGAGGTTAATATGTTTTTCCGAGATTTCTAGATTTTCAGCTCTCCTTATATAGAAATGACCTGAGGAGATCGATCTGGTCCCTTAAAATCCCTCTTTTTCACGGCATTTTTAAGCCTGAGATCGATCTGTCGAAGCATAAGATCGATCTGTTGAAGCATGAGATCGATCTGTCTAATCATGAGATCGATCTGTCCCAAACAGAGAGCTAAGGAGATCGATCTGGCTCCATTGGAGATCGATCTGCTCTATTCTTTCGCCCAAATAAGAGCATTCTGGCTCTTCCAGATCGATCTCTCATCCTATGAGATCGATCTGACCCTCATGTTTTCCAGATTTCCTGCAGTTTCCTTGCTGCAACTCATACCAACACACCCTTAATCTATTGCCATGGCCATTTTCTCATCCATCCACCTTTATAACTTGAAAATGGCATCCATTTATACCTTATGCACATTGAAACTTGTGTGCATTCATTGTGTGTTCAAAGGTATGCTACATAAAACCAAATGGAAGCATAACTCCATTCCATTTTACCACACTACTCATCTTTGAGTTTCAATCACATCCATCACTTGCCAGAACTCATTTCTTCATATTCATACTCAATGAAACTTGTATGTACGTTACAATTCATATCACACATACATACATTGAATCCATGGACTTACATCTATCATACTTTACATTACAAGTCCATTCATATTATTTGATCCAATTATACATATTACCATTATACATATACGGGGTCTTACATCTAATACTAGTTATTGTGTATTCTTTTTCATTTTGAGTCACTTTTGTATAAGTTATGAACTTTTCTAAAGCTTCATTTTTCACTCTAAAAAAGAACACCAAAGTGAACCTAGTGTAATCATCAACTATTACAAATCCATAATGTTTCCCACCTAAGCTTGTTGTTCTAGTTGGTCCAAAAAGATCTAGGTGGAGTAATTGAAGAGGCCTAGTGGTAGATACACTATTCTTAGGCTTAAATATTGTCCTTTTATGTTTTCCTTTAACACACGCTTCGCATATTTTTTTCATAGTTAAAGGACAACTTAGGTAATCCTATAACTAGATCATTTCTAGCTAACTTGGATAACACATGCATGCTAGCATGACCTAGTCTTCTATGCCACAACCAAGGTTTTTTTTCTTTGTCTACCATTAGGCATACGTTTTCATTCTTAAGTTCATTAAGATAGACAATGTATATATTACCTTGCCTATGGCCTAGGAAAAGAACTTTATTTGACTTAGGATCTATAACATGACATTTTATGCAATCAAAAATTACTTTGTAACCTTTGTCACAAAGTTGACTTATACTTAGTAAGTTATGCTTTAGACCCCTAACAAGCAATACTTTTTCTAATGAAAAGTAGTCATTACCTATTGAACCACTTCCTTCAACTTGGCCTTTGGAGTTGTCCCCAAATGTGACTTTTCCACCAACCTTTGATTTAAATGAGTTCAAGTGGTTTCTATCACCCGTCATGTGCCTTGAGCATCCACTGTCCAAGTACCAAGCTTCCTTTGTTTTAGCTTTGTGGCAATACTCAATCACCTACAATCAAAATTTAAACTCATGTTTTAGGTACCCAAATTCTCTTGGGTCCTTTGAGATTAGTGAAAGCAATTCTTGATCCCTTTGGGATCCATTTTACCAATGCATTAAAATCTTTTGAATTAATTATTTCTTTTGGAACCCAAATTCTTTTTTACTATCCTTCCCTTAAGAGTGATCAACTTCTTATTGCAATTATGTGATGCATGTCCCCTTTTATTACAATATGAACAAATAGTTGAAGGTTTATTCATGCTCTTTCTAGCAATGATGCTTTTGAGATGAGTCTCTCTACTTTTTGCATTATATCCTAACCCATTTTTATCAAAGAATGCCCTTTGAGTTTCTAGCATGTTATCTAACTTTTGTTGACCCATATAGAACCTATTAAAAGAACTATGTAAGTTACTATTTTTTTCTTTTAGGTTACAAATTTCAAGATTTGTAATTTCTAGTTTCTTTTCACATTCTAATTTGTCCTCTAGCATTAACTCATTTTCTTTCTTCAATTTAGATATTATCTTTGTATATTTCATACTCATGCATTCATATTCCAATGCAAGATCATCAAAGGCATCTTACAATTCATCAAAAGAGTATTCATTGAGGTTTGAAGTTACCTTTTCATCCTCAATAGCCATGAAGCACAAGTTGGCATTGTCCTCATTTGAATCATCATCGGAGCAGTCATTGTCGCTCCATGTAGCCACCATTGCCTTCTTTTTGTGGAACCTATCATTGGACCTTTTAAGAAGAGGGCAGTTAAACTTAATGTGTCCTGGTTTTTTACATTCATAACACACAATTGTATCTTTTCTACCTACCTCTTCTTGATCTCTCTTGTGGTTTCTCCTGTTACTACCACTTGCTCTCATTCTCATGAATTTGTTAAATCTTTTGGCAAACATTGTCATCTCAAGATCTTCTTCACTACCACTCTCATTTTTATTTTCCTCTTGAGTAGTAGATTTTAGAGCAACTCCCACTTTCTTGGGTGGCTCTTCATTTCTTCTCAACTTCATCTCATAAGTGAGTAGTGATCCTATTAATTCATCTAGTGATAATGTGTGAGGGTCCTTGGATTCCTCAATTGCAATCACTTTAGCTTCCCATGATTTAGGTAGACTATTTAATATTTTCTTGACCATTTCTATATTAGAGTATATTTTTCCTAATGATTTTAATCCATTAATTACATCAGTGAATCTAGTGAACATATCACTGATTGACTCTCCATCTTTCATCCTAAATAACTCATAGTCATGTGTGAGCATTCCTACCTTAGTCTCATTTACTTAGGTTGTACCTTCATGAGTTATTGCCAATTTGTCCCAGATTTGTTTGGCATTGTCACAACCGGAGACTCTATTGTATTCATTTGGCCCTAAAGCACAAAAAAGGGTGTGCATGGCCTTAGCATTTAGCTGAGCACATTTAACATCATTTGTATCCCATTCATCTTCTTCTTTAGGGATATCTCTTCCCTCTATTCTTTTTGTAGGGATTTGAGGTCTTTTATTGATAATCCTCCATACCTCATAATCATTTGCTTGAATGAATAACATCATCCTAGTCTTCCAATAAGTATAATGTTCCCCATTGAACATAGGAGGCCTAACCGTAGAATGCCCCTCTCCTACTAAGCTAGTTGCTACATTGTTGTGAGCCATTAGATCATTTCTAACTCTTTAGGAAGTTATTCCTATGTGATCAAAGAGTCCTTACTCTGATACCAATTATTGGCTCTACCGAGAGGGGGGTGAATCAGTTTTCTAATGTTAATGACAAATTTAAACTAATTTGAACTTAATTAACAAATAATGAATAAGTAATATAATGTAATGAAACAAATTAAAGCAAGATAAGGAAGAGAATATCAAACACAGTAGTTTATAGAGGTTCGGCCAATCTCTTACCTACGTCCTCTCTCCTTGACCTTCTTGTCAAGAGCTTTCTTTCTCACTTTCAACGAAAGTTACACACTCCCTTTTTCAGGTTAAGGAATAACCTCTCTACCCTTTTTAAACAAAGATGTATTCACCCTTTCACAAAGTTTATCTCACTGAGGAACAATCCTCTTCACTCTTAAAGCTAGGATGAATACAATATCAAGCTTTTAATGTGGGTAGGACAAATACAGCTTTTTATACAAGCTTATACAACAAACTCAATAAATGGGAATTGAAGACAAATGGAATGTAGGAATTAAACTCTTGAGAATTTACAGAATGTGCAACAATGGTGTCTCCCTTCTCAGTGTCTTCAATGCTTGATTATATACTGAAGGATTGGTAGTTGGAGCATTTAATGCTGTTTTTCCCGTTGAGATTTTTACAGAAATAGCCGTTGGGTACCTCCAGTAGAATGCCAGATCTATCTGCCATCTTGATCAGATCGATCTCTTAGTTATATTTCTTGCAAAATCAAGGCAAATTGAAGCAAGGAGATCGATCTCATATATGAGCAGATCGATCTCACAATTTGAAAATGTTAGAGCAGATCGATCTGTCGAATAGGCAGATCGATCTTCCAATCTCTCTGTTTGAGGTAGGATCGATCTATAGATCGATCTGCCAAGTATTCTCATAGTGATGAGATCGATCTCTTATCAACCTAGATCGATCTCCTTAGCTCTCTGACTTTGAGGAGATCGATCTCTTCTTATACCAGATCGATCCCATGAACTCTCTGTTTGCGTACAGATCGATCTAACAGATCGATCTACTGCCTTTACCTTTTGTCTTAGGGGAGATCGATCTTTTCCTATACCAGATCGATCTCCTCAACATCTTGTATTTAGACAGATCTATCTTATAACCCTTATAGATCGATCTCAGCTTTCTCAATACCTTTGTACAGGTTCAAACCTTAGCAGATCGATCTCATGTCTTCATGAGATCGATCTCTCATCCTAGAAAACCCAGGAGATCGATCTCTCATATCCCAGATCGATCTCTCATCTCCAGGAACTTAAGTTCTAGTACTGATAACCTCTAAACATGTTTTTATATCATCTTTATATTATTGAATTTACTTGTTTTGTCATTTCAAAATACATTAACTCAACATAAAGGAAAATGAAAAATCACTTTGACCTAGTATTGGTGAGAATTTGAGAAAATGATGAGAAAATGATGTTAACATGAGTTTGATGATGGATTATGCATGTATGAAAGATTATAAGGTAATCTTATGAAATGCATAAATTGGAAATAAGGAGAAATAAATATAGTTATATTGAAAATGGGATTTTATAACATATTGGGAGAAAATAGTGAGATGAGGTGTTTAATTGAGATTTGGCGATTTAAATGAGTATATAGAGAGATACTAACGCCAATGATTATAACAGCTTCGAAAATCATTATGGAAGCTGCTCGAACTGCAAAAGTGAGTTGCACCGAGGAAGAGAGGTCACCTGACATGATCCGAGGTAAGGGAATTTTGTGATTAGCTAGAGATAGCTACATGTATATTTGAATTAGAGTTTTGATATTATACTTTATATGAATTCCCTGAATAGACATGTTGTGTGATAGGAACCAATGAGATAAAGTGTGATCTTATCCAAAAATATGGTGCAAATACCTTATAAGCATGTTGTGACCCAAAAATGCATGAGCTGCATGATAAAATGGCTAATGTTTTCATCTATATGCGAAAACAACACATTTGAGTGCTTATTTGATTTCTTTGGGTGAAATGTGATTTGAATAAGTCATCTATCTGGTTTTGTGTGAAAACCATAAGTGTTAGAGGATACTCGCACTATATTTGAGATATGCATCATAAAGTACTTGAGTATATACTCGTACTAGATTTAAATGCGATTTATGCATGTTAGAGTACTGGGAGCATAGCTCGTACTCAGTTTGTGATTGATGCATTATGGAGTATTGGGAGCTTTGCTCATACTCAGTTTTACATGATAAAGTACTGGGAGCATTGCTCGTACTCAGTTTTCATTGATTTATACATGACATAGTACTTGAGCGATAGCTCGTACTTGATTTGAAAAGAGAATTATGCATTAACCTATTGCTAAAGGTTACTTACACTAGAGTTTGATATTTTGAGATGCATACACAGTGTTTAAGAGGTGGAATGTTGATTATGAGTCACACTCAAGATGCGCACTGTAGTTTTATGTGATATATAAGACATGTTAAAGAAAAACCGTGACGATTTCCTTCGTGTAGACTGAGTGTCACACTGTTGAGATGTTCGCACGTGGATTTAGAGATGTGGCATTGATTTCCATAGTATGAGGGCTAAGACTTATGACAAGCACCCCGACTATGATGTATTTCCATGGTGTGAGGACTAAAACCTATGGCAGGCATCCCGACCATGAGGAGAGGGTCCACGGGTGTACGTTGTACCGTGTGAGTGGCATGGAGTACACTGTACCGTGTGTTGTGTGGAGTTGTGGAGTTGAAGAGTTTATAGCTGGTTGTTGTGATGGACTGACCCCCCTCCCGTTGCAGTAGTGATAACCTGCACACCGAGATCTGTGTTGCCTCAGATTTCACCATTATAGGATATGGTCATAGTCCAGGAGAGTATTGCATTTAGCCACTAAGTCTCGCATGATATATCACTTGTTTTCATGATACGATTAGACCTGAGAGAGATGGGTCGAAAATCGATGATTGTGTTGTGTTGTGAATTGTCATACTTACTGTGATTTTTATGTAAATGGCATGAATTCTATAAAGGCATTCCGAAATTATAAAGATGCATTGTTTTTCATGAATGCCTACATTTGATAACTAAGCATGTGACACGCCCAAAGGGCATAGTCCGCAAGTGCACGGGTCGTACAAGTAATAATAGGATTTGAGTCCCGAGTTATTGTCCCACAGAGAAGTTGATCATCCTAATTAACTACCGGTTAATCTTACCTAAGTATATCCTAGCAAATTATGAATTCTTAATGGGTGGTCTACAAGGCTAAAATTAAAAGTACTGAAAACAATAATCATTAAAAAAATGAAGAAAATAAAACTGAGCTAAAATCTACTTACCGAGCTCCACGCAATTAAAAGTAAATACCTACGAAAATAATTAAAACAGTTAAAAATAATTAACGCAATTAAAATAAAATGCAAATATGAAAATGAAGAAATAAAATTAATTAAACTAAAACTTAAAATAAAAATGCATGTAATTAAACTAATGAAAATTACGAATTAAAATAACCTAAAATCTAATAAAAATGATAACAAAATTTAACTAATGCATGCAAATAAATTTAATCTAAATTAATTCTGAATATAACTCATAAAATAATAAACTAAAAATTAAATATTAACATGTATAAAACTAAAATTAACTATTGACTAAGACTTAAAACTAAGATTAAATTAACAACTTAAAATATTAAATTCATCTATCAATTACCACTATCCTAACTAATACTAATGAAAACAATCAAAAATGCAATAAACATCAAATTGCAAAGAATCCATAACCAAACGTGGCCTTAGAAAACATTAAAACAGAAACAAAGTGGTCCTGATTTTATCACTATTCATTTATCTTCTTGCAATTTGCATTTCCATGCATGCTCGGTTATGTCCTCTGCTCAGGTCCTTCATACGTGCTCTCGGTTTGCTTCTAGAAACGCACGTCCAGGCCTGCTGTCTTCTGCATCCAGTCTGTCCACTGATGCTCGGTTCTGCTGCACGGGGCTGTTGTGCTCAACCTGTCCAGCTAGCAGGAAATATCGTCCTCCCCAAAATGGTCTGTTCAGGTGCTCTCGGTGTTCTCTGTTTTTTGTCCGACTGCTCCTGCAACCAGATGCTACTCACAATTCTATACTATGCTGCTATGGCCATACTGCCCAGCTGTTGTCCAGGTGCTGCACACGTCCTCTGCAATCAGCAATGCTCTGCCCAGCTAACTTTGGCTTCTTCATGCACCCACACACGTTGCCAACTCTGTTATATATAGCCCAATCTGCAACTTGTTAGCAGTAGTTTTCTAACGTTAACTAATAACCATCCTCGGCATGCTGCTGCAAAGTAGAAATTAAAACATAAAAAGCAACGGTTAACAATGAAGTCTAAAGCAATAACTGCACACTAAAAATGTAAAAATAGATTAAAACCAAGTTAAGAAAAATAAAGATGATGAACAGTATAAATATTCTAAAACAGAGGAGAACAGAGGAATGAATTTTCTGGGTTGGTCATCTGTCATGGTGCAGCTGGTTTCGGCTTAGGGAGGTCCATCCGATTAGCAACTTCTTCATACCAATCGGCCTTTGCTTCTCGGTTCAGCCTTTTTCGATTCTATTACTTCATACCCGATCAGCCTTTAAATTTGCCACACTCACTATACTATCACAAACAATCTAACATGCATGATTATCTTACTCAGTTCTGCTCTTCACCTCCAATCAGAATCATAATACCAAAAAAAAATATAAAAGCAAACCGAGAACAACAATATAAAAATAATAACTTTTAATTAAACTTCAAATAGTAAAATAATACTGGAATGGAAATTGAACAAAACCTAGAAGAAATATGGTGAATGGTGGCTGCTATCACCAGCCGAAAAGATTAAAAGAAAACCTAAAAAAAACTAAAACCTAACAATAAAATATTTAACCTAAAAAAAAAACTAAAGCTACCCCATTTACAATTACCATCATTTTCTATTTATACACACACTTAGGGGTACAATTGTAATTTTTTTATCCTAGATGAGTTGGCATTGTTTGGCCACTTGTCTTCACACCATTGGCTCCTTGAAAAATAATATTTCCATGTCATCTGTCTTTTTATCCAATTGGATGTGCTAGGCTCGTGTTGTCCGCGTGGTCCAATATTGATTTTAGCCCAATTCCGGTCCATTTTCTATCGAAATATTCAAAATTCATCCGAATTTAATTTATCTGCAAACATGATAGTTTTAATTAAATAAAGGGGATAATTAACAAAATAAATTGGGGATTTAAATAATTAATTAGGAAATTAAGCACAAATAATTCTAAAAATATAGAATTATCAGCATAATTTTAAGTACATGGGATTTATTTTGTACTACTATTATATCAGTTTTGATTCATGTTTTTGAGATGAGAGAAGGAAAGGCAAAGCATTATTTTCAGTAGATAGTGTGGACGTTTTCAGACATTCTACACACGTTTGTAATATTGGGGTGTAATTATGTTAATGTAAATAAATTTACTTATGAGAAATATGTACGTACAATCAATGGATACTTATGATGACATGTATGTATGATGTAATAAGAATGATAAGATGAGTGAGAGGGAGACGACTAATACCGAATCATAGCCCAACTGTTGGTGAAGAGAAAGGTAAGTAAAAAGCGAAAAATTTGTAGTGGTTTTTAGTAAGTCACGAAAGGAGGTCGTGATAACTACTGACAAGGTATCGATGTAAGGAAAATTCTCATTACTGCTAGAGATAAATATGTGTAATTTTCGTATATTTGTAGACATAAAATTTTAGGCTGAATTTACATTACCGAAACTATATAAAAAATCTATGGTGAATATTATGGCTCTGAAAATTAGAGGATTTAGTCTGGTTGATCAGCCTAATTTTACTGGTCGAATTTAAGTGTTTTGCATGGTTTTCTGATATGGCATGAATTCTGTTTAAAATCGAAATCCCAAAATTTACGTTTTGGAATTTAAGGGAATTTTAAATTCCGTAAATTGGCCCAACTACCGATATAGATTTACTTAGTTTATTTAGACAAAAATTTCGGTAATTATAATTATTGATTTTAAATTGAAATTCTCTGGTTTTACTTGTCATAGCCTATTTATTGGCATTTTTAACCGAGAGAAAAATGTTAGTCAGCCTCTTCTGAATTGTTTTATAAAACGAACTGAATTTATAAGCGATTTAAAGGAAATGATTTGCTTATAACGTTATTATGATGATATGTGCTTAAGCGCGTACTGACTGTGTGTTGTACGGTCCGTCTTGTACTGATTTTGAGACAAAAGCGTTGGTGAGATCATGCTACATTTTTGTCTTTTTTGTATCTGTTTCTGTGGTCTACAAGTACGATGTACCGTGTTTCTTATTCTCTTTTTGGTCTTCGAACATTCTGATCTATAAGTCGTTTGGGTAGCTGACCACTCCCACAACGATCGACATCCCAGCACACCTGGCCCGTGATTGCCCGGAGTCACCAACATTTGCCAATAGTCATTTCTGATATCTGATAAAACATGTCTACCTTGTCTCGTCTATTTGAACTTCTGAATTGACAGTGTAAATGTACTTTTGTATGGAACTGATTATTTTAATGCATAAAAGACTGTGGGGGCCACCTCTTGAATCCTGCGGGACCAAAGTGCCACACCGTCATCGCTTTTAAAAATTGTTTAAAGTCTTAGAAAACGGTATTGATTTCAGTTCCATTTTCATACTGAAATTGTCATTGATTTTTTCGACTTTGATTTTTCGGAACTGGCAGTGCTTCTGTATTTATTTGAAATATTTTCTGAACTGTATGCATGGATTGGAATATTCTGAAAATCTGTTTATTTTGCTACTGATATATGTTCTGGTTTCTGAAATCTGTTTTTTTGGTATCTGTGAATTTGCTGAACTAGTTATGTACTTTGTGAAAATATTTCGAATTTTTGGAAAGTACATATATATATATATATATTAGGTAATATATTTATCTACATGGTATGAGGTTTTTCTTACTGAACATGTTGAGCTCATCCCCCTTACTTTCCTCCACAGCCCATCGGTAACTTGGTCCTCTTCCGTTATAGGGCATTTCGTAAAAGCTGTGATTCTGATAAGTATATTTCTACCTCGAAGGTATACCAAGTTTTAAGAAATTCTTTTGTATCTAAAATTTTTGTAAATACAGTAATGCATGCGAGATGTGTATGGGGAATGTGAATATATTTTGTTCAAAATTTGTTACTAAGAAAGAAAATTAAATCAAACTAAGTTATTGTTCTGACCTAATATCAACTTGTAACCCAATATAGTTGTTCGTAAATTCGAGTCGTTACATTAAATAATTGTGGGATAAACTTTTTACCAAAAGGAAATTTTTTTCTCGCGAATCAAACACCCCCTAATAGTTGACCAACAAAATGTTATATACATCCTTGAAAGTACTCAATTGAGTAGAAATTAAAATTTAAGGGTCTAATTGAATTTTTTTTTTATATATATTAAAGGCTTAAATGATAAAGCCAAAAAAGTTCAAGAACTATTTTGGCCCTTTAGCTTTATAATTTTTTTATATAAAAGAAAATATCCATCTTTTTTTGTTAGTTGTTATTATTATTATTATTATTATTATTATTATTATTATTATTATTATTATAGTATCTTAACCAAATATAATTTTGAAGTTTTTTTTCCTCATACCATTGTACTTTAAGAACATATTTCTCAAATTATTGTACTTTTAAATTTATTTTCTAATCTTTAGTTCTCTTTGCCATATCATCTCCACACATTTTGTTTTTATATTATTACTCTCCAATCTCCATCCATCTTTCTCTGATTGTACTGTAGTTTTTTCATTTTGTTTTTGAGTTTCTACCTATTTTCTTTTAATCTTCAAACATAATATTGAAGAAAATCAATTTCACATTTATCATAGGTGCTAGCTTGTCCAATCCTCTTAGTCCCTCAATTTTTTTTTTGGGTGAATTCATAGTGAATTTTGACAGAATTGCTAAAGAATCTCTCATCGAAAAAAATAAAAATTCAACACGATATTGGAAATTAAGCTTGCCGGACGAAGAGTGTGCAGAAAGAATACTTTTATACTAAAAAAAAATCCATTAGTTATTATCATAAAAGTAATATTTTTTTATAACCCTCTCGTCCATAATTACAAAAAGAAATCCATTAATTATTTCTCCATTTTTTTTGACAATTTCTCCTACTAAATTTAGCATACTAAATCTGTAAGGAAATTATATAGTATATCTATTTCTTTCACACACTTATAAAATAATAATTTTTGAAGAATTTGAGAAAGAAGCGATAAAAATCAAGATTAGGGAGTGAGGCTTTTGGGGTAATTATAAAATTTAAGTATGATATATAATGAATCGGCAAAAGGTAGAAGACATCGAGAAATAAGTTTAAAGATATAATGATTTCGGAAATAAATTTTTAAATTATAATGATTTTACAAAAAAAAAAAGTGTCGGAATTTTTTACGTAAAAAAATATCTTTAAACTAAACCTCGTTTTTTTTTTTTAAGAGGTTCAATGAGGAAGGAAAATTTAAATTTTAAACATAATCTCTAAAAAAAAAAAAGTGATAATCATTAAAAGTTAGTTTGAATGAATAATACGATTGGTTACGATTAGTTCTAATAAAGTTGAAAATAACGGTGATAGTGAAATTGATATCAAACAGTAATACGTTTGGATTTAATTGTAATAGTGATAATAAAATTGAATGATGAAATGATTATTAAAAATATTATATTAAAATAAAAAATTATAAAAATACAAATAAAATAGGAAATGAGGTATAGTGGAAAATATCATTCCACCTCACCGTGGCCCGGTTTGATACCAAATGAGGCCTAAGTAAAGCCTTAATTGTTAAGTAAACCCCGGTTGTTGGTATATAACAATGAAGAGATTAAATGCTAAGTACTTTATGCACTAATAAAATTAAAAAAAAAAAAAAACGAAGCCAACTTTTATCAAGTAATACATCTGAAAAAATCATTCTTCATCCTTTATTTATTAGTATGCATAAGAGCAATAAGAACTAATGCAAGAAAAAAAAATAAAAAAGAGAAAATTTAAGAAAATTGCATGAATTGAAAGAAGGGTACCCAGCACTAGATCCATTAACTTAATTAAATCCAATGAGTTGGCAACAAAAATCAAGAACAAATTATTAAGTGGTCATTAACAAATTACAACTCTTTTAATCATCATTAGGTATATTTAAGCATATCATCATCACAACCTTACATGAATATTAATTGATCATGTTAAGTTTTTTTGTTTCCTTATAAAACAATGTCAAATTATTCTTAAAAAAAAAAAAAAAAAAAGCATATGTTGAGCTGCTCATTCAAAAGGCATAGAGGTCAGCCAATTCTTCCAAGGAATACAAAATGTGATTTGGATCAGAATTCTCAAGCATCCATAACAGATGATCAAACAAAACTACCTCACATTTCACCAATATGTCTTCCCCTCCAGCATGCTTCTCTTTGGACCTCTCCATCAATGCTTTCAACAAAGGATGCTTTAGGTACTTGGAACTGATCACATATCGTTTCCTTGTACTCCCGACATAAATTGTTTCCCAATGTTGATCATCATCTCCTCCTATTTGATTCCATAAATGATTAGATTCTTCTCTACCCGATTTCGACCTTAGGCTGCTATATGAAGACGATCGACCTAGTTGTCTCGACAAGCTCTTGCATTTTTTAAGTATGTGATCCATCTTCTTCATTGGAATTATTCAGAAAATTGGAAAAGAGAGATGATGAAGAGAATTGGAAGGCAAAAAGAGATGATTTGATTTACACTTAGGAAGAAAGGAATAGGTTGGTTATAAAAGGAGTAGGGAGGAGGATGGTATTGGTAGGTGCAAAGTCATTGTATTTCGGTGCAACAAAAATTATGGCATCGCACTTTAGCAACCAAACATTTTAATTTGATGATGTGAAGGATCATCTTCTAATGAATTTAGGAGAATGGGTGGGAGAGGGAGAATGAGACTACTTGAATTTAAATTCAAAACTTATAATATATTACAATATTTTTATAATCATTTTGTCAAAAAGTTTTTGGTAAATTTACTTTCCATTGAAACTAATGTCAAATTTGTTATCATATTATAGTTCAATTTAAGATATATATATATATATATATATATATATATATATATAAAGATACGGTTCGATTTTGTATTGATTTTTTTCTTTTTTTCATTATATATTAGTTGCCATTTTCAAATTCTCATACCATTTATAAGTAATAAAATTTTGTCTTTGAATCACTAAAGAATTGTTTGACTTCATTTTTGTTGTATGCTTTTTGTTTGTTTATTCAATTTTTTCAAAACAACAAGAGAAACATTTGTAATAATGTTTTTTTATGTTTTCATTAAGCAATTTTTTTTTTTAATTTTATATTCACTGCATTTGGAACTTTCTTTTTTTGACGCTGTTCACCCGTAAAAAACAGTATAATATAATTTTATATATATTTATAATAAAAATACATAATTCTGAAAATAAAATAAAACCAAATGAGAACAAAATTTATGAAAATCGAAAGAAAAACCCCAAATGACTCTTAAATTAAAAATAATAATTTTATAATATTTATAAATCTAAGAGAGATACTGGGAAAATGCTTGGAAGGGAGAAAATGAAAAGATAAATTCTTACAATTTATAAACAGCCCTATCAGATTATCACAAAGGAGTGTTTTATTCATAGAAAAAGAAGAAAAATGAATGAAACATTGGACAAATTAAAATGTCAGCAAGGAGTGCAGCTGCAGGTGGACATCTTTGTAACTCAACACTAAGCTGATGAGCTTTTCTCATAATGGCTCCCTATGCCCCAATCAATATCTGTCAATTTGTCCTTTCAAGGACACCGACTCTTTAATTTTAACAGCTGACTGACATCTGCAGAAGAAACAAAAAAGGCAAATGTAAATTAAGGCTTTTCGATTTTGATGACATAATATTATAGAGTTTATATTTGTTGTATGGATAATATATATTTTTATATATTATCTGTAAATTATAATATATTATTTAATTAATTTATAAAATTTAAAAGTATATAAAATTTTCAAAATAAAATAAAAATTTATTTGATATTTATCTTTTAAAATATATATATATATATATATATATATATATATATATAAAATTTTACTCGTGGTTAAAACGGTATTTTGTAGTGATTAGTAGTTATGTATAGAGTATACCCTATAAATGTATTAAATATAAAATTATTATATATTTTCTACCGATAAAGTAAAAATGCTGACACATACATAATACTGTTTCTCCAATGTTTTATTCATTAAATATATGTATTTTATAATTATGGTTAGAAACTACAATAGTTTCAAATTTTATTAGATTTTAGTTTTTTTGAATTATTTAGAAAACATATTCATTCATATTGATTTAGTGTATTTAAAATTTTACTCAACAAATTTCTTACAATGATCGAATTTTGACTGTGAACGACTCGTATGATCAAGTTTTTAATTTCAATAATTAAAGTTTAATTTTTGACAACTTCAATTATAAAAAAATTATCAAACTTTAGATAACAAGAAAATTTTTACTTTACTAACTGCATTAATTTTTATCTTTAAAAATGTAATTTTTTAAATACGATTTTAAGGTGAAAAATCATAGCATTGGCCAAAAGACAATGGAATTTAAGATGGTTGTTTTAATTACTTCGTTTATACACAAAGGTATTTCATTTATTTTCATCAATATGTGCATCATTAATGGAAATTTATGGTTTCCTAGCAAGTAGGAACTAACTAGTAGTGCCTTAATGCTTCGGAACATAATGCTATGGCGATAAAATTATTTTTCTCGGTGAATACAATCACATGATTCGTAGACAAATCTAGCTGCAATTTTAAATATATAAATAAATTATAATTATATCAATAGTTGTATGTATTGTAAGACTGCTAGTTAAATGCTAGATCATTTTAATATTGATGCGTAAATTAATTCATTTAGTTAAATTGAAAAATTAGACTTTATAATTTAGAAATAAAAAAATTTGAATTATATGCACGTGTTAAGGTATAATTAGTTAAGTAAATTGAAAACATATATTTAATTAGATAAATTAGAAATTTAATTAAAAATATGTATATGTGTTAATTAGAAATGTAAATAAATGAATAAATTAATTAATTTAAAAAAAATCTCAATTGGGATCGACCACCATCACCCCGTCCACCTTCTCCAGAGCTCCCCTTCCGCCTCTAATGCCAACAGTTGTAAGACCCGATTTTATTTAAAACACGAAATGAGAAAAGATCAAATGCAAAAGGATTGAAATGGTATTCCCGAACATGTGAAGGGTAAAACGGTCAAAAGATCAAAATTCGGTATTTATCGTGACAAGAAAATTTAATTAAAAATATGAGATTGAGAAATCTTGATCAATAACGAAGAAATAATTAAATTTTGGGTTAAATTGATCAAGATATGAATTTATTGGAATTAATCGAAAATTTCACATCGAAAAATTATCTTGAAAATATTCAAAAAATATACCAAAAATACAAAATAATACCGATAAATTCATTTATTGATTAAATGAATTAAATCTAATTTTTTTTAGATATTTTGACAAAAATAATAATATTTAATTGATTAAAATAATAATAAAAATAAATAATAAATAAAAATAAATTAATTAAAAAAAACGCAAACTGAAGAATTCGCGAAAACGCGAAATAGGAAAAATGGAAGCCGATGCTTCCCTTCTACAGCACCGATGGAGGCGGCCGGCGGCAGCCCAGGCAAAGGAAGTCCAGCCGAGCCACCATCGGCACCAACAAGCCGACGAATGGTGAGAGAAATGGGGAAAGAGAGAACCGAGAAGGAGAAAAGGAGTTTCCTGGCGACCGGCGTCGATTCAGGCCCAGCCACCGCCAGCCGAAGGAGGCCCACGCCAAGACCGACCGATCGTCGTATCTGGAACAAACTGCCTCCTGAAAGCATCTAGAAACATCTCCCAACTAATCTCTGTGTGTCAGGCTCTCAATATCGTTCTGGTAGACTTCCACTAATGCTCTGTCGTTCCCTTCAGCAGGAATGCAGTAAATGCGACTCTCTCTGAAGTCGTGCAATCAAAAAAGTCGTACAACTTCTTCATCTCTTTAATCCACTCCTCAACAGTAGTTGGGTCCTTGACCCCTCGAAAAGATGGAGATCCAAGCTTCTGGAACTGTCGCAGTCTATCAAGATCACACCCATATCCCATTCCTTTACTACCCTGAATTGGTGGGGGTATAGGAGTATCAGTAGTCTGTGGCATCTATGCAGGCTGTGCAGGTGTATTAGGTACAACTGCCTCCCCAGTCGTAGTCTCTGCATCCTGTCTCTGTCTACCTGGCAGAGTCTGTGCCAACAACTCTACTATCGCCTCTAGGATACGCTCTATCCTCGTGAAGCATGCCTCAGTAGTCTTTGGTACCTCAGTAGTACCTCTACGTCACCAAGTCAAATGAGGACTCATCTCGGCTCACAGGCCTACCTCTAAGGCCTCTAGCCCTACCTCTCGCCCCTCTACCACGGCGGGTAATTGTCATAAAGGCTAGATTCCTGCATTCACAACCATTAATTTGCCCGATTCCCATCTTGTATACATAATTGTAACTGAACAAAACACAGTAATATGAGGATGTACATTTTCCTAATTACTAATACCTACTCACATCAAACCAACTACGCTCTAATACCATTCTGTCACAACCTCCTTTCGTGACTGATTTACCAAAAACCACAATAAATTTTTCATTTTTTTTCTTACCTTTCTCTCCTCAACAGTTGGGTTGTGATTAGGCATTAGTCTTCTCATCCACACATACCTTACCATTCTTTTTCGTATCACACATACATGTCATTATAAATATTTATTGACTGTACGTACACTTTTTCTTATAAGTAAATTCATATGCTTTAATATAATTACATCCTCAATATTAAAACGTGTACATCACTGTATTTATACATTGTTCAGATACAAAAGAGTATGGATCGTGTATACCTTTTGCTAGATGGGGAATGGCAGCGGTCAAAAGGAATGCTATACCTCAGTCGACTCAATCTACTGACGATGATCTGTAGAGAGGGAGGAAAATGAAAAGGGTGAGCTATCTGGCTCAGTAAGGAAATCAGGCAAGCAAGTAGAGATTCATACTATCTACTGAAAATAGTGTTTTGCCTTTCCTTCTCTTAATTCAAAAGCATGTTTCAAAATTTATATAATATTAGTACAGATTTAAAATCCCATGTACTAAACACATGTTGAGTTATCAATCATAGGCATTCATGCAAAACAGTGCATATTTATCACTTCGGAATGCCTTTATATAAAATATGCCATTTACATTCAAAACACAATAAATATGGCATTTCACAGCACAGCACAACAACTGGGTTTCGACTCATCCCTCAGGTCTACTTGTATCATAAATACATGTGATATATCATGCGAGACTCAGTGGCTAAATGCAATATCTCCTAGACTATGACCATATCCTAACATGGTGAAATCTCAGGTAACACAGTACTCGGTGTGCGGGTTATCACTACTGTAACGGGAGGGGGGTTGTCCATCACAACCTCCAGCTATCAACAACTCTCCTCCATAACTCCATAACAACAAACGGTACAATGTACTCCATGCCACTCGCACGGTACAATGTACACCTGTGGACCCTACATCATGGTCGGGGTGCCTGCCATAGGTCTTAGCCCTTCTACCACAAAATAATCAATACCACGTCTCTAAATCCTTGTGCAAACATCTCTAGTGTGACACTCAGTCTACACGAGAAAATTGTCATGATTTTTCTAACATGTCTATATAGCACGTAAAAACTACAGTGCGCGTCTTGAGTGTGACTCACAGTCAACGCTCCGCCTCTAAACACTATATATGCATGTTAAAACATCAAATACTAGTGCGAGTAAACCTCCAGCACTAGATCATGCATAGTTCTCATGTAAAACTCGAGTACGAGCTAATCGCTCCAGCACTCTATCATGCACAAATAACATAAAACTGAGTACGAGCAATATTCCAGTACTCTATCATGTATGTTAGATAATTTTAGTGTGAGTCTCACTCTAGCACTAATGTATGTGAAAAACATCTGAAATCAAGGGCGAGCTATGCTTCAGCACTATTGTTTTCACATAGTTCGGTAGATGACTCTTTAAAAATAGGGATGTTCAAAACATGAAAATCAACACTATAAAGTGTGCTTAGTCTACATCAACCTTAAAACATTAGCTCATCTACGTACTCTTCTACTACACAACAATAAAAACACTAAAAAACATTGTTTCCATGTTTTTTACAACTTTTCTCAAAAGTTAACTTTTTGCCTAACTAGGGGTAAAATCGTAATTTACTCATAGCGGGTCCCTATAAATATTATTGATTTTCTCTGACCCTCAAAAAATTTCAGTGAATGTAAAAGCAGACGAAAATACTGTTAGGACCCTCTTCTCAATCTATGACTTTATCCAAAAATCACTATAAATTTTTCGCATTTTTAACTTACCTTTCCTCTCTTCAATGGTTGGGCTGTGATTCGATGTCAGAGTCCTCACTTACCACATCATCCATTTCATACATACATGTCAATATATTATTACTGACTGTAACTGCTTTTATTATACATGTAAGATTATATAAAATCTAATACAAATACATTCCCCATAATATATAACGTATACATCACTGTGCTGTTTCTATATTTAGATACACAACTGTACATAATATGTATACCTGGCGGTCGATAGGAACTAGCAGTGGACTCTGGGACACTATCCCTCGATAGCTCTCGCTCTACTGACGCTCTGTATAGAGATGTAAAGAAAAGGGGGTGAGCATACAACGCGCTCAGTAAGGAAATCAGGCAAGCAAGTAGATATCAACACTATCTACTCAAAATAATGCTATGCCTTGAAAACATTATTTCCTTTACTCACTTTAAAAAGCATGTCTTGAAATATAATATATATACTTGTACAGAATAAATCCCATGAACAGAAAATCATGCTTTTTTTTCTCAAATGTAGGCATGTAGTGCAAAACAATGCATCGTATATAAATCATGCCTTTATGTAAATCATGCCATGTATATTTAAATCACAATAAATATGGCATCAAATGATTCACAACACAAAATCGGAGTCCGACCCATCCCTCGGGTTTGTCCGCAGTTTAAATCATTCAATCAATGTGATATATCATGTAAGACTCTGTGGTTAAATGCAAATAGTATCCTGGACTATGATCATATCCGAAATGTGATCCTAAGCAACACAGATCTCGGTGTGCGGGGCATCACTGCTGCAACGGGAGGATGGTCAGTCCACTACAGCCATCAGCTATGCGTAACACACGGTACAGCGTACACCTCGTGCCACTCAGACACGGTACAAAGTACACCGGTGGACCCTCACAGCCAGGGTGCCTCCCATAGGACTTAGCCCTCGTAACTATGGAAATATTTATACCACATTCACAAATACCCTCATGCTGGCCATCCTCTCAAAATGTGACACTCAGTCACACAAGAATGCGGCATGAATAGGTACCATGTATATAATATCACATACAGTGTGCGTCCTCGAGTGCGACACACAGTCAACACTGCGCTCGAACACTGTTTCACATCACAAACTCAACTCTAGTGCGAGCAATCTCCAGCAACTAGGTCAATGCATAGTTCATGTATTAAATCAAGTACGAGCAATAGCTCCCAGTACTATGCTATGCATATATCAAATCAAGTATGAGCAATAGCTCCAGTACTATGTCATGTATCTCATAAAAAACTCGAGTACGAGCTAATCGCTCCAGCACTCTGTGTCATGCATATATCATATAAAACTGAGTACGAGTAAAACTCCAGTACTCTATCATGCATGTCATGGAAATCTAGTGCGTATAAAAATCCAGCACTAATGTATGTGGAAAACATATGAATCCCAGTGCGAGCTGTGCTCTAGCATGATTCATTCTCACATAATATGATAGATGGCTCTTTAAAAGGGATTATTTATAAAACATCAAAATCAGCACTATAAAGTGTGCTTAAGTCACATTAACCTTAAAATCATTAGCCCATCTATTTATTTTCATGCTAAACAGCAATTAAACACTCACAATAATAGTTTCCATGCTTTTTGCAACTTTTCACAAAAGTTGACTTTTTGACTAACTAGGGGCAAAATCGTAATTTGCCACTAACGGGTCGCAATAATTATTATTCACTTTCTCTGACCCTCAGAGTTTTTAAGTGAATATAAAAGCAGACGAAAATACGTGCAGTTATCTCTAACTACTCGCAAAAGTCCCGTACCTCGGATCACGTCACGTGACCTCACTTCCTCGGTGTTGCTAAATCCCGCAGTCCGATCAGCTCTCAATGTAAACTCTGGAGCTGTAAATAACCATTCCTCAGGTTAATCAAAATTTTCCTACTGTATTACACATTAATACAGTCTATTTTCCCTTAATGGGCCTTAATAATCCTTAATGGGCCTAACTAGGCCTTAAGTCCATTTTCATTTTACTATTCACTTTCGTTGGGCCTATTGGGCTTGTGGGGCCCACCAACACTTATTGGGCTTGTCCTAGGCCCATTACACCTTATTGGGCCTAAAATAATTGAGCTTGGCCCATTGGGCCTCTCGGCCACATGCCATGGCTGAGAGCTACTCATGCCTCGGTTTCACCATGGCATGCCATCCATGCCTATTATTTAGCCATTTTCACTTAGGCATTTTCACAAACACTTGGTAGGCAACATTACCAATCATCATATTGTTCATTTAGGCATTTTATCAAACACCTTAATTGCCAACAAATTACATGTATTAATTAATCAATTTGATTAATTCTAATTACACCATTAACATTAATACATGTACACTAATCCATTTATGTCTTAAAATCATATTGACATAATTTAATATCCCATTGATCACTCTCGGCCTAACCCATTTCATGGTGATTTAATATGTTTCAATGCTTAAAACATATATCAACATACTTGAAATCATTCATAGATTAACATATATGAAATTGGAAATTAGAAAATATACCAATTATTATGTTCACCCTTTGGTCGAAACTTTGGAGGCTCTCGGTTTGCACTCTATGGCTCCTTGATAGCCAATTCCAACATATGTCAATCTCCTTTCAATTTGGAACAACTTCCATGAAGAATGCAAGTTCCAAATATGCCTAATTCCTAGCGATTTCTAGTGAGAAAAAGCTTGGATAATATGTTTCAATGGTGTTTTCTTCTAGCCGGATTTGGTGTGATGAAGATGACAATGGTGTGGCTGAATTTATAAGCCATATACTTAGCCATTAAGCTTTACTTTTCATCCATTATGCTTGACTTTCCAAACCTTAGCCATGAGTCACCTTATGAGTCATAGTTAACTTTAACTATGGTTAGATATTTATCTCATGGGCTTTTCCATTTGGGCTTCTCGGTTTGGGCTTTCCTAATGGGCTTTCCGGCTGAAATTTTTACTATGTCTCGGGCTTTTTATTGTCTCAAAATTTGGCCGATCAATTGGTCCAACAATTCGGTCTAAAGGACCTAGAAATTTCAACATACGTTAGTATACCTTAATGGGCTTTAAAATTTTTACCTTAGGCCCATCCCGTTTTTAACCATTAAATTTATTCCGGAATCCTTCCGAATAAATTTTCCTTACTTCTGAGGATGATTATCTTGTATTCTGGCCAAGAATATTTTTCCCCAAATTTTTCTCCACACTTATGTTAATTTTTAACCATGATTAGTCAACTATGGTAAAAGTCCACTTTCTTAACTATAGTTGAGTTTTTCTTAACCATTGACTATGTTGACTTTTTCTTAAAATTTCGAAAGTGTCATATCTTATATCTTACACTCTCGTCTTTATATTCCAACCGCTCCCGGTGGATAATTTCACCCGAAACTCCTTATTTCGCCAAAAAGGTCCATTTTACCCTTTTTAGCTTTTACTCTCGTTTTATATGTTCGAGACTAAATCAAGCTGACTTTCCTTCATGAGTTCTCTACGCTCTCTTATTTTAAGTTCTTATTTTCAGTCAGAATGATTTAAAATAACTCGGTGTAGCCTGTGACACCCATCGCTCACATTAGGCATTTTATGTAGCTTTTGCGTGTTAAATCATTTCACTAACACTTTAAGTCTAGTAAATACTCTTCTTATGATTCAACTATAATTACAGAGTGTTCATACACATATGAATCATAAGGAAATAAGCTACAAAGATCTGGGTCTGACAATCCTCCCCCACTCAGAAACTTTGGTCCTCCAAATTAGAACCAAGTCACTCATCAAATAGGTGAGGGTACTTCTCTCGCATCAGACTCTCTAACTCCCAAGTAGCTTCCTCTGAAGTATGATGCTGCCAGAGAATCTTCACTAACCTGATGGTCTTCGATCTCAATACCTTCTCCTTCCTATCCAATATCCGAATCGGTCTCTCAACATATGACATGTCCTCTCGGAGCTCCAAAGGCTCGTAACTAATCACATGTGACGGATCCGGGTGATACTTCCAAAGCATCGATATGTGGAAGATGTTGTTGACACCTGATAAGTTCGGTGGCAATGCCAACCTATACGCCTTATCTCCCACTCGATCAAGTATCTCAAAGGGTCCAATATAGCAAGGATTTAGTTTCCCTCTTTTCCCAAATCTCGCTATGCCCTTGGAAGGAGAAACTCTCAAAAACATGGATTCACCAACTGCAAACTCTAGTGGCCTACGTCTCCTGTCAGCGTAACTCTTCTGTCTGCTCTGAGCTGTCCCCAGTCTCTCTACAATCAAGCGAACGTCCTCAGATGCTTGCAGAACCATATCAGGAGCGAAAATCTTACGGTCACCCACTTCTTCCCATCCAATAGGGGAACGACATCTACGGCCATACAAAGCCTCATACGGTGCCATCCCGATACTCGAATGATAACTGTTGTTGTAGGTGAACTCGGCTAGTGGCAGGTGGTCATCCCAGGAGCCTCGATAATCTAGCACACATGCTCTCAACATGTCCTCCAGAGTCTGTATAGTCCTCTTTGACTAACCATCTGTCTGAGGATGGAAAGCGGTGCTCAAACTCAACTGGGTTCCTATAGCTTCCTGAAAATGTCCCCAAAAGTGGGATGTGAAGCGGGAATCCCTATCAGAGACTATGCTCACTGGTACACCGTGTAACCTCACTACCTCGCGTACATACAGTTCTGCTAATGAACTCAAAGTATCGGTAGCTCTCATAGCTAGGAAGTGGGCTGACTTCATCAGTCTGTCGACGATCACCCATATAGCATCGTGATTCCTGCGGGTCCTCGGTAAACCCATCACGAAATCCATGGTGATATGCTCCCATTTCCATGTCGGTATAGGTAGAGGCTGTAATAACCCTGCAGGTTTCTGATGCTCTACCTTCACCTGCTGACATATGAGACACTTTGCCACGAAGTCTGCTACATCTTTCTTTATACCCGACCACCAGTATACCTTCCGGAGCTTTTGATACATCTTGTTACTCCCCGGATGTAACGTATACCTCGACGAATGAGCTTTCACCAATATCAATCTCCTGAGTCCTGGATCCTCGGGAACACACAATCTGCCTCTGAACCTCAGTAGTCCATCAGAACTCAACTCAAAGTCAATCACGGTGCCCTTCTGCATCTGACTACCCACATCTATACAAAATGGATTAGTCTACTGAGCTACTCTGATCCTATCCAACAGATCCGGCTCTAAGCGTAGACTAGCTATCACATAGCCTGTATCCATGTCAGAAGGCACGACTCCCAAACTGAGGCTAGCAAACTGCTCTAGCAAATCATGTTCCCTAACCATCATGTATGATACCATCCCCAGGCTCTTCCTGCTTAAGGCATCGGCTACAACGTTAGCCTTACCCGGATGATAAAGTATCTCGCAATCGTAGTCCTTCAGAAGCTCTAGCCATCTTCTCTGTCTCATGTTCAGCTCTTTCTGTGAGAACAGATACCTGAGGCTCTTGTGGTCGGTAAATATCTGGAATTTCTCACCATATAAGTAGTGGCGCCATACCTTCAACGCAAACACTACTGCAGCTAGCTCCAAATCATGGGTCGGATAGTTCTTCTCATGATCCTTCAGCTGTCTAGATCCATAAGCAACTACCTTCCCATCCTGCATCAATACGCAGCCCAGTCCCTGATGCGAAGCATCGGTATACACTGTAAATCCTCCTGAGCTGGTAGGGATAGTGAGAATCAGAGCAGTGGTCAATCGACGCTTCAACTCCTCAAAACTCTTCTCATAATCCTCGTTCCATATGAACTGTACACTCTTTCGAGTAAGACGTGTCAACGGAGTAGTCAACTTCGAAAATCCCTCAACGAATCTCCGATAGTATCCCGCTAAACCCAGGAAACTCCTGATCTCGGTGACTGTCCTCGGCTGTTCCCACTGAACTATAGCCTCTATCTTAGATGGATCAACTGATACACCATCTCTTGATATAACATGTCCTAAAAACGAGATCTGTGACAACCAAAAGTCACACTTGCTGAGCTTAGCGTATAACTCATGCTCCCGTAACGTCTGCAACACGATCTTGAGGTGCTCCTCATGCTCCTCCTTGGATCTTAAATACACCAATATGTCATCGATGAAGACGATAACAAACTGGTCCAAATATGGCTTGAACACATCGTTCATCAAGGCCATGAAAGCAGCTGGAGCATTCGTCAATCCGAACGGCATGACCAAGAACTCATAATAGCCATATCGGGTACGAAATGCTGTCTTGGGTACATCTCCACCCCGAACCTTCAGCTGATGGTACCCAGACCTTAGGTCAATCTTGGAAAAGACCTGTGCTCCCTGAAGCTGATCTAACAAGTCGTCAATGCGTGGAGGGGGTATCTATTCTTGATGGTGGCCTTATTCAACAATCGGTAGTCTATACATAATCGGAGGCTCCCATTCTTCTTCCTCACAAACAGAACCGGTGCTCCCCAAGGTGAAACACTCGGTCGGACAAAACCCCTATCCAACAGCTCCTGTAACTGTCTCTTGAGCTCCTCCAGCTCAACTAAAGCCATGCGATATGGTGGTCTCGAAATAGGCTCCGTGCCAGGTACCAAATATATGCAGAACTCCATCTCTCTGTCTGGTGGTAACCCTGGCAATTCATCCGGGAAAACATCTGGGTACTCACTGACCACAGTAATATCTGACAACTCCAGATGTGCCTTATCCATATCTACCACGTACGCAATGAAACCTTGATATGTTGAAGGTTTTCTAAATCAGTAATCACGTAATAATCATAACTACTCCTTTCATTTATTCTTATTAAACTTTACAACATATCTAGTAGGGTGAGGAAACATAACTGCCTTAGCATAACAATCTAAAACAGCATGGTTTGCAGATAGCCAATCCATTCCTAATATTATATCAAAGTCACTCATACTTAGTAATATTAGATTGGCTGTCATCTCCTTATCCCCTACTCTCAACTTGCAGTCATTAAATACATATTCTACCACTTGACTACTATTCATAGGCGTACTAATCAACATCATCATACATAAATGTGTACGCTCTACATGTCTTGCTAATTTACATGCAAATGATGGCGATACAAAAGAATGCGTGGCACCAGGATCAATTAAAACATATGCTTCAATATCATAAATCAGGATGTTACCTCGAATCACATCCGATGAAGCATCAGCTGTTCCCTGGTCCAAAGCATGTACTCGCCCTTGACCCATCACTTGTTTCCCCTTCTCCTCTGCCGTCACTCTACCTCTCTGAGCAGACGTACCAGCTGGGGTTCTATCAAACTCCCTGCCCCTCTGTGGTGCAGTCACAAATGGCACTGGGCACTCTCTAACCATGTGCCCCTGTTTTCCACATCGGAAACATACCATAGCACCCTGTGAACACGGTCTATCTCCATGTGATCTACTGCATCTTCTGCAATGATCTGCAGTAGGTCTCTGTCCTCCTATGACAATGCCCTTTACTGGGGCTATAGTCGGATAAGCAGGAGGTCTAGCATATCTCTCTCGTGCCTCCTCTACTCGTGATCTCTTATCGAAGAGTTTCTTCCCTCCTCGATAACTGAAATCTCTAGCCGACCTCTTCCTCTGTACATCTCGGCTACGGCTAAACTTCCTGAACTCGGAAGCATTCCTCTCGTAATCCTGCTCACATAGTTGCACCACGCGCACTGCTTCCTCATAGGTCATTATGTCTAATGGGACCAACTTGGACCGTAGCACCGGCCTCAACCCGTCAATAAACCTGTGGACCTTCCTGGTCTCACTGTACATGGTATCCGGGTCATACCTTCCTAGGGATAGGAATCGAGTCTCATACTCGTCCACAGATAAACTCCCCTGGTGTAGTCCCAAAAACACTGCCTGTAGTTTCCGCTGTGCGGTGTTGAGAATAAACTACCTCCTGAAGGCCTCCCGAAATATATCCCAACTGATATCTGTGTGTCGGGATCTCAATATAGGTTGGGTGGACTTCCATCAATGCTCTGCAGCTCCCTTCAGTAGGAACGCAGCAAACGCGACCATCTCCGAGGTCGTACACTCGAAGAATCCATAAAGCTTCTCCAGTTCTGCTAACCACTCCTCAGCAGCCACTGGGTCCTTGACCCCACTAAAGGATGGAGGTTTAAACTTCTGGAATTCTCGCAACCGATGTAGATCACATCCATATCCTAATCCACTACCACCCAAAACCGGTGGGGGTGTAGGAGTATCTACAGTCCTCTGTGCATCAGCTGTCTGCGTAGGTGTATCAGGGGCAACTGCCTCTCCTGTAGCAGCTCCTGCCTCCTGTCTCTGCCTACCTGGCATCGTCTGTGCCAGTATCTCGATAATAGTCTCGAGACCACGCTCTAATCTCGTGAAGCGTGTCTCTGGACACTCGGGTGCCTCAGTAGCACCTGGAGTCTCATGCGTAGGTAATGGTCCGGTAGCGGCTCGTCCCTCGGGTCTATCTCCCCGGCCTAGAGCCCTACCTCTCATACCTCTACCACTACGCGTATTTGCCATATAGGCAAAGTTCCTACATTCATAATAATGAATTAGTCCATCTCCTATCCGGTATACACAGTTATATCTAAACACAACACAATACTATGGGGATGTACACTTTCCTATTTTCTAACACCGACTCACATCAGACCAACCTGGCTCTGATACCATTCTGTCAGGACCCTCTTCTCAATCCATGACTTTATCCAAAAATCACTATAAATGTTTTGCATTTTTAACTTACCTTTCATCTCTTCAATGGTTGGGCTATGATTCGATGTCAGAGTCCTCACTTACCACATCATCCATTTCATACATACATGTCAATATATTATTACTGACTGTAACTGCTTTTATTATACATGTAAGATTATATAAAATCTAATACAAATACATTCCCCATAATATATAACATTTACATCACTGTGCTGTTTCTATGTTTAGATACACAACTGTACATAATATGTATACCTGGCGGTCGATAGGAACTAGCAGTGGACTATGGGACACTATCCCTCGATAGCTCTCGTTCTACTGACGCTCTGTATAGAGATGTAAAGAAATGGGGGTGAGCATACAACGCGCTCAGTAAGGAAATCAGGCAAGCAAGTAGATATCAACACTATCTACTCAAAATAATGCTATGCCTTGAAAACATTATTTCCTTTACTCACTTTAAAAAGCATGTCTTGAAATATAATATATATACTTGTACAGAATAAATCCCATGTACAGAAAATCATGCTTTCTTTTCTCAAATGTAGGCATGTAGTGTAAAACAATGCATCGTATATAAATCATGCCTTTATGTAAATCATGCCATGTATATTTAAATCACAATAAATATGGCATCAAATGATTCACAACACAAAATCGGAGTCCGACCCGTCCCTCAGGTCTGTCCGCAGTTTAAATCATTCAATCAATGTGATATATCATGTAAGACTCTGTGGTTAAATGTAAATAGTATCTTGGACTATGATCATATCCGAAATGTGATCCCAAGCAACACAGATCTCGGTGTGCGGGGCATCACTGCTGCAACTGGAGGATGGTCAGTCCACTACAGCCGTCAGCTATGCGTAACACACGGTACAGCGTACACCTCGTGCCACTCAGACACGGTACAAAGTACACCCGTGGACCCTCACAGCCAGGGTGCCTCCCATAGGACTTCGCCCTCGTAACTATTGAAATATTTATACCACATTCACAAATACCCTCATGCTGGCCATCCTCTCAAAACGTGACACTCAATCACACAAGAATGCGGCATGAATAGGTACCATGTATATAATATCACATACAGTGTGCGTCCTCGAGTGCGACACACAGTCGACACTGTGCTCGAACACTGTTTCACATCACAAACTCAACTCTAGTGCGAGCAATCTCCAGCAACTAGGTCAATGCATAGTTCATGTATTAAATCAAGTACGAGCAATAGCTCTCAGTACTATGCTATGCATATATCAAATCGAGTATGAGCAATAGCTCCAGTACTATGTCATGTATCTCATGTGAAAACTCGAGTACGAGCTAATCGCTCCAGCACTCTGTGTATGCATATATCATATAAAACTGAGTACGAGTAAAACTCCAGTACTCTATCATGCATGTCATGAAAATCTAGTGCGTATAAAAATCTAGTACTAATGTATGTGGAAAACATATGAATCCCAGTGCGAGCTGTGCTCTAGCATGATTCATTCTCACATAATATGATAGATGGCTCTTTAAAAGGGATTGTTTATAAAACATCAAAATCAGTACTATAAAGTGTGCTTAAGTCACATCAACCTTAAAATCATTAGCCCATCTATTTATTTTCATGCTAAACAGCAATTAAACACTCACAATAATAGTTTCCATGCTTTTTGCAACTTTTCACAAAAGTTGACTTTTTAACTAACTAGGGGCAAAATCATAATTTGCCACTATCGGGTCGCAATAATTATTATTCACTTTCTCTGACCCTCAGAGTTTTTAAGTGAATGTAAAAGCAGATGAAAATACGTGCAGTTATCTCTAACTACTCGCAAAAGTCCCTTACCTTGGATCACGTCACGTGACCTCACTTCCTCGGTGCTGCTAAATCCCGCAGTCCGATCAGCTCTCAATGTAAACTCCGGAGCTGTAAATAACCATTTCTCAGGTTAATCAAAATTTTCCTACTGTATTACACATTAATACAGTCTATTTTCCCTTAATGGGCCTTAATAATCCTTAATGGGCCTAACTAGGCCTTAAGTCCATTTTCATTTTGCTATTCACTTTCGTTGGGCCTATTGGGCTTGTGGGGCCCACCAAATCTTATTGGGCTTGTCCTAGGCCCATTACACCTTATTGGGCCTAAAATAATTGGGCTTGGCCCATTGGGCCTCTCGGCCACATGCCATGGCCGAGAGCTACTCATGCCTCGGTTTCACCATGGCATGCCATCCATGCCTATTATTTAGCCATTTTCACTTAGGCATTTTCACAAACACTTGGTAGGCAACATTACCAATCATCATATTGTTCATTTAGGCATTTTATCAAACACCTTGATTGCCAACAAATTACATGTATTAATTAATCAATTTGATTAATTCTAATTACACCATTAACATTAATACATGTACACTAATCCATTTATGTCTTAAAATCATATTGAAATAATTTAATATCCCATTGATCACTCTCGGCCTAACCCATTTCATGGTGATTTAATATGTTTCAATGCTTAAAACATATATCAACATACTTGAAATCATTCATAGATTAACATATATGAAATTGGAAATTAGAAAATATACCAATTATTATGTTCACCCTTTGGCCGAAACTTTGGAGGCTCTCGGTTTGCACTCTATGGCTCCTTGATAGCCAATTCCAACATATGTCAATCTCCTTTCAATTTGGAACAACTTCCATGAAGAATGCAAGTTCCAAATATGCCTAAGTCCTAGTGATTTCTAGTGAGAGAAAGCTTGGATAATATGTTTCAATGGTGTTTTCTTCTAGTCGGATTTGGTGTGATGAAGATGGCAATGGTGTGGCTGAATTTATAAGCCATATACTTAGCCATTAAGCTTTACTTTTCAGCCATTATGCTTGACTTTCCAAACCTTAGCCATGAGTCACCTTATGAGTCACCTTATGAGTCATAGTTAACTTTAACTATGGTTAGATATTTATCTCATGGGCTTTTCCATTTGGGCTTCTCGGTTTGGGCTTTCCTAATGGGCTTTCGGGCTGAAATTTTTACTATGTTTCGGGACTTTTATTGTCTCAAAATTTGGCCAATCAATTGGTCCAACAATTCGGTCTAAAGGACCTAGAAATTTCAACATATGTTTAGTATACCTTAATGGGCTTTAAAATTTTTACCTTAGGCCCATCCCGTTTTTAACCATTAAATTTATTCCGGAATCCTTCCGAATAAATTTTCCTTACTTCTGGGGATGATTATCTTGTATTCTGGCCAATAATATTTTTCCCCAAAATTTTCTTCACACTTAGGTTAATTTTTAACCATGATTAGTCAACTATGGTAAAAGTCCACTTTCTTAACTATAGTTGAGTTTTTCTTAACCATTGACTATGTTGACTTTTTCTTAAAATTTCGAAAGTGTCATATCTTATGTCTTACACTCTCGTCTTTATATTCCAACCGCTCCCGGTGGATAATTTCACCCGAAACTCCTTATTTCGCCAAAAAGGTCCATTTTACCCTTTTTAGCTTTTACTCTCGTTTTATATGTTCGAGACTAAATCAAGCTGACTTTCTTTCATGAGTTCTCTACGCTCTCTTATTTTAAGTTCTTATTTTCAGTCAGAATGATTTAAAATAACTCGGTTTAGCCTGTGACACCCATCGCTCACATTAGGCATTTTATGTAACTTTTGCGTGTTAAATCATTTCACTAACACTTTAAGTCTAGTAAATACTCTTCTTATGATTCAACTATAATTACAGAGTGTTCATACACATATGAATCATAAGGAAATAAGCTACAAAGATCTGGGTCTGACAAATACGCATAGATATCTCTAACTACTCGCAAAAGTCCCTTACCTCGGATCACGTTAAGTGACCTCACTTCCTCTGTGTTGCTAAAATCTCGCAATCCGGTCAACTCTCAATATGACTCCGGAGCTGTATTTGACCATTCACTGGGTTAATTATACTTTTCCTACTGTATTACGCATTTAATACAGTTAATATCCCTTAATGGACTCGTTTACAGTTATTGGGCCTTAAACACTTTAATTGGGCCTAACTCTGTCTTATGCCCATTTTTCACTTATTAATTCCCTTCATCAGGGTTTATTGACTCATTGGGCCTATCAATACCCATTGAGCTTTGTTCCAAACACTTTGGATAGCCCGTATATCATTTACGATAGTTATTTCAAAAATCAGGATATAATTTATTTTATGCAGAAATTAATCTGAATCCGTAAACTAAATTCAAATTGCGCAATAATCATACTATTATCGTAAATGAGCTTTACTTACCCGAAATTATGTGATGGTGCGTAAATCGGAGTTCGATCGACTCACGTTCGGAAGTTATCGTCGAACTGCACAATTTTTATATTAATTTTCAACCAAATACAATTTAAATTAACTTTCTCGAAAATAAATTCGATCAATCTGACCACGTATCGACTTACCCGAAATCTGAGGTATTCCTTGAGATTTTCCTCTCCCTTTTTTTTCTTTTCTTTTCTTTTCCTTTTTTTTCCTTTTTCTCTTTTTTTTTTTTGTTTTTCTTTTCTTTTCTTTTTCTTCCCCTTCCGGCTACGGTGCCGTTTCGGGGCCGTCACCGTCGCCGGCATTCCCGACTGTTTTGTCGACCACTACCAGTACCAACAGAACTAACTCATCCTCTCGATCACACTAGTGCCCTCCGATCACACCCAGCTACCGTGGATCGTCGGAATCAAGCCCGATTTCCTCTCGGTTTTCCTTTTGTCGATTCGCCGAAATCAGGTGTCGGTGGCGCGCGTTGCCAGTGCTGATGGGTTCGCACGGTTGTCCACTTCCTTCTCCGGCCCTTGTATGGCCTCATCGGTCGCTTGTGGTCGTCGGCTGTTCGGGTCTTCCTCGGGTTTTTTGGTTTTCGTTTTCCTTTTCAGTTTTCTCTCTCTTCGTGTTTTCAGTTTCTGATGTCTTTTTTTATAAATTTATTATATTTTATTTTAATCAAATAAAATATAATAAAAATATCAAAATATCTCCAAAAAATCATGTTTTATTCATTTAATCAATAAATGAATTTATTTGTCTTATTTTATCTTTTCGGTATATTTTTTCCAATATTTTCCGGATAGTTTTTCGAGGTGAAAATTTTAATTAATTTCAATAAATTCATATCTTGATCAATTGGACTCAAAATTCAATATTTTCCTTGTTATTGATCAAGATTTCTCAATTCCATATTTTAAATGAAATTTTCTTATTGAATTTATACCAGATTTTGGTCTTTTGACCGTTTTACCCCTGCACTTGTTCGGAACCAAATTTAACCCGACTTTCCTTCATAAACCCACTATCTTTTCTTATTTTAACTTCTTATCTTCAGTCAAAATGATTCAAATCCATTCGGTTTAGCCTGTGGCTCTTATAACCCTTATTTGGCTGTTATGTAGCTTACATGCATTTTTTTATTCTATAATAGTCAATTACGTGATAGTAAATACTCTTCTTATGATTCAACTATGAAAATAAAGTGCTCATACATATAGGAATCATAAGGAACAAGTTACATTCATAAATCGAAAATACGGGTCTGACAATATATATATATATATATTACATAAGATATATTTGCATTGAGATTTTTAAGGAAATTAAATGTCATAGAGCTTTAGAAGAGTTTGAAGAATGTGTAATTAAATAGGCATGTTTTAATGAGTTTTAATGGTTGTTACCTCTCTTTAAGAGGGATTAGGTCCAAAGTTTAAATCTCTTTTCCCCCATTTTTCGTCATTGTCATGACCCATTTTAGTCTTTTAGTCCGAAAATCGCTATAAATTTTTCACATTTTATTGTTACTTTACCCGGTCGTGAACAACTCACCACTACGCAGTTAGGCTGAGAGGCAGTAATAATCATCCTTTACCATTCACTTCCTAAATTAATCAAAAGTATTGTCATACATCCAAATGTTAAGTGGTATGTTCATACATACTATGTGTTATAACATTTACATCCCCCATATTTCAAATTCAGATGATCACTGTGCTTTAACATTGTTTAGATACAAAAGAATCTTTGTGTATATACCTCTAGGTGATGGAGATGCAGTGGATGTCTCAACAAAACGCCTCAGTCCTCACTGGACCACTATAAACGCCCTGTAGGAGGGGGAAAATAGAGAGGGATGAGCAACCACATGCTCAGTAAGGCAATAATGCAAGCATGATAGCTAACTACTCTATCTACATGTTGATAGTGTTATGCATAAATCATTTGATAATTAGAGCATGAGGAAATAAAATTATGCCATATACATATACATATATCATGTATTGAAAATCATGGAGATAGGCATATAAAACATGGAATCATCATCATGTAAAATCATCTCATGCTCGTTCTCATTTAAAACTCATCAAAAAAGGGAATTCATTTAAGAAACATCCTTTTTAAATCACATCACAAATCTCTTTTCAAATTTCATCACATCTCATCATAATCATTTCTCTATCACAAATATCATCACCGTTTTCTCAATCAAAATCCCACAAGGCTCAACCCCTCCCTCGAGTCTACCCTGGACAATCACAATCACACTCATGTATAAAAATCATATGGTATTATGCATTATCAAGTGAGACAGGTCACTATATATCAAAGACTATGTTGGCCAACTATGTCATAAATCATCCCAGACCACACGCATCTAGCTATGCGGGGTATCGTGTTGGTACGAAGGTGGGTTAGTCCCTTGCCAGACTTTCTTATTACAAAACCACTATGCGGTACATCGTACTCCATGTGATATACACGGTATAGCGTACTCCGCGGACCCATATCATGGTTGGGGTATTAGCCGTACGTCGTACCTACCCCATACCAAGAGTTTTTCGTACACATGTAGGAGAGCCTCCATGCCGAACAGAGCCTCCCCACCCCTCTAGGGCTTAAGGATGTTGGTTTAAGGATCCTTCCGTAAGAGAGCCTCCTCGCCTCCTTGGGCCTGAGGATGTAGGGCTTAAAGATCTTACCGTAAGAGAGCCTCCCCACTGAACAGAGCCTCCCCACCTCCTCTCTGGCTTGAGGATGTAAGGCTTGAGGATCTTACTAACTTCCACGGCCTCATACATACCACCGTGTGAAAACTTGTATGAGCAAAGCTCTAGCACGACTTATGCATCATAACTAAACCACTTCATACGAGCAATGCTCTAGTACGGCATTTATGCATCAAATTATGAAGAAACCACGTATGAGCACAACTTCAGTACGATTTATAAGACATCATCATAGTTTCCAAATCAAGGTGCGAGCTAAGCTCTAACACGTTTTATATAAATAAGGGCATCAAAATCTAGCGAGAGCGAGGCTCCCGGGTGATTTACATCACACAATTACAATATGCGTCTCATACACAATCAAAACAATCCCAAAAATCGGGTTTAGCACCTCACAAATGCTATTCCACAACATCATTAAAATAGTAGCCAGCCTATCCATTTGTTGCTAAAAAATAATGCATTGTGTTTTTGTGAAAACACTCAAAACACGTCATTTATGCAATTATTAGCTTTACTATCCCAGTTCTTTATGATACCATTTCAAACAACCAAATCTCATACCAATACTCGTAGTAATTTCCATACATTGTCAAACACATTTCTATAAACTCATGCACATTTCCAAAGCCCTATATACCCACAAAAAATGAGCAGCTACCTCTATATTCTTACAGAATTCCTTTACCTGGAATTGCGTCGCGTGATTCTACTTCCTTAGAGTTGCTTACTCGTGCGATTCGATTCGTCTCCAACGAACTCTCTAGAACTACACAAAATCGTATGTCGCATCAATTTAATTCACATAACACTACTCTTGCGTTTACTATAGTCGATTCGACCTATAGTCTCCATTAACGCTCATAAGGCCTTAGTTTATTGTTCTACTTGTATCTCGAGCCCAATGATTCTTTTAGGCATATTTATTCATACCCATTTTCCTAATTTCTCTTAACTCACAATGTAGCTTCATTTAATCAACTTAAATCATTCACATTATTCCAACAACAACTTCGCATAACCCATAATTCATCAACCCCTCCAAACCACATATTCTCACACTAGATATAATCTAGGTCATAATTATTCCATTACTTTTTATATAGTTTCTATCACAAATATTCGTACCAATATACTCCAAAATTACTAACTAAACAAATGTACTTAGATTGGTGCATTAGAAACTCATCTATTTGGACTTCCTTCTTGCTCCAATGAAACCGCTCCTTGCTCCTTCAATCTAACAAATGTGGTTTTGATTTCAAACTACGTTGTTCTCTTCTTTAAGATGAACAACTTTGTATCTAATAGCCTCCCCTCAATCCTTACTAGAAATGGGTTGATTTTAGAGAGATAAAACTAGGTTTTCAAGGTTGAAATGGAAAGAATGGCTTGCTCCCGGGATTTGCAGATTTTCAACTGCTCCTTTTATAGAAATTTCTTGATGAGATCAATCTGTCGAGGCATGAGATCGATTTGGTCCTCTTAAATCCCTCATTTTCACACCAATTTGAATGCATGAGATTGATCTGTCGAAAGCTTAAGATCGATCTGCACCCAGGGGAGATCGATCTGCTCCTACCCGAAAGCTAGGAAATCGATCTGTTTGTACCAAAAATTGATCCTCTCATTACAGAATGTTTAGCATATCGATCTGTCTTGTTCCATTGCTCAAATAAGAGCATTTTGGCTCTTCCAGATCGATCTCTCATCCTATGAGATCGATCTGTCCTTCATATTTCCAGATTTTCTGTAGTTTTCTACAGCAACTCATACCTAACTTCATACATTTTGTTGCCCTTTGAAGCTTGCAATTGGCATCCATTCATACCTTATACATATTAAAACTTGCGTGCATTTATTGTATAACCAAAGGTATACCACATCAAACTAAAATGGAAGTACAACTTCATTCCATTTTACCACACTACTCATTTTGAGTTTCAATCATATTCGTCACTTATAAAAGCTCATTTCTTCATATTCATATACAATGAAATTTGTATGTACATTACAAACTCATATTACAAGTATGTACATCGAATCCATGGACTTACACCACTTATTCTTACATTACAAATACATTACCATTCTCATGGTTTCATAAAGTTTACATCCAAAATATGGGTCTTACAATTATGAACAAAATAAAAAATTAAAGAGACACGTTTTCATAGAAAAAATAATAATTTAGAAGTAAAATACTTTAAATTGATATCATCACTAAATTAATACTCAATAATGGATTTCGAGAGTATTAACTTAGAAGAGATCATTTATAAACACCAAGTATATCATCTGTCTTCATTCCATAATCACTACTCACTGAGTTCTAAAGCAATCCATAGTGCGATAATAAAAATACCAAATGCTTTGTATTGTACCTAAATTTAGTGAAACTCTGAAATTAAGGACGTAAACGAACAGTACGTTCGATGAACCGTTTATGAATATGTTTGGTTTTTATTTGTTTATGTTCGTTTATTATTCTTAACAAACAATCGTGAATAAAGGTATGATTCATTCGTTTATGTTTGCGAACAAACTTGTTTATGATTTGTTTGAAACTCGTTCGTTTAATGAATCATTTAGTGCTCTTTTGTTGTTCGATAATAATAAAATTTTAAATTACATATTTACTCATAGGTTATGTAAATATGTAATTATTAAAATTACATATTTATGTAAGATTTTTTAATTTAGAATCATATATATATATATATATTAAGGTCAATACAATTTGTTTATACACATTTTTGTTTAGTGTTCATAAACATGTTTTTTAATATTCACGAATACTTGTTTGTGAATATGTTCATTTAATATTCAGGAACACGTGTTCGTGAATAAGCTTAATGAATATGAATACAAATATAATTAATCTTAAAAAATAAACAAACAACCTTCATTCATATTCGATTTGTTTACAACTATATCCAAAATCATGCTTCTATAGTTTCTCTCTGCTACAAGATGTATGTAACACCCTGGAAGCGTAGAAATTGGGGCTAACTTTTTCTTTTAATACTTAATTTCTTACTTAGGTTGTGTTCCTGTACAGTGTTGGTTACTTCATTTCTTTCTTTGCTCAATCTTTTAATCATTTAAAGTTCGTTTTAAATTCGGCAGCATAACCTCTTATACTTTAACATATCTCCCTGTAAATAGACAAGATCACAGTTCATAACCTCAAGCAGTTGTTTTTATTTTTTTTAACTTATTATCTCTTGATTTACCATACTTCTCAACTAACCAAGTTACTTCCATACTTAATATTATCAAAATATTTCATTTGCTTCCAAAACCATTTATATACAAATCCATAACAATAGATTACATCCCAAATGTGCTTACAAACCAGTATCTGTACAATATAAAGTCTGGAAATAAACATCGGACGATATACCTTAGCGTGTACCAAAGGTAGCCTGGGGAGGCTCAAAATCCACCAGTCTAACTCAAGTACTCCGCGAATAGCTGAAACGATATCACTGCAGGTAATCTGGAATGGAGAAAATCATGATTATCATGCGTTCAAAAGTTTTCATACTTACTTTATCCAAATCATATATGCTTACTCACTTACTTTAGCAAAATTAATACTTACTTACTTTGAAATAAAACATACATACTTACTATAACAAAGTATACATATTTACTTACTCACTTTAACAAAGCTTACTTATTTACTTACTTATTTTTAATAATTCAAAACATTCAAACATGAAAAACATGGAGACTAGGCTAGGTCTGTATAACTATCATGCAAAACAGAGATATCATCCTCTGTAGAGGGAATAAAACAACGATGGCCATGGTAGGGGCTGTAGACTGGGTTGCACAGCAAAACAGGCATAATATCTAAATAAACTAGCACACAGCTAGGGCACGGGCACAAATGGCACTCATCATGTGAGTAACATAACATACATGCGTACTGTGCAGGCATAAGATACTATGAAACATACACCACGTGTAGCGGAGACAAGCACCATAAATGTAAGGCCTGTACTTTTATATGTATTCCTTATGATTCCATGATGTACACACTTGTTCCATGCTATATGAATCATAAGAGATGTAAGGCTCCATGCTGTACACATAGGTTACATAATATGCGAATCATAAGAAATAGACCTTTTTATGCTCTCAGCGTGAATAAAATGCAAAATGATTAGTGAAACATTTAAATGCAATCTTTCCTTTAAAACTGCACAACCCTTTTTATCATTTTTAACCGAAAATCACTATAAATTTTTCGCATTTTTCCTTTCCTTACCCGGTCGTGAACAAACTCACCACTACACAGTTGAGCTGTGAGTCAATAATAATCATCACTCACCATCCATTCTCAAATTAATAAAAAGAAGTGTCATTCATTTGGAAGTTAAGTTATACACTTATTCATGACACGTTTTCTAACTTTTACATCTCCCACATTACAATACAAAATGACTACTGTGCCTTTACATGTTTAGATACAAAAGAATCCCTATGTGTATACCTTTTGGCAATGGAAGCAGCGGATGTCCAAAATATAACGCCTCAATCCTCACTGGGCTGCTATTTACACTCTGTAGAGAGGGGAAAGTAGAGAGGGATGAGTAACCACACGCTCAGTAAGGTAATAATGTAAGCATGGTAGATAACTACCCTATCTACATGCTGATAATGTTATACATAAATCGTTTATAATTGGAGCATAAGGAAATAAAACTATGCCACATGTATATACATATACCATGTATTGAAAATCAAGTAAATAAGCATAAAACATGGCAATATCAACATGTAAAACCATCTCATGCTCAGTCTCATTAAAACTCATCAAAAAATGGAAATTCATTTAAGAAACATCCTTTTTGAATTCATCTCTTTCTCAAACCACGTTAAAATCCCATCACAATCATTTCTCTATCACAAATATCATTATCATTTCTCAATCAAAATCCCACAAGGCTCGACCCCTCCCTCGGGTCTACCCTGTACGATCACAATCACACTCATGTATAAAAACCATGTGGTACTATGTAATATCAGGTGAGACAGGTCACTATATCTCAATGGACTATGTTGGCAAACTATGTCATAATCATCTCAGGACACATGGATCTCGGTGTGCGGGGTATCATGCTGGAACGAAGGTGGGTTAGTTCTCTGACAAACTTTCTCATCAGTTTCTCAACCATGCGGTACAGAGTACTCCATGTGATGTACATGATACAATGTACTCCACGAACCCATATCAGAGTTGGGGGTGCCGGCCGTAGGTCTTATCTACCCCATACCACGTGTAACCTACTCAGCCTCAAGTGCATGTGGGAGTATTTTTTTTTATGTCAGGTCCTAGCCCCTCATGGCCTTGCTCGCCCCTTTTGGGTTCCTTGAACACCAATTTGCATTACCCTCACCACGACGTCATACATACCACAGTGTGAAAACCTGTGCGAGCGAAGCTCTAGCATGATTCATGCATCATCAATAATTATCCTTGTACGAGCAACGCTCTAGTACGACATTCATGCATAAAAACATGAAGAAACCAAGTACGAGCATAGCTCCAGTACGGTTATATGCATAAGAAAACCACTCAAAATCCACGTATGAGCAGAAGCTCCAGTACGGTTTACAAAACATCATCATAATTTAAATCAGTGTGCGAGCTAAGCTCCAGCACGTTTTATACAAGTGAAAGCATCAAAATCCAGTGCGAGTGAGGCTCCAGCACGATTTAATTCACAGAAACACAATGGTCGACTCATAATCAACCAAGACAATCTCAAAACCGTGTTTAGCACCTCACATGTGTTATTTCACAAAACATTCAACCATTAGCCAGCCTATCCGTTATTTTGTTCAAAATAAAGCAATGTGTTTTCGTAAAACATTAAAACACGTGATTTATGCAATTATTAGCCTTACTATCCCTTTTTATAAAATCTACTTCAAACTAAATCCCATACAAATACTTGCAGCTATTCACGCATATCAACAATCATTTCCTTAAATAATCATGCAATTTATAATGCCTTATATTCACCCACGAGTTCAAAGTACGAGCAGCTATCTCTATATACTCATAGAATTCCCTTACCTGGAATCGCGTCGCGTGATTCCACTTCCTTAGAGCTACTTACTTGTGCGGTTCGATTCGTCTCCAACGAACTCTCCGAAACTGTACAAAATTGTATATCGCACCAATTTAGTCCAATACAACACAACTCTTGTGTTTTCTATAGTCGATTCAACCTATAGCCTTCATTAACACTTATAAGGCCTAGTTTTATTGTTCTACTCATATCTCGAGTCTATTGATTCTTTTAGGCCTATTGATTCATAATATATCGATATTAAATCGATATTAAGCTCATAGTGTTCATATTTCATCAATTTCTTCACTATGACATTTTATTAAACATCTTATATACTCATTTTCATAAATTCTCTAAACTCACAATATGGCTTCATTCCATCATCTTAAATCATGCACATTACCTCATAAACACTTTAGCATACCCATAAATTACCAACTCATCCAAATCACATTTTCTCACACTAGATTCATTCTATTTTCTAGGTCACACTAGTTCCATCACATCTTAGGTAGTTTTAACTATCAATACACATACAAATCAACTCCAAAATCAATAAATAGACAAATGTACTTAGGCTAAAGTATTAGAAACTTACCAATCTAGTTTCTCTTCTTGCTTTAAATGAAAATGTCCCTTGCTCCTTCAATCCAACAAATGAGGCTTTGATTCCAAAGTATGTTGTTCTTCTCTTGGATGTAAACAACTTTGTATCTAATAGCTTTCCCTCAAATCTTTATGAAAATAGGTGGATTTAGGAGTGAGAAACCTAGGTTTTAGATTGAAAATGGAGGAAATGGGGGTTGTTTTCCGTGAATTGTAGATTTCAACTGCTCGTTTTATAGAAATTGCTTGATGAGATCAATCTCCCTAGGTTAAGGATCGATCTACCCCTGTTTTAAGCCTTTCAGAATGCTATTTTAAGCATACGAGATCGATTTGTCGAGGCATGAGATCGATCTGTTCCAGGTAGTAGCTTGTGGAGATCGATCTTCTCCAAGTTAGTAGCATTTGGAGATCGATCTGGCCCTTCAGGGGATCGATTCCTTCTACACAGAATGCTTAGCAGATCGATCTGACCCCATTGGAGATCAATCTGCCATGTTTCATTACTTAAATAAGAGCATTTTTGGCTCTTCTAGATTGATCTTTCCTTTTATGAGATCGATCTGGCATTCATATTTTCCAAATTTTACTGTAATTTTCTGCAGTAACTCATACAAAACATCCTTAATTTTGCTGCTATAGTCATTTTCTGATCCAACCACCATTAGGACTTGAAAATGACATCCATTCATACTTTATACACATTAAAACTTGTGTGCATTCATTGTATAACCAAATGTATACAATACAAAACTAAATAGAAGTACAAAGATTTATGCAACTCATGCAACTTTATTCCATTTGCTGCACTACTCATTTTGCATTCCACTCACATTCATCACATACAAAAGTCCATTTCTTCATATTCATATATAATGAAACTTGTGTGTACATTCCCAACTCATATTACAAGGGTGTTCATCGATTTTATGGACTTTACATCACTTATGACTCACATTACATGTACATAGACATACGTACAAAGTCATAAGGTTACATATGAAATATGGGTGTTACATTCCTTTCCTCATTCAAATAATTTGGTCCTCTAAATTAGAACCAAGTCATCTCAAAACAACTCCGGGTACTTCTCTTCCATCATGCTTTCCAATTCCTATGTAGCTTCCTCTGGAGTGTGATATTGACAAAGCACTTTCACTAAGGGGATCATCTTTGTCCTTAACACCTTTTTTTGTCCAATATCCGAACCGACTTCTCAACATATGTCATACTCTCATTGAGCTCCAATGGCTCATATCTGATCACATGTGTTGGGTCCGGGTGATACTTCCGAAGCATAGAGACGTTGAAGACGTTACGAACGCTTGCTAATTTCGGTGGCAACGCCAATCTATAAGCCCTATCTTCCACTCTCTCCAAACTTTCAAAAGGTCTGATATATCTAGGGCTCAGCTTGCCCTTCTTACCAAATCTCATAATACCATTCGAAGGTGAAACTCTCAGAAATACTGACTCACCCACATCAAACTCTAGTGGTCTCGGTCTCTTGTCAGCATAACTCTTTTGTCGCCTCTGAGCTGTTTGTAATCTCTCACATATCAATTAGACGTCCTCAGATGTCTGCTGCACTAAGTCCGGAGCAAAAATTTGTGTGTCACCAACCTCTTCCCATCCAATAGGGGATCGACATCTGCGTCCATACAGTGTGAAAATCCAATGCGAGCGAGGCTTTAGCACGATTTAATTCACATAAACACGATGGCTGACTCATAATCAACCAAGACAATCTCAAAACCGTGTTTAGCACCTCGCATGTGCTATTTCACAAAAGCATTCTGTAAGACCCGATTTTAGTTAAAACACGAAATTAAAAATGCAAAAGGATTGAAATGAAATTCTCGAACACGTGCAAGGGCAAAATGGTCAAAAGATCGAAAGTCGATATAAATTCGATAAGAAAATTTAATTAAAAATAAGGGATTGAGAAATCTTGATCAATAACGAAGAAATAATAAAATTTTGGGTTAAATTGATCAAGATTCGGAATTTTTAGAAATACCAAAAAGTCATTCGGGACAATATCCCGAAAATACGAAGAAATTATACCCGAAAAAGGTTAAAATATGATAAATAAATTAAATAAAATTAAATTAATTAATTTAGAATAAAATAATAATTTTTGGTAGATATTTTAGACATTTTAATATATTTTATTGATTAAAATAAAATTAAATAATAAATTAAATTAAATTAATTAAGTTAAAAAAAAAAGAGAATCAGGAAATGATTGTCAGGGAGAGAGAAACGAAAAACGGAATCGAAATCGGGGAAGAAGACCGGACGACCACCGGTGACCCAATCGGCCAGGTGAGGGTCGAAAAAGGAAGAGGGTGTCGGTGCGACCTCCCTGGTACCGGTGACGCGCCACACCGACGCCGGAGGAGGCCGAAAACGGAAGGGGAAGTCTTGGGAAGGGGAAGTGAAATCGACGGCCACCGGCGCCGATTTGACTCCGACCACCGCCAACCGAACCTTTCCCACTTAATGTCGAGCCGATTGATGCCAAAAACGATCGGCGAAACTGCCGGCAAACGTCGAAAACGACGGAAAGAGGAAATGGGTACCGACGGTGGAGAGAATAGGTCGGACCGGCGACTTTCCGACGGCCTTGGACGAAATCGAGGGCAGATTCGTGCTGTGGACGGCCCAGCGGAGCCACTGGCGGCGGAAGCCGACAGAGAACCGGTCGGCAAGGCCGTGAACCGACTGAACCGGAGTGAACCGACGGTCCGAACCGGGTCTGAACCGGACCGAACCGGTTTAGCCAATGAGGAAAGGAAAAAAGGAGAAAAAGGGAAAAAGAAAAAGAGGAAAAATTGAAGAAAAATCCCGACGATGTAATCGAGCTATGGGTAAGTCAGTAGCGGTCGAAATTGACCGATTTAAATTTTGAAATATTTTATTTAATTAATTTTCGACTGGAAATTTACTCGAAAATTTATGAAATTGTGTAGCTCGACAATCGATGTCAAACGAGAGCTCGAGATAACCTCGATTTGCATACTAGCATGGAATCTCGGGTAAGTAACCCTTATTTACGACAATTTACATCGTTATGCGTGCTTCAGATTTAATTTCCGCATTAATTAAATTAAATTTTGGAAAATCGGATAAATTGTCGTAAATAATAAATTGAGCTATTCGAGAGTTAGAACGAGGCCCAATAAATTGTTGGTGGGCCCAATGAGCCCAATAGGCTTCGATAATGTGAAAATTAAGTGGAAAACGGGCTTAAGGCCGATTATGGCCTATTAAGGTGCAATCGGGCCTAATAGGGGTAAATGGGCCTAATGATTTAAATTAAGCCCAGAAAATAGGAAATACAATTAAATTGTATAATATCTGACATAAGGAATATTTATACGCAGTTTTGGAGGTTTGATTGGGAGCAGATCGGACTGCGTGACGAGACAGCAGTGAAAAAGGAAAGGTCAGACTCTACAAAAAATAAGGTAAGAGAATTCTACGGACTGCTAGAGGTAACTTTACGAAATTTCAATGTCATATGTAGTCTTAAATTACCTGAACGGTCTAGAAGTAAGTTAATAATTTTAGTGCCCCGAATGGGTAAATTACCAAAATACCCTTGTTAAGGGTAAAAATTTACAACTTTAGGAAAAATTGAGAGGAGCAAGAACAAGAGGTTCCTGCTCGTTCTGGAGGTGTTTTGATGCATGCATGAGTAGGCTGGCTAACCTTGAAAGAAAAATGCACAGCATTGCATATTTTCAACGATGAAATTGTTTTGAAAATTGTTTTGAGGAAACAGAGCCGCCTACGTGTTTTTATTGACATGTGACGTGCTAGAGCTCAGCTCGCACGATATTTTGAGTTGTGTAATGCATGCATTAGTGCTGGAGCGAGAGCTCGTACTAGAGTTTTACATGCATTGGTGCTGGAGTCCAACTCGCACCAGATTATATATATATATATATATGATTTTCGTGACACGGTGCTAGAGTCTAACTCGCACCAGATTTTACATGATTTTCGTGACAGGGTGCTAGAGTGTAACTCGCACCAGATTTTTCACATGATTTGATAAGAGTGCTAGAGCTTAGCTCGCACTAGTTTTACTTGAATTGACGAGAGTGCTGGAGCATTGCTCGCACCCCCTTCTGATTTTTTTGAGAACATGCGATGAGCCGTGCTTGGAGCGTCGAGTAGACTGTGTGTCACCGACTAAATAGGCTCGCACGTGCGTTCTGAGACAGGGTATGATATATGGGTCCACAGAGTATGATGTACCGTGTAAGTAGCATGGAGTACGATGTACCGTGTAGTATCTTCGGATACGTGGTATCTTCGGATACGGCATCTTCGGATGCGTGGGATCGGATAAGACTGACGAGATGGACTGACCCACCTCTCGGGCGGTTCTCGATCATGGTGAGAACCCACACACTAGGATCCGTGTAGTAGAGGAGGACACATGGCCATAGTCCTGGTTATTATCGATATACAGATGTTACCTAGTCTCGCATGTTGATGATCTTGACGATGATTGAAACTGGGTTTTAAACTAAATTTGCATGATGCTATTTCCATGCTTTTTAAACCCATGTGTGATGTAAATTGATTTTCATGGTTTTGTGTGAGTCAGGACCACCCGAAGGAGGGGTTAAATCTTGACTTTATAGTGAAATTTTTAAATGAGAAAGAAATGATTTAAAAAGAGTTGCATGTTGAATTTTCCATGCGAACGTGTTTTACATGACATCATGAATCATTGCATCAGTTTTAAAATGTGTGGAGAAATGGTGGTTTATACATGGCACCACGTTCATGTAGGTAGTATGGTTACCTACTTGTTCGTAGGATTGCCTTACTGAGCTTGATGTGCTCACCCCTTTCATTTTCTCACAGAGATAATCTCCAATAGATGTTGAGGCGACTCAGTACTGCATTTTGGATATCCGCTGCTGCCCATCATTTAAGGTATATACACTTGTACATATTGTATCTAAATAAGTATAGCTCAGTAACATGTTTGTAAGTAACTTTAGGGGATGTATAAATATTGTAAACATTTATAAATGACTGAGAAAGAATTAATTTGGTGGGATTGGCATTGACGCACAGCCCAATTATTAGTGGAGTGAGGTCACGATTAGAGAACAGGCAAGCATGAAAGAAAATAATAAAACGCAAAAAATTTACTCTGATTTTTGGGTAGTTTTGGGTCGTGACACATTCAAACACTAGCCAACCTATCCATTATTTTGTTCAAAACAAAGCAATTTTGTTTTCGTAAAACATCAAAACACGTGATTTATGCAATTATTAGCCTTACTATCCCTTTTTATAAAATCTACTTCAAACCAAATCCCATACAAATACTTGCAGTTATTCACGCATATCAACAATCATTTCCTTAAATAATCATGCAATTTATAACGCCTTATATTCACCCACGAGTTCAAAGTACGAGCAGCTATCTCTATATACTCACAGAATTCCCTTACCTGGAATCGCGTCGCGTGATTCCACTTCCTTAGAGCTGCTTACTTGTACGGTTCGATTTGTCTCCAACAAACTCTCCGGAACTGCACAAAATCGTATATCGCACCAATTTAGTCCAATACAACACAACTCTTGTGTTTGCTATAGTCGATTCAACCTATAGCCTCCATTAACACTTATAAGGCCTAGTTTTATTGTTCTACTTAATCTCGAGTTTATTGATTCTTTTAGGCCTATTGATTCATACTATATCAATATTAAATCGATATTAAGCTCATAGTGTTCATATTTCATCAATTTCTTCACTATGGCATTTTATCAAACATCTTATATACTCATTTCCATAAATTCTCTAAACTCATAATGTGGCTTCATTTCATCATCTTAAATCATGCACATTATCTCATAAACACTTTAGCATACCCATAAATCACCGACTCATCCAAATCACATTTTCTCACACTAGATTCATTCTATTTTCTAGGTCACACTAGTTCCACATCTTAGGTAGTTTTAACTATCAATACACATACAAATCAACTCCAAAATCAATAAATAGACAAATGTACTTAGGCTGAAGTATTAGAAACTTACTAATCTAGTTTCGCTTCTTGCTCTAAATGAAAATGTCCCTTGCTCCTTCAATCCAACAAATGAGGCTTTGATTCCAAAGTATGTTGTTCTTCTCTTAGATGTGAACAACTTTGTATCTAATAGCTTTCTCTCAAATCTTTTATGAAAATGGGAGGATTTAGGAGTGAGAAAGCTAGGTTTTAGACTGAAAATGGAGGAAATAGGGGTTGTTTTCCATGAATTGTAGATTTCAACTGCTCCTTTTATAGAAATTGCTTGATGAGATCGATCTCTCTAGGTTAAAGATCGATCTTCCCCTATTTTAAGCCTTTCAGAACGCCATTTTAAGCCTATGAGATCGATCTGTTCCAGGCAGTACCTTAAGGAGATCGATCTTCTCCAAGTCAGTAGTATTTAGAGATCAATCTGGCCCTTCAGAGGATCGATTCCTTCTACACAGAATGCTTAGCAGATCGATCTGGCCCCATTGGAGATCGATCTGCCATATTCCATTGCTCAAATAAGAGCATTTTTTGCTATTTTAGATCGATCTTTCCTTCTATGAGATCGATCTGGCATTCATATTTTCCAAATTTTACTGTAATTTTTTGCAGTAACTCATACAAAACATCCTTAATTTTGCTGTCATAGTCATTTTCTCATCCAACCACCTTTAGGACTTGAAAATGACATCCATTAAAACTTTATACACATTAAAACTTATATGCATTCATTGTATAACCAAAGGTATACAATACAAAACTAAATGGAAGTACAAAGATTTATGCAACTCATGCAACTTCATTCCATTTACTGCACTGCTCATTTTGCATTCCACTCACATTCATCACATAAAAAAGTCCATTTCTTCATATTCATATATAATAAAACTTGTGTGTACATTTCCAACTCATATTACAAGGGTGTACATCGATTTCATGGACTTTACATCACTTATGACTCACATTACATGTACATAGACATACGTACGAAGTCATAAGGTTACATATGAAATACGGGTCTTATAGAAATTCTAGAAAATTAATAGTTGGAATCTTGCAGATGAATACCAGATCGATCTCCCTTCACGACAGGATCGATCTTGTAATTCTAGAATGAAATCACAAAGGTTCTATAGGTAAGAAGATCGATCTCGATGTGATTCTACATAGAGAGGATTGATCCGTTCCCAAAAACAGATCGATCTCGAATGGTTTTTGGCTAGAAAGGATCGATCCCTTCCTAAGAGCAGATCGATCCCACAACTTACTTACTGAATAATAGTATAGTTCAACTAAAGGAAGATTGTAAGACCCACTTTTTATTTTTTTGTTGATGCATTTCCTTATTATTCGTGTGATGTACACTTCCACATATTAATTGAATCATAAGAAGAGCTTTGATTGAATTAAATTTGTAAATAAAATAAAATGAAATAAGGGTGAACGTATGAAGTAGCCAAATAAGGGTCGAGATGGCCATAAGCCAAATGAAAAGGGATCGAAATTAAGTTAACGGAAAATACGAATTTAAAATAAGAAAAGATAGTGGGTGTATGAACGAAAGTCGGGTTAAATTGGTTTCGAAACAAGTGCAGGGGTAAAACGATCAAAAAACTGAAATCCGGTATAAGTTCGATAAGAAAATTTTAATTAAAAATAATGATTTAGGATATCTTGATCAATAATGAGGAAATTATAAAATTTCGAGTCCAATTGATCAAGATCCGAAATTTTTTAGAAATACCGAAAAGTCACTCGGGACATTATCCCTAAAAACGGAGAAATTATACAAAAAAAGGTTAAAATATAATAAATAAATAAATAAATTAAATTAATTAATTAGTAATAAAATAGATAAATTATAAGATGTTTTGGAATATTTTAGAGTATTTTAATGATTATTTTAATGATAAAATAAATTATAAATAATAATAATAATAATAATAATAATAAAAAAGAGAAATCGAAAATTTGGTCGGGGAGAGAGAAAAACAAGAGAAATTGAAACTGAAAACGGAGACCCGCACGTGACCCGATCGACCCATGGCTACCGATGACCGAGACCCAAACAAAGACCGGAGGAGGAAGAGGAGAGGTCGACGAACACGTTGGCACCGAAGACTTGCTGTGTAGACACCGAAAATCGGCGAACGGAAGAAGAGAGAACCGCGAGGAAAATGGCCCGATTCCCGGCGATCTATGGCAGCTGGGCTCGAACGGTGGGCACCGACGTGATCGGGAGGAGGAGGTGGTCCTTTTGAGACCGGTAGCGACCGGTGAAACCATCGAAAACGTTGACGACGGCAAAGGCCAGAAAACGGCACCGTTTGGCTGAAAGGAAAAGGAAGGAAAAGGAAGGAAAAATGGAAGGAAAGGAAACGAAAAAAAAAAGAAAAAAAAGGGAAAAAAAGGGAAAAAGGAAAGAAAAATTTTCGGGGACGACTTGAGATTCGGGTAAGTTGATCAATGGTCAAGATTGACCTACGGGTAAATTCTGAAAATTTATTTAATATTATATTTAATGGAAAATAACTCGAATTTACCTAATTGTGCAGTTTTACGACAGAGCCCGAATGAGAGCCGATTGAGCTCCGATTTTCGTACCCCGTAAAACATTGGGTAAGTACATTTTAATTTCGACAATTTGAGTCCTCAATGCCGAGTTAAGATTATGTTACGGATTAATTCTGTATAAAAAGGAATATTATTCGAAATTTTAAAGCAATTATCGTAAATAGTATATGGGCTATCCAATGAATTTGGAATGAAGCCCGATGATTATTGGTAAGCCGAATGAGCCCAGTAAACCCGAAGAAGGGATTTAATAAGTAGAAACGGGCTGAAAATGGGTTATGGCTTATTAAGGTGCAATCAGGCCCAATAAAGTAAAACGGGCCCAGTACTTTAAATTCGATCAGTAAGTGTGACATACTGATAAATATAATTGAATTGACCTAAATATGTGGTTATATTTAGTTCCGTAGACTTGGTTGGCGTGAATTTGGACTAAGAGATCTGGTATTATCGAGAAGGGATAAGTTTACGCGTGATTCCAGGTAAGGGAATTTTACGGGCTGCTAGAGGTAACTTTACGCAATTTCAACGTCATTTACATTCCCTAAAATTGTCTGAAGGGTCTAGATTTAAGATAAAAATTTTAGTGCCCCAGATGGTTAAATTACCAAAATACCCTTGTTAAGGGTAAAATTTTCAAATTTAGGAAAAATTGGGAGGAGCAAGAACAAGAGGTTCCTGCTCATTCTTGAGGTGTTTTGACACGTGCATGAGTAGGCTGGCTAACTTTTAAATAATAATGCACAACATTGCATATTTTCAACAATGTGTTTTTTGTTGGAAATTGTTTTGAGATAACAGAGCCACTTATGTGATTTTATAGACATGTGACGTGCTAGAGCCCAGCTCGCACGAGTTTTGATTTGTGTGATGCATGCATTAGTGCTGGAGCGAGAGCTCTCACTAGAGTTTTACATCCATTGGTGCTGGAGTCTAACTCGTACCAGATTTTCACATGATTTGTATATAAAGTGCTAGAGCTTAGCTCGTACTAGTTTTACTTGATTTTATGAGAGTGCTGGAGCATCGCTCGTACTAGTTTTCTGAGAACATGCGATGAGTCGTGCTTGGAGCGTCGGGTAGATTGTGTGTCACGCCAATTAAATAGGTTTGCACGTGCGTTTTGAGACAGGGCATGAGTATGGATATGAGATATGGGTCCACAGAGTACGTTGTACCGTGCAAGTAGCATGGAGTACGCTGTACCGTGCTGGGATTGATTATGTGGCATCTTTGGATGCGAGTGGCATCTCCGGATGCATGGCATCTTCAGATGCGAGTGATCGGGCAAGACCGACGGGATGGACTGAGCCACCTCCCGGGGTGGTTCTCGATAGTGGTGAGACCCCGCACACTAGGATCCGTGTAGCAGTGGGATCACAAGGACATATGGCCATAGTCCTAGTTATTTGCCTGAGATATACATATATTGCCTAGTCTCGCATGTTGATGATTTTGAGAAACACATTTTATGGATTTTTGTGTAAGTCTAGATCACCTGAGGGAGGGGTTGAGTACTGACTGAGACGTGATTGTGATGAGAATAAAAATTAGGATTTAAACTTTTACATGTTACCATTGCTTTAAAAAGCATTTTATTTCATGATTTTATGTAAGTTAGGAACACCCGAGGGATGGGTTAAGTCCTGATTGTGTTGTGAAATTTTAACGAGAATGAAATGTTTTAAATGGATTTGCATGTCGAGTTTTTCATGCTTTTGAAATCCATATGTGAATTTGTTTTACATGACATCATGACATCACGAATATTAGTAACTGTTTTGAAATGTGTGGAGAAATGGTGGTTTATGTACGGTACTACGTTCATGTAGGTTGTATGGTTATCTACTTGTTCGTAGGATTGCCTTACTGAGCTTGATGTGCTCACCCTTTTCATTTTCTCACACAGATTTCTTTCAGTAGACCTTGAGGAGACTGAGTACTGTATTTCAGACATCCGTTGTTGCCCATCTTTTGAGGTATATACACATTGTATAAATATTGTATCTAAATAACATAAGCACAGTATTATATTTTGTATTGACACTGGGATGTATAAACTGGGTACATATTGTAAAGAAATGAAAAGAAATTAGTGCATAACATATGAGTTAATATTTTAATTTAAATTATGCACTATTTGTAAAATGTATGGTGATGATATGGGCACTGACACACAACCTAATTATTGGTTGTGGTTGGTCACGATCAGGGGTTAGGTAAGTATAAAAGAAAAAAAAATTACTCTGATTTTGGGTAGTTTTGGGTCGTGACAAAGATCGATCTCTCACCATTGGAGATCGATCTCACAATACCATTTCTATTTAAAAGCCCGACAGCCGAGCCTTCTTCCCCAGATTAACAAATATCTCTCCATTTTAGCAAAGTGAGTAAGTTTTCTCACTCTAAAATACCATCACCTTCCAAACAGATTTGAGAAAGGTTGCTTTTAGAAAATTTATTCCTTGTGATGAGGAGAACAACATAGTCAAAAATTAGTGGTTAAATTTATGGATTGAAGGAGCAAGGTGTTTCCTCAATTTTGGCTAAAAGAGAAAGGTTAAGCTAGGTAAGTTTTCAATACTCCAACTTCAATTATGTTAATCTAGACATTTTTATGAGTCGATTGGTGTATGTATTATGGGCTAAAACATCCTTGAGCATGCTTAATCATCCATGAACTAATATGGGTTTAGTGTGAGAAAGTGAGCTATGGTTGATTTAATGATGAATTGATTATACTATGGTGTTGGTGATATTATATGCATGATTTTGAGATGGTTTTGTGAAACCGATATGTTGGAATAGATGATGATTTAAAGTAGGCATAAGAGGTGTATGATGAAATGCCTTAGTGAAGGAAAGTGGTGACCTTAAGGCAAGCACACCAAGTGTTTGCCGAAATGCCATGAGAGCCAGGCAACCATGCGTGATCGAATGGTCAAGTGGGCCAAGTGTTGAGTATTCAGCTCAATAAGGCATTGTGGGCCTAAGGCCGACCCAATATGTCATGACCCAAATTTCCTAAAAATCAGAGTAAATTTTTTTCGCTTTTTCATTTATTATTTAATTCGTACCTTTCTATCATCGTGACCATCTTACTAAACAGTTGGGCTATGATTCGGCGTTAGTCACCTCTCACCTATTTACCATTCCATTTCCATAATCACATTCATATATCAGGATTTACTATCCTTTGACTTTAACTAAATACATACATAATGGTATTTATAACTCTACATCCCCGACATCATATCCGTTTACAGTACTGTACATTACATATTTAGATACAAAACTATACAAATGTGTATACCTGTCTCTCGATGGGAAGCAGTGGATACCAAGAATGCAAGTCATCAGTCACTTACTAATTACTGTGAGTGCTCTGAAAAGATGGGAAAATAAGGGGGGTGAGAAACTACACGCTCAGTAAGACAATTATGCAAGTAAGTAGATAGCTCCACTATCTACATGCTCATAATTCCATGCCCTTAAAATCCATTTCTTTTCATTAAAATCTCAAGCACAAAATCATGCATACCTCAATGACATAGTTTATCAAAACTATTTGTACATATAGAAATCATGTAATTCATGCATCAAAGGCATTTTATGTGACATCATTAAATCATACTTAGCATGAATTAAATCAAGATCATGAATTCTTTCATGTCATGTAAGACAATTCATGAATTCGAAATGAAAGCATGAAAAACATCATCATGCTACTGCATTCAAATCATTTCATTAAAATTGTAATATAAACTAACCCTTCCGGGTCAATCATCTCATAAAACAATTCATTAAAATTCCTTATAAAACTTCCGTTATAAAACCACCCTTCTTTCAGGGTCACATAGAATAAAAATCATAAAATCAGGGGCTTGACCCCTCCCTCGGGTCTACCCTGGTCTATCGACCAATAGTTATATCATGTGAGACATGTAGGTGACTATCAATAACAACATAGGACTATGGCCATAACCTAGTGATCCCTGGTAACACGGTACCTAGTGTGCAGGGTATCACACCTGAAACGGGGGTGGGTCAATCCTACCCGCCAGAACAGCATAACATCAAGATTGCGAGGGCAAGGCTTGCTGCCTCATGGCTAATGCCACTCCACTCCAACAATCCCCACGGTACAGCGTACTCCACATGACATACACGGTACAACGTACTTCGTGAACCCAAGCTCAGTCAGGGGTGCCTGTAATAGGTCTTATCCACCCATATCATCTCTGTCTCAGTATGCACGTGTCAGCATATCATCTCACTGTGACACACAGTCTACAGGAGGCTCCAACACAGCTATATGCAGGTCATATAAATTCCTGTGCGAGAGAAGCTCTAGCACAGCTCCATGCATATTCATGATATTAAAAAATCTTGTGCGAACGAAGTTCTAGCACGGTTTCATAGAAATCAATGAAATCTACGTACGAGCAGCACTCTAATACGACTTAAAATAATCATAGATTCAAGTAAAATCCACGTACGAGCAATGCTCTAGTACGGATATGAATAAAAACTCAGTGAAAACCTCGTACGAGAAAAACTCCAGTATGGCTTTATGCATAAATACATCAAATCTCGTGCGAGTTACACTCCAGCATGACTTTATGTAATTTCATATCAAAACAGGATGCGAGCTAAGCTCCAGCATCTCTCATGTAGGTCAAATCATAAAAACTAGTGCGAGCAATCGCTCCAGCACCTTTTTATGCATATCAGGTCAAAACATGTCAAAACAGACAAAATAGGGTGCGAGCTAGGCTCCAGCACCTCTTATGCATTTCATAATAATAAAAATCAGTGCGAGCAACCACTCAAGCACATTCATGCACACTCACAAACGCAGATCTAGTGCGAACTATATGCCAGCACTATCTGTTTTCATATAAACTTGATAGTTGGCCCTTTTTCCAAAGAAATTTCATGTAAATATAAATAACACTTACATAGTGTTATCTTGTGAAATTTATGCAATTACTGGCCAATCTATCGAATAGCTTTGCTTAAAATCGACGAAAATTCCTTAAATCAAAAAATTATTAAATCATGCATTTCATGCATGTCATGCTTTCACCATCCTTAGGCGAACTTCCCTCAATAAGGGTAAAATAGTCTTTACCTATTTCGAGTCCTTAAATCTTTAAACCATTTTTAGGACTTTTGTACATAAGCAGGGTATACATACATATTCAGTGTACATAAAAGCTATTAAAATACGCGTAGCTACCTCTAGCTACTCACACAATTCCCTTACCTCATTTTTTTGTACAGTCTAACCTTTCCACTGATGACTCGTCACGCAATCCGATTTGTTCCCAATCCAAATCAAATCTCCGGCACTGCAGATAAATATTCATCAGGTCAAATACAATATATGTAATTGTATTTCATATTTTCTGGGCTTAATTTAAATCATTGGGCCCGTTTACCCATATTGGGCTCGATTGCACCATAATGGGCCTTAATCGGCCTTAAGCCCATTTTTCCACTTATTATTCACATTATCGAGGCCTATTGGGCTCACTGGGCCTATTAGTATTTATTGAGTCTCGTTCTAAACTCTCAGATAGCTTAATTTAGTATTTACGACAATTTATCTCTAATTCCCGAATTTAATTCATTTTAGGCGGAAATTAAATCCGTAATTTATGCGGTAAATTCTAACACGCATAACTATGTAAAATTATCGTAAATAAGGGTTACTTACCCGAGATTCCATGATAGTACGCAAATCAAAGCTGTCTCAAGCTCTCGGTTGACGTCAATTGTCGAGCTACATAATTTAATATTTTTTTGGGTAAACTTTTAGTCGAATATTAATCAAATTAAATATTCTAAAATTTAAATCGGTCAATTTTGACTGCTTATTGACTTACCTGTAGCTTGATTGCATCACTGAAATTTTTTCTAATTTTACCTCTTTTTCTTTCTTCCTTTTTTCTCTTTCTTTCCTTTTTTTTTTGGCTGAATCGGTCTGGTCCGATTCAACCCGGTTCAGACCGGTTTGGTCCAGTGGTTCAGTCCAGCGGTTTGGTCCGGTTCGGCATCATTTCGTCGTTCCGACGCCGTTTGACCGTTTCTCGGGCCATTTCCAGTGCCGTTCGGTGCGCCATCGCCTAGGCTTCTAAAATCGGGCCTCGGTGTGGCTTGAATCGGCGTCGATGGCCACCGATCGAAGCCTCTCTCCGGCCACATCTCCCTCCATTTTCGACGTGCTTTAGCGTTTCCACGGCGCGTCACCGCCGCTGTGATGTCGCCCGAGGTCGAGTTGTCTTCGTCGGCCCTCGCCAGCCCCTAAGCCTCGTCGGTGGCTCGTCGGTGAGGAGAAACCGAATCCGTCGGTTTGTTGCTTCGTTTTCGCTTGTTTCGTTTCTGTTTCCAGAAAATTGCATTTCGCTTTTTTTTTTTTTACTTTATAATATGTTTTTAATAATATTTTAATCAATTAAAATATCATTAAAATCCTAAAATATCTACAAATTCCTTATTTAATTATTAAAAATCGAAAAATATCTTAAAAAAGTATATTTTATTCATTTAGCTTTTAAATGAATTTATCGGTATTATTTCAGTTTTTTGGTATAATTTTCGATTACTTTCGGGATTATTTCCCGAGGTAAAAATTTCGATTAATTTCAATCAATTCATATCTTGATCAATTTAACCCGAAATTTAATTATTTCTTCATTATTGATCAAGATTTCTCAATCCCTTATTTTTAATTAAATTTTCTTGTCCCGATTACTACCGAATTTTGATCTTATGACCATTTTACCCTTGCACGTGTTCGGGAATTCCATTTCAATCCTTTTGCATTTTTCATTTCGTGTTTTAATTAAAACTGGGTCTTACAATCTCCCCCACTTAAGAAATTTGGTCCTCCAAATTAGAACCAAGTCAAATGAGTCCATAAATAACTCCAGGTACTTCTATCGCATCATACTCTTTAATTCTCATGTAACTTTTTTCGAAGTGTAATACTACCAAAGGACTTTGACTAAGGAGATCGTCTTAAACCTCAACACCTTCTCCTTCCGTCTAATACCCGAATCGATTTCATATGTTATATTTCATTGAGTTAAGCTGTTGGAGCTCATATTCGATTACATATGCTGGGTCCAGAAAATATTTCTGAAGCATTATAAGATGGGACACATTATGGATGCCTATTTATTCAAGTGGTAATGCCAACCTACTGGCCTTATCTCCCACTTGTCCAATATCTCAAAGGATTCAATCTAACGAACTCAATACTGTTTCACCCTCGGTGAATTCCAATGGTTTCTGTCTCTTGTCAGCATAGTTTTTATGTCTGCTCTGAGGTGTTCTTAATCTTTCACAATTTTATCTGAACATCCTCAGAGGTTTGTCTTACCAATTTGAAAACAATTCTCTATCTGTCACCCACTTCTTCTTATCCAAGTCGGGGAACAATCCCTACGACCATACAATGCCTCATATAATCTCATCCCGATACTCGATGACAACTGTCATTATTGGCGAATTCGATTAGTAACAAATGATCATCCCTGGAGCTTATAAAATCAATGACACATGCTCTCATCATATCCTCCAGAACCTGTACAGTCCTCTTTGACTGACCATCTGTCTGAGGACGGAAAGTTGTGCTAACACTCAATCGGGCTCCCAATAGCTTCCAACAATATTCCCAGAAGTGGGAAGTGAAGCGAGAATCCCTATCTGATACCATGCTCTCTGGAACGCTACATAATGTCTCACAATCTTCCATACACATAAATCCGCCTACACACTTAGAGTATCTGGGGATTTCCATAGTCAGAAGGTGGGTAAACTAAATCAATCTATCGACTATCACCCAGATAACCTCATGATTTATTCGGGTCCTCTGTAACCCATCACAAAATTCATGGTAACTTGTTCCCATTTCCGTGTCAATATAGGTAGTGGTTGCAATAACTCTGCAGACTTCTAGTACCCTACCTTACTTTGCTGACATACGAGACACTTCTCCACAATCTCTATAATGTCTCTTTTCATATCTGACCACCAATATCCTTTTCAGAGATTTCGATATATTTATTACTTCTCGGATGCACTATATATCCTGAAGAGTGAGCTTTTGACAACAACACTATCTCATCTACTATAGTCCTAGGGAGCACTTATATTGTCTCTGAACCTCTGTAAGTCATCATCACTCACTGTGAACTCTGTCACTATACCCTTCTGAATCTGACCCACACTATTGACACCATGCCGATCATCACGCTAAGCCTGGCAAACCCAGTCACTCAAATCCGATTCTAACCTCTGGCTAGCTGTCACAAAATCACTGTTATCATCAGAAGGGATCATATCACTACTGAGACTCACAACTGCTCTAGTAGCTCACGCTCCCTGACCATCATATGTAATACCATCCCGAGGCTCTTTCTGTTCAAGGCATCAGCCATTACATTAGCCTTTCCTGGGTGGTATAATGTTCACAATCATAATCCTTAGAAGCTTTAACTCTCTTGGTTATCTCATATTCTACTCTTTCTGTGAAAACAAATACTTGGGGCTTTTACGATCAGTGCATACCCAAAATTTCTTACCATATAAATGGTGGCGCCATACCTTCAGTGTAAACGCTACGGCTTCCAACTCTAAATCATGGGTCGGATTGTTTCTCTCATGGTCCTTGAACTATCTGGATCCATAAACGACTATCTTCCCATTTTACATCAATACATAGTCCACTCATTATTTTGAGGTATCCATACACACTGAAACCTCTTGAGCTGTTGGTTATGGTAAGAATAATTACGGTAGTCAGTTTATTACTTCTATATACCAAAACTCACCAAAGCTACTTTCATACTTATCATCCCACTCGTATGAAATCTTTTTTCGAATGAGATATGTCAATTGAGTAGCCCATTTCGAGAAACTCTCAACAACTCGTCTTTAAGACAGTTTCGTGTTGCTACTCATGCTCTTCCCTGGACTTCAAATACATCAAAATATCATCGCTAAAGATGACAACTAATCGGTCCAGGTAAGGTTTAAATACCTCATTGTAGTTGAGTTCCAGATACTAACCCACATCATTTCCTTTTTCTTATATTATCGGCTTTTATAAAATTTTAATTTTTAAACCTTCATGATTAATCGAATTCTATATTTCTTTATCGTACAAGCAAAGGTACCCAAATTTTAAATGTATATATTACGATTGTCGATTTCAATTTATAGGTTATGTGTGCGCTTCTAGATGTTGTCAAATCTTCAGGTGGGGAAGTATTTTGAAATACCTTTATTAACCCTCAGACTTGACCACATAGACTGGGTATGGATATATCCACCCCTTATACTTGGTCGCAATCCATAGTCACTACATATCGCTCAATCCAATTTACTTCACATATGAAAGATATTCTTACCTTGCATACGCCTCTTATTCCAATATATCTCGTATTCAGGATCTATCACATCTCAAAGCTTGTCTCCTTTCATATATCACTTATAACAAACTCTTTCATTACTTGTTAAAACTTATAGTATACTCTTCCGAGGTGAAATCATCACTATCTTAGGATAGCAATCTACACAACATAGTTTGCAGCCGAATCAATCTATTTTCAAATATTACTTCAAAATTATTCATATTCCATTGAATAAAATCGGCTGACATATCCTTTTTCCCCTGTTTTCAACTTATAATCCCTATACCCATATTCAGTTAGTGATAATCATCTAACCATCATCATCTTGCCTAAGGGTACAGGCTTCACATCTTTCACTAGCTTATAAGCAATTGAAGGCGGTATGAATAAATGCGTGGCACCAGGATCAATTAAATAATTACTTCATTATTCATAACCAGTGTGGTATCTTCCACCACATCAAATGAAATATTTGTAGTGTCCTGGTCCAAGGCATACACTCCCCTCGTCCAACATCTTATTTTCGTGGTAACTACTACATATTCTACACTATTTACACTGTTACACTGTTACATTGCTATACTGCTTACACTTTTACATTGCTCTCACTGCTACGGAGCAGGTCGGGGTCCTCAATTCACAATACCCCTTATAAGTACTGAAATTGGATTCACTGGGGCCTTACCAATTATCTTACCCCATGACTCATCAGCTCTAATCTTTTACCAAACTACCTTTTTCCTGTTCTGACATCTCTATCATTCTCTATTCTCTTTTTGTCTCTATTTAGGCCCTTAATACCTTTCCCAATCTCAGAGGCGTGCAACTCATGATCTTATTCACACAACTGTAGTCTGCGCACTTCCTCGACATATGTAGTGATATCTAACGGGGCCAATCGGACTCTAATTGACAATCTGAGCCCTTCCATGAACTTTCAAACATCCCGACTCTCACTGTTCATAGTGTCAGAGGCATATCTACCCAGGTATATAAACTGAGTTTCATACTCATTAATCAACCAGTTCCTCTGGGTCAGAGTAAAGAATTTCATCAATAATTTCCTTTAAGCAGTTTTCGAGATATTCTGTCACCGGAATACATCTAAAATTATTTTCCAAGTCCATTATGGATGCCTAACTCTTAAGATGGGTCGAGCGAACTTCCACCAATGCTCCGACTCGCCCTCAAATCTTATACATACTCTGAGCAATTAGCTCATAAAATATTCTCCACACTCCGCTATAACCTCGCAAAGCATGTCTCAATATTGTCCGATCTCTCTGTCAGACTCTTTGGGGCATGCTCAACATCAGCCTCCACTTCAATCTCATCTCGAGTCTCATGTGGCAACTCAGTACGACTCTCAGGCCTACCTCTACGGCCTTGAGCTCGTGTACTCGCCTCTCTGTCATAGCGGCTATCAGTTAATGAGTCTATTCTTGCATTCAAAACCAAATTCTTAGCTGCACTTCCATCTCGATATACATAATTGTATCTAAACAATGCACAGTACATGGGGATGTAAACTTCCTTAACCACTAAAATCGACTCATATTAGGCCAACTCAAGCTCTGATACCATTAAACTTGTCATGACCCAAATTTTCTAAAAATCAAAGTAAATGTTTTTTTTCGCTTTTTCATTTATTATTTAATTCTTACCTTTCTCTCATAGTGACCATCTTACCAAAATGTTGGGCTATGATTCGGTGTTAGTCACCTCTCACCTATTTACCATTCCATTTCCATAATCACATTCATATATCAGGATTTACTATCCTTTGACTTTAACAAAATACATACACAATGGTATTTATAACTCTACATCCTGACATCATATCCGTTTACAGTACTGTGCATTACATATTTAGATACAAAACTATACAAATGTGTATACCTGTCTCTCGATGGGAAGTGGCGGATACCAAGAATGTAAGTCATCAGTCGCTTACTAATTACTATGAGTGCTCTGAAAAGATGGGAAAATAAGGGGGTGAGCAAACCACACGCTCAGTAAGGCAATTATGCAAGTAAGTAGATAGCTCCACTATCTACATGCTCATAATTCCATGCCCTTAAAATCCATTTCTTTTCATTAAAATCTCAAGCACAAAATCATGCATACCTCAATGACATAGTTTATCAAAACTATTTGTGCATATAGAAATCATGTAATTCATGCATCAAAGGTATTTTATGTGACATCATTAAATCATACTTAGTATGAATTAAATCAAGATCATGCATTCTTTCATGTCATGTAAGACAATTCATGAATTCGAAATGAAAGCATGGAAAACATCATCATGCTACAACATTTAAATCATTTCATTAAAACTGTAGTATAAACTAACCCTTCCTGGTAAATCATCTCATAAAACAATTCATTAAAATTCATTATAAACCTTAGGTTATAAAACCACCCTTCTTTCAGGGTCACATATCATAAAAATCATAAAATCGGGGGCCTGACCCCTCCCTTAGGTCTACCCTAGTCTATCGACCAATAGTTATATCATGTGAGACATGTAGGTGACTGTCAGTAACAACATAGGATTATGGCCATAACTTAGTGATCCCTGGCAACACGGTACCTAGTGTGGGGGTATCACACCTGAAACGGGAGGTGGGTCGGTCCTACCCGCCATAACAGCATAACATCAGGATTGCGAGGGCAAGGCTTGCTGCCTCGTGGCTAATGCCACTCCACTCTAACAATCCCCACAGTACAGCGTACTCTGCGTGACATACACAGTACAATGTACTTCGTGAACCCAAGCTTAGTCAGGGGTGCCTGTAATAGGTCTTATCCACCCATATCATCTCTGTCTCAGTATGCACGTGTGAGCATATCATCTCACTGTGACACACAGTCTACAAGAGGCTCCAACACGACTATAAGCATGTGATATAAATTCCTATACGAGCGAAGCTCTAGCACGGCTCCATGCATATTCATTGTGAGATCCGTAATTTTTGTATGATATTCCTTATGATTTCCATATTGTATGCCATTATTATATGTTAATGGATTCATAAGATGGTTGATTTAGATTTGATAAATATGGACGAAACGAAATAATGTACGTAAAATCGAATATGGATAAATCGAGAAAACAAGGAAACAATAAGTTCGTCTAAGGAATTAAATCGAGGTGACTGAAAATAAGGAATTTAAAATAGGAAAAAGATTGTGGAATTATGAAGAAAGTCGATTCAATTTAGTCTTGAACACGTACAATGGTAAAATGGTCAAAAGACCAAAATTCGGTATAAATTCGATAAGAAATTTTCATTAAAATATGAAATTTACGAAATCTAGATCAATACCGAGGAAAATATTTAAATTCGAGTCCGATTGATCTAAATATTAATTTATGGGAATTAATCGGGATTTTTAATTCAAAAAGTTATCCCGAAAATAATCGAAAAATATACCGGAAAGACGAAATTAGACCGATAAATTCATTTATTGAATAAATGAATTAAATAATATTTTTTAGGATATTTTAAGAGATATTTAGGTATTTTTAATATATTTTAATGTATTAAAATAATAATAAATGAATTAATAAATAAAAAATGAAAAATCTAAAAATCTGAAAATCAGAATCGGGGAGAGAGAAACCCGAAATCGAGACCCGCGAAACCCATCTGAAACCCAAACCCTCCGACGACCCACCGACAGCTTATGAGCCCAGCTATCGGTCGAAAAAGGAAGAGCGAAGCCCGACGGTTCCATTGGTACCAGTGACGCGCATCGACGGTCCCTATTTCTGTCGAATCGACCGATGGAAAATCGTTGGAGAAATCGCCTCTGCCCTGGTGAACGACGGTGTCTTGGCATCGATTCAACCCCGTAGAGCCATCCCCAAGCTAAGGCAGTTCTGTTGAGCCCACTGGCGACCGACGAGATGGCCGGAATCACCGACGACGGCAAACGGGCCAAAACGACACCGTAGCCAGGAAAGGGAGAAAAGAAAAAGAAAAAAAAGAAAAGGAGAAAAAAAGAAAGAAAAGGGAAAAAGGAAAGAAAGTGTACCCGGGGATGACTCAAAATTCAGGTAAGTGACCGAGAGTCGAGATTGATCTACAGATAAATCCCAAGATTTGAATTTAATATTATTTTAGTGGAAAATGACCAGAATTTATATAATTGTGCAGTGTTACTGCAGAGCCGAACGAGAGCCGATTTAGCTCTGATTTTCATATCCCGCACCATATTTGGTAAGTACATTTTAATTACGATAATATGAGTCCTCAAATGCAGAGTTAAGATTATTTTATGGAATTTACAAATTAATTCTGCATAAAAGGAATTTTATTCGAAATTTCAAAGTAATTATTATAAATAGTATCCGAGCTATCCAATGAGTTTGGAACGAAGCCCGATGATTATTGATAAGCTAAATGAGCCCAGTAAACCCGAAAAAGGGATTTTAAAAGTGGAAACGGACTGAAAAAGGGGTTCGAGGCCCATTAAAATTCAATCGGGTCCAATAGAGTAAAACGGGCCCAGAGCTTTAGATTCGATCAGTAAGAGTGAAATACTGATCAATATATTTGAACTGAACCCATATGTGGTTATATGCAGCTCCGTAGACGAACGAATTGGACTGAGAGACCTGGTACGGTTGAGTCAGGATAAGCTCGCGCGTGATTCCAGGTAAGGAAATTTTATGAACACTTAGAGGTAGCTGTACGTAGTTTCGAGGGGATTTACATTACGTTAAATTCAATAGGCTATCCGAAAACAGAATAATAATTTTTACGAAAAATATGGAAATAATGATAAATGACTATTTTACCCCCAGTTAGGAAAATTTCAAAAAGGGTAGTAAGGCTATGAAATTGCATGAAATTCATGATTTTAATGTTTTCATGATGATATTGCTTTAATTCAAGCAATTTATGGATAGGTTGGCTATTATTTTCATGTTTTAAGTGAAAAGGCACAGGTTAGGTGCCAATTGATATTTATTTAACATGTTTTGATAAAATTGAGCCACCTATCAGTGTTATATGAGTCGTAACCGTGCTTGAGCACTGCTCGTATTGGAGTTTATATTTTAACTCATATACAGAGTGCTGGAGCCCTGCTCGCACGATTTTACAGATTTATTTTATATGACTACTGTACTGGAGTTTTTCTCGTACGAGGTTTTCACTGGGTTTTAATACCTATCCATACTAGAGCATTGCTCGTACGTGGATTTGAATTGAATCTATAATCAGTTTAAGTCGTACTGGAGCACTGCTCGTACGCAGATTTTATTGATTTCTATGAAACCATGCTAGAGCTTCGCTCGCTCGAGGTTTTTAGATATCATGAATATGCATGGAGCCGTGCTAGAGCTTCGCTCACACAAGAATTTATATGACATGCATATAGTCCTGTTGGAGCCTCATGTAGATTGTGTGTCATAGTGAGATGATATGCTCACACGTGCATACTGAGACATACTTGACATGGGTGGATAAGACCTATTACAGGCACCCCTGATTGAGCTTGGGTTCACGGAGTACGTTGTACCGTGTATGTCACGCGGAGTACGCTGTATCGTGGGAATTGTTGGAGTGGAGTGGCATTAGCCACGAGACAACAAGTCTTGCCCTCGCAATGCTGATATTATGCTGTTCTGGCGGGTAGGATCGACCCACCTCCCGTTTCAGGTGTGACACCCTGTACACTAGGATCCGTGTGCCAGGGATCATGAGGTTATGGCCATAGTCCTGGATATTACCGATATAGTCGCTTACATGTCTCACATGATATAACTTTTAGTCTTAATAGACCAGGGTAGACCCGAGGGAGGGGTCAAGCCCTGATTTTCTTATGATTTCAATTGAGATTTGATTATTCCCATGGAGGGATTTTATGAAACTTTCATTGATTTGTAACCCTGTGAGAAGGGTGATTTTATAATGGAGATTTGAAAATAAAGAATTTCGTTGAAATGGATTTTGATTTCGTGAGTGTATCATATTTTGACCCCGATGGGGTATTTTAAAACGTATCGATCCATTTAAGCATGAGATGTTTTCACATGAGAATTATTCCATGTTTTAATATGTCAATTTCCTGTTTTAGAACAGATGATATTATATATATGGCATATCATTGTTTTTACCTCATGCTCACATATATATATATATATATATATCCTGATTTCTTATCAGCATGTAGATAGTATAGCTATCTACTCATTTGTATTATTGCCTTACTGAGCATGTGGAGCTCACCCTTTCATTTTCCACCCACTTTCAGTGTTTCCACCATAGAGATAGCGGGTGTAGAAAGTAGATGGCATAGCCGATATCTTTGTTTCCCATCGACTGTCAAGTATACACCACGTACAAAATTTTATATTAGTATGCTTATAGCACAGTATTGTATATGAAAGAATATTTTGGGATGTACATATAGAATCATGTGATGTATAAAACATACCGACCACTCTACTATAATATGATTGATGTAGTTATATATATATATATGTACGTGTGATATTTTAGTGGTTAAAAAGGGTATATCGATATTGATTCATAGCTTGACCTGTTCAGAGGAATATGTCACGAGGATGTAAGAACGATTTTCCAAAAGTGAAAAATTTGTATTGATTTTGGTAGTATTGGGTCGTGACAGTAAAAGTGGTATCAGAGCAAAGGTTGGCCTAAAGTGAATCAGTATCAATAAGTAAGTAATCAAGAGTTAGAGTTGGTTGGATAAAAGTCGATAGTGGTCGTTAAGGAAAATTACATCCCCTTAGTACTGTGTTGTATGAGATGTCAAAGTGTATACTAGATGGGAATTAAATTAACAAATGATTTTGGATTACAAAATTTACATTATGCCGGTCACCCACAGTGGTAGAGGGGCTAGTACACGTGCTCGAGGCTGTAAGGGCAGGCCTAGAGGCCGTGGTGATGGTATACAAACTGGTAAGGTACCCGAGGGTACTGTTGTGAGACCAGATGAGACTAAGGCACGCTTCGCTAGACTTGAGCAGACTATTGAGAGCCTGGCTGAGATTATAGCGCAGCAGGCAGTGCTTGGGGCTAGAGATAGGTGAGATCTGGTGGGATAGGCAGCAGCTGATCTTGAGATGCTGGCATAGGCTGTAGAGTTACCCGAGGTTTAGGCTGCAGAGACAGTGAGACCCCAGCTAGCTCAAGATGCTGGATATGAGTGTGACCTGGATAGATTTAGACATTTTTAGAAGTTTAGACCTCCAGTCTTCCATGAGAGGAAGGACCCAGTAGTAGCTGAGGATTGGGTGTATCAGATGGAGAAGCTATATAGGCTTTTCAGGTGCACTACTACTAAGAGGGTTGCTTTTGCCATATTTGTATTTTAAATAGAGGTAGAGCATTGGTGGAGATCTACCGAACCTATTTTGAGAGCTTGACATGTTGGGGTCACATGGGAGATATTTTTGGATGCCCTTAGGAGGTAGTATGTTCTCGTTACTGCACAGCGAAAGTTGAGGATGGAGTTTTTGAGTTTGGTTTAGGGGAACCAGTCTATTGATGAGTATGAGACTCGATTTATCTCTTTGGGGAGATATGATTTAGAGATGATGAGTAGTGAGGATCGAAAGGTCCAGAAGTTTATAGATAGACTGAGACCAGCCATCAGATCTCGGTTGGCTCCCTTTGATGTTTCGACTTATGAGAAGGCAGTACATAGAGCTCAGCTGTGTGAGCAAGATTATAAGCGAAACGTCTCCGAGACAGGAAAGTTTAGTAGGAGTCGAGACAGAGATCGAAAAAACCCAGGAGAGACAAATTTTTCAGGAGAGGTGTACAACTCTCTGATAAGAGGTCGAAGATTGAGGAGGTTCAAGAGAGGACAGATAGACCCCCTGTTCATCCAGCTTTACACCAGTTAGGGCCGTTGTCATTGGAGGACCACACCCTACTATTGATGAATGTAGGCGATGTGGCAGATATCATGGTACCAGACCTTGTCCAGTGCCTATAGATTCTACTGTAGTATGTTATCGATGAGAGAGGCTAGGGCATGTGATGAGAGATTGCCCAGAGAGACAGGACATTGCCCCATAGAAGGGCAAGGAGCCGGAGAGAGCTCCAGTTCAGGTTCCTGCTCAGAGGAGGAGAGCTACTACTGAAGAGAAAGGGAAGCATGTGATGGGTACAGGGCGAGTTTATGCTTTGGACCAGGATACGACAGATTAGTCGTCTGATGTGGTGAAAGGTGCCTTCCTGATATTTGATTTAGAAGTATATGTTTTGATTGATCCTGGTGCCACGCATTCATTCGTATCGCCTTTATTTGCATGTAAATTGTCTAAGTATGTAAAGTCTATTCCTCTGGGTAGTAAATTGTTAATACTTACCCCCGTAAACACTAGTCAGCTAGTAAAGTATGTAGTCAGGGACTGTAAGTTGAAAGTCGAGGAAAAAGAAATGTCAGTCGACCTTATTTTGATGTATATGAGGGACTTTGATGTCATATTAGGAATGGTTGGTTGGTTGCCAAACTAGTTGTGTTAGATTGCTTTTCTAAGACATTAACATTTAATAACCTCGAAAGATGTGTTGTAAAATTTCCCTGAAAAGTAATGGAATCAGTGGTTGTTCTAAATGGAACAATGAAGTTTTGCTGACTTAATGATTTATATTTTGAAGGATTCATCGCATATGTGGTTGATACAGACTAGGTACGATTGGATTTGAGAGATATTCCAGTGGTTAGGGAGTTTCCTGATGTCTTTCCAGACGATTTACCAGGATTACCACTAGCCAGAGAGATGGAGTTTGGGATAGATTTAGTACTTGGTACAGAACCGATTTCAAGATCACCATATAAGATGGCTCCGATTGAGGTAGAAGAGCTGAGGAAGCAGTTATAGGATTTACTTGAGAAGGGGTTTGTGAGATCGAGCGTATCACCTTGGGGAGCTCTGGTCTTATTTGTGAGAAAGAAAGATGGCAGCCTCCGATTGTGTATGGATTACAAATTGTTGAATAAGGCTACCATTAAGAATAAGTATCCCCTTCCACGCATCAACGATATGTTGGATCAGCTTCGGGGAGCACAGGTCTTTTCTAAGATTGATATGAGGTTTGGGTATCATCAGTTGAGGATATGGAGAGAGGATGTGCCCAAGACAGCATTTAGGACCCGTTATGGTTATTATGAGTTTTTGGTTATGCCATTCAGGTTGACTAATGCCCCCGCAGCATTCATGGCTTTGATTAACGATGTGTTTAAGCCATACCTAGATTGATTTGTGATAGTGTTTATCGATGATATTTTGGTATACTCCAGATCCAGGAGAGACCACAAGCAGCACTTGAGGATAGTGTTATAGACCCTGAGAGAGAGACAGTTGTATGCCAAACTCAGTAAGTGTGACTTCTGGTTGGATTAGATTTCTTTTCTGGGCCATGTAGTATCGAGGGATGGAGTGTCAGTGGACCCATCTAAGATTGAGGCAGTTGTTCAGTGGGAGCGACCCAGGACAGTCATAGAGATTCAAAGTTTTCTGGGTTTGGCTGGATACTACAGGAGATTTGTAGAGGGTTTTTCCAGATTAGCTGCTCCGTTGACACGTCTCACATGGAAGGATGTTGAGTTTGTGTGGAATGATGCTTGTGAGAGGAGTTTTCAGGAGCTGAAGCGTCGGTTGACCACTGCTTCGGTTCTCACCATACCTACCAGCTTAGGAGGTGTCTTGGTATATACAGATGCATTGCATCAGGGACTAGGCTGTGTACTGATGTAGGATGGGAGGATAGTTGCCTATGGATCTAGACAATTGAAAGATCACGAGAAGAACTATCCGACCCATGATTTAGAGTTGGCGGCCATAGTGTTTGCACTGAAGATATGGTGTCATTACTTATATGGTAAGCAGTTTCAGATTTTTACAGACCATAAGAGTCTGAAATATTTATTCTCGCAGAAGGAGCTGAACATGAAACAGAGGAGATGGCTCGAGCTCCTGAAGGATTATGATTGCGAGATATTATACCACCCGGGAAAGGCTAATGTAGTTGCTGATGCTTTGAGCAAGAAGAGCCTAGGGTTAGTATCATTTATGATGGTTCGGGAACATGACTTGTTAGAGCAGTTCGCGAGCCTCAGTTTGGACATAGCACCCCCTGAGATTGACAGAGTTGAGATCATTGCGAGCCTGAGATTGGAGCTAGAGTTGATTGATCGTATCCGGCAGGCTTAGCAGAGTGATCAGGGATGTATTCAGTTGATGAGGCAGGTACAGGCAGGTGCAGATACAGATTTTGTATTGTTACTGATGGATTACTGAGGTTTCACGGTAGGATATGTGTTCCCGAGGATCCTGAGATCAGGAGGATGATTTTATCAGAGGCTTACTTAGTGAGGTATACAGTACATCCGGGGAGTACGAAGATGTATCAGAATCTCCGAAGAGATTATTGTGGTCTAGGATGAAGAGAGACATAGTAGAGTATGTTGCGAGATGTCTCGTCTGTCAGCAGGTGAAGGTAGAGCATCAGAAGCCTGCAGGATTATTACAGCCTCTACCGATACCGACATGGAAGTGGGAGCATGTCACCATGGATTTTGTGATGGGATTATCGAGGACCCGCAGTGGTCATGATGCCATCTGGGTGATTATGGATAGACTGACGAAGTCCACCCATTTCTTAGCTATGAGAGCTACAGATGCTCTGAGTACGTTGGCGAACTTATATGTTCGAGAGATTGTCAAGCTACATGGCGTTCCAGTGAGCATTGTTTCTGAAAGGGATGCCAACTTCACTTCCCATTTTTGGGAACACTTTCAGGAAGCGTTGGGGACCCAGTTAAGATTTAGCACCGCTTTCCATCCTTAGACAGATGGTCAGTCAGAGAGGACTATACAGACTCTGGAGGATATGTTGAGAGCGTGTGTGCTGGATTTTGGAGGCTCCTGGGATGATCATTTGCCATTAGCTGAGTTCGCCTACAATAATAGTTATCACTCGAGTATCGGGATGGCACGGTATGGTCGCAGAAGCCGTTTCCCTATTGGATGGGAAGAGATTGGTGACATATTGTTTTTTGCTCCTGACTTGGTTCAGCAGGCTACTGAGGATGTCAGGTTGATATGTGATAGATTGCAGACAGCTCAGAGTCGACAGAAGAGTTATGCTGATAGGAGACGCAGACCACTAGAGTTTGCAGAGGGTGAGTCGATATTTTTGAGAGTTTCTCATTCCAAAGGTATCATGAGGTTCGGTAAGAAAGGTAAACCGAGCCCTCGTTTTATTGGACCCTTTGAGATTCTAGAGCGAGTGGGAGATAAGGCCTATAGATTGGCATTGCCACCAGAGTTGGCAGGTGTACACAGTGTCTTCCACGTTTCTATGCTTCAGAAGTACCATCCGGATCCGTCACACGTGATTCACTACGAGCCGTTAGAGCTCAGTGACAGTATGACATATGTTGAGAGACTGGTTCGGATTTTGGATTGGAAGAAGAAGGTATTGCGATCCAAGACAATCTCCATGGTGAAGGTTTTGTGGCAGTATCACACTCCGGAGGAAGCTACCTGGGAACTAGAGAGCATGATACAGGAGAAGTACCCGGAGTTGTTTACCGATTGATTTGGTTCTAATTTGGAGGACCAAATTCTTTTAGTGGTGGAGATTGTGAGATCTGCAATTTTTGTATGATATTCCTTATGATTTCCATATTGTATGACATTATTATATGTTAATGGATTCATAAGTTGGTTGATTCGGATTTGATAAATGTGGACGAAACGAAATAATGTACGTAAAATCGAATATGGATAAATCGGGAAAACAAGGAAACAACAAGTTCGTCTAAGAAATTAAATCGAGGTGACTGAAAATAAGGAATTTAAAATAGGGAAAAGATTGTGGAATTATGAAGAAAGTCAATTCAATTTAGTCCCGAACACGTACAAAGGTAAAATGGTCAAAAGACCAAAATTCGGTATAAATTCGATAAGAAATTTTCATTAAAATATAGAATTTGTGAAATCTGGATCAATACCGAGGAAAATATTTAAATTAGAGTCCGATTGATCTAGATATTAATTTATGGGAATTAATCGTGATTTTTAATTCGAAAAATTATCCCAAAAATAATCAAAAAATATACCGAAAAGACGAAATTAGACTGATAAATTCATTTATTGAATAAATGAATTAAATAATATTTTTAGGATATTTTAAGAGATATTTGGATATTTTTAATATATTTTAATGTATTAAAATAATAATAAATGAATTAATAAATAAATAAAATAATAAAAAAATGAAAAATCTGAAAATCAGATCGGGGAGAGAGAAACCCGAAATCGAGACCCGCGAAACCCGTCTGAAACCCAAACCCTCCGACGACCCACCGACAGTCGACGAGCCCAGCTACCGATCGGAAAAGGAAGAGCGAAGCCCGGCAGTTCCATTGGTATCGGTGACGCGCGCCGACGGTCCCTATTTCTAACGAATCGACCGACGAAAAATCGTTGGAGAAATAGCCTCTGTCCCGACGATCGGCGGTCTCTTAACGCCAATTCAACCCCGTAGAGCCTTCCCCAGGCCAAGGCGTTCTGTTGAGCCCACTGGCGGCCGACGAGATGGCCAGAATCACCGGCGACGGTAAACAGGCCAAAATGACACTGTAGCCAGGAAAGGGAGAAAAGAAAAAGGAAAAAAAAGAAAAAGAAAAAGAAAAAAAGAAAAGAAAGAAACGGGAAAAAGGAAAGAAAGTGTACCCGAGGATGACTCGAAATTTGGGTAAGTGACCGAGAGTCGGGATTGACCTGTAGATAAATCCCAGGAATTCAATTTAATATTATTTTAGTGGAAAATGACCCGGATTTATATAATTGTGCAGTGTTACTGCAGAGCCCGAACGAGAGCCAATTTAGCTCTGATTTTTGTACCCCGTACCTATTTGGTAAGTGCATTTTAATTACTATAATATGAGTACTCAAATGTAGAGTTAAGATTATTTTACGAAATTTACGGATTAATTATGCATAAAAGGAATTTTATTTGAAATTTCAAAGTAATTATCGTAAATAGTATTCGGGCTATCCAATGAGTTTGGAACGAAGCCCGATGATTATTGATTAGCTAAATGAGCCCAGTAAACCCGAAAAAGGGATTTTAAAAGTGGAAACGGGCTGAAAAAGGGGTTCGAGGCCCATTAAAGTGCAATCGGGCCTAATAGAGTAAAACGGGCCCAGATCTTTAGATTCGATCAGTAAGAGTGAAATACTGATCAGTATATTTGAACTGAACCCATATGTGGTTATATGCAGCTCCGTAGACAAGCAAATTGGACTGAGAGACCTGGTACGATCGAGTCGGGATAAGCTCGCGCGTGATTCCAAGTAAGGGAATTTTATGAACACTTAGAGGTAGCTGTACGTAGTTTCGAGGGGATTTACATTACGTTAAATTCAATAGGCTATCCGAAAACAGAATAATAATTTTTGCGAAAAAATATGGAAATAGTGATAAATGACTATTTTGCCCCTAGTTAGGAAAATTTCAAAAAGGGTAGTAAGGCTATGTAATTGCATGAAATTCATGATTTTAATGTTTTCATGATGATATTGCTTTAATTCAAGCAATTTATGGATAGGTTGGCTATTATTTTCATGTTTTAAGTGAAAAGGCACAGGTTAGGTGCCAATTGATATTTATTTAACATGTTTTGATAAAATTGAGCCACCTATCAGTGTTATATGAGTCGTAATCGTGCTTGAGCATTACTTGCACTGGATTTTATATTTTAACTCATATACAGAGTGTTGGAACCCTGCTCGCACTATTTTACAGATTTATTTTATATGACTACCGTATTGGAGTTTTTCTCGTACAAGGTTTTCACTGGGTTTTAATACCTATCCGTACTAGAGCATTGCTCGTACGTGGATTTGAATTGAATCTATAATCAGTTTAAGTCGTACTGGAGCACTGCTCGTATGTAGATTTTATTGATTTCTATGAAACCGTGCTAGAGCTTCGCTCGCACGAGGTTTTCAGATATCATGAATATGCACGGAGCCGTGCTAGAGCTTTGCTCGTACAGGAATTTATATGACATGCATATAGCCGTGTTGGTGCCTCATGTAGACTGTGTGTCATAGTGAGATGATATGCTCACACGTGCATACTGAGACATACTTGACATGGGTGGATAAGACCTATTACAGGCACCCCTAATTGAGCTTGGGTTCACGGAGCACGTTGTATCGTGTATGTCACGCGGAGTACACTGTACCGTAGGGATTGTTAGAGTGGAGTGGCATTAGTCACTAGATAGCAAGTCTTGCCCTCGCAATCCTGATATTAGGCTGGCGGGTAGGACCAACCTACCTCCCGTTTCAGGTGTGACACCTCGCACACTAGGATCCGTGTGCCAGGGATCATGAGGTTATGGCCATAGTCCCAGATATTATCGATATAGTCGCTTATATGTCTCACATGATATAACTTTTGGTCTTAATAGACTAGGGTAGACCCGAGGGAGGGGTCAGGCCCCAACTTTCTTATGATTTCAATTGAGATTTGATTATTCCCATGGAGGGATTTTATAAAACTTGCATTGATTTGTAATCCTGTGAGAAGGGTGATTTTATAACGGAGATTTGAAAATAAAGAATTTCGTTGAAATGGATTTTGATTTCGTGAGTGTATCATATTTTGACCCCGATGGGGTATTTTAAAACGTATCGATCCATTTGAGCATGAGATGTTTTCACATGAGAATTATTCCATGTTTTAATATGCCGATTTCCTGTTTTAGAACAGATGATATTATATATATGGCATATCATTGTTTTTACCTCATGCTCACACACACACACATATATATATATATATCCTGATTTCTTATCAGCATGTAGATAGTATAGCTATCTACCTGTTTGTATTATTGCCTTACTGAGCATGTGGAGCTCACCCTTTCATTTTTCGCCTACTTTTAGTGTTTCCACCATAGAGATAGCGGGTGTAGAGAGTAGACGGCATAGCTGATATCTTTGTTTCCCATCGACTGTCAGGTATACACCACGAACAGAATTTTGTATTAGTATGCTTACAACACAGTATTGTATATGAAAAAATATTTGGGGATGTACATATAGAATCATGTGATGTATAAAACATACCGACCACTCTACTATAATATGATTAATTTAATTATATATATATATGTACGTGCGATATTTTAATAGTTAAAAAGGGTATATCGATATTGATTCACAGCCCGACCTGTTAAGAGGAATATGTCACGAGGAGGTAAGAAAGATTATCCAAAAGCGAAAAATTTGTACTGATTTTTGTAGTATTAGGTCGTGACATTCATGATATCAGAAAATCTGGTGCAAGTGAAGCTCTAGCACGGTTTCATAGAAATCAATGAAATCTGCGTACGAGCAGTGCTCCAGTACGACTTAAAATAATCATAAATTCAAGTAAAATCCACGTACGAGCAATGCTTTAGTACGGATATGAATAAAAACTCAATGAAAACCTCGTACGTGAAAAACTCCAATACGACTTTATGCATAAATACATCAAATCTCATGCGAGTTACACTCCAGCACGGCTTTATGTAATTTCATATCAAAACAGGATGCGAGCTAAGCTCCAGCATCTCTCATGTAGGTCAAATCATAAAAACTAGTGCGAGCAATCGCTCCAGCACCTTTTTATGCATATCAGGTTAAAACAAGTCAAAATATGTCAAAACAAACAAAACAGGGTGCGAGCTAGGCTCCAGCACCTCTCATAAATTTCATAATAATAAAAATCAGTGCGAGCAACCGCTCTAGCACATTTCATGCATATGATGTCACAGAAGTCGGTGCGAGCAACCGCTCAAGCACATTTATGCACACTCACAAACGCAGATATAGTGCGAACTATATGTTAACACTATCTGTTTCCATATAAACTTGATAGTTGACACTTTTTCCAAAGAAATTTCATTTAAATATAAATAACACTTACGTAGTGTTATCTTGTGAAATTTATGCAATTACTGGCCAATCTATCAATTTGCTTTGCTTAAAATCCACGAAAATTCCTTAAATCATAAAATTATTAAATCATGCATTTCATGCATGTCATGCTTTCACCATCCTTAGGTGAACTTCCCTCAATAGGGGTAAAATAGTCTTTACCTATTTCGAGTCCTTAAATCTTTAAACCATTTTTAGGACTTTTGTACATAATCAGGATATACATACATATTCAGTGTACAGAAAAGCTATTAAAATACGCATAGCTACCTCTAGCTACTCACACAATTCCCTTACCTCATTTTTCTATACAGTCTGACCTTTCCATTGATGACTCGTCACGCAGTCCGATTTGCTCCCAATCCAAATCAAATCCCCGGCACTGCGGATAAATATTCATCAGGTCAAATACAATATATGTAATTGTATTTCATATTTTCTAAGCTTAATTTAAATCATTGGACCCGTTTACCCATATTGGGCCCATTTGCACCATAATGGGCCTTAAGCCCATTTTCCTACTTATTGTTCACATTATCGAGGCCAATTGGGCTCATTGGGCCCATCAGTATTTATTGAGCCTCGTTCTAAACTCTTAGATAGCTTAATTTAGTATTTACAACAATTTATTTCTAATTCTCGAATTTAATTCATTTTATGCAGAAATTAAATTCGTAATTTATGCGGTAAATTCTAACACGCATAACTATGCAAAATTGTCGTAAATAAGGGTTACTTACTCGAGATTCCATGATAGTACGCAAATTGAGGCTGTCTCGAGCTCTCGGTTGACGTCAATTATCGAGCAACACAATTTAATATTTTTTTGGGTAAACTTTTAGTCGAATATTAATCAAATTAAATATTCCAAAATTTAAATCGGTCAATTTCGACCACTTATCGACTTACTCGTAGCTCGATTGCATCTCTAAAATTTTTTCCAATTTTTCCTCTTTTTCTTTCTTCCCTTTTTCTCTTTCTTTCCTTTTCTTTTTGGTAGAACCGATCCGATCCGATTCAACCGGGTTCAGATCGGTTCGGTCCAGCGGTTCAGTCCAGTGATTCGGTCCTGTTCGTCCAGTTCAGGCATCATTTTATAGTTCCGACGCCTTCTGATCGGTTCTCGGGTCGTTTTCGGTGTCATTCGACGCGCCATCGCCTGGGCTTCCAAAATCGGGCCTCGGTGTGGCTTGAATCGGCGTTGATGGCCGCTGATCGAAGCCTCTCTCCTGCGGTATCTCCCTCTATTTCCGAAATGCTACTGCGTTTCCACGGCGCGTCACCGCCGCTGTGATGTCGCCTGAGGTCCGGCTGTCTTCGCTGGCCCTCGCTGGCCCCTAAGCCTCGTCGGTGGCTCATCGGTGAGGGGAAACTGAATCCGTCAGTTTGTTGCTTCGTTTTCGCTTATTTCGTTTCTGTTTCCAGAAAATCGCATTTCACGATTTTGCTGTTTTTTTTACTTTATAATATAATTTTAATAATATTTTAATCAATTAAAATATTATTAAAATCTAAAATATCTACAAATTCCTTATTTAATTATTAAAAATCTGAAAATATCTTAAAAAATTATATTTTATTCATTTAGCCTTTAAATGAATTTATCGGTATTATTTCGGCTTTCCGGTATAATTTTCGATTACTTTCGAGATTATTTCCCGAGGTGAAAATTTTGATTAATTCTAACCAATTCATATCTTAATCAATTTAACCCGAAATTTAATTATTTCTTCGTTATTGATCAAGATTTCTCAATCCCTTATTTTTAATTAAATTTTCTTGTCCCGATTACTACCGAATTTTGATCTTTTGACCATTTTACCCTTATACGTGTTCGAGAATTTCATTTCAATCCTTTTGCATTTTTCATTTTGTGTTTTAATTAAAATCAGGTCTTACACAATATGAATCAGTAGACTTGATTGGCCCAATAGATTCTCGAGAAATGATAGTACAATCGAAATGGACTTAAGAGAAAGTAAGACCCAATAAGAGTAAATGAACCCAATAAGTTAAATCGATTGTAGTGAAAGTGAAATACATAAAAATAAATTGTATTTAATATGATAAATAATTTCATGTAGCTCTGAAGATTATATTGGGAGTGAATCAGACTGCACAATCGAGCAGCTCTAAGGAAGTGGAAATACTCGACGCGATTCCAGGTAAGGGAATTTTGTGAGTATTTAGAGGTAGCTATACGTAATTTAAGGGTATTTATAGGGCATTAAATTTTCTTGGTTACCTAGAAAAGAAATAATAATTTTTACGAAAAAATTCGAATATAGGTGAAAAAGGCGATTTTACCCCTGGGAGCAAATTTTACAAAAATGATAGTAAGGCTAATAAATTGCATCAATATCATGTTTTGACATGTTTATGAAATATATTGCTTCGATTTAAGAAATTTACAGATAGACTAGCAATTGATTTCATAATTTCATGAAATAGCACGAGTCAGGAGCTAACTTTGATTTTGAGCGTGTTTTGTTGAAATAGAGTCGCCTATCAGATATATATGAGTATAAATCGTGCTAGAGTCTTGGTCGCACTAGATTTTGATATTTTTACATGAATGAAATGTGCTGGTGTGAGACCTATGAATTTTATATACCTTAACTATGAGATTTATAATTTGGAGAATGTAGTTATGATATTGCAATGTACATGCAAGTTTTGAATCGAATAAAGTATAAGAAGATTAAGATTTTAAGTCTTAAATGTGTATGGACTGAAATATGACCTATGGAGTAGACTGTGGTAAGTTTGGCCTTGAGTTTCCTGCAAATTTATGTAGTAACAGTGGGATTTATGAAGGCCAGTTCGATCTCATAAGGATGGCAGATCGATTTCATGACTCCAAAATGCAATGAGTGTGTAATAGTAGGCAGGCAGATCGATCTCATAAGGGAGCAGATCGATCTCACAAGGAAGCAGATCGATCTCATACTGCCTTTGCCTAATAAAGATTGATCTTGTCACAAGGGCAGATCGATCTCCATTTACCTAAGCCAGGAAGAGATCGATCTCCTATGGAAAGCAGATCAATCTCCATTTGGTTTTTATGAAGAAATAGATCGATCTCCACCCTCTAGCAGATTGATCTCTACCTTCAAACAGATCGATCTCTACCCTCTCCCAGATCGATCTCTACCCTCTCCTAGATCGATTTTGTAGTTGGTATTGGAGTAGTTGGAGTAGTTGAAACCAGGCAGAGATCGATCTCCCCATGATACCAGATCAATCTCATACGCCCTGCCTATATGAGAATCATGAGATTTTACCTGAAAATCGATTCTCTCTCACCTGTAAACTCCATCACTCACCATTTTTACCCCAAACCAAGCTTTCTCTCTCTAAGATTCACCACATTCTGGATAGAGTTAGTAAAAGTGGTAAGAGGCAAAGTTGTTCCTCTTGGTAAAGAGAACAACATACTAGAAAATCAAAGGGTGGTTTGAACAAAAGGAAAGAAACAAGCATTCTACAAGTTGCTCAAGAGAAGACAAGCTAGGTGAGCACACAAGACCTTTGTTTTCAAGCATTATCATTTTACATATATTGGTGAATAAATGTATGTATATTTTGTTGGAAATGTGTAAGTTAAGAATGAACCTACAATGGGTTTACTTAAAAGAGGAAATTTTGATGTCTTGTGATGATCATGAGTTAGATAAGGTGTAAATAAATTAAAAAGGGGAAATGTTAAGCTAGAATGAATAAGAGAAAGGAATCAATAATGAGAATGATGTATATTGACGATTTGACAATGTTTGGACAGCTCAAAAATTCGACACGAGAAATGAGGCTAGTCCGAGACTCGGGGGACATTTCACCACTTAGGGTGCAAGAGGTAAAGGGAATAAAATGTTTGTGTATGTGAGTTTTTAAATGATGAAAACAACTTTTTAGTGTGAAAAAGGTTTGATGAATGAGCATGTTTATGAGAAATGAGTTGATTTGATGTTTTGATGAATGTGTGAATGTTTGTCAGTTTAAGCTCGATTTGATGAATTTTGGGTAATTGTGAACACAATGTGTTATAATAGAAATGAGTTTTCTTCGAGATAACCACTATGAGCTCTACGTGAAGGCAAAGCGATTTTTATACAATAATAACATATTTTACTGAGCCTAAGGCTTGTCATGAGATGCACATAGATACTCCACATGATGGCGTTGAGTGACCTTGCTCTAGTAGCATGTAAGACTGAGATGACCCTGCGCTGGTAGCGTTGGGTGGCTTTGCTTTGAAAGCATGTAAGATCGGGCCTTGCTTTAATAGCAAGTAAGACCACAGCTGTACGACTCTGATAAAGTCTATAGCGATATCATGGCCATGGATAGATGTTGACGATTCCCTCTTTTGAGGATGCCTCCATTTTGGTAATGAGAGATGCCTCCGTTCTGGTAACGTGAGTTGCCCTATTTGAGGATGATGTGATGTGCTTATGACATTGTTTTATCTGAGTTTTATTAAATGTCTAGTCTCTAATATTTTGATATTATGACTATTTGTGATTTTATCACATAAACTATGTTTATGCAAATTAATGCCATTATTACTGTTATCATTATTACCATGATGTTTGTCATGCTCGAAATACTACTATCATGTTTTTACATGCCAAACTGATGAGTTGTGATGTGATAATGATTTCATTATATCTCTCTTATCCTCCTTAGTGAGCGCTTTGAGAGCTCACCCTTTTTCCTCCCCCCTCTAGATTTCTTGCAGTGAGCGAGATAGTGCCTGCCGCATACGTGATATAAGCTGGCGGACAAGATCTCCCCAGGCTTTCGTTTGTACACGCACAAGGTATAATTCAATTCATTTTGTATCCAGACAATGATGTAATACAGACATTTGTGTTAAGTATTTTTGGAATGTAACTAGGATGCCATGAGGAAAATGATTCGTGTTTTGTGGATTGATCCCCTTTGGGATATTTTGTATTTGATTTTATGAATTAGAAATTCTGTGATCTTGGGGTTAATGATTTATTATAAACACAAGTGATTAAATGACACTGTACAAGAATGCAACCCGAGTAAGAGATTTAATAGAAGAAAATTTTAAATTAGCCCTATTTTTCGCGCTTCCGGATTGTCACATATTTGTTTGGTGTCAGAGCAAAGGTTGCCTAGTACTGTCAATGTCGAGTAATTAGAAATAGATTACATCCCAATAGTCTGTATTGTTTGGTACTAAATTGAATTTAACAGGTAAAATTATGATCGATGCTTAACGCATAAGCACAAGTACAAAAGAGATAAGAGATAAGCGGGAGATGAGGTCGTCTCGGGAGGTAGGCACAGCCACCTCAACCATCTGACCCCCCAGCCTGAGAGTCATAACTCTCAGATGAATCAGCTAGAGCATAATGTGCGGTAGGTATTTGAGCAGATGGTAGCGCTATTCATCCAGCATTTTGGGGCTAATGCCTCGGGTACCACACCTACCCTAGCTCCCACACCACCCCAGGATTCGCAGACTGACCCAGTGCCACCAATGGTTTAACCTCCGGCACAAACCAGGCCTAATGATGGGGGCAAGGGCTATTTGAAGGATTTTTTTAAGGAGTGAAGGGTCCAATAGAGGCGAATGAGTGGTTGATCGAGATGAAGATCATCTTTGACTTTCTGGGATGCACAGATGCGGAGAGGGTTAGTATGAGTACCTACATGCTCAAGGAATAGGCCCGATGTTGGTGGAACAACACCCGTAGTATACTGGCTGCCATTCATCCAGTGATCAGCTAGGAGATTTTTCAGTTATCATTTAGAACCCAGTACGTGCTGCGAGCTGCCCAGAGGAGAATGCAAGCTGAATTCCTAAATTTGGTTCAGGGCAATATGTCGATTGGTGAGTACGAGAACTGATTCACTACCCTACTAAAGTATGATCCGGAGACCATTAAGGATGAGGAGCTCCGTACAAAATGATTCATGTATGGACTGAGACCTGTCATTAGAGACCGGTTGATAGGGCTCTGTATTACGGAGTTTAATGATGCTCGAAGATGAGTACAAGAGGTTGAAAGGGGATTATAGTTAATACAGTCCCAGTCTATGTCCCGAGTGATAACTAGGGATAAGGGTAAGAGACCTGTAACTCTCCACATTGACTTCAGAAGGGGTTCTTTTAAGAGATATACAGTTGAAGGACCTAGAGGGAGAGTAGATAGACCTAGAATTCCTCCTAGTACTATGAAGACCCCTCGAGGTACCAGGCCAGAGGTTAGAGTTTACAGAGATTGCGACTGACCACGTGAGGGAAGTTATTCTAAAACCATACAAGGATGTTTTAGATGTGGGGACATGGGTCATAGAGTGAGGAACTGCCCGCAACCGCAGAAACCACATTCTCAAGAGCCTACTAGGCAGCAGCCTCAGAAGGTAATTCCCCAGAGATAGGTTACGACTGCTGATAAGGGTAAGAAGTCGGTTGTAGAAGGACGTGTGTTTGCTTTGGATAAGGAGACCGCAGACATTTCATCGGAGACCATACAAGGTACAGTTCTTATCTGTAATCACGAGGCTCATGTGTTGTTTAACTCGGGATCCACGCATTCTTTTATTGATGTACACTTTGCATGTAAACTGAGTTTAAAGCATGAATCCCTAGATTATATTTACATGTAAACACCCCTATGTGAGAGTCTCAAAGGACTGATATGGTATGTAGAAGGTGTGAGATTAAGGTAGGAGATAGGGTAATGTTGGCAGATCTAATTTTGTTAAGTATGCACGATTTTGATGTGATTTTAGGGATGGATTGGTTAGCTGCCAATCGTATAAGTCTAGACTACTACACTAAGAGTGTAACCTTCTCCCTACTTGAAAATTTTAGTGTATGTTTGAATGTTAAGGAATGAAAATGTGTGAAGTTTATTGTGAGAAGATTTTAGAATATAATGATGTTACCATAAAAGCACTGATTAAATTATTGATGTGAAGGTTACATCGCACTCATCTCTGACATGAGTCGAGAACATTCAAGAATAGAGGACATACCAATAGTATGTGAGTTCTCAGATGTATTCCCAGATGAATTGTCTAGCTTACCATTGAAAAGAGAGCTGGAGTTCACTATCGATTTAGTGCCAGATACCCAGCCAATCTCTAAACCTCTTTATAGGATGGCATTGGTTGAATTCAAAGAATTAAAGAAACAGTTGCAAGAGTTGCTTGATCAGGTTTTTTTTAGACCCGGTATGTCACCATGGGGAGCTCCGGTGTTATTTGTGAGGAAAAAGGATTGTAGCCTCAGATTGTGCATAGATTACCGATTGCTGAACAAGGTTACGGTGAAGAATAAATACCCCCACCAAGAATAGATAATTTGTTTGATCAGCTGAGAGAGGCTTCTATTTTTTTCCAAAATTGACTTGAGATTGGCCTATCACCAGTTAAGAATCAGGAAAGAGGATATTTCGAAGACGACCTTCAGAACTAGATATGGCCATTATGAGTTTTTAGTGATGCCATTTGGTTTGACGAATACTATTGCTGCTTTCATAAGTCTAATGAATGAGGTATTTCGGGACCATCTAGATCAGTTTGTGATAGTCTTCATTGATGATATCCTTGTGTATTATCGATCTCACGAGGAACATGCACAACATTTGAGGATTGTGCTGAAGATACTCAGAGATAGGCAGCTTTATGGGAAGGTCAGTAAGAGTGAGTTTTGGTTGGATCAAATAACTTTCCTTGGTCATATTGTATCTAAGGACAGGGTGTCCATTGATCCGTCTAAGATAGAGGCTGTACTTAATTGGGAGAGACAGAGGATAGTTACAGAGATTCAAAGTTTTATGGGGCTCGCAAGGTATTATAGAAGGTTTGTTGAAAGATTTTTTAGGATTGCCGATCCTTTGACAAAGCTCACACGTAAGGAGATTTCTTTTGTATGGTCTGAGCAGTGTGAGCAAAGCTTCCAAGAATTAAAGAGGAGATTAACAACAACACCTATGTTGACCATCTCAAATGGACCCAGAGGCTTCGCAGTGTATAGTAATACCTCTCAACAAGGATTGGGCTGTGTGCTCATGCAGCATGGGAGAGTGGTCCCCTATGGTTCGCGACAGCTGAAGGATCATGAGCGAAACTACCCCACACATGATTTGGAGTTAGCTGTAGTGGTGTTTGCATTAAATATCTGGATGCATTACTTATATGGGGAAAGGTTCAAGATATTTACTGACCATAAGAGCCTGAGATATATATTCGACCAAAAGGAGTTAAACATGAGACAAAGGAGATGGATGGAACTCCTTAAGGACGATGACTACAAGATTTTATATCTCCCGGGGAAGACGAACATAGTGGCTGATGCCTTAAGCAGAAAGGGTATGGTTTCTACTATGATGATCAGAGAGTGGGACTTGTTAGAACAGTTCACTGGGCTCAGGCTCAGAATTGAAGAAGCAAAGGCCAGATTTATGGCTAACCTATGGATAGAGCCCAGTATTATGGATCAGATTAGAAGCGGGCAGCGAAATGATCAGGGGCTAGTGGAATTGGTTAGCCAAGCTGAGGCGACCCTGCAGTCAAATTTTACAGTCGATGACGATGGATTATTGAGGTTTAAGGGTCGTATTTACGTCCCTAGTGATGATACCTTGAAGCAGCAAATATTGAGAGAGTCTTACTGTTCCCATTGCACCATGCACCCAGGTAGTACTAAGATGTATCAGGATCTGCGTAAGGTGTATTGGTGGAGTGGTATGAAATGAGAAGTGGTGAATTTGTGGCCAAGTGTTTGGTATGTCAGCAGGTAAAAGCTGAGCATCAAAAGCCTAGAGGATTACTTAAATCCTTACCAGTGCCTAAGTGGAAATGGGAGCATATCACCATAGACTTTATCATGGAATTACCACGGTCTCGGAGAGCTCATGATGCGATTTGGGTGATAGTAGACAGATTAATGAAAAGTGCCCACTTCCTTACCATCAAGAGCACGGATACCTTGAGTACCTTAGTCGAGTTGTATGTTAGAGAGATAGCTAGACTGCATAGGGCTTCAGTGAGTATTACATCTGATAGAAATTCTCGGTTCACCTCTAGGTTTTGGACTCATTTTCAGGAGGCCATGGGATCTTGATTTAGTTTTAGTAGCACCTATCATCCTCAGTCTGATGGTCAGTCCGAGAGGACTATGCAGACCTTGGAAGACATGTTGAGGGCGTGTACGATGGATTTTAAGGGATCATGGGATGATCACCTGCCCCTTACCGAGTTTGCATATAATAATAGCTATCTTGCGAGTATTGGTATGGCATCTTACGAGACTCTATATGGTAGGAAATGTAGATCCTCTATAGCTTGGGAAGAAGTGGGCGACAGGAAAATAAATGCTCCTGAACTTGTTGAACAGGCACGTCAGAATGTGAAGATCATTTGTGATAGATTAAGGGCTGCTCAGAATCAACAGAAAAGTTATGCAGATGTGTGTAGATGACCACTTGAGTTTCAAACTAGAGATTTTATGTTCCTTAAAGTGTCTCTAAGTAAGGGTATCATGCGCTTCGAGAAGAAAGGGAAATTGAGTCCTCAATATATATGACCGTTTGCGATTTTGGAAAGAGTGGGAGACGTTAACTACCGATTGGCCTTACCTCTATAGTTCTCCAGGATACACAATGTCTTTCACGTATCCATGTTGAGGAAATATAATCTGGATCCCTCCTATGTCATCGAGTATGAAGCATTGGATATTCAAGGGGATATGAGTTATGTGGAAGAACCCATCCGAATACTAGACAGGAAGGAAAAGGTACTTCAGACGAAAAGGATTCCATTGATTAAAGTCCTCTGGAAGCAGCACTCAATGGAGAAAGCAACTTGGGAACTAGAGAGCGTTATGAAGGAGAAGTACCCTCAACTATTTAATGGATTGAGTTGAATTTAGAGGACTAAATTCTCCAAAGGTGGAGAGGATGTGAGACCTGTGAATTTTGTATACCTTAACTATGAGATTTATAATTTGGAGAATGTAGTTATGATATTGCAATGTACACACAAGTTTTAAATCTAATGAAGTATAAGAAGATGAAGTTTTTAAGTCTTAAATGTGTATAAACTGAAATATGACCTATGGAGTAGACTGTGGTAAGTTTGGCTTTGAGTTTTCTATAAATTTATGCAGTAACAGTGGGATTTATGAAGGCCAAATCGATCTCATAGGGATGGCAGATCGATCTCATAAGGAAGCAGATCGATCTCCTACTACCTCTGCCTAGCAAAGATCGATCCTGTCACAAGGGCAGATCGATCTCCATTTTCCTCGGCCAAGAAGAGATCAATCTCCCAGGGAAAGCAGATTGATCTCTATTTGGTTTTTATGAAGAAACAGATCAATCTCCACCCTCTAGCAGATCGATCTCTACCTTCAAACAGATCGATCTCTACCTTCTCCTAGATCGATCTCTACGCTCTCCCAGATCGATCTTGTAGTTGGTATTGGAGTAGTTGGACTAGTTGAAACCAGGCAGAGATCGATCTCCCCATGATACCAGATCGATCTCATACGCCCAGCCTATATAAGAATAACGAGATTTTGCCTGAAAACTGATTCTCTCTCACCTACAAACACCAACACTCACCATTTTTATCCCAACCAAGCTTTCTCTCTCTAAGATTCACCACATTCTGGACAAAGTTAGTAAAAGTGGTAAGAGGCAAAGTTGTTCCTCTTGGTAAAGAGAACAACATACTTGAAAATCAAATGGTGGTTTGAACAAAAGGAAAGAAACAAGCATTCTACAAGTTACTCAAGAGAAGACAAGCTGGGTGAGTACACAAGACCTTTGTTTTCAAGCATTATCATTTTACATATATTGGTGAATAAATGTATGTATATTTTGTTGGAAATGTGTACGTCAAGAATGAACCAACAATTGGTTTACTTAAAATAGGAAATGTGGATGTCTTGTGATGATCATGAGTTAGATAAGGTGTAAAAAAATCAAAATGGGGAAATATTGAGTTAGAATGAGTAAGAGAAAGGAATCAACAATGAGAATGATGTATATTGATGATTTGACGATGTTTGGACAACTTAAAAATGACATGAGAAATGAGGCTAGTCCGAGACTTGGGGGACATTGCACCCCTCAAGGTACGAGAGGTAAGGGAAATAAAATGTTTGTGTATGTGAGTTTCTAAATGATGAAAAAACCTTTTTAGTGTGAAAAAGGTTTGATGAATGAGTATGTTTATGAGAAATGAGTTGATTTGTTGTTTTGATGAATGTGTGAGTGTTTTGTCGGTTTGATGAATTTTGTGTAATTGTGAACACAATGTGTTATAATAGAAATGAGTTTTCTTCAAGATAACCACTATGAGCTCTACGTGAAGGTAAAATGATTTTTATACAATAATGGCATATTTTACTGAGACTAAGGCTTGTCATGAGATGCACATCGATACTCCTCATGATGGCGTTGAGTGGCCTTGCTCTAGTAGAATGTAAGACCGAGATGACCTTGCTCTGGTAGCGTTGGGTGGCCTTGCTTTGAAAGCATGTAAGACCGGGCCTTTCTTTGATAGCATGTAAGACCGTAGCTGTACGACTCTGATCAAGTCTATAACGATATCATGGCCATGGATAGATGTCGACGATTCCCTCTTTTGAGGATGCCTCCATTTTGGTAAATGAGAGATGCCTCCATTCTGGTAACGTGAGATGCCCTCTTTGAGGATGATGTGATGTGCTTATGACGTTGTTTTATCAGAGTTTTATTAAATACCTAGTCTCAAATATTTTGATATTATGACGATTTGTGATTTTATCATGTAAACTATGTTTATGCAAATTAATGCCATTATTACTGTTATCATTATTACCATGATGTTTCCTATGTTCAAAATAATACTATCATGTTTTTACATGCCAAACTAATGAGTTGTGATGTGATAATGATTTCATTAAATCTCCTTTATCCTCCTTACTGAGCGCTTTGAGAGCTTACCCTTTTTCCTCTCCCCTCTAGATTTCTTGTAGTGAGAGAGATAGTATCTGTCACGTACGTGATATAGGCTGGTGGACAAGATCTCCCCAGGCTATCGTTTGTACACACACAAGGTATAATTCGGTTCATTTTGTATCCAGACAATGATGTAATATATACATTTGTGTTAAGTATTTTTGGGATGTAACTAGGATGACATGAGGAAAATGAATCATGTTTTGTGGATTGAACCCCTTTGGGATATTATGTAGTTGATTTTATGAATTAAAAATTGTGTGATCTTGAGGTTAATGATTTATTATTAACAAAAGTGATTAAATGACACTGTACAGGAATGCAACCCGAGTAAATGGTTTAATATAAGAAAATTTTAAATTAGCCCTATTTTTCGCGCTTTCGGGCTGTCACAGCTGGAGTCTAGCTCGAACCATATTTTGAGTTGAGATGCATGCAAGTCGTGCTGGAGCTTTCGCTCGTACATGGGTTTCATTTATTTCTTAAGCATATAATCATACTAGAGCTTTGCTCGTACATGATTTTACCATTATTTATTTTGCATAAAGCCATACTGGAGCATTGCTCGTACGAGGATTTTTATTGATTATGCATGAAATCGTGCTAGAGCCTTGCTCACACTGGACTTTTCAAACTATGATATGTAATGAGTCGTGTTGGATGCCTCGTGTAGACTGTGTGTCACAAGGATGAGATGCTCGCACGAGCTGTGCTAGATGCCTCGTGTAGACTATTTGTCACATGGATGAGATGCTTGCACGTGCACTTGAGACTGAGTCAGTTATACATGGTACGAGGTAGATAGGACCTACGTCAGGCACCCCCGACCGTGATATGGGTCCATGGAGTATGTTGTACCATGTATATCACATGGAGTACGCTGTATTGTGTGGTGATGATGTTGATTTATATTATGGCGGGTATGATTTAACCCACCTCCCGTTATAGCATGATGCCCTGAACACCGGGGTCGATGTGGTTTGGGATGATAGTGACATAGTTGGCCAGCAGAGTCCTTGATTGTATACAGTGACCACCTGTCTCACATGATATTACATGATTTTTATATGCACTAAACATGCTTTGTGTTATCCAAGGTAGACCTGAGGGAGGGGTCGAACCTTGTGGGATGTTTTTAAAGGATGATGTATTGTTTTAATTTGACGAGGATGAGAGGTTATACATGATGAATTTCCATGTTTGTTTTATATGCTTACTTTCATGTTTTACAGTACATGATATATTTATACACATGCGGCATAGTTTTATCTATTACCTCATGCTCTGGATATAAATGATCTTTATATCATGACATTATAAACATATAGAAAGTGTAGTTATCTACCTGCTTACATTATTGCCTTATTGAGCAAGTTGTGCTCACCCTTTAACTTTCCACCCCTACAGAGCATCTACAGTAGTTGAGAGCAAATAGACACTGTATTCCTGTTGTCCGCTGCTTCCTATCACAAAGAGGTATACACACTAGTATCTTTTTGTATCTAAACATGTAATAGTGCAGTAATCATTTTGGAATGTAATATAAGGGATGCAAATTTTAGTAAACACGTACAAGTATAAAACCTCAATTATAAAGTACACGTGTTTGCTTTTAAATAAATTAAAAGATAGATGGCATGGTAGATGGTAAAGAGTAACTAATGTTGACTCATAGCCCAACTGATTGGTGGTAAGAATGTTCACGACTGGGAAAGGAAAGGAAAAAGCGAAAAAATTTTAGCGATTTTTGGTAAAAATGGGTTGTGACAATAAAGGAGGAGAAGAGCACTACAAGGGCGAAACAGGCACTACAAAGGGTGGAGACGAGCACCATAAAGGCAGAGACAGGCGCCAAAAGTAGCGGGCATGACATGCACACAACATACACTATCAGGATAGCCTCTAGTTTCATAAATAAAACTACTTACTTTTTTACTTGCTTACATACTTACTTAAAAATCAAATGGAAAACTTTAATCATTATATCATACATTTCAATAATAAAATATTAATATTTCAAAGACTTATGCATCATAGTAAAAATATGAGTTTTGGTAAAGTTTTAAGTTCGGGGTTGAATTGAGATTTCATTTCCTTCATAAACTTATGTTGAAAAGTTTTGGTTTCATGTTAATTCTTCATGCATACATCAAATCATTTCAAGAAATATAAATAGGTAAAGGAAGCCATTATTACTTTAAATTGCATCCTTACCTATCATATACAATACAACGAGCACCTCTCCGGTTATAGGTGTACCTCGGTATGCGCACTTACACATGGAGTTGCCATAACAAACTTGAACATCCACTATTAGTATTTAATATTATTTCATATGAATCCACACATCACTTTTGTGAAACCCAAAATTTTCACGCTATGTTAGTTATTTGGAATGTTAAGAAGTGACTAAAAACTCGAAATAATGTTATGCAGGCCCGAAGACGATCAAAGCACTCGGTTATTAAGGTGGGGCCCGGTGACAAGAAAATCGAGGTAAGGTTCTAAGCCCAAGAATTCATTTATAATTTCATGAACATGCTTGAAATGATGTCTAGGAATGAAAACTAAGCCATTGCAAGTGAAAAAGTTAGTTAAACTCGGGTTTTGCATTGAACCGAGAAAATTAGCCTAGTTAAGGAAATAAATCAGAGTAAATTATGAAAATGCAAGGAAATTATCCGAACCACGGGAAGTTAGTACAAAGTAATATTGACTTGGGAAAATTAAATCAAGTGGAAATAATAAAGTTTGGATGACCAAATGAATTTTTAAAGTAAGTTAGAAAGTTTGAACCGATTAGCTCGGTTTTGATCGAATTAAGTGAATGAGCTCGATTTAGGAAACTTTTCTTAAACAAGTGACCCCAAAAGTTTTATGGGAGATACTATAGATATGATAGAATATTGGAGAAGTTAAAATTTTGAAGAAATTGGACTAGAAATATTTTTTTTTGGATTTTACAAAATAGGGCAGAAAATCTGCCCTTCACTGACAACCAGACCCACTTGTGTAAACCATTGGATTTGATGAACCTCCTCTAATCTGATGGATCTCATTCACTCCACATATTAATTAAAGTTAATAATTATTCTATAGCACCTGAAATCACCCCATTTGCTCACCTAACCCGAGAGAACCAGCCAATTCTTTCTCTTCTTCTTCCTCCTAAAGCGTTACTATGCAGGCTGTCTTGTGCAATTTTTCCAGCAGCCTTCTGGCCAGAATCAAGCAATGGACAATAAGTATGAAATCTTTCCCTATGATTCCTACATAACATATAAAAATCCAGCCAAAAAAAAGTTCATTTACCTAGGGAAATCTTAGAGAGAAGTTGCTAGATAGAAACTGTCTTATTCATGGGTAAGTGTAAGTTAGATTTTTGATGATTTTTGTTGGGTTTTTCTTGTGTTTTTTGAGTGAATATAAGATATAAATTTGATGATTTTCAGTTGAGGACTGATTTGGAGTATTTTTGGAGTGATTTGCTTTGATCAAAAGGTAAGAGAAATTGATGAATGATGAAGAACATGTGAGATGTTCTTGTTTGGTATATTTAAATAATTTTTAGTGAAATGGAATTGGATGATTTAATTTGTATGAATTGATGTAGTTGCTGCCAGTATGAGGAATTTATACAAATGATGAATTTTGATTTAATTTGAGGATGTTTACAGATAAATTTATACTGTAGAAATCTGATTTAAAGCTTAAATCGGTGAAATATCAAAAATCGTAAGAATAAGTAATTTGGCAAGTTGTTTAGGGTGAATTATGATCTTCAGTGAATAAGTAGGCTATAAGAGTATTGAAATTGAAGTTGGAAATGTTAAATTAGTCAAAATAGCTTAAATCGATACTTAAACGGGAAAAATCAAGAAAATTGGCAAAGTTAACGAAAAAGTCAAACTTGGTTAATAAAAGGGAAAGTAATCACATATTTGAACATGTTAACATGTTATTAATCATTGGTTTATGAATTGGTCATGTTTGGGCAGCTCAAGTTATTGGCATGCATATCGAGGTAAACCCGAGAATCAACATTTTACACCATCTAAGGTGTAAGAGGTAAGGGGTGTACTTTAAAGTAGCATTGGTATTCCAATACCTTTCTTATATATATATATATATATATATATATATATATATATATATATATATATATATATATATATGTATGCTTAAGTATGCATGTCTTTTTTTACATGTTTCCATGAAAAAGTCCCTCGAAAAATTGAAAAAGGGTTACTATTCACCTAAAACCGAGAAACCTTTTTTTTTCGAGCTCTTCAAACACATTTTTCATGATCTATAAGATGCTTTGAAATGTAAATGTCTACGTGAAAATGATTTTGTTTATGAAATGAAAGAAAAGTGTTGTTTTCTACGAGTATACGAGATATATACCCGAAAAATGCTTTAAAAGCTATGTTTTAAGACTGAGACCACATGAAATCTATGAGAACTTGACATGAATGGCTTGTGTGAGGTCTGAACCTCCATGGTCCGTGCTATAAATCACCTGGTGTACTTTTCATCCCTTGTGATGTACGTTTGAGCACGTCGAGTAGTTAAACCACACAGAGCCTTATTATTGCCGTTTGATTAAGTGGCGTAGGGTGTTGTACAACCCTGATCCAGTCTATAGCCTCTTACCATGGCCATAGGTACCCTATCTATGAGAATTCTCTACAAGGATTTCCTTCGGGAAACATCTATGAGAACATGACATGAAATGCTACGTGTTACTGCCTAGTCTCCATAAAAAAGAATGTTTAACTATGTGTTTCATACGTCATGTGCTATTTTATAAGTTATATGACTTATATGCTACGTGCTATGTGATATATGCTATGCGAATACTTGATCTGATGTTTTCAAGTACTTTACGTGATAGAAACTATATGAAAGCTTTGATTTTACTTACAAAATATTCTACGTGTTCTATCCTACGTGAATTTCATGTGATGCGTCCTATGAGCTATATAGGTTACGCATTTCATTTTCTACATAGATAATACTTTTGCATATTACGAGTTTTAATTTCAAGCATGTTTTATCTTGCTTATAAGACTATAAATATTTCAACTTGTATACATGTATATGTTGATTTGAAAAGCTACGTGATTTACATGTTTTATTGCTAAGACTGCTTTAAACGAACGTCTTACTGGGCTTGGAGAGCTCACCCCCTCCCTTTCCATCTTCCAAATTACCTACAGTGATCGTTTCTTCACCAGCAGTATAATGGTTGTGGACGAGGCACCCGACCCTTCCAAACTATTTTGTATTTATGCTAGACTTATTGTAAAGCATAAACAATTATGTAAGTTTATGTTTGGGATGTAATTAGATGTAAATAGATGTAAACACAGTTGTGAACATGTAATCTATACATTGATGTATATTATATGTTTTATGTGTATTGCAATGAGAATGAAGATGGTATTGAGTTGGGAAAGGATTCTAAAATCAACTGGATTGCGAATATGAACTGTGCTTAAACTTTGCAGGTGGGTTAGGTCCAATGGCAACCATTATGCTGCCAAAATTTTTATAAATAAATTGAGTTAAGTATATGAAACTGATAGGAATGCAACTTAGATTAAAAAGGATTAAAAAAAGAGTTAAAAATAACCCGTTTTTTGCGCTTCCGGGGCATTACAACTTTACCAATGGAACATCCTTATCATATCGATTTTCGTTAATTTCCTTTATTTAGCAAATTTTTGCTGATAAATTCGATTTTTGGTTTTATCTCGGTTTAGCAATATTCTTTGGATATAAACTCATTTAAATCATGTTTTATATCATTTAGAGTGACTATATTCTTCATCTTCCATCATTTACATAATGCTCAGATTAACTTCCAATTTCACTGTTTGATCGTTTTCATAGTTTTCAGTTAAGCAAAAGCTTAAACTAAACTTTTCAGTCTAAATAATACCGGAATAACCATAAAACACACCAAACTTCATCATTTTCATGTACAATCAAGGCTAGCCAAAACCCTAGCTATCCATAGAAAGCTTATTTTAAATTTCTTCTTTAATAAAAATCATACAAATCCATCAAACATTAACATATATCCATCTTATCTTCTTCCAACAACTTTACCACATTGTTAACCAACTTTCCTCCACAAATCACTCTCAACTGGAAAACATGTATATAGTTTAGAAATAACTTAAACAAGCTTAAAAATCCACCAAAGAATCAAGAAATTCACTCTCTCTCACTTTGCACAACATGGCAGATTTTTCCCATATTCTTCTCACTAGTGTTTCACCCATTTATAGAGTATCTTTGTTGTTGAATTTTTTATATGTTATATAGGACTTGATGGGGAAGATTTCATACCTTTTCCTGAGCTCTAATTCTACTTGGAAGAGGGTTAAAAAAATTTCACAAGAGGAAATAGGGCAGAACACATCGGGTAACCTCCAGAGGGGATATCTCCCTGGTTCTAGTGAGTTACAGGGGCTATAATACAATTTTAAGTACTAAATTGGGTCTATATCTTGGGATAAAATTTTAGGCCTAAATCTTATCTAGAACCCTTTCAAATTGGGCCTTCTTTCTAACCCAGCAAATGCAAAAAATTGGGTATGTATGTGGCCTGCATTGAAAAATCAATAAAAATTATTTTTGACCCATTTTTGTTATTTGGTTACTTCTCAAGTGTTCTACTATGTGTCTAGTTGTTGTCCATGAAATTTGGGACCACTTTTTTGGGGAAAAGTTTTCGTTTGGGCACGTTTTATCCGATTTGGTCTTTACCGATAAAAATTCTTCAAGGTTTTCAATTTGCTTTAAAAATTTATTTAAGTGTCTAAACCTCAATAATTCTTCCCAAATTTAATTCTCCCACTTAGCTATACCTCATAATAATTTCCTATAGCCTTGAAATAAGTTTCTTGAATTTAGGGAATTTATTTTTAATTTATTTTGGTTTTCTTGGCGATTTTCTTGGTTTAATGGTAACCCAAGTTTTCACTAATTTTCTCACTTCCAAATCTTGAGTTATACTTTCTAACCATCAAATCATGCTTATATAAATATATATATATATATATATATATAATTCTCAAGAATTACTTAGCATCTCACATCGAGTTCCGTGCCCCAGGCTTCGTGCCACTAATCCGGCCCTTCAATTGCTCCGGGCCCTGTACCAACATCAAAGTGAGTCTCTTAAAATCTTTCTAGTTTTCAAATAAAAAATAATAATAATAATAATAATAATAATAATAATAATATTTCAGGTTTCACAGTGTAGCATCATTCTGAAAGTGGGGTCATGTTATCCATTGAAATTAAGAAATTTTTTTATAAAATGTGTATTAATTATTAATTCCAAAAAAAATTAAAATAAATTGACCCTAAATGGAAATTTAAAAACAAATGTATAATATGGTAAAAAATAAATTCTATATGGAACCACAATTTTGCTCAATGCATCCATTTTACTTATACACCATACATATTTCCTTCATTAATGTGGTTGTATTGAGCAAAATTGGGGTACAAATAGATTTTCTCGATGAAAAAATAATTTGAGGTTAATATTAGTAAAAACTATAGCTCACACATTTTGTTGTTAAAAACAATATATATTATTTATGCACTAATTTTTATACTAAAATTAAATTTAGTTTTATAGATTATGACTACAAATATATAATTTTTTTTATGAAATTAATTATTAGTGTAAAAAAAAGTTACAATCATATTTTAATATGCACATAGGAAATCCATAAATTATATCAAATAAATAAACAAACCAAAGAACAAAACAATATATTATTATTTGGTCCAACATAAAATTGGACCAAACTCCCACATGAGGAGACTAAAAAAATTACACTTCAAGGTTTTCAAAATCCTCTTTACCATTAAGTCAAGGCTTTATTGATAGAATATATAAAACTTTTGCAGTAATGAAAACAATAAAAATTTTGTTATTTAAACCAAAATGAGATAGTTTAATGACTATATAATTGTTTGACTATATCTATGTATATATATATATACATATATATATTGAAGATGTAAACCCTATGAAATTTTCGGTACTTGGTTTTAAGTAATATCAATTGGGATTAAATCTATGCTTAGTTGGTGGATAATTAATCTAAAATTTAATTTTGACGAGAGACATAGACGAATTTAATAACTAAAATATTTTAATTCGAAAAATAAATAATTATGAGATATAAAAATAATTTTTTTTACGAGATAAATTTTATATGTGTAAATTCCTTCATACCAGATGAATACAAATATTAGACTAAAGTTTTTTTTGTATATTATAGTTAAAATCTATAAAGCACATACAAGCATATAAATATACATATGTAAATTTAGTACACAAGAGCCGTAGATTAGCTTCTAAAATGAAGCCAATCCCGAGCTTCTATGTTTGCTACTGTTGGCAGCAGCCTAAGAAGGGAGGAAGACAGATTTGGTGTTGTCCCATCTTCTCGTTTACATAATATACATACATACATACATACATACATACATACATACATACATACATACATGCATGCATACATACATACATACATACATATATATATATACACTACATATTATGGGTGATGACCACGGTAGGAGAAGAGAAAGGAAGTTAGAAGAGGACAACAATTGAATTTAGAAATGGTGGATGTGCTGCTGCCTAGTTTGACTCTGGCAGAAAAGTAAATGGGAAAGTCTGAAGCAAGGAAGGAACTTGGAATAATGAAATATATATGTACATACAACTATATAATAAATATTGTACATAGGCTTTTTAAGGCAGCAGAGAAAGAGTGGAAGAGAGGAAACCGAAACACTTGTAGGCTGATCGAAATAGTGGGAACGTACAGCAGTAGGAAATGTAGAGAAGAGGGAAAATGTACTGCTGCTCATAGGAAGAAATCGAAGAAAGTATGTAACCGCTGTTTACAGCAGTGCAGGAGCAGGAGAGTAAGCTGCTTGGCTGTGAGATCTGAGAATTTTATACATATCTAAATTACGTAATGAGAACATGAAGTGTAATTAATTGAACTAAATGTGATGTACTCATATATTGAGGTTGTTTGGAATGAAATTTTAGGTGATGAATGAGTTATGAATGAGAAATAATCAATGGAGTAAGCTATGGCAATTATATGTGGAGATTTTTATGTTAAGTGTGTAACCAAAGTGTGAAACTATGAGGCTAGATCGATCTTAGGGAAGAGAGGATCGATCTGGTAGGCCAAAGTGACAAGGAAGGAGGAATTTAAGCGAGCAGATCGATCTCCAATGGAAGAGGATCGATCTCTTGATGATTCTGTAATGAAGAGATCGATCTCATGAGGAAGAAATCGATCTCATGAAGCATTCTATAAGGAGGAGATCGATCTCCTACAAGAGAAGATCAATTTCATGAAGCATTCTGTAAACAGAAGATCGATCTCCTCAAGGAGAAGATCGATCTCATAAAGCCATTAAGAGATCGATTTCACCCCACAGATTGATCTCATGACAGATCGATCTCACGACAGATTGATCTCCTAGGCATAAAATTATCCCAAAACGTTCTCAAATTCAAATGAAGATCGATCTCATTTAGGACCGGATCGATCTTCTACCCTCCGTCTATAAAAAGACCCCTGTGTTTTCCTGCATTTCATCTTTTCTCTCTCTTCCAAACTTCCATTTCAGTCGAACCCTAGCTTTCTCTCTCTTCCAAAGTCCCCATTTTCATCCAAATCAAAGGTTGTAGCAAGAAGGAAAGTTGTTCCTCATTCAAAGGAGAACAACATACTTGGAAATCGAAAGATGGATTGAATCGAGGCAAGAGTTAAGCACTTCACAAGTTGGGTAAATTTTTAAACTCCGATCTTGGATTTCAAAGTGATTTTTGGTGATTATGGTTGTGGGCATTGTGATAAAATAGATAGGAAATGGTTAGAAATTGATGAAATTATGGTTTTATTAGAGTAAAGGTAACATTAGGCAATTTGTGATAATTTGGGAATTTTTACTATAAATTGGAATCGAGAAAATGAGGTGAATTTAGCATGGTATATGGTGTGAGAAATGTAGAATTTGAGGTGTAGTGGATAATTATGTGAATTGTGATAGAGTTATAAGAATGGATTTATTTAAGGTGCTAATGAGAATATGAGCAAATGTGTGCTCAATAATGCGATTGAGTTGGGTTATTGATGTTTTTAACATCGTTTGGACAACTCAGGAGTTCCAGAGAGGAATGCAAGACTAGTCCGTGATACAGGGGAACGATTGCACTATACGAGGTGCAAAGAGGTAAGGGAAAGTCTGAAACTCGTTTGTGTATGTGATGTGTGACAATATTGTAGCATGAATTGTGATTTGAGAAAGCAAGCATGTTTTATGAGTTGTGAATGAGTATTGCACACGATTTTATAGCCGGTTGGGGCCCAACTTTTATGAGTTGTAAACTAAGCGTAAAAATGTTTTACAACCATTTTGTGTTTAAAACGTGAAAAACATTTTGGGCTCTACGTTAAGGCGTACTGAGATTGAGAAATGTGTGCGTGGTTTTGTCGGTTGGAACTCGGTCTGTTTTGTATTGTGTACAAAACTGTTTTGAAATGAGATTTATGAGAGAAAACCATTATGAGTTCTACGTGAAGGCAAAACGTTTTATTTGATAATGGCTATTACCGAGACTTAGGCGTGTCATGTTGAATACACATCAGGCATTGCTTTGGTAGCATGTAAGGTCGATATTTTGTCTGCTTTGGTAGCGATGGGAGGCTTTGCTTTGGTGGCATGTAAGGCTGATACTTTCCCTGCTTTTATAGCGATGAGAGGCATTGCTTTGGTACATGTAAGGCCGATTTTTTCCTCGCTTTGATAGCGATGGGAGGCATTGCTTTGGTAGCATGTAAGGCCGATACTTTCCCTACTTTGGTAGCGATGGGAGGCATTGTTTTGGTAGCATGTAAGGCCGATATTTTCCCCGCTTTGGTAGCATTGGGAGGCATTGCTTTGGTAGCATGTAAGACTAATATTTTCCCAGCTTTGGTAGCGCTAGGATGTGAGATCTGAGAATTTTAGACATATTTTAATTATGTAATATGGACTTGAAGCATAATTTATTGAGCTGAATGAAATGTATAAGTAATGAATGAGAAATAATCAAAGTAGTGAATTATGAAAATTATATTTGGAGATTTATATGTTAAGTGTTTAACCAAAGTGTGAAACTATGAGGTCAGATCGATCTTGGAGAAAAGAAGATCGATCTGGTTGGCTAAAAATGACAAGGAATGAGGAATTTAAGCAAGCAGATCGATCTCCAATGGAAGAGGATCGATCTTCTTATGATTCTGTAATGAAAAGATCGATCTCATGAGGAAGGAATCGATCTCAAAATGTTTCTGTTAGGGAGAAGATCGATCTCCTCAAGGAGCAGATCGATCTCATGAAGCATTCTGTAAACTAAAGATCGATCTCATAATTAGAACTGATCGAACTCATAAAGCCATTAAGAGATCGATCTTACCCCACGACAGATTGATCTCTTAGGCATAAAATTGCTCCAAATCGTCCCCAAATTTAAATGCAGATCGATCTCATCGAGAGCCAGATTGATCTCCTAACCTCCGTCTATAAAAGGACCCCTGTGTTTTCCTGCATTCCATCTTTTCTCTCTCTTTCAAACCTCCATTTCAGCCGAACCCTAGCTTTCTCTCTCTTCCAAATCACCCATTTCCGTCCAAATCACCCATTTCTGTCCAAATCAAGAGTTGTGCCGAGAAGGAAAGTTGTTCCTCATCCAAAGGAGAACAACATACATGGAAATCGAAAGACGAATCAAATCGAGGTGTGAGTTGAGCACTCCACAAGTTCGGGTAATCTCTAAACTTTAATCTTTGATTTTGAAGTAATCTTTAGTGACTGTGGACCTGGGCATTGTGATGAAATAGTTAAAAAATGATTAGAAATAAATGAAATTGTGATTTGGTTGGAGTAGAGATGTTATTTTGCAATTAGTGGTAAATTAGGATTTTTGTCTATAAATTGGAAATTTAGGCAATGAGGTGATTTTGGCATAGGTATTATGCATGAGAAATGTAAAAGGTTGAGATGTAGTGGATGAGATTATGAATGGTGATAGAGTCGTGCGAATTGAGTTGATTGAGATATTAATGAGAAAATGAACAAATGTGTGCTTAATAATGCGACTGAGTTGGGTTATTGATGTTTTTAACATCGTTTGGATAGCTCGGGAGTTCCAGAGTGGAATGCGAGGCTAGTCCATGATACGGGGGAACAATTGCACTATACGAAGTGCAAAGAGGTAAGGGAAAACTAAACCATTTATGTATGTGTTTTGATGAACTGTTTGTAGCATGAACCATGATTTGAGAATACAAGCATGTTTATCGTTATGTCGTGATATGATTGTACACGGTTTTTATAGCCGGTTGGAGCCATTGTTTTATGAGTTTATAAGCTAAGTGTGAAATCGCTTTATAAACCATTGAGTTTGCATGAAAAGTAACTTGGGCTCTACGTTAAGGCAACATTGAGATTTGAGAAAATGTGTGCGTGTTTTGTCGGTTGGAACTTGATTTTAATATGTTTTGTGTTGAGTACACGAATGTTTTAAATGAGTTTTATAAGACAAAAACCATTATGAGTTCTACGTGAAGGCAAAACGATTTTTCTTTATGATAATGGCTAATGATTAAGACTTAGGCGTGTCATGTTGAATACAAATCGAGCATTGCTTTGGTAGCATGTAAGTCCGGGCCTTGTTCTGGTAACATGTAAGTCCGATTATTCCTCCGCTTTGGTAGCGTTGGGAGGCCTTACTTTGGTAGCATGTAAGACCGGTTGAGTGGGCCGCCTGGGAACCGACCCAGGGACCACGTGATAGTGTGCATGAGGCGAGGCATTGCTCTGGTAGCATGTAAGGTCGGGCCTTGTTCTGATAACATATAAGTCCAATATACCATGTATACGACCATATTGTCGACGTTCCCTCTTACGAGGATGCTTAGGATGCGCACCCAGAGAAGATTATATATTTGATGCGCCATGACTAGTTTTATATGAGTTTTATTGCCTAGTCTCGTTTTACACGTGAGTTGTGTTTTGTGACTTTGTCATGTTCTATTTACTGATGTGATTTTATCATGTATTTCGAGAAAAGCCATTATCGCATATATTTACACATGCTTGTGAATGCTCTATATTGAGCCTTTTTACCTTCATGTTTTCACATGATTTATGAGCTATGAGATGATGATGTTTTGAGAACTTTCATGCTATGATTTCAAATGAGTATACTGAGTTTCATATACAAATACATATTTGTGATGTGTGATATGGTTTATATAACTGAGTTCCATTACCCCCCTTACTGAGCGATTTAGAAGCTCACCTTGTTTTCTCTCCCCACTAGATTTCTTGAAGTGAAGTGAGTTCCCTACGACGTACGGATTAGAGGCTATTGGGGGACTTGAGCTCTAGGCCATATTTTGTTTATTGAGGTATATATTTAATATTCATGTATCCATACTAGAGTTATATTTACAGACACTTGATGTACTATGATGTATGAGATGTATTAGGGTAATTCAATTTGAGTTGAGGAATGTATCTGATATGATATATACTATTTTATGATGTGATCTTGAGGCATGATAAGTATAATGATGTATGACACTGCACAGGAATGCACCCTTAATTGTGATTTGATGAGTAAAAAGTTTTAAATTTGCCCTATTTTCCTAGTTTTCTAGGCGTCACAGAGTTTTCTTAGTATCAGAGCTTAGGGTGTCTAGTACTGTCATTGTCGGTTAAGTGAATTAGAATATATCCCAAATGTTTGTAATTGTCTGGTCATGAATTGAAACTGAGGATTGAGACTTCAATCGATTTTGGTATGTACGCGCAAGAGACGAGTTGAGATAGAGAATGAGTAAACAACGAGGTCGTTTAAGAAGGCAGGCAGAGTCCCCTCCGCCACTTGCCCCATAACTAGAGAGTCTTAACTCTCGATTTAACCGGATTGAGACTGATGTGAGGCAGGGATTTGAACAAATGGTTGTGCTATTAGCGCAACACTTTAGAGTTAATGCCTCGGGTACTACTCCTACACCACCATAAGGACCTCCCGTACCCCCAGTACAGATGGACCTAGTGCCTCCCATCACTTAGCCTGATGATAGAAGTATGGTCCGATTGAAGGACTTTTTGAAAATGAATCCACCCGCGTTTAGGGGAAAGAAGGATCCTACAGAGGCTGAGGAGTGGCTGACGGAGTTGAGAGTTATATTTGACTATCTAGGGTGCATAGATGCTGAGAGGGTCAGTATGAGTACCTATATGTTGAAAGGGAAAGCTCAAGATTGGTGGGGTACTACTCAGGGTAGTCTGATGTCCCACCAGGATGTGATTGGTTGGGAAGAGTTTCAGACAGCCTTCAGAGCCTAATATGTACCACGAGCTACCCAAAAAAGGAGGCAAGCAAATTTTTGAGCTTGTACAGGGCAGCATGTCTGTGGATGATTACGAGAGCCGATTTACCGCTCTGTTGAGATATGACCTAGAGACCTTCAAGAATGAAGAGCTCCGTACTGATAGATTTGTATATGGATTGAAGCCCATCATCAAAGATCGATTGATAGGGCTATGTATTACCGAGTTTTGAGATGCTCTGAGATGAGCATAAGAGATTGAGAGGGGAATTAAAATTATACAATCCCAAAATGAGTTCGGAGTAGTGACTAGGGATAAGGGCAAGAGGCCAATGATGTCCTAAGCAGATGTTCGGAGAGGTTCCTTCAAAAGAGGAAGGGTTGAGGTATAGAAGGGCAGATTAGAGAGACCTAGAGCTTATCCTATTATCAAGGAGACCCTTCGATACGTTAGGCCTGAGATAAGGGTTTGTAGAGACTGTGGTCGATCGCATGAGGGCGGCTGTACCGGGATGATCTGTGGATGTTTTAGATGTGGTGACATAGGTCACAGAGTGAGGGACTGTCCTCAACCTCAGATGCCACATGCTCCGGAGCCTATAAGACAGCAGCCTCAAAGAGTGAATCCCCAGAGACGGGACACTGCTGCAGAGAAATGGAAGAAGCCTGTTGCACAGGGACATGTGTTTGCCCTGGATAAGGAAACCGCAAACACTTCTACAGAAACTATAAGAGGTACACTCTCTGTCTGTAATCATAAGGCTCATGTGTTGATTGATTCAGGGTCCACGCATTTGTTTATTTCAGAGCATTTTGCATGTAGTTTAAATTTGAAGTTTGAACCTCTAGAGTATATACTACATGTAAATACCCCTATGCGTGAATCCTAGAGAATTGATTTAATTTGTAGAGGATATGAAATAAAGGTGGGAGATAGAGTAATGTTAGTAGATCTAATAATGTTAAATATGCATGGGTTTGATGTAATTTTGGGAATGGATTGGCTGGCAACCAATCGTATGAGTTTAGACTGCTAAACTAAGATTATAACTTTCTCCCTACCTGAACCTTACAGTATACGTTTGAAATATTGAGTAAACAGACGTGTGGAATTTTGATGTTGCTCTTGAGAGTATTAAATATGGTTGTTCATGTGAAGGTTATGAAACACTCATCTCAGATGATGATCGGGAACATCCGAGGATTGAAGATATACCTGTGGTGTGTGAATTTTCGGATGTCTTCCCAGACAAGTTACTAGGTTTACCACCAGAGAGAGAGCTGGAGTTTACCATTGATTTGGTACCAGATACTCAGCTGATCTCTAGACCTCCATACAAGATGGCATTAGTGGAACTTGAGGAATTGAAGAAACAACTACAAGAGTTATTGGATCAAGGGTTTATTAGACCTAGTGTGTCATCGTGGGGAGCACCAGTGTTATTCATGAGAAAGAAGGATGGTAGTCTCAGATTATGCATAGACTACCGACTGTTGAATAAAGCCACGGTGAAGAATAAATACCCATTGCCCAGGATTGATGATCTACTTGATCAGCTGAAAGGGGCCTTAGTCTTTTCTAAGATTGATTTGAGATCGGGCTATCACCAATTGAGGATTAAGGAATAAGATATTCCGAAGACGGCCTTCAGGACAAGGTATAGCCATTATGAATTTCTAGTGATGTCCTTTGGATTGAAAAACGCCTCTCCAGTCTTTATGAGATTAATGAATGAGGTGTTCAGAGACTATCTAGAGAAATTTATGATAGTCTTTATTGACGATATCCTGGTATACTCTAGGTCATATGAGGAGCATGCACAGCAATTGTGGTTAGTACTTCAAATACTCTAAGATAAACAATTATATGGAAAGCTTAGTAAGTGTGAGTTTTGGCTGGATCGGATAGCTTTCCTTAGACATATAGTCTTAGAGGAAGGAGTATCAGTGGATCCAAGTAAAGTAGAGGCTGTGCTTAATTGGGAAAGACCAAGGATAATTACAGAAGTACTAAGCTTCCTTGGTTTGGCAGGGTATTACAGAGGATTTGTGGAAGGATTTTCCAAGACTGCCGCTCCTTTGACTAAGCTCACGCGCAAGAAGACTCCATTTATATGGACTGATCAATGTGAGCTCAGTTTTCAAGAATTAAAGAGGATATTAACAACGGCACCTGTGTTAACTATCCCTGAAGGATCAGGAGGATTTTTGGTGTATAGTGATGCTTCTCATCAAGGATTAGGGTGTGTGCTCATGTAGCATGGAAGAGTGGTCGCTTATGGATCGCGACAATTGAAAGATCATGATCGGAATTACCCCATGCATGATTTGGAGTTAGTCGCTGTAGTATTTTCCTTAAAGATTTGGCGGCACTACTTATATGGGGAAAGATTCCAGATCTTCACTGACCACAAGAGTTTGAGGCATTTGTTTGATCAGAAGGAGTTAAACATGAGACAAAGAAGATTGATGGAACTCCTTAAGGATTATGACTGCGAGATTTTGTACCATCCAGGTAAGGCGAACGTAGTTGTTGATGCCTTGAGCAAGAAGAGTATAATATCTGCCATGATGATCAGGGAATGGGATTTACTGGAGCAGTTCGTCGAACTTTGAATCAAAGTTAAAGAGGTAGAGACTAGATTTCTGGCTAGCCTGCAAATAGAGCCTAGGATCATGGATCAGATTAGAACTGGGCAGCGCAGTGATTAGTAGTTGATCGATATGGTTAGCCAAGCTGAACAGGCTTCGCAGTCGGATCTCGCAATCAGTGAGGATGGATTGTTGAGATTCAAAGGACAAATTTGTGTACCAGACGATGATACCCTGAAGAAATAGATACTGAGAGAATCTCACTGCTCGCGATACACCATGCACCCAGGGAGTACTAAGATGTACCGCGATTTGAGAAAGGTATACTGGTGGAGTGGTATGAAGTGAGACGTGGCAGAGTATGTGGCCAGATGTTTAGTATGCCAGCAAGTGAAAGCTGAGCATCAAAAACCCAGAGGACTACTACAGCTTTTACATATACCTACATGAAAATGGGAGCATGTCACCATGGATTTTATTATGGGTTTACCGAGGACCTAGAGAGGTCGTGATGCGATATGGGTCATAGTGGATAGACTGACCAAGAGTGCCCACTTCCTTGCCATCAAGAGCACAGATACTGTGGATACCTTAGCTAAGTTGTATGTCAGCGAGATAGCTAGATTACATGTGGCTCCAGTGAGTATTACTTTTGACAGAGATTCCCAATTTACTTCCAGATTTTGAACCCAGTTTCAAGAGTCCATGGGATCTCGATTGAGTTTCAGTATCGCCTATCATCCTCAGACAGATGGTAATTCAGAGAGGACTATTCAGACCATGGAGGATATGTTGAGGGCGTGTACGATGGATTTTAAGGGATCATGAGATGATCACCTGCCCCTAATTGTAAGACCCGAAATTAAATCGTAAATGTTATGAGGTAGAAAAATGTTCACAAATTTAAAGGAATGGGATTCGGACTGAAAATAAGGATTCAAATCATAAAATGAATGAGTGTTCGTGAAGGAAAGTTTGACTGAATTAATCCTGAACACGTACAAGGGTAAAACGGTCAAAAGATCGAAAGCCGAAATAAATTCGATAAGAAAATTTAATTAAAAATAATGGAATTGAGAATCTTGATCAATAATGAAGAAATAATACAATTTCGGGTTAAATTGATCAAGATCCGAAAATTTTAAAAATACCAAAAAATTATCCGGAACAATATCTCGAAAAGTACGAAGGAATAATATCGAAAATTGGAGAAAAAATGTAATTAATAAATTAAATTAAATTAAATAGATTAAATTTGGAATAAAATAATATAAGTTGTTGATATTTTGGATTTTTATAGAGTATTTTAATGAATAGTGTAATAATTAAAATAAATAAAAATAAGTTAATTAATAAGTTAAAAAAAAAGTGAAATCAGAAACTATCGGGGAGAGAGAAGAAGAATGGAAAACCAAGAAGGAGACCCGCGCGTGACTCGTCCGATCCACGGCCACCGACGACCGACGATGCCGACGAACAGTCGAGCAGGAAGAGGAGCGACCGACGAAGCTATTGGCACCGGCGACGCGCGCAAAGGACGCCGGAGAACGCCGAAAAACGGAGTAGAAGGCCGCGGGAAAGAAATGGCCACCGGCAGCAAACGGCGGCGATTCGGGCAGAACTAAGGCCCGATTCTGAAAGCCCAAGCGACGGCGGTTCTTTCTACACCAGTAGCAGCCAACGAAACGGCAGGAATCGCCGGCGACGGCCAAGGGAAGAAATGGGTTCCGACGGTCGAGGGAGAAGAGCCGGACCGACGACCTTCCGGCGACCTCGACCAAAGCTAAGGCCAGATTTGAGCTGCGGACGACCTTGCGGAGCCACTGGCGACGGAAGTCGGCAGAGAACCGGCCGGCAAGGATGTGAACCGGGGTGAACCGGTGGTCCGAACCGATCTGGACCGGACTGAACCGGTTCAGCCAAGAAAGAGAGGAAAAAAAGGAGAAAAAGGGAAAAAGAAAAAGAGGAAAAATTACGAAAAATTTCAGTGATGCAATCGAGCTTCGGGTAAGTCGGTAAGCGGTCGAATTGACCGATTTAAATTTCAGAATATTTAATTTGATAAATAATCGACTGAAAGTTTACCCGAAAATATATTTAATTGTGTAGCTCGACGATTGGCATCGACCGAGAGCTCGAGACAGCCTCGAATTTCGTACTATCATGGAATCTCGGGTAAGTGACCCCTATTTACGACAATTTACATCGTTATGCGTGATATGAATTTAAATTTCGCATAAATTGAATTAGATTTTGGAAATTTAGATAAATTGTCGTAAATAATAAATTTAGCTATTCGAGAGTTAGAATGAGGCCCGAGGAATTGTTGGTGGGCCCAATGAGCCCAATAGGCCTCGATAAAGTGAAAATTAAGTGAAAATGGGCTTAAGGCCCATTAAGGTGCAATCGGGCCCAATAGGGGTAAATGGGCCCAATAATTTAAATTAAGCCCAGAAAATATTAAATACAATTAAATTGTATGTTATCTGACCTGAGGAATATTTATACGCAGTTTCGGAAGTTTGATTGGGAGCATATCGGACTGCGCGACTAGATAACAACGAAAAAGGAAAAGGTCAGACTCTACAGGAAAATAAGGTAAGGGAATTTTGTAAGTCCATAGAGATACCTATACGTAATTTTGAGGGGAATTACAGGGTCTAGAATTACTTAAAGTATTTAGAAAATGAAATGATAATTTTACGAAAACCGGGGCTTAGATGAATAAAGAAAAAAGATGATTTTGCCCCTAGGAGTAAAATTTACAAAAAGGGTAGTAAGGCAGATAAATTACATGATTTCATATTCTTAATGCTTTATATGAATGTGTTGCTTTGATTTAAACAAATATGCACATAGGTTGGCTGTTGATTTCGTGAATTATACAAAAGGGTACCGGTTTGTACCGGTTCCTATTTTAAAAGATGTTTTATCAAGATTGAGCCTCCTATCGTATTTACATGAATAGAAAGAGTGCTAGAGTCTTTCTTGCACTCAAGTTTACTGATTTATTCTCATGAAAAGCCGTACTGGAGCATTGCTCGTACGAGAAATTTGTGTGTGCACAAAATCGTGCCGGAGCTTCGCTCGCACGAGATTTTAGATATCATGATATGCACAGCGTGGTGCTAGAGCTTCGCTCGCACTAGACGTGAGTTAACGTGCATATAGTCGTGCGAAAGCCTCCTGTAGACTGTGTGTCACAGAGAGTTGAGATGCTCGCACGTATACTTTGAGACATGGGTTGGTTATCGACATAGTATTGGGGTGGATAAGACCTACGGCAGGCACCCCCAGACTATGATATGGGTCCACAGAGTACGATGTACCGTGTATGTCACACGGAGTACGCTGTACCGTGCAGTCATGATGACTCTATGATGTTACTTGCTATTCTGGCGGGTAGGAATTGACCTCGCACATCGGGATCCGTGTAGCCTGGGATCACAGGGACAAAGTATGGCCATAGTCCTCAATTTTCTTACAGTAACCTACATGCCTCACATGATATTATACGGTCTGAATAGACCAGGACGAACCCAAGGGAGGGGTAATGTCCCGATTTAATATTTTTAAAATAGATATGATTTAATGAATCAAGGTATTCCCGAGAGATGGGTTTGACCTTGATGAAGTTGTTTTATGATGAAACAAATGAGTTTTAATGTGATGAGTTTATGATTAAACAAATAAGTTTCAAAGTGATGAGCTTTGTGATTAAACAAACGAGTTTAAAGTGATGAGTTTATGATGAAACAGATAAGTTTTTGAGTGTTGAGTATATGATGAAACAAATAAGTTTTAAATGTGACGAGCATGAGATGACATACATGATGATTTTTCAATGTCTATTTCACATGTCGATTTCATGATTTCTCTTATATGATATATACATACATGTGGCATCATTTTAGTCATACCTCATGCTCCAAATGTAAACGATTTTATATCATGACATTATCAGCACGTAGATAGTATAGTTATCTACCTGCTTACATTATTGCCTTACTGAGCTGTTTATTCTCACCCTTTCATTTTCCACCCCACAGGGTACATTCAGTAGAAGAGAACGACAGTAGTCATATCCGCTGCTTCTTATCAGGATCAGGTATACACCTTTGTATAATTTTTGTATCTGAACATATAGATGCACAGTATTGTACATTGATATACTATTGGGGATGTATTTATTTAAAATAAATTGATATGTAAATGAAATATGAAAATGGAATGGTAAATAGGTGAGAGGTGACTAACACCGAATCATAGCCCAACTGTTTAGTAGTGTAACTGTTCACGATGGGTAAGGAAATGAAAAAGCAAAATAATTTGTAGGGATTTTTAGGTAATTTGGGTCATGACAGAAAAGATGGTATCAGAGCAGAGTTGGCCTAATATGAGTCGGTGTTAGTAGTTAAGTAAATTTACATCCCCATGTACTGTGCATTGTTTAGATACAAGTATATCAAGGTGGAACAGCAGCTAAGAATTTAGTTTCGAATGTAAAAATATAGTTTTTATAAATGATAGCTGCTATGGTAGAGAGACAAGTACATATGCTCGAGACCATAGAGATCGGCCTGAGAGTCTAATGAGTCGTCACATGAGACTCAAGATGAGAGTGAAGTGGAGGCTGATGTTGAGCATACTCCACAGGGTCTTATAAAGAGACCAAACAGTATTGAGACACGCTCCAAGAGGATGGAGTGAAGTGTAGAAAATATTCTGAAATTGTTTACTCAGTCTATACAAGTAGTTGAGGATAGGCAGGGTAAAGCCTAAACAGGTGCCTCAGACTATAGAGATTTTCACACCCCTCCGGTATATAGCGAAATAAAGAAACCAATAATTGCTGAGGACTGAGTGTATGAGATAGCGAAGTGGTGTGGAATCTTTCGGTGTATGTCGACCGAGAAAGTGACTTTTAAAATACATTTATGTTAGAGAGTCGAGGCGAAACATTGGTGGAAGTCCACTCGACCCATCTGAAGAGTTAGACGTCCAGCACCGACATGAGAAATAATTTTGGATGTATTTTGATGACAGAATATTTCGGACACCACTTAAGGGAAATTACAATTAAAATTTCTTACACTGACCCAGAGTCATTGGTTGATTGATGAGTATGAATCTCAGATTACATCCCTGGGCAAGTATGAACCCGATATTGTGGACAGCAAGAGTCGAAAAAGCCCAAAAGTTCATGAAATGACTCAAATTGTTGATTAGAGTCCGATTGGCTCATTACCTATGTCGAGGCAGTGCGCAGAATATAGTTGTGTGAATAATATCAGGTGTTGCACGTCTCTGAGATTGGGAAAGGTAGTGAGGGCTGAAATAGAGATAGAAAAGAGAATCGAGAAATGACAAAGATGTTAAAATGGAAAATGTTAATTGGTAAAAGATTTAATTTGATGAGTCATGGAGTAAGATAATTGGTAAGGCCCCAGTGCATCCAATTTTGGCACTCTTGAGGAGCATTGTGATTGGAGGACCCCGACCTGCTACGAAGCAGTGTAGCAGTGTAAGCACTGTAAGCAGTGTGGGATGTGTGGTACCACGAAAGGAGGGTCTATACCTACACTGTATTGATGAAAATGGCCGTTAAGTGTAGTAAGATGGACCATTGATTTTGATTGCATAGAGTTGTGCGAGATTGCCCCACAGAAAAGTAAAGAGACAGAGAAAAACTTCGTTGGTATAGTGCAACGAAAAGGGAGGCCATAGCCAAAAAGAAAAAGGAAAGTAGGTTGTTGGACGAATGCGAGAGGATGTCTTGGACCAGGACACTATTGACGTTTCATGGATGTGGTGTAAGATACCACACTTGTTATGAATAATGAAGTGTATATGTTTATTGATCCTGGTGCCACACATTTATTCATACCGCCTTCATTCGCATATAAGTGAGTAAAAGGCATGAATGCCTACACCCATGGGCACAATACTGATAGTTAGTACCCCAATGAAGGAGGGTTAACTAACGAAATAATTATTAAGAGATTATAAGTTGAAAACGGGGGAAGAAGTATAAGTCAGCCAATTTTATTCAATAGACTATGAATAATTTGAAGTAATATTGAGAATAAATCTCAATTGGTCGGCTGAAAATTATGATGTTCAGAATTCTATTCTAAGATAGTGATATGGTTACCCTTGAAAAGTATACTGTAAGTGTTGACAAGTGATAAAAAGGGGTGAAATAGTTGAAATTAAAGGAGTAAAGGATTGTACTCACGAAATGAATAATGAAAGAGTTTTGTCATGATTGATATACTAAGGAGATAATCTTTGAGATATACTTGATTCTGAATACAAGATGTATTGGAGTAAGAGGCGTATGCAAGGTAAGAATATATGTGATACGTGAAGTAAATTGGGATTAAAGCAATTAGTAGCGAATATGAATTGTGACCACATGGACCGATATGTAAAGTAATTGTGGTCAAGTCTGAGGGTTAATAAAGGTATTTCAAAATACCTCCCTGCCTGAAGACTTGACAGCGTCTAAAAGTATATATATAACCTATAACGTGAAATCGATCGTCGTAATAAATACCTTTAGCATTGGGATACCTTTACTAAGATGATAAGAATATTAAAGATTCGACAAATCATAAAGGTTAACATAGTAAAATTTAATAAGAGCCGTTAAGATAAGAAAAGGAAATGACGCAGGTTAGTACCTGAAAACGTAAGCGATTTTGTAGGATCTTATACGCTTATGCGTAAATAAGTCAAGGATTGGACTAATTTTTAATCATCATTATCGATGATATGTTGGGTGTAGTTAAAGTCTAGGGCAAATTGTAAGCAATAATTGGAAAATTGCTTTTATAAATGGGTTGTTGTGAGTTCTCAATATGGTGTACTTGGTTGACACGTTTAACTAAGAAAACGTGGTCTTTGAATGAGATGATAAATAAGATGATAGATGTGACATGAATTTCGGTGTAGTGAAGTATGAACTTACCACCGTGATTAATTTCACCATACCCAACAGCTCAAGAGGTTCACAGTGAGTATGGATACCTCGAAATTATGAAGGAGCTGTGTATTGATGTATAATGGGAAGATAGTCAATTATGGAGTCAGACAACTCCTTGATCACGAAATAAAGTATTTGACTCATGATTTTAAGTTGGCAACGGTAGTGTTTGTACCGAGGATATGGTACTTTATGTACAGGGTGAGAAATTTTGGATATACACTGATCATAAAGCCCCGAGTATCTGTTTTTCACAGAAAGAGTCAGATATGAGAACAAAGAGGATTAGAGCTTCTAAATGATTATGATTGTGAAAATTGTACCACCCAGGAAAGACTAATGAAATGGCTAATGCCTTGAATAGAAAGAGCCTCGGGATGGTATTACATATGATGGTCAGGGAGCGTGAGCTGCTAGAGCAGTTATAAGCCTCAGTAGTGATGTGATTCCCTCTGATGATGACAGTGATTATGTGACAGCTAGCCTGAGACTAGAACCAGATGAGAGTGCCCAGATTTGACAGGCTTAGCGTGATGATCGGCATGGTGTCGATAGTATGGGTCAGATTCAGATGGGTACAGTGATAAAGTTCACAGAGAGAGATGATGGCTTACTGAGGTTCAGAGACAGTATAAGTGCTCCCCAAGACCATAGTTGATGAGGTAGAGTTATTATCAGAAGCTCACTTTTCAGGATATACAGTGCATCCGAGAAGTAAGAAATATATCGAAACCTTATAAAAGAGTATTGGTGGTCAGATATGAAAAGAGATATATTGGAGATTGTGGAAAGGTGTCTCATGTGTCAGCAGAATAAGGTAGAGTATTAGAAGTCTGCAGAGTTATTAAGCCTCTACCTATATCGACGGAAATGGGAGTAAGTCTCCATGAACTTCGTGATGGGTTATAGAGGACTCAGATGAATCATGAGACTATTTTATTTAGATGATAGTCGATAGAGTGACTAAGTCTACCCACCTTCTGGTTATGAAATCCCCAAATACTCAGAGTGTATATGAGGATTTATGTGTAAGGAAGATTTTGAAAATTAAGTAGCGTTCCAGTGAGCATGGTTTCATATAGGGATTCCCGCTTCATTGCCCACCTCTGAGGATATTTTTAGGAAGCTAAGGGAACCCGATTCAGTATTTGCACAGATTTTCATCCTTAGACAGATGGTCAGTCAGAGAGGACTGTACAGGTTCTAGAGGATCCGATGAAAGCGTGTGCCCTTGATTTTTTATGCTCCTGGGATGATCAGTTATTACAAACCGAATTCACCAATAGTGACAGTTGCCACTTGAGTATCGAGATAACAAGATAGGAGGCAATGTATGGCTGTAGGGGTTGTTCCCCAAATTAGGTAAGAAAAAGTGGGTGACAGATAGTAATTTCTTCTAAATTAGTATAATAAGTCTCTGAGGATGTTCAATTGAGTGAGAGATTAAGAACACCTCAGAGCAGATAGAAAAGTACTGAAATTCACCGAGGGTGAATTAATATGGTTGAAATGTTTCTTGTCCTAAGAGAATAAGGACATAGCGAACTTTTGGAAGAAGGTAAATTGAGTTTCGTTGGATTGAATCTTTTGAGAAATTGGACAAGTGGGAGATAAGACCTGTAGGTTGGCGTTATCACTTGAATAAGCAGGCACCCACAATGTGTCCCATCTTTTGATGCTTCGTAAATACTATCCAGATCCAATATAGGTGATAAGATATGAGATTCAACAGTTCAGCTTAATGCTAATATAAGTATATTGAAGAAGTTGATTCGGGCATTAAACAGGAAAGAGAAAGTATTGAGGTTTAAGACTATCTCCCTAATTAAAGTCCTTTGGTAGTAATACACTCCGGAGAAGGTCACATAAGAATTTAAGAGTATGATACGATCGATGTACCCGAAGTTGTATATGGACTCATATGACTTGGTTCTAATTTGGAGCACCAAATTCCTTAAGTGGGGGAGAGTTGTAAGACCCGAAATTAAATCGTAAATGTTATGAGGTAGAAAAATGTTCACAAATTTAAAGGAATGGGATTCAGACTGAAAATAAGGATTCAAATCATAAAATGAATGAGTGTTCGTGAAGGAAAGTTTGACTGAATTAATCCCGAACACGTACAAGGGTAAAACGGTCAAAAGACCGAAAGCCGGAATAAATTCGATAAGAAAGTTTAATTAAAAATAATGGAATTGAGAATCTTGATCAATAATGAAGAAATAATACAATTTCGGGTTAAATTGATCAAGATCCAAAAATTTTAAAAATACCGAAAAATTATCCGAAACAATATCTCGAAAAGTACGAAGGAATAATATCGAAAATTGGAGAAAAAATGTAATTAATAAATTAAATTAAATTAAATAGATTAAATTTGGAATAAAATAATATAAATTGTAGATATTTTGGATTTTTATAGAGTATTTTAATTAATAGTGTAATAATTAAAATAAATAAAAATAAGTTAATTAATAAGTTAAAAAAAAAGTGAAATCAGAAACTATCGGGGAGAGAGAAGAAGAATGGAAAACCGAGAAGGAGACTCGCGCGTGACTCATCCGATCCACGGCCACCGGCGACCGACGATGCCGATGAACAGTCGAGCAGGAAGAGGAGCGGCCGATGAAGCTATTGGCACCGACGACGCGCGCCAAGGACCCCGGAGAACGCCGAAAAATGGAGGAGAAGGCCGCGGGAAAGAAATGGTCACTGGCGGCGAACGGCGGCGATTCGGGTGGAACAAAGGCCCGATTCTGAAAGCCCAGGCGACGGCGGTTCTTTCTGCACCAGTAGCAGCCAACGAAACGGTGGGAATCGCCGGCGACGGCCAAGGGAAGAAATGGGTTCCGACGGTCGAGGGAGAAGAGCCGGACCGGCGACCTTCCGGCGACCTTGACCGAAGCTGAGGCCAGATTCGAGCTACGGACGACCTTGCGGAGCCACTGGCGACGGAATCCGGCAGAGAACCGGAGTGAACCGGGGTGAACCGGCGGTCCGAACCGGTCTGAACCGGACTGAACCGGTTCAGCCAAGAAAGAGAGGAAAAAAAAGGAGAAAAAAGGAAAAAGAAAAAGAGGAAAAATTGGGGAAAATTTTAGTGATGCAATCGAGCTTCGGGTAAGTCGGTAAGCGGTCGAATTGACCGATTTAAATTTCAGAATATTTAATTTGATAAATAATCGACTGAAAGTTTACCCGAAAATATATTTAATTATGTAGCTCGACGATTGGCATCGACCGAGAGCTCGAGACAGCCTCGAATTTTGTACTATCATAGAATCTCGGGTAAGTGACCCTTATTTACGACAATTTACATCGTTATGCGTGATATGAATTTAAATTTCGCATAAATTGAATTAGATTTTGGAAATTTAGATAAATTGTCGTAAATAATAAATTTAGCTATTCGAGAGTTAGAATGAGGCCCGAGGAATTGTTGGTGGGCCCAATGAGCCCAATAGGCCTCGATAAAGTGAAAATTAAGTGGAAAACGGGCTTAAGGCCGATTAAGGCCCATTAAGGTGCAATCGGGCCCAATAGGGGTAAACGGGCCCAATGATTTAAATTAAGCCCAAAAAATATTAAATACAATTAAATTGTATGTTATCTGACTTGAGGAATATTTATACGCAGTTTCGGAAGTTTGATTGGGAGCATATCAGACTGCGCGACGAGATAACATCGGAAAAGGAAAAGGTCAGACTCTACAGGAAAATAAGGTAAGGGAATTTTGTAAGTGCATAGAGATACCTATACGTAATTTTGAGGGGAATTACAGGGTCTAGAATTACTTAAAGTATTTAGAAAACGAAATGATAATTTTACGAAAATCGGGGCTTAGATGAATAAAGAAAAAAGACGATTTTGCCCCTAAGAGTAAAATTTACAAAAAGGGTAGTAAGGCAGATAAATTACATGATTTCATATTTTTAATGCTTTATATGAATGTGTTGCTTTGATTTAAGCAAATATACACATAGGTTGGCTGTTGATTTCGTGAATTATACAAAAGGGTACCGGTTTGTACCGATTCCTATTTTAAAAGATGTTTTATCAAGATTGAGCCACCTATCGTATTTACATGAATAGAAAGAGTGCTAGAGTCTTTCTCGCACTCAAGTTTACTGATTTATTCTCATGAAAAGCCGTACTGGAGCATTGCTCGTACGAGAAATTTGTGTGTGCACAAAACCGTGCCGGAGTTTTACTCGCACGAGATTTTAGATATCATGATATGCACAGCGTGGTGCTGGAGCTTCGCTCGCACTAGACGTGAGTTGACGTGCATATAGTCGTGCGGAATGTAAATACCCTGAATTTCATGAGTTGGGATTTATCCATGAATAACAATGTAGTCATTGGAATCGAGGATACAAATCCTTACTCAAAGATTTAAACTCAATTTTTATTTTCTATTTTGAGACTTGAGAGAATTTAAATTTATTTAAATTCTTATTTAACATGAAAAGCTTATGAGAATTCAATTAAATAAAGTATTAAAACTTGTAATGTGAATAAATACAAAATGACAAGACTACAAAGTGAAGTATAATGCCACATTATACTACAATCAAGTATAATATACATAAACTTAAATTCTTTTTTATATTATTAGGGAAATTCAACAAGTACATAAATATATATATATATTTAAAAGGTAATGTTTGATTATTCCCTAAGTTGAATATAAGGATGAATATAAATATACATATATGTATATAAAAAAAAATAAATACATATAAGAAGTAAGTGCCGGATATGTCAGGATTTGAGGATGGTGGATTAGGTGAATAGTAAATATATATATATATATATATATATACGTATTATGAGTGGAATAAAAGGAAAGGAAGAAAAGAAATGATGTTCTGAAAAATTCAGTAGTGAAAAGAGGGAAATGGGGACCTGGACAGACTGAACTAAACCGAAGACAGAAGTAGCTACAGACTAGGACGGGTAGTGGGAGAGAGGGAAGCCTCGAAGATATTAAATTAAGGTACGAATTGGGGGACTGAAGGAAAGCATACAGAGATGCAACTGCTGAAGCAGTAAAATGACAGAGGTGAGCATGGGACATATTGAGAGAAAGACTGGAATTGAAACAGGAAAAAGGGTGATGAAGAAACGTGAAGGCAGAGGGTGTTTGGTGAGACAGGATGGTAGTGTACTTCTATTAGAAAATATATACATAGTACACATATATTATATGTAAACCCGTAGCAGGAGCTGCATGCCAAAACCCTAGAGTGTTTTCTGCTGCAGTAACTGCAGCAGAAAACATGAAGAAAGGTGAGATGATTTGATTGTTTTCGGTGGGATAAGATGAGAAGGAAACAAGATGAAAAGGAACCGAAATATAAAGGGGCAGAAAACAGACTTCAAGTGGAAAAACCCGAGAGCCAACTCTGGGTGAGAGCAGCTGATCTGCACAGTGACTGGAAAACGCAGAGAAGCTGATCCCGATTGCTGAAAATTTTCAGGAGTTCTTGACTTGAGAATTTGTGGTTACTAAAGGACGATGACGAAGCAGTTTAGGGGAGAAGAAAAAAAAACCGTGAGGAGTGTAGGAAACCGAGAGGGAAGTAAAACAGGGGAGAGTACAGGCTGCGAGAGGTGATGATGATGAGGGTGGTACTGGAACAGAATGGTGGAGATGATGATGGTGGTAGAGGTGACGGCTGAAGTGGCCGAGGGAAGTGAGGAAAATGGGGAACGGAAACTTGCGGGAGGCGACGACGATGATGATGATGGGAATGACTGAGGCACATGGGAGCAGGGTCGACAAGCTGAGCTGAAGCAGTGGCGATGGAAGACGAGGAGTCAATAGCGATGAAGGAAGATGGCCGAGGCATGGGAGTTATGCTGGTGATGTTGGAAAACAGAGGGAGCGGAGGCGAGGATGAAGAGTATCTGTCGAGGAAGAAATGAACAGAAAAAAAAAAATGGAGGGCTCGGGGCCGACATGTTGGAGCTGGAAACGGGTGGTCGGAAAGGGCGTGACCGGAGGGACCATCAGCACCGGAAGGAACCGTCAACAGTAGAGGAGTGGCAGCTCCGATGGTCAGGAGAAAGATGATGAATAGTGACCTGCAAAATAGAAATGAAGAAAAGAAAAAAAGGCGGGAAAATTAAAAAAAAATGAATGATGAATAGTGAAGAATGAATAGTAGCTGAGAAAAAAAATAATAATAAAGGGGGATTTATATATATATATATATAATTATATATATATTTGGAATAGAGGAAAAGACACAAAGAATTTGGAAACCCAAGGGAAAGGGGCTCCGATAGAAATAACCCGAGTAGATCGGATTTGTCGACTCGCTAAGTCGAAGCAATTAATGACTGCGGACAGACACCGAGGAGAATCGTAGAAGGATTTAAGGAAGAATACTTGGAGGTGTCACTATTCGAACTGGTACTTCCGATAAATCGAGGTAAGGGGATATAATTTAAAACGATAATAGTTACTTTCTGAGTTGTGATTAAAGAATACTTACAAAGACATAAAGTATGATTTTTCATGCATGTTTCTAAATTATATTTCTGATCAAGACTATGCTTTCTGTATTTGTGCTTTTGAAATAAAAACATGTCTTCTAAAATAATCTTTCACATAAGATGACTTTATTTCGATGTTTTCGAATATGAAAACTATCATATGTTTTGAGACTAAGGGCCATTTATGTTGTGTGCTTACGCACGTCAACTTCGCCTGTGTGGCGTCTGAACTCGCCTGTGTGGCGTCTGAACTCGCCTGTGTGGCGTTTGAACTTGCCTGTGTGGCGTTTGAACTTCGCCTGTGTGGCGTCTGAACTTCGCCTGTGTGGCGTCTGAGACTTTGCCCATGTGGTTCTGAAACGCTGCATGACCTTGATTCCGTCTACAGCCTCGCCGTGGCCATAGGTTCTGAATTTCACCTTCGCCGTGGCCATAGGTTCTGAATTTCACCATCGCCGTGGCCATAGGTTCTGAATTTCGCCTTCGGGTTCTGTCTCGCCGTGGCCATAGGTTCTGAATTTCACCTTCGGGTTCTGTCTCGCCGTGGCCATAGGTTCTGAATTTCACCTTCGGGTTCTAACTTGCCGTGGCCATAGGTTCTGAATTCCCTCTATGGAGGATGATTGGGTTATTTGCCGCATGATGATTAAATGGGCCAATGTAGTCTCTATTTGAATTAAACTCTGTTTTTAGAATTTGATTTTGTGATATGTGATTTTGCATGTAATCATGCTTTGGAATTCTGAAAATACGAAAAGGATATGTGATATCTGTTAAATACAAGCACGTAAAGAATTATGTTTTGAATCATAGTGTTTTCGACTTTCTTATTTTTGAAGGTCTTTCATGTTAGTTTTCAGAGAGTAGTTATCATACGTATATTTATGCTTTTCTACATATTTGAATTACTAAGACCGTTTTAAATGCACTTTCTTACTGAGCTTTTTCCCGAAAGCTCACCCCTTCACCTCTCAGATTGTTGCAGTGAACTACTTGGCTCAATGGCATAAGGAGTGTGAGAACTAAGGGTGTTGTCCCTGGTTCGAGCCTCCGAGGACGCGTTCTGAGGGGAATTTCCCTGAATGAAACAAAGCCGTGCGGGCCTCGGCCCAAAGCGGACAATACATGGATGTTGTTGGCGTTGTTGGACCACCCGTTGTTAGACCACCAACGTTGTCGATGGGCCTTGCGGGTCAGTGGACCTGGGCTTGGTTGCCATGGCCGTTGGCAGGGGTTGGCCGTCACAATATAAAACGCGCGTTTTATTGTGACGGCCAACCCCTGCCCGGCCAACCCCTGCCCGGCCAACCCCTGCCAAAGGCCATGGTAACCCTTCTTGGGCCCATCGACAACGTTGGTGGTCCAACAACGGGTGGTCAAACAACGGGTGGTCAAACAACGCCAACAAGTCCAACGTATTGTCCGCTTTGGGTCGAGGCCCGCACGGCTTTGTTCCATTTAGGGAAATTCCCCTCAGAACGCGTCCTCAGTGGTTCGAACTCGGGTAAACACCCTTGTTCTTACCACTGATGATGCCATTGAGCCAATTGGCTCATTGGCATCATCAGTGGTAAGAACAAGGGTGTTTACCCGAGTTCAAACCACTGACGACGCGTTCTGAGGGGAATTTCCCTAAATGGAACAAAGTCGTGCGGGCCTCGGCCCAAAGCGGACAATACGTTGGACTTGTTGGCGTTGTTTGACCACCCGTTGTTTGACCACCGTTGTTGGACCACCAACGTTGTCGATGGGCCCAAGAAGGGTTACCATGGCCGTTGGCAGGGGTTGGCCGGGCAGGGGTTGGCCGTCACACGGAAGCCTCCTGTAGACTGTGTGTCACAGAGAGTTGAGATGCGCGTATGTATACTTTGAGACATGGGTTGGTTATCGACATAGTATTGGGGTGGATAAGACCTACGGCAGGCACCCCCATACTATGATATGGGTCCACGGAGTACGATGTACCGTGTATGTCACACGGAGTACGCTGTACCGTGCAGTCATGATGACTCTACAATGTTACTTGCTATTCTGGCGGGTAGGAATTGACCCCACCTCCCGTTGCAGTTGTGATACCCCGCACACCGGGATCCATGTAGCTTGGGATCACAGGGACAAAGTATGGCCATAGTCCTCGATTTTCATACAGTAACCTACATGCCTCACATGATATTATACGGTCTGAATAGACCAGGATGAACCCAAGGGAGGGGTAGTGTCTCGATTTTATATTTTTAAAAGAGATGTGATTTAATGAATCAAGGTATTCCCGAGAGATGGGTTTGACCTTGATGAAGTTGTTTTATGATGAAACAAATGAGTTTTAATGTGATGAGTTTATAATTAAACAAATAAGTTTCAAAGTGATGAGCTTTGTGATTAAACAAATGAGTTTAAAGTGATGAGTTTATGATGAAACAGATAAGTTTTTGAGTGTTGAGTATATGATGAAACAAATAAGTTTTAAATGTGACGAGCATGAGATGACATACATGATGATTTTTCCATGTCTATTTCACATGTCGATTTCATGATTTCTCTTATATGATATATACATACACGTGGCATCGTTTTAGTCATACCTCATACTCCAAATGTAAACGATTTTATATCATGACATTATCAGCACGTAGATAGTATAGTTATCTACCTGCTTACATTATTGCCTTATTGAGCTGTTTATGCTCACCCTTTCATTTTCCACCCCACAGGGTGCATTCAGTAGAAGAGAACGACAGTAGTCATATCCGCTGCTTCTTATCAGGATCAGGTATACACCTTTGTATAATTTTTGTATCTGAACATATAGATGCACAGTACTGTACATGGATGTAATATTGGGGATGTATTTATTTAAAATAAATTGATATGTAAATGAAATATGAAAATGGAATGGTAAATAGGTGAGAGGTGACTAACACCGAATCATAGCCCAACTGTTCAGTAGTGTAACTGTTCACGACGAGTAAGGAAATGAAAAAGCGAAAAAATTTGTAGGGATTTTTAGGTAATTTGGGTCGTGACACTAATAGAGTTTGCGTACAATAACGGCTATCATGCGAGTATTAGAATGACACCTTTTGAGGATCTATATGGTAGGAGGTGTAGATCCCTTATAGCTTGGGAAGAAGTCGGTGATAGAAAGATAAATGCTCCCGAGCTTGTTGAGCAAGCTGTACAGAGTGTGAAACTCATATGTGAGAGGTTACGGGCTACACAGAGTAGACAGAAAAGCTACACGGATGTGCGTAGACAGCCACTCAAGTTTGATGTTGGTGACGTAGTATTTCTGAAGATATCATCGAGGAAGGGTATCATGCGATTTGAGAAGAAAGAGAAATTGAGTCCTCAATACATATGACGATTCGAGATTCTTGAGAGAGTGGGAGAGGTAGCCTACAGATTGGCATTACCCCCATAGATGTCCGGAATACACAACGTCTTTCATGTGTCTATGTTGAGGAAGTACCACCCGGACCCTTCTCATGTCATAGAGTATGAATAGATGGACATACAAGAAGACATGAGCTACATCGAAGAGCCCGTCCGGATTCTTGATAGGAAAGAGAAGGTACTTTGAACCAAAAGCATCCCATTAGTGAAAGTTTTATGGAAACATCACTCAATGGAAGAGGCAACGTGGGAATTAGAGAGTCTCATGAAGGAGAAGTATCCCCATCTATTTTGATGAGTTAAGTTGAATTTGGAGGACCAAATTCCTTTTAAGGTGGGGAGAATGTGAGATTTGAGAATTTTAGACATATTTTAATTATGTAATATGGACTTGAAGTGTAATTTATTGAGCTGAATGAAATGTATAAGTAATGAACGAGAAATAATAAAAGTAGTGAATTGTGGAAATTATATTTGGAGATTTATATGTAAGTGTTTAACCAAAGTGTGAAACTATGAGGTCAGATCGATCTTAAAGAAAAGAAGATCGATTTGGTGGGCTAAAAATGATAAGGAAGGAGGAATTTAAGCGAGCAGATTGATCTCCAATGGAAAAGGATCGATCTCCTTATGATTCTGTAATGAAAAGATCGATCTCATGAGGAAGGAATCGATCTCAAAATGTTTCTATTAAGGAGAAGATCGATCTCCTCAAGGAGCAGATCGATCTCATGAAGCATTTTGTAAACTAAAGATCGATCTCATAATTGGAACAGATTGATCTAATAAAACCATTAAGAGATCGATCTTACCCGACGACAGATCGATCTCCTAGGTATAAAATTGCTCCAAATCGTCCCCAAATTCAAATGCAGATCGATCTCATTGAGAGCCAGATCGATCTCCTAACCTTCGTCTATAAAAGGACCCCCGTGTTTTCCTGCATTTCATCTTTTCTTTCTCTTTCAAACCTCCATTTCAACCGAACCCTAGCTTTCTATCTCTTCCAAATCGCCCATTTTCATCCAAATCAAGAGTTGTGGTGAGAAGGAAAGTTGTTCCTCATCCAAAGGAGAACAACATACATGAAAATCAAAAGACGAATCGAATCGATGTGTGAGTTGAGCACTCCACAAGTTTGGGTGATCTCTAAACTTCAATCTTTGATTTCGAAGTAATCTTTAGTGACTGTGGACCTGGGTATTATGATGAAATAGTTCAAAAATGATTAGAAATAGATGAAATTGTGATTTGGTTGGAGTAGAGATGTTATTATGCAATTTATGGTAAATTGGGATTTTTGTCTATAAATTGGAAATTTAGGCAATGAGGTGATTTTGGCATAGGTATTATGCATGAGAAATTTAGAAGGTTGAGATGTAGTGGATGAGATTATGAATGGTGATAGAGTCGTGCGAATTGAGTTGATTGAGATATTAATGAGAATATGAGCAAATGTGTGCTTAATAATGCAATTGAGTTCGGTTATTGATGTTTTTAACATCGTTTGGACAGCTTGGGAGTTCCAAGTGAAATGCGAGGCTAGTCCATGATACAGGGGAATGATTGCACTATACGAGGTGCAAAGAGATAAGGTAAAACTAAACCATTTGTGTATGTGTTTTGATGAACTGTTTGTAGCATGAACCATGATTTGAGAATACAAGCATGTTTATCATTGTGTCGTGATATGATTGCACACGGTTTTTATAGCCGGTTGGAGCCATTATTTTATGAGTTTATAAGCTAAGTGTGAAATCGCTTTATAAACTATTGAGTTTGTGTGAAAAGTAACTTGGGCTCTACGTTAAGGCAATATTGAGATTTGAGAAAATGTGTGCGAGTTTTATCGGTTGGAACTCGGTTTTAATATGTTTTGTGTTAAATACACGAATGTTTTAAATGAGTTTTATGAGATAAAAACCATTATGAGTTCTACGTGAAGGCAAAACGATTTTTCTTTATGATAATGGCTAATGATTGAGACTTAGGCGTGTCATGTGGAATGCACATCAGGCATTACTTTGGAAGCATGTAAGTTCGGGCCTTGTTCTGGTAGCATGTAAGTCCGATTATTCCTCCGCTTTGGTAGCGTTGGGAGGACTTGCTTTGGTAGCATGTAAGACTGATATAGTGGGCCGCCTGAGAACCGATCCAGGGACTACGTGATAGAGTGGGCCGCCTGGGAACTGACCTAAGGACCACGTGATAGAGTGGGCCGCCTGGGAACCGACCCAGGGACCACGTGATAGTGTGCACGAGGCGAGGCATTGCTCTGGTAGCATGTAAGGCCGGGCCTTGTTCTGGTAACATATAAGTCCAATATACCATGCATACAACCATATTGTCGACGTTCCTTCTATACAAGGATGCCTGGGATGCGCATCCAGAGGAGATTATATATTTTATGTGCCATGACGAGTTTTATATGAGTTTTATTGCCTAGTCTCATTTTACACTTGAGTTGTGTTTTGTGACTTTGTCATGTTCTATTTGCTAAGGTGATTTTATCACATATTTTGAGAAAAGCCATTATCGTATATATTTACACATGCTTGTGAATGCTCTATATTGAGCCTTTTTACCTTTATGTTTTCACATGATTTATGAGCTATGAGATGATGATGTTTTGAGAACTTTCATGCTACGATTTCAAATGAGTATACTGAGTTTCATATAAAAATACATATTTGTGATGTGTGATATGGTTTATATAACTAAGTTCCCTTACCCCCCTTACTGAGCGATTTAGAAGCTCACCCTGTTTTCTCTCCCCACCAAATTTCTTCAAGTGAAGTGAGTTCCTTGCGTCATACGGATTAGAGGCTAGTGGGGGACTTGAGCTCCAGGCCGTATTTTGTTTATTGAGGTATATATTTAATATTCATGTATCCAGACTAGAGTTATTTTTGTAGAAACTTGATGTACTATGATGTATGGGATGCATTAAGATAATTCAATCTGAGTTGAGGAATGTATCTGATATGATATATACTATTTTATGATGAGATCCCAAGGCATGATAAGTATAGTGATGTATGACACTGCACAGGAATGCACCCTTAATTGTGATTTGATGAGTAAAAAGTTTTAAATTTGTCCTATTTTTCGCATTTTCGGGGTATCACATAGGAGGCCTTGCTTTGGTAGCATGTAAAATCGATAGTGTACATGAGGAGAGGCATTGATTTGGTAGCATGCAATGTAAGACCCGATTTTATCGTAAGAGCAAACAGGGAATGAATAGAAATATTCGAGTGCATTTAAAAATGCAAAAGGACTGAAATGGTATTCTTGAAAATTGTGCAAGGGTGAAACGGTCAAAAGACTGAAAGCCGGTATAAATTCGAGAAGAAAATTTAATTAAAAATATGGGAGTGAGAAATCTTGATCAATAACGAAGAAATAATTAAATTTCGGATTAAATTGATCAAGATATGAATTTATTGGAATTAATCAAAATTTTCACTTTGAAAAATAATCCCGTAATAATCGAAAAATATACCGGAAAGCCGAAATAAGACTGAGAAATTCATTTATTGAATAAATGAATAAAATATAATATTTTTAAAGATATTCTTGGATATTTAATAATATTTTAAAGATTAAAATAATAATAAAATTTAATTATAAATAATAATAAAAAGTTAAAAAAACGAAATCTAGAAAGGAATTATCGGGGAGAGAGAAAAGAAACAGAAAAGCAAAAGATGAAATGGGGAAGAAAACTGAGGGAACGGTTTCCCTCCGATTTGACACCACCGGCGGCCAAGAACCTCAGGCAAGGGCCGACGAAGGAGGCTCGACACTCGCGCAACCCACCGGCAGCCGCGACACGCGGTGAGGTGGCTGGAAAGAGGAGATCGACGTAGGGGTGGCCGAAAAGGGAGAAAGGCCATCGGCGGCCATCGGCGCCATTTCGACCAACCCCGAGGCCCGACAAAGACTCCTCAGGCGCAGCCGAGCTGAACTGCACCGGAATCACGCTGAGAACAGACCGGACGGCGCCAGAACGAGGAAATTATGCCTGAACCGGTATGGCCGGTTCAGCGCAGTGACATTATGCTAAACCAGACCGGATCGGTTCAGCCAAAAAAAAAGAAAGAAAAAGAGGAAAAATTTAGGGAAAATTACAGTGATGCAATCGAGCTACGAGTATGTCGGTAAGCGGTCGAATTGACCGATTTAAATTTTGAAATATTTAATTTGATTAATATCCGATTGAAAATTTACTCGAAAAAATATTTAATTTTGTAGCTCGACAATTGACGTCAAACGAGAGCTCGAGATAGCCTCGATTTGCATACTATCATGGAATCTTGGATAAGTAACCCTTATTTACGACAATTTTACATCGTTATACGTGTTGATGAATTACGGATTTAATTTTCGCATAAATGAATTAAATTCTGGAAATTGGATAAATTGTCATAAATACTAAATTGAGATATCCGAGAATTTAGAACGAGGTCCAATAAATACTTATGGGCCCAATGAGCCCAATAGGCCTCGATAAAGTGTGGTAAACGGGCTTAAGGCTGATTAAGGCCCATTATGGTACAATCGGGCCCAATATGGGTAAACGGGCCCAATGATTTAAATTAAGCCCAAAAAGTTATGAAATACAATTAATTGTATTGTATTTGACCTGATGAATATGTATCCGCAGTTTCGGAGTTTGGATTTGGAGCAAATCGGACTGTGTGACGAGTCATCAGTGGAAAGGTCAGACTGTACAGAAAAATGAGGTAAGGGAATTGTGTGAGTAGCTAGAGGTAGCTACGCTTATTTTAATAGCTTTTTTATACACTGAATATGTATGTATACCCTGATTATGTGTAAAAGTCCTAAAAATGGTTTAAAGATTTTAAGGATCGAAATAGGTAAAAAGGCTATTTTACCCCTATTAAGGGAAGTTCACCTAAGGATGGTGAAAGCATGACATGTATGAAATGCATGATTTAAGGAAATTTTTTGTACACTGAATATGTATGTATACCCTGATTATGTGTAAAAGTCCTAAAAATGGTTTAAAGATTTTAAGGATCGAAATAGGTAAAAAGGCTATTTTACCCCTATTGAGGGAAGTTTACCTAAGGATGGTGAAAGCATGACATGTATGAAATGCATGATTTAAGGAAATTTCTGGTTTAAGGAATTTTATTATTTTTAAACAAAGCAAATCGGTAGATTGGCCAATAATTGCATAAGTTTCCCAAAATAACACTACGTAAGTGTTATTAAGGTTTAAATGAAATTTTTTTGGAAAATGGGCCAACTATCAAGTTTATATGGAAAAGATAGTGCTGGCACATAGCTCGTACTATATCAGCGTTTGTGAGTGTGCATAAATGTGCTTGAGCGGTTACTCGCACCGACTTGTGTGACATTATATGCATGAAATGTGCTAGAGCGGTTGCTCACACTGATTTTTATTCTTGTGAAATGCATGAGAAGTGCTGGAGCCTAGCTCACACTCTGTTTTGACATGTTTTGACTTGTTTTAACTTGGTATGCATAAAAGGTGCTGGAGCGATTGCTCGCACTAGTTTTTATAATTTGACATGCATGAGAGATGCTGGAGCTTAGCTCGCATCCTGTTTTGATATGATATTGCATATAAGCCGTGTTGGAGTGTAACTCGCTCGAGATTTGATTTAACTATGCATAAAGCCATGCTGGAGTGTAACTCGCACAAGCTTTGATTTATTTGAGCATTCATTCGTGCTGGAGCGTTACTCGCACGAAGTTTTATATGGTTTTATAATTCATTTTAAAGCCGTACTGGAGTTTTTCTCCTACGAGGTTTTCACTGAGTTTTTATACATATCTATACTAGAGCATTTCTCGTACGTGGATTTTACTTGAATTTATAATTATTTTAAGTCGTACCGGAGCGCTGCTCGTACGCAGATTTCATTGATTTCTATGAAACTGTGCTAGAAATTCGCTCGCACGAGATTTTTAGATGTCATGAATATGCATGGAGCTGTGCTAGAGCTTTGCTCGCACAGGGATTTATGTTACATGCATATAGCCGTGTTGGAGCCTCTTGTAGACTGTGTGTCACAGTGAGATGATATGCTCACACGTGTATACTGAAACAGAGATGATATGGGTGGATAAGACCTATTGCAGGCACCCCTGATTGAGCTTAGGTTCACGGAGTACGTTGTACCGTGTATATCACGCGGAGTACGCTGTATCGTGGGGATTGTTGGAGTGGAGTGGCATTAGCCACGAGGTAGCAAGCCTTGCCCTCGCAATCCTGGTGTTATGCTGTTCTGGCAGGTAGGACGACCCACCTCCCGTTTCAGGTGTGATACCCCGCACACTAGGTACCGTGTTGCCAGGGATCACGAGGTTATGGCCATAGTCCTATGTTGTTACTGATAGTCACCTACATGTATCACATGATATAATTATTGGTCGATAGACCAGGATAGACCCGAGGGAGGGGTCAGGCCCCCGATTTTATGATTTTCTACTGTGATACTAGATTTCAGATGATTTTATGACAAGTGACCGATTTTATGACAAGTGACCCTAAAAGAAAGGTGATTTTATGACAGAATTTTATAACAAATTGTTTTATGAGTTTTGAGATGATTGACCCAGAGGGGTTATTTTATACTGCGTTTTAAATGAAATGATTTAAATGCAGTAGCATGATGTGTTTTTCCATGCTTTAATGATAAATTCATGAAAGGATTATATCTCATGATTTGTTTTATATCGCATGAAATAATGCATGATTTTGATTTAATTCATGCTAAGTATGATTTACTGATGTCACATAAAATACCTTTGATGCATGAATTACATGATTTTTATATGCACAAATAGTTTTGATAAACTATGTCATGGATGTATGAACGATTTTGTGCTTGATGATTTTAATGAAAAGAAATGGATTTAAGGGCATGGCATTATGAGCATGAGCATGTAGATAGTGGAGCTATCTACTTACTTGCATAATTGCCTTACTGAGCGTGTGGTTTGCTCACCCCCCTTATTTCCCATCTTTTCAGAGCACTCGCAATAGTTATTGAGCGGTCGAGGACTTGCATGTTAGGTATCTGCTGCTTCCCATCGAGAGATAGGTATACACATTTGTATGGTTTTGTATCTAAATATGTAATGCACAGCACTGTAAACGGATATGATGTCGGGGATGTAGAGTTATAAATACCAATGTGTATGTATTTAGTCAAAGTCAAAAGATAGTAAACTTTGATATGTGAATGTAATTATGAAAATGGAATGGTAAATAGGTGAGAGGTGACTAACATCGAATCATAGCCCAACTGTTTGTAGGATAGTCACGATGAGAGAAAGGTAAGAATTAAATAATAAACGGAAAAGCAAAAAATTTACTATGATTTTTAGGTAATTTGGGTCGTGACATGTAAGGCCAAGCATTGTTTTGGTAACGCGTAAGTCCAATATACCATGTACACGACCATATTGTCAACATTCTCTCTTTTGAGGATGCCTGGGATGCGCACCCAGAATAGATTATTTTGATGTGCCATGCGAATTTTATAGGAGTTTTCTTGCCTAGTCTCCTTTTTATACACATGAGATTGTGTTTTGTGGCTGCGCCACATGCATTACTATTGAGGTGATTTTTATCATGTTTTATGAGAGAAGCCATTATCGCATACTTATTTCCACATGCTTGTAATTATACTTCGTACTGAGTTATATACTCTCATGTTTTACATGATTTTAGAGAATGAGACAAGATTGATGCTTTATTGAGTCATGCTACATTTTTTTCGAGTTTTCAACTACAAAACAAATGATTGTGTTGTGCAAATCATTAATTGTAATGAGTCCCTTACCCCCTTACTGAGCAATTTAGAAGCTCACCCTGTTTTATCTTTCTCTCCAGATTTCTTCAAGTGAAGAGAATTCCTGTGACGTACGGATTAGTGCTAGTGGAGGATTTGAGCTCCAGGCTACATATTGTACTTGAGGTACATTTTAATATTTCATGTATCCAAACTAGAGTTGTATTTACAGACACTTGATGTACTATGATGTATGGGATGTATTAGGATTAATTAACCTTAAATTAAGGAATGTAAATGGTATAATATTTATTCATGAGATGATGAGATCATGAGGTATGATATGTATGATGATGCATGACACTGCACAGGAATGCACCCTTAATTGTGAATGGATGTGAAAAAGTTTTAAATTTACCATATTTTTCGCGCTTCTGGAGTGTCACATTGGCTACTGCTGTAAATGACAGTATAGTTAATAAGGGATGATAGGTGTTGTCCTATTGGTTGAGCATATACATGGAAATAGTATATAATAATAAGGAAGAATTAGGGTTAGTGACCGGTAGTGGAAGAAACGAGTAGTGGAATGAAAGATGAGAGACACGAGAAATGAGGAAAATAAAGTTGGCAGTAAAAAGAGGACAAGGCTGATCGAAGGCTGTCATGGCAGATAACTAATATATGTATATAAACAAACCGAAACTGCATCAGGGAAACAAAATGGAAGGCTTGAAAGACCGACGTAAAAGAAAGAGAAATGCAATAAGGAGAGACTGAAAAACTAGCAATATAAGCAACAGAAACAGACTAAATACAATGAGTAAAGTGAGGTTGAGTGGAGTAGTGATAAATCAGAACTACCAAAGGGAAAGAGGGAAGACATTAGACAATTCATAGGACTGAAGGAAAATACAGGAATATACCTACTGCTGCAGAGGTAAAATGGCAAAAGACAGCAAGGGATAACCCGGAAACAAAATGAAAGAGGGGCAGAAGGTAACTGAAGTTGACTGGATTAGCCATTGGACGTGAACTCTAACTGGGACAGTGACGCAAAGGGAAAGGAGAGCCAAAAACGGGTTGAAAAACCCGTGAGATGCATACCTACATCAGCAGGAAAGATGATGAATGAATGACAGAGGGGATGGTAGGCTACGGTGCAGACGAGAGAAGAGAAGTAAACATCCTAGGTAGAGGAAATGCAATGATAAGTGGAGGCAGTTGTGAGGTCTCGATAAAAGGAAGTGTCAAAGAAATATATATATTTACATATATATATACATTAGAACTGGACTGGCAGCTACGGTAGGAAAGGAAGAAATGTGCGGAATGACAAGTCTGAATAAATAGTACAAGGGAAACTGTAGAGAGTAGCTAGGGGACCGAAAAAGAAAACAGTAGAGGTGAGAAAATACTACATGACAGTCTAGGTAAAGAGATGGTAGAAACTGCTACTACAAAGTGTAACGACCCAAATTACACACAGTTTGGTTGGGCTACAAGTCGATATTAGGTCAGAACAATATTCAATCTGATTAATTTTTTTTCATAGTGGCAATTTTTTTAAAACAAATTATATTCACATCCCCCATACACATCTCGTATGCATTAGTGTACTTACAAAATTTTAGATACAAAAACATTTCTTACAACTGGGTATACCTTCGATGTAGAAAAATGTTCCGCGGAATCATAACTGTGCGGAATGCCTTACTAACGGAAGCGATCCAAACTACAGTTGGGCTCTGTGGAGGAAAGTAAGGGGGTGAGCTCAACATGCTCAGTAAGAAAAAACCCTATAGCTGGTAGATAAATACACTACCTAAAAATATATATTTATTTTTTGCCAAATTCGAAACATTTTCACAGAAGTATACATATGATTTGGTAATTTCTCAGATACCAAAGTCAGAATTCAACAAACATATTTAGTATCGGCAGTGTAATCTTTTACTATGGTAAATACAGAAAATTTCAGAGCTTTTAGTAGCAAAATAAAAAAATTTTCAGATATCTCAATTCATGCAGAAAATTCAGAAAATATTTCAAATAAACACAGAGGCACTGCCAGTTCCGAAAATCAAAGTCAAAAAATCCATGGCAAATTCAGTATAAAAATGGAACTGAAATCAATACTGTTTCTAAACTTTAAACAACTTTTAAAGCAACAACTTTATGGCACTTTGCTCCCGCGGGATTCAAAAGGTGGCCCCACGATCTTTTATGCATTAAATATTCAGTTCCACACGAGATAAAATCACATAGTCAATTCAGAAGCTCAAATAGACGAGACAAGGCAAACATGCTATATCAGATATCAGAAGTGACAATTGGCTAATGTCGGTGACTCTGGGTAATTCACGGGACAGGTGTACTGGGATGTCAATCGTCGGGGGAGTGGTCAGCTACCCAAATGACTCACAAATCAGAATGTTTGAAGACCAGAAACAGAATCAGAAACACAGTATATAATACTTGTGGACCACAAATATAGAAACAAATACAGAACAGACAGAAATGCAGCATGATCTCACCAACGCCTTTGTCTCAAAATCAGTGTGTGTCACGACCCTCAACTTACCAAAATACGTGCAATTTTTTTGCATTTTCATGCATCATTCATTATTCGTCCTTACCTCAATCGTGAACAGCAACTCTCCTCAATAGTTGGGCTGTGTGTCGATGTCTAACTCACTCCACCATACCAATTTAATTTGTATTTCATTTATGAGTAAACACTTGTATAAATGTATATATCAAAGTTGTTACATGTGTTTACATTGTTTTACATCCCTAATAGTTACATACAAAATGCTACTGTGCTATCGTAAGTTTAGATACAAAATTTCAACAGTGTGTATACCTTACGCAATGGGATGCAGCGGATTACCAAAAGGGAAACGTCTCCAGTCATGCTCAATCTATACTCAACACTTAGTATAGAGGGGGAAAATAAGGGGGTAAGCAAACTATACGTTCAGTAAGACAATCATGCGAACAAGTAGATACTACACTATCTACGTGATCGTGATGCCATGCTCAAAAGCATTTAGTTCATCATTTATCTCAAAACATGAGTGTATGATTGTGTTAATGGTATGTAAAGCATTCATGCTATTAAAATCAAGTGCACAGTTCAATTCAAAGCATGGTATAAATCATCATGCATAATTCATAATAAAGCATGGCATTACCCATCATGCATTTTTCTCAAATAAGCATGGCATTAACCATCATGCGTTTTCTCAAATAAGCATGGCATTAACCATCATCATGCATTTTCACAATAAAACATGGCATTACACATCATGCATCCGTGCACTTTAAAAACCATTAACATCGATATCTCAAAACAAGTCCACACTAGTCAGGTGTCCTGACCCACAAATCATTTCAAACATGGATTTATTCACAAAGCATTAGACATGTGAGATAGGCAATTCAATAAAAGGTAATAACCTCAAGATCTATGGCCATAACCTGTGATACCGACTACACGTATCAGGTATGCGGGATATCACCACTATCTACTTCCACACGGGAGGTGGATCAAATCCAGCCCGCCGGTCCATAGCAGATCTCGTCCGAAGATGTCACATCACATCTCAACACGGTACAACGTACTCCATGCTACATGCACGGTACAACGTATTCCATGGACCCAATCAACACATCATATCATGCCATATCTCAAAATGCACGTGTGAGCCTATTTAATCGGTACAACCTCTTGTCTACCCGAAGCTCCTAACACGGCTAATCAATCATGTCAAAACAATGCACGTGCGAGCCTATTTAATCGAAGTGACACCCAGTCTACCCGAAGCTCTAAGCACGATAACAAACAAGGGGGGCATCTAGTGCGAGCTAAGTGAAAAGCACCATGCCAAAACCAGTACGAAATCCATGTGAAAACTAGTGCAAGCTAAGCTGCAGCACTTATGTGTATAAAACACGTCAAATCTCGTACGAGTAATACTCTAGCACGCTTTCATTCTCACGAAATCATATAGGTGGCTAGATTCTTTGCAAGGTATGGTTAACAAACCAAAACAACTCATCTCTTTTGCAAATCATTTTAAATATTAGCTAACCTACCAAATCATTTGTTAAAAAGCAATAAATCATGATTTTCAAAGCAATATGCTTTTGTTTTCATGCACATTTCTCAAACACCAAACTTTTTGCCCTTCAATCACCCAATTTCATTTCCTAATTTCTCATGTATTCTAGCAAAGTATTTAAGTGCCCAAATTGCTCATAGATATCTCTAAGAGTCCACACAATTCCCTTACCTGGATTTACTTGATGTGACTCTTTTCCTCTTAGCTTCTCACGCTCTTGGCTCAACTAGCTCCGGCATATCCTCGGAAGCTGCAATTCAATCATCCAAACCACTTGAGTTAAAGTTGTTAACTCACATTTGACCTCATTAGTTAATATAACTCATCTTTGCATTTACCAATGCCTTAATTCACATTTTACCCCTTTTAGGTAAATATTACAATTTATCCACTAAAAACATCTTAAAATCATACCACAACACTATTATTAACTTCTACATATCTCATTCATCATTAATCTCCATACATTCCACTTTCTCACACTAGGCCATTTCTAGGTCATAATCATTCCCATGCATTTTAGATAGTTTCTACCCACAATGTGCACACTCAAATCAACTTCATAATCATCAACTAGACAAATGTACTTGGATTTGTGCACTAGAAACTTACCTCTTTGGATTTCCTCTTTGCTCCAATTAGAAATGCCCCTTGTTCCTTCAATCCAACAAATGGGTAAATGCCTTCAAACTATGTTGTTCTCTTCCTCAAGATGAACAACTTTGCTTCTAATGATCTCTCTTCAAATCTTACTAGAAATGGCTGATTTTAGAGGGAGAAAGTTAGGTTTTTAGGTTGAAAATGGAAGGGTGATGTTTTTCTCAAAAATTTTAGATTTTCAACACTCCTTTTATAGAAATAGCTTGAGGAGATCGATCTACACTAGGAGGAGATCGATCTGGTCCCCTTAAATCACTTTTTTTCATGACATTTTAAGCATGAGATCGATCTGCTCCAAATAGAGAGCTAAGGAGATTGATCTGTAGGCTTGTGGATCGATCTTTTCATTACAGAATGTTTAGGAGATCGATCTTGCCATATTGGAGATCGATTTGCCCTATTCCTTTGCTCAAATAAAAGCATTTTGGCTCGCCCAGATCGATCTCTCATCCTATGAGATCGATCTGTCATTCATATTTCCAGATTTTTTGTAGTTTTTCTGCAGTAAACTTATACCAAAACATCCTTAATTTGGTGCCATAGTCATTTTCTCATCCAATCATATTTGAGACTTGAAAATGACATCCATTAATACTTCATACACATTAAAACTGGTGTAGAATCTTTGTATGACCAAAGGTACTTAATATAAACCAAATGGAAGTCCACAACTTATGCAATTCTACTTCCATTTTACCACACTACTCAATTTCCATTCTACTCCCATTCTTCACATGTTTAAGTCCATTTCCTCATATTCATACATAATGCAACTTGTACGTACAATCACAAGTCTTATTACAAGTGTGTACATTAAACTTATGGACTTACATCACATATACTTCACTTATGGATTCATAGTATAACTCCATTTACATTTCTATGTACATATATACAATTATACATATACGGGGTCTCACATTCTTCCCCACTTAGAAAATTTGGTCTTCCAAATTAGAACCAATTCAATCCACAAATAACTCGGGATACTTCTCCCACATCAAACTCTCCAATTCCCATGTGGCTTCTTCCACAGTGTGATGTTGCCAAAGAACCTTCACCAAGAGAATTGTTTTTGTCCTCAACACTTTATCTTTTCTATCCAGTATCCGAACTGGCTTCTCAACGTATGTCATACCCTCATTGAGCTCCAAAGGCTCATACTTTATCACATGTTCCGGGTCTGGGTGATACTTCCTTAACATGGATACGTGGAAGCCATTATGCACACTTGCCAACTCTGGTGGCAATGCCAACCTATAAGCCTTGTCACCCACTCTCTCCAAAATCTCGAAGGGTTCGATATATCTAGGGCTCAGTTTGCCCTTCTTACCAAACCTTATAATACCCTTCGAAGGAGAAACCTTCAAGAACACTGACTCACCCAGATCAAACTCTAGTGGTCTCCGTCTTTTGTCAACATAACTCTTTTGCTTGCTTTGAGCTGTCCGTAATCTCTCACATATCAATTGGACGTCCTTAGAGACTTTTCTAACCAAGTCGAGAGCAAAGATCTGTCTGTCACCAACCTCTTCCCATCCAATAGGGGAACGGTATCTACGCCCATACAATGCCTCATATGGTACCATCCCGATACTCGCATGAAAACTGTTATTATAGGCGAACTCTGCGAGTGGCAAATGGTCATCCTAAGAGCCTCCAAAATCCAATGCACATGCTCTCAACATATCCTCCAGGGTCAGTATAGTCCTCTCTGACTGACCATCTGTCTGAGGATGAAACGGAGTGCTAAAACTCAACTGGGTCCCCATCGCTTCCTGAAAAAGTTTCCAAAAGTAGAAAGTGAAGCGGGCATCCCTATCAGAAACAACGCTCACTGGAATTCCATGTAGCCTCACTATCTTGCGCACATATAGGTTCGCTAACTGGCTCAGAGTATTGGTAGCTCTCATAGCTAGAAAATGGGCTGATTTCATCAATCGATCCACAATCACCCATATGGCATCATGACCTCTGCAGGTCCTCGGTAATCCCATCACAAAATCCATGGTGACATGCTCCCACTTCCATGTCGGTATCGTAGAGGCTGCAATAACCCTGCAGGCTTCTAATGCTCTACCTTCACCTACTGACAAATGAGACACTTAGCAACATATTCAGCAATGTACTTTTTCATCCCAGACCACCAATAAACCTTTCGAAGGTTTTGATACATCTTAGTACTCCCTGGATGTATCGTATACTTCGATGAGTGAGCCTTTGTCAAGATTAACCTTCTAATCTCTGCATCATCGGGAACACATACCCTACCTCTAAACCTCAACAATCCATCAGAACTCAACTCAAAGTCCATCTCTGTACCGCTCTGTATCTGCCCGACAATATCACTGCACTGCTGATCAATTCGCTAAGCCTGTCGGATTCAATCTACCAGATCCGGTTCCAACTGCAGGCTAGCTATCATAAATCCACTATCAGCGTCAGGCGGGGTCATATCCAAACTGAGGTTCGTGAACTGTTCCAATAGCTCGTGTTCCCTGACCATCATGAATGATACCATCCCGAGATGCTTCCTACTCAATGCATCAGCAACCACATTTGCTTTACTCGGGTGGTACAGGATCTCACAATCATAATCCTTTAACAGCTTGAGCCATCTCCTCTGTCTCATATTCAACTCTTTCTGCGAGAACAGGTACTTAAGGCTCTTATGATCTGTGTAGATTTGAAATGTCTCACCATAAAGATAGTGGCGTCATATTTTTAACGCAAACACCACCGCTGCCAACTCCAAGTCATTGGTCGGGTAGTTCCTCTCATGATCCTTTAACTGTCTTGCTCCATAGGCTACTACCTTCCCATCCTGCATCAATACACAGCCCAGTCCCAAATGTGAAGCATCCGCATACACCGAGAAACCTCCTGAGCTGGTAGGAATGGTGAGTATCGGAGTTGTAGTTAACCTCCTCTTCAACTCCTCAAAGCTTTCCTCACACTTATCGTCCCACACAAACTCTATATTTTTCCTCGTGAGACGTGTCAAAGGAGTAGCTAACCTTGAGAATCCCTCCACAAATCGTTGATAGTACCCAGCTAAACCCAAGAAACTCCTGATCTTTGTCACTGTCTGGGGTCTCTACCACTGAACTACGGCCGCAACCTTAGATGGATCCACCGACACTCCATCTTTTGACACTATGTGACCCAGAAAACATATCTGTTCCAACCAAAAGTCGTACTTACTGAGTTTATTGTACAACTTTTCCTCTCGGAGGGTCTGTAGCACTATCCTTAAATGCCTCTCATGCTCCTCTCTAGACCTTGAGTACACCAGTATATCATCAATAAACACAATAACAAACCGATCCAAATACTGGTGGAATACCTCATTCATCAATGACATAAAAGATGTGAGAGCATTCGTCAACTCGAATGGCATAACCATAAACTCATAATGTCCATACCAGGTGCGAAAAGCGGTCTTGGGTACATCTCCACGTCGTATCTTCAACTGATGGTACCCTGATCTCAGATCTATCTTGGAAAAGACTTGCACTCCCTTAAGCTGATCCAATAAGTCATCGATGGTGGAAAGGGATACTTATTCTTGATGGTGGCCTTATTGAACAACCGATAATCTATACACAGTCGGAGGCTTCCATCCTTCTTCCTTACAAACAGAACCGGTGCTCCCCAAGGTGAGACACTCAGCCTGATGAACCCTTTCTCCAGTAACTCTTGTAACTGTTTCCTTAGTTCTTCTAACTCAACTTGAGCCATTCTGTACGGTGGCTTGGATATCGGCTCTGTACCAGGTGCCAACTCTATACCAAACTCCATCTCCCTATATGGAGGTAACCTTGGTAACTCATCCGGAAAGACATCTGGAAATTCCTTAACCACTGGTATGTCTCCCAATTCTGGACGTGCCTTATCCATCTCAATCACATAAGCGATGAACCCTTCACATTATTCTTTCCACCATTAGTAATCATAAATCATCACATCAACATATATAAGTTATAAATTAAATTCATCTCTAAATTATCATATAACTAGATTATACTCTTCTCAATTGTAATAGCATATTCTTTCATTTCATTTTACCAAATTTACAACAAGGTTGTCTATCTTTGGAAACATCAAAGTTTTTGCATGACAATCCATAACAACATGGTTGGCAGCCAACCAATCCATTCCTAGGATCACATCAAAATCACTCATATTTGATAAAATTAAATTGGCTGTCATTTCTTTACCTCCTATCCTCATCTTATAATCTCTATATACATGCTCAGTCAACTGACTATCATTCATAAGGGTAGATACCAATAACATCTTATCAAGCAGTGTGAGTTTTACATGCTTCAACAATTTACATGCAAAGGATGACAATATAAAGGAATGCGTGGCACCTTGATCAAACAATATATAAGCTTCTAAATCAAGGATTTGGATGGTACCTTTTACCACATCCGATGACTGATCCGCAGTGTCCTGGTCCAATGCGTGCACTCGTCCTCTGCTCACACCCACTGCTTGCTTCCTCTTTTCCTCAGCTGTAACCCTCCTCCTAGGAGCAGCTGTCCCAACTGGAGCTCTCTCTAGCTCCTTGCCCTTCTGTGGGGCTCTCTTTGTCATCTCTGGGCAATCTCGGATTATGTACCCTGGCTTCCCACATCTGAAGCATACTACCTGAGGTCCATAGCATGAGCGAGTTCTATGGTACGTACCTGTCACAACCGTCATCTGTGACTTAACCAAAACCACTACAAAGTTTTTACATTTTTAACATACCTTTCCTGTCTTCAATGGTTGGGCTGTGATTCGATGCTAGCTTCCTCGCATACCATATCATCCATTTGCATACATCTCAATATATTGTTACTGACTGTAACTTCTTTCTTAATACATGTGAGATTATATAAAATCTAATATAAATACATTTCCCATAATATATATCGTATATATCACTGTGCTGTCTCTATGTTTAGATACATAACTGTACAAAATATGTATACCTGTCGATCGATAGCAAATAGCAGCGGACAACAGGAATACTATCCCTCAAATGCTCTCACTCTACTGTTGATGCTCTGTAGAGAGATGTAAAAGAAAGAGGGTGAGCATACAACGCGCTCAGTAAGAAAATCAAGCAAGCAAGTAGACATCTACACTATCTACTCAAAATAATGCTATGCCTTAAAACGTTATATCCTTAACTCATTTTTAAAGCACGTCTTTAAATACATATATATACTTGCACAGATTAAATCCCATGTACATAAATCATGCTTTTTTTCTCAAATGTAAGAATGTAGTGCAAAACAATGCATTTTTATAATTTCACAATGCCTTTAGACAAATCATGCCATGTATGTTTAAATCACAGTAAATATGACATTTAAATCATTCACAACACAAATCGGATTCCGACCCATCCCTCAGGTCTATCTGCAAGTAAATCACTCAATCAGGTGATATATCATGTGAGACTGTATGGTGAAAATGTAAATAGTATCTTGGACTATAATCATATCTGAAAATGGTGATCCCAGGCAACACAGATCTCGGTGTGCGGGGCATCACTGCTGCAATGGGAGGGGGGTCAGTCCATCACAACCGCCAGCTATATCCTCCTCAACTCAACAACACCACACGGTACAGTGTACTCCATTCCACACACACGGTACAACGTACTCCGTGGACCCTACATCACAGTCGGGGTGCCTGCCATAGGTCTTAACCCTCAAACCATGGAATATCATACCATGTCTCTAAATCCTCATGGAACCTCTCATAGTGTGACACTCAGTCTACACGAGGAAATCAACACAATTTTTAACATGTATCATATATCACATAAAATACAGTGCGCACCTTTGAGCTCGACTCATAGTCAACACTCCACTTAAACACTATTTCACATCACAAACTCAAACTCTAGTGTGAGTAAACCTCCAGCAACTAGGTCAATGCATAGTTTATGTTTCAAATCAAGTACGAGCAATAGCTCCAGTACCATGCTATGCACACAATCATTAAATTAAGTAAGAGCAATAGCCCAAGTACCATGTCATGTATAAATCATGAAAATTTGAGTACGAGCAATGCTCTAGCACTCTGTCATGCATCTCATGAAAATTCGAGTATGAGCTAATCGCTCCAACACTCTCTCATGCATATATCATATAAAACTGAGTACGAGTAAGAACTCCAGTACTCTATCATGCATGTCATGGAAATCTAGTGCGAATCACAATCCAACACTAATATATGTGGAAAATATATGAAATCAAGTGCGAGCTTTGCTCCAGCACGATTTGTCCTCACATAATATGATAGATGACTCTTTAAAAAGCGATGACAACACTATAAAGTGTGCTTAATTCACATTAACCTTAAATCATTAGCCCATCTATTTATTCTTCTGCTAAACAACAGTAAAACACTCAAAATGGTGGTTTCCATGCTTTTTACAACTTTTCACAAAAGTTGACTTTTTGACTAACTAGGGGTAAAATTGTAATTTACCACTATCGGGTCACAATAATTATTATTCACTTTCTTCGACCCTCAGAGTTTTTAAGTGAATGTAAAAACAGAGGAAAATACATGCAGGTATCTCTAACTACTCACAAAAGTCCTTTACCTACAATCACTTGAGAAATTTCACTTTCTCTGCGCTGCTCGATTCAGCAGTCCGATTTGCTCCTCCAATAATCCCTGGAGCTGCATATAACCATTTATCAGGTTAATTACACTTTTCCTATTGTATTTCACATTAAATACAGTCTATTTCCCTTAATGGGCTTTAATAATCCTTAATGGGCCTAACTATGTCTTAAGCCTATTTCCATTTTACTATTCATTTTCGTTGGGCCTATTGGGCTTGTGGGGCCCACCAACTCTTATTGGGCTTGTCCTAGACCCATTACATCACATTGGACCTAAAATATTTGGGCTTGGCCCATTGGGCCTCTCGGCCACATGCAATAGCCGAGAGCTATCCATGCCGTCGGTTATGCCATGGCATGCCATCCATGCCTATTTCCTTAGCCAATTCACTTAGGCATTTTCACAAACACTTGGTTGGCAACATTTTAAAACATCACATAGTTCATTTAGGCATTTTATCAAACACCTTGATTGCCAACTTAATACATGTATTAATTAATCAAATTGATTAATTCTAATTATACCTTAATCATTAACACATGTACATTTATCCATTTATGCCTTAAAATCCTATGGGCATTCATCCATATTTCACTACTCACTCTTGGCCTAGCCAAGATCATAGTGATTTCATATGTTTCAATGCTTAAAACATATACCAATATACTTAAAATCATTCATGTATTAACATATATGAAATTGAAAACTTGAAAATATACCTAGTAGTTGTGTTCACACTTGGCCGAAACTTTGGAGGCTCACGGTTTGCACTCTATGGCTCCTTGATAGCCAATTCCAACATATGTCACTGTACTTTCAATTTAGAACAACTTTCATGAAGAATGCAAGTTCCAAATATGCCTAAATCCTAGTGATTTCTAGTGAGAGAAAGCTTGGATAATATATTTCAATGATTTCTTCTTCTAGCAGAGAATGGTGTGGTGAAGATGACAATGGTGTGGCTGATTTTATAAGCCACTAACTTAGCCATTAAGCCTTACTTTCCAGCCATTAAGATTGAATTTCTAAGGCTTAGTCATGAGTCACCTTATGAGTCATGGTTAGCTTTAACTATGGTTAGATATTTATCTAATGGGCTTTCCATTTGGTCTTCTTGGTTTGGGCTTTCTTAATGGGCTTTCGGGCTGAAATTTTCACCATACCTCGGGCCTTTAATTGTCTAAATATTTGGCCGATCAATTGGTCCAACAATCCAGTCTAAGGGACCTAAGAATTTTGATATACGTTTAGTATGCTTTAATGGGCTTTAAAATTTTCTTTAGGCCCTTTACGTTTTTAACCATTAAATTAAATCCGGAATCCTTCCGAATAAATTTTCCTTACTTTCGGGGATGATGATCTTGTATTCTGACCAAGAATATTTTTCCCTAATTTTTCCTCCATACTTGGGTTAATTTTTAACCATGGTTAGTCAACTATGGTAAAAGTCCACTTTTCTTAACTATAGTTGACTTTTTCCTTAATTGTTGACCAAGTTGATTTTTTCTCAAAATTTTGTAAGTGTCATATCTTATGTCTTACACTCTTGTCTTTACATTTTAGCCGCTTTCGGTAGGTAAATACACCCAAAACACCTTAAATACCTTAACTCACTAAAAAGGTCCATTTTACCCTTTTTAGTTTTTACTTCCGTTCTTTGTGTTCGGAACTAAATCAAACTGACTTTCCTTCATAAGCTCTCTATATTTTCTCATTTTAAGTTCTTATTTTCAGTCAGAATGATTCAGATCCTCTTAGTTTAGCCTGTGACTCTTATAGCTCACATTAGGCTTTTATGTAGCTTATGCGTGATAAATCATTTCACATACTCTTTAAATCTAGTAAATATTCTTCTTATGATTTAACTATAATAATAGGGTGTTCATACACATAGGAATCATAAGGAACAAGCTACATAAAATATGAGTCTGACACTACCACACTTGCTGCACTGCTCTGTCGTAGGCCGTGGCCCTCCAATCACAGTTCCCTTAGCTAGAGCAATGGCCGGATACATGGGAGTATTAATTATCCTCTCCCGGATCTCATCGATCCTCGGCCTCTTCCCAGAGAATCTCTTGCTTCCCTTATAACTGAAGCCTCTATCCATCACTGGTTTTCTCTTATCTCTGTCCCTCATCTTACCAACCTTTCCAAACTCTGAGGCGATTTCATCAACATCTTGTTCACAAAATTACGCCCTGCAAACTGCCTCCTCATAGGTCGGTATATCCAGGGGAACCAATTTGGACCTGATGGTCGGTCTCAATCCATCCACATACTTCTAGATCTTCTCGACCTCATTACTCATAGTGTTGGGATCATACCTGCCCAGGGATATAAAGGTTGTCTCATACTCATCCATAGTTCGACTCCCTTGGGTCAGTCCCAAAAATGCCATTCTCATCTTCCGCTGTGCGGTATCCGGAACGTATTGTCTCCAGAAGGCCTCCAAAAATATATCTGTCAGGACCCCATTCTCAATCCATGACTTTAACCAAAATCATTACAAATTTTTCTCATTTTTAACTTACCTTTCCTCTCTTCAATGGTTGGGCTGTGATTCGATGTCAGAATCCTCGCTTACCACATTATCCATTATCATACATACATGTCAATATACTGTTACTGACTGTAACTGCTTTTATAATATATGTAAGATTATATAAAATCTAATACAAATACATTCCCCATTATATATATCGTATACATCACTGTGTTGTTTCTATGTTTAGATATATAACCGAACAAAGTCTGTATACCTAGCGATCGATAGGAACTAACAGTGGACTCAGGAACACTATCCCTCGATAACTCTCGCTCTACTGCTGATGCTTTGTAGAGAGATGTAAAGAAAGGGGGTGAGCATACAATGCGCTCAATAAGGAAATCAGGCAAGCAAGTAGATATCTACACTATCTACTCAAAATAATGCTATGCCTTGAAAACATTATTTCCTTTACTCACTTTAAAAGCATGTCTTTAAATATATATATATATATATATGTATACTTGTACAGATTAAATCCCATGTACAGAAATAATGCTTTCTTTCTCAAATGTAGGCATGTAGTGCAAAACAATGCATCTTTATATAAATCATGCCTTTATGTAAATCATGCCATGTATATTTAAATTATAATAAATATGGCATTTAAATCATTCACATCACAAAATCGGAGTCCGACCCATCCCTCATGTCTGTTCGCAATTTAAATCAGTCAATCAATGTGATATATCATGTGAGACTCTATGGTGAAATGCAAATAGAATCTTGGACTATGATCATATCCGACATGTGATCCCAAGCAACACAGTACTCGGTGTGTGGGGCATCACTACTGCAACGAGAGGGTGGTCAGTCCATTACAACCGTCAGCTATACAACAACACACGGTATAGCGTACTCCCATGCCCCGGGCACGGTACAAAGTACACCCATGGACCCTACATCACAGTCGGGGTGCCTGCCATAGGTCTTAGCCCTTAAACCATGGAATATCATACCACGTCTATATTACCCTTATGCAGATATCCTCTCACAAGATGTGACACACAGTCACACAAGGACTCTGGCATGGGTTTTAACATGTATTATATATCACATACAGTGCGCGCCTTAAGTGCGATTCACAGTCGACACTCCACTCAAACACTGTTTCACATTACAAACTCAACTCTAGTGCGAGTAAACCTCCAGCAACTAGGTCAATGCATAGTTCATGTATTAAATCAAGTACGAGCAATAGCTCCAGTACCATGCTATGCACAATATCATTAAATCAAGTACGAGCAATAGATTCAGTACTATGTCATGTATAAACCATGAAGAATCGAGTACGAGCAACGCTCCAGTACTCTGTCATGTATCTCATGTAAAACTCGAGTACGAGCTAATCGCTCCAACACTCTCTCATGCATATATCATATAAAACTGAGTACGAGTAAGAACTCCAGTACTCTATCATGCATGTCATGAAAATCTAGTGCAAATCAAAATCCAACACTAATGTATGTGGAAAATTTATGAAATCCCGTGCAAGCTATGCTCTAGCACGATTCATTCTCACATAATATGATAGATGGCTCTTTAAAAAGGGATGGTTTACAAAATGTTAAAATCAGCACTATAAAGTGTGCTTAAGTCACATCAATCTGGTTTACAAAATGTTAAAATCAGCACTATAAAGTGTGCTTAAGTCACATCAATCTTAAAATCATTAGCCCATCTATTTATTTTCATGCTAAACAACAGTTAAACACTCACAATAGTAGTTTCCATGCTTTTTGTAACTTTTCACAAAAGTTGACTTTTTGACTAACTAGGGGCAAAATCGTAATTTTCCACTATCGGGTCGCAATAATTATTATTCACTTTCTCTGACCCTCAGAGTTTTTAAGTGTATGTAAAAGCAGATGAAAATACGTGCAGGTATCTCTAACTACTCACAAAAGTCCCTTACCTGCAATCACTCGAGAAATTTCACTTTCTCTGCGCTGCTCGTTTCAGCAGTCCCATTTGCTTCTCCAATACTCTCTGGAGCTGCATATAACCATTTATCAGGTTAATTACACTTTTCCTACTGTATTTCACATTAAATATAGTCTATTTCCCTTAATGGGCTTTAATAGTCCTTAATGGGTCAAACGTTGCCTTAAGTCCATTTCATTTTACTATTCATTTTCGTTGGGCCTATTGGGCTTGTGGGGCCCACCAACTCTTATTAGGCTTATTCTAGACCCAATACATCATATTAGGCCTAAAATATTTGGGCTTGGCCCATATGCCATCGGTTATGCCATGGCATGCCATCCATGCCTATTTCTTAGCCAATTCACTTAGGCATTTTCACAAACACTTAGTTGGAAACATTCCTAACCATCATATAGTTCATTTAGGCATTTTATCAAACACCTTGATTGCCAACTAATTACATGTATTAATTAATCAATTTGATTAATTCTAATTACACCATAATCATTAACATATGTACATTAATCCATTTATGCCTTAAAATCATATGGACATAAATCAATATCCCATTGCTCACTCTCGGCCTAACCAACATCATGGTGATTTAATATGTTTCAATGCTTAAAACATACACCAATATACTTAAAATCATTCATACATTAACATATATGAATTTGAAAATTAGAAAATATACCAATTGTTGTGTTCACCCTTTGGCCAAATCTTTGAAGGCTCTCGGTTTGCACTCTATGGCTCCTTGATAGCCAATTCCAACATATGTCACTCTCCTTTCAATTTGGAACAACTTTCATGAAGGATGCAAGTTCCAATTATGCCTAATTCCTAGTGATTTCTAGTAAGAGAAAGTTTGGATAATATGTTTCAATGGTTTCTTCTTCTAGCCGAATTTGGTGTGATGAAGATGATAATGGTGTGGCTGATTTTATAAGCCACATACTTAGCCATTAAGCTTTGGTTTCCAGCCATTAAGCTTGACTTTCCAAGCCTTAGCCATGAGTCACCTAATGAGTCACCTTATGAGTCATGGTTAGCTTTAACTATGGTTAGATATTTATTTCATGGGCTTTTCCATTTGGGCTTCTCAGTTTGGGCTTTCTTATTGGGCTTTCGGGCTGAAATTTTTACTATGTCTCGGGGCTTTAATTGTCTCAAAATTTGGCCAATCAATTGGTCCAACAATTCGGTCTAAAGGATCTAAGAATTTTGATATACGTTTAGTATACCTTAATGGGCTTTAAAATTTTCACCTTAGGCCATTACATTTTTAACAATTAAATTTTATCCAGAATCCTTCCGAATAAATTTTTCTTACTTTCAGGGATGATTATCTTGTATTCTAGCCAAGAATATTTTTCTCCAAAATTTTCTCCACACTTAGGTTAATTTTTAACCATGATTAGTCAACTATGGTAAAAGTCCACTTTCTTAACTATAGTTGACTTTTTCCTTAACCATTGACCAAGTTGACTTTTTCTCAAAATTTTGAAAGTGTCATATTTTATGTCTTACACTCTCGTCTTTATGTTTCAACCATTCCCGGTGGATAATTATACCCGAAACACCTTTTCTCGCCAAAAAGGTCAATTTTACCCCTTTTAGCTTTTACTCTTGTTTTCTATATTCGGGACTAAATCAAGCTGACTTTCCTTCATGAGCTCTCTATGCTCTCTCGTTTTAAGTTCTTATTTTCAGTCAGGATGATTTAGATTCACTCAGTTTAGCCTGTGATGCTTATAGTCCATATTAAGCTTTTTATGTAGCTTTTGAGTGTTAAATCATTTCACTAACACTTTAAGTCTAGTAAATACTTTTCTTATGATTCAACTATAATAACAGAGTGTTCATACACATAGGAATCATAAGGTACAAGCTACAAAAATCTGGGTCTAACAATATCCCAGCTGATCTCAATATGTCGGGCTCTCAAAATAGGCCTGCTGGACTTCCACCAATGTTCTGCTGATCCCTTCAGCATAAAAGCGACAAACACTACCATCTCGGTGGTAGTGCACTTGAAGAACCCATACAACTTCTTGATTTCACTAATCCAATCCTCAACTACCACTGGGTCCTTAACTCCACTGAAAGACGGTGGTCCAAACTTTTGGAATTGCCGCAGTCTATCCAAATCGCATCCATATCCCCAACCTCTACTGCCTGGCGTAGCAACCGACGTAGGCATATCCTGTGTGGGTGGGGTCTCTGTCGTCTGAGGTCTCTAGGCTTCCCTTGCCCATGTCTCAGGAGCTGCCGCCTGCTCGACATCACCCTGTGTAGCGAGACTCTATCTACCGCCAACTCCAGGTAAGGTTTGGGTGACCAACTCCAATATCATCTCTATGCTCCGCTCAATCCTCGCGAAGCGGGCCTCAGTACTCTCGGGTCTCTCCTCTAGACCCTGTGGAGCGTGCTCAACCTTAGCCTTCACTTCAATATCATCCTGAACCTCATGGGTTTTTGGCTTAACATTACCCCCAGGCCTACCTCTACGGCCTCGAGCCTATACTCTCATCCCTCTACCGTGACTGGTATTAGGCATATTTACTCAATTCCCTACATTCACAACCAATTAATCAGTCAACCCATCGACACACACACAATTGTATCTAAACAAGCACAGTAACATGGGGATGTAATTTTTCCAACTTATTAAGTATTTTAGACACGACACACGTTAGACCAACTCAAGCTTTGATACCAACTTCTGTCATGACCCTCAACTTAACAAAATACATGCAAATTTTTTACATTTTCATGTATCATTCATTATTCGTCCTTACCTCAATCGTGAACAGCAACTCTCCTCAATAGTTGAGCTGTGTGTCGACGTCTAACTCACTCCACCATACCAATTCAATTTGTATTTCATTTATGAGTAAACACTTGTATAAATGTATATATCAGAGTTGTTACATGTGTTTACATTGTTTTACATCCCCAATAGTTACATACAAAATGCTACTGTGCTATCGTAAGTTTAGATACAAAATTTCAACAATGTGTATACCTTACGCGATGGGATGCAGCGGATTACCAAAAGGGAAACGCCTCCAGTCATGCTTAATCTAAACTCAACACTCTGTAGAGAGGGGGAAAATAGGGGGTGAGCAAACCACACGCTTAATAAGGCAATCATGCAAATAGGTAGATACTGCACTATCTACGTGATCATGATGCCATGCTCAAAAGCATTTAGTTCATCATTTATCTCAAAATATGAGTGTATAATTATGTTAACGGTATGTAAAGCATTCATGCTATTAAAATCCAGTGCACAGTTCAATTCAAAGCATGGTATAAATCATCATGCATAATTCACAATAAAGCATGGTATTACCCATCATGCATTTTTCTCAAATAAGTATGGCATTAACCATTATGCGTTTTCTCAAATAAGCATGGCATTAACCATCATGCATTTTCATAATAAAGCATGGCATTACACATCATGCATCCGTGCACTTTAAAAACCATTAACATCGATATCTCAAAACAAGTCCACACTAGTCAGGTCTCTGCCCCTCCCTAGGACTGTCCTGACCCATAAATCATTTCAAATATGGATTTATTCACAAAGCATTAGACATGTGAGATAGGTAATTCAATAAAAGGTAATAACCTCAAAGTCTATGGCCATGACCTGTGATACCGACTACACGGATTAGGTGTGCGGGATATCACCACTATCTGCTTCCACACGGGAGGTGGGTCAAATCTAGCCCGTCGGTCCATAGCAGATCTCGTCTGAAGACGTCACATCACATCTCAACACGGTACAACGTACTCCATGCTACATGCACGGTATAACGTACTCCATGGACCCAATCAACACATCATATCATGCCACATCTCAAAACGCACGTGTGAGCCTATTTAATCGGTACGACCTCTTGTCTACCAGAAGCTCCTAACCCGGCTAATCAATCATGTCAAAACAATGCACGTGCGAGCCTTTTTAATCGAAGTAACACCCAGTCTATCCAAAGCTCCAAGCACGGAAACAAACAAGGTGGGCATCTAGTGCGAGCTAAGCTCCAAGCACCTTGCCAAAACCAGTACGAAATCCATGTGAAAACTAGTGCGAGCTAAGCTCCAGCACTCATGTCTATAAAACACGTCAAATCTCGTGCGAGTAACACTCTAGCACGCTTTCATTCTCACGAAATCATGTAGGTGGCTTGAATTCTTTGCAAGGTATGGTTAACAAACCAAAACAACTCATCTCTTTTGCAAATCATTTCAAATATTAGCCAACCTACCAAATCATTTGCTAAAAAGTAATAAATCATGATTTTCAAAGCAATATGCTTTTGTTTTCATGCACATTTCTCAAACACCCAACTTTTTACCCTTCAATCATCCAATTTCATTTCTTAATTTCTCATGCATTCTAGCAAAGCATTTAAGCGCCTAAATTGCTCACAGATATCTCTAAGAGTCCACACAATTCCCTTACCTCGATTTACTTGGTGTGACTCTTTTCCTCTTAGCTTCTCACGCTCTTGGCTCAACTCACTCCGGCGTATCCTCGGAAGCTACAATTCAATCATCCAAACCACTTGAGTTAAAGTTGTTAACTCACATTTGACCTCAGTAGTCAATATAACTCATCTTTGCATTTATCAATGCCTTAATCCACATTTTACCTCTTTTAGGTAAATCTTACAATTTATCCACTAACAACATCTTAAAATCATACCACAACACTATTATTAACTTCTACATATCCCATTCATCATTAATCTCCATACATTTCACTTTCTCACACTAGACCATTTCTAAGTCATAATCATTCCCATGCATTTTAGATAGTTTCTACCCACAATGTGCACACCCAAATCAACTTCATAATCATCAACTAGACAAATGTACTTAGATTTGTGCACTAGAAACTTACCTCTTTGGATTTCCTCTTTGCTCCAATTAGAAATGCCCCTTGTTCCTTCAATCCAACAAATGGGTAAATGCCTCCAAACTATGTTGTTCTTTTCCTCAATATGAACAACTTTGCTTCTAATGGTCTCTCTTCAAATCTTACTGGAAATGACTAATTTTAGAGAGAGAAAGTTAGGTTTTTAGGTTGAAAATGGAAGGGTGATGTTTTTTCCAAAATTTTCATATTTTTAACACTCATTTTATAGAAATAGCTTGAGGAGATCGATCTACACTAGGAGGAGATCGATCTGGTCCCTTCAAATCCCTCTTTTTTCACGACATTTTAAGCATGATATCGATCTGCTCCAAACAGAGAGCTAAGGAGATCGATCTGTAGGCTTGAGGATCGATCTTTTCATTACAGAATATTTAGGAGATCGATCTTGCCCCATTGGAGATCGATCTGCCCTATTCCTTTACTCAAATACAAGCATTTTCGCTCACCCAGATCAATCTCTCATCCTATGAGATCGATCTGTCATTCATATTTCCAGATTTTCTATAATTTTTCTGCAGTAAACTTATACCAAAACATCCTTAATTTGGTGCCATAGTCATTTTCTCATCCAATGATATTTGAGACTTGAAAATGACATCCATTAATACTTCATACACATTAAAACTGGTGTAAAATCTTTGTACGACCAAAGGTACTTAATATAAACCAAATGGAAGTGCACAACTTATGTAATTCTCCTTCCATTTTACCACTACTCAATTTCCATTCTACTCCCATTCTTCATATGTTTAAGTCCATTTTCTCATATTCATACATAATGCAACTTGTACGTACAATCACAAGTCTTATTACAAGTGTGTACATTAAACTTATGGACTTACATCACATATACTTCACTTATGGATTTATAGTATAACTCCATTTACATTTCTATGTACATATATACAATTATACATATACGGGGTCTCACAGTGCGAGACGGACCGTACGACACACAGTCAGTACGTGCTCAAGCACATATCATCAGAATAACTTTATAAGCAAATCAGTTCACCTCAAATCACATATAAATTCAACTGTTTCATGAAACCGTTCAAAACAAGTTGACTAGCCCTTTTTCGAATAAAATCTCATAAAACAATTTATGAAAATTCAAAAGTTGGGATTTTCAATATAAACAGATCTTAAGCCACATCAAAATCTATGCAAACCATTTAAATTCAATTCGTAAATATTAAGTTGTTCAACTAGGCTAAAATCTCTAATTTCCAAAGTCATAAAATTCGACCTAAATTTTTCAGTAATTTCGGTACTGCGAAATTCAGCCTAAAATTTTATATCTACAAATATACAAAAATTACGTATATTTATCTCTAGTAGCCATGAGAATTTTTCTTACCTCAGTAACTGTCAGTAATCCTCGATTACCTCAACGTTGCGAGTCGACAGGTCCGATCCGCTCGATTTATTTCTCCGAAATTTCGTACCAGTATTTCTAAAATTTTGAACTGATATTTTCGACCGTCTTTTCCTTGGACTTTTTCCAAATTCTTTGTGCATACTAGTTTTTCTTCAAATATTTTTATTTATATATATAATCATTTTATATATATGTATATAAATATTCATCCTTTTTTTTTTTTGGTTTGAATCCTTTCCCGCCATTTCTTCTTTTATTTTCTTCTTCCTCGCTAAGCCTGACGCCATTGTTCACTCAATTTTTAACTCTCTATTTCCTCACCTCCTCACCATCACCATCATCTCCTGCCGTTTCAGCCACCTCTTTCCATTCTCTTTCAACTTTGTCCTCGGCTTCGTTCTTCCTCTCAGTCTCCACTCTCGGGTTCGTGTGCTCTGCTTTGCTCCGCTTAAAGCTCTGGCATTCGATTTGGCCCTCTCGGCTCTGTTCCTCGGCATCGCCTTCCTTTTGATGCCATCACTTCCTTCAGCTTACCTTCTACCATCATCAACATCATCTTATCCACATCCACCATTCTGCTATGTCTCTACCCGAGGTCCGGCCTCCACCGTTTATCCCTGTTCTTACCCGACACCAGCTTCCACTACTCGGTATTTTCTTCATCTTAGCCTCAAGTTGCTACTCTCGCCAGCCTCCCTATCTACCAATCACATTCTTGCCATCATCTCGGCCTGCCCACTTCTTCACCAACTCACCTCCTTGCCAGCCCATGTCCCCCCTATTCACCTCTTTTTTCGGCTCCCCAACAACCAGCCGAGAGCCATCGTGGCTACTGTCTTGCTCGGTTCTATTCTTCATAACTCAACCTAGTCGCGACCATTTCCTCATTTTCTGTCAACACCAAGACGTATCTGCTTCCTTTCCAGTAGTCAGCCCATTTTCCCAGCTCTAAAATCGGCCTCTGCCATCGATTTCTTTCTCCTACTATTACTGTTGTTTTCCTTTCTTTTTGTTCGTAGTTTTTTGCACCTTTAATCCTCCTCTCGGCTGCTTCAATTCTCACCCATTATATTTCCCTCGTCCGTATCCTCTGTTTCCAGCAGCCCCCTCACATGTTGTCTCCTTTCATTTTGTTTCCCGTTTCGTTTCATCACTTCTCCCATACGCGTCCTCCTGCTATTTCGATGAGTGGAAGCCCACTGTCATGCCAGCCTACGTCTACTGTTCTCTACCTAACCGACCATCAATCTCATTTTTTTGTTTCCATCATGCCCCCTTATTTTTCCATTGCATCTCGATTTTCTGTCTATCCCCTCGTGCCTCCTTTCAATCAGCATTTATATATATATATATATTATCTTCCTAAGGTTTTCTTACGTTTCCTGTCTAATTTTTCCCTTCTTTTCTTCTTCGGTTTCTAACCATCACACTCCTCAGCTCTCCTAACTTTTCGGTCTGCTCCTCTAACTGCTCCGTTATATATATATATTTTTAGTTTGTTTAACGTTTTCAATGTTTCAGACCCTCATCTTCATTCATTCCATTTGCTTGCATTAGTTTCTTTCCCAACTCCATTTTGATTGAAGGCCTTACATGGATAATTATATACATATATATATATGTATATATATTTTTTGTACCGTACATACTTGCCTCTATGTATGTGTACATCTATTTATGTGTGGACATAGTGCATACATATGTGTATATATGTATATGCTTTCCCACCTATATATATATATATATATTTATTTGTTCATGCATCCATTACTTAAATACATGATAAATACGGTATTATTTACCCATGTATATACATATATATATATAGATATATGTATCTCTGTATTATTATTATTATTATTATTATTATTATTATTATTATTATCTCCATCGATATTTCTCTGTGGGACTAATATATATATATATATATTAAATCCATTCTCGCCAAATCACACTACGAAGTAAAATAAATTTTAATTTAAATCCTTAACTAATGGATCGAAATCTTTAATCTCGAGGATTAATTTTGTTAATCATGGATAAAACCAAGTATCTAAAAATTTACGGTATTTACATTCTCCCACTTGGGAAATTTGGTCTTCAAATTTAAAATTACATCAATCCTTAAACGAATGAGGGTACTTCTCTCGCATCAAGCTCTCTAATTCCCATGTGGTCTCTTCCAAGGTGTGGTACTGCCACAGAACTTTAACTAGTGGAATTGTCTTAGACTGTAATGTTTTTCCTTTCTGTTCAAGATCTAAATCGACTTCTCCACATAAGTCATATCCTCTTTCAACTCCAATGGTTCATACTAAAGCACATGTGTCAGATCCGAAGGATACTTGCGAAGCATCGTAACGTGGAAGACATCATGGATGTTGGATAATTCTGACGGTAACGTCAATCTGTAAGCTTTGTCTCCCACTTAGTCTAAAATCCCGAATGGTTCGATATAATGGTAACTTAACTTTCCCTTCTTTCCAGATCTCGTTTTGCTATTGGAAGGAGAAATTTCCAGGATATCGAATCTTCTACTGTAAATCCCAAAGACCATCATTTTTAGTCAGCTTAACTCTTTTACTTGTTCTGAGTTGTTCTCAACCTTTCACAAATTAATTGAATATCTTTAAAAACTTGCTTAACCAAATTGGGCACAATTATCTTCCTTTCACCCACTTCTTCCATCCATTCGGTGAATGAGATTTTTGATCATACTACTCTTCATACGGTATCATTTCAATACTTGAGTTGTAAGACTCGAAATTTAGTGTCATTTCTTTAAGAAATTGACATTTGAAACATGGATTCGTGTAATCTTGATCAATAAAGAAGAAATAATTAAATTCCAAGTCTAATTGATCAAGATATGAATTTATTTGGATAACCCAGAAATTTTCCACCTCGAGAATTTATCTCAGAAATATGAAAAAAATTAAAATAAAAATAAATAAATAATGGGATATTTTAGGGAAAATAAGATATTTTTCTTCTCCTGTCTTTCTCGTCGTCGGTCGTTTCTCCTCCCTCTACCAACGCCGACGATGGCTCAAGGGGCCTTTTGCCCTTCGATGGTCTTCTCTGACTGTCGGAAGAAGGGGGAACACCTCACCACCGGTCAAAAGGGGTGACCCATGGCTCTGATCTAGGCACAAATCGGTAAGGAGCGGCACCGATTGAGAGAGGAAAAATCGACAGCGATGCTGAAAAAGGAGAAGGTCGAACTGGCCTCATCACCGTCGATCCGAGCGTGGCCACCACTAGATCTGTACTCTGTTTGGCCAGACGGACTAGCTGGAAGTGAAAGCCGACGAAGAACTGACCGACAGAGCTTCGAACGACGAAGGTGGAATTGAACTGGTCCAAATTGGTTCAGCCAGGAAAGAGAAAAAAAGAGGGAAAATGGAGAGAAAAAATTCGATGACGCATCAGGCCTAAGGATAAATTGGTAAGCGACCAGAATTGATCGTTTTAATTTTTAAAAAATTTATTTGAATATATATCTGACTAAAATTGACCCGATTTAATTGTACAAACGAGAGTTCAAGTCAATCTTGATTTATGTGTTATCATGGAATCTTGGGTAAGTTGTCACGACCCTCTTTCGGTGACTTAACTTACTACTTACAGTTGGGCTGTGAGTCAACATCCATATCCACATCTCATTCATTCATAATTTAAAATTCATTTAAAAAAATAGAAACTGTTCTTTTATATATATACGAAAACATTTACATCAGTTTCTATTATATACATCACTTTCGTACAAAAGATCACTAGATTGTGCATTAAATTATAGGATACAAAATTTTCTCATAAATGTATACCTCTGTACTACTGGACAACTGGAGAACACCTTAACAGGGATGGCTGCAGTAACTCACTACTGCATATCATCTGTGGAGGAGGAAATAAGGGGGGTGAGCTAACATGCTCAGTAAGGAAAATATGAAAGCAGGTAGATAACTACACTATCTACATGCTTAAAATATAAACATTTATTTTCCTTATAAAACATATGCATTCTTTGAAAATAGCTTCCATCAATTACAAAATCATTAATTCGCTAGATGGGTATATGCATATTTCATTCTCAAATCACACAACTTACTCAACAATCCACACTAAGAAATTGCTTTATATTTAGCAAATCACTTAGAAATCAATTTACATGAGACATATAATGGGATATCATATCATCCTGTATCACACAGCAGGGGGGACACAATCACCTCACACAGTAGTGACAAAATGTCATATCACACATATATAAGACTTATGGCCATAGTCCAGATTCTATGCAACACTGATCAGGTGTGCGGGAATCCCATGCTTAGGGAGGCGGATCAACCATCCCTTCAGCTCACACAGAATCACTAAGATATCATGGCACATCGTACTCTATGGCTACGCCCATGGTACATCGTGCTCCTATGGATCCTTATCACCCATTTCCATTGTCTCAAAATCACGTGTGAGCAGGTCTATGCAAGATTAGTAAGCAATACACAACGGCTCCAGTACGGTTTTACTCATCACACAGTAAAATCATAAACTCTTATGTGAGGAACTCAGAGTAAGAACACACAGCGTACCTGAGGCAATCGAGCATGGTTTAGTCCTATCACTTTAAATCGAGGGGGCCACATGCGAGCATAATCAGGGAAAGATCACTTAGCAATACTCGATGGCTCTAGTATGGTTTCTCAAAATCTAGTGCAAGCTCTCGAGTGGATCACACAGCTTCACTTAGCTCTAGCACCTTTTTCTTTTCTCAAAAGCCCTTTTAAAATGTTGTACGAGCTAGACTGGTAGATTTACCATTGCCACTTCGACTCTAGCATAAGTTCACACAGAAAAGGAATATATGGCTCCATTCACTAAGTATGAGTGAGAGGGCAATCTCCCATCTATCACTCGTTAAAAGCTTTTCATGTAAAATACTAAACCGATAGCCAATCTATTATTACTCTTTCTCAAAAAACTTGCAAAACATCTTTTCACAACATGTACATTGATGTCATGCAATTCATGTAAATAAACTTCTTCTTATCACTTAGTTTTCATGTAGGTACATCAATATCTATATACTTCATAGCATTCATTTGCACACATCAGGTAAGAAACATATGTATAACTATCTCTAATAGCTCGCATAAATCCCTTACCACGAATCACGCTCGAATCGCTTTCATTGGTTTCAAATGCTTGTGATTCGATCTTATCGGCTCCAATTTTTTCTCCAAGAGCTATAAGCATTTGTTACTCATATTAGTATACTTAATATACTCAATTTCACATTTGTATGAAGTTTTATTCAATGCTTTGGGTCATTTTACACCAATATGTCCTCATTACGTCTTATTAGACTTTACTCACTCTTAAGTCCAATTCGATCATTCTCTTCATTTTCTCAAGAATCCATTAAACTCCTCGAGTCTACTGATTCATATTGAATTGACATTAATCTCACAATGCCTTAAGTTCATTATATACCTTCTCTATGGCATTTTATCAAACACCTCTTAAGCCCATTTTCAATCATCATCTTTTCCAACATATATTTTTCACAAAACTATCTTAAAATCATCTATACATGCTTACTAACATTTCTACATGCTTAAATCACCATCAACCCCATGCCATTTCATCTTTCTCTCATTAAGCCTATTCTAGGTCATGGTTGTTTAAGCATGTAAATAAATATTTCAACCAACATTATATACACTAATCAACTCATCAAACTATATAGATTAACATACTAGAAGATAGTGTATTGAAATCTTACCTAGCTTGACTTTTTCCCTCTTGTGCCAAATTGGGGGAAAAACCTCTTTTCTCTTTTAATCCAAGGTTTGAGCTTTCAATCTTTGACTATGTTGTTCTCTTACTCACTAGGAACAACTTTACTCAAAGGAACTTCTCTCAAAATTGATTGGAAAGTGGTGATTTTTAGAGTGAGAAAGCTAGGTTATTATTAAAAATGGAGGAAAAGGGTTTGTTTTCGTGAAATGCAGATTTGGCTACCCAGTTTTTATAGCAAACGCCTTATGAGATCGATGTCCAAGGGTGGGAGATCAATCTGGCATTGTTTAAACTCTCTTAAAATTTTGACAATGCGGGCAGAAGATCGATCTGTACATTTGCATGAGATCGATCTGCTCAAAAAGAATGAGATCGATCTGCCTATTTGCTAACCATGGAATGGGATCGATCTTTTTCAGGCAGAAGGCTTTAGAGATCGATCTGACTTTAAGAGGAGATCAATCTGGCCTATCCAGAGATAACTAGAGATCAATCTGCCTTATGGGAGGAGATCGATCTGGTCCAAGTCGAGGTAACTTGAGATTGATCTGTTTGAGTAAGGGATCGATCTCCTTTTTGCAGAATGCCCTGACATTGCATTTCAAGGCAATGAGATCAATCTCTCCTTGTAATGAGATCGATCTGCCCTGTATTCTGCAGCATTCTAGCTACAATTTTCCAGATTTTCAAAGTTAAACTCCCATTCAATTGTTTTTATACTCATTTTGCATTTCATCCACACTTAGAACTTAAAAACATCCATTTCTTATGATTCATAGATAATTTAACTTATCTGTACATTTCAGAATCATAAACATTACATAGAAATTTACGGGTCTTACATAGGTAAATCTCATTTATGACAACTTGTATAATTATAAGAGTTAAAAATTCATCATATAAGTTGCGGATTAATTCCGTATAAAATACCTCAAGATTAGAATTGAAAATCAATTGTCATAAATGACTAAATGAGCTATCCAAAGAGCCTAGGAAAAGGCCCAATAAGTTTTAATGGGCTTGATGAGCCCAGTAGGCTGAGACAAAGTGAATAGTAAGTGAAAATGAGCTTAAGACTGAGTAAGGCCCAATAAGGGGTAATTGGGCCCAATAAGAGTAAATGGCCCCAATAGTTTAAACTAAGACCAATGAAATTGAAATACAGATGGAAGTATTGTATTTAATCTGATAAATGATTATATGTAGCTTTAGAGATTGAATTGGGATCAAAACATATCGCATGGAATCTCAGCGTTGGAAAAGGCAAAGTGATCAAAGTGATTTAAGGTAAAGGGATTTTGTGAGTACCAAGAGGTATCTACACTTATTTTTTAGGGTATTTATAGGGCATGAAATTCTCTAAGGTATCTAGAAATAAAATAATAATTTTTATGAAAATCGAGGTATCAATGTAATAAGACGATTTTGCCATTGGGAGTAAATTTTATGAAAAGGGTAGTAAGGCTAGTAAACTGCATGAATATCATGATTTTGATGTTTTAATGTGATGTGATGCCTTGATTTGGGAAAAATAAGGATAGGTCGGCTAATTGTTTCATGACTTGTATGAAATAACACGTGTCAATGCTAGCTTTGAATTTTGAAATGGGTTTTACTGAAATAGAGCCACTATCATATTTATATGAGTATAAATCGTGCTAGAGCCTTGCCTGCACTGGAATTTGATATTTTAACATGCATGAAATGTTTTGGAGCCTAGCTTGCACCATATTTTGAGTTAAGATGCATGCAAGCCATACTAGAGCTTTTGATCGTACGTGGGTTTCATTATTTCTTATGAATATAACTGTATTGGAGCTTTACTTGTACATGATTTCACCATTATTTATTTAGAATAAAGTCGTACTAGAGCATTGATGGTACGGAGATTTTTACTGATTATGCATGAAATTGTTCTAGAGCCTTGCTCGCACTGGACTTTTCACACTATGATATGTAATGAGTCATGCTTGATGCCTCGTGTAGACTGTGTGTCACACGGATGAAATGCCTGAACGAGCCGTGCTGGATGCCTCGTGTAGACTATTAGTCACATGGATGAGATGCTCACACGTGCACTTCAGACTGAGTCGGTTATACATGGTATCGGGTAGATAAGACCTACGACAGGCACCCCCGATCGTGATATGGGTCCATGAAGTACGTTGTACCATGTATATCAATGGGGTACACTGTACCATGTGGTGATGATGTTGATTTATATTCTGGCGGTAGGATTTGACCCACCTCCCGTTACAGTGTGATGCCTCGTACATCGGGATCTGTGTAGTTTGGGATGATAGGGACATAGATGGCCAGTAGGGTCCTTGATTGTATACAATAACTACTTGTCTCACATTATATCACATGATTTTATTTGCACTAAACATGATTTGTGTTATCCAAGGTAGACTCGAGGGAGGGGTCGAACCTTATGGGATGTTTTTAAAGGATGATGTATTGTTTTATGATAAGTTGACATGCTGAGCATGAGACACTTTACTTGATAACTTTTCGTGGTTGTATGCCTGCTTTCATGTTTTACAGTACATAATATATATACACATGCGGCATAGTTTTATCTATTTCCTGAAGCTCTAAATGTACGCAATTTTATATCATGACATTATAAGTACATAGATAGTGTAGTTATCTACCTGCTTGCATTATTTCCTTACTGAGCTAGTGAGCTCATCCCTTTCATTTTCCCCCTCTATAGAGCGCACACAATAGTTAGTGAGTGGTTGAGGACTTGCATCCTGGTATCCGTTACTTTCCATCACCGAGAGGTATACACATTGGTATCATTTTGTATCTAAACATGTATTAGCACAGTAATCATTTTGGAATGTAATATGGGGGATGTAAATATTTATAAACACCTACAAGTATAGATCCTCAATTATAAAGTATACGTGTTTGTTTTTGAATAAATTAAAAGATAGATGGCACGGTAGATGGTAAAGGGTGACTAATACTGACTCATAGCCCAACTGTTTGGTAGTGAGAATGTTCACAACCAGGAAAGGAAAGGAAAAAATGAAAAATTTGTAGCGATTTTAAGGAAAAAAAGTTGTCATGACAGAGGTGGTATTAGAATTGAGTTGGCCTAATATGAGTTAGTAAGTAGGAAAGTTACATCCTGATATTACTGTGCTTTGTTTAGATATAATTGTGTATACCGAGATGGGATTAGACAAATGAATGGTTATGGATGCAAGAATTTAGGTATTATGCCTGTTACTCGCCATGGTAGAGGGGCGAGTTTACGTACTAGAGGCCGTAGGGGTAAGCTTGAGAGCCGTGCAGAGCCACAAACTGGTCAGATCCTGTAAGAGCCTATTGAAAGGCCAGGGGATACTGAGGTATGCTTCGCTAGTATTGAGCGGAGTATAGAAAGCCTCGTTGAGATATTTACACAGGCTACATTAGGGGCTGGCGATAGACGAGGTCCAACTGGATCACCTATTGATGTTGGATAGGTAGTTGCTACAGATACACCTACACCCCCACCAGTTCAAGATACATCAAAGGATAGGGATATGGTTGTGATTTGGATAGATTATGATAGTTCCAGAAGTTTAAACCATTGATATTTAGCTAGGTAAAGAACTTAATAACTGTTGAGGATTGGGTGAATGAAATAGCGAAGTTGTTCGAGTTCTTTCGGTGTAAGTCGATCGAGAAAGTGACCTTTGATGCGTTTATGTTGGAGGGCGAGGCAGAGCATGGATGGAAGTCCTCTCGAGCTATCTTAAGAGTTAGACATCCAGAGTTGACATGAGAGATAATTTTGGATACATTTCGGAGATAATATATTTCGGACACCGTTCAGAGGAAGTTATAGATAAAGTTCTTTACTCTGACCCAGAAGAATAGGTTAATCGATGAGTATGAATCTCGATTTACATCCCTGAGCAAGTATAACCCGACACTATGGACAGTGAGAATCGGAAGGTCTGAAAGTCATTGAAGGGCTCAGACTATCTATCAGAGTTCGCTTGGCGTCGTTAGATATCACTACATACATCGAGGCAGTATGCAAACCACAGTGGTACGAATAAGATTATGAGTTACACACTTCTGAGTTTGGGAAAGGTAATAAGGGTCGAAATAGAGACAGAAAGAGAATAGTGGATGACAAAGGTGTCAAAGTGGGAAAGAGGCCATTTGGTAAGATATTTAGAGCTGATGAGTCACGGGGTAAGATGATTAGTATGCCCTCAGTGTATCCAGTTTCAGTGCCTACGAGGGGTATTGTGATTAGAGGACCCCGACCTACTACTAAGCAATGTAAGATGTGTGGTAGATACCACGAAAATAAGTCTCGCATCTTATTGACTAAAAAATACGTTAAGAGTGGTAAAATAGGCCATCTATTTAAGGTTTGCATAGAGGTGGGTGAGATTGCCCCATAGAAAGGAAAAGAGCCTGAGAAAGCCCCTGTTGATACCTCTGTATCGAAAAAGAAGGCCACAGCTGAAGAGAAGGGGGGAAATAGGCTGTTGGTCGAGGGTGAGTGTATGCCTTGGACCAGGACATTATTGATGCTTCATCTGATGTGGTGGAAGGTACCATCTTGATTATTAGTATTGAAGCTATTGTTTTAATTGATCCTGGTGCCACGCATTTATCATATCGCCTTCATTTATATATAAGTTAGTGAAATATGTGAAGCCTATACCCTTAGACAAAATACTAATAGTTAGCACCACAATGAAGGATAGTCAGCTAACTGAATATGTATGTAGAGATTGAAGATGAAAGTGAGGAAAAAGGATACGTTGGCCAATCTTATTCAATTGAATACGAATGATTTTGATGTAATATAGGGAATAGATTGGTCGGCTGTAGACTATACTGTTTAGATTACTATTCTAAGATAGTGATGTTTTCACCTTGAAGAGTGTATTGTATGTTTTAACAAGTGATGAAAGAATGTAATGGTTGTAACTAAATGAGTAAATGACTGTACTATCGAAATGAGTAATGATGTGAAGGTTTCATCGCTTATGTAGTTGGTATGGATAAGGCACATCTAGATCTTACAGATATCCCAGTAGTCAGGGAGTTTCCTGATATCTTCCCGGATGACTTACCAGGGTTACCACTAGATAAAAAGATGGAATTTGGTGTTGATTTGGTACCTAGTATTGAGCCAGTATCCAAACCACTGTATAAAATGGCACTAGTGGAATTGGAAGGACTAAAGAAGCAATTACAGGAGTTATTAGATAAGGGGTATATCAGACTGAGTATCTCGCCACGAGGAACACCGGTCCTATTTGTGCAAAAGAAAGATGAAAGCATCTGACTATGTATTGATTATTGTTGTCAAATGAGGCTACCATCAAGAGTCAGTGTTTCCTTCCATTATTTATAATCTATTAGATCAGTTTCGAAGAGTGAAGATCTTTTTCGAGATCGATTTGAAGTCTGGGTATCATCCGTTGAGGATTCGAAATGTGGATGTGCTCAAGACAACTTTATGTACCCATTAGGACATTAATGAACGAGGTATTTAAACTTTACCTAGATCGATTTGTTATCATCTTTATCGATGATATGTTAGTACATTTGAAGTCTAAGGAAGATCATGAGCAGCAATTGAAAACTATTTTACAAATGCTTAGTTGAGGATTTCTCGAAATGTGCCACTTCGTTGACACATTTAAGTGGGATGATAAGTGTGAAAGTAGCTTCTGTGAGTTTTGGTGAATTGAAGCATAAACTGACCACTGCACCTATTATCGCCATATCCAACAACTCAAGAGGTTTCTCAGTATATATGGATGCCTCAAAACATGGATTAGGTTGTATACTGATGTAAAATGGGAAGATAGTCGCTTATGGATCTTGACAGTTTAAGGACCACGAGAGAAACTATCCGACCCATGATTTAGAATTGGTAGCCATAGTGTTTGTACTAAAGGTATGGCGCCACTACTTATACGGTGAGAAATTTCAAGTATGCACTGATCATAAGAACCTCAGTACCTATTTTCATAGAAATAGTTGAATATGAGATAACAAAGAGGGTTAGAGCTTGTGAAAGACTATGATTATGAGGTATTGTACCGTCCGGGTAAGGCTCATGTAGTGGCTAAAGCCTTGAGCAAAAAGAGCCTCGAGATGGTATCACATATGATGGTCAGGGAGCATGAGTTGTTAGAGCAGTTTGTGAGCCTCAATAGAGATGTGATCCTTTCTAATGCTGACCGTGATTATGTGATAGCTAGCCTGAGATTAGAACCAGATTGGATTTACCGAATTCGACAGGCTTAGCGTGATGATCGATAGGGTATCGATAGTGTGAGTCAGATTTAGAGGGGTATAGTGACAAAGTTCACAGTGAGTGATGATGACTTACTGAGGTTCAAAGGCAGAATAAGTGTTCCTAAGGACCCACAATTGATGAGATTGTTATTGTCAAAAGCTCACTCTTCAAAATGTATATTACATTCAGGGACCAATAAAATGTATCAGAATCTCTAAAGGGGTATTGGTGGTCAGGCATGAAAAGAGACATCGTAGAATTGTAGTGAAGTGGCTCGTATGTTAGCAGATTAAGGTAGAGCATCAGGAGCCTGCAGGGTTATTGCAGCCTCTACCTATATCGACATGGAAATGTGAGCACGTTACAATAGATTTCGTTATGGGTTTACCCAGGGACCCAACGAAACCATAATGCTATTTGGGTGATTGTGGACAAATTGACTAAATCAACCTACTTTCGGGCTATGAAATCCACAAATACTTTAAGTGCGTGGGTGGATTGATATGTAAGGGAGATTGGGGAATACCATGCAACGTTCCAGTGAGCATTGTATCAGATAGGGATTCTAGCTTTGTGAGACCCCATATATGTATAACCTTGTATATATGTAAATGTAATTATAATATGGATGATTTTGGATCAAGTAAATGTGAATGAAGTTCAAATGAGAAAGAATGAGTATTGTGGATGCATGTAAAAGTAAAATAAGGGCTGAAGTAGCCACAAACTAAGTAAATGAAAATTCAAGCATCTGGAATGAGTATAAGGACGTGAAATGTATAAATAAGTCTAAAACGAGGAGTTATACGAACCCTTTTGATTTTCGAGCGATACACATAAGTTTCATAATATGGAAATTATAAGAATTGAGCCTTACCATGCCCCAAGTATGAATGGATTACAAAATGACTAGTCAAGCAATCAAAGGCAAGTTAACCTTTGAAAAATTTGGGAAAAATTACAGTGGAAATGCAGAAAATGAAGGCCAGATCGATCTCCCATTCAAGGAAAATCGATCTCTCCTGCAAAATGAGGTAATTTTGAGTAAAATATGCAAGGCAGATCGATCTCCCCAATTGCCCAGATTGATCTACATTTGCCTCTGCCAAGCCCAGATCGATCCCCCACTCAAGTAGATCGATCTCCTTAACTCTCGGGTTAGAGTAGATCGATCTCCTTCCTTAGCCAGATTGATCTCCTTAGTTCTCTGCCTGAAGTAGATCGATCGTGTCTCATTAAACAGATCGATGTCATTATAAAAAAAATAGATCGATCTCAAGCCCTCGACAGATCAATCTCCTGCCTTCAAAATGTCGTAAAAATTAGGAATTTAGGCAAGGCAGATCGATCTCTACCCAATGCAGATCGATCTCATCAAGCCAATTCTATAAATAGGAGCAGTTGAAATATGCATTTCACGGGACAAAACCATTCCTTTCCATTTTCAATCCAAAAACCTAGCTTTCTCATTCCTAAAGTCGCCCATTTTCATTGAGATTTGAGAGAAAGCTATTAGATACGAAGTTGTTCATATCAAAGAGAAGAACAATATAGCTTGGAGTCATTTTCCCATTTGTTGGATTTAAGAAACAAGGAGCATTTCCATTTAGAGCAAGGATGAAATCAATCTAGGTGAGTTTCTAATGCACCAATCCAAGTTTATTTGTTTAGTTATTGATTTTGGAGTGATTGGTATGTATATTAATGGTAGAAACTACCTAGAGTGCAAAGGAACAATTATGACCGAGAATGAGTCTAGTGTGAGAAAGTGAAATGTATTGGAACTAATGATGAATTGGATATCTTAAGGAGATAATGGTGTTGTGAGTATGACTTTAAGATGGTGTTATGGAATGAATTGTGAGACTTACCCAAAAAGGGTAAAATGTGTATTTAAGGCATTGGGTAAAATGCATAAATGAATGAGAGAGTAAGAGTAAAGTATTTCACATCAAGTCCTAAACAAGTAACTAAGTGAATTACTAGATAAATTGGTTAGAAATGGCTTAATGATGGCCAAATGCAAAAATTGGCCAAACTTAACGAAGTAGGCTTAATGAAATATATTGACTAGTTGAAGTCATAATGTGAGTTAGCAACATTAACTCAAGTGATTGGTGAATGATTTGTAGCTTCCGAGGATACACCCGGAGCAAGTTGAGCCAAAGCGCGAGAAGCTAAGAGGAAGAGAGTCGCACCCCGAGTAAATCGAGGTAAGGGAATTGTGTGGACTCTTAGAGATATCTATGCTCAATTTGGATGCATAATGTTTTTCTAGAATGCATGTGGTAATAGAAAATGAAATGGGTGATTGAAGGGCAAGAGTTGGGTTTCTGTGAGAAATGTGCATGAAAACAAAAGCATGATGTTTTGAAAATCTTGTTTTATTGCTTTTTAGCAAGTGATTGGCAGGTTGGCTAACATTTGAAATGATTTGCAAAAGAAATGATTTGGTTTGGTTTATAACCATGCTTTGCAAAGAATTGAGCTACCTACATGGATTTCGTGAGAATGAAAGCGTGCTAGAGTATGACTCGCACGAGATTTGATGTGTTTTTATACGCATGAGTGCTGAAGCTTAGCTCACACTGGTTTTCACATGGATTTCTATGATGTTGTGCTAGAGCTTAGCTCGCACAGACTTTATACTGGTTTTGACATGGTGCTGGAGCATAGCTCGCATTAAATGTCCACCATACTTGATTTTCATTCTTGAGATTACTTGTACATGGTTTTATGAAATGTTGATAGCCTTGCTAGGAGCTTCGGGTAGACTGGGTGTCACACCGATTAAATAGGCTCGCACGTGCGTTTTGAGATGTGGTGTGATATAATGTGTTGATATGGGTCTACGGAGTACGTTGTACCGTGCTGGTACCATGGAGTACGTTGTTGTAAGACCCGAATTTAATTAAAATACGAAAATTAAATAAGAAAAGATGAGGAGTAAGTGTGAAGGAAGTCGGGTTAAATTAATCCCGAACACGTGTAAGGGCAAAACGGTCAAAAGACCGAAAGTCGGAATAAATTCGATAAGGAAAAATTAATTAAAAATATGGATTTAAGAAATCTTGGTCAATAAAGTGAAATAAATTTATTTCGGATTAAATTGATCAAGATTCAGAAATTTTAAAAATACCAAAAATTTACCGGAACGGTATCTCGAAAAGCGCGTAGAAATAATATCAAAATTTAGAGAAAAATATAATTAATAAATCAAATTAAATTAAATAAATTGAATTTAGAATAAAAATAATAATTTTGTAGATATTTTGGGGTATTTTAATATATTATATTGAATAGTAAAATAATTAAAATAAATAAAAATAAAAATAATAAAATTGATAAAATAAGAAAAAAAAAAGGAAGAGAGAGAGTGTCGGGGAGAGAGAAGAAGCAGAAAACGAAAAAGGGAGCCGAAAAACCGAGGCCACCGACGGACAGCCTCCGGCGATCCTTGATCGCCGACAACCACCGGAAAGGGAAGAGGGGAGGCCGGCGACCTCCCTGGCACCAGCAGCACGGCCAACCGACGCCGGAGGAGGCCGGAATCGGGGAGAGAAGCCCGCGGGAAAGAGAGGCTCACCGGCGGCGAACGGCGGCGCCTTGGCCCCGATCCGACCCCGCAAAATGATCCCCAAGCCTAGACGATGCGATCGGCGGTGGTGGCAGCCACCGAAACCGGCGGACGGCGCCGGAAACAGAAAAGGAAGAGAATGGGTCCGACGGCGAGGAGAGAAGAGGCCGGACCGGCGGCATTCCGGCGGCCTTGGGCGAATCCGAGCCCAGATTCGAGGTGCGGACGGCCTTGCGGAGCGTTTGGCGGTGGAAGCCGGCGGAGAACCGGCCGGCAAGGCGGCGAACCGACGGTGAACCGGTCGAACCGGGGTGAACCGGCGGTCTGAACCGGGTTGAACCGGTCTGAACCGGTTCAGCCAAGAAAGAAGGGAAAAAAGGAAGAAAAAGGGAAAAAGAAAAAGAGGAAAAAATTAGGAAAAATTCCTGTGATGCAATCGAGCTTCGGGTAAGTCGACAAGCGGTCAAAATGACCCGATTTAAATTTGGAATATTTTATTTAATTAATTTTGGGCTGAAAACTTACCCGGAAAAATTGTGGAATTGTGTAGCTCGACGATTGGCATCCACCGAGGGCTCGAGACAGCCTCAATTTACGGACTAGCATGGAATATTGGGTAAGTGACCCCTATTTACGACAATTACCTCGTTATGCATGATATTGATTTAATTTCCGCAATTATTTGAATTAAATTATGGAAATTAGATAAATTATCGTAAATAGTGAATTTAGTTATTCGAGAATTAGAACGAGGCCCGATAAATTATTGGTGGGCCCAATGAGCCCAATAGGCCTCGATAAAGTGGGAATTTAGTGAAAAACGGGCTTAAGGCCGATTAAGGCCCATTAAGGTGCAATCGGGCCCAATAGGGGTAAACGGGCCCAATGATTTAAATTAAGCCCAGAAAAGATTAAATTCAATTAAATTATATGTTATCTGACCCGAGGAATGTTAATACGCAGTTCCGGGCATTGGATTGGAAGCATATCGGACTGCGCGACGGGACTATATTGGAAAAGAGAAAGGTCAGACTCGACGAGAATCGAGGTAAGGGAATTCTGCGGACTGCTAGAGGTAACAGTACGCAATTTTAAATTCATATGCAATCCTTTAAAATTTATCTGAAGGGTCTAGAGGTCAATTAATGATTTTAGGGCCCCGGATGGGTAAATTACCAAAATACCCTTGTTAAGGGTAAAATTTACAAATTTAGGAAAAATTGGGAGGAGCAAGGACAAGAGGTTCCTGCTCGTTCTGGAGGTATTTTGTTGCATGCATGAGTAGGCTGGCTCACCTTGAAAGAAAATGCACCGCATTGCATACTTTCAACGTGAAATTGATTTGAAAATTGTTTTGAGTAAATAGAGCCGCCTACGTGTTTTATTGACATATGACGTGCAAGAGCTCAGCTCGCACGGTAATTTCGATTTGTGTGATGCATGCATTAGTGCTGGAGCGAGAGCTCGCACTAGAGTTTTACATGCATAGGTGCTAGAGTATAACTCGCACCAGATTTCACATGCTCCTTCGTGACACGGTGCTAGAGTTTGACTTGCACCATATTTTTACATGACTTTCGAGACAGGGTGCTGGAGTTTAACCCGCACCAGTATTTATAAAATTTTCATGTGATTTATAATATACAGAGTGCTGAGCTTAGCTCGCACTAGTTTTACCGGATTTGTGGAGTACCGCTGTCTGCCCTTGGAGTCAGCCAAAAGGCCCAACAGGCTCAAGAGACCTCTTAGGTGGGGTGAGAGTGAGGGATGAGGTTGGCGGCCTTGTGGGGATGTAAGCGGGCTCTGCCAGTTGACGTGTTTTGATGAGAGTGCTGAGCATCGCTCACACAGATTTTATGAGAACATGCGATGAGCCGTGCTTAGGAGCATCGGGTAGACTGTGTGTCACCGATTTAATAGGCTCGCACGTGCGTTTTGAGACATGGCATGAGTATTGAGAAACAAACCTCTGTGGGAAGCAGGCCAATTGGGCCGGAGTACCTAGAGATATTACATGGGTTCATGGAGTACGATGTACCGTGCAAGTAGCATGGAGTACGATGTACCGTGTTGTATCTTCGGATACGGCATCTCCGGATGCAGCATCTTCGGATGCCGGGGATCGGATAAGACTGACGGGATGGACTGACCCACCTCCCGGGCGGTTCCCGATCATGGTGAGAACCCGCACACTAGGATCCGTGTAGCTGAGGAACTCACGAGGACAGATGTGGCCATAGTCCTAGTTATTTACCTATATACAGACGTTGCCTAGTCTCGCATGTTGATGATTTTTATGATGATTTAAACTGGGTTTTAAAACTAATTGCATGATGGTATTTCCATGCTTTTCAAAACCCACGTGTGATGTAAACGTTTTCATGATTTTGTGTGAGTCAGGATCACCCGCAGGAGGGGTCGAATCCTGACTTTATGGTGAAAATCTTGATTGAGAAAGAAATGATTTATAATAATTGCATGTCGATTTTCCGTGCAAATGTGTTTTACATATCATCATAATGCATAGCATTGTTTTTAAAATGTGTGGAGAAAGGGTGGTTTATGCATGGCACTACGTTCATGTAGGTAGTATGGTTACCTACTTGTTCGTAGGATTGCCTTACTGAGCTTGATGTGCTCACCCCTTTCATTTTCTCCCACAGATAATCTCCAGTTGAAGTTGCGACGACTCAGTACTGCATTCTGGATATCCGCTGCTGCCCATCAACATAAGGTATATATACACTTGTACATATTGTATCTACATAAGCATAGCACAGTAACATGTTTGTAAGTAACTTTAGGGGATGTATAAATAATATAACAATTATAAATGACTGGAGAAGAAATAAGTACTAGGGTAGATGTATGGTGGGACTGGCATTGACGCACAGCCCAATTATTAAGTGGAGTGTTGGTCACGATTTCGAGGACAGGTAAGAATTTAAGAAAATAATAAAATGCAAAAAATTTACTCTGATTTTTGGGTAGTTTGGGTCGTGACAGTTGTACCATGTTGAGATCGTGATATACCATCTTCGGATGATGTTTAGTTCTGCTATGGACTGACGGGTTGGACGTGACCCACCTCCCATGTGGAAGCAGATAGAGGTGATACCATGCACACCTGATCAGTGTAGCCTGGGATCCCAGAGGATATGGCAATAGTCCTAGAGGATATTTTCCTGTTATATTGTCTATCTCACATGTCTCTTATTTATGAATGAATCCATGTTTTGAAATGCTTTGTGGGTCAGGACAGTCCAAGGGGGGGCTGAGTCCTGATAAGTGTTGATTTTATTGAGATGAGAAAGCATGATAATGGCTTTAAAGTGCACTTACGCATGATGGTTTTCCATGCCTTATTTGTGAAATATGCATGATGGTTTTCCATGCTTTGAAATTGATTTGTGCACTGAATTAAATAGCATGAATTGCTTTACATGCCATTAACATAAGCATGAACTAATGCTTTTGAGGTGTGAATGAGAAATTGTATGATTTGAGCATGGCATCACGATCATGTAGATAGTGCAGTATCTACATGTTCGCATAATTGCCTTACTGAGCGTGTTGTTTGCTAACCCCCCTTATTTTTCCTCTCTTTACAGAGCATTGAGTATAGACTGAGGGTGACTAGAGGTTTCCTTTTCGGTATCCGCTGCATCCCATCACGAAAGGTATACACACTTGTATAATTTTGTATCTAAACTTACCATAGCACAGTAGCATTTTGAATGTAACCATTTGGGATGTAAAGTAATGTAAATACATGTAAACAACAACTCTGATTTATTTATACAAGTGTTTACTTCTAAATTTTAATGCAAATCAAATTGTTATAGTTGGATGAGATAGACATTGACACATAGCACAACTATTGAGAGTGTAGCTGTTCACAATCGGAGTAAGGTAAGAATGAATAATAGATCATGTAAGAAAAGCAAAAAATTTACGACGATTTTTGGTAAGTTGAGGGTCGTGACAAGCTTCACTTCCCATTGCTAGGAACATTCGCACGAAACCATGGGAACCCAGTTGAGTTTTAGCACAGCTTTCCATCCTCAAATCGATGGTCAATCAGAGAGAACCATCCAGACATTGGAGGATATGTTGAGAGCATGCGAAATGGATTTGAAAGGCTCCTGGGATGATCATTTGTTACTACTTAAATTTGCCTACAATAATAGTTATTACTCGAGTATCGAAAAGGCATTGTATGGTAGTAGTTGTTGTTCCCAATTGGATAGGGAGAAGTGGGTGACAGATAAATATTTGCTTTTGATTTTGTAAGACAAGCCTCTGAGGATGTTCAGTCAATAGGTGAGAGATTAAGAACAGCTCAAAGCAGACAAAAAGCTATGCTGACACGAGACAGAGGCCATTGGAATTCACCGTAGGTGAATCAGTATTTCTAAAAGTTTCTCTCTCTAAAGGTATAATGAGATTCAAGAAGAGAGATAAACATAATCCTCGTTATATTAGATCCTTTTTAAATATTAGACAAAGTGAGAGATAAGGCCTGTAGGTTGACATTACCACCTGAATTAGCAGGCGTCCATAATGTCTTCCACATTTTGATGCTTCAGAGATATCATTCGGACCCAACACATGGGAGTAAATATAAGCCATCAGAGCTCAATGAGAACCTATAGTATGTAAAGAAATCAGTTTGGATAATGGATAGGAAGGAGAAAACACTACAATTTAAGAAGATCCCTTTAGTTAAAATCCTTCAGCAGTACCACACTCTGGAAAAAGCCACATGGAAATTGGAGCATGATACGTGAGAAGTACTCAAAGTTGTTTACAGACTGATCTGGTTCAATTTGGAGGACCAAATTTCTTAAGGAGTTGAGGAATGAAAGACTCGAAACTCAGTGTCATTTCTTTAAGAAATTAACATTTGAAGCATGGTTTCATGCAATCTTGATCAATAAAGAATAAATAATTAAATTCCAAGTCCAATTGATTAAGATATGAATTTATTTGGATAACTCGAAAATTTTCCACCTCGAAAATTTATCTAAAAAATATGGAAAAAATAATAATTTCGGGAAAAAAATAAAATAAATAAATAATGGGATATTTTAGGAAAAATAAGATATTTTGTTAAATAAGATACTATATTATATTTTAATGTAATATAATATAATATATAGAAAAAACAATTGTCGCGTGAAAGTCGCTCGACAGAGAAGGGGAGGATCAGGCGAAACCCGATCCCTCACCCTCTTCTCATTCGACAGTCAAAGAAGACCACCGAAGGGCGAGTTACCGAGCTGGTAGAGGGAGGAGAAACAACCGATGACGCGAGAGAGAGAGGAGAAGGAAAACAGAGAGAAAAGAGAGAAAATAGAGGAGAGAGAGGCGAATGGAGGCCGGAGGAAGGGGGAATGCCTTGCCACTAGCGAGAGGGGATGGCCAACGGCTCCGATCTAGGCCCAAATCGACAAGAAATGACGCCGATCAAGAGAGGAAAAATAGACAGTGATGCCGAAAAAGGAGAAGGTCGAACTGGCCTTATCATCGTCGACCGAGCGTGGCCACCACCAGATCCATACTTCGTGTGGCTAGATGGACCAATTGGAAGTGGAAGCCGACAAAGAACCAGCTAGCAGAGCTCCGAACGGTAAAGGCGGGACTGAACCGGACTGAACCGGTTCAGCTAAGAAAAAAAAAAAGAAAAAAGAGAGGAAAAATGGGGAGAAAAAATTCGATGATGCATCGGGTCTAAGGATAAACCAATAATCGACCAGGATTGATCATTTTAATTTTTAAAAATTTTATTTGAATATATATCTGACTGAATTTGACTCGATTTAATTATGCAAATGTATAGCGCGACAATTGGTGACAAAAGAGAGTTTGAGTCAGTCTCGATTTGCATGCCATCATGGAATCTTGGGTAACTAAATCTCATTTACGACAACTTGTATAATTATAAGAGTTAGAAATTCATCGCATAAGTTGCAGATTAATTCTGTATAAAATGCCTCATGATTAGAATTGAAAATCGATTGTCGTAAATGAGTAAATGAGCTATCCAAATAGCCTAGGAAAAGGCCCAATAAGTGTTAATGGGCTTGATGAGCCAAATAGGCCCAGATAAAGTGAATAGTAAGTAAAAATGAGCTTAAGAGTGAGTAAGGCCCATTAAGGGGTAATTGGGCCCAATAAGAGTAAATGGGCCCAATAGTTTAAATTAAGCCCAATGAAAGTGAAATACAAATGGAAGTATTACATTTAATCTGATAAATGATTATATGCAGCTCCGAAGATTGAATTGGGAGCAAAACAGATAGCGTGGAATCTTAGCGTTGGAAAAGGCAGAGTGATCAGAGTGATTTGAGGTAAGGGGATTTTGTGAGTACCTAGAGGTATCTACACTTATTTTTGAGGGTATTTATAGGGCATGAAATCCTCTAAGATATCTAGAAATTAAATAATAATCTTTACGAAAATTGAGGTATCGGTGTAAAAAGACGATTTTGCCACTAGGAGTAAATTTTATGAAAAGGGTAGTAAGGCTAGTAAACTGCATGAATATCTTGATTTTGATGTTTTAATGTGATGTGATGTCTTGATTTGGGTAAAACAAGGATAGGTTGGCTAATTGTTTCACGATTTGCATGAAATAGCACGTGTTAGTGCTGGTTTTGAATTTTGAAAGGGGTTTTATTGAAATAGAGCCACCTATCATATTTATATGAGTATAAATCATGTTAGAGTCTTGCTCACCCTGGATTTTGATATTTTAACGTACATGAAATGTGCTGGAGCCTAACTCGCACCATATTTCAGTTGAGATCCATGCAAGCCGTATTGGAGCTTTTGCTCGTACATAGGTTTCATTATTTCTTATGCATATAACTGTATTGGAGCTTTGCTCGTACATGATTTCACCATTATTTATTTAGCATAAAGTCATACTGGAGCATTGCTCGTACGAAGATTTTTATTGATTATGCATGAAATCGTGCTAGAGCCTTGCTCGCACTGTACTTTTCACACTGTGATATGTAATGAGTCATGTTGGATTCCTCATGTAGACTATGTGTCACACGGATGAGATGCTCGAACGAGCCATGCTGGATGCCTCGTGTAGACTATTAGTCACACGGATGAGATGCTCACACGTGCACTTGAGACTGAGTCGGTTATACATGGTATGGGGTAGATAAGACCTACGGCAGCCCCCCCCCCGACCGTGATATAGGTCCATGGAGTACGTTTTACTGTGTATATCACATGGAGTACGATCTACCGTGTGGTGATGATGTTGATTTATATTATGGCAGGTAGGATTTGACCCACCTCTATTTACAGCGTGATACCTCGTACACCGGGATCCATGTGGTTTTGGATGATAGGGACATAGTTGGCCAGTAGAGTCCTCGATTGTATACAGTAACCACCTATCTCACATGATATCACATGATTTTATATATACTAAACATGATTTGTGTTATCTGGGGTAGACCCGAGGGAAGGGTCGAACCTTATGGGATGTTTTTAAAGGATGATGTATTGTTTTATGATAAGTTGACATGCTGAGCATGAGACATTTTACACGATGACTTTCCATGGTTTTATGCCTGCTTTCATGTTTTACAGTACATGATGTATTTATACACATGTGGCATAGTTTTATCTATTTCCTCATGCTCTAAATGTAAGCGATTTTATATCATGACATTATAAGCACGTAGATAGTGTAGTTATCTATCTGCTTGCATTATTGCCTTACTGAGCTAGTGAGCTCATCCCTTTCATTTTCCCCCTCTACAGAGTGCACACAATAGTTAGTGAGTGGCTGAGGACTTGCATCCTAGTATCTGTTGTTTCCCATCACCGAGAGGTATACACACTAGTATCATTTTGTAGCTAAACATGTAATAGCACAATAATCATTTTGGAATGTAATATGGGGGATGTAAATATTAGTAAACACATAAAAGTATAGAACCTCAATTATAAAGTGTACATGTTTTCTTTTGAATAAATTAAAAGATAGATGGCATGGTAGATGGTAAAGGGTGACTAAGACTGACTCATAACCCAACTGTTTGGTAGTGAGAATGTTCACGACCAGGAAAGAAAAGGAAAATGTGAAAATTTTGAATCGATTTTTGGGAAAACAAAGGGGGGGTCGTGACATGAGTGGTAATTGATATTATATGCAAACTCTGCTAATGGCAATTGGTCCTTCCAGGAGCCTCTATAATCCTGGCATATGCTTTTAATTCCATATAAGCATGGGTAATAATCTCATTAGCTTTTGGTGCTCTACCTTAACCTGCTGACCTATGACACATTTAATCCCAATTTTAATTATTTCTCTTATCGTACTTGATTGCAAATATACTTTCAAGAGATTTGATAAGTTTTTACCGTTCTCCAGATTGTGGAGTATATCTCTATAAAAGACCCTCTGACGAAGTCAATTCCTTTACTATCGATCATTAGGTACACAATTATGCTTTTAAATCTTAATTAAATCATCAGTACTAGTGCTTAAGCTAGTTGCAGCACCCATCTGGGTCTGACTAGCCGCATCAATGCAGTATTTATCATTATGTTGGGCTTGTTCTGTTCGATCAATCAAGTCAAACTTTAACTCTTAGGTTAGCCACCATGTAACGATTGTCAGTGTCAGGGAAGGACCACATTCAAGTCGAGGTCCATCAATAATTCGATAACTTATGTCCCTGACCAATATACCTAATGCCATCCTGAAATCACTTCTGCTTGGAGCACTAACCCGAGTCATTCCTTTTTTCTTGTATTCGATGGCCTTTGTGAAATTTAATATTTAAACCTTCATGATCAGTAGAATTCCATAATTCTTTGCAGCATAAGTAATGGTATCCTGACTTTAAACGCATATATTACGACTATTAATTTCAATTTCTGAAGACGCTGTCAAGTCTCTCAGGCGGGGAGATATTTTGAAATACCTTTTTTAGCCATCAGACTTGAGCATTTAAACCGATTATGGTTATAAGAGTTCAAGGTTCAGTCCAAATTAAGAAGCAAGATACCAAAACTTATCGTAATTTCACATTTATCCTTCAGACATAGTCCATTCTCAATCCATATCACTTAATAAGAATTCATTTCACATACCAGAGATATTCTTACCTTGTATACTCCTCTTATTCCAATATAACTTGCATTCAAAATTTATCACACTTCAACGCTTGTCTCATTTTGTTTTATCAATTATAACAAAATTATTTTCTTACTCAAATTGAGTCTTGCATTCAAAACGTAAGCATATACAATTTACAATCCTTAGATTCGATATGTAATTCATATTTCAAAGTCTCTTTATATCTCAATCTCTTAATCATCTTTAGGTCTTTTTCATTGGTTTGTATAAACTTTGTTTTGGGGAATCTAACTGACACCCATTCTTATTACAATGTGACCCTGAAGACTCTGGATCTCCTTAAAAATTAACACCAGTACACTCTAGAGTGGATCACCTGGTTCGATAATCTCCTTTTCATGTAATCCTTGTAATTGCTTCTTCAACATTTCTAATTCAATCAAAGCCACTGAGTACAGTGGTCTGGATAATTAATTCGACACCAAGTGCTAAATCAATTTTAGAACTTCACCTTTCAATTTAGTGGTAACTCTGACAGATCATCCAAATACGTGTCAGAAAATTTTATGTCTACAGAGGTGTCTCTTTACTCCGAACACACCCTAACTTTATCAATCATGTAAGCAGTGTGACCTTCACTTATACTTTTAGTTCTGTAATTTATCTTTTCAGTTACAGTGACTTCACTCTATCACTCTCACTGCTTCCTTAGTACATCACTTTTTTGCCACTCTCTTTACCTTTTCATTCTCTTATTAACCTTGAAATATATAAATTTCATATCATCACAGTTGTGCCTTGCACACTGCTTCATCAAAATAACATCCAATGGAGCTAATTTAGCTTAATTGAGGATCTCAGTACCTCTTACGAGTTTCCTGGACTTCCTTCATTTCACATCTCCATGTATCCGAATTACACTTCTCGAAAACCATGTATTGAGTTTCATATTCATTCTTGGACTTGTTACCTTATTTTCGATTCAATCATTTCATCTATAATTGTCAATGTGCTTTATTCGAGATGGGTTGCCATCTAAAAGCCTCGAATTAGATCGGGGGATTTCCCTCCAAGTTTGACTTTCCATTTTGATACTGATGTTACAAAGGCTACTTTCTTTATAGTAGTGCACTCTGAAAATCCATGTAGTTTCTTCAATTCTTTAACATAAAAGTTGCAAAAGTAACTTTCTCGGTAAAGTTACTATAAAATTCCATAGGGTTTTACCATCTCACTTATCCAGTCTTTCAAAATCAATGGATTCTTAACCCTATCGAAAAATGAAGGCTCAAACTTCTGAAGTTGCCTCTATTAGGTTTAAGGTTGTACCCTACGAATCCATATAAATTCTTCCAATTCATTTATTCCAGTTTTCCATCACATTTGGATTCTTAACTCCAGTATATATTAGTGTAATATTTTCTGAAATTATTTAGTCTTTCTTTCAGCCACACCTCAATCGTTATTATTATCACGGGGCCACTATCACTTGACCCGATAATGTCATCATTGTTGTAAGACCCGTATTTTCAAATGCAAACCTTATGAATTCAGAAGTATGGTGATGTACTTGTAATGTGAAGCATAAGTGATGTAAAGTCCATAAATTCAATGTACACACTTGTAATAAGAGTTTGTGATGTACGTACAAGTTTCATTATGTATGAATATGAAGAAATGGACTTTTGTATGTGATGAATGTGAGTGGAATGTAAAATGAGTAGTGCAGCAAATGGAAGGAAGTTGCACGAGTTGCATAAACCTTTATGCTTCCATTTAGTTTTGTATTGTATACCTTTGGTTATATAACGAATGCACACAAGTTTTAATGTGTATAAGGTATGAATGGATGTCATTTTCAAGTCTTGAAGGTGGTTGGATGAGAAAATGACTATGGCAGCAAAATGTAGGAAGTGTTGTGTTAGTTACTGCAGAAAACTACAAAAAAATCTAGAAAATATGAATGCCAGATCAATCTCATAGGATGAGAGATCGATCTGGAAAAGCTAAAAATGCTTTTATTCGAGCAAAGGAGCAAGGAATATTGATCTCCAATGGGGCCAGATCGATCTTCTAAACATTCTGGAATGAGCAGATCGATCCCCCACTCAAACAGATCGATTTCCTTAGCTCTCGAGTTGGACCAGATCGATCTCCTCCTTAGCCAGATCGATCTCCTTAAGCTACTGTCTGAAAATTCATCGATCTCAAGCCTTGACAGATCGATCTCATGCATTCAAATTGGCGTGAAAATTAGGGAGTTAAGAGAACCAGATCGATCTCCATCCAATACAGATCAATCTTATCAAGCAATTTCTATAAATAGGAGTAGTGAAATCTGTAAATTTCAGGAAGTAATCTCACTCCTCCATTTTCACTCTAAAACCTAACTTTCTCACTCCTAAATCCACCCATTTCCAGTAAGATTTGAAGAAAGACCATTAGATACAAAGTTTTTCTTATCAAAAAGAAGAACAACATATTTAGGAATCAAAGCCTCATTTGTTGGATTGAACGAGCAAGGGACATTTTCATTTGGAGTAAGAAGAGAAACTAGATTGGTAAGTTTCTAATACTTCAGCCCAAGTACATTTGTCTATTTATTGCTTTTGGAGTTGATTTGTATGTGTATTGATGGTTAAAAACCTACTTAGGATACAATGGAACAAGTAAAACCTAGAATAAATCTAGTGTGAGAAAATGTGGGTTGAATGAGTTGATGATTGATGGGTATGCTAAAGTGTTTATGAGATAATGTGAATGATTTGAGATGGGTAAATGAAATTACATTATGAGGATAGTCAATTTATGAAAATGAGTATATAAGATGTTGATAAAATGCCATAGTGAAGAAATTGATGAAATATGAACACTATGAGCTTAATATCGATTTAATATTGATATAGCATGAATCAATAGACTCGAGATATGAGTAGAATAATAAAACGAGGCCATATAAGCGTCAATGAAAGCTATAGGTTGAATTGACTATAGTAAACACAAGAGTTGTGTTATATGGACTAAATTGGTGCGATATACGATTGTGTACAGTTCTGAAGAGTTCGTTGGAGATGAATCAAACCACACAACTAAGCAACTCTAAGGAAGGGGAATCATGCGACGCTATTCTAGGTAAAGGAATTCTGTGAGTATATAGAGATAGCTGCTCGTACTTTGAACTCGTGGGTGAATATAGGGCGTTATAAATTGCTTGATCATTTGAGAAAATGATCGTCGATATGCATGAATAGCTGCAAGTATTTGTGTGGGATTAGGTTTTGAAATGAGTTTTATAAAACAGGGTATTAAGGCTAATAATTGCATAAATCATATACTTTCAATGGTTTCACGAAACACATTGCTTTGTTTTAAGCGAATTAATGTATGGGCTGGCTAGTGTGTAAATGACTTTGCGAAATAGCACATGTGAGGTACTAGTCATGATTTTGAGATTGTTTTGGTTGATTTTGAGCCGCCTATCGTGTTTGTGTGAATTAAATCATGCTGGAGCCTCGCTCGCACGGGATTTTGGTATTTTCACTTATATGAAACGTGCTGGAGGTTAGCTCGCACTTTGATTTGAAATTGTGATGATGTTTTATAAATCGTACTAGAGCTACTACTCGTACGTGGATTTTGAGTGGTTTTCTTATGCATATAACCGTACTGGAGCTATGCTTGTACATGGTTTCTTCATGTTTTTATGCATAAATGACGTATTAGAGCGTTGCTCGGACAAGAATAATTATTGATGATGCACGAATCATGCTAGAGCTTAGCTCGTACAGGTTTTCACACTGTGGTATGTATGATGCCGTGGTAAGGGTAATATGACATGGTGTTCAGGGAACCCAAAAGGGGCGAGTAAGGCCTGGAGGGGCTAGGACCTGACATGGTGTTCAGGGAACCAAAAAGGGGCGAGTAAGGCCATGAGGGGTTAGGAGCTGACATCAAAAGAAAAAACTCCCACGTGCACTTGAGACTGAGTAGGTTACACGTGGTATAGGGTAGATAAGACCTACGGCTGGCACCCCCAACCATGATATGGGTCTGTGGAGTACGTTGTACTGTGTATATCACATGGAGTATGCTGTACCGCATGGTTTAGTTACTGATGAGAAAGTCTGGCGAAGAACTAACCTACCTTCGTTTCAGCATGATGCCCCGCACACCAGGATTCGTGTGGTCTGGGATGATTTATGACATAGTTGGCCAACATAGTCTATTGAGATTGTAAGACCCCGTATATGTAAAGCTGTACATAGGAACACAAAAATGTAAATGAAATCATAAGTACGATGATACATTTGTAATGTGATGTATATGCAATGTAAGTCCATAAGATTATGTACGCACTTGTCATAAGAATCGTGATTATACGTACAAGTTGCATTATGAATGAGTAGTGTGGTAAAATGGAGGGAAAGACTTACATAAGTTGTATACTTCCATTCGGGCAATATCGTGTATATTTGGTTATACAAAGATTGCCCACAAGTTTTAATACGTGCTAAGTGTGATTGGATGACATTTTTAAGTCTTAAGGAGGGATAAATGAGGAAAGGACTATGAAGGTAAATTGAGGAAGTTTTGCATGAAGTTGTTACAGAAAAACTGTAGGAAATCTGGAAATGTGAAGGCCAGATCAATCTCATAGGATGAGAGATCGATCTGGAGGAGCCAGAATGCTCTTATGTGAGTAATGGAATGGAGCAGATCGATCTCCAATGGAATCAGATCGATCTCCCCTAAGATCAGATCGATCTCCTTAAGCTTCTGTTCGACAGCAGATCGATCTCAAGCTTCGACAGATCGATCTCCTACCTTTAAAATGTCTTAGAAAAGAGGGATTTTTAGAGGACCAGATCGATCTCCACCCAAGGAAGATCGATCTCATCAAGTTAAATCTATAAATAGGAGCAGTTGGATCTGTAGATTTCGGAATAAACCATTTCTTTTCACTTCAACTCAAAAACCTAGCTTTCTCACTCCTAAATCCATCCATTTTCAGTAAGATTTGAGGGAAAGCTATTAGAGACAAAGTTGTTCACGTCAAAGAGAAGAACAACAAAGTTTAGAGGCATTTCCCCATTTGTCGGACTGAAGGAATAAAGGGCATTTCTAATTAGAGCAAACAGGAAATCCAATGAGGTAAGTTCTGGTGCACAAATCCAAGTACATTGGTCTAGTTAATGATTATGAAGTTAATTGGGTGTGCACATTGTGGGTAGAACTACCTAGAATGGCATGAAATGAATATAACTTAGAAATGGTCTAGTGTGAGAAAGTGGAATGTAGAAGTGTTAATGATGAATGAGATATCTTGAGAGGATGATTATGTTGTGGGCATGGTTTGGGTATGTTGATATTGGGATAAAATTATGAGATTTACCACAAGGGGTAAAATGTGTATTTAAGGCATTGGATAAATGCTTAGTTGAATAAGAGTTAGAAACGTTAACTCAAGTGTTTGATGGATGAATTTCAGTTTCGGATGATACGCCGGAGCAAGTCAAGATGAGAACGCGAGAAGCGTAGAGGAGGATAGTTGCACACAAGTAAAGTGAGGTAAGGGACTGTGTGTTAGCTATAGAGATGTTCGTGCGTATTTTACAGCAATTTCGTAGATATATTGCTAGAACTAGTACGATATTATAATTCTATGAAATGATATGGAAGCATGAAAGTACTATGATGTATATATGTATTGAGAAATGGGATAGGGTAAGGAAATAGCATGATATGCATGTTTTCAATGTTTTTCTCAATTTTATATTGATACTGTGGATTGAGAAATATTGATGATAGGTTAGCTAATTTTACATGTTTTAGCATGAAGAGGCATGCTATATGAATAAACATGTTTTGAGTTTTAAAAAGAGAAAATAGCCATCTATCAGTTTTGAGATGAGATTTGGTGTTGAAGCGCTAGCTCACACCCGTTTTAATGCCTTTGATGTACTGTGCTGGAGTTTTAACTCGCACGATGCTTTTGAGAAAGTGCGGAAACTTTGCTCGCAACTGTTTTATTGAGTTAAGGTAAACTTGAGGGTCTGGGACCCAAGGGGATACCAGCCAACGGCCATTTGAACGGGCTGGGCCTTAACGATAGATCGTACCGCGTTGGAGCCTTGCGATGACTGTGTGTCACGCTGCTTGCTCGCTTGGTATATGAGACATGGTTCAGGATGAAAAGTCCATCGGAGTTGGAGTATGGACTTGGGTCCACGGTCGTACGTAGTACAGTATAGTTGTCCGTTGGTATACTATGTACCGTGCTGGGTACACGTGAGTACGAGTATCGCGTAGATGACACACGGCGTATCTTTACCGTGAGTATACGAGGAGATGAGGTTGATTGAGATGAGCCGGAGGGCAGGATTGACCCATCCCCCTTCAGGCGAAGTGATGCCCTGTGCACACCTGATCAGTGAGGCCTAGGATCACTGACTATGGTCATATGTCGTGGATATTTGATTGTCGAAAATTCCATGCCTATCTCAGAGATTCGAGAAACAGAGACAATCTCAGAAAAGAAAGAGATTTGCGGGAAAGAGTGATTTGAGAAAAGAAAGAGATTTTGTGTTTTGATAAATCTCTGATTTCACATTTGTGCCGTGAGGGCACTATTTATGAGCATGTTTTAAATGGAAGCTTGATATATTTAATTTACACGAAAATGCTATTGAGAACAATAAGCTTAAATGCATGTTTCGTATGATAATTCCATTTATAATGAAAACATGGTTTTGGTTTATACATGCATGGGCTATGTAGGTAGTACGATATCTACCTGCTAGCATTCATTTCCTTACTGAGCTGTGGTTTGCTCATCCCACTATTTTCCCCCTGCAGGTACTGAGAAGTAAGAGAGCGGTGGTTTCTAGGTCTTTTGTGTCAAACAGCTCCCACAATCCACAAAGGTATAAGATTTGTATACACGAGTATTTTGTATCTAATATATTGTATTGCACAGTTATATCTTGGAATTGTAAACAGTATTATAGGGATGATATGTAAGCACATGGTATTTATACAATTGATTTTGTATATCTACACACACACCTGGGAGTGTGAATTAAAGTTTTAAATCTTCCGCTGTAAATGAATGAATTTTAGTAATTGCATCTTCTCACAGCCCAACCGTAGTAGAGTAAGTATGGATAGAAGGGTTCCCAGAAGTGGGGTGTGATAGAGATATAGTGACCTGTCTCACTTAATATTACATAATACCACATGATTTTTGTACATGAGTGTGTGATTGTGATTTGAGCAGCGTAGACCCGAGGGAAGGGTCGAGCCTTGTGGGGTTTGTGATTGAAAGAAATGATAATTTGATTTATGATGAGATGTGCTGGAATTTGATAAAGAGATTTATGATGAGATGTGATGTGATTTAATAAGGATGTTTCTTGAATAAATTTCCCTTTTTGTGATGAGATTTAATGAGAATGAGCATGAGATGGTTTTACATATTGATATTTCCATGTTTTATGCCTATTTACATGATTTTCAATACATGATATATGTATATACATGTGGCGTAGTTTTATTTCCTCATGCTCCGATTATAAACAATTTATACATAACACTATCAGCATGTAGATAGAGTAGTTATCTACCATGCTTACATTACTGCCTTACTGAGCGTGTGGTTGCTCATCCCTCTCTACTTTCCCCTCTATACAGAGAGTACATAGCAGCCCAGTGAGGACTGAGGTGTTGTATTTTGGACATCCGCTGCTTCCATCGCCAAAAGGTATACACACAGGGATTCTTTTTGTATCTAAACATGTAAAGGCACAGTAGTCATTTTGTACTGTAATGTGGCGGATGTAAAAGTTAGAAAATGTGTCATATATAAGTGTATAACTTAGCTTTCAGATGAATGACACTTCTTTTGATTAATTTGGGAAGGAATGATGAGTGTTGATTATTATTGACTCACAGGCCAACTGTGTAGTGGTGAGGTTGTTCACTATCAGGTAAGGAAAGGAAAACGTGAAAAAATTTATAGTGATTCTTGGTTAAAAAGGATAAAATGGGTCGTGACAATTGTTTCCATGTCTCATTCAAATCTTACGAAGCAGACTCTAAAATTTCTAGTTAAACTATAAGGTGTACATTCATATGAGGGTTCACTACACCTCTCGGCCTATCTCTACGACCTCGAGGAATAGTTCATTTCCATATTCCAATATGGGTGTAATACTAATCAATCATATCTATTAGTTTTCCTTCATTGACTGGCACAAATTTTCAATAAGACATAGCCATGTATGACCGTTTGTATCTAATTAATGTACAATAATGCTGGGGATGTGAACTTTCTAAGTCTTTTTCACTTTTAATATCGACTCGTATCAGGTCAACCTTGCTCTGATACCATTTCTGTAACGACCCAAATTACACATAGTTTGGTTGGGCTGGTTGGGCTTTAATAATATTCAGTCTGATTTTTTTTCTTAGTGGTAATTTTTTTAAAACAAAATATATTCACATTCCCCATACACATCTCGTATGCATTACTATACTTACAAAATTTTAGATACAAAAAAATTTCTTACAACTGGGTATACCTTCGATGCAGAAATATGCTCCGCGTAATCATAACTGTGCGTAATGCCATACTAACGGAAGCGATCCAAACTACAGTAAGGCTCTATGGAGGAAAGTAACGGGGTGAGCTCAATCTGCTCAGTAAAAAAAACTCTATAACAAGTAGATAAATATACTACCTAAAAATATATATATTTTTATTTTTTGCCAAATCTGGAACATTTTCACAGAAGTATACAGATGATTTGGTAATTTCTCAGATACCAAAGTCAGAATTCGAAAAACAGATTTAGTATCGGCAGTGTAATCTTTTACTGTGATAAATACAGAAAATTTCAGAGTTTTCAGTAGCACAATAAACAGATTTTCAGATATCTCAATTCATGCAAACAATTCAAAAAATATTTCAATTAAACACAGAGGCACTGCCAGTTCTGAAAATCAAAGTCGAAAAATCCATGGCAAAGTCAGTATAAAAATGGAACTGAAATCAATACCGTTTCAAACACTTTAAACAACTTTTAAAGCGACAACTATGTGGCACTTTGCTCTCGCAAGATTCAGGAGGTAGCCCCCATGGTCTTTTATGCATTAAAATATTCAGTTTCATACTAGATAAAATCACATAGTCAATTCAGAAGTTCAAATAGACGAGACAAGGCAGACATTCTATATCATATATCAGAAGTGACTATTGGCCAATGTCGGTGACTCTGGGTAATTCACGGGCCAGGTGTGCCAGGATGTCAATCGTTGTGGGAGTGGTCAGCTACCCAAACGGCTCATAGATCAGAATGTTTGAAGACCAGAAACAGAATCAAAAACACGGTACATCGTACTCATGGACCACAAATACATAAATAGATACAGAACAGATAGAAATGCAGCATGATCTCACCAACGTTTTTGTCTCAAAATCAGTACGAGACAGACCGTACGACACACAATTAGTATGCGCTCAAGAACATATCATCATAATAGCTTTATAACCAAATCATTTCACCTCAAATCACATATAAATTCAATTGTTTCATGAAACCGTTCAAAACAAGCTGATTAGCTTTTTTCGAATAAAATCCCAAAAAAAATCTACGAAAATTTAAAATTTGAGATTTTTTATATTTAAAACAAAATTCAAGTCATATCAAAATCTATGTAAACCATTTAAATTCAATCCGTAAACATCAGGTTGTTCAACTAGGCTAAAATCTCTAATTTTCAGAGTCATAAAATTTGACCTAGTTTTTTCGGTAATTTCGGTATTGCGAAATTCAAATTAAATTTTATATCTAGAAATATACAAAAATTACACATATTTATCTCTAGTAGCCACGAGAATTTTCCTTACCGCAGTAACTATGCATAATCCTCGATTGACTAGACGTTGCGAGTCGATGGGTCCAATTCGCTCGATTTATTTCCCCGAAATTTCGTACTAGTATTTCTGAAATTTTGAAACGATATTTTCAACCGTCTTTTCCTCGAATTTTTCCCAAATTCTTTATGCATACTATTATATCTTCAAATATTTTTATTTATATATATATATAATCTTTTTATATATATGTATATAAATACTCATTTTTTTGTTTGAATCCTTTCCCGTCATTTCTTCTTTTCTTTTCATCTTCCTCGCTAAGCCCGATGTCACTATTCACTTAATGTTTAACTCTCTGTTTCCTCACCTCCTCGACATCACTATCATCTCTTTTCGTTTCATCCACCTCTTTCCATTCTCTTCCAACTTTGTCTTCGGCCTCGTTCTTCCTCTCAGTCCCCACTCTCGGGTTCGTGTGCTCTGCTTTGCTCCACTTACTGCTCTAGCATTTGGTTTGGCCATCTCGATTCTATTCCTCGACATCGCCTTCCTACTGGTGCTATCACTTCCTTCAGCTTACCTTCTGCCATCATCAACATCATCTTACCCGCCTCCAGCTTCTACTGCTCAGTATTTTCTTCATCTTAGCCTCGAGTTACTACTCTCGCCAGCGTCCCTATCTGCCAATCACATTCCTATCATCATCTCGACCTGCCCTCTTCTTCACTAACTCACCTCCTTGCCAGTCCATGTCCCTTTGTTCACCTCTGTTTTCGGCTCCCCAACAACCAGTCGAGAGCCATCATGGCTACTGTCTTGCTCGATTCTGTTCTTCACAACTCAACCCAGCCTCGGTCGTTTCCTCAATTTCTGTCAACACCAATGTTTCATGTATTGGCTTCCTCTCCAGTAGTTAGCCCACATTCCCAGCTCCAAAATCGGCCTCTGCCATCGATTTCTTTCTCCTGCTATTACTGTTGTTTTCCTTTCTTTTTGTTCATATTTTTCTTCACCTTTGATCCTCCTCTCGGCTGCTTCAGTTCTCACCCATTGTATTTCCCTCGACCGTATCCTCCATTTCCCGTAGCCCCCTCATGTTTTCTATCTCCTTTCATTTTGTTTCCCATTTTGTTTCATCACTTCTCCCATACGCTTCCTCCTACTATTTTGATGGGTGGAAGCCTGCTGTCATGCCAGCCTACCTCTACTGTTCTCTACCTAACCGACCATCAATCTCATGTTTCTGTTTCCATCATGCCCCCTTATTTTTCCACTGCATCTCGATTTTCTGTCTATCCCCTCGTGCCTCCTTTCAATCAGCATTTATATATGTATATATTATCTTCCTAAGGTTTTCTTACATTTCCTATCTAATTTTTCCCTTCTTTTCTTCTCCGGTTTCTGACCATCACACTCCTCTACTCTCCTAACTTTTCGGTTTACTCCTCCAACTGCTCCTTTATATATTTTAATTTTTTGTTTGTTTCACGTTTTTAATACATGTGTATATATGTATATGCTTTGCCACCTATATATATATATATATTTATTTATTTGTTCATGCATCTATTACTTAAATACATGATAAATACGATATTATTTACCCACGTATATACATACATATATATATATGTATGTATCTGTATTATTATTATTATTATTATTATTATTATTATTTTTATCTCCATCGATATTCCTTTGTGGGACCAATATATATATATTTTTAAAATCAATTCTCCCCAAATCTCACTACGGAGTAAAATAAATTTTAATTTAAATCCTTGACTAATGGATCGAAATCTTTAATCTTGAGGATTAATTTTGTTAATCATGGATAAAGCCAAGTATCTGAAAATTTACGGTATTTACACAAAGATCGAAGATGTTAAGTTAGATGTGGGAATGAAACTAAATTGAAAGACACAGGGCAAGAAAGAAATAAAATGATAAAAAGGGGCAAGATGTCTATGAAAACTAAGCTGATTTGGTGAAACAATAAAAAAAGAGTGGCGAGCAGAAAGCGGAAGCAAGCTGAGAGGAGAATAGAGAGAAATAGGAGGACGAAAGAAGAAATAAGTGCAGGATTGGGTAAGCCAACTTCAGCTGCTACACTTCTTCCTTTTATCGTGGGTTCAACAGCATGAAACAGAGGAAGGGAGAAAGTCTGAAGTCAGTACATAGAGGAAGAAAGATAATGAAGGAAAAAGACTAGACTGATGTTGAAGAATGCAACAGAAACCAATGGGCAGTAAACATGGTATAATCCTACCCTGATTGAGAAAAGAGAAATGAGTTAACAAAGTGATGCCCCAAACAATAGCTGCCAGTGCCAAGAAGAAAATCAAACTGAGAACCAAGACTGTTTTTGGTTGACTAGTTTCATCCTCGCGTTTTGCCAATCTTAGAAGAATAAAGCTGAGTTCAACAAAAAGGGGGAGAAGAATAAAAAGCTCCAGATGAAGCAAACTGACAAGAACGAACCGATTGACTCATACATCGAGACATAAAGGAAAACTATCAACATCCACTATGGTAAGGAAAATTGTTGTGAGCTGTTAGTGATATTTACACGTATTTTCGGTAAAATTGTAGATATAAAAACCTAGGCCGATTTTATAGTTATCGAAATTATAAAAAATTCTAGACTGATTTTATAGTTATCGAAACTACTAAAAAACTTTAGCCTCAGTTAATCGGCCTATCTTTATCGATATAAATTTATTTAGTTTATTTATATAAATATCAATGTGGTTTTAATTATTGATTTTAATCAAAAAATCCCTTGTCTTAATTGCCATAGACTGCACACTGAGGATTTTGGCCGAAAAAGGATGAGCCAACCTCCTTTGAATTGTTTTTTGTACCGAACTGAATTTTAAAAAATGATTTGATGAAAATGAACTGCTTATAAATTAGTATCGATAAATTGTGCTTGAGCGCGTGCTGACTGTGTATTGCATGGCCTGACTCCCACTAGTTTTTGAGATAAAGGCAATGGTTAATCATGCTGCACTGTTATTGTTACTGTACTGCTACTATTACTGTGGTCCACAAAGTACGATGTACAATGCAACACGCATGTGAGTATGTTGTACCGTGCTATCGGTCTTCGGATATACTGTATTGTGAGCCGCTTGGGTAGCTGACCACTCTCGCAACTATTAACATCCCAACACACTTGATCAGTGATGCTCGGAGTCACCGACATTAGCCAATTGTCATACTGATTATTGTTATAGCAAGTTCTGTCTTGTCTCATCTATTTGATTTACTGAATTGACCGTATGAACGTATTATCATATGAAAATTATTATTATACCATATAAAGTTTTAGAACCTGTATTTATTGTAGTTCAATGTTTATTCTATCGATATCAAAACTGTTATTGATTTCTAACTCTGATTTTACTGGATTGCTCAGTATATTTTACATAATAAGCCTATTTTGCTAATATGTAGATAGTGTATTTATCTATCTGCCATATATTTTTCTTACTGAGCACGTTGAGCTCACTCCTTATTTTTTCCCACAGAGCTTCATCAGTACCTGGAGCGCTTTCGTATGTAGGGTTATTTTGCACAGCCATAGTTTCGCGAAGTATTCTTTTGCGTTGAAGGTATACCTAGATTTAATTATTCTTTGCATCTAAAATTTTTATAAGTGCAGTAATGTATAGGAAAATATATCCAAGGAATATGAACGATGTTTATTTTATAAAAGAACAATTAGGTTGATAAATTGGAAAGCACCTCCATTGGGTTTGTTTATATTTGTCACCAAGAAATGTAATTGAATAAGCGAATACACTGTTTTGATCCATTATCAACTCGTAGCCCAACCATATTATACCGTAAATAGGGTCGTTATAGAAGTTAGTATCAAAGCAAGGTTGGTCTGATATGAGTCAATGATAAGAGCTAAAAAATTTGGAAAGTTCACATCCCCAAAATTACTATATATTGTTTAGATACAAACGAGTATACCTGGCTGTGTTTTACTGAGAAATTGTGTCATTAAATGAAGGAAAACTAATAGATATGGTTGGTAGGTATTGCAACCATATAAGTAGACGAGAGGACATCATTTCTCGAGGCCGTAGAGATAGGCTTGAGAGATATAGTGAATCCTCAATTGACCTTGCACCTCATAGTTCAACCAAAAATTCTAAACCCGCTTTGCAAGATTAGAGGAGAGACAATAATGATATTGTTTAGTCAGGTAATGACATACATTGATAGTTTCCAGGGTATAACTAGACCTTTTAATTTACTGTGCCATCACCACCCCCATCTACACAGACTAATCTCGAACTGTCACCTACCCAATCACTGGTAGTATCACAGGCCCCGGTAGAGCCTCAAACGACCTTATAATAGCATAATAGTAAGAATGATAATTTAGGGTATGACTGTGACTTAGAGAGAGACTGGGGCAGTTTCAAAAATTAGTTGACTATTATTTACAGGAGTCAAGAATTCAGTTACAATGGAAAACTGCACTAAAGAATTTGAGAAGTTATACGGATTCTTAAGGAGTACTACTATTAAGAAGGTAACTTTTGCAGCATTGATATTAAAATGGAGCCAAACCTTGGTTGAAGTCCCCCGATTTATTTCGATGACTCAACATTAGAGAGTTACATGAGATGTGTTTCTGGATACCTTAGACGACCATACATCCCGAACATGACACAACAACAATTATAGATGAACTTTTTGAATCAGACATAAGGTAATAAGTTCGAGAATGAATATGAATTTAAATTGATAATTTTAGGGAGGTATAATCTGAACTAGTTGAGCGACGAAATGAAGAATGTCTGAAAGATTATGAAGGGACTGAGACTCTCAATCTAAGCTAGAATGCCTCAATTTAATGTTACTACTCATAAGGAGGCAGCGCACAATGTGCAAATGTGTGATTATGAGATGTATGTCTCTGAAATTATTAAGAAAAGGGAAAGGTAAAGAGCGTGACAGAAAGAGATCTACTGAAGAAAAAGTGATAAAGAAACAGTAAAGTCACTATAACTGGAAGAATGAATTATGGAACTAATTGTATAAGTAAAACTTTGAAGGCTTTATTGCTTACATGATTGATATGGATAAGGCAAGTCCAAAGTTGAGTAATATCCCCGTGGTCAAGGAGTTTTTTTACGTTTTCCTGGATGATTTACAAGGATTACTTTCAGATAAGGAGATGGAGTTTAGTATTGATATGATGCCTGGTACTGAGCCGATATCTAAACCACCTTACAGAATGGCCCAGTTGAGTTAGAAGAATTGAGGAAGCAATTACAAGAATTACTGGAAAAGGGGTTTATCAGACCGAGTGTTTCACCATGAGGTGCACCGATGTTGTTCATTTAAAAAGAAAGATGAGAGTCTAAGACTATGCATCGATTATAGATTACTCAACAAGGCAACCATCAATAACAAATATCCCCTACCCCATATCGACGATATCTTAGTGTACTCTGAGTCTAGAGAAGAATGTGAGCAACATTTGGGAATGGTTCTGCAAACCCTCAAGGAAAAAAAAGTTATATGCCAAGCTCAACAAGTGTAATTTTTGGTTAGATCTGATAGCTTTTCTAGGTCACATTATGGCTAAAGACGAGGTGTCTGTAGATCCGTCTAAGATCGAGGCTACAGTGCAATGGGAAAGACCCAAGATTGTTACTGAGATTTAGAGCTTTCTGAGTTTGGTCGTTTATTACAGAAGATTTGTCGAGAGTTTCTCTAAGTTGGCTGCTCCTCTGACATGGCTTATAAGAAAGAATGTACAGTTTGAGTGGAGTGACTCGTGAGAAAGAAGTTTCCAGGAGTTCAAGCAAAGACTGACCACCACACCCATTTTGACTATACTTGTTAGTTCGGGAGGCTTTTCGATGTATACAGATGCATCTAGTCAAGTTTTGGGATTGTGTTGATGCAACACGAGAAGGTAGTTGCTTATGGTTCTCAACAACTAAAAGACCATGGAAAAGCTATCCAACCCATGATTTGAAATTGGTAGCCATGGTGTTTGCATTGAAAATATGGCGACAATATCTGTAGTGAAGTTCTAGATCTTTACAAATCATAAAAGCCTTAAGTATTTATTTTCGTAAAAGGAGTTAAATATGAGGCAGGGGATGTGGATAGAGCTTCTAAAGAACTATAACTGTGAGATCCTGTACCACCCGAGAAAAGCAAACGTAGTAGCAAATGCTTTAAGCAGAATGAATATCGGGATGATATCTTACATGATGATTAGAGAATACGAACTACTGGAACAGTTTGAGAACCTCAACTTGGACATCGAACCATTTGACACCACCAGATATGAAGTGATAACTAGCATGAGAATAGAACCAGATTTGATTGACAGAATTTGATAGGCTCATTGTACTAATCGATATTGTATAGATATGGCTAGTCAAATCTAATTGGAAACTATGATAGATTTTAAAATTAGCTCAGATGGTCTACTATGGTTCAGAGGTAGAGTTTATGTTCTCGATGATACACAGTTGAAGCAACTGATTTTGTCAAAAGCTCTTTCCTCAAGGCATACCTTACACCTAGGAAGTAATAAGATGTATCAAAATTTACGGAAGGTTTATTGGTGGTCAGGGATGAAAAAGGATGTGGCCAAATTTATGGCCAGATGTCTTGTGTGCTAGCAAATTAAAGTAAAGCATCAGAAACATGCAGGATTGTTACAGGCTCTGCCAATACCAACATAGAAATTAGAGCATATTACCATGGATTTCATTATGGGATTACCACAGACCCGTAGAAACCATGATGCCATTTGGGTAATAGTTGACAGACTAGCAAAGTCTGCCCACTTCCTGGCTATGAAGTCCACAGATACTTTGAGTACTCTAGCTGATCTGTACATACGGGAGATTGTAAGATTACATGGCATACCAATGAGCATTGTACCTTACAGGGATTCTCGCTTCACTTTGTACTTCTAGGAACATTTCGAAGAAGCCATAAGAACCCAACTGAATTTTAGCACAGCTTTCCATCCTAAAACATATGGACAATCAAAGAGAACTATTCAAACATTGGAGGACATGTTGAGAGTTTGTGCTCAAGATTTTAAAGGCTCTTGGGATGATCATTTGCCGCTAGCAGAGTTTGCATACAACAACAGTTACCACTTGTGAGAGCCTCTAGCCTCCGCAGGCGAGCCCACTGACTCCCTGGGCCGACTAGGCCTCGTCACCAAAGCTACGTATTGTTCTCTTTTGGTCCCACTGGACCATCAAGATTTTGCTCACCCAGAACGCATCCCAGAGTGCTCGAACCTAGGACCAAGTCCTAGTCCTTGCACTTTGTTGATACCATTGAGTGGGACCAAAAGAGAACAATACATAGCTATAGTGACGAGGCCTAGTCGGCCCAGGGAGTCAGTGGGCTCGCCTGAGGAGGCTAGGGGCTCTCACATAAAAACGTGAAAAATAGGGCCAATTTAAAACTTTTTACTCATCAATTCACAATTAAGAGTGCATTCCTGTGCAGTTTCATACATCATTATACTTATCATACCTCAAGATCTCGTCATTAAATAGTATATATACCATATCATATACATTACTCGATCTCAAGTTAATTAATCCTAATAAACGATACCTCAAAGCACAATAAATGGCCTGGGGCTCAAGTTCTCCACTAGCCACTACTCCGTACATCACAGGGAAACCCTTTTTCACTTGAAGAAATCTCGGGGGAAAGAAAACAGGGTGAGCTTCTAAATCGCTCAATAAAGGGGGTAAGGGACTCATTATATAAACCAAAATGCACATCACAAAATATTTATTTGTATGTGAAACTCATTATACTCATTTGAAAACCATAGCATGAAAGTTCTCAAAATCATGTGGAAACATGAAGTAAAAAAGGCTCAGTCTAGAGCGGTAACAAGCGTGTGAAAACAATGCGATAATCGTTATCTCAATAAACGTGATAAAATCACTGTAATAATAATGCACGTGGCACAGCCACGAAACACACGTGGCATAGCCACTGATTTAAATTCATAGGTGGCACAGCCACAGGATAGGGTTTCACGTGGCAACGGCCACTAAATATACGTGGCATAACCACTGATTTAGATTCACACGTGGCATAGCCACAAAATAGGATTTCATGTGGCAACGGGCACCAAATATACGTGGCATAGCCACTGATTTAGATTCACACGTGGCACAGCCACAGAATAGGGTTTCACATGGCAATGACCACTAAATATACGTGGCATAGCCACTGATTTAGATTCACACGTGGCACAGCCACAAAATAGGGTTTCACATGGCAACAGCCACCAAATATACGTGGTATAACCACTGATTTAGATTCACACGTGGCACAGCCACAGAATAGGGTTTCACGTGGCAACGGCCACCAAATATACGTGGCATAGCCACATAATAGGGGATCTCACGTGGCAACGGCCACCAATTAGGGTTCTCACGTGGCAACGGCCACCAAATATACGTGGCATAGCCACTGAATAGGGTTTCTCATGTGGAAACGGCCACCAAATGTATGTGGCACAGCCACAGAATAGGGGATCTCACGTGGCAACAGCCACCAAATATACGTGGCATAGCCACAGAATGAGATTTCTCACGTGGCAACGGCCACCAATTAGGGTTCTCACGTGGCAACGACCACCAAATATACGTGGCATAGCCACAGAATGGGGTTTCTCACGTTACCAGAATGGAGAAGAATCGGACTTACATGCTACTAGAGCAATGCCCAGTGTGTACTCAAAATTACACATCTAAGTCTTATCACATCAGACTGGTTTGCCTTCACGTAGAACTCATAGTGGTTTTTCTCTCATAAAACTCATTTAAAATTGTTTTGTACTCAACAAAAAACATATTGAAACCGAGTCCCAACCGATAAAACACGCACACATTTCTCAAATCTCAAGATCACCTTAACGTAGAGCCCAATTATAAACTTGTAAAAACATTAGGCTCCAACCGGCTATAAAAATCGTGTGCATTCTCATCAAAACACAACACATCAAACATGCTTGTTTTATAAATCACAAATCATGCTATAATAGTTCAAAATCACATACACTATTAGTTTAGTTTCCCTTACCTCTTTGCACCTCGTATAGTGCAATTGTTTCCCCCTTGTCACGGATTAGTCTCGCATTCCACTCTGGAACTCCCGAGCCAAAACTTGTGGAGAGCTTATCTCTTGCCTTGATTCAATCTGTCTTACAATTTCCATGTATGTTGTTCTCCCTTTGATGAGGAATAACTTTCCTTCTTGCCACAGCCTCTGATTTGGACGGAAATGGGTGCTTTGGATGAGTGAGAAAGCTAAGGCTTCGACAGAAATGGGGGTTGAAAGAGAGAGAAAATGAAATTACAGGAGAAAGCAGGGGTTCCTTATATAGACTGAGGGTAGGAGATCGATCTGGCTCTTGATGAGATCGATCTGCATTTGAATTTGGGGACGATTTAGGGTAATTTTATGCCTAGGAGATCGATCTGTCGAGGGGTGAGATCGATCTCTTTATGGCTTTATGAGATCGATCTGCTCCTTGAGGAGATCGATCTTCTCCCAAACAGAAACATTTGGAGATCGATCCCTTCCTCATGAGATCGATCTTCTCTCAAACAGAATCATAAGGAGATCGATCCTCTCCCATTGGATATCGATCTGCTCCTTAAATTCCTCATTCCTTGTCATTTTTAAATCACCAGATCGATCTCTCCTTCTCCAAGATCGATCTGACCTCTTAGTTTCACACTTATGTTAAACACTTACATATAAATCTCCAAATATAATTTTCACAATTCACTTAGCTCAATAAATTACACTTCAAGTTCTTATTACATCATTAAAATATATCTAAAATTCTCAGATCTCACACCACTCAAGTATCGGAATGGCACCATACGAAGAGTTGTATGGTTGAAGGTTTCATTCACCAATTGGATGGGAAGAAGTGGGTGAAAGAAAGATAATTGCTCCCGATCTAGTTAAGGTAAGCCTCTGAGGATGTTCAACTAATTTATGAGAGGTTGAGAACAGCTCAGAGCAGGTAAAAAAGTTACGTTGACCACAGACGAAGACCTTTAGAATTTTCAATAGGAGATTCAATATTTTTAAAAGTTTTACCTTCCAAAGGAATAATGAGGTTTGGGAAGAAAAGAAAGTTAAGTCCCTATTATATTAGAACTTTTGAGATTTTAGACCGAGCGGGAGACAAAGCATACAAGTTGGCCTTACCATCGGAGTTATTGAGTATCCACAATATCTTCCACGTATCAATGCTATATAAGTATCATCCAGATTCGATGCATGTGATAAAGTATGAACCACTAGAATTGAAGGACGATATAACGTATCTGGATAAACCGATTCGAATCTTGGATAGGAAAGAGAAGGCACTGTGGTCTAAGACAATTCCTCTGGTCAAGGTTCTATGGCAGTATCACACCTCAGAGGAGGCTACGTGGGAATTGAAAAGCCTAATGTGAGAGAAATACCTACACTTATTTAAAGATTGATGTACTTTCAAATTTGGAGACCAAATTTCCTAAGGTGGGGAGAATGTAAACCCCACGAAATTTTCGGTACTTGGTTTTAAGTAATATAAATTGGGATTAAATCTATGCTCAGTTATTGGATAATTAATCTAAAATTTAATTTTTACGAGAGATACAAACGAATTTAATTAACTAAAATATTTTACTTTGAAAAATAAATAATTATGAGATATAAAAATATTTTTTTTACGAGATAAATTTTATATGTGTAAATTCCTCCTACCAGATGAATACAAATATTAGACTAAAGTTATTTCGTATATTATAGTTAAAATCTATAAAGTACATACAAGCATATAAATATACATATGTAAATTTAGTACACAGAAGCCATGGAATAGCGTCCAAAATGAAGCCAATCTCGAGCTTCTATGTTTGCTGCTATTAGCATCGACCTAAGAAGGGAGGAAGGCAGATTTGATGTTGTCCTATCTGCTCATTTACATATAATATATATACTACATATTATGGGTGATGGCCATGGCAAAAGAAGAGAAAGGAAGTTAGAAGAGGACAACAATTGAATTTAGAAATGATGGATGTGCTGCTGCCTAGTCTGACTCTGACAGAAAAGTAAACGGTAAAGTCTGATGTAAGACCCGTATTTTCATATGTAAACCTTATGAATTCATAAGTATGGTGATGTACTTGTAATGTGGAGCATAAGTGATGTAAAGTCCATAAATTCAATGTACACACTTGTAATAAGTATTTGTGATGTACACACAAGTTTTAATGTGTATAAAGTATGAATGGATGTCATTTTCAAGTCTTAAAGGTAGCTGGATGAGAAAATGACTATGGCAGCAAAATGTAGGAAGTGTTGTGTGAGTTACTGCAGAAAATTGTAAAAAAATATGGAAAATATGAATGCCAGATATATCACATATGATGAGAGATCGATCTGGAAGAGCAAAAAATGCTCTTATTCGAGCAATGGAGCAGGGTAGATCGATCTCCAATGGGGCCAGATCGATCTTCTAAACATTCTGTAAAGAAGAGATCGATCCTTAATGCAAGCAGATCGATTTTCTTAGCTCTGGGGTTGGAACAGATTGATCTTCTTAAGCTACTGTCTGAAAACATATCGATCTCAAGCCTCGACAGATCGATCTCATGCATTCAAATTAACATGAAAATGAGGGATTTAAGAGAGCCAGATCGATCTCCTTCCAATGCAGATCGATCTCATCAAGCAATTTCTATAAATAGGAGCAGAGAAATCTGTAAATTTCAGGAAACAACTTCACTATTCCATTTCAACCTAAAACCTAACTTTCTCACTCCTAAATCCACCCATTTCCAGTAAGATTTGAGGAAAGACCATTAGATAAAAAGTTGTTCTTATCAAAGAGGAGAACAACATAATTTGGAATCAAAGCCTTATTTATTGGATTGAAAGAGCAAGGGACATTTTCATTTGGAGCAATAAGAGAACTAGATTGGTAAGTTTTTAATGCTTTAGCCCAAGTACATTCCTCTATTTATCAGTTTTAGAGTTGATTTGTATGTATATTGATGGTTAAAACCTACCTAGGATGCAATGGAACAAGTAAAAAACCTACAATAAGTCTAGTGTGAGAAAATATGGGTTGAATGAGTTAATGATTTATGGGTATGCTAAAGTGTTTATGAGATAATGTGAATGATTTGAGATGGGTAAATGAAGTTACAATGGGAGGATAGTCAATTTATGGAAATGAGTATATAAGATGTTGATAAAATGCCATAGTGAAGAAATTGATGAAATATGAACACTATGAGCTTAATATCGATATGGTATGAATTAATAGGCCTAAAAGAATCAATAGACTCAATATATGAGTAGAACAATGAAACTAGGCTTTATAAGTGTTAATGGAGGCTATAGGTTGAATCGACTATAGAAAACACAAAAGTTGTGTTATACGGACTAAATTGATGTGAAATACAACTTTGTGCAGTTTCAGAGAGTTCGTTGGAGATGAATCGAACCACACAAGTAAGCAGCTCTAAGGAAGTGGAATCACATGACACGATTCCAGGTAAGGGAATTCTGTGAGTATATAGAGATAGCTACTCGTACTTTGAACTCGTGGGTGAATATAGGGTGTTATAAATTCCATGATCATTTGAGAAAATGATTGTTGATGTGCGTGAATAGCTATAAGTATTTGTATAGGATTTGGTTTTGAAGTGAGTTTTATAAAACAGGATAGTAAGGCTAATAATTGCATAAACCATATACTTTCAATGGTTTCACGAAACACATTGCTTTGTTTTAAGCGAATTAATTTATGGGCTGGCTAGTGTTTAAATGACTTTGTGAAATAGCACATGTGAGGTGTTAGTCATGATTTTGAGATTGTTTTGGTTGATTATGAGCCGCCTATCATGTTTGTGTGAATTAAATCGTGCTAGAGACTCGCTTGCACGAGATTTTGGTATTTTCACTTGTATGAAATGTGTTGGAGCTTAGCTCGCACTTTGATTTGAAATTTTGATGATGCTTTATAAATCGTACTAGAGCTCCTGCTCATACGTGCATTTCGAGTGGTTTTCTTATGCATATAACTATACTAGAACTATGCTCGTATGTGGTTTTCTTATGAATTTATGCATAAATGTCGTGCTAGAGCGTTGCTCGTACGAGGATATTTATTGATGATGCATGAATCGTGCTAGAGCTTAGCTCGCATAGGTTTTCACACTGTGGTATGTATGATGCCATGGTGAGAGTAATACGGATTAGTTCAAGGAACCCAAAAGGGGCGAGCAAGGCCATGAGGGGCTAGGACCTGACATCAAAAGAAAATACTCCCACTTGCACTTGAGACTGAGTAGGTTACACGTGGTATTGGGTAGATAAGACCTACGGCTGGCACCCTCAACCATGATATGGGTCTATGGAGTACGATCTACTATGTGGTTGAGTTACTTATGAGAAAGTCTGGCGAAGAACTAACCCACCTTCGTTCCAGCATAATGCCTCGACACCGGGATCCGTGTAGTCTGGGATGATTTATGACATAGTTGGCCAACATAGTCTATTGAGATATAGTGACCTGTCTCACTTAATATTACATAATACCACATGATTTTTATACAAGAGTTTGTGATTGTGATTTTTCCAGGGTAGACCCGAGGGAAGGGTCGAGCCTTGTGGGGTTTGTGATTTAAAGAAATGATAATTTGATTTATGATGAGATGTGCTGGAATTTGATAAAGAGATTTGTGATGAGGTGTGATGTGATTTAAAAATGATGTTTCTTAAATGGATTTCCCTTTTTGTGATGAGATTTACTGAGAATGAGCATGAGATGGTTTTTACATGTTGATATTTCCATGTTTTATGCATATTTACATGATTTTCAATACATGATATATGTATATACATGTGGCATAGTTTTATTTCCTCATGCTCCGATTATAAACGATTTATGCATAACACTATCAGCATGTAGATAGAGTAGTTATCTACCATGCTTGCATTATTTTCTTATTGAGCGTGTGGTTGCTCATCCCTCTCTACTTTTCGCTCTCTACAGAGCGTGCATAGCAGCTCAGTGAGGATTGAGGCGTTTTATTTTGGACATATGCTGCTTCCATCACCAAAATGTATACACATAGGGATTTGTTTTTTGTATCTAAATATGTAAAGGCATAGTAGTCATTTTGTATTGTAATGTGGGGATGTAAAAGTTAGGAACGTGTCATGTCTAATGTATGACACTTCTTTTGATTGATTTGAGAATGAATGCTAAGTGATGATTATTATTGACTCACAGCCCAACTGTGTAGTGGTGAGTTTGTTCACGACTCGGTAAGGAAAGGAAAAAATATGAAAAATTTACAGTGATTTTCGGTTAAAAATGATAAATGAGTCGTGACAGAGATTGGTATTAGAGCTGAGTTGGCCTGATATGAGTCAATAATAAAACGTAGGAAAATTACATCCTCATATTTATGCGCTTTTTTTAGATATAAACTGTGTATACCGTGATGGATTGAGTCTAATAAATGATTATAGATACAGGAAGTTAGGAATTATGCCTATTACAAGCCGAGGTAGAGGGGCGGGAGCCCGTGCTAGAGGCCGTAGAGGTGGGCCTGAGAGCCGTGCTGAGCTACAGACTGACCAAACTCTGCAGAACCCTATTGCGAGACCAGGGGATATTGAGGCACGCTTCGTTAGGATAGATCAGAGTATTGAGGTCCTAGTTGAGATAGTCACTCAGACACTGGGTGCCGGTGATAGACGAGGTCCCGCAGTATAGCCTACTACTGGACAGGTAACTACAGAGGTGGAGAGACCTCAGGCTACTAAGATGATGACACCCCCAGTACAGGATACGGCATCTCCCATCGCTCCACAGTCGAGCGACAACGATTTGGGGTATGATTGCAACTTGAGAAAATTGAGACAGTTTCAGGAGTTGAAACCTCCAATGTTTAGAGGGATGATGGACCCGGTGATTACTGAGGATTGGGTCTATGAGATGGAGAAACTGTACATATTTTTCAGATGTACAACAGTTGAGAAAGTGGCATTCGCAGTGTTTATGTTGAAGGGCGAGGCAGAACATTGGTGGAGATCCACCGAGGCTATTTTGAGGGCCAGACACTCCGAGATTACTTGGGAGATATTCTTGGAGGCCTACAGGAGCCAGTACATCCCAACCACCACATAGAGGAAATTACGGATGGAATTTATGAATTTGGTTCAGGGGAACTATACTGTGGATGAATATAAGTCGAGATTTAGGTCTTTGGGGAGATATGACCTGGACACAATGGGTAGTGAGACTCAAAAGGTCCAGAAGTTCGTTGATAGATTGAGATTGGCCATCCGGACTAAGTTAGCTCCCTTTTGACATACTTACTTATGAGGAGGTTGTACATAGAGCTCAGTTATGCGAGCAAGACTTTGAGAAGAACGCCTCCGAGCTTGGAAAGATTAGTGTCAGAAGAGACAGAGATCGAAAGAGATCTAAGATGGATAGAGTGGCTAAGAGAGGAGGCCAGAGATTTTTCAAGAAGAGGCCTAAGATTGAGGAGGTCTAAGAGAGAGCTGCTAAACCACCTGTGTAGCCGACTTTGACTGCACCGAGGGGTATGGTTATTGGAGGACCACGACCTACTACTGATTAATGTAGGAGATGTGGCAAATACCATGGGACTAGACCATGTCAGATGCCCCCTGTTTCATGTTATAGGTGTAGGAAGCCCGAACATATTTTGAGGTACTGGTCTAAAATGGTTGAGACTGCCCCACAGAAGGGTAAGGAGCCAGAGAGAGCTCCAGTTGAGACAGCTGCCCCGATGAGGAAGGCCACGACTGAAGAAAAAGGGAAACAAGTAATGGGTGTGAGCAAAGGAAGAATGCATGCACTGGATCAGGACACCGCAGATACTTCGACGAATGTAATTAAAGTACCATCCTAATCTTTGATTATGAGAATTGGTATTGTTTGATCCTGGTGCCACGCATTCCTTCATATCGCCTTCCTTTGCACATAAATTGTTAAAGCATGCGAAACCTACATTGTTGGATAAAATGTTGATGATTTCCATACCCATGAACGATAGTCAATTAACTAAGCATGTATGTAAGGATTGTCAATTGAAGATAGAGGGAAAAGAAATGACAGTCGATTTAATTTTATTGAATATGAATTATTTTGATGTAATATTGGGAATGGATTGGTTGGCTGCTAATAATGTTGTTATGGACTGTCATGCTAAAACCTTGATGTTTCTAGAGATAGAATATCGTGTTGTAAGATTTGTGAAATGAAATTAAAGAACATAATCATGATAAATGAAAAGAGTATGATTTTATTTAATTTGTTTGAGTGATGAATTTAATTGTTTACGTTGAATATTGATGTGATGACTTGTGACACTAATGGTGGAAAGAATGATGTGAAGGGTTCATTGCATACATGGTTGACATAGATAATGTACACCTAGAACTGAGAGACATACCAATGATTGTCGAATTTCCTGATATCGTTCCGGACGATTTACCAGGGCTACCACTTGAAAGGGAAATGGAATTTTGCATAGAGTTAGTGCCTGGTACCGAGCCGATATCTAAACCACCATATAGAATGACTCCAATTGAGTTGGAAGAGCTAAAGAAATAGTTGCAAGAGTTGCTAAAGAAGGGGTTTATTAGACCGAGTGTCTCACCTTAGGGAGTACAGGTTCTGTTTTTAAGGAAGAAGGATGGGAGCCTCCAACTGTGTATAGATTACTGGTTGTTGAATAAGGCCACCATTAAGAACAAGTACCCCCTTCCACGCATAGCTGATTTCTTGGATCAGCTTCTAGGAGCCCAAGTATTTTCTAAGATAGATCTACGGTCAAGGTATCATCAGTTGAGGATACGGAGTGGAGATGTACCTAAAACAGCATTTCGTACCCGTTATGGCCACTACGAGTTTTTGGTTATGCCATTCGGATTAACGAATGCCCCTGCAGCATTTATGGCACTGATGAATGATGTATTCAAGCCATACCTGAACAAGTTTGTGATTGTGTTCATTGATGATATATTGGTCTATTTCAAGTCCAGGGAAGATCATGAGGAGCACTTAAGAGTAGTTCTACACACCCTCCGAGAGAAAGAATTATACGACAAGCTCAGCAAGTGTAATTTTGGTTATAGCAGATCTCATTTCTGGGTTATGTTGTGTCGAAGGATGAGGTATTAGTGGATCCAACCAAGATTGAGGCAGTCGTACAGTGGGAACAGCCCAAGACAGTTACTGAGATAAGAAGTTTTTTGGGATTGGTAGGTTATTATCAGAGATTTGTAGAGGGTTTCTCCAGGCGAGCTGCTCCGTTGACATGCCTCACCCGGAAAGACGTTAAGTTTGTATGGGATGATGCATGTGAGAGGAGTTTTGAGGAGTTTAAGTGTCGATTGACCTCTGCTCCGATTCTCACCATTCCTACCAGCTCAGGAGGTTTCTCGGTGTATACGGATATATCATACTAGGGACTGGGCTGCGTGCTTATGCAGGATGGGAAAGTAGTTGCCTATGGATCTAGACAATTGAAAGATCACGAAAGGAACTACCCGGCATATGATTTGGAGATGGCGGTCATAGTGTTTGCTTTGAAAATATGGCGCCACTATCTTTATTGTGATAAATTTCAAGTTTTTACAGATTATAAGAACCTTAAGTACCTATTCTCACAGAAAGAGTTAAATATGAGACAGAGGAGATGGCTCGAACTCCTTAAGGATTATGATTGTGAAATTATGTACCACCCGGGTAAGGCAAATGTAGTTGCCGATGCTTTGAGCAGGAAGAACCTAGGGTTGGTGTCTTATATGATGATACGGGAACATGAGTTGTTGGAACAATTTGCGAACCTCAGTTTGGATGTAACCCCACTTGGATCAAAGAGATTGGATATCATGACTAGTATGAGATTAGAGCCAAAGTTGATTGGCCGTATTCGGTAGGCTCAGTAGAGCGATAGACAATGTATCGATTAGTTGAGTCAGATATAGGCAGGTGTGGGTATTGATTTTGAGTTGAGTACAGATGGCTTATTGAGGTTCAGATGCAGACTATATATTCTAGAGGATCCTGAGATCAGAAGACTGATTTTATTAGAAGCTCACTCATCGAAGTACACGATACATCCGAGGAGCACCAAGATGTATCAAAACCTTCGAAAGGTTTATTGGTGGTCTAGAATGAAAAGAGACATTGTTGAGTATGTCGTTAAGTGTCTCATTTTTCAGCAGGTGAAGGTAGAGCATCAAAAGCCTGCAGGGTTATTATAGCCTCTATCGATACCGACATGGAAGTGGGAGCATGTCACCATGGATTTTATAATGGGATTACTGAGGACCTGCAGAGGTCATGATGCCATATGGGTTATTGTGGATCAGTTGACTAAATCAGCCCATTTCTTAGCTATGAGAGCTACCGATACTCTGAGTCAGTTGGCAAAACTGTATGTTCAAGAGATAGTATAACTACATGGTGTACCAGTGAGCATTGTTTCTGATAGGGATGCCCGCTTCACTTCTCATTTCTGGGAACATTTATAGGAAGCGATGGGGACCCACTTGAGTTTTAGCATCGCTTTTCATCCTCAGATAGATGGGCAGTCAAAAAGGACTATACAGACCCTAGAGGATATGTTGAGAGCGTGTGTGCTGGATGTTGGAGGCTCCTGGGATGATCACCTACCATTGGTCGAGTTCTCCTATAATAATAGCTATCATTCAAGTATCGGGATGGCACCCTATGAGGCACCGTATGGACACAGATGTCGATCCCTCATTGGATGGGAAGAAGTTAGTGATAGACAGATTTTTGCTCCTAACTTAGTGCAGCAGGCATCTGAGGATGTCTAATTGATATGTGAGAGATTACGGACAGCTCAGAGCCGGTAAAAGAGTTATGCTGACAAGAGACAGAGGCCACTAGAGTTTGATATGGGTGAGTCTGTATTTCTGAGAGTTTCTCCTTTAAAGGGTATTATGAGATTTGGTAAGAAAGGCAAGCTGAGCCATAGATATATCGAACCCTTCGAGATTTTGGAGAGAGTGAGAGATAAGGCGTAGAGGTTAGCATTACCACCGGACTTGGTAAATGTTCATAATGTCTTCCACGTCTCTATACTTCGAAAGTATCACCCGAACCCGACACATGTGATAAGATATGAGCCGTTGGAGCTCAATGAGAGTATGACGTATGTTGAGAAGCCGGTTCAGATATTGGACAGAAAGGAGAGGGTGTTAAGGATAAAGACGATCCCCTTAGTGAAAGTGCTTTGGTAATATCACTCTTCGGAGGAAGCTACATGGGAATTGGAAAGCATGATATGGGAGAAGTACCTAAAGTTGTTTTGAGATGACTTGGTTCTAATTTGGAGGACTGAATTCTTTTAAGGAGGGGAGGAATGTAAGACCTGCATTTACAGATGTAAACCTTATGAATTCATAAGTATGGTGATGTATTTGTAAAGTGAAGCATAAGTGATGTAAAGTCCATAAATTCAATGTACACACTTGTAATAAGAATTTGTGATGTACAGACAAGTTTTAATGTGTATAAAATATGAATGGATGTCATTTTCAAGTCTTAAAGGTGGCTGGATGAGAAAATGACTATGGCAGCAAAATGTAGGATGTGTTGTGTGAGTTACTGCAGAAAACTGCAAAAAAAATCTGGAAAATATGAATGCCAGATCGATCTCGTAAGATCAGAGATCGATCTGGAAGAGCCAACAATGCTCTTATTCGAGCAATAGAGTAGGGCAGATCGATATCTAATGGGGCCAGATCGATCTTCTAAACATTCAGTAAAGAAGAGATTGATCCTTAATAAAAGTAGATCGATTTCCTTAGCTCTCGGGTTAGAGCAGTTCGATCTCCTCCCAAGCCAGATCGATCTCAAGCCTCGACAGATCAATCTCATGCATTCAAATTGGCATGAAAATGAGGGATTTAAGAGAACCAGATCGATCTCCTTCCAATGTAGATCGATCTCATCAAGCAATATCTATAAATAGGAGCAGTGAAATTTGTAAATTTCGGGAAACAACCTCACTCTTCCATTTCAACCTAAAACCTAACTTTCTCACTCTTAAATCCACCCATTTCCGGTAAGATTTGAGGAAAGACCATTAGATACAAAGTTGTTCTTATCAAAAAGGAGAACAACATACTTTGGAATCAAAGCCTCATTTGTTGGATTGAAGGAGCAAGGGACATTTTCATTTGGAGCAAGAAGAAACACTAGATTGGTAAGTTTTTAATGCTTTAGCCCAAGTACATTCGTCTATTTATTGGTTTTGGAGTTTATTTGTATGTGTATTGATAGTTAAAACCTACCTAGGATGCAATGGAATAAGTAAAAAACCTAGAATAAGTCTAGTGTGGGAAAATGTGGGTTGAATGAGTTGATTATTTATGGGTATGCTAAAGTGTTTATGAGATAATGTGAATGATTTGAGATGGGTAAATGAAGTTACATTGGGAGGATAGTCAGTTTATGGAAATGAGTATATAAGATGTTGATAAAATGCCATAGTGAAGAAATTGATGAAATATGAACACTATGAGCTTAATATCGATTTAATATCAATATGGTATGAATCAATAGGCCTAAAATAATCAATAGACTCGAAATATGAGTAGAACAATGAAACTAGGCCTTATAAGTGTTAATGGAGGCTATAGGTTGAATCGATTATAGCAAACACAAGAGTTGTGTTATACGGACTAAATTGATGTGAAATACGGCTTTGTGCAGTTTTAGAGAGTTCGTTGGAGACGAATCGAATCGCACAAGTAAGCAGCTCTAAGGAAGTGGAATCACGCAACGCGATTCCAGGTAAGGGAATTTTGTGAGTATATAGAGATAGCTGCTCGTACTTTGAACTAGTGGGTGAATATAGGGCGATATAAATTGCATGATCATTTGAGAAAATGATTGTTGATATGCGTGAATAGCTACAAGTATTTGTATGGGATTTGGTTTTGAAGTGAGTTTTATAAAACGGGATAGTAAGGCTAATAATTGCATAAACCATATACTTTCAATGGTTTCACGAAACACATTGCTTTGTTTTAAGCGAATTAATGTATGAGCTGACTAGTGTTTAAATGACCTTGGGAAATAGCACATGTGAGGTGCTAGTCATGATTTTGAGATTGTTTTGGTTGATTATGAGCCGCCTATCATGTTTGTGTGAATTAAAACATGCTGGAGCCTCGTTCGCATGGGATTTTGGTATTTTCACTTGTATGAAACGTGTTGGAGCTTAGCTCGCACTTTGATTTGAAATTTTGATGATGCTTTATAAATCGTACTGGAGCTCTTGCTCGTACATGGATTTTGAGTGGTTTTCTTATGCATATAATTGTACTGGAGCTATGCTCGTACGTGGTTTTCTCATGAATTTATGCATAAATACCATACTAGAGCTTTGCTCGTACGATGATATTTATTGATGATGCATGAATCCTGCTAGAGCTTAGCTTGCACAAGTTTTCACACTGTGGTATGTATGATGATATGGTAAGAGTAATACAGATTAGTTTAGGGAACCTAAAAGAGGCGAGCAAGGCTATGAGGGGCTCGGACCTGACATGGTGTTCAGGGAACCCAAAAGGGGCGAGCAAGGTCATGAGGGGCTAGGACCTGACATCAAAAGAAAATACTCCCATGTGCACTTGAGACTGAATAGGTTACACGTGGTATGGGGTAGATAAGACCTACGGCTGGCACCCCTAACCATGATATGGGTCTGCGGAGTATGTTGTATCATGTATATCACATGGAGTACACTGTACAAAGTGGTTGAGTTAGTGATGAGAAAGTTTGGCAAAGAACTAACCCACCTTCGTTCTAGCATAATGCCCCATACACCGGAATCCGTGTGGTCTGAGATGATTTATAACATAGTTGGCCAACATAGTCTATTGAGATATAGTGACCTGTCTAACTTAATATTACATAATACCACATGATTTTTATACATGAGTTTGTGATTGTGATTTGTCCAGGGTAGACCCGAGGGAAGGGTCGAGCCTTGTGGGGTTTGTGATTTAAAGAAGTGATAATTTGATTTATGATGAGATGTGCTGGAATTTGATAAAGAGATTTGTGATGAGGTGTGATGTGATTTAAAAAGGATGTTTCTTAAATGGATTTCCCTTTTTGTGATGAGATTTAATGAGAATGAAAATGAAATGGTTTTTACATGTTGATATTTCCATGTTTTATGCCTATTTACATGATTTTCAATATATGATATATGTATATACATGTGGCATAGTTTTATTTCCTCATGCTCCGATTATAAACGATTTATGCATAACACTGTCAACATGTAGATAGAATAGTTATCTACCATACTTGCATTATTACTTTACTGAGCGTGTGGTTGCTCATCCCTCTCTACTTTCCCCTCTCTACACAGTGTACATAGCATCCCAGTGAGGACTGAGGCGTTTTATTTTGGACATCCACTGCTTCCATCGTCAAAAGGTATACACACTGGGATTTTTTTTGCATCGAAACATGTAAAGGAACAGTAGTCATATTGTATTGTAATATGAGGGATTTAAAAGTTTGAAACGTGTCATGTATAACTTAACTTCCAATGAATGACACTTCTTTTAATTGATTTGAAAATGAATGATGAGTGATGATTATTATTGACTCACAGCTCAGCTGTGTAGTGGTGAGTTTGTTCACGACCGGGTAAGGAAAGGAAAAAAGGCAAAAAATTTATAGTGAATTTCAGTTAAAAAGGATAAATGGGTCGTGACATCGGAAACAAGGAAGGAACTTGGAATGCTGAAATATATATGTATATGCAAATATATAATAAAGATTGTGCATAGGGCTGTGAAGGCAGCTGAGAAAGAGTGGAAGAGAGGAAACCAAAACACCTGTAGGTTGACTGAAACAGTGGGAACGTGTAGCAACAGGAAATGTAGAGAAGATGGAGCATGTACTCCTGCTAATAGGAAGAAACCGAAGTAAGTATGTGACTTGTGTTTACAGCTGTGAAGGAGTAGGAGAGTAGGCTGCTTCGCTACTGTTGTAAATCGCAACATAGTTAATGAAGGATGGCAAATTTTGTCATATTGACTGAACATATACATGGAAATAGTATATAATAGTAAGGAAGAATTGGGGTTAGTGACCGGTAGTGGAAGAAACGGGTAGTGAAAGGAAAGATGAGAGACACGAGAAATGACGAAACTAAAGTTGGCAGTAAAAACAGACGAGGCTGATCGAAGGCTGTCATGGCAGATAACTATTATATGTATATGGACAAACCGAAATTGCAGCAGGGAAACAGAATGGAAAGCCTGAAAGATCGACGTGAAAGAAAGAGAAAAATGCAGTATGGAAGGACTAAAAAACCAACAAGATAAGCAACAAAAACATACTAAATACAATGAGTAAAGTGAGGTTGAGTGGAGCAGTGATAAATCAGAACTACTGAAGTGAAAAAAGGAACACATTCGACAATTTATAGGACTGAAGGAAAATACAGGGATATACGTACTGCCGCAGCGGTAAAATGACAAAAGACAACAAGGGACAACCTGGAAACAAAATGAAAAAGGGGCAAAAGGTAACTGAAGTTCATTGGATTAGCTACTGGACATGAACTCTGATCGGGACAGTGACGCGAGAGGGAAAAGAGAGCAGGAAACGGGTTGAAAACCAGTGAGATGCATATTTGCATTAGCAGAAAAGATGATAAATGAATGACAGAGGGAATGGCAGGCTACGGTGCAGACGGGAAAAGAGAAGTAAACAGCCTAGGCATCAGAAATGGAGTGATAAGTGGAGGCAGTTGTGAGGTCTCGGTAAAAGGAAGTGTTAAGGAAATATAAATTTACATATAGATATATATTAGAACTGGACTGACAGCTACAGTAGGAAAGGAAGAAATGTGCAGAATGACAAGTCTGAATAAATAGTACAAGGGAAACTGTAGAGAGTAGCTAAGAGACCGAAAAAGAAAAGAGTAGAGGTGAGAAAATACTACACGACAGTCTAGGTAAGGAGATGGTAGAAACTGCTACTGCAAAGATCGAAGATGTTAAGTCAGATATGGGAAAGAAACAAATTGAAGGATACAGGGCAAGAAAGAAATAAAATGATAAAATTTGGTGAAACAATAAAAAAAAAAAAGAGTGGCGAGCAGAAAACGGAAGCAAGCTAAGAGGAGAATAGAGAGAAACAAGAGGAGGAAAGAAGAAATAACTGCAGGATTGGGTGAGCCAACTTCAGCTGCTACACTTCTTCCTTTTATCGTAGGCTGAACAATGTGAAACAGAGGAAGGGAGAAAGTCTGAAGTCAGTATGTGGAGGAAGAAAGATAGTTAAGGAAAAAGACTAATTGATGTTGAAGAATGCAACAGAAACCAATGGGCAGTAAACAAGGTATAATCCTGCCCTGTTGGAGAAAAGAGAAACAAGTTAATGAAGTGATGCCTCAAACAGGAGCTACTAGAGAAAATCATATCGAGAACCACGCCTTTTTTTGGTTGACTAGTTTCATCCTCGCTTTTTGCCGATCCGAGGAGAACAAAGCTGAGTTTAACAAAAAGGGGGGAGAAGCATAAAAAGCTCTAGAGGAAACAAACTTACATGAACGGACCGATTGACTCATACACCGAGACAGAAAGGAAAACTATCAACATCCACTATGGTAAGGAAAATTGTTGTGAGTTGTTAGTGATATTTACAGTATTTTTGGTAAAATTATAGATATACAACCTAAGGTCAATTTTATAGTTATCGAAATTATAGAAAACTCTAGATCAATTTTACAGTTATCGAAATTACTGAAAAATTTTAGCCTCAGTTAATCGGCCTATCTTTACCAATATAAATTTATTTAGTTTATTTATATAAATATCAATGTGGTTTTAATTATTGATTTTAATCAAAAAAATCCCTAGTCTTAATTGCCATAAACTGCACACTGAGGATTTTGATCAGAAAAGGATGAGCCAACCTCTTTTGAATTATTTTATGTACCGAACTGAATTTTAAAAATTGATTTGATGAAAATGAACTGCTTATAAATTAGTACTGATAAAATGTGCTTGAGCGTGTGCTGATCGTGTGTCGCACGGCCTGACTCGCATTGGATTTTGAGACAAAGGCAATGGTTAATCAAGTTGCACTGCTATTGTTACTGTACTGCTACTATTACTGTGCAACACGCATGTGAGTACGCTGTACCGTGTTATCGGTCTTCAGACATAATGTATTGTGAGCCGTTTGGTAGCTGACCACTCCCACAACAATTGATATCCCAGCACACCTGATCAGTGATGCTCGGAGTCACCGACATTGACCAATTGTCATACTGATTATTGTTATAGTATATTCTGCCTTGTCTCGTCTATTTGATTATCGTATGAAAATCGTTATTCTACCATATAAAGTTTTAGAACTTGTATTTATTGCAATTCAATGTTTATACTAACTATTATTGATTTCCAACTCTAATTTTATTGGATTGCTCAGTATATTTTACATAATAAGCCTATTTTACAAATATGTAGATAGTGAATTTATCTATCTGCCACATAGTTTTCTTACTCAGTAAGTTGAGCTCACTCTTTATTTTTCCCCACAGAGTTTCATCAGTAGCTGGACCGCTTTTGCAAGTAGGGTTATTTTGCACAGCCATAGTTCCGCAAAGTATTGTTCTACGCCGAAGGTATACCTAGATTTAAGTATTCTTTGTATCTAAAATTTTTGTAAGTACAGTAATTTATAGGAAAATATATATGGGGAATGTGAATGGTGATGATTTTGTAAAAGAACAATTAGGCTGGTAAATTGGAAAGCACCTCCATTGGGTTTGTTTAAATTTGTCACCAAGAAATGTAATTGAACAGGTGAATACACTATTTTGATCCATTATTGACTCGTAGCCCAACCATATTGTACCATAAATAGGGTCATTACAGAAGAAATGCATTTGATATATTAAAAATTATTTTCAAAATATGAAAACTCTTAACAAAAATTGTAAAAGGATATCTTTATATTGAAGATTTTATTTTGGATTATTATTCTCCATATTGTTGATTGAGATTTCTAAACTTCATAAGCGAGATTATATGATTGCTATATGTTTATTAATTGATAATTTATTATTTTCTAAATATATCTTAATGAAAATACCATAACTCTTAAATCTCACTTGTAAAATTTAAACTTTCATTTTTCATACTAGGATGATTATTTTTTTTTTATGATTTATACTTTTTTATATTATAATTAAAGATTTGGTATGAAAAATCTTACACATATATTTGTGTATTTTATAAGATAATTTTTAGTCCCGTTTTATATGTTCTTTTTATGGATTAAAAATTTAAAGTAATAAATGAATGAAAAAAATTAAAATCATATGTTTGAAAATCGAAAGATGATATAATTTTAATAAATTCAATAAAGAAAAAATAGATCAAATTTTAAATAAAAAATATAATTACTTTTTGACCCCACTAAATAAAATGTCTACTATATATAGATTAGCTACAAAACTTTGTTCAATCACAATTCTTAATGTGATAGGGTAAATGTTACCTGAGTTATTCTGTTGCCATTGGTTATTCCAATAAATTACTATTAGGCAAAAATTTAACTTGTACATTTGAATTCTTACAATAGGCAAAAAAAAAAAAAAGAGAAAGTGACCAATGCATATCTTAAATTTTACTTTTAATATATAAATTTGGGCTACGTAAGAAAAAATAATAATTTGTTATCTCATAAATTTTATCATTTTTATCTCAAAATTTAAAATTTAGATAAAACTCTTAAATTGGAGTTTCACATTCAACAAAACTTAATAACATAACGTTCACTTTAAAGGAATTAAAAGTTCAATTCCTTAACTTCACTATTTAAATATTAAAGAAATAAACTTAGTTATTTAGGAGAGAGATTTTACCCACTTTCCAAAGTACTTTGCCTAATATATTCAAGTAATGTATATTAGAAGCTCTCATGTAGTTCAAATTTTCTGGTCAAATATTATATTCAACTTTTGTTGGGAAATTATTTATGTGGGCCTACATATATCAATTGATTGTACATTATATGCTATCTAATTTGTTTAGTTTATTTAAAAGTGATCAAATAAAGTTATTAGATTTTAAAGTATCTTAATTAGTATGGGCTTTGCAATGTGTAGAGACTCAATATTTTTATTTTATTTTAATGATGAGCCAAAATAGGATAAAGTACACTACAGTTATTGTTGGCTCAACTGAGAGGGGGTGAATCGGTTTTCTATCAATTTATCAAATTTAAAACTTACTTATCTAATATTGCACACAAATAAATTTATAACTACTATAAGATTGAGAACAAATGTGTAGTAAATAAGGAGATAAATGAAAGAAGTAGCAAACACAATGAGTAATAGAGGTTCAGCGAAATCTTTTGCCTACGTCCTCTCTTCTTGACCTTTTTGTCAAGGAGTCACTTCCACTATCAAGATGAACTTTACAACTTCTTTTTCAAAGTTAAGGAATAACCTCTCTACCCATTTAGCAAATCTTGCTATTCAAACTCTTTTATAACAGCTCTCTCACAGAGGAACTCTCCTCTTTGCTTTAAGATGAAGAATGAATACAATTGTTGGCTCTAATCGGTTTTCTAACGTTAATAGCAAATTTTAATTTTAATCCTATTTTAATTTGCAAATGAAAATAAGCAATATAATAAAATTAAACAATTTAATGCAAGATAAGGAAGAGAGAAATAAACACAATCGTTTATAGAGGTTCGGCCAAACTTTTGCCTACGTCCTCTCTCCTTGACCTTCTTGTCAAGTGCTTTCTTACTCTCCTTCAACAGAAGTTTACAATGTTCCTTTTACAGGTTAAGGAACAACCTCTCTACCCTTTGTAATATGAAAATGTATTCACCCTCTTACAATTTATCTCACAGAGGAACAATCCTCTTCTCTCTCAAGATAAGGATAAATACAAAAATGAAGCTTTAATGTAGGTAGGACAAATACAGCTTTTGCACTTAAGCTTATACAATAAATCTCAATAAATGAGGAATGAAGACACAAGGAATGAAAGTGTTGAAAGCTTGAGAATGTAGAAAATGTGCAGCAATAATGTCTCTATTCTCTTTGTCTTCAATGCTTGGTTAAATACTGAAGGATTGGTAGTTGGAGCATTAAATGCTGTTTTTCCCGTTGAGATTTTGCAGAAACTAGCCGTTGGGTACCTCCAGTAGTGTGCCAGATCGATCTGCCTTCTTGGCCAGATCGATCTCTTAGTTATAAATCCTGCAAGATCAAAGCACAATAACACAAGGAGATCGATCTCATAGGTTAGCAGATCGATCTGTTAATTTGAAAATGATAGGGCAGATCGATCTGTCGAATAGGCAGATCGATCTTCCAATCTCTCTGTTTGAGGCAAGATCGATCTACAGATCGATCTGCCATGCAGTCTCGTAGTGGGGAGATCGATCTCTCAATACCACAGATCGATCTCCTTAGCTCTCTGACTATGAGGAGATCGATCTCTTCCTTACTAGATCGATCTCATAAGTTCTCTGTTTGAGTGTGGATCGATCTTTCAGATCGATCTACAATCTATGCTCTTAAGGGAGATCGATCTCTTCCTAGATCAGATCGATCCCTCAACTCTAGTTTTAGGCAGATCGATCTCTTAACCATTGCAGATCGATCTCACTCTTCCTTAATACCTTTGTATAGGTTCAAAGCTTGGCAGATCGATCTCATTTCTTCATGAGATCGATCTCTCATCAAGTACAGGCCCAGGAGATCGATCTCTCATAAGCCAGATCTATCTCTCATCAACAGAACTCTAAGTTCTGGTACTGATAACCTCTAAACATGTTTTTATATCATCTTAATATTATTGAATTTAGTTGTTTTGTCATTTCAAAATATATTAACTCAACAATCTCCCCCTTTTTGATATGACAAAACTTATTCAATCAACATGTTTAGTTAATTTGCAAATACTCCCCCTTTTTGTGAGCTCCCCCTTTCTTTTAGCTTTTGACTTTGTTACTATCTTATCTCCCCCTCATTTTAACCATTCTTTTAAACGTTTAGAGATGTTTCTTAAAAACCTTCTTAAAACGTTTTATGCCTCTTGACCACAACCACATGCAACCACATGTTTTCTTCTCCCCCTTTTTGTCATATCAATAGAAAGAAAACGAAATAGTACTCATGGCATTTCAAAATTAACATTGCCATTAAAACACAGTCAAATGGCAGTTCATTAAAGCAAATTCATGTTAAAATAACAACAAGTAGCAAAAGCAAAACATATAACTAAACTAAATCGAGCAACTAGATCCTATGGTGGAGGAGGAACGAGATCCATGAGATCTTCAACGTGAGTGCGAGTGCCTTGAATCTCATCAAACATCGCCTCCTGAGCCTCATGAACTTCATCCACTCTTTGGTTCAAGTCGTCGAACATCCGCTGTTGAGTTGCATGAACTGCATCCACTCTTTGGTTCAAGTCGTCGAAACTCCGCTGCTGAGTTGTATGAAGGTTTGCAAAGCCTTCATCGATCTTTCAGTTGAGCTCACTCATCATCGTCATAATGAGCTCCATGCCAGCAGGTGAGGGTGCAGGTACAGTGGTCCGAGGAGTCGAGGACGATGGACCCGTAGCCGGTGCAGCAGGTAGGTCCATAGGCTCATCGGAGGGGTCTTCCTCCATAGCTTCAGCAGGCTGCTGTTCCCTCTTCTTCTTCCAGTCGCCCCGAAAATCTTTGTAGTATCCCATGTGATGGAGGGTCTCGATGTTGAGGACGCTCTTGGGAGAGGGCAGTTCACCGATTTCGCAGCTGCTATCTATCTTGAGCCGTTGAAGAAAGTAAGCCACTGGTTGAGGAAACACGATCATTGTGGCTTGGCCTCGTATAATCTTTAACCAGTCTTGAAAGATAAAATGGACGAGGTTGGGTTTTTGACTGGTGGAATGAATATGGTGAATCCAAAACCTATCTAACCTCCTAACAGTCGAATGTCGGGTACCAAATGGACGAAGGTTCCACGAGATGATGAGGTGGAGTAGCCGAGGGTGCATTGGGAGTTCACTCGCCTTATCCCCGGGAATGTCAAACTCCAGAGGAACTTCCTCATCTTCGTTCGTCAAACCTTCATCGCGTATGTCAAAGGCTTGGGCTAAAATTTCAGTGGTTACGGCAATGGACCTTCCCATGACATACGTTGTGAAACCAAGAATTTGACAAGAGTCGATAGGATCATAATTGAGTTCGGCATTGGAAAAGAATGCACGAACGATATTTGGAGGTACGGGAGAATTTATTTTCAGAAAGGGCATCCAACCAAACTCCTCAAATTTAGATAAATATGGAAAATCAATTTGGTTGAGGAAAGAGAAATCGATTGTACGCCAATGTTTAATTGGCATGGTTGAAAAGTATTCTTCGTATCGCTTTCTCTTCGCAGGTGTTTTAAAACACCGGTTGAAGGTAGTGATGGAAGAGGGAGGAATGGGTTGGGAAGATGACCCGGTTGCTACATTGGTTCGGGAAGGTTTTTGTCCTACTGTCTTAAGCCTAGGCATGGTTCTAGACACGAGAATTATGCTAATACAGATTCACAAGTGAAAAAATCAATAGAACAGTAACTAAATTTGCCCTAGAATGAAATTGAACACAAATCGTAGGAAATTTTTGAGAAAACAATGAGGAATGTTGGTTACTATACCAGGAAATGACACGGAGACGCAATGAAGGCCGTACCGAGATCGATCTGAGGAGGAATCGAGAGAGGTGGTGCGAGGGAAGTTAGGGATTTTGAAGTTTAAGATTTTGAAATTTGGGGTTTTCTGGCCAGTTTTTATAGTCCAGGGCACAGGAGATCGATCTGTTGAGACGACAGATCGATCTGTCATTTCCAGAAGCCAAAGGAGATCGATCTGTTCGCATGAATAGATCGATCTGTTAGCAAACAGAGGCTTAAGGAGATCGATCTGTCACATGCACAGATCGATCTTCAGTTGAACAGAGGCTTAGAGAGATCGATCTGCCAAATGCATAGATCGATCTTCAGAAATACAGAAGCTTGGAGAGATCAATCTGTCGAATGGACAGATCGATCTGCTTTTTAACAGAGACGTAAGAAGATCGATCTTATGGTTAGAAGATCGATCTGCTTAGCTGAACCTTAATGATTTAGGCTTGTTGGAAGTATGGAGATCGATCTATATTACAAGGAGATCGATCTCTCATCCTTGTTGCCAGAAAATCTTTGCGAAAACTCTTTTAAAATCAACTTGAAACCAAGATGTTTTTGAAACACAAGCAAGTTAGGGAGCATTCATAAGTCCTAATTCACCTCTAAGAATGCAAAACCTATCTCTATCAAGGGGTTTGGTGAATATATCAGCTATTTGATGTAGAGTGTCAATATACTCTAGAATTATATCCCCCTTTTGCAAGTGATCTCTAAGGAAATGATGCCTAATTTCAATGTGCTTGGTTCTAGAGTGTTGAATAGGATTTTTAGATAGATTAATGACACTGGTATTATCACATTTGATAGAAACTTGTTTCATGTCAATACCATAATCTTTCATTTGTTGTTTAATCCACAACACTTGAGCACTACAACTACCAGCTGCTATGTATTCAGCTTCAGTTGTGGACTGAGCCACACTGTTTTGTTTCTTGGAGAACCAAGAGATTAGCCTATTTCCTAAGAATTGGCAAGTACCTGAAGTACTTTTCCTATCTATTTTGCATCCCCCAAAATCTGCATCTGAAAATGCATGAAGTGCAAAGGTAGAGTCCTTGGGGTACCAAAGTCCTAGATAGGGAGTGTCCTTAAGATATCTAAAGATCCTTTTAGTGGCTAATAAATGTGATTCCCTAGGAGAGGATTGAAATCTAGCACAAAGGCATACACTAAACAAAATATCTGGTCTACTTGCAGTTAAATAAAGCAATGAGCCAATCATAGACCTATAGAGTTTAGTATCTACACACTTACCTCTCTCATCTTTATCAAGCTTAATGTTGGTGCCCATTGGAGTGGCTTGAGGTTTGCAATTGTCCATTCCAAATCCCTTGAGCAAATCCTTAGTATACTTTGCTTGATTGATGAAGGTTCCATCTTTTGTTTGCTTTACTTGAAGTCCCAAGAAGAATGTGAGTTCTCCCATCATGCTCATTTCAAACTCACCTTGCATGATCTTAGCAAACTCTTGACATAAAGACTCATTAGTTGATCCAAAAATAATATCATCTACATACACTTGTACAACTAATAAATCCTTATTTTTATTTTTGATGAACAAGGTGGTATCCACTTTTCCTCTTGAAAATCCCTTTTCTATTAAAAATTTTGACAACCTTTCATACCAAGCTTTAGGAGCTTGTTTCAATCCATAGAGTGCCTTAGACAATTTAAAAACATGTTCAGGATATTCATGATTTTCAAAGCCGGGAGGTTGCTCAACATAGACTTCTTCATTAATGAAACCATTTAAGAATGCACTCTTTACATCCATTTGATACAATTTGAAGTTTTTATAACATGCAAAGGCAAGTAACATTCTTATTGCCTCTAGTCTAGCTACCGGTGCATAGGTTTCATCATAATCTATTCCTTCTTCTTGTCTATAGCCTTGTGCAACTAACCTAGCCTTATTCCTTATGATCACACTATTTTCATCCATCTTATTCTTGAATATCCATTTAGTTCCAATTATAGAGTGATCTCTAGGCCTAGGAACTAGTTTCCATACTTTGCTTCTCTCAAATTGATTTAATTCTTCTTGCATTGCTAGGAACCAATTATTGTCATCTAAAGCTTCATTGACATTCCTAGGTTCTATTTGAGATACAAAGGCTATATATTGACACATATTCCTTAGAGATGATCTAGTTCTAACTCCAAGAGTTGGATCTCCCACTATTTCACAATCTTTTACATATCCTAACTCCCTTGGTGCTCTAGATTCTCTCTCCAATATCTCTATTTCATCTTTATCTTCTTTATTCAAGTCAAGTTTTTCTAATAAATCATCTTCTAATTTTGAGTTTTCCTCCAAGTTTTCATCAAATATTCCAACGTCCTCATTATTTGTTGAATCTTTAGATAAATTATTTGACTCATCAAATATCACATGAATTGATTCTTCAACCATCAATGTTCTTTTGTTGTATACTCTATAAGCCTTTGAATTCAAAGCATATCCTAGAAAGATTTCCTTATCACTTTTGGCATCAAATTTTCCTAAATTATCTTTCCCATTATTTAAGACAAAACATTTGCAGCCAAAGGGATGGAAGTAGCTAATGTTAGGCTTTTTACCCTTGTAGAGCTCATAAGGAGTTTTCTTAAGCATGGGTCTAATCATAGCTCTATTAATTATATAGCAAGATGTGTTTATAGCTTCAGCCCAAAAATACTTTGGCAAATTATTCTCACGCAACATGGTTCTAGCCATTTCTTCCAAAGTTCTATTTCTTCTTTCTATTACTCCATTTTGTTGTGGTGTCCTAGGGGCTGAGAAGTTATGACTAATTCCTTGATCATTACAATACTCATCAAATCCTATGTTTTCAAATTCCTTACCATGATCACTTCTAATGCTAGTTATTGTATACCTTTTTTCATTTTGAGTAATTTTTGAATAGGCTATGAACTTTTCTAAGGCTTCATTTTTTACTCTTAAAAAGAACACCCATGTGAACCTAGTGTAATCATCAACTATTACAAAATCATAGTGTTTCCCACCTAGGCTAGTTGTTCTAGTTGGTCCAAATAAATCTAAGTGAAGTAATTGAAGAGGCCTAGTGGTGGATACAATATTCTTAGGCTTAAATGTTGTCCTTTTGTGTTTTCCTCTAACACAAGCTTCACATATTTCTTCATGATCAAAGGATAGCTTGGATAAACCTATGACTAGATCCTTTCTAGCTAACTTAGATAGCACATGCATGCTAGCATGACCTAGTCTTCTATGCCATAACCAAGATTCCTTTTTATTGTCTACCATTAGGCATATATTTTCATTTTTGAGTTCATTAAGATATACAATATATATATATATATATTGCCTTGCCTATGACCTAGAAAAAGAACTTTGTTAGACTTAGGATCCACCACAATACATTTCATACAATCAAAAATTACTTTGTAACCTTTGTCACAAAGTTGACTTATGCTTAGTAAATTATGCTTTAGACCCCTAACAAGCAATACTTTTTCTAAAGAGAAGTAATCATTACCTATTGAGCCACTTCCTTCTACTTGGCCTTTGGAGTTGTCCCCAAAAGTGACCTCTCCACCAACCTTTGATTTAAAAGAGTTGAAGTGGCTTCTATCTCCCGTCATGTGCCTTGAGCATCCACTATCCAAGTACCATGCTTCCTTTGTTTTAGCTGTATGGCCATGCTCAATCACCTACAAGAGGATTTAAACTCAAGTCTTAGGTACCCAAATTTTCTTGGGTCCTTTGAGGTTAGTGAATGCAATTCTTGATCCCTTTGGGATCCATTTTGCTAATGCATTACAATCCTTGGAGTGAATTACTTCTTTTGGAATCCATATCCTTTTTACTATTTTTCCTTTTAGAGTTCTCATCTTTATATTGTAATTATGTGATGCATGTCCCTTTCTATTGCAATATGAACAAGTAGTTGTAGTTTTATTTATGCTTTTCCTAGCAATAAAGCTTTTAAGATGAGTCTCTCTACTCTTTGCATTATATCCTAAGCCATTTTTGTCAAAGAATGCCCTTTGGGTCTCTAGCATGCTATCTAACTTTTGTTGACCCATGTGAAACCTATTAAAGGAATTATGTAGATTGCTATTTTTCTTTTTAAGGTCACAAATTTCTAGATTTGAAATTTCTAGTTTCTTTTCACATTCTAATTTATCGATTTGCATTATCTCATTTTCTTTTCTCTATTTGGATATTATCTTTTTATATTTCATACTCATAGATTCATACTATAATGCAAGTTCATCAAAGGCATCTTGCAATTCATCAAAAGAATATTCATTGAGGCTTGAAGTTACCTTTTCATCCTCAATAGCCATGAAGCACAAGTTGGCAATGTCCTCATTTGATTCATCATTAGAGCAGTCACTGTCGCTCCATGTTGCCACCATTGGCTTCTTTTTATGGAACCTATCATTGGACCTTTTAAGAAGAGGGCAGTTAAATTTTATGTGTCCTGGTTTTTTACACTCATAACACACAATTGAGTCTTTTCTACCTACTTCTTCTTGATCTCTCTTATTGTTTCTCCTATTACTACCACTAGCTCTCATCCTCATGAACTTGTTAAATCTTTTGGCAAACATTGCCATCTCAAGGTCTTCTTCACTACCACTCTCATTCTTAATCTCCTCTTGAGCAGTGGATTTTAGGGCAACTCCCACTTTCTTGGGTGGCTCTTCATTTCTTTTTAATTTCATCTCATAAGTGAGTAGAGATCCTATTAATTCATCTAAAGACAATGTGTGAGGATCCTTAGATTCCTCAATTGCAGTCACTTTAGCTTCCCATGATTTAGGTAAGCTATTTAATATTTTCTTGACCATTTCAATATTAGAATAAATTTTTCCTAAGGACTTTAGTCCATTAATTACATCTGTGAATCTAGTGAACATATCACTAATTGATTCTCCTTCCTTCATCCTAAAAAGCTCATAGTCATGTGTGAGCATACCTACCTTTGTCTCCTTCACTTGGGTTGTACCCTCATGAGTTATTGCCAATTTCTCCCATATTTGTTTGGCATTATCACACCCGGAGACTCTATTATATTCATTTGGACCTAAGGCACAAAATAATGTGTGCATAGCTTTAGCATTTAGCTAAGCACATTTAATATCATTTGAATCCCATTCATCTTCTTCCTTAGGAATATCTCTTCCCTCTATTCTCTTTGTAGGGATTTGAGGTCCTTTAATTATAATTCTCCATACTTCATAATCATTTGCTTGAATGAATAACATCATCCTAGTCTTCCAATATGCATAATGCTCTCCATTGAACATTGGAGGTCTAACCGTAGAGTGCCCCTCTCCTACCAAACTAGTAGCTACATTGTTATGAGCCATTTGATCGTTTCTAACTCTTAGGAAGTTGTTCCTAGGTGATTAAAGAGTCCTAGCTCTGATACCAATTGTTGGCTCTACCGAGAGGGGGGTGAATCGGTTTTCTAATGTTAATAGCAAATTTTAATTTTAATCCTATTTTAATTTGCAAATGAAAATAAGCAATATAATAAAATTAAACAATTTAATGCAAGATAGGGAAGAGAGAAACAAACACAATCGTTTATAGAGGTTCGGCCAAACTTTTGCCTACGTCCTCTCTCCTTGACCTTCTTGTCAAGTGCTTTCTTACTCTCTTTCAACAGAAGTTTACAATGTTCCTTTTACAGGTTAAGGAATAACCTCTCTACCCTTTGTAATATGAAAATGTATTCACCCTCTTACAATTTATCTCACAGAGGAACAATCCTCTTCTCTCTCAAGATAAGGATGAATACAAAAATGAAGCTTTAATGTAGGTAGGACAAATACAGCTTTTGCAGTTAAGCTTATACAATAAATCTCAATAAATGAGGAATGAAGACACAAGGAATGAAAGTGTTGAAAGCTTGAGAATGTAGAAAATGTGCAGCAATAATGTCTTTATTCTCTTTGTCTTCAATGCTTGGTTAAATACTGAAGGATTGGTAGTTGGAGCATTAAATGCTGTTTTTCCCGTTGAGATTTTGCAGAAACTAGCCGTTGGGTACCTCCAGTAGTGTGCCAGATCGATCTGCCTTCTTGGCCAGATCGATCTCTTAGTTATAAATCCTGCAAGATCAAAGCACAATAACACAAGGAGATCGATCTCATAGGTTAGCAGATCGATCTGTTAATTTGAAAATGATAGGGCAGATCGATCTGTCGAATAGGCAGATCGATCTTCCAATCTCTCTGTTTGAGGCAAGATCGATCTACAGATCGATCTGCCATGCAGTCTCGTAGTGGGGAGATCGATCTCTCAATACCACAGATCGATCTCCTTAGCTCTCTGACTATGAGGAGATCGATCTCTTCCTTACCAGATCGATCTCATAAGTTCTCTGTTTGAGTGTGGATCGATCTTTCAGATCGATCTACAGTCTATGCTCTTAAGGGAGATCGATCTCTTCCTAGATCAGATCGATCCCTCAACTCTAGTTTTAGGCAGATCAATCTCTTAACCCTTGCAGATCGATCTCACTCTTCCTTAATACCTTTGTATAGGTTCAAAGCTTGGCAGATCGATCTCATTTCTTCATGAGATCGATCTCTCATCAAGTACAGGCCCAGGAGATCGATCTCTCATAAGCCAGATCGATCTCTCATCAACAGAACTCTAAGTTCTGGTACTGATAACCTCTAAACATGTTTTTATATCATCTTAATATTATTGAATTTACTTGTTTTGTCATTTCAAATTATATTAACTCAACAACAATCAAGGCTTTCTTAATGGGTAGGTGATGAAAATGAATAGCTTAACTAAACCATTCAATGACAATTAAGTATCCTTTTAACTGAAGACACAAAGAATGTTTTCTGCAAGAATACTCAGAGCTTCTCTTTTTTTCTTCAATGTCTTTATGACTTGTATTTATACACCCAATTGGTTGGTGAAGCATTTAATGCAATTCTTCCCGTTGAAACCCTGAAAAACTAGCCATTGGAGTCCTGTAGACGAATGCTAGATCAATCTGCTTACTTGAAAGGATCGATCATTTAGTTCCAGAACCTGCAATCATAAAGGTAATCCAGGAAAGGAGATCGATCTCATCATGCAGAGGGATCGATCTCCTATTCTTGAGAAGTTAGTGTCATCACATTCCGTAAAACAAGGGAGATCAATCTCTTATTCAAGGGAGATTGATCTCTTTGCTATTACTGCATTGAACAAATTGTTACTGCATAGAAGAGATTGATCTCTCTCCCAGACCAAATTGATCTCAGATTGTTACTGCCTAGAGGAGATCGATCTCTCTCCCAGAGCAAATCGATCTCAGATTGTTACATCCTAGAGGAGATCGATCTCTCTCCTAGAGCAAATCGATCCCATGGTCTTTTCATTGAGTTCTGATATGATTCTGCCAAAAAGAGATCGATCTCACAATGATTCTGCTAAAAGGAGATCGATCTCATAAGCCTAGGAGATCGATCTCTTAGTTTAAGTATTAGTTTTCCCAGCAAAAATTTAGATTACAAAAGTTTATAAGTTTAGATCTTCACAAGTTTTCTAAGTAATTTTTAGTACAATTGACAATATATTCTCTAAGACAATTACTCAGAAATAATACCTCACAAATGATTTGAAAGTTTAAAATAAGCACATTTAAATTAATGTTTTGTCATTTCAAAATATATCATCCAAAACTAACAATCTTCCCCTTTTTGATATGACAAAACTTAGTTCAATATTTTAAGATTTTGGCCTTTAATATATGCATGGTTTCCAAATCATTTGTATTTTAAAAATTTACTCCCCTGTAATATGCATAAGGTTTATGATTTGCTCCCCATTAATATATGCATAATGTTTAGATTTGCTCCCCCTTAATATATGCATAGCATTTATCTTCTCCCCTTTTTTGTCATATCAAGAAAGCAAATATTAGCATTCCATATTACCAGTCAAAGAGGAAATAACATACCAAATGACTAGATGATTAAGGAACATATAGCAAATGTCATTTCAAAATATAGATGAGTATTGCAAACAAACGTCTATAAAAGGAGTATAGATAACATGAATGTGTCTAATGAACCCTAAGATGATGGAGGAAAGTGATCAAAAAGTTCATCGACGGGTACACGAGTTTTCTACAACTCGTCAAACATAGCTTGTTGAGTTTCCTGAAATGTTACAACTTGAGATTCAAGATTGGCTTGCCTTACCACAACGTCATCTAAACGCTGATCAAGATGCTGACGAAAATCCAAAATTGTCACGCCCCTCTTCCCGTGACTTAACTTACTACTTACAGTTGGGCTGTGAGTCAACATTCAATCCATATCTCATCTATTCATAATTTAATATTCATTTAATGAAGTAGAAACTGTTGTTTTATAAATATACGGAAATGTTTACATCAGTTTCTATTATATACATCCCTTTCGTACTAAAGATAACTATACTGTGCATTAGTTTACAAGATACAATTTTTTTTTCATCTCAAGTGTATACCTCTATACCGCTGGATGACTGAAGCAACACAATAGCAGGAACAACTGCAGTATACTCACTACTGCTTAGAATTTGTGGAGGAGAAATAAGGGGGTGAGCTAACACGCTCAGTAAGGAAAATATGAAAGCAGGTAGATAACTACACTATCTACATGCTTAAAATATAAATATTCATTTTCCTTATAAAACATATGCATTCTTTAAAATAACTTCTATCGAAGCGAAATCATTAATTTGCGGGATGGGTAATATGCATATTCACACAGCACACTCTTTTCACACAGCTCATCTTTAAAAATCACACAGTACACATTTAGAAATCACTTTGCACTCAGCAAATCAATATACATGAGACATAATTATGGGTTATCATATCCCAGACACACAGCAAGGGAAACATATGTCACCACACACAGTAGTGACAATGTCATATCACTCAGATAAATATATGACTTTTTGCCATAGTCGGATTCTAGGAGAGCACTGATCATGTGTGCGAGAATCCCAAGCTTGGGGAGGCGGATCAACCATCCCTTCAGCCCAAACTGAAATCACGACACATCGTACTCCATGGATAATGCTCACGGTACATCGTGCTCCCGTGGATCCTTATTACCCATTTCCATTGTCTTAAAATCTCATGCGAGCAGGTCTGTGCAAGACACATAGCAGTACACGACGACTCCAGCACGATTTTGTACTCATTACATCACATCCATAAACCACGTACGAGTAGGTTAATGCAAGACACACAACAATACACGATGGCTCTAGCACAGTTTTACTCAACACACAACATAATCATAAAAACCTCGTGCGAACAACTCAGCATAAAAGCACACAGCATACCTAAGGCTTCTAGCATGGTTTTACTAGGAAATTACATGCTAGTATAGTCAGAGCAAGACACACAGCAATACTCGAAGGCTCCAACACGATTTCCAAAAATCTAGTGCGAGCTCTCGAGTGGAACACACAACATCACCTGAGGCATCGAGCACCCTTTTGTTTTTCTCAAAATCCCTTTTTAAAACGATATGCGAGCAGACTGGTATTATCACGACCCATTTTATCCTCTTCTTACCAAAAATCACTATAAATTTTTCGTGTTTTTCTTTCCTTACCCGGTCATGAACAACTCATCACCACACAGTTGGGCTTTGAGTCAATAATAATCCACTCTTAACATTCATTCCCAGTTAATAAAGGTGATGTCATACATTAAAGTTAAATCATTCACTTATACAGAACATGTTTACTGACATCTACATTCCTCATAATTACAATTCAAATGACTACTGTGCTTTTACAATTGTTTAGATACAAAAAGAATCTTCATGTGTATACCTCTTAGTGATGGATGGTAGCGGATATCCAAATTACAATGCCTCAGTCCTCACTGGGCAACTATACACTCTCTGTAGGAGGGGGAAAATAGAGAGGGATGAGCAACCACACGCTCAGTAAGTGTCACGACCCATTTTATCCTCTTATTACCGAAAATCACTATAACTTTTTCGCGTTTTATTGTTACCTTACCCGATCGTGAACAAACTCATCACACACAGTTGGGCTATGAGTCAATAATAATCCACTCGCAATATCCATTCTTAGTTAATAAAAGTGATGTCATACATTTGAACGTCAATCATTCATTTATACAAAATATGATTACTGACATCTACATCCCCCATAATTACATTTCAATTGGCTACTGTGCTTTTACATTATTTAGATACAAAAAGGAATCACTATGTATATACCTCTATGTGATGGAGATGCAGCGGATGTCTTAACCAAAATGCCTCAGTCCTCACTGGGCCACTATGTACGCTCTGTAGAGGGGGAAAATAGAGAGGGATGAGCAAACCACACGCTCAGTAAGGCAATAATGTAAGCATGGTAGATAACTACTCTATCTACATGTTGATAGTCAATGCATAAATCGTTTATAGTTTGGAGCATGAGGAAAACAAAACTATGCTATATGCGTATACATATATCATGTATTTAAATCATGTAAATTGGCATAATAAAACATGGTAAATCGTCATGTACAAGCCATCTCATGCTCAATTGTCAAATCACATAATAAAAAGGGAAATTCACTTGAAACATCCTTTTCAAATCACATCATAAAGCTCTTTCTCAAACACATACAATCCCATCATAAACCATTTTCTTAATCACAAACATCATTACCATTTCACAAATTAAATCCCACGAGGCTCGACCCCTCCTTCGGGTCTACCTTAGACAATCACAATCACACATATGTAATAAAAACTAGGTTACTATATCAAAAGTGCCTATGTGACCAACTACATCATAAATCATCCTAGACCACACGCATCCAGGTGTGCGGGGTATCATGCTGGCATGAAGGTGGATTATTCCTCACCAGAATTTCTCATCACATAACCATCGCGCGGTACATCGTACTCCATGTGATATACATGGTACAGCGTACTTTGCGGACTCATATCGTGATTAGGGGTGCCATTCCTAAGTCTTACCTACCCCACACCAAGAATTTTTCATATCCATGTAGGAGAGCCTCCCTACCGAACAGAGCCTCCCCGCCCCTCCAGGGCTTAAGGATGTTAGCTTAAGGATCCTTCTGTACCCATGTAGGAGAGCCTACCTGTCGAACAGAGCCTCCCCGCCCCTCCAGAGCTTCAGGATGTTGGCTTAAGGATCCTTCTGTACCCATGTAGGAGAGCCTCCCTGCCGAACAGAGCCTCCCCGACCCTCCAGGGCTTAAGGATGTTGGCTTAAGGATCCTTCCGTAAGAGAGCCTCCCCACCGAACAGAGCCTCCCCGTCTAACAGAGCCTCTCCACCTCCTCGGGCTTAAGGATGTTAGCTTAAAGATGTAGGGCTTAAGGATCTTACCGTAAGAGAGCCTCCCCACGGAACAGAGCCTCCCTGTCTCCTCAGGCTTAAAGATGTTAGCTTAAGGATGTAGGGCTTGAGGATCTTACCAACTTCCACGACCTCATACGTATCACAATGTGCAAACTTGTGCAAGCAAAGCTCTAGCACGAGTCATGCATCCTATCATAAGGAGACCACGTACGAGCATAGCTCTAGTATGATTATACTCATAAGAAAAACCACTTGAAAGCCACGTACAAGCAGAAGCTCCAGTACGGTTTATAAACATCATCATAGTTTTTGAATCAAGGTGCGAGCTAAGCTCTAGCACGTTTCATACAAATGAAAACATCGAAATCTAGCACGAATGAGACTCCAGCTCGAATTAAATCACATACACACGATAGGCAGCTCACATACATTCAAAACATCTCAAAACATGTTTAGCGCCTCACATGGGCTGTTTCACAACATCATTCAAGTACTAGCCAGCCTATCCTTTTATTTGCTCAAATCAAAGCATTGTGTTATGTGAAAACATTCAAAACACGTGATTTATGCAATTATTAGCCTTACTATTCCTTTTTATACATCCATATAAACCAAATCATATATGTACTCATAATTGTTCACATACATCATCAACCACTTTTCCAAACCATCATGCAAATTTACAACACCCTATATACCCACAAAATACGAGCAGCTACCTCTATATACTCACAAAATTCTCTTACCTAGAATTGCGACGCGTGATTCCACTTTCTTAGAGCTGCTTACTCGTACGGTTCGATTCGTCTCCAACGAACTCTCTGAATCTGTACATAAACGTATTCCACAACGTTTTAGCCCATTATAATCAAACTCTCGCGTTTACTATAGTCGATTCGATCTATAGTCTCTATTAACGCTTATGAGGCCTCGTTTCATTATTCTACCCATAACTCGAGTCTATGGATTCTTTTAGGCCTATTTACTCATTCCAAATCGATATTAAATCAATGTTAAGCTCATAATGTTCATTTTTCATAAATTTCCTTCACTATGGCATATTATCAAACACTACATGGGCTCATGCTCATCAATTCACAAAACCCACAATGTAGCTTCATTTATCCATTTTTAATCATCCACATTACACAAATAACAACTTATCATAACCCGTAAACCACCAATTCATCCAAAGTACAATTTCTCACACAAGATTCATTCCATCTTCTAGGTCACATTAATTCCAATACTACCTAAATGGTTTCAATCATCCATTTACATGCCAATTAACTCTAAAATCAATAAAATAGACAATGTACTTGGATTGGAGTCTTAGAAACTTACCAAATCAGATTTCTCTTCTTGCTCCAAATGACAATGTCCTTAGCTCCTTCAATACCAACAATGGGATTTTGGGTTTCAACTATGTTGTTCTCTTCCTCAAGATGAAGAACTTGGTACCTAATAGCCTCCCCTCAATTCTTACTGGAAATGGTTGATTTTAGAGAGATAAATCTAGGTTTTGGGTGAAAAATGGAAAGGTGATGTTGTTTTCCCAAAATTTTTAGATTTCAGCGCTCATTTGATAGAAATAGCTTGAGGAGATCAATCTGCACTAGGAGGAGATCGATCTAGTCCCCTCAATTCTCCTTTTTTCATGGCATTTTAAGCATGAGATCGATCTGTCGAAGCTTGAGATCGATATGCTGCCAAACAGAGAGCTAAGGAGATCAATCTGTATGCTTGAGGATCGATCTTTTCATTAGAGAATGGTTAGGAGATCAATCTGGCCCCATTAGAGATCGATCTGCTCTATTCCATTACCCAAATAGGAGCATTCTGGCTCTTTCAGATCGATCTCTCATCCTATGAGATCGATCTGGCCTTCATATTTTCCAAATTTTTTGCAGTTTTCCTGCTGCAACTTACACCAAAACATCCTTCATCTGCTGCCATGGCCATTTTCTCATCCATCCACCTTTATGACTTGAAAATGACATCTATTCATACCTTATTCACATTGAAACTTGTGTGCATTCCTTGAATATCCAAAGGTATACTATATAAAACCAAATAGAAGCATTTATATTCATGCAACTTCCTTCCATTTACCACACTACTCATTTTGAGTTTCAATCACATTCATCACTTATAAGAACTCATTTCTTCATGTTCATACACAATGAAACTTGTATGTACATTAAAAATCATATTACACATGTATATTGAATCCATGGACTTACATCAATTACACTTTACATTACAAGTCCATTAGCATTCATTGATCCAATTGCACACGTTACAACTATACATATACGGGGTCTCACAGTAAGGCAATAATGCAAGCATGGTCGATAACTACTCTATCTACATGTTGATAGTGTTATGCATAAATCATTTATAATAGGAGCATGAGGAATAAAACTATGCCATAAGAGTATACATATATATCATGTATCAAAATCATGTAAAACTGGCATATAAAACATGGAATAACAACATCTAAAAACATCTCATGCTCATTCTCATTAAACTCATAAAAAAGGCAATTCATTTAAGAAACCTCCTTTTTAAATCACATCTCTTTCTCAAATACGTAAAATCCCATCAAAGTCAATTCTCAATCACAAACCTCATTATCATTTCACAAATCAAGTCCATAAGGCTTGACCCCTCCTTCAGGTCTACCCTGGACAGTCAAGTCACACTCAAGTATTAAGACCATGTGGTATTATGTAATAACCAAGGAGACAGGTCACTATATCTCAATTGACTATGTTGGCCAACTATGTCATAAATCATTCCAAACCACACGGATCCCGGTGTGCGGGGTATCATGTTGGAACGAAGGTGGGTTAGTTCTCCGCCAGACTTTTCAAATCATGTAACCACCACACGGTACATCATACTCCATGTGATATACATGGTACATCGTACTCCGCAGACCCATATCATGGTTGGGGGTGCCTGCCATAGGTCTTATCTACCCCACACCAAGTGTAACCTCTATAGTCTCAAGTGCACGTGGGAGCACTCTTAATACTAGGTTCTAACCTCTCATGCCCTTGCTCGCCCCTGTTGGGTTTCTTGATTCAAGTCCTAGCCCCTCACCTCACCTCACTTAAGAGGTATGTTAGGCCAGTTGGGTTCCCAGAACACCAATCTGTATTACCCTCACTACGGCATCATACATACCACAGTGTGAAAACCCGTGCGAGCTACACCCTAGCGCGAATTCATGCATCATAAACAAATCACTTTGTATGAGCAATGCTCTAGTACGACATTTATGCATAAAACATGAAGAAAACCACGTACGAGTATAGCTCCAGTACAGTTATATGCATAAGAAATCCACTTGAAATCCACGTACGAGCAAAAGCTCCAATACAATTTGTAACTCATCACCACAATCCAAATTAAAGTGTAAGCTAAGCTCTAGCACATTTCAAACATATGAAAACATCAATATCTAGTGCGAGCTAGGCTCTAGCACGGTTTAATTCACATAAACATGATAGGCGGCTTATAAACATTCAAAAACCAATCTCAAAACACATTTAGTACCTCACATGTGCTATTACACAACATCATTCAAACATTTGCCAGTCTATCAGTCAATCTGCTTAAAACAAAGCAAGGTGTTTTGTGAAAACATTCAAAACACGTTATTTGTGCAATTATTAGCCTTACTATCCCATTTCATTATAATACCATTTTAACAACCAAATCTCATACAAATACTCATAGTTACTTCCATACATCGTCAAACACATTTCTATAAACTCATGCACATTTCCAAAGCCCTACATACCCACAAAATACGAGTAGCTACCTCTATATACTTACAAAATTCCCTTAACTGAAAATTACGTCGCGAGATTTCACTTTCTTAAAGCTGCTTACTCGTGTGGTTCGATTTTTCTCCACCGGACTCTTCAAATCTGCACATAATCGTATTTCACATTATTTTAGTCCACTATAACGCAATCTTTGTGCTTGCTATAGTCAATTCACTCTATAGCCTCTATCAACTCTTATAAGGCCTCGTTTCATTTCTCTATTCATATTTTGAGTCTATGGATTCCTTTAGGCCTATTTATTCATAATGAATCGATATTAAATCGATATTAAGCTCACAGTGTTCCCGTTTCATCAATTTTCCTCACTATGGTATTTATCAAACATATTACATACTCATCTCTATAAATTCACTCAATCCACAATGTAGCTTCATTTACCCACTTCAAATCATCCACATTACTTAAATAACAACTTAGCATACCCACTATTTCATCAATTCATTCAATTTACACTTTCTCACACTAAACTCATTCCATTTTCTAGGTCTAACTTATTCAAATACATCTTACGTAGTTTTCAATCATCACTACCCATAAAAATCAACTCCAAAGTTAATAAATAAACAATGTACCTGGGCTGGAGTATTAGAAACTTACCAATCTAGTTTCTCTTCTTGCTCCAAAGTGAAATGTTCATTGTTCCTTCAATATAAACAATGGGACATTGGTTCCAAACTATGTTGTTCTTCTCTTTGAAATGAACAACTTTGTGTCTAATGGCCTCCCTTCAAATCTTACTAGAATGGGTGGATTTTAGAGAGAGAAATCTAAGTTTTGGGTTGAAAATGGAAAAAGGGATTGTTTAATCTCGAAAAATACAGATTTCACTGCTCTTATTTATAGAAATTACTTGATGAGATCGATCTGAAGGTGAAGGAGATCGATCTGGTTCTCTTAAAATCCCTTTTTTTCATGGCATTTTACAAGCAGGAGATCGATCTATCAGGCTTGGAGATCGATCTGTTTAAAGCAATGAGCTAAGGAGATCGATCTGGCTAAGGGAAAAGATCGATCTGCTCTTTCCAGTAGCCAATCGGAGATCGATCTATTTGCTTTCAAGGATCAATCTCTTTATTACAGAATATTTATCAAATCGATCTGGCCCCATTGGAGATCGATTTGCTCTATTCCATTGCACAAATAAGAGCATTTTGGCTCTTCTAGATCGATCTCTCATCCTATGAGATCGATTTGGCCTTCATATTTTTAAGATTTTCTACAGTTTTTCTGCAACAACTCACATCCAAACATTCTTAATTTGTTGCCATGGTCATTTTCTCATCCAATGGCAGAGCCCGCTTTACATCCCCACAAGGCCGCTATCCTCACCCTCACTACCTCACTGGTAGACTTTTGGGCCTGTTGGATAACTCCAAGGGCAGACAGCGCTACTCCACAACCTCCACGTATTGTCCGCTTTGGCCCGTTGGACCTCACGGCTTTGTTTCATTCGGGTACTCCAGCCCACTTGGCCTGCTTCCCCTCAGAACGCGTCCTCGGAGGCTTGAACTCGGGACAATGTCCTTGATCTCGCACTTGGCTCAATTGCATCAGGAGTGCGAGAACAAAGGTGTTAACCTGAGTTCGAGCCTCCGAGGACGCGTTATGAGGGGAAGCAGGCCATGTGGGCTTGAGTACCCGAATGAAACAAAGCCGTGAGGTCCAATGGGCCAAAGCAGACAATACGTGGAGGTTGTGGAGTAGCGCTGTCTGCCCTTGGAGTTATCCAACAGGCCCAAAAGTCTACCAGTGAGGTAGTGAGGGTGAGGATAGCGGCCTTGTGGGGATGTAAAGTGGGCTCTGACATCCAATCGCCTTTAAGACTTAAAAAAGGTATCCATTCATACCTTATACATATTAAAACTTGTGTGCATTCTTTGAATATCCAAAGGTACATATTACAAAACGAAATAGAACTACAACTTCATTCCACTATACCACATTACTCATTTTGAGTTCCAAGCACATTCATCACTTATAAGAGCTTATTTCTTCATATTCATATGCAATGAAACTTGTATGTACATTACATTATGAACTTTACTTCAATTGTACTTCACATTACAAGTACATTACCACATTTATGAATCCATAAAGTTACACATGAAATACATGTCTTACAGGTATATCCACCGTTGTCACATTGGCTCTAACACAAGTCACACATAAAAATCAATAGCTGGCTCTACACACAAGTATGAGTGAGAGGGCAATCTCCCTTCAATCACTCATTAAATACTTTTCACTTAGAAATACATGCATTTTATATGCAATAGTCAAACCGGGAGCTAGTTTTTGATTATACACACTCAAAACATTTACAAACATCTTTTCACACCAAGACATTGTAGGCATATAATTCATGCATATGAGCTTCTACTTATGCTCGGTTTTCACGTAGATAATTCAATATCTATCTACTTATCGATATTATTCATTCATATACAGGGATTTATCAAAATACGTCTAGCTATCTTAATAGCTTTACATAAATCCCTTATATCGAATCACTTTCCTTCGATTTCTACTGCTCATGATCCGGTCTTATCGACTCTAGTTTTATCTTCAGGAGCTTAAATTCTGTACTACTCACATCAGTATACTTTCGTATACTTCATTTCACTTGCATGATATTCAAATCAATGCATTAGGCCATTTACATCTTATTGTACATGATTCTCTCTTACGCCCATTTCGATTATACGATTCATTTCTCAAGAATCTCTACTAATTCACATTAAATCGACATTAATCTTACAATGCCTTAAGTTCATTATATACCTCATATGCTTATTTTCAACCATTATTGTTTCTAGCATATGGATTTCACCAACTATCTTACAATCATATAAACATGCTCACTAACATCAATTCATGCCTAATTCATCATCAAATTCCATGCCTAAGCTACTTTCTCACACTAAGCCATTTGTAGGTCATGGAAGATTAAGCATGTTCATGGATGTTTCAACCATCAATACATACACCAAATCAACTCATCAAAACATCTAGATTAATATACTAGAAGTTAGTGTATTGAAATCTTACTTATCTCAACTTTTCTCCTTTTTGGCAACTTTGGGGGAAAACTCATTTTCTCCTTCAATTAACCAACTCAACCTCTAGATTTCAGCTGTGTTGTTCTCTTCCTCTTTAGGAACAGCTTTGCTGAAATGAACTTTTCTCCAAATCTGTATGGAAGGTGTTGATAATTTAGAGAGATGAAGTTTACTTTCTTTGAGTAAAAATGGAAAGTTTTGATGTTTTCTGGGGAAGAAGCTAAGTATCGGGTTCCTTTATATAGAATTCACCTTATGAGATCGATCTCCTAGGGTGGAGATCGATCTCCTCTTACTCCATTTACACAATTTACAGCCTTGGAGATCGATCTACTCAAAGGGATAGGATCGATCTTGGCTAGGCAAAGAGCTTCAGAGATCGATCTGCTAGAGGGATGAGATCGATCTACTTTTGGCCGAAAACAATGAGATCGATCTGCTTGGGGATGAGATCGATCCTTGCTTGGCAGAAGCATACCGAGATCGATCTGGCTTGAAGAAGGGATCGATCTCCCCTTGCTCTGCAGCATACTTAGCTGAAAGTTTTCCTAGATTTTCAAAGCTAACTTCATATCAATTTGCTTCACTACTTATTTTGCATTCAATCCACATTTATCACTTAAAAAAGTCCATTTCTTATAATTCATACATATCGAAACTTGTGTGTACATCGCGAACTCATATAACAAGTGTGTACATCAAATTTAAAGACCTTACATCTCTTATGATTCATATTACATAAATAAGTGTATACTTAGGGAATCATATGGATTCATATGAAAATACGGGCCTTACATTCCTCCCCGCCTTTAAGAAATTAGGTCCTCCGAATTAGAACCAAGCTACTCCTCAAAAAGTCGGGGGTACTTTTCCCGTATAAGGTTCTCCAACTCTCAAATAGCTTCCTCTAAAGTATGGTGCTGCCAGAGAACCTTAATAAACAGAATCGTCTTATTCCTTAACACTTTTTCCTTCCTATCCAGTATTCGGATCAGTCTCTCTACATATGACAAATCATTCTCGAGCTCCAATGGCTCATACCGAATCACATGAGCTGGATCTGGATGGTACTTCTGATGCATAGACATATGGAAGACATTATATATGCCTGTAAGCTCCGGTGGCAATGCTAGCCTGTAGGCCTTATCTCTCACTCACTCCAGTATCTCAAATGGCCTGATATATCGATGGCTTAACTTACCCTTCTTACCGAACCTCATAATCCCTTTCGAGGGAGAGACTTTTTAAAATATTGAGTCACCCACAGTGAACTCTAGTGGCCTCCATCTTACGTCATCGTAACTTTTCTATCTGCTATGAGCTATTCTCAATCTCTCACAAATCAGAACAACCTCAAAGGCTTGTTATACCAAATCAGGAGCAACAATTTTCCTTTCACTCACTTCTTCCCAACCAATAGAGGAATGACACCTTCTACCGTACAAGGCCTCATATGGTGCCATCCCAATACTCGAGTGATAACTATTATTGTAAGTAAATTTGGCTAATGGTAGGTGATAATCCCAAGAGCCTTTAAAATCCATAACACTTGCTCTCAACATGTCCTCTAACATTTGGATGGTTCTCTCTGACTGACCATCAGTCTGAGGATGAAAAGCAATACTGAAGCTCAATCGGGTTCCCATAGCTTCTTAAAATTGTTCCCAAAAACAAGAAGTGAAGCGGAAAGCCCTATCCGAAATGATGCTCACTGGTACACCATGTAGCCTTACTATCTCTCATACATATAACTATACCAAAGTACACAGAGTATCTGTGGACTTCATAGGCAAAAAGTGAGCAAATTTCGTCAATTTGTCAACCACTACCTAGATAGCATCATGGTTCCTCTTAATCCTCGGCAATCCCATGATGAAATCTATGGTGACATGCTCCCATTTCCAAGTTAGTATAGGTAGAGGCTGTAATAACCCTATAGGCTTCTGATGCTCTACCTTCACTTACTGACATACGAGACATCTTGCTACAAACTCTACGATATCTCTTTTCATCCCTGACTACCAATACACTCTCTGGAGATTCTGATACATCTTGTTACTCCCCAGATGCAATGTCTATCTAGATGAATGAGCTTCTGTCAAAATCAACCTCTTTAACTCTAGGTCATCGAGAACACAAATCCTACCTCTAAACGTCAGTAGGCCATCATTACTCACTAAGAAATCGACCACATCACCCATTTGAATCTGACTTGCACGATCCTCACATAGTAGATCGGCATGCTGCACCTGTTGTATCTGGTTAATCAAATCTGGTTCCACCGCAGGCTAGCTATCACATAGTCACTATCAACATCAAGAGGGTCTATATCCAACCTGAGCTGAGCAAACTGCTCGAGCAACTCATGTTCCATGACCATCATATATGAGACTATACCAAGGCTCTTTCTACTCAGGGCATCCGCCACAACATTAGCCTTTCCTAGATGGTACAATATCTCGCAATCAAAATCTTTTAGAAGCTCCATCCACCTCTTTTTCTTCATATTCAACTCTTTCTGTGAAAACAGATATCTGAGGCTCTTATGATTTATAAACACCTGAAATTTCTCACCGTACAAGTAGTGGCGCCATATTTTCAATACAAATACCACGACTGCCAATTCTAAATCATGGGTCGGGTAGTTCCTCTCGTGGTCCTTAAGCTGTTTGGATCCGTAGGCTACTACCTTCCCATCCTGCATCAACACACAGCCCAGTCCCTGTCCTGAGGCATTTGTATACACTGAAAAGCCTTTTGAGCTGATGAATATGGTGAGAATAGGTGTAGTGGTAAGTCTATGTTTTAGCTCGCAGAAACTACTTTCACACTTATCATCCCACTCAAATGCCATATTCTTTCAAGTGAGACGTGTCAACGGAGCAGCCACCTTAGAGAATCCCTCTACAAAAAGTCGGTAATAACCTGCTAAACCTACGAAACTGCGAATCTTTGTAACCGTCTTGGGTCTTTCCCACTGTATCACAGCCTCTATCTTGGACGGATCCACTGATACACCATCTCTCAAGACTACATGACACAAAAATGATATCTCACTCAGCCAAAAATCACACTTATTGAGTTTAGTATACAACTCTTGATCTCGGAGGGTCTGTAACACTATTCTCAAATACTGCTCATGCTCTTCCTTGGACTTCGAGTATACCAATATGTCATCTATAAAGACAATCACGAGCCTATCCAAGTATGGCTTAAACACATCATTCATTAAAGCCATAAACACTGTAGGAGCATTCTTTAACCCAAATGTAATAACCAAAAACTCATAATGGCCATAATGGGTCTGAAACGCTATCTTGGGCACATCTCCACTCCGAATCCTCAATTGATGATACCCAAACCTCAAATAAATCTTTGAAAAGATCTGTGCTCCTTGCAACTGATCCAATACATCATCTATCTGTGGAAGGGATACTTATTCTTGATGGTAGCCTTGTTCAACAACCGATAATCTATACAAACTCAAAAACTCCCATCTTTCTTCTTTACAAATAGAACCGGTGTTCCTCAAGGTGATACACTCGATCTGATGAACCCCTTGTTCAACAACTCTTACAATTGCTTCTTTAGTTCCTCCAACTCAATCAGAGCCATTTTATACAGTGGCTTGTATATCAATTCAGTTCTAAGTACCAAATCAATACAAATTTGTGAGAGCCCCTAGCCTCCACAAGCGCAAGCGCACTGGCCCCCTAGGCTGACTAGGTCTCTTCACCATCTCCACGTATTATCCGCTTTTGGGTCTGGGGGGTAAGCCCATTTCCAGCCCATCACGGTTTTGCTCAACTGGGGGGGAGGGGGGCAAACAAATCAAAACTCATGCGAGCTAATCTCTAGCACGTCTCATGCATGTCAAATCATTAAAACTAGTGCGAGCAATCACTCCAGCACCTTTTTATGCATATTATGTCACACAAATCGTGCAAACAACTGCTTCAACACCATTATGCACACTCACAAACTCAGATATAGTGCTGGAGTAAGGGCTCGCACTAGAGTTTTACATGCATAGGTGTTGAAGTCTAACTCGCACCAGATTTTCATATGATTTTTGTGACAGGGTGTTTGAGTCTAACTCGCACTAGATTTTCACTTGATTTTTATGACCCAGTGATGGAGCCTAGCTCGCACTAGTTTTACACAACACTAGATCTTATGAGATTTTATGAAACGCGTACTGGAGCTTAGCTCGCACGAGATTTTTCTTGATTTTATGAGAAGTGTTGGAGCATCGCTCGCACTAGTTTTATGAGAACATGCGATGAGTCGTGCTTGGAGCGTCGGGTAGACTGTGTGTCACACAGATTAAATAGGCTCGCATGTGCGTTTTTAGATAGGGCACGAGTATGGATATGAGATATGGGTCCACGGAGTACGTTGTACCGTGCAAGTAGCATGGAGTACGCTATACCGTGCTAGGATTGATTATGTGGCATCTTTGGATACGAGTGGCATCTTCGGATGCGAGATAGGGCAGAACCGACGGGATGGACTGACCACCTCCCGGGGCGATTCTCGATAGTGGTGAGACCCCGCACATAGGATCCATGTAGCAGTGGGATCACGAATATATGGCCATACTCCTAGTTATTTGCCTGAGATATTGATATATATATTGCCTAGTCTCGCATGTTACTATTTGATGTTTTGAAAGTTTGAGAATGCGTGGATTTTGTGTGAGTCTGGACTACCCGAGGGATGGGTTAGATCCTGACTGATGATATTGGTTTTGTTGTGAATAAATGAAATTTTTAATGTTTTCGAAAATGCTTGGAAATAAATGATTTTATGTGGATCAGGATCACCCGAGGGAGGGGTTGAGTCCTGATGAGTGTGACTAAGATGTGATTTGATGAGAATGAAACTGGGATTTAAACTGAAACTTACATGACATTATTTCCATGCTATTTAAACCCATGTGTGAGGTAAACTGGTTTTACATGACATTCATGGTGTGGTATATGGGTATGCGTGAAGGTTTTATGGAAACTCAGCATGATGTATTTTCCATGCTTGTTTATAATTCATGAAATGAAATGTTTTAGCATGAGGAGGTTATCCATGCTTTAATTGCAAATGCATGATTTTGATTTAATTCATGCGCTGTATGATTTTACATGAGATGCCATTGAGGCATGAGTTGCATGATTTCCATAAGCACGAACAGCTTTTATAAACTATGGCATTGATGTGTGCATGATTTCGTGCTTGAGCTTTAAACGAAAAGAAATGGATTTAAGGGCATGGCATTATGAGCATGTAGATAGTGGAGCTATCTACTTACTTGCATGATTGCCTTACTGAGTGCGTGGTTTGCTCACCCCCCTTATTTTCCCCTCTTTTCAGAGTACTCGCAGTAGATAGTGAGCAGCTGATGACTTGCATTCTTGGTATCCGCTGTTTCCCTTCATTGAGAAAAGGTATACACACTTGTATGGTTTTTGTATCTAAATATGTAAATGCACAGTACTGTAAACGTATATGACATCGGGGATGTAAGGTTATGTAAATGAAATTATGAATGTAACATGGAACTGGAATGGTAAGTAGTGTGAGGGGACTAGCACCGAATCATAGCCCAACTGTTTGTAGGATGGTAGCGATGAGAGGAAGGTAAGAATTAAATATGAAAGAAAAATGAAAAATTTACTCTGATTTTTGGGTCGTAACAAGAATTCCATCTCTATGTCTGGTGGCAATCCTGGCAATTCTTCCGAAAAGATATCGGGGAATTCTCTAACCACTGGGATGTCAGCTATATCCCAGTACACCTTACCCAAGTCAACCACATAGGCGATAAAACCTTCAACACATTATTATTACGTTCGTTAGCAAAAATCATCCATCCTTAAAATAATTTACTACTTCTTTCATTACTTTTCAAATCTTACAATGTACCTTTTAGGGGTGGAAAACATTACAGTCTTAGCATAACAATCTAAAACAGTATGGTTTACAGCCAACCAATCTATTCCTAATATTACGTCAAAGTCTTTCATAGTTAATAGGATGAGATCGACTGACATGTCCTTTTCCCTTACTTTTAACTTACAACTCTTACATACATACTTCGTCATTACATTGTCTCTCATTGGAGTGCTTATAAGTAAAACTCTACCTAAAGGTACGAGTTTCACATGTTGTCAAGACCCTTCCTGACTTAACCAAAACCACTACAAATTTTTCGCATTTTAACTTACCTTTCTCATCATAAATGGTTGGGCTGTGATTCGATGTCAGAATCCTCGCTTACCATATCATTCGTCCATTTTCATACATACAAGTCAACACATTATCTACTGACTGTAATTTCTTTTATAATGTATGTGAGCTCATATAAAATCTGATACAAATACATTCCCCACAATATATATATATATATATATATCGTATACATCACTGTGCTGTTTCTATGTTTAGATACATAACCGTACAAAATATGTATACCTATCGATCGATATGAAATAGCAGCGGACAACAGGAATACTATCCCTCAAGCACACTCACTCTACTGCTAATGCTCTGTAGAGAGATGTAAAAAAAGGGGGGTGAGCATACAACGCGCTCAGTAAGGAAATCAGACAAGCAAGTAGACATATACACTATCTACTCAAAATAATGCTATGCCTTGAAAACATCATTTCCTTAACTTATTTTAAAAGCATGTCTTTAAATATATATATATATATATATATACTTGTACAGATTAAATCTCATGTACATAAATCATGCTTTTTTTCTCAAATGTAGGCATGTGGTGTAAAATAATGCATCTTTATAATAGCACAATGCCTTTAGATAAATCATGCCATGTATATTTAAATCACAGTAAATATGGCATTTAAATCATTCACAACACAAAATCAGATTCCAACCCATCCCTCATGTCTATCCGTATCTTAAATAAATCATTAAAGTGATATATTCTGTGGTGAAATGCAATAATATCCTAGACTATGGCCATATCCTATAATGGTGATCCCAGGCAACACAGTACTCGGTGTGCGGGGCAATCACTGCTGCAACGGGAGGGGGGTCAGTCCATCACAACCCCCAGCTATAACCTCCTCAACTCCATAACACCACACGGTACAATGTACCCCATGCCACTTGCACAGTACAACGTACTCCGTGGACCCTACATCACAGTCAGGGTGCCTGCCATATCTTAGCCCTCAAATCATGGAATATCATATCGCGTCTCTAAATCCACATGCGAACCTCTCATAGTGTGACACTAAGTCTACATGAGGAAATCAAGCATGGTTTTCAACATGTATTATATATCACATAAATTACAATGCGCACATTTGAGCGTGACTCACAGTCGACACTCCGCTCAAACACTATTTCACATCACAAACTCAAACTCTAGTGCGAGTAAACCTCCAGCAACTAGGTCAATGCATAATTCATGTTTCAGATCAAGTACGAGCAATAGCTCCAGTACTATGCTATGCACAAAACTCATCAAATCACGTACAAGCAATAGCTCAAGTACTATGTCATGTATAAATCATGAAAAATCGAGTACGAGCAACGCTCTAGCACTTTGTCATGTATCTCATGTAAAATTTGAGTACGAGCTAATCGCTCCAGCACTCTCTCATGTATATATCATATAAAACTGAGTACGAGTAATAACTACAACACTCTATCATGCATGTCATGAAAATCTAGTGTGAATGACAATCCAACACTAATATATGTGGAAAATATATGAAATCAAGTGCAAGCTGTGCTCTAGCACAATTTATTCTCACATAATTCAATAGATGGCTCTTTAAAAAGGGATGATTTTTAAAACATCAAAATCAGCACTATAAAGTGTACTTAATTCACATCAACCTTAAAATCATTAGCCTATCTATTTATTCTTCTGCTAAACAGCAGTAAAACACTCAAAATGGTGGTTTCCATACTTTTTACAACTTTTCACAAAAGTTAACTTTTTTCCTAACTAAGGGTAAAATCGTAATTTGCCACTATCGGGTCACAATAATTATTATTCACTTTCTTTGACCCTCAGAGTTTTTAACTGAATATAAAAGCAGATGAAAATACGTGCAGGTATCTCTAACTACTCACAAAAGTCCCTTACTTGCAATCACTCGAGAAATTTTACTTTCTCAACGCTGCTCGATCCAGCAGTCCAATTCGCTCCTCCAATAATCTCTGGAGCTGCATATAACCATTTATCAAGTTAATTATATTTTTCTTACTATATTTCACATTAAATACAGTCTATTTCCCTTAATGGGCTTTAATAAACTTTAATGGGCCTAACTATGCCTAAAGCCCATTTTCATTTTACTATTTATTTTCTTTGGGCCTATTGGGCTTGTGGGGCCCACTAACTCTTATTGGGCATATCTGAGACCCATTACATCACATTGAGCCTAAAATAATTGGGCTTGGCCCATTGGACCTCTCAGCCACATGCCATGGCCGAGAACATCCCATGCCGTCGGTCACACCATGGCATGCCGTCCATGTCCATTTGTTTAGCCAAATTCACTTAGGCATATTCACAAACACTTGGTTGGCATGTCTTACGCCTTTCCTATAGTTCATGTTGGCATTTTATCAAGCACCTTATGTGCCAATATCATACCATCATCCATATGAACAAATTGATTATAACTAACCATGTCATAATCATGTATACATGCATATCAACCTATACATGTCTTAAAATCACAAGGGTATTTATCAAAACTCATATACCAACTTTCGGCCATCACATGTTCATGGTGTTTTCATGTGTTTCAATCCATAAAACATATACCAATCAACTCAATATTACTCATAGATTAACATATATGAAGTTAGAAGCTTGAAATTATACCTAGTGCTTGTGTTCACACTTGGCCGAAACTTTGAAGCCTCATGATTTGCACACTATGGCTCCTTGATAGCCAATTCCAACATATGTCACTCTCCTCTCAATTTGGAACAACTTTCATGAAGATTGCAAGTTCCAAATATGCCTTTTTCCTAGTGATTTCTAGTGAGAGAGCTTAGAAAACTTATCAGTTATGGTTTCTTCACTTTACCGAAAATGAAATGATGAAGATGATTATGTGTTGGCTGGTATTTATAAGTCCATTACTTAGTCATTAAGCTAAAATCCAGCCACCTTAATTGACTTTCAAAAAGTTTAGGTAATGGTTATCATTTTAGACTTTGTTACCTTTCATTAATGGCTTTTAACTTATACTAATGGGCTTTTTAATTGGGCTTCTCGGTTTGGGCTTTCTTAATGGGCTTTCAGGCTAAAATTTTTAATACATATTGGGCCTTCAATTGTCTCAATATTTTTCCCACAAATTGGCCCAACAATTTGGCCCATTGGGCTTCCCAAATTCGGCCCACACTTATGATACCTTAATGGGCTTTAAAATTTCCAACTTTAGCCCATTGCGTTTTTAACCATTAAATTAAATCCAAAATTCATCCAAATAAATTTTCCTTACTTCGGAGGATGAATATCTTGTATTCTAGCAAAAAATATTTTTTTCCAAATTTTTCTCCACACTTAGGTTAATTTTGGTTCCATGGTTAGTCAACTATGGTAAAAGTCCACTTTTCTTAACTATAGTTGACATTTTCCTTAATCATTGACCAAGTTGACTTTTTCTCAAAATTTCAAAAGTGTCATATCTTATGTTTTACACTCTCTTCTTTACGTTTTGGCAGATTTCGGGAAGTGAATATACCTAAAACACCTCGAACGGCTTAAAAGGTCTGTTTTGCCCCTTTTTGGCATTTACTCTACCTTTATGTGTTCGGGACCAAATCAAACTAACTTTCCTTCATGAACTTTCTATATTTTCACATCATAAGTTCTTCTCTTCAGTTAGAATAATTTAGATCCATTCTGTTTAACCTATAGCCCTCATAGCTCACATTAGGCCTTTATGTAGCTTTTAAGTGTTAAAGCATTTCACTAACACTTAAATCTAGTAAATACTCTTCTTATGATTTAAATAACTCAATACATGTCTGTAAATGTATAAATCATAAGGAACAAGCTACATAAAAATACAGGTCTGACACATGTTCACACAGTTTACATGCAAATGAAGGCGATATTAATGAATGCGTGGCACAGGGTCAATTAATGTTAATGCTTCAAAATCAAAGACTAGGATGGTACCTTTAATCACATCCAAGGAAGCCTCTGCAGATGCTTGGTCCATTGCAAACATTCACCCTTGATCAACAGCTTGCTTCCCTTTCTCTTCAGCTGTGGCCTTCCTCTTAGGTGTAGGTGTCTCAACTATAGCCTTCTCTGGCTCTTTACCTTTCTGTAGGGCTGTATCAATCAACTTTGGGCATTCACGAGCTATGTGCCCTGGTTTACCACACCTATAACATGCTCTCATCGATAATGAGCATGGTCTACTCCCATGATATCTACCACATAACTTGCACAGCTTTGTGGTAGGTCGAGGTTCGCCAATAACTATGCCCCTTGAAGCTAGAGGTAAAGCTGGAGGTTTCGCAGGCATCTCTTGTACCTCTTCAATCTTAGGCCCCTTACCAAATAACCTTTGGCCCTTTCTGAACCCTTTATCATCGACTGACCTCTTTCGATCTCTATCTTTGTCTTTACCACTCCTGCTCAATTCTGAGGCATGCAGCTCATAATCCTGCTCACATAGCTGAACTTTGCCTCGCCGTAGGTGGTAATGTCCAATGGAGCTAATCGAGCTTTGATGGAAGGTCTCAGCCCCTCAAGAAATTTCTGAACCTTTCTGTCCTCAAGGCTCATAGTGACTGTATCCTATCTACCCAGGGATGTGAATCCAGACTCATACTCATCCACTGTCTGGTTCCCTTGATTCAATGTCATAAATTTCATCTGTATCATTCTCTGAGTAGTGGCTGGAATGTATTGCCTCCTAAAGGCATCCAAAAATATATCCTATGTCATAACCGGGAGCCATGCACTCAACGTCGGTTGTGTGGCCATCCACCAATGCTTGGCTTCATCCTCTAATACAAAAGCTGCAAAGGTGACTTTCTCTGTGGCGGAGTAATGGAAAAATCGGTAGAGCTTCTCCATACTACGTATCTAATGCTCAGCTAACACTGGGTTCTTCATCCCACTAAATGAAGGTGGTCCGAACTTTCAAAACTCTCTCAGTCTACCCATATCACAATCATACACTCCTTCACCACTAACCTGTTGTGGAGCTACAGGATCCTGAACTGGTAGGGGAATGTCCTGAACTGGAGGGGGTGAAGGAAACTCTGCCTCTGCAGCCCAAGGTCTCGGTGCATGTTGTACTGGCTCATGTCTCTCAAGTGCAGCAGCCTGACCAATAGGGTTCTCCTATCTACCCTCAAGTCTGGCCATCGCCTGTCTAAACATCTCCATGATTGTGTCTACACTGTGTTGTAATTACGCTATACGCCCCTCAGCAACATCACTAAGCTCAGGTGGATCTCTACTAGAATTAGACCCACGATCTCTCGAGCTCATCTCTACGCCCTTGAGAGCGCGAATTCTCTCCTCTACGAGTACGTCGTCTATCAGACATCCTGCATACTCAAAATAGGTGTCTCAGTCTTATTTTCCAACTTGGTATACACAATTGTATGTAAATAATGCACAGTACTTTAGGGATGTATACTATCTTAACTATGGATATTGACTCACATCAGACTAACTTTGGCTCTGATACCATTAATTCTGTCATGCCCCTCTTCCCGTGACTTAACTTACTACATACAGTTGGGTTGTGAGTTAATATCCAATCCATATCTCATTCATTCATAATTTAATATTCATTTAATGAAGTAGAAACTGTTGTTTTATAAATATGTGGAAACGTTTACATCAGTTTCTATTATATACATCCCTTTCATTCTAAAGATAACTATATTGTGCATTAGTTTACACGATACAAAATTTTTTTCATCTCAAGTGTATACCTCTATACCGCTGGATGATTGAAGCAACACGATAGCAGGAACGATTGCAGTGTACTCACTACTGCGTAGAATCTGTGGAGGAGAAATAAGGTGGTGAGCTAACACGCTCAGTAAGGAATATAAGAAAGCAGGTAGATAACTACACTATCTACATGCTTAAAATACAAATATTCATTTTCCTTATAAAATATATGCATTCTTTAAAACAACTTCCATCGATGCAAAAGTATTAATTCGCGGGATGGGTGTATGCATATTCACACAACACACTCTTTTCACACAGCTCATCTTTAAAAATCACACAATACATATTTAGAAATCACTTTACACTCAGCAAATCAATATACATGAGACATAATTATGGGTTATCATATCTCCAGACACACAACAAGGGAAACATGTCACCAGACACAGTAGTGATAATGTCATATCACTTAGATAAATATAGGACTTATGGCCATAGTCAGATTCTAGGCAAACACTTATCAGGTGTACGGGAATCCCAAGCTTGGGGAGGCAAATCAACCATCCCTTCAGCTCATAATGAAATCACAGTACATCATGCTCCATGCCTAACGCTCACAGTACATCGTGCTCTCATGATTCCTTATCATCCTTTCCATTGTCTCAAAATCTTATGCGAGCAAGTCTGTGCAAGACACACAGCAGTACACGATGGCTCCAGCACGATTTGTACTTATTATATCACATTTATAAACCACATGCGAGCAGGTCAATGTAAGACACACAGCAATAAACGATGGCTCTAGCATGGTTTTACTCAACACACAACATAATTATAAAAACCTTGTGTGAGCAACTCAGCGTAAGAGCACACAGCATATCTGAGGCATCTAACACAATTTTACTAGGAAATTACATGCGAGTATAGTTAGAGCAAGACACACAGCAATACTCAAAGGCTCTAGCACGATTCTAAAAAATCTAGTGTCAGCTCTCGAGTGGAACACACAGCATCACCCGAGGCATCGAGCACCCTTTTGTTTTTCTCAAAATCCATTTTTAAAACGATGTGCGAGCAGACTGGTATATCCACCGTTGTCACATTGGCTCTAGCACAAGTCATACATAAAAATCAATAGCTAGCTCTACACACAAGTATGAGTGAGAGGGCAATCTCCCTTCAATCACTCGTTAAATACTTTTCACCTAGAAATACATGCATTCTATATGCAATAGTCAAATCGGGAGCCAGTTTATGATTATACACACTCAAAACATTTACAAACATCTTTCCACACCAAGACATTATAGGCATATAATTCATGCATATGAGCTTCTACTTATGCTCGTTTTTCACGTAGATAATTCAATATCTATCTACTTATCGATATTATTCATTCACATATAGGGATTTATCAAAATACGTCTAGCTATCTCTATAGCTTTACATAAATCCCTTACCTCGAATCACTTTCCTTCGATTTCTACTACTCGTGATCCAGTCTTATCGACTCCAATTTTATCTTCAGGAGTTGAAATTGTGTACTACTCAAATCAGTATACTTTTGTATACTTCATTTCACTTGCATGATATCCAAATCAATGCATTGGGCCATTTACATCTTATTGTACATGATTCTCTCTTACGTCCATTTCGATTATATGATTCATTTCTCGAGAATCTCTACTAATTCACATTAAATCGGCATTAATCTTCCAATTCCTTAAGTTCATTAAATACCTCGTATGCTTATTTTCAACCATTATTATTTCTAGCATATGGATTTCACCAACTATCTTACAATCATATAAACATGCTCACTAACATCAATTCATGCCTAATTCATCATCAAATTCCATGCCTAAGCTACTTTCTCACACTAAGCCATTTGTAGGTCATGGAAGATTAATCATGTTCATGGATGTTTCAACCATCAATACATACACCAAATCAACTCATCAAAACATCTAGATTAATATACTAGAAGTTGGTGTATTGAAATCTTACCTATCTAAACTTTTCTCCTTTTTGACAACTTTGGGGGAAAACTTCTTTTCTCCTTCAATTAACCAACTCAACCTCTAGATTTCAGCTATGTTATTCTCTTCCTCTCTAGGAACAACTTTGCTGAAATGAACTTTTCTCCAAATCTTTACGGAAGGTGATAATAATTTAGAGAGATAAAGTTTACTTTTTTGAGTAAAAATGAAAGGTTTTGATGTTTTCTGGGGAAGAAGCTAAATGTCGGGTTCCTTTATATAGAATTCACCTTATGAGATCGATCTCCTAGGGTGGAGATCGATCTCCTCTTGCTCCAATTACACAATTTACAGCCTTGGGATCGATCTACTTGAAGGGATAGGATCGATCTTGGCCAGGCAGAGAGCTTCAGAGATCAGTCTGCCAGAGGGATGAGATCAATCTGCTTCTAGCCGAGACACAATGAGATCGATCTGCTTCTGGTCGAGACACAATAAGATCGATCTCCTTCGGGTTGAGATCGATCCTTACTTGGCAGAAGCATATCGAGATCGATCTGGCTTGAAGGAGGGATCAATCTCCCCTCGTTTTGCAACATACTCAGCTAAACTTTTTCCTAGATTTTTAGAGCTAACTTCATATCAATTTGCTTCACTACTTATTTTGCATTCAATCCACATTTATAACTTAAAAAGGTCCATTTCTTATAATCCATACATAACAAAACTTGTGTGTACATCACGAACTCATATAAGAAGTGTGTACATCAAATTTACGGACCTTACATCTCTAATGATTCATATTACATAAACAAGTGTATACTTAGGGAATCATAAGGATACGTATGAAAATACTGGCCTTACATGTGAGATCTGAGAATTTTAGACACATTTTAATTATGTAATATGAACTTGAAGTGTAATTTATTGAGCTAAGAGAAATATATATGTGATAAATGAGAAATAATCCAAGTAGTGAATTGTGAAAATTATATTTGGAGATTTATATGTTAAGTGTTTAACCTAAGTGTGAAACTATGAGGTCAGATCGATCTTGGAGAAGGAGAGGTGAGTTAAAATAACAAGGAAGGAGGAATCTAAGCGAGCAGATCGGTCTCCAATGGTAGAGGATCGATCTCCTTATGATTCTGTAATGAAGGGATCGATCTCATGAGAAAGGGATCGATCTCAAAATGTTTCTGTTTGGGAGAAGATCGATCTCCTCAAGGAGCAGATCGATCTCATGAAGCATTCTGTAAACTAGAGATCGATCTCATAAATGGAGCAGATCGATCTCATGTAGCCATTAAGAGATCGATCTCACCCCTCGACAAATCGATCTCCTATGCATAAAACTACCCCAAATCTTCCCCAAATTCAAATGCAGATCGATCTCATCAAGAGCCAAATCGATCTCCTACCCTCCGTCTATATAAGGAACCCTTGCTTTCTCCTGTAATTTCATTTTCTCTCTCTTCAAAACCCCATTTCCACCCGAGCCCTAGCTTTCTCACACATCCAAAGCACCCATTTTTGGTTCGAACCAGAGGTTGTGGCAAGAAGGAAAGTTGTTCCTCGTCAAAGGGAGAACAACATACTTGGAAATCGAAAGATGGATTGAATCGAGGCAAGAGATAAGCTCTCCACAAGTTTTGGGTAATTTTTAAAACCCGATCTTGATATTTGAGATGATTTTGGTGATAATGGTTGTTGGCATTGAGTTGAAATAGTTGGAAAATGATTAGGGATTGATGAAATTACAATGTAGTTGGAGTGATGATGATATTTAGCAATTTTGGTAATTTTGGAAATTTTGAGCTATAAATGGAAATTTAGACAATGTGGTCAATTAGCATAGATATTATGGCATGGGAAACATAGAATGTTGAGATGTTGTGAAAGAGATTGTGGTTTGTGAAAGAGTTATGAGAAATTTGAGGTGTTATGAGCAAGTATGCTCGATTTTGAGAATTAAGGTTACTGTGATGATGAGTATTGATGTTTTAACATCGTTTGGACAGCTCAGGAGTTCTAGAGTGGAATGCGAGGCTAGTCCGTGATACGGGGGAAACAATTGCACTATACGAGGTGCAAAGAGGTAAGGGAAAACTAAACCATTTGTGTATGTGTTTTGATGAATTGTTTGTAGCATGAACCATGATTTGAGAATACAAGCATGTTTAGTGTTGTGTTGTGATATAATTCCACAGGTTTTTATAGCCGGTTGGAGCCCATTATTTTATGAGTTATAAGCTGAGTGTGAAATTGCTTTATAAACTGTTGAGTTTGCATGAAAAGTAAATTGGATTTTACGTTAAGGCAATACTGAGATTTGAGAAAATGTATGCATGTTTTGCCAGTTGGAACTCGGTTTTAATATGTTTTGTATTGAGTACACAAATGTTTTAAATGAGTTTTATGAGAGAAAACCCTTATGAGTTCTACGTGAAGGCAAAACGTTTTATAAGATAATGGCTAATGATTGAGACTTAAGCGTGTCATGTTGAATACACATCGGGCCTTGCTTTGGTAGCATGTAAGACCGATATAGTGGGATGCCTGGGAACCGACCCAGGGACCACAGGCCTTATTCTGGTAACATGTAAGTCCGATTATTCCTCTGCTTTGGTAGGGTGGGAGGCCTTGTTCTGGTAGCATGTAAGTTCGATATTCCTCCATTTTGGTAACGAGAGATGCCTCCATTTAGGTAACGTGAGATGACCCTCGTTCTGGTAACGCTGGGTGGCCTTGCTTTGGTAGCATGTAAGACCGAGAGAGTGGGCCGCCTGGGAACTGACCCAGGGACCACGTGATAGTGTGCATGAGGCGAGGTATTGCTCTGGTAGCATGTAAGGTCGGGCCTTGTTCTGGTAACATATAAGTCTAATATACCATGCATACGACCATATTGTCGACGTTCCCTCTATACAAGGATGCCTGGGATGCGTATCCAGAGGAGATTATATATTTTATGTGCCATGACAAGTTTTATATGAGTTTTATTGCCTAGTCTCGTTTTACACATGAGTTGTGTTTTGTGACTTTGTCACGTGCTATTTACTGAGGTGATTTTTATCACATATTTTGAGAAAAGCCATTATCGCATATATTTACACATGCTTGTGAATGCTCGATATTAAGCCTTTTTAACTTCATGTTTTCACATGATTTATGAGCTATGAGATGGTGATGTTTTAAGAACTTTCATGCTACGATTTCAAATGAGTATACTGAGTTTCATATACAAATACATACTTGTGGTGTGTGATATGGTTTATATAACTGAGTTCCCTTACCCCCCCCCTTACTGAGCGATTTAGAAGCTCACCCTGTTTTCTCTTCCCCCAGATTGCTTCAAGTGAAGTGTGTTCCCAGTGACGTACGTGTTAGAGGCCAGTGGAGGACTTGAGCTCCAGGTCGTATTTTGTGTATTGAGGTATATATTTAATATTCATGTATCCAGACTAGAGTTATATTTACAGAAACTTATTGTACAATGATGTACGAGATGTATTAGGATTAATTAACTTGGAATTGAGTAATGTATATGATACGATATATATACTATCTTATGATGAGATCCTGAGACATGATAAGTATGATGATGTATGACACTGCACAGGAATGCACCCTTAATTGTGATTTGATGAGTAAAAAAAAAAAGTTTTAAATTTGCCCTATTTTCTACATTTTCGGGGCATCACATTACAAAAATCATGGTAGCAAGTGAGTCCAATGTGATAGCGGATGAAGCAGTAGGGGGTGCTGGTTCCTCAACAGGGGGTGCTTAATTGTCATAGTGGAAAAATGTTTATCAAACCTTTTACGCTTAGCCAGGTTTTGAAAACATCGACTATTCGTGGTGGAAGGAGTTGGATATACGGCTGAAGGTTGTGAGGTGGATGGTCTAGAAGAGGATGCTCGAGATGGTCTGGAGGAGTAAGGTTTAGATGCTACTTATTTTGTACATGGTGGCATAATGTCTTAAGTCTATGAGGAATTTCAACAAACACTTGATAGGCACAGTTTAAGGAAATGTGGCAATGGTGAGTGTAGGATTTGAGAATTTCCAATCCTATAAAAAGAGACCTATTCTAGATAGATAACAGCCAATTCGATTCAGCCTACTAGATGAAGGAACTATGGGTTCACTACAGCTATCAAGACACAACAAAAATCAAGTATTTTGATGAAAATATGAACAATGAGATCATTAGATCGATCTATCCGAAGAAAAAAAACAACAGAAAAATTTGAACAAAACAAAAGAAGTTGGGTCGAAAATACTGAGAGAAATTGAAGACAAATGGTGAAAACTTACCAAAGAATTAATCCCGGGGGCGAGAGAGGAAGATGTGACGAAAGAGGAGGGTTTTGTTCTTTTGAAAAAAATGTGATTTTTGTGACGTTTTAAGTGCCCAAAACCTAAGGAGATCGATCTTCTAGAGGGTAGAGATTGATCTCAATTACCAAAATGCATTTGAAAAACACGAGAAAGACAAGAAAATCGATCTCATTTAATAGCAAATCGATCTCCTAGTCATGACCTGACTGCTGTAGGCTATTCTGAATAAACAAGATCGATCAATAATGAACAGAGATCGATCTTTCTTACCATTTTAGCCAGAAAAAGTCAGAAAAATTGTTTAAAAATGTGTTTTATTAAATATGTATATAAGGAAGAAAAAGACATTCATGACTTTTAACAAAATGCATCCATTGTGTACATTGTAAGATATAAATCAAATGTGTATGCTACATTGTTAGTCACACTTAACGAATTTATACACATTTGATATAGAATCATACTTAGATTTTCTTCATACATCAAGCATATCAAGGTGCATTCATTAGTCCTAATTCACCTCTAAGGGCACAAAATCTTTCCTTATCAAGAGGTTTGGCGAAAATATCAACCACTTGATGCGTTGTATCAACATATTCTAGAACTATATCCCTTTTTTGCACATGATCTCTAATTAAGTGATGTCTAATTTGAATATGTTTAGTTCTAGAGTGTTGAATTAGATTCTTAGTGAGATTAATTGCACTTGTATTATCGCAATGTATGGGAATTTGTTTCATATCTATGTCAGTCTCTCATTTGCTGCTTAATCTATAACACTTGAGCACTACAACTACCGATTGCTATGTATTCTGCTTCGGTTATGGATTGAGCTACACTATTTTGTTTCTTTGAGAACCATGATATTAATCTATTCCCTAAAATTTGACATGTACCTAAAGTGTTTTTCCTATCTATCTTACATCCTGCAAAATCTGCATCGGAATAAGCATGAAGTGCAAAGGTAGAATCTCTAGGGTACCATAAGCCTAGTGATGGTGTATCTTTGAGATACCTAGAGATTTTTTTATAGCTTATAAATGTGATTCTCTAGGTGATGATTGAAATATTGCACACAAATAAACACTAAACATAATATCAGGTTTACTTGCGGTGAGATAAAGTAATGAACCAATCATGGACCTATAGAGTTTAGTGTCTACACACTTACCACTTTCATCCTTATCAAGCTTCATGGAAGTGCCCATTGGAGTTGCTTGAGGTTTGCATTTATCCATTTCAAATCTTTTGAGCAAGTCTTTGGTGTATTTAGCTTGATTAATGAAAATGCCATCTTTAGTTTGCTTTACTTGAAGCCCCAAGAAGTATGTGAGCTCTCCCATCATGCTCATTTCAAATTCAACTTGCATAGTCTTAGCAAACTCTTGGCATAATGATTCATTAGTTGATCCAAATATAATATCATCTACATAGACTTGAACAACTAGTAAATCATTGTTCTTATTTTTTATAAACAATGTTGTGTCAACCTTCCCTCTTGAGAAACCTTTTTCAATTAAAAACTTAGAAAGTCTCTCGTACCAAGCTCTGGAAGCTTGTTTCAAACCATACAATACCTTTGAAAGTTTGTAAACATGAATAGGATAATTAGGATCTTCAAAACCGGGAGGTTGTTCAACATATACTTACTCATTTATAAAACCATCTAAGAATGCACTTTTTCACATCCATTTGATGTAGTTTAAAGTTCTTAAAACATGCAAAAGCAAGTAACATTCTAATGGCTTCTAGTCTAGCTACCAGAGCATAAGTCTCATCATAATCTATACCTTCTTCTTGTCTTTATCCTTGAGCAACCAATCTAGATTTGTTTCTAATGATAACACTATTTTCATCCATCTTTTTTTTAAATATCCATTTAGTTCCAATGATGGGGTAATCACTAGGTCTAGGAAGTAAATTCCATACTTTACTCCTTTCAAATTGATTTACTTCTTCTTGCATAGCTAAGATCCAATTGTCATCTTTTAAGGCTTCATTAACATTTTTAGGTTCAATTTGTGATACAAAAGCTATATATTGGCATACATTTCTAAGTGAAGACGTCGTTTTAACTCCAAGATTTGGATTACCAACTATTTCACAATCTTTAACATATTTAAGCTCTCTTGAGCATCTAGGTTCTCTTTCTACAATTTCTTGTTCAATTGACTCTTCCTTGTTGCTAATGTCAAGATCATCTAAGTTATTATTATTCTTCATATTTGAGGATTCTTCTAAAATTTTATCAAATATTTCTATATCCTCATCTTTACAATGGATTCTAGGTGTGGAATTTGATTCATTAAATATTACATGGATGGACTCCTCCACTATTAATGTTCTTTTGTTGAAGACTTTAGAGGCTTTAGAATTTAAGGAATAACCTAAAAAAAAAAATACCTTCATCACTTTTAACATCAAATTTTCCTAAATTATCTTTTCCATTATTTAAGATAAAGCATTTGCAACCAAAAGGATAGAAATAACTAATGCTTGGTTTCTTTCCCTTGTAGAGCTCATATGGAGTTTTCTTTAGAATTGATCTAACCATTGCTCTATTTATAATATAACATGAAGTATTGATAGCTTCAGCTCAAAAATACTTAGGTAAATTATTTTCACAAAGCATTGTTCTAGCCATTTCTTCTAAAGTTCTATTTCTCCTATCAACAACCCCATTTTGTTGTAGTGTCTTAGGAGCTGAAAAATTATGGCTAATCACTTGACCTTTGCAATATTCATCAAAACCAAGATTTTCGAATTCTTTGCCATGATCACTTCTAATACTAGTTATAATATAACCTTTTTCATTTTGAGCTATTTTCGAATATGTAATGAATTTTTCTAAAGTTTCATTCTTTACATTTAAGAATAATACTCATGTAAATCTAGTTTCATCTACAATCACAAATCCATAGTGCTTACCTCCTAGACTTGTGGTTCTAGTTAGACCAAAGAGATCTAAGTGAAGTAGTTGTAGTGACCTAGATGTTGACACATAATTCTTTGGTTTAAATGATATTCTTTTATGTTTTCCTTGCACAGATGCTTCACATATTTTGTCATTTTCATATGATAACTTAGGTAGTCCTACAACACGATCTCTTTTAGCTAGTTTAGATAATACTAGCATGCCCTAGTCTTCTATGCCATAACCAAGGTTCATTTTCTTTAGCAACCATAAAACACACATTTTCATCTCTAAGTTCATTCAATTGTACAATATATATGTTACCTTGTCTATGTCCTAAGAAAATAACTTTATTTGTTTTATCATCAATTACATGACAATTTAAGCAATCAAAAACTACTTTGTATCCCTTGTCACAAAGTTGACTAATGCTAAGTAAATTATGTTTTAATCCTCTAACAAGTAACACATTATCTATAGAAAATGAATGATTACCAATAGACCCACTTCTTTCAATTTGGCCTTTGGAGTTATTCCCAAGAGTGACTTCTCTATCAATCTTTAATTTTAAGGTGTTAAAATGACTCTTATCACTGGTCATGTGTCTTGAGCATCCACTATCTAAGTACCAAGCTTCCTTTGACTTTGCTTTGAAACAATGCTCAAGTTCCTACGATCATCATTAAACCTTTGTTTTAGGTACAAATTTTCTTAGGTCCTTTAGAGTTAGTAGACATAAGTTTTGATCCTTTAGGGATCCATTTCATTATCAATTCAATGTCTTTTGAATTTATATCTGTCACGACCCAAACTACCCAAAAATCAGAGTTAATTTTTCGCGTTTTGTTTATTTACTTAAATTCTTACTTGTCCTCGAATCGTGACCACACTCCACTAACAAATTGGGCTGTGCGTCAATGCCAGTCCCATCATACATTTACCATAGTACTTATTTCTTCTCCAGTCATTTATAATTGTTTACATTAATTATACATCCCCTAAAGTTACTTACAAACATGTTACTGTGCTATGCTTATGTAGATACAATATGTACAAGTGTATATACCTTATGTCGATGGGCAGCAGCGGATATCCAGAATGCAGTACTGAGTCGCCTCAACTTCAACTGGAGATTATCTGTGGGAGAAAATGAAAGGGGTGAGCACATCAAGCTCAGTAAGGCAATCCTACGAACAAGTAGGTAACCATACTACCTACATGAACGTGGTGCCATGTATAAACCACCATTTCTCCACACATTTTAAAACAAATTATATGAGTTATGATGTTATGTAAATCAAGTTTGCACGAAAAATTCAACATGCAATTATATTCAAAATCATATCTTTCTTGTTTAAAATTTCACAGTAAAGTCAGGACTCGACCCCTCCTTCGGGTGATCCTGACTCACACAAAATCATGAAAATTCGTTTACATCACATATGGGTTTAAAAGCATGGAAATAACCATCATGCACATTTAGTTAAAAACCCAGTTTAAATCATCGAAATCATCAACATGCGAGACGAGGTAATATCTGTATAACGGCAATAACCAGGACTGGCCATATGTGTCCTCGTGAGTCCCTCTAGCTTCACGGATCCCCGTGTGCGAGGTCTCACCTTGATCGAGAACCGCCCGGGAGGTGGGTCAATCCAACCGGTCAGTCTTATCCGATCTCACGCATCTGAAGATACCGTATCCGAAGATACCCCGTATCACAAAGATACTGTATCCGAAGATACCCCATATCACAAAGATACCGTATCCGAAGATACCCCACGGTACATCGTACTCCATGCTACTTGCACGGTACATCGTACTCCATGGACCCATATCACTCTAGGTACTCTAGCCCAAATGGCCTGCTTCCCAGAGAGAGGTTTTGTTTCTCAATACTCATGTCACGTCTCAAAACGCACGTGCGAGCCTATTTAATCGGTGACACACAGTCTACCCGATGCTCCAAGTACGGCTCATCACATGTTCTCATAAAATCAGTGCGAGCGATGCTCAGCACTCTCATCAAATCAAATAAAACTGGCAGAGCCCGCTTTACATCCCACAAGGCCGCCAACCTCATCCCTCACTCTCACCCCACCTAAGAGGTCTTTTGAGCCTGTTGGGCCTTTTGGCTGACTCCAAGGGCAGACAACGCTACTCCACAAATCCAGTAAATCTAGTGCGAGCTAAGCTCAGCACTCTGTATATAAATCACATGAAAATCTTATAAAATCTGGTGCGAGTTAAACTCCAGCACCCTGTCTCGAAAATCATGTAAAAATATGGTGCGAGTTAGACTCTAGCACCCTGTCACGAAAATCATGTAAAATCTGGTGCGAGTTAGACTCTAGCACCCATGCATGTAAAACTCTAGTGCGAGCTCTCGCTCCAGCACTAATGCATGCATAACACAAATCAAACATCATGCGAGCTGAGCTCTAGCACGTCACATGTAAATAAAAACACGTAGGCGGCTCGGTTATCTCAAAATAGTTTTCACAGAAATTACATCGTTTAAGGTATGCAATGCTATGCATTTTTCTTTAAAAGTGAGCCAGCCTACTCATGCATGTGTTAAAATACCTCCAGAACGAGCAGGAACCTCTTGTCCTTGCTCCTCCCAATTTTTTCTAAATTTGTAAGTTCTACCCTTAACAAGGGTATTTTAGTAATTTGCCCATTCGGGGCACTAAAATTATTAATTGACCTCTAGACCCTTCAGGTAATTTTTAAAGACTACAGATGAACTTAAAATTGCGTAAAGTTACCTCTAGCAGTCCGCAGAATTCCCTTACCTTATTTTCCTGTCGAGTCTGGCATTTTCTTTTCCACTGTTGTCACGTCGCGCAGTCCATTATGCTCCCAATCAAATGCCCGGAACTGCGTATCAATATTCCTCAGGTCAGATATTATACAATTTAATTGTATTTCCTATTTTCTGGGCTTAATTTAAATCATTGGGCCTATTTACCCCTATTGGGCCTGATTGCACCTTAAATGGGCCTTAATCGGCCTTAAGCCCGTTTTCCACTTAATTTTCACTTTATCGAGGCCTATTGGGCTCATTGGGCCCACTAATAATTTATTGGGCCTCGTTCTAATTCTTGAATAACTAAATCGATTATTTACGACAATTTATCTAAATTTTCATAATTTAATTCAATTTATGCGGAATTTAAATTCATATCACGCATAACGATGTAAATTGTCGTAAATAAGGGTCACTTACCCATGATTCCATGCTAGTACAAAATTCGAGGCTGTCTCGAGCTCTCGGTGGATACCAATTGTCGAGCTACACAATTCCACAATTTTCCGGGTAAGTTTTCAGCCCAAAATTTATTAAATTAAATACTCCAAAATTTAAATCGGTCAATTTGACCGCTTATCGACTTACACGAAGCTCGATTGCATCACAGGAATTTTTCCCAATTTTTTCTCTTTTTTTCTTTTTCCCTTTTTCTCCCTTTTTCCTTCTCTTTTTGGCTGAACCGGTTCAGTCCGGTTCAGACCGCCGATTCACTCCGGTTCGACCGGTTCACCTTCGGTTCACCGCCTTACCTGCCGGTTCTCTGCCGGCTTCCACCGCCAGTGGCTCCGCAAGGTCGTCCGCATCTCGAATCCGCCCTCGGTTTCGGTCGGGCTCACCGGAACGCCGCCGGTTCGGCTCTTCTCCCTCGGCCGTCGGACCCATTTTCCTCCTCTTGGCCGTCGCCGGCGTTTTTCGCCGTTTCGTCGGCTGATACCGATGCAGAAAGGACCGTCGTCGCCTGGGCTTTCAGAATCGGGCCTCGGTTCCGCCCGATTCGCCGCCGTTCGCCGCCGGTGGCCATTTCTTTCCCGCGGCCTTCTCCTCCGTTTTTCGCCGAATTTCGGCGTCCTTGGCGCGTGTCACCGGTGGCAGCAAGGTCGCCTGGCGTCGGGCTTCCTTTCCCGGTAGGCGGCCTGGGACAAGGGTCGCCGGTGGTCGTCCGGCCTACCCCCCGATTTCGGCTTCCGTTTTCTTCTCCTTTCGCGTTTTCTGATTCCTTTTTTTTCAATTTCTTAATTTATTTTTATATATATATTTTTATTATTTATTTTTATTTATTTTATTTAATTATTACACTATTCATTAAAATACTCCATAAAATCCAAAATATCTACACTTATATTATTTTTATTTTAATTTAATTTATTTAATTTAAATTTAATTTATTAAATATATTTTTCTCCAAATTTTTGATATTATTCCTTCGCGCTTTTCGAGATATCGTTTCGATAATTTTTTAGTATTTTTAAAATTTTCGAATCTTGATCAATTGACCCAAAATTGTATAATTTCCTCATTATCGATCAAGATATCTTACATCCTTATTTTTAATTAAAATTTCCTTATTGCCCTAATATCGGGTTTTGGTATTTTTACCATTTTACCCATGCTCTTGTTTCGAAAATCAATTTAACCTGACCTTCCTTTATACATCCCCCATCTTTTCTTATTTAATTTTTGTATTTTAATTAAATTCGGGTCTTACAACTCTCCCCCACTTAAGGAATTTGGTCCTCCAAATTAGAACCAATTCATATGAGTCCATAGACTACTCCGAGTACATTAATCGTATCATACTTCTTAAATTCTCATGTGACCTTTTTCCGGAGTGTATTACTACCAAAGGACTTTAATTAGGGAGATCGTCTTAAACCTCAATACTTTCTCTTTCCTATTTAATGCCCGAATTAACTTCTTCAATATACTTATATTTTCATTAAACTGAACTTTTGAAATTCTCATATCCTATCACCTATGCTGGATCTGGATAGTATTTCCGAAGCATCAAAAGATGGGACACATTGTGGGTGCCTGCTTATTCAAGTGATAACGCCAACCTACAGGTCTTATCTCCCACTTGTCCAATCTCTCAAAATATTCCATCCAGCGCAACTCAATTTACCTTCTTCCAAAAGTTCGCTATGTCCTTATTCTCTTAGGACAAGAAACATTCCAACCATACTAATTCACTCTCGGTGAATTCTAATACTTTTCTATCTGCTCTGAGGTGTTCTTAATCTCTCATCCTTAACTAAACATCCTCAGAGACTTATTATCCAAAGTCAAAAATAATTCTATCTGTCACCCACTTTTTCTTATTCAATTTGGGGAACAACCCCTACAGCCATGCACTGTCTCATGTCTTGTTATCCCATACTCAAGTGACAACTGTCGCTATTGGCGAATTCAATTAGAAATCAACTGATCATCCCAGGAGCTTAAAAATCAAGGGCACACGCTTTCATCGGATCCCCCAGAACTTGTACAGTCCTCTCTGACTGACCATCTGTCTGAGGATGGAAAGCTGTGCTAATACTTAGCCGGGTTTCCATAGCTTCCTGAAAAATATTCCCTGAAGTAAGAAGTGAAGCGGGAATCCCTATATGATACCATGCTCACTGGAACTCTAAATCATGTTCCACAATCTTCCTTATACATAAATCTTCATATACACCCTGAGTATTTGGGGATTTCATAACCAGAAGGAGGTTAGACTTAGTTACTCTATCGACTATCATCCAAATAGCCTCGTAATTCATCTGGGTTCTCTGTAACCCATCACGACATTTATGGAGACTTGCTCCCATTTTTCGTGCCGATATAGGTAGAGGCTGTAATAACCCTGCAGACTTTTTAATATTCTACCTTATTCTACTGACATACTAGTCATTTTTCACAATCTCTACCATATCTCCTTTCATATCTGACCACCAATACCTTTTCCAGAGATTTCATATATATTCTTTACTTACCATATGCACTATATATCCCAAAGAGTGAGCTTCTGACAATATTACTATCTCATCAACTGTGGTCCTAGGGAGCACTTATACTGTCTCTGAACCTCTCTGTAAATCATTATCATACTCTGTGAACTCTGTCACTGTACCCTTCTGAATCTCACCCACACTATCGACATCATGCCGATCATCACGCTAAGCCTGTCAAATCCGGGCACTCTCATTCGATTCTAGTCTCAGGCTAGCTGTCACACAATCACTGTCATCATCAGAAGGGATCACATCAATACTGAGGCTCATAACTTGTCACGACCCAAACTACCCAAAAATCAGAGTTAATTTTTCGCGTTTTTATTATTTTCTTACTTTAATTCTTACCTGTCCTCGAATCGTGACCAACACTCCACTACTAATTGGGCTGTGCGTCAATGCCAGTCCCACCATACATCTACCCAGTACTTATTTCTTCTCCAGTCATTTATAGTTGTTATATTATTTATACATCCCCTAAAGTTACTTACAAACATGTTACTGTGCTATGCTTATGTAGATACAATAAGTACAAGTGTATATACCTTATGTTGATGGGCAACAGCGGATATCCGGAATGCAGTACTGAGTCGCCTCAACTTCAACTGGAGATCATCTGTGGGAGAAAATGAAAGGGGTGAGCACATCAAGCTCAGTAAGGCAATCCTACGAACAAGTAGGTAACCATACTACCTACATGAACGTGGTGCCATGCATAAACCACCCTTTCTCCACACATTTTAAAACATATGATATGATGTTGTGATGTTATGTAAATCCAGTTGCACGGAAAACTCAACATGCAATTATTTTAAATCATTTCTTTCTCTTTAAAAATTTCACAATGAAGTCAGGACTCGACCCCTCCTTCGGGTGATCCTGACTCACACAAAACCATGGAAATAGAATTTCTCAAAAGCATCGGTATCGAAAACATACGTATATATATACAAGATACGAGACTAGGCAATACTGTATATCGGTAATAACCAGGACTGGCCAATATGTCCTCGTGAGTCCTCTAGCTTCACGGATCCCAGTGTGCGAGGTCTCACCCTGATCGGGAACTGCCCGGGAGGTGGGTCAATCCAACCCGTCAGTCTTATCCGATCTCACTCATCCGTCGATGCCGTATCCGAAGATACCCCGTATCACGAAGATACCGTATCACAAAGATACCCCGTATCACAAAGATACCGTATCCGAAGATACTCTGTATCACAAAGATACCGTATCCGAAGATACCCCACGGTACATCGTACTCCATGCTACTTGCACGGTACATCGTACTCCATGGACCCATATCACTCTAGGTACTCCAGCCCAATTGGCCTGCTTCCCACAGAGGTTTTCATAACTCAATACTCGTTGCCATGTCTCAAAACGCACGTGCGAGCCTATTAAATCGGTGACACACAGTCTACCCGATGCTCCAAGCACGGCTCATTGTATGTTCTCTTAAAAATCAGTGCGAGCGATGCTCAGCACTCTCATCAAATCAAGTAAACTTGGCAGAGCCCGCTTTACATCTCCACAAGGCCGCCAACCTCATCCCTCACTCTAACCCTACTTAAGAGGTCTATTGAGCCTGTTGGGCCTTTTGGCTGACTCCAAGGGCAGACAGCGCTACTCCACAAATCCAGTAAAACTAGTGCGAGCTAGGCTCAGCACTCTGTATACAAATCGTATGAAAATCTTATAAAATCTGGTGCGAGTTAAACTCCCGCACCCTGTCATGAAAATCATGTAAAATCTGGTGCGAGTTAGACTCTAGCACCATGTCACGCAAAAGCATGTGAAATCTGGTGCGAGTTATACTCTAGCACCTATGCATGTAAGACTCTAGTGCGAGCTCTCGCTGCAGCACTAATGCATGCATCACACAAGTCAAACATCGTGCGAGCTGAGCTCTAGCACGTCACATGTAAATAAAAACATGTAGGCGGCTCGGTTATTTCCAAATAGTTTTCACAGAAATCACATCAGTTAAGATATGCAATGCTATGCATTTTCTTTCAAGGTGAGCCAGCCTACTCATGCATGCGTTGAAATACCTCCAGAACGAGCAGGAACCTCTTGTTCTTGCTCCTCCCAATTTTTCCTAAATTTTTAGAATTTTACCCTTAGCAAGGGTATTTTAGTAATTTTGCCCATACGGGGCACTAAAATTGTTTTTCGATCTCTAGACCCTTCAATTAGTTTTAAAGGACTGCATATGAATGTAAAATTGCGTACTGTTACCTCTAGCAGTCCGCAGAATTCCCTTACCTCGATTCTCGTCGAGTCTGACCTTTTTCTTTTCCATTGTCATCTCGTCGCGCAGTCCGATATGCTCTCAATCCAATGCCCGGAACTGCGTATTAACATTCCTCAGGTCAGATATTATGCAATTTAATTGTATTTAATACTTTTCTGGGCTTAATTTAAATCGCTGGGCCCATTTTCCCCTATTGGGCCCGATTGCACCTTAATGGGCCTTAATCGGCCTTAAGCCCGTTTTCCACTTAGTTTTCTCTTTATCGAGGCCTATTGGGCTCATTGGGCCCACCAATAATTTATTGGGCCTCGTCCTAGCTCTCGAATAGCTAAATTCACTATTTACGACAATTATCTAAATTTTCATAATTTAATTCAATTTATGCGGAATTTAAATCAATATCACGCATAACGAGGTAATTGTCGTAAATAGGGATCACTTACCCGAGATTCCATGCTAGTCCTCAAATCGAGACTGTCTCGAGCCCTCGGTGGATGCCAATCGTCGAGCTACACAATTAATTACATTTTCTGGGTAAATTTCTAGTCGGAAATTAATTAAATAAAATATTCCGAAATTTAAATCGGTCAATTCGACCGCTTACCGACTTACCCGAAGCTCGATTGCATCATCGGAATTTTCCCCAATTTTTTTCTCTTTTCCTTTTCCCTTTTTCTCCCCTTTTTCTCCTCTTTTTGGCTGAACCGGTTCAGTCCGGTTCGGACCGGTTCAGCCGGCCGGTTCACCCCGGTTCAACCGGTTCACCGCCGGTTCGCTGCCTTGCCGGCCGGTTCTCCGCCGGCTTCCACTGCCATCAGCTCCGCAAGGCTGTCCGCAGCTTGAATCTGGGCTCGGCTTTGCCCAAGGCCGCCGGAACGCCTCCGGTTCGGCCTCTTCTCCTCTTCGCCGTCGGACCCGTCTCCCTCTTTTGGTCGTCGCCGCCGATTTCGGCCGTCTCGTCGGCTGCCACCGGTGCCAAAAGCACCGCCGTCGACTGGGCTCTCCAAATCGGGCCTTGGTTCTGGTCGGATCGCCGCCGTTCGCCGCCGGTGGCCTTCTCTTTACCGCCGCCTTTCTCTCCTCCGATCGGCTTCCTCCGGCGTCGGTAGGCTGCACCGCCGGTGCCGTTGAGATCACCGGCCTCTCCTCTTTCTTTTTCGACCCTTGGCCCGGCCATCGGCCGCCGGACGGCTCGCTGGCCTTCTCTCCCTTTCCGGCTTCGTTTCTTTGCTTTTCTGTTTCTGTTTCTTTCTTTCTCTCTCCCCGACCCCCTTTTTTTTTTTTTTGTTTCAATTACTTTTTTTTTTTTCTTATTTTATCAATTTTATTATTTTTATTTTTATTTATTTTAATTATTTTACTATTCATTAAAATATATTAAATACCCCAAAACATCTACAAAATTATTATTTTATTCTAATTTAACTAATTTAATTTTATTTAATTTATTTAATTTATTTTTAATCCTTTTTCGGGTATAATTTCTCCGTATTTTTGGGATATTATCCCGGGTGACCTTTCGGCATATTTTTCGATTATTTTCGGGATTATTTTTTCGAACTAAAAATCCCGATTAATCCCGATTAATTTTCCTAAATTAATATCTTGATCAATTTAATCCGAAATAATTTTATTTCACTTTTATTGACCAAGATTTCTTAAATCCATATTTTAATTAATTTTCTTTATCGATTTTACTCCGGCTTTCGGTCTTTTGACCGTTTTGCCCTTACACGTGTTTGGGATTAATTTAACCCGACTTCCCTTCACAAATACTCCTTTATTTTATATTTTAATTAAATTCGGGTCTTACAACTCTCCCCCACTTAAGGAATTTGGTCCTCCAAATTAGAACCAATTCATATGAGTCCATATACAACTCCGGGTACATCAATCGTATCATACTTCTTTAATTCTTACGTGACCTTCTCCGGAATGTATTACTACCAAAGGACTTTAATTAGGGAGATTATCTTAAACCTCAATACTTTCTCTTTCCTGTTTAATGCCCGAATCAACTTCTTCAATATACTTGTATTTTCCTTAAATTGAACTTTTGGAGTTCATATCCTGTCACCTCTGCTGGATCTGGATAGCATTGCCGAAGCATCAAAAGTGGGACACATTGTGGGTGCCTGTTAATTCAAGTGATTACAACAACCTACAGGTCTTATCTCCCACTTGTCCAATCTCTCAAGGATTCAATCCAGCGTATCTCCATTTACCTTCTTCCAAAAGCTCGCTATGTCCTTATTCTCTTAGGACAAGCTAATTCAACCATATTAATTCACCAAGGGTGAATTCCAATGCTTGTCTAGCTGCTCTGAGGTGTTCTTAATCTCTCATCCTTAACTAAACATCCTCAGAGACTTATTATCCAAGTCGAAAATGATTCTATCGGTCACCCACTTTTTCTTATCCAATTTGGGAAACAACCCCCACAGCCATACACTGCCTCATAACTTGTTATCCCGATACTCAACTGCCAACTGTCGTTATTGGCAACTTTAATTAGAAATCAACTGATCATTCCAGGAGCTTATAAAATCAGTGGCACACGCTTTCATCGGATCCTCCAGAACTTGTACAGTTCTCTCTGACTGACCATCTGTCTGAGGATGAAAAGCTGTGCTAATACTTAGTCGGGTTCCCATAGTTTCCTTAATTATCCACAGAGGTAGGAAGTGGAGCGGGAATCCCTATATGATACCATGCTCACTGGAACGCTACTTAATGTTCCACATCTACCTCACACATAAATCCTCATACGCACTATGAGTATCTGGGGAGTTCATAATCCAGAAGGTGGGTGAACTTAGTCAATTTGTCGGCTATCATCCAAATAGCCTCGTAATTCACCTGGGTTCTCTGTAACCCATCATGAAATTCATGGAGATTTGCTCTCATTTTTCGTGCCGTGTCAATATAGGTAGGTGCTGCAATAACTCTGCAGACTTTTTAATACTCTACCTTATTCTGCTGACATACTAGGCACTTTTCTACAATCTCCACCAATATCTCTTTTCACATCTGACCACCCATACCCTTTTCGAGATTTCAATATATATATTCATTACTTTCCGTATGCACTGTATATCCCGAAGAGTGAGCTTCTGACAACATTACTATCTCATCAACTGTGGTCCTGGGGAGCACTCATACTGTCTCTGAGCCTCTCTATAAATCATTATCATACTCTCTGTGATCTGTCACTGTACCCTTCTGAATCAGACCCAAACTATCGACATCCGGTCGATCATCACGCTAAGCCTGGCAAATCCGGGCACTCTCATCCGGTACTAGTCATCAGGCTAGCTGTCACACAATCATACCAATCACTGTCATCATCAGAAGGGATCACATCTTTACTGAGGCTCACAACTGCATCTCGCAGCTCACGCTCCCTGACCATCATGTGTGGTACCATCCCGAGGCTCTTTCTACTCGAGGCATCAGCCATCACATTAGCCTTTCCTGGGTGGTACAATTTTTTTCACAATCAAAACCTCTCAGAAGCTCTAACCCACTATGTATTCTCATATTCGCCTTTCTGTAAAAACAGATACTCGGGCTTTATGATCAGTGCATATCCACAATTTCTCACCCTGTACATAATAGTACCATATCCTCGGTACAAATACTGTTGCCAGTTTTAAATCATGGGTATCTTCCCATTATACATCAATACACAGCTCCATCATAACTTTGAGGTATCCATGCTCACTGAGAACCTCTTGAGCTGTTGGGTATGACGAAATTAATCACGGTGGTCAATTCATACTTCTCTACACCGAGATCCATGTCACATCTATCATCTTATTTACCATCTCCTTCCAAGACCACGTTTTCTTAGTTAAATGTGTCAACAAGGTATATCCTTTTTTTTTTGAACTCGCAGCAACCAATTTGTAAATGCCATCTTCCAATTGTTGCTTATAAATCGCCCTAGACTTTAACTACTCCCAATATATCATCGATAATGATGATTACAAATCGATCTAATCCTTAACTTATTTACGCATAAGCGTATAAGGTCCTTCTCAACCGCTTACGTTTTCAGGTACTAACCTGCGCCATTTTCTTTTCTTATCTTAACGACTCTTATTAAATTTTACCATATAAACCTTTATGATTTGTCGAATTTTATAATTCTTATCGTCTTAGTAAGAGTATCCTAATGCTAAAGATATTTATTATGACGATCGGTTTCCCGTTATCGGTTATATATATATATATCTAGACGCTGTCAAGTCTTCAGGCGGGGAGGTATTTTGAAATACCTTTATTAGCCTTAAGACTTAACCACAACTACTGGTTATGGTTATACCCATCTTTGTCTTTGGTTATAATTTGTATTCGCTACTAATTGCTTAACCTCAATTACTTCACATATTAAGGGTATTCCTTATCTAGCATATGTCTCTTACTCCAATACCTCTTGTATTTAGGATCCATCTTATCTTAAAGAATTATCTCCTTTCGTATATCCCTCATGACGAAACTCTTGTCATTATTCATTCCGTGAGTACAATCCTTTACTCCTTTAATTTCTACTGTTGCACCCCTGTTTTCAACTTAAAATCTCTATATCCATATTCCGTTAATTTATCCTCCTCTATTGGGGTACTCATTTATCTGTATTGCGCCCAATGATGTAGGCATTCATGCCTTTTACTCACTTATGGGGGAATGAAGACGGTATGAATAAATATGTGGCACCAGGATTAATGAATATATGTACTTCATTATTCATAACAAGTGTGGTATCTTACACCACATCCATAAAACATCAATAGTGTCCTGGTCCAAGACATCCTCTCGCCTTCGTCCAACAGCCTACTTTCCTTTTTCTTTTCGGCTATGTCCTCCCTCTTCGTTACAGCTATATCAACGAAATTTTTCTCCCTGTCTCTTTACTTTCCTGTGGGAAAATCTCGCTCAACTCTGAGCAATCAAAATTAATGGTCCGTCTTACCACACTTAACGGCCATTTCATCAATACCATGTAGGTATAAACCTTCCTTCTGTGGTATCTACCACACATTCCACAGTAATGACACTGCTACTCTGCTTCGTAGCAGGTCAGGGTCCTCCAATCACAATACCCCTCAAGAGTGCCAAAATTAGATACACTGGGGTCTTACCAATTATCTTACTCCATAACTCGTCAAATCTAATCTCTTACCAATTTCCATTTTTCTCATTCAACATCTTTGTCATTTCTCGATTCTCTTTTATGTCTCTATTTCAGCCCTCATTACCTTTCCCAATCTCAGAGGCGTGCAATTTATATTCTCACTTACCCAACTGTAAATCTGTGCACTGCCTCGGTATAGGTAATATCTCACGGGCCAATCAGACTCTAATTGAAAAGTCGAGCCCTTTCATGAACTTTTAGACATCTCGACTGTCACTTGTTCATAGTGTCGAGGTAATATCTACCCAGAATATAATCGAGTCCCCCTGCTCGTCAATCAATCAAATCCTCTGGGTCAGAATAAGGACTTTAATCTGAAATGTCCTTTAAATCATGTCCGGGAAATCCTGTCACCGGAATACATCCATAATCATTTCTCATATCAGCTCTTAAGATGGGTCGAGCGGGTTTCCACCAATGCTCCGCTGCGCCCTCTGATCTCATACATAATCTGAGCAATTAGCTCCTCAAAATAATCTCCACACTCCGCTCCAATCTCGCGAAGCGTGTCTCAATACTGTCCGATCTCTCTGTCGGACTCTGTGAGGCATGCTCAACATTCGCCTCTATTTTCATTTCATCATAATTCTCATAATCAAACTCAGCACGACTTAGCAGACTCAGGTCTACCTCTACGACCTCTGCCTCGTGCACTATCTCATTTTTCGCGACTCATGTTAAGCATTCCTGCATTCTCAACCATTTCTTAGTCAAGCCCATCTCGATATATACTATTGTATCTAACTAAGCACAGTAACACGGGGATGTAATTTCCTAACTTCTGACACTGACACACATCAGACCAATTATGCTCTGATACCAAAATAATTGTCACGACCCAAACTACCCAAAAATCAGAGTTAATTTTTCGCGTTTTTATTATTTTCTTACTTTAATTCTTACCTGTCCTCGAATCGTGACCAACACTCCACTACTAATTGGGCTGTGCGTCAATGCCAGTCCCACCATACATCTACCCAGTACTTATTTCTTCTCCAGTCATTTATAGTTGTTATATTATTTATACATCCCCTAAAGTTACTTACAAACATGTTACTGTGCTATGCTTATGTAGATACAATAAGTACAAGTGTATATACCTTATGTTGATGGGCAACAGCGGATATCCGGAATGCAGTACTGAGTCGCCTCAACTTCAACTGGAGATCATCTGTGGGAGAAAATGAAAGGGGTGAGCACATCAAGCTCAGTAAGGCAATCCTACGAACAAGTAGGTAACCATACTACCTACATGAACGTGGTGCCATGCATAAACCACCCTTTCTCCACACATTTTAAAACATATGATATGATGTTGTGATGTTATGTAAATCCAGTTGCACGGAAAACTCAACATGCAATTATTTTAAATCATTTCTTTCTCTTTAAAAATTTCACAATGAAGTCAGGACTCGACCCCTCCTTCGGGTGATCCTGACTCACACAAAACCATGGAAATAGAATTTCTCAAAAGCATCGGTATCGAAAACATACGTATATATATACAAGATACGAGACTAGGCAATACTGTATATCGGTAATAACCAGGACTGGCCAATATGTCCTTGTGAGTCCTCTAGCTTCACGGATCCCAGTGTGCGAGGTCTCACCCTGATCGGGAACTGCCCGGGAGGTGGGTCAATCCAACCCGTCAGTCTTATCCGATCTCACGCATCCGTCGATGCCGTATCCGAAGATACCCCGTATCACGAAGATACCGTATCACAAAGATACCCCGTATCACAAAGATACCGTATCCGAAGATACTCTGTATCACAAAGATACTGTATCCGAAGATACCCCACGGTACATCGTACTCCATGCTACTTGCACGGTACATCGTACTCCATGGACCCATATCACTCTAGGTACTCCAGCCCAATTGGCCTGCTTCCCACAGAGGTTTTCATAACTCAATACTCGTTGCCATGTCTCAAAACGCACGTGCGAGCCTATTAAATCGGTGACACACAGTCTACCCGATGCTCCAAGCACGGCTCATTGTATGTTCTCTTAAAAATCAGTGCGAGCGATGCTCAGCACTCTCATCAAATCAAGTAAACTTGGCAGAGCCCGCTTTACATCTCCACAAGGCCGCCAACCTCATCCCTCACTCTAACCCTACTTAAGAGGTCTATTGAGCCTGTTGGGCCTTTTGGCTGACTCCAAGGGCAGACAGCGCTACTCCACAAATCCAGTAAAACTAGTGCGAGCTAGGCTCAGCACTCTGTATACAAATCGTATGAAAATCTTATAAAATCTGGTGCGAGTTAAACTCCCGCACCCTGTCATGAAAATCATGTAAAATCTGGTGCGAGTTAGACTCTAGCACCATGTCACGCAAAAGCATGTGAAATCTGGTGCGAGTTATACTCTAGCACCTATGCATGTAAAACTCTAGTGCGAGCTCTCGCTGCAGCACTAATGCATGCATCACACAAGTCAAACATCGTGCGAGCTGAGCTCTAGCACGTCACATGTAAATAAAAACATGTAGGCGGCTCGGTTATTTCCAAATAGTTTTCACAGAAATCACATCAGTTAAGATATGCAATGCTATGCATTTTCTTTCAAGGTGAGCCAGCCTACTCATGCATGCGTTGAAATACCTCCAGAACGAGCAGGAACCTCTTGTTCTTGCTCCTCCCAATTTTTCCTAAATTTTTAGAATTTTACCCTTAGCAAGGGTATTTTAGTAATTTTGCCCATACGGGGCACTAAAATTGTTTTTCGACCTCTAGACCCTTCAATTAGTTTTAAAGGACTGCATATGAATGTAAAATTGCGTACTGTTACCTCTAGCAGTCCGCAGAATTCCCTTACCTCGATTCTCGTCGAGTCTGACCTTTTTCTTTTCCATTGTCATCTCGTCGCGCAGTCCGATATGCTCTCAATCCAATGCCCGGAACTGCGTATTAACATTCCTCAGGTCAGATATTATGCAATTTAATTGTATTTAATACTTTTCTGGGCTTAATTTAAATCGCTGGGCCCATTTTCCCCTATTGGGCCCGATTGCACCTTAATGGGCCTTAATCGGCCTTAAGCCCGTTTTCCACTTAGTTTTCTCTTTATCGAGGCCTATTGGGCTCATTGGGCCCACCAATAATTTATTGGGCCTCGTCCTAGCTCTCGAATAGCTAAATTCACTATTTACGACAATTATCTAAATTTCCATAATTTAATTCAATTTATGCGGAATTTAAATCAATATCACGCATAACGAGGTAATTGTCGTAAATAGGGATCACTTACCCGAGATTCCATGCTAGTCCTCAAATCGAGACTGTCTCGAGCCCTCGGTGGATGCCAATCGTCGAGCTACACAATTAATTACATTTTCTGGGTAAATTTCTAGTCGGAAATTAATTAAATAAAATATTCCGAAATTTAAATCGGTCAATTCGACCGCTTACCGACTTACCCGAAGCTCGATTGCATCACCGGAATTTTCCCCAATTTTTTTCTCTTTTCCTTTTCCCTTTTTCTCCCCTTTTTCTCCTCTTTTTGGCTGAACCGGTTCAGTCCGGTTCGGACCGGTTTAGCCGGCCGGTTCACCCCGATTCAACCGGTTCACCGCCGGTTCGCTGCCTTGCCGGCCGGTTCTCCGCCGGCTTCCACCGCCATCAGCTCCGCAAGGCTGTCCGCAGCTTGAATCTGGGCTCGGCTTTGCCCAAGGCCGCCGGAACGCCTCCGGTTCGGCCTCTTCTCCTCTTCGCCGTCGGACCCGTCTCCCTCTTTTGGTCGTCGCCGCCGATTTCGGCCATCTCGTCGGCTGCCACCGGTGCCAAAAGCACCGCCGTCGACTGGGCTCTCCAAATCGGGCCTTGGTTCTGGTCGGATCGCCGCCGTTCGCCGCCGGTGGCCTTCTCTTTACCGCCGCCTTTCTCTCCTCCGATCGGCTTCCTCCGGCGTCGGTAGGCTGCACCGCCGGTGCCGTTGAGATCACCGGCCTCTCCTCTTTCTTTTTCGACCCTTGGCCCGGCCATCAGCCGCCGGACGGCTCGCTGGCCTTCTCCCCCTTTCCGGCTTCGTTTCTTTGCTTTTCTGTTTCTGTTTCTTTCTTTCTCTCTCCCCGACCCCCTTTTTTTTTTTTTTGTTTCAATTACTTTTTTTTTTTCTTATTTTATCAATTTTATTATTTTTATTTTTATTTATTTTAATTATTTTACTATTCATTAAAATATATTAAATACCCCAAAACATCTACAAAATTATTATTTTATTCTAATTTAACTAATTTAATTTTATTTAATTTATTTAATTTATTTTTAATCCTTTTTCGGGTATAATTTCTCCGTATTTTTGGGATATTGTCCCGGGTGACCTTTCGGCATATTTTTCGATTATTTTCGGGATTATTTTTCCGAACTAAAAATTCCGATTAATCCCGATTAATTTTCATAAATTAATATCTTGATCAATTTAATCCGAAATAATTTTATTTCACTTTTATTGACCAAGATTTCTTAAATCCATATTTTAATTAATTTTCTTTATCGATTTTACTCCGGCTTTCGGTCTTTTGACCGTTTTGCCCTTACACGTGTTTGGGATTAATTTAACCCGACTTCCCTTCACAAATACTCCTTTATTTTATATTTTAATTAAATTCGGGTCTTACATAACTGCTCTAGCAGCTCACGCTCCCTGACCATCATATGTAGTACCATCCTGAGGCTCTTTCTGCTCGAGGTATAAGCCATTACATTAGCTTTTCCTGGGTGGTACAATTTTCACAATCAAAATCTCTCAGAAGCTCTCACCCACTATGTATTCTCATATTCGCCTCTTTCTATGAAAGCAGATACTCAGGACTTTATGACCAGTGCATATCCAAAATTTCTCACCCTGTACATAATAGTACCATATTCTCGGTATAAATACTGTTGCCAACTTTAAATCATGGGTCAGATAGTTTATTTCATGATCAAGAAGTTGTCTGACTCCATAATTGACTATCTTCCCATTATATATCAATACACAGCTCCTTCATAATTTTGAGGTATCCATACTCACTGAGAACCTCTTGAGCTGTTGGGTATGGTGAAATTAATCACGGTGGTCAGTTCATACTCCACTACACCGAAATTCATGTCACATCATCATCTTATTTATCATCTCATTCAAAGATCACATTTTTTTAGTTAAACGTGTCAACCAAGTAGACCATATTGAGAACTCGTAACAACCCATTTGTAAAAGCCATTTTCAATTATTGCTTACAATTTTACCCTGGGCTTTAACTACACCCATCATATCATCAATAATGATGATTACAAATCGGTCCGGGTAAAGTTTAAATACTTCATCGTAGTCGAGCTCCACTACTTATTTCAATCGTCCATATCCTTGACTTATTTACGCATAAGCGTATAAGATCCTTCAAAATCGCTTACGTTTTCAGGTACTAACCTGCGTCATTTCCTTTTCTTATCTTAATGGCTCTTATTAAATTTTACTATGTTAACCTTTATGATTTGTCGAATTTTAATATTCTTATCGTCTTAGTAAAGGTATCCTAATGCTAAAGGTATTTATTACAGCGATCGATTTCACGTTATAGGTTATATATATATACTTTTAGACGCTGTCAAGTCTTCAGGCGGGGAGGTATTTTGAAATACCTTTATTAACCTTCAGACTTAACCACAATTACTTTATATACCAGTCCATGTGGTCACAATTTATATTCGCTACTAATTGCTTTAATCCTAATGACTTCATATCGTAAGGATGTTCTCACCATGCATACGCCTCTTACTCCAATACATCTTGTATTCAGAATTAAGCATATCTCATCTTAAAGATTATCTCCTTAGTGTATCTATTATAACGAAACTCTTGTTCATTATTCATTTCGTGAGTACAATCCTTTACTCCTTTAATTTCAACTGTTACACCCCTTTTTATCACTTGTCAACACTTCCAGTATACTTTTCAGTACTGTTTTCACCCATGTTTTCAACTTAAAATCTCTATATCCATATTCCGTTAATTAATCCTCCTCTATTGGGGTACTCATTTATCAGAATTGTCCCCAATGATGTAGGCATTCATGCCTTTTTACTCACTTATATACGAATGAAGGTGGTACGAATAAGTGTGTGGTACCAGGATCAATGAACATATGTACTTCATTATTCATAACAAGTGTGGTATCTTACACCACATCCATGAAACATCAATAGTGTCCTGGTCCAAGACATCCTCTCGCCTTCGTCCAACAACCTACTTTCCTTTTTTTTTTCTTTTCTTTTCGGCTATTGCCTCCCTTTTTGTTGCAGCTATACCAACGAAGTTTTTCTCTGTCTCTTTACTTTTCTGTGGGGCAATCTCGCCCAACTCTGTGCAATCAAAATCAATGGTCCGTCTTACCACACTTAACGGCCATTTTCATCAATACAGTGTAGGTATAGACCTTCCTTCCGTGGTATCCACCACACATTCTACAGTGATCACACTGCTACTCTGCTTCCTAGCAAGTCGGGGTCCTCCAATCACAATACCCCTCAAGAGTGCCAAAATCGGGTGCACTGGGGCCTTACCAATTATCTTACTCCATGACTCATCAAATTAACTCTTTTACCAATTACCATTTTCTCATTTTAACATCTTTGTCATTTCTCGATTCTCTTTTTTGTCTCTATTTCGGCCCTCACTATCTTTCCCAATCTCAGAGGCGTGCAATTCATGTTCTTATTTACCCAACTATAAATCTGCGCACTGCCTCGGTATAAGTAATATCTCACGGGCCAATCGGATTCTAATTGAAAATTTGAGCCCTTCCATATACTTTTAGACATCTCGACTGTCACTTGTTCATAGTGTCGAGGTAATATCTGCCCAGGAATATAATTGAGTTTTATACTCATAAATTATACTCTTCAATAAATCAAATCCTCTGGGTCAGAGTAAGGAAATTTATCTATCATTCCCTTTAAACAGTGTCGGGGATATCCTATCACCGGAATACATCCATAAACATTTCTCATGTCTGCTCTGGATGTTTAACACTTAAGATGGGTCGAGCGGGTTTCCACCAATGCTCCGCTGCCCCCTCTGATCTTATTCATAATCTGAGCAATTAGCTCCTCAAAATAATCTCCACGCTCCGCTCCAACCTCGCAAAGCGTGTCTCAATACTGTCCGATCTCTCTGTCGGACTCAGTGGGGCATGCTCAACATTAGCATCCATTTCAATTTCATCCTGGTTTTCATAGGTCAACTCAGCACGACTTAGCAGACTCAGGTCTACTTCTACGACCTCTGCCTCGTGCACTATCTCATCTAACGCGACTCATATTAGGCATTCCTGCATTCTCGACCATTTCTTAGTCAAAATCCATCTCGATATACACTATTGTATCTAACTAAGCACAGTAACACGGGGATGTAATTTCCTAATTACTGACACTGACACACATCAGACCAATTGCGCTCTGATACCACCTTTAATTTTCGTATTTTAATTAAATTCAGGTCTTACAATAGCATTCTTAGGCACCAAAATTTTTTTAACTACTTTCCCTTTAAAATTGGTTTTTCTAACATTGCATTCATGTGATGGATGTCCAATTTTATTACATAGTGAGCAAATAAGAGATAGATCATGTATATTATGTTTACTAACTAAGAAGTTCTTGAGATGAGTTTCTTTATTTTTGTCATTATATCCTAATCCATTTCTATCAAAGAAAGCTCTTTGAGTCTCTAACATATGATCTAACTTTTGTTGGCCCATGTAGAATCTAGAAAATTAATTATGTAAATTATTATTCTTTTCAATTAAATCATGAATTTCTAGATTTGCATTTTCCAATTTCTTTTCTCATTCTATCTTAGCATTTAAGAGCATTTCATTTTCTTTCTTTAATTTAGAGATCATCTTTATGTATTTCAAATTCATATACTCAAATTCCATGGCAAGATCATCAAAAGCATCCTGTAACTCATCAAAAGAATAATCATTAGAAATAGATATTACCTTTTCATCTTCGAATGCCATGAAACAAAGATTGGCAACTTCTTCTTCTCCATTTTCATCATCGAAGCTGTCACTATCACTCCAAGTTGCCATCATTGCTTTCTTCTTTGGTTTCCTATCATTTATTTTCTTTAGTAGTGGACAATGAAATTTAATATGACCAGTTTTCTTACATTCATAGCACATAATAGAATCGTTATCTTTTCTACTTAACTCTCCTCTATTTTGTTCTCTCCTATGGATTCTCCTATGTGAGACCCCATGTATGTATAACTCTATTATATGTTAATGAAAGTATAAGACGAATGATTTTTGAATTATATAAATGTGAATGAATTACAAATGGGATAAATGAATGTCATGATACAAGTAAAGGTTAAATAAGGGCTGAAATGACCACAAACTAAATAAACAGAACTTTAAGCGTTCAAATTGAAGATAAAGACTTAAATACAAAATGATAAGGCATTGACTGTGAATTCTGTGTATCCTTTATGAATAAAAGCAAGACACACAAGTCATATTGTATGTGAATCATAGGAAATGAGCCTTTCCATGCTCTAAGTGGGATTAAAATGCAAAATGAACATTGGAGTAATGAAATAGGAGTTTACCTTTGAAAAATCTAGGAAAAATGCAGCAGGAATACCCCAAATGAAGGCCAGATCGATCTTCTATTCAAGGCAGATCGATCCCTTATGCAAGCATAACAATTTCAAGTGGATCTGCCAAGGCCATATCGATCTCCCCAATGAGCAGATCGATCTGTGGTACGAACTAGACGTATTTTCGCAAGTGTACAGGTCGTACAAGTAATAATGAGATTTGAGTCCCGGATTATCGTCCCACAGAGAAGTTGACTAGTCTAATTAACTATCGGTTAATCTTACCCTAAGTATATCCTAGCAAATTATGAATTGATGATGGGTTATCTACTAAGTCTAAAATTAAAAGTACTGAAAACAATAAAAACTATAAACTCAAAAAATAAAACCGAGCTAAAATTTACTTACAGAGCTCCAAGCAATTAAAAGCAAAAACCTACAAAAATAATTAAAACAGTTAAAATTAATTAACGCAATTAAACTAAAATGTAAATATGAAAATAAAGAAACAAAATTAATTAAACTAAAATTAAACAAACCTAAAATAAAATGTGCATGCAATTAAACTAATTACTAAAAAAACAAATTAAACTAAATTAAAATTTAATGCAATAAACTCCAATAAAATAACCATAAATCTAAATGTCTAAACTATGGAATCTAAAATTAATCCTAATTATATCTAATTTCTAACTTAACAAAAAAAATCTAAATAATACATGAGAAATATTTTTGGATTTTTTAAAGTTTAACATGAAGATTAAATTAAAAATGCTTGAAATAGTTCTACTCTATATGCTATATATGAATATTTCTTAAATTAAAGCCTTAAATCCTATTATATTCAAAAATTAACTATTAATGCAATTAAAACAAAACCTTAAATTAACAAAGAAAAATTTAGTTAGTATGCACAGTACTTTAAACTAACAAATAATATAACGCATAATGACAATTCAAATACAATAATAAAATTGCATGAGACATGAGATTGGTGTATTTTCCCAGTGTCAAACACGGCCTTAAACAGCCTTGGACATTCAGCAAAGCAACCTACAGCACGATTTCTTTCTCTTCTCTGCAACATTGCACTTGTTGCACCGGACTGCTGCTTCCTTACCTCACGTACAGCAATAGGTCATCAGAAGTTCATCCTCATACAACGGCCTCGTACCGGTAATCTGCAACAATTCCTGACAGCGGCTGCTCTTCGATAGTCCTCCAGGATCAATTTCATGTCAGGCCAAAACCATCTATTATACCTTGCTCCACAACAATTTTTTTTTGTACTGAAATCTTATCCCCTGTATTGGACTGCCACATCTAGTTCTTGGTCGCTGCTCCAGCTGTCCACGTAATGCTGATGCATTAATCTGAAATTTTAAAGGAGGCTAAACACTGTAAAACCAGCATTGAAGAATTACTGTAACAAATTGGAATGCAGCAGCGTAGCTATTTAACCAATCGTTGTTGTCACGAGAAGCCAGCTTCGACTTAATTCTCCACCCAGCATAAATCCTACCTCATTCGTGCCTCACACAATGCAGCAGAAAACAATAAGCAATGTAGAATACAAATAACACACAGATGAACAATAACATTACACTAAAACAGAGTAGAATAGAGTGTGACTGTTAATCCCTATTCACTGCTATGGTGCACTCAGCCTATGCTCTGCTATGCATGGTGACAATCAATAACAACAAGCAAGATGAAAATAAAGAAATAAATAAATAAAAAGAAAGATGAGAAATGTAGAGATGAACAAATGCAGAACCGAGAAGAGTGAATAAAATGCAGTAGAAAATAATGGAAGTTAGTATCAACATGCAGTAAAGAGAAGAATCTGTGTAGTGCAGACAAAGAAGAATGAAACAAAAAATGAATAACAAAGCATTGCAAGGATATAAGCATAAAACCGAAAAGAAAGAAGCAAAATTAACAACAGAACATAAAAATAAGATTATCAATAACTGTACAGCACATCAACGTGAATCCAGTAGCTCAGGTTACTTCATTTTCTTCTCCAACTGTGGTTCCACATTACTCTCGATGTGGAACAATGCTCAGCATCAACCCACATCAAGGCAACAAAACCAAAAGGCAGAAGAATGAATGAAGAATGCTTGTCACCCGAATGAGCAAAAGAAAATCAAACCGAGAGCTAGGAAAAATTAAAGGTTGTATCAACAAAACAAAAACATAAACATTTTAGGAAAATCGAGAGCTAGTAAAAGAGAAGAAAATACTTTCCATTAACTTTCATCGAATCAAATTCAAAAGAAATAAACTTTGACAAACGAAATAGCAAATGAAAGAAACTCTTCATAAAGTAAATTACCATGAACAGTAGAAAAACTTGCTAAAAAAAACTATTCGAACATTTTAAAAAACAAAGAAAATTTAAAGTTACCCTAAAAGCTATTCTACCCTAAATTACCTACCTCTTTCAATTGCTATCATTTTCTATTTATATACACATTTAGGGGTACAATGGTAATTTTCCATCCTAGATGAGTTGGCATTGTTTGGCCACTTGTCTTCCTTTGATTTGTTGCAGAGTAGATATTTCCATGTCATCAGTCTTTTTGTCCAATTGGATGTGCGATGTGGCCTGGCATGTGTCTTCTAGAAGGTTGGCATGGTGTCCGTCGATCTTATCCTTTCAGAGCGAATAAATACAGACACCTGGCATCACGCGTGTCCAGACGACTGGTAACTCGATCTTCAAATTGGAAGTGGTCCAGTCTCCTTTAGCCCATTTTTAGCCCATTTTTGACTGAAACGACTGAGTTTCATCCGGATTTAATTTACCTGCACATTAAAGAATTTTAATTAAATAAAGGGGATAATTAATAAAATAAATTGGGGATTTAAATAATTAATTAGGAAATTAAGCACAAATAATTCTATTAAAAATAGAATTATCAATCTGCATTTACCTCTGCCTAGCAGAGATCAATCCCTTCCTAAGTGCAGATCGATCTCTCCCCATGAGCAGATCGATCTGCTGTTGCCTCTGCCAAACAAAGATCGATCTCTCCCCAATGAGTAGATCGATCTCTCCCATTGCAAACTTGAAAATTCGATGGTAAAAACTAAGGAAAGATCGATCTCTTTACCCTAGCAGATTGATCTCATCACCCCTACTCTATAAAAACCCCACGACAAAACCTCTTTCTTCAACAAATCAACACACCCCTTCCATTTTTACCCAAAATACCAAGCTTTCTCTCTCTAGAATACACCTCTTTCCAAGAGGATTTGAGAAAAAGCTATTAGAGCCAAAGTTGTTCATTATAAGGAGAAGAACAACATAGTTTAGAGCCAACATTTAACTTGTTGGATTGAAGGAGCTAAGGAGTCTTCCAAATTTGGGTAAGAGGAAAGTCAAGCTAGATGAGTTCCTATACACCAACTCTAAGTATGTATACCTAGATGTTGTTGTGAGTAGATTGGTGTATAAATTGTTGATAGAAACTACCTAAAATATCATGAATCAAGCATAACCTAGAATAGGTTTAGTGTGAGAAAATATGATATGGTTGAGTTAATGATAAATAGATTATACTAAGGTGTTAGTGAAGTGATATGCATGATTTTGAAATGATTGGATGAAGCCACATTGTGAGATTAGTCAAGTGATAAAAATGTACATAAATGATGTTGTAGAAAATGCATAAACGAGTGGAAGATTATGGATAAACATTTATGCCAAGTGTTTGATAAGCTACTAGGTGAGGTGCTAGCTAAATTGACTAGAAATGGCATAATGATGGCCAAATGAGATAACATGCCAAAATTTATGAAATAGGCTCGATGAGATATACTGACTAGTTGAAGTCAGAACATGAGCTATCAGTATTAACTCATATAATTGATGAATGTTTGCAGCTCCTGAGGATATATCCGAAGTAAGTTGAGCCCAATCGCGAAAAGCGGGAAAGGAAAGAAGAGTTGCTTCTAAGAGAATCGAGGTAAGGGAATTTTGTAAGTACCTAGAGATAGTTGCACGTATTTTGAGGGTAATTATAGGGTATTGAAATTGTGTTGGTTGCTTAGAAAAGAAAATAATGGTTTGCGCGAACGATTTGGAATATGGATAATCTCGATTTTGGAAATGAATCTTGCAAAAAGAGGTAGTGTGAGATCTGAGAATTTTATACATATCTAAATTATGTAATGAGAACATGAAGTGTAATTGATTGAGCTAAATGCGATGTACTCATAAATTGAGGTGGTATGGAATGAAATTTCTAAGTGATGAATGAGTAATGACTGAGAAATAATCAATGGAGTAAACTATGGCAATTATATGTGGAGATTTTTAGTTAAGTGTTTAACCAAAGTGTGAAACTATGAGGTCAAATTGATATAGGAGAAGAGAAGATCGATCTGGTAGGCCGAAGTGACAAGGAATGAGGAATTTAAGCGAGCAGCTTGATCTCTAATGGAAGAGGATCGATCTCCTTATGATTCTGTAATGAAAAGATCGATCTCATGAGGAAGAAATCGATCTCATGAAGCATTCTATAAGGAGAAGATTAATCTCCTTAAGGAGCAAATCGATCTCATGAAGTTTTCTGTAAATAGAAGATCGGTCTCACCAAAGAGCAGATCGATCTCCTAGGCAAAAAATTGGCCCAAAAAGTTCCCAAATTCAAATGCAGATCGATCTCACTAAGGACCAAATCGATTTCCAACCCTCCGTCTGAAAAAGGACCCCTGTGTTTTCCTAGATTTCATCTTTTCTCTCTCTTCCAAACCTTCATTTAAGCCGAGCCATAGCTTTCTCTCTCTTCCAAATCGCCCATTTTCATCTAAATCAAAGGTTGTAGCAAGAATGAAAGTTGTTCCTCATCCAAAGGAGAACAACATACTTGGAAATCGAAAAACGAATTGAATCGAGGCAAGAGTTGAGCACTCCATATGTTGGGTAAATTTTTAAACTTCGATCTTGGATTTTTAAGTGATTTTGGTGAGTATGGTTGTAGTCATTGTGATGAAATAGTAAGGAAATGGTTAGGGATTGATGAAACTATGATTTTTGATGGAGTAAAGATAACATTATGTAATTGTAGTAATTTTAGAATTTTGGGCTATAAATTGGAATTTAGGCAATGCGATGATTTTGGCAAGGGAAATGTAGGATTTGAGTTGTAGTGGAAGAAAATGTGGATTGTGATAGAAGTATGAGATAACAAGAATATGAGCAAATGTGTGCTCGAAGATGAAATTAAGATGAATTATTGATGTTTTAACATCATTTGGACAACTTGGGAGTTCCAGAGAGGAATGCGAGGCTAGTCCATGATACAAGCATGTTTTATGAGTTGTGAATGAGTATTGCACATGATTTTATAGCCAGTTGGGGCCTAACTTTTATGAGTTGTAAACTAAGCGTGAAAATGTTTTACAATCATTTTGTGTTTAACATGTGAAAAGAGATTTGGGCTCTACGTTAAGGCGTACTGAGATTGAGAAATGTATGCGTGGTTTTATCGGTTGGAACTCAGTTTTAACATGTTTTGTGTTGAGTACACAATTGTTTTAAATGAGATTTATGAGAGAAAACCATTATGAGTTTTACGTGAAGGCAAAATGTTTTATATGATAATGGCTAATGACTGAGACTTAGGCGTGTCATGTTGAATACACATCAGGCATTGCTTTGGTAGCATGTAAGGCCGATATTATCCTCCGCTTTGGTAGCGCTGGGAGGCATTGCTTTGGTAGCATGTAAGGCTAATATTATTCCCTGCTTTGGTAGCGCTGGGAGGCATTGCTTTGGTAGCATGTAAGACCGATATTATCCCCCGTTTTGGTAGTACTATGAGGCATTGCTTTGGTAGCATGTAAGACCAATATTTTACCCGCTTTGGTAGCGTTGGGAGGCCTTGCTTTGGTAGTATGTAAGACCGATAGTGTACATGAGGAGAGGCATTGCTTTGGTAGCATGTAAGGTCAGCCTTTGTTATAGTAACATGTAAGTCCAATATACCATGTACATAACCATATTGTCGACGTTCCCTCTTTTGAGGATGCCTGGGATGTGCACCCAGAGGAGATTTATTATGATGTGCCATGACGAATATTTATATGAGTTTTATTTGCCTAGTCTCATTTTACACATGAGTTTATGTTTTGTGGTTGCGCCACATGAATTACTATTGAGGTGATTTTTATCACGTTTTATGAGAAAAGCCATTATCGCATACTGATTTCCACATGCTTGTAATTATACTTTGTGCTCAGATAGGTACTCTCATGTTTTACATGACTTTAGAGAATGAGACGAGAATGATGTTTTATTGAATCATGCTCCAATTTTATCGAGTTTTCAACTACAAAACAAATGATTGTGCTATGCAAATCATTAATTATAATGAGTCCCTTACCCCTTTACTGAACGATTTAGAAGTTCACCCTGTTTTCTCTTCCCCCCAGATTTTTTCAAGTGAAGAAAGTTTCTCTGCGACGTACTGAGTAGTGGCTAGTGGAGGACTTGAGCTCTAGGCCATATATTGTATTTAAGGTATAATTTATCTTTTCATGTACCCAGACTAAAGTTTTAATTATAGACACTTGTTGTACAATGATGTATGAGATGTATTAGGATTAATTAACCTTGAATTAAGGAATGTAAATGGTATAATATTTATTCATAAGATGATGAGATCCTGAGGTATGATCTGTATGATGATGCATGACACTGCACAGGAATGCACCCTTAATTGTGAATGGATGTGAAAAAGTTTTAAATTTGCCCTGTTTTCAGTGCTTACGGGGCGTCACAGATAGTAAGGCTAAAAATTACATAAACCTCATGTTTTAATATTTTATGAAGCAAATTGCCTTAGTTAAGAAAATTAATGGATAAGTTCGCTTTGATTTCCATAATTTCACGAAATAGCACGAGTCAGGTGTCACGACCCTCAACTTACCAAAATACGTACAAATTTTTCTCATTTTCATGCATCATTTATCATTTGTCCTTACCTCAATCGTGAACAGCAACTCTCCTTAATAGTTGGGCTGTGTGTCGACGTCTAACTCACTCCACCATACCAATTCAATTTGAACATTATTTATGAGTAAACACTTGTATAAATGTATATATATCAGAGTCATTACATGTGTTTACATTGTTTTACATCCCCAATAGTTACATACAAAATGCTACTGTGCTATGTCTAGTTTAGATACAAAATAATCCAAGTGTGTATACCTTTAGCGATAGGATGCAGCGGATTACCAAAAGGGAAACGCCTCCAGTCACGCTCAATCTATACTCAACACTCTGTAGAGAGGGGGAAAATAAGGGGGGTGAGCAAACCACACGCTCAGTAAGGCAATCATGCGAACAGGTAGATACTGCACTATCTACGTGATCGTGATGCCATGCTCAAAAGCATTTAATTCATCATTTATCTCAAAACATGAGTGTATGATTGTGTTAATGGTATGTAAAGCATTCATGCTATTAAAATCCAGTGCACATTTCAACTTAAAGCATGGTATAAATCATCATGCATAATTCACAATAAAAGCATGGCATTACCGATCATGCATTTTCTCAAATAGCATGGCATTAACCATCATGCATTTTCACAATAAAGCATGGCATTAAACATCATGCATTTTCACAATAAAGCATGGCATTAAACATCATGCATTTTCACAATAAAGCATGGCATTAAACATCATGCATCCGTGCATTTTAAAAACCATTAACAAATCAATCCAACACTGGTCAGGTCTCAGCCCACCCTTAGACTTTCCTAACCCACAAATCATTTCAAACATGGATTTATTCTTAAAGCAATAGACATGTGAGATAGGCAGTTCAACAACAGGTAATAACCTCAAGGCTTATGTACATAACCTGTGATACCGGCTACACAGATCAGGTGTGCGGGATATCACCACTATCTGCTTCCACACGGGAGGTGGGTCAAATCCTACCCACTGATCCATAGCAGATCTCGTCCGAAGACGACACATCACAACTCAACACGGTACAATGTACTCCATGCTACATGCACGATACAACGTACTCCGTGGACCCAATCAACACATCATATCACGCCACATCTCAAATGCACTTGTGAGCTTATTTAATCGATATGACCTCTTGTCTACCCGAAGCTCCTAACACGGATAATTAATCATGTCAAAACAATGCACGTGTGAGCCTATTTAATCGATGTGACACCCAGTCTACTCGAAGCTCCAAACACGGCAACAAGCAAGGTGGGCATCCAGTGCAAGACAAACTCTAAGCACAATGCCAAAACAATTATGAAATCCATGTGAAAACTAGTGCCTCTAGCACTCATGTGTATAAAACACGTCAAATCCCGTGCGAGTAGTACTCTAGCACGCTTTCATACTCACGAAAATGATGTAGGTGGCTCATTTCTTTGCAAAGTGTGGTTAACAAACCAAAACAACTCAACTCTTTTGCAAATCATTTCAAATATTAGCCAACCTACCAAATCATTTGTTAAAAAGCAATAAAACATGATTTTCAAGCAATATGCTTTTGTTTTCATGCACATTTCTCAAACTCCCAACTTTTACCCTTCAATCACCCAACATTATTTCCTATATCACATGCAATCTAGCAAAGCATTTAATGTGCCCAAATTGCGCACAAGTATCTCTAAGAGTCCACACAATTCCCTTACCTCGATTTACTTGGTGTGACTCCTTTCCTCTTAGCTTCTCACGCTCTTGGCTCAACTCGCCCCGACGTATCCTCGGAAGCTACAATTCATTCATTCAAATCATTTGAGTTAATGTTTTTAACCCATATTTGACCTCACTATTCAATATAAATTAACTTATGCATTTTACCAAAGCCTTAATCCACATTTTACCCCTTTTAGGTAAATCTTACAATTTATCCACCAACATCTTAAAATCATACCCATAACACTATTGTCACCTCTGGACATCCCATTTCTCATTAATCTCCATACATTCCACTTTCTCACACTAGACCATTTCTAGGTCATAATCACTCCAATGTATTTTGATAGTTTCTAACCATCCATACTCATGCCAAACAACTCCAAAATCATTTAAATAGATAATGTACCATAGTTGGAGTGTTAGAATTTTACCAAGTTTGATTTCTCTTCTTACTCCAAATGATAATGCCCTTGACTCCTTCAATACCAACAATGGGAAAATGCCTTCCAACTATGTTGTTCTTCTCTTTGATAGGAACAACTTTGCCTTTAATAGTCTCTCTTCAAATCTTATTGAAAATGGCTGATTTTAGAGAGAGAAAGTTTGGTTTTTGGGTTGAAAATGGAAGGTTAGTGTTTTTCCCAAAATTTTTTGATTTTCAGCACTCTTTTTATAGAAATAGCTTGAGGAGATCGATCTGGTCCTCTTAAATCCCTCTTTTTCACAGCATTTTAAGCATGAGATCGATCTATCGAAGCATGAGATCGATCTGCTCCCAAACAGAGAGCTAAGGAGATCGATCTGGGTGCTTGAGGATCGATCTTTTCATTACAGAATGCCTAGGAGATCGATCTGGCTCCATTGGAGATCGATCTGCTCTATTCCATTGCCCAAATAAGAGCATTCTGGCTCTTCCAGATCGATCTCTCATCCTATTAGATCGATTTACCATTCATAGTTTCCAGATTTTCTGCAGTTCTTCTGCAGCAACTCATACTCAAACATCCTTAATTTGCTACCATGATCATTTTCTCATTCATTCATCTTTGAGGCTTGATAATGACATCTGTACATACCTTATTCCTATTGAAACTTGTGTGGAATCCTTGTATAACCAAAAGTATACGATTTAAACCAAATGGAAGTGCACAACTTATGCAATTCTACTTCCATTTTACCACACTACTCATAATCCATTCTACTCACATTCTCCACATGTTTAAGTCCATTTCTTTACATTCATACATAATGTAACTTGTATGTACAATCACAACTCTTATTACAAGTGTGTTCATTTACTTTATGGACTTACATCACATATACTCCACATTACAATTGTATCATCAAACTTATGACTTCACAATACAACTTCATTTACATTTCTATGTACATATATACCATTATACATATACGGGGTCTCACATTCTCTCCCACTTAGAAAATTTGGTCCTCCAAATTGGAACAAATTATTCTGTGAACAACTCGAGATACTTCTCCCGCATCAAACTCTCCAATTCCCATGTGGCTTCTTCCACAGTGTGATATTGCCAAAGTACTTTCACCAAGGGAATTGTCTTTGTTCTCAACACTTTCTCTTTTCTCTCTAATACCCGAACTCGCTTCTCAACATAGTTCATACCTTCATTAAGCTCCAAAGGCTCATATCTTATCACATGTGCTGGGTCCGGGTGATACTTCCTCAACATGGATATGTGGAAGACGTTATGCACACTTGCCAACTCTGGTGGCAATGCCAACCTATACGCTTTATCTCCCACTCTATCAAGTATCTCAAATGGCCCTATATATCGAGGGCGCAACTTTCCCTTCTTCCCGAATCTCATAATTCCCTTCGAAAGGGAAACTTTCAAAAACACTGACTCACCCATATCAAACTCTAGTGGTCTTTGTCTCCTGTCAGCATAACTCTTTTGCCTGCTCTGAGCTGTTCGTAACCTCTCACATATCAATTGGACGTCTTCAGAGGCTTGTCTAACCAAGTCAGGAGCAAAGATCTGTCTGTCACCAACCTCTTCCCATCCAATAGGGGAACGGCATCTACGCCCATACAATACCTCATATGGTGCCATCCCGATACTCACATGAAAACTGTTATTATATGCGAACTCTACGAGTGGCAAATGGTCATCCCAGGAGCCTCCAAAATCCAATGCACATGCTCTCAACATATCCTCCAGGGTCTGTATAGTTCTCTCTGACTGACCATCTGTCTGAGGATGAAACGCAGTGCTAAAACTCAACTGGGTCCCCATCGCTTCCTGAAAACGTTCCCAGAAGTGAGAAGTGAAGTGGGCATCCCTAGCAGAAACAACGCTCACTAGAATTCCATGTAGCCTCACCATCTAGCGCATATATAGGTTCGCTAACTGGCTCAGAGTATCAGTAGCTCTCATAGCTAGAAAATGGGCTGATTTCGTCAATCGATCCATAATCATCCATATGGCATCATGACCTCTGCGAGTCCTTGGTAATCCCATCAAAAATCCATGGTGACATGCTCCCACTTCCAAGTTGGTATTGGTAGAGGCTGCAATAACCCTGCAGGCTTCTGATGCTCTACCTTTAGCTACTGACAAATGAGACACTTAGAGACATATTCAACAATGTGCTTTTTCATCCCAGACCACCAATAAACCTTTCGAAGGTTTTGATACATCTTAGTACCCCTTGGATGTATCGTATACTTCGATGAGTGAGCCTCTGTCAATATCAACCTTTTGATCTCTGCATCATCAGGAACACATATCCTACCTCTGAACCTCAACAGCCCATCCGAACTCAACTCAAAGTCCGTGTCTGTACCCCTCTGTATCTGCCCGACAATATCACTACACTATTGATCAACTCACTGAGCCTGTCGAATTCGATCTACCAGATCCGATTCCAACTGCAGGCTAGCTATCATATATCCACTATCAGCGTCAGGCGGGGTCATATCCAAACTGAGGTTCGTGAACTGTTCCAACAGCTTGTGTTCCCTGACCATCATAAATGACACCATCCCGAGAAGCTTCCTACTCAATGCATCAGCAACCACATTTACCTTACCCGGGTGGTATAGGATCTAACAATCATAATCCTTTAACAGCTCGAGCTATCTCCTCTGTCTCATGTTCAACTCTTTCTGTGAGAACAGGTACTTAAGGCTCTTATGATCTGTATAAATCTGAAATCTCTCACCATAGAGGTAATGGCGCCATATCTTCAGCGCAAACACCACCGCTGCCAACTCCAAGTCATGGGTCGGGTAGTTCCTCTCATGATCCTTTAACTGTCTTGATCCATAAGCTACTACCTTCCCATCCTGCATCAATACACAGCCCAATCCCAGATGTGAAGCATCTGCATACATCGAGAAACCTCCTGAGCTGGTAGGAATGGTGAGGATCGGAGCTGTGGTTAATCTCCTTTTCAGCTCCTCAAAACTTTCTTCACACTTATCGTCCCATACAAACTCCACATTCTTTCTTGTGAGGCGTGTCAAAGGAGCAGCTAACCTTGAAAATCCCTCTACAAACCTTCGGTAATACCCAGCTAAACCTAGGAAACTTCTGATCTCTGTCACTGTCTGGGGTCTCTACCACTGAACTACTGCCTCAATCTTAGATGGATCCACTAATACTCCATCTGTCGATACTATGTGACCCAGAAAAGAGATCTGTCCCAACCAAAAGTCACACTTGCTGAGTTTAGTGTACAACTTCTTCTCTCGGAGGGTCTGTAGCACTATCCTTAAATGCCTTTCATGCTCCTCACTCGACCTTGAGTACACCAGTATATCATCAATAAACACGATCACAAATCGATCCAAATACTGGTGGAATACCTCATTCATCAATGACATAAAAGTTACGGGAGCAGTCGTCAACCCGAATGGCATAACCATAAACTCATAATACCCATACTGGGTGCGAAAAGCTGTCTTGGGTACATCTCCACCTCGTATCTTTAACTGATGGTACCCTGATCTCAGATCTATCATGGAAAAGACCTGCGCTCCCTTAAGCTGATCCAACAAATCATCGATGCGTGGAAGGGGATACTTATTCTTGATGGTGGCCTTATTCAACAATCGGTAATCTATACACAGTCGGAGGCTTCCATCCTTCTTCCTTACAAACAGAACCAGTGCTCCCCAAGGTGAGACGCTCTGCCTGATGAACCCCTTCTCCAGCAACTCCTGTAACTGTTTCCTTAACTCCTCCAACTCAACTTGAGCCATTATGTATGGTGGCTTGGACATCGGCTCTGTATCAGGTGCCCAATCTATACCAAACTCCATCTCCCTATCTGGAGGTAACCTTGGTAACTCATCCGAAAAGACATCTAGAAACTCCTTAACCACTGGTATGTCTCCCAATTTCGGACGTGCCTTATCCGTCTCAATCACATAAGCGATAAACCCTTCACATTATTCTTTCCACTATTAGTAATCATAAATCATCATATTCACACACATACATGAAAATCAAATTTATCTTTCATACATCATGTATCAAGATTGTACTCATCACACTTAATAATAATCATAAATCATCATATTCACACACATACATGAAAATCAAATTTATCTTTCATACATCATGTATCAAGATTGTACTCATCACACTTAATAATAATCATGTTCTTTAACTTCATTTCACAAAATTTACTACAAGATTATCTATCTTTGGAAACATCAAAGTTTTTGTATGACAATCCATAACAACATGATTGGCAGCCAACCAATCCATCCCTAGGATCACATCAAAATCACTCATATTTAATAAAATTAAATCGGCTGCCATCTTTTTACCTCCTATCCTCATCTTACAATCTCTATATACATGCTCAGTCAACTGACTATCATTCATAGGGGTAGATATCAACAACATCTTATCAAGCAGTATGGGTTTTACATGCTTCAACAATTTACATGCAAAGGATGGTGATACAAAAGAATGCGTGACACCAGGATCAAATAGTACATAAGCTTCTAAATCAAAGATTTGGATGGTACCTTTTACCACATCCGATGACTGATCCGTAGTGTCCTGGTCCAATGTGTGCACTCATCCTCTGCTCACACCCACTGCTTGCTTCCCCTTTTCCTCAACTGTAGCCCTCCTACTCGGAGCAGCTATACCAACTAGAGCTCTCTCTAGCTCCTTGCCCTTTTGTGAGGCTCTCTCTATCATCTCTGGGCAATCTCTGATTATATGCCCTAGCTTCCCAGATCTGAAGCATACTACAGGAGATCCATAGCATGGTCGAGTACCATGGTACCTGCCACATTTGCCACACTGTTCCGTAGTAGGCCGTGGACCTCCAATCACGATTCCCTTAGCTGGAGCAATGGCCGGATACATAGGAGTATTAACTGTCCTCTCCCGGATCTCATCAATCCTCGACCTCTTCTAAGTAAACCTCTTGCTTCCTTTATAACTGAAGCCTCTATCCATCATTGGTCTTTTCTTATCTCTGTCCCTCATCTTACCAACCTTTCCAAACTTTGAGATGATTCTATCAATATCTTGTTCACACAATTGCGCCATGCGCACTGCCTCCTCATAGGTCGGTATATTCAGGAGAACCAGTCTAGACCTGATGGTCGGTCTCAATCCATCCACAAACTTCTGGATCTTCTCAACCTCATTACTCATAGTGTTGGGATCATATCTGCCCAGGGATATAAAAGCAGTCTCATACTCATCCACAGTCCTGCTCCCTTGGGTTAGTCCCAAAAATGCCATCTTTAGCTTCCATTGTGCGGTATCCGGGACATACTGTCTCCGGAAGGCCTCTAGAAATACATCCCAACTGATCTTAGTATGCCGGGCTCTCAAAATAGGCCTAGTGGACTTCCAACAATGTTCTGCTGATCCCTTCAGCATAAAAGCGGCAAACGCTACCATCTCGATAGTAGTACACTCAAAGAACCCATGTAATTTCTCGATCTCATTGATCCAATCCTCAGTCGCTACTGGGTCCTTTACTCCATTGAAAGATGACGGTCCAAACTTTTGGAACTGTCGTAATCTATCCAAATCACAATCGTATCCCCAACCTCTACTGCCTGGCGTAGCAACCGACATAGGCACATCCTATGTGTGTGGGGTATCTGTCGTCTGAGGTCCTTGGGCTCGCCTTGCCCGTGCCTCGGGAGCAGCTGCCTGCTCGGCATCACCCTGTGTAGCAGGACTCTATCTACCGTCAACTCCAGATAAAGATTGGCTGACCAACTCTACAATCATCTCAATGCTCCACTCAATCTTCGTGAAGCGAGCCTAAGTACTCTCGGGTCTTTCCTCTGGACCCTATGGAGCGTGCTCAACATTAGCCTCCACCTCAACATCATCCTGAGCCTCGTGTGTTTCTGGCTCATCACGACCCCCAGGCCTACCTCTACGGCCTCGAGCCTGTGCTCTCATCCCTCTACCGCGACTGGTATTAGGCATATTTACTCAATTCCCTACATTCACAACCAATTACTTAGTCAACCTATCGACACACACACAATTGTATCTAAACAAGCATAGTAACATGGGGATGTAATTTTCCAACTTATTAAGTATTTTAGACACGACACACGTCAAACCAACTTGGCTCAGATACCAACTTCTGTCACGACCCTCAACTTACCAAAATACGTACAAATGTTTCGCATTTTCATGCATCATTTATCATTCGTCCTTACCTCAATCGTGAACAACAACTCTCCTCAATAGTTGGGCTGTGTGTCGACGTCTAACTCACTCCACCTTACCAATTCAATTTGAACATTATTTATGAGTAAACACTTGTATAAATGTATATATATCAGAGTCGTTACATGTGTTTATATTGTTTTACATCCCCAATAGTTACATACAAAATGCTACTGTTCTATGTCTAGTTTAGATACAAAATAATCCAAGTGTGTATACCTTTAGCGATGGGATGCAGTGGATTACCAAAAGGGAGACGCCTCCAGTCACGCTCAATCTATACTCTACACTCTGTAGAGAGGGGGGAAATAAGGGGGGGTGAGCAAACCACAAGCTTAGTAAGGCACTCATGCAAACAGGTAGATACTGCACTATCTACGTGATCGTGATGCCATGCTCAAAAGCATTTAATTCATCATTTATCTCAAAACATGAGTGTATGATTGTGTTAATGGTATGTAAAGCATTCATGCTATTAAAATACAATGCACATTTCAACTCAAAGCATGGTATAAATCATCATGCATAATTCATAATAAAAGCATGGCATTACCCATCATGCATTTTCTCAAATAGCATGGCATTAACCATCATGCATTTTCACAATAAAGCATGGCATTAAACATCATGCATTTTCACAATAAAGCATGGCATTAAACATCATGCATCCGTGCACTTTAAAACCATTAACAAATCAATCCAACACTGGTCAGGTCTCAGCCCACCCTTGGACTTTCCTGACCCACAAATCATTTCAAACATGGATTTATTCTCAAAGCAATAGACATGTGAGAAAGGCAGTTTAACAACAGGTAATAACCTCAAGGCCTATGCACATAACCTATGATACCGGCTACACGGATAAGGTGTGCGGGATATCACCACTATCTGCTTCCACATAGGAGGTGGGTCAAATCCTACCCGCCGGTCCATAGCAGATCTCGTCCGAAGACGACACTTCACAACTCAACACGGTACAATGTACTCCATGCTACATGCACGATACAACGTACTCCGTAGACCCAATCAACACATCATATCACGCCACATCTCAAACGCACGTGTGAGCCTATTTAATCGGTACGACCTCTTGTCTACCCGAAGCTCCTAACACGGGTAATTAATCATGTCAAAACAATGCACGTGTGAGCCTATTTAATCGATGTGACACCCAGTCTACTCGAAGCTCCAAACACGGCAACAAGTAAGGTGGGCATCCAGTACGAGACAAACTCCGAGCACAATTCCAAAACAATTATGAAATCCATGTGAAAACTAGTGCCTCTAGCACTCATGTGTATAAAACACGTCAAATCTCATGCGAGTAGTACTCTAACACACTTTCATACTCACGAAAACGATATAGGTGGCTCATTTCTTTGCAAAGTGTGGTTAACAAACCAAAACAACTCAACTCTTTTGCAAATCATTTCAAATATTAGCCAACCTACCAAATCATTTGCTAAAAAGCAATAAAACATGATTTTCAAGCAATATGCTTTTGTTTTCATGCACATTTCTCAAACTCCCAACTTTTACCCTTCAATCACCCAACATCATTTCCTATAGCACATGCAATCTAGCAAAGCATTTAATGTGCCCAAATTGCGCACAGATATCTCTAAGAGTCCACACAATTCCCTTACCTCGATTTACTTGGTGTGACTCCTTTCCTCTTAGCTTCTCATGCTCTTGGCTCAACTCGCCCTGGCGTATCCTCGGAAGCTGCGATTCATTTATTCAAATCATTTGAGTTAATGTTTTTAACCCATATTTGACCTCACTATCCAATATAAATTCACTTATGCATTTTACCAATGCCTTAATCCACATTTTACCCCTTTTAGGTAAATCTTACAATTTATCCACCAACAACATCTTAAAATCATACCCATAACACTATTGTCACCTCTAGACATCCCATTTCTCATTAATCTCCACACATTCCACTTTCTCACACTAGACCATTTCTAGGTCATAATCACTCCAATGTATTTTAGATAGTTTCTAACCATCCATACTCATGCCAAATAACTCCAAAATCATTTAAATAGACAATGTACCATAGTTGGAGTGTTAGAATCTTACCAAGTTTGATTTCTCTTCTTGCTCCAAATGATAATGCCCTTGACTCCTTCAATACCAACAATGGGAAAATGCCTTCCAACTATGTTGTTCTTCTCTTTGATAGGAACAACTTTGCCTCTAATGGTCTCTTTTCAAATCTTACTGAAAATGGCTGATTTTAGAGAGAGAAAGTTAGGTTTTTGGGTTGAAAATGGAAGGTTAGTGTTTTTCCCAAAATTTTTTATTTTCAGCACTCCTTTTATAGAAATAGCTTGAGGAGATCGATCTGGTCCAAGAGGAGATCGATCTGGTCCCCTTAAATCCCTCTTTTTCACAGCATTTCAAGCATGAGATCGATCTGTCGAAGCATGAGATCGATCTGCTCCCAAACAGAGAGCTAAGGAGATCGATCTGGGTGCTTGAGGATCGATCTTTTCATTACAGAAGGCCTAGGAGATCGATCTGGCTCCATTGGAGATCGATCTGCTCTATTCCATTGCCCAAATAAGAGTATTCTGGCTCATCCAAATCGATCTCTCATCCCATGAGATCGATCTGCCCTTCATAGTTTCCAGATTTTCTGCAGTTCTTCTGCAGCAACTCATACTCAAACATCCTTAATTTGCTACCATGATCATTTTCTCATTCATTCATCTTTGAGGCTTAATAATGCATCCATACATACCTTATTCCTATTGAAACTTGTGTGGAATCCTTGTATAACCAAAAGTATACGATTTAAACCAAATGGAAGTGCACAACTTATGCAATTCTACTTCTATTTTACCACACTACTCGTAATCCATTCAACTCACATTCTCCACATGTTTAAGTCCATTTCTTTACATTCATACATAATATAACTTGTATGTACAATCACAACTCTTATTACAAGTGTGTTCATTTACTTTATGGACTTACATCACATATACTCCACATTACAATTGTATCATAAAACTTATGACTTCACAATACAACTTCATTTACATTTCTATGTACATATATACCATTATACATATACGGGGTCTCACATCAGGTGTTGACTTTGATTTTGAACATGTTGTGTTGAAATAGAGCCGCCTATCAGGTTTGTATGAATTTAATCCTGTTGGAGCTTAGCTCACACTGGATTCCGATGTTTTCAATATGTATGAAATGTGTTGGAGCGTGCTCAGCCTCAGCCTCCACTTCAATATCATCCTGAACCTCGTGTGTTTCTGGCTTAACATTACCCCCAAGCCTACCTCTACGGCCTCGAGCCTGTGCTCTCATCCCTCTGCCGCGACTGGTATTAGGCATAATTACTCAATTCCCTACATTCACAACCAATTACTTAGTCAAACCATTGACACACACACACAATTGTATCTAAACAAGCACAGTAGCATGGGGATGAAAATTTTCAACTTATTAAGTATTTTAGACATGACACACGTCAGACCAACTCAAGCTCTAATACCAACTTCTGTCACGACCCTCAACTTACCAAAATACGTACAAATTTTTTACATTTTCATGCATCATTTATTATTCGTTCTTACCTCAATCGTGAACAGTAACTCTCCTCAATAGTTGGGCTGTGTGTCGACGTCTAACTCACTCTGCCATACCAATTCAATTTGTATATTATTTATGAGTAAACACTTGTGTAAATGTATATATCAGAGTTGTTACATGTGTTTACATTGTTTTACATCCCCAATAGTTTCATACAAAATGCTACTGTGCTATCGTAAGTTTAGATACAAAATTACAATAGTGTGTATACCTTACGCGATGAGATGCAGCAGATACCAAAAGTGATAAGCCTCCAGTCGCCCACAATATATACTTAAGGCTCTGTAGAGAGGGGGAAAATAAGGGGGGTGAGCAAAACACATGCTCAGTAAGGCAATCGTATGAACAGTAGATACTGCACTATCTACGTGATCGTGATGCCATGCTCAAAAGCATTTAATTCATCATTTTATCTCAAAACATGAGTGTTTGATTGTGTTAATGGTATGTAAAGCATTCATGCTATTAAATCTAATGCATAATTCAATTCGAAGCATGGTATAAATCATCATGCATAATTTACAATAAAGCATGACATTACCCATCATGCGTTTTCTTAAATAAGCATGGCATTAATCCATCATGCATTTTTCACAATAAAGCATGGCATTAATCATCATGCTTTGGTGCACTTTAAACCATTAACAATCGATATCTCAAAACAATTCAACACTTGCCAGGTCTCAGCCCCTCCCTCGGACTGTCCTGACCCACAAATCATTTCAAACAAGGATTTATTCACAAAGCGTAAGACATGTGAGATAGGCAATTCAATAAAAGGTAATAACCTCTAGGTCTATGGATATAACCTGTGATACTGACTACATGGATCAGGTACGCAGGTTATCACCACTATCTACTTCCACACGGGAGGTGGGTCAAATCCAGCCCACCGGTCCATAGCAGATCTCGTTCGAGGATGGCATATCACAATCTCAACACGGTACAACGTACTCCATGCTACTTGCACAGTATAACATACTCCATGGACCCAATCAACACATCATATCACGCCACATCTCAAAACGCATGTGTGAGCCTATTTAATCGGTACGACCTCTTGTCTACCCGAAGTTCCTAACACGGCTATCAACATGTCAAAATCACGAATGCACGTGCGAGCCTATTTAATCAGTGCGACACCCAATCTGCCCGAAGCTCTAAGCACGACAACAAATAAGGTGGGCATCTAGTGCGAGCTAAGCTCCAAGTACCATGCCAAAACTAGTATGAAATCCATGTGAAAACTAGTGCGAGTTAAGCTCTAGCACTCATGTGTATAAAAAACGTCAAATCTCTTACGAGTCATACTCTAGCACGCTTTCATTCTCACGAAAACAATGTAGGTGGCTCATTTCTTTACAAAGTGTGGTTAACAAACCAAAACATCTCATTTCTTTTGCAATTCATTTCAAATGCTAGCCAACCTACCAATCACTTGCTAAAAAGCAATAAAACATGATTTTCCAAAGCACTATGCTTTTATTTTCATGCACATTTGTCAAACACCCAACTTTTTTCCCTTCAATCATCTAATTTCATTTCTTAACATCTCATGCATTCTAGCAAAGCATTAAGCGCCCAAATTGCTCACAGATATCTCTAAGAGTCCACACAATTCCCTTACCTCGATTTACTTGGTGTGACTCTTTTCCTCTTAGCTTCTTACGCTCTTAGCTCAACTCACTCCGACGTATCCTCGGAAGCTGGAATTTATTCATCATACGTTGGAGTTAGTATTGCTAACTCTCGTTCAACTATACATTCCACCTAATGCCTTAAATGCTCATTTTAACCTTTTTGGGTAAGCCTCTCTATTCATTCCATATTATTATCTTAAAATTATCTCCTCAACACCATTATCATCTCAAGATATGCCATTCATCATAAACCTCAATACATCCCACTTTCTCACTCTAGACCATTTATAGGTCATAATCATTCCAATGCATTTTAGATAGTTTCTAACAATACTAAGCAATCCAACCAACCTCAAACATCAATAGCTTAACAATGTACTTAAGTTGGTGCTTTAGGAACTCACCTCTTTGGATTTCCTCTTTGCTCTAAATAGAAATGCCCCTTGTTCCTTTAATCCAACAAATGGGGAAATGCTCCCAAACTATGTTGTTCTTCTCCTTGATGTGAACAACTTTGCCTCTAATAGTCTTCCTTCAAATCTCCTTGAAAATGGTTGGATTTAGAGTGAGAAAACTAGGTTTTTGGGTTGGAAAGGGAAGGAAATGGTTTTATCTCGAAATCTACAGATTTTCAACGCCTTTTTTATAGAAATAGCTTGAGGAGATCGATCTGCACAAGGAGGAGATCGATCTGGTCCCCTTAAATTCCTATTTTCCGCAGTATTTTAAGCATGATATCGATCTGTCAAAGCTTGAGATCGATTTGCTCCAAACAGAGAGCTAAGGAGATCGATCTGTATGGTTGATGATCGATCTTTTCATTACAGAATGTTTAGGAGATCGATCTGGCCCCATTGGAGATCGATTTACCATATTCCTTTGCTCAAATATAAGCATTTTTGGCTCATCCAAATCGATCTCTCATCCTATGAGATCGATCTGCCCTTCATATTTCCCAGATTTTCTGCAGTTTTTTTACAGCAACTCATACTCAGACATCCTTAATTTGCTGTCATGGTCATTTTCTCATCCAATCATCTTTGAGACTTGAAAATGGCATCCATTAATACTTCATACACATTAAAACTTGTGTAGAATCCTTGTATAACCAAAGATACTTAATATAAACCAAATGAAAGTGCATACTCATGCAAATCCTCATTCCATTTACCACACTACTCATATTCCATTTTACTTGCATTCTTCACATGTTTAAGTCCATTTCTTCATATTCATATATAATGTAACTTGTACGTACAATCACAACTCTTATTACAAGTGTCTACATTAACTTATGGACTTACATCACATATATTTCACTTATGAATTCATAATATAACTCCATTTACATTTCTATGTACATATATACAATTATACATATACAGGGTCTCACATTCTCCCCCACTTAGAAAATTTGGTCCTCCAAATTAGAACCAATTCAATCTGTGAATAACTCGGGGTACTCCTCCCGCATCAAACTCTCCAATTCTTATGTGGCTTCATCCACAGTGTGATATTGCCAAATGATTTTCACTAAGGAAATTATCTTTGTCCTCAACACTTTATCTTTTCTGTCCAGTATCCGAACTGGCTTCTCAACGTTTGTCATACCCTCATTGAGCTCCAATGGCTCATAGCTTATTACATGTGTCAGATCCGGGTGGTACTTCCTTAACATGGATACGTGGAAGATGTTATGCACACTTGGCAATGCCAACCTGTATGCCTTATCTCCCACCTTATCAAGTATCTCAAATGGCCCTATATATCAAGGGCTCAACTTTCCCTTCTTCCTGAATCTCATAATTCCCTTCGAAGGAGAAACTTTCAAGAACACTAACTCATCCACACCAAACTCTAGTGGTCTCCGTCTCTTGTTAGCATAACTCTTTTGCCTCCTCTGAGCTGTCCGTAACCTCTCCCATGTCAATTGGACGTCCTCAAAGGCTTGTCTAACCAAGTCGGGAGCAAAGATCTGTCGGTCACCAACCTCTTCCCATCCAATAGGGGAACAACATTTGCGCCCATACAGTGCCTCATATGGTGCCATCTCAATACTCGTATGAAAACTGTTATTATATGCGAACTCTATGAGTGGCAAATGGTCATCCCAAGAGCCTCCGAATCCAATGCACATGCTCTCAACATATCTTCCAGGGTCTGTATAGTCCTCTCTGACTGACCATCTGTCTGAGGATGAAATGTGGTGCTAAAACTCAACTGGGTCCCTATTGTTTCCTAAAAACATTTCCAGAAGTGGGAAGTGAAGCGGGCATCCCTATCAGAAACAACGTTCACTGAAACTCCATGTAGCCTCACTACCTCGTGCACATACAAGTTCGCTAACTGGCTCAGAGTATCGGTAGCTCTCATAGCTAGAAAATGGGCTGACTTCGTCAACCGATCCATAATCACCCATATGGCATCATGACCTCTACGGGTCCTCGATAATCCCATCACAAAATCCATGGTGACGTGATCCAACTTCCATGTCGGTATCGGTAGAGGCTGTAATAACCCTACAAGCTTCTTATGCTCTACTTTCACCTGCTGACAAACGAGACACTTAGTAACATATTCAACAATATGCCTTTTCATCCCGGACCACTAATAAACCTTTCGAAGGTTTTGATACATCTTAGTACTCCTTGGATGTATCGTATACCTCGATGAGTGAGCATCTGTCAAGATCAATTTTCTGATCTCTGCATCATCAGGAACACATATCCTACCTCTGAACCTCAACAACCCATCTGAACTCAACCCAAAGTCCATGTCTGTACCCCTCTGTATCTGCCCGAAAATATCACTGTACTGCTGATCAACTCACTGAGCCTATCAGATTCGATCTACCAGATCTGATTCCAACTGCAAGCTAGCTATCATAAATCCACTGTCAGCGTCAGGCGGGGTCATATCCAAACTGAGGTTCATGAACTGTTCCAACAGCTCGTGTTTCTTGACCATCGTGAATGATACCATCCCGAGATGCTTCCTACTCAATGCATCAGTAACCACATTTGCTTTGCCCGAGTGGTACAGGATCTCACAATCATAGTCCTTTAACAGCTCAAGCCATCTCCTCTATCTCATGTTTAACTCTTTCTACGAGAAGAGGTATTTAAGGATCTTATGATCTGTGTATACTTAAAATCTCTCACCATAGAGGTAGTGGCGCTATATGTTCAGCGCAAACACCACCGCTGCCAACTCCAAGTCATGGGTTAGGTAGTTCCTCTCATGATCCTTCAACTGCCTAGACCCATAGGCTACTACCTTCCCATCCTGCATCAATACGTAGCCCAGTCCCAGATGTGAAGCATCTGTATACACCGAGAAACCTCCTGAGCTGGTAGGAATGGTGAGATCGAAGTTGTGGTTAATCTTCTTTTCAACTCCTCAAAACTTTCCTCATACTTATCGTCCCACACAAACTCCACATTCTTTCTTGTGAGAAGTGTCAAAGGAGCAGCTAACCTCAAAAATCCCTCTACAAACCTTTGATAATACCTAGCTAAACCCAGGAAACTTCTGATCTCTGTCACTGTCTAGGGTCTCTGCCACTGAACTACAGCCTCAATCTTAGATGGATCCACTAGCACTCCATCTTTTGATACTATATGACCCAGGAAAGAGATCTGTTCCAACCACAAGTCGCACTTACTGAGTTTAGCGTACAACTTCTTCTCTCAAAGGGTATGTAGCACTATCCTTAGATGCCTTTCATGCTACTCTCTAGATTTTGAGTACACCAGTATATCATCAATAAACACGATTACAAATCGATCCAAATACTAGTTGAATACATCATTCATTAATGACATAAAAGCTGTGGGAGCATTTGTCAACCCGAATGACATAACCATAAACTCATAATGTCCATACCGGGTGCGAAAAGCTGTCTTGGGTACATCTCCGCTCCATATCTTCAACTGATGGTACCCTGATCTCATATCTATCTTGGAAAAGATCTGCGCTCCCTTAAGCTGATCCAACAAGTCATCGATGCATGGAAGTGGATACTTATTTTTTATGGTGGCCTTATTCAACAACTGGTAATCTATACATAGTCGGAGGCTTCCATCCTTTTTCCTTACAAACAGAACTGGTGCTCCCCAAGGTGACACGCTCGGTCTGATGAATCCCTTCTCTAGCAACTCTTGTAATTGTTTCCTTCATTCTTCTAACTCAACTTGAGCCATTCTGTAAGGTGTTTTGGATATCGACTCTGTACCAAGTGCCAACTCTAGACCAAACTCTATCTCCCTATCTAGAGGTAACCTTGGTAATTCATCTGGGAAGACATCATGAAATTCCCTAACCACTGGTATGTCTCCCAATTCCGGACGTGCCTTATTTGTCTCAATCACATAAGTAACAAACCCTTCACATTATTCTTTCCACCATTAGTAATCATAAATCATCATATTCACACACAAGATTGATAAATAGATTTATCTTTCATACATCATGTATCAAGATTGTAGTCATCACACTTATAATAATCATGTTCTTTAATTTCATTTCATAAAATTTACTACAAGGTTGTATATTTTTGGAAACATTAAAGTTTTTGCATGACAATCCATAACAATAAGATTTGCAGCCAGCCAATCCATTCCTAGGATTACATCAAAGTCACTCATATTTAGTAAGATCAAATCGGTTGCCATTTCTTTACCTCCTATCCTCATCTTACAATCATTATATACATGCCCAATCAACTGACTATCATTCATAGGGGTAGATATCAACAACATCTTATCAAGCAGTGTGGGTTTTACATGCTTCAACAATTTACATGCAAAGGATGGCAATATAAAGGAATGCGTGGCACCAGAATCAAACAATACAAATGCTTCTAAATCAAAGATTTGGATGGTACCTTTAACCACATCCGAAGATTGATCCGCAGTGTCCTGATCAGTGCATGCACTCGCCCTCTGCTCACACCCACTGCCTGCTTCCCCCTTTCCTCAGTTATAGCCCTCCTCCTCAGAGCAGCTTTTCCAACTGGAGCTCTCTCTCGCTCCTTGGCCTTCTTTGGGGCTCTCTCTGTCATCTCTGGGCAATCTCTAATTATGTGCCCTGGTTTCCCACATCTAAAACATACTACCTGAGGTCTATAGCATGGTCGAGTTCCATGGTACCTGCCACACTTGCCACACTATTTCGTAGTAGGCCGTGGCCCTCCAATCACAACTCCTTTCGCTGGACCAAGAGCCAGATACATGGGAGTATTAACTGTCCTCTCCTGGATCTCATCAATCCTCGGCCTCTTTCCAGAGAATCTCTTGCTTCCTTTATAACTGAAGCCTCTATCCATCATTGGTTTCTTCTTATCTCTGTCCCTCATCTTACCAACCTTTCCAAACTCTGAGGCGATTCTATCAACATCTTGTTCACATAATTATGCCATGCGCACTGTCTCCTCATAGGTCGATATATCCAAGGGAACCAATCTGGACATGATGGTTAGTCTCAATCTATCCATAAATTTTTGGATCTTCTCAACCTCATTACTCATTGTGTTGGGATCATATCTACCTAAGGAGATAAAGGTTGTCTCATACTCATCCACTGTCCTACTCCCTTGGGTCAGTCCCAAAAATGTCATTTTCATCTTCCAATGTATGGTATCTAGAACGTATAATCTCTGGAATGCCTCCAAAATATATCTCAGCTGATCTCAGTATGTCGGGCTCTCAGAATAGGCCTGGTGGATTTCCACCAATGTTCTGCTGACCCCTTCAGCATAAAAGTGGCAAACGCTACCATCTCGGTAGTAGTGCACTCAAAGAACCCATACAACTTCTCGATTTCACTAATCCAATCCTCAGCTGCCACTGGATCCTTAATTCCGCTGAAAGACGGTGGTCTAAACTTCTAGAATTGCTGCAGTCTATCCAAATCACAATCATAACCCCAGCCTCTACTAGCCTATGGTGTAGCAACAGGTGTAGGCATATCCTATGTGGGTAGGGTATATGTTGTCTGTGGCCTCTGGGCTTCCCTTGCCCATGCCTCAAGAGCTGTCACCTACTCGGCATCATCCTATGTAGCGGGACTCTGTCTATCGCCAACTCCAGGTAAGGATTAGATGACCAACTCCAATATCATCTCAATACTCCACTCAATCCTCGCTAAGCGAGCCTCAGTACTCTAGGGCCTCTCCTCTGGACCCTATGGAGCGTGCTCAACCTCAGTCTCTACTTTAATATCATCATGAACCTCATGTGTTTCTGGCTCAACATTACCCCCAAGCCTACCTCTACCGCTTCAAGCCTGTGCTCTCATCCTTCTACCGCGACTGGTATTAGGCATAATTACTCAATTCCCTACATTCACAACCAATTACTTAGTCAACCCATCGACACACACACAATTGTATCTAAACAAGCACAGTAGCATGGGGATGAAATTTTTCAGCTTATTAAGTATTTTAGACACGACACACGTTAAACCAACTCAAGCTCTGATACTAACTTCTGTCACGGCCCTCAGCTTACCAAAATACATATAAAATTTTTGCATTTTCCTGCATCATTTATTATTCGTCCTTACCTCAATCATGAATAGCAACTTTCCTCAATAGTTGGGCTGTGTGTCAACGTCTAACTCACTCTGCCATACCAATTCAATTTGTATATTATTTATGAGTAAACACTTGTGTAAATGTATATATCAGAGTTGTTACATGTGTTTACATTGTTTTACATCCCTAATAGTTTCATACAAAATGCTACTGTGCTATCGTAAGTTTAGATACAAAATTAAAACAGTGTGTATACCTTATGCGATGAGATGTAGCAGATACCAAAAGGGATAAGCCTCCAGTCGCCCACAATCTATACTTAAGGCTCTGTAGAGAGGGGGGAAATAAGGGGGTGAGTAAACCACACGCTCAGTAAGGCAATCATACGAATAATAGATACTGCACTATCTATGTGATCGTGATGCCATGCTCAAAAGCATTTAATTCATCATTTTATCTCAAAACATGAGTGTATGATTGTGTTAATGGTATGTAAAGCATTCATACTATTAAATCCAGTGCACAATTCAATTCAAAGCATGGTATAAATCATCATGCATAATTTACAATAAAGCATGGCATTACCCATTATGCGTTTTCTCAAATATGCATGGCATTAATCCATCATGCATTTTTCACAATAAACCATGCCATTAATCATCATGCTTCGGTGCACTTTAAACCATTAACAATTGATATCTTAAAACAATTCAACACTTGTCAGGTTTCAGCCCTCCCTCAGACTGTCCTGACCCACAAATCATTTCAAACATGGATTTATTCACAAATCATTAGACATGTGAGATAGGCAATTCAATAAAAGGTAATAACCTCTAGGTCTATGGCCATAACCTGTGATACCGACTACATGGATCAAGTGTGCGGGTTATCACCACTATCTGCTTCTACATTGGAGGTGGGTCAAATCCAGCCCTTTGGTCCATAGCAAATCTCATCCGAAGATGGCATATCATAATCTTAACATGATACAATGTACTCCATGCTACTTGCACGGTACAACGTACTCCATGGACCCAATCAACACATCATATCACGCCATATCTCAAAATGCACGTGTGAGCCTATTTAATCGATACGACCTCTTGTCTACCCAAAGCTCCTAACATGACTATCAACATATCAAAATCACAAATACACATGCGAGTCTATTTAATCGGTGCAACACCCAGTCTGCCCGAAGCTCCAAGCACGACAACAAATAAGGTTGGTATCTAGTGCGAGCTAAGCTCCAAGCACCATGCCAAAACCAGTTTGAAATCCATGTGAAAACTAGTGCGAGTTAAGCTCTAGCACTCATGTGTATAAAACACATCAAATCTCATGCGAGTCATACTCTAACACGCTTTCATTCTCACGAAAATAATGTAGGTGGCTTATTTCTTTGCAAAGTGTGGTTAACAAACCAAACCAACTCATTTCTTTTGCAATTAATTTCAAATGCTAGCCAACCTACCAATCATCTGCTAAAAAGAAATAAAACATGATTTTCCAAAAGCACTATGCTTTTATTTTCATGCACATTTGTCAAACACCCAACTTTTTCCCTTCAATCACCTAATTTCATTTCCTAACATCTCATGCATTCTAGCAAAGCATTAAGTGCCTAAACTGCGCACAAATATCTCTAAGAGTCCATACAATTCCTTTACCTCGATTTACTTGGTGTGACTCTTTTCCTCTTAGCTTCTCACACTCTTGTCTCAACTCACTCCGGCGTATCCTCGGAAGCTGGAATTTATTCATCATACGTTCGAGTTAGTATTCTAACTCTCGTTCAACTATACATTCCACCCAATGCCTTAAACGCTCATTTTACCCTTTTTGGGTAAGCCTCTCTACTCATTCCATATTATTATCTTAAAATTATCTCCTTAACACCATTATCATCTCAAGATATGCCATTCATCATTATCCTCAATACATCCCACTTTCTCACTTTAGACCATTTCTAGGTCATAATCATTCTAATGCATTTTAGATAGTTTCTAACAATACTAAGCACCCCAATCAACCCCAAACATCAATAGCTTAAAAATGTACTTAAGTTGGTGCTTTAGGAACTCACCTCTTTGGATTTCCTCTTTGCTCCAAATAGAAATGCCCATTGCTCCTTCAATCCAACAAATAGGGAAATGCCTCCAAACTATGTTGTTCTTCTCCTTGATGTGAACAACTTTGCCTCTAATAGTCTTCCCTCAAATCTCCTTAAAAATGGTTGGATTTAGAGAGAGAAAACTAGGTTTTTGGGTTGGAAAAGGAAGGAAATGGTTTTGTCCCGAAATCTGTAGATTTTTAATGCCCTTTTTATAGAAATAACTTTAGGAGATCGATTTGCACAAGGAGGAGATTGATCTGGTCCCCTTAAATTCCTATTTTCCATGGTATTTTAAGCATGAGATCGATCTGTCGATGATTGAGATTGATCTGCTCCAAACAGAGAGCTAAGGAGATCGATCTGTATGTTTGAGGATCGATCTTTTCATTATAGAATGTTTAGGTGATCGATCTGGCCACATCAGAGATCGATCTACCTTATTCCTTTGCTCAAATACAAGCATTTTTGGCTCATCCAGATCGATCTCTCATCCTATGAGATCGATCTGCCCTTCATGTTTTCCAAATTTTCTGTAGTGTTTCTGTAGCAACTTATACTCAAACATCCTTAATTTGTTGTCATGGTCATTTTCTCATCCAATCATCTTTGAGACTTAAAAATGGCATCCATTAATACTTCATACACATTAAAACTTGTGTAGAATCCTTGTATAACCAAAGATACTTAATATAAACCAAATGAAAGTGCATACTCATGCAAATCTTCATTCCATTTGCCACACTACTCATATTCCATTTTACTTACATTCTTCACATGTTTAAGTCCATTTCTTCATATTCATATATAATGTAACTTGTATGTACAATCACAACTCTTATTACAAGTGTGTACATTAACTTATGGACTTACATCACATATACTTCACTTATGAATTCATAGTATAACTCTATTTACATTTCTATGTACATATATACAATTATACATATACGGGGTCTCACATGGGTCCAAGGAGTATGTTATACCGTGTATATCACATGGAGTATGCTATACCATGAGGTTATTATGTTGATTTGAAAGTCTGGCATAAGACTAACCCACCTCTGTTTCAGCATGATGCCCAGCACTCTGGGATCCATGTGGTATAGGATGATAATGACATAGTTGGCTAACAGAGTCTTAGACTTTATGTAGTGGCCACTTATCTCACATGATATCACATGGTTTTATATACTGAGTATGATTTGTGTTATCCAGGGTAGACCCGAGAGAGGGGTCGAGCCTTGTGGGATGTTTTTAAAGAGATGGTATTGCTGTTTGTGATGAGTTTCAATATGTTTTGAGAAAGTGCTAAATCCTGAGGGATGGTTTTATGATGTGTATGAGATGTTTTACCTGCCTATTTTCATGCTTTTCAGCACATGATATATGTATATACATGTGGCATAGTTTTAATAATTCCTTGTGCTTTGGATATAAATGATTTTTATGCCATGACATTATAAGCATGTAGATAGTGTAGTTATCTACCATTTTTGCATTATTACCTTACTGAGCGTGTGGTTGCTCATCCCTATCATTTTCCCCTCTACAGAGCGCACATAATAGCCTAATGAAGGACTGAGGTGTTATACTTGGATATTCGCTGCTCTCCATCGCCAAGAGGTATACATACAGGATTCATTTTGAATTGTAATATGGCACAATATTCATTTTGAATTGTAATACGGGGGATATAAGTGGTAGCAAACATGTATAAATATAGAACGTAAATTTTTAAATGTATGTGTTTACTTTTAATTGATTGAAAGATGATTGGTAAATGATGATTAATACTGGCTCATAGCCCAACTATTATTGGTGAGAGTTGTTCACGATCAGGTAAGTTAACGAATAAAGCGAAAAATTTATGAGGATTTTTAGATGAAATGGATGAAAAAGGGGTCATGATAGAGATTGGTATCAAAGCCAAGTTAGCCTGATATGAGTCGGTATTAATAAGTACGAAAGTTACATCTTCGTATTACTGTGTTTTTGTTTAGATATAACTGTGTATACCGAGATGCAATGAGACTACTATATGATATGGATACAGGAAATTAGGCAATATACCTGTCACACTGTGAGACCTCGTTTATGTATAGTTGTAATGTGTGTAATTGGATCAAATGAATGTGAATGGACTTGTAATGTAAAGTATAATTGATGTAAGTTCATGGATTCGATGTACATACATGTAATATGATTTGTAATGTACATACAAGTTTCATTGTGTATGAATATGATGAAATGAGTCCTTATAAGTGATGAATATGATTGGAACTAAAAATGAGCAGTGTGGTGAAATGGGATGAAGTTATGCTTCCATTTAGTTAGGAATATGATACCTTTGACTAAACAATGAATACACGCAAGTCTTAATGTGTATAAGGTATGGATGGATGCCATTTTTAAGTCTAAAAGGTGGTTGGACGAGAAAATGACCATGGCAGCAAATTAAGGACATTTGGGTATGAGTTACAGCAAAAAAAACTACAGAAAATCTGGAAAGTATGAAGACAAGATCAATCTCATAGGATGAGAGATTGATCTAGAAGAGTCAGAATGCTCTTATTTAAATAATGGAATAGAGCAGATGTGAGATCTAAGAATTTCAGACATATTTTAAATATGTAATAAGAATTTGAAGTGTAATTTATTGAGCTAAGTGAATTATGGGAATGATAATTGGAGATTTATATGTTAAGTGTTTAAAATAAGTGTGAAGCTATGAGGACAGATCGATCTGGGAGAAGGAGAGATCGATCTGGTGAGTTAAAAATGACAAGGAAGGAGGAATTTAAGGAGCAGATCGATCTCCAATGGAAGAGGATCGATCTCCTTATGATTCTGTTTGAGAGAAGATCGATCTCATGAGGAAGAGATCGATCTCCAAATGATTCTGTTTGGGAGAAGATCGATCTCCTCAAGGAGCAGATCGATCTCATAAAGCCATAAAGAGATCGATCTCACCCCTCGACAGATCGATCTCCTAGGCATAAAATTGCCCAAATCGTCCCCAAAATTCAAATGCAGATCGATCTTATCAAGAGCCAGATCGATCTCCTACCCTCAGCCTATATAAGGAACTCCTATTTTTCTCCTGCAATCTCACTTTCTCTCTCTTCCAACCCCCATTTTCACCGAAACCTAGCTTTCTCACTCATCCAAAGCACCGATTTCCGTTTAAATCAGAAGTTGTGGCAAGAAGGAAAGTTGTTCCTCGTCAAAGGGAGAACAACATACTAAGAAATCGAAGGACGAATCGAATCGAGGCGTGGGTTGTGCACCTCACAAGCTTTGCGTAATTTCTAAACCTAGATCTTGATATTTGAGATGATTTTGGTGATAATAGTTGTTGGCATTGTGCTGAAATAGCTGGAAAATGATTAGGGATTGATGAAATTACAATGTGGTTGGAGTGATAATGATATTTAGCAATTTAGGAATTTTGAGCTATAAATGGAGATTTAGACAATGTGGTGTAATAGCATAGATATTGTGGCATAGGAAATATAGAATGTTGAGGTGTTGTGAGCGAGATTGTGGTTTGTGGTGGAGTTATGAGAATTGAGAAATTTGAGGAGTTATGAGCAATTATGCTCGATTTTGAGAATTGAGGTTGATGTGATAGTTGAATATTGATGTTTTAACATCGTTTGGACAGCTTGGGAGTTCCAGAGTAGAATGCGGGACTAGTCCGTGTCAAGGGGGAAACGATTGCACTATACGAGGTGCAAAGAGGTAAGGGAACTAAACCATTTGTGTATGTGATTTGTGAACTATTATAGCATGATTTGTGATTTATAAAACAAGCATGTTGAGTGTTGTGTTGTGATACAATTGCACACGATTTTTATAGCCGGTTGGAGTCCAATGTTTTTATGAGTTTATAACTGGGCTCTACATTAAGGCAATATCGAGATTTGAGAAATGTGTGCGTGTTTTGACGGTTGGGACTTGGTTTCAATATGTTTTGTGTTGAGTACAAAACAGTTTTAAATGAGTTTTATGAGAGAAAAAAAACCACTATGAGTTCTACGTGAAGGCAAACTAGTCTTATGTGATTAAGACTTAGGTGTGTAATTCTGAGTACACACCGGGCATTGCTCTGGTAGCATGTAAGCCCGATTCTTCTCCGTTCTGGTAACTTGAGAAACCCCATTCTGTGGCTATGCCACGTATAATTGGTGGCCGTTGCCACGTGAGAACCCCATTTGGTGGCCGTTGCCACGTGAGAACCCTATTTGGTGGCCGTTGCCACGTGAGAACCCTATTTGGTGGCCGTCGCCACGTGAGAACCCTAATTGGTGGCCGTTGCCACGTGAAACCCTATCCTGTGGCTGTGCCACGTGTAAATTTAACTCAATGGCTATGCCACGTGTGTCAAGTGGCTGTGCCACGTGTGAATTTAAATCAGTGGCTATGCCACGTGTGTTTAGTGGCTGCGCCACGTGCATTACTATTTCAGTGATTTTATCACGTTTATTGAGAAAGCGATTATCACATTATTTTCACATGCTTTGTTTTTGCTCTATACTAAGCATTTTATTTCATGTTTTCACATGATTTGAGATATGAGAATGTCGTTTTGAGTACTTTCATGCTATGGTTTTCAAATGAGATTAATGAGTTTCACATACAAATAAATATTTTGTGATGTGCATTTTGGTTTATGAAATGAGTCCCTTACCCCATTTACTGAGCGATTTAGAGGCTCACCCTGTTTTCTTTCCCCCCAGATCTCTTCAAGTGAAAAGGGTTTTCCTGCGACGTACAGAGTAGTGGCTAGTGGAGGACTTGAGCTCCAAGCCATATATTGTATTTTGAGTTATCTTTTATCTTTTCATGTACCCAGACAATTATCATAATTGCAGACACTTGATGTATAACATTGTATGGGATGTATTAGGATTAATTAACTTGAGATCAAGTAATGTATATGATATAATATATACTATTCAATGACGAGATCCTGAGGTATAATATAGGTGATGATGTATGACACTGCACAGGAATGCACTCTTAATTGTGAATTAATGAATAAAAAGTTTTAAATTAGCCCTATTTTCTGCGCTTCCGGGGCGTGACAGAGTTTTCTTGGTATCAGAGCTTAGGGTGTCTAGTACTGTCAGTGTCGGTTAAGTGAAATAGAATACATCCTAAGTGTCTGTAATAGTCTGATCATGAACTGAAATTGAGGATTGAGATTTCAATCGATTCTGATATGTACACGCAGGAGACGAGTTAAGATAGAGAATGAGTGGACGACGAGGTCGTTCGAGGAGGCAGGCAGAGTCCCCTCCGCCACCTGTCCCACAATCAGAGAGTCCTAACTCTCGATTTAATCAGATTGAGACCGATGTGAGGCAAGGTTTTGAGCAGATGGCAGCGTTATTCGTGCAACACTTTGGAGTTAATGCCTCGGGTACTACTCCTACACCACCACAAGGACCTCCCATACCCCCAGTACAGATGGACCCAGCGCCTCCCATCACTCAGCTTGATGATAGAAGTATGGTCCAACTGAAGGATTTTCTGAAGATGAATCCACCCACGTTTAGGGGAAAGAAGGATCCTACAGAGGTTGAGGAGTGGTTAACGGAGTTGAGAATTATATATGATTATCTGGGGTGCACCGATGCTGAGAGGGTCAGTATGAGTATCTATATGTTGAAGGGGAGAGCTCGAGATTGGTGGGGTACTACCCAGGGTATTCTGATGTCCCGCCAGGATGTGATTGGTTGGGAAGAGTTTCAGACATCCTTTAGGACCCAATATGTACCACGAGCCGCCCAGAGAAAGAAACAAGCCGAGTTTTTGAGTTTGGTACAAGGTGACATGTCTGTGGATGACTATGAGAGCCAATTCACAGCGCTATTGAGATATGACCCAAAGACCTTTAAGAATGAAGAGCTCCGCACAGAGAAATTTGTGTATGGATTGAAGCCCATCATCAGAGATAGATTGATAGGGCTATGTATTACTGAGTTTGGAGATGCTCTGAGACGAGCACAAGAGATTGAAAGAGGAATTGAAATGGTACAATCCCAAAATGAGCTCAGAGCAGTGAATAGAGATAACGGCAAGAGGCCAGCGATTTTTCAAACAGAGGCTCGGAGAGCTTCCTTCAGAAGAGGAAGGATTGAGGTACAGAAGGGCAGATTAGAGAGACCCAGAGGTTACCCTAACATTAGAGAGACCCCTCGAGATGTCAGGCCTGAGACAAGGTTTTGCAGAAATTGTGGCCGAATGCATGAGGGAAGTTATACTGGGTCGATCCATGGATGTTTTAGATGTGGAGACATGGGTCACATGGTGAAGGATTGCCCTCAACCTCAGAAACCACATGTCTTAGAGCCCACTAGACAACAGCCTCAGAGAGTGAATCCCTAGGGACAGGCCACTATTGCAGAGAAAGGAAAGAGACCTGTTACCCCGGGACGTGTGTTTGCCCTAGATAAGGAGATCGCTGACACTTCTGCAGAAACTATAAGAGGTACACTCTCTGTCTGTAATCATAAGGCTCATGTGTTGATTGATTCAGGATCCACGCATTCGTTTATTTCTGAGCATTTTGCATGTAGATTAAACTTGAAGTTTGAACCTCTAGAATATATACTACATGTAAATACCCCTATGCGTGAATCCCAGAGAACTGAGTTAATCTGTAGAGGATGTGAGATAAAGGTGGGAGATAGAGGGATGTTAGCAGATCTAATCATGTTGAATATACATGGATTTGATGTAATTTTGGGAATGGATTGGTTGGCAGCCAATCGAGTGAGCTTAGATTGCTATACTAAGGTTATAACTTTCTCCCTACCTGAACCTTACAGTGTACGATTGAGATATTGAGGAAATGAATATGTGGAATTCTAGTAAGTAATTTGAGAATTTTGATATTATTTTGGAGAATATTAAATATGATTGTTCATGTGAAGGTTATGAGACACTCATCTCAGACGATGAGCGGGAACATCCGAGGATTGAGGATATACCTGTGGTGTGTGAATTTCTGGATGTTTTCCCAGATGAATTGCCAGGTTTACCACCAGAGAGAGAGCTAGAGGTTACCATTGATTTGGTACCAGATACTCAGCCGATCTCTAAACCTCCCTACAGGATGGCATTAGTGGAACTTGAGGAATTGAAGAAACAACTACAGGAGTTATTGGATCAAGGGTTCATTAGGCCCAGTGTTTCACCGTAGGGAGCACCGATTTTATTTGTCAAGAAGAAGGATGGTAGTCTCAGATTATGCGTAGACTATCGGTTGTTGAATAAAGCCACGGTGAAGAATAAATACCCATTGCCCAGGATTGATGATCTACTTGATCAGTTGAGAGGGGCATCAGTCTTTTCTAAGATTGATTTGAGATCAGGCTATCACCAATTGAGGATCAAGGAAGAAGATATTCCAAAGACGGCCTTCAGGATGAGGTATGGCCATTATGAATTTCTGGTGATGTCCTTTGGATTGACGAACGCCCCTGCAGCATTTATGAGATTGATGAACGAGGTGTTCAGAGACTATCTGGATAAATTTGTGATAGTCTTTATTGATGATATCCTGGTATACTCTCAGTCGTATGAGGAGCATGCACAGCATTTGTGTTTAGTACTACAGATACTCCGAGATAAGCAATTATATGGAAAGCTTAGTAAGTGTGAGTTTTGGCTGGATCAGATAGCTTTCCTTAGTCATATAGTCTCAGAGGAAGGAGTATCAGTGGACCCAAGCAAGGTGGAGGCTGTGCTTAATTAGGAGAGACCGAGAACAGTTACTGAGGTACGAAGCTTCCTTGGTTTGGCAAGGTATTACAGAAGATTTGTGGAAGGATTTTCTCGGATTGCCGCCACTTTGACTAAGCTCACGCGCAAAGAGACTCCATTTATATGGACTGATCAATGTGAGCTCAGTTTTCAGGAATTAAAGAGGAGGTTGACAGCGGCACCTATGTTAACTATTCCTTAAGGATCAGGAGGATTTTTGGGGTATAGTGATGCATCTCATCAAGGATTGGGGTGTGTGCTTATGCAGCACGGAAGAGCGGTCGTATATGGATCGCGACAGCTAAAAGACCATGAGCGGAATTACCCCACGCAAGATTTGGAGTTAGCCTCTGTGGTATTTGCTTTGAAGATCTGGCGACACTACTTATATGGGGAAAGATTCCAGATCTTCATTGATCATAAGAGTTTGAGATATCTCTTTGATCAGAAAGAGTTAAACATGAGACAAAGGAGATGGATGGAACTCCTTAAGGATTATGACTGCGAGATTCTATATCATCCGGGCAAGGCGAATGTGGTTGCTGATGCCCTGAGCAGGAAGAGTATGATATCTGCTATGATGATCAGGGAATGGGATTTACTGGAGCAGTTTACCGAACTTCGGATCAGAGTTAAAGAGATAGAGACTAGATTTGTGGCTAGCTTGCGAATAGAGCCCAGGATCATGGATCAGATTAGAACTGGGCAGCGCAGTGATCAGAGATTGATAGATATGATTAGCCAAGCTGAACAGAGTTCGCAGTCAGATCTCACAATCAGTGAGGATGGATTGTTGAGATTCAGAGGACGGATTTGTGTACCGGACGATGATACCCTGAAGAGATAGATACTGAGAGAATCCCACTGCTCACGATACACCATGCACCCAAGGAGTGCTAAGATGTACCGAGACTTGAGAAAGGTGTATTGGTGGAGTGGTATGGAGCGAGACGTGGTAGAGTATGTGGCCAGGTGTTTAGTATGCCAGCAAGTGAAAGCTAAGCATCGGAAGCCCGGAGGACTACTACAGCCCTTACCTGTACCTACATGGAAATGGGAGCATGTCACTATGGACTTTATTATGGGTTTACCGAGGACCCGAAAAGGTCGTGACGCTATATGGGTTATAGTGGATAGACTGACCAAGAGTGCCCACTTCCTTGCCATCAAGAGCACAGATATTGTGGATGCCTTAGCTGAGCTATATGTCAGCGAGATAGCTAGATTACATGGGGCTCCAGTGAGTATTACTTCTGATAGAGATTCCCGATTTACTTCTAGATTTTAGACCCAGTTTCAGGAGTCCATGGGATCTCGATTGAGTTTCAGTACCGCCTATCATCCTCAGACTGATGGTCAGTCAGAGAGGACTATTCAGACCTTAGAGGATATGTTGAGGGCGTGTACGATGGATTTTAAGGGATCATGGGATGATCACCTGCCCCTAGCAGAGTTTGTATACAATAACAGCTACCATGCGAGTATTGGAATGGCACCTTTTGAGGCTCTATATGGTAGGAGGTGTAGATCCCCTATAGCTTGGGAAGAAGTCGGTGACAGAAAGATAAATGCTCCCGAGCTTGTTGAGCAAGCCGTACAGAGTGTGAAACTCATATGTGAGAGGTTACGGGCTACACAAAGTAGACAAAAAGCTACGCGGATGTGCGTAGACGGCCACTCGAGTTTGAGGTTGGTGATGTAGTATTTCTGAAAATATCACCGAGTAAGGGTATCATGCGATTTGGGAAGAAATGGAAATTGAGTCCTCGATACGTAGGACCATTCGAGATTCTTGAGAGAGTGGGAGAGGTAGCTTACAGATTAGCATTACCCCCACAGATGTCCGGAATACACAATGTTTTTCATGTGTCTATGTTGAGGAATTACCACCCGGACCCTTCTCATGTCATAGAGTATGACGAGATGGACATTCAAGAGGATATGAGCTACACTGAGGAACCCGTCCAGATTCTCGATAGAAGAGAGAAGGTACTGAGAACTAAGAGCATCCCATTAGTGAAAGTTTTGTGGAAACATCACTCAATGGAAGAGGCAACGTGGGAACTAGAGAATCTCATGAAGGAGAAATACCCCCATCTATTTGACTAGTTGAGTTGAATTTGGAGGACCAAATTCTTTTTAAGGTAGGGAGGATGTGAGATCTAAGAATTTCGGACATATTTTAAATATGTAATAAGAATTTGAAGTGTAATTTATTGAGCTAAGTGAATTGTGGGAATGATAATTGGAGATTTATATGTTAAGTGTTTAAAATAAGTGTGAAGCTATGACGACAGATCGATCTGGGAGAAGGAGAGATCGATCTGGTGAGTTAAAAATGACAAGGAAGGAGGAATTTAAGGAGCAAATCGATCTCCAATGGAAGAGGATTGATCTCCTTATGATTCTGTTTGAGAGAAGATCAATCTCATGAGGAAGAGATCGATCTCCAAATGATTCTGTTTGGGAGAAGATCGATCTCCTCAAGGAGCAGATCGATCTCATAAAGCCATAAAGAGATCGATCTCACCCCTCGACAGATCGATCTCCTAGGCATAAAATTGCCCAAATCGTCCCTAAAATTCAAATGCAGATCGATCTCATCAAGAGCCAGATCGATCTCCTACCCTCAGCCTATATAAGGAACTCCTGTTTTTCTCCTGCAATCTCACTTTCTCTCTCTTCCAACCCCCATTTTCACCGAAACCTAGCTTTCTCACTCATCCAAAGCACCCATTTCCATCCAAATCAGAAGTTGTGGCAAGAAGGAAAGTTGTTCCTCGTTAAAGGGAGAACAACATACTAATAAATCGAAGGATGAATGGAATCGAGGCGTGGGTTGTGCACCTCACAAGCTTTGGGTAATTTCTAAACCTCGATCTTGATATTTGAGATGATTTTGGTGATAATAGTTGTTGGCATTGTGCTGAAATAGCTGGAAAATGATTAGGGATTGATGAAATTACAATGTGGTTGGAGTGATAATGATATTTAGCAATTTAGGAATTTTGAGCTATAAATGGAGATTTAGACAATGTGGTGTAATAGCATAGATATTGTGGCATAGGAATTATAGAATGTTGAGGTGTTGTGAGCGAGATTGTGGTTTGTGGTGGAGTTATGAGAATTGAGAAATTTGAGGAGATATGAGCAATTATGCTCGATTTTGAGAATTGAGGTTGATGTGATAGTTGAATATTGATGTTTTAACATCGTTTGGACAGCTAGGGAGTTCCAGAGTGGAATGCGGGACTAGTCCGTGTCAAGGGGGAAACGATTGCAGTATACGAGGTGCAAAGAGGTAAGGGAAACTAAACCATTTGTGTATGTGATTTACGAACTATTATAGCATGATTTGTGATTTATAAGACAAGCATGTTGAGTGTTGTGTTGTGATACAATTGCACACGATTTTTATAGCCGATTGGAGCCCAATGTTTTTATGAGTTTATAACTGGGCTCTACGTTAAGGCAATATCGAGATTTGAGAAATGTGTGCGTGTTTTGCCGGTTGGGACTCGGTTTCAATATGTTTTGTGTTGAGTACAAAACGGTTTTAAATGAGTTTTATGAGAGAAAAAAAACCACTATGAGTTCTTCGTGAAGGCAAACTAGTCTTATGTGATTAAGACTTAGGTGTGTAATTCTGAGTACACACCAGGCATTGCTCTGGTAGCATGTAAGCCCGATTCTTCTCCGTTCTGGTAACGTGAGAAACCCCATTCTGTGGCTACGCCACGTATAATTGGTGGTCGTTGCCACGTGAGAACCCCATTTGGTGGCCGTTGCCACGTGAGAACCCTATTTGGTGGCCGTTGCCACGTGAGAACCCTATTCAGTGGCCGTTGCCACGTGAGAACCCTAATTGGTGGCCGTTGCCACGCGAAACCCTATCCTATGGCTGTGCCACGTGTAAATTTAACTCAGTGGCTATGCCACGTGTGTCTAGTGGCTGTGCCACGTGTGAATTTAAATCAGTGGCTATGCCACGTGTGTTTAGTGCCTGCGCCACGTGCATTACTATTTCAGTGATTTTATCACGTTTATTGAGAAAGCGATTATTGCATTATTTTCACATGCTTTGTTATTGCTCTATACTGAGCATTTTATTTCATGTTTTCACATGATTTGAGATATAAGAATGTCGTTTTGAGTACTTTCATGCTATGGTTTTCAAATGAGATTAATGAGTTTCACATACAAATAAATATTTTGTGATGTGCATTTTGGTTTATGAAATGAGTCCCTTACCCCATTTATTGAGCGATTTAGAAGCTCACCCTGTTTTCTTTCCCCCCAGATCTCTTCAAGTGAAAAGGGTTTTCCTGCGACGTACGGAGTAGTGGCTAGTGGAGGACTTGAGCTCCAAGCCATATATTGTATTTTGAGTTATCTTTTATCTTTTCATGTACCCAGACAATTATCATAATTGCAGACACTTGATGTATAACATTGTATGGGATGTATTAGGATTAATTAACTTGAGATCAAGTAATGTATATGATATAATATATACTATTCAATGACGAGATCTTGAGGTATAATATAGGTGATGATGTATGACACTGCACAGGAATGCACTCTTAATTGTGAATTAATGAATAAAAAGTTTTAAATTAGCCCTATTTTCCGCGCTTCCGGGGCGTGACAGCAGATCGATCTCCAATGGAGCTAGATCGATCTCCTAAACATTATGTAAAATGCAGATCGATTCAGAAGGAAACAAATCGATCTCCATCAAGCTACTGGAAAGAGCAGATTAATCTCCCTCATAGCCAGATCGATCTCCTTAAGTTTCTGCCTAAGAGAGATCGATCTCCCCTACTCGACAGATCGATCTCGTGACTTAAAATACCGTGGAAAAGAAGGAGTTTAAGAGGACCAGATCGATCTCCCCTCTATGCAGATCAATCTCATCAAGTGTTTTCTATAAAAGGAGCAGTGAAATCTACATTTTTCTGAGATTGAACAATCCCTCTCCATCTTCAACCCAAAAACCTAGATTCTCTCTCTCTAAAATCCACCCATTCCAGTAAGATTTGAGGAAATGCCATTAGTGTCACGCCCCGAAAATGCGGAAAATAGGGCTAATTTAAAACTTTTTACTCGTTAATTCGCAATTAAAGGTGCATTCCTGTGCAGTGTCATACATCATCATAATTATCATGCCTCAGGATCTCATCACAACATAGTGTATATTGAATCCTATACATTACTCAATTCCAAGTTAATTAATCCTAATACATCCCATATAATGATATACATCAAGTGTCTGTAATCACATTAATAGTCTGGGTACATGAAAAGATAAAATATACCTCAAATACAATATATAAAGGGCCTGGAGCTCAAGTCCTCCACTAGCCACTACTCCGTACACCGCAGGGAGATCCTTTTTCACTTGAAGAACTCTGGGGGGAAAGGAAAACAGGGTGAGCTTCTAAATCGCTCAATAAGGGGGGTAAAGGAACTCAGTTATATAAACCATTTCACACATCACAAATATGTATTTGTTTATAAAGCTCATTTGAAATCGTAGCATGAAAGTTCTCAAAACATCATCTCATAACTCGTTAAATCATGTGAAAACATGAAGATAAAAGGCTCAACATCGAGCACTCACAAGCATGTGTAACGATATGTAATAATGGCTGTTCTCAAATACGTGATAAAAATCACCTCAGTAAATCACACGTGACAAGGTCACAAAACACAACTCATGTGTAAAACGAGACTAGGCAATAAAACTCGATTAAAACTCGTCATGGCACATCAAATATATATATAAGCTCCTCTGGGTGCGCATCCCAGGCATCCTCGTATAGAGGGAACGTCGACAATATGGTCGTATGCAAAGTATATTGGACTTATATGTTACCAGAACAAGGCTCGGCCTTACTTGCTACCAGAGCAATGCCTCGCCTAATGCACACTGACACGTGGTCCCTGGGTCGGTTCCCAGGCGGCCCACTCTCTCGGTCTTATATGCTACCAGAGCAATGCCTCCCAACGCTACCAGAGCGGAGGAATAATCGGACTTATATGTTACCAGAACAAGGCCTGTGGTCCCTGGGTCGGTTCCCAGGTGTCCCACTATATCGGTCTTATATGCTACCAAAGCAAGGCCCGTGGTCCCTGGGTCGGTTCCCAGGCGTCCCACTATATCGGTCTTATATGCTACCAGAGCAATGCCCGATGTGTATTCAACATGACACGCCTAAGTCTCAATCATTAGCCATTATCTTATAAAACGTTATGCCTTCACGTAGAACTCATAATGGTTTTCTCTTAAAAACTCATTTAAAACATTTGTGTACTCAACACAAAACATATTAAACCGAGTTCCAACCGGCAAAACACGCACACATTTTCTCAAATCTCAATATCGCCTTAACGTAGAGCCCAATTTACTTTTCACGCAACTCAAAGGTTTATAAAGCAATTTCACCCTTAGCTTATAAACTCATAAAATAAGGGGCTCCAACCGGCTATAAAAACCGTGTGCAATTATATCACTACACAACACCAACATGCTTGTATTCTCAAATCATGGTTCATGCTAACAATTCATCAAAATACATACACAAATGGTTTAGTTTTCCCTTACCTCTTTGCACCTCGTATAGTGCAATTGTTTCCCCCGTATCACGGACTAGTCTCGCATTCCACTCTGGAACTCCCGAGCTGTCCAAACGATGTTAAAACATCAATACTCAATTATCTCATAAATCTCAATTCTCAAAATCGAGCATCATCGCTCATAACACCTCAATTTTCTCAATTCTCGTCACTCTACCCTAAACTACAACCTCATTCACAATATCTCAACGTCCTACATTTCTCAAGTTAAATCGTCTACGCTAATTCACCACATTGTCCAATTTTCCATTTATAGCTCACAATTTCCTAAATTCACCAAAATCGCTAAATATCATTGTCACCCTATCCACATTGAAATTCATCAATCCCTAATCATTTCTCAACTATTTCAACACAATTACAACCACCAATAACATCAAAATCAGCTCAAATATCAAGATCGAGGTTTAGAAATTACCTAAAGCTTGTGAGACGCACAACTCACGCCTCGATCCGATTCGTCCTTCGATTTCCAAGTATGTTGTTCTCCCTTTGATGAGGAACAACTTTCCTTCTTACCACAATAGCTGATTCGGCCGGAAATGGGGGATTTGGAAGAGTGAGAAACTAGGTTTTCGGTGGAAATGGGTTTTGGAAGAGAGAGAAAGTGAAATTGCAGAGAAAACACGGGTTCCTTATATAGACTGGAGGTAGGAGATCGATCTGCCTCTTGATGAGATCGATCTGTGTTTGAAATTTGGGGACGATCTGGGCAATTTTATGCGTAGGAGATCGATCTGTCGAGGGGTGAGATCGATCTCTTTATGGCTTTATGAGATCGATCTGCTCCTAAAGAGATCGATCTTCTCCCCAAACAGAAGCATTTGGAGATCGATCTCTTCCTCATGAGATCGATCCCTCCTCAAACAGATTCATTTGGAGATCGATCTCTTCCTCATGAGATCAATCCTTTCTCAAACAGATTTATAAGGAGATCGATCTCTTCCATTGGAGATCGATCTGCTCTTCAAATTTCCCCTTCCTCGTCATTTTTAACTCACCAGATCGATCTCTCCTTCTCCCAGATCGATCTGTCCTCATGCTTCATGCTCATTTTACACACTTAACATATAAATCTCCAATTATAATTCTCACAATTCACTTAGCTCAATAAATTACACTTCAATTTATTATTACATCATTAAATATGTCTGAAATTCTCAGATCTCACATCCTCCCCACCTTAAAAGAATTTGGTCCTCCAAATTCAACTCAACTAATCAAAATAGATGGGGGTATTTCTCCTTCATGAGGCTCTCTAGTTCCCACGTTGCCTCTTCCCTTGAGTGATGTTTCCACAAAACTTTCACTAATGGGATGCTCTTAGTTCTCAGTACCTTCTCCTTTCTATCAAGAATCCGAACGGGTTCCTCAATGTAGCTCATGTCCTCCTGTATGTCCATCTCATCATACTCTATAACATGAGAAGGGTCCGGGTGGTACTTCCTCAACATAGACACATGAAAAACATTGTGTATTCCGGACATCTGTGGGGGTAATGCTAATCTGTAAGCTACCTCTCCCACTCTCTCAAGAATCTCGAATGGTCCTATGTATCGAGGACTCAATTTCCCTTTCTTCCCAAATCGCATGATACCCTTGCTCGGTGATACTCTCAGAAATACTGCATCACTAACATCAAACTCGAGTGGCCGTCTACGCACATCCGCGTAGCTTTTTTGTCTACTCTGTGTAGCCCATAACCTCTCACATATGAGTCTCACACTCTGTACGGCTTGCTCAACAAGCTCGGGAGCATTTACCTTTCTGTCACCGACTTCTTCCCAAGCTACAGGGGATCTACACCTCCTACCATATAGAGCCTCAAAGGATGCCATTCCAATACTCGCATGATAGCTGTTATTGTATGCAAACTCTGCTAGGGGCAGGTGATCATCCCATAATCCCTTAAAATCCATCGTACACGCCCTCAACATATCCTCCAGGGTCTGAATAGTCCTCTCTGACTGACCATCTGTCTAAGGATGATAGGCGATACTAAAACTCAATCGAGATCCCATGGACTCCTAAAACTGGGTCCAGAATCTAGAAGTAAATCGAGAATCTCTATCAGAAGTAATACTCATTGGAGCCCCATGTAATCTAGCTATCTCGTTGACATACAGTTCAGCTAAGGCATCCACAGTATCTGTGCTCTTGATGGCAAGGAAGTGGGCACTCTTGGTCAATCTATCCACAATGACCCATATCGCGTCACGACCTCTTCGGGTCCTCGGTAAACCCATAATAAAGTCCATAGTGACATGCTCCCATTTCCATGTAGGTACAAGTAAGGGCTGTAGTAGTCCTTCGGGCTTCCGATGCTTAGCTTTCACTTGCTGGCATACTAAACACCTGGCCACATACTCTGCCACATCTCGCTTCATACCACTCCACCAATACACCTTTCTCAAGTCTCGGTACATCTTAGTACTCCCTGGGTGCATGGTGTATCGCGAGCAGTGGGATTCTCTCAATATCTGTCTCTTTAGGGTATCATCATCCGGCACACAAATCTGTCCTCTGAACCTCAACAATCCATCCTCACTGATGGTGAGATCCGACTGCGAACTCTGCTCAGCTTGGCTAACCATATTTATCAATCTCTGATCACTGCGCTGCCCAGTTCTAATCTGATCCATGATCCTGGGCTCTATCCGCAAGCTAGCCAAAAATCCAGTCTCTACCTCTTTAACTCTGATCCGAAGTTCGACGAACTGCTCTAACAAATCCCATTCCCTGATCATCATAGCAGATATCATACTCTTCCTGCTCAGGGCATCAACAACCACATTCGCCTTACCCGGATGATAAAGAATCTCACAGTCATAATCTTTAAGGAGTTCCATCCATCTCCTTTGTCTCATGTTTAACTCTTTCTGATCAAAGAGATATCTCAAACTCTTGTGATCAGTGAAGATCTGGAATCTTTCCCCATATAAGTAGTGTCACCAGATCTTCAAAGCAAATACCACAGCGGCTAACTCCAAATCATGCGTGGGATAATTCCGCTCATGGTCTTTCAGTTGACGCGATCCATATGCGACCACTCTCCCATGCTGCATAAGCACACACCCCAATCCTTGATGAGATGCATCACTATACACCGAGAATCCTCCTGATCCCTCAGGGATAGTTAACACAGGTGCCGCTGTCAATCTCCTCTTTAACTCTTGAAAACTGAGCTCACATTGATTAGTCCATATGAACGGAGTCTCCTTACGCGTGAGCTTAGTCAAAGGAGCGGCAATCCTTGAAAATCCTTCCACAAATCTCCTGTAATACCCTGCCAAACCAAGGAAGCTTCGTATCTCAGTCACTGTCCTCGGTCTCTCCCAATTAAGCACAGCTGCTATTTTACTCGGATCCACTGATACCCCTTCCTCTGAGACTACATGCCCAAGGAAAGCTATCCGGTTCAGCCAAAACTCACACTTACTAAGCTTTCCGTATAATTGCTTATCTCGGAGTATCTGAAGTACTATCCACAAATGCTGTGCGTGCTCCTCATACGACCGAGAGTACACCAGGATATCATCAATAAAGACTATCACAAACTTATGCAGATAGTCTCTGAACACCTCGTTCATCAATCTCATAAATGCTGCAGGGGCGTTCGTCAATCCAAAGGACATCACCAAAAATTCGTAATGGCCATACCTTGTCCTGAAGGCCGTCTTTGGAATATCTTCCTCCTTGATCCTTAATTGGTGATAGCCCGATCTCAAATCAATCTTAGAAAAGACTGATGCCCCTCTTAGCTGATCAAGTAGATCGTCAATCCTGGGCAGCGGATATTTATTCTTCACCGTGGCTTTATTCAATAGCCGGTAGTCCACACATAATCTGAGACTACCATCCTTCTTCTTAACAAACAGTACTGGCGCTCCCCACGGCGAAACACTGGGTCTAATAAACCCTTGATCCAATAACTCCTGTAGTTGTTTCTTTAATTCCTCAAGTTCCACTAATGCCATCCTGTAAGGAGGTTTAGAGATCGGCTGAGTATCTGGTACCAAATCAATGGTAAACTCCAGCTCTCTCTCTGGTGGTAAACCTGGCAATTCATCTGGGAAAACATCCAGAAATTTGCAAACCACAGGTATATCCTCAATCCTCGGATGTTCCCGCTCATCGTCTGAGATGAGTGTCTCATAACCTTCACATGAATAATCGCATTTAATATTCTCCAAAATAATGTTAAGATTCTCAAATTACTCACTAGAAATCCACATAATCATTTCCTCAATATCTCAACCGTACACTGTAAGGTTCAGGTAGGGAGAAAGTTACAATCTTAGTGTAGCAGTCTAAACTCACTCGATTGGTCGCCAACCAATCCATTCCCAGAATTACATCAAACCCATGTATACTCAACATGATTAGATCTGCTAACATTACTCTACCTCCCACCTTTATCTCACATCCTCTACAGATTAACTCAGTTCTCTGGGATTCACGCATAGGGGTATTTACATGTAGTATATATTCTAGAGGTTCAAACTTCAAGTTTAATCTACATGCAAAATGCTCAAAAATAAACGAATGCGTGGATCCTGAATCAATCAACACATGAGCCTCATAATTACAGACAGAGAGTGTACCTCTTATAGTTTCCGCTGACACGTCTGCGGTCTCCTTATCCAGGGCAAACACACGTCCCTGTGCCACAGGTTTCTTCCCTTTCTCTGCCGCAGTGGCCCGTCTCTGGGGATCCACTCTCTGAGGCTGTTGTCTAGCGGGCTCCGGATCATGTGGTATCTGGGGTTGGGGACAGTCTTTCACTCTGTGACCCATGTCACCACATCTAAAACATCCATGGATCGACCCAGTACAACTTCCCTCATGCGATCGGCCACAGTCTCTACAAAACCTTGTCTCAGGCCTAACATATCGAGGGGTCTCCTTGATAATAGGATAGGCTCTGGGTCTCTCCAATCTGTCCTTCTGTACCTCAATCCTTCCTCTCCTGAAGGAACCTCTTCGAGCCTCTGACTGGAAAAGTGCTGGCCTCTTGCCCTTATCTTTATGCACTGCTCTGAGCTCATGCTGGGATTGTACCATTTCGATTCCTCTTTCAACCTCTTGTGCTCGTCTCAGAGCATCTCCAAACTCAGTAATACATAGCCCCATCAATCTATCTCTAATGACGGGCTTCAACCCATACACAAACTTCTCTGTGCGGAGCTCTTCACTCTTGAAGGTCTCTGGGTCATATCTTAGTAGTGCGATGAACTGGCTCTCATAGTCATCCACCGACATGTCACCCTGTACCAGACTCAAAAACTCGACCTGTTTCCTTCTCTGGGCGGCTCGTGGTACATATTGGGTTCTAAAAGCTGTCTGGAACTCTTCCCAACCAATCACATCCTGGCGGGACATCAAGATACCCTGGGTAGTACTCCACCAATCTCGAGCTCTCCCCTTCAGCATATAGGCACTCATACTGACTCTCTCAGCATCAGTGCACCCTAGTAAATCAAATATAATCCTTAACTCCGTCAACCACTCCTCAGCCTCCGTAGGATCCTTCTTTCCCTTAAATGCGGGTGGATTCATCTTCAAAAAATCCCTTAGTCGGACCATACTTCTATCCGCAGGCTGGGTGACGGGAGGCACTGGGGGTATGGGAGGTCCTTGTGGTGGTGTAGGGGTAGTATCCGAGGCATTAACTCCAAAGTGTTGCGCGAATAACGCTGCCATCTGCTCAAAACCTTGCCTCACATCGGTCTCAATCAGATTAAATCGAGAGTTCGGACTCTCTGGTTGTGGGACAGGTGGCGGAGGGGACTCTGCCTGCCTCCTCGAACGACCTCGTCGTTTACTCATTCTCAATCTCAACTCGTCTCCTGCGTGCACATATCACAATCGATTGAAATCTCAATCCTCAATTTCAGTTCATGACCAGACTATTACAGACACTTGGGATGTATTCTATTTCACTTAACCGACACTGACAGTACTAGACACCCTAAGCTCTGATACCAAGAAAACTCTGTCACGCCCCGAAAATGCGGAAAATAGGGCTAATTTAAAACTTTTTACTCATTAATTCGCAATTAAAGGTGCATTCCTGTGCAGTGTCATACATCATCATAATTATCATGCCTCAGGATCTCATCACAACATAGTGTATATTGAATCCTATACATTACTCAATTCCAAGTTAATTAATCCTAATACATCCCATAAAATGATATACATCAAGTGTCTGTAATCACATTAATAGTCTGGGTACATGAAAAGATAAAATATACCTCAAATACAATATATAAAGGGCCTGGAGCTCAAGTCCTCCACTAGCCACTACTCCGTACGCCGCAGGGAGATCCTTTTTCACTTGAAGAACTCTAGGGGGAAAGGAAAACAGGGTGAGCTTCTAAATCGCTCAGTAAGGGGGGTAAAGGAACTCAGTTATATAAACCATTTCACACATCACAAATATGTATTTGTTTATAAAGCTCATTTGAAATCGTAGCATGAAAGTTCTCAAAACATCATCTCATAACTCGTTAAATCATGTGAAAACATGAAGATAAAAGGCTCAACATCGAGCACTCACAAGCATGTGTAAAGATATGCAATAATGGCTGTTCTCAAATACGTGATAAAAATCACCTCAGTAAATCACACGTGACAAGGTCACAAAACACAATCATGTGTAAAACGAGACTAGGTAATAAAACTCGATTAAAACTCGTCATGGCACATCAAATATATATATAAGCTCCTCTGGGTGTGCACCCAGGCATCCTCGTATAGAGGGAACGTCGACAATATGGTCGTATGCAAAGTATATTGGACTTATATGTTACCAGAACAAGGCCCGGCCTTACTTGCTACCAGAGCAATGTCTCGCCTAATGCACACTGACACCTGGTCCCTGGGTCGGTTCCCAGGCGGCCCACTCTCTCGGTCTTACATGCTACCAGAGCAATGCCTCCCAACGCTACCAGAGCGGAGGAATAATCGGACTTATATGTTACCAGAACAAGGCCTGTGGTCCCTGGGTCGGTTCCCAGGCGTCCCACTATATCGGTCTTATATGCTACCAGAGCAAGGCCCGTGGTCCCTGGGTCTGTTCCCAGGCGTCCCACTATATCGGTCTTATATGCTACCAGAGCAATGCCCGATGTGTATTCAACATGACACGCCTAAGTCTCAATCATTAGCCATTATCTTATAAAACGTTATGCCTTCACGTAGAACTCATGATGGTTTTCTCTTAGAAAACTCATTTAAAACATTTGTGTACTCAACACAAAACATATTAAAACCGAGTTCCAACCGGCAAAACACGCACACATTTTCTCAAATCTCAATATCGCCTTAACGTAGAGCCCAATTTACTTTTCACGCAACTCAAAGGTTTATAAAGCAATTTCACCCTTAGCTTATAAACTCATAAAATAAGGGGCTCCAACCGGCTATAAAAACCGTGTGCAATTATATCACTACACAACACCAACATGCTTGTATTCTCAAATCATGGTTCATGCTAACAATTCATCAAAATACATACACAAATGGTTTAGTTTTCCCTTACCTCTTTGCACCTCGTATAGTGCAATTGTTTCCCCCGTATCACGGACTAGTCTCGCATTCCACTCTGGAACTCCCGAGCTGTCCAAACGATGTTAAAACATCAATACTCAATTATCTCATAAATCTCAATTCTCAAAATCGAGCATCATCGCTCATAACACCTCAATTTTCTCAATTCTCGTCACTCTACCCTAAACTACAACCTCATTCACAATATCTCAACGTCCTACATTTCTCAAGTTAAATAGTCTACGCTAATTCACCACATTGTCCAATTTTCCATTTATAGCTCACAATTTCCTAAATTCACCAAAATCGCTAAATATCATTGTCACCCTATCCACATTGAAATTCATCAATCCCTAATCATTTCTCAACTATTTCAACACAATTACAACCACCAATAACATCAAAATCAGCTCAAATATCAAGATCGAGGTTTAGAAATTACCCAAAGCTTGTGAGACGCACAACTCACGCCTCGATCCGATTCGTCCTTCGATTTCCAAGTATGTTGTTCTCCCTTTGATGAGGAACAACTTTCCTTCTTACCACAATAGCTGATTCGACCGAAAATGGGGGATTTGGAGGAGTGAGAAACTAGGTTTTCGGTGGAAATGGGTTTTGGAAGAGAGAGAAAGTGAAATTGCAGAGAAAACACGGGTTCCTTATATAGACTGGAGGTAGGAGATCGATCTGCCTCTTGATGAGATCGATCTGTGTTTGAAATTTGGGGACGATCTGGGCAATTTTATGCATAGGAGATCGATCTGTCGAGGGGTGAGATCGATCTCTTTATGGCTTTATGAGATCGATATGCTCCTAAAGAGATCGATCTTCTCCCCAAACAGAAGCATTTGGAGATCGATCTCTTCCTCATGAGATCGATCCCTCCTCAAACAGATTCATTTGGAGATCGATATCTTCCTCATGAGATCGATCCTTTCTCAAACAGATTCATAAGGAGATCGATCTCTTCCATTGGAGATCAATCTGCTCTTCAAATTTCCCCTTCCTCGTCATTTTTAACTCACCAGATCGATCTCTCCTTCTCCCAGATCGATCTGTCCTCATGCTTCATGCTCATTTTACACACTTAACATATAAATCTCCAATTATAATTCCCACAATTCACTTAGCTCAATAAATTACACTTCAATTTATTATTACATCATTAAATATGTCTGAAATTCTCAGATCTCACAATTAGACACTAAGTTGTTCATCCTGAGGAAGAGAATAACATAGTTGAAACCCAAAAACCTCATTGTTGGTATTGAAGGAGCAAGGAACATTTCCTTTGAAGCAAGAAGAGAAACTAGATTGGTAAGCTTCTAATACCCTAGCCTAAGTACATTGTCTATTTAATTGATTTTGGAGTTGATTGGCATGTATATGGATGATAGAAATTATCTAGAAAGCAATGGAACACATATAACCTAGAAAATGGATAGAGTCTAGTGTGAGAAAGTGCGATTTGGGTATGTTAATGATTTATAGATTATGATAAGTTGTTATTGAAGTAATATGAATGATTTGTAGTGGTTAAATATGGTCACATTGTGAGTTTAGAGGATTTGTGGAAATGAGTATATAAATGCCATAGTGAAGAAATCAATGAAATATGAACATTATGAGCTTAGTATCAATCTAATATCGATTTGGAATGAGTTAATAGGCCTAAAAGGATCCATAGACTCGAGTTATGGGTAGAGTAATGAAACGAGGCCTTATGAGCGTAATAGAAACTATAGGTCAAATCGACTATAGTAAACACAAAAGTTGTGATGTAATGGACTAAAATGATGTGAGATACGATTATGTGCAGCTCCGAAGAGTTCGTTAGAGACGAATCAGGCCACACGAGTAAGCAACTCTAAGAAAGTGGAATCACGCGTCGCGATTCCAGGTAAGGGAATTTTGTAAGTATATAGAGGTAGCTGCTCATATTTTATGGGTGTATAAGGCTTTGCAAATGTGCATGAGTTTATAGAAATGTGTTTGACGATGTATAGAAGTGACTCTGAGTAATTGTGTGAGATTTGGTTGTTGAAATGGTATTATAAGGAAATGGGATAGTAAGGCTAATAATTGCTTAAATCAAATGTTTTAAATGTTTTCACAAAACATATTGCTTTGTTTTAAGCAAATTGATGGATAGGCTGGCTAGTGTTTGAATGATATTATGTGATAGCACATGTGAGGTGCTAAATGTGTTTTGAGATTAGTTTTCGAATGTTGATGAGCCGTTTATTTTATTTGTGTGAATTGAACCGTGCTGGAGCCTAGCTCTCACTGGATTATTGATGTTTTTACTTGTGTGAAATGTGCTGGAGCTTAGCTCGCACTTTGGTTTGATCCTTGATAATGTTTTATAAACTGTACTGGAGATTCTGCTCATACGTGACTTTCAAGTGATTTTCTTATGTGTATAAACGTACTGGAGCGGTACTCGTACGTGGTCTCTTTATGATATGATGCCTGAGTTGTGCTAGAGCTTTGCTCACACAAGTTTGCACATTGTGGCACATATAAGGCCTTGGAAATCGGTAAGATCCTCAAGCCCTACATCCTTAAGCTAACATCATTAAGCCCTAGAGGGGTGCGGAGGCTCTGTTAGGCAGGGAGGCTCTGTTCGGTGGGGAGGCTCTCTTACTGTAAGATCCTTAAGCCCTACATCCTTAAGCCTGAGGATGCGGGGAGGCTCTGTTCGGTGGGGAGGCTCTCTTACGGAAGGATCCTTAAGCCTAACTTCCTAAAGCCCGAGGAGGCAAGGAGGCTCTGTTCGGCAGGAAAGCTCTCTTACATGGGTACAGAAGGATCCTTAAGCCAACATCCTTAAGCCCTGGAGGGGCGGGGAGGCTCTGTTCGGCAGGGAGGCTCTCCTACATGAGTACGACAAGTTCTTGGTATGGGGTAGATAAAACCTAGGATTGGCACCCCCAACTACGATATGGGTCCGCAGAGTACGTTGTATCGTGTATATCACATAGAGTATGATGTACCACGTGATGATCATGTGATGAGAAAGGCTAGCGAGGGATAATCCACCTTCGTGCCTGCACGATACCTCGCACACCTGGATGCATGTGGTCTGGGAAGATTTATGATGTAGTTGGTCCACATAGTCACTTGTGATATAATGACCTGGTCTTTTTATATATGTGTATGATTGTGATTGTTCAAGGTAGACCCGAGGAAGGGGTCGAGCCTCGTGGGATTTGAATTGTGAATTGGCAATGATGTTTGTGATTAAGCAAATGATTTGTGATGGGATTGTATGTGTATGAGAAAGAGATGGGATTCAAAAGGATGTTTCATAAAAGAATTTCTTTTTTCTTGAGATTTGAAAATCGACGAGCGTGAGATGATTTGTACATGATGATTTTGTCATGTTTTATTTGCCAATTTCCATGATTTAAATATGTGATATATGTATACTCATATGGCATAGTTTTAATTCCTCATGCTCTTGATATAAATGATTTGCACATAACACTATCAACATATAGATAGAGTAGTTATCAACCATGCTTGCATTATTGCCTTACTGAGCGTGTGGTTGCTCATCCCTCTCTATTTTCCCCCTCTGACAGAGCGTACATAGTAGCACAATGAGGACTGAGGTGTTATTTTGGACATCCGCTGCCATCCATCACTAAGAGGTATACACATGAAGATTCTTTTTGTATCTAAACAATTGTAAAAGTACAGTAGTCATGTGAATGGTAGTTATGGGGGATGTAGATGTCAGTAAAAATGTTCTGTATAAGTGAATGATTTAACTTTAAATGTATGGCATCACTTTTATTAACTGGGAATGAATGTTAAGAGTGTATTATTATTGACTCACAGCCCAACTGTGTGGTGATGAGTTGTTCACGACCGAGTAAGGAAAGAAAAATGCAAAAAAATTTATAGTGATTTTCGATAATAAGAGGATAAAAAGGGTCGTGACACACACGCTGAGGTAGAGGGGTGGGTGCACGTGCTAAAAGTCGTAGGGCCAAGCCTGAGAGCTGTGTGGAGCCACAGACTGATCAGGCTCCACAGGACCCTGTTGAAGGACCAGAGGATACTAATGCATGATTCGCTAGGATAAAGCAGAGTATTGAGAGCCTCGTTAAGATAGTCACGCAGGTATTAGGTGCTGCCGATAGACGAGGTCCAACCATGCAGCCTACTATTACTAGACAGGCAGCTACAGAGGCAGAAAGGCCTTACACTACAGGGACTGTTACACCACCCCCAGTTCAGGATACGGCTTCTCCTATCGCTCCACAATCGAGCGAAAGTGACCTGGGTTATGATTGTGAGTTGAGTAGGTTAAGGCAGTTCTAGGAGTTGATACCTCCAGTATTTAGAGGAGCGAAGGACCCAATTGTTATTGAGGATTAGGTATATGAAATGGAAAAGTTGTATGGGTTCTTCAGATGCACATCGACTGAGAAAGTTGCCTTTGTAGTATTTATGTAGAAAGGCAAGATAGAACATTGGTGGAGATCCACCGTATCTATTCTGAGGGCCCGACACTCATTGATGACATGAGAGATATTCTTAGAGGCCTTCAGGAGGTAGTACATTTCAGCCACTACATGGAGGAAGTTACGGATGGAATTTATGAACTTGGTTCAGGGGAACCGCTCTATCATGAACCTCAACTTACCAAAAATCGTCACAAATTTTTCGTATTTTCTTGCTTTTCATGCATTATTTATTTTCGCCCTTACCTTACCTTGATCGTGATCAGCTACCCTCTCAATAGTTGGGTTGTGTGCTGATGTCTACCTCACTCGACCATAACAATTCCATTTGCATTAAAATTTTAAAAGTAAACACTTGTATATATAAATTAGAGTGTTGTTTACATGTGTTTACATTGCTTTACATCCCTAATAGTTACATATAAAATGCTACTATGCTATAGAAAATTTAGATACAAAATCTCATCAGTGTGTATACCTTATGCGATGGGATGCAGCGGATACCAAAAGGAAAACCCTCTAGTCGCTCACAGTCTATACTCAAATCTCTGTATAGAGGGGAAAATAAGCGGGTGATCAAACCACATGCTGTGAGATCTGAGAATTTCAGACATATTTAATGATGTAATAATAAATTGAAGTGTAATTTATTGAGCTAAGTGAATTGTAGGAATTATAATTGGAGATTTATATGTTAAGTGTGTAAAATGAGCATGAAGAATGAGGACAGATCGATCTGGGAGAAGGAGAGATCGATCTGGTGAGTTAAAAATGACGAGGGAAGGGAAATTTGAGGAGCAGATCGATCTCCAATGGAAGAGATCGATCTCCTTATGAATCTGTTTGAGAAGGGATCGATCTCATGAGGAAGAGATCGATCTCCAAACGAATCTGTTTGAGAGAAGATCGATCTCATGAGGAGGAGATCGATCTCCAAATGCTTCTGTTTGGGGAGAAGATCGATCTCCTTAGGAGCAGATCGATCTCATAAAGCCATAAAGAGATCGATCTCACCCCTCGACAGATCGATCTCCTAGGCATAAAATTACCCAGATCGTCCCCAAATTTCAAACACAGATCGATCTCATCAAGAGGCAGATCGATCTCCTACCTCCAGTCTATATAAGGAACCCGTGTTTTCTCCTGAAATCTCACTTTCTCTCTCTTCCAAACCTCTATTTTTTTTGAAAACCTAGTTTCTCACTCCTCCAAATCCCTCATTTTCGGCCGAATCAGCTATTGTGGTAAGAAAGAAAGTTGTTCCTCATCAAAGGGAGAACAACATACTTGGAAATCGAAGGACGAATCGGATCGAGGAATGAGTTGTGCGTCTCACAAGCTTTGGGTAATTTCTAAACCTCGATCTTGATATTTGAGCTGATTTTGATGTTATTGGTGGTTGTAATTGTGTTGAAATAGTTGAGAAATGATTAGGGATTGATGAGATTGTAATGTAGTTGGATTAATGTTGATATTTGGAAATTGTGGCAATTTTGAGGATTGTGCTATAAACGGAAATATAGACAATGTGGTAAATTAGCGTAGATAATTGGTATTAGAGATATCGGACATTGGGATATTGTGAATAGAGTTGTATTTTAGGGTTGAGTTACGAGAAATCAAGAGAATTTGGGTGTTATGAGCAATTATGCTCGATTTTGAGAATTGAGGCTTATGTGATGTGGAGTCTTGATGTTTTAACATCGTTTGGACAGCTCGGGAGTTCCAGAGTGGAATGCAAGGCTAGTCCGTGATACGGGGGAAACGATTGCACTATACGAGGTGCAAAGATGTAAGGGAAATCTAAACCATTTGTGTATGTGATTTGTAAACTGTTATTGCATGATTTATGATTTATAAACAAGCATGTTGAGAGTTTTGTGTTGAGATTTAAACTGCACACGATTTTATAGCCGGTTGGAGCCCAATGTTTTATGAGTTATAACTGGGCTCTACGTTAAGGCAATATTGTGATTTGAGAAATGTGTGCGTGTGCTTTGCCGGTTGGAACTCGGTTTTACTACGTTTTGTGTTGAGTACAAAACGATTTCAAATGAGTTTTATGAGAGAAAACCATTACGAGTTCTACGTGAAGGCAAACCTGTCTTATGTGATAAGACTTGGGTGTGTAGTTGTGAGTACACACCGGGTATTGCTCTGGTAGCATGTAAGCCCGAATTCTTCTCCGTTCTGGTAACGTTGAGAAAACCCCATTGGTGGCTGTGCCACGTTGAGAAAACCCCATTGGTGGCTGTGCCACGTCGAGAAAACCCCATTGGTGGCAGTGCCACGTTGAGAAAACCCCATTGGTGGCTGTGCCACGTCGAGAAAACCCATCGGTGGCTGTGCCATGTATACCCCATTGGTGGCTGTGCCACGTATACCCCATTGGTGGCTGTGCCACGTTATACCCCATCGGTGGCTGTGCCACGTATACCCCATTGGTGGCTGTGCCACGTATACCCCATTGGTGGCTGTGCCACATTATACCCCAATTGGTGGTTGCGCCACGTTGAGAAACCCTATTCTGTGGCTATGCCACGCGAGAAAATAATTCAGTGGCTTTGCCACGTGTGTATTGTGGCTATGCCACGTGAGAAAATAAATCAGTGGCCTTGCCACGTGTGTTTTGTAGCTATGCCACGTGAGAAATTAAATCAGTGGCTTTGCCACGTGTGTTTTGTGGCTATGCCACGAGTGATTTTAAATCAGTGGCTATGCCACGTTATTTGCGAAAGCGTTTATCGCATTGTTTTCACATGCTTTGTTAATGCTCTAGAGTGAGCCTTTTTACTTCATGTTTTCACATGACTTGACACATGAGAGTGTCGTTTTGAGTATTTTCATGCTATGGTTTTCAAATGAGTTTCACATACAAATAAATGCTTTGTGATGTGCATTTTGGTTTATGAAATGAGTCCCCTACCCCCCTTACTGAGCGATTTAGAAGCTCACCCTGTTTTTCTTTTCCCCCCAGAGTTCTTCAAGTGAATAAGGACTTCCTTGCGACGTACGGAGTAGTGGCTAGTGGAGGATTCGAGCTCCAGGCCATATATATTGTATCTTGAGGTATATTTTATCTTTTCATGTACACAGACTATTATTGTAATTACAGACACTTGATGTATGACATTATATGGGATGTATTAGGATTAATTAACTTGTAATCGAGTAATGGGTATAATACAATATTTATTATATCATGATGAGATCTTGAGGCATGATGATTATGATGATGTATGACACTGCACAGGAATGCACCTTTAATTGTGAATTAATGAGTAAAAAGTTTTAAATTAGCCCTATTTTCCGCATTTTCGGGGCGTGACAGAGTTTTCTTGGTATCAGAGCTTAGGGTGTCTAGTACTGTCAGTGTCGGTTAAGTAAAATAGAATACATCCCAAGTGTCTGTAATAGTCTGGTCATGAACTGAAATTGAGGATTGAGATTTCAGTCGATTGTGATATGTACGCGCAGGAAACGAGTTGAGATTGAGAATGAGTAAACGACGAGGTCGTTCGAGGAGGCAGGCAGAGTCCCCTCCACCACCTGTCCCACAACCAGAGAGTCCTAACTCTCGATTTAATCGGATTGAGACCGATGTGAGGCAAGGTTTTGAGCAGATGGCGGCGCTATTCGCGCAACACTTTGGAGTTAATGCCTCGGATACTACCCCTACACCACCACCAGGACCTCCCATACCCCCAGTGCCTCCCGTCACTCAGCCTGAGGACAGAAGTAAGGTCCGACTAAAGGAATTTCTGAAGATGAATCCACCCGCATTTAGGGGAAAGAAGGATCCTACAGAGGCTGAGGAGTGGTTGACGGAGTTGAGAGTTATATTTGATTTACTGGGGTGCACCGATGCTGAGAGAGTCAGTATGAGTGCCTATATGCTGAAGGGGAGAGCTTGAGATTGGTGGAGTACTACCCAGGGTATCTTGATGTCCCGCCAGGATGAGATTGGTTGGGAAGAGTTCCAGACAGTTTTTAGAACCCAATATGTACCACGAGCCGCCCAGAGAAGGAAACAGGCTGAGTTTTTGAGTTTGGTACAGGGTGACATGTCGGTGGATGACTATGAGAGCCAATTCACCGCACTACTGAGATATGACCCAGATACCTTCAAGAGTGAAGAGCTCCGCACAGAGAAGTTTGTGTATGGGTTGAAGCCCGTCATTAGAGATAGACTAATGGGGCTATGTATTACTGAGTTTGGAGATGCTCTGAGACGAGCACAAGAGGTTGAAAGAGGGATTGAGATGGTACAATCCCAGAATGAGCTCAGAGCGGTGAATAGAGATAAGGGCAAGAGGCCAGCACTTTTCCAGTCAGAGGCTCGGAGAGGTTCCTTCAGAAGAGGAAGGATTGAGGTACAGAAGGACAGATTGGAGAGACCCAGAGCCTATCCTATTATCAAGGAGACCCCTCGATATGTCAGGCCTGAGACAAGGTTATGTAGAGACTGTGGCCGATCGCATGAGGGAAGTTGTACTGGGTCGATCCATGGATGTTTCAGATGTGGTGACATGGGTCACAGAGTGAAGGACTGTCCCCAACCTCAGATACCACATGCTTCGGAGCCCACTAGACAACAGCCTCAGAGAGTGGATCCCCGGAGACGGGCCACTGCGGCAGAGAAAGGGAAGAAACTTGTGGCACAGGGACGTGTGTTTGCCCTGGATAAGGATACCGCAGACGCGTCAGCGAAAACTATAAGAGGTACACTCTCTGTCTGTAATTATGAGGCTCATGTGTTGATTGATTCGGGATCCACGCATTCGTTTATTTCTGAGCATTTTGCATGTAGATTAAACTTGAAGTTTGAACCTCTAGAATACATACTACATGTAAATACCCCTATGCGTGAATCCCAGAGAACTGAGTTAATCTGTAGAGGATGTGAAATTAAGGTGGGAGATAGAGTGATGTTAGCAGATCTAATCATGTTGAATGTACATGGGTTTGATGTAATTCTGGGAATGGATTGGTTGGCAACCAATCGAGTGAGTTTAGACTGCTACACTAAGATTGTAACTTTCTCCCTACCTGAACCTTACAGTGTACGATTGAGATATTGAGGAAATGATTATGTGGAATTCTAGTGAGTAATTTGAGAATCTTAACATTATTTTGGAGAATATTAAATGTGATTATTCATGTGAAGGTTATGAGACACTCATCTCAGACGATGAGCGGGAACACCCGAGGATTGAGGATATACCTGTGGTTTGCGAATTTCTGGATGTTTTCCCAGATGAATTGCCAGGTTTACCACCGGAGAGAGAGCTGGAGTTTACCATTGATTTGGTACCAGATACTCAGCCGATCTCTAAACCTCCCTACAAGATGGTATTGGTGGAACTTGAGGAATTGAAGAAACAACTACAGGAGTTATTGGATCAAGGGTTTATTAGACCCAGTGTTTCGCCGTGGGGAGCGCCAGTACTGTTTGTTAAGAAGAAGGATGGTAGTCTCAGATTATGCGTAGACTACCGATTGTTGAATAAAGCCACGGTGAAGAATAAATATCCGCTGCCCAGGATTGACGATCTACTTGATCAGCTAAGAGGGGCATCAGTCTTTTCTAAGATTGATTTGAGATCGGGCTATCACCAATTGAGGATTAAGGAAGAAGATATTCCAAAGACGGCCTTCAGGACAAGGTATGGCCATTACGAATTTCTGGTGATGTCCTTTGGATTGACGAACGCCCCTGCAGCATTTATGAGATTGATGAACGAGGTGTTCAGAGACTATCTGGATAAGTTTGTGATAGTCTTTATCGATGATATCCTGGTGTACTCTCGGTCGTATGAGGAGCATGCACAGCATTTGTGGTTAGTACTTCAGATACTCCGAGATAAGCAATTATACGGAAAGCTTAGTAAGTGTGAGTTTTGGCTGAATCGGATAGCTTTCCTTGGGCATGTAGTCTCAGAGGAAGGAGTATCTATGGATTCGAGTAAAATAGCAGCTGTGCTTAATTGGGAAAGACCGAGGACAGTGACAGAGATACGAAGCTTCCTTGGTTTGGCAGGGTATTACAGGAGATTTGTGGAAGGATTTTTTAGGATTGCCGCTCCTTTGACTAAGCTCATGCGTAAGGAGACTCCGTTCACATGGACTGATCAATGTGAGCTCAGTTTTCAAGAGTTAAAGAGGAGATTGACAGCGGCACCTGTGTTAACTATTCCTGAGGGATCAAGAGGATTCTCGGCGTATAGTGATGCATCTCATCAAGGATTGGGGTGTGTGCTTATGCAGCACGGGAGAGTGGTCGCATATGGATCGCGACAGCTGAAAGACCATGAGCGGAATTACCCCACGCATGATTTGGAGTTAGCCGCTGTGGTATTTGCTTTGAAGATCTGGCGACACTACTTATATGGGGAAAGATTCCAGATCTTCACTGATCACAAGAGTTTGAGATATCTCTTTGATCAGAAAGAGTTAAACATGAGACAAAGGAGATGGATGGAACTCCTTAAGGATTATGACTGCGAGATTCTTTATCATCCGGGTAAGGCGAATGTGGTTGCTGATGCCCTGAGCAGGAAGAGTATGATATCTGCTATGATGATCAGGGAATGGGATTTGTTAGAGCAGTTCGCCGAACATTGGATCAAAGTTAAAGAGGTGGAGACTGGATTTTTGGTTAGCCTGCGGATAGAGCCCAGGATCATGGATCAGATTAGAACTGGGCAGCGCAGTGATCAGAGATTGATAGATATGGTTAGCCAAGCTGAGCAGAGTTCGCAGTCGGATCTCACCATCAGTGAGGATGGATTGTTGAGGTTCAGAGGACGGATTTGTGTACCGGACGATGATACCCTGAAGAGACAGATATTGAGAGAATCCCACTGCTCGCGATACACCATGCACCCAGGGAGTACTAAGATGTACCGAGACTTAAGAAAGGTGTATTGGTGGGGTGGTATGAAGCGAGATGTGGCAGAGTATGTGGCCAGGTGTTTAGTATGCCAGTAAGTGAAAGCTGAGCATCGGAAGCCCGAAGGACTACTACAGCCCTTACCTGTACCTACATGGAAATGGGAGCATGTCACTATGGACTTTATTATGGGTTTACCGAGGACCCGGAGAGGTCGTGACGCGATATGGGTCATTGTGGATAGATTGACCAAGAGTGCCCACTTCCTTGCCATCAAGAGCACAGATACTGTGGATGCCTTAGCTGAGCTATATGTCAGCGAGATAGCTAGATTACATGGGGCTCCAGTGAGTATTACTTCTGATAGAGATTCCCGATTTACTTCCAGATTTTGGACCCAATTTTAGGAGTCCATGGGATCTCGATTGAGTTTTAGTACCGCCTATCATCCTCAGACAGATGGTCAGTCAGAGAGGACTATTCAGACCCTGGAGGATATGTTGAGGGCGTGTACGATGGATTTTAAGGGATCATGGGATGATCACCTGCCCCTAGCAGAGTTTGCGTACAATAACAGCTATCATGCGAGTATTGGAATGGCACCTTTTGAGGCTCTATATGGTAGGAGGTGTAGATCCCTTGTAGCTTGGGAAGAAGTCGGTGACAGAAAGATAAATGCCCCCGAGCTTGTTGAGCAAGCCGTACAGAGTGTGAAACTCATATGTGAGAGGTTACGGGCTGCACAGAGTAGACAGAAAAGCTACGCGGATGTGCGTAGACGGCCACTCGAGTTTGAGGTTGGTGATGCAGTATTTCTGAGAGTATCACCGAGCAAGGGTATCATGCGATTTGGAAAGAAAGGGAAATTGAGTCCTCGATACATAGGACCATTCGAGATTCTTGAGAGAGTGGGAGAGGTAGCCTACAGATTGGCATTACCCCCACAGATGTCCAGAATACACAACGTTTTTCATGTATCTATGTTGAGGAAGTACCACCTGGACCCTTCTCATGTTATAGAGTATGATGAGATGGACATACAGGAGGACATGAGCTACATTGAGGAACCCGTCCGGATTCTCGATAGAAAGGAGAAGGTACTGAGAACCAAGAGCATCCCATTAGTGAAAGTCTTGTGGAAGCATCACTCAAGGGAGGAGGCGACGTGGGAACTAGAGAGTCTCATGAAGGAGAAATACCCCCATCTATTTTGACTAGTTGAGTTGAATTTGGAGGACCAAATTCTTTTTAAGGTGGGGAGGATGTGAGATCTGAGAATTTCAGACATATTTAATGATGTAATAATAAATTGAAGTGTAATTTATTGAGCTAAGTGAATTGTAGGAATTATAATTGGAGATTTATATGTTAAGTGTGTAAAATGAGCATGAAGCATGAGGACAGATCGATCTGGGAGAAGGAGAGATCGATCTGGTGAGTTAAAAATGACGAGGGAAGGGAAATTTGAGGAGCAGATCGACCTCCAATGGAAGAGATCGATCTCCTTATGAATCTGTTTGAGAAGGGATCGATCTCATGAGGAAGAGATCGATCTCCAAACGAATCTGTTTGAGAGAAGATCGATCTCATGAGGAGGAGATCGATCTCCAAATGCTTCTGTTTGGGGAGAAGATCGATCTCCTTAGGAGCAGATCGATCTCATAAAGCCATAAAGAGATCGATCTCACCCCTCGACAGATCGATCTCCTAGGCATAAAATTGCCCAGATCGTCCCCAAATTTCAAACACAGATCGATCTCATCAAGAGGCAGATCGATCTCCTACCTCCAGTCTATATAAGGAACCCGTGTTTTCTCCTGAAATCTCACTTTCTCTCTCTTTCAAACCTCCATTTTTTTCGAAAACCTAGTTTCTCACTCCTCCAAATCCCCCATTTCCGGCCGAATCAGCTATTGTGGTAAGAAGGAAAGTTGTTCCTCATCAAAGGGAGAACAACATACTTGGAAATCGAAGGACGAATCGGATCGAGGCGTGAGTTGTGCGTCTCACAAGCTTTGGGTAATTTCTAAACCTCGATCTTGATATTTGAGCTGATTTTGATGTTATTGGTGGTTGTAATTGTGTTGAAATAGTTGAGAAATGATTAGGGATTGATGAGATTGTAATGTAGTTGGATTAATGTTGATATTTGGAAATTGTGGCAATTTTGAGGATTGTGCTATAAACGGAAATATAGACAATGTGGTAAATTAGCGTAGATAATTGGTATTAGAGATATCGGACATTGGGATATTGTGAATAGAGTTGTAGTTTAGGGTTGAGTTACGAGAAATCAAGAGAATTGGGGTGTTATGAGCAATTATGCTTGATTTTGAGAATTGAGGCTTATGTGATGTGGAGTCTTGATGTTTTAACATCGTTTGGATAGCTCGGGAGTTCCAGAGTGGAATGCGAGGCTAGTCCGTGATACGGGGGAAACGATTGCACTATACGAGGTGCAAAGATGTAAGGGAAATCTAAACCATTTGTGTATGTGATTTGTAAACTGTTATTGCATGATTTATGATTTATAAACAAGCATGTTGAGAGTTTTGTGTTGAGATTTAAACTGCACACGATTTTATAGCCGGTTGGAGCCCAATGTTTTATGAGTTATAACTGGGCTCTACGTTAAGGCAATATTGTGATTTGAGAAATGTGTGCGTGTGCTTTGCCGGTTGGAACTCGGTTTTACTACGTTTTGTGTTGAGTACAAAACGATTTCAAATGAGTTTTATGAGAGAAAACCATTACGAGTTCTACGTGAAGGCAAACCTGTCTTATGTGATAAGACTTGGGTGTGTAGTTGTGAGTACACACCGGGCATTGCTCTGGTAGCATGTAAGCCCGAATTCTTCTCCGTTCTGGTAACGTTGAGAAAACCCCATTGGTGGCTGTGCCACGTTGAGAAAACCCCATTGGTGGCTGTGCCACGTCGAGAAAACCCCATTGGTGGCAGTGCCACGTTGAGAAAACCCCATTGGTGGCTGTGCCACGTCGAGAAAACCCATCGGTGGCTGTGCCACGTATACCCCATTGGTGGCTGTGCCACGTATACCCCATTGGTGGCTGTGCCACGTTATACCCCATCGGTGGCTGTGCCACGTATACCCCATTGGTGGCTGTGCCACGTTATACCCCAATTGGTGGCTGCGCCACGTTGAGAAACCCTATTCTGTGGCTATGCCACGTGAGAAAATAATTCAGTGGCTTTGCCACGTGTGTATTGTGGCTATGCCACGTGAGAAAATAAATCAGTAGCCTTGCCACGTGTGTTTTGTAGCTATGCCACGTGAGAAATTAAATCAGTGGCTTTGCCACGTGTGTTTTGTGGCTATGCCACGAGTGATTTTAAATCAGTGGCTATGCCACGTTATTTGCGAAAGCGTTTATCGCGTTGTTTTCACATGCTTTGTTAATGCTCTAGAGTGAGCCTTTTTACTTCATGTTTTCACATGACTTGACACATGAGAGTGTCGTTTTGAGTATTCTCATGCTATGGTTTTCAAATGAGTTTCACATACAAATAAATGCTTTGTGATGTGCATTTTGGTTTATGAAATGAGTCCCCTACCCCCCTTACTGAGCGATTTAGAAGCTCACCCTGTTTTTCTTTTCCCCCCAGAGTTCTTCAAGTGAATAAGGACTTCCTTGCGACGTACGGAGTAGTGGCTAGTGGAGGATTCGAGCTCCAGGCCATATATATTGTATCTTGAGGTATATTTTATCTTTTCATGTACACAGACTATTATTGTAATTACAGACACTTGATGTATGACATTATATGGGATGTATTAGGATTAATTAACTTGTAATCGAGTAATGGGTATAATACAATATTTATTATATCATGATGAGATCCTGAGGCATGATGATTATGATGATGTATGACACTGCACAGGAATGCACCTTTAATTGTGAATTAATGAGTAAAAAGTTTTAAATTAGCCCTATTTTCCGCATTTTCGGGGCGTGACACATGCTTAGTAAGGTAATCATACGAACAGGTAGATACTGCACTATCTACGTGATCGTGATGCCATGCTTAAAACCATACAATTTTCTCAATTCACATCTCAAAAGTATTACTTCATGCTTGTGTTAATGGCATGTAAAGCAAATCATGCTATTTGTTAGTGCACAAATCAAATTCAAAGCATGGCATAAATCATCATGCATATTTCATAAGTAAGGCATGGAAAAATCATCATGCATCAGTGCACTTTAAAGCCATTATCATACTTCTTTAAGCAAATAATGCTATTTCTTTTCAATGAAATCAATGCTTGTCAGGACTCAGCCCCTCCCTCCGACAAACCTGACTCACAATACGTTTTCAAAACATGGATTCATTCATAATAAAAGACATGTGAGATAGGCAATATAATAAGGGAAATCTCCTCTAGGACTATGGCCATATCCTGTGATCCCGACTACACAGATCAGGTATGCGGGGTATCACCACTATCTGCTTCCACACAGGAGGTGGGTCACGTCCAGCCCATCGGTCCATAGTAAATCTAAACATCGTCCGAAGATAAAATATCACAATCTCAACACAGCACAACATACTTCATGCTACATGCACGGTACAACGTACTCCGTGGACCCATATCAACACATCATATCACACCACATATAAAAAATGCACGTGCAAGCCCATTTAATCGATATGACATCCTGTCTATCCGAAGCTCCTAGCACGGCTATCAACATGTCAAATTCTCACAAATGCACGTGTGAACCTATTTAATCGATGCGACACCTAGTCTACCCAAAGCTCCTAGCACGGCAACAAGTATAGTGGGCATCTAATGCGAGCTAAGCTTCAACACCTTGCCAAAAACTAGTGTAAAGTCTGTGCGAGCTCAACTCTATCACAACATCATAAAAATCCATGTGAAAACTAGTGCGAGCTACGCTCTAGCAATCATGCGCATGAAAACTCATCAAATCTCGTGCGAGTCATACTCTAGCACACTTTCATCCTCACGAAATCCATGTAGGTGGCTCAATTCTTTGCAAAACATGGTTATCAACCAAATCAAATCATTTCGTTTGCAAATCATTTCAAATGCTAGCCAACCTACCAATCATTTGCTATAAGCAAGAAAACAAGGTTTTCAAAGCATCATGCTTTTGTTTTCATGAACATTTCTCAAAACCCAACTCTTTGCCCTTCAATCACCCAATTTCATTTCCTAGTATCACATGCACTCTAGCAAAATGTTTAAGCGCCCGAATTACTCACAAATATATCTAAAAGTCCACACAATTCCCTTACCTCGATTTACTCGAGTGCGACTCTCTTCCTTTACGCTTCTCACGTTCTTAGCTCAACTTGCTCTGATGTATCCTCGAAAGTTGAAATTCATTCATCAAATGGTTGAGTTAGTGTTGCTAACTCTCATTCAACTATACATCACCTTTTACCCCTTTTTGGGTAAGTTTCACAATTTATTCCATAATATCATCTTAAAATCATACCCACAACACCATTGTCACCTTAAGACATCCTATTCTTCATTTATTCCACTACATTTCACTTTCTCACACTAACCCATTTCTAGGTTATAGTCATTCCATTGCATTCTAAATAGTTCAACCATTAATAAGCACACCAATCAATTCCAACATCAATAACTTAACAAATGTATTTGGATTGGTGTATTAGAAATTCACCTCTTTGGATTTCCTTCTCACTCCAAATGGCAATGCTCCTTGTTCCTTAAATCCAACAAATGGGGAAATGCCTCCAAGTTATGTTGTTCTTCTCCTTGATGTGAACAACTTTGTGTCTAATAGCCTTCCCTCAAATCTTCTTGAAAATGGCCAGATTTAGAGAGAGAAAACTAGGTTTTGGGTTGAAAAATGGAAAGGAAATGGTTGCTCCCAAAATCTGTAGATCCAACTGCTCTTATTTATAGATTTAGCTTGATGAGATCGATCTGCCCTAGGTGGAGATCGATCTAGTGGAGATCGATATGGTCCTCTTAAAATCCCTTTTTTTCATGACATTTGAAGGCAGGAGATCAATCTGTCGAAACCTTGAGATCGATTTGTCTCAAGCAGAAAGTTGAGGAGATCAATCTGACTAGGGATGAGATCGATCTACTTTAACCCGGGAGCTAAGGAAATCGATCTGCTTGCCTTAAAATTGATCCTCTTATTACAGAATGTTTAGCAGATCGATCTGTCTCTAATGGAGATCGATCTGTACTGTTCCTATTGCTCGAATAAGAGCATTTTAGCTCTTCCAGATCGATCCCTCATCCTATGAGATCGATCTGACCTTCATATTTTTTAAATTTTTTGTAGCAACTCACACCCAAACATCCTTAATTTGCTGTCATGGTCATTTTCTCATCCAGTTACATTTAAGACTTGAAAACGACATCCATTCATACGTTATATAAATTAAAACTTGTGTGCATTCATTGTATAACCAAAGGTATACAATATAAAACTAAATGGAAGCATAAGGATTCACTCCTCTTATGCAACTTCATCCTATTTTACCACACTACTCATATTCCATTCCACCCACATTCATCACAGACAAAAGTTCATTTCTTCATATTCATACATAATGAAACTTGTACGTACATCACAACTCGTATTACAAGTGTGTACACTAAACTTATGGACTCTACATCATTTATGCTTCACATTACAATTACATCACCATTTACACCTATACAAAGTTATACATATATGGGGTCTCACATGCTCCGTTGACGAATATGAGTCCAGGCTCATATCCTTGGGGAGATATGACTGTAATACATTGAGCAATGAGGCTATGAAGGTCCAAAAATTCATGGATGGATTGAGACCAGCCATCAGATCCAGATTGGCTCCATTTGACATTGTCACTTATAACGAGGTAGTGCGCAGGGAGGAGTTACGTGAACAGGACTTTGAGCAGAATGCCTCTGAATTTGGAAAGGATAGTGGTAGGAGAGATAGAGATCGAAAGAGATCCAGGATTAATAGAGTGGCCAGAAGAGGATGTTAGAGATTGTTTGAGAAGAGGCCAATGATTGAGGAGGTGCAGGAGAGGACTGCTAAACCTCCTGTGTACCCATGTTTAGCTCCACCGAGGGGTGTAGTCATTGGAGGACCACAACCTACTACCGATCAGTGTAGGAGATTTCACGGTACCAGGCCTTGTCCGATGACCCTTGTTGTGTGTTACAAATGTTGGAAATCGGGGCATATCATAAGGTACTGTCCAGAGATGATGGAGACTGCCCCACAGAAGGGCAAAGAGCCTGAGAGAGCTCCGGTTGAGACAGCTGCTCCGAGGAGGAGAGCTATAGCTGAGGAAAAAAGGAAATAGGCAGTTGGCAGAGGGTGAGTACATGCACTGGACCAAGACACCGCAGACGCTTCAACGGATGTGATTAAAGGTGTCATCCTAATTTTTAATTTAGAAGCATTTGTATTGTTTGATCCTGGTGCCACGCATTCCTTTATATCACCTTCGTTTACCCATAAGTTATTAAAGGATGTAAAACCCACATTGTTAGATAGAATGTTGATGATTTCTACACCTATGAATGATAGTCAGTTGATTGAATATGCATATAGGAATTTTAAGTTGAAGATAGGGGAAACGATATGGCAGTCGATTTAATTTTATTGATTATGAGTGATTTTGATGTAGTTTTAGGAATGGATTGGTTGGCTGCAAATCGTGTTGTTTTGGATTGTTATGCTAAGACAGTGATGTTTTCGGAGTTAGACAATCTTATTGTAAGTTTTGTTGAAAAGAAATGAAGGAACATGATTATTGTAAATGAGATGAGTATAATTTTTATTTATCATATTTAAGAGATAAATTTACTTATTAATCATGAATGTTAATGTTATGACTTATGTTGCTAATGGTGGAAAGGATAATGTGAAGGGTTCATTACATACGTGGTTGACACAGATAAGGCACATCCAGAATTGAGAGACATTCTAGTAGTTACAGAATTTTCTGATGTCCTTTCAGACGATTTACTAGGGCTACCACCTGATAGGGAAATGGAGTTTTGTATAGAGTTGGTACCTGGTACAGAGCCGATATCTAAGCCACCGTATAGAATGGCTCCGATTGAGTTGGAGGAGTTAAAGAAGCAGTTGCAAGAGTTGCTAGAGAAGGGGTTTATTAGACCGAACGTCTCACCTTGGGGAGCTCCGGTTCTATTTATGAGTATGAAGGATAGGAGCCTCCGACTGTGTATAGATTATCGGTTGTTAAATAAGGCCACCATTAAGAAAAAGTACCCCCTTCCATGCATCGATGATTTGTTAGATTAACTCCAGGGAGCACAAGTCTTTTCTAAGATAGATCTGCGATCTGGGTACGAAGTGGAGATGTACCGAAGACAGCATTTCATACCTATTATGGCCACTACGAGTTCTTGGTTATGCCATTCGGATTGACGATATCTTGGTTTATTCCAAGTCCAGGGAAGATGAGCACCATTTAAGGATAGTTATGCAGACCCTCCGAGAGAAGGAGTTATATGTCAAACTCAGTAAGTGTAACTTTTGGTTGGAGCATATCTCATTTTTGGGCCATATTGTATCGAAGGATGGGGTATTAGTAGATTCATCCAAGATTGAGGCAGTTGTACATTGGGAACAGCCTAAAACAGTCACTGAGATCAGAAGTGTTGAGTTAATGTATTTTGAAATGACAAAACATGTTAATACAATAATGTTGAGATGGTATACAAACATGTTTAGATGATATCAGGACCAGAACTTAGAGTTCTGCTGATGAGAGATCGATCTGATGTGTGAGAGATCGATCTCCTGGGTTTATACTTGATGAGAGATCGATCTCATAATGGAAGAGATCGATCTGGCAAGCCTTAAAACATTGTAAAGGGATTAAGGTAAAGAGAGATCGATCTACAAGGGTTAAGAGATCGATCTGCTCTAAGTCAGAGAACTTAGGAGATCGATCTGGTAAGGAAGAGATCGATCTGCTCTAAGTCAGAGAACTTAGGAGATCGATCTGGTAAGGAAGAGATCGATCTGCTCAAAGTCAGAGAGCTTTAGAGATCGATCTGGTGTATTGAGAGATCGATATTTCCTCAAACAGAGAGGATAGGAGATCGATCTGCCTATTCGACAGATCGATCTGCCTTTGCCTATTCAAACTAACAGATCGATCTGGTAATATATGAGATCGATCTCCCTGTGTATTTGTGCTTTGTCATTGCAGGATTTAAAACTAGGAGATCGATCTGGCCAAGATAGGAGATCGATCTGTCTGACCACTGGAGGTTCCCAACGGCTATTTTCTTCAAATCTCAACGGGAAAAACTGCATTTAATGCTCCAACTACCCAACCTTCAGTATATAACCAAGCATTGAAGACAAAGCAAAGTGAGAGACTATCACTGAATATTCCAAACATTCTCAAGCTTTAATTCTTTCATTCATTGTATCTCTATTGCTCATTTTATTGAGATTTATTGTACAAGCTTATGTACTACAAGCTTTGTTAGTCCTACCCACTAAAAAGCCTTATTCTGTATTCATCCACACCTTAAAAGAAAAGAGGATTGTTCCTCAGTGAGTGTTATTGTAAAAGGGTGAATACATTTTCTGTATTGCTAAGGGTAGAGAGGTTATTCCTTAACCTGTAAAAGGAACTTTGTAAACTCTGTTGAAAGAGAGAAAGAAACCACTTGACAAGAAGGTCAAGGAGAGAGGACGTAGGCAAGAGTTGGCCGAACCTCTATAAGTCGCTGTGTTTGTTTCTCTTTCCCTCTCTTTGCATTAAATTGTTATATTGCACTGTTTTATTCATTATCACTTGTGTTTAAATTGTGATTGTTTTAAAATCTCCCATAATTGTTAGAAAATCGATTCACCCCCCCTCTCGGTAGAGCCAACAATTGGTATCAGAGCTAGGACTCTCTAATCACATAGGAACAACTTCCTAAGAGTAAAAACGATCAAATGGCTCATAACAATGTAGCAACTAATTTGATAGGAGAGGGGCACTCCACTGTTAGACCTCCTATGTTCAATGGTGAACATTATTCTTATTGGAGGACTAGGATGATGCTGTTTATACAAGCAAACGACTATGAAGTATGGAGAATTATAGTTAAGGGACCTCAAATCCCTACAAAGAAAATAGAGGGAAGAGACATTCCCAAAGAAGAAGATGAATGGGATTCTAATGACATTAAATGTGCACAGCTAAATGCTAAAGCTATGCACACATTATTTTGTGCTTTAAGTCCTAATGAATATAATAGAGTCTCCGGGTGTGATAATGCCAAGCAAATATGGGATAAGTTGACAATAACTCATGAGGGTACAACCCAAGTGAAGGAGACAAAAGTAGGTATGCTCACACATGATTATGAGCTCTTTAGGATGAAGGAAGAAGAATCCATTAGTGATATGTTCACTAGGTTTACAGATATAATTAATGGATTAAAATCTTTAGGAAAAACATATTCTAATATTGAAATGGTAAAGAAAATTCTAAATAGATTACCTAAGTCATGGGAAGCTAAAGTGACAGCAATAGAGGAATCAAAGGACCCACACACACTGTCCTTAGATGAATTAATAGGTTCCTTGCTAACTTATGAGATGAAGCTTAAAAGAAATGAAGAGCCACCCAAGAAAGTGGGTGTTGCTCTAAAATCCACTACTGAAAAGGAAATTAAAAATGAGAGTGGCAGTGAGGAGGATATTGAAATGGCAATGTTTGCCAAAAGATTCAATAAATTCATGAGGATGAGAGCTGGAAATAGCTATAGGAGAAACAATAGGAGAGAACAAGAGGAAGTAGGTAGAAAAGACTCTATTGTGTGTTTTGAATGTAAAAAACCTGGACACATAAAGTTTAACTGCCCTCTTCTCAAAAGATCTAATGATAGGTTTCATAAAAAGAAGGCGATGGTAGCAACATGGAGTGAAAGTGATTGCTCCGATGATGAATCAAATGAAGACATTGCCAACCTATGCTTCATGGCAATTGATGAGGATGAAAAGGTAACATCTAATATCAATGAATACTCTTTTGATGAACTGCAAGATGCATTTGATGATTTAGCATTAGAGTATGAATCTATGAGCATGAAGTATAAAAAGTTAATATCCAAATTAAAAAGGGAAAATGAGATAATGTTACAAGATAATTTGGAATGTGAGAAGAAACTAGAGATTGCAAATCTAGAAATTTCTGACCTTATGGAGAAAAATAGGAATTTACATAACTCCTTTAATAGGTTTCACATGGGGCAACAAAAGCTAGATAGCATGTTAGAAACCCAAAGAGCATTTTTTGACAAAAATGGCTTAGGGTATAATGCACAAAGTAGGGAGACCCATCTTAAGAGTTTCATTGCTAGGAAGAGCATGAATAAACCTGAAATTACTTGTTCATATTGTAATAAGAAGGGACATAAGTCACATTATTGCAATATAAAGATGAGGAATCTTAAAAGAAAAATTGTAAAAAGAATATGGATTCCAAAAGAGGTAATTCATTCCAAGGACTGCAATGCATTAGCAAAATGGATCCCAATGGGATCAAGAATTGCATTTACTAACCTTCAAGGACCCAAGAGAATTTGGGTACCTAAGACTTGAGTGTGTTTATTTTTGTTGGTTGTAGGTGATTGAGCATAGCCACAAAGCTAAAACAAAAGAAGCTTGGTACTTAGATAGTGGATGCTCAAGGCACATGACGGGTGATAAAAGTCATTTCAATTCCTTCAAGTCGAAAATTGGTGGAGAAGTCACTTTTGGGGACAACTCCAAAGGCCAAGTGGAAGGAAGTGGCTCAATAGGTAATGATCATTTCTCTTTAGAAAAAGTATTACTTGTTAGGGGTTTAAAGCATAATTTGCTAAGCATTAGTCAACTTTGTGACAAAGGTTACAAAGTAATTTTTGATTGCATGAAATGTAATGTTATAGAGCCTAAGTCAAATAAAATTCTTCTTCTAGGTCATAGGCAAGGTAACATATATATAGTCTACCTTAATGAACTCAAAAACGAAAACATATGCTTAATGGTAGATAATAAAAAGGAATCTTGGTTATGGCATAGAAGACTAGGCCATGCAAGCATGAGTGTGCTATCTAAGTTAGCTAGAAAGGATCTAGTTGTAGGCTTACCCAAAATATCCTTTGAGCATGAAGAAATATGTGAAGCTTGTGTTAAAGGAAAACACAAGAGGACAACTTTTAAGCCTAAGAATAGTGTATCCACCTCTAGGCCTCTTCAATTACTACATTTAGACTTATTTGGACCCACTAGAACCACTAGCCTAGGTGGAAAACACTATGGATTTGTAATAGTTGATGATTACACTAGGTACACTTGGGTGTTCTTTTTGAGAGTAAAAAATGAAGCCTTAGAGAAATTCATAACTTACTCAAAGGTGACTCAAAATGAAAAAGGATATACAATAACAAGCATTAGAAGTGATCATGGCAAAGAATTCGAAAATATAGGATTTGATGAGTATTGCAATGATCAAGGAATTAGTCATAACTTTTCAGCCCCTAGGACACCACAACAAAATGGTGTAGTTGAGAGAAGAAATAGAACTTTGGAAGAGATGGCTAGGACCATGTTGTGTAAGAATAACCTACCAAAGTATTTTTGGGCTGAAGCAATAAACACATCATGTTATATAATCAATAGAGCTATGATAAGACCCATGCTAAAGAAAACTCCTTATGAGCTCTACAAAGGTAAGAAGCCTAACATTAGTTACTTCCATTCTTTTGGCTGCAAATGCTTCGTTCTAAATAATGGAAAAGATAATTTAGGAAAATTTGATGCCAAAAGTGATGAGGGAATATTTCTAGGATATTCATTGAATTCAAAGGCTTATAGAATTTATAACAAAAGAACATTAATGGTTGAAGAATCTATTCATGTTGTATTTGATGAATCAAATAATATATCTAAAGATTCAACCAACAATGATGAAAATGTTGAGATATTTGATGAAGGCTTAGAAGATGACTTTCTAGAAAAGCTTGATTTGAATAAAGAAGATGAAGAAGAAATAGAAGTTTTAGAAAGAGAACCTAGAGCACCAAGAGAGTTAGGATATGTAAAAGATTGTGAAATAGTAGGAGATCCAACTCTTGGAGTTAGAACTAGGTCATCCTTAAGGAATATGTGCCAATATATAGCCTTTGTATCTCAAATAGAGCCTAGGAATGTCAATGAAGCCTTAGAGGATAATAATTGGTTCCTAGCAATGCAAGAAGAGTTAAATCAATTTGAGAGAAGCAAAGTATGGAAACTAGTTCCAAGGCCTAGTGATCACTCTATAATTGGAACTAAATGGATATTCAAGAACAAAATGGATGAAAATAGTGTGATCATAAGGAATAAGGCTAGGCTAGTTGCTCAAGGCTATAGACAAGAGGAAGGCATAGACTATGATGAAACATATGCACCGGTAGCTAGATTAGAGGCAATAAGAATGTTACTTGCCTTTGCATGTTATAAAGATTTCAAGTTATATCAAATGGATGTAAAGAGTGCATTCTTGAATGGTTTCATTAATGAAGAAGTCTATGTAGAGCAACCTCCCGGATTTGAAAATCATGAATTTCCTGAACATGTTTTCAAATTGTCTAAGGCACTTTATGGGTTAAAACAAGCTCCTAGAGCTTGGTATGAAAGGTTGTCAAAGTTCTTAATAGAAAAAGGGTTCTCAAGAGGAAAGGTAGACACCACATTATTTATCAAAAATAAAAATAAGGACTTACTAGTTGTACAAGTATATGTAGATGATATAATTTTTGGTTCAACTAATGAGTCTTTATGTCAAGAGTTTGCTAAGATCATGCAAGGAGAATTTGAGATGAGCATGATGGGAGAACTCACATTCTTCTTGGGACTTCAAGTGAAGCAAACAAAGGATGGAACATTCATCAATCAAGCAAAGTACACCAAGGACTTGCTCAAGAGATTTGGGATGGACAATTGCAAACCTCAAACCACTCCAATGGGCACCAACATCAAGCTTGACAAAGATGAAAGTGGTAAGTGTGTAAACACTAAACTCTATAGGTCTATGATTGGTTCTTTGCTTTATTTAACTGCTAGTAGACCAGATATATTGTTTAGTGTATGCCTTTGTGCTAGATTTCAATCCTCTCCTAGGGAATCACATCTATTGGCAACTAAGAGAATTTTTAGATACCTCAAAGATACTCCCTCACTAGGACTTTGGTATCCCAAAGACTCCACTTTTGCCCTTTATGCATTTTCAGATGCTGATTTTGGAGGCTGCAAAATAGATAGGAAAAGTACTTCAGGTACTTGCCAATTCTTAGGAAATAGGTTAATTTCTTGGTTCTCCAAGAAGCAAAACAGTGTAGCTCAGTCCACAACTGAAGCTGAGTATATAGCAGCTGGTAGTTGTAGTGCTCAAGTGTTGTGGATCAAACAACAAATGAGAGATTATGGTATTGACATGAAACAAGTGTCTATTAAATGTGATAATACCAGTGCCATTAATCTGTCTAAGAATCCTATACAACACTCCAGAACCAAGTACATAGAAATTAGACATCACTTCCTTAGAGATCATGTACAAAAAAGGGATATAATCTTAGAGTATATTGATACTACACATCAAATAGCTGATATATTCACCAAACCCCTTGATAGAGATAGGTTCTGTATCCTTAGAGGTGAATTAGGACTCATGAATATGCCTTAGGACTTTCATGTTGTAAAAATCTTGATTTCAAGTTGTTTTTAAAGAGTTTTTGCAAAAATTATCTGGCAAAAAGGATGAGAGATCGATCTCCCTGAGATATAGATCGATCTCTATCCCTTAAACAAGCCTAAACTATCAAGGTTAAGCTAAGAAGATCGATCTTCTAACCATAAGATCGATCTCCTTACGTCTCTGTTTAGAGGCAGATCGATCTGTCCACACGACAGATCGATCTCATCAAGCTTCCGCATTCTACAGATCGATCTTTGCATTTGGCAGATCGATCTGCCTAAGCCTCTGTTTGCGACCAGATCGATCTGTCCCTACAACAGATCGATCTCTCTTGGCTTCTGGAAATGACAGATCGATCTGTCGCCTCGACAGATCGATCTGCTATGCCCTGGAGTATAAATACCCACGAAAAATCCCCAAATCTCCCAAAACCGAAAATTTCAAATTCTCAAATTCCCTCGCACCATCACCTTCGAATCCTTCTCAGATCGATCTTCGTACTGTCATTCCTGCATCCCAGTGTCGTATTCTGGTATTTTAACCCACATCTCTTACAAATTTCTCAAAAATTTTCTCTGATTTGTGTTGTTATTCATTCTAGGGCAACTTAGGTACTGTTTCATTGCTTCTCTCTTTGTTGAATTCATTTAGCAAATCTTTAAGGTCTAAGATAATGCCTAGGCTTAAGAGAGCAGGAACCAAACCACCTAGACCCAATGTAGAGGCAGGTTCTTCCTCCCAACCCACTCCACCTCCACTCGCTTCTTTCAATCGGTGTTTTAGAACACCAGCCAAAAGAAAGCGGTATGAGGAATTTTTCTCAACTATGCCAATCAAGCATTAGCGTCCTATCGATTTTTCCTTCCTCAATCACATAGACTTTCCATACCTATCACAATTTGAGGAAGTTGGTTGGGCAAAATTCTTGAAAATCAACACTCCTGTCCCTCCAAATCTCGTTCGTGCATTCTTCTCCAATGCCGAACTCGTTGAAGACCCCGATGACACCTGCAAAATCCTTGCCTTCAGAACCTTCGTCATGGGTCAATCAATTATAATTGACACTGAAGTTATAGCCAGAGTATTTGATATATGCGATGAAGGCTTAACTAATGAGGATGAGGAAGTCCCCTTTGCGTTTGAACTCCCCGGGGACAAGGCGAGTAACCTTCCAATGCACCTTCGGTTACTCCACCTCATAATCTCGTGGAATCTCCGCCCTTACGGTACCCGTCACTCTACCGTTAGGCGTCTAGACCGTTTTTGGCTTCATCACATTCACACCACAAGCCAAAAGCCTAACCTCCCTCATTTCATATACGAAGACTGGCTGAAGATTGTGCGTGGACAAGCTACCACAATCGTTTTTCCACAACCGGTAGCCTATCTTCTCCGTCGCCTTGGCATCGACTGCAGCGGCGAAACTGGCGAACTTCCATCTCCTAAAAGCGAGCTTAACATTGGGACCCTACATCATATGGGGTACTACAAAGATTTTCGGGGAGAATGGACGAAAAAGCAAGATCAGCAACCTGCAGAGGCTGAGGATGACCACACTGCTGAACCAGCACCTGCAGCACCCGCTCCAGAACCGTCGTCCTCCACGGCTGCGCCAACTGCACAAACATCGTCTCCTGCTGACTTGGCGCTGATCGTGAAGATGATAAGCGACCTCAGTCAGAGGATCGATGAAGGACATACCACTCAGCAGCGTATGATTGCCGAATTGACTCAACGAGTGGATTGGATTCAAGACACTCAAAAGGCGATGTTCGATAGATTTCAAGAAACTCAAGAGGCAATGTTCGATGAACTTCAAGTGACGCGCACGCATGTTGAGGAGCTTTTGGATCGTGATCCTCCCTCACATTAGGCATTAGGTGCTTAGACTTAGTGTAGTTGCAACATTGTTAAGCTACTTAATGTTCTCTGTGAAAAATTTGCTTGAATGAAATGTTGATTGACTTGTGTTAATGAAATGTCATTCTTGTGTTAATGCAAAATATTATTTTGAAATGATGAGTATTCCATTCTTGTCTTATTGATATGACAAAAAGGGGGAGAAGACACATAAGAAACATGATAAGAAACATGCATGTTGTTATGTTTGTGTTCATAGCTTAAAAGAAACATGATAAGAAACATGCATGTTGTTATGTTTGTGTTCATAGCTTAAAAGAATGATTTAATTAAGGGGGAGTTAAGACATGTGTAAGGATGATAGGATGATTTAATTGAGGGGGAGTTAAGAGCTAGAGCTAACTAAGGGGGAGTTAAGATTTAACTAAGGATGAGTTAAATCTTTAACAAAGTCAAAAGCTCACAAAAAGAGGGAATTTTGCAAATTCACTAAACATGTTTATTGGATGAGTTTTGTCATATCAAAAAGGGGGAGATTGTTGAGTTAATGTATTTTGAAATGACAAAACATGTTAATACAATAATGTTGAGATGGTATACAAACATGTTTAGATGATATCAGGACCAGAACTTAGAGTTCTGCTGATGAGAGATCGATCTGATGTGTGAGAGATCGATCTCCTGGGTTTATACTTGATGAGAGATCGATCTCATAATGGAAGAGATCGATCTGGCAAGCCTTAAAATGTTGTAAAGGGATTAAGGTAAAGAGAGATCGATCTACAAGGGTTAAGAGATCGATCTGCTCTAAGTCAGAGAACTTAGGAGATCGATCTGGTAAGGAAGAGATCGATCTGCTCTAAGTCAGAGAACTTAGGAGATCGATCTGGTAAGGAAGAGATCAATCTGCTCAAAGTCAGAGAGCTTTAGAGATCGATCTGGTGTATTGAGAGATCGATATTTCCTCAAACAGAGAGGATAGGAGATCGATCTGCCTATTCGACAGATCGATCTGCCTTTGCCTATTCAAACTAACAGATCGATCTGGTAATATATGAGATCGATCTCCCTGTGTATTTGTGCTTTGTCATTGCAGGATTTAAAACTAGGAGATCGATCTGGCCAAGATAGGAGATCGATCTGTCTGACCACTGGAGGTTCCCAACGGCTATTTTCTTCAAATCTCAACGGGAAAAACTGCATTTAATGCTCCAACTACCCAACCTTCAGTATATAACCAAGCATTGAAGACAAAGCAAAGTGAGAGACTATCACTGAATATTCCAAACATTCTCAAGCTTTAATTGTTTCATTCATTGTATCTCTATTGCTCATTTTATTGAGATTTATTGTACAAGCTTATGTACTACAAGCTTTGTTAGTCCTACCCACTAAAAAGCCTTATTCTGTATTCATCCACACCTTAAAAGAAAAGAGGATTGTTCCTCAGTGAGTGTTATTGTAAAAGGGTGAATACATTTTCTGTATTGCTAAGGGTAGAGAGGTTATTCCTTAACCTGTAAAAGGAACTTTGTAAACTCTGTTGAAAGAGAGAAAGAAACCACTTGACAAGAAGGTCAAGGAGAGAGGACGTAGGCAAGAGTTGGTCGAACCTCTATAAGTCGCTGTGTTTGTTTCTCTTTCCCTCTCTTTGCATTAAATTGTTATATTGCACTGTTTTATTCATTATCACTTGTGTTTAAATTGTGATTGTTTTAAAATCTCCCATAATTGTTAGAAAACCGATTCACCCCCCCTCTCGGTAGAGCCAACAAGAAGTTTTATGGGATTGGTTGGGTATTATCGGAGATTTGTTAAGGGTTTCTCCAGACTAGTTGTTCTGTTGACACGTCTCACACGGAAGGATGTTAAGTTTGTGTGGGACGAAGCATGTGAGAAGAGTTTTCAGGAGCTTAAGCGTCGGTTGACCACTGCTCCGATTCTTACCATTCCTACCAACTCAAGAGGTTTCTCAGTGTATATAGATGCATCACACTAGGGACTGGGATGTGCACTTATGCAAGATGGGAAGGTAGTTGCCTATGGATCCAGACAGTTGAAGGATCACGAGAGGAACTATTAGACTCATGATTTAGAGTTGGCGGCTGTAGTGTTTGCATTAAAGATATGGCATTACTATCTCTATGGTGAGAAATTTTAAGTATATACGGATCACAAGAGCCTTAAGTATCTGTTCTCGCAGAAAGAGTTGAATATGAGACAGAAGATGGCTCGAACTCCTAAAGGATTATGATTGTGAAATCATGTACCACCTGGGTAAAGCGAATGTAGTTGTCGATGCCTTGAGCAGGAAGAGCCTCGGGTTGGTGTCTTATATGATGGTTCGAGAACATGAGTTGTTGGAGCAGTTTCTGAACCTCAGTTTGGATGTAGCCCCACCTAGTACAAAAAGATCTGATGTTGTGGCTAGTTTGAGATTGGAGCCAAAGTTGATTTGTCGTATTCGACAGGCTCAACAGAGTGATGGACAGTGTACCAATTGGTTGAGACAGGTACAAACAGGTGTGGGTACTGATTTTGAGTTGAGTACAGATGGATTGCTAAGGTTCAGGGGCAGGATATGCGTTCCTGAGGATCCAGAGATCAAGAGATTAATTTTATCAGAGGCTCACTCATCGAGGTATATGATACATCCGGGGAGAACGAAGATGTATCAAAACCTTCGAAAAGTTTATTGGTGGTATGGAATGAAAAGAGACATTGTTGAATATGTTGCTAGATGTCTCGTCTATCAGCAAGTGAAGGTAGAGCATCAGAAGCCTGTAGGGTTAATACAGCCTCTACCAATACCGACATGGAAATGGGAATACGTCACCATGGATTTTGTGATGGGTTTACCGAGGATCCGTAGAGGTTATGCTGCCATTTGGGTGATTGTGGATCAGTTGACGAAGTCAGCCCATTTCTTAGCTATAAGAGCTACCAATACTCTGAGTCAGTTGGCAAACTTATATTTTTGAGAGATAGTTCAGTTGCATGGTGTTCCAATGAGCATTGTTTCTAATCAGGATGCCCACTTCACTTCCAATTTCTAGGAACATTTTCAGGAAGCGATGAAGACCCAATTGAGTTTTAGTACTGCTTTTCATCCTCAAATAGATGGTCAGTTAGAGAAGCATATACAGACTTTAGACGATATGTTGAGAGCATGTGTGTGGATTTTAGAGGCTCCTAGGATGATCACCTACCGTTAGCCGAGTTCGCTTATAATATCAGCTATCATACGAGTATCGGGATGGCAACATATGAGGCACTATATGGACGCAGATGTTGATCCCCTATTGGATGGGAAGAGGTTTGTGACAGATAGATTTTTACCCCCGATTTAGTGTAGAAAGCCTCTGAGGACATCCAGTTGATATGTGAGAGGTAACAGACAGCTCAGAGCCGGCAAAAGAGTTATGCTGACAAGAGACGGAGACCATTGGAGTTTACTGTGGGTGAGTCTGCATTCTTGAAAGTTTCTCCCTCGAAAGAGATTATAAGGTTTGGTAAGAAGGGTAAGTTGAGCCCTCGGTATATCGGACCCTTCGAGATTCTAGAGAGAGTGGGAGATAAGGCTTATAGGTTAGCATTGCCGTCAAAGTTAGCAGGTGTTCATAACATCTTCCACATCTCTATACTTCGAAAATACCATTCGGACCCGGTACATGTGATAAGATATGAGCCATTGGAGCTCAATAAGAGTATGTCGTATGTTAAGAATCCGATTCAGGTATTGGATAGGAAAGAGAAGGTGCTGAGGTCGAAGACGATTCCCTTAGTGAAAGTTATTTGGCAGTATCACACTCTGAAGGAAGCTACATGAGAGTTGGAGAGTTTGATGCGGGGGAAGTACCCCGAGTTGTTCACGGACTGATTTGGTTCCAATTTAGAGGACCAAAATTTTTGAGTGGGGGAGATTGTGAGACCCCATGTATGTATGACTCTATTATATGTTAATGAAAGTATAAAATGGATTATTTTTAATCATATAAATGTGAATGAATTACAAATGGGATAAATGAGTGTCATGATACAAGTAAAGGTTAAATAATGGCTAGTGGCCACAAACTAAAATGAATAGAACTTTAAGCGTTCGAATTGAAGATAAAGATTTAAACATAAAATGATAAGGCATGGGCTATGAATTCTGTGTATCCTTTATGAATTCAAGCAATACACACAAGTCATATTGTATGTGAATCAAAGGAAATGAACCTTTCCATGCTCTAAGTGGGATTAAAATGCAAAATGAACATTGGAGTAATGAAATAGGAGTTTACCTCTGAAAAATATGGGAAAAAAGTAGCAAGAATGCCTTAGATGAAGGCTTGATCGATCTCCTATTCAAGGCAGATTGATCCCTTGTGCAAGTAGAACAATTTTAAGTGGATCTGCCAAGGCCAAATCGATCTCCCCAATGAACAGATCGATCTGCATGTGAGACTCTGTATATGTTTAACCTTGTATACGTGTAAATGAATTCATAAGTGAGTAAAGTCCATAAATTCAATGTACACACTTGTAATAAGGATTGGTGATGTACGTACAAGTTTCATTATGTATGAATGTGAAGGAATAGATTTTGATATGTGATGAATGTGAGTAGAATGAAAAATGAGTAGTGTGGTAAAATAGAAGGAAGATTTCATGAGTTGTGCACTTTAATTTAGTTTATATTATATACCTTTGGTTATACAAAGATAACACACAAGTTTTATTGTGCATAAAGTATGAATGGATGTCATTTTTAAGTCTTAAAGGTAACTGGATGAGGAAATGACTATGGCAACAAATTAAGGATGTTTTGGTGTAAGTTTCTATAGAAAACTGCAGCAAAATCTGGGAATACAAAGGCCAGATCGACCTCATAGGATGAGAGATCGATCTGGAAGAGCCAAAATGCTCCTATACGAGCAATGGAACAAGGCAGATCGATCTGCTAAACATTCTATAATGAGAGGATCGATTTTAAGGCAAGCATATCGATTCCCTTAGCTCTCGAGTTACAGCAGATCGATCTCATCCCTAGCCAGATCGATCTCCTTAACCTTCTGCTTGAGACAGATCGATCTCAAATCCTTGACAGATCTATCTCCTGCCTTCAAAATACCGTGAAAAAGAGGGATTTTAAGAGGACCAGATATATCTCCACCCAAGAAAGATCGATCTCATCAAGCTAAATCTATAAATAGGAGCAATTGGGTCTGCAGATTTTGGGAGCAACCATTTCCTTTCCATTTTCAACCCAAAACCTAATTTTCTCTGTCTAAATCCGCCAATTTTCAGTAAGATTTGAGGGAAGGCTATTAGATAAAAAGTTATTCACATCAAAGAGAAGAACAACATAGCTTTGAGACATTACCCCATTTGTTGGATTTAAGAAACAAGGAGCATTGTCATTTGGAGTGAGAAAAAAATCCAAAGAGGTGAGTTTCTAAAGCACCAACTCAAGTACATTTGTGAAGTTATTGATTTTAGAGTTGATTGGTGTGCTTATTAATAGTAGAAACTACCTAGAATGCAGGGGAATGATTATAACCTAGAAATGGGTTAGTGTGAGAAAGTAAAATGTAGGGGAATAAATGATTAATAGGATGTCTTGAGATGACAATGGTGTTGTGGGTATGAGTTTAAGATGGTGTTATGGAATGAATTGTGAGACTTACCCAAAAAGGGGTAAAATGAGTATTTAAGGCATTGGGTGGAATGTATAGTTGAATGAGAGTTATCAACACTAACTCAAGCGTTTGATAAATGAATTTCAGCTCTCGAGGATACGCTGAAGCAAGTTGGGCCAAAAGCGTGAGAAACGTAAAGGAAGAGAGTCGCACCCAAGTAAATCGAGGTAAGGGAATTGTGTGGACTCTTAGAGATATCTGTGCAAAATTTGGGTGCTTAAATGTTTTGCTAGAGTGCATGTGATACTAGGAAATGATATTGGGTGATTGAAGGGCAAAGAGTTAGATTTTGAGAAATGTGCATGAAAACAAAAGCATGATGCTTTGAAAACCTTGTTTTATTGCTTTTTAGCAAATGATTGGTAGGTTGGCTAACATTTGAAATGATTTGCAAAAGAAATGAGTTGATTTGGTTGATAACCATGTTTTGCAAAGAATTGAGCCACCTACATGGATTTCGTGAGAACGAAAGCGAGCTAGAGTATGACTCGCACGAGATTTGATGTGTTTTCATACGCATGAGTGCTAGAGCATAGCTTGCACTAGTTTTCACATGGATTTCTATGATGTTGTGCTAGAGTTAGGCTCGCACAAACTTTACACTGCTTTTGGCATGGTGCTGGAGCATAGCTCACATTAGATGCCCACCATATTTGTTGTCATGCTAAGAGCTTCGGGTAGACTGGGTGTCGCACCGGTTAAATAGGCTTGCACATGCATTTTTTAGAATTTGACATGTTGATAGCCATGCTAGGAGCTTCGGGTAGACTGGATGTCGTACTGATTAAATAGGCTCACACGTGCATTTTTAATATGTGGGGTGATATGATGTGTTGATATGGGTCCACAGAGTACGTTGTACCATGCAGGTAGCATGGAGTACGTTGTACTGTGTTGAGATTGTGTTATACTTGTGAGACCCCATATATGTATAGTTGTAATGTGTGTAATTAGATCAAATAAATGTGAATGGACTTGTAATGTGAAGTATAAGTGATGTAAAGTTCATAAACTTAATGTACACACCTGTAATAAGAGAATGTGATGTACGTACAAGTTTCATTATGTATGAATATGAAGAATGAGACTTTTATATGGAAGGGATGTGAGTAAAATGAGAAATGAGTAGTGTGATAAATGGAAGGAAGTTGCATAAATCCTAATACTTCCATTTGGCTTTATATTACATACCTTTGGATATACAAGGAATGCACACAAGTTTCGATGTGTATAAAGTGTGAATGGATGTCATTTTCAAGTCATAAAGGTGGTTGGATGATAAAATGACTATGGCAGTAAATTAAGGATTTTTTTGTGTAAGTTTCTACAGAAAAACAGCAGTAAAATCTGGAAATATGAAGGCCAGATCGATCTCCTATTCAAGGTAGATCGATCTTGTGAAACCTAGATCTTCTCACTATATTTGTGATTAAGGAATTTAAAAGTGACTAAGAAAACTCAGAATAATGCTATGCAGGCCCAACTAAGACCGAGGCACTTGCATTAGTAGCATGGGGCTCGGTGGCTCGTAATTCGAGGTAAGGCCCTAAGCTCAAGATTATATTAAGAATTATATGGTTATACTTGAAATGATATCTAGGATTGAAGACCAAGTCATTGGAAGTGAAAAAGTTAGTAAAACTCAGGTTTTGTATTAAACCGAGAAAATTAGCCTAGTTAAGAAAATAAATCGAAATAAATTATAGAAATTCAAGAAAATTATTATGAGACCATGGGAAGATAGTATAAGGTGAAATTAACTTGGAAAAATTAAATCAAGTGGAAATATGGAGGTTTAGGTATTTAAATGAATTTTTAAAGTGAGTTAGTGAGCTTAAACCGTTTAGCTTGATTTTTACGGAATCAAGGAAAATGGCTCGATTTTAGAAACATTTCTTAAATAAGTGACCCCCAAATTTTTATGGGAGATACTAGAGACATAATAAAATATTATAAAAGTTAAAATTTGGGAGAAATTGGACTATAAATAATTTTAATAGATTTTACAAAACAGGGCAGAAAATCTGCCCTGCACAGCCCACCTAACCCTTAATGGAAACCATTGGATTTAAAGCTCTTCCCCTCATCCAACGGCTCCCATATTTTCCAGCACTGTATCTAACTTATCAAGCTTCCTAAAGAAGCCAAAAACAACCTGAAACTCTTTGAAACCCGAGAGCTTCCCTCCCTCCCTTCTTGCCGTACAAGTTACTGTAGCTTCAGCATTGTCTGAATTTTTTGGCCAGATTCAGGTGATGACCAAGAATAAAAAAATCTTCCCCACTCATCTGTATACAACATATCAAAAATCCAGCAAAAACCGAGCTCATTTGCTAGTTGAATCATTAGAGAAAGAAAACTGGTAGAACCTGCAATGTGACCTGGCTTGGTAACTTACTGGAATTGTTCAACAGCCTTCCACTAATTTTTAGACCTCGATGTCTTCAGGTAAAATCTTCACCTACCTCTCCTATAACATATGTAAAAATTTCAGAATTTATGGATGCTATTTGATAGCTGAATCGGTAGAGAAAGGAAAATAGGGCAGAACTATAATGTGAATTGGTTTGTTGACTTGTAGGAATTTTTCAGTAGCCTTCCACTGATTTTCAGACCTTGGTCCAAGTAGACAAAATCTTCATTTACCTCCCCTATAACACATATAAACATTTTAGATTTAATGGAGGTCATTTGATGCTGGAAACGATAGAGAGAAGATTAAGCACTAAAGTTGTCCTATTCATGTAAGTGAAGTTTTGGATTCTTGGATGCAATGTGGCTGAATTGTGATGTGTTTTAGATTAAATTGAGTTGGATAATGAATGTCTTACAGCTTAGGAATAATTTTGAAAATTTTAGATTGAAGTCAAAGGTGTGAGAAAGTTGAGTGAAAGTGTTGAATGATGATGAAATTTGATATATGTTGATTTTTGGTGTTTTTGATGAATTTACAAAGAAATGATGTTAGCTGGAAAAATTTGTATGAGCTATTTGAGTTGTTTCCAACACCTTTGGTACTTAGATAAATTAAAGGTGATGAAATGTGGTTGATGACTGATAAATTTATATAGTGACTAAATGATTGAGCAACTAAATAACTAGTTATCGAAAAAGAGTTAGATATAATGAAATAGTGAAGAGTATAAAAAGGAATGAATTGATGAAATCATAAAATATACCTTAAAGGTATTGAAAATGGGATAAAAAGGATTGAACAAGTTTAAAACGATTAAATCGAGGTGTAGACCGGTAAAAACTGAGGAAGGTAGACACATTAGCTTAAAAGTCAACTTTTGGTCAACCTTTCTGATGTAAGTACTCATATGAACTGTTATGAGATAAGGTGAACCATAAGTGATAAGTTGACATTGTTTTATGACAGCTCGGTCTACCTGCACGTTTTACAAGGCAAACTCGAGTATCGAGAAAAATGCTTTGCATTAGTCGCTAAGAAGTAAGGGGGTGTAATTTAAAATGGTAATAGTTTACTTTCTGAACTGTGATTAAGGAAAATTTACAAGGATTTGAACTATAATTTTCAAGCATGTTTTCTCCTTTTGTCTTCTGAGTAAGAGCGTGATTTCTGAATTGGTTTTCTGAATAAAAGCATGCTTTCGAATTTGTCTTCCGAATAAGTGTATACTTCTATTTTCTGAATAAGAACATGTTCTCTGAATTTGTATTCTGAATAATTGTATATTTTTAAATTTGACTTCTGAACAAAAGCATGTTCTCTGAAATTGTCTTTTGAACAAGATGGTTGTATTTCGATTTTTTTTATATATGAAAACTATAGTATGTTTTGAGACTACGTACCATTTATGTTGTATGCTAACGCTTGTCATGTTCGCCTTTGTGGCGTTTGAACTTCGGCTTTGTGACGTCTAAACTCCACCTTTGTAGCGTCTAAATTCCACCTTCAGGTGTCTGAACGTTGTACGACCTTGATCACGTCTACAGCCCTACCATGTCCATAGGTTCTGAATTCCCTCTACGGAGGATGATTTTGTTATTGCCACATGATAATCATATGGGCCAACGTAGTCTCTATCTGAACTAAACTCTGTTTTCAGATTTGACTCTGTGATATGTGATTTATATACAAATATGTTTTTGAAATTCTGAATATACGAAAGGTTATGTTTTTCTGTATATTTTAATTACTATGATCGTTTTAAATGCACTTTCTTACTGGGCTTTTTCCTGAAAGCTCACCCCTTCACCTCTCAGATGTGTTGTAGTGAAACTATATTGATAATTGCTGCGTAGATGACATAGGCTTGCAGATATGAGTTTTCCCTATATTACCTTTTGTATATGCGTGAGGTATACATTTCTATCTCTTTACCAGACCATTTGTATGCACAGACATCAATTGAAAGTAATGTGTTGGGATGTAATCTGTATAAGGATAAATGAAATATTTTTAAGGATTGATTGTTGGGGGTAACTAGACTTGTTTGGAATATGTAGAATGATTTGATGATATGACTTGGGAAGCATATCTGATAGTTGTGGATAGTTAGGGTTGATATTGTGAGAAAATTTCAGGTGGGTAGGCTTATATATAAGCTGTTATGCTGTCAAAATTTCTATCGGCCATATAAATCCAAATATGAAACTTAATTACACTGAACAGGAATACAACCTAAGTGAATAAAGGGATTAAGTTGCAAGCTGAAGTTGCAAAAAAAAGACTTTCACAAATTTTTATAGGTCATGGGTAGTTACAGTTTAAGGTGGTATCAGAGCGAAAGTTATCTAGTATTGTCAGTGTCAATAATAAGGATAAGATTACATCCCAAATGTCTGTGCTTATCTGGTTGTAGACTAAGTATACCTAATGAAGTTAAGACTTAATGTTTGGTTTACGTGAGGGACTAGATCACGGGCTAGATGTCGTAGAGATAGGCCTGAGAATCATACAGAGTCATCATATGAGACTCATAAATGATACTGAGATTGAAATTGATGTTGAGCGTGCTCCATCAGGTCCTGTGGAAAGGACAGAAGGTATTAAGATACACATTGCTAAGATTGAGCGGAGTATTGAATATACTATGGAAAAATTGGGACATAGGCTATGTTAGGTGATGAGGTAGACAGAAGAATAGACAGGCAGATTACTTTCGATACGTCTGCACAGCCTGTAGAGATGTTTCTGAACTAAAAATACGCCTGCTCGTGTAGTTCCACAGTAGAATGATGATGACTTGGGTTAGGAGTAGGAGCTACATGAGATGAGACAGTTTCAGAAGTTCAGACCGCCATTGTTAAATGGGATAAAGGACCCAATAGTTATAGAGAACGATATGAATGAGATTAAGGAAACTACAAATGAAATTTATGGGTCTAGCACAAGGAAATCGATCTGTCAATGAGTATGAATTATGATTTATATCCTTGGAAAGGTATGACCCAACGTTATGAGCAGTGAAGTTAAGTAATGTCTGTAAGTTCACTAACGGAAGGAGACCGAGCTGATTTCGGAGGATAGTATGCTATTGCATATTAGATTTAAGAATCCAAGTATAATGGAAAACTAGAAAATTAATTTGGAAAACTTGTATGGATTCTTAGAGTATGACTATGAGCTTAATAGACTGGGGGCAGTTTCAAGAGTTTAAGCCTCCGTTTTTCAACAAGGTTAAGAATTCGGTGATTCGGAGTGTTGGATGAATGAGATAGAAAAGCTTGATGATTTTGGAAGTAACTCTATCGAGAAAGTTGCTCTTGTAACTTTTGTGTTAAAGAATTGGAAAAACTACATGGATTTTCAGAGTGTGCTACTATAAAGAAAATGGCCTTTGTAGCATCAATATCGAAATGGAAAGCCGAACTCAGAGGGAAGTTCTCCAATTTAATCCGAGAGCCGACATCAGAAAATTGCATGGGATATATTCTGAAGGCCCTTAGGCGGCAGCACATTTCGGATGAAATAAAGTGGCAATTATGGATGAAATGATTGCAAACGGATATAAAGTAACAAGTCTATGAATGATTATGAAATTACATTTATAGCTTTGGAAAAAGAATAATCCGGATAAGTAGAGATGTGAAACGGAGGAAGTCTACGAAACTCATATGAGGCACTGGGATCCTCAATCGAGCTAAGTTAGCTCCACTTGATGTTAGTTTGAGGGGGCAGTGCGTAAGGCGCAGCTATGAGAATATGAGATATATACTCTCGAGGTTACTAAGAAAATGACAAGGTAAAGAGAGTGATAAAGTAAAATCACTGTAACTGAAAAGATGAATTACAGAACCAAAAGTATAAGTGAAGGTCACACTGCTTACATAATTGATAAAGTCAGGGTGTGTTCAGATTAAAAGAGACACCCTAGTAGACAGAGGGATTTTCGACACATATTCGGATGATCTATCAGAGTTACCACTAAATTGAAAGGTGAAATTCTGAAATTGATTTAGTTCCTGACATCGAATTAAGTATTCAGATCACTGTACTGAATAGCTTTGATTAATTAGAAATGCTGAAAAAAATAATAATTATAAGGATTACATGAAAAGGAGATTATCGGACTAGGTGATTCACTGTGATGTGTACTGGCATTAATTGTTAAGGAAACCCAGAGTCTTCTAAGTCACGATATGTTAAGAACAAGAGTTAATTGGATTCTCCTAAAGCAAAAATTATGGATCAGTGGGAAAGACCCAAAACTCTTAAAGATGATTCAGCGTTTAAGATATATGGAGACCTTAGAATATGAATTATGTATCGAGTCTAAAGATTGTAAATTGCTCATGTTTATATTTCGAACGCTAGACTTAATTGGAATAAAGAAAGAGTTCTGATATAACTGATGTATGGAATGAGACAAGTATGAAATGTGATAGATTTTGAATAGAAGTTACTTTGGAATAAGAGGTGTATGCAAAGTAAGAATATCTCTGTTATGTGAAGTGATTCAGAATCAAGTCATATGAATTGAGAATAAGTTTCGACTAAAGGATAAATGTGAAATTGTGATAAATTATGGTATCCTACTTTCCATTGGGACTGAACCTTGAATCCTTATATCCATAACTAGTTTATGTGGTCAAGTCTGATGGCTAACAAAGGTATTTCAAAATACCTCCCCGCCTGAGAGACTTGACAGCGTATAGAAGTACCCTAATCCATAACCTATAAATTGAAATTGACAGTCGTCATATTCATGTTGGAAGTCAGGATACCATTACTTGTGAAGATAAAGAAATGAATTTCATTCTAACGAAATCGTATGAACTATGGAATATGGATTAATGGTTCAATAAATTCTATGTGGGAAGTAGGTTTGAGGCAGTAATCGAAAATCATCAACATAAAATTTATCATTGTATATTGTAAGATTTCTATTAGCTGGAATAAATCTTGCATTTAAATAGGATAATTGCTTAATTTGAAGTGATTTTGGTTTAGTAAAAGAAAGAGAAAAGTATCTCAACTTGAGGATATGAATTAATAATTATTCAAGTCGTTGCAGGACAATATTTAAACTTCTACATGGAGTGCTATTAATTTGTTAATGATGAGAGTGATTAATTGGTGAAAATGGTTCCAAAGATTGAGGAATCAATGAGATTATGTGATGTATGTGATTGGTGTTTGGAGTTGTGATCTTGATATGAATTTTATTATTTGAAGTTATAATGATCGAATTTATTGACTGACTTTTCCTATTATTCCTAGGCTCTGACTTTTAGTTGGAGTTAATAGTGTATTTGGCTAATAGAAAATTTTTTATTACGATAATATAAACTCTGCGAAGAGTTTCAACGTCATCTGTAATTGATTTATCGGACTTAAAAGATATTAATATTTGAGGTTAGAGATGAGTTGGATACTCATAGAAATATGTTTGAATTTGTTGGGTGTGAAAAACTTATGTTTATTACAAATTTCTGTTATATTGATTTCATCTTTATCGTAGTGTATGATGGTCAACTGATGATAAATATTCTGATACAGTGAAAAAGAAAAGGAAATCAATATCCAATAGTTTATAAGTAACTAGAGAATTTGTTGATATAATTATTCAGATTTAAAGTTTTATGTGATTATAATTACTTAATATGATTTGAAAATTTTATTCTAAGGAATTTGGTGAACAAGAAATTATGTTGATCCCGGACAATGTTATGAACAATAACTTTGAAGTTTTCATGATTATATTCAAATGACATAGAAGAGGGAGCAATTGAAGTGTGATTGGATTTAAGTTACAACTTTGGTTTATTGTTAATTTAACACGTGGTTGATCTTTAATGTGGAGGTTAATCTTGACTGAAGCCCATAGTAGTAAGTACATTTTACACCTTGATAGTACCAAAATGTACCAAAATCGACGAAGGGTGTCATGCGCTTCAGAAAGAAGGGAAAGTTGAGTCCCCGATTTATTGGTCCATTCAAGATATTAGGAAAAATAGGAGATGCTGCCTATCGACTTGCACTACCTCCACATCTATTTGGGATTCATGACGTCTTTCATGTTTCGATGTTGAGCAAGTATTATCCGAACCCTTCTCATGTTATTGAATATGAACCCTTGGAGATTAGGGAGGATTTAAGTTATGTTGAGCAATCGATCCAGATTCTCGACAGAAAAGAAAAGGTACTTCGATCTAAGACGATCCCTTTGGTGAAGGTTCTCTGGCAACACCATTTAACAGAAGAGGCTAGCGGGAGCTAGAGAGCCATATAAGAGAGAAGTACCCACAACTATCCGACGGACCAACTTGAATTCGGAGGATCGAATTCTTTAAAGGTGGGGAGAAATGTGAAACCTAGATCTTCTCACTATAATTGTGATTAAAGAATTTAAAAGTGACTAAAAAAACTCAGAATAATGCTATGTAGGCCCAACTAAGACCTAGGCACTTGGATTACTAGCGTGGGGCTCAGTGGCTCACAATTCGAGGTAAGGCCCTAAGCCCGAGATTATATTAAGAATTATATGGTTATACTTGAAATGATGTCTAGGATTGAAGACTAAGTCATTGGAAGTGAAAAAGTTAGTAAAACTCTGGTTTTGTATTAAACCGAGAAAATTAGCCTAGTTAAGAAAATAAATCGGAATAAATTATAGAAATTCAAGAAAATTATTATGAGACCATGGGAAGATAGTATAAGGTGAAATTAACTTGGAAAAATTAAATCAAGTGCAAATATGGAGGTTTAGGTATTTAAATGAATTTTTAAAGTGAGTTTAAACCGTTTAGCTCGGTTTTGACGGAATCAAGGAAAAGGGCTCGATTTTGGAAACATTTCTTAAATAAGTGACCACCAAATTTTTATGAGAGATACTAGAGACATAATAAAATATTAGAGAAGTGAAAATTTGGGAGAAATTGGACTATAAATAATTTTAATAGATTTTACAAAACAGGGTAGAAAATCTGCCCTACACAGTCCACCTAACCCTTAATGGAAACCATTGCATTTGAAGATTTTCCCCTCATCCAAAGGCTTCCATATTTTCCATCACTGTATCCAACTTATCAAGCTTCCTAAAGAAGCCAAAAACAACCTGAAACGCTTTGAAACTCGAGAGCTTCCCTCCCTCCCTTCCTGCCACACACGTTACTGTAGGTTCAGCATTGTCTGAATTTTTTGGCCATCTTCCGGCTAGATTCAGGTGACAACCAATAAGAAAAAACTCTTCCCCACTCATCTCTCTACAATATATCAAAAATCTAGCAAACACCGAGCTCATTTGCTAGTTGAAGCATTAGAGAAAGAAAACTGGTAGAACCTGCAATGTGACCTAGCCTGGTAACTTACTGGAATTGTTCAACAGCCTTCCACTCATTTTCAGACCTAGATTTCTTTAGGTAAAACCTTCATATACCTCTCCTCTAACATATACAAAAATTTCAGAATTTATGAATGCTTTTTGATAGCTGAATCGGTAGAGAAATGAAAACAGGGCAGAACTATAATGTGAATTAGTCTGTTGACTTGTAGGAATTTTTCAGCAGCCTTCCACTCATTTTCATACCTTGGTCCAGTTAGACAAAATCTTCATTTACCTCCCTTATAACATATATAAAAATTTTAGATTTAATGGAGGTCATTTGATGCTGGAAACGGTAGAGAGAAGATTAAGCACTAAAGTTGTCCTGTTCATGTAAGTGAAGTTTTGGATTCTTGGATGTATGTGGCTGAATTGTGATGTGTTCTGGATTAAATTGAGTTGTATAATGAATATATTATAGCTTAGGAACAATTCTAAAAATTTTAGATTGAATTCAAAGTAAGTCAAAGGTGTGAGAAAGTTGAGTGAAAGTGTTGAATGATGATGAAATTTGATATATGTTGATTTTTAGTGTTTTTAATGAATTTACAAAGAAGTGACATTGGCTGGAAAAATTTGTATGAGCTATTTGAGTTGTTTCCAACATCTTAGGGCACTTGGATTAATTAAAGGTGATGAAATGTGGTTGATGACTGATAAATTTATACAGTGACTAAATGATTGAGCAGCTAAATAACTAGTTATCGAAAAAGATTTAGATATAATGAAATAGTGAAGTGTATAAAAAGGAATGAATTGTTGAAATTGTAAAATATACCTTAAAGGTATTGAAAATGGGATAAAAAGGGTTGAACAAGTTTAAAACGATTAAATAGAGGTGTAGACCGGTAAAAACTAAGGAAAGTGGGCACATTAGCTCAAAAGTCAACTTTCAATCAACCTTTCTGATGTAAGTACTCATATGAACTGTTATGAGATAAGGTGAACCATAAGTGATAAGTTGACATTGTTTTATGACAGCTCGGTCTATCGGCACATTTTACGAGGTAAACTCGAGTATCAAGGAAAGTGCTCTGCATCAGTTGCTAAGAAGTAAGGGGGTGTAATTTAAAATGGTAATAGTTTACTTTCTGAACCGTGATTAAGGAAAACTTACAAGGATTTGAACTATGGATTTCAAGCATGTTTTCTGATTTTATCTTCTGAGTAAGAGAATGATTTCTAAATTAGTTTTCTGAATAAAAGCATGTTTTCGAATTTGTCTTCCGAATAAGTGTATGCTTCTATTTTCTGAATAAGAACATGTTCTTTGAATTTGTATTCTTAATAATTGCATATTTATGAATTTGACTTCTGAACAAAAGCATGTTCTCTGAAATTGTCTTTTGAATCAGATGGTTGTATTTTGATTTTTTTAATATATGAAAACTATAGTATGTTTTGAGACAACGGGCCATTTATGTTGTATGCTAACGCTTGTCATGCTCGCCTTTGTGGAGTCTGAACTTCGCCTTTGTGGCGTCTGAACTTCGCCTTTGTGGCGTCTAAACTTCACCTTTGTGGCATCTGAACTCTGCATTTGTGGCGTCTGAACTTCGCCTTTGTGGCGTTTGAACTTCGCCTTTGTGGCGTCTGAATTCCACCTTCAGGTGTCTGAACGTTGTACAACCTTGATCATGTCTACAGCCCTACCATGGCCATAGGTTCTGAATTCCCTCTATGGAGGATGATTTTGTTATTGCCGCATTATAATCATATGGGCCAGTGTAGTCTCTATCTAAACTAAACTCTGTTTTCAGATTTGACTTTGTGATATGTGATTTATATACAAATATGTTTTGAAAATTCTAAATATACAAAAGGTTATATTTTTTTGTATATTTTAATTACTATGATTGTTTTAAATGCACTTTCTTACTGGGCTTTTTCCCGAAAGCTCACCCCTTCACCTCTCAGATGTGTTGCAGTGAAACTACAGTGATAATTGCTGTGTAGACAACGTAGGCTGGCGGATACGAGTTTTTCCCAGATTACCTTCTGTACATACGTGAGGCATACATTTCTATCTCTTTACCAGACCATTTGTACGCACAGACATTTATTGAAAGTAATGTGTCGGGATGTAATCTGTATAAGGATAAATGAAATATTTTTAAGGATTGATTAATTTTCTTAAATTTTGACACCGATACACATCAGACCAACTCAGCTCTGATACCGATCTTTGTCACGACCCTCAATCCACCGAAAATCCACTATAAATTTTTTTCTTTTTTCATTTACCGAGTATTATTTAATTCAATTCTTATTGTTTGTTCTTTACCTTTACCTTACCTGATCGTGAACAGCTACAGCTCCAACAGTTGAGCTGTGTATCAGTGTCAATCTCAACCAATCATACCATTTCAAATTACAATTCATTTAAATGTAAACACTTGTATTTCTAAATTAGAGTTACTGTCTACATGTGTTTACAATCTTTTACATCCCCAAAAATTACATTTAAAGATATTACTGTGCTTTGACATGTCTAGATACAAAAACTATACAAATGTGTATACCTCGTGTGATGGGATGCAGCGGACACCAAAATCCAATCCTCTGTCACCCACTATCTAATGTAAGTGCTCTGTAGAGGGGGAAAATAAGGGGGTGAGCAAACCACGTGCTCAGTAAGGTAATCATGCGAGCAGGTAGATAACTGTACTATCTACGTGGTTGTGATGCCATGCTTAAATCACACATTTACTTGTCATACTCCAAAACGTATGCTCATGCTTGTGTTCATGACATGTAAAGTAATTCATGCTATTTAAATCAATGTACAGTTCTCAAAACATAACATGGAAAATCATCATGCGTAAATCAAAATCAAGGCATGGATAATCATTATGCAAAGTGCACTTAAAAGCATTTCCAATTCTCAACACAAGCCCTTAAAAAATCATCACTCGTCAAGACTCAGCCCCTCCCATGGACTGTCCTAACCCACAAACACATTTCAAAACATGGATTTCTCATTCAATAATAGACATGTGAGATATGCATATAATATCAATAAGGGTAATAACTAGGCCTATGGCCATATCCTCTATGATCTCATGCTACACGGATTCTAGAGTGCGGGATATCACCTCTATCTGCTTACGCACGGGAGGTGGGTCACATCCAACCCACCGGTGCATAGCAGAATCCATCATCCAAAGATGGCATATATATAATATCACACACAGTACAACGTACTCCATGCTACTTGCACGGTACAACGTACTCCATGGACCCATATCATCACATCATACACTGCCACATCTCAATACGCACATGCGAGCCTATTTAATCGACGTGGCACACAGCCTACCCGATGCTCCCAACACGGCTCCCAACATGTCATACAATCACGTGCGAGTAATCTCTAGCATGGAAACAAGTGTAACGGACATCTAGTGTGAGCTATGCTCCAACACCATGTCAAAACTCGTATGAAAACTATTGCGAGCTATGCTCCAGTACAATGTCATATAATCCATGTGAAAGCTAGTGCGAGCTAAGCCCCAGTACTCATGCAATGTAAAACTCTAGTGCAAGCATCGCTCCAGCACTAATACACGTATAAAACACGTCAAATCTCGTGCGAGCAGTGCTCTAACATGTTTTATTTCAACAAAACTCATGTAGGTGGCTCATTTTTTGCAAAGCATGGTTATGAAACCAAATCAAGCTACTTTTTATGCAAATCCTATCAAATGCTAGCTAACCTACAAATCACATGCTAAAAAGCAATAAAAATATTTCAAAGCATCATGCTCTTACTTTTCATGCACAGTTTCTCAAAAACTCAATTCTTTACCCTTCAAACATCCATTTCATTCTAAGACCCTTAGATATGTTAAAAATTGCCCATGCACCTGAAAGGCGTATAGATATCTCTAGGGCTAACACAATTCCCTTACCTCGATTCTCTTGGAAGCAACTCTTCATTTCTTTCCCGCTTTTTGTGATTTGGCTTCACTTGCTCCGAATGTATCCTCGGGAGCTGCACACATTCATAATTCATATGAGTCAATACTGATAACTCATATTTAGACTTCAACTAATCGATATATCTCATCGAGCCTATTTCATTAAGTTTGACCCATTATCACATTTGGTCACCATTATGCCATTTTTAGTCAATTTAACTAGCAACTCACTTGGTTACTTATCAAACACTTAGCATAAATGTTTATCCATAACCTTCCATCATTTATGCATTCTCTACAACATCATTTATGTACATTTTTATCACTTGACTAATCTCACAATGTGGCTTCATCCAATCATCTCAAAATCATGCATATCACCTCACTAACAACTTGATATAATCCCTTTTTATCATATAATCTGTAAAACCCGATTTTATTGTAAGAGTAAAAGGGAATGAATAGAAATTTACGAGTGCATTTAAAAAATGCAAAAGGACTGAAATGGAATTTTCGAACACGTTGAAGGGCAAAATAGTCAAAAGATCGAAAATCGATATAAATTCGATAAGAAAAATTTATTAAAAATAATGGATTGAGAAATCTTGGTCAATAAAGGTGAAATAAATTTATTCTGGGTTAAATTGATCAAGATATCAATTTATTGGAATTAATCGGGATTAATCAAAATTTTTAATTCGAAAAAATTATCCCAAAAATAATCAAAAAATATACCGAAAAGGGTTAAAATAAATTAAATAAATTAAATAAAATTAAATAAATGAATTTAGAATAAAATAAGAAATTTGTAGATATTTGTAGAATATTTGTGAATATTTTAATGATTAAAATATAATAAAAATAAATAAATAAATAAAAATAATAAATTAATTAATTAATTAGTTAAAAAAAGGGAAGGAATCAGAAAATGGATCGGGGAGAGAGAAACGAAAAACAAAACTGAAATCGGGGAAGAAGATCGGACGACCACCGGCGACCCAATCGGCCAGGTGAGGGCCGAAAAAGGAAGAGGGCGTCGGCGCGACCTCCCTGGTACCGGCCATGTGCCACACCGACGCCGGAGGAGGCCTAAAACGGAAGGAGAAGCCGCGGGAAGGAATGCTCCGATCGGCGGCCAACGGCGCTGATTCGAACCCCACTAAGGTTCGATTCTGGAAGCCCAGGCGACTGTGCGGTACTGAAAATGACCAGCGAAACTACCGACAAATGCCGAAAACAGTGGAAAGAGGAAATGGGTACCGACGGTGGAGAGAACAAGCCGGACCGACGACTTTTCGACTGCCTTGAACGAAACTGAGGGCAGATTCGTGCTGCGGACAGCCCAGCGGAGCCACTGGCGGCTGAAGCCGGTGGAGAACCGACTGGGAAGGCCGTGAACTGGCCGAACCGGAGTGAACCGGTGGTCGAACCGGGTCTGAACCGGATCGAACCGGTTCAGCCAAGAAAGAAAGGAAAAAAGAGAAAAAGGGAAAAAGAAAAAGAGAAAAAATTGGGAAAAAATCTCAGCGATGTAATCGAGCTACGGGTAAGTCAGTAGCGGTCTAAATTGACTAATTTAAATTTTAAAATATTTTATTTAATTAATTTTTGACTGGAAATTTACCCAGAAATTATGAAATTGTGTAGCTCGACAATTGGCATCCAAGGAGAGCACGAGACAGCCTCGATTTGCATACTAGCATGGAATCTCGGGTAAGTAACCCTTATTTATGACAATTTACATCATTATGGGTGCTTCAAATTTAATTATCGCATAAAATAAATTAAATTATGGAAATTTAGATAAATTGTCGTAAATAATAAATTTAGCTATTTGAGAATTAGAACGAGGCCCAAGAAATTGTTGGTGGGCCCAATGAGCCCAATAGGCCTCGATAATGTGAAAATTAAGTGGAAAACGGGCTTAAGGCCAATTAAGGCCCATTAAGGTGCAATCGGGCCCAACAAGGGGCAAATGGGCCCAATGATTTAAATTAAGCCCAGAAAATAGGAAATACAATTAAATTGTATGTTATCTGACTTGAGAAATATTTATACGCAGTTTTGGACATTGGATTGGGAGTAAATCGGACTGCGTGACGAGACAGCAGTGGAAAAGGGAAGGTCAGACTATACAGAAAAATAAGGTAAGGGAATTCTACGGACTGCTAGAGGTAAACTTTACAAAATTTCAAAGTCATATGCAGTCTTTTAAATTATCTAAAGGGTCTAGAAGTAAGTTAATAATTTTAGTGCCCCGAATGGGTAAATTACCAAAATACCCTTGTTAAGGGTAAAATTTTCAATTTTAGGAAAAATTCAGAGGAGCAAGAACAAGAGGTTCCTGCTCGTTCTGTAGATGTTTTGACGTATGCATGAGTAGGCTGGCTAACCTTGAAAGAAAAATGCACTGCATTGCATATTTTCAATGATGAAATTGTTTTGAAAACTGTTTTAAGGAAACAGAGCCGCCTACGTGTTTTTATTGACATGTAACGTGCTAGAGCTCAGCTCGCACGATGTGTTGATTTGTGTGATGCATGCATTAGTGCTGGAGTGAGAGTTCGTACTAGAGTTTTACATGCATTGGTGCTGGAGTCCAACTCGCACCAGATTTTTATATATATATATATATATATATATATATATATGATTTTCGTGACACGGTGCTAGAGTCTAACTCGCACCAAATTTTTCATGATTTTCATGATAGGGTGCTAAGTCTAACTCGCACCAGATTTTTCATATGATTTGATGAGAGTGCTAGAGCTTAGCTCGCACTAGTTTTACTTGAATTGACGAGAGTGCTGGAGCATCGCTCGCACCCCCCACTGATTTTTATGAGAACATGCGATGAGCCGTGCTTGGAGCATCGAGTAGACTGTGTGTCACCAATTAAATAGGCCCGCACATGCGTTTTGAGACATGGTATGAGTATAGAGATATGATATGGGTCCACGGAGTACGATGTACCGTGCAAGTAGCATGGAGTACGATGTACCGTGTGGCATCTTTGGATACGGGGTATCTTCGGATACGGCATCTTCGGATGCGTGGGATCGGATAAGACTGACGGGTTGGATTGACCCACCTCCCGGGCGGTTCCTGATCATGGTGAGACCCCGTACAATAGGATCTGTGTAGGCAGAGGGACTCCCGAGGACACATGGCCATAATCCTGGTTATTATCGATATACAGATGTTGCCTAGTCTCGCATGTTGACGATTTTGATGAGATCAAAACTGGGTTTTTAATCAGATTTGCATGATGTTATTTCCATGCTTTTTAAACCCATGTGTGATGTAAACTGATTTTCATGGTTTTGTGTGAGTCAGGACCACCCGAAGGATAGGTTGAGTCCTGGATTTGTTGTGAAATTTTAAATGAGAAAGAAATGATTTGAAAGAGTTGCATGTTGAATTTTCCATGCAAACTTGTTTTACATGACATCATGAATCATAGCATCAGTTTTGAAATGTGTGGAGAAAGGGTGGTTTATACATGGCACCACGTTCATGTAGGTAGTATGGTTACTTACTTGTTCGTTGGATTGCCTTACTGAGCTTGATGTGCTCACCCCTTTCATTTTCTCACACAGATAATCTCCAGTAGATGTTGAGGTGACTGAGTACTGCATTTCGGATATCCGCTGCTGCCCATCATTTAAGGTATATACACTTGTACATATTGTATCTAAATAAGCATAGCACAGTAACATGTTTGTAAGTAACTTTAAGGGATGTATAAATATTGTAAACATTTATAAATGACTGAGAAAGAATTAAATTGGTGGGACTGGCATTGACGCACAGCCCAATTGTTAGTGGAGTGTGGTCACGATCAGAGGACAGGTAAGCATGAAAGAAAATAATAAAACGCAAAAAATTTACTCTGATTTTTAGGTAGTTTTGGGTCGTGACATATAAAGGTGGTGTTAGAGCATAAATTGGTCTGATGTGTGTCAGTGTCAGTAATAGGAAATTGTCAGTAATAGGAAATTACATCCCCGTGTTACTGTGCTTGGTTAGATACAATAGTGTATATCAAGATGGGTTTTAACTAAGAAATGGTTGAGAATGCAGGAATACCTAATATTAGTCGCGATAGAGAAAGTAGAGCATGAGGCAGAGGTCGTAGAGGTTGACCTGAGCCTGCTAATCGTGCTGAGTTAACCTATGAGAATCAGGATGAGATTGAAATAGAGGCTAATGTTGAGCATGCCTCACAGAGTCCGACACAGTGATCAGACAGTATTGAGACATGCTTCGCGAGGTTGGAGCAGAGTCTGGAGAATATTTTGGGAGCAAATTGCTCAGAGTATGCAAGGGATTTGAGGGCGAGACGGAGCATTGATGGAAGTCCGCTCGACCCATCTTATGAGTTAGATATCTAGAGCTGACATGCGAAATATTTCTAGATGTATTCCGCTGATAGAATATCCCGGACATTGTTTAAAGGGAATGATAGATAAAATTCCTTACTTTGACCTAGAGGATTGATTTATTGACGAGTATGAATTATGAGTATGAAACTCAGTTTATATCCCTGGGCAGGTATTACTTCGACATTATGGGCAGTGAGCGTCGAAAAGCCCAAAAGTTCATGGAAGGGCTCAAATTATCAATTAGAGCCCGATTGACCCCGTTAGGTATCACTACCTATACTGAGGCAGTGCGCAGAATACAGTTTTGTGAATAAGATCGAGTGTTACATGCCTCTGAGATTGGAAAAGGTAGTAAGGGTCAAAATAGAGACAGAAAGAGAATCGAGAATGATAGATGATGGCAGAACGAGAAAAAAAAGGGTAGTTTGCTAAAAAATTTGATTTGATGAGTTATGGGCTAAGATGATTGGTAAGGCCACAGTTATCCGATTGTAGCACTTTTGAGGGGTATTATTATTGTAGAACCCCGATCTGCTATGGATCACTGTAGAAAGTGTGATAAATACCACGGAAGTAGGACCTACACCTACATATTATTGATGAAAATGGTCATTAAGTGTGGTAAGACTGACCATTTATTATGATTGCTCAGAGTTGGGCAAGATTGCCCCACAGAAAGGTAAAGAGATAGAGAAAACCCTTTTGAGATAGCTGCATCGAAAAGGGAGGTCGCAGCTGAAGAGAAAAGGAAAGTAGGCTGTTGGACGAAGGCATGTGTATGTCTTGGACCAGAACACTACTGATGTTTCACAGGATGTGGTGAAATATACCACACTGCTTGTGAATAAAGAAGTAATTGTGTTAATTGATCCCGGTACCACGTATTTCTTCATACCGCCTTTATTCACATGTAAGTGAGTAAAAGACATGAATGCCTACACTCTTGGGCACGATGCTGATAAATGAGTACCCCAATAGAGGAAGGTTAACTAACAGAATAATTATGAAGCGATTTTAAGTTGAAAACGGGAGAAGAAGTATAAGTCAGCCGATTTTATTCAATGGACTATGTATAATTTAAAGTAATATTTGAGAATAAAGTAGTCAGCTGCATATTATGATGTTCGGATTTCTATCCTAAGATAGTAATATGGTTACCCCTGAAAAGTATACTGTAAGTTTTGATAAGTACAAAAAAAAGGGGTGCAACGGTTGAAATTAAAGGAGCAAATGATTGTACTCACGAAATGAATCATGACAGAGTTTCGTTATAATTGATATACGAAGGAGATACTCTTTAAGATATGTTTTATCCTAAATACAAGATGTACTGGAGTAAGAGGACTATGAAAAGTAAGAATATCTATGATACGTGAAGTAATTAGGATTAAAGCAATTAGTAGCGAATATGAATTGTGACCACAGGGACTGATATGTAAAGTAATTGTGGTTAAGTCTAAGGGTTAATAAAGGTATTTCAAAATACCTCCCCGCCTGAAGACTTAACAGCGTCTAGAAATATATATATATAATCTATAACTTCAAAATTTAAAAAAAAAAATCGACCGTGGTAAGATATAAATTTAAAATTTGGATACTTTTACTAGTACGATAAAGAATTATAAAATTCGATTAATTATAAAGGTTAAAATATTAAAATTTAATAAAAGCCGTTAATATAAGAAAAAGGAAATGACGCGGGTTAGTACCTGGAAACAGAAGCAATTTTAAAGTGATATTGTACGCGTATGCGTACATAGGTCAAGGATATGGGCGATTGAAATATGTAGTGGAGCTCAACTACAATGAGTTATTTAAACTTTACCTGGACCGATTTGTCATCATCCTTATTGATGATATGTTGGGTGTAGTTAAAGTCCAGGGAAAATTATAAGCAACAATTTGAAATTTGCTTTTACAGATGGTTGCTGCAAGTTCTAAAAAGGGTATACCTTGTTGGCACATTTAACGATGAAAACGTGGTATTTGAATGACATGATAAGTGGGATGATAGATGTGACATGAATTTCAGTGTAGTGAAGTATGAACTGACCACCGTGATTATTTTCACCATACCCAACAGCTCAAGAGGTTCCTCAGTGTGTATGGATACCTCAAAATCATGAATGAGCTAGGTATTGATGCAAAAGGGGAAGATAGTCGATTGTAGATCCAGACAACTCTAGGATTATGAAGTAAACTATCTGACCCATGATTTAAAGTTGACAGTGGTAGTACTTGTACTGAGGATATGGTACTATTATATACATTGTGAGAAATTTTGGGTATGCACTGATCATAAAGCCCCAAGTATCTGTTTTCACAGAAAGAGTCGAATATGAAATAATAAAGTGGGTTAGAGCTTCTGAGAGATTTTGATTGTGGAAAATTGTACCACCTAGGAAAGGCTAATGTGATGGCTGATGCCTTGAGCAGAAAGAGCCTCGAGATGGTATTACATATGATGGTCAGGGAGCACGAGCTGCTAGAGCAGTTGTGAGCCTCAGTAGTGATGTGATCCCTTCTGATGATGACAGTGATTGTGTGACAGCTAGCCTGAGACTAGAACCGGATGAGAGTGCCCGAATTTGACAGGCTTAGCGTGATGATCAACATGGTGTCGATAGTTGGGTCAGATTCAGAAGGGTACAGTGACAAAATTCACAGAGAGTGTCGATGATTTACAGAGAGGTTCAGAGACAGTATAAGTGCTCCCCAGAACCACTGTTGATAAGATAGTAATATTGTCAGAAGCTTACTCTTCGGGATATACAGTGCATACGGAAAGTAACGAATATATATATGAAATCTCTGAAAAGGGTATTGGTGGTCAGATGTGAAAAGAGATATGGTAGAGATTGTGGAAAAGTGCCTAGTATGTCAGCAGAGTAAGGTAGAGTATTAAAAGTCTGCAGAGTTATTGCAGCCTCTACCTATATCGACACGGCATGAAAATAGGAGCAAGTCTCCATGAATTTCGTGATGAGTTATAGAGGACTCAGATGAATCACGAGGCAGTGTATGGCTGTAGGGGTTGTTCCCCAACTCAGACAAGAAAAAAAGGGTGACAGATAGAAATTTCTTCCGAATTAGTATAATAAGTTTCTGAGGATGTTCAGTTGAGTGAGAGATTAAGAACACATCAAAGCAGACAAAAAGCATTGGAATTCACCGAGGGTGAATCAGTATTATTGAAGTTAATTTTCCTAAGGGAATAAGGACATAACGAGACTCGGGAAGAAGGCAAATTGAGTTTTGCGGAATGGAATTTTTGAAAAATTGGACAAGTGGGAGATAAGACTCTTTTGATACTTCGGCAATACTATCCAGATCCAGCATAGGTGATCGGATATGAACTCCAACAGTTCAGCTCAGTGCAAAAATAAGTATATTGAAAAAGTTGATTCGGGCATTAAACAGGAAAGAGAAAGTATTGAGGTTTAAGACGATCTCCCTAATTAAAGTCCTTTTGGTAGTATTACACTCCGAAAAAATGTCACATGAGAATTAAAAAGTATGATACAATTGATGTACCCGGAGTAGTTTATGGACTCATATGACTTGGTTCTAATTTGGAGGACCAAATTCCTTATGTGGGGGAGATTATGTAAGACCCGATTTTATTGTAAGAGCAAAAGGGAATGAATAGAAATTTACGAGTGCATTTAAAAAATGCAAAAGGACTGAAATGGAATTTTCGAACACGTTGAAAGGCAAAATGGTCAAAAGACCAAAAATCGGTATAAATTCGATAAGAAAAATTTATTAAAAATAATGGATTGAGAAATCTTGGTCAATAAAGGTGAAATAAATTTATTCTGGGTTAAATTGATCAAGATATCAATTTATTGGAATTAATCGGGATTAATCAAAATTTTTAATTCGGAAAAATTATCCCAAAAATAATCAAAAAATATACCGAAAAGGGTTGAAATAAATTAAATAAATTAAATAAAATTAAATAAATGAATTTAGAATAAAATAAGAAATTTATAGATATTTGTAGAATATTTGTGAATATTTTAATGATTAAAATATAATAAAAATAAATAAATAAATAAATAATAAATTAATTAATTAATTAGTTAAAAAAAGGGAAGGAATCAGAAAATGGATCGGGGAGAAAGAAACGAAAAACGGAACCGAAATCGAGGAAGAAGATCGGACGACCACCGGCGACCCAATCGGCCAGGTGAGGGTCGAAAAAGGAAGAGGGCATCGACGTGACCTCCCTGGTACCGGCGACGCGCCACACCAACGCCGGAGGAGGCCGAAAACGGAAGGAGAAGCCGCGAGAAGGAATGCTCCGATCGGCTGCCAACAACGCTGATTCGAGCCCCACCAAGGCTCGATTCTGGAAGCCCAGGCGACGGTGCGCCGATTGGTACCAGAAACGACCGGCGAAACTGCCGGCAAACGCCGAAAACGGCGGAAAGAGGAAATGGGTACCGACGGTGGAGAGAACAGGCCGCCGGACCGGTGAATTTTCGGCGGCCTTAGACGAAATTGAGGGCAGATTCGTGCTGTGGACGGCCCAGCGAAGCCACTGGCGGTGGAAGCCGGCGGAGAACCGGCCGGCAAGGCTGTGAACCGGTCGAACCGGAGTGAACCGACGGTTTGAACCAGGTCTGAACCGGACAGAACCGATTCAGCCAAGAAAGAAAGGAAAAAAGGAGAAAAAGGGAAAAAGGAAAAGAGGAAAAATTGGGAAAAAATCCCGACAATGTAATCGAGCTACGGGTAAGTCAATAGCGGTCGAAATTGACTGATTTAAATTTTAGAATATTTTATTTAATTAATTTTCGACTGGAAATTTACCAGAAAATTATGAAATTGTGTAGCTCGACAATTGGCTTCCAACGAGAGCTCGAGACAGCCTCGATTTGCATACTAGCATAGAATCTCGACTAAGTAACCCTTATTTATGACCATTTACATCGTTATGCATGCTTCGGATTTAATTATCGCATAAAATAAATTAAATTATGGAAATTTAGATAAATTATCGTAAATAATAAATTTAGCTATTCGAGAATTAGAACGAGGCCCAAGAAATTGTTGGTGGGCCCAATGAACCCAATAGGCCTCGATAATGTGAAAATTAAGTGGAAAACGGGCTTAAGGCCGATTAAGGCCCATTAAGGTGCAATCGGGCCCAATAGGGGCAAATGGGCCCAATGATTTAAATTAAGCCTAGAAAATAGGAAATACAATTAAATTGTATGATATCTGACCTGAGGAATATTTATACGCAGTTTCGGACATTGGATTAGGAGTAAATCGGACTGCGTGACGAGACAACAGTGGAAAAGGGAAAGTCAGACTATACAGAAAAATAAGGTAAGGGAATTCTACGGACTGCTAGAGGTAAACTTTACGAAATTTAAAGTCATATGCAGTCTTTTAAATTATCTGAAGGGTCTAGAAGTAAGTTAATAATTTTAGTGCCCCGAATGGGCAAATTACCAAAATACCCTTGTTAAGGTTAAAATTTTCAATTTTAGGAAAAATTGGGAGGAGCAAGAACAAGAGGTTCCGCGCTTTCGGGGCCTTACAGTTAACATGGTATCAGAGCAAGGGTTATCTAGTACTGTCAGTGTCGGTATTTAATGTGTAATTACATCCCAAGTATCTGTACTTGTCTAGTTATAAATTGTATATACCTGTTATAACTATAGCTAAAATTTATTGGTATCGGTGCAGGTAATACATAATCAGTTACCATGAGTGGTAGACGAGGTCACCCACGGAGGTAAGATCGACCCCCTTCACCTCCTCCCCCTCAACCAGAGAGTCTTGATTCCCGGATGAGGAGATTGGAGCAGAGTGTTGAGGGCATGAGGGAGGGGCTTAATGCCATCACAGCTATGCTTGCCCAGCAGTTTGGGGCACATGGTTCAGATACCGGTGCTACTACGCCCGCACCTCCTCCTCCGCCTCCTCTTCCACAGGCCCCTCAGGCACCTACGGTAGTTCAGCCTCAAGTACAGATTAGGGTAAAGGAAAAAGATAAGGTTGGAATGAAAGACTTTCTGAAGATGCACCCTCTAGAGTTTAAGGGTGTGAAGGAACCAGTACGGGCTGAGGAATGGCTAGCAGACTTGGAAAGGATATTTCAGTGTTTAGAGTGTACAGATGCAGATAAAGTTAGAATGGCGACCCATATGTTGACAGGACAGGCTGGTATTTGGTGGAGAACTACCAGAACATATTTGAGGTCCCGACACCCAAAGATTACCTGAGAGACTTTCCTAGCTGCTTTCAGGGGTCAATATGTATCGCCTGCTGCACAGCAGAGAATGCAGGAAGAGTTTTTTGAGTTATCACAGGGTAACTTGACTGTGGATGAATATGAGAACAGATTTACTACTCTTATCCATTATGACCCTGAGACAGTCAGAGATGAGCAGCGTCGCACGCAGAAGTTTCTGTCTGGGTTGCGACCAGCCATTCGAGATAGACTCCTTGGTTTGTGTATTACAGAATTCAATGATGCACTAGAGCGTGCTCAGGATATTGAGAGAGGCCTCGATGTTACTCAAGCTCAGTACGAATTTCGAGGGAAGTCAAAGGGTAAATGTAAAAGAGTAGAGATCTCTAGATCAGAACCGATTAGGGGTTAACCGAAGAGACTGAAGCTTGGTGAGGCTCCTATGAGGGTTGATAGGCCTGGGACTACTACTGTTACCCCTGTAACCACTCGAAGTCATCTGTTACCTCTAAGAACTTGTAAAGATTGTGGTAAGATGCACAGTGGGCCATGTTACTGGCAAGCGGGTGCCTATTTTGGTTACGGACAGAGGGGACATCTGATTAAGGATTGTCCATCATTGTCGACCCCACAACCCCGAGATCAGCCAACCCCACCTCGTGAGAGACAGATACATGCTGCGCAGAGGCAAGCCCCTCAGCGACAGGCTACAGCGAAAGAGAATGGTAAGAAGCCTGTCACCCGAGGGTGAGTCTTCGCACTTGATCAGGAGACAGCGGATACCTCATCTGATGTTATCAGAGGTAATCTTCTTGTCTGTAATCATCAAGCTAATGTTTTGTTTGATCCTAGATCCACACACTCGTTCATTACACCTCAGTTTGCAAAATGTCTGCATGTAAAATCTGAACCCCTAGATTTTGTATGTCATATTAGTACTCCCATGCATGAGACACAAATAACTGATAGAGTGTGTAGGAACTGTGAAATCAAGGTGGGAGACAGGGCAATGAATGCAGATCTAATATTACTAAATAGGTTTGGTTTTGATGTAATATTAGGAATGGACTGGTTAGCAGCTAATAGAGTAAGTTTAGACTGCTATACTAAGACTGTAACCTTCTCCCTACCTGATAAATTTGAAGTATGTTTTGCAGTTAAGAAATGAAACATATGATGTTATTAAATATGAAATTTCATGAACTTTTTTGATGTTTTATTGTTGATAAAGGTTATATAGCCTATGTTTCGGATACGAGCCGGGAACATCCAAGTATACAAGATATACCAGTTGTTTATGAGTTTCTGGATGTATTTCCTGATGAGCTACCGGGGTTACCACCGGAGAGAGAGCTAGAGTTTTCTATTGACTTAGTACCAGATACCCAGCCAATCTCTAAGACTCCCTATAGAATGGCACCAGTCGAATTAGAGGAGCTGAAGAAGCAGTTGTAGGAATTGCTGGATAAGGGTTTTATTAGACCTAGTGTGTCACCTTGGGGAGCTCCGATTTTATTTGTGCGAAAGAAGGATGGTAGCCTCCGGTTATGCATAGATTACCGACTGCTGAATAAGGCTACGGTAAAGAACAAGTACCCCTTGCCCAGAATCGATGATTTATTTGATCAGTTGAGAGGGGCTTCAGTATTCTCGAAGATTGATCTGAGGTCCGGCTATCACCAGTTAAGAATCAGAAAAGAAGATGTGGCCAAAATAGCATTTAGAACCAGATATGGTCACTATGAGTTTTTGGTGATGCCCTTTGGCCTGATCAATGCCCCTGTTGCTTTCATGAGTCTGATGAATGAAGTATTTCGGGATTATCTAGACCGATTTGTGATTGTCTTTATTGATGACATATTGGTTTACTCTAAGTCCCGAGAGGAACATGAATAACATTTGAGGACGTGCTCCAGACTCTTCGAGAGAAATAGTTGTATGGGAAACTAAGTAAATGTGAATTTTGGCTGGAGCAGATAGCTTTCCTCGGTCACATTATATCCAAGGACGGGGTGTCAGTTGATCCCTCTAAGGTTGAGGCAGTACTCAAATAGGAATAACCGAGAACTATAACAGAGATTTGGAGTTTTTTGGGGCTAACGGGGTACTACCGAAGATTTGTAGAGGGATTCTCCAGAATAGCAGCTCCACTGACTAAGCTCACGCGTAAAGGAGTTCCTTTTATTTGGTCAGAAGCATGTGAGCAGAGTTTTCAGGAGCTCAAACGGAGATTAACTACCGTGCCTGTCTTAACTATTCCGAGTGGTTTGGGAGGATTTACGGTATACTGTGATGCATCTCACCAGGGTTTGGGATGTGTACTGATGTAGAATGGTCGAGTTATAGGTTATGGTTCTAGACAATTAAAGGACCATGAGCGAAACTATCCCACCCATGATCTGGAGTTAGCCGTTATGGTATTTGCTTTGAAGATTTGGCGGCACTACCTGTATAGTGAGAAATTTCAGATCTTCACTAACCATAAGAGCTTGAATTATATATTTGATCAGAAGGAGCTTAACATGAGATAGAGACGGTGGTTAGAGCTTCTTAAGGATTATGACCGCGAGATTGTGTATCATCCGGGTAAGGCGAACGTGGTGGCAGATGCTCTCAGCAGGAAGGGTATGTGTCGCATATGATGGTCAGAGAATGGGAGCTATTGGAACAGTTCGTCGGACTCCAGATTAATGTTGAAGAAGTGGAGGTTGGATTTATGGCTAGCCTGCGGATTGAGCCCAGCATCTTAGATCAGATCAGAATGGGGCAAAGAAATAATCAGAGGTTACTTGATATGGTTAGCCAAGCAGAGCAAGCTTTGCAGTCAAATTTTATGGTCAGTGATGATGGGCTGTTGAGATTCAAAGGCCGAATCTGTGTTCCGAGCGATGATGCCTTGAGACAGCAGATTTTGAGAGAGTCTCACTGCTCCCGCTACACCATGCACCCAGGCAGTACCAAGATGTATCATGATCTGCGGAAGGTGTATTGGTGGGTTGGTATGAAGTGGGATGTAGCAGAATTTGTGGCCAGATGCTTGGTATGTCAGCAGGTTAAGATTTAGCATCAGAAGCCCGCAGGATTTCTTAAGCCCTTACCAGTGCCTACATGGAAATAGGAGCACATTACGATGGATTTTATTATGGGTTTACCCCGGACCCAAAGAGGTCATGATGCAATCTGGGTAATAGTTGACAGATTGACTAAGAGTGCCCACTTCCTTGCCATTAAGAGTTCAGATTCTTTGAGTACCTTGGCAGAACTGTATGTCAGAGAGGTAGCTCGTTTACATGGGGCTCCCGTGAGTATTACATCTGATAGAGATTCTAGGTTTACCTCCAGATTTTGGACACATTTTCAGGAAGCTATGGGATCTCAATTGAATCTCAGCACCGCCTATCATCCTCAGACTGACGGTCAGTCCGAGCGGACTATTCAGACCCTGGAGGATATGTTGAGGGCGTGTGTAATGGATTTTAAGGGTTCATAGGATGACCATTTGCCCCTCGCAGAGTTCGTATATAATAACAACTACCATACTAGTATCAGGATGGCACCTTATGAAGCTCTTTATAGTAGGAGATGTAGATCCCCAGTTGCTTGGGAAGAAGTGGGTGATCGGAAGATTATGGCTCCCAATTTAGTGGAACAGGCAGCGAAGGGTGTTCAGATTATTTGTGACAGACTTCGGGTTACTCAGAGTCGGCAGAAGAGTTACGCCGATGTGCGTAGACGGCCACTGGAGTTTCAGGTTGGGGACTCTGTGTTTTTGAAGGTCTCTCCGAGCAAGGGTATCATGCGTTTTGGAAAGAAAGGGTAGTTGAGTCCTCGCTTCATCGGTCCGTTTGAGATACTTGAGAGAGTGGGAGATGTTTCTTACCTGTTAGCTTTACCTCCATAGCTTTCTGGGATACATAACGTCTTCCACATCTCAATGTTGAGGAGATACAATCCGGATCCCTCCCATGTCATTGAATATGAAGCTTTGGACATCCAGGGAGATATGAGTTATGTAGAAGAACCTATCTGGATACTCGACAGGAAGGAAAGGGTACTTCGGACGAAGAAGATCCCATTGGTAAAGATTCTCTGGCAGCACCACTCCATGGAAGAAGCAACGTGGGAACTAGAGAGTCTTATGAGGGAGAAGTACCCTCGGTTGTTTGACGGACCGAGCTGAATTTGGAGGACCAAATTCTTAAAAAAGTGGGGAGGAATGTGAGACCCAAATTTTCATGCTATTGTTTATTTTAAGATAAATTGAGAAGTTTAAAACTTGTGTAAATGTTTATACAAGGTGTAGAAAGATCGAGATGCTCGGGAAAATGACATAAAGCCCGAGGCACGTGTTTCAAGGTAAGATCTAAAATTTAAGTATTTTTCAATAAAGTATGATTTTAGGTATGTTATGATGATTATAAAGTGAAACTAATACATTAGAAGTTGAAAATTTTGTAAAACTCGGGTTTACACTAAACCGAGCAAATGAGAATAGAAATAGAAATAAATTCGAAATAAATTGTAGAAATTCACAAAAATTATTCCAAGGCTATAGGAAATTATTATAAGGCATAATTTACATGAGGAATGAAAATTGAGTGGAAATATGGAGGTTTCGGCGATCAAATGCATTTTTAAAGTAAACCGAAAACCTTAAGTTAGATTGTTCGGTAATGACCAAGTTGTGTAAAATGGGCCCAATCGGGAAAAAATTTCTAAAACAAGTGGGTCCCAACTTTTTATAAGAGATACTAGAGACATAGTATCACACTTGAGAAGTGGAAATTTGGAAGAAAATGGGCCAGAACTAATTTTCATGGATTTTCTAAAACTGACCAATGGGCTGCCCCAACCTAGTGAACTGGATACCCATTAGGAAAAGCCCAATTTTGACCCATCTAAAAATCATATTTAAACCCGGCCTTTTAAGACACAAAAATAGACTTATGTATCTTTCATAGGCTCTGAAAACACCCAGAAATAAGCCTCCACGCGCTCTCACCTCCCTCCCGAAAGTTCCGCAGGTGTTACTGTAGCTCTCCCCTTCTTGAAATTTTTTGACCCCTTTCCAAGCCGAATTGGACTTTGGCTAAGAAGGCTACAATATTCCCCTTTCAACCCTATATAACATATAAAAAATGCAGCCATAAAGAAGTTCATTTACTAGGTGAAAACTTAGAGAGAAGAACAGGGGCAGAATCTGCCCTGTTTCGAGGTGAGAGAAAGTTTGATTTTTGAAAGTTTTTAGTTGGTTTTTCTTGTAGTTTTTTATGATTCTAAGCTCTATACATGTTTAATTACAGCTGAGGATTTGTTTGGAGGATCAAAAACTTGGTCAACTTTGGTCAAAGGTGAGAGAAACTTGATGGATGATGAAGATGATGAGATATGTTTATGTTTGATGATTTTTAAGGATTTTTAGTTAAGTAGAATGTAAAGAAATAATTTATATGGAAGTGTGTAGTTCTGATCAGCATGCTTAAGTTGTGGAAAGGATCAATTTTGGATGAATTCAAGGTTGTTAACAGTTAAATTTATATCGAAAAAGTTCGATTTATAGCTTAGTTTAGTTAAAAAATCGAAAGGTGTGAGGATTTGTAAGAATTGGATTGATAAGTGTGGATTATGGATATGAATGGGTATGTAGGTTATTAAGATTGTGAATGTGAAGTTAGAATGATTAAATTGGATAAAATAGCTTAAACCGGCACTTAAATTGGTAAAACCGAAAATAAGGAAAAGTTGACAAAAATGTCAAATTTGGTCAACTCTTAAGGAGATAAATACATATTTGGATATGTTGAGATGAAATCAAACAATATTTGATAATTTTGTATCATTTTGGGCAGCTCAAGAATTTAGCACGCAAAACGAGGTAAACTCGAACCCCGACAGAGTAACGCTGTTTTAGCTTCGTTGAGGTAAGGGATGCAATTTAAAATCTATATCTCTTTATTGTTCATAAATGACTTAAAAATCCTATAAAGAAATCTGTTTGAAAATTATACTTTCTCGGTTTAAGTCCAAAAGGAATAATAAACCGTTTTTAGATACTAAAATCATGGTTTTCACTTATTTTGTATAAATAAAATAGATATACATATTTTGTATGAATTATGATATGATTTGATGATTAAAGTTTCCATATGAAAGTAAGTAAGTATGAAAGTAAGGATTTTGAGACGGCAGGCTACTATTAGTATATGTTGAGTGCATAATCATGCTTGCTACTTGTGGTGTCCTGGCTCCGCCACACGTAGTATTAGTTTAGATTCACCAGTGTAGTGTCTATTTCGCCTTAGTGGTGCTGTTTCTTTTCACTACACGTGGTGTCTATTTTCGAAGTATCTTGTGACTGCACGGTGTGTGCCACTGGTGCCCGTGCCCTAGCTGTGTGCTAGTGTGATTAAGATATTATATTAGAACCGTTGTACGACCCTGATCCAGTCTACAGCCCTTACCATGGCCATAGGTATTATTACCTCTACTGAGGATATGATATGTTGCATGATAACTATGTTGAAATAGCCTAGTCTCCATGTTTTGATGTATAATATTTTAATAAAGAAAGTATGTATGATGCTTTAGTATATGAAAGTACGTACAACGTTTTGATGAAGTATTATGTATTTTAAAGTAAGCATGTAAAATGGTTTTCTAAGTATGTATGTACGGAAGTATGTTTATTCTGATTTTCTAATTGTTTTTAAATGGTTAGAATTGTTTTAAATGCATACCTTACTGAGCTTTTCCCCAGAAGCTCACCCCTTCTCCTCTCCCATTTCAAAGTACCTGCAGTGAGATTATTTAGCCATTTACACGTACGTGAGTAGTTGGTGGATTCAGTGCCTCCCAGACTACTTTCAGTACTAGCTCAGGTATATCATCGAATACTTATTCCCAGACATGTATATTGTACAGATACTGGATTGTATATAAATACTTTTGGGATGTAATTAGTTGTTTTATGGATTATTTTGTAAACGTTTTGGGAAGTGAATGAAATGTCAATGATACTGAGTATGGATATAGAAGTTGTAGTAATAAAAATGTAGAGTTGAAAGTAATAAGTTTAAGAAATAAAATCAACTACCTTGCGAATATAAACTGCGTTTACCTGCAAGGGGATAGGATATATTATAAAAGGTTATGCTGCCGAAATTTTTGGTAAAATTAAATGGTTAAAAGAATAAGTAAAGAAAGAGAAGAAGTAACCTACACTGTACAGGAATGCAACCTAAGTAGAAAAATAATATTTAAAAGAAAAAGTTAGCCCATATTTCTGTGCTTCCGGGGCGTTACAGATATGATATGGGTCCACGGAGTACTATGTATCGTGCAAGTAGCATGGAGTACGATGTACCGTATGGCATCTTCGGATGCGTGGTATCTTCGGATACGGGGTATCTTAGGATACGGAATCTTCGGATGCGTGGGATCGGAAAAGACTGACGGGTTGGATTGACCCACCTCCCGGGCGGTTCCTGATCATGGTGAGACCCCGTACACTATGATCCTTATAGGCAGAGGGACTCCCGAGGGCACATGGCCATAGTCCCGGTTATTACCAATATACAGATGTTGCCTAGTCTCGCATGTTGACGATTTTGATGAGATCAAAATTGGGTTTTTAATCAGATTTGCATGATGTTATTTCCATGCTTTTTAAACCCATGTGTGATGTAAACTGATTTTCATGGTTTTGTGTGAGTCAGGACCACCCGAGGGATGGGTTGAGTCCTGGATTTTTTGTGAAATTTTAAATGAGAAAGAAATGATTTCAAGGAGTTGCATGTTGAATTTTCCACGCAAACTTGTTTTACATGACATCATGAATCATAGCATCAGTTTTGAAATGTTTGGAGAAAGGGTGGTTTATACATGGCACCACGTTCATGTAGGTAGTATGGTTACCTACTTGTTCGTTGGATTTCCTTACTGAGCTTGATGTGCTCACCCCTTTCATTTTCTCACACAGATAATCTCCAGTAGATGTTGAGGCGACTGAGTACTGCATTCCGGATATCTGCTGCTGCCCATCATTTAAGGTATATACACTTGTACATATTGTATCTAAATAAGCATAGCACAGTAACATGTTTGTAAGTAACTTTAGGGGAACTATAAATATTGTAAACATTTATAAATGACTGAGAAAGAATTAACTTGGTGGGACTGGCATTGACGCACATCCCAATTGTTAGTGGAGTGTGGTCACGATCAGAGGACAGGTAAGCATGAAAGAAAATAATAAAACGCAAAAAATTTACTCTGATTTTTAGGTAGTTTTGGCTCGTGACATAATCAACCACATTCTATTTTCTCACACTAAACTCATTCTAGGTTATGCTTGCTCCTTTATATTCTAGGTAGTTTCTATCATTCAATACATACACCAATCTACTCACAACAACCACTAGATACATATACATAGAGTTAGTGTATTGAAAACTCACCTAGCTTGACTTTCCTCTTTTTCCAAATTTGAAGACTCCTTTGCTCCTTCAATCCAACAAAATGAAATGTTGACTCCAAGCTATGTTCTTCTTCTTCTCACAATGAACAACTTTGCTCTAATAGCTTTTCCTCAATTCTTTTTAGAAGATGGTGTATTCTAAAAAGAGAAAGCTTGTTATTTTGAGTAAAAATGGAAGAGGTGTGTTGGTTTGTTGAAGAAAAAGGTTTTACCGTGAGGTTTTTATAGATTGAGAGTGATGAGATCGATCTGCTAGGGTGAAGAGATCGATCTTCCTTTGGTTTTAGCCATCGAATTCTCAGGTTTGAAATGGGAGAGATCGATCTTGGCTTGGTAGAAGCTTGAGGAGATCGATATGCTCATGGGGAGAGATCGATCTGCTTTTGACAGAATCAAATGGAGGTCGATCTGCACTTAAGAGGGGATTGATCTAGGCTTGGCAGAGGCAAATACAGATCGATCTACTCAATAGGGATATCGATATGGCCTCGGTAATTTCACTTGGAATTGTTCTGCTTGCACAAGGGATCGATCTGCCTTGGATAGGAGATCTATCTAGCCTTAATCTGGGGTATTTCCTGCTGCATTTTTCCAAAATTTTTAAGTGTAAATTCCTATTTCGTTGCTCAAATACTCATTTTTTATTTTAATCCCACTTAGAGCATGGAAATGCTCACTTCCTATGATTCACATACCATATGACTTGTGTGTATTACTTGAATTGATAAAGGATACATAGAATTCATGGTCTATGCCTTATCATTTTATGTTTTCATTCCTTATCTTCAATCCGGGTGCTTTAAGTTTTATTCGTTTAGTTTATGGCCACTTCAGGCCTTATTGATCATTTATTTGTATCATGACACATCATTTATCCTATTACAATACATTCACATTTACACTATCCAAAATCATCTACCTTAAACTTTCATTTACATATAATAAAGTCATACATATTTTTAATATGCATGAAATGTGCTGGAGCCCAGCTCGCACCATATTTTGAGTTGATGTTTTACAAGTCGTACTGGAGCTTCTGCTCGTATGTAGATTCCCATCGATTTTCTTATGCATATAACCATACTAGAACTATGCTCGTACGTGATTTCCTCATTAATTTTTATGCATAAAGTTGTACTAGAGCGTTGCTCGTACGAAGGAATTTATTGATGATGCATGAATCGTGCTAGAGCTTAGCTCGCACTAGTTTTCACACTATGATATGTAATGAGCCGTGCTGGATGCCTCGTGTAGACTGTTTGTCACACGGATGAGATGCTTACACGTGCACTTGAGACTGAGTAGGTTATGCATGGCATGAGGTAGATAAGACCTATGGAAGGTACCCCCAACCATGATATGGGTCCACGAAGTACATTGTACCGTGTATATCTCATGGAGTACGTTATACCGTGAGGTTATGATGTTGATTTAAAAGTCTGGTGCAGAACTAACCCACCTCTGTTCCAGCATGATGCCCCGCACACTGGGATTCGTGTGGTCTTGGATGATAATGACATAGTTGGCTAACAGAGTCCTTGACTTTATGTAGTGACCACCTGTCTTGTATGATATCACATGGTTTTATATACTGAGTATGATTTGTGTTGTCCAGGGTAGACCCGAGGGAGGGGTCGAGCCTTGTTGGATGTTTTTAAAGAGATGATATTGCTGTTTGTGAAGAGTTTCAATATGTTTTGAGAAAGTGCTGGTTTTATAATGAGTTTTATTATGATGAGCATAAGATGTTTTACATGCCTATTTTCATGTTTTTCAGCACATGATATATGTATATACATGTGGCATAGTTTTAATTATTCCTCATGATCTGGATATAAATGATTTTTATGCCATGACATTATAAGTATGTAAATAGTGTAGTTATCTACCATTTTTTGCATTATTCACTTACTGAGGATGTGGTTGCTTATCCTTATCATTTTCCCCCTCTACAGAGCGCACATAATAGCCTAGTGAAGGACTAAGGTGTTGTACTTGGATATCTGCTGCTCTCCATCGCCAAGAGGTATACACATAGGAATTCTTTTTGTATCTTAACATGTAATGGCCTAATATTCATTTTGAATATTAATATGGGGGATGTAAGTGTTAGCAAACATTTATAAGTATAGAACATAAATTTTCAAATGTATGTGTTTGCTTTTAATTGATTGATAGATGATTGGTAAATGATGATTAATACTGGCTCATAGCCCAACTGTTATTGGTGAGAGTTGTTAACGATCGGGTAAGTTAACAAATAAAGTGAAAAATTTATGGTGATTTTTAGTTAAAATGGATGAAAAAGGGGTCGTGACATGCTAGTACTACCATTACCTCTCATTCTCATAAATTTGTTAAATCTTTTGGCAAATATTGTCATCTCAATATCCTCATCATCACAACTCTCATTTTTATCATCTTTTAGTTCTTCATGAGTAGTAGACTTTAGTGCTACTCCTACTTTCTTAGGAAGCTCTTCATTTCTTTTTAGCTCCATCTCATAAATAAGTAGTGACCTCATTAGTTCATTTAGTGATAATGAGTGAAGATCCTTAGATTCCTCAATAGCAGTCACTTTGGCTTCCTAAGATTTTGGTAGGCTATTTAGAATTTTCTTTACCATCTTTATGTTGGAATATGTTTTGCCTAGAGATTTAAGTCCATTTATTATATCGATAAACCTAGTAAACATGTCACTAATAGATTCATCTTGTTTCATTCTAAGCAATTCATAATCATGTGTAAGCATACCTAGTTTTGTCTCCTCAACTTGAGTTGTACCTTCATGAGTAATTGCCAACTTATCCCAAATTTGTTTTGCATTCTCACATGTGAAGACTCTATTATATTCATTAGGACCTAAAGCACAAAACAAAATGTGCATTGCCTTAGCATTCAAATGAGCAGATTTTATGTCATTAGCATCTCATTCATCTTCTTCCTTAGGAATTTCGTTTCCTTCAACTTTCTTTGTAGGGATTTGTGGGCTTTTGACAATAACTCTCCATACTTCATAATCATTCGCTTGAATGAATAACATCATCCTAGTCTTCCAATAAGCATAATTTTCACCATTGAACAAGGGAGGTCTAACAGTGGAGTGCCCCTCTCCTACCATGCAAGTTGCTACACCATTTTGAGTCATAGGATTGTTATAAACTCTTAGGATTTTACTCTTTTTTAATCAAAGAGCCTGAGCTTTGACACCAATTGTTGGCTCAACCGAGAGGGGGATGAATCGATTTTCTATCAATTTACCAAATTTAAAACTTACTAGCTAATATTGCACACAAATAAATTTATAACTACTATAAGATTGAGAACAAATGTGCAGTAAATAAAGAGATAATGGAAAGAAGTAGCAAACACAATGAGTTATAGAGGTTCGACCAAATCCTTTGCCTACATCCTCTCTTCTTGACTTTCTTGTCAATAAGTCACTTCCACTATCAAGATGAACTTTATAACTTTTTTTTTAAGGTTAAGGAATAACCTCTCTACCCACTTAGCAAATATTGTTATTTAAACTCTTTTATAAGAGTTCTCTCACAGAGGAACTCTCCCTTTTTCTTTAAGATGAAGAATGAATACAATCAAGGCTTTCTTAATGGGTAGGTGATGAAAATGAATAGCTTAACTAAAGCTTTCAATCACAATTAAGTACCCTTTTAGCTAAAGACACAAAGAATGTTTTCTGCAAGAATACTCAGAGCTTCTCTTATTTTCTTCAATGTCTTTATGAATTGTATTTATACACCCAATTGGTTGGTGAAGCATTTAATATAATTCTTCCCGTTGAAACCCTGAAAAACTAGTCGTTGGAGTCCTGCAGATGAATGTCAGATCGATCTCCTTACCCGAGAGGATCGATCATTTAGTTCCAAAACCTGTAATCACAAAGGTACTCTAGGAAAGGAGATCGATCTCATCATATAGATGGATCAATCTCCTCTTCTCGAGAATTAGTGTCATCACATTCCGTAAAACAAGGGAGATCGATCTCTTATTCAAGGGAGATCGATCTCTTTGCTATTACTGCATTGAACGAATTGTTACTGCCTGGAGGAGATTGATCTCTCTCCCAAAGCAAATTGATCTCAGATTTTTACTGCCTAGAAGAGATTGATCTCTCTCCCAGAGCAAATCGATCCCATGGTCTTCTCATTGAGTTCTGATATGATTTTGTCAAAAGGAGATCGATCTCACAACCCCAGGAGATCGATCTCTTGGCTTAAGTATCAGTTTTTCTAGAAAAAATTAAGTTTACAAAAGTTTCTAAGTTTAGATCTTCACAAGTTTTTTAAGTATTTTTTAGTACAATTGGCAATATATTCTCTAAGACAATTACTCAGAAATAATATCTCACAAATGATTTGAAGGTTTAAAAAAAGTACATTTAAATTAATGTTTTGTCATTTCAAAATATATCATCCAAAACTAACAGTTATAAATAGTTTATGGTCCACAGTCTAAACATTAATTTTTCTCATTCTCATATCCTATCAGTGAGTGAGTTAGGGTTTTCTCCCATAAAGTAAGGTTTAAACGTGGAAGACTGCTAACCCTCAATCAATTAATTCCAACAGATCCAAGTATGTTTTTATATTCTAATTTTCTTGATGATTGAACATGAGATCCTGGGTACATATATTATGTAATTAAATTTTATTACAAGTGGTATCAGAGCTAATTCATGTTTAATCATTAAGAATTAAAATTTTTGTTTGAAACATTAGGGCTTTTATTCCCTATAAAAGAAAGGTTAAAAATCAGTAAACAATTTTTTACATTTAGTTTCATGTTTCAAGTAATCAAGAGTTTTAATTCTTTAAATCTCAAATTGAAAATTCAACCAAAACATTTATTTTGTATATGTTTTGATTCAAATTGATGAATGATAATAGTTTCTTGTGATTTTTATGGTTGAAACATAGTTACAAGTTTAATAAATTTTCGTTTTGGTTGAAAGAAAACTAAGAACAAAAAAATTCGATTTTAATGGTGGAATTGTTTCATTCTAGTTGGCTTGGTTTGTTCCAATTCTTTGATGTTTTCATCCGTTTTTGCTTGGGTATTATAGAATACACATTTAATTTCAATTATGTATAGTTAATTAGGTGAAAATAAGTCTAAAAAATTGTTAAAAATCAAAAAAAATTGAAAGACAAACCCAGAATGGGTCTGCTCTGCATCCACCGTTTTCTCCAGTTTTGAATAAAATTTGATTTTAAATTTTTTTGTTATTTTTCTAAAATTTTTAAAAATTGTTAAATATTTATTATTTAATATTTTGTATTATTTGAATTAAAGTTGTATGTTATGCACATGATTATTGTTGTTTTGCTTCATGGTGATACGTTTTATGATGTTCTAAGTTGATTGGCAATATGTACTCTCATTGAAATTGTCAGTAAATTCATATACTCTCACATATAAACATAGGCATATTTTATGAAAAATAAAGTTTTAAAATAAATTAAATTGATATAAAATGTCACCAAAATGACATTTTTTTATGTTAATTTATTTATTTTGAAAAATAAGGTTGTCATTAACGAATTTATATGACAGTGTTTTTTAATTCATGTGGAAAATAATCGGTCTAAAGGAAGATTATTTTTCGCTGAATTATTAACACATAAGGTAGTAATATATGTGATAAAATTGTTTTTTATAATGCATACAATATGTTGGTCCAAAGAAAGGCGTATTGTTGGTAAGATTTAGTTATCAATATTTACTAATAAAGTTTAAGAGTACTACTTACAAATTGATATTTCTATCTAAATACTAAATGTCAATGTTGTGCTTAGTATCTTATATGGCCCAAAATTATTTAATTGTGAGCAGATTATTATTGTTTTTTTCTTACAGTGAATGTTTCTTCCATATCTGCCAATTTGAATAACATTCCAGTGCTTAACGGCACTAACTTTGAGAAATGGAAGGAGCACGTAACCATTGTGCTTGGGTGTATGGATCTAAATTATGCGATCAGGTCAGAACAACCTCCTGCCCCTATTGTGTAACAACCTGAAAACGGGAAAATTATGGCTAATTTAAAATTTTCTTTTATAACTTAACTTCTTACTTAAGGTGTATTTTTGTTGAGTGCCAGTTTATAACTTATCTTTTAATTGTTAACCTTTCTTATATTCGACAATTCATATTTTACCCTTTCACGAATTTCTGGCACCATAACATTTATACATAACCCTATCCACTTGCAAGTTTCCAAATCGACAATATATAACCACACGCAATTGATTTTACCTATTCTTTCTAAAATTTTATACTCGAGCATCCATAAAAAGCTTATAATATTTATTTATCTCTTAATCTCAGTATGCACTATAGCATCATGGGTTACAAATATCTTCATTCCCACACGTATACAAAAAGTGATTACATCCTTAAATGTTTATTTACATATAAGTATCTGTACTATACAAGATGTCTGGATATAAAATGAAATATACCTAAGGTGTGTACAAAAAGTAGCCTGGGGAGAGTCACGTCTACCAGCCTACGTCCTATACGCGATAGGCAAGAGAGTGATCACTGTAAATAATCTGGAATGATGGAAAAGATGGGGGTGAGCTTCTAAATTGCCTAGCAATGAGTGCATTTAAAATAACAATAGCATCCAAAACATTTAATAAAATAATGATGCTAAAAATAAAGTACATTTCCATATCAGAACCGTTAGAAAACATAAAATGGCATACTTAGTACATATCCTTTTTATAGACCAAAAATATGCTTCATATATTTCTTAATTCAAAACAAAACTTCAGAGTCACATATCAAAACGAAACATAATCGAAACATAATTGCATAACTATACATAAATCATAATCATATCGTACTTAAAAACGATACACAATGTAGAAACATGTAGACTAGGCAATCAATATCATTGTCATATGGGTATTGACCATATCATCATCAAAAGAGGGCATCCTTCGAAGAGAAAACAGAATACCTATGGCCATGGTAGGGCTGTAGACTGGGCCAGAGTCCTACAGCATAACAGAAAACACCATACAGGCGGTAACGAAAATGCCACGAAGGCGGCATGACAAACACATAAAGTACTCATGTTATTGTCAAGACTCATCCAGTTCATAGGCCATCGGCTAACATTCTCTTAGGCTCTTAGGTCAACCCCCAGGTTTACCTTGACTCACACGCTATAGAAAGCCTTTAGTCTCAAATCATGCTTATTATCATACTGAAATCATTTTCAAACTTATTTGTACAATAGCTTATGGAAATCATGCCTCGGAAATCACATATATACATGCTTGTTACACAAATAATCATAGTTATAAAATTGTACAAAAATCATGCACTCGTAAGTAAGCAAATATGGGCTTAAGGTCGTTTGAAATTCGTGCTTATTTTACTAGAAGATTTCATGAAATTTTTTCATTAACTGGGGGTTTTCACGTATTTTTAAACATCAAATAAATATTTATTTACAGGCAAGGAAAACCATTACCACAATAAATTACATCCCTTACCTATACGAAACTAGGGCATCACGTATCACTCGGATATCGGCTCACCTCGATTTACATGCCTACACCTCTAGCTGCCACAAACAGTCCAGTTATATCCAATTAGTATCCAATTCTCTTTATTTACATTCATATACGTTTTACAACTTAAACGTTGCAAACTGACCCCTTTTCGCCAACTTTTCCTACTTTTTCGATTTTACCTATAAATGCGTCGATATTAGCTATTTCGATAAATTCTTTTCCTTGAACTTTGAACTTATCAACTTAATAGTTTAAGCACTTATTCAAGTCTCTAGTCAACACTTTACAACTTATCAAATTTCAAAATTGTCACACTTTTACATCATTCGATTAAATTGAGCTATAAACTGAACTTTTCAGTATTAAAATAACATTCCACAACACTTAATTCAATCAAATTTCATATTTTCTATATTATCCAAGGGTTAGCTGAAATCCAAGTTCACTCTAGGATATATATATATATATATATATATATATATATATATATATATATATATATATATATATATATATATATATATATATATATATATCTTCAAATTCTACTTTAGTAAAAATCACCTAAAACTATTAAACATTAACATATATCTCAATCATCATCTTCCATCAACTTCCTCACCTTGTTGACCAACTTTGACCTCACTTTCTTCCTCCACAAATGTTCCTCAACTATAAATATACTTGTATACAACTTAGAATCATCTTAAATAAGCTCAAAAACTAGCTAAGAAATAAAAAATTCTAAGTTTCTCTGACCTCTTAAACAAGGCAGATTTTGCCTCTATTCTTCTCTCTAATTGTTCACCCACAAAATCAACTGGTATGAATCTAAATTTCTTATCTGTGTTAGCGGACTTCAAGAGGAAGATTTTGTTTTGCTTGACCAGCTTCTAAAAATGGCTACAAGGTTGCCAAAAAAAAATCCACAAATAGAAACAGCCAATGACGCCAATGAAAACTTTAAAATGGGATAACTCTCTCGTTTTAAGTCGATCCATGTTGTATAATACCTTTTTAGAGACTGTTTTCTATATATTATAAACAAAAAAAAAGACTTAAACACCTTTTGGAACCCCTTCAATTTAGGCCTTTTTGTTGGGCTTGCAATGTGCTGGGTTTGGGCTGCCAGCTGCCTTGCACTTAGAAAAATTCCAAAAATTATTTTCAGCTCATTTTCTTCTAAATTTCCACCTCTCATGTGTTATATAAGTCCCTAGTATATTCCATAAAAATTTTGGGGCCCACTTGTTTAAGAAATTTTTTTTCGTTTTGGGCCCGTTTTACCCGATTTAGTCATTACCAATAAAATTCCTTAAAGTTCTCAGCTTACTTTAAAAATTTATTTAACCACCAAAACCTCAATATTTCAACTAAAGTTTAATTCTCCAAGTCAAATATACCTTATATTAATTTCCTATGGCCTCAGAATAATTTTTTATGGATTTATGGAATTTATTCCTAAATTATTTCAATTACTAGGCCCAATTTCTCGGTTTAGTACTAACTCGAGATTTACCAACTTATTTCACTCCAGTCACTTTGGTTTCACCTTCCATCCATAAAATCATGTTTATATGAATGTCAGTTCTTAAAAAATCTTACTTTGACACCTTACCTCAGTTTTATTGCCCCAAGCTCAACTCTCCATCATTCGAGCTCTTAGATTCCTTCGGGCCCTACATGAACATTTAGGTAAGTTTTGGGCCCTACATGAACACTTATTTAAGTTTTGAATTTCTCTTTTAGCTTTTAAATAAGTAATAGTATGAAAAAATTGGGCTTCACATACTGATAATAGTTCAGCTACGAAATAGGCACTTTATGAAAAATGAGAGCGTTCAAATCGCATGAGTCTGATGATCATGAAGCACTCAATTTCGGATGTCATCAGAGGCGCAATACCTGAGGAAGAAAACGCTAAAAGTTTCCTAAAGAAGATTGCAAACAGATTTGTTGTAAATGAAAAGGTCAAAACAAGCACTATTTTGACTAAGCTTGTTTCAATGCGGTATAATAGCAAAGGAAACATAAGGGAGTACATTATGAAAATGTCCAATCTTGTTACAAGATTAAGGGCACTAAAGTTAGAGTTGTCTAAAGACATACTCGTGTACCTGGTCTTGATATCTCTTCCTGCACAATTCAGTCCCTTTAAGATAAGTTATAACACTCAAAAGGAGAAATGGACTCTTAACGAGCTCATTGTTCAGTATGTGCAAGAGGAAGAAAGGCTGAAACAAGATAAGATAGAAAGTGCTCACTTAGCATTTCCTTCTAATGTAATGTTGCCAACAAGAAAAGGAAAAGGAACAATATAGGAAAAGGCACTGCAAACACCGAAACTTCACAGCTTAAGGGGCAGCAGAGATAGGATAAGGTGATCAATTGTTTCTTCTTCCGTAAAGATGAACATGTGAAGAAGGATTGTTCCAAGTATGTAAAACGGCTTGCCAAAAAGGATAAACTTCTCAACTTTGTTTGTTATGAAGTTAATTTGGCTTTAATATCAAATCACACTTGGTGTATAGTACAGGTGTAACTACTAACATAAGTGTGACAATGTAGGGCTATCTAAAGAGCAGAAAGCCAACTGATGCTAAAAGTTTCACCTATGTGGGAAATTGTGAGAAAGCTCCTGTTGAGGCTATTGGTCTATTTAGGTTAAAGTTAGAATCTGGTTGTTATTTAGATTTGGAGGAGACTTTTTATGTACCGTTATTTAGACGGAACTTGATTTCTATTTCTAATTTGGAAAATTTGGGCTATTCTTATTTATTTGAAAATGGAAAGTTTAGTCTCTTTTAGTATTCAAATCTTATTGGTACCGGTTCTTTAGTTGATAATTTATATAAATTAGACCTCTATGCCTCATACGTTAATGAATGCTTGCATGTAAGTAATTGCAGTACAAAGAACAAATTAATTAACGTGCATTATTCTATGTTATGGCACAAACATTTAGGGCATATTTCTGAACAAAGAATACGGAGACTTGTGTCAAAAAGGATTCTTGATTCTATTGACTTTTCAGATTTCAAAATCTATATTAAGTGTATTAAGGGAAAACAAACAAATGTCGAGAAAATAGGTGCCAAAAGGAGTTCAAACGTCTTGGAATTAATTCATACTGATATATGTGGTCTATACCATACAGCTTCTTGGAATGTTCAACAATATTTTATTACTTTCATAGACGACTATTCTCGTTATAGGTACCCGTACTTAATTTATGAGAAGTCTCAATCGTTAGACGTTTCCAAGAACTATAAAGCTGAAGTTGAAAACCAACTTGGTAGGAAAATTAAAGCCATTAAATCTAACTGTGGTGGTGAGTACTATGGTAGATATGACGAATCAGATGAACAACGTCCAAGATGCTTTGCAAGGTATTTAGCACAATGTGGCATCGTTTGTCACGACCATCAATCCACCAAAAATCCACTACTAATTTTTCATTTTTCCTTTTATTATTTGCTTCATTTTTATTGTTTGTTCTATACCTTTACCTTACCTGATCATGAACAATTACACCACCAACAATTAGGTTGTATATCGGTATAAATCTCATCCGATCAAATCATTTCAATTTACAAATTCATTTGAACCTAAACACTTGTATTTCTAAATCAGAGTTGCTATTTACAGGTGTTTACAATCCTTTACATCCCCAAAAATTACATTTAAGGATATTACTGTGCTTGGACATGTCTATATACAAAAAACTATACAAATATGTATACATGGGATGCAACGGACACCAAAATCCAATCCTAAGTTGCTCTCTATCTATTGAAAGTGCTCTGTAAAGGGGGGAAAATAAGGGGGATGAGCAAACCACGCGTTCAGTAAGGCAATCATGCGAGCAGGTAGATAACTACACTATCTACGTGATCGTGATGCCATGTTTAAACCACACAGTTATTTGTCATACTCAAAACATATCAGTTCATGCTCGTGTTCATTTATGTAAAGCAGTTCATGCTATTTAAAGTAGTGCACAATTCTTAAAATAAAGCATGGAAAACCATCATGCATAAGTCAAATTCAAAGCATGATAAATCATCATGCAAAGTGCACTTAAAAGGATTTCAAATCTCAACATAAACCGATACAAAATCATCATTCGTCAAGACTCAGCCCCTCTCATGGACTGTCCTAACCCATAAACACATTTCAAAACATGGATTCTTCATAAAACAATAGACATGTGAGATAGGCAAATAATATCCATAAGGGAAATAACTAGGACTATGGCCATATCCTCTGTGATCCTAGACTACACGGATGCTAGTGTGCGGGGTATCACCTATATTTGCTTCCGCAAGGGAGGTGGGTCACGTCCAACCCGCCGGTCCATAGCAGAATATTCATCGTCCAAAGATGGTATATATATCATATCTATACACAGTGCAGCGTACTCCATGCTACTTGCATGGTACAACGTACTTCGTGGACCCATATCATCACATCATACACTGCCTCATCTCAGTACGCACGTACGAGCCTATTAAATTGACGTGGCACACAGCCTACCCGAAGTTCCCAGCACGGCTTCCAACATGTCATAAAACCATGTACGAGTAGTCTCAAACACGACAACAAGTATAGTGGACATCTAGTACGAGCAACACTCCAACACAATGTCAAAACTAGTATGAAAATCAGTGTGAGCTAGGCTCTAGCACGATATCATAAAAATCCATGTGAAAACTAGTGCGAGCTAGGCTCCAGCACTCATGCATGTAAAATTCTAGTGCGAGCTATGCTCCAGCACTAATGCATGTGTAAACATGTCAAATCTCGTGCGAGCAATGCTCTAGCACGTTTCATTTCCACAAACTCATGTAGGTGGCTAATTCCTTAAAAAGCATGATTATAAAACCAAATCAAGCTATTTTTCGTACAAATCATTTAAAATGCTAGTCAACCTACCAATTCGCATACTAAAAAGAGTAAAAACTCAATAACATCATGTTCTTGCTTTTCATGAACATTTCTCAAAGTTTCCCAATTTCTTTTGCCCTTCAAACATCCATTTCATTCTAAGACCCTTAGACACTTAAAGAAATCACCCATGCGCCCAAAAAAGCGTACAGATACCTCTAAGGCTAACAAAATTTCCTTACCTCAATTCTCGGTGAAGTAACTCCTTCCTCCTTTCCCGCTTTTCGCGATTAGGCAACTTGCTCCAGATATATCCTCGGGAGCTGCAAACATTTCATCAATCACATGAGTTAATACCGATAACTCATGTTCTGACTTCAACCAGTCAGTATATCTTATCGAGTCTATTTCATCAAGTTTGGCCCCTTATCACATTTGGCCATCATTATGCCATTCTTATTCGATTTAGCTAGTATCTCAATTAATAAGTTAGCAACACTTGGCATAGATGTTTATTCATAATTTCTCATTCATTAATGAATTTCTACAACATCATCTATGCACATTTAATCATCTCACCATATTTCATAAACTCATTTCATAAAACTATCTCCAAATCATGCATATAACCTTGTTGACACCTTAGTATAATTAATTCATCATCTAATCAACCATCTCATATTTTCTCACACTAAACTCATTCTAGGTCATGTTTGATTCATTACATTCTAGGTAGTTTCTATCAACAATTCATACACCAATCTACTCACAACAACATCTAGATATACATACTTAGAGTTGGTGTATAGGAAACTCACCTAGCTTGACTTTCCTCTTGTCCAAATTTGGAAGACTCTTTAACTTCTTTAATCCAAAAAGTTAAATGTTGGCTCTAAGTTATGTTGTTCTCCTCCTCACAATGAACAACTTTGGCTTTAATAGCTTTTTCTCAAATCTTTTTGGAATGGGGTGTTTTCTAGAGAGAGAAAGCTTGGTATTTTGGGTAAAAATGGAGAGATATGTTGATTTGGTGAAGAAGAGGGGTTTTGGCGTCGACTTTTTATAGAGTAGGGATGGTGAGATCGATCTTCTAGGGTGAAGATCAATCTGCCTTTGGTTTTTGAACTACCGAGACGTTCAGGCATGAAAGATGGGATCGATCTGCTCTTTGGGGAAGAGATCGATCCTTTCTTGGTAGAAGCTTAAGGAGATTGATCTGATCATAGGAGAGATCGATCTGCTCTTGACAGAATCGAATGGAGATCGATCTGCACTTAGGAAGGCTTCAATCTCTGCTTGGCAAAAGCAAATGAAGATCTATCTGCTCATTGGGGAAGATCGATCTGCTCAATAGGGGGATCGATTTGGCCTTGGCAGATTTACTTGAAATTATTCTGCTTGCATAAGGGATTAATCGATCTTAAAAGGAGATCGATCTGGCCTTCATCTACAGGCTTTCTGCTGTAAGTTTTCTAACTTTCAAGGGAAAAATTTATGTTTGATTGCTTCACTAGTCATTTTGTAATCTATTCACACTTTAAGCATGGAAGGGCTCATTCTTTATGATTTTCATGTTATGGAAGATGTGTGTATTGCTTGGAATTAGAAAGGATACATGCATTATCATTTCATGTTTTAAATCCTTATCTCCAGTCTGAATGCTTTTAAGTTCTATTCGTTTTGTTTATGGCCACTTCAGCCCTTATTTAACCTTTACTTGCATTCATGATACTCATTTATCCCATTTGCAATCCATTCGCATTTATATGATCCAAAAATCATCAGTCTTATAATTCCATTAACATATAATAAGGTCTTACATACATGGGGCCTCACATCGTTTCTTAATACACCATGCCAGGGACTCAAAGTCAAAATGGTGTAGCTGAGGGACAAAATAAGGCCCTAAAAGATATGGTGAGAAGTATGATAAATCATTTTTTTTTACCAGAATCACTTTGGGGACAAGCCTTAAAGACTGCAGTGTATATTCTTAATCAAGTTCGAAGCAAAGTAGTAGCTAAAACCCCATATGAGTTATAGAAAAAAAAAACCCTAGTATTAGGCACTTGCATATTTTGGGTTATCTAGCTGAAACTAGGTCATACAAGCAGAATGAAAGGAAATTGGACTCAAGAACAATAAGCTGCCACTTTGTTGGATACGCAAAAAGATCGAGGGGTTTCAAGTTTTATGATCCCTCAAATAAATCCTTTTTCGAGATGAAAAATACTAAGTTCATTGAGAATGTTGAATATAGTGAGAGTGTCAAAGCTAAGAATTTTGTCTTTGAAGAAGAACATGTCACTATTCCTATAGTTGCAATTAAAAATGATCAAGCAGTTATGTCTTACATTGTTCAAGATGCAAATCCAATTATCAAGATGCTCCGAGGTATCCTCATGCTTATATTGAAGAGCCAGCTCCTATTCAATTAGAGAAGCAACAACAACCTAAATTAGAAGTGCCATTAAAGAGATCTTCTAGGGAGAGAAAATCAGCAATTTCGGATGATTATATCATTTATCTCCAATAACATTAGTTTCATATAGGAGTGAAAGATGATCTAGCATCTTTCAATGAAGCCAAACAAAGTGTTCACTCCCAACAACGGATAGAGGCCATGAAAGATAAGATGAAATCAATGGAGGACAATGGCGTTTGGGATCTTGTTGAATAGCCTAAAGGAGTGAAACCGATTGGCTGTAAATGGATTTTCAAAATCAAACGAGATTTGAAAGGTAATATCAAAAGATATAAAGCATAGTTGCCAAAGGTTTCACTCAAAAGAAAGGTATTAATTATAAAAAGACTTTCTCTTCAATTTCATCGAAAGACTCTTTTAGAATTATTATGGCACTTGTGGCTCATTATAATTTAGAGTTACATCATATGCATGTAAATAAGTGTTTCTCAATGGAGACATTAAAGAAATAATTTATATGATACAACCAAAAAATTTCGTGTCGGATAATTCGAAACATCTGGTATGCAAATTAAAGAAATCCATTTATGGTTTAAAGCAAGCATCTCATCAATGGTATCAAAATTTTGATCAAGTGATTACCTCATTCGACTTTAAGGAGAACACTGTTGATCAATGTATTTATCACAAGATCAATGAGAGCTTGTGATTCTTCTAGTGCTGTATATTGATGATATTCTGCTAACAAGCAGCAATATAGGCTTGTTGCATGAAACCAAGAGATTTCAGTCAAGTAATTTTAAAATGAAAGATCTTAGGATGCATCTTTTATGTTGGGCATACAAATCCATCGAGATTGTTCTCGTGGTATACTTGGCTTATCACAAAAAGGCATATATTGATAAGGTGCTTAGCAGATTTGACATGAAAAATTTGCATCAGGAGATACACATATTGCTAAAAGTGATAAATTTAGTTTGTTTCAATGCCCAAGAAATGAGATTGAAAAGAAAGAGGTGTAGAAGATTCCCTATGCCTCAGTAGTAGGGAGTCTTATGTATGCTCAAGTTTGTACGCATCCAGATACTACGTACGTAGTTGAAATACTTGGCAGATATTTATGTAACCCTGGGGTATGGATCATTGGAAAGCAGTAAAGAGGGTTATGCGGTATTTACAGAGAACTAAAGATTACATGGTCACATATCGGAGGTCAGATCATTTAGAGATTGTTGGGTATTCAGACTCCGACTTTGCTGGTTACCTTGTTAGCAAAAAGTCTACTTCTGGCTATATTTTCATGTTAGCTTGAGGAGTTTTTCTCATGGAAGAGTGTAAAGCAGTCACTCATAGCTTCTTCTACCATGGAGGCAGAATTTATAGCTTGTTATGAGGCATCAAACCAAGCAATATGGTTACAAAATTTTATCAGCAGGCTATGCATTGTCAATGGTATTGAGAGACCATTAAAGATTAATTGTGATAATAAAGTCACTGAGTTATATTCTAAGAACAAAAAAAGCTTGTTGAAGTCAAAGCATATTAACATCAAGTTTCTTGTTGTTAAGGAGAGAGTTCAAAGTCTTCAGATTACTATTGAACATATAAATACAAGCTCCATGATTGCGGATCCGCTTACAAAGGGAGTACCACCTAAGGTGTTTCATGAGCATGTAGCTCGTATGGGTGTGATTCAAATGAATTGATAATGTGTGACCCCGTATATGTATGGTTGTAACATGTGTAATTGGATCAATGAATGCTAATGGACTTGTAATGTAAAGTATAATTGATGTAAGTCTATGGATTCAATGTACTTATGTGTAATATGAGTTTGTAATGTACACACAAGTTTCATTTTATATGAATGTGGAGAAGTGGACTTTTATAAGTGAAGAATGTGATTGGAACTCAAAATGAGTAGTGTGGTAAATGGAAGGAAGTTGCATGAATCTAAATACTTCTATTTAGCTTGCTATGGTATCCTTTTGGCTATACAAAGAATACACACAAGTTCTAATGTGTATAAGGTATGAATGGATGCCATTTTCAAATCTGAAAGGTGGTTGGATGAGAAAATGACTTTGGCAGCAAATTAAGGATGTTTGGGTGTGTGTTGCTATAGAAAAACTACAGAAAATCTAGAAAATATAAAGGCCAGATCGATCTCATGGGATGAGAGATCGATCTGGAAGAGCTAGAATGCTCTTAATTAGGCAATGGAATAGAGCAGATCGATCTCCAATGGGGCCAGATCGATCTCCTAACCATTCTGTAATGAAAAGATCGATCCTCAAGCATACAGATCGATCTCCTTAGCTCTCTGTTTGGAGCAGATCGATCTCAAGCTTCGACAGATCGATCTCATGCTTAAAATGTCGTGAAAAAGAGAGATTTAAGGGGACTAGATCGATCTCCTCCTAGTGCAGATCAATTTCCTCAAGATATTTCTATAAAAAGAGTGCTAAAAATCTGAAATTTTTAGGAAAACAACATCACCCTTCCATTTTTCACCCAAAACCTAAGTTTGTCTCTCTAAAACCAGCCATTTCTAGTAAGAATTGAGGGGAGGCTATTAGGTACGAAGTTGTTCATCTTGAGGAAGAGAACTACATAGTTGAAACTTAAAATCTCATTGTTGGTATTGAAGGAACTAAGAACATTGTCATTTGGAGCAAGAAGAGAAACCTGATTTGGTAAGTTTCTAAGACTCCAATCCAAGTACATTATCTATTTTATTGATTTTGGGGTTGATTGGCACGTAAATAGATGATTGAAACCATTTAGGTAGTATTGGAACTAATGTGACCTAGAAAATGGAATGAATCTAGTGTGAGAAAGTGTAATTTGGATGAATTGATGATTTATGGGATATGTTAAGTTGTTAATGGAATAATGTGGAGGATTTGAAGTGGGTAAATGAAGCTACGTTGTGGATTGAGTGAATTTATGGAGATGAGTATGTAATATGTTGATAAATGTCATAGTGAGAAAAATTGATGAAATAGGAATACTATGAGCTTAATATCAATTTAATATCGATTCATTGTGAATAAATAGGCCTAAAAGAATCCATAGACTCGAGTTATGGGTAGAGTAATGAAACGAGGCCTCATAAGCGCTAATAGAGACTATAGACTGAATCGACTATAGTAAACGCGAGAGTTAGATTATAATGGGCTAAAACGTTGTGGAATACGTTTATGTGCAGTTTCAAAGAGTTTGTTGGAGACGAATTGGGCCGCACGAGTAAGCTGCTCTAAGGAAGTGGGAATTTTATGAGTATATAGAGGTAGCTGCTCATATTTTGTGGGTATATAGGGTGTTGTAAATTTACATGATGGGTTGGAAAAGTGGTTGATGATGTATGTGAACAATTATGAGTACATATACGATTTGGTTTCCGAAATGATTCTTGAAAAAGGGATAGTAAGGATAATAATTGCATAAATCACTTGTTTGAATGTTTTCACAAAACCCAATGCTTTGTTTTAAGCAAATGGTTGGATAGGCTAGCTATTGTTTGATTTATGTTGTGTAATAGCACATGAGAGGTGCTAAATACGTTTTGAGATTGGTTTTGAATATTCATGAGCTGCCTATCATGTTTATGTAAATTAAATCGTGCTGGAGCCTAGCTCGCACCGAGTATTGATGTTTTCATATGTTTGAAACGTGCTGGAGCTTAGCTCGCACTTTGGTTGAAACTATGACAATGCTTTATAAATCGTACTGGAGCTTTTGCTCGTACGTGGATTTTGAGTGGTTTTCTTATGCATATAATCATATGCATAAATGTCGTACTAGAGCGTTGCTCGTACAAGGTGATTTATTATGATGCATGAATTCGCTCTAGAGCGTAGCTCGGGCTGGTTTTCACACTGTGGTATGTATGAGGTCGTGGTGAGAGTGATACGAATTGGTGTTTAGGAAACCCAACAGGCCTAACAGACCTCTTGAGTGGGGTGAGGGTGAGGGGCTAGGACCTAATATAATCTATTCAGGGAACCCAATAGGCCTAACAAACCTCTTGAGTGGGGTGAGGGTGAGGGGCTAGGACTTGAATCAGGGAACCCAACATGGGCGAGCAAGGCCATGAGGGGCTAGGACCTAGTATTAAGAGTACTCCCACGTGCACTCGAGACTAGAGGTTTCACTCAGTATGGGGTAGATAAGACCTACTGCAGGCACCCCCAACCATGATATGGGTCCGCAGAGTACGATGTACCGTGTATATCACATGGAGTACGATGTACCGCGTGGTGGTTACTTGATTTGAGAAAGTCTGGCGGAGAACTAACCCACTTTCGTTTCAGCTTAATACCTCGCACATCGGGATCCGTGTGGTCTGGGATGATTTAAGACATAGTTGGTCAACACAGTCTTTGAGATATAGTGACCTGTCTCACATGATATTACATAATACCACATGGTTTTGATACATGAGTGTGATTGTGATTGTCCAGGATAAACCCGATGAAGGGGTCGAGCCTTGTGGGATTTGTGATTTAAAGAAATGATAATTTGATTTGTGATGAAATGTGTTGTGATTTGAAAATGATGTTTCTTAAATGAATTGCCCTTTTTGTGATGAGTTTAATGAGAATGAGTATGAGATGTTTTCACATGTTGATATTTCATGTTTTATATGCCAATTTTACATGATTTTGATACATGATATATATGTATACTCATATGGCATAGTTTTATTCATCATGCTCCTATTATAAATGATTTATGCATAATACTATCAGCATGTAGATAGAGTAGTTATCTATCATGCTTGCATTATTGCCTTACTAAGCGTGTGGTTGCTCATCCATCTCTATTTTCACCCTCCTACAGAGCATACATAGCAGCCCAGTGAGGACTGAGGCGTGGTATTTTGGACATCCGCTGCCATTAATTGCTAAGAGGTATGCACATGAAGATTCTTTTTATATCTAAATAATTGTAAAGGCACAGTAGTTATTTTGAGTTGTAAAAGCACAATTGTCAGTAAAACATGTTTTGTATAAGTAAATGATTAACTTCAAATGTATGACATCGTTTTATTAAATTGTGAATGAATGGTAAGTGTTGATTATTATTGACTCACAGCTCAACTGCGTTGTGGTGAGTTTATTCACGACTGAGTAAGGAAAGGAATAAATGCGAAAAATTTATTGAGATTTCGGTTAAAAAGAATGAAAAAAGGGTCGTGATAGATAAATCTTTACATGATAATGAAAATAATGCTAGTAACAATCATGCAAGTACATTTACTGTATTTATTGATATTAAGTTAAGAAGTAAAAGAAAAAGAATTGAAAGGGATTCAGGACCGAGAATGTCTACTTACATGTTAAAAGAAGATCTTAAAACTTTTCAAGATACCATGAAAATAAAAGATGCTTTGTTCTAGAAGAAGGATATGGATGATGAAATTAAATCCATACATGATAATAATACATGGTTTTTAGCAAATCTACCTCCTAAACTAAACCAATTAGCACTAAATAGGCTTTGAAGAAGAAACTCAAAGTTGATGGTAGTATTCATAAATACAAGGCAAGGTTGGTAGCCAAAGGGTCTAGTCAAAAGAAAGATTTAGATTAGTTTGAAACATTTTCACCTGTCACTAAGTTTACTTCTATAAGGGTGATTTTTGTTATTACTTCAATTTACAACCTTGAAATACACCAAAATAGATGTAAAAACAACATTTTTTAATGGTGATTTAGATGAAGAAATCTACATTAATCAACCAAAAAGATATGAGGTTAAAGGATAAAAACAGAAGGTATGTAAAATCAAGAAGTCTCTTTATGACATTAAATAAGAATCTAGGTAAGGGTATAAGAAATTTAAGAAAGAAATAAAAAATTTAGAGTTTAAAAGTAGAAAGGTTGAAAATTGTCTCTTTATTAAAATCATAAATGATTATAAAGTTTTAATTACTCTTTATGTGGATGATTTTTGGCACTTTAAGTTATATTTAACTAAAGCATTTGATATTACAAACTAAGATCTAGTTGATATTATAATCAGTGTTAAAGTTTTTAGAAAGAATGGAAAATTTATTTTCACAATCACATTACATAGAAAAATTACTTAGGAAGTTTAATCATTTTGATAGCAAACCTTGTAAAACACCTATATATTCATATCATATGGTAGTGCTTAATCAAGGAAAATTAGTAAATCAAAAGGAGTATGCTAAGATTATAGGTAGTTTGATTTATGCTATGAATTATGCTAGACCAGACATTGTATCTGATGTTGGTATATTGAGTATGTTTACTAATAATCCTAATAATTAGCATTAGCATGAGTTAAATAGATTGTTGACATACATGAAACATATGTTAAAAGTATGGCTTCCACTATAAATTTGAAACTTCAGTTTTGGAATGTTATAATGATGTTAATTGGGATTCAGATAAAAGAAGTTCCAAATAAACTAATGAATGGTTGTTTACCATATGTGGTGCTATTATTTCCTGATCTTTTAATAAACAAACTTGTGTGGCATTATCAACAGAAGAATTTGAGTTCATTGCTATGTCACAAGCCACCAAAGATATACTTTGGTTTAAAAGATTTCTAAAAAGAACAATTTTTATTGAGAAAACCAAAAGACCAATTACTTTATATGTGATAATATCTTTGCAATTTATAACACAAAGAATGATTGTCAGACTCGAGTTTTCGATTTACGTATGTACCTTGTACCTTATGATTCCTATGTGTACGAATGTTATATTTTCATAGTTGAATCATAAAAAGAGTATTTACTATCATGCAATTGACTATTTAAGAAATAAAAATGCATGTAAGCTACATAACAGCGAGATAAGGGTTAAAGTGATTCCCGAGCAAGTGCAGGGGTAAAACGATCAATTGATCGAAATTCGATATAAATACGATGAGACAATTTCATTAAAAATATGAAATTGAGAGATCTTGATCAATAACGAGAAAAATATTGAATTTCGAGTCCAATTGATCGAGATATGAATTTAATAAATATTTTTAGAAATTTTATCTCGAAAAATGAGCCCAAAAATAGTGGAAAAAGATACCGAAAAAGGAAAATCGAACTGATAAATTCATTTACGGACTAAATGAATTTAATAGAAATTTTTGGGATATTTTTGGGATATTTTAGGATTTTTATTATTATTTTAAGACTAAAATAATAATAAAAATATATTATAAATAAAAAAACGAAATCAGAAAATTGGAAATCTGAAGAGAGTTTTTGGGGAGAGATAAAATAGAGAAAATTGAAGAGAAACGAAAGGAAACCGATGCAAACCGAGGAGCTCACCGGACGGCCACCAATCCGACGACCCAGCGACCAGTGAAGGGTCGAGAAAGGAAGAGGGGCTCCGCGCGATTCTTCCACCACCAACGACGCGCCCCATCAACGCCGATAGGAGCAGATCGACAGAGTTGAAGGCCGCGGAGAAGAGAAAGGAATCCGATGGCCACCGACGGTGCTAAGGTTCGATCGAGCCCAGCCGAACGATCCCCAGGCTGTGGCGCATCGAACAGCGGCAGCAGCTTCCGAAGAACCGGCCGAACGACGCCGGCACGGCCAAATCATCCTTGAACCGGTCGGCGGTTCAGGGCAGAACCTTCTATACTGAACCGAACCGGACCGGTTCAGCCAATGAGAAAAGGGGAAAAAGAAGAAAAAAGAAAGAAAAAGGAAAGAAAAATTTTTGAGAATTCACCGGACTTCGGGTAAGTCGATACGAGGTCAAAAGTGACCGATTTAATTTTCGATAAATTTATTTAAATTATATTTAATCGAAAATTGATCCGGAGTTAAATATACGAAATTGTGCAGTCGACGATTAATTCCGAACGGAAGCCCGATCGAACTCCGATTCATGCACCATCGCACAATCTCGAGTAAATAAAGCTCATTTACTACAATTAAGTGATTTATGCGTATTTAAGATTTAATTTACGCATTTCGGATTAAATTTCGCAATTAGTGAATTATATTCGAAATTTTGAAATATATGTCGTAAATATTATTCGGGCTATCCAAAGAGCTTGGAATAAATCCCATTGGGTATTGATAAACCCAACGAGTCAATAGACCCTGATAAACGGGCTTAATACGGATTAAGGCCCAATTAAAGTGTTTAAGGCCCATTAAGCGTAAACGGGCTAATTTAAGTGAAATGAACTGTATTAAATGTGTAATACAGTAGTAAAAGTGTAATTAACTCAGTGAATGATTAAATACAGCTCCAGAGTCATATTGAAAGTTGATCGGACTGCGAGATAGACAGCACAGAGGAAGAGATGTCACACGACGTGATCCGAGAGGTTGGGGATTCTTGCAAGTAGCTAGAGATATCTGCGCATATTTTCGTTGGATTTTACATTCACTGAAATTGTTTGAGAGTCAGAGAAAATCTATAATAATTATATGGACCCGATATGGGTAAATTACGATTTTACCCCTAGTGAGGCAAAAAGTGAAATTTTGAGAAAAGTTCCAAAAAGCATGAAAATGATGTTTTGAGTGGTTTTTCCTGCTGTGTGGCAGAAGAGTAGGTGGATGGGCTAATGTTTTGAGGTCGATATAAACTAAGCACACTTTATAGTGCTGATTTTAGTGATGTTTAATATCCTTGTTTTTAAAGAGTCATCTACCGAATTATGCGGAAACAATCGTGCTAGAGCACAGCTCGCACTTGATTTCAGATGTTTTTCACATACATTGGTGCTGGAGGTTTACTCACACTACATTTATTTGACATGCATGATAGAGTACTGGAGCGTTGCTCGCACTCAGTTTTTATGTGATTTGTGCATGATAGAGTGCTAGAGCGATTAGCTCGTACTCGAGTTTTGTCACGACCCAAAACTACCAAAAAAAAAATCAGAGTAAATTTTTCGCGTTTTATTTTTTTTATATTTACCTCTGATTGTGACTAACCATAACCAATAATTGGGCTGTATGTCAGTGCCCAAATCATCTCCATACATTTAAAATTAGTGCACAATTTAACTTAAATATAAATTCATATATTCTGCACTAAACTTCTTCGATTTCATTACATATCTATACCCACTCTATACATCCCAGTGTCATACAAAATATAATACTGTGCTCATGTTATTTAGATGCAAGAAACATATATAACGTGTATATACCTCAAAAAGATAAGCAGCAGCGGACAACTAGAATGCCGTACCCAGTAGCCTCCCAATCTACTGGAAGAAATCTGTGTGAGAAAATGAAAGGGGTGAGCACATCAAGCTTAGTAAGGCAATCCTACGAACAAGTAGATAGCAATACAACCTACATGAACATAGTGCCGTGCATAAACCACCCCTTCTCCACACATTTCCAAAACAGATGCTATGTTATGATGTTATGTAAAATAATTCACATGTAATCCCAAAAAGCATGAAAACTTAACATGCATATCTTTTAAATCATTTATTTCTCGTTAAAATTTCATAATAAGGTCAGGACTCAACCCTTCCCTCGGGTAGTCCTGACTCACACAAAATCCATAAAATTATGTTTCTCGAAAACATCAATATCCGAAAACATAAATATACGAGATACGAGACTAGGTAATATCTGTATATCGGTAATAACCAGGACTATGGCCATGTGTCCTCGGGAGTCCCTCTGCTACACGGATCCTAGTGTACGGGGTCTCACTACGATCGGGAACCGCCCGGGAGGTGGGTCACTCCATCCCGTCGGTCTTATCCGACCCTACGCATCCGTAGATGCCACACGTTTTCGAAGATACCACGCATCCGAAGATGCCACACGTATCCGACGATACCACGCATCCAAAGATGCCACACGTATCCGAAGATACCACGCATCCGAAGATGCCACACGTATCCGAAGATACCATGCATCCGAAGATGCCACACGGTACAGCGTACTCCATGCTACTTGCACGGTACAACGTACTTCATGGACCCATATCATATCTGCATACTCATGCCATGTCTCCAAAGGCACGTGCGAGCCTATTTAATCGGTGTGACACACAGTCACCCGCCGTTCCAAGCACGACTCATCGTATGATCTCAGAAAAATAGTGCGAGCGGTACTCCAGCACTCTCATAAAATCAAGTAAAACTAGTGCAAGCTAAGCTCTAGCACTCTGTCACGAAAATCATATATATAAAAATATGGTGCGAGTTAGACTCCGGCACCGTGTTATGAAAATCATGTAAAACTCTAGTGCGAGCTCTCGCTCCAGCACTAATGTAAGCATTACACAAATCAAAACTCGTGCGAGCTGAGCTCTAGCACGTCACATTTTTGAAAAGTCATGTAGGCGGCTACATTTCTCAAATCGATTTCAACAAAAATCAACATTTGTTGAAAATATGAAATGCTGTGCAATTTCATTTAAGAGTTAGTCGGCCTACTCATGCATGTATCAAAATACTTCAAAAACGAGCAGAAACCCTTTGTTCTTGCTCCTTACACTTTTTCCTAAAATTTGAAATTTTTTTCCCTTGACGAGGGTATTTTGGTAATTTGCCCATCTGGGGCCCTAAAATTTTTATCTCAAATCTAGACCCTTCGGACAATTTAAAGGACTATAAATGGCGTCGAAAATTCGTAAAGCTATCTCTAGCAGTTCGTAAAATTCCCTTACCTGGAATCGCGCGTAGACTTAACCTGTCTCGATGATACCGAATCTCTCGGCCCAAATGCGCGCCAACCAAATGTACGTAACTGCATATAACCACACAGTTGAGGTCAATTCAATTATCTTGATCAGTATATCGCATTTACTGACCAACTTTAAAGTATTGGGCCCTATCTACCTTATTGGGTCTCGGCCCATTTTCAGCCCTTTTATATTCATTAATTCCCTTCTTCGGGTATACCGGACTTATGCAGCTTACCAATAATTATCGGGCTTCGTTCCAAACTCATTGGATAGCCGGTATACCATTTATGGCAATTACATTACAATTCCGAAAAATATTCCTTTCTATACGAAATTAATCCATAATCCCGTAAAATAATCAAAACTCTATATTAAAGAACTCATATTGCCGGAAATTAAAATGTACTTACCCGATATGATGCGGGTTACGAAAATCAGAGCTCAATCGGCTCTCGTTCGGTCTCTGTCGTAAAGCTGCATAGTTAGGTAAATTCGGGTTATTTTCCATTAAAATAATATTAAATAAATTTTCAAAATTTACCCGTAGGTCAATCTCGACCCTCAATCAACTTACCCGAATCTCGAGTCGTCCTCAGTAAATTTTCTTTCCTTTTTCCCTTTTTCCTTTCTTTTCTCTTCTTTTCTTTTCTTTTCTTTTCCTCTTTCCTTCCTTTTCCCTCCTTTTCCTACCCTTTCCTTTCGGCTAAACGGTGCCGTTTCTGTCACTTTGCCGTCGCCGACGTTTTCGGCGGTCTTGCCGGCCAATACCGATCTCAAAAGAACCGGCTCCTCCCCCTGAACACGTCGGTGGCTTCCGTTCAAGCCCAGTCATGGTGGTTCACCGGGAATCAGCCCGTTTCCTCTCAGCTTTTCTTTCGCTCCGATCAGTGTCCTCCGGCCAGTACACGGCGCGTCTCCGGTGTCCTGAAGATCGCCGGCCTCTCCTCTTGCACCTCGGCTGCTCGTCGGCGGTCAAGGATCGTCGGTGCTCACTCGGTGGTCTCGGGTTCCTCACGGTCTCCTTCGGGTTTTTGTTTCGGGTTTATCCCGATTTTCAAAGTTCTCTTCTTTTTTTATTATTATTTATAAATTATTTTATTATCAAACTATTCATTAAAATACTCTACAATATTCCAAAAATATTTACAACTTATATTATTTTATTCTAATTTAATTAATTTAATTTATTAAATACATTTTTCTCCTTTTTTTTTTTGATATTATTCCTTCGTATTTTCGAGATATCGTTCCGGGTGACTTTTTCGGTATTTTTCTAAAAATTCTGGATCTTGATCAATTAGACTCGTAATTGTATAATTTTCTCATCATCGATCAAGATATCCTAAATCCTTATTTTTAATTAATTTTTTTTCCTATTGCATTAATATCGGATTTCGGTATTTTAACCATTTTACCCCTGCACTAGTTTCGGAACCAATTTAACCTGACTTTCCTTCATACATCCACCATCTTTTCTTATTTTAATTTCGTATTTTCGGTTAACTTCATTTTGATCATTTTCATTTGACCTGTGGCCATTTCGGCTCGTATTTAATTACTTCCGGCATTCACCGATATTCCATTTTATTCTTCTTTACAAATTTAATTCAGTCAATACTCTTCTTATGATTCAATGAATATTTGGAAGTGTACATCAAATGAATCATAAGGAATATAGCAACAAATACATACAAAGTGGGTCTTACAAGTTTTACATGAGATGCATGACAGAGTGCTGGAGCGTTGCTAGTACTCGATTTTTCATGATTTGTACATGACATTGTACTTGAGCGATTTGCTCGTACTTGATTTGTAATGAGAACTATGCATGACCTGGTGCTGGAGGTTTACTCGCACTAGTGTTGATATTTTGACATGCATATACAGTGTTTTGAGGCGAAGCATTGACTGTGTGTCACACTCAAGACGCGCACTGTAGTTTTTCGTGACATATACACATGTTAGAAAAATCGTGACGATTTCCTCCGTGTAGACTGAGTGTCACACTGTTGAGATGTTCTCACGTGAATTTAGAGACGTGGCATTGATTCCATAGTATGAGGGCTAAGACCTATGGTAGGCACCCCGACTATGATGTATTTCCATGGTATGAGAGGCTAAGACCTATGGCAGGCACCCCGACCATGATGTATGGGTCCACGGGTGTACGTTGTACCGTGCATGTGGCATGAAGTACACTGTACCGTGTTTTGTGTTGTGGAGTTGTAGAGGAGAGTGTTGATAGCTGGCGGTTGTGATGGACTGACCCCCTTCTAGTTACAACAGTGATAATCCACACACCGAGTACTGTGTTGCCTGGGATTTCACCACATGTTAGGATATGGCCATAGTCCGGAGATATTGCATTTAGCCACTGAGTCTCGCATGATATATCACATGTGTTTTATGATACGGGTAGACCTGAGGGATGGGTCGAAGCCCAGTTTATTTGTGTTGTGATGAGAAATGCCATATTTATTGTGTTTTGAATGTAAATGACATATTTTATATAAAGGCATTCTTAAATGATTAAATATGCACTGTTTTGCATGAATGCTTCTGATTGATAAATCAGCATGTGTTTAGTTAATGGGATTTTAAATCTGTACTATATTATATATATTTTAAACATGCTTTTGAATTGAGAGAAGGAAAGGCAAAGTACTATTTTCAAGTAGATAGTATGGATGTCTACTTGCTTGCCTGATTTCCTTACTGAGCGCGTTGATAGCTCATCCCATTCATTTTCCCCCATCTCTACAGATTCTCGTCAGTAGATCGAGTCGGCCAGGGTACTGCATTCCTTTGATCCGCTGCCACTCCCCATCTAGCAAAAGGTATACACATGCGGACTCTTGTATCTGAACAATGCATAAACACAGTGATGTACATGGTTTTAATGTTGGGGATGTAAATGTAATGATGTAATTATATTAAGTATATGAATTTACTTATGATATGAATATCATGCATGTATGATACGTGAAAGAATGGTAAGATATGTATGGATGAGAGAACTGATGCCTATTCACAGCCCAACTGTTGAGGAGATAAAGGTAAGTAAAAAGTGAAAAATTTATTGTGGTTTTCGGTAAGTCGTGTGTGGGAGGAGGGCGTGACAATGATAGAGTGTAATAGCAAGCATATTGCTATAAGGTACAATCATGTGAGAAGTGTTGTAAAGAAAGGTAAGGTAAATTTAAAGTATCTACTTGTTAAACAAATGTTAGTAGATCCTCCAACCAAATCCTTATGGAGTAATAAAATTTGCTAACACCATGAGAGGAATGGGATTATTATCGGTTACTAGAGATGATCTTGATTAATTCCAACTCTATCTCATTGATGTCACTTTGAAAATTAATTTTTTAAGTTTAAAGGATAATCTGCTCATTTGATGATCATTGTGTATGAGAATTCAAAAGGCTTTTAATCATGAGTTGTCCTAAGAATTTATATATGAGATATATGAAACTCCCAATGTATCATTTCTTGAAATAGTAGGGGTAATTTAAGATAATGATCATTCTTTGCAAAGACTCATATCTAGATGTATTGTTAAATCTCAACATATGGTTGGACTAAAGCTCGTAATTAACTTATGGCATTTTTAAGTAAAGTGTTGTGATGCACTCTTGATAAGTCTTCCTATGCAAGTAGAGAAGTGAGAGGACATTTTTTTATATAGATTTTCAGTTAATTTTAGAGTACTCGCTAACACAGAAAAAAAGCAAAATCTCTTGACAAAAATATTGTGCTTTTTTTAGGAACTCACAAACCAATGTAAAGAGTGAATAGATTTTCTTGTGTCTCATATTCAATCTAAAGGATCAAGCCTTGACCACTTTTAGATATATAGCTTGCATAAGAACCAAATTGCATTTCTTTAGGATTGCATGCATGTTCATATTTGGTAATAAGTGGTGGATTGTTGTATATATTACCTAACTTACATGTTTTTCAATTAATTATAAGTGTTTGATTTAATTTGATTTAAATAGAAGTGTTTATAAATTATATAGTTGTATATGTGTTGAGAAAATGATCTTTCGAAATTATAAAATAAATTTTTAAAATGAAAAATAAAAAATAATAAGTTGTAAATTTTAATTGAAACATTTGTACATATCAAAGGTATTCGAATACCATGAGATGGGAATTTGAATACCCTTTAAGGTATTAAGGTTGTACTTATGGTTGGTGTATATGTACATAGCGTTTGATTCATACGTATTTAAAGTTTTGTTAATGAGTACAAACTCAGGGTATCTGAATACCTAAGAAAGGTATTTCAATATCTGACATAAGAAAGGTATTTCAATATCTGACAAGGGTATTCGAATACCCTAAAGCTTTGAATGAGGAAAAAAATGTGTACATTCTACGTAAAGCATATATACATTCTACCTTGAGCATATGCTATACATACGTCTTGCCTTGAGTTTATGTACAAGGCAAGGTAATTGAATACCTTAAAAGAATATTCAAATCGTATACCCTAAGATAGTATTTGAATATCTAACAATAATTTACAATCTACATGAAAATTTTTACTTAAAGTATTTGAATACCTTAAGAGGAGCATTTGAATTATTGCAGAGAAGGACGCATTGTTTGAATTTCAGCTTAAGGAATTCGAATCCATCATTGAGTATTCAAATATCCTTTCCTAAAAGGGAAAAAAAGTCTGTTGGACATATCCTTTCATTTCAAAAGTGGTGATTTCTCACTAAAGTTGTATTTAATTATTAAGGGACATTTCTTAAACATGTTGGGGCTTATAGATATTTTCAAGACATTCATGTTAATACATCCTTCCATCGTTTTGCATCATTTCAATATAAAATTCAGATTACTCTTCTCTTTATATTTTGGTTTTGTTCATGTGAGTTCGTAAAATATTTCAAAGTACAATTGGAGCATCGTATTCTAACCATTTGCATTAGAGAATTTTTAAATACAGTACAATAATTTGTCTACACCACATTTCTAAATATAGTATAACAAAATACTATTCTTACTCTCTAAAATTACAAATCTAAACCCTATACTAAAATTAACCAATTTTCTCACACCGTCTTCTTTATCTTTTAACATCCATTTAAAAGTATCTCCGCACCCCATTTTTACCATCTGTCTCTGTCAAGTCTCACGCCTAGTTGAGTGCCCAAGTTTTTTCAAGCTACAATCGTAGCTTACATCATATTTCAGTCCCAGTTAAGTTGTTTCTTTTGGCTTTAATATACGCTCTCCTGATCTTGCAACAGATCCTATAGTACTTGACAGGGACATGGCAGTCATCCATTTGTTTCTGGTGAGGATAACCAAGAAATGGTAAAACAGAAGAAAAGAGAAGTACCAAGGAGATTTTACAGGTTGTAATATTTGAGAAGTTGATTGTTAACGTAAGAAGTTGATTGTTGACGTAACAGTCCTTGTAGTAATTTCATTGGTCTAAAGACTTAAATTTTGATTTTGGAGAAACTAGAATGATTGTGAAATGAATTTTTTTTTTTTTTTTGGTTATCAATGGGGACTTTATATGCATTTCTGCAAAAGATAAGTATTACAAAGCTCTTTTTCCATGGTTTGGAGATTTGATTTAAGCCTCGCTTTTGTTCACAGGGAAAAGAAAAGTTGATCTCAACGCAAATGAGCTAGTGCTAGGACATATTCTCAATGCAAACGAGCTTGCGTTGGAACATGTTCCCAACACAAACTTGCTTGCACGGGAACATGATCCCTGTGTAAGTGCACGAGGAAAATATCCCCACGCAAGCGTGGGTAGCGGTTCATTCCTATGTCTCCTTCCATGTCTCTTTCAATTCTTGGTCTAGCAAGATCTGATATTTTGCTTGTTTTACTATTCTTGCAAAAAGAGCAGTTTCTATCCACTAATCAAAAGAAAGACTAGTTTCTTAACGAGCTTCTTCATGGAAAGGCAAATCGACTTATCGGGCAGTAAGAATTTCATTGCTTTTGTTAAAGATTCAAATCGAATAAATCGCAAGTACTTCTTGCACTATGGGCGTTTGCAGCCCCAATAGCGAAGGAGTCCCATATGCAATTTTACTATTTTTGTTCCTTAAATCTTATTCTTTCTCTGTTCTCATGCTATCAAATTCACACAAATTATCACAATTTTTCTTTTTTTTTTCTTTTATTTGTAAAGTTTATAGAGAATAAGAATTAAAAAATATTAAGGTTTGGCCAAAAAAACATTTTTTCTTTATTAATTTAAAATTTTCATTGAGGTCAAAAACGTCCTTTGATTTAAGGATATTTTTGTCCTCAAAATAATTGATGTGTAAAAATTAATTGTTAGCATGTATTCACAAGCTATCTTCGCATTAATGTAGGAAAATTTTTAATCTCAAAAAATTATACAACATCATGCAACTAAAACTCTTCTTGACAAGGAAATTTCAAAAAGCAATTGATGTTGCAAAGATCGAATCTTTTAACCCACATTATTGCATTTCATATTTTAGATGACAAAGTATCGTATTCATATATAATTTCTCGGAAAAAAAAAAAAAAACCAACTAGCAATGTGACCAAGATCAAGGATGTAGGGATAGGAACTTCCACCTTAGCCTCCAAGTGAAAATAACTAGGACTTCACTTGCTTAGAAGCAAAAGCATTGATCTACTACATCAATCAAAGTCTTAGAACAAGGCCAGGAATAAGATTTTGCCCTTAGCCTTGGCACTTAGGACTATCAGTTCCAGACAAGGACATCTAATCTGCTTTACCACTTCATTTACTTCTCCGTTGTTATTACTATTATTATTATTTGGGTACAGATTGTTCATCTCCATTGATTTAATTCAAGAATGATACTGATGTATTCATGCTTTTTTCCCCGCATTACTACGAAACTCAGACAATTCTAGGGTAAAAGAATAGAGGCATGAAGTCATTTACGCTCACCTTTTGTTTCCTTTAGACAAATTGGAGAAGATGATGTACAAAGAAAATAAAATGACACAGAAAAGTTCAGCTGCCATCCAGATGCTTAGGGATCTGGGAATATGTGTTCTATGCAACAAAGAAAAACAAGCACATTTCAAACAATTGAGAAACACTGCAAAGTAGTAGAAATTATTTCTCTAAATTTTTACTGGTAGGGCAAAGTAATGATGCCCCAACATAGAGGGATATGTATTCACAGGTGAATAAAGTTACCACCTCGAGATGAAAAAATGGGGGGCTTACGTTTTCCCTTTTCTATAATTTTTGAATTATAAACAGACAATTTCATGAGCAGATCAATCACTGAACATACCTCTTGGTTTAAGTACGGAAAAGAAGATTTGCATCCTATACTATTTGCCTGGCGTTGGATATGATCTTAGACCACTGAAAATACAAATACAATGAAGTATACATTTCTTGTTCAGGTTTGATGGGTAAAGGGATGATGAAACGCATTCAGCTTCATACGTACAGTCATCAAACATTGAAACGAAACAGCATTACATCTCCTTCTTGTACCATGTAGTCTTTACCCTCAGATCTCAACTGCAGAAAGTTAAATATCAGAGAGATATAATAAAGCTGAATTAAATGATGTAATGGAGACAAAGAAGTATGAACAAAACAAAAGGAAATGAGGGAATATATGAAAATAAAGGTGGAAGCTGAATTGAGCGTACAAAGAATTACTTGGAAGTGAGAGAGAATGAATATAAATTGAGACAAGTAAAGAGTGGAGAGGCAGTAATTAAGGTTGGAGTGTAGCAACCTACTCATTCCAACTGGGCAATCACTCTTTAGAGACTAGATGCTAAGAAAGCCTTTGCTTGTACAACCTAAGTTTCGCAATCTAGAAAAATACACGCATATTACCCAGTAGAAAAGTAAAAGAGCCATAAAGATACAGAAACGATGTCCCACTCTCCCCTCGAAGTCAAGGTTAATGTTTACTTTACTCAAAACCAAATTTTGAAGTAGGTTTTGCTGGATGGGGCAATAGGAACTTAAGAAGAGTTTCACCATTCTGAGGGAAAATAAATATATACAAAACAATATTCCTTTCCTGATTGCAAATGAGAAAACCATGCAAGCTATTGAGTATATACCATTCAATTCAAGGAAATTATTACCTAAAACTTTTTATAGCTAATAGAAATGAAACAACTTACAACTCCTTTTTCCCTTGCTGCTGCCAGTGAACCGGCGGCTACAAAATCATCATAGGATACCTATTAAGAACAAGACATCTTTCTATAAAGAGGTGGTGACGAAAAAAAAAAAAGCCTATATTTTGTACTCGTGATCAATGATTCCACATAAATAATCTCTTAGAGATGCAAATGAATGCATATACAGAACAATCATACAACTTTGATGCAAGCAGATCTTCAAAAAGATAAAAGATGCTCATGTTCTAATTAAAGAATCATGTACTAAATATGTAGCAATCTTTCAATTTTTGTATTTTCCATAAACTTTGACATAAGCAAACATCTATAACATTATTGCTTCTTATTTAGTCCAGTGTCCAATCACCCTATACAGTTTGCTGATGACAGAAGAGAAGTAGCTGACTGTCAGTGCCAGGGCCAGGCTTGTAGAAGCAAAAATGTTTGAGTTACTTGTTTTTTGACGGGGCAAAAAGTTTGAGTTAAACAATATTTTCAAGGTAAAAAAAAGGGGGCAGGAGAGAAACAAATAGCAAAAAAAAACAAAGCTTCCATCCAGTCACTCTGAGCTGGTGGGATGGGAGGATAAAAATCTGAATATGTATGGGATGGAATCCAACAAATTAATGAAGATGCTTACTGTCTCAGCGCGAATGAAGCCTTTCTCAAAATCAGAGTGAATAACTCCAGCAGCTTGAGGAGCAGTCATTCCTGATCAAGAAAGAACAAAAGTAGACAAAAATGATCTAAACTCCGTAGCAGTAACATATTAAATATTCATAACAAAGATAAGGATATCTGCATACAGTACAGATTGGACACCAGAACAGCCAAAGCTAACCTGTAAGTATTGTCCATGCTTTTGATTCCTGCAGCATTAAGAGCAACCCTTTTAACTAAATAAACAAATACAAACTCATGCAGACATGAAATCCATCTGTTGTACCATGAAACCAAATTAAAAATAAAAAAAACCATTAAACTAATTTTCAAATTGCCTTTTCACCTTCTCCCCAGATGTAAAGTACGTACGCAGCCCTAGAAGGCTATATGTTTCTCTAATAAGGTTTCCTAGCCCACTTTCATTGACACCAAGAGATTTCAAATATTCTGTTCGTTCTTCTGATGGAAGTTCAGTGAGCTCTGATTCAACCTGCAATGTGAAGCTTCCTTAATTCCTTTCCATGATATGATAGCTAACACAACATCGATCAGCAACAGGCTTTAAATGAACATTGAATATTTCTTATTTTTATAAAAGATGACAGTGCACCAATGTCTGCCAATAGGCTTTAGCTCATCAGACAGAGAGAGAGAGGATTCTAATGCTCTATATTGCTCGCCATTAAAATATGCTTTTCAAGAGTATCACACCAGACCTGTGCAGAAATTGTTACAATTCCAGATTGCAACTCGGATGCAAGATTCATCACTTCGTTAACATGGGGATTATTTGCAGGCTCAGCAAGATCAGATTCTGCGACATTGGCCACATAAATTATTGGTTTCATAGTCAGCAAGCAAAGATGTTTCACAGCATCCTTCTCAAAGTCAGTTAATGCCACTGATCTTGCAGGTTTTCCATCCATAAGTGCCTGCTGAATCCTTTCCAAGGCAGACTTTTCTGCTTCCTCCTGAAATAATATAACTTTAAGAAAGTCAATGCTAACACAAACAAACACCACATTGAAGAGAAGACATGACAACAGGCAAAAGACAAGAGGCCACTAACAGTAAAAACGGGAGAAAAAATAACTTCACCTTGAGTTTAGATTGTGAATCCTTCGCCTTCCCCTTTTTAAGCTTCTCCAATCTTTTCTCAATCTGCATTCTTATAAAAGATAAAATTAATTTCGTATGTTTATTTTGATCTAGGCTGCCACAACAATGTACATGTACTAAGGAAAAGCAGGAGTTCACAAAGGTTTTTGAGAAAGAAGCGTTCAAGCAGATTTATTTAAGATTTAAGGTTAATTGAAAAGTAAACATTCAAGCAAATTTACGGGAGGGTTAATGCATGACAAAAACATAATAAACAGCCAGTGAATTATTAATTTGAAACCATAGATACACGTGTATAAACATATATATCTGCATTGGAAGAAGCAGAAGCATGGACTAGATATGAGATAATATGAATTTAATTCTATATCAGATTTTTTAAAAACAGAACACCTGCATGGAATGTGTACATGCATATTATAGGATGTCTTGAAAAGGAATATCAATTCAGTATTTTTAGGGATGTTTACATACATATATATACACAACTGCAGTAGCTAAACAGGAAATCTCCTAATCTTAGGCTACAGACCAAAACTAATGCCCTAAAAAATAGGGATCACAATAACTACTAAATCTCCTATATTAGGGAACACAATCACTACTAAATCTCCTATATTACAGCACACAGTTTCCTAAAATAAGAAAAACATGTTTTCCCACACTCCCCTCAAGCTGATGAATGAATGTTATCCATTCTAAGCTTGTCAACTAGACTCTGAAAAACTGTACTGGACAGCCCCTTTGTGAATATATCTGCTAGCTGATTCTTTGTGTGGACAAACGGAGTGCAAATCAGGCCACTATCAAGTTTCTCCTTTATAAAATGCCTGTCAACTTCTATATGCTTCGTGCGATCATGTTGTACCGGATTATGTGCAATGTTGATTGCTGACTTATTATCACAATACAATCTCATTGGACCTTCCCACTTGATCTTTAGATCTTCTAAAATTATCTTCAGCCATAGGAGCTCACAGATCCCAAGTGCCATTGATCTGAATTCTACTTCTGCACTCGATCTTGCAACCACGTTCTGTTTCTTACTCCTCCATGTAACAATGTTTCCACCCAAGAATGTACAATAACCTGAGGTTGATCTTCTATCATCAACTGAACCAGCATAATCTGCATCGGTATAGGCTTCAAGACTTAATCCCCCTCCTCGTCTGAACAAAATTCCCTTACCAGGTGAACCCTTTAAGTATTGTAGGATTCTATTCACAGCCCTGAGATGAGTTTCGTTGGGATTATGCATAAACTAACTCACCACACTTACAGCATATGCTATGTCTGGTCTAGTGTGTGATAAATAAATCAATTTCCCAACAAGCCTCTGATAATTACCTTTGTCAATTGTAGCATCTTCTGGAACATCACTCAGTTTATGATTGGACTCTATGGGTGTGTCAACCGGTTTACATCCCAGTTTACCTATATCCTTTAGAAGATCAATCACATACTTCTGTTGAGATATGAAGATCTCTTGCTAAGAATGGGCTACTTCTATGCCAAGAAAATATTTCAGTTTCCCAAGCTCTTTGATCTCAAACTCTTTCACCAAACAACTCTTTAACTTTTCAATTCCTTCTATATCATCTCCAATTACTATCATGTCATCCACATAAACCAACAACACTGTGACTTTCCCTGAAGCTGAATGTCTCACAAACAAGGTATGATCACCTTGGCTTTGTCTGAATCCAAGGTTCAACATAACTTTGGCAAACCTTCCAAACCAAGCTCTTGGAGATTATTTGAGTCCGTACAATGCCTTCTTCAATTTGCATACTATTTGTTCCTCATTTGTAGAGCCGAATCCAGGAGGAAGTTCCATATAAATTTCTTCTTCAAGATCGCCATGTAAAAAGGCATTCTTGACATCAAATTGTTGCAATTTCCATCCAAAGTTGGCTGCCAATGACAATATCACTCTCACTGTATTCATTTTTGCAACTGGAGCAAATGTCTCAAGATAGTCTATGCCATAGATCTGAGTATACCCTTTGGCAACTAGTCTTGCCTTATACCTTTCCAATGAGCCATCAGACTTATATTTCACTGTAAAAACTCATTTACACCCAACTGGTTTTTTTCCTCTCGGCAATTTTACCAAATCCCAGGTTTTGTTTTTCTCTAGAGCCTTCATCTCTACCTTCATGGCATTTCTCCAATTCTCATCTCTTAGTGCCTCGGATAATGTTTTGGGAATGGCAATGCTATTAAGGCTAGTAAGAAAGGCCCTATGACTATGAGATAGGTTTTTGTAGGACATGAAAAGGTACAAAGGATGTTGGGTACAAGTCTTAGTTCCTTTCCTCAAAGCTATGGGAATGTCAAGATCATTTTCTTTTTGGGTATCTGGCACATTAGGATTGGGAGAAGTGGTTTGATTACTTATTTCTACAGTCACCGGGTTTGAATTAGATGATTGTGCCTGCACCGGTTGAGAGAATGGCCGTTTTTTCCTTGAATAAACTTGAAGTGGACGAGCATGGTTTATTTTTTGTGCTATGGGTGTAGGAGGAGGATCACTTTCCACCGAAACAGGAACAGTTGGATCAGAATTAGATTGAACTGTTTGGACAGGGGCGAACTCAGACTGGACAGACTCGGACTGGACTGGAACAGAACTGGACGACTTAGACACAGGCAGATCGGACTGGACTGGAACAGAACTGAATGACTTAGACACAGGCAGATCAAGAAGAAAAGAGTCTTTATCCTTATCTTCCATGAATGACGTCTCCCCCTGGAGATAAGGATTGTGAAAGTATTGATCGTCTTCAACAAAGGTGACATCGGCGGACACATAAAATTTCCTTGTGGGTGGATGATAGAACTTATAGCCCTTTTGAGTAGATGAGTAACCAACAAAGACACATTTGAGAGCCCTTGGATCAAGTTTACCCCTATGTTGAGAATGTGCATGAACAAAAGCAACATAGCCAAATATTTTGGGAACAAGATTGTTGGTCTCGAACTCCTTGGCTAGATTCTGTTTGCCAAGTTTGCCCCAAATCCTTGATCTCGAACTCCTTGGCTAGATTCTGTTTTAATCGGTTCATTTCTTCTTCGTCATCTCCTGTAAGAATTATGTCATCTACATAAACAATCAAAATTGAGATCTTGTCTTTGTTAGAGACTTTTATAAAGAGAGTGTGATCTGTCTGCCCTTGTCTATAATTCTGATTCTTCATAAACCTTGTAAACCTTTCAAACCAAGCTCTAGGCGACTGTTTAAGACCATATAGTGATCTTTTAAGTCTGCATACCTTGGATCCAAACTTCTCAGTAAAACCAGGTGGTGCCTCCATGTAAACTTCCTCTTCAAGGTCTCGATTGAGGAAAGCATTCTTCATATCCAATTGATTTAGAGACCAATCAAGGTTTACAGCAATTGACAAAAGCACACGAACAGTATTTAGTTTTGCTACTGGAGAAAAAATATCAGAATTGTCTGAAGGAACATTGATCTCATGATCTAACCCCTGATCAGATTCTTGGGGGTGCTGTAAGATAGTGTTCTTTTCCTTTTTTTTGTGCTTGGTACTCCTTTGAATATACAAGACCCTTCCATCGTTTCGCACACATCTCTGTAGTTTCAGAATTTTGATTTTGAGATGGCATTATCAGAGGTTGTTGTAGATTTTCATCATTTAATGCATTTGTATTTCTTTTCTCAATTACTTTTGGTAAAATATCATCAGTAGCACATTCAAAATCAATGGTTAAGTCAAAACCATTTAAAAACATATCATCTTTACTATTGTTCTTCTTCCCCTAAAGATGAGAAGTGTGATAGTATGATTGTCCTTCAAAGAAAGTGACATCCATAGAAACAAACATTTTTTGCAGAATTGGATCATAACATTTATAACCTTTTCGATTTGTCGAATAGCCTATAAAAATGCATTTATGTGCTTTTGGATCAAGTTTTGTTCTTTTATGGTCATGGTTATGAACAAATGCAACACTACCAAAAATTTTTAAAGGAATGTTTCTTACTAACTTGGAAGTTGGAAAACACTCATTGAAAAGTTTTATTGGTGTTTTAAGCCCCAAGGTTCTTGAAGGCATTCTGTATATAAAAAATGTGGCTGTTAAAACAGCTTCTCCCCAAAGATACTTTGGAACTTTAGATGTAAAGCTTAAGGCCCTAGCAACTTCAAGAAGATGTTTATTTTTCCTTTCGGCTACCCCGTTTTGTTGAGCTGTGTTATTACAAGAACTTTGATGTACAATCCCCTTTTCATCAAAAAAATTCCCTAACACATGATTAAAGAATTCTTTGCCATTATCACTACGAAAAACTTTGATATGAGTTTCAAACTGTGTTTGTACCATTGTATAGAAGTTTTTAAACACACTTTCAGCATCAGATTTATCTTTTAGTAAAAAAACCCAAGTAACCCGAGTATGATCATCAATAAATGTAATGAACCAACGTTTTCCAGAAAGAGTTGCCACTTTAGAAGGACCCCATACATCACTGTGGATCATAGTAAATGGTTTTGACTTTTTATATGGTTGTGGTGGAAAAACAACACGATGATGTTTAGCTAATTCACAAACTTCACATCGAAAAATAGAAGCATTTTTATTTATAAATAATTTGGGTAATAATTGCTTTAAATAATGAAAATTTGGATGTCCTAACCGAAAATGCCATAACATAATCTCACTGTCACTGGAAACAGAAATAGAATTAAAACAAGTTTGGTCTTGCCTTCCAAAGTTTGTATCATTATTAAGGAGGTAAAGGCTACAGTCTTGCCTAGCATCCCCAATCGTCTTCCCCAAGGTTAAATCCTGAAATTTACATTGAGAAGACCAAAAATTAATTTGACAATTATGATCACGAGTTAATATACTGACTGACAATAGATTATAGGACAATTGAGGAACGTGAAGGACATCTTTTAAAGTAAGATGAGAAGAAACAATAATTTTTCCTTTCCCTGCAACTGTAGCATATGAACCATCTGCTATTTTGACCTTTTGATTTCCTGCACAAGGTATGTAAGAAGAAAACAACTGCGAGAACCCAATCATATGATCGGTTGCTCCTGAATCTAATATCCAAGATGTATTTGGATTGACACAAATAAATGATGTGGTGAAAAAATTACCTGACTGGGCTAAAGAACAAGACGCACTAGAATTTCCTATAGATTGAGACTGAAACATCTTGTACAGGTGCTCCATTTGTTCCTTGGTGAAAGGAAGAGAGTCTGAGGATGATTGCTGCCCTGGATTAGTAGTGCTAACCTAGAAAGCACGAGTGTCCCCTGCTGGCCGAGAGTCATCACCAGGTTTCTTCTTCAAATTCGCAGGTTTTCCATGGAGTTTCCAACAGGTCTCGCGTGTATGCCATGGTCTCCGACAATGATCACACCATGGCTTTTGTTTGCCTCCTCGTCTTTCTCCTTGTTGCTCATTACTGTGGGCTACAAGAGCTGAATTGTCCTGATCAACTTTTGGCTCCTCTACTCCTTTTAACATCACTAATCTCCGAGCCTCCTCTCTCCGTACCTCAGAAAAAACCTCTCTGATAGAGGGTAGAGGTTTCCGTCCTAAAATACGTCCCCGAACCTCATCAAGATCTTTATTTAGACTTGCCAGAAATACAAACACTCGACTTCGTTCAACCTTTTTCTTGTAACGTGCACTATCATTCGGACTCTCCCATTCTTCAGTTTCGAACATATCCAATTCTTACCACAGAGTCATCATGTCATTATAATAGGCAGTTACCTCTCTATCACCTTGTTGTATCCGCCACATCCGAGTATTTAACTCAAATAATTGAGAATAATTTTCTAGGTCAGAGTACGTCTCTCTAACAGCCTCCCAAACATCATGAGCGGTTGGTAGAAACATAAACGGTTTTCCTAAGGTTGGTTCCATGGAATTAATAAGCCAAGCGATAACCATGGAATTTTCTGATCTCCACTGCTGGTATTTTGGATCATCAGCGGCTGGAGGCTTGATTTCCCCATTCAGATATCCAAGTTTTCCCTTTCCATCAATCACCAAACGCACAGATTGGGCCCACTCTAAGTAGTTTTTACCATTTAATTTATGAATGGTAATCTGTAAAGGGCTTTCATTGATGGGTGCAATCGAAGATGCCTGGGAACTCCTTGTCACAGTGCTAGTAACGGAAGAAGAAGACGAACTAGAGCCAACCATGGCTGCTTTATAATTCATAGGCTCTTGATACCATGTAGTAAAGAAAGAAAACAGTAGAGAGGTAAAACTGAATGTATTCTTTTCTACATCTGAATTCAATTGTTGTTACAATATAAATAGGAAAACTAGAGAGTAATTCTAGGAGCAATTCTAGGGAAAAAAATCAGGATATCTCTAACTTCCTTGATTTTAGGTAGTTTCCTATTAAATAAGAAAACATATAATAATTCATTATTTATTTATTGACAGCTAATAATTCCTAATTTATCTACAAGGAGGAATATGAATTCCCAGAGAAGGAACCTAAAGCTCTGATGCCATCTTGAAAAGGAATATCAATTCAGTATTTTTAGGGATGTTTACATACATATATATACACAACTGCAGTAGCTAAACAGGAAATCTCCTAATCTTAGGCTACAGACCAAAATTAATGCCTTAAAAAATAGGGATCACAATAACTACTAAATCTCCTATATTAGGGAACACAATAACTACTAAATCTCCTATATTACAGCACACAGTTTCCTAAAATAAGAAAAAACACGTTTTCCCACAGGATGCAACATACAAAGGATATGCAAATAACTTAGTGGTATGGATCCACCTTTATTAAAAAAATAAGGCCAAGTTTTAGGGGTTTCATAGGTATAAAATAGATGCTTTCATTTCATGTTAAAAAGGTAATATCTTGGTTCAAACTGTTGTTGTATGCTGTATGACCAATTTGATTGGCTTTGGGGTAACATGTCATATTAAGCATTACATTTATATATTAAGGCATTCTCTGTCTTCAAGTTTGTATATACTCATTACTTACTTCAGAAGATAAAGCCCATGAATTAAATACGTCTTGCAAAGGGAATTACAAACAAGTTGTAATTATCGTTGTATATATTACCAAAGATTATTTTTTCTCAAGAAAAAACAAAGTTTTGAATTCATTTAGTATGCATATGTGTTAGGAAATGAAGTTTTGGAAGTATGAATTTTGGAATGAAGCAATAAGTTCCATTAAAAAATTGGCCTTGGGAAGTTGCAAGGAAGTTGATGCCCAAATGGGAGGTTTTTTGCCTCGGGCAAAATAGTAGTAGACTGCCCTAGAAAAAAAAAATGCTTTGAGCAGTCAACAGCCCAAAATAGCAGTTGACTGCCCTGAAAGAAAACATTCTCTGTTTTATTTTTTGTCTAGAGCAGCCGACTGCTCTATAGCGAAGTCCATTGCCCCAAGCCCGAAATTTCTCTGCATATAAAATACACTATGGCAGTCGACTCTCTTGCTTGGACATTCGACTATCTGAAGAATTTTAGGAGAATAAGAATTTCTTTTCTTACTGATTAACTTAGAAATACAGAAATAAATAGGAATAGTCTGTTTGACTAATTCCACTAAAAAATCTCCTAAAACTCAAGAAACCTAAAAATCTGGAAAAACTAATAAAAATTGATTGCATAAAATAAGAGATAAGAATAAAACTATTTCCTAATATATCTACACTCCCCCTCAAGCTAGGCTGTAGATGTTTATCATGTCGAGCTTGGAGTTAAGCACTTCGAACAGATTCCTTGGTAGTGGGTTCGTGAGAATATCAACAATCTGATGATTTGTTGGTGTGTAGATTACCCTGATAATCCCAAAATCAATTTTTCTTTTATAAAGTGACGATCAATCTCCACATGCTTTGTACGATCATGCTGAACCGGATTCTTCACAATACCAATCGTGGACTGATTATCACAAAATAGAGTTATAGGATTTTCCATGGGAATGTGCAAGTCCTCTAGTAATCTTTTCAATCACATGCCTTCACAAATACCGTGAGCCATTGCCCGAAATTCAGCTTCTGTGCTACTCCTCGAAACAATAAACTGCTTTTTGCTTCGCCACGTGACTAGATTTCCCCACACATAAGTGCATTATCCAGATGTGGATCTTCTATCAGTAATAGATCCAGCCCAATCAGCATCACTGAAAACCTCAACACTTCGAATAGGAGACCGTTTAAAGAATAAGCCTCTACCAAGAGTATACTTTAGATATCTTAGGATTCGGTACATAGCCTCCATGTGTTCTTCGTTTGGATTATTCATATGTTGACTTACTACACTTACAGCAAATCCGATGTCAGGACGAGAGTGTGACAAATATATGAGTTTTCCAACAAGTTTTTGATACCTCTCCTTGTCAACAGGTGCACAATCAAGTTTAGCTCCCAATTTTGTAGAAGAATCCATTGGTGTGTCAGGTGGTTTACACCCAAGCATACCTGTGTCCTTCAATAAATCAAGCACATATTTCCTTTGTGAAACAGTAATGCCTTCCTTTGATCAAGAGACTTCCATACCAAATAAATATTTTAGATTTCCAAGATCTTTAATCTCAAATTCTTTGGCAAAAAGGCTTTTTAGTTTGTGAATGGTTTCATAATCATCACCCATAACTATAATATCATCAACATAGACAATAAGGATAGCTAATTTACCTTCAGGAGAGTGCTTCACAAATAAAGTGTGATCGGCCTGGCATTGTGAGTATCCCTGATCTTTAACTACCTTGGTGAATCGATCAAACCAAGCCTTGAGTGATTGTTTGAGACCATATAACGATTTCTTCAGCTTGCATACCTTGCCATTAGTAGTAGAAGTCTCAAAACCAGGAGGGATGGTCATGTAGACTTCTTCTTCTAAGTTTCCATTCAAGAAAGCAATTTCAACGTCTAATTGAAATAGTGGCCAATCAAGGTTAACAGCAAGCCAATCAAGGTTAACAGCAAGAGAGAGAAGTACTCTTATCGTGTTGAGTTTGGCAACTGGGGCAAAGGTCTCCTGATAATCTATTCCATAAGACTGAGTGAACCGCTTTGCACCGAGCTTTGTATCTCTCAATGCTTCCGTCTTCCTTGAATTTTATTGTGAAAATCCACTTACAACCAACTGGTTTCTTGCCTTGAGGAAGATCAGTAATATCCCATGTCCTATTTTTCTCTAATGCACATATTTCTTCCCAAACAGCCTTTTTTCCAATCATCAGACTTCAATGCTTCATTTATGTCCTTTGGAACCAGAGTACCATCAAGGTTGGAACAAATGCACGATACTAGGTGACAGCTTGTTGTAGGAAACATAATTCCCAATTGAATGCTTTGTACAACTTCTCACCCCTTTCCTTAGAGCAATCGGCAATTGTAATTCATCAATATTATCAATTAGTTCAGAGTTACCTTTGTCAGAAATTGAATTCTGGTTAGCTTCATGGTTCTGTTGAATATGAGGTTGTTCCCCTACTTCATCTTTCCTTGTTCTTCTTCTTGAATAGATACGAAGTTCAGTGTTATTTTCTGATTGAGCACTTTCAAACATGGATGATTGATTTTCGAGAGGAATAGGTGGGGAATCATTTTCTGTGGGAGATTCAAGAGACATATTTTTGGAAGGTACTTGAGTTTGACAAGGAGAACCATATTGAAGTTGGAGGCTCTTGGATACTAGGGTTTGACTAGGAGGATTGGACTGAACTTGAGGACTCTCGCAGTGGGTTATAGAAGGGATGACACTTTCCCAAATTTGGTATTCACTCTTGCTCTCCCCTTGAATGGTAGATTTGGGATAATAAGGTTGGTTTTCAAAAAAGGTGACATCTATGGCATTGTAGAACCTTTTTGTGAAAGGAGAGTAATACTTATATCCTTTTTTATGAGGATAATATCCCAAGAAAATGCATTTGGTTGCTCTCGAGTCCAACTTCCCACGGTTTTGAAGGTTTTCATGAACAAATGAAGTACAACCAAATACTTTAAGAGGTATTTTGGAAATGACCTGAGTGTTTGGATAGGCTTGAAGGAGTAGATCACATGGTGTTCAAAAGTTCAAGACTCTGAATGGCATTCTATTGATAAGATATGTTGCGGTCAAGACTGCTCCCCCCCCCCCCCCCCCCCCCCAAAAAAAAAAAAACTATTTGGTAAATTTGTGGAAAATAGAAGAGAACGAGCAACTTCTAGGAGGTGTCGGTTTTTTCTTTCGGCAATACCATTTTGTTGAGGGGTGTCAATACAAGAACTTTGATGGATTATGTCTTGGTTTGATAGATAGTCTCCTAGATTTATGTTGAAATAGTCTCTTGCATTATCGGACCGCAGAAACTAAATTTTGGTTTGGAATTGTGTTTGAACCATAGAGTTGAAATTTTTGAAAATTTGGGTTGCTTCTAATTTATAAAACTAATAAACCACCTGGATCCAGTGATATTTTTAATTCTGGAAGGACCCCAAATATCATTGTGAATCAAGGAGAATGGATGGGATTTTTTGTATCCTTGAGATGGATAAGAGTTTCGAACATGCTTTGAGTATTGACAAACTTCACACTCAAAAATATTCGAGTTAATATTCTGAAATAATGAAGGAAACAATTTTTCAAGGTACTTGAAATTGAGATGGCCTAGGCGATAGTGCAATGGAATTATTTCACTATCATTATGGGACTGAATGACAGACTGAGCATTGAAAGAAAAAGGACTTGACAAAGTGACACAACCAGAACGTTGAACTTGTCTTTGAGAGGAACGACTAGGCTTGATGAGGTAAAGCCCCGAACTCACTTCAGCATTGCCAATCGTCTTCTCGGAACCCAAATCCTGAAAGGTACATAGATGTTTGTCAAATGTAGCCATACATTTCAAATCTTGAGTAAGTTTGCTAATTGACAACAAATTGCAATCAAGTTTAGGAACCAATAAAACTTATTCAAGTGTGAGTATATCAGAAAGCACCACTGAGCCAGTTCCAATTACTTTAGATACTGATCCATCTGCAATTTTGACAGTCCAATTTTCTTGACAAGGAGTGATGTAGAGAATAAAGTAGGATTACCAGTCATGTGGTCCGAGGCTCTGGAATCAACAACCCATGGATCTAAGCCTTCACGTTTTGCACTAAAGGCAGTAAAGGAATTACATTTATGTGCAAGTGATGCTGTTCCAGCCACTGGTTCTAAAGATCGGGGCTGATTTTGGCCAATCAGTTTTTGGAGCAAGTCTAACTGCTCTTTGCTAAAGAGGGCAGGTTCGGTGGATCCAGATTTCACTTCTGATGTGGCTGTGTTGCCTCTACTCGCTCGATTTTTTTGTGATTTCCCACCTTCAGGTCTACCGTGAATGTCCCAGCAAACATCACAAGTGTGGCCAATCTTCCCACAATGATCACATTTGGGACGCTCTTTCTTCTGCTGGTTACCACTAATATGGGCTTGTGGTCCCCGAGCAACGAGAGCCGATAAATCCATGGCTGGTGTAGTGGTTTGAAAACCCATCATCAATTTCTTTCTGCTTTCTTCGCATCTCACATCAGCAAAGGCTTCTCTGAGGCTTGGTGGTAGTTTCTTTGAAAGTATTCTGCCACGAACATCATCCATGTTCTTATTTAATCCAATTAAGAACTTGTATAAATGTGCTTCTTCAACAATCTTTTTGTAGTACACTGCATCATCCGAACACTTCCACTTGTTTTCTCTAAACATATCCAACTGTTGCCAATGTTGGTTAAGAATATTGAAATATTGTGTAACGGTGAGATCTCCTTGACGTTGATCATGGAGAATGCACTCAATTTCAAACAACTTAGACGTATTTTCTACGTGAGAGTATGCTTCCTTCGCAGCTTCCCATATTTCTGCAGCAGTTTCATAAAGCAAAAAATTTTCTCCAATTTCATTAGCCATGGAATTGAGAAGCCATGACATAAACAAGGTTGTTCTCGATCTTCCGTGTTCGAAATTTTGGATCTTCCCTTTCAGCTGCATAGCTTCACCGGTGAGATATTCATCTCTTCCTTTGCCGGAGATGAAGATCAGGACAGATTGAGACCACTGCAAATAATTTTGGCCATTTAGTTTATGACCAGTTATGGCATACGAGGTGGTGTGGACGACTCCTGTAGAATTTTGGATGACTTCCGACGACCATGGACACTTCTCGGTTGCCATGAATTTTTTTATTTTTTTTTAGATTTAGGTTCGTAGAACCTAGCCTGATACCATGAATAATTTTAGGAGAATAAGAATTTCTTTCCTTACAGATTAACTTAGAATTACAGAAATAAATAGGAATAGTCTGTTTAACTAATTCCACTAAAAAATCTCCTAAAAATCTGGATACCTAAAAATTTGGAAAAAATAATAAAAATTGATTGCATAAAATAAGAGATAAGAATAAAATTACTTCCTAATATATCTACACTATCCATTCTGGAAACTCAAAATATAGGTCCATTGGTTGTCTCTTCATACCAAAGACCATGATTGTTCATAGGGCTAAGAAAAAAACCGAAAAAACTGAAAAGTTGACTCAAACTGAGAGTTTCAAATCGGTTTAGATTCAAATCATGACATCATTAATCCAAATTCATTCGGTTCGATTTGGATACAGATTATATCTGAATGCTTTGTTATTTAATACTTTGTAATTTTTACTATTTGTATCAAAAGCCTAAGTTTTATGTTTAATTGCAAGCTCAAGGAAAATTTGAATTAAAGCCCAAAGTTGCTGAAACCCCAAAAACCTTAATGATTGATCCGAACCAATCCGCACAAATTCAGATCAATTCTAATTTGCAGATCATGAAATAAAAAACGGGCTTAGGTCAGATTAAATCAAAAACTTATAAAAATCTGATCAGACCCGATATCACCCTTGGTTCTTCATCCAAATGATAACTAATCATAAAAGGTTGTTTCTAACACCGATTAGGGCTTATAAATAATTTCATAAATGTTTATTTTCAGACAATTTTTCATATTTTTTCTCTCAAACTTCGAAATTTTTGAGTACTCTTTCTTACACTCTTTTCTGGTTTTTGGTTCAAGTGAGTACACAAGAGGAATTCAAAGTATAACCGAATTCTTCTAAGGGAACAAAGTTTCCTAAACCATTTGCTCCTGTCTGGGGAAACTATTGTTCCTAAGATAGCTTCTTGGAAGTGCCTTGCCTACCTAAAGTTCTTCAAAGTTTCTATTCTTCAAGTTTGATTGCATTAGTCTACCAACCACACTACAACATACAACAATTACGAGTATAAAAGAATTATTCCTAAATTGTTCCTAGTCGATGCCTTATCAAGAAATGGATACTAATACAAACTTTTGAGAACAATACATGTTTATGCTTTTACTTGTGAAGTAACTAATCTTATAAGTTGAAGCATGGATATACTAGAGTTAAACATGTACGTGCTTGTTACAAGAACAAGTTCACTGAACATGACCCAATATGAGAATGACATTTGGTTATATCAATTAAGTGCCTATAGCAATATTCTCATGTGACGGTTGCATAAGCGGTCCCTTAATATGACATTACTATCTAGTTTGTATGACAATCATTATACTTTGATATTACTCATAAACATCCCTAGCCAAGGATGCTCTATCGGATGGTATTCAGATAAGTTGAAAGAGCTGGATGGTATTTATGTCCAGATTTTTAGATATTTTTGACATGATTTTTCTCCTAATTTAAAGGAGTTTGTTTCAGTTTATAGCTGGAAGATATTCTCCTGATTTTATGGAGAATATCATGGCAGTTTTTATGTTTTTGAATAAATGGCTGATAAGGCCTATCTCACAGCTCTATATATACCTATGGTTCATTGTATTTTAAAGTAAGAAAAAAATAGGGAAATAAACCTTTTTCAATCCCATTAAAATCTTCATGGTATTAGAGCTTGACCTGGACCATCTATCCGTTCTATAATTCTAAAGTTTCTTGCTATGACTAAATATCCGAGAGCTGCCATGGCCAGCAAGTTCAAGAGTGGAACTTCTAATCCTGATTCTGTCCTACACCCTTGATTTCTCACTCTATCAGTGTATTTGAAAGTGGTACACTTCCCAACACCAGTCATAAACTCAGCGGTCATGGTCCCATTTTGTCATGATATTTGTCTGCAGAAAAGGCAAAGAGGATTATCTAATCGAAGCTGCCGTTCAACCTGAGGAAAGCAATCCCAGTTACCGTACCTAGAAGGTGGAGAATACAAGGTGTAGATAAATTAGGAATTATTAGCTGTCAACAAATAAATAATGAATTATTATTTGTTTTCCTATTCAATAGGAAACAACCTAAAATCAAGGAAGTTAGAGAAATCCTGATTTTTTTTCCTAGAATTACTCTCTAGTTTTCCTATTTATATTGTAACAACTATTGAATTCACATGGAGAAAAGAATACATTCAGTTTTACCTCTCTACTGTTTTCTTTCTTTACTACATGGTATCAAGAGCTTGTGAATTACAAAGCAGCCATGGTTGGCTCTAGTTCGTCTTCTTCTTTCGTTACCAGCACTGTGACATCGTCTGAAAGGAGTTCTCAGGCATCTTCGATTGCCCCCATCAATGAAAGCCCTTTACAGATTACCATTCATAAGTTAAATGGTAAAAACTACTTAGAGTGGACCCAATCCGTGCGTTTGGTGATTGATGGAAAGGGAAAACTTGGATATCTGAATGGGGAAATCAAGTCTCCTGCCGATGATGATCCAAAATACCAGCAGTGGAGATCAGAAAATTCCATGGTTATCGCTTGGCTTATTAATTCCATGGAACCAACCTTAGGAAAACTGTTTATGTTTCTACCAACCGCTCATGATGTTTGGGAGGCTATTAGAGAGACGTACTCTGACCTAGTAAATTATTCTCAATTATTTGAGTTAAATACTCGGATGTGGCGGATACAAGAAGTTGATAGAGAGGTAACTGCCTATTATAATGACATGATGACTCTGTGACAAGAATTGGATATGTTCGAAACTGAAGAATGAGATAGTCCGAATGATAGTGCACGTTACAAGAAAAAGGTTGAACGAAGTCGAGTGTTTGTATTTCTGGCAGGTCTAAATAAAGATCTTGATGAGGTTCGGGGATGTATTTTAGGACGGAAACCTCTACCCTCTATCAGAGAGGTTTTTTCCGAGGTACGGAGAGAGGAGGCTCGAAGATTAGCGATGTTAAAGGCAGTAGAGGAGCCAAAAGTTGATCAGGACAGTTCAGCTCTTGTAGCCCACAGTAATGAGCAACAAGGAGAAAGACGAAGAGGCAAACAAAAGCCGGGGTGTGATCATTGTCGGAAACCATGGCATACACGCGAGACCTGTTGGAAACTCCATGGAAAACCTGCGAATTTGAAGAAGAAACCTGGTGATGACTCTCGGCCAGCAGGGGACACTCGTGCTTTCCAGGTTAGCACTACTAATCCAGGGCAGCAGTCATCTTCAGACTCTCTTCCTTTCACCAAGGAACAAATGGAGCACTTGTACAAGATGTTTCAATCTCAATCTATAGGAAATTCTAGTGCGTCTTGTTCTTTAGCCCAGTCAGGTAATTTTTTCACCACAGCCTTTACTTGTGTCAATCCAAATACCTCTTGGATAGTAGATTCAGGAGCAACCGATCATATGACTGGGTTCTCGCAGTTGTTTTCTTCTTACATACCTTGTGCAGGAAATCAAAAGGTCAAAATAGCAGATGGTTCATATGCTACAGTTGCAGGGAAAGGAAAAATTATTGTTTCTTCTCATCTTACTTTAAAAGATGTCCTTCACGTTCCTCAATTGTCCTATAATCTATTGTCAATCAGTAAATTAACTCGTGATCATAATTGTCAAATTAATTTTTGGTCTTCTCAATGTAAATTTCAGGATTTAACCTCGGGGAAGACGATTGGGGATGCTAGGCAAGACTGTGGCCTTTACCTCCTTAATAATGATACAAACTTTGGAAGGCAAGACCAAACTTGTTTTAATTCTATTTCTGTTTCCAGTGACAGTGAGATTATGTTATGGCATTTTCGGTTAGGACATCCAAATTTTCATTATTTAAAGCAATTATTACCCAAATTATTTATAAATAAAAATGCTTCTATTTTTCGATGTGAAGTTTGTGAATTAGCTAAACATCATCGTGTTGTTTTTCCACCACAACCATATAAAAAGTCAAAACCATTTACTATAATCCACAGTGATGTATGAGGTCCTTCTAAAGTGGCAACTCTTTCTGGAAAACGTTGGTTCATTACATTTATTGATGATCATACTCGGGTTACTTGAGTTTTTTACTAAAAGATAAATCTGATGCTGAAAGTGTGTTTAAAAACTTCTATACAATGGTACAAACACAGTTTGAAACTCATATCAAAGTTTTTCGTAGTGATAATGGCAAAGAATTCTTTAATCATGTGTTAGGAAATTTTTTTGATGAAAAGGGAATTGTACATCAAAGTTCTTGTAATAACACACCTCAACAAAACGGGGTAGCCGAAAGGAAAAATAAACTTCTTGAAGTTGCTAGGGCCTTAAGCTTTACATCTAAAGTTCCAAAGTATCTTTGGGGAGAAGCTGTTTTAACAGCCACATTTTTTATAAACAGAATGCCTTCAAGAACCTTGGGGCTTAAAACACCAATAAAACTTTTCAATGAGTGTTTTCCAACTTCCAAGTTAGTAAGAAACATTCCTTTAAAAATTTTTGCTAGTGTTGCATTTGTTCATAACCATGACCATAAAAGAACAAAACTTGATCCAAAAGCACATAAATGCATTTTTGTAGGCTATTCGACAAGTCAAAAAGGTTATAAATGTTATGATCCAGTTCTGGAAAAAATGTTTGTTTCTATGGATGTCACTTTCTTTGAAGGACAATCATACTATCACACTTCTCATCTTCAGGGGGAGAAGAACAATAGTAAAGATGATATGTTTTTAAATGGTTCTGACTTAACCATTGATTTTGAATGTGCTAGTGATGATATTTTACTAAAAGTAATTGAGAAAGGAAATACAAATACATTAAATGATGAAAATCTACAACAACCTATGATAATGCCATCTCAAAATCAAAATTCTGAAACAACAGAGATGTGTGCAAAACGATGGAAGGGTCTTGTATATTCAAAGGAGTACCAAGCACAAAAAAAGGAAAGGAACACTATCTTACAGCACCCCCAAGAATCTGATCAGGGGTTGGATCATGAGATCAATGTTCCCTCAGACAATTTTGACAATAATCCTCCAAATAATTCTAAGTCAAATTCCTCAAGTCAAGATGATCTTCCAATTGCTCTTAGGAAAGGTGTTAGGTCTTGTACTAAGCATCCTCTATCCAATTTTATTTCGTATAATAATGTGTCACCTCAGTTTCGTGCTTTTATTACACAAGTGTGTAGTGTGGTTATTCCAAGTAATGTACAGGAAGCTCTAAATGTTCCTGAGTGGAGGGAGGCTATTCTTGAGGAGATGAGAGCTCTAGAGAAGAATGCTACTCGGGAAAAGGTTGATCTGCCACAAGGAAAAACAATCGTTGGTTGTAAGTGGGTATTCATCGTGAAGTATAATTCTGATGGATCTCTAGAACGATACAAGGCTCGACTGGTAGCTAAAGGCTACACACAAACTTATGGAGTGAATTATTCTGATACTTTTTCTTCGGTGGTAAAATTAAATACCGTTCGTGTGCTCTTGTCAATTGCTATAAACCTTGATTGGTCTCTAAATCAATTGGATGTGAAGAATGCTTTCCTCAATGGAGACCTTGAAGAGGAAGTTTACATGGAGGCACCACCTGGTTTTACTGAGAAGTTTGGATCCAAGGTATGCAGACTTAAAAGATCACTATATGGTCTTAAACAGTCGCCTAGAGCTTGGTTTGAAAGGTTTATAAGGTTTATGAAGAATCAGAATTATAGACAGGGGCAGACAGATCACACTCTCTTTATAAAAGTCTCTAACAAAGACAAGATCTCAATTTGACATAATTCTTACAAGAGATGACGAAGAAGAAATGAACTGATTAAAACAGAATCTAGCCAAGGAGTTCGAGATCAAGGATTTGGGGCAAATAAGATATTTTTTGGGTATGGAAATTGCGAGATCAAGGAAAGGTATCGTATTGTCACAACAAAAATATATCTTGGATCTCTTGAAAGAAACTGGTATGAGTGGGTGCGAGCCAGTTGATACTCCAATAGAAGCAAAAGTGAAGCTTGGAGAGGTAAAAGATGGAGTTCCTATTGATACTGGTAGATATCAAAGATTAGTTGGGAAGTTAATTTATCTGTCTCATACACGGCCTGACATTGCTTTTGCTGTAAGTATGGTAAGTCAGTTCATGCACTCTCCTTGTGAGGAACATCTAGAAACTGTGTTTCGAATTCTTCGTTATTTGAAAGCAACTCTAGGGAAAGGATTGTTTTTTAGTAAAAATGAAAATAGAGGAATTGAAGTCTATATTGATGCAGATTGGGCAGGTTCAATCACTGATAGAAGATCGACATCTAGATACTGCACCTTTGTGTGGGGTAATCTAGTTACTTGGAGAAGCAAAAAACAAGGTGTTGTTGCCAGAAGTAGTGCAGAAGCTGAATTTCGTTCAATGGCTCAAGAAGTGTGTGAGGTACTCTGGCTAAAACAAGTTCTAGAAGAAATTAAAAGGCCAGTTAGTCTTCCTATGAAGTTGTACTGTGACAATAAATCAGCCATAAACATAGCTCATAATCCGGTTCTACATGACAGGACGAAACATGTTGAGATTGATAGACATTTTATAAAAGAGAAGCTTGAAAAAGGGGTAATTTGTACTCCTTTTGTTCCTACCATGAAGCAAGTTACAGATATTTTCACCAAGAGCTTAATGAGACAGCCATTTTAACTTCAAGTGAGCAAGTTGGGCATGATTGATATATTTGCACCAACTTGAGGGGGGGTGTAGATAAATTAGGAATTATTAGTTGTCAATAAATAAATAATGAATTATTATTTGTTTTCCTATTTAATAGGAAACTACCTAAAATCAAAGAAGTTAAAGAAATCCTGATTTTTTTTCCTAGAATTACTCTCTAGTTTTCCTATTTATATTGTAACAACTATTGAATTCATATGGAGAAAAGAACACATTCAGTTTTACCTCTCTACTGTTTTCTTTCTTTACTACACAAGGTGATGTCCTGCTTTCTAAACTTGACGTTGAATGAAACAGGTGAGAATTTCATGTATTGCAAAACAGCGAAGGAGATTTGGAACGCGGTTCATGAGACATTCCAATAAAGACAACACCTCTGCCATCTTGGAAATCAAGGGTATTCTCCATGATCACAGGCAAGGAGATTCAACCATTACTGACTATTTTAACATGCTTACACGCCACTGGCAGCAGATGGACATGTTAGAAGATGTTACGGTGGAGCTATTCTAATGACAGCAAGCAATACAAGCAGATCCAGGAGAAAGAACGAATCTATAAATTTCTCCTAGGTCTAAATCAAGGTCTAGATGAAGTTTGAGGAAGGATTCTTAGTATCAAGCCTTTGCCCAGCATTTGAGAAGTATTCTCAGAGGTAAGAAGAGAAGAGAGCCAAAGAAAAGTTATCTTGGGTACCTAAAATAGTCAACCCAACACAGAAAGTTAAGCCCTGGTAACCCGAGGACCTCAATCACATACTACTCGACGAACCTAATCAAATTACAACAACCAACGAAAGAATAACCGTCCTTGGTGTGACCATTGCTAGAGAACTGGACACATAAAGGACTCATGCTGGAAGATATACAGAAAGCTAGTTGACTGGAAGCCCTCATCGTCTTGCCATTCACAAGACAGAGATAGTATAGGAAATATAGCCACAACTGAAGCCCAGACTTCTACAGATTTGAGTCCTTTTAATAAGGAGAAAATGGAGATGTTGTAGAAAATGCTTCAAGCTTTCGTGCAGAATGCACTAAATATTAGGGTTAGTATAGCAACTGTGGCACAACAAGGTAATTTCCTAACCGCTCTTAGCGCTAAAAAGGAAGAAAAAACCACATGGATTGTAGATTCAGGGACCTCTGATCATATGATCCGAGATATCGCAATGTTCAATGAATACAACCCGTTTCATGATGGTACCACTGTTCATAATGCTAATGGGTCTTTTTTCTACAGTAGTTTGTATAGGCCTGGCCATATCAAATTACATAAGGCTTGATTCAATCTGATTTATTCCATATTGTAACTACAATTTTTGTCTATAAGCAAGCTTACCAAAGATCTAAAGTGCATTACTAAATATTTCCCAAATTTGTGCGAATTTCAAGTTTCGAACTTGAGGAAGACGATTGGCAGTGCTAAGATGAAAGGAGGTCTCTACATTTTGAAAGTTGATGTTCCAAAAAGATAAACCCAAAAAGTTTCTTGTGCAGCATCTAGTACAAATAAAGATAGTACCATAATGCTGTGGCACCACAATAGACTAGGTCATCCAAATTTCCAGTATTTGAAAAAAAAAATGTTTCCTTCATTGATCAATAAAAACTCAACAAATTTTCAGTGTGAAGTGTGCCAATTGTCTAAATATTTCCGAAACTCGTACTCTCACCAGTCCTATAGGTCTTCTCATCTTTTTTACATGATTCATAGTGATACATGAGGACCATCTCGGATTAGCAACATTTCAGGTTTTAGATGGTTTCTCACTTTTATTGATGATCACACAAGAATTACATGGCAGTTTTTAATGAAAGAAAAATCCGAGGTAGGAGAAATCTTTTGAACCTTCAATAAAATGGTTCAAACTCAGTTTCAAACAAAAATCCAAATCCTTGAGACTGACAATGGAAGAGAATACTTTCATTCTAAACTTGGGTCATACATCTGTGATCAAGAATCATTCACCTCAGTCCATGTGTTGACACCCCATAGCAAAAGGGCATCTCTTAAAAGTTCTCTTATGTTGCCTACTCATGTTTCTAAACAATTCCGAGGGGGAAGAGATTTTGATAGCCACTTATCTTATCAGTCATATGTCATCTCGTGTCATAAAATTTCAAACCCCATTTCAAATTCTTCTTCACACTTGTCCACATATTTGGTTTGTGTCTAACATTCCAATTAAAGTGTTTGGTTGTATAGCCTTCATTCATATTAGTCAACAAAATTGTAGCAATCTTGACCCCAAATCTATCAAATGCATATTTCTAGGTTACTCTCCAAATCAAAGTGGATGCAAATGTTATTCCCCATTAACCAAGAAATTCTGTAATTCTATGGATATGACTTTCTTTGAAGACTAGCCATTTTACCCCAAAAATAATATTCAAGGGGAGAATCAGGTGGAATATCATTTCTGGAATGGTCTTGATCATCCTAATCCGTCTATACACCCTGTCGGATCACCAGAAATTGCCAATCCTCCACCGTGCCCAAAAGAAACTAGTCTAGGTCCGAGTCCTTCACCCAATTTAGGTTCATTACCGTGTCCTTCCCTTTCCATTCCTGAGTCTGAACTTGCTCATAACAACTCAGAACCTACTCAGGACAAAACAAAAGACTTAACCGTCTACTCTAGACGACAGAAAACTCAAAAGGAGCCCGAGGACAGCATTTTATCAAAGCAATGTCAAGAAGCGGATCCAAGTTCAATGTCAACCGTGTTTCACACAGGTGGTGCTCATTTGAACCCAAAACGTCCTGAATTAATAACCTAGACCAGCCCATTGCTTTGAGAAAGAGGAAGAGACTGTGCACACATCTTATCAATAATTTTGTATCTTATGAAGGACTATCTCTTACTTACAAAGCTTTTGCTACAACTTTGACTAACATTCAGATTTCCAAGAATGTCCAAAATCCCTTGTTCAATCTGAACGTAAAAAAACTGTTATGGAGGAAATTCATGCCCTTGAGAAGAACAAAACGAGGGAGTATACCAAGCTGCCAGCAGGGAATAAATTGGTTGGATGGAAGTGGGTGTTCACAGTTACACATAATGCTGATGGAAGGATAAATCATTTTAAGGCTACACTTGTTGCCAAAGGGTTTACACAATCATATGGTATCGTTTATGAGGAGATATTCGCCCCAGAAGCAAAATTTAATTCTATTTGGGTTTTACTATCTATAGCCAACTTGAACTGGCCTTTACAGCAATTAGATGTTAAAAATGCCCTTTTAAATGGTGATCTAGAAGAGGTGTATATGGAAGTTACCTTGGGTCTTGACTCTCAAGAGAGCGTCGGTAGAGTATGTAAACTCAAGAAATCATTTTATGGTCTCAAGCAATCTCCCACACCTAGTTTGAGAGGTTGACACGGGTAGTAAAGAAGCATGGGTTCATTAAATGTCAAACTAACCATAAAATGTTTATTAAGAGGTCTACTGAAGGTAGAAAGCAATACTAATAGTGCATGTCAACTATATAATCTTACCAGGAGATAATCTGGAGGAGATTGGAAATCTGAAAATGTTTTTGGCAAAAGAATTAGAGATCGAAGATCTGGTTCGACTTAATTATTTCCTCTGTATGGGGGTAGCTCGGTCACACAAAGGTATAGCTATTTCTTGGTGAAAGTACACCCTTGATCTCCTAGAAGAAACTGGTATGTTTGGCTGTAGACCAGTTGACAATCCTATGGACCCGACTAGTAAAGTTGAGCTGGAAAAAGAAGGAATGTTGACTGACAAACGAAGATATCAAAGACTGGTCGGCAAGTTAATTTATCTCTCTCATACAAGACCAGATATAGGTTTTGCTGCATGGTTAGTAGATCTATGAACAAGCCAACTAAAAAGCACTTAGAGGCTGTGTTTCAGATTCTTCAGTACTTAAAAAAGAGTCCAGGAAGAGGTCTCGACTTTAAGAAAACTATTGAGAGAGATGTAGAGATTTTTACAGATGTAGATTGGGCTGGATCTCTGACAAACCGAAGGTCAACTACAGGATACTGCACATTTGTTTGGGGTAATATGATCACATGACGGAGTAAAAAACAAATGGCGGTTGCTAAGAGCAGTGCTATCAAGGAATATGTGAGGGTATTTGGCTGGAAAGAATGCTGAAGGAGTTGGCATTTCCTACAAGTGGTCCTATGATTTTACTGTGTGATAACAAGCTGCTATTGAGATTGCAAAGAATCCAGTACATCACGATAGAGCTAAACACATGGAAATAGATGACACTCCATTAAGGAGACAGTAGAAGAGGGAACCCTAAAGTTGACTTACATTCCTACAAGCCATCAAACAGCTGACATTCTTACCAAGGCACTACCTAGAAATGGGTTTGAAAATTTAAAGTCCAAGCTGGGTATGATTGACATTCATAAAACCCAGCTTGAGGGGGATGTTGAAAGAGATGGATGGTATTTATGTCCAAATAATTAGATATTTTTGACATGATTTTTCTCCTAATTTAAAGGAGTTCGTTTCAGTTTATAGCTGGAAGATATTCTCTTGATTTTGTGGAGAATACCATGGCAGTTTTTATGTTTCTGAATAAATGGCTGATGAGGCCTGTCTCACGGCTATATACTTACGGTTCATAGTATTTTAAAGTATGAAAAAAATACGGAAATAAACCATTTTCAGCCCCACTAAAATCTTCAGGATATAGCATGAATCATATGGAGTTAGAGGAATATTCAAGATAGGATTCATCACCCTAAGTGATTCTTTGACCAAAGTGGAATGAAATTGAAGGAGTTCAACATTCATTCAAAGAGTTAATAACCTTTGGGAAACAAGAAAACATAATGGTTGGGGCACGTAGAGTAAAAACTAAACCATGCTCAAGCTCCGCTAGATGTAGTGATTAAAGGATTAAATTATGCGATAAGACCATGGACAGCAAGGGTACTCAAACCTTCTTGACTCTTAATATTTGGGTGTTCATGATACATTGCTAGACATCAATTTTGATCTATAAACAAGAAGTTGTTTCATTACAAAATTAATGATGCATCGGAGAAGTTTGATTCATCTAATCCTCAATCTACTAGGATTACAACATTCATATTTATTGTTCTTGAAAAGGAATATCGATTCTATATTTTTAGGGATGTTTACATACATATATATACACAACTGCAGTAGCTAAACAGGAAATCTCCTAATCTTAGGCTACAGACCAAAACTAATACCCTAAAAAATAGGGATCACAATAACTACTAAATCTCCTATATTAGGGAACATAATAACTACTAAATCTCCTATATTACAGTACACAGTTTCCTAAAATAAGAAAAAAACATGTTTTCCCACAATTGTCAACATATTAAGGAATTAATGGGTCACATACATTAAGAATAATTAAGTTGAAAATCAAAATGGAGAATAAAGCTGGACTTGATTGAAATAAAGTTTTAAATTTTTGGGACCTAATTGAATTAATAAGTCCAAAGGGTCAAATTATAAGGTAGCAGAATACAATCCTATTTGGAATAGGATTGGGATCAAGGACTGTCGAATTTGCTTCTCTATTAAGAAGCCTTGTTGCCTCTCTTTATGCATATCAATTTATAAGAAAAACTTGGTTTTGGCTATCCCAACCTCTCCTTGGGGTTTCTTTTTAATTAATTGTGTGGATACCATTGGAAGCTAGACAATTTTATAGTTAAAGGTTTGCTACAACCTAGCTAGGTCTTAAAGATTCTTGGACCAAAGCCCTAGCAGAACACTGCATGGGTTTTAGGTACAATTCTTGATTTTCTTGATGCTGGTATGATTGTGACTAGCAATATCATAGAAAATGGTAACAACCTTTGAAAGTGTATAAAAAGCTCGTCAAGGTGGGTTCTAAGTCTCAAGCCTTAATTTGGCATGTGTTTGATGATGAGATGCCTTATTAAGAGCTTGAATAAGTTTTTCTATGTTTTCTTTAACTTAAGAAGTAATAAGAATTTTATTTTACTTTTAGTTATTTATGTTTTAAAAATCAAGGGTACTTTTGTAATTTCTGGGTTTACTGGTAAAAGTAGGGAGAAAAATAAGGGGGAGAACTTTTTAATTTTACCACTACACTAATTACAAGAGAATTAGCCTCTACATATAGCAGTGGAGAGCACAAAAATATGAAACATAATAACAACACTAATTACAATTCCTAAAATATCTCAAAACTCTTATTTCTTTCTAGTTTCAAATCTTCCTAACTAAGAAAAAGGAAAAGATAATTGCAGAAAATGAGGAAACCAAGACTGGGTAACCAAATCCAAATTTCCATCTTTTCCACACTCCCCCTCAAGCTGGCTTGAAGATATCCTACATGCCCAGCTTGCTAACTAAGTTCTTGAATTGTTTCTTGTGCAACCCCTTTGTTAGAACATCATCTACTTGGTTGATGGTAGGAATATATAGCATTCAAATTATTCCACTATCTATCTTTTCTTTAATGAAGTGCTTGTCAACCTCTACATGCTTTGTCCAGTAATGAAGAATTGGGTTGTGAGCAATTGCAATCATAGCTTTATTGTCACAGTAAACCTTGATCGGTGAGGGAGTTAAAACTTTCCATTCTTCTAGCAACCTTCTTATACACAAGACATCACAAATTCCATGAGCAATCGACTGAAACTCCGCTTTTGCACTACTCCTAGCAACAACCTTTTGTTTCCTACTCCAACTCATAAGATTTCCACCTACAAAGGTGAAATACCCCAACGTTGATCTTCTATCCACAATATTCCCTGCCCAATCTACATCAATATAAGCCTCTCTTTGTAGGTGATCATGATTCCTAAAGAGTAGTCCTTTACCAAGTGTTCCCTTTAGGTATCTAAGAATCTGATAGAGAGCTACAAAGTGCTTTGAGCCTAGGAATGCATAAATTGACTCACCAGACCCATAGAAATGTCAGGTCGCATATGTGATACATAGATTAGCCTAACAAAAAGTCTCTAGTATTGCTCCCAATTCAACATGTCCTTCACTTCGATTGGTTGCATTTTCACGTTGGGTTCAATAAGAGTCCTGGCTACTTTAAGACCAAGTATTCTTGTCTCACTAAGCAAGTCAAGAAGATACTTGCTCTGATTCACAAATTCCTTCCTTAGATCTTCCTTCTTTCCAAGGAAGTACTTTAGAGCCCCCAGATCTTTGATTTCAAATTCTCCAGCTAGTTTGTTCTTCAAAGCCTCAATTTCCACAGTATCATCCCTGTCAATGCTATGTCATCCACATACACAATTAGAACAACAATCTTACCAATTCTAGAGAGAACATTGGGTAATCAGCTTGACTCTGTAAATAACCATAGCTTTTTAACGGGGTTTCAAAGTTTAGATCACAATTAGGCATTCTATTTATTAAGTAAGATGCCATTAAAATTGCTTGTCCCCAAAGATATTTTGGAAGATTCATTGAAAACATGATAGCCCTAGCAACTTCAAGTAAATGTCTATTTTTTCGTTCGGCTGATTTCATTTTGTTAAAGAGTTTCACAACATGTGATTTGATGAAAAATGCCTTCGTCCTTTAAAAAATTTCCCAAATATTCATTGAAATACTCTTTGCCATAGTCTGAACGAATAATACAAATTTTGATTTTGAACTAAGCTTCAATCATATTGTAAAATCTTGAAAAAAAATTTCCACTTCAGATTTTTTGCTTATAAGATAAATCCAACACGGTATAGTTTGATCATCAATAAAAGTCTCAAAACACCTTTTTCCAGTCACAGTAGTAACCTTAGAAGGTCCCCAAACATCACTGTGAATCAAATAAAATAGTTTTGAAGAGCAGTAAGGTTTTGAAACAAATTTAATTCTATGGTCTTTTGATAAATGACAATTTCGTGCTAAAGCAGAGAACAATCCAATCCTTTAAACAAAGCAGGGAATAGACGTTTAAATTAAGAGAAACTAGGACGTTCTAATCTAAGGTGCTATTCCATTATTTGTTCTAAAAGAGAATTTGAACTAAAGCAACTATAGCCTTGAGTTGTTTTATTATTGAAGGAGTGTTCATCAAAATAGTGAAGTCCATTAATCTCTCTATCAGGGATTTAAATTGCGGTCGAGGTCTCGTTTTCGGTTGCGTTGCGTTTGTCGCGGTTGCGGATATAACGGAGACCATCGCAGTCATTGCGGCTATCGCGGTCGTGATATTTTTTTTAATTCACACAACTTCACCCAAAATATATTATTTGCAATTATAATCATAATTAGTCTTATTTTATAATTTTAAAAGTAATTTATGATAATTACTAAACATTTAAGATAATTACTGAACATTTTTTAAAATAATTAGTAAATATATACTTACAAAATTATTAATTAATACTAATTTCATAAAAAATATATTAATTATATTAACTAAAAAATTATACTAAATGAAAAAATTATATTAATTATACTAATTAAAAAAATAACTACTAAAAAATTATATTAATTATACTGATTAAAAAAAAAATTAACTACAAACAAATTATACTAATTAAAAAAATTATATTAATTTAATTATTAAATTAAATTATGAATGGTGTTTAATTATCATTCTTCTTAGTAAGATAAACTTTTGTAATCCATGCCTTTATTCCCTAAGGTGTTGATCTCTGCTTCCATTTAATCTTTCCCACACATTTGCCATGATCTTTATTATATAAAATTTCCTTAAGCCGACACCTTCCCCCCTCCCCCTCCCTCCAACCCAATCACCCAATTTCATTTTCTCTGATTTTTGCTTCGATTTCCTTCAGCCGACAGCCCGACACCTTCCCCCTCCCTCCAACCCAGTCACTCATTTTCTCTGAACTGAAAATGAATCTGATTAATTGATCAACTTCAACGGGATTTCGACAAGCCAAAAGGAAAGGGTGTAAAGCCAAGCCGATGATTAGACTGATTTAGGGAATGGCATCTTCTGCCAGGATCTCTGATTGAACGGGGTTTCTCATGTCTGTTCAACAGGAAAAAAAGCCAAAACTATTTTTCCAGAATCGCGAGGGATGAACAATGGACTTCTTGGTGCTGCGCTTTTGGTCTCTATCATCCAACTACTTTCATTTCAGACCTGGGAAGGCTACAATAAACTTGATCGATCTTGCAGTCATGGTCGGCCTTAGACCTCCCTTACTAGTAAAGGGAAGAGGTGAGTGCGAATCTGGTGGCCAACGCGTCTCCTTATAAACTAAACCTTGAGAAGGATAACTTGGCATCAGCCGACACCTTCCCCCCTCCCTCCAACCCAGTTACCCAGTTTCATACCCACAAAGCCGACACCTTCCATTTTCTCTGGTTCACATCCGTTTTTTCATCAAAAGAGGTGGTGGCTGCCGCCGAAACCGCTAAATAGCGTCCGCGACTCCGTGTCGCGGCCACTATTTGGAACCCTGTACCACTGCCAAACGTCATCCACAAGCACCAGCCTTGAAAAACCACAATAGGAATCAAAGAATGTGACACAACAAATAAAATCTTTGGAAAGTTTGCTAATAGGTAAGAGCTTGCAGGTAAGTTTAGGAACATGGAGAACAGATTTAAGATCTATACTGTTAGAAAGTTTAATGAGACCTTGGCCAAAAATGGGAGAAAAACTACCATCAAAAATTTGAATTTTTACATGACACAAACAAGGGGAATATCATCATCAAAGCCTTTACCCAATACTGTGGTAGGCTATATGAACTCATGCCAAGTCGTCAGTATTAATTCTCTTCCTCTACTCATTCCTATCTAATACAATGTGTTCTTCTAACTCTCATTCCGCAATATCTTTCCGAATTACTTCTTTCTAAGTTTTTTTCGATCTTCCCCTTCCTTAACCCTTTTTACATCATCCATAACCCCCACTCTTCTAATCGAAGCATCCATAGGTTTACATCGTATGTGTCCAAACCAACGTAAACAACTTTCACTCATCTTGTCTTCGATATGCGTCACTCCAACTTTTTTGCGAGTCTTCAGTTCTCATTCTATCTTTTACCATATATCCACATATTCATCACAGCATTCGCATTTTTGCTACACTCATCTTCTATGTATGCAATCCTTTAGTTTCCCAACATTCATTGCCATAGAGTAATATTGGTCTAACAATTGTCCTGTAAAATTTATCTTTCAACCCTATAAGAATTCCTTTGTCACACAACACACCTGTAGCGCTTATTCACTTGCTCCGACCAACCTATATACTATGGGTCACATCACCATCAATCTATCCATCCATCTGTATGATCGACCCCAAATATCTAAAATGATCCCGCTTAGGGATCGCCACCCCATCTAACATAACTATATTTCTATCTTCCTTTTTGTATAGACTAAATTTACATTCAATGTATTCAATTTTTCTAATTTGAATCGTCTTGACTCTAACGTTTGTCTCCACAATTCTAACATGGTATTAACCTCCCTTCTAGTCTCAACATACAGAAAAATATCATCTACAAACATCATACACCAAGGTACATTATCCCAATGGATTTTGTTAGGTCGTCCATTACTATAGCGAACAAAAATGGATTTAACGCCAACCCTTCATGTAACCCTACTATGATAGGGAATTCACTTGTTTGCCTTCCACACGTCCTTACATGTGTCCTCCCATCTCCATACATGTCCTCCATTATTTCAACATATTTCACGGAAACTCTTTTCTTCATTAAAGACCACCATAACACCTCTCTAGGCACTTTGTCATATGCTTTCTCCAAATTTATAAAAACCATATGAACATCTTTCCCTTGTACTCGAAAACGCTCCACAAGTTGTCTAAGCAAGTTCATTGCTTCCATAGTTGACGGGCCCGGCATAAAACCAAACTGATTTTTCGATATCTCTACAGTCTTCCTTAATCTTCGTTCTATCACTCTTTAAAACCAAATTGATTCTTCGATATCTCTACAGTCTTCCTTAATTTTCGTTCTATCACCTTTTCCCATAATTTTATCGTTTGACTCATTAGTTTTATGCCTCAATAATTTGAGCAACTTTGAATATCTCCTTTTTCTTATAAAGAGGTACCAATGCACTCTTTCTCCATTCTTCAGGCATCTTGTTAGTGCAACAAATCTTATTAAAAAGATTTGTCAACCACCTAACTCCGACCTCTCCAAGGCGTTTCCAAATTTCAATAGGAAAGTCATCAGGCCCAACAGTTCTCCCTGTCTTCATCCTCTTTAGTACCTCCTTTACCTCTATCTCTTTGATTCTGCGCATAAAGTATCGGTTCAAATCCTCGTGAGGCACCGAGATATTGTTCACAATTTAGCTTCGTCCGTCGTTAAATAGTTTGTTGAAATAATCATGCCACCTTTCTTTAATATCATTGTCCTTAATTAGAGTCCTTTAGTGCTCATCCTTAATACATTTCACAACTCTTAAATCCTGACTCCTCTCTCTTGCTCGCACCAATCGATATATCACTTTCTCTCCCTCCTTTGTGTCCAATTTGTTGTAAATCTCTTTCACAACCTTCACCTTAGCCTCTGCCACCGCCCTCTTTGCCTCTCAACTAGCTAACTTGTATTTTGTGAAGCTCTCTTCGGTGTTTTTTGTCTTCAAAGCCCTGTAACAATCACTCTTAGCCTTTATAGATTCCTTAACTAATTCAGTTCACCATTTTGCATCATTTCCAATCGATACTTTACCGCTTGATACTCCTAGTATCTCCTTGCCCACCTCCCAAATGTGTTTTGTCATCTTATTCCACATTGTTTTCGGGTTCTCCTCTATTGTCTATTCTTCTTTCTGGGTCCAACTTTTTCTACATAATGCATGACACTTTTCTTTTAACTTTCACCATCGAATCCTTGTAGCTCTTTGTTGTTGGTTCTTATTATGTTTATGAATATTTAGGTCTAGGACTAGCAATCTATATTGCGCGATAACACTCTTACCTAAGATAATTTTGTAGTTCAGACAACTGCGTCTATTCCTCCTCCTACTCAAAAAGAAGTCTATCTAACTTGCATTCGATCCACTCTTAAAAGTTATAAGGTGAGGTTCTCTCTATCTAAACAGTGTAATCACTAGGGTTAGATAATAAAATAAAGCAGAATCTAGGATAGCATCTTCACCTTCATTTCTTACGCTGTAACTAAAACCCCCATATACGCTCTTAAAACCTTCACTACTAGCACCTACATGGTTATTAAGGTCAACACCATACAAAGGTTTTCTCCTATAGGCACTTCTTGTACTATCTTATCTAAATCCTACCAAAATTGTCTTTTACTAGCATTATCAATTCCTATCTCTGGTGCATATGCGCTAATAACATTCAAAACGTCTCCTCCTACAACTAGCTTAACCAAAATAATTCTATCCTCTTGTCTCTCAACTTGTACAACATCCTTTTGATATTTTTTGTCTATGATGATACCTACACCATTTTGGTCTCTATCCTTTCTTGTATACCAAAGTTTATACTATCAAGGTACTATCTTCCTAGCCTTCTCCTCAACCCATTTGGTCTCTTGGAGACATAAGATATTAACATTCCTTCTACACAAAACCTCACAAATCTCAACTAACTTACTATTAAGCGTACCTATATTCCAAGATCATAACCTAAACTTTTGATTATAAACTAGCTTATTTACTTACCCCCGTTCATTATAGTGTGGGAACCTTTTCCTATTGGGCACCACATCCAAGCGTCGATGTGGTGTGTCACTTCCGAGCAACCATCTAACAACCTTTGTACATTTTTCACTACACCTGGGCTCTGGTGCAATGCATCGCTAAGAAGAAGACATCCCAACGAATTTCATATAGTGGTTCATCTCATAAAAATTAGATAAATTTTGAGTGGCTGATTGTCCAAAACTACTATCAACCCTCCTCCAGACAAGGGGAATATGAATGAAACAAATTGGAAAAACTAGTCATATGATTAAAAGCTCTCAAATCAATGATCCAAGGAGAAGAATTAAGAGCAGTGGATTGAGCAATAGAATTTCTACCTCTATGGCCCAATGAACATTTAGGAGTACCAGTAGTGGGATTGAACTTCAAAAGTTTGAGAAGTTGATCAATTTGCGCTTTGCTAAAAGGACCTTACTCGGCTTCATTGCAATAGGCTGTAGCCATTTATGCTTCGATTTCCAGTTGTTTGGTTTTCCATGAATTTGCCAACAAGTTTCTCGAGTGTGGCGGGGTTTATTACAGTGGTCTCACCCTACCTGAGGCTTCTCATCATTCTTAAGGGGTTTAGAAGTATTTCGGCCTTTAACGTGAGCCTCAGCAACAACTATGGCCAAGTTCTCAATCATACCACTTGGACCCGCATGGTTCATACCAAACTTGACAAACCTTAGGCTATCCTCACCGCACACCTTAGAAAAAGCCTCGTTAAAGGCAAGGAATGCCTTCCACTAATTCTTCCTTGAACCTCATTAAACACTACATTGATAGCAGCAAGAAACATGAAGACTCAATTGGCATCAATAATTGTCCGAAAACGACTACAACCATCAGGACACTTCCACTCGTAATTATTGAAGAGATCCAAGTCTTACCACACACGTTTGAGAGAGTTGAAAAACTTTGTGACTATATCACATTATCTTGCAAATGTAACAGAGTTTCAAGGTGAGTTCATAGACTTGAGATTGGTTACCCATATCAAAATAAATTTGGGTAACATTATCCCAAAGTTCTTTCACAATAGAGTAACACATATAGTTGGAACTGAAATCCTCTTTCATGGAATTCACGAGCCATGTCATCATGACCATGGAATTCTCGGTGACCCAAGTTGCATGTGATGAATTTGTACTAGCTGGTTCTCGAGTATATCAGGTTAGCTAACAAATTTTTCCTCTACCTTTAATATACAGGCGAACCAACTGAAACCAGTGTAAGAAATTATCACCATCGAGACGAATGGTTGTGTAATCTAGACTGGGTGAGACTCGGTGTTCGAGGAAACACAAGGAGAGTGGGCTACGATAGGAGTATGGGTTATGGGAGTTAAATCAAGGGTGGAATTCTACAAAATTTCCGACATGGTGGTGATGGAAAACGGCAACGTAAAGAGGCGACCTAAGGTCATGAGTGATTGCAGCCAAAAAAAGAAAGGCAATCTAGGGTTTTACAGGAATCGAAAAACTCTCTTCTCTGATACCATAAGAGTATCACAAGAAAATTAGCCTCTCTTATAGCAGTGGAAAGCACAAAAAAAGGAAACAAAATAGCAACACTAATTACAATTCCTATAATATATTAGAACTCTTATTTCTTTCTAATTTCAAAATTTTCAAACAAAGAAAAAGGAAAAGATAGATGCAGAAAATGAGAAAACCAAGATTAGGCAACCAAATCCAAATTTCCCCACAACTAAAAATTCGAATTTTCTATGATTTAGGATTTTATTTTTAATCTTTTATTAATTTAGTCTAATAGGCTAGAATGATGATGAATGGTTAGGATTGCTTGCTTGCTTTAATAGGCCTTGTAATCTTTTAAAATGAGACTAAATAATTATTAAAATTTTCTAGCAAAACTTTGCTTTTTTCTTATGTGACTCAACCCTCTTAGGTGTGACTTCTAAAAAACCCTAAGTGAGACTCTTAAACTACTCTTCTTCTTCTTCTTCTTGCATTAGCATAATCAACCTCATATCTCCTGGGCTTTCCATCAAAACCTTAATCCTAATTTGAGCCCAAACTAAAGCCCATATTAACCCAATATTTTATTTACCCTAGAATCTTAATTTAAAGACATCCCACTATACATTACAATATCAATGTGTGATCCTATCTTTTGGAAATTAAAAATTTTTAAATTCCATTGCTTAAACTTTGATCTTGCATGATTAAATTCTCAACACAAACACCATAGGCCAAACAACTGTTCAAGTATATACCGCCAAAACTCAAAAGATTAAGCTCAACTTGCTAAAAGTGATTGACTTGAACCATTATGCGGGTTCATCAATCACACTCCTAATATCATAATCCTTATCCATCCCCGCCTTTTTACTTGATGTCCTCATCAAATTTTAGAACCACGTATCACAATGAAAATCGACAGTCATAGGACCAATATCAAAACGATGTGACTAGTGGACCCGCATTGAATAGGCATATGCTTGACACCAACATGAATATCCTCGATGGCAAGGCTCAAGCACCACTAACCCAACATCTTTTCAGCCCTAAACCACATCCACGTGACCTCAAAAGCTTAACCAAGCTGTTAAGAATGACTTGAACACCTAAATGGAAGGCTTCCAACAATCACACTCGCATATCATATAGGATGACATATCATAAAAAAAATGCAGTCTCTTAAAACTTTAGACCAAGCAAACACTAAGGAGCATCCAAGTAGAATCATGACAAATTCAAAATTCTATTAGAAAAAATGGAGTCAATATCTTAGATCCCTTTCGAAAGAGGGCCTTTTCAATCTTTGGACATGTTCAAATAGTGCTATTATGCATCTGTCAAAATGGGAGAAATATATTTAACATATAGTGCTTCTCGTTAAGTGACTACAATACTCTATTGGGAGGTATTGAACAAAAAATGTAAGGAAAACATGCATGCAGCTTTCTGTTTAGGAATTATTCATATTAACCAAAATCTCCAATGAATCCCAAATTATTTGGATCTAGAAGCAACTTCTCCTTTCCTTTAGTGCAATTTAATTAGATGTTGCTAGTAGCTTCATCAATCATGATCATTGTGAAAAAGTTTACTTCTACAAGCAACAGATTTTAAATGAAATTAAGAGTCTAAAGAAAGTTGACAATCGCATCAAATTTTCAACACCTTAGTTTTGAATACCACAAGCATAAAGCATTTTTTACTCATTAAAACCTGAGTTCTTTCCAACCAAGTGGAAACCAATGGATTTCAAATTACGTAAAATTCTAGAATTATTTTAACAGCTTATCACTGATAAGAATTCTCAAATGAACATTTTGCCAAATAACCATGATGGAGTCAAGACTTAATTCTTCTAAGACAATGAGCTTTGCAATTTAGAGGAATATTCAAGGTTCTCATAGTAGTCTTGAGTACCTTTTGAATAAGCAGTGGAAACAATATTTCCCACCTCCAACCCTAACTTAAGGTTGAACCTTTGATTTAGTATCAAATTTTACCCATACAAAGAGATGAATTCAACGGCATTTAGCCTCAATTACCTCTCTATTCCCTTCATATATCCTTCTCAGAAACTACCTATATTTTCCAAGTTTTTTCAGCTACATCACCATGACAATTTGTTTGTGTCAACAACTAAATACAAAACCAAACTACTCTAAACTCTATAAGCAGCCCCTGCTTCCTCAAACAACTCTAAGTTGCACTTGAGAAGAATTTGAGATACTAAGTGGATATGATAAGTTAGTTTATATTTGATCAGCTCGAAGTCTTCTCCTTTGTTTTGTAACGGATTTAAAATAATTTGGACTCTTTGGGTTCTTGGACAGACTTAAACTTGCTCAAATCTTTTCACACATTTTTGGCTTCGGATTAAAATTATACTTAACCCTTTCCCCTGTACAGTGACAAACTATCCAAACCAAACAATTGCTAAGCATTTTATCTGCACTAGAATGGAACTTCCCCCCGACATATGTTGCAGGATCTTTTGGAATTTTGAAACTTTTAGTTTTGAGTTTCAGATTCCGAAAAGAATTAATAATTAGCTAGGGTTTTAATGCTAAAAAGATCTAGTCCTTAAAGGCTTCATAAAACATCCAACAATTTGTAGAAATCCAACAAGACATTGGTTTAATAAATTTTTGAGGAACCCTTAATGGAAATGATACTACAAGTAAATATCTAACTAACCACTCAGAAAACTACTTTATTTAATCAATTAATACAAAAGTCCAGGAATTTTTAAGTTACAGGAAGTCAAGCTCAAGTTGATTTTTCTCAAACCCATTTTGCTCAAATTGCCTGAAGTTGATTAATCTTCCAAATCTAGAAGACTGTTAACGACACATACACAAGCCTGATTATGGATTCTCACTTCCGAAAACACAAGCAGCAATTTGACTTCACATCACTAGTAGGCCATTGAACAGAGGAATTTGTTCTATTAATCATATATAACTTGGATTCTGAGATAAATAACTGAACTGAGAAAAAATAGGTCCACCTTTATTTACTAAAAGGGGGAAAATTTTTGCAATTGGAGATTTCTTTGGATCAATGCCAGCCTAAATGTATGAGAGTACAGTAAATGAGTAAAATCTTTTAAAATTTTCTCTTAACATGCAAATTAGACACCGCACAAGCAACATGAAAAGAATGGACATGGTAAAATATGTTTTAGAGGCACTCAAATATGATGACATGTTCTGTACTATTAAACTAGCATCACCACTATTCAAGAAAGATGCTGAAGCTGTAGAGCTCCATTGAACATACCTGATCTAAATCTGAGAAAACTAGTTCCAAATTGATAACATCAATATCAGACTTAGGATCAACTTTGCCATTCACATGAATAATGTCATTATCTTCAAAACAGCGTACAACCTGAATCAATAATGTAATCGGCAATTGATTTCAAAAACTAAAAGTTAATGATTATATCACCAAGCTTTTGATTGGTAAATCATATGCACAAATTAAGAACTGTTCAGGGGTGAGAATGTTTAGCTAGGTTCTTAAATTCTTAAATTCTTAAATTCTTAAATACATATAGTGTTCTAACGATAAAGGAAAAACTTGTATGGGGAGTATCTCAAAATTTTGAACAATTAGAGTATTGGAATAATGACTCAACAATTAACATGAGCACTTGCCCTCAGATCAGAAGAACCTTTTTTATCTGTTTTTCCCTAAAACATAAACATTCAAAAATGAATGAAACTCACATATATCAGGGGGGGAAATAAAGTATTTACAGAACAGATACAAAACTCTTCATATTTCTAGAAAATATTCTTTGTTCATGCATAAAGATACTGACTTCAAAAGTGATTAAAAAAAAAACACTTAGCAAAAAAGGCAATACCAGTTTAAACTTCCAACTAAGAAAATTCAAAGGAAATTAACCATTTAAAGGTTTTAGCCATGGCTGAGCATTAAAGATATACTCTTCAGACACAGCTAACTGTTAAAAAGGTACCCACTAAATATACTATAGATGACCATAAATCACACAGAGAATGTAGTAAGTGATTTACTAATTAACACAAAGCATAGCATGTATTCATGCACTGGTTAAACTACTCTCTGGAAAGACCATGTAAAATAAATGCCATTTATTTTAGTTAGCAAAATGACTGTCAAGCTAATATATGTATGTCTTTACTCCTTAGGTGGTGGTTTATCCAGTATTTTCTATAATTAACACTCCATTTGAATGACATAGCCGCCAACTTAAAGACATGGGAAAAGAAATCAGTTGAGAACGTGCATAAAATAATACAGGTGAGTGGTGATTAAGGATAGAGAAGAACCTGAAGAATGGAGTCCACCTCCCGGATATGAGATAAGAATTTATTTCCTAATCCCTGAAAACAATGACAGAAAAGAAATTAAGGACCCAATTGCAACAGAATCCGAAAGATCAAAAAATAAGTACAAAAAACAAGAATTATAACAAGAATTACCTCCCCTTGACTGGCACCCTTAACGAGACCAGCAATGTCAACAAACTCAATAGAAGCAGGAACTGCTCTTTGAGACTTGCTTAGTTCAGAAAGAACATGGAGCCGAGGATCCGGAACCGCAACAATCCCAACATTTGGCTCTATTGTACAAAACGGAAAATTAGCAGCTTGTGCTTTCCCATTCTCAACCTACATTTTTAATTTAATATTTAATAATTCACTCATCCAAATTTTCCTAAGAAAAAGAGAAAACTCAAAGTCCGAAATTAAGTAAAACCTACAACGGCATTGAATAGGGTTGATTTGCCGACGTTAGGGAGGCCAACAATGCCGGCTCTTAAGCTCATGCTTATTCTGGAAGAAGAAGAAGAAGAGTATAATCTCGTTTTTGTCCCATCCAAAACGCTGATTAATTGAAGATTTTTAGTGAAAATGGAGAGTTTGTTTGGAAGAAGAGTTAGAGTTGAAAGTAGATTACTGCAAGCCGTTCTGGCCATTTAGAAGAGAAAGCTTCAATGGATAGAGTTTTTCTGTTCTCGTAAAAATTCGGCCACTGCTTCTGGTTTGCGGTGGGATGGCCTAAGGCCTGAGGTTTTAAAAGTTTAATTTTTTTTTTTTTGTGGAATTTTTAACATTTGTCCAAAGCAATCTGTTCATCTAAACTTTTGCTTCTTTTTTTTTTTTAAGTTTCGTGTAAATAAATCAAGTTAGGTAAACGAAATTTTTTTTTATTCACAATCAGGTTTTTGCCATTCACAATTGAATTTTTCTACGTTTTTTGAAAAAAAAAAGGCTTATAATGAACTGGTTTTAGTAACTTTAATAAATTATTTATTTTAATATTTTCTGAAACTAAACTTTTGGAAAGCGTAAGATATCCAAAAATTCACTTATAAAAAGTAATAAAGTTGTAAGACAAGAACCTAGCATTTTTCAGCCTTGTTATACGATAGAATCAGACTATTTTGGTCTAATATAAAACTAAGTTCAATGCCTTCCTTGGCCCAACCCAAGACCAAGGGTTTTAAGGCCTAACAAGAATCCAAATCAGAGAAGACTCCCATAAGAGGAGAGGTTTTTACCCGCTAAGAATTGCTACACTTATTTCACGCCTAGTCGAACTAAAATATCGAAGTAATTATATGATGGCATGCCCAAGTATGAGAAACACTTATGCTCTCTACACTCACACTCGTTATCTTTTATCTTTTTCCTACCCTTAAACATATTACCGACTTAAGTATCGGAATGTGCCTTAGAGAAAAATTTTCGACGGCTCTCATTATTTTTTTCTTTCACAGGAACTTATTCAAACACTCACAAGTTTCAAAGTTGATCTATCCAAAAAATAGTCATCAACAATTGGTGTTGTCTATGAGAATTAGATTAAGCTAGAAGTATCATGTCTAAGTGAAATGACACCCTTCTAGCTACAACTTCCTTTTCGTCAAACACACCCATTCCCATCACACCCCCTCCTCTATTAACTCCGCTCGTGGTTCAAACTCCACCAAGAGGATTGCGAACTGAAAATCATAATCCATTCACTCGAAACGACGGACCATCTACATCCAATATCCTTGGTTCCCATCAATTGCCTTCAACCTCATTTTCAACATGGATCTCACTTACCCCGTATTACTTCGAAAACTGGATAAATAGATTTCAACAGATAGACAACATGATGCCTTCAACCACGATCTTCATACCAAATCCTCCTCCAATTACATCTCACATCAAATACCCGCTACCAATTCCAAACTTCAATGAAACAAATTCGAGCGTCCCACCCCTTCCGAGTGTAACTATTACCTTAGAGGCCACATTCTTGCCACCTCCAACAATTCCCCTTGTGCGACAGAACTTTCTTAACCTTAAGCAGTACAATCAACTATTATATAAAGTTCATCAGTTAGAAGCACAGATTGTCGACCAAAGCAGAAATCTTGCTACTTATCTGCCTCTCACACATCCTCACTAGACAAAGCCGCCTTCCCAGTAACACCTTACCAACATCATCCAAATACTAATAATTCTATAAGATCAGCAAGTGGAATAAGGATTCCCTATAATCATATATCTACTTCAAAGTTAAAAAGGAGAGAGGAAGATCCCAACAAAAAGGAAAAAATGGATGAAATGGAGAGAACTTAAAAAGTTGACGAAAAGCAAAGATGTGACGAAATGGTTAGACAGTGGCAATAATCCTCTTTTATTTGAAATTTGACAGGAATAAATAGCTGCGAAGTAGAAACTCCCTAAAGAAACCCAGATGTGGTAAAATGCAAGGTTTTCATCACGACGTTAAAAAAAACAACAGAACTTAGTACTATATGTTGCCACCAAGATTTATAACCAGTTTTGATATGCTCGCTAAAGAATTTGTAGCACGCTTTCTCAGTAATCACCAAACGGTAAGAACTAACAACAACATAATGGTATTAAAACAGAAACCGCATAAAACTTGAAAGACTACATCAAAAGATTTAATGAAGCTACTTTAGATGTAAGAGATCTCAATGTAGAATGCGCGATTCAAGCATTTACTAATAGGACATAAGCACTTGAAGTATTCCCTCAATAATAACAAGCTAGAAAAGTTGTATTAGTTGTATGGAAGGGCAAAGTAGATACATCTGGGAGCTTACTATGGAGCATAGAACTCAGTGAGTTTGATATTAATTATTGCCCGCGAAAAACTATAAAGGCGTAGGCCCTCACCGACTTTTGTGGCGAAATGTTCCTTTAAAAATCAATCTTTTGTACATATGAACTCATCTGATGATGAATTATGGACCTTATATTTAGATGGTTCATCAGGAAAAGATAATTCAGCCGTCGGGGTAATTCTTTCTGATTCAAAGGAAAATGAATGGCAGTATGGATTATCATTTGGATTTTCAACCTCGAATAATGAAGTACAATATGAGGCACTTATTGTAGGATTAGAGCCGCTATCATGTTAGAGGTCGATAACCTGTAGACTTTCACTGATTCCTAGTTGGTAGCAAAACAACTAAACAAAGAATATGATATGAAAGATGAGCAGCTAAAGAAATATTATGATATTGTTACACAACTGTTACAAAGGTTTAAGAAAGTCACTCTATCAAAATATCAAGGATTTCTAAATACTAAAGCAGATAGCCTCTCCTGATTAGCTACAAATGTTGCATCCGATCGGTAAAGGAAAGTATTCTTGAAGTATGTTAAACAACCTTGATACATAAACCAGCCTAGAATCTTAGAGCTATTGAAGGTGATGAAGATATTTGGATGACCTCGATCAATAAATATCTAAAGACGGGGATTGCCATGTCAAATCCCCAATTAGCAATACCTTTATAGAAAAAGGTGATCAGGTTTATCCTTTTGGATGGCATCTTATATAGAAAATGGTACAACACTCCACTTCTTAAATGCCACATGCCCATTGAAGCAGAGTATGGTCTCCAAGAAATTCATGAAGGAGTTTGTGGAAATCATATACAAGGAAGAGCCTTGGCCCAAAAGCCCTTAGACAAAGGTACTATTGGGCTACATGCACAAGGATGCAATATATATGGTTTGACAATGTGAAAGGTGCCAAAGATTCTCTGGTATATCCTAGAAACAGACTGTGAATCTTAAGAAACTTAATAGCATATGGCCTTTCGCCATGTGGGGGTTTGATATTTTAAGACCATTTCTTATACCTACTACACAAAGGAAATTCTTGATAGTTGCATGCTAGTATTTCATCGAATAAGTTAAAGCAAAAGCCCTTACCACTACCATAGAAATGGCAGTAAAACTACCATAGAAATGGCAGTAAAAGCTTTTGTGTAGAAGTCCACAGTGTGTCGGTTTAAAATCCCAACTATTATAGTGGTTGATAATGGAACTCAATTTCAAGTGAAGGAGTTGAAGAATTTCTGTGCTAATTTCAAGATAGCCCTTTTACATAGTTTTGTGGCCCATCCACAAACAAATGGCCAAACAAAGACAATGAAAAACAAATATTGATGCCATTAAAAAAAAAAGCTAGATAATGCAAAAGGAGCATGAGTTGAAGAAATGTCAGGAATACTTTGGGCAATAAGGACAACTGATCATTCAGCAACGGGGGAAACTCCTTTCTCCCTAACCTTTGAGATAGAAGCAGACATCCCTATTAAGATAGGAATCAATTTAGCCCAAACTTTAATGTTTAACTTAGAAACAAATAGTGATGCTATATGCGCCAATGTAGACCCACTGTAGGAAGCAATAGACTAAGCGATCAATCGCACTGCTGCAAAGGCACAACAGGTAGCTAGGCACTATAACTCAAAGATCAAGTACAAACAATTCCAAGTAAGGGGCTTGGTACTAAGAAATTGCGAATTAAGCAAGCCAGCTAAAGAACGCAAAAAAATCTTGCCTAGTTGGGAAGGACCGTGCAAAATCACCTCGGTTTTAGGCCACAGAAGATACAAATTGATGGATATAGGTGGCAAACCAATACCCCAAACATGAAATGCAACTCACTTGAAAAATTATTTTATGTTAAAAAAAAAAAGAGCCGCTAAGCCGAAAATCTCTCTGAGACGACTTAGGCAAAAATTCTGATTAAAGAAAAAGAAAAATCGGCAACAATAAACTATGTAGTGACTTGATCCTCCCAACTTTTAGAAGGTACATAGGCAGCTTGGTTCCTCCAAGTCCAGTCTAAAGAATTTTTCAAGAATAAAACACATATGATGACAATGTCTTACCAACTGATTTAAGCGTAAAGGCCATCACAAAAAAACTTAAGCAAAAAGCAGCCAAGGGCCCTTTACCAGCCTACAGGCCAATGGGGAACTTAGATCCATTAGGAAAAATGTCTCACCAACTCGTACAAAAATAGGCGAGGATAGCATTTAGAAAAATAAAACTCATGAGTTAACAAGCATGTGGGCTTTAATTAAAGTTTACGGGCCTTATCTTAACCTACGGGCCCTGACCAATCTATAGGCTGTAGTTATACAAATATTCATGACTCACCAAAATAAATTTTGGTAAAAACAAAATATCAATTCTAAGTTAAAAGCTTAGAATAAAAATTATAAAAATTCAGAAAAGCTCGGGGATCACCCCAAGGAAAAATTATAAGAAATCTACAATAAAAGAAAAAGGAAAAAGATACAGTTCAACTTTTCTTAGGACAATCATTAATTGGATCTCGAACGGGGGTTTTAGGGATAGCAGCTTCTGAAGCACGACGAGATTCTAAAACATTTGGATCTTGAATATGCAAAAAAGGGAAATCAGGTGGCAAGCTCCTTAACTCAGGAAAATCAATTCCCCTTATATCTAAAGGACCCAACACCAACTGTAGTATATAAAGAGCAGAATCCCTATACAGCATATTGTTGACCCAAAATGGTATCTATGTGCAAGTATACACGATCATACAAGTAATACGAATGTGAGTCCGGAATATCATTCCACAAAGATTAGTAGCTAAATTGATTACTAGATTTACATCTTAAGTATATTCTAACCAATTATGAATGTGGATGGTCTATAAGTCTACTAAAACATGGTAAAAATATAAAAATATATAAATAAAATAATAAAATGAAAATAAAAGAAAGTAAAATGAGAATTAGAAATACTTAAAAAGCCCAAATAGCAAATCAAAAGTAATTGCAGAAGAAAAATAACAAAATTAAAATCAATCATGAAAATGGGCAAAAATGCAAATAATAAAAAATACGGGCCTAAAATGAAAATAATAAAAATAAATCTAGAAAATCTTAATATGAAAACAAAAATGCATGTGCTAATCTAATTAAGTTAAATAAAAATGCAAAATACTCTAAACTAATGCATGATGAAATAAAATCCTAATAAAAACCCTAAAATCCCTAAATATAATCCTAACCCTAAAATGCCCTAAAATGCAAACCCTAAATCAAGCCAAACCCTAAATTACTTCTAAATTAGTGAAATATATAATGCATGAGAATTAAAATATTTTTGTATTTTTGGAAATTAGGATGAAAACAAACTAAAAATGCATGAAATGAACTCTAACCCTAAATTAATCCTAAATGTATTTCTTAAAACCATCAACTAATTAATTAATGCATGAAAATAATCCTAACAACCCTTAAAATGAACTAAATCAGTAATGAAAATAAAACCTGAACAAAATGCAAATTAAATGTAAAAACTAACCTAAAATGCTATGTTAGTTAAACTAAATGCATCCTAACTACTAACCCTTATTTATATAACTTTATTGTGATTTAATAATGAACTAAATTCACCTAAATATGCTTAAAAACTGTGAACAAATAAATTTAGGCAGTGACGCCGAAAACCAAAAATATCTTAAAAATGCAATGTAATATTAGCCTGACTATTCCTAAATTTTATTTAACATATGTATGTCTTAATTAACATTTAAAACTACTTAAATAACACTTGGAATATCACATGGCAGCAATAGAAAAGATGCAAAACAGAATTGATGTAGCAGATTAAATAAACAGATAAAATCATGATGTTATAAACTAGGAAAAGTTAAAGCCAATAACTCACATTCTAATACCACTATGCATGAATTAACTAATGACTAGATTACTAGATATGACTCAACATGATGAAGACTTCATGCCAAACTAACAAAATAGCACCGAGTGAGATTTTTGCACCAAACAGAATATGACGATGGTAACCGACTTCATTAAGCTTCTTAATCCCACTTTGAACTGACTAAGTACAATACAAAATAGTATTATGGTATAAGACTAAAACAGTATTATGGTATAAGACTAACTCTAACCGACCAAATAAAGATTAAATACTGTTAACTACTTAGCAAAATAAGTAATGAAATTTCCTAAAACTAACCTGAACCGTAAGCTATGATTTTATGAAAAGAAAACTAAAGCAGAAACTAGTTTAATGGATCAAAATCTAAGCTAGCAAATTGATTCTCACTAATTAAAACTTTATGAACATGACTTAATTTCTAAGATTAAACATTAAATACAAATCAAACAACACCCAAATAGCATTTAAAAATAAAAATAAAAATAAAATAGCTAAAAAAATTAATTTGGATTAAGCTCAATCACAAGAGCTATGAAGGTAATTTCTCAACCTCCTAAGCTCCCATGTCCATAGAACTCAATCGAGAACGGAAATGGAAAATATAAATGGAGTAGAAAAAGAGATTAAAAGCCGAAAGTAAAAGAACATAATGGAATTGCAAGATTAAAATAAAGATTAAACTTGAAATGTAAAGAAAACAAGTAAATTTGCAAGGAAAATGTAAAAAGTACTTGTAAAGTGAATTGGTGGCTACACTACATAACCCTATGTTTGGATTGGGGGTAGGAAAAGGAAAGGAATGGAAAGGGAAGATAAGTAAACTAAGGGAAAGTTGAAAACCTTTCCTTTGTTTGGAAAAAAAAAATTTGCTAAGGAAAGGAAAGGGAGGGAAAGTGAGCACCCCTTGCTTTCCCTTACTCACTCGGTTTTTTAATACCCCAAATTAAGGTAAACATGAAAGAAAAGAAACTTGAAAAAAATTTGAACAAATAAAATCAAATTTAACCTTATTTTATTATAACATTTAAAACAAAAAGAAAGATTATAATTGGAAAAAAATTATAATGAATTCTTTCCTTTACTTTCCACTGCTTAACCAAATATGGATTGTTAAGATTACTTTCCTTTCATTTCCTTTGTTAATTTTAACTATCCAAATAAGGAGTACATGTACCTTTCCTTTCCTTTCATTTCCTTTTCTTTGCTTAATTAATATCTATCCACACATAGTGTAAAAAAAACATTGAAAAAAAAATAGAATAAGCCTAAAAATTCTTAAGTAGCTGACCATCCCTTTCTTCCCCATCATTTTGTTTATATACATAGAGAATAGGGGGTCAAGAGGTAAAATGACAATTTATGTGAGTAGGCAATTAATGACACTTGTCCTAACTAGATATTTCCACATCATCATAGCTCCGACCCTTTGTCTTTTGTCTAATTGTCATCCTAGGTGGCTAACCCATATGAAGTATATGTGAAAACTTATCATCATCTTCCAAGAGTGAATGAAATAAAACCATTTTGCATGTTAGGTGACAATAAATGAGTTTACTAAAAGACAAATTTTGTTGTTATGGAAGATGTCTTTTAATACACTCAATCTCATTTTACATGGGTGAGCTCAAATGTCATCAATTTAACCTAATTTCTTTTGAAATTTATTTATTTGCACAATTAGAGAAAATTAATCAAATTAGGAAAAAATTAACAGTTTTACAATAGAATTAAGCAATAATCAAGAAAAATAAGCATATAAATAACTCTATAAAATAGAGATATCACACCCTCAAACTTGAACTATTGTTTGTCCTCAAGTAAAATGAGAGCAGTCAAAATTATAGTGGGAGTGATAATATACCCAACATGGTTATTCTCTCAACATGTCTACAAAGGTAAAGTATAGATCCCAAATCATAAAATTACAATTGTTATTCAAGCACTAAGTCTCAATCAATCATAAGTCTAAATCCAGATTGAAACCCTCGTGTGTGTATGAGAATGTCAAAGCCACTTTAGAGTACTCCACCCAAAGCAAATCATGCAAATAAAAGGATGCAAAGTCAATGATAAGTGATCGCTCCCATAAATTTGCTTTTCACTTCTCTTTTATGTAGTCACACTTAATCAAATATCAATAAGACTCCATTAAACTTGTAATGTAAGGCTAGGGCTAAGGTATGATAAAGTCAATTTAGGCTCAAAACCCTTAAACATGTATTACCTACCAGGATCAAATGATTAGAGCTTTATTTATTTCCCCAAACTTATTTATTTTGCTGAACTCTTTTACTCCATTTTCGTATTTTGCTATCTTTTTTTCATTTTTATTTATTTCTTTTCTTTTCTTTTCTTTTTCTTTTTCTTTTTTTCTTTTTTTCTTTCTTATTTTTTCACTATCACCCATAACTCATATGTACATAGCTCTGAATATATCCTAGTGAAATCACAATGCTTTCCGGATAGGAAAAAGTGTTTAGGCTAAGAAAAATCATGTAGGCATTGATAATTCTATTTTTTATAGAATTATTTGTGCTTAAATTCTTAATTATTTATTTAATCCCCATATTATTTTACTAATAATCCCCTTTATTTAATGAAAATTCTTTAATGTGCAGGTAAATTAAATCCAGATGAAATTCAGTCGTTTCAGACGAAATTGGGCTGAAAACGGGCTAAAGGAGATTGGACCACTTCTAATTTGCAGACCGAATCATCAGTCGACTGGACACACGTGATGCTAGGTGTCCGTATTTTATTTGCTCCGAAATGATAAGATGGAAGGACACCGTGCCAACCCTCTAGAGGACACACGCCGGGCCACATCGCATAGCTAATTGGACAAAAAGACTGATGACGTGGAAATATCTACTTTGCAGCAAATCAAATGAAGACAAGTGGCCAAACAATGCCAACTCATCTAGGATAAAAAAATAATCATTGTACCCCTATGTTTGTATATAAATAGAACAGGATGGCAATTGAAAAATCAAGTAGTTTAGAGTAGAGGTAGAAGTAGGGAGAAAAAGTAGGAGGTAGCTAGGTTAGGAGTAGTGTAGAGTAATTTAGGAATAGTTTTTAATGTAGGATAGGGTAGAATAGTTTCTAAGGTAGTTTTAGATTTATTTTGTTTTTAAGCATTCCCGAAAATTTAGTTTTCTTTAGCAATATTTTACTGTTCATCTATTCATTTAATGAAAGCTTTTGTTCCATTTTCTTAATCTTCTCGGTTTCCATTAGCAATGTTGTTTCACATTTCTTTCTTCTTCTTGTTCGGTTTGCGAAGATCATTTGCTGGATGTTTCTTAGTTAGTGATGTTTAAAATAGAAATTTTAAGGCTTCAGCATGAAGTTCTCGGTTTTCATTTTCATTTCCTTATTTGTTTGATAAACCATTAAACTTTCTTTAGCCTTCGGTTTGTAGTTCTCGGTTAGATTTCAAGTTGGCATTCGGGTAACATTTTCATTCAATCTTCAGCCCTTTTTATTCTGTTGCCTTGATGTGGGAGGATGCAAAGCATTTACACACATCATGAGCAAAGTGGAATCCCGGTTGGAGAGAAGAATGAAGCTACCCGAGGGTGTTGAGTTTCCTGTTTTCTGCATTTGTTTAGGTCTCCTGCATATAGTTCATTTACTGCATTTTACTTCATCTTCATTGTAGTTTGTAATTGCTAGATTGTGCAAAGATTGTGTTGATTGCCCAGTACAAAGATTAAGGCAGAAAATCATAGGAGCATGTTTGAGACATGACAGCAAGATAATGTCACATTGTCCTCTGTTTAGCTCTGTTTCACGTTTCCTCTCCACTGTTCATTGTTTATTTTCAGGTTATGTGCATTCCTATATATTGTTGACACTTGATCCTGCTGTAGCCGCAGCTGTGTTTGCTTTGTTCTGGTAACCAGTCGTGAGCTGGGCATGCCAAGCCGAGAGCAGCAGCAGGTAGCATATTGAACATAGCAGAAGCAGATCGTGCACTGATGCCAGGATAGCTGCTGGACATTCCCTGTTATCTACTGCAAGTAGATGATCGGTGGTGAAGCAAGGCTGGTACCGTGATTAAAGCAGAGCTGGCGATGTACAGGTGGCTGCAGGTGCTGAAAGCAGATACGTAGCAATCTGGTGGCGAGAGCAGGAGCATGTTGTACAATCCGCTGCAAGGAGAACACAGCTGATGATGGAGCAGGACAGCAGCAGGGAGCAGCCGCACGGCAGGAGAGGAGTGCAGGACAAAGCAGACTGGAGCATACCTGGAGCAGAAGCAGACAAACCGTGGCAGAACCGGGGCAGCAGACCAGAGGACACCGAGCCTTACCTGGAAATGAAATGCAAAAATGATAAATGAATAGTAAATGGAGGGAACGATTTAAATTCCTAAGGCCACGTTTGGCTAGTTCATTTTAGTGATTAATCCATTTTCATGCATTGTTAGTTTAGTTTGCTTTCAATTTAATTTGTTAGGCTTAGTTTAGAGTTGTTAATTAAATTGCATGTTAGTATTCTTGCATAGTAGTATAAAACTTAGTTTTAATTAGGATGATAGTTAATTAAGTGTTCATTTAGAATTAGATTAGGGGTAAATTTATTTCATTAAGCTTTAGTTACTTTAAATTGCATTTTTTTAGTTAGTTTAATTACATGCACATTTTATTTTAAGCTTTTTTAATTTTAGTTTAATTAGTTTTATTACTTTAATTTCTTATTTGCATTTTATTTTAATTGCGTTAATTCGTTTTAACTGTTTTAATTTTCTTTTGTAGGTTTTTGTTTTTAATTGCTTGGAGTTTTGTAAGTAATTTTTACTCGATTTTATTTCCTTTAGTTTTTTTATTATTTTATTGCTTTCAGTACTTTAATTTTAGCCAAGTAGATCACCCACTTCAATTTCATAATTTGCTAGGATATACTTAGGGTAGATTAACCGGTACTTAATTAGGCTAGTCAACTTCTCTGTGGGACGATAATTCTGGGACTCAAATCCCATTATTACTTGGATGACCCGTGCACTTGCGGAACATACCCTTAGGGCGTGTCAAGTTTTTGGCGCCGTTGCCGAGAAAGTTTTAATTAGTCAGTAATTAATATCGATGAAATTATGCTTAGGTGTAATTCTAGTTTGTAAATATTTAGGTTGTAAATATTTAGAGCCTTAACTTAGATTAGTTAAATTTTCTCTTAATTAAAAAAAAATTGAAAAATTGAAAAACTTAAAAAAAAAAATTTCTAAGGACTTTTCAATGATTGCTTGCGTAGAGCCAAAAGTTTTGATTGTTTTCCTCTAGATCCTGAAATTGAACGTACTCTTAGAAAAATTTGAAAGGATTCTAAGAAATTTATAGCTCCGCTGCAAAGCATCATGGCAGAAAATAGGAAAATTAGGACTGTTGGAGATTATGCAATGCCGACGATTGGAGGATATTATTCCGGCATTAGGCCACCAGCTGTCTATGCAAACAACTTCGAAATTAAGCCCGCAATCCTCTAGATGATCCAGACTTCATTGCAGTTCAGTGGGCTCCCTCACGATGACCCACATGCTCACCTTGGGCAATTCTTGGACTTGTGCAACACCTTCAAACATAATGGATTATCTGATGATGCACTTACGCTTAGATTATTCCCCTTCTCACTTAGGGATAGGGTGAGACACTGGTTAACCTCCCTGCCTCCAGGATCCATTTCTACATGGGATGAGTTAGCCTATCCATTTCTATCTAAGTTTTTCCCTCCCTCTAAAATGGCCCAACTCCGTAGTAATATATCTTCCTTTGCCCAGTACAACTCTGAATCTCTTTACGAAGCATGGGAACGATATAAAGAGCTTCTTAGGAAGTGCCCTCACCATGGCCTACCTTTGTGGTTGCAAGTCCAGACCTTCTACAACGGACTTACAAGCCCAAATAGGACCATTGTTGACGCTGCGGCGAGTGGAGCACTAATGTGTAAAACAGAGGAGGAAGCTTACGAGTTGTTAGAAAAGATGGCGGCTAACAACTATCTATGGTCCTCGGAGAGGCAAATGCCAAAAGAGCCAAGGGGTAGTTATGAGCTTGACACACTGTCTACCTTGACCTCTCAAATAGCTAATCTTACGAAAAAGGTAGAGTCGCTCAGTACTCAATATAATCCTCCCACTAGTCCCAACCCTATATATTTTGTCCAAAGTCCTTTTCTTTCCTGCGAGCTGTGTAGTGGTACCCACTTTGTAGATAGGTGTCCGCTCAACTTAGAATCGGTTCAGTATGTTGCTCGACCTAAGCAACAGAACAACCCTTTTTCAAACACCTATAATTCAGGGTGGAGGAACTATCCTAACTTCTCCTGGAGCCAAAACTAATGGCAAACTTCTAATTCCATATCTGTAGGACCCCTTAGTTTTCAAGCTCCACCGGTTCAGGTACCACCACAGCCGCAATTTCCATTTCATCCGCCTTCTCATCACCCATACGCACATCATCCATCACCATCACCACCACCACTTATGCAGCCCCAACTCTACCATGAACCAGCAGCTGAGAAGAAGCCTACATTAGAGGAGATGTTCACGACTATCCTGCAAAATCAAGCTGCTTCAATTAAGAACTTAGAAGTTCAGGTTGGACAAATAGCTAGTGCTCTTAGCCAACATTCTCAAGGGACCCTTCCTAGTAATACTGAAGTTAATCCTGTTAAGCAAAGGGAAGGTAAGGAACATGTTAGGTCTATCACCCTTAGGAGTGGCAGAGAGCTAGATGAGCCACAAGTCAAGTCCCAACCTGAACAGCACAGAGTTAAAGAATCCTTAAGTTCTAACGAAGCAGCTCAGAAGGAGCAGGAACCTAAAGATGGGGCTACCAAGGAAACAAAGCTAAGCGCTTCTTCATCTATACCTTCTTCTTATTCATTGCCTTCCTCGCCCTCTGATTCTACAAAGTTGACTATGAGAGTGCAAGAACAGGAAGTGAAGTTTAATGTTTTCAAACCTTTGAAGCTCCCTGATGACTCTCAAGAGTGTTTTAAGATGGAGATTAATGAGGATATAAGGCTTGAGCACAAGAATTCTTAAAGAATGAGGGAAGTAGATAGGGCTCAGGAGGAGTTAACTGTTAACATTTTGTCACCATTTTGGCTAATCCTCCTACTCTTCGCCCTGCTGCTGAGTGTTGTCTTCTTCAGCTGCATTTGAAGTGGTTGTGTTTTCCATTTCACATTGTATATAGTTCTTTTTCTTTTTCTTTTCTGTTGTTTCTTTCTTTGTTTATTTTATAGGTTTAATTTCTAGTTTTATGCTTTCAATCAAAGCTTTAATTGTTCATCATCATCAGATAGGGGAGTACTCTGTTCCTGAACTTCAATTCTTATATTATCTGTACACTGAGGACACTGTGCACTTCAAGTTTGGGGGATGGGATATCACTTGAGTATTTTTTAAAAATTTGAGCAAAATTGAAAATTTTTTCAAAATGTTTTCGAAAATCTGAGCTTAAATTGTTTTATTATGGGATGATTTAGTGCTTAGCATGTAGTTTTCCCATATTCCGATGATATGACCCCATGATTTAGTCTGACTTTGATTGACTGAGAAGTATGATTATAGAAAAAGCATGAAGTTGAGTTCTTGAATTTGTCTTGATTCTGATTGCGATTTCCTCATTTTATGCACATGTCATGTCATGAATCTGTATATTTATTTAGAGAAAACTTATGTGGACCTAGGATTGCATTTGTTCAGTTGATTTTGTGTATCATATTCTAGAATTTGTTTGATCTAATCTCGAGGCGAAATATTATATCACACTAAATTAGGGAGATGATTTAGGCCATCTTTGGATCGTTTGAGCCTTTCTAGCCATCCCTGTACATATTTTACCCTAGTCACCTATCTGGGCCAAATAAGTCTTTCTCTGTAAATACATCTGCTTATAAATTTTCTTAGCTTAAACTCTTTTCCTATCCCTTACCCCAAAAGCATGGAAAGTCATTAGGATATATTGTGAGCTTTGTACATATGGGTATCTGGTGATAGTGAAAGTTCGAAAAAAAATTGCAAAGAAAAAAAAAAGAAAAAGAAAAGAAGAAGAAGAAAAATACAAAAATAGAATAAAATGTTTAGCAAAATAAATGAGTTTGGGGGAAATAAATTGGAGCTCTTACATAAAGATCCTAGAAAGTAATGCATGTTAAGGGGTAATTAAACCTAAATCGACTTTATCATACCTTAATCCCAGCCTGACATTACAAGCTTAAAGAAGTCCTATTGATCTTTAGTTAAATGTGACTACATTAGTGGAGAGAGAAGTGAAAAGCAGACTTATGGGAATGATCACATGTCATTGACTTTGCATTCACTGTGTTTGCATAATCTGATCCGGGTAATGTACTAAGTAGTGGCTTTGACATTTTCACACACACGAGGGATCCAGTTTGGGTTAGGACTTATGATTGAATAATTCTAAGTTTTGGACTTGTAATTGTGAGTCTTTGATTTCATAGTCTGAACTTTTTCGTTGAGGATGATATTGGGGAAATGATTGTGTTTAGTACTTGTCATTCTTACATTTGTTTTGTTTTGCTTGAGGACAAGCAAAAGCTCAAGTTTGGGGGTGTGATAATTCTATTTTTTATAGAATTATTTGTGCTTAAATTCCTAATTATTCATTTAATCCCCATATTATTTTACTAATAATCCCCTTTATTTAATGAAAATTCTTTAATGTGCAGGTAAATTAAATCCAGATGAATTCAGTCATTTTAGACGAAATTGGGCTGAAAACAGGCTAAAGGAGATTGGACCACTTCCAATTTGCAGACCGAATCATCAGTCGACTAGAAACACGTGATGCCAGGTGTCTGTATTTTATTTGCTCCGAAACGATAAGATTGAAGGACACCGTGCCAACCCTCTGGAGGACACACGTCGAGCCACATCGCACAGCTAATTGGACAAAAAAACTGATGACGTGGAAGTATCTACTCTACAGCAAATCAAGTGAAAACAAGTGGCCAAACAATACCAACTCATCTAGGATGAAAAAATTACTATTGTACCCTTACGTTTGTATATAAATAGAACATGATGGCAATTGAAAAATCAAGTAGTTTAGAGTAGAGGTAGAAGTAGGGAGAAAAAGTAGGAGGTAGCTAGGTTAGGAGTAGTGTAGAGTAATTTAGGAGTAGTTTTTAATGTAGGCTAGGGTAGAATAGTTTCTAAGGTAGTTTTAGATTTATTTTGTTTTTAAGCATTCCCGAAAATTTAGTTTTCTTTAGCAATTTTTTTTCTGTTCATCACTATTCATTTAATGAAAGCTTTTGTTCCATTTTCTCAATCTTCTCGGTTTCCATTAGCAATGTTGTTTCACATTTCTTTCTTCTTCTTGTTCGGTTTGCGAAGATCATTTGCTGGATGTTTCTTAGTTAGTGATGTCTAAAATAGAAATTTTAAGGCTTCAGCATGAAGTTCTCGATTTTCATTTTCATTTCCTTATTTGTTTGATAAACCATTAAACTTTCTTTAGCCTTCGGTTTGTAGTTCTCGGTTAGATTTCAAGTTGGCATTCGGGTAACATTTTCATTCAATCTTCAGCCCTTTTTATTCTGTTGCCTTGATGTGGGAGGATGCAAAGCATTTACACACATCATGAGCAAAGTGGAATCCCAGTTGGAGAGAAGAATGAAGCTACCCGAGGGTGTTGAGTTTCCTATTTTCTGCATTTGTTTTGGTCTCCTGCATATAGTTCATTTACTGCATTTTACTTCATCTTCATTGTAGTTTGTAATTGCTAGATTGTGCAAAGATTGTGTTGATTACCCGGTACAAAGATTAAGGTAGAAAATCATAGGAGCATCGTTTGAGACATGGTAGCAAGATAATGTCACATTGTCCTCTGTTTAGGTCTGTTTCACGTTTCCTCTCCACTATTCATTATTTATTTTCTGGTTATGTGCATTCCTATTTATTGTTGACACTTGATCTTGTTGTAGCCGCAGCTATGTTTGCTTTGTTCTGGTAACCAGTCGTGAGCTAAGCATGCCGAGCCGAGAGCATCAGCAGGTAGCATATTGAACATAGCATAAGCAGATCGTGCACTGATGCCAGGACAGCTGCTGGACATTCCCTGTTATCTACTGCAAGTAGATGATCGGTGTTAAAGCAAGGTTGGTACCGTGATTAAAGCAGAGCTGGCGATGTACGGGTGGCTGCAGGTGCTGGAAGCAGACGCGTAGCAATCTGGTGGCGAGAGCAGGAGCATGTTGTACAATCCGCTACAAGGAGAACGCAGCTAATGATGGAGCAGGACAGCAGCAGGGAGCAGCCGCACGGCAGGAGAGGAGTGCAGAACAAAGCAGACTGGAACATACCTGGAGCAAAAGCAGACAGATCGTGGCAGAACCGGGGCAGCAGATTGGAGGACACCGAGCCTTACCTGGAAATGAAATGCAAAAATGATAAATGAATAGTAAATGGAGGAAACGATTTAAATTCTTAAGGCCACGTTTGGCTAGTTCATTTTAGTGATTAATCCATTTTCATGCATTGTTAGTTTAGTTTGCTTTCAATTTAATTTGTTAGGCTTAGTTTAGATTTGTTAATTAAATTGCATGTTAGTATTCTTGCATAGTAGTATAAAACTTAGTTTTAATTAGGATGATAGTTAATTAAGTGTTCATTTAAAATTAGATTAGGGGTAAATTTATTTCATTAAGCTTTAGTTACTTTAAATTGCATTTTTTAGTTAGTTTAATTACATGCACATTTTATTTTAAGCTTGTTTAATTTTAGTTTAATTAGTTTTATTGCTTTAATTTCTTATTTGCATTTTATTTTAATTGCGTTATTTCGTTTTAACTGTTTTAATTTTCTTTTGTAGATTTTTGTTTTTAATTGCTTGAAGTTTTGTAAGTAATTTTTGCTCGATTTTATTTCCTTTAGTTTTTTTATTATTTTATTGCTTTCAGTACTTTAATTTTAGCCAAGTAGATCACCCACTTCAATTTCATAATTTGCTAGGATATACTTAGGGTAAGATTAACCGGTACTTAATTAGGCTAGTCAACTTCTTTGTGGGACGATAATTCTGGGACTCAAATCCCATTATTACTTGGACGACCCGTGCACTTGCGGAACTTACCCTTAGGGCGTGTCAGGTATATATATAAAGAAAAGCTTATTTGGCCAAGAGGAGTGACTAAGGATAAAATATGTACAAGGATGGCTAGAAAGGTTCAAACTGTGACACCCCAGAAACATGAAAATTTGGGTAAATTTCAATTTAATCTCTTATTCAAGTTGTATTCCTGTTCAGTGCCGATTACTTAACCTTTCATTTTAACGAAAAATTGTTCGCATAACGGCTTATTCATAAACTTACCTCCCTGTAATATTTAAAATACAGTTTATAATCCCACATTAATTGCTTTTAACCACTTTTCATAATCAATAGTGATTTCTGTAACATTAAATTTCCCATTCCCTTAATACCTCAAAAAGGCATTTTATTATATAAATTGTAAGTTGACAACTTTACGTACACACAGATCTAGATTACATCCCAATATATATATATATATATATACACATAAAAGTGTCTATGCTATATAGGATGTCTGGTAGTAATATCAGGAGTATGCCTTAACGTGTATCAAAGGTAGCCTGGGGAGAGTGTCGTATCCACCAGCCTACGTCAATTACACGATAGATGTAGAAAGATCACTGTAAATAATATCTAAGAGTAGAGAAAAAGGGTGAGCTTTTGAAAAGCCTAGTAAGAAATGCGTTTAAAGCAGTCTTAGTATTAAAACATACGAAAAATGAGATACTTTTAAAATGCATTTCATACTTTTAAATAACTTTCGGATACTTTTGTACAAAGTTTCGACAGAGAAAACATATATTTAAACATGCTTAGCTTCAGAAAGCAAAATCAAACATATTTAGATAACATATATCATACATCACAAAACTTATCATATTACTTTCGAAAATCATACAGGATATCATGGAGACTAGGTAAAATCTATATAGCTAGCATAGGTCATAATCATACGAACTCAACCTCCAAAAAAGAAAACAAATGAACAAACAGAGTACCGATGGCCATGGTAAGGAGATTGTAGACTGGATCAGGGTTGTACAGCGCCCTGCGCCATTAAGGACCAAAATAAACAATGCATGAAGTGGCGAAAATCAGGCATCGAGTGGGCATAATATGCACGACGTGGTTAAACATGCACCACAAAGGACCAGACATGCATAATGTGGCATAAGGCATACACCACGAAAAACCAAGCTCCATAAGGGCCATGCATGACAAATATCATAGACTACTAGATGTATTTTGTCTCAAATCGAAGCTTACAAATTTCTTTTTGGGCTTATTAACCCACATACTAATAAAATTGAGCTTATGTCAAATTTTCATATTTTTGAAGCATATTCATAAAATACATTTTCTCATCAAAACTTACTTTTTCAAAACATTTTACAAGTGCAAAGAAAGTACACTCGGAGGTTTTGGTAACATTGATTTTTTTTCTCTAGGTTTCATTTTATATGTAAATAGTATTTTTCAGAGATTAAACACTTTTCATAATCTCAATAATACTTCAAGCATTTTTATATTTTTAAAAGCAAGTAACAGGATACCATTATAGTTTTAAATTACATCTCTTACCTATCGAATCTCAGGACAACACAGAATCGTCAATTATCAGGCTTGCCTCGATTTGCATGCCAACACCTCGCCTTGCCCAAGATAATTTCAAAACCATTAAAAAAATGTTTAAATTCATTTTAGTATACTTGAACATACACCAACTTTCATAAACTTCATTAAACTTGGCCATTTTTTGCCAACTTTGTTATTTATACGGTTTTACCGATAAACATGCCGATTTAAGTTATTTCGACAATTTCTTTTCTTTTAACTTCAAACTTATCAATTTAATGGCTTAAAAACTTATTCAAGTTCTAGTCAACACATTATAATTTATCAAATTGCCAATTTCCACACTTTTACAGTTTTCACTAAACTGAGCTATAAACTGAACTTTTTGGTATTAAACTAACATTCCACAACACATAACACAATCAAATTTCATCTTCTCCATAACAACCAAGGGCTGGCAGAATTCTAAACATACCCTAGGGATTATTTCTTTAATTTCTACTTTAGTAAAAGTCTTCTAAAACCATTAAACAACAACATATATAACAATCATCATCTTCCATCAACTTTCTCACATTGTTGACCAACTATGACCACTCTTTCTTTCTCCAAAAGTGTTCCTCAATTGTAGATACACATGTATTCAACTTAAAATCATCTTAAACAACCTTAAAAACCAGCTAAGAAATCAAAAACTTAAGGTTTCTCTTACCTTTGAAACATGGTAGATTCTGCCTTTGTTCTTCTCTCTAGCTTTTCACCCACCAAATCAACTTATTTGTGGTTGAATTTTTTTATATGTGTTAGAGGACTTAAGAAGGAAGATTTCGTTCCTTTAGCCAACTTCTAAAAATGGCTAGAAGGTGGCTAAGAGATTTCCACAATTAGACTCTGTGAAAGACACCTGTGACAAGAAGAGAAGGAGAGAGCTTTTTGGTTTTAAGTCGGTTCTGGATGGTTTTTGGCTTTCCAAAAAGGGTTTTAAATGCACTTTAACATGGAAAAAAATCAGGCTCAAAAGCCGTTTGGAACCATTTTGAATTGGGTTTCTTGTTGGTCATGCAGTGTGCTGGGTTTGGGCTGACAGTAGCCCTGTTTTCATAAAATCTCTAAAAATTATTACCAGCTCAATTTCTTCCAAATTTACATTTCTCATGTGTTATACTAAGTCCCTAGTATGTTTCAAAAAATTTTGGGCCCACTTGTTTTAGAAAACATTTCCTGTTTAGGCCTATTTTACCCAATTTAGTCATTACTGATGAAAATTCCTTAAGGTTTTTGGTTTACTTTTAAAAATAGTTTAACCACCGAAACCTCCAGATTTCCACTAAATTTTCATTCTCCAAGTCAAGTGTACCTTATATTAATTTCTTATGGCCTCAAAATAATTTTTACAGATTTATGAAATTTATTCCGAATTTATTTCAATTACTGGCCCAATTTCTCGGTTTAGTGCTAATTCGAGTTTTTACTAACTTTTTTCACTTCTAATGCTTCAGTTTTACCTACTAATCACCAAAGCATACTTATAAATGTAATCTCTTGAGAAATACTTTAATTCAAAATCTTACCTCGAGTTTCGTGCCAAGAGATTTGAGCCACTAATTCGGGTGCTTCGGTTATTTCAAGCCTTATTTTGAGTTTCTTAATTGTTTTCTAGTTTCTAAATAACCAATAAAACGAAAATTTTGGATTTCACACAAATGATCCAAAGATGGCCTAAATCACTTCTTAATCAAGTGTGGTATAATATTTTACCTCAAGAGAAGATTAAACAAATTCTAAAATATGATGCACAAGGTCAAATGAAGAAATGCAATCGTATGTGCACATAAGCTTTTCCTAAATGAACATACAAATCCATGACATGACATTTGCATCAAATGAGAAACTCACAATCAGAGTAAAGACAAATTCAAGGAATTAACTTTATGCTTTCACAACAATCATGTCTCTCATAAATCAAAATCATACAAAATCAATAGGATCATGGGAAAACAAAACATGTTAAGCACAAAATCATCTCAAATCAAAACATTTAAGCTTAAATTTTCAAAAACTTTGAAAGATTTTTTCAATTTTTGCTCAAAATTTTTTGAAAATTACTTAAGTTAATCTTTCCCCAAACTTAAAATGCACAGTGTCTTTAATGTGCACATGAATATAAGGAAATGAAGCTTAGAATAGAAAACTCCCTTATCATCTGGATGAATACCATGAAGCTCAACACTGTGTGTACCTACTAAAGGCACCTACAAAAGAAAAGAAAAGAAAACAAGTATCAAAATAGAAAAAGAACTATACAAAAGTGAAAAATAAGAAATGAAAATCAAAGGAATGAAGCTGGGTTAAGTTTATAATCCTTAGTAGACTATCATGAAGTTGTATAGCGAAAAATCAATCGGGCTCAGGCTCAAGCTCAGGCTCAATGAGATTAACAACACTTTTCGTAATAGATGGTGCCCTATTTATCACTGCCTCAGTAAGTGATGTGGATCTCCTGGCATGGTTTCTACAAACCCCCTTTTAGCATCCTCTAATCGACCACATCCAAGATGAATCCACTCACCTCCCTATCTATATCAATGAGCCACATCATCCCATCCCCATATATCTTAGAAAGCGTAGTTACCAAAAACGACTTTGCACGATTAAATAATTTATTCCCATTTTTTTTTGTAGCTATGTGTTTCTTAACCTCAACATTCTTCTTCCCCATCTTAAATTTCACCTCCCTACCTTAAAATTTGAAAATCAACTCCCCAAAATCTACATCAATCAGAGCTCTCCCCGAAGCCAAAAACGGTCTACCTAAAAAAATAGGGACACTCTTATTCTCCCTCATGTCTAAAATTAAAAATCTACTAGAATCACAATGTCATCAACTTTGACAGGAACATCTACTATTAGTCATCTTGGGTATTTAACAAACCTATCTGCTATTTGAAGAATAGTTCTATTAAGCTTTAATTCCCCTAATCTTAGCCCTTTATAAACCATTAAGGGCATCAAATTGACACTAGAACCTAAGTCAAGAAAGGCATTAGCAAAGAACCGATTAGAGATAGTGTAGGGGAGAGTAAAGCTTCCATGATCTCCCATCTTAGGTATAACCTATCTCTCTATGATAGCTTTGCATTTCTCAGTAAGTGCTATAGGCTCTAAAGTATGGGATGCTTACTAGACCTAAGCTTAATTAACCTTCGAGGAAATGGTATAAAAGGTGTATACAGGAGCTAGGTTCAACTGTCTTGAAGGGCTCTATAGGAATAGACTCTAAAGGAGTGGTGTCTAAAGATCTAGCTTGAATCGGGCCTGATGAAATATCAGAAGAAAAATGTGAGCAGGAGCCAGGCTCAATTAAACTCACAATATCATAAGGATAGTGTGAGCAGTAGCTGAGCTCAATTGTACTCATTAGACTAGAAGAAAGAGTAGGCTTAGCCTCCTAGCCTATCTCTATATCATACTCAATCAATTGCCACTGATCATCATCTAATTCATTACACTGCTCCTTAACTGTCCTCTTAACATGATTTGACTCTATGTTACTGGATAAGGCACCTTGTGGGCCTTGATTGAAGGCACAGGCTATCTGACCTTCCTATGTCTCTAGATTCTTAATGAAAACCACTTAATTTTATAGGATCTGAGTGAACATGTCTTCAAGTGAGGGCTTCTTTTCATTTATAGGTGCAGGCTGGAACATAATAGGTGAGGGGTAAAACAAGTGGTGGTTGAATATGTGGTGGCTGGTATGGCTGATAGAACTGTTGCTGCTGAAACTGCTGAGGTGGTAGTACTTAAGTGGGTGGAGGTCAATGAAAAGGTGAAGCTAAAAACCATAAGGTCCTATAGGTCTGGAAGTGGAAGACTGTCCTTGATTCTGGCTCTATGAAAAGTCAAGGTGATTCCTCACCCTGGATTGTAAGTGTTAGAAAATGGGTTGTGCTGCTACCTAGGGGTTGAGGCAATGTACTGAGCTAACTCAATCCTAATTGAATAACTATCATTGAGTGAATATGATAATTATATTAAAATAGAGTTATTTATACTTAATTTTTGAATTATTTATTTTAATCCCCATATTATTTTATTAATTATCCCCTCATTTTAATTAAAATTTTCATATTTACAGATAAATTAAATCAGGATGAACTTCAGTCATTTCGGTAGAAAATGGGCTTAAAAGGACACATTGGCCACCACATGCCACATCGCACATCCAAGTGGACAAGAAGACAAATGACATAGAGATATCTTCTCTAAAGCGAATGGAGTGAAGACAAGAGGCCAAACAATGCCAACTCATCTAGGATTGGAAATTACCTTTGTACCCCCAATTTTGTGTATAAATAGAACATGATGAGACAATTGGAAACCAAGTAGTTTTTAGAGTAGTTTTTTAGATTCTTTTAGAGTTTTAGGTTAAAGTTATTTTTTTAGGTTGGTGGCTAGGTTTCTTTTAGTTTTAGTTTATATTTTTCTTTTAAAATTTACTGTTCATTGGGGTAAGTTGTTGGACGAAAAAAGGGAGAATTTTTTGCTAGTGACAGTGGCCATAATCTCTCTTGATGTATCAGCTTCTTCTTCTTCTGTTTTAGGTTTTAGCTTTATTTCAAACACATTATTTTCTATTTTCAAGTTGTTTAAGATAATTATAAAGTTAAATTCAATGTTTGAAAATTTTCTTTACTGTAATAGTTATTTTAAGCTTCTCATCTTAATTGCTTCAATTTACATTACTGTTTAATGAGTTAGTTTTTTTTATCCTTTCAGATTTGTATGGTTTCTTTAATTTAGATCGGTTGAAGGTTAAAGCGAATATTAACCATTGCCCTTATTTCATTTTCGTTTCTTGCCTTTTTTATATTCTTTATATTACATTTTTCAGTTCTTTTGTTTCATCATTCCGTCCTTGGTGGTTTTGTTGAAGGAGGAAGTTAGCTGCTTGACACAACTTTAAAATCTTTCTCTCGGTTTCAATAGGTTTTAACTATAGATTCTATTTCATCTTTTCTATTTCAATTGTAAGTTTTTGTTTTGAGTTTCGGTTGTCTGCAAATTAGCGTCAGTTGTCTACATTTTCTGTTTCTAGAATTTTTATTCTTCTTTGCTACATTTTTATGCTGGTTTCCTATTTCTTGCAATTTCTTTCTGCTATGATCTGTTATGTTGTTGCTGGCTTGATTGGTGCATCCACGACTGCAGTCCTTGCTTCAGTGTGAGCTTGCTATGTTGATAGTGTAAGACGTGAACGAGGCTACTACAACGTTGTTACTGTAGGTTGGAAGTTGAGGCTGAAGCAGTGCTGCCGTCGCTGGACGTGGTTTTTCATTGCTACTGTTGTGTGTGTGATAAAGCAAGTGCTGGGTTAATGGCTGCTGTTGAGGGGAAGAGAAAGCAGGAAACCATAGCCTTAACTCTCTGTTTCATTCCATTTTGCAGATTTTGTTTACATTTGTTGCTTTATTTTCTATTAGTTTCACTTCATCTTCTCCTTAACGTTGTAGATGTTTAATTTTATTATGTCTTCAAGCATCCGTTAGCCACCTCTATTTTGCTCTGTTACGTTGCTCTTGTACTGTTCACTATCTTTGATTTTGTATTTGCATGAGGGCAGCATGGAGTCTGGTGTTGAGTGATGCCACCAACTCATCCCAAGTTCTTAAGCTGCTCTACATGTTTTCAAAGCTCTTTAATGTTTCTTCAATGCTCGGTTTTAACAACAAACTTCCTTCAAGCTTCCTTTAATTTCTCTGAACTATTTTATTTTGTTTTGCAGCCTGTTTCTGTTCGGTCCTTTTCTTTTCTATTTCAGGTTTGCTTTTGGTTTAAAGGATAGTGGCGTGGTTGTAGTTGGAGGAGGCTCGGCTAGTGACAACCCGTTTCTTCCATGCTTCATAAGCTGTGCTTGCTGGGTTGTGTTTTTGGCTGCGTTGGTGTTTTACTGAGAGCTATGCGTCATCGTGGCTGGAAAGATGTTGTAGCCGGGCTGTGCTGATTTGCTCAGTGTGGTTTCTTTCTGGACATCGCTCGATGTTTTGTTGCTGCTGCTACCATTTGTTGGATACCTCCCAGGTGTGCTTTGTTCTGCTGAGTGTGGCACTAGTCGGCTGGATTCGGCTGAAGCTTTGTGTGAGGCATGACAGGAAGCAGCTGTGTGGACAGCAGGAGCAAATGATTGATGCTGATGCCAGGCTGTGCCGTGGGTACAAGCTGAATGCAGTACGTGGTGTCACTTAGCGATGCATGACAGGACGTGGCTAGCTGATGCTTGAGTCAGGCTGCTGCAGATGAGAAATTAGGAGGTTATTGCGGCTTGGAGGTACACTGGCGACAACAAGGACAAAGGCTGGTGCATGAAGAAGCAGGGGTACAATGCAATAAAATTTTGCATGGCAGAGAGAAGTGTACAGCCGAGAGCATGCACAGCTAGTGTTTTAATGTTTATATTTTATTTTGTGGTTTTGTTTGCAATATGTCAAGAGTTTATTATTAATAGTTTAGGTTATTTTAATTAAGTGCCCCTTTTAATTAGTTTAGGTAATATTTCATTAGTTTAATTAAATTGCATATGTTTAGGATTGTTAGATTTAAGATCTTTAGATTTTAGTTTAGATTAAATTTTAATTTTTTCATGCAATTGAAATTTTAATTTAATTATTTTCTTGCATATATTTAGGAAATATTTATTTCTCATGCATCATTTATAGTTTATTTTATTATTTAGGCATTTTATTAAGTTAGTAATTAGCTAGAGTTATACTTAATGTAGAGTCATCATTTTAGGCATTTAGGTTTATAGTTATATTTAGGAATTTTCTTAAAATTATTTGAATTTTATTTCATTAGACCTTAGGTTAGATTATTTTGCCTTAAATTAAAAACATGCAATTTTATTTTCATATTAGAATTTTCTAGTTTTATTCATTTTATTTTATATTTGCATCTTTAGTACATTTACACTAATTAATTCTAGTTTTAGTATTTTTATTTTGCAGATTATTGCTTTCATTTGCTTGGAGTTTCGTAAGGAATTTTTTGTCACGACCCAAAACCACCCAAAAATCAAAGTAAATTTTTCGCGTTTTGTTATTTTCTTTCATGCTTACCTGTCCTCTGATCGTGACCACATTCCACTAACTAATTGGGCTGTGCATCAATGCCAGTCCCACCATTTATTTACCATATAACTTAATTCTTTCTCAGTAATTTATAAGTATTTACAATATTTATACATCCCCTAAAGTTACTTACAAACATGTTACTGTGCTATGCTTATTTAGATACAATATGTACAAATGTATATACCTTAAATGATGGGCAGCAGCGGATATCCGAAATGCAGTACTCAGTCGCCTCAACATCTACTAGAGATTATCTGTGTGAGAAAATGAAAGGGGTGAGCACATCAAGCTCAGTAAGGCAATCCTACGAGCAAGTAGGTAACCATACTACCTACATGAACGTGGTGCCATGTATAAACCACCCTTTCTCCACACATTTTAAAACAGATGATATGAGTTATGATCTTATGTAAATCCATTCGCATGGCAAAATTCAACATGCAATTATTTCAAATCATTTCTTTCTCGTTTAAAATTTCACAACAAGGCTAGGACTCAACCCATCCCTCGGGTGGTCCTGACTCACATAAAACCATGAAAATCAATTTACATTCACATATGGGTTTGAAAAGCATGGAAATAGCATAATGCAAATTTAGTTTAAAAACCCAGTTTCAATCATTGTCAAGATCATCAACATGCGAGACTAGGCAACGTCTGTATATCGGTAATAACCAGGACTATTGCCATGTCTCCTCGGGAGTTCATCTGCTACACGGATCCTAGTGTGCGAGTTCTCACCATGATCGGGAACTGCCCGGGAGGTGGGTCACTCCATCTCATCAGTCTTATCCGATCCCATGCATCCGAAGATGCCGCATCCGAAGATACCACACGGTACATCGTACTCCATGCTACTTGCACGGTACATCGTACTCCGTGGACCCATATCATGTCTCTATACTCATGCCATGTCTCAAAACGCACGTGCGAGCCTATTTAATCGGTAACACACAGTCTACCCGATGCTCCAAGCACGGCTCATCGCATGTTCTCATAAAAATCAGTGCGAGCGATGCTCAACACTCTTATCAAATCAAGTAAAACTAGTGCGAGCTAGGTTCTAGCACTCTATATGTAAACCTTGTGAAAATCTGGTGCGAGTTAGACTCTAGCACCCTGTCACAAAAATCATGTAAAATCTGGTGCGAGTTAGACTCTAGCACCGTGTCACGAAAAAGCATGTGAAATCTGGTGCGAGTTATACTCTAGCACCTATGCATGTAAAACTCTAGTGCGAGCTCTCGCTCCAGCACTAATGCATGCATCACCCAAATCAAAACATCGTGCGAGCTGAGCTCTAGCACGTCACATGTCAATAAAAACACGTAGGCGGCTCTGTTTCCTCAAAACAGTTTTCAAAACAATTATATCGTTGAAAGTATGCAATGCTGTCCATTTTCTTTCAAGGTTAGCCAGCCTACTCATGCATGCATTAAAATGTCTCCAGAACGAGCAGAAACCTCTTATTCTTGCTCCTCCCAATTTTTTCTTAAATTTGTAAATTTTACCCTTAACAAGGGTATTTTGGTAATTTGCCCATTCGGGGCACTAAAATTATTATTTGACCTCTAGACCCTTCAGATAATTTTTAAAGGACTGCAAATGAACTTAAAATTTCGTAAAGTTACCTCTAGCAGTCCGCAGAATTCCCTTACCTTATTTTTCTGTCGAGTCTGACCTTTTCTTTTCCACTGCTGTCTCGTCGCGCAGTCCGATATGCTCCTAATCAAACCTCCGAAACTGCGTATAAATATTCCTCAGGTCAGATAACATACAATTTAATTGTATTTCCTATTTTCTGGGCTTAATTTAAATCATTGGGCCCATTTACCCATATTGGGCCCAATTGCACCTTAATGGGCCTTAATCGGCCTTAAGCCCGTTTTCCACTTAATTTTTACATTATCGAGGCCTATTGGGCTCATTGGGCCCACCAACAATTTATTGGGCCTCGTTCTAACTCTCGAATAGCTCAATTTATTATTTACGACAATTTATCTAAATTTCCAAAATCTAATTCAATTTATGCGGAATTTAAATTCATATCATGCATAACGATGTAAATTGTTGTAAATAATGGTTACTTACTCGAGATTCCATGCTAGTTCGCAAATCGAGGTTGTCTCGAGCTCTCGTTTGACGTCGATTGTCGAGCTACACAATTTCATAAATTTTCGGGTAAATTTCCAGTCGAAAATTAATTAAATATAATATTCTAAAATTCAAATCGGTCAATTTCGACCGCTACTGACTTACCCGTAGTTCAATTACATCGCCGTGATTTTTTCTCAATTTTTTCTCTTTTTCTTTTTCCCTTTTTCTCATTTTTCCCTTCTTTCTTGGCTGAACCGGTTCGGTTCGGTTCAGCCCGGTTCAGACCGCCGGTTCACCCCGGTTCACTCCGGTTCACCGCCTTGTCGGCCGGTTATCCGCCGGCTTCCACCGCCAGTGGCTCCGTTGGGTCATCCGCAGCTCGAATCTGGGGTCGATTTCACCCAAGTCCGTCGGAAAGTCGCCGGTCCGGCCTTCTCTCTCTCGGTCGTCGGAACCCATTTCGGGTCTTGGTCATCGCCGGCGATTCCGACCGTCTCGCCGGCTGCTACCGGTCTCAAAATGACAGGCTTCTCCTCCTGAACTCGTTGGTGGCCTCCGTTGATGCCCAGCTGCCGTGGATCGCCGGGACCGAGCCCTTCTCTCCCTCGATTTTTCCTTCCTTCGATCGGCGTCCTCCGGCCACTATACGGCGCGTCACCGGTGGCTGAAGGATCATCGGCCTCTCCTCTTCCTCCTCGGCTCCTCGTCGGGGGTCGTCGGTCGCCGATGATGGCTCGTCGGTCTCCTCGGTTTTTGGCTTCGTTTCCGTTTTAATCTTCTTCTCTCTCCCCGATTTCTGATTCCTTTTTTTTATTTAATAATTTATTTTTATATATTTATTTATTTATTTCATTAATATTTTAATCATTAAAATACATTAAAATACCCAAAATATCTACCAAAAATTATTATTTTATTCCAAATTACGTAATTTAATTTAATTTAATTTATTTATTATATTTTGACCTTTTTTCAGGTATAATTTCTCTGTATTTTCGGGATATTATCCCGAATGACTTTTCGGTATATTTTTCGATTATTTTCGAGATTATTTTTCGATTTAAAAATTTTAATTAATCCCGATTAATTTTCATAACTTCATATCTTGATCAATTTAACCCGAAATAAATTTATTTCACCTTTATTGACCAAGATTTCTCAATCCATTATTTTTAATTAAATTTTCTTATCGAAATTATACCGGCTTTCGATCTTTTGACCGTTTTACCCTTGCACGTGTTCGAAGATTCCATTTCAGTCCTTTTGTATTTTTAATTTTCGTGTTTTAACTAAAATCGGGTCTTACAAATCTCCCCCACTTAAGGAATTTAGTCCTCCAAATTAGAACCAAGTCATATGAGTCCATAGACTACTCCGGGTACATTAATTGTATCATACTTCTTTAATTCTCATGTGACCTTTTTTCGGAGTGTAACACTATCAAAGGACTTTAATTAGGGAGATCGTCTTAAACCTCAATACTTTCTCTTTCCTATTTAATGCCCGAATCAACTTCTTCAATATACTTGTATTGCACTGAGCTGAACTGTTGGAGTTCATATCCGATCGCCTATGCTGGATCTGGATAGTATTGTCGAAATATCAAAAGATGGGACACATTATGGATGCCTGCTTATTCAAGTGGAAATGCCACCTACAGGTCTTATCTTCCACTTGTCCAATCTCTCAAAAGATTCAATCCAGCGAAACTCAATTTACCTTCTTCCAAAAGTTCGCTATGTCCTTATTCTCTTAGGACAAGAAACATTTCAACCATACTAATTTACCCTCGGTGAATTCCAATACTTTTCTATCTGCTTTGAGGTGTTTTAAATCTCTCATCCTTAACTAAACATCCTCAGAGACTTATTATCTAAAGTCGAAAATAATTCTATCTGTCACCCACTTTTTCTTATCCAATTTGGGGAACAACCCCTACAGCCATACACTGCCTCATATCTTGTTATCCCGATACTCAAGTGACAACTGTCACTATTGGCGAATTCGATTTGTAATAACTGATCATCCCAGGAGCATAAAAAAATCAAGGGCACACGCTTTCATCGGATCCTCCAGAACCTGTACAGTCCTCTCTAACTGACCATCTGTCTGAGGATGGAAAGTTGTGCTAATACTCAGTCGGGTTCCCATAGCTTCCTAAAAATATCCTCAGAGGTGGGAAGTGAAGCGAAAATCCCTATATGATACCATGCTCACTGGAACGCTACTTAATGTTCCACAATCTTCCTTACACATAAATCCTCATATACACTATGAGTATTTGGGGATTTCATAACCAGAAGGTGGGTAGACTTAGTCACTCTATCGACTATCATCTAAATAGCCTCGTAATTCACCTGGGTTCTCTGTAACCTATCACGACATTCATGGAGACTTGCTCCCATTTTCGTGCCGTGTCGATATAGGTAAAGGCTGCAATAACTCTGCAGACTTTTAATACTCTACCTTGTTCTGCTGACATACTAGGCACTTTTTCACAATCTCTACCATATTTCTTTTCACATCTGACCACCAATACCCTTTTCAGAGATTTCATATATATATTCGTTTCTTTCCGTATGCACTGTATATCCCGAAGAGTAAGCTTCTGACAATATTACTATCCCATCAACTGTGGTCTTGGGGAGCACTCATACTGTCTCGGAACCTCTGTAAATCATAATCACACTCTGTGAACTCTATCACTGTACCCTTCTGAATCTGTCCCAAACCATCAACACCATGCCGATCATCACGCTAAGCCTGTCAAATCCAGGCACTCTCATCCGGTTCTAATCTCAGGCTAGCTGTCACATAATCACTGTCATCATCAGAAGGGATCACATCACTACTGAGGTCCACAACTGCTCTAGCAGCTCACGCTCCCTAACCATCATATGTAATACCATCCCGAGGCTCTTTCTGCTCAAGGCATCAGCCATCACATTAGCCTTTCCTGGGTGGTACAATTTTCACAATCAAAATCTCTCAGAAGCTCTCACCCACTATGTATTCTCATATTCGCCTCTTTCTGTGAAAACATATACTCGGGGCTTTTATGATCAGTGCATATCCACAATTCCTCATCATGTACCTAGTAGTACCACATCCTCAGTACAAGTACTATCGCTGCCAACTTTTAATCATGGGTCAGATAGTTTATTTCATGATCCTTGAGTTATCTAGATCCATAATCAACTATCTTTCCATTTTACATCAATACACAGCTCATTCATACACACAGAGAACCTCTTGAGCTGTTGGGTATGGTGAAATTAATCACGGTGGTCAGTCCACACTTCATTACACCAATTTCACGTCACATCTATCATCTCACTTATCATCTCATTCAAAGACCACGTTTTCTTAGTTAAACGTGCCAACCAAGTATACCCTTTTTAGAACTCGCAGCAACTATCTGTAAAAGCAATTTTCCAATTGTTGCTTATAATTTGCCTGGACTTTAACTACACCCAACATATCATCAATAAGGATGATGACAAATCGGTCCAGGTAAAGTTTAAACAACTCATTGTAGTTGAGCTCCACTACATATTTCAATTGCCCATATCCTTGACCTATGTACGCATAAACGCGTAGTATCACTTCAAAATTGCTCCCGTTCAAGGTACTAACCTGCGTCGTTTCCTTTTCTTATCTTAACGGCTCTTATTAAATTTTACTATGTTAACCTTTATGATCTGTCAAATTTTAATATTTTTATCGTCTTAGTAAAGGTATCCTAATGCTGAAGGTATTTATTACGATGATCGATTTCACGTTATAGGTTATATATACATACTTTTAGACACTGTTAAGTCTTCAGGTGAGGAGGTATTTTGAAATACCTTTATTAACCTTCAGACTTAACCACATAGACTGGCTATGGTTATATCCATATTTATCCTTGGTTATAATTTATATTCCCTACTTATCACTTAATTCCAATTACTTCACATATTAAGGGTATTCCTTACCTAGAATATGTCTCTTACTCCAATACATCTTGTATTTAGGATCTATATTATCTTCAGATTATCTCCTTTCGTATATCCCTCATGACAAAACTCTTTCATTATTCATTCCGTGAGTACAATCCTTTACTCCTTTAATTTCAACTGTTGCATCCCTTTTTATCACTTGTCAACACTTATAGTATACTTTTCAGTGATGTTCTCACTCCTGTTTTCAACTTAAAATCTCTATATCCATATTCCGTTAATTAATCCTCCTCTATTGGGGTACTCATTTATCAGTATTGTGCCCAATGATGTAGGCATTCATGCCTTTTACTCACTTATATGCGAATGAAGGCGGTATGAATAAATGTGTGGCACCAGGATCAATGAACATATGTACTTCATTATTCATAACAAGTGTGGTATCTTACACCACATCCATGAAACATCAATAGTGTCCTGGTCCAAAACATCCTCTCGCCTTCGTCCAACAGCCTACTTTCCTTTTCTCTTCGGCTATGACCTCCCTTTTCATTGCAGCTATACTAACGAAGTTTTTCTCTATCTTTTTACTTTTCTGTGGGGTGATCTCGCCCAACCCTGTACAATCAAAATCAATGGTCCGTCTTACCACACTTAACGGCCATTTTCATCAATACAGTGTAAGTATAGACCCTCCTTCCGTGGTATCTACCACACATCCCACACTGCTTACAGTGCTTACACTGCTACACTGCTTCGTAGCAGGTCGGGGTCCTCTAATCACAATGCCCCTCAAGAGTGCCAAAATTGGATGCACTGGGGCCTTACCAATTATCTTACTACATGACTTGTTAAATTAAATCTTTTACCAATTTCCATTTTCCCATTTAACATCTTTGTCATTTCTCGATTCTCTTTTCTGTCTCTATTTCAGCCCTCACTACCTTTCCCAATCTCAGAGGCGTGCAATTCACGTTCTTATTTACCCAACTGTAAATCTGCGCATTGCCTCGGTATAAGTAATATCTCACGGGCCAATCGGACTCTAATTGAAAAATTGAGCCATTTCATGAACTTTTAGACATCTCGACTGTCACTTGTTCATAGTGTCAAGGTAATATCTGCCCAAGAATATAACCGAGTTTCATACTCATAAATCATACTCATCAATAAATCAATTTCTCTGGGTCAGAGTAAGGATTTTATCTATCATTCCCTTTAAACAGTGTCCGAGATATTCTATCACCGGAATACATCCATAAACATTTCTCATCTTAGTTCTGGATGTTTAACACTTAAGATGGGTCGAGCGGGTTTCCACCAATGCTCCGTCTCGCCCTCAAATCTCATTAATAATCTGAGCAATTAGCTCCTCAAAATAATCTCCACACTCCACTCCAACCTCGCGAAGCGTGTCTCAATACTGTCCGATCTCTCTGTCGGACTCAGTGGGGCATGCTCAACATTAGCCTTCATTTCAATTTCATCTTGATTCTTACAGGTCAACTCAGCACTACTAGCAAACTCAGGTCTACCTTTACGATCTCTGCCTCGTGCACTATCTCATCTAACGCGACTCATATTAGGCATTCCTGCATTCTCAACCATTTCTTAATCAAAACCCATCTCGATATACACTATTGTATCAACCAAGCACAGTAACACGGGGATGCAATTTCTTAATTACTGACACTGACACACATCAGACCAATTGCGCTCTGATACCACCTTTATATGTCATGACCCAAAACCACCCAAAAATCAGAGTAAATTTTTCGCGTTTTGTTATTTTCTTTCATGCTTACCTGTCCTCTGATCGTGACCACATTCCACTAACTAATTGGGCTGTGCATCAATGCCAGTCCCACCATTTATTTACCATATAACTTAATTCTTTCTCAGTCATTTATAAGTATTTACAATATTTATACATCCCCTAAAGTTACTTACAAACATGTTACTGTGCTATGCTTATTTAGATACAATGTGTACAAGTGTATATACCTTAAATGATGGGCAACAACGGATATCCGGAATGCAGTACTCAGTCACCTCAACATCTACTAGAGATTATCTGTGTGAGAAAATGAAAGGGGTGAGCACATCAAGCTCAGTAAGGCAATCCTACGAGCAAGTAGGTAACCATACTACCTACATGAACGTGGTGCCATGTATAAACCACCCTTTCTCCACACATTTTAAAATAGATGATATGAGTTATGATGTTATGTAAATCCATTCACATGGCAAAATTCAACATGCAATTATTTCAAATCATTTCTTTCTCGTTTAAAATTTCACAACAAGGCCAGGACTCAACCCATCCCTCGGGTGGTCCTGACTCACATAAAACCATGAAAATCAATTTACATTCACACATGGGTTTGAAAAGCATGGAAATAGCATCATGCAAATTTAGTTTAAAAACCCAATTTCAATCATCGTCAAGATCATCAACATGCGAGACTAGGCAACGTCTGTATATCGGTAATAACCAGGACTATGGCCATGTGTCCTCGAGAGTTCCTCTGCTACACGGATCCTAGTGTGCGGGTTCTCACCATGATCGTGAACCGCTCGGGAGGTGGGTCACTCTATCTCGTCGGTCTTATCCGATCCCATGCATCCGAAGATGCCGCATCCGAAGATGCCGCATCCGAAGATACCACACGGTACATCGTACTCCATGCTTCTTGCATGGTACATCGTACTCCGTGGACCCATATCATGTCTCTATACTCATGCCATGTCTCAAAACGCACGTGCGAGCCTATTTAATCGGTGACACACATTCTACCCGATGCTCCAAGCACGGCTCATTGCATGTTCTCATAAAAATCAGTGCGAGCGATGCTCAGCACTCTTATCAAATCAAGTAAAACTAGTGCGAGCTAGGCTCTAGCACTCTATATGTAAACCTTGTGAAAATCTGGTGCGAGTTAAACTCTAGCACCGTGTCACAAAAAAGCATGTGAAATCTGGTGTGAGTTATACTCTAGCACCTATGCATGTAAAACTCTAGTGCGAGCTCTCGCTCCAGCACTAATGCATGCATCACCCAAATCAAAACATCGTGCGAGCTGAGCTCTAGCACGTCACATGTCAATAAAAACACGTAGGCGGCTCTGTTTCCTCAAAATAGTTTTCAAAACAATTATATCATTGAAAGTATGCAATGCTGTGCATTTTCTTTCAAGGTTAGCCAGCCTACTCATGCATGCATTAAAATGTCTCCAGAACGAGCAGAAACCTCTTGTTCTTGCTCCTCCCAATTTTTTCCTAAATTTGTAAATTTTACCCTTAACAAGGGTATTTTGGTAATTTGCCCATTCGGGGCACTAAAATTATTATTTGACCTCTAGACCCTTCAGATAATTTTAAAGGACTGCAAATGAACTTAAAATTTTGTAAAGTTACCTCTAGCAGTCCGTAGAATTCCCTTACCTTATTTTCCTGTCGAGTCTGACCTTTTCTTTTCCACTGCTGTCTTGTCGCGCAGTCCGATATGCTCCCAATCAAACCTCCGAAACTGCGAATAAATATTCCTCAGGTCAGATAACATACAATTTAATTGTATTTCCTATTTTTTGGGCTTAATTTAAATCATTGGGCCCATTTACCCCTATTGGGCCCGATTGCACCTTAATGGACCTTAATCGGCCTTAAGTCCGTTTTCCACTTAATTTTTACATTATCTAGGCCTATTGGGCTCATTGGGCCCACCAACAATTTATTGGGCCTCGTTCTAACTCTCGAATAGCTCAATTTATTATTTACGACAATTTATCTAAATTTCCAAAATCTAATTCAATTTATGCGAAATTTAAATTTATATCACGCATAACGATGTAAATTGTCATAAATAATGGTTACTTACTCGAGATTCCATGCTAATTCGCAAATCGAGGCTGTCTCGAGCTCTCGTTTGACGTCGATTGTCGAGCTACACAATTTCATAAATTTTTGGGTAAATTTTCAGTCGAAAATTAATTAAATATAATATTTCAAAATTCAAATCGGTCAATTTCGACCGCTACTGACTTACCCGTAGCTCGATTACATCGCCGAAATTTTTGTCCAAATTTTCCTCTTTTTCTTTTTCCCTTTTCCTCCTTTTTCCCTTCTTTCTTGGCTGAACCGGTTCGGTCCGATTCAGCCCGATTCAGACCGTCGGTTCACCCCGGTTCACCGCCTTGCCGACCGATTATCCGCCGGCTTCCATAGCCAGTGGCTCCGTTGGGTCATCCGCAGCTCGAATCTGGGGTCGATTTCACCCAAGTCCGCCGAAAAGTCGCCGGTCCGGCCTTCTCTCTCTCGGTCGTCGGAACCCATTTCGGGTCTTGGTCGTCGCCGACGATTCCGACCGTCTCGCCGACTGCTACCGATCTCAAAATGATCGGCTCCTCCTCCTGAACTCGTTGGTGGCCTCCGTTGATGCCCAGCTGCTGTGGATCACTGGGACCGAGCCCTTCTCTCCCTCGATTTTCCTTCCTCCGATCGACGTCCTCCAGCCACTATACGGCGCGTCTCCGGTGGCTGAAGGATCGTCGGCCTCTCCTCTTCCTCCTCGGCTCCTCGTCGGGGGTCGTCGGTCGCCGGTGATGGCTCGTCGATCTCCTCGATTTTTGGCTTCGTTTCCGTTTTAATTTTCCTCTCTCTCCCCGATTTCTGATTCCTTTTTTTTCTTTTTTTTATTTAATAATTTATTTTTATATATTTGTTTATTTATTTCATTAATATTTTAATCATTAAAATACATTAAAATACCCAAAATATCTACCAAAAATTATTATTTTATTCCAAATTACTTAATTTAATTTAATTTATTTATTATATTTTGACCTTTTTTCTGGTATAATTTCTCTGTTTTTTCGGGATATTGTCCCGAATGACTTTTCAGTATATTTTTCGATTATTTTCGGGATTATTTTTCGATTTAAAAATTTCAATTAATCCCGATTAATTCCCATAACTTCATATCTTGATCAATTTAACCCGAAATAAATTTATTTCACCTTTATTGACCAAGATTTCTCAATCCATTATTTTTAATTAAATTTTCTTATCGAAATTATATCGGCTTTCGATCTTTTGACCGTTTTACCCTTGCACGTGTTCGAAGATTCCATTTCAGTCCTTTTGTATTTTTAATTTTCGTGTTTTAACTAAAATCGGGTCTTACATTTTTGCTCTATTTTATTTATTTTATAGTTTTCTTATTTTTATTATCTTACTGTATTTTCAATTTAAACATTATATATCACCCTCTTAATATTCATAATTTGCTAGGATATACTTAGGGTAAAATTAATTGGTACTTAGTTAGGCTAACTGTATTCTCTGTGGGACAATAATTTGAGACTCAATTCCCGTTATTACTTGTGCGATCCGTGCACTTGCGGTTTACATGTCTAGCTCACTTAGGATGTCGCGTACCAAGTTTTTGGCGCCGTTGCCGGGGAATCACGCTTAGCCATTGACTAATATCGGTGAAATTATGCTTAGGTATACTTCTAGTTTTGTACATACTTAGGTTGTAAATATTTAGAGCTTTAATTTAGATTAGTTAATTTTCTCTCTCTATAAAAAAATCAAAAATTTAAAAAAAATCATTCCTTAGGACTTCTGAATGTCTGTATGCGTAGAGTCAAGAGTTTTGACTGCTTTCTTTTAGATCCTGAAATAGAAAGAACACTTAGAAAAATTAGGATGGACTCTAGGAAAATAGTAGCTTCGTTGTAAGACAAGATGGCTGAGAATAGAGAGATTAGGACTATAGGAGACTATGTTGTCTCGACCATAGGAGGTTACTACACTAGCATTAGGCCACCAGCTGTCCCAACAAACAACTTTGAAATTAAGCCTTCGATCCTCTAAATGATCTAAACTTCACTTCAGTGGGCTTCCCCATGATGATCCACATGCTCATCTAGGGTAATTTCTAGAACTGTGGAACACTTTCAAGCATAATGGACTCTCGGACTATGAACTTAGGCTTAGGCTATTTCCTTTCTCTCTTAGGGATAAAGCGAGACACTGGTTGACCTCTTTACCTCCTGGATCCATCTCCACCTGGGATGAGTTAGCCCATCAATTTTTAGCTAAGTTCTTTCCTCCTTCCAAAATGGCTAAATTACGTAGTGACATATCTTCCTTTTCTCAAATCGACTCTGAGACCCTTTATGAGGCATGGGAACGTAATAAGGACCTTCTTAGGAAGTGTCCTCATCATGGCTTACCCTTATGGCTGCAAGTCCAAACCTTTTATAACAGACTCACGATCTAGAATAGGACCATAGTCAATGCTGCTGCGGGAGGAGCTTTGATGTGTAAGATAGAGGAGGAAGCATACGATCTGTTGGATAAGATGACAGCTAACAATTATCAATGGTCATCAGAGAGGCAGTTACCTAGGAAAGCTGCGGGTATTTATGAGTTGGACACACTGTCTACCTTGACTTCTCAAATATCCAATCTCACGAAAAAGGTAGAGTCACCCAGTACCCAGCATAATTCTGCTAATAGTCCAAATCCTGTTTTAGCTGTCCAAAGTCCTTTTATTTCATGCACTCTGTGTGGTGGTACACACTCTGTAGACAGCTGCCCACTAAATTTAGAATCTGTTCAGTACATTGCTGACACGCCCTAAACGTATTACCGCAAGTGCACGGGTCATACAAGTAATAATGAGATTTGAGTCCCGAGTTATCGTCCCACAGAGAAGTTGACTAGCCTAATTAACTACCGGTTAATCTTACCCAAAGTATATTCTAGCAAATTATAAAATTAAGGAGGGTGATCTACTAAGTCTAAAATTAAAATTACTGAAAAACAATAAAATAATAAAAACTAAATAAAATCGAGCAAAATTACTTACAGTGCTCCACGCAATTAAAAGCAAATACCTACGAAAATAATTAAACAGTTTAGATTAATTAACGTAATTAAAATAAAAAACAAAAATGAAAATAAAGAAACAAGATTAGTTAAACTAAAATTAAACAAGCCTAAAATAAAAATGCATGTAATTGCAAATTAAACTAACCTAAAATCTAATAAACATAAAAACAAATTAAAAAAATGCATGAAAAACATTTAATCTAGATTAATTCTAAATGCCACTTATAAAACACTAAACTAAAATAAAATCCTAAAACATTTAATATAAAATTAACTACTAACTAAAAATTAACACTACAAATTAAATTAACATGCAAAACAATAAAGCTAACCTACCATTACTTAATTAAATTACCTAAATAACAACTAACAAGTATTAATCAATTTAATTCATTAAAGTAAAAGTATGAAATGACACATTAATTGGCCAAACAAGGCATTAACCAATTTGGAAACCAAGAGTAGTCCCGATACTGCACTGTTCATTGTCTTTCCAAATCCATGCTTATTTCCAGGCTGTGCTCACGGGTTGCCCTCTGCTGTCCCTATACGTTTCTGCCCTGTGCAAAGTTCTGCTCTCGGTATTCCTCATGATTTTATCCTCTATTTCCAGGTGATGGTGTGTTGCTCTCGGGTTGTCCAGGTCTGTATAGCAAACTTCTACTTCAAGTTCAGCTGCTACTGGTTCGCACAACCTCTGCCCAGTTTTGTGCTCCACGAAATGGTCCTGCACTCTCGGTCTATCAAGCATGTCTCCTACTTATGCAATTTCCAACTCCCAACAGCAGCTATCTGCTGCTTTACTACCGACAGCACCCAACCTCGCGTTTGTCTTCCTTTTTGTGCCGATCTTTTACTCTTGCTGTTTTTATGCAAGCATCAGCTGAAACCACTAACTGTAGCAACTGAGGCCTCTTCACGCAACAGCCATTCCACTTCCCGGTTAACCAATAGCAAATCTGGAAACAAAATAAATTAAATAGACTTACAGTAGCTAGGAAATAACTTGAGATCACTAAAGCAATGAAAACGAAGACAGCAACAACACTCTGGAACTTAGAACAACACTTGAAATAGAACAGAAAAAAAATCATACAGAAACAAGCTACAAAATAAAATAAGCTAGTGCAGAGGAACTAAAGGAAGCTTGAAGGTAGCTGTTGTAATAAAACCAAGAACTAAGGACAGAAATTGCATGAATAGTGGAAGAGGCTATAAAACAGAGGAGAGCAGAGCTGTGATTTTCTGCCGAGCTCAGCAGTCCAGCCTTGTCACCCGAGGCTGTTAACACACCACACCGTGAGGCATCTTCCTCATCAGCCTACACTGCCACACATCCACTCCTCGGAATCAAACAGCCACACTAGCTGAGCAAGAAGAAACCGAATAAAAAAGGCTGAACCAGAAGCTCGAAAATAAACATTTAACTAGTGATTTTTTTTCTTTTCTTCTAAAGAAAATGCAAATGGAACAGTTAGTAAAAGCATCAATAAGCAAAGAGAATAATGCAAAGGGTTGATGAAAAATGACTGCTGTCACTAGCCATTCTCACTACCCGATCAATGAGCAATAAAAAAAATGAAAAGCAAAGCAATGAATTGAAATAACGAAGAAGAAAAAAAGAAGTAAAGCTTTTCATAAAATCAAGTAAATTGAAAGTTGACATGAACAGTGAAATAAGAAAATGCTTGCTAAACAAAATACTATTCGGAAAAGCTTGAAAGGAAGAATAAAAACTTTAAAAACTAAAATTACTCCTAAATTACTCTACACTACTCCTACCCTAAAACTACCCTAAATTCTACTCCTAAAAATTACATCCTCTTTCAATTGTCATCCTTCCTATTTATAAACACACTAGGGGTAAAATTGTAATTTCAACATCCTTGATGAGTTGGCCTTTTTTTGGTCACTTGTCATCATACCATTGGCTCCTTGAAAAGATATTTCCATGTCATCGATCTTCTTGTCCAATTGGATGTGCTAGGCAGCATGACTTGTGTTGTCCGCGTGGCTCAATCTCGATTTTAGCCCAATTTCGATCCATTTTCTACTGAAATATTCAAAATTCATCTGGATTTAATTTATCTGCAAACATGAGAATTTTAATTAAATAAAGGGGATAATTAACAAAATAAATTGAGGATTTAAATAATTAATTAGGAAATTAAGTATAAATAATTCTAAAAATATAGAATTATCACACCCCTAAACTTGAGCTTTTGCTTATCCTCAAGCAAAACAAAATGATTGTAGGAATGACAAGTACAAAACATAATAATTTCCCCAATATCATCCTCAAAGAAAAAGTACAGACTATGAAATCAAAGACTTACAATTACAAGTCCAGCACTTAGAATTATTCAATCATAAGTCCTAACCCAAATTGGACTCCTCGTGAGTGTGTAAAAAATGTCAAAGTCACTTTTCAGTACATTATCCGGATCAGATTATGCAAACACAGTGAATGCAAAGTCAATGACATGTGATCATTCCCATAAGTTTGCTTTTCACTTCTCTCTCCACTAATGTAGTCACACTTAACCAAAGATCAATATGACTTCTTTAAGCTTGTAATGTAAGACTGGGGCTAAGATATGATAAAGTCGATTTAGGTTTAATTACCCCTTAACATGCATTACTTCTAGGATCTATAATGTAAGAGCTCTAATTATTTCCCCCAAACTTATTTCTTTTGCTAAACATTTTTTTTCTTTTTTCTTTCTTCTTTTCTTTTTCTTTTTCTTTCTTTTTCATCATTTTTTTTATACATAGTCTTTCACTATCACTTAATACCTATATAGCTCACAATATATCCTAATGACTTTTCATGCTTTTAGGGTAAGGGATAGGAACAAAGTATTTAAGCTAAGGAAAATAACGCAGGTATATTTACAGAGAAAAGCTTATTTGGCCCAGATGGGTGACTAGGGGTAGAATATGTACAAGGAAGGCTAAAAAGGCTCAAACGATCCAAAGATGGCCTAAATCATCTCCCTAATCAAGTGTGATCTAATATTTTACATCAAGATTAGATCAAACAAATTCTAAAATATGATGCACAAAATCAACTGAACAAATGCAATCCTATGTACACATAAGCTTTCTCTAAATAAATATACTGATTCATGACATGACATGTGCATAAGATGAGGCAATCGCAATCAGAATCAAGACAAATTCAAGAATTCAACTTCATGATTTTCCTTTAATCATGCTTCCCATTCAATTAAAGTCAGACTAAATCATGGGGTCATATCATCGAAATATGGAAAAACTACATGCTAAACACTAAATCATCCCAAAATCAAGCAATATAAGCTCATATTATCGAAAAATTTTTAAAAATTCTTTCTCAGATTTTTGAAACTTTTTTTGAAATTTTTTCCAATTTTTCTCAAAATAGCTCAAGTGATATCCCCTCCCCCAAACTTAAAGTGCACAGTGTCCTCAGTGTGCAGATAATATAAGAATTTAAGCTCGCGAACATAGTACTCCCCTTTCTGATGATGGTGAACAACTGAAGCTTGATTGAAAGCATAAAACTAGAAAATAAACCTGCAAAATAAACAAGAAAGAAACAACAGAAAAGAAAAAGAAAAACGAACTATATACAAAGTGAAAAGGAAAACACAGCCACTTCAAATGCAGCTGAAGAAAACAACACTCAACAGCAAGGCAAAAAGTAGGAGGGTCATCCAAAGTGGTGACAGGGTGCTGACAGTTAACTCCTCCTGAGCCGTGTCTACTTCCTTCTTTCTCTCAGATATTATATGCTTAAGCCTTATATTTTCCTCAATCTCCATCTTAAAACACTCTTGAGAGTCATCAGGGAGTTTTAAAGGTTTGAAAACATTAAACTTTACTTCCTGATCTTGGACTCTCATCGTTAACTCCCCCTTTTGTACATCAATTACTATTCTACTAGTAGCTAGGAAAGGTCTACCTAGTATAATGGGGACTTCCCTATCTTCCTCCATGTCCAAAACAATAAAATCTGCAGGGAAAATAAACTTGTCCACCTTTACTAAGACATCCTCAATGATCCCCTTCGGATATTTAATTGATCGGTCAATCAATTGGAGGGTCACTGTGGTGGGCTTGGCATCCCCTATTCTTAACTTATGATAGATAGACAATGACATCACTAGCTCCTAAATCGCACAGGGCTTTACCAAAGAATAAATTTTCAATAGTGCATGGTATGGTAAAACTCCCGGGATCCTTGAGCTTGGGGGTAATATTCTCTGGATAATGGCACTACATTCCTCAGTTAAGGCCACTGTCTCATAGTCTTCTAGTCTTCTCTTCCTCGAGAGAATATCTTTTAGAAACTTCACATAACTTGGCATTTGCTCTAAGGCATCTGCGAAAGGAATGTTGATGTGAAGCTTCTTAAAAACCTCAAGGAATTTAGCAAATTGTCGTTTCAGCTTTTGATCTTGGAACCTTTGAAGAAAAGGTACTGGTGGTCTAACTAGAGGAAAAGTAGTGGGAACTTGTGTAAAATCAGAGGGCGAGGAAGGCAATAAAGAAGAAGTAGGTATAGATGAAGAAGTGCCTAGCTTGGATTCTTTTGTAGCTTGATCCTGATGTTCCTGCTCTTTCTGAGCTGCTTCTTTAGAGATTACGAATTCTTCAACTATGTGCTGTTAAGGTTGGGACTTAACTTGTGGCTCATCTAGCTCTTTGCCGCTCCTAAGGGTGATGGATCTTACATGTTCTTTACCCTCCCTTTGCCTAACAGGATTAACTTCAGTGTTACTAGGAAGGGTCCCTTGAGAACGTTGGCTAAGAGCACTAGCTATTTGTCCAACCTGAACTTCTAAGTTCTTAATTGAGGTAACTTGATTTTGCAGGATAGTCGTGAACATTTCCTCAAGCGAGGGCTTCTTCTCAGCTGCTGGTGCTGGTGCAAGTATATGCTGTAGAAGTGGTGGTGGTGGTGGTTGACGGAAGTGAGGTGGATGCTGTTGAAATTGAGATGGGGATGGATGATGAGGCGGATGATATGGAATTTGCGGCTGTGGTGGTATCTGAACCGGTGGAGCTTGAAAACTAGGGGGTCCTACAGATATGGAATTAGAAGTTTGCCCTTGGTTTTGGCTCTAGGAGAAGTTAGGATGGTTCCTCCACCCTGAATTATAGGTGTTTGAAAAAGGGTTGTTCTGTTGCTTAGGGGGAGCAACATACTGAACCGATTCTAAGTTGAGCGGACACCTATCTACAGGTGGGTACCACTACACAGCTCGTAGGAAAGAAAAGGACTTTGGATAGAATACACAGGGTTAGGACTAGTGGGAGGATTATGTTGGGTACTGAGCGACTCTACCTTCTTCGTAAGGTTAGCGATTTGAGAGGTCAAGGTAGACAGCGTGTCGAGCTCATAAATACCCGTCGACTTCTTTGGCAATTGCCTTTTCGAGGACCATAGATAGTTGTTAGCAGCCATCTTTTCTAACAACTCATAAGCTTCCTCCTTTGTTTTACACATTAGCGCTCCACCCGCAGCAGCGTCAACAATGGTCCTATTTGGGCTTGTAAGTCCGTTGTAGAAGGTCTGGACTTGCAACCACAAAGGTAGGCCATGGTGAGGGCACTTCCTAAGAAGCTCCTTATATCGTTCCCATGCTTCGTAAAGAGTTTCAGAGTCGTACTGGGCAAAAGAAGATATATTACTACGGAGTTGGGCCATTTTAGAGGGAGGGAAAAACTTAGATAGAAATTGATGGGCTAACTCGTCCCATGTAGAAATGGAACATGGAGGTAGGGAGGTTAACTAGTGTCTCGCCCTATCCTTAAGTGAGAAGGGGAATAATCTAAGCCTAAGCGCATCATCAGATAATCCATTATGTTTGAAGGTGTTGCACAAGTCCAGGAATTGCCCAAGGTGAGCATGTGGGTCATCGTGTGGGAGCCCACTGAACTGCAATGAAGTCTGGATCATCTGGAGGATTGCAGGCTTAATTTTGAAGTTGTTAGCAGGGACAGCTGGTGGCCTAATGCCGGTATAATAACCTCCAATATTCGGCATTGCATAATCTCCAACGGTCCTACTTTCCCTATTTTTTGCCATCGTGTTTTGCTGCGGAGCTATAAATTTCCTAAAATTCTTTCGAATTTTTCTAAGTGTTTATTCAATTTCAGGATCTAAAGGAAAGCAATCATAACTTCTGGCTCTATGCATGCAATCATTAAAAAGTCCTTAGAATTTTTTTTAAGTTTTTTAATTTTTCAAAATTTTTTTTAATTAATTATGAGAAAATTAACTAAACTAAACTAAGGATCTAAATATTTACAACATAAATATTTACAGGCTCGAATTACACCTAAGTATAATTTCAACGATATTAATTACTGACTAATTAAAACTTCCCCGGCAACGGCGCCAAAAACTTGACACGCCCTAAACGTATTACCGCAAGTGCACGGGTCGTACAAGTAATAATGGAATTTGAGTCCCGAGTTATCGTCCCACAGAGAAGTTGACTAGCCTAATTAACTAACGGTTAATCTTATCCTAAGTATATTCTAGTAAATTATAAAATTAAGGTGGGTGATCTACTAAGTCTAAAATTAAAATTACTGGAAAACAATAAAATAATAAAAACTAAATAAAACCGAGCAAAATTACTTACAGTGCTCCACGCAATTAAAAGCAAATACCTACGAAAATAATTAAACAGTTTAGATTAATTAACGCAATTAAAATAAAAAGCAAAAATGAAAATAAAGAAACAAGATTAGTTAAACTAAAATTAAACAAGCCTAAAATAAAAATGCATGTAATTAAACTAATAATTGCAAATTAAACTAACCTAAAATCTAATAAACATAAAAACCAAATTAAAAAAATGCATGAAAAACATTTAATCTAGATTAATTCTAAATGCCACTTATAAAACACTAAACTAAAATAAAATCCTAAAACATTTAATATAAAATTAACTACTAACTAAAAATTAACACTACAAATTAAATTAACATGCAAAACAATAAAGCTAACCTACCATTGTCACGACCCGAACTACCCAAAAATCAGAGTGAATTTTTCGCGTTTTTATTATTTATACTTACCTCTGATCGTGACCAACCATAACCAAAAATTGGGCTGTATGTCAATGCCCACATCTTCTCCATGCATTTACAATTAGTGCATAATTTAATTTAAATATACATTCGTAATGTTCTGCACTACATTTCTTTGATTTAATTACATAGTTATACCCACTCTACACATCCCAGTGTCATACAAGATAAAATACTGTGCTCCAGTTATTCAGATACAAAACCATAAGTAGCGTGTATATATTACCTCAAAAGATAGGCAGCAGCGGACAATTAGAATGCTGTACCCAGTCGCCTCCCAATCTACTGAATGAAGTCTGTGTGAGAAAGTGAAAGGGGTGAGCACATCAAGCTCAGTAAGGCAATTCTACGAACAAGTAGATAACAATACAACCTACATGAACGTAGTGCCATGCATAAACCGCCCCTTCTCCACACATTTCCAAAACAGATGTTATGTTATGATGTCATGTAAAATAACTCATATGAAATCTCAAAAGCATGAATACTGCACATGCATAACTTTTAAATCATTTATTTCTAGTAAAAATTTCATATAAGGTCAGGACTCAACCCCTCCCTCGGGTAGCCCTGACACACACAAAATTCATAAAATTGAGTTTCTCGAAAACATCGATATCCGAAAACATATATATATATGTACAAGATACGAGACTAGGCAAACTGTATATCGGTAATAACCAGGACTGGCCAATATGTCCTCGTGAGTCCCTCTAGCTTCACGGATCCCAGTGTCCGAGGTTTCACCCTGATCGGGAACTGCCCGGGAGGTGGGTCAATCCAACCCGTCAGTCTTATCCGATCTCACGCATCCGAAGATGCCGTATCCGAAGATACCCCGTATCACAAAGATACCGTATCACAAAGATACCCCGTATCACAAAGATACCGTATCCGAAGATACCCTGTATCACAAAGATACCGTTTCCGAAGATACCCCACGGTACATCGTACTCCATGCTAGTTGCACGGTACATCGTACTCCATGGACCCATATCACTCTAGGTACTCCAGCCCAAATGGCTTGCTTCCCACAGAGGTTTTGTTTCTCAATACTCATGCCACGTCTCAAAACGCACGTGCGAGCCTATTTAATCGGTGACACACAGTCTACCCGATGCTCCAAGCACGGCTTATCGTATGATATCGTATAATCTCTAAAAAGTAGTGCGAGCGGTGCTCTAACACTGTCAGTAAATCAAATAAAACTAGTGCGAGCTAAGCTCAAGCACTTGTCACGAAAATCGCATATGAAAATATGGTGCGAGTTAGACTCCAGCACCGTGTCATGAAAATCGTGTAACACTCTAGTGCGGGCTCTCGCTCCAGCACTAATGAAGTAATTGCACAGATCAAAACTCGTGCGAGCTGAGCTCTAGCACGTCACATTCATGAAAGATCACGTAGGCGGCTACATTTCTCAAATCGTTTTCAACGAAAATCAACGTTTGTTGAAATTATGAAATGTTGTGCAATTTCATTTAAAAGTTAGCCGACCTACTCATGCATGTAACAGAATACTTCAAAAACGAGCAAGAACCCTTTGTTCTTGCTCCTTACACTTTTCCCTAAAATTTGGAACTTTACCCTTGACAGGGGTATTTTGGTAATTTGCCCCTCCGGGGCCCTAAAAATTTTATCTCAAATCTAGACCCTTCGGACAATTTAAGGGAATGTAAATGATGTCGAAAATTCGTAAAGCTATCTCTAGCAGTTCGTAAAATTCCCTTACCTGGAATCGCGCGCAGACTACACCTGTCTCGATAATACCGAACCCCTCGGCCCAAGTGCGCGCCAACCAATGTACGCAACTGCATATAACCACATAATCGAGGTTAATTCAATTATCCCGATTAGTATATTGCATTTACTGATCAATTTGAAGCTATTGGGCCTTATCTACCTTATTGGGCCTCGGCCCATTTTAGCCCTTTTTATATTTATTAATTCCCTTCTTCGGGTATACCGAGCTTACACAGCTTTTTAATAATTATCGGGCTTCATTCCAATTTCATTGGATAGCCCGTATACCATTTACGGCAATTTTATTACAATTTCGCATAATATTCCTTCCTACGCGAAATTAATCCATAATTCCATAAAATAATTAAAACTCAGTATCTAAGAACTCTAATTGCCGAAATTAAATTGTACTTACCCGATACGATGCGTGGTTCAAAAATCAGAGCTCGATCGGCTCTCGTTCGGTCTCCGTCGTAAAACTGCATAATTAGGTAAATCCGGATTATTTTCCATTAAAATAATATTAAATTAAATTTCTGAAATTTACCCGTAGGTCAATATCGACCCTCGGTCAACTTACCCGAACCTCGAGTCGTCCCCCGGTAATTTTCTTTCCCTTTTTCCCTTCTTTTCCTTCCTTTTCTTTCATTTTCCTTCCCCTTTTCCTTCCCTTTCCTTCCCTTTCCTGTCCTTTCCTTCCAGCAAAACGGCACCGTTTCGATCCTCTCACTGCCTCTTGCCGTCGCCGGCGGTTCCGGCGGTCTTACCGGCCAAGACCGGTCTCAAAAGAACCGGCTTGCTCCCCTGGTTGCATCGGTGGTCTCCTTTTCAACCCAGACGCGGCGGTTTGCCGGGAATCAACCTGTTTTTTCGACGGTCTTCCTCGACTCCGATCGGGCTGCTCCGGCCACCTGACGGCGTGAAACCGGTACCCACGTGCTCGCCGGACTCTCCTCTTGCTCCTGGAAGCTTCGTCGGACGTCGAAGGTCGCCGGTGGGTGGGATTCGACGGTGAACGGGTGCGGGTCACTATTTTCGATTTTGGTTTCTTGGGTTGTTCCCGAGCTCTCTCTCTCTCCTCTTTTTTTTTTGTTTCGGTTGCTTTTTTTTTGTTTTATTTTTATTATTTTTATTTTTATTTTTATTTATTTTAATTAATTTACTATTCAATAAAATACTCATAAAATCCCAAAATATCTCCACTTACATTATTTTAATTCTACTTTAATTTATTCCATTTAAATTTAATTTATAAATTTTATTTTTCTCTAAATTTTGATATTATTTCTTCGCGTTTTTCGAGATATAGTCCCGGAAATTTTTCCGATATTTTTAAAATTTTCGAATCTTGATCAATTGACCCAAAATTTATAATTTCCTTATTGTCGATCACGATATCTTACATCCGAAATTTTTAATTAAAATTTTCTTATCGCCCTAATACCGGGTTTTGGTATTTTTACCATTTTACCCCTGCTCTTGTTTCGGAATTCAATTTAACTTGACCTACCTTCATACGCCCCCCATAATTTCTTATTTAATTTTCGTATTTTCGGCTAACTTCATTATAATCATTTCCGTTTGATCAGTGGTCATCTCGACTCATATTTAATTACTTCTGACTTCTACCGATATTCCATTTTATTTTACTTCACAATTTGATTAGTCAGCGCTCTTCTTATGATTCGATAAATATATAGTAGTGTACATCGCGTGAATCATAAGGAATATAGCAACAATATATACAAAGTGGGTCTTACAACCATTACTTAATTAAATTACCTAAATAACAACTAACAAGTATTAATCAATTTAATTCATTAAAGTAAAAGCATGAAATAACACATTAATTGGCCAAACAAGGCCTTAACCAATTTAGAAACCAAGAGTAGTCCCGATATTGCACTGTTCATTGTCTTTCCAAATCCATGCTTATTTCCAGGCTGTGCCCACGGGTTGCCCTCTGCTGTCCTTATATATTTTTGCCCTGTGCAAAGTTTTGCTCTCGGTATTCCTCACGGTTTTGTCCTCTATTTCCAGGTGATGGTGTGCTGCTCTCGGGTTGTCCAGGTCTGTCCAACAAACTTCTGCTTCAAGTTCAACTGCTGCTGGTTCGTGCAACCTCTGCCCAGTTCTGTGCTCCACGAAATGGTCCTGTACTCTCGGTCTGTCAAGCATGTCTCCTGCTCATGCAATTTCCAACTCCCAACAGCAGCTATCTGCTGCTTTACTACCGACAGTACCCAACCTCGCGTTTGTCTTCCTTCTTGTGCTGGTCTTTTACTCTTGCTGTTTTTGTGCAAGCATCAGCTGAAACCAGCAACTGCAACAACTGAGGCCTCTTCACGCAACAGCCATTCCACTTCCCGGTTAACCAATTGCAAATCTGGAAACAAAATAAATTAAATAGACTTACAGTAGCTAGGAAATAACCCGAGATCACTAAAGCAATGAAAACGAAGACAACAACAACACTCTGGAACCTAGAACAACACTTGAAATAGAACAGAAAAAAAAATCATACAGAAACAAGCTACAACATAAAATAAGCTAGTGCAGAGGAACTAAAGGAAGCTTGAAGGTAGCTGCTGCAATAAAACCGAGAACTAAGGATAGAAATTGCATGAACAGTGGAAGAGGCTATAAAATAGAGGAGAGCAGAGCTGTGATTTTCTGTCGAGCTCAGCAGCCCAGCCTTGTCACCCGAGGCTGTTAACACACCACACTGTGAGGCATCTCCCTCATCAGCCTACATTGCCACGCATCCACTCCTCGAAATCAAACAGCCGCACTAGTTGAGCAAGAACAAACCGAATCAAAAAGGCTGAACCAGAAGCTCGAAAATAAACATTTAACTAGTGATTTTTTTTTCTTTTCTTCTAAAGAAAATGCAAATGGAACAGTTAGTAAAAGCATCAATAAGCAAAGAGAATAATGCAAAGGGTTGATGAAAAATGACTACTGTCACTAGCCATTCTCACTACCCGATCAATGAGCAATAAAAAAAATGAAAAGCAAAGCAATGAATTGAAATAAAGAAGAAGAAAAAAAGAGGTAAAGCTTTTCATAAAATCAAGTAAATTGAAAGTTGACATGAACAGTGAAATAAGAAAATGCTTGCTAAACAAAATACTATTCGGAAAAGCTTGAAAGGAAGAATAAAAACTTTAAAAACTAAAATTACTCATAAATTACTCTACACTACTCCTACCCCAAAACTATCCTAAATTCTACTCCTAAAAATTACATCCTCTTTCAATTGCATCCTTTCCTATTTATAAACACACTAGGGGTAAAATTGTAATTTCTACATCTTTGATGAGTTGGCATTTTATTGGTCACTTGTCTTCACACCATTGGCTCCTTGAAAAGATATTTCCATGTCATCGGTCTTCTTGTCCAATTGGATGTGCTAGGTGGCATGAATCGTGTTGTCCGTGTGGCTCAATCTCGATTTTAGCCCAATTCCGATCCATTTTCTACCAAAATATTCAAAATTCATCCGGATTTAATTTATCTGCAAACATGAGAATTTTAATTAAATAAAGGGGATAATTAACAAAATAAATTAGGGATTTAAATAATTAATTAGGAAATTAAGTATAAATAATTCTAAAAATATAGAATTATCAATTGCCCCACCTCAAAGGCAACAGAACAATCCATTTTTGAGCACTTACAATCCAGGGTGGAGGAATCATCCTAATTTTTCTTGGAGCCAAAATCAGGGGTAATATTCTAATTCCAAACATATGGGACCCCCTAATTTTTAGGTTCCACCTATTCATGTACCACCACCTCAGCAGTTTTCACCTCATCATTCTAATCATTCCCATCACCCACCTCAGTTTCAACATCATCCACCACCACCGCCACCTATGCAGCCCCAGCACATACCTGCACCAGTAGATGCAGCTGAAAAGAAGCCTTCACTTGAGGAGATATTCACGACTATCCTGCAGAATCAAAATGCTTCTATTAAGAATCTAGAAGTCCAGATTGGACAGATAATTAGTGCTTTTAGCCAGCGTCCACAAGGGACCCTCCCCAGTAATACCGAAGCTAACCTTGCTAGACAGATGAAGGGTAAAGAGTATGTTAAGGCCATAACCCTTATGAGTGGTAGAGAGTTAGATGATCCGCATACTAGGACCAGTCCTGTTAAGCCCATAGTTGCAGAATCCCTAGGTTCTAAAGAGGCAGTTCAGAAAGAGCAGGAACCAGATGATCAGGCTATAAAAGGAAACTAAGTTAGACACTTCTTCATCTTTATCTTCTTCTTCACAGCCTTCCTTTTCATATGATGCTATACCTGCTACCACTACACTTCCTCCAGTTAGATCCCAATTACCTTTTCCTCAGAGGTTCCAAAACCAAAAGCTTGATCAGCAATTTGCTAAATTTCTTGAGGTTTTTAAGAAGCTTCACATTAACATTCCTTTTACAGATGCTTTAGAGTAAATGCCTAGTTATGTGAAGTTTATGAAGGATATCCTCTCGAGGAAGAGAAGATTAAAGGATTATAAGACAATGTCACTTACTGAGGAGTGTAATGCCATTATTCAGAGGAGATTACCCTCTAAGCTCAAAGATCCAGGTAGTTTTACCATACCTTGAACCATAGGAGATCAGTTCTTTGGTAGAGCTTTATGTGATGTTGGAGCTAGTATTAATCTTATGCCATGGTCCATATACCAGAAGTTAGGAGTAGGAGATGCAAAGCATACCACAGTGACCCTTCAGTTAGCTGACGATCCATTAAATATCCGAAGGGAATCATTGAGGATGTGCTAGTTAAGGTGGATAAGTTCATTTTCCCTATAGACTTTATTTTGTTGGATATAGAGGAAGATAAGGAAGTGCCCATCATTTTAGGCAGACCATTCTTAGCTACTGGTAGGATATTTATTGACGTGCAAAAGGGGGAATTGACCATGAGGGTCCTAAATCAGGAGGTGACATTTAATGTTTTCAAATCTTTGAGGTTCCCTGATGACTCTCAAGATTGTTTTAGGATAGAGGTTAAGGAAGATATAAGGCTTGGGCACAAGATATCTACTAGAAGGATAGAAGTAGATAGAGCTAAGGAGGATTTGACCGTCAACATTTTGTCACCACTTTGGCTGACCCTCATACTTTTAACCCTGCTCCTGAGCATCATTTTCTCTAGCTGCATTTGATGTGCTTTATCTCTCTTTTTACTTTTTGTATAGTTCTTTTTCTTTTCTCTGTTGTTTCTTTCTTTGTTTCTTGTGTAGATAGCCTTTGCAGCAACACTCTTTCATCAAGTTTCACATGTGCTTCATCATCAGATAGGGGAGTATTCTATTCTTGAGCTTTAATTCTTATATTATTTGCACACTGAGGACACTGTGCACTTTAAGTTTGGGGGAAGGGATTCACTTGAGCATTTTTGAAAATTTTTAGGTAGAATTGAAAATTTTTTCAATATTTTGAGCCTACATTGCTTGATTTTGGGCTGATTTAGTACTTAGCATGTAGTTTTTCCCATATTCTATTAAGACCCTTCCGGACTTAACCAAAACCACTACAAATTTTTCGCATTTTAACTTACCTTTCCTTTCTTCAATAGTTGGACTGTGATTCGATGTTAGCTTCCACGCGTACCATATCATTCATTTCCATACATACATGTCAATATATTATTTCTGACTGTAAACTTCTTTTATAATACATGTAAGATCATATAAAATCTAATACAAATACATTTCCCATAATATATATCATATACATCACTGTGCTGTTTCTATGTTTAGATACATAACTGTACAAAATGTGTATACCTGTCGATCGATAGGAAATAGCAGCGAACAACAGGAATACTATCCCTCAAATGCTCTCACTCTACTGTTGATGCTCTGTAGAGAGATGTAAAAGAAAAGGGGATGAGCATACAACGCGCTCAATAAGGAAACCAGGCAAGCAAGTAGATATCTACACTATCTACTCAAAATAATGCTGTGCCTCAAAAATATCATTTTTTTAATTCACATTAAAAGGATGTCATTAAAATATATACATATAATTGTACAGATTAAATCACATGTACAGAAATCATGCTTTCTTTCTCAAATATACGCATATAGTGCAAAATAATGCATCTTTATAATATCACAATGCCTTTAGATAAATCATGCCATGTATATTTAAATCACGATAAATATGGCATATAAATCATTCACAACACAAAATCGGATTTCGACCCATCCCTCAAGTCTATCCGTATCATAAATAATTCAATCAGTCAGGTGATATATCATGTGAGACTTTATGGTGAAATGCAATAATATCCTAGACTATGGCCATATCCTATAATGGTGATCCCAAGCTACACGAAATCATAGTGTGCGGGGCATCACTGCTGTAACGGGAGGGGGGTCAGTCTATCACAACCGCCAGCTATCAACTCCTCAACTCCACAACACCACACGATACAATGTACTCCATGCCACTCGCACGGTACAACGTACTCCGTGGACCCTACATCACAGTCAGGATGCCTGCCATAGGTCTTAGCCCTCAAACCATGGAATATACATACCACGTCTCTAAATCCACATGCGAACATCTCACAATGTGACACTCAGTCTACACGAGAAAATCAAGCGCAGTTTTTCAACATGTCTTATATATCACATAAAATACAGTGCGCGCCTTTGAGCGCGACTCACAGTCGACACTTCGTTCAAACACTGTTTCACATCACAAACTCAAACTCTAGTACGAGTAAACCTCAAGCAACTAGGTCAATGCATAGTTCATGTTTCAAATCAAGTACGAGCAATAGCTCCAGTTCCATGCTATGCACAAAACTCATCAAATCAAGTACGAGCAATAGCTCAAGTACTATGTCATGTATAAATCATGAAGAATCAAGTACGAGCAATGCTCTAGCACTCTGTCATGCATCTCATAAAAATTCGAGTACGAGCTAATCGCTCCAGCACTCTCTCATGCATATATCATATAAAACTGAGTACGAGTAATAACTCTAGCACTCTATCATGTATGTCATGGAAATTAAGTGCCAATCATACATCAACACTAATATATGTGGAAAATATATGAAATCAAGTGCAAGCTGTGCTCTAGCACAATTTATTCTCACATAATTCGATAGATGGATCTTTAAAAAGGGATGATTTTCAAAATATCAAAATCAGCACTATAATGTGTGCTTAATTCACATCAACCTTAAAAACATTAGCCCATCTATTTATTCTTCTGCTAAACAGCAGTAAAACACTTAAAATGGTGGTTTCCATGCTTTTTACAACTTTTTCCAAAAGTTGACTTTTTTCCTAATTAAAGGTAAAATCGTAATTTGCCATATTGGGTCACAATAATTATTATTCACTTTCTCTAACCCTCAGAGTTTTTAAGTGAATGTGAAAGTAGACGAGAATACGTGCAGGTATAACTACTCACAAAAGTCCCTTACCTGCAATCACTCAAGAAATTTTACTTTCTCAACGCTGCTCGATCCAGCAGTCCTATTCGCTCCTCCAATAAATTTTTGGAGTTGCATATAACCATTTATCAAGTTAATTATACTTTTCCTACTGTATTTCACATTAAATACAGTCTATTTCCCTTAATGGGCTTTAATAAACCTTAATGGGCCTAACTATGCCTTAAGCCCATTTCCATTTTACTATTCGTTTTCGTTAGGCCTATTGGACTTGTGGGGCCCACTAACTCTTATTGGACTTATCCGAGACCCATTACATCACATTGGGCCTAAAATAATTAGGCTTGGCCCATTGGACCTCTCGACCACATGCTATGGCCAAGAGCATCCCATGTCATCGGTTACCCCATGGCATGCCGTCCATGTCCATTTGTTTAGCCAATTTCACTTAGGCATTTTCACAAACACTTGGTTGGCAATGTTCTTAAGCTTCACATAGTTCATTTAGGCATTTTATCAAACACCTTGATTGCCAACTAAATACATGTATCAATTAATCACATTGATTAATTCTAACTATACCATAATCATTAACACATGTATATCATCTCATTTGTGCCTTAAAATCATATGTGCATTTATCAGTATTTCACTACTCACTCTCGACCTAACCATGATCATAGTGATTTCATATGTTTCAATGCTTAAAACATATACCAATATACTTAAAATCATTCATACATTAACATATATGAATTTGAAAGCTTGAAAATATACCTAGTATTTGTGTTCACACTTGGTCGAAACTTTGGAGCCTCACAGTTTGCACACTATGGCTTCTTGATAGCCAATTCCAACATATGTCACTCTCCTATCAATTTGGAACAACTTTCATGAAGGTTGCGAGTTCCAAATATGTAACGACCCTTAACCCTTGAAAATCGGGAGATTTTTTTTTTGAATTTAATTTACCCACTTATTCTCTCATTCTCTTAGGCTGTATTCCTGTTCAGTGTCAATCCTTAAAAATATCTCATTTAATTTATCCTTAAACATATTTCATCCCGACACATTATTTTCAATAGATGTCTGTGCATACAAATAGTCTGGTAAAGAGATAAGAATGTATACCTCACGCATATACAAAAGGTAGTCTGGGGAAGCTCATATCCGCCAGCCTACGTCGTCTACGCAGCATTTGTTAGCTGTAATTCACTGCAAAAATCTGAGAGGTAGAGGGGTGAGCTTTTGGGGAAAAGCCCAGTAAGGTAATGCTCTTAAAGTAGTTCTGATATATAAAAACATTTGAAGTTGTTCATAGAATAAAACTTAATGCAATACATAAATTATCATTTCATGCATAATCGTCATAAAGCATGCGTGTCTTTAAAACAAATCACATACTTAACCCTTTTACAACTTTTCATAAACCTTTCATGAACATTTCATAAATCATTTTGTAAACATTTCATGAATATTTTATAATCATTTCGTAAACATTTCATGAATATTTCAAAACCAATAGAACTTCAAAAGCATAACTGATGCAAAAACATATATCGGAGGATTAAAATCATATAGCATAGTTTATATCGGATGGAGACTTGGATAACTTATAGAGGGAAGTCATAAATATGCCCAAAGGCTGGATTCATATACATTCATATACGCCACAAAGGCGCGCACGATAAATTGCATTGACCGTATGGCACTTTGCATCTGTAGGACTCAAGAGGTGGCCCCCCCACAGTCACACAGACTGTGTGGCACTTTGCTCCCACAGATCTCAAGAAGTGGCCCTCACGATCGTATGTCTTTGTGAACCGCGTGGCACTTTGCTCCCATCGGACTCAAGAGGTAACCCCCACAGTAACATAGACTGCGTGGCACTTTGCTCCCACAGAACTCAAGAGGTGACCCCCACATTCGCATGTCTTTGTGAATCGCGTGGTACTTTGCTCCCACAGAACTCAAGAGGTAACCCCCACAGTAATATAGACTGTGTGGCACTTTGCTCCTGTCGGACTCAAGAGGTAACCCCCACGTTCACATCATTATGGAAATTGCATGGCACTTTGCTCCCACAAAACTCAAGAGGTAACCCCCACAGTAACATAGACTGTGTGGCACTTTGCTCCTGTCGGACTCAAGAGGTAACCCCCACAATTCCACTATACAATGCCCTTTTTGTCTTAAAACAGAGTTTTCAAAATCTTACTTGGGTTTTTATAGCTCATTAACTCATATCGAGTAATAAAGTCGAATTTCTTGAAATCTGAAAACTCTTTCACAAAACAGAAAGACTGTGTGGCACTTTGTTCCCGTAGGACTCAAGAGGTGGCCCCCACAATCCCCCTTCGAAAAACAAATTTCTTTTCTTAAATACTTTTGAAATTGTCAAAAGTTTCTTTAACAATATGGATATAACAACATAAATAAATGTAAAACATCCATACACTTCATACTTTAGGAAATTCATTTCACAACATGAAAAATACTCGGGGAACATTTCGACAATTTAAAACATGCTTTGCAAGTATGAAAGCAATGATAAATAATTTTAAATCATATGCTCTTTCGTAAGATCATTTATCGGTGAAACAAATATGCATTATCAGAACTAAGTTAAATAATACCCCTTACCTCGATTTATCAAAATTTTGAGTTCGAGTAAGGACGCCTCCAAGTATCTCCCTTAAATCCTTCTACGATTCTCCTATACCGAAATTTGTATTCTTAGTATCCTATTTTATCGGATTAGCTACGATGCGTCAAAATCGAAATCATGCTTACCTAGGAAAATATACTTAAAATCATAAAACGTACAGTTATCTTTAAAACTTGCATAAATTCCTTACCTCGATGTTTTTCCGTAGTCCTCGATTGTCTCGACGTAGCGAGTTGACGGGTCCGGATCACTCGGATTATTTCCTCGAAATTTCGTACCGATAGTTTCGAATAAATATTTCTGAATTTTCTTCCCCGGGCTTTTCTTATATTCTCGGTATATTCGTTGCATCCTCCAAATATACACACATATATATATATAATTATATATATATATAAATAAATATAAAATATTACCCCTTTTTTTTACTATTCATCCACTTCTTTTTTTTTTCTTTTTTTTTTTTTGAATCAATCTCTCCTTTCCCGCCAACTCCATCTTCTTTCTTTTCTTTTCCACGCCGATCACTATTTATCGTCTTCCTCCGTGTGCTTCGGTCCTTCCCGGTGTTGTAACCCTCTGTAGTCACCCTCATCGTGTCTCCCTCGTCTTCCTCCTCACAACCGGCTCCGTTCTAAGCTTTCACCGAAACCACCATAGCCGAGGAGTCTCCCCTGTCCCCCTCTGCTGAGCTTTAGTCCCACTGTTTCGTTTACTGCCTTCCCGATCTTGCCTCTGCTTCAAGTTCTTCGGTTTCTATCTCAATCCTATTCTTCTGTCACTACACACCTTCCTCTTCGGCCCTAGTTCTTGGTCCTTCAACAGCCGGCCTCTCTCTCATTTTTCTGGCTTCAGTTTCAGAGGATAGGATTCCCCTGTCCGTCTACTGCTTTAGCTGAGTCTTCGGTTTCCTCACACTCCAGGACACGGTCATCAACATTCCTCTACTTCAGCTCTTCGACTCACGGCTCGGGTCTTCCCTTTACTGCTTTTTTTTTGTTCCAGTTTCGAGGCTAACAGAGTCAGCCTCTCGGTTTCTTCTTCCACTTTCTTTCACTGTATCTTTCTCTCTTTCTCGATTTTTACATCAGTTTCCTTTTTATTGCTTCTCCAGGCCAAATTCGGCCTTTCCCTTATTCCCCTCATGTTTTCTTTCCATCTCCAATAATCATAAGACTCCAGCAATGCCCGAGAGCTCCCTGCTGCGTTCTGTTTTCCAAACGAAACTAAAACCCAGCCCATCACTTCTATTCACAACTCTCGGCTTCAAGGACCCAAAGGAGACAAATCCCTATCACGCATTCTTCAGTTCGATTTCTTTTCTTCATTCTATCATCACCATCGTCACTTCCTTCCAGCCTCTACTGCTTGCATTATTTTTTTTTTCTATAGTTCGCGTGGTTTTGCTTCTCCGGTTCTTGGTTAAGTTTCCAATTTTCTCATTGCTTCTGTTTCCTACTTCCCTCTCTCGGTTCAGATCTCCTTACAGGCTATCTTCTATCTCGTTTTTTTTTTTCTTTGTCCATCTCTAGCTGCAGACTACATGATTTCAGGCTGCTGCAGCCCTTTTCCATGACCCTTCCCGAGACCTCCCTTCTCCTGTAGCTACAGCACTGCTATGCCCAATTTCCTGGCATGATCATATTTTCATACTGCTCACGTTTTCTCTGCTTCCATCACGTCCTTTCTTTTCATACTACTATTGTCATTATTAATTTATTTATTTATTCATTTAATTTATTTTATTAATAAATTTTAGATAGTTATTTTATACTTCACCATGTATTATTTCCTAAAGCATAACCAGCCTATTATTAGTACTTATCTAGTACGGAGTAATATACACGTATTAAATCTAGCTTAGAAATTTTATTTTTACATCTCAAAATTATTTATTCTTCAAATTAAAATATCTTAGTGATTTAGCCTCATCCAAGTTTTTCATATTATAATTCAACTTAATTATCCACCAATAAGCGCATTCTCCATTATTATTTAAACCGGATACATGAAAATTCGTGGGGTTTACAAAATATGCATAAATCCTAGTGATTTCTAGTGAGAGAAAGCTTGGATAAATGTATTTCAATGGTTTCTTCTTCTAGCCGAGAATGGTATGGTGAAGATGACAATGGTGTGGCTGATTTTATAAGCCATTAACTTAGCCATTAAGCCTTACTTTACAGCCATTAAAATTGACTTCCTAAGGTTTAGTTATGAGTCACCTAATGAGTCATCTAATGAGTCATAGTTAGCTTTAACTAATGGGCCTTACAATTGGGCCTCTCGGTTTGGGCTTTCTTAATTGGCTTTCGGGCTGAATTTTTTACTATACCTCAAGCCTTTAATTGTATAAATATTTGGCCTATCAATTGGTCAAAAAATTCGGTCTAAGGGACCTAAGAAATTCGATCTACACTTAGTATACCTTTATGGGCTTTAAAATCTTCATTTCGGCCCATTACGTTTTTATCTATTGAATTTAATCCGGAATCCTTCCGAATAAATTTTCCTTACTTTCGGGGATGATTATCTTATATTTTGATGAAAAATATTTTTCTCTAAATTTTTCTCCATACTTAGGTTAATTTTAAACCATGGTTAGTCAACTATGGTAAAAGTTCAATTTTCTTAACTATAGTTGACTTTTTCCTTAATCATTGACCACGTTGACTTTTTCTCAAAATTTTGAAAGTGTCATATCTTATGTTTTACACTATCGTCTTTACGTTTTAACCGTTCTCAGTAGGTGAATATGCTCGAAATACCTTAAATACCTTAAACCATTAAAAAGGTTTGTTTTACCCTTTTTAGCTTTTACTCTTGTTCTTTGTGTTCGGGACTAAATCAAACCGACTTTCCTTCATGAGCTCTCTATATTTTCTTATTTTAAGTTCTTCTCTTCAATCAGAATGATTCAGATCCACTCAGTTTAACTTGTGGCTCTTATAGCTCACATTAGGCTTTTATGTAGCTTATAAGTGTTAAATCATTTCACATACACTGTAAATCTAGTAAATACTCTTCTTATGATTCAACTATAATAATAGAGTGTTCATACACATAGGAATCATAAGGAACAAGCTACATAAAAGTACGGGTCTGACAATTCTCCCCTACTAAGAAAATTTGATCTTCCAAATTAGAACCAAGTCAGTCATCAAACAGATGGAGGTGCTTCTCTCGCATCAGACTCTCCAGCTCCCAAGTAGCCTCCTCTGAAGTATGATGCTGCCAGAGAACCTTCACTAATCTGATAGTCTTCGATCTCAATACCTTCTCCTTCCTATCCAATATCCGAATCGGTCTCTCAACATATGACATGTCCTCTCGGAGCTCCAAAGGCTCATAACTAATCAAATGTGTCGGATCCAGGTGATACTTCCGAAGCATCGATATGTGGAAGACGTTATGGACACCTGATAAGTCTGGTGGCAATGCCAACCTACAAGCCTTATCTCCCACTCGATCAAGTATCTCAAAGGGTCCAATATATCAAGGACTCAGCTTTCCTCTCTTCCCAAATCTTTCTATACCCTTAGAAGGAGAAACTTTCAGAAACACTGATTCACCAACTGCAAACTCTAGTGGCCTTCGTCTCTTGTCAGCGTAACTCTTCTTTCTACTTTGAGCTGTCCTCAATCTCTCTACAATCAAACGGACATCCTCAGAGGCTTGTGTAACGAAGTTAGGAGCGAAGATCTTACGGTCACCCACTTCTTCTCATCCAATAGGGGAACGATATCTATGGCCATATAAAGCCTCATACGGTGCCATCCTGATACTCAAATGATAACTGTTGTTGTAGACGAACTCGGCTAGTGGTAAGTGGTCATCCCAAGAGCCTCTAAAATCTAGCACACATGCTCTCAACATATCCTCTAGAGTCTGTATAGTCCTCTATGACTGACCATCTGTCTGAGGATGGAAAGCGGTGCTCAAACTCAACTGGGTTCCTATGGCTTCCTGAAAATGTTCCCAAAAGTAGGAAGTGAAGCGGGAATCCCTATAAGAGACTATGCTCACTAGTAAACCATGTAACCTCACTACCTCGCGTACGTACAGCTCTGCTAATGTGCTCAGAGTATCGGTAGCTCTCATAGCTAGGAAGTGGGTTGACTTCGTCAGTCTGTCGACGATCACCCATATTGCATCGTGATTCATGCGGGTCCTAGGTAAACCCATCACGAAATCCATGGTGATATGCTCCCATTTCCATGTCGGTCTAGGTAGAGGCTGCAATAACCCTGCAGGTTTCTGATGCTCTACCTTCACTTGCTGACATACGAGACATTTTACCACAAAATCTGTTACATCTCTCTTCATACCCGACCACCAGTATACCTTTCGGAGGTTCTGATACATCTTGTTACTCCTCGGATGTAACGTATACCTCGATGAATGAGCTTTCACCAATATCAATCTCTTGAGTCCTGGATCCTCGGGAACACACAATCTGCCTCTGAACCTCAGTAGTCCATCCGAACTCAACTCAAAATCAGTCACTCTGTCCCTCTGCATCTGACCACTCACATCAATACAAAATGGGTCAGCCTGCTGAGCCACTCTGATCCTGTCCAATAGATCCGGCTCCAAGCGTAGACTAGCTATCACATAGCTTGTATCCATGTTAGAAGGCACAACTCCCAGATTGAGGCTAGCAAACTGCTATAGCAACTCATGTTCCCTAACCATCATATACGATACCATCCCTAGGCTCTTCCTACTCATAGCATCAGCTACAACGTTAGCCTTACTCGGATGATAAAGTATCTCACAATCGTAGTCCTTCAGAAGCTCTAGCCATCTTCTCTGTCTCATGTTCAATTCTTTCTGTGAAAATAGATACTTAAGGCTCTTGTGTTCGGTAAATATCTAGAACTTCTCACCATACAAGTAGTGGCACCATACCTTCAACGCAAACACTACTACTTCTAACTCCAAATCATGGGTCAGATAGTTCTTCTCATGATCCTTCAGCTATTTGGATCCATAAGCAACTACCCTTCCATCCTGCATCAATACATAGCCCAGTCCCTAATGTGAAGCATCAATATATACTGCAAATCCCCCTGAGCTAGAAGGGATAGTGAGAATCGGAGTGGTGGTCAATCGACGCTTCAACTCCTGAAAACTCTTCTCATAATCCTTGTTCCATATGAATGGCACACTCTTCTGAGTGAGACGTGTCAACAGAGCAGCTAACTTCAAAAATCCCTCAATGAATCTTATATAATATCCAGCTAAACCTAGAAAACTCCTGATCTCGATGACTGTCCTCGACTGTTCCCACTGAACTACAGCTTCTATCTTGGATGGATCGACTGATACACCATCCCTCGATACAACATGTCCCAAAAATGAGATCTGTGACAACTAAAAGTCACACTTACTGAGCTTAGCATATAACTTCTGCTCTTGTAGAGTCTGCAATACAATCCTAAGGTGCTCCTCATGCTCTTCCTTGGATCTCGAATACACCAATATGTCATCGATGAAGACGATAATAAACTGGTCCAAATATGGCTTGAACACATCGTTCATCAAAGCCATGAAAGTCGCAGAAGCATTCATCAATCCGAATGGTATAACTAAGAACTCATAATGGCCATATTGGGTACGAAACGTTGTCTTGGGTACATCTCCACTCCGAACTCTCAGCTGATGATACCCAGACCTCAGATCAATCTTGAAAAAGACTTGAACTCCCTGAAGCTGATCCAACAAGTCGTCAATGTCACGACCCAATTCCATTCTCTTTAATCGAAAATCACTAAACATTTTTCGCGTTTTACTGTTACCTTACTCGGTCGTGAACTAACTCACCACACACTGTTGGGCTGTGAGTCAATAATAAACTCCACATCTCATTCATTCTCAGTTAAATAAAACGATGTCATACATTTACATTTAATCTTGTACTTATACAAAAGCATGTTTTACTGACATCTACATCCCCCATAATTACAACTCAAAAGAATACTGTGCTTTTACATTGTTTAGATACAAAAAGAATCACTGTGTATATACCTCTAAGCGATGGAGATGCAGCGGAGTCCAAAATACCACGCCTCAGTCCTCACTGGGCTACTATGCACGCTCTGTAGGGGAAATAGAGAGGGATGAGCAACCACACGCTCAGTAAGGCAATAATGCAAGCATGGTAGATAACTACTCTATCTACATGCTGATAGTATTATACATAAATCATTCATAGTAGGAGCATGAGGAAGTAAAACTATGCCAAGTGAGTATACATATATATCATGTATTAAAATCATGTACATTGGCATATAAAACATGGTAAGAACATCATGTATAAATCATCTCATGCTCAATCTCATTTAAATTTATAAAAAGGGCAATTCATTAAGAAACCTCCTTTTTAAACCAACATCATAAACCTCTTTCTCAACACATAAATACCACCAAATCAATTCACAATCACAACCACATTTTCATTTCACAATTCACGCATGTGTATAAAAACTAGGTCACTATATCAAAAGTGCCTATGTGGACCACTACATCATAAATCATCCCAGACCACACGCATCCAGATGTGCGGGGTATCTGCTAGCACGAGATGGATTATCCCTTGCCAGACTTTCTCATCACATAACCATCATGCGGTATATCGTACTCCATGTGATATACACGGTACAGCGTACTCCGCAGACTCATATCGTGATTGGGGGTGCCATTCCTAGGTCTTACCTACCCCATACCAAGAGTTTTCCATATCTGTACCGAACAGAGCCTCCCTGCCGAACAGAGCCTCCCTGCCTCCTCGGGATTAAGGATGTTAGCTTAAGGATGTAGGGCTTAAGGATCCTTCCGTAAGAGAGCCTCCCCACCGGACAGAGCCTCCCCGCCTAACAGAGCCTCCCCGCCTCTTTGGGCTTAAGGATGTTGGCTTAAGGATGTAGGGCTTAAGGATCTTACTGTACCCATGTAGGAGAGCCTCCCTGCCTAACAGAGCCTCCCCATCCCTCCAGGGCTTAAGGATGTTGGCATAAGGATCCTACCGTAAGAGAGCCTCCCCACTGAACAGAGCCTCCCCGCCTCTTTGGGCTTAAGGATGTTAGCTTAAGGATGTAGGGCTTAAGGATCTTACCAACTTTCACAACCTTATACGTATCACAATGTGCAAACTTGTGCGAGCAAAGCTCTAGCACGACTCATGCATCCTATCATAAAGAGACGCGTACGAGCATATACTCATAAGACAAACCACTCAAAAGCCACGTACGAGCCGAAGCTCCAGTATGGTTTATAAACATCATCATAGTTTCCAAATCAAGGTGCGAGCTAAGCTCCAACACGTTTCATACAAATGAAAACATCAATACCCGGTGCGAGCTAGGCTCTAGCACGGTTTAATTCACATAGACATGATAGGCGGCTCATAAGCTTTTAAAGCTATCTCAAAACATATTTGGCACTTCACATGTGCTATCACAAACATCAAATCACAATAGCCATCCTATCTATCAATACGTTTAAAACCAAACACATGTTTTGTGAAAGAATTCATTTATGCAATTATTAGCCTTACTATCCCTTTTTATACATCCATGTAAACCAAATCATCTAATATTCACAACTATTTTCGCATACCAAACAACCAATTTCTCAAACGTTCATGCATTTCATAAACACCCTATAATCCCACAAATTACGAGCAGCTACCTCTATATACTTACAGAATTCCCTTACCAGGAATTGCGATGCGTGATTCCACTTCCTTAAAGCTGCTACTCGTACCACTCGATTCGTGTTCAATGAACTCTTTGGGACTGCACAAAATTGTATCCCGCATTATACTCGATCCATATAATATGACATCGTGCGTTCACTATAGTCAATTCGACCTATAGTTTTCTATTAACGCTTATGAGGCTTCGTTTTATTACTTTACCCAAAACTCGAGTCTATGGATTCTTTTAGGCCTATTAACTCATTCCAAATCGATATTAAATCGACATTAAGCTCATAGTGTTCATATTTCATGAATTTCCTCACTATAGCATTTTATTAAGCATATACATACTCATTTTCACAATTTCACTTAAACCCATATTATAACTCCACATAACCATTCCAAATCACCCACATTACTCATTTAACAACTTATCTTAACCCATAAACCACCAACTCCCCAATTCATACTTTCTCACACTAGAGGCATTCCATTTTCTAGGTTACATTAGTTTCTAACACAACCTAGGTGTTTCCATCCATACATACTCATGCCAAACAACTTCAAAATCAATTAAATAGACAATGTACTTGGATTGGAGTGTTAGAATCTTACCAAATATGATTTTTCTTCTTGCTCCAAATGTCAATGCCCTTATCTCCTTCAATACCCACAATGGGATTTTGGGTTCTAACTAAGTTGTTCTCTTCCTCAAGATGAACAACTTAATGTCTAATGGTCTCCCCTCAATTCTTGCTGGAAATGGCTGATTTTAGAGAGAGAAAGTTAGGTTCTTGGGTTAGAAATGGAAGATTGGTGTTTTTCCCAAAATTTTCAGATTTTCAGCCCTCCTTATATAGAAATAGCTTGAGGAGATCCATCTGGTCCAAGAGGAGATCGATCTGGTCCCCTTAAATCTCTCATTTTCATGAAATTTTAAGCATGAGATCGATCTGTCGAAGCATGAGATAGATCTGGTCCCAAACAGAGAGCTAAGGAGATCGATCTTTTCATTACAGAATGCTTAGGAGATCGATCTGGCACCACTGGAGATCGATCTGCTCTATTTCATTGCCCAAATAAGAGCATTCTGGCTCTTCTAGATCGAGCTCTCATCTTATGAGATCGATCTGGCCTTCATGTTTTCCAGATTTCCTGCAGTTTCCTTGCTGCAACTCATACTAACACATCCTTGATCTATTGCCATGGCCATTTTCTCATCCATCCACCTTTATAACTTGAAAATGGCATCCATTCATACCTTATGCACATTGAAACTTGTGTGCATTCATTGTATGTCCAAAGGTATGCTACATAAAACCAAATGGAAGAATTTATATTCATGCAACTTCCTTCCATTTACCACACCACCCATTTTGAGTTTCAATCACATCCATCACTTATAAAGACTCATTGCTTCATATTCAAACTCAATGGAACTTGAATGTACGTTACAAATCATATTACACATACATACATTGAATCCATGGACTTACATCGATCATACTTTACATTACAAGTCCATTCACATTCATTACACATTACAACTTTACATATACGGGGTCTCACATTCTCCCCTCCTTCAAGGAATTTGGTCCTCTAAATTAGAACTAAGTCACTCTTCAAAAAGTTGGGGGTACTTCTCCCGTATCAAGTTCTCCAATTCCCATGTGGCCTCTTCCGCCGTGTGATGTTGCCAAAGAACTTTCACCAAGGGAATTGTCTTATTCCGCAACACTTTCTCTTTTCTATCCAATATCTGAACCGGCTTCTCAACATACGTCATACTCTCATGGAGCTCCAACGGCTCATATCTTATCACGTGTGTCGGGTCCGGGTGATACTTTCGAAGCATCGAGACGTTGAAGACGTTGTGGACATTTGCCAAGTCCGGTGGCAATGCTAGCCTATACGCCTTATCTCCCACTCTCTCCAAAATCTCGAAGGGTCCGATATATCTAGGGCTCAGCTTGCCCTTCTTACCAAATCTCATAATACCATTCGATGGTGATACCCTCAGAAACATCGACTCACCCTCATCAAACTCCAGTGGTCTTCGTCTCTTGTCAGCATAACTCTTTTATCGGCTCTGAGCTTTTCGTAATCTCTCACATATCAACTGGACGTCCTCAGATGCCTGCTGCACTAAGTTCGAAGCAAAAATCTGTCTGTCACCAACCTTTTCCCATCCAATAGGGGAACGGCATCTACGTCCATACAATGCCTCATAGGGTGCCATCCCGATACTCGCATGATAGCTATTATTATAAGCGAACTCGGCTAATTGCAGGTGGTCATCCCAGGAGCCTCTAAAATCCCGCACACATGCTCTCAACATATCCTCGAGGGTCTGTATAGTCCTCTCTGACTGCCCATCTGTCTGAGGATGAAAAGCGGTGCTAAAACTCAGTCGGGTCCCCAGCGCTTCCTGAAAATGTTCCCAAAAATGGGAAGTGAAGCGGGCATCCCTATCAGAAACAACGCTCACTGGTATACCATGTAGCCGTACTATCTCTCGAATATACAGGTTCGCCAACTGGCTCAGTGTATCGGTAGCTCTCATAGCCAAGAAATGGGTGGACTTAGTCAACCGGTCCACAATAACCCATATGGCATCATGACCTCTACGGGTCCTCGGCAACCCCATCACAAAATCCATGGTGACATGCTCCCACTTCCATGTCGGTATCGGTAGAGGCTGCAATAATCTTGCAGGCTTCTGATGCTCTACCTTCACTTGCTGACAAACGAGACACTGAGCGACATATTCAGCAATGTCTCTCTTCATTCCAGACCACCAATAAACCTTCTGAAGGTCTTGATACATCTTGGTACTTCCCAGATGTATCGTATACTTCGATGAGTGAGCCTCTGATAAAATCATTCTCCTGATCTCAGGATCCCTGGGAACGCATACTCTGCCTCTGAACCTCAATAACCCATCAGCACTCTGCTCAAAATCAATACCCACACCTGTCTGTATTTGCCTCAGCCAATCGATGCATCGTCGATCGCTCTGCTGGGCTCGCCGAATACGGCCAATCAACTCTGGCTCTAGTCTCAAACTAGCCATGATCTCAAGTCTCTCAGATCCAGGTGGGGTTACATCCAAACTGAGGTTCACAAAGTGTTCTAACTATTCATGTTCCCGTACCATCATATAAGACTCCAACCCAAGGTTCTTTCTACTCAAGGCATCGACAACTACATTTGCCTTACCCGGGTGGTACATGATTTCACAATCATAGTCTTTCAGGAGTTCGAGCCATCTCTTCTGTCTCATATTCAGCTCTTTTTGCGAGAACAGGTACTTAAGGCTCTTATGATCTGTGAACACCTGAAATTTCTCACCATAGAGATAGTGGCGCCATATTTTCAAAGCAAATACTACAGCCGCCAACTCCAAATCATGTGTTGGGTAGTTCCTCTCATGATCTTTCAACTGTCTAGATCCATAGGCAACTACCTTCCCATCCTGCATAAGCACACAGCCCAGTCCCTGGTGTGATGCATCCGTATATACCGAGAATCCTCCTGAGTTGGTAGGAATGGTGAGGACTGGAGCAGTCGTCAATCGACGCTTAAGCTCCTCAAAACTCCTCTCACATGCCTCATCCCACACAAACTTAACATCTTTTCGCGTGAGACGTGTCAATGGAGCAGCTAGTGTGGAGAAACCCTCTACAAATCTCCGATAATATCCTGCCAATCCCAGGAAACTTCTGATCTCAGTTACTGTCTTGGTCTGTTCCCACTGTACAACTGCCTCTATCTTGGATGGATCCACCGATACCCCATCCTTTGACACGACATGCCCCAAAAATGAGATCTGTTCCAACCAAAAGTTACACTTGCTGAGTTTGGCATACAATTCTCTCTCTTAGAGGGTCTGCAGAACTATCCTCAAGTGCTCCTCATGATCTTCCCTGGACTTGGAATACACCAAAATGTCATCAATGAACACTATTACAAACTTGTCCAGGTATGGCTTGAATATATCATTCATCAATGCCATAAATGCTGCAGGAGCATTCGTCAATCCGAATGGCATCACCAAAAACTCGTAGTGGCCATAACGGGTACGAAATGCTGTCTTGGATACATCTCCACTCCTGATCCTCAACTGATGATACCCTGACCGCAGATCTATCTTAGAAAATACTTCGGCTCCCTGGAGCTGATCCAACAAATCATCGATTCTTGGAAGGGGGTACTTGTTCTTAATGGTGGCCTTATTCAACAACCGATAATCTATACACAGCTGGAGGCTTCCATCCTTCTTCCTTACAAATAGAACCGGTGCTCCCCAAGGTGAGACACTCGGTTTAATAAAACCCTTCTTCAGCAACTCTTGTAGCTGTTTCTTCAGCTCTTCCAATTCTATCGGAGCCATTCTATAGGGTGGTTTCGATATCGGCTCTGTACCAGGCACTAGCTCAATGCAAAATTTCATTTCCCTTTCAGGTGGTAGTCCTGGTAATTCATCCGGAAAGACATCAGGGTAATCCGTAATTACGGCTATGTCTCTCAATTTCGGGTGTGCCTCATCTATATCAACCACGTATGCAATGAACCCTTCACATTGTCCTCTCCATCGTTAGTAACATAAACCATCACTCCACATTCAACATTTATCATAAACAATAATTTATCTCTCGAGCAATCTGCATTTAAAATCATACTCCTTTATTTACAACAAACATGCTATTTTCATATCATTTCTTTTCATCAAAATTTACAATAAGATTGTCTAATCCTGAAAACATCAATGTTTTGGCATGACAATCCATCACAACACGATTGGTAGCCAACCAATCCATTCCCAAAATTACATCAAAATCATTCATATTCAATAAAATCAGATTGGCTATCATTTCCTTCCCCTCTATCTTTAACTTACAATCTCTACATACATGCTCAGTCAATTGACTATCATTCATGGGTGTGGAAATCATTAACATTTTATCCAACAATGTTGGTTTCACATGCTTCAATAATTCATGTGCAAAGGAAGGTGATATGAAAGAATGCGTGGCACCAGGATCAAATAATACCAATGCTTCTAAATCAAAGATTCGGATGGTACCTTTAATCACATCCGTTGAAGCATCTGTGGTGTCCTGATCCAGTGCATGTACTCTTCCTCTGCTCACACCCACAGCCTGTTTCCCTTTCTCCTCAGCTGTAGCCCTCCTCCTCGGGGCTGCTGTCTCAACTGGAGCTCCCTCAGGCTCTTTGCCCTTCTATGGGGCATTCTCTATCTTCTCGGGATAATACTTAGCCATATGTCCTGGTCTCTCGCATCTAAAACACACCATAGGGGTCATCAAACAAGGCCTATTCCCATGAAATCTCCCACATCTCCTACACTGATCAGTAGTAGGCCATGGTCCTCCAATAGTCATACCCCTCGGTGCAGTCAAGGCTGGGTATATGGGAGGTCTAGCAGCTCTCTCCTGCACCTCCTCAATCTTAGGCCTCTTCTCGAAAAATCTTTGGCCACCTCTCTTGGCCACTCTTCCAAACCCGGATCTCTTCCGGTCTCTGTCCTTTCTAACACTGACTCTCCCAAGCTCGGAGGCATTTCGCTCAAAGTCTTGCTCACATAATTGAGCCTTATGTACAGCCTCCTCATAGGTCAAGATGTCAAAGGGAGCTAGCTTAGTCCGGATGGCCAATCTCAATCCATCCATGAACTTCTGAATCTTTCGGGTCTCACTACCCATCGTGTCCAGGTCATATCTCCCCAAGGACATAAACTTAGACTCATACTCGTCCACAGTTCGGTTCCCTTGAACCAGGTTCATAAATTCCATCCGTAGTTTCCTCTGTGCGGTAGCTGGAATATACTGTCTTCTGAAGGCCTCTAGAAATATCTCCCATGAGATCTCAGAGTGTCTGGCCCTCAAAATAGCCTCGATGGACCTCCACCAGTGCTCTGCCTTGCCTTTCAACATGAACACGGCAAAGGCTACCTTCTCAGCTGAAGTGCATTGAAAAAACCTATATAGTTTCTCCATCTCATACACCCAATCCTTCGTAACCACTGGGTCCTTCACCCCTCTAAACACTGGGGGTTTTAGCGCTTGAAACTCTCGCAACCTGCTTAAGTCGCAGTCATACCCCAAATCACTACCGCTTTGTTATGGAGCGATAGGAGAAGCTATATCCTGGGCTGGAGGTGGTGTAGTAGTAGTAGTCTCTGTAGTCTGAGGTCTCTCCGCCTCTGCAGCTGCCTGCTCAGTAGTAGGCTGTGCCGCGGGACCTCGTCTATCACCGACACCCAATACCTGCGTGACTATCTCCACCAAGTTCTCAATACTTCGCTCTAACCTAGCGAAGCAAGCCTCAGTATCCTCTGCTCTCTCAGCAGGGTTCTGTGGAGCCTGTTCAGTCTGTGGCTTCGCACGGCTCTCAGGCCTACCTCTACGGCCTCTAGCACGTGCTCTCGTCCCTCTACCTTTGCGTGTAACTGGCATAGTGCCTAACTTCCTGTATTTAAATAATTTATTAAGCTCAATCCATCACAATATACACAGTTATATCTAAACAAAAGCACAGTACTACGGAGATGTACTTTCCTACGTTTTATTAGTGACTCACATCAGGCCAACACGGCTCTGATACCAATCTCTGTCATAACCCAATTCCATTCTCTTTAACCGAAAATCACTAAAAATTTTTCGCGTTTTACTGTTACCTTACCCGATCGTGAACTAACTCACCACACACTGTTGGGCTGAGAGTCAATAATAAACTCCACATCTCATTCATTCTCAGTTAAATAAAACGATGTCATACATTTGCATTTAATCTTGTACTTATACAAAAGCATGTTTTACTGACATCTACATCCCTCATAATTACAACTCAAAAGAATACTGTGCTTTTACATTGTTTAGATACAAAAAGAATCACTGGTATATACCTCTAAGCGATGGAGATGCAGCGGAGTCCAAAATACCACGCCTCAGTCCTCACTGGGCTACTATGCACGCTCTGTAGGGGGGAAATAGAGAGGGATGAGCAACCACATGCTCAGTAAGGCAATAATGCAAGCATGGTAGATAACTACTCTATCTACATGCTGATAGTGTTATGCATAAATCGTTCATAGTAGGAGCATGAGGAAGTAAAACTATGCCATGTGAGTATACATATATATCATGTATTAAAATCATGTACATTGGCATATAAAACATGGTAAAAACATCATGTATAAATCATCTCATGCTCAATCTCATTTAAATTTATAAAAATGGCAATTCATTAAGAAACCTCCTTTTTAAACCAACATCATAAACCTCTTCTCAACACATAAATACCACCAAATCAATTCACAATCACAACCACATTTTCATTTCACAATTCACGCATGTGTATAAAAACTAGGTCACTATATCAAAAGTGCCTATGTGGACCACTACATCATAAATCATCCCAGACCACACGCATCCAGGTGTACGGGGTATCATGCTGGCACGAAGATGGATTATCCCTCACCAAACTTTCTCATCACATAACCATCATGCAGTACATCGTACTCCATGTGATATACACGGTACAGCGTACTTCGCAGACTCATATCGTGATTGGGGGTGCCATTCTTAGGTCTTACCTACCCCATACCAATAGTTTTCCATATCCGTGAAGGAGAGCCTCCCTGCCGAACAGAGCTTCCCTGCCTAAGAGAGCCTCCCCACCGAACAGAGCCTCCCCGCCTCTTTGGGCTTAAGGATGTTGGCTTAAAGATGTAGGGCTTAAGGATCTTACCGTACCCATGTAGGAGAGCCCCCTGCCTAACAGAGCCTCCCCGCCCCTCCAGGGCTTAAGGATGTTGGCTTAAGGATCCCACCGTAAGAGAGCCTCCCCACCGAACAGAGCCTCCCCGCCTAACAGAGCCTCCCCGCCTCTTTGGGCTTAAGGATGTAGGGCTTAAGGATCTTACCAACTTTCATAACCTTATACGTATCACAATGTGCAAACTTGTGCGAGTAAAGCTCTAGCACGACTCATGCATCCTATCATAAAGAGACGCGTACGAGCATAGCTCTAGTACTGTTATACTCATAAGACAAACCACTCAAAAGCCACGTACGAGCAGAAGCTCCAGTACGGTTTATAAACATCATCATAGTTTCCAAATCAAGGTGCGAGCTAAGCTCCAGCACATTTCATACAAATGAAAACATCAATACCCGGTGCGAGCTAGGCTCTAGCACGGTTTAATTCACATAAACATGATAGGCGGCTCATAAGCTTTTAAAGCTATCTCAAAACATATTTGGCACTTCACATGTGCTATCACAAACATCAAACCACAATAGCCATCCTATCTATCAATTCGTTTAAAACCAAACACATGTTTTGTGAAAGCATTCAAAACACTTGATTTATGCAATTATTAGCCTTACTATCCCTTTTTATACATCCATGTAAACCAAATCATCTAATATTCACAACTATTTTCGCATACCAAACAACCAATTTCTCAAACGTTCATGCATTTCATAAACACCCTATAATCCCACAAATTATGAGCAGCTACCTCTATATACTTACAAAATTCCCTTACCTGGAATCGCGATGCGTGATTCCACTTCCTTAAAGCTGCTACTCGTACCACTCGATTCGTCTTCAACGAACTCTTCGGGACTGCACAAAATCGTATTCCGCATTATACTCAATCCATATAATATGACATCGTGCGTTCACTATAGTCAATTCGACCTATAGTTTTCTATTAACGCTTATGAGGCCTCGTTTCATTACTTTACCCAAAACTCGAGTCTATGGATTCTTTTAGGCCTATTAACTTATTCCAAATCGATATTAAATCGACATTAAGCTCATAGTGTTCATATTTCATGAATTCCCTCACTATGGCATTTTATCAAGCATATACATACTCATTTTCACAATTTCACTTAAACCCATATTATAACTCCACATAACCATTCCAAATCACCCACATTACTCATTTAACAACTTATCTTAACCCATAAACCACCAACTCCCCAATTCGTACTTTCTCACACTAGAGGCATTCCATTTTCTAGGTTACATTAGTTTCTAACACAACCTAGGTGTTTTCATCCATACATACTCATGCCAAACAACTCCAAAATCAATTAAATAGACAATGTACTTGGATTGGAGTGTTAGAATCTTACCAAATATGATTTTTCTTCTTGCTCCAAATGTCAATGCCCTTATCTCCTTCAATACCCACAATGGGATTTTGGGTTCTAACTATGTTGTTCTCTTCCTCAAGATGAACAACTTAATGTCTAATGGTCTCCCTTCAATTCTTGCTGGAAATGGCTGATTTTAGAGAGAGAAAGTTAGGTTTTTGGGTTAGAAATGGAAGATTGGTGTTTTTCCCGAAATTTTCAGATTTTCAGCCCTCCTTATATAGAAATAGCTTGAGGAGATCGATCTGGTCCAAGAGGAGATCGATCTGGTCCCCTTAAATCTCTCATTTTCACGAAATTTTAAGCATGAGATCGATCTGTCGAAACATGAGATCGATCTGGTCCCAAACAGAGAGCTAAGGAGATCGATCTGGGTGCTTGAGGATCAATCTTTTCATTACAGAATGCTTAGGAGATCGATCTGGATCTGCTCTATTTCATTGCCCAAATAAGAGCATTCTGGCTCTTCCAGATCGATCTCTCATCTTATGAGATCGATATGGCCTTCATGTTTTCCAGATTTCCTGCAGTTTCCTTGCTGCAACTTATACTAACACATCCTTGATCTATTGCCATGGCCATTTTCTCATCCATCCACCTTTATAACTTGAAAATGGCATCCATTCATACCTTATGCACATTGAAACTTGTGTGCATTCATTGTATGTCCAAAGGTATGCTACATAAAACCAAATGGAAGCATTTATATTCATGCAACTTCCTTCCATTTACCACACCACCCATTTTGAGTTTCAATCACATCCATTACTTATAAAGACTCATTTCTTCATATTCAAACTCAATGGAACTTGTATGTACGTTACAAATCATATTACACATACATACATTGAATCCATGGACTTACATCGATCATACTTTACATTACAAGTCCATTCACATTCATTACACATTACAACTTTACATATACGGGGTCTCACAGTCAATGCATGGAAGGGGGTACCTATTCTTGATGGTGGCCTTATTCAACAATCGATAATCTATACATAATTGGAGACTCCCATCCTTCTTCCTTACGAATAAAATTGGTGCTCCCTAAGGTAAAACACTCAGTCTAACAAAACCCCTATCCAACAGCTCCTGCAACTATCTCTTGAGTTCCTCCAACTCAACTAAGGCCATGCGATAAGGTGGTCTCGAAATAGGCTCCGTACCAGGCACCAAGTCTATACAGAACTCCATCTCTCTATCTGGTGGTAACCTTGGCAACTCATCAGAAAAAACATCTGGGTACTCACTGTCTACAGGAATATCTAAAACCTTTGGATGTGCCTTATTATATCTACCACGTACTCAATGAAACCTCGTACCACATTCGATGAAGCATCCGCTGTGCCCTGGTCCAAAGCATGTACGCGCCCTAACCGATCACTTGCTTCCCCTTCTCTTTTGTTTTCGCTCTTCTCCTCGAAGCAAAAGGATCAACTGGAGCTCTCTTTGGCTCTTTGCCCTTTAGTGGAGCACTCTCAACCATCTCTGGGCAAGCTCTAGCAATATGCCCTGGTTTCCCGTATCGGAAACACACTATAGGAGTCAACGGACACGGTCTACCTCCATGATGTCTACTGCATCTACGGCACTGATCGGTAGTAGACTTCTGTCCTCTAATGACAATACCCTTCGTTGGAGCTACGGTCAGATAAGTAAGAGGTCTGGCAGGTCTCTCTAGTGCCTCCTCAATCTGCGATCTCTTACCGAAGAGTCTCTTCCATCCTCGATAACTGAAACCTCTATCTCTCACCGGCCTCTTCCTCTATATATCTTAGCTCTGACTAAACTTCTCGAACTCGAAAACATTCCTCTCATAATCCTGCTCGCACAGTTACGCCCTGGGCACTGCTTCCTCATATGTGGCTATATCAAATAGGACCAATCTGGACCCCAGAACCGGTCTCAATCCATCGATGAACCTATGGACCTTCTTGGCCTCACTATACATGGTATCTAGGTTATATCTTCCCAGGGATAGGAATCTAGTCTCATATTCGTCCACGGATAAACTCTATTGGTTTAGTCCCAAAAACTCAGCCTGTAGTTTTTGCAGTGTGGTAGTGGGAACAAACTGCCTCCTAAAGGCATCCCGAAATATCTACCAACCAATATCTATATGTCGGGCTCTCAATATGGGTCTGGTGGACTTTCACCAATGCTCTGCAGCTCCCTTCAGTAGGAACGCAGCAAATGTGACCATCTCCGATGTCGTACACTCGAAGAATCTAAAAAGCTTCTCCATCTCACTAACCCACTCCTCAGCAGCTATTGGGTCCTTGACCCCACTAAAAGATGGAGGTCTAAACTTCTGAAACTGTCGCAACCGATCCAGATCACATCCGTACCCTAATCCACTACTACCCAAAATTAGTGGGGGTGTAGGAGTATCTGCAGTCCTCGGTGCATGAGCTAGTTGTGTAGGTGTATCAGGGGTAACTACCTCTCCTGTCGCAGCTCCTGCCTCCTGTCCCCGCCTACCTGGCATCGTCTATGCCAATATCTCAACTATCGTCTCTAGACTACGCTCTAATCTCGTAAAGCGTGTTTCAGCATACTCTAGTGCCTCAGTAGCACCTGGAGTCTCATGGGTAGGTAATGGCTCGGTAGCTCGTCTCTTAAGCCTATCTCTATGGCCTCGAGCCCTACCTCTCGTCCCTCTACCACTATGAGTATTTGCCATATAGGCAAAGTTCCTGTATTCACAATCATGAATTAGTTCGTCTCCCATCTGGTATACACAGTTATATCTAAACACAACATAATACTATGAGGATGTACACTTTCCTATTTTCTAACACTGACTCACATCAAACCAACCTTTGCTCTGATACCATTTTGTCAAGACCCTTCCTGACTTAACTAAAACCACTACAAATTTTTTGCATTTTAACTTACCTTTCCTTTCATCAATGGTTGGGCTGTGATTCGATGTTAGCTTCCTCGCGTACCATATCATTCATTTCCATACATAAATGTCAATATGTTATTTCTGACTGTAAACTTCTTTTATAATACATGTAAGATCATATAAAATCTAATACGAATACATTTCCCATAATATATATCCTATACATCACTGTGCTGTTTCTATGTTTAGATACATAACCGTACAAAATATGTATACCTGTCAATCGATAGGAAATAATAGCGGACAACAGGAATACTATCCCTCAAATGCTCTCACTCTACTGCTGATACTCAGTAGAGAGATGTAAAAGAAAGGGGGATGAGCATACAACGCGCTCAGTAAGAAAATCAGGCAAGTAAGTAGATATCTACACTCTCTACTCAAAATAATGTTGTGCCTCGAAAATATCATTTCTTTAATTCACTTTAAAAGCATGTCTTTAAAATATATACATATACTTGTACAGATTAAATCCCATGTATAGAAATCATGCTTTCTTTCTCAAATATAGGCATGTAGTGCAAAATAATGCATCTTTATAATATCACAATGCCTTTAGATAAATCATGCCATGTATATTTAAATCACGGTAAATATGACATTTAAATCATTCACAACACAAAATCGAATTTCAACCCATCCCTCAGGTCTATCCATATCATAAATAATTCAATCAGTCAGGTGATATATCATGTGAGACTCTGTGGTGAAATGCAATAATATCCTGGACTATAACCATATCCTATAATGGTGATCCCAGGCTACATGGAATCATAGTGTGCGGGGCATCACTGCTGTAATGGGAGGGGGGTCAGTCCATCACAACTGCCAGCTATCAACTCCTCAACTCCACAACACCACACGGTACAGTGTACTCCATGCCACTCGCACGGTACAACGTACTCCATGGACCCTACATCACAGTCAGGATGCCTGCCGTAGGTCTTAGCCCTCAAACCATGGAATATACATACCACGTCTCTAAATCCACATGCGAACATCTCACAGTGTGACACTCAATCTACACGAGGAAATCAAGCACGGTTTTACAACATGTCTTATATATCACATAAAATACAGTGCGCGCCTTTGAGCGCGACTCACAGTCGACACTCCGCTCAAACACTGTTTCACATCACAAACTCAAACTCTAGTACGAGTAAACCTCAAGCAACTAGGTCAATGCATAGTTCATGTTTCAAATCAAGTACGAGCAATAGCTCTAGTTCCATGCTATGCACAAAACTCATCAAATCAGGTACGAGCAATAGCTCAAGTACTATGTCATGTATAAATCATGAAGAATCGAGTACGAGCAACGCTCTAGCACTCTGTCATGCATCTCATAAAAATTCGAGTACGAGCTAATCGCTCCAGCACTCTCTCATGCATATATCATATAAAACTAAGTACGAGTAATAACTCCAGCACTCTATCATGCATGTTATGGAAATCCAGTGCCAATCATACATCAGCACTAATATATGTAGAAAATATATGAAATCAAGTGCAAGTTGTGCTCTAGCATGATTTATTCTCACATAATTCGATAGATGGCTTTTTAAAAAGGCATGATTTTTAAAATATCAAAATCAGCACTATAAAGTGTGCTTAATTCACATCAACCTTAAAAACATTAACTCATCTATTTATTCTTCTGCTAAACAACAGTAAAACACTCAAAATGGTGGTTTCCATGCTTTTTACAACTTTTCCCAAAAGTTAACTTTCTTCCTAACTAAGGGAAAAATCATAATTTGCCACTATCGGGTCACAATAATTATTATTCACTTTCTCTGACCCTCAGATTTTTTAAGTGAATGTAAAAGCAGATGAAAATACGTGTAGGTATCTCTAACTACTCACAAAAGTCCCTTACCTGCAATCTCTCGAGAAATTTTACTTTCTCAACGCTGCTCAATCCAGCAGTCTGATTCGCTCCTCCAATAAATCTCTGGAGCTGCATATAAAAATTTATCAGGTTAATTATATTTTTTCTACTGTATTTCACATTAAATACAGTCTATTTCCCTTAATGGGCTTTAATAAACCTTAATGGGCCTAATTATGCCTTAAGCCCATTTTCCATTTTACTATTCATTTTTGTTGGGCCTATTGGGCTTGTGGGGCCCACTAACTCTTATTGGACTTATCCGAGACCCATTACATCATACTGGGCCTAAAATAATTGGGCTTGGCCCATTGGACCTCTCGGTCACATGCCATGGTCGAGAGCATCCCATGTCGTCGATCACCCCATGGCATGCCGTCCATGTCCATTTGTTTAGCCAATTTCACTTAGGCATTTTCACAAACACTTCGATGGCAATGTTCTTAAGCTTCACATAGTTCATTTAGGCATTTTATCAAACACCTTGATTGCCAACTAAATACATGTATCAATTAATCACATTGATTAATTCTAACTATACCATTATCATTAACACATGTATATCATCTCATTTGTGCCTTAAAATCATATGTGCATTTATCAATATTTCACTACTCACTCTCGGCCTAACCATGATCATAATGATTTCATATGTTTCAATGCTTAAAACATATACCAATATACTTAAAATCATTCATACATTAACATATATGAATTTGAAAGCTTGAAAATATACCTAGTATTTGTGTTCACACTTGGCCAAAATTTTGGAGCCTCACAGTCTGCACACTATGGCTTCTTGATAGCCAATTCCAACATATGTCACTCTCCTATCAATTTGGAACAACTTTCATGAAGGTTGCAAGTTCAAAATATGCATAAATCCTAGTGATTTCTAGTGAGAGAAAGCTTGGATAAATGTATTTCAAGATTTCTTCTTCTAGCCGAGAATGGTATGGTGAAGATGACAATGGTGTGGCTGATTTTATAAGCCATTAACTTAGCCATTAAGACTTACTTTCCAGCCATTAAAATTAACTTCCTAAGGTTTAGTTATGAGTCACCTAATGAGTCATCTAATGAGTCATAATTAGCTTTAACTAAGGTTAGATATTTAATCTTAATGGGCCTTACAATTGGGTCTCTCGGTTTGGGCTTTCTTAATGGGCTTTCGGGCTGAAATTTTTTACTATACCTTGAGCCTTTAATTGTCTAAATATTTGGCCTATCAATTGGTCCAACAATTCGGTCTAAGGGACCTAAGAAATTAGATCTACACTTAGTATACCTTAATGGGCTTTAAAATCTTCATTTTGGCCTATTACGTTTTTATCCATTAAATTTAATCCGAAATCATTCTGAATAAATTTTCCTTACTTCCAGGGATGATTATCTTGTATTCTAACAAAAAATATTTTTCCCCAAATTTTTCTCCATACTTAGGTTAATTTTTAACCATGGTTAGTCAACTATGGTAAAAGTCCACTTTTCTTAACTATATAGTTGACTTTTTCCTTAATCATTGACCACATTGACTTTTTCTCAAAATTTTAAAAGTGTCATATCTTATGTTTTACACTCTCGTCTTTATGTTTTAACCATTCCCGGTAGGTGTATATGCCCGAAATACCTTAAATACCTTAAACCGTTAAAAAAATTTGTTTTACCCTTTTTAGCTTTTACTCTTGTTCTTTGTGTTCGGGACTAAATCAAACTGACTTTCCTTCATGAGCTCTCTATATTTTCTTATTTTAAGTTCTTATCTTCAGTCAGAATGATTCAGATCCACTCGGTTTAAACTGTGGCTCTTATAGCTCACATTAGGCTTTTATGTAGCTTATAAGTGTTAAATCATTTCACATACACTATAAATCTAGTAAATACTCTTCTTATGATTCAACTATAATAATAGAGTGTTCATACACATAGGAATCATAAGGAACAAGTTACATAAAAGTACGGGTCTGGCATATTCCGATGATATAACCCCATGACTTAGTTTGACTTTGATTGAATAAGATGCATGATTATAGGAAAAACATGAAGTTGAATTCTTGAATTTTTCTTGATTCTAATTGTGATTTCCTCATTTTATGCACATGTCATGTCATGAATCTGTATACTTATTTAGAGAAAGCTTATGTGGATATAGGATTGCATTTGTTCAATTGATTTTGTGCATCATGTTTTAGAATTTGTTTGATATTATCTCGAGGTGAAATATTAGATCACACTTAATTAGAAAAATGATTTAGGCCATCTTTGGATCGTTTGAGCCTTTCTAGTCGTCCTTGTACATATTTTACCCCTAGTCACCCATTTGGGCCAAATAAGTTTTTCTCTGTAAATACACCTACATATTTTTCCTTAGCTTATACACTCTTTTCCTATCCCTTACCCTGAAAGTATGTATTCTCACTAGGATGTATCTTGAGCTATGTAGGTGATAGTGAAATCTAAAAAAAAAAATACAAAAAAAAAATAAAATAAAAATGTTAGCAAAATAAATAAGTTTAGGGGAACAAATAATGAGCTCTTACATCAAAGATCCTAGAAGTAATGCATGTTAAGGGGTAATTAAACCTAAATCAACTTTATCATACCTTAGCCCTAGCCTTACATTACAAGCTGAATGAAGTCCTATTGATCTTTGGTTAAGTGTGACCACATTAGTGGAGAGAGAAGTGAAAAGCAAACTTATGGGAATGATCACTTGTCATTGACTTTGCATTTACTGTGTTTGCATAATTTGATCCGGGTAATGTACTGTAAAGTGGCTTTGACATTTTCACACACACACGAGGTGTCCAATTTGGGTTAAGACTTATGATTGAATGATTCTATGTGTTGGACTTATAATTGTGAATCTTTGATATCAGAGTTTGTACTTTTTCTTTGAGGATAATATTTGGGAAATCAATATGTTTGGTACTTGTCAGTTCCTATATATGTTTTGTTTTGCTTGAGGACAAGCAAAAGCTCAAGTTTGGGGGTGTGATAATTCTATTAAAATAGAATTATTTATACTTAATTTTTGAATTAATTATTTTAATCCCCATATTATTTTATTAATTATCCCCTCATTTTAATTAAAATTCTCATATTTGCAGATAAATTAAATTCGGATGAACTTCAGTCATTTCAGTAGAGAATGGACTGAAAATGGGCTTAAAAGGACACATTGGCCACTACATGCCACATCGCACATCCAAGTGGACAAGAAGATAAATGACATGGAAATATCTTCTCTAAAGCGAATGGAGTGAAGACAAGTGGCCAAACAATGCCAACTCATCTAGGATTGGAAATTACCTTTGTACCCCCAATTTTGTGTATAAATAGAACATGATGAGACAATTGGAAACCAAGTAGTTTTTAGAGTAGTTTTTTAGTTTTGTTTTTAGAGTTTTAGGTTAAAGTTTTTTTAGGTTGGTGGCTAGGTTTCTTTTAGTTTTAGTTTTATATTTTTCTTTTAAAATTTACTATTTATTGGGGAAGTTGTTATACAGAAAAAATAGAATTTTTGGCTGGTGACAGTGGCCGTAATCTCTCTTCATGTCTCAGCTTCTTCTTTTGTTTTAGGTTTTAGCTTTATTTCAAGCATATTATTTTCTATTTTCAAGTTGTTTAAGATAATTATAAAGTTAAATTCAATGTTTGAAAATTTTCTTTACCGCAATAGTTATTTTAAGCTTCTCATCTTGATTGCTTCAATTTACATTGCTATCTAATGAGCTAGTTTTTTTTTTTATCCTCTCAGATTTGTATGCTTTCTTTAATTTAGATCAGTTGAAGGTTAAAGCGAATATTAACCATTGCCCCTGTTTTATTTTCGTTTCCTGCCTTTTTTTATATTTTGTTTATATTACATTTTCCAGTTCTTTTGTTTCATCATTCCGTCCTCGGTGGTTCTGTTGAAGGAGGAAGTTAGCTGCTTGACACAGCTTTAAAATCTTTCTCTCGGTTTTAATAGGTTTTAACTATAGATTTTATTTTATCTTTTCTATTTCAATTGTAAGTTTCTGTTTTGAGTTTCGGTTGTCTGCAAATTAGCGTCAGTTGTCTACATTTTTTGTTTTTAGAATTTTTATTCTTCTCTGCTACATTTTTATGTTGGTTTCCTATTTCCTGCAATTTCTTTCTGCTACGATCTGTTATGTTGTTGCTGGCTTGATTGGTGCATCCACGTCTGCAGTCCTTGCTTCAGTGTTAGCTTACTGTGTTGATAGTGTAAGACGTGAACGGGGCTACTGCAACGTTGTTACTGTAGGCTGGAAGTTGAGGCTGAAGCAGTGATGTTGTCACTGGACGTGGTTTTTCATTGCTACTATTATGTGTGTGATGAAGCAAGAGCTAGGTTAATGGCTGCTGTTGAGGGGAAGAGAAAGCAGGAAACCGTAGCCTTAGCTCTCTGTTTCATTCTAGTTTGCAAATTTTTTTTACATTTACTGCTTTAGTTTCTATTAGTTTCATTTCACCTTCTCCTTAACGTTGTTGATGTTTAGTTTTATTGTGTCTTCAAGCATCTGTTAGCCACATCTGTTTTGCTCTGTTACGTTGCTCCTGTACTATTCACTATCTTCGATTCTGTATTTGTAGGAGGGTAGCATGGAGTCCGGTGCTGAGTGATGCCACCAACTCCTCCCAAGTTCTTAAGCTGCTTTACATGTTTTCAAAGCTCTTTAATGTTTCTTCAATGCACTGTTTTAACGACAAACTTCCTTTAATTTCTCTGCACTATTTTATTTTGTTTTGCAGCTCGTTTCTGTTCGATCCTTTTCTTTTCTATTTCAGGTTTTCTTTTGGTTCAAAGGATAGTGGCGTGGTTGTAGTTGGAGGAGGCTCGGCTAGTGACAACCCGTTTCTTCCATGCTTCACAGGCTGTGCTTGCTGGGTTGTGTTTTTGGCTACATTGGTGTTCTGCTGAGGGCTATGCATCATCGTGGCTGGAAAGCTGCTGTAGCCGGGCTGTGCTGATATGCTCGGTGTGGTTTCTTTCTGGACATTGCTAGATGTTTTGTTGTTGATGCTCCCATTTGCTGGATATCCCCTGGTGTGCTTTGTTTTGCTAAGTGTGGTAGCAGTTGGCTAGATTCGGTTAAAGCTTTAAGTGAGGCATGACAGGAAGCAGCTGTGTGGATAGCAGGAGCAGAGGACTGATGCTGATGTCATGACCCTATTTATCCAATTCGTTTAAAAATCACTGCAAATTTTTCGCGTTTTCCTTTTCCTTACCCGATCGTGAACATGCTCACCAATACACAGTTGGGCTGTGAGGCAGTAATAAACATCCATAAAATTCATTCTCAAATAATCAAAAGATGTGTCATTCATTTCAAGTTAAGTGATACATGACACTTTTGTAACTTTTACATCCCCCACATTACAATACAAATTGACTATTGTGCTTGTACGTTGTTTAGATACAAAAAGAATCTCTGTGTATATACCTCTGGGTGATGGAGATGCTGCGGATAACTCAACAAAACACCTCAGTCCTCACTGGGTGACTATGCACGCTCTGTAAGAGGGGAAAATAGAGAGGGATGAGCAACCACACGCTCAGTAAGGCAATAATGCAAGCATGGTAGATAACTACTCTATCTACATGCTGATAATGTTATGCATAAATCAATTTATAGTCAGAGCATGAGGAAATAAATCTATGTCGTATGAATATACTTATATCAAGTACATAAATCATGGAAAATAGGCATATAAAACATGGAAATCATCATAATGTAAAACCTCTCATGCTCATCTTTATCAAATCTCTTTATAGAAGAGAAATTCATTAAGAAACATCCTTTAAAGCTCATCTCTTTCACAAACACATAAAAATCTCATCACAATCATTTTCTCAATCACGAACATCATTACCATTTCACAAATCAAATTCCACAAGGTTCGACCCCTCCTTTGGGTCTACCCTGGATAGTCACAATCACACTTATATATAAATACATGTGGTACTATGTAAATCAAATGAGACATGTCACTATATCACAAGACTATGTTGGCCAACTATATCATAATCATCCCAGACCACACGCATCCAGGTGTGCCGGGTATCGTGCTGGTACGAAAGTGGGTTAGTCCCTCGCTAGACTTTCTCATCACATAACCATCACGCGGTACATCGTACTCCATGTGATATACACGGTATAACATACTTCACGGACCTATATCATAGTTGGGGGTGCTAGTCCTATGTCTTATCTACCCCATATCAAGAGTTTTTCATACCCATATAGGAGAGCCTCCCTATCGAACAGAGCCTCCTTACCCCTCTAGGGCTTAAGGATGTTGGCTTAACGATCCTTCTGTAAGTGAGCCTCCCTACCGAATAGAGTCTCCCCACCCTCTCCAGGGCTTAAGGGTATTGGGCTTGAGGGTCTTACCATAAGAGAGCCTCCCTGCCATATAGAGCCTCCCCGCCTCCTCGGGCTTAAAGATGTTGGCTTAAGGATGTAGGGCTTGAGGATCTTACCAACTCCATCGACCTCATACGTACCACAGTGTGAAAGCCTACACAAGCTACGCTCTAGTGTGAATTCATGCATCAAAATCAATCATCTCATACGAGCAACGCTCTAGTACGATATTTATGCATAAAAACATGAAGAAACCACGTACGAGCATCGTTCCAATACGATTATATGCATAAGAAAACCATTCAAAATCCACATACGAGCAAATGCTCCAGTATGGTTTGTAAATCATCACCATACATCAAATCAAAGTGCGAGCTAAGCTCTAACACATTTCAATACATGTGAAAACATCAATACCCAGTGCGAGCTAGGCCCCAGCATGGTTTAATTCACATAAACATGATAGGCGGCTCATAAGTTTTCAAAACCAATCTCGAAACATATTTAGCACCTCACATGTGCTATCACATAACATCAAATAAACAATAGCCAACCTATCCATCAACTCGCTTAAAATAAAGCACATGTTTTGTGAAAACATTCAAAACATTCGATTTATGCAATTATTAGCCTTACTATCCCCTTTCTTTATAACACCATTTCAAACAACCAAATCTCATACGAATACTCAAAATAATTTCCATAGATTGTCAACCTCATTTCTATAAACTCATGCACATTTCCAAAGCCCTATATACCCACAAAATATGAGCAGCTACCTCTATATACGTGCAGAATTCCCTTACCTGGAATCGCGACGCTTGATTCCACTTCCTTAAAGTTGATTACGTGTGCGTAGTTCAATTGCGTCTCCAACGACTCTTCGAAACTGCACAAAATCTATTTCACATTATATTCGATCCATATAATAGGACATCGTGCGTTCACTGTAGTCGATCCGACCTATAGTTTCTATTGACGCTCATAAGGCCTCGTTTTATCGTCCCACTCATATTTCGAGTTTATGGATTATTTTAGGCTTATTAACTCATTCTAAATCGATATTAAATCGATGCTAACCTCATAGTGTTCATATTTCATGAATTTCCTCACTATAGCATCTATCAAACATTTATATGTGCTCATTCTCATAACCTCACTCAACCCACAATCTAGCTCCATTTACCCATCTTAAATCATCCACATTACTCAAATGGAAACTTAGCAAATCTCACAATTTCATCAACTCATTTAATTTGCACTTTCTCACACTAGACTCATTCCATTTTCTAGGTCACATACTAGCTTCATCGCATCCTAGGTGTTTCCAATCATCCATACACATGCAAATCAATTCCAAAATCACTTAAATAAATAATGTACTTGGATTGGAGTATTAGAAACTTACCAATCTAGTTTCTCTTCTTGCTCCAAAGGGAAATGCTCCTTACTCCAAAGGGAAACACTCCTTGCTCCTTCAATACCAACAATGAGGTTTTGGGTTTCAACTATGTTGTTCTCTTCCTCAAAATGAACAAAATTGTGTCTAATGGCTTCCCTTCAAATCTTACTGAAATGAGTGGATTTTTTAGAGAGAAATCTAGGTTTTTGGGTTGATAATGGAAAAAGGGGATTGTTCAATCTCAGAAAAATGCAGATTTCATTGCTCCTATTTATAGAAATTACTTGATGAGATCGATTTACAGGGTAAGGAGATCGATCTGGTCTTCTTAAAATCCCTATTTTTCATGACATTTTATAAGCAAGAGATCGATCTGTCGGGATTGGAGATCGATCTGTTTAAGGCAGAGAGCTAAGTAGATCGATCTGGCTAAGGGAAGAGATCAATTTGCTCTTTCCAGTAGCCAATCAGAGATCGATCTGTTTGCTTCAAGGATTGATTTCTTTTTACAAAATGTTCATCAGATCGATTTGGCCCCATTGGAGATTGATCTACTCTATTTCATTGCTCAAATAAGAGAATTTTGGCTCTTCCAGATCGATCCTCATACTATGAGATTGATCTGGCCTTCATTTTTTTCTAGATTTTCTATAGTTTTTCTGTAACAACTCACCCTTAAACATTCTTAATTTGCTGCCATAGTCATTTTCCCATTTGACCACCTTTATGACTTGAAAATGGCATCCATTTAAGCTTTATACATATTAAAACTTGTGTGCATTCTTTGTATATCCAAAGATACACATTACAAAACCAAATGGAAGTACAACTTCATTCCATTCTACCACACTACTCATTTTGAGTTCCAAGCACTTTCATCACTTATAAGAGCTCATTTCTTCATATTCATACACAATAAAACTTGTATATACATTACAAACTCATATTACACGTATGTACATTACATTTATGGACTTTACATCAATTATACTTCACATTACAAGTACATTACCACACTTATGAATGCATAAAGTTACACATGAACTATGGGTCTTACAGCTGATGCCAGGTTGTGCCGCTGGTACAAGCTGAATGCAGTATGTGGTGTCACATAGCGATGAATGGCAAGACGTGGCTAGCTGATACTTGAGTCAGGCTGCTGCTGGCGAGAAATTAGGAGGTTGCTGCGGCTTGGAGTTACATTGGCGACAGCAAGGACAAAGGCTGGTGCATGAAGAAGCAGGGGTACGGTGCAATAATGTTTTGCATGGCAGAGAGAAGTGTACAGCCGAGAGCATGCATAGCTAATGTTTTAATGTATATATTTTATTTTGTGGTTTTGTTTGCAATATGTCAAGAGTTTATTATTAATAGTTTAGGTTATTTTAATTAAGTGCCCCTTTTAATTAGTTTAGGTAACATTTCATTAGTTTAATTAAATTGCATATGTTTAGGATTGTTAGATTTAAGATCTTTAGATTTTAGTTTAGATTAAATTTTAATTTTTTCATGCAATTGAAATTTTAATTTAATTATTTTCTTGCATATATTTAGAAAATATTTATTTCTCATGCATCATTTATAGTTTATTTTATTATTCAGGCATTTTATTAAGTTAGTAATTAGCTAGAGTTATACTTAATTTAGGGTCACCATTTTAGGCATTTAGGTTTATAGTTATATTTAGGAATTTGCTTAAAATTATTTGAATTTTATTTCATTAGACCTTAGGTTAGATGATTTTGCCTTAGATTAAAAACTTGCAATTTTATTTTCATATTAGAATTTTCTTGTTTTATTCATTTTATTTTATATTTTCATATTTAGTCCATTTACACTAATTAATTCTAGTTTCAGTATTTTTATTTTGCAGATTATCGCTTTCATTTGCTTGGAGCTCTGTAAGTAATTTTTGCTCTATTTTATTTATTTTATAGTTTTCTTATTTTTATTGTCTTACAATATTTTCAATTTGAACCTTGTATAACACCCTCTTAATATTCATAATTTGCTAGGATATACTTAGGGTAAAATTAACTGGTACTTAGTTAGGCTAACTGTATTCTCTATGGGACGATAATCTGGGACTCAATTCCCGTTATTACTTGTGCGACCTGTGCACTTGCAGTTTACACATCTAGGTCACTTAGGACGTCGCGTACCAGAATACCACCATAGAGATCACATGAAGAAAACGAGATTTGCATGGTCGTGACAGGAGTATGGCTAGGTTGCGTACTTAAAGATTCTACCTTTTTAGTCAGGGTTGTAATTTTTGAGGTTAAGGTAGATAAAGCATCACACTGGTATACTCCAATAGCCTTCTTAGGTGTGTGTCTCTCAGTTGACCAGTGATAATTGTTAGTTGCCATCTTGTCTAGCAGTGAATAAGCCTCCTCCTCTGTCTTTCACATGAGTGCTCCTCTTGCTGCAACCTCTATGTTCATCCTATTTTAAGAAGTAAAACAATTATAGAAGGTTTGGACCTAAAGTTATAAAGGTAGGCCATGGTGTAGACACTTCTTAAGTATGTCATTATATTTATCCCATGCCTTATATAAGGACTCAAAATATAACTAGACAAAGGAGGAGATGTCATTACAAAGCTTAGTCATTTTAGACGAAAGGAAAAATTTGGTTAAGAACTGTTAGCTAGCTCATCCTATGTGGAAATAGATCCTGGAGATAAAGAAATCAGCTAATATTTAGCTTTATCTCTAAGTGAGAGAGGGAATAGCCTAAGCCTAATCGCGACATCCAAAAGCCCATTATGTTTGAAGGTATTGCAAAGCTCTAAGAAGCTACCTAAGTAAGCACGTTGGTCATCATGAGGTAGCCCACTAAACTGAAGAGAAGTTTGGATAATCTGAATGATCGTCGGTTTAATTGCAAAACTATTGGCTGGAACTATTGGTAGCCTAATACCAGTGTAATACCATCTTATAGTAGCATAACCACTAATTGTCCTAAGCTCTCTATGATCAGTCATGAGTTCGTCTTGCAGCGGAGCAATTATCTTCCCAGAATCCTTTCTTATTTTTCTAAATATACACTTAATCTTAGGATCTAATTGAAGGAAAACAAGGCTCTTGGCTCTACGCATACATATATCCAAAAAAACCGTAAATGAATTTTTAGTTTTTTTATTTTTTATTTTTTATTTGTTGATTTCCTTTTTATGTATAAATATCAAAAGAAAATAATCCCAATCTATCCTAAAGACTATAAGTATGTACAAGGTAGAATTGTACCTAGGCATACTTTCTCTAATATCAACTAAAGCTAATCGAATCTCCGGTAATGGCAATGAAAACTTGTTGACCAAATTGGTATCTACATGTAAGTCTACACGGTTATATAAGTAATTGTGAGACCCCGTATAGTTTTAATCATGTATATATGTAAATGAATGCATAAGTGTGGTGATATACTTGTAATGTGAAGTACATGGAATGTAAGTCCATAAGTTTAGTGTACACACTTGCAATAGGAGTTGTGATTGTACGTACAAGTTGTATTATGTATGAATATTAAGATATGGACTAAAACATATGAAGAATGGGGGTAGAATGGAAAATGAGTAATGTAGTAAAATGAAAGGAAGATTGCATAAGTTATGCACTTCCATTTGGTTTATATCAAGTACCTTTGGTTATACAAAGATTCCACACAAGTTTTAATAGGTATAAAGCATGAATGGATGCCATTTTCAAGTCTCAAAGAGGAACGGATGAGAAAATAACCATGACAGCAAATTAAAGATGTTTTGGGTGGAAGTTGCTGCAGAAAACTGCAGTAAAATCTGGAATTATGAAGGCCAGATCAATCTCATAGGATGAGAGATCGATCTGGAAGAGCCAAATGCCTTTATTTAGAGCTATGGAACATGACAGATCGATCTCCAATGGAGCCAGATCGATCTCCTACACATTCTGTAAAATGTAGATCGATCCTTAATGGAACAGATCGATCTCCTTAGCTCTTGAGTTGGAAGTAGATCGATCTCCCCTAAGACCAGATCGATCTCCTTGACTTTTTGTTTGAAGCAAGATCGATCTCCCCTACTCGACAGATCAATCTCCTGCCTTCAAAATGTCTTAGAAAAGAGGAATTTTAAGAGGACTATATCGATCTCCACCTAAGGCAGATCGATCTCATCAAGCTGAATCTATAAATATGGAGCAGTTGGATCTACATTTCAGAGACAAAAACCAATCATTCCCATTTCCAACCTAAAACCTAGCTTTCTCACTCCTAAATCCACACATTCTCAGTAAGATTTGAGGGAAAGCTATTAGAGACAAATTTGTTCACATCAAAGAGAAGAACAACATAGTTTGGAGGCATTTCTCCACTTGTTGGATTGAAGGATCAAAGGTGCATTTCCATTGGAGCAAAGAGGAAATCAAACTAGGCGAGTTTCTAAATGAAATAACTCAAGTACATTGTGTAGATATTGATTTTTGGAGTTGTTGGTATGCATAGAAAGGGTAGAAACTACCTAGAAGTAATGAATTCACCATGACCTAGAAATGGCCTAGTGTGAGAAAGTGAAATGTGTTGAGATTAATGATGAATGGGATATACTGAAGTTAATAATAGTGTTGTGGTATGATTTTAAGGTGTTGTTAGTGAATAAATTGTGAGATTTACTAAAAAGGGGTAAAATGTGGATTAAAGCATTAGTAAATGCAAAGATGGGTTATATTGACTAATGAGGTCAAATGTGAGTTAACAACTTTAACTTAAGTGGTTTGGATGATTGAATCGCAGCTTTCGAGGATACACCGGAGTAAGGCGAGCCAAGAGCGCAAGAAGCTAAGAGGAAAAGAGAGTCACACTCAAGTAAATTGAGGTAAGGGAATTCTGTGGACTCTTAGAGATGTCTGTGCACAACTTGGGCACTTAAATGCTTTGCTAGAATGCATGAGATGTTAGGAAATGAAATTGGGTGATTGCAGGGTAAAAAGTTGGGTGTTTGAGAAATATGCATGAAAACAAAAGCATAATACTTTGAAAATCATGATTTATTACTTTCTAGCAAATGATAGGTAGGTTAGCTAATATTGGAAAAGATTTGTAAAAAGAAATAATGTGATTTGGTTGATAACCATGTTTTGCAAAGACTGAGCCACCTACGTGATTTCGTGAGAATGAAAGCGTGCTAGAGCAGGACTCGCACGAGATTTGATGTGTTTTATACGCATGAGTGTTGGAGCTTAGCTCGCACTAGTTTTCACATGGATTTTTATACTGGTTTTGGCATAGTATTGGAGCATAGCTGGCATTAGATGCCCACCTTAATTGTTGTCGTGCTTGGAGCTTTGGGTAGACAAGAGGTCGTACCGATTAAATAGGCTCATACGTGCGTTTTGAGATGTGGTGTGATATGATGTGTTGATTGGGTCCACGGAGTACGTTGTACCGTGCATGTAGCATGGAGTACGTTGTACCATGTTGAGATTATGATATGGCGTCTTCGGACGAGATCTGCTATGGACCGATGGGCTGGATTTGACCCCCCTCCCGTATGGAAGCAGATAGTGGTGATATCCCGCACACCTGATTCGTGTAGCCGGTATCACAGGATATGACCATAGTCCTAGAGGTTATTACCTTTTATTGAATTGCCTATCTCACATGTCTATTGTTTTGTGAATAAATCCATGTTTGAAAAGATTTGTGGGTCAGGACAGTCTGAGGGATGGGCTGAGACCTGACAAGTGTTGTATTGTTTTGTTAATGGTTTTTAAAGTGCACTGATGCATGATGATTAATGTCATGCTTTATTGTGAAAAACGCATGATGGTTAATGCCATGCTTTATCGTGAAATATGCATGATGATTTATGCCATGCTTTGAAATGAATTGTGCATTGGATTTTAATAACATGAATGCTTTACATACCATTAATACAAACATGAACTCATATTTTGAGAAACGATGAAAAGTATGATTTGAGCATGGCATCACGATCACGTAGATAGTGCAGTATCTACCTGTTCGCATGATTGCCTTATTGAGCGTGTGGTTTGCTCACCCCCCTTATTTTCCCCTCTCTACAGAGCCTTGAGTATAGATTGAGCGTGACATGAGGCATTCCCTTTTTAGTATCCGCTGCATCCCATCGCATAAGGTATACACACTGTTGTAATTTTGTATCTAAACTTACGATAGCATAGTAGCATTTTGTATGTAACTATTGGGGATACAAAACAATGTAAACACATGTAAACAACTCTGATTTATTTATACAAGTGTTTACTTATAAATAATATGCAAATTGAATTGGTATGGTGGAGTGAGTTAGACGTCGACACACAGCCCAACTATTGAGGAGAGTAGCTGTTCACGATTGAGGTAAGGACGGATAATAAATGATGTATGAAAATGCAAAAAATTTGTACGTATTTTGGTAAGTTAATGGTCGTGACAGTACTACATAGGTGAATCTAGAATATCGTCCCACAGATATTTATAGCTTAATTGTTTATCAGATAATTTTATCCTAAGTATATTCTAGTCAATTATGAATGTTGGTGGTTGTGAGATATGAGAATTTTATACATATCTAAATTATGTAATGAGAACATGAAGTGTAATTGATTGAGCTAAATGTGATGTACTCATATATTGATGTCACGACCCAAATTTCCTAAAAATCACTACAAATTTTTCATTTTTCGTTTATTCTTTAATTCTTACCTTTCTCGCATCGTGACCATCCTACTAACAGTTGGGCTATGATTCGGTGTTAGTCACCTCTTACCTATTTACCATTCCATTTCCATAATCACATTCACATATCAAGATTTACTATCCTTTGACTTTAACTAAATCCATTCACAATGGTATTTACATAACCTTACATTCCCGACATCATATCCATTTACAGTACTGTGCATTTACATATTTAGATACGAAACTATACAAATGGGTATACTTGTCTCTCGATGGGATGCAACAGATACCAAGATGCAAGTTCTTAGCCGCTCACTAACTACTGTGAGTGCTCTAAAAAGATGGAAAAATAAAGGGGGTGAGCAAACAACACGCTCAGTAAGGTAATTATGCAAGTAAGTAGATAGCTCCACTATCTACATGCTCATTATGCCATGCCCTTAAATCCATTTCTTTTCGTTTAAATCTCATGCACAAAATCATGCATACATTAATGACATAGTTTATAAAAACTATTCGTGCATATAGAAATCATGCAACTCATGCATCAATGGCATTTTATGTAAAATCATAATTCGCATGAAGTAAATCAAGATCATGCTTTATTTCATGCCATGTAAAACAAATCATGAGAGACAATCCTTTTCATGAATTTGTGATTAAAGCATGGAAAACTCCTCACGCTACTGCATTTAAATCATTTCATTAAAACTCAGTATAAAATAACCTGAAGGGGTTAAGCATCTCATAAATCAATCTCATTAAAAATTTATTATAAAATTTTGTTATAAAAGTCACCCTTCTTTTAGGGACACATTTTATAAAATCCTCCGAAAATCTATCATTATAGTAGAAAATCATATCTCAATGAAAATCATAAAATCGGGGGCCTGACCCCTCCCTCGGGTCTACCCTGGTCTATCGAGATCAAAAGTTATATCATGTGAGACATGTAGGTGACTATATCAGAAACATCGAGGACTATGGCCATAATCTAGTGATCCCTGGCTACACGGTACCTAGTGTGGGGTATCACACTTGAAACGAGAGGTGGGTCAATCCTGCCGCCAGAACAACATAACATCAGGATTGCGAGGGCAAGGCTTGTTGCCTCATGGCTAATGCCACTCCACTCCAGTAATCCCCACGGTACAGCGTACTCCATGTGATATACATGGTACAACGTACTCCGTGAACCCAATCTCAGTCAGGGGGTGCCTGCAATAGGTCTTATCCACCCATACCATCTATGTCTCAGTATGCACGTGTGGCATATCATCTCACTGTGACACACAGTCTACAGGAGGCTTCAACACGGCTATAGGAATGTCATATAAATCCCTGTGCAAGCGAAGCTCTAGCACGGCTCCATGCATATTCATGATATCTAAAAATCTCGTGGAAGCGAAGCTCTAGCACAGTTTCATAAAAATCAGTAAATCTGCGTACGAGTAGCACTCCAGTACGACTTTAAAATGAGTTATAAATCCATAAAATCATGTGCGAGCAAGCTCTAACACTTTTTATGCATAAATAAATCAAATCTCGTGCGAATTACACTCAAGCCCGGCTTTTATGCAATTATCATATCAAAATAGGATGCGAGCTAAGCTCCCGCACCTCTCATGCATGTCAAATCTTTAAAACTAGTGCGAGCAATCGCTCCAGCACCTTTTTATGCATATCAAGTCAAAACAGGGTGTGAGCTAGGCTCCAACACCTCTCATGCATTTCACAATAATAAAATCAGTGCGAGCAACCGCTCTAGCACATTTCATGCATATGATGTCACACAAGTCGATGCGAGCAACCACTCTAGCACATTTTATGCACACTCACAAGCACAGATATAGTGCGAGCTATACACCAGCACTATCTGTTTCCATATAAACTTGATAGTTGGCCCATTTTCCAAAGAATTTCATTTAAATATAAATAACACTTGCGTAGTGTTATCTTATGAAATTTATGCAATTACTGGCCAATCTACCGATTTTCTTTACTTAAAAACCAATAAAATTCCTTAAATTAGAAAATCCTTAAATCATGCATTTCATGCATGTCATGCTTGCACCATCCTTAGGTGAACTTCCCTCAATAGGGGTAAAATAGTCTTTTACCTATTCCGAGTCCTTAAAATCTTTATACATTTTTAGTATTATACAAAAGCTATTAAAAATACGCGTAGCTACATCTAGCTAATCACACAATTCCCTTACCTCATTTTTCTGTACAGTCTGACCTTTTCACTGATGTCTCGTCACGCAGTCCAATTTGCTCCCAATCCAATCTCTGAAACTACGGATAAATATTGATCAGGTCAAATACAATATAATTAATTGTATTTCATATTTTTTGGGCTTAATTTAAATCATTGGGCCCGTTTACCTATATTGGGCCCAATTGTACCCTAATGGGCCTTAATCGGCCTTAAGCCCGTTTTTCACTTACTATTCACATTATCGAGGCTTATTGGGCTCATTAGGCCCATCATTATTTATTGGACATCGTTCTAAGCTCTCAAATAGCTCAATTAATTATTAACGACAATGTATCTCAAATTCCAGAATTTAATTTATTTTATACGAAATAAATCTGTAATTTATGCGGTGAATTTTTAACACGCATAACTATGAAATTGTCATAAATAAGGGTTACTTACCTGAGATTCCATGATAATACACAAATCGAGGCTGACTCGAGCTCTCGTTCTACGTCAATTGTCGAGCTACACAATTACATATTTTTTGGGATAAATTTTCGGTCGAATATTAATCAAATTAAATATTCTGAAATTTAAATCGGTCAATTCGATCGCTTATCGACTTACCCGTAGCTCGATTGCATCACTGAATTTTTCCCCAATTTTTTTCCTTTTTTCTTTTTCCCTTTTTCCTTTCTTTTTCTTCTTTTCTGGCTGAACTGGTTCGGTCCGATTCAGCCCGATTCAGATTGGTTCGATTCAGCCAGTTCAGGCCGGTTCGGGGCTTCACTGGTTGATTCTTCATTGGCTTCCGTCGTTAGCAGCTCCGTGGGACCTCGTGAAGCTCAGATCTGGGGTCGGTTTGGTCAGAGGTGGTCGGAAAGTGGTTGGTTCGGCTCTTCTCTCCTTTCGGCGTTGGTGTCGATTCTTCCCTTCGCCGTTGGCAGCGTTGCCGGCCGTTCTACTTGTCAGGACCCCAGTTTCAATCCTTGACTTTAACCAAAAACCACAATAAATTTTTCGCATTTTTTTTAACTTACCTTTCCTCTCTTCACTGGTTGGGCTATGATTCGATGTCAGAGTCTTCACTTACCACATCATCCATTTCATACATACATGTCAATATATTATTACTGACTGTAATTGCTTTTAGTATACATGTAAGATTTTATAAAATCTTATACAATTACATTTACATTCCCCATAATATATAACGTATACATCACTGTGCTGTTTCTATGTTTAGATACACAATTGTACATAATAAGTATACCTGATGAATCGATAGGAACTAGCAGTGGACTCTGGGACACTCTCCCACGATAACTCTCGCTCTACTGACGCTCTGTAGAGAGATGTAAAGAAAAGGGGGGTGAGCATAACGCGCTCAGTAAGGAAATCAGACAAGCAAGTAGATATCCACACTATCTACTCAAAATAGTGCTATGCCTTGAAAACATTATTTCCTTAACTCACTTTAAAAGCATGTCTTGAAATATAATATATATACTTGTACAGAATAAATCCCATGTACAAAAATCATGCTTTATTTCTCAAAAGTAGGCATGTAGTGCAACACAATGCATTTATATATAAATCATGCCTTTATGTAAATCATGCCATGTATATTTAAATCACATATAAATATGGCATCAAATGATTCACAACACAAATCGGAGTCCGACCCATCCCTCAGGTCGTCCGTAGTTTAAATCAGTAAATCAACCAATGTGATATATCATGTAAGACTCTGTGGTACATGTAAATAGTATCCTGGATTATGATCATATCCGATGTGATCCCAAGCAACACAGTACTAGGTGTGCGGGGCATCACCACTGTAACGGGAGGGGGGTCAGTCCATCACAACCGCCAGCTATATCCTCCTCAACTCCATAACAACACACGGTACAGCGTACACCTCGTGCCACTCAGACACGGTACAAAGTACACCCGTGGACCCGTTCTCACGGCCAGAGTGCCTACCATAGGACTTAGCTCTCACTCCCGTGGAACTTATCAACATCACAGTCAGGGTGCCTAACAGAGGTCTTAGCCCTCGCGCCTGTGGAAATATCATACCACGTCTATACCAACCTCATGCGGATATCCTCTCTAGCTATGACACACAGTCACGCAAGGTCTCAGGCATGGGTTTCAACATGTATTACATATCACATACAGTGTGCATTTTGAGTACGACTCACAGTCGTTACTCCGCTCAAACACTGTTTCACATCATAAAACTCAACTCTAGTGCGAGCACTCTCAAGCAACTAGGTCAATGCATAGTTTATGTATTAAATCAAGTACGAGCAATAGCTCCCAGTACTATGCTATGCACAATATCAAAATCAAGTACGAGCAATAGCTCCCAGTACTATGTCATGTATAAACCATGAAGAATCGAGTACGAGCCACGCTCTAGCACTCTGTCATGCATATATCATTCAAAGCTGAGTACGAGTAAAACTCCAGTACTCTATCATGCATGTCATGAAAATCTAGTGCGTATCAAAATCCAGCACTAATATTATGTGGAAAACATATGAATCCCAGTGCGAGCTGTGCTCTAGCATGATTCATTCTCACATAATATGATAGATGGCTATTTAAAAATGGATTGTTTATAAAACATCAAAATCAGCACTAAAAGTGTGCTTAAGTTATATCAACCTTAAAATCATTAGCCCATCTATTTATTTTCATGCTAATAACAATTAAACACTCACAATAGCATTTTTCATGCTTTTTGCAACTTCTCACAAAAGTTGACTTTTTGACTAACTAGGGGCAAAATCGTAATTTGCCACTATCGGGTCGCAATAATTATTATTCACTTTCTCTGACCCTCAGAGTTTTTAAGTGAATGCAGAAGCAGTTGAAAATACGTGCAGGTATCTCTAACTACTCGCAAAAGTCCTTTACATCGGATCACGTCTCGTGACCTCACTTCCTCGGTGCTGCTAATTCCCGCAGTCCGATCAGCTCTCGATGTAAACTCCGAAGCTGTAAATAACCATTCCTCAGGTTAATTATCATTTTCCTACTGTATTACACATTAATACAGTTTAATTTCCCTTAATGGGCCTTAAAAATCCTTAATGGGCCTAACTAGGCCTTAAGTCCATTTTCATTTTACTATTCACTTTTGTTGGGCCTATTGGGCTTGTGGGGCCCACCAACTCTTATTGGACTTGTCTTAGGTCCATTACACCCTATTGGGCCTAAAAATATTGGGCTTGGCCCATTGGGCCTCTCGGCCACATGCCTTGGCCGAAAGCTTAGCCATTCTCGGTTTCCACCATGGCATGCCATACATGCCTATTTTCTAGCCATTTCCACTTAGGCATTTTCACAAACACTTGGTAGGCAACATTACCAATCATCCTATAGTTCATTTAGGCATTTTATCAAACACCTTGGTTGCCAACAATTTACATGTATTAATTAATCAATTTGATTAATTCTAATTATACCATTAACATTAATACATGTGTACTAATCCATTTATGTCTTAAAATCAAATTGACATATTTCAATATCCCATTGATCACTCTCGGCCTAACCCTCTTCATGGTGATTTAATATGTTTCAATGCTTAAAACATATATCAACATACTTGAAATCATTCATACATTAACATATATGAAATTGGAAATTAGAAAATATACCAATTGTAGTGTTCTCCTTTTGGCCGAATCTTTGGAGGCACTCGGTTTGCACTCTATGGCTCCTTGATAGCCAAATCCAACATATGTTAATCTCCTTTCAATTTGGAACAACTTCCATGAAGAATGCAAGTTCCAAATATGACTAATTCCTAGTGATTTCTAGTGAGAGAAAGCTTGAATGGTTATGTTTCAATGGTGTTCTTCTCTAGCCGGAAATGTGTGATGAAGAAGACAATGGTGTGGCTGCATTTATAAGCCACTTACTTAGCCATTAAGCCTTACTTTTCAGCCACTATGCTTGACTTTCCAAATCTGAACCATGAGTCACCTTATGAGTCACCTTATGAGTCATAGTTAACTTTAACTATAGTTAGATATTTATCTCATGGGCTTTTCCAATTGGGCTTCTCGGTTTGGGCTTTCCTAATGGGCTTTCGGGCTGAAATTTTTACTATACCTCGGGCCTTTTGTTGTCTTAAAATTTGGCCGATCAATTGGTCCAACAATTCCGTCTAAAGGACCTAACATTTTCGATATACATTTAGTATACCTTAATGGGCTTTAAAATTTTCACCTTAGGCCCATTACGTTTTTAACCATTAAATTTATTCCGGAATCCTTCCGAATAAATTTTCCTTACTTCCGGGGATGATTATCTTGTATTCTGGCCAAGAATATTTTTTCCCAAATTTTTCTCCACACTTAGGTTAATTTCTAACCTTGATTAGTCAACTATGGTAAAAGTCCACTTTTTTAACTATAGTTGACTTTTTCCTTAACCATTGACTAAGTTGACTTTTTCTTCAATTTTTGAAAGTGTTATATATTATGTCTTACACTCTCGTCTTTATATTCCAACCGCTCTCGGTGGATAATTTCACCCGAAACTCCTTTTCTCATCGAAAAGGTCCATTTTACCCTTTTTAGCTTTTACTCTCGTTTTGTATGTTCGGGTCTAAATCAAGCTGACTTTCCTTCATGAGCTCACTACGCCCTCTTATTTTTAGTTCTTATTTTCAGTCAGAATGATTTAAAATGACTCGGTTTAGCCTGTGATACTCATTGCTCACATTAGGCATTTTATGTAGCTTTTGCGTGTTAATTCATTTCAACAACACCTTAAGTCTAATAAATACTCTTCTTATGATTCAACCATAATTACATAGTGTTCATACACATAGGAATCATAAGGAAATAAGCTACAAAAAATCCGGGTCTGACACTACTGGCCCATTCAGTCGTTGATCGGTCGGTCTTCGCGTGGGGCTCCTTCAGCTAGCGGTGGCCGGGCCTAGATCGGCGTCGGTCACCAGATTCTTCTTTCTCCTCTCTCGGCTTTCTCTTTCTCCTTTCGTCGACCACCGTTCATCGATTTCGTTCGTGCCGGTGGTGGCCGCCTCTCGTCTGGCTTCCTTGGTACTGTGCCTGGGCTCACCGCCAATCGCCGCCGTCAGTGAGGCTCCCTCGGTTTGCCTCTGTTTCTGCAGAATCGCGATTTTCGCGATTCTGTAATTTTTTTATTTATAATTTATTTTAATTATTATTTTAATCATTAAAATATATTAAAAATCAAAATATCCCAAAAATTCTTATTTAATTCATTTTATCCCTAAATGGATTTATCGGTCGTATTTTTTCTTTCGAGATAATTTTTCGAATACTTTCGTGATAATTTTTCGATGTAAAAATTTTGATTAATTTCAATAATTCATATCTTGATCAATTGGACTTGAAATTCAATTATTTCTTTGTTATTGATCAAGATTTCTCATTTCCATATTTTTAGTGAATTTTTCTTGTCAAATTTATACTGAATTTCAATCTTTTGACCATTTTACCCTTCATGTGTTCGGGAATACCATTTCGATCCTTCATTTGATCTTTAAATGTATTCGAAAATTTTTATTCATTCCATTTGTATTTTTCATTCACTTACAACTCTTCTTATGATTCAATTTACATCATTTGAATCATAATAAATTTCGATAAAAATGGGGTCTTATAATTGAGGTGGTATGGAATGAAATTTCTTAAGTGATGGATGAGTAATGAATGAGAAATAATCAATGTAGTGAATTATGGAAAATATATGTGGAGATTTTATGTTAAGTGTTTAACCAAAGTGTGAAACTATGAGGCCAGATCGATCTAGGAGAAGAGAGGATCGATTTGGTAGGCCAAAGTGACAAGGAAGAAGGAATTTAAGCGATCAGATCGATCTCCAATGGAAAATGATCGATCTCCTTATGATTCTGTAATGAAGAGATCGATCTCATGAAGCATTCTGTAAACAGAAGATCGATCTCCTCAAGGTGCAGATCGTCTCATAAAGCCATTAAGAGATCGATCTCACCCCACGACAGATCGATCTCCTAGGTATAAAATTTCCCCAAAACGTTCTAAAATTCAAATGCAGATCGATCTCATCAAGGACCAGATCAATCTCCTACCCCCCGTCTATAAAAAGGCCAATGTGTTTTCCTGCATTTCATCTTTTCTCTCTCTTCTAAACCTCCATTTCAACTGAGCCCTAGCTTTCTCTCTCCTCAATCGCCTATTTCTGTTCAAATCAGAAGTTGTGGCAAGAAGGAAAGTTGTTCCCCATCCAAAGGAGAACAACATACTTGAAAATCAAATGACGTATTGAATCGAGGTGTGAATAGAGCACTCCACAAGTTTTGGATAAATTTCTAAACTTCGATCTTGAATTTTTCAGTGATTTTGGTGAGTATGGTTGTAGGCATTATGATGAAATAGCTAGGAGATGGTTAGAAATTGATGAAACTATGATTTTGTTGGAGTAGAGATAACATTATGCAATTTGTAGTAATTTGGGATTTTTTACTATAAATTGGAATTAAGATAATGAGTTGGATTTAGCATGGAATATGGTATGAGGAATGTAGAATTTGGAGATGTAGTGGAAGAGAATGTGAATTGTGAGAATTGGGTTGTTTGAGTATTTAACGAGAATATGAACAATTATGTGCTCGGTGATGTATTGAGATGAATTATTGATGTTTTAACATCATTTGGATAGCCCGAGAGTTTCAGAGAGGAATGCGAGGCTAGTCCGTTATTTGGGGGAAACAATTGCACTATACGAGGTGCAACGAGGTAAGGAAAAACTCAAAACCTATTTGCATATGTGTTTTGTGATAATATTGTAGCATGAAATGAGATTTGAGAAAACAAGCATGTTTTTGTGAATTGTGAATGAGTTGTTGCACACGATTTTATAGCTGATTGGGGCCCAATTTTTATGAGTTGTAAACTGAATGTGAAATTGTTTTACAACCGTTTTGAGTTTGAAAGAGAAAATGTGATTTGGGCTCTATGTTAAGGTGTGTTGAGATTTGAGAAATGTATACGTTGTTTTGCCGGTTTGAGCTCGATTTTTGACATGTTTTGTGTTGAGTACAAAACGATTTTTGAGATGTGTTTTATGAGAAAACCATTACGAGCACTACGTGAAGGCAAATCAATTTTATATGATAATGGCTATTACTAAGACTTGGTGTGTCATGTTAAATACACATCGGGCCTTGCTCTGGTAGCATGTAAGTCCGGACCTTGCTCTAGTAGCATGTAAGTCCGATATCCTCCATTCTAGTAACGTGAGATGACCCCCGCTCTGCGACAGCGCTGGGTGGCATTGCTTTGATAGCATGTAAAATCGGGCCTTGCTTATTAGCATGTAAGACCGACTGCTGTATGACTCTAATCAAGTTTACAGCGAACCATGATCATGGGTGTTCTATTGTCGACGAAATCCCTCGATTAGGGGTGTCCGCCTAGGGGACGAGTTCAATCATTTAGATGTGCCATAACGAGTTTTTATTTGAGTTTTATTGCCTAGTCTCCTTTTTATACACATGAGATTGTGTATTGTGGCTTCATCACGTGCATTACTAATGCGATGATTTTCATCACGTTTTATGAGAAAAGTCATTATCGCATCATGTTTTATACATGTTTGTTCCACATGCTTGTGACTACTTGTGACCATGGTTTTTGTGTTAAGCCATTGATGATCACGTTTCTACATGAGTTTTGTGAATGAGTTGAGATGATGTTTTAATTATTCATACTACGTTTTTCACTGAGTTTAACTTGTGAAATAAAATGATTGTGCAGTGCAAATCATTTTCTTATTGATGAATCCCTTACCCCCCTTACTGAGCGATTTAGAAGCTCACCCTGTTTTTTCTCCCCCAGATTTCTTCAAGTGAAGAGAGTTTTCCTATGACGTATGGAGTAGTGGCTAGTGGAGAACTTGAGTTCCAGGCCATATATATTATATTTGAGGTATAATTTATCTTTTTATGTACCCAGACTAAAGTTGTAATTACAGAGACTTGATGCACAATGATGTATGGGATGTATTAGGGTTAATTAACCTTGATTTGAGTCATGTATATGGTATGGCATATAACTATGAGATGAATAAGATCCTGAGGTATGATATGTATTATGATGTATGACACTGCACAGGAATGCACCCTTAATTGTGAATGGATGAATAAAAAATTTTAAATTTACCATATTTTCCGCGCTTCCGGGGCATAAGAGTGGTATACAAGTCTACTAAAGCTTGGTAAAAATATACAAATAAAAAATAAAATAACAAAATGCAAATAAAAGAAAGTAAAATGAGAATTAGAAATACTTACAAAGCCCAAATAGCAAATTAAAAGCAAATGCAAAAGTCAAATAAAAAAATTAAAATCAATAATGAAAATAGGCCAAAAATGCAAATAATAAAAAGTACGAGCCTAAAATGTAAATAACGAAAATAAATTTAGAAAATCCAATTATGAACATAAAAATGTATGAATCTAATCTAATTAAATGAAATAAAAAAGCAAAATATCCTAAACTAACGCATGATAAAATAAAATCCTAATAAAAATCCTAAAAATCTATAAATGTAATCCTAACCCTAAAATACAAACCATAAATCAAGCCTAATCCTAAATTACTTCTAAACTAGTGAAATGGATAATTAATTAACGATGAGTAATCTAAATAATGCATGAGTATTAAAATATTTTTGTATTTTGGAAATTAGGATGAAAACAAATTAAAAATGCATGAAATGAACTCTAACCCTAAATGCATTTCTCAAAACCCTCAACTGTAAATACTGTAAAATTTTCAAAGTACTTGATGTTGTCTATAAATAATAATTCAGACAATTAAGGTTAAATATGTGAATGTGGGTAAATTAATTTGAGAATAAATATTAGACTAACCATATTTTTACGCTACATGGAAAATTTAATCAAATACGTAGCCATACATGTATTTACATATTTATATGTATGCAACATTTCAATTATTTCTCAAGATTAATGTATAGAGAAATATATATGTACAAAGGAATACAAATATACACATAATTATATATGTAGGATTGAATGCACACATGTATACATATATGTATGTATATATATACATTTACATATATATATATATATATATATATATATATATATATATATGAGAGTATATTGACATATGTACACATGCATATAATCCTAGGAGCCCATTTGGTAATGTCTATATATATATATAAACATACGTACACAGTGCAGCCGGGAGCCCTCCTATCGTGCTCACCTATATGGATATTTATATATACATATATTTACCAATTGATTGAAAGGATGACTGGCTGTGTTAGGTGGATAAAAGGAAAGGAGATGGGATTTTAACCGAAAAATAAAAAGGGGGCTGGACGCAGGTTTCAACCGAAACCCGAGAGACCATCTGTACATAGTTACTGCCATTTCAGTGTAGTAGGAAGTTAAGTTCAAAACGTGAAAGGGGAGAAAAGAGGCATCATTGGGAACAAAAAATATATAAATATATATATATATATATAATATATAATAACGGAGATGTGAGATATGCAGGAAATCGAGAGAAGTATGGCAAGAGTGAGAGAACTAGGGGATGGCTTACTGAAAATTGCGATGTTGACGAAAAAAATAATATGAGTAGTTTGAGGTTAGCCTGAAAACATGAAAGAAGAGGGGGTAGAAGTGATGAAGCAATATCAAGAGTGTCAGACAAAAATGATGGGACGAATAATGAAGACGTTTGGAGTATGGTTGAACTGGCTTCGTATAATCAGTTGAAGAAAGAAAAGGAAACGAGCTGATAATATAAAGGGCTAGAACAAATTGAAGCTGAAGCCGAGAGAGTAGAGTAGAATAGGTAGGAATAAAAAAAAAGTGAAGCAGTAGCAAGAGACCGAGAGGAGAAATGGCAAGAAGGCGTGATATATGGTTACAGACATGAAGCAGTAAATGTGAGAGAGTTTGGCAAGAGTGAGAGAGTAAAACAAAGGAGTTGGGGAGGAGCGAGTTCATAACAGAAGCTAACGGAGATGGTGTAACGATCCGATTTACACACATTTTTGGTTGGGCTACTAGTCGATAACGGATCAAAAATAGTAAATACGAGTACTCGATTTCTTTTTTTGATGACAAATTTAAACAAAATTAATCATCATAATTGTTCTTTCATGTTCACATTTCCCCAAACACATTTCTCTATACATTACTGTACTTACATAATATAGATACAATATAAATGTTTATCCGGGTATACTTTAGTGCTGAAAAGTCCTTCGCTAACACATGATTGTGCAAATTTATTTGACTTACAAATACTCCCAGCTATTGACAAGGCTCTGTAGAGTAAAGTAAGGGGTGAGCTTAACATGCTCAGTAAGAAAAATCAAGCGGCAGGTAAATAAATACACTATCTGTAAAATACGAGCTTGAAGTAATATCATACAGTTCAGTATAGTACAGTGAAAATTACCATTTTCTCACAGTATCGATAGCATAGAAAACATTACTGCAAAATATTAATTAAATTAAATGCAGTAAAATAAAACTCATTTCATATCAGAAATTCACTTCATCAAATTCAGTTTCAAATACATCAAATAAGTGAGGCATGACGAAATATTCATCATCAATAATCAATCAATAGGATAATTGGCCAATGTCAGTGACTCTGGGCAATCACGGGCTAGGAGTACTGGGATGTTAGGTCCCATGGGAGTGGTTAGCTACCCAATCAGCTTACTCATTTCACTATTTCTTAATAACACGACACAGCGTACTCACGTACACACAGCATAATACATCGTACTTCATGGACCTCAGCATCATTCACATTTCCATATAATTTCATCATTCACATTTCCATGTAATTCATTATCACCCTTTTCGCCTCAAATCACATGCGAGCAGATATGTACAAGATCACACAGTAATACACGTCTGTCAGGCACAGTTTTATCAAATTACTTAAAATCACGTGCAAACGGGTCTGTGCAGGATCACACAGCAATACACGTCCGACTGGCACGGTTTTATCAAATCACTTAAAATCACGTGCGAGCAGGTCCGTGCAAGATCACATAGCAATACACGTGCGGCTGAGATAGTTTTATCACATCACTTAAATCACGTGCGAGCAGGTCTGTGCAAGATCACACAGCAATACACGTTCGGCTGGCACGGTTTTATCAAATCACTTCAATCACGTGCAAGTGGGTCCATGTAAGATCACATAGCAATACATGTCCGACTGGCATAGTTTTATCAAATTACTTAAAATCACGTGTGAGCGGGTCCGTACAAGATCACACAGCAATACATGTTTGGCTGGCATGGTTTTGTCCTTAAAACAGCTCAAAATCTCATGCAAATAGCTCCGTGCAAGATCACACAGCAATACACGTCTGACTTTCACGAGTTTTATTTTTAAAATTCTTAAATTTTGTTTTAGTTTGTAAAACAGATTAAAAGTGGTTGGTCTTGCCTTTTTCAGCTAAAAATCCATAAAACATAGTCTCGAGTGTAAATCCAAAATTTTAGATTTTTCTGCGATAATTTTAAAAATACTCTAATATTCATTTAAATACACTAAATAGGGTTATTTCGAAAAAATTAGGGCAAATTTTGAGTTTCCTTAAAATTTCTTTTCTAAATTTCGGGCAGTAAAATTTACCTAGGGATTTTCTACGTTCAGGCGTATCAAAATTTTGTCCTAAGGTTCGCAGTCTCCAAATACACAGCAAATATATGCAGTATAATTTCGACAGTTCACAGGAAATTTTCTACAACATAAATAAATATATTTGCTAAAATTCATATCTACAAAACCAATAGAAAATGCATGCATTCATCTCTAATAGCACAACCCGAATTTCCTTATCTCGATATCTGCACGTAGTCCTAAATGCTTTATGTCTTGGCCTGGCCCACTCGGTTACTTTTTCTCCTCAGAGCTCTTTTACTGACTTGTTCGATTTTTCTCCTTGTGTTTTTTTTTACTACCTTCAATTATATATATATACACACTTATCTATATATATATATATAAATATTCTTCCCTTTTTTTTTTTGAATTTGGCACCTTCGGGCCAAATTTCCTTTTCTTTCTTTTTTTTTTCTTCTTCTCCTTCTTCCTCTCGGTTCCTTCCCCTTCCATTGGTCACCCGAGGAGCTGCTCACCACCTCCTTCCTCCCCTTGGCGTGGCTACCATCCTCATCACCTTGGTTATAACTCCAGCCACCATCATCATCATCATCATCATCGCCTCCTGCAAGCCTCTGTTCTCTTTTGTTCTTAGCTCTCCCTACTGTTTCACTCCAACCAACCTCTCCCCCTCGGCATCTTCATTCTCTCCATCTTTCTGGCACCCATTACCAGCCTTGGGTCTCGGCCATCATCACCATCGCCATCACCCTTCTTTGGTAGCCCTTTCTTCTCCTATGTTTCTCCCTCTCTTCATTGTGTCTTATGCCAACCAACCTCTCCTCTCTTAGTTTCCATTTTATTTATAGCCATTAGTGGTAGAGGTGTAGGGGTGCAGGGCTGAGGTGCACAGGGGTGCAAAATGGGATGGCAGAGGTGTAGGACCAGTACAATAGGGTGTGCAACTGGTGTAGGGTTTGTTTATGGGTTATACTGTGCAAGCAGATTTGGCATGGGGTAAGGGTGCAGGCTGGGCACAGGACAAGTGTGTTCCTGGGTGTGCAGAAGGGTGCTGGGGCATGCAGGGTGCTGTTGGTTCGTGCAAGACTGGGTCGGATGCCCAGGGCGTGCAGGGTGCACAAGGGGTCTTGCAGGGGCATGCTGGGCGCAGGCTGGTGCGTGCTTGGGTGTGCAAGAGAGCAGCTGTTACAGGGCGCTGGGTGCTCGGGCGACAGAGTGCAGAGAGAGGCAGGGGTGCACGAGGGGCTTGGGTGCAAGGAGGCTATCCCCTCCCAAAATGAACCGTTTGTTTGTTTTAAATATTTTATATAATTACTTATATAATAATTTATATATAAATTTATATAATCAAAATAATTCAGTTATATAATTCAAAATAAATCTATATTTATATAATCAAAATAAAATCAAAAAATATATACATTTATACATATACATTTATATATATATATATTCATTTATAAAATCAAAATAAATGTATATTAATATAATCTAAATATTTATATATTTATGTATACATTTATATACTCAAAATCTATATGCATTTATATATTCACTTATATAATCAAAATAAATGTATATTTATATACACATATTGTTTATCCTATGATTACTATCATTATTATTATTATTAGTTTATTTTTCATTAATAAGAATTTTAACAGAATTTACGGCCTAACCTAATCTCTCATTTTCGACATATTTAATTTATTATCCACACACAAAAATGAGTTAAATTTAAATCAAATAACTCTTAAGCTGTATTCTGAAAAACTTCAGGGGTTTACATTCTTCCCACCTTAGGAAATTTGGCCCCCAAATTTTAGAAGTACCTTAGTTTTCAAACAACCATGGATATTTCTCTCGCATCAAGCTCTCCAATTCCCATGTGGCTTCTTCTAAAGTATGGTACTTCCACAAAACCTTGACCAGGGGAATTATCTTAGACCCCAACACTTTTTCCTTCCTATCCAAAATTCGAATTGGTTTCTCCACATACGTCATGTCCTCCTTTAATTCTAGCGGCTCATATTTAATTACATGTGTGAGATCCGGATGATACTTGCGTAGCATCGACACGTGAAAAACATTATGGATACTTGAAAACTCTGGCGGTAATGCCAATCGGTAGGCTTTATCTCCCACTCGATCTAAGATCTCGAAAGATCCAATATAACGGGGACTCAACTTTTCTTTCTTCTCGAATCTCATTATACCTTTGCACGGAGAGACTTTCAGAAACATCGAATCTCCTACCGAGAATTCTAGGGGTCTTCGTCTTTGCTCAATGTCGCTTTTCTATCGATTTTTGAGCTGTCCTCAGCCTCTCACAAATCAACTGTACATCTTCAGAAGCTTGCTTGACTAAATCAAGAGCGCATATCTTTCTTTCACTCACTTCTTTCCATCCAATTGGTGATCGACACCTTTGACTATACAATGTTTCGTATGGTTCCATTCCGAAACTTGAATGGTAACCGTTGTTATATGTAAACTAAGCTAGCGGTAAATGATCGTCCCAAGAGCCTTTAAAATCTTGAGCACAAGCTCTCAACATGTCATCCAATGTTTGAATGGTCCTCTTCGATTGCCCATCTGCTTGGGGATGAAAAACTCGTACTAAAATTCAGTTGGGTTCCCATGGCTTCTTTGAAATGTTTCCAGAAGTGTGAAGTGATCGGGAATCCCTGTTAGATGTAGTGCTCACTGGTACGACGTGTAATCTTACAACTTCCCGTACATACAGTTCCGCTACCGCACTCAAGGTATTTGTAGCCTTCATAACTAGGAAGTGAGCGGACTTCGTCAATCTATCTACTACAACCCAAATCGCATCATGGTTTCGGCAAGTCCTTGGTAGTCCCATAATTAATTTAATTATCTGTACGCAAAAATGAATTAAATTTAAATCAGATAACGTTTAAGCCGAATTCTGAAAACATTTAGGGGTTTACAGATGGCAGGAGACCTTAGAAGCAACGAAATTTGGAGGAGGAGACCAACAACGGCGGTAAGAGAAGCTGAGGCTGACTGCACACGAAGAGAAAGAGTAAACACTACCCGAGAGAGAGTCGAGAGGAACCCGAGAGCAGAGCTGAAAATTGACACAAATAGTGAGGCAGTAAGGAGGGGACTGGATGATAATTCAATATTTTTTAGAATTATTTGTGCTTAATTTCTTAATTAATTATTTAAATACCTAATTTATTTTGTTAATTATCCCCTTTATTTAATTAAAATTCTCATGTTTGTAGATAAATCAAATCCGGATGAATTTTGAATATTTCGGTAGAAAATGGACTGAAATTGGGCTAAAATTGAGATTGAGCCACGTAGACAACACGAGCCATGCCATCTAGCGCATCCAATTGGATAAAAAGACAGATGACATGGAAATATTTTTTTAAGGAGCCAATGGTGTGAAGACAAGTGGCCAAACAATGCCAACTCTTCTAGGATGGAAAAATTACAATTTTACCCCTAAGTGTGTGTATAAATAGGAAAGGATGGCAATTGAAAAAACAATGTAAGTAGGAGTAAGACTAAGTAGTGTTAATGTAATCTAGGGTAGAATAGTTTTTAGGGTATTTTTAAGTTATCATTTTATTTTTCCAAGCTTTCCCGTTTTGTCTTACTCTTTAATTTTATTTTGTTAGCCACTATTGTTAAACTTTTAGAAGCTTTACGTTTGCCACCATTATTCATTAATCTTCTCGGTTTTGTTAAATCCATTTCTTCTACTTTTCAGTTTTATTACATAGTTTACCGAGTTTACATTTCCCAGTTGTAGCTCTCAGTTTGCAAAAGAATTGCTTATGTTTTAAGTTGAAAAGCTATCATTTTTTTAGCTCTCGGTTAGATTCTCTTGGTGCATTCGGGTAACAACTTCTTCCTTTGTTTATGCCTTTTGGTTTTGATGCTTTGATGTGGGTTGATGCTTAGCATTTATCCACATCAATGGCAATGTGGAACCAAGGTTGGAGAAAGAAAGGAAGCAACCCGAGCTACTGGATGCACGTTAATTTACTGTGCAAATTTTGATAATCTTGTTTTAATGTTCTGTTGTTAATGTTGCTTCTTTCTTTTCAGTTTTATGCTTATATCCTTGCAATGTTTTGTTCTTATTTCATTATCTGCACTGCACAGATGCTACCTTTTACTACATATTAACGCTAGCTTCTATTATTTTCTACTGAATGCTATTCATTCTTCTCGGTTTTACATTTGTTCATCACTACATTTTCTGTCTTTCCCTTATTTAGTTATTTATTTCCATCTTGCTTATTATTACTTATTGTCACCATGCATCACAGAGCATGGACTGAGCGCACCATGGCAGTGATCGGGGATTAACAAACACACTCTGTTATGCTCTGTTTTAGTGCAATGTTACTGTTCATCTCTGTGTTGTTTATAATGTGCATTGCTCATTGTTTTCTGCTGAATTGTGTGCTGGCACGATTGAAATTGATGCTGGATAGTAGGAGCTCGGGATTAATTCTGTAAAGCCTTGGGTTACAAGTGGAACTAAGTCGATCGTGAAATGAAGCAGTCTGTAGATTGTATGTTACAATGCAGGAGTGTCCATGAGCAGTACCTAAAATGGATAGCATAATGGAGACAGTACAAGCCGAGACTTGGACAGCAACACCTGCAGCAGTATATGACAGAACATGAAGCAGCAGCTGGTGATTGAAGTAGGAGCAAAGAAGTGTGTGAGATAGTTTAAAGTAGTATTACTAGAAAGAATAGGTCTGGGCAGGCAGGAACGTGGGGCTGGCATGCTGTTCTGAGTTGTTGCAGGAATGGATGCTACACACGAAACCGAGCAGAGTTGGTGAGAGTGTAGAGCAGGAAGCAGCTGGACACGCCTGGTAGTAAAATGAAACCAAAAGCAAAATGGAAAGGAAGACGTGTACAATAGCAGTGCAATTCGGGACCGAGACTAGTTTTGCAATTTGTTAAGGCTATGTTTGGCCGTGTCATTTTCCTTGTTTAATTTCATGTTTAATGCATTTTTATTTTTTTAATTAGTTGTTAGTTTAGGATAATTGTTATTGACTCACTCATGCACTTGCGGACAAATCCATCGGCTGAAGAGGATGGTTCGAACACCAGTATAAAAAAAAAGGATGTAAGGTCTACTGACCAAAGGAGATAGTTGCTAAAAGAAATAATAATAATAAACTTAAAAAAGTGAAATGATGTAACTGAAGTAGCCTAGGACTGTGTAGAGACTGAAATTCTACTGATAGATCGATTTTGTACCGAGAGGTTAAGTGAACTGAAAACCAAGAAAAGTCAGGCTAAAAGAAAGGGGCTATTATGAGTGTGGTCTATAGAAAATGAATGAGATAAATAAGGTCTGACCGAGAGAGAGAGATTGTGAAAAGGAACTGGGAACAGAGGACTTTCATCCTCTAAAAACTGAAGCAAAATATATAGGAAAGAGAGAAGGAAATCGAGAGGCTGGCTTTGTTAGTCCTCGAAAGTGGAAAAAAAAACAAAGAGGAAGCAGTGAAAGAAATACCCGAACCGTGAACTGAAGAGTCGAAGTAGAGGAGTGCGAAAGATCGTGATTATTGAAGAAAAGAAAGTCTCAGCGAGAAAAGCAGGACTGGGTAGCTTGAGGAGACGTGAATGAGAGCTGAGAAACAGAGATGAACGGGGGACAGTGGCGGGGCCAACAGCTGAAGCCACTGTGAGCTGAAGTAGGAAGATGAAACAAAGAAAAGAAACTGGAAGTCTAGAGCTGGATGGAAGAATGAGACCTGGACCGAGTTGGAAACTGACGCCAATGGTGAGGCAGTTGGAACGTGGATGAAAGCAGAGAGAACCGAGAAAGACAGAATTGAGGCTAGCAAAACAGAGGACGAATCCGAGAAGTGAGACGAGACAGAAGGTGACGATGATAGCAAGAGGATGACACTTGTGGTGGCAAAAAGGAAATGGAAAAGATGGCAGACAAGAATGGCGGAGGCAAGAAGGGGACAGTTATGGTGGCACCGCGAGCTGGTGAGGATGATAAACAGTAGTAGTAACCAGTGAAAGCAGAAAGATGGAGAAAGGAGAAAAGAAAAGTGACGGGAAAGGAGAATGGATTTAAAAAAAAAAAAAGAAGAAAGAAAGAAGTGAACAGTAAAAAAAAGGGGTAAAAAGTAAGTATATATATATACATATATTAGAAAATAGAAGAGAATAGAGGAGAATAGAGGAAAGAAGACAAGTGTACTGAAAATTTGGAAATCGGGAAAAATGGCTCCGGTGGAAATTACCTAAGTGTACCGAACCCGTCGACTTGCTACGTCGAGACAATCGAAAACTACAAACAGACATTGAGGTAAGGAAATTATGCAAGTTTTAGAGATAATTGTACACATTTTATGATTTCAAGTATATTTTCTTTAGGTAAGCAAGGTTACGATTTTGACGCATCGTAGGTAACTCGAATAAATAGGATACTAAGAAATACAATTTCGGTGTTAGACAATCGTAGAAGGATTTAAGGGAGATACTTGGAGGCGTATCTACTCGAACTGGAATTCTCGATAAATCGAGGTAAGAGGGTGTAATTTAAAACGGTAATAGTTTACTTTTTGAATTCTGATTAAGGAAAACTTACAAGGATCTGAATTATGATTTTCGAGCATGTTTTCTGCTTTTGTTTTCTGAATAAGAACGTGTTTTGAGTTGTATTTTGAATAATTGCATATTTCTGAATTTGATTTCTGAACAAGAGCATACTCTCCGAAATTATCTTTTGAATAAGATGATTGTACTTCGATATTTTTATATATGAAAACTTTAGTATGTTTTGAGACTAAGGGCCACCTATGTTGGATGCTAACGCTTATCATGCTCGCCTATGTGGCATCTGAACTTCGTCTGTGTGGCGTCTGAACTCCGCCTTTGTGGTGTCTGAATTTCGCCTGTGTGGTGTCTAAACTTCGCCTTCGTGGCGTTTGAACTTCGCCCTTGTGGCGTCTGAACTTTACCTTCGGGTGTCTGAATGCTGTACGACCTTGATCCCGTCTACAGCCTTACCATGGCCATAGGTTCTGAATTCCCTCTACAAAGGATGATTTTGTTATTGCCGCATGATGATTTTGTTATTGCCGTATGATTATTATATGGGCCAATGTAGTCTATATCTGAGTTAAATTATGTTTTTCAGAATATGATTTTATGATATGTGATTTTACATGTATTCATGTTTTAAGAATTTTGAATATACGGAAAGGTTATGTGATAACTGTTAAATACAAGTATGTAAAGAATTACGTTTTGAATCATGATGTTTTCGATTTTTCTTAATTTTTGGAGGTCCTTTATATTGTTGCAGAGAGAAGTCATTTTACGTATTATTATGTCTTTCTGTACATTTTAATCACTATGATCGTTTTAAATGTACTTTCTTTCTGGGTTTTTTCCCGAAAGCTCACCCATTCACCTCTTAGATCTTTGTAGTGAATTACAGTTAATAAATGCTGCATAGACGACGTAGGCTGGTGGATATGAGCTTCCCCAGACTACCTTTTGTACATGCGTGAGGTATAGATTCTTATCTCTTTACCGGACCACTTATATGCATAAACATCTATTCAAAGTAATGTGTCGGGATGAAACCTGTATAAGAATAAATGAAATGAAATATTTTTAAAGATTGACACTGAACATGAATACAACCTAAGTGAATAAAAGATTAAGTTGTAAGCCGAAGTTTCAAAAAAAAATTACCCTGAATTTTTATAGGTCACGGGTCGTTACAGGGGGTGTGATAATTCTATATTTTTTAGTATTATTTGTGCTTAATTTCTTAATTAATTATTTAAATTCCCAATTTGTTTTGTTAATTATCCCCTTTATTTAATTAAAATTCTCATATTTGCAGATAAATCAAATTTGGATGAATTTTGAATATTTCGATAGAAAATGGATTGGAATTGGGCTAAAATCGAGATTGAACCACGCGGACAACACGAGCCATGCCACCTAGCGCATCCAATTGGACAAAAAGACAAATGAAATGGAAATATTGTTTTCAAGGAGCCAATGGTGTGAAGACAAGTGGTCAAACAATGCCAACTCATCTAGGATGGAAAAATTACAATTTTACCCCTAAGTGTGTGTATAAATATGAAAGGATGAGAATTGAAAAAATAATGTAAGTAGGAGTAGGACTAAGTAGTGTTAATGTAATCTAGGGTAGAATAGTTTTTAGGGTAATTTTAAGTTAGCATTTTATTTTTCCAAGCTTTCCTGTTTTGTCTTACTCTTTAATTTTATTTTGTTAGCCACCATTGTTAAACTTTTAGAAGCTTTCTGTTTGCCACCGTTGTTCATTGATCTTCTCGGTTTTGTTAAATCCATTTTTTATACTTTCCAATTTTATTACATAGTTTACAGAGTTTACATTTCCCAGTTGTAGCTCTCAGTTTGCAAAAGAATTGCTTATGTTTTAAGTTGAAAAGCCATCATTTTTTTTAGCTCTCGGTTAGATTCTCTTGGTGCATTCGGGTAACAACTTCTTCCTTTGTTTATGCCTTTTGGTTTTGATGCTTTGGTGTGGGTTGATGCTTAGCATTTATCCACATCAATGGCAATGTGGAACCTCTGTTGGAGAAAGAAAGGAAGCAACCTGAGTTACTGGATACACGTTAATTTACTGTGCAAATTTTGATAATCTTGTTTTAATGTTCTGCTATTATTGTTGCTTCTTTCTTTTCAGTTTTATGCTTATATCCTTGCAATGTTTTGTTCTTGTTTCATTGTTTGCACTGCGCAGATGCTACCCTTTACTGCATATTAACGCTAGCTTCTGTTATTTTCTACTGAATGTTATTCATTCTTCTCGGTTTTGCATTTGTTCATCACTACATTTTCTGTCTTTCCTTTATTTAGTTATTTATTTCCATCTTGCTTATTGTTACTTATTGTCACCATGCATCGTAGAGCATGGACTGAGCGCACCATGGCAGTGATTGGGGATTAACAAACACACTCTGTTATGCTCTGTTTTAGTGCAATGTTACTGTTCATCTCTGTGTTGTTTGTAATCAGCATTGCTCATTGTTTTCTGCTGCATTGTGTGCTGGCACAGTTGAAATTGATGCTAGATAGTAGGAGCTCGGGATTAATTCTGCAAAGCCTCGGGTTGCAAGTGGAACCAAGTCGATCGTGAAATGAAGCAGTCTGCAAATTGTATGTTGCAGTGCAGGAGTGTCCACGAGCAATACCTAAAATGGATAGCCTAATGGAGACAGCACAAGCTGAGACCTGGACAGCAACACCTGCAACAGTATATGAAAGAACATGGAGCCGCAGCTAGCGATTGAAGCAGGAGCAAAGAAGTGTCCGGGATGGTCTGAAGTAGTATCACTAGAAGGAGCAGGTCTGGGTAGCCAGGAACGTGGGGCTAGCGTGCTGTGCTGAGTTGTTGCAGGAATGGATGCTACACACGAAACCGAGCAGAGTTGGTGAGAGTGCGGAGCAGGAAGCAGCTAGACACGCCTGGCAGCAAAATGAAACCAAAAGCAAATGGAAAGGAAGACGTGCACACCGAGACTAGTTTTGCAATTTCTTAAGGCCATGTTTGGCCGTGTCATTTTCCTTGTTTAATTTCATGTTTAATGCATTTTTATTATTTTAATTAGTTGTCAGTTTAGGATAGTTGTTAATTGTTAATTGTAGGTTAGATCTAATGTTTTAGTTTGTTAATTTAATTTTTAGTCTTAATTTTTAGTTAATAGTTAAATTTATATTTTATGTTTTAGGATTTAAATTTAGTTAAGTGTTTTAAGGGTTACATTTAGAATTAAGTTAGATTAAATTTGTTACATGCATTAGTTAGATTCTATTGTTAAGTTAGTAATTAGATATAGTTAGGATTAGTTTAGAGTTAATATTTTAGACATGTAGTTTTATAGTTATCCTCTTAATTTCCTAGGATTTTATTTTCATTAAGTTTTAGTTTAGTTTAATTTGCATTTTTATTAATTAGTTTAATTACATGCATATTTTATGTTAGGTTAGCTTAATTGTAGTTTAATTAATCTTGTTTTGTTAATTTCATATTTGCACTTTATTTTAATTGTGTTAATTAATTTTTAACTGTTTTAATTTCTTTTGTAGGTACTTGCCTTGAATTGCTCGGAGCACTGTAAGTAATTTTAGGTCGGTTTTATTTTCTTTGTTTTATATTTTTTATTATTTTTAGTATTGTTAGCCATGTAGATCACTCCCTTAAAATTCATAATTTGCTAGAATATACTTAGGGTAAGATTAATTGGTACTTAATTAGGCAATTCAACTTCTCTGTGGGATGATAACTTGGGACTCCAATCCCATTATTACTTGTACGACCCGTGCACTTACAGACAATACCTTTAGATCGTATCACTGGACGTCGGCAAAAGCAGAAAAACTGAGCTGAAGCAAGAGGCTAGGAAGAGGAGGTGGAAAAGAGAAGTTTCACCTTTGAAAATTGAAGATCAAGCTGTGAGGAGGAGACTTGAGGACGGTGAGCTAGAAAACGCAGTAAAACAGAGGACGTTGGCGTCGAGTAGGAGCGGGATTAAACAGGAGAGGTCGGTCGTGGGAGCTGGTAATGGAGTGAATAGAGGAACTCCGACGCTGGGCAGAATCGTGGTGGAAGGAAGGAAGCAGCAGTGTCCAGGAGATGAGCAAGACGACACATGATAGGCTATGAAAGGAAGAAAGAAAGAATATAAAGAAGAAAGGAGAAGAGAGTTGGCGCGGGAATTCAAAAATATATATATTTATATGTATACATGTAAATAGGGATATTGAAAATAAAATAATGTGCACGGAGAATTCGAGAAAACCCGAGGGAAAGATGGTCCGAGGATATTTGTGTTAATGATAGTTCAAGATTTCGAAAAAAATACATCGAATTGACAGGACCCGCCGACTCGAGACGTTGAGGCACCAAGGACTACAGACAGACTCCGAGGTAAGGGATTTATACAAACAATTAGAGATAACTGTACTTATTTTATGATTTTCAGTAGCTAAATAGATATCGTAAAGAAAATAAATAATGAAAAATCTAGGTAAAAACCTAGAGATAGAAAATCCCATATTACCCCTACCTATAAACTAAATCGTACCGTAAAGTGTTGAAAAATCATAAATGCATAAATTGCATGTTTTTAATGTTTTCATTGTTGAAATCCTGTTTCCAACGGTATATGGATAGGTCGACTATTGTTTTTACTGTCTACATAAAATAGTACGTTTTACGAAGTTAAGTGTGTTCAAGTGGGAGAAATTTCATGATGGGTGACCTCCCGGGAAGTCTCCACTCACTTATCATTTATGCACTGTTTTTGTACTGAACATTGATTTTTATATCATTTTTGAAAGAATTGAACCACCTATCCAATTTTCGATATGAAATAATGCTAGAGCCCTCGTGTAGACTATGTGTCACAGTGAATTGTTCGCACTGAATTTTGAGACTAAGGTGATCGTTGATATTGATTGTCACGACCCATTTTATCCTTTTTAACCGAAAATCACTATAAATTTTTCGCATTTTCCTTTCCTTACCCGGTTGTGAACAAACTTACCACTTCACAGTTGGGTTGTGAGTCAATAAATAACATCACTCAACATTCATTCTTAATTGAATCAAAAGAAGTGTCATTCATTTAAACTTAAGTTATACATGACACATTTTCTAACTTTTACATCCCCACATTACAATACAATTGACTACTGTGCCTTTACATGTTTAGATACAAAAAGAATCTCTATGTATATACCTTTTGGTGATGAAAGCAGCGGATGTCTAAAATAAAATGTCTCAGTCCTCACTAGGCTGCTATGTATGCTCTATAGAGAGGGAAATAGAGAGGGATGAGCAACCACATGCTCAGTAAGGCAATAATGCAATCATGGTAGATAACTACTCTATCTACATGCTGATAATTTTATGCATAAATCTTTTATAATAGAAGCATGTGGAAATAAAACTATGCCATATGAGGATACATATATCATGTATTGAAAATCATCAAATTAGGCATATAAAACATGGAGGAATCAACATGTAAAATCATTTCATGCTCATTCTCATTAAATCTCGTCACAAAAAGGGAAATTCATTTAAGAAACATCCTTTTCAAATCACATTACATCTCATCACAATTCTCTTTTCAAATTCCATCACATCTCATCATAAATCAAATCATGATTTCATTAAATCACAAATCCCATAAGGCTCAACCCCTTCCTCGGGTCTACCCTGGACAAATCACAATCACACTCATGTATAAAAATCATGTGGTATTATGTAACATTAAATGAGACAGGTCACTATATCACAATAGACTATGTTGGCCAACTATGCCATAAATCATCCCAAACCACACGGATCTCAGTGTACGGGGTATCGTGCTGGAACGAAGGTGGGTTAGTTCTTCGTCAGACTTTTCAAATCACGTAACCACCATGCGGTACAGCGTACTCCATGTGATATACACGGTACAATATACATCGCAGACCCATATCATGGTTAGGGGTGCCAGCCGTAGGTCTTATCTACCCCATACCACGTGTAACCTACTCAATCTCAAGTGCATGTGGGAGTATTTTCTTATGGTGTTAGGTCCTAGCCCCTCATGGCCTTTCTCGCCCCTTTTGGGTTCCTTGAACACCATATTAGGTCCTAGCCCCTCAAATCCTTACTCGCCCCTTTTGGGTTCCCTAAACATTAACTCGTATTACCCTTACCACGGCATCATACATACCACAGTGTGAAAAACCTATGCGAGTTAAGCTCCAACACGATTCATGCCTCATCGATAAATCACCTCATACGAGCAACGCTCTAGTATGACATTTATGCATAAAAACATGAGAAAATCACGTAGGAGCATAGCTCCAATACGGTTACATGCATAAGAAAATCACTCGAAATTTGTAAGACCCGAAATTATATCGTAATTTCTTATAAAGGATTGAAAATGGTCACAAATTTAAACGAATGAGATTCAGACTGGAGATAAGGATTTAAAATATGAAATGAGTGAGTGTTCGTGAAGGGAATTGGATTGGATTGATCCCGAACACGTACAAGGGTAAAACGGTCAAAAGATCAAAATTCGATATAAATTCGATAAGAAAATTTTAATTAAAAATAGGGATTTAGGACATCTTGATCAATGAAGTAGAAATTATTGAATTTCGAGTCCAATTAATCAAGATCCAGAATTATTAAGGTTTATCGAAAATTCATTCGAGACAATATCCCGGAAATATGGAGAAAATACACCGAAAAAGGGTTAAAATTAAATAAATAAATTAAATTAATTAATCTAAATAAAATATAAATTTTAATGATTTTTTTGAATATTTTAATGAATAATGTAATGAATACAAATAATAATAAAAATAAATTATAAATAAATAAATAATAAAAAAGAAGAAACTGAAATTTTCGTGAAGAGAGAGAAAGAAAAGAAACGAAACGAAGAAGCTGAAACCGAGGAGATGACAGGACAACCACCGGTGACCCAGCGGCCAGGCGAAGGGTCAAAAAAGGAAGAGGATGTCAGCGCGACCTCCCTGGTACCGGCGACGCTGCCCACCGACGTCGAAATCAGACGGATCGAGGGAGAGAAGCCGCGGAGAGGAGAAGCGAAATCGACGGCCACCGGCGCCGATTCGACCCTAACCACTGCCAACCGAAGCTTCCCCATGCGGTGTCGAGCTGATTGGTGGTGAAAATAGCCCGGGAAACGGTGGCCAGCGCCGGCAACGGCGAGAAAGGAAAATGGGTACCGACGCCGAAAGGGAGAAGAGCCGGACCGGCCACTTTTCGGCCACCATTGGCGAAATCGAGGCCAGATTCGTGAATCGGACTACTCCACGGAGCTGCTGGAGGCGAAAGTCGGTGAAGAACCGACCGACAGAGCTCTGAACGGGGAAGAAGAAAATCGAACCGGACTGAACCAGCTGAACCGAACCGGTTTGAACCGGGTTGTTCAGCCAAGAAAGAGAGAAAAATGGGAGAAAAAGGAAGAAAAAGAGAAAAAAGAAAAATGGGAAGAATTTTTGGGGATACACAGGACTTCAGGTAAGTCGGTAAGAGGTGAAAAGTGACCGATTTGATTTCTGGGGAATTTATTTAAATTATGTTTAATCGAAAATTAACCCGGAATTAAATATAAAATTGTGTAGTTCGACGATAAATCGTGTACGTGAGCTTGGTCGAACTTTAATTTGCACACCATTGCATAATCTCGGGTAAGTAAAGCTCATTTACGACAATTTATGTAATTATTCGCGTATTAAAGATTTATTTTACGAATTTCGGATTTAATTCCGCATTTAGTGAATTATATTGGGATTTTTGAATTAATTGTCGTAAATGATATACGGGCTATCCAAAGAGTTTGGAACGAAGCCCAATGGGTATTGAGAGCCCAATAGACCCGAAGAAGAGATTTAATAAGTGGAAACGGGCTGGAAATGGGTCGAGGCCCATTAAGATGCAATCGGGCCCAATAAAGTAAAAAGGGCCCAGTGTTTTAGATTCAATCAGTATAACTGAAATACTGATAAGTATATTAGAACTGACCTAAATACGTGGTTATATGCAGCTCCGTAGACTTGGTTGGAGCGAATTTGGATTGAGAGACCTGGTATCATCGAGACGGGATAAACTTGCGCGTGATTCCAGGTAAGGGAATTTTACGAACTGCTAGAGGTAACTTTACGCAATTTCAACTTCATTTGCAGTCTCCTAAATTGTCTGAAGGGTCTAGATTTAAGATAAAAATTTTAGTACCCTGTATAGGTAAATTACCAAAATACCCTTGTTAAGGGTAAAATTTCCAAATTTAGAAAAAATTGCAAGGAGCAAGAATAAGAGGTTCCTGCTTGTTCTTGAGGTGTTTTGACACGTGCATGAGTAGGCTGGCTAACTTTTAAATAAAAATACATAACATTGCATATTTTGAACAATGTGATTTGATTGGAAATTATTTTGAGATAATAGAGCCGTCTACATGATTTTATAGACATGTGACGTGCTAGAGCTCAGCTCGCACGAGTTTTTGATTTGTGTGATGCATGCATTAGTGCTGGAGCGAGAGCTCGCACTAGAGTTTTACATGCATTGGTGCTGGAGTCTAACTCGGACCAGATTTTCATATGATTTTCATAACAAGGTGTTAGAGTCTATCTTGTACCAGATTTTCACTTGATTGTTATGACAAAGTGCTTGAGCCTAGCTCACACTAGTTTTTTATGATTTTGATAGAGTGCTGGAGCTCAGCTCGCACTAATCTTATGAGATTTTATGAAACGCGAGCTGGAGCTTGGCTCACACGAGATTTTTCTTGATTTTATGAGAGTGCTGGAGCATCGCTCGCACTGGTTTTATGAGAACATGTGATGAGCTGTGCTTAGAGCATCGGGTAGACTGTGTGTCACGCTGATTAAATAGGCTCGTACGTGCATTTTGAGACAGGGCATGAGTATGGATATGAGATATGGGTCCACAGAGTACGTTGTACCGTGCAAGTAGCATGGAGTACGTTGTACCATGTTGGGATTGATTATGTGGTATCTTCGGATGCGTGGCATTTTCGAATGCGAGTGGCATCTTTGGATGCGAGTGATCGGACAGGGCCGACGAGATGGACTGACCCACCTCCCGAGGCGATCCCCGATCATGGTGAGACCCCGCACACTAGGATCCGTGTTGGACTGTGTTGTGAAATTTTAACGAGAATGAAATGTTTTAATTGGATTTGCATGTCGAATTTTCCATGCTTTTGAAATCCATATGTGAACTTGTTTTACATGACATCATGACATCATGAATTGTAGCATTGGTTTTGAAATGTGTGGAGAAAGGGTGGTTTATGCACGGCACCACGTTCATGTAGGTAGTATGGTTGCCTACTTGTTCGTAGGATTGCCTTACTGAGCTTGATGTGCTCACCCCTTTCATTTTCCTACACAGATTTCCTCCAATAGACTTTGTGGCGACTAAGTACTGCATTCCTGATATCTGCTGCTGCCTATCATTTTGAGGTATATACAATTGTACATATTGTATCTAAATAAGAATAGCACGGTAACATGTTGTTAAATAACTTTCGGGGATGTATAGACACTGTAAACACTTGTAAATGAATGTGAAAGAATTAGTGAAAAACGCATGTGTTTACCTTTCATTTAATAAGAAATTAAGTTATATGATGATTGAATGGTGGGACTAGCATTGATACACAGCCCAATTGTTAGTGGAGTGTGGTCATGATCAGAGGACAAGTAAGTATGAAAGAAAAACGAAAAATTTACTCTGATTTTTGGGTCGTGACAAAATCCACGTACGAGCAAAGCTCCCATACGGTTTATAAAATATCATCACAATCAAATCAAAGTGCGAGCTAAGCTCCAGTACGTTTCATAAAAGTGAAAATACTGAAATCCAGTGTAAGCGAGGCTCCAGCACGATTTAACTCACATAAACACAATAGGCTGCTCATACTCAATCAAAACAATCTCAAATCATGTTTAGCACTTTACATGTGCTATTTCATGAAATCATTCAAACATTAGCCAGCCTATTCGTTAATTTTCTCAAAACAAAGCAATTTGTTTCTCAAAACACCAAAACATGTGGTTTATGCATCTATTAGCCTTACTATCCCCTTTCAAGAATCGTTTTCAAAAACCAAATCATATACATTCTTATAACTATTCACACATACCAACAATCATTTTCGTAATCAATTGTGCATTTTATAACACCCAATATTCACCCACGAGTTCAAAGTACGAGCAGCTATCTCTACATACTTACAGAATTCCCTTACCTAGAAATCGAGTCGCGTGATTCCACTTCCTTAGAGCTGCTTACTTATGCGGTTCGATTTGTCTCCAACGAACTCTTCAGAACTGCACAAAGTCATATATCGCATTGATTTAGTCCATATAACACAACTCTGGTGTTTGCTATAATCGATTTAACCTATAGCCTCCATTAACACTTATAAGGCCTAGTTTTAGCATTCTTCTCATATCTCAAGTCTTTGATTTCTTTTAGGCCTATTGATTCACACCAAATCGATATTAAGCTCATAGTGTTCATATTTCATCAATTTCTTCACTATGACATTTTATCAAACATCTCATATACTCATTTTCATAAATTCTCTAAACTCACAATGTAACTTCATTTAACTATTTCCAATCATTCACATTACTTCAATAACAACTTTAGCATGCCTATAAATCATCAACTCATTCAACCCATATCTTCTCACACTAGACTTATTTTAGGTTTCTAGGTCACACCAATCCTATCACATCCTAGGTAGTTTTAACCATCAATAAACATACAAATCAACTCCAAAATCAATAAATAAACAATGTATTTGGGTTGAAGTATTAAAAACTTACCAAATCTAGTTTCTCTTCTTGCTCTAAAGGAAAATGTCCCTTACTCCTTCAATTTAACAAATGAGGTTTTGATTCCAAAGTATGTTGTTCTTCTCTTGGATGTGAATAACTTTGTATCTAATAGCTTCCCCTCAAATCTTACTGAAATGGGTGGATTTAGGAGTGAGAAAGCTAGGTTTTAGGTTAAAAATGGAAGAGTGAGATTGTTTTCCCGAAATTTACAGATTTCACTGCTCCTATTTATAGAATTAGCTTGATGAGATCAATCTGTCGAAGCATGAGATTGATCTGGTCCTCTTAAATCCTTCAGTTTCTCGACATTTTCAAGCATGAGATCGATCTGTCTCGGGCTTGAGATCGATCTGTCTCAGGCAGTAGCTTAAGGAGATCAATCTGGCTAAGGAGGAGATCAATCTGCTCCAACTCGAGAGCTAAGGAAATCGATCTGCTTGCATTAAGGATCGATCTCTTCTTTACAGAATGTTTAGCAGATCGATCTGGCCTCATTGGAGATCGATCTGCCATGTTCCTTTACTCGAATAAGAGCATTTTTTGCTCTTACAGATCGATCTCTCATCCTATGAGATCGATCTAACATTCATATTTTCCAGATTTTGCTGCAGTTTTCTGCAGTAACTCATACCAAACCTCCTTAATTTGCTGCCATGGTCATTTTCTCATCTAACCACCTTTAAGACTTGAAAATGATATCTATTCATACTTTATACACATTAAAACTTGTGTGCATTCATTGTACAATCAAAGGTACACAATACAAAACCAAATAGAAGTACAAAGATCTATGCAACTCATGCAACTTCATTCCATTTGCTACATTACTCATTTTGCATTGCTCTCACATTCATCACATATAAAAGTCCATTTCTTCATATTCATACATAATGAAACTTGTGCGTACATTCTCAACTCATATTATATGGGTGTACATCGATTCTATGGACTTTACATCACTTATGACCCACATTACATGTACATAGACATACGTACGAATTCATAAGGCTGCAACAAAAAATATGGACCTTACATTGATGTTGGGGGGTAAATCCTTAAGATTACTCGGTACCCTCAGTCATATTGTATTGTATCGGGGTCCACGAAGTACGTTGTACCGTCTGGACTCACAGGGAGTACGCAGCACTGTGTATTGAGTATTCAGACTACTGGATTGAACTGAATTGAATTGAATTGTATTGATTGGTCGACGGGCTGGACTGACCAATCCCTCTGAGGCATATGACACTCGTGCACACCTAGCCCGTGAGGCGCAGGGTCACTGACTATGGCCATATGTCGACTGTATTGTTATTAATTGAATCCCAACCTAGTCTCAACGAACTGAATTTTTTATTGATAGAAAGAAAAGTGAATTGAACTGCTTAATGATGAATTGAAATGTTTTAAAGAAACGAATTCAAGTGTTTTACTGCATTGACTGAACAGTAAATGGTTTCATCGTATCGTTTGTATTTAATGCATATGTTTTACATATGTCAAAATATTGGAAATGGAGTGTGATTGAAAGTATTTTTTAAAAGAAAGTGCATCGATTGTGAATCGTTTTCAATGTTAATAAAGTGAATTATATGCATGTGTTTTGCAGCGTTTTATAACTGATCATGGCATGCATTCTAAGCATGTAGATAGTGTGGTTGTCTACTGCTTACATAAGTTTCTTACTGAGCACATTAAGCTCAGTCTCTACTTTTCCCCACAGAGTCTCATCAGTACTGGAACCGCTTCTGTTAGTAAGGCATTTTCGCACAGCTATGGTTCCGCGAAGTATATTTCTGCATAAAAGGTATACCCAGGTTTGAGAAATTCTTCGTATCTAAAATTTTTGTATGTACAATAATGAATAGAGAAGATGTGTTTGGGGAATGTGAGCATACTTTTGTTTAAAATTGCTATTCAGGTAATTAAATTGAATAAAAGAATTTATTCTTTTGATTTGATATTGACTCGTAGCCTAACTGAATTATATGAAAATTTGGGTCTTTATAGTAGTGGTATCAGAGCAAGGTTGGCCTGATACGAGTCGTTATTAAAAGTGAGAAACACTTAGGAAGTTCATGTCCCCAGCATTATTGTACATTGTTTAGATACAAACGGGGTATACCCGACTGTATTTTAATAAGAAATTGTGTCATTGAATGATGGAAAACTAATAGATATGGCTAGTTGGTATTACTACCATACTAGTGGATAAAAAGGAACTGTTTCTCGAGGTCATAGCGATAGGCCTAAGAGATATAGTGAATCCTCATCTGAATGTGCACCCCACAGTTTAACGAGAAATTTTGGAGTCTGCTTCGTAAGATTTGAGCAGGCATGGAAACAATGATGACATTGTGGTGAAGTGATAGCGACGCGATAATAGTGATGATGACTAAAAAGTATGACTGTGACTTGGAGAAAGACTGAGCTAATTTCGAAAGATAGTATGATATTACATACTGGAGTCAAGAATCCAATTGTAATGGAAAAACTGGATAACTGAATTGGAAAACTTATATGGATTCTTAAGGTACGACTGCAAACTTAATAGACAGAGGCAAATTTAGAAGTTTGAGCCTTCATTTTTTGATAAGGTTAAGAATTCAGTGACTTCGGAAGATTGGATAAATGAGATGGAAGTGCTCTATGATTTTTCGAAGTAACTCTACCGAGAAAGTTGCTTTTGCAGCTTTTATGCTAAAGAATCAAAGAAATTATATGGATTTTAAGGAGTACTACTATTAAGAAAGTAGCTTCTGCAGCATTGATATTGAAATGGGAAGTCAAACGTTAAGGAAAATTCCCCTTAACCTAATCTGAGGACCCGACACTAGAGGGTCACATGGGATACATTCCTGGATATCTTTAGATGACAACACATCTTGAATAAAGCACAATGTCAATTATAGATGAAATGATTGAATTTAACATAGGTTAACGTGTTCGAGAATGAATATGAAACTAAATTCATGGTTTTGGAGAAGTAAAATTCAGATACGTGGAGATGTGAAATGGAGGAAGTCCAAAAACTCATAGGAGATACTGGGATCTTCAATCGAGCTGGGTTAGTTCCATTTGGTGATACTACATATGAGGAAGCAGTGTGCTAGGTACAACTGTGAGGATATAAAATGTATATTTTCGAGGTTACTAAGGAAAAGAGAGAGGTAAGGAGAGTGACAGAAGAGAGATCTATTAAAGAGTAGAGTCGCTGTAACTGGAAGAAAGAACTATGGAACGAACTGTATAAATGAAACTTAATGGTCATACTGCTTACATGATTAATAAAGATATGGCGTGTTTGGAGTCAAGAGACACCCCTGTAGACAGAGAATTTTTTGACACATATTCAGATGATTTATCAGAGTTACCACTAGATAAAAAGATGAAGTTTTGGGGTGACCTAGTACTTGGTATTGAATTAATTAGTCAAACCATTGTACAGAATGGCTTCGATTGAATTAGAAGCGCTGAAAAAGCAATTACAAGGATTAAATGACGAGGGGATTATCAGATCGAGTGATCAACTTTGGAGTGTACTGGCGTTACTTGCTAAGGAGATCCGAAATTTTATTGGTCACATTGTATCAAGAACGGGTGTCAATTAACTTCACCCAAAACAAAGGTTATAGATAAGTGGAAGGGATCCAAAATTGTAAGAAGACTCAGAGTTTTAAGGTATAAAGAGACTTTCAAATATGAAATACGTTTCAAATCTAAGGATTGTAAAAGTGTATATGCCTATATTTCGAATGTGAAACTTAATTTGAGTAAGGAAAGGGTTTCGTTATAATTGTTGTATGAAATGAGATAAGTTTTGAAGAGTGATAAACTTTGAATGTAGATTATGTTTGAATAAGAAATGTTATCGACACATGAATATTTTTGAGTATGTGAAATGATTCGGATTAAGTGAGATGATTGAGAATGGATTGTGTCCAAAGGATAAATGAGAATTGCGATGAATTTTGATATCCTTCCTTTAATTAAGACTGAATCATGAACCCCTATGACTATAACTAGTTTATGTGGTCAAGTTTGATGACTAATAAAGATATTTTAAAATACCTCCCTACCTGAAAAATTTGGTAGCGTCTAGAAATGTCTTAACCCATAACCCCTAAATTGAAATTTACAGCCGTAATGTTTGCGTTTGAAGTCAGGATACCAGTATTTGTGCGGTGAATGATTATAGAATTTTACTGATCACAAAAGTTTATACATTAAATTTCACCAAAGTAATTAAACACAAGGAAAAGAAATGACTAGATTTGACATGTTGAGTAAAAAGAAACTCAAGATGGTGTCGTATGAAATGGTCAGAGAACGCAAACTGTTGGAACGTTCTATGAACCTCAAATTGGATGCAGTACTTCTAATACTGACGATATTGTATGATCGCTAACCTAAGATTTGAACACTAGACTTGATTAATCGAATCGAATAGGCTCAGCGTAATGATAAACACTATATTGATGTAGCTAATCAAACCCATATGGGTGCTACAACAAGTTTTGGTATTGATACTGATGATTTATTGAAATTTAAAAGCAGAATTATGTAACTAATGATACACGATTTAAGAAGAAAACTCTAGGAGAAGCCTATCCATCGAGATATACTCTATATCTGGAGAATAGTAAGATGTATCAGAATTCCCTGATGATATATTGGTAATCAGGTATGATAAGAGATATAACCAAACTTGTGACCAAATGTCTCAAAGGTTAGCAGAATTTGTATATGATAACAACTACCACTTAAGTATCAGAATGACACCGTATGAAACGTTGTATGGTTGAAGGTGTCGTTTGCCGATTGAATGGGAAGAAGTGGGTGAAAGAAAGATATTTGCTCCCGATTAGTTGAGCAACCTTTTGAGGATGTACAATTAATTTGTGAAAGGCTAAGGACAGCTCAGAGTAAGCAAAGGAGTTATGCTGACCAAAGACGAAGACTCTTGGAATTTTCAGTAGGAGATTCGGTGTTTCTGAAAGTTTCTCCTTCCGAAAGGTATATTGAGATTTGGAAAGAATGAAAAACTAAATCCTCGATACATTGGACCTTTTGAGATCTCATACCGAGTGGGAGACAAGGTTTATAGAATGGCGTTACCACTTAAATTATCAAGTATTCACAATGTCTTTCATGTTTCGATGCTACGAAAGTAACATCTGAATCCAGTACATGTGATTAAGTACAAATCGTTGGAATTGAAAGAAGATATGACATATGTGGAGAAACCGATTCGGATCTTGGACACGAATGAGAAAACATTGTGGTCTAAAACGATTCCTTTGGTCAAGGCTTTGTGGCAGTACCATACTTCGGAGGACGCCACGTGGGAATTGGAAAGTTTAATACAAGAGAAGTACCCACAATTGTTTATGGACCGAAGTACTTTTAAATTTGGGGACCAAATTTCCAAAGGTGGGGAGAATGTAAATACCATAAAAATTTCAAAGTACTTGATGTTGTTTATAAATAATAATTCAGACAATTAAGGTTAAATGTGTGAATGTGGGTAAATTAATTTGAGAATAAATATTATACTAACCATATTTTTACGCTACATGGAGAATTTAATCAAATACATAGCCATACATGTATTTACATATATATGTATGCAACATTTCAATTATTTCTCAAGATTAATGTATAGAGAAATATATATGTACAAAGGAATACAAATATACTCATAATTATATCTGCATGATTGAATGCACACATGTATATATATATATATATATGTATGAATATATATACATTTACATATATATGAGAGTATATAGACATATGTACACATGCATATAATCCCAAAAGCCCATTCGATAATGTGTATGTGTGTATATATATATACACGAGTGTACATGTATACAAGATACTTTGAAGGGGTAGGAAATGAAAGAAATGTATATATATATAAGCATACGTACATAGTGCAGCCGATTGCCCTCCTATCGTGTTCACCTATATGGATATTTATATATACATATATTTACCAATTGGTTGAAAGGATGATTGGCTGTGTTAGGTGGATAAAAGGAAAGGACATGGGATTTTAACTGAAAAATAAAAGAGGGGCTAGAAGCAGGTTTCAATCGAAACCTGAGAGACCACCTGTACATAGTTACTGCTATTTCAGTGTAGCAGTAAGTTAAGGTCTTAACGTGAAAGGGGAGAAAAGAGGCATCAGTGGGAACAAAATATATATAGTATATGATAATGGAGATGTGAGGCATGCAGGAAATTGAGAGAAGTATGACTGGAGTGGGAGAACTAGGGGATGGCTTGCTGAAAATTACGATGTCAGTGAAAAACAAATAGGAGCAGTTAGAGGTTGGCCTGAAAACACGAAAGAAGAGAGGGCAGAACTGATGAAGCAATATCAGGAGTGTCAGACCAAAATGATGGGAGGAACAGTGAAGATGTGTGGAGTATGGTTGAACTAGCTTCATATAATCAGTTGGAGAAAGAAAATAAAACGAGCTGATAATATAAAGGCCTGGAACAAATTGAAGCTAAAACCGAGATAGTGGAGTAGGATAGGTAGGAATAAAAAAAAAGTGAAGCAGTAGCATGAGACCGAGAGGAGAAATGGAGAGAAGGCGTGATATATGGCTACAGACATGAAGTAGTAAATGTGAGAGAGTTTGGCGAGAGTGAGAGAGCAAAATAGAGGAGTTGGGGAGGAGGGAGTTCATAACAGAAGCTAATGGTGATGGAGAGACAACTTGGAAGCAACAAAATTTGGAGGACGAGAACAACAACGGTGGTAAGAGAAGCTGAGGCTGACTGCACACGAAGAGAAGGAATAAACATTGCCCTAGAGAGAGCCAAGAGGAACCCGAGAGCAGAGTTGAAAATTAATGCAAATGGTGAGGCAGTAGGGAGGGGACTGGACGTCAGCAGAAGCAGAAAAACAGAACTGAAGCAGGAGGCAGAGAAGGGGAGGTGGAACAGAGGAGTTTCACCCCTAGAAATTGAAGACAGAGTTATGAGGAGGAGAATGGAGGACGGTGAGCTAGAAAACACAATAAAACAGAGGATGCTGGCGTTGAGTAGGAGCGGGAATGAACAGTAGAGGCCGGACGTAGGAGCTGGTAACGGAGTGAATAGAGGAACTCCGACGCCGGGCAGAATCGTGATGGAAGGAAGGAAGAAGCAGCGTCCAGGAGGGGAGGAAGACGATGCACTGTGGCTGTGAAAGGAAGAAAGAAAGAAGAGAAAGACGAAGGGAGAAGAGATTTGGTGCGAGAATTCAAAATATATATATATTTATATAATTATATGTATACATATAAATTGGGATATTGAAAATAAAATAATTGGCACGGAGAATTCGGGAAAACCCAAGGGAAAGACGGTCCAAGGATATTTGTGTTAATGTTAGTTTGAGATTTCAAAAAAATACATCGAATTGATCGGACCCGCCGACTCGCAACATTGAGGCATCGAGGACTACGAGCAGACACCAAGGTAAGGGATTTATGCAAGAAATTAGAGATAACTGTACGTATTTTATGATTTCCAGTAGCTAAATAGATATCATAGAGAAAATAAATAATGAAAAATCTAGGTAAAAATCTAGAGATCAAAAATCCCATATTACCCCTACTTATAGACTGAATCGTACCGTAAAGTGTTGAAAAATCATAAATGCATAAATTGCATGTTTTCAGTGTTTTCATCGTTGAATTACTATTTCTAACGGTATATGGATAGGTTGGCTATTGTTTTTACTGTCTGCATAAAATAACATGTTTTACGAAGTTAAGTGTGCTTGAGTGGGAGAAATTCTATGATGGGTGACCTTCTGGGAAGTCTCCACTTACATATCGTTTATACATTGTTTTTGTACTGAACATTGATTTTTATATCATTTTTGAAAGAATTGAACGACCTATCTGATTTTTTATACGAAACAGTGCTAGAGTCCTCGTGTAGACTGTGTCACAGTGAATTGCTCGCACTGAATTTTTATAGGATTTATGAGAAAAATTGTGCTGGAGTCATCGTGTATTGTTGTGTGATCTTACACTGACTTGCTCGCACTGGATTTTGAGACTAAGGTGATCGTTGATATTAATGCTGGGGGGTAAATCCTTAAGATTACTCGGTACCCTCAGTCATATTGTATTGTATCGGGGTCCTCGGAGTATGCTGTACCGTGTGGACGCACAGGGAGGACCCTGCATTGTGTATTGAGTCTTTGGACTACTGGATTGAACTGAATTGAATTGTATTGTATTGATTGGCCGACGGGTTGGACTGACCCATCCCCCCTGAGGCATATGACACTTGTGCACACTGGCCCGTGAGGCACGGGGTCACTGATTATGGCCATATGTCGACTGTATTGTTATTGATTGAATGCCAACCTAGTCTCAGCGAACTCAATTGTTTATTAATAGAAAGAAAAGTGAATTGAACAGCTTACTAATGAATTAAAATGTTTTAAAGAAACGAATTCAAGTGTTTTACTGCATTGACTGAACAGTAAATGGTTTCATCATATCGACCGTATTTAACGCATATGTTTTACATATGTCAAAGTATTGGAAAAGGAGTGTGATTGAAAGTATTTTTCAAAGAAAGTGCATCGATTGTAAATCATTTTCAATGTTAACAAAATGAATTATATGCATGTGTTTTACAGCGTTTTATAACTGATCATGGCATGCATTATAAGTATGTAGATAGTGAGGTTGTCTACTGCTTACATAAGTTTCTTACTGAGCACGTTAAGCTCACTCCCTACTTTCCCCACAGAGTCTCATTAGTACTAGAACTGCTTCGGTTAGTCGTGAATTTTCGCACAACTTGTCACGACCCAAATTACCTAAAAATCCCTACAAATTTTTCGCTTTTTCATTTCCTCACCCGTCGTGAACAGTTACACTTCTAAACAGTTGGGCTATGATTCGGTGTTAGTAACCTCTCACCTATTTACCATTCCATTTTCATATTCACATTCACATGTCAATTTATTTAAACTGAATACATCCCCAATATTAAATCCTTATATAGTACTATGCATCTATATGTTCAGATACAAAAATTATATAAATGTGTATACCTGATCTTGCTAAGAAGTAGCGGATAACCGAGATGCGAAACTATTGTCGCTCTCTTCTGCTGAATATACCCTGTGGGGTGGAAAATGAAAGGGTGAGCGAAACGTGCTCAGTAAGGCAATAATGTAAGCAGGTAGATAACTATACTATCTACGTGCTGATAATGTCATGATGTAAAAATCGTTTACTTTCGGAGCATGAGGTAAGATTAAAACAATGCCACATGTATGTATATATCATATACAAGAAATCATGAAATCGGCATATAAAGCACACATGGAAAATCATCATGTAGACATCTCATGCTCGTCACATTAAAACTCATTTATTTCATCATAAACTCTTCACTTTAAAACTCATTTGTTTAATCACAAAACTCATCACTTTGAAACTTATTTGTTTCATCATAAATTCATCACATTTAAAACTCATCTGTTTCATTATAAAACAACTTCATCAAGGTCAAACCCATCTCTCGGGGATACCTTGATTCATCAAATCACATCTCTTTTAAAAACACAAATCGGGACTACCCCTCCATCGGGTTTGTCCTGGTCTATCCAGACCGTATGATATCATGTGAGGCATGTAGGTTACTGTATGAAAAATCGAGGACTATGGCCATACTATGTCCCTGTGATCCCAGGCACACAGATCCCGGTGTGCGGGGTATCACAACTGTAACGGGAGGTGGGGTCAAGTCCTACCCGCCAGAATATCAAGTAGCATAATAGTCATCATGACTGGACGGTACAGCGTACTCCGTGTGACATACACGGTACATCGTACTCCATGAACCCATATCATAGTCTGGGGGTGCCTGTCGTAGGTCTTAGCCAGCCCAATACTATGTCGATAACCAACCCATGTCTCAAAATATATGTGCGAGCATCTCAACTCTCTGTGACACATAGTCTACAGGAGGCTTCCGCACGACTATATGCATGTCAACTCGCGTCTAGTGCGTTTATGTGAGTATCCTGCTGCCCGCCCCACACCAGGTCACAGGCTTATGGGTCTCATCACAGCACCACGCTATGCATATCATGATATCTAAAATCTCGTGCGAGCGAAGCTTCAGCACGGTTTTGTGCACACACAAATTTCTCGTACAAGCAATGCTCCAGTACGGCTTTTCATGAAAATAAATCAGTAAACTTGAGTGCGAGTAAGTCTCTAACACTCCTTTTTATTCATGTAAATACGATAGGTGGCTAAGTCTTTGCAAAACATCTTTTAAAAATAGTAACCGGTACAAACCGGTACCCTTTCGTATAATTCACGAAATCAATAGCCAACCTATGTTCATATTTGCTTAAATCACAGCAGTCTATTCATATTAAATATCAAAGCATGAAAATCATATAATTTATATGCCTTACTACCCTTTTTGCAAAATTGTACTCCTAGGGGCAAAATCGTCATTTTTCCTTTATTTATCTAAGCCCCGGTTTTCATAAAATTATTACTTTATTTCTAGATGCTTTAAGAAATTTCTATGCCCTGTAAATCCCCTCTCAAAATACGCATAATTATCTCTATGCACCTACAAAATTCCCTTACCTCGATTCTTGTCGAGTCTGACCTTTCCACTGATGTCACGCCGCGCAGTCCGATCTGCTCTCAATCCAATGCCCGGAACTGCGTATCAATATTCCTCAGGTCAGATATTATACAACTTAATTGTATTTAATATTTTCTGGGCTTAATTTAAATCATCGGGCCCGTTTACCCCTATTGGGCCCGATTGCACCTTAATGGGCCTTAATCAGCCTTAAGCCCGTTTTCCACTTATTAAATCCCTTCTTCGGTTTTACTAGGCTCTTTCAGCTTATTAAAAATTATCGGGCTTCGTTCCAAACTCATTGGATAGCCCGTATACTATTTAAGGCAAGTACGTTAATATTCCGAATACTATTCTTTTTTATACCGAATTAATCCGTAAAATAATTGAAATTCTGTATTAAAGAACTCTAATTGTCGGAATTAAAGTGTACTTACCCGATACAATGCGGGATACTAAAATCGAAGCTCAATCGGCTCTCGTTCGGGCTTTATCGTCGAACTGCACAATTATTATATTTAATCCCGGATTAATTTTTGATTAAATATAATTTAAATAAATTCTCCGAAAATCAATTCGGTCACTTTTGACCTCGTATTGACTTACCCGAAGTCCGGTGTATCCCTGAAAATCCTTTCCTTTTTTCCTTTTCCTCTTTTTCTCCTTTTTTCCCTTCTTTCTTGGCTGAACCGGTTCAGACCGGTTCAGACAGCCGGTTCAACTCGGTCCGGTTCGGTTCAGTTTTGGCCGGTTCAGGCCGGTTCGGCCGGTTCAGTCCCCCTTTGCTCATTCCGGTGCCGTCCGGCCGGTTCCTGGCTCGATTCCGGTGCCGTTCGGCTCGGTTACACCTGGGCATTCAGAATCGAGGCTCGGTTGGTGCCGAAACGCCGCCATCGCCGACGAATCTCCTCTTCTCCCCCGCGGCTGTCTCCTCTAGATCCAGCAGATTCTGGCGGTTTCGTCGGCCAATACCGGTCTCAAAAGGACCGGCTCCTCCTCCCGGTCACGCCGGTACCCGCCGTTCGCCTCCAGCTGCCGTGGATCTCCGGAACCGACAACGTTTTTCCCCGCGGCTTCTCTTCCTCCGTTCGCCGGATACAGCCATCGTCGGCGCGCGTCACCGGTGCCGATGACTTCGTCGGCCTCTCCTCTTGCTGTTGGGCCCTTCGTCGGAGGCCGTCGGTGCCCGGTGGCCGCTGGTCGGTCGGCCACGCGCACCTCCCTCTCCGTTTTCTCTGGTTCTTTCTCTCTCCCCGACGTTTTTTCGCAGATTTCTCTTTTTTTTTTTTTAACAATTTGTTTTATTATTAAAATATTCATTAAAATATTCAAATATATTGTAAAATATCTACAAAAATCTATTAATTTATTCCAAATAAATTAATTTAATTTAATGTAATTTATTTATTATATTTTTAATCATTTTTCCAGTATAATTTCTCCGTATTTTCGGGACATTGTCCCGGGTGACTTTTCGGTATTTCTAAAAATTCCGGATCTTGATCAGTTTGACTCAAAATTATATAATTTCCTCATTATTGATCAAGATATTCTAAATCCTTATTTTAAATTAAAATTTCTTATCGAATTTATCCCGACTTTCGATCTTTTGACCGTTTTGCCCTTGCGCATGTTCGGGATTAATTTAACCCGACTTCCCTTCACGAATACTCATTCATTTCGCATTTTAAATCCTTATCTCCTGTCCGAATCCCGTTTCATTTAAATTTGTGAACATTTTTCTATCTCATAAAATTTACGATTTAATTTCGGGTCTTACACAACTGTGGTTCCGTAGAGTATATTTCTACATAAAAGGTATACCTAGGTTTGAGAAATATTTTGTATCTAAAATTTTTGTATGTACAGTAATGTATAGAGAAGATGTGTTTGGGGAATATGAACATACTTTTGTTTAAAATTGCTATTAAGATAATTAAATTGAATAGAAAATTTTATTGTTTTGATCTAATATCCACTCTTAACCCAACCGAATTATGTAGAAATTTGGGTTGTTACATCAACTAACTTAATTAATGCATGAAAATAATACTAACATCCCATAAAATGAACTAAATCAGTAATGGAAATAGAACCTGAACAAAATGTAAATTAAATGTAAAAACTAACCTAAAATACTATGTTAATTAAACTAAACTCATCCTAACTACTAACCTATAATTATATAACTCTATTATGATTTGATATTGAACTAAATTCAACTAAATATGCGAAAAAATAAGTGAACAAATAAATTTGGGCAGTGATAGTAGTAAATGATGCCTAAAACCCAAATAACTAAGAAAAATGTCTTAAAAAGGCAATGTAATATTTGCCTAACTATTCCTAAATTTTATTTAACATATGCATGTCCTAATTAACATTTAAAACTATCTAAATGACACTTGAAATATCACATGGCTGCAGTAGAAAAGATCCGAAACAAAATTGATGTAGCAGTAATAAACCAATAAAATCATGATGTTATAAACTTGGAAAAGTTAAAGCTAATAATTCATATTCTAATACTATTAAGCATGAATTAACTAATTCATAGATTACTAGATATGACTCAACATGATGAAGACTTCATGCCAAACCTGCAAAATAGCAGCAAATGAGACTTTTGCATCGAATAGAATATGACAATGTTAATCAACTTCATTAAGCTTCTTAATTCCATGTTGAACTGACTAAGTACACTATTATAAAATAGTATTATGGTATAATAATAACTCTAACCAACCAAATAAGGATTAAATGCTACCAACTACTTAGTAAAATAACAAATGGAATTTCCTAAAACTAACCTAAAATGTAAGCTATGATTTTACAAAAAGAAAACTAAAGTGGAAACTAGTTTATATCACATCCCGTTTTCAGCAGAAAATGGACTAATTTTTTTCTTTACCTGTGTTTGTCTACGATCAATATAGCACCTAATCACTTTCGTTGGTATTATTAGCCACCTTTGATAAGTTCCCCTTTGTCCTGGTCCCATTCTAAGTGTCTGATGTGACAACCATACATTTCATACATTCAACATATCATAAGACCATAAGTGAAAATCATCCATTGATTGTTCTTCAAAAGAATACAATTATAATCAGCTTAATTGTTTTATTAGACATCTTTACAAGTCATAATCGGTAACTAATACAACCCTAAGACTACATTTGATACCTATTACAACCTACCATTACATCCCAAAATGATTACATGAACTATGCATGAACAATATCTGACATATAGACTTAGACATATAGTTGTTTATATACCTTCAAAAGAATGCAAACAGATAGTAGGACGACGTCCTCCTAGCCTACCCCAATAGAAGTCGCACTCTCGTACCTAGTGCAGATAATCTGTGAAGGAATGGAAAGGGGATGAGCTTAACGCTCAGCAAGAGTACTTGCAGAGAAGGAGGAAAAACATACATGCATACTTCATTTAAAACATATAAGGCAGCTTTAGTTTGCAAACATACATAATTCAAAACATATTTAATTTCATAAATCATAAGTCACAAACATAGCTTAATATGTTTTCATAAAGCATAGGCATGGAATAATTCATGTTTGGATGCATCTTGCAAAACATACTTAGAAACATATGCTTGTATAACTTAAAATCATAAGTGGAAACTACGTGGTTTATCCCATTAGTAACTTTGTGCACATACATACATAGATCCCTTAAAAAAGAGGGTTAACCTATGGCCATGGTTATGGTTTCCTCAGCCCCACTGGATCAGTGAGTACTGAGAATGTTGTTGACTTGTCTAGTTCATACAACTATACATACATAAGCATAAAGGAATAAATGCCACATAGGGGGTGGACGTTATACGTCCCGTAAGCATGTACTAATGATGATCTTACCATCTCTTGAAAACATATATAAAACATAGTGGGTATGATTCCATAACATAAGAAAACTTAATCATAACTTTCAAAGCATAGTACATTTGTAAGTGGGATGATTATCCCATGGAATCATCCTTTTTGTAGTATAAACATAGTGACCCCACATTAAAACATGCTAAGCACATTTTAAAGAAACCATTTTAATGCATTGGTTTGTTTTGAAACCTTAAAACAAGCTTATCATGAACTTTTGTAAAATAAAATCCTTTAATGCATTCTTGTGGGATCTTCACATATAAGTCATAAAATCATAAGCTTATCAAATCATGCTTTTATTTACTTTAAACCAAAACGATCAATGGATGAAAAGCCATTCATTACCATAAAACATATAGGAAGTTTCGATCCCTTGCCTCATGGTATTGATCCTCAACCACAAATCATATATCTTCACAAATTCATATGTCATAAAATATACTTTGTCAATACCTCCCCTCCCGTGACCTACCAAAATCACCACAAATTTTCGCATTTTACTTACTTCTCCTTCTGTCATAACTCAACACCAAACAATTAGGCTGTGATTCGATATTAGTCACCTCACCCATATTCATTCCATAATATTCATGCATATCAATACATTTATCTATTGACTATAAATATTCTTTTCTTAAAAATACTTTAAATACAATTTCTTGTACATATACATCCCCGATCATACATTAGTTTACATAACTGTGCTTTTACATTGTTCAATACAAAACGTTTCAAATGTGTATACCGTTCGTAAGATGGATATGCAGCGGATCAAGGAATACCAGTCCTCAGCCGTGCTCGACTACTGTGAATGCTCTGTAGAGAGGGGAAATAAAAAGGGGGTGAGCTCACATCTCAATAAGGAAATCAGGCAAGCAAGTAGATAACTGCACTATCTATAAAATACTATGCCCATGCCTTGAAATCATTTCCTTATCTATTCATATCTAAAGCATGTATCTTTATTTGAACCATTTATATAATATACATATAGATACAAATCGTTAGTTATACAGACTGAATTCATGCTGGTTTAAAAGTCTCAGTAGTTTATGCAAAACATTGCATTTCTCATGTAATTTCATAAAATTCACATTTATCATGCCATTCAATTAAATCAAAATAATATGGCATATCATCATGTTCAAAAACATGGAAAATTGGGCCTCACCCATCCCTCGGGTTACCCTTTTTACATACACATTCACATGTTTAGATTATAAAATCATGTGATAAGTCATTCAAGAAAACTCAATTGCATGAAAGGATATAGGCGACCACATGTTCCGAGATTATGATCATAACTCATTTTTCGTGATCCCAGGCTACACAGTACTCGGTGTGCGGGGTCTTACATTTACTGTAACGGGAGGTGGGTCAAATCTCTATCGTCAGCTCATAACTCAACAACATTGTGTACTCACAGTACAATGTACTCCATGTGACATACACGGTACAAAGTACTCCATGGACCCAATCTCAAGGCGGGATGCTTGCCATAAGTCTTAGCCCTCATACCTTGGATATACCTCATAGTCGAGTGCTTGCCATAAGTCTTAGCTCTTATACTATGGATGATATTTTCGATAACCCTCGGCCATATCTCAAAATATGCACGTGCGAGCATATAATCGGTGCGACACACAGTCAGCACAGGCTCCCAACATGACTGTTTCATGCTTTCTCTTTTAAAACTGGTACGTGCGAGTAAACTCCCAGCACTGTCATGATAAAATCGAGTATAAGCAATGCTCCCAATACTCTATAATGCATCAATCAATGAAAACTGAGTACTAGCAATGCTCCCAATACTCTATCATGTAAAACTGAGTATGAGCAAAGCTCCCAATACTCCATAATGCATAAATCGCATTAAAATTAAAGTACGAGAATATTCTTAAGTACTATGTGATGCATATCTCATAAAATCATGTGCGAGTATTCTCTAGCACTCAATGGTTTTTACACAAACCTAATAGATGGCTTATTTAAATTGAATTTCACCCAATCAAATCAAATCGGCACTCAAATGTGTTGTTTTCGCATATACATGAAAACATTAGTCATTCTATCCATACACATTCAAAACATGTTAAATTTAATCACCAACATGCTTCCTAAGCTTTTTAACTTATCGAGTCCTACCGCACGTCTCTATACACGAAATTTCATATAGGATATAGTTATTGAAATTCTATTCAAAATACGTGTAGTTATCTCTAGCTACTCACGAAAATCCCTTACCTCGAATCACGTCACGTGACCTCACTTCCTCGATGCTACTCACTCTCGCAGTCCGATCAGCTTCCTATATCAATGTCACGACCCTTTTTATCCATTTCGTCTAAAAATCACTATAAATATTTCACTTTAACCGTTAATGTACCCGGTCGTGAACATCTCTCACAAATACAGTTGGGATGTGAGTCAGTAATAATCACCATTTCCATACATTTTCTAATTAATCAAAAATAATTCCATATGTTTGAAAATTAAGTCATGCACTTATACATGACATGTTTACTAACCTTTACATCCCCCATATTACATTTCAAAATGATTACTGTGCTATCACATGTTTAGATACAAAAAGAATTCCTATGTGTATACCTCTGGGCGATGGAGAGCAGCGGATATCCAATAATAATGCCTCAGTCATTCACTAGGCTACTGCGCGTGCTCTGTAGAGGAGGAAAATGAAGGGATGAGCAACCACACACTCAGTAAGGCAATAATGCAAGCATGATAGATAACTACACTATCTACATGCTTATAATGTCATTGCATAAATCATTTATATTCAGAGCATGAGGAAATAATAAAACTATGCCACATGTATAAACATATGTCATGTACTGAAAACATGGAAATTGGCATTTAAACATGGAAATCATCATGTGAAAACCTTTCATGCTCATTATAGTAAAGACTTATCTATTTCAGTTCAAATCATGAAGTTCATCATAAATCATTCTTTCAAAGAGTAACACACTGTTAAAACATTCGTAAATCTCATCAACATCATGCATCATTCCTTTAAAACACACCACAAGGTTCGACCCCTCCCTCAGGTCTACCCTGGACAACATAAATTATCATCGATATCTAAAACCATGTGGTGTCATGTGAGACAGGTGGTTACTATGTACATCAAGGACTATGTTGGCCAACTATGTCATAATCATCCCAGACCACACGGATCCCGGTGTGCGGGGTATCATGTTGGAATGAATGTGGGTTAGTCCTACACTAGACTTTCAAATCAACGTCACAACCACGCGATACAACGTACTCCATGTGATCTACACAGTACAATGTACTCCGCGGACCCATATCATGGTTGAGGGTGCCTGCCATAGGACTTATCTACCTAATGCCATGTGTAACTGATAATTCTATGAAAATAGAATTATTTGTGCTTAATTTCCTAATTAATTAATTAAATCCCTAATTTATTTTTGTTAATTATCCCCTTTATTTAATTAAAATTCTTTAATGTTTCAGTCAAAAATGGGCTGAAAATTGGCTAAAAGAGACTGGACCACTTCTAATTTGCAGACATAGTCACCAGTCGTCTGGACACGTGGGATGCCAGGTGTTAATATTTTATTCGCTCTGAAACGATAAGATCGACGAACACCGTGCCAACCCTCTGAAAGACACCCACTGGGCCACATCGCACAACTAAGTGTACTAGAAGACGGATGACGTGGAAATATCTACTCTGCACCAAATAAAATGAAACAAGTGGCCAAACAATGCCAACTCATCTAGGATGGGAAATTACCATTGTACCCCTAAGTGTGTGTATAAATAGAGTATGATAGCAATTGAAGAAAACTAAGTAATATAGGAAGTAGTGTAGAATTTAGTAGTGTAGAATTTAGGAGTAGGATGCAATCTAGGGTAGAATAGTTTTTAGGGTAATTTTAAGTTAGCATTTTATTTTTCCAAGCTTTCCCGATTAGATTTTTTCTTTGTTTCACCATTTTATTTTTCTCCATAGCTATTTGTCATGTCAATTTTCTTTTGTTAAATGTTATGAAAAGTTTCTTATGCTCGGTTTTGTTAAGGTTCATTTTCAGTATATTCATGCTCGATTTTGCTATGAAATGCTTAAGTGTTTTTATGTTTTGAAGCTCTTGGTTTCAATGGTTTCATTGCTTTAAGTCATTTGATCAGTTGGGTGATTACTCTTCTTCTATTCCTCCCTTTCAGTTCTAATGCTTTGATGTGGTGTGATGCCGAGCATTATTCCACATCAAATGCAATGTGGAATCACAGCAAGAGGAGCAGAACTTGAAAATAACCGAGGATTCATCTTTATTTTCTACATTTAAGTTGTGTTTATTCCCTAGCTTTGTATTCGTTCTTTTTGGCATTTTCAAGCTGTATTGGTTTCTTTTGTTTTGCTGACAGTTATTAATGTTGATGAGCAGTTGCCATTGAAGGCATCAGAACTTCATGGGTGCAAGGTTAAAACATCACGTTGCCTCTATGTTCTCCTTTGTTTCATAACTTATTTACTGTTCACTGCTATGTCTTATGATTTGATTATTTGTTGCTGCATTTTGTAAGGTAAAGGTTGTGTAGAATGGATGCTGGTTGGAAAACTAAGCAAGATCCAGCTGCATGAGGAAATGAGGACCGGTTTCAATAGCTCCTCTGCTCACGCTAACTTACTACAGTTTTCTTTCATTACCGATTTTACAAATTCTTTTTTATTCCTCTTTGGTTCAGAATGATGCAGCTATTGGTTAAGTTTTCTATTGTGATTTTAATCATTTTAACTTGTCATTAACTGTATGCTTTTATTTAGATTCAGCATGGTAATTTCTCACTTAGCTGGAACAAGAGAGGAGACAATATTAGTGCATGATGTTGCTCGGGTCTGTAGCTGATTGCAAGATAGAAATACAGAAAGGACATACTATAGATGAGGACCAAGATGAGTTGAACAGCTGCTGACCGAGAGCAGTACTAGAGCAGGAAGACAAACGTGAAGCAAGGTAGGAGTTAGAAGCAATGGCAGGAGCATGGTGTGATGATGGACAGTATAGGGAGCAGGAGCAGAAGTCGTGACCTGAAGTAGGAGCAAGAGCAGTTAGTGCTACAACAACATGGGCAGAAATCTGGAGCAGAACAAGCGGTTGGAGACGTGTTGTGCTAGTTGCAGGGAAGGAAGCTGTACACAGAACCAAGAGCAGAGTCGGTGGAAGTTGCAGCAACCAAATTTGGACAAAGCATGAAGGTAGCACCTGGACAGGACCGAGAGTAGCTGCAGTACCTAGAGACAGAATGTACGACCCAATTTTATTTAAAATACGAAATGAGAAAAAATCAAATGAAGGATTAAAATGGAATTCCCGAACACGTGCAAGGGTAAAACGATTAAAAGATCAAAATTTGGTATTTATCGTGACAAGAAAATTTAATTAAAAATATGGGATTGAGAAATCTTGATCAATAACGAAGAAATAATTAAATTTTGAGTCCAATATACGAAATAAGACTGATAAATTCATTTAATTGGTTAAATGAATAAAATATAATTTTTTAGATATTTTTGGATTTGTAATAATATTTTAACTGATTAAAATAGTTATAAAATAAATTATTAAAAAAATAGAAAATCACGAAATGTGATTTCTGAAGAAACGAAGCAAAGGCAAAATTGAGGAGCCCTTTGCCTCATCGAACAGAGCGGCCAGCGACGGCCCAGGCGAGAAGACGATAGGCGACGAGGTAATCGAGCCACCATCGGTACCAGCGATCGACGAATGGCAGGAGGCACGCCAGCGAAAGGAGAAAGAGAAAGCTGAGAAGAGAAAGGGAGAAATCTAACGACCGGCGTCGATTCGGCCATGGCCACCACCAGTCGAGCATTCCCTAGGGGCAGACGGCGAGATGGGTGGTAGCATCGGCCGGTAGAACAATGGCCAGCGTCGAAAATGGCGGCCAAACAGAAAATGCACCGACGGCGAGGAGAGAAGAGCCGGACCGGCCAATTTTCGACCACCTCGAACCACACCGACCCCAAATTTGAGCTTCGGACGATCCCACGGAGCTGCTGGCGACGGAAGCCGGTGGAGAATCGATCGACGAAGCCATGAACAGGTCGAACCAAATTGGACCGGCTGAACCGAATCGGTCTGAACTAAGTTGAACCGGACCGAACAGATTTAGCCAGAAAATAAGGAAAAGAAAAAGAAAAAAGGGAAAAAGAAAAAGAGAAAAAATTGGGGAAAAATCTCAGTGATGCAATCGAGCTACTGGTAAGTCGGTAAGCGGTCAAAATTGACTAATTTAAATTTTGAAATATTTAATTTGATTAATATTCGACTGAAAGTTTACTCGAAAAAATATGTAATTGTGTACCTCGATAATTGACGTCAAACAAGAGCTCAAGACAGCCTTGATTTGCATACTATCATGGAATCTCGAGTAAATAACCCTTATTTACGAAAATTTTTATCGTTATGCGTGTTAAAAATTCACCGCATAAATTACGGATTTAGTTTTCGAATAAAATGAATTAAATTCTGGAATTAGAGATAAATTGTCGTAAATAATTAATTGAGCTATCTGAGAGTTTTGAACGAGGCTCAAAAAATATTGATGGGCCCAATGAGCCCAATGGGCCTCGATAATGTGAATAGTAAGTGGAAAACGGGCTTAAGGTCGATTAAGGCCCATTATGGTACAATCGGGACCAATATGGGTAAACGGGCCCAATGATTTAAATTAAGCCCAAAAATATGAAATACAATTAATTGTATTGTATTTGAACTGATGACTATTTATCCGCAGTTTCGAATATTGGATTCGGAGCAAATCGGATTGCGTGATGAGTCATCAGTGGAAAGGTCAAACTGTACAGAAAAATGAGGTAAGGGAATTGTGTGAGTAGCTAGAGGTAGCTACGCATATTTTAATAGCTTTTTTATACACTGAATATGTATGTATACACAGAATATGTATAAAGGTCCTAGAAATAGATTAAAGATTTTAAGGACTCGAAATAGGTAAAAATGTTATTTTACCCCTATTGAGGGAATTCACCTAAGGATGGTGAAAGCATGATATGCATGAAATGCATGATTTAAGGAATTTTCATATTTAAGGAATTTTCTTGGTTTTTAAGCAAAGAAAATCGATAGATTGGCCAGTAATTACATAAATTTCACAATATAACACTACGTAAGTGTTATTAAGATTTAAATGAAAATTATTTGGAAAATGGGCCAACTATCAAGTTTAAATGGAAACAGATAGTGCTGGTGCATAGCTCGCACTATATTTGAGTTTGTGAGTGTGCATAAAATGTGCTTGAGCGGTTACACGCACCGATTTGTGTGACATCATGTGCATAAAATTGTTAAAGCTGTTGCTCGCACTGATTTTTACTATTGTGAAATGCATGAGAGGTGCTAGAGCCTAGCTCGCACTCTGTTTTTTAACTTGTTTTGATTTGATATGCATAAAAAAGTGCTGGAGCTATTGCTCACACTAGTTTTAATGATTTGACATGCATGAGAGGTGCTGGACCTTAGCTCGCATCCTAGTTTGATATGATAATTGTATAAAAGCCATGTTAGAGTGTAACTCGCACGAGATTTGATTTATTTATGCATGAAACCGTGCTAGAGTATAACTCGCATGAGATTTGATTTACTTGAGCATACATTCGTGCTGAACGAAGTTTTATATTAATTTATAACTCATTTTAAAGTCGTACTGGAGTGCTACTCATACGCAGATTTTACTGATCTTTATGAAACCATGCTAGAACTTTGCTCGCACGATATTTTTAGATATCATGAATATGCATGAAGCTATGCTAGAGCTTCACTCGCATAAGGATTTACATGACATGCATATAGTCGTGTTGGAGCCTCCTGTAGATTGTGTGTCATAGTAAGATGATATGCCCACACGTGCACACTAAGACAGAGATGGTATGGGTGGATAAGACCTATTGCAGGCACCCTTGACTGAGCTTGGGTTCACAGAGTACGTTGTATCGTGTATGTCACGCAGAGTATGCTTTACCGTAGAGATTGTTGGAGTGGAGTGGCATTAGCTACGAGGTAGCAAGCTTTGCCCTTGTAATCCTGATGTTATGCTGTTCTGGTGGGTAGGACCGACCCACCTCCCGTTTTAGGTGTGTTACCCCGCACATTAGGTACCGTGTAGCCAGGGATCACTAGGTTATGGCCATAGTCCTCATTGTTACTTATATAGTCACCTACATGTCTCACATGATATAACTTGTGGTCTCGATAGACCAGGGTAGACCTGAGGGAGGGGTCAGGCCCCCGATTTTATGATTTTCTACTATGATGCTAGATTTCAGATGATTTTATGACATGTGACCCTAAAAGAAGGGTGATTTTATGACAGAATTTTATAACGAGTTGTTTTATGAGTTTTGAGATGTATTTATGAAATGATTGACCAAAAGGGGTTATTTTATATTACAGTTTTAATGAAGTGATTTAAATGCAGTAGCATGATGAGTTTTCCATGCGTTAATGATAAATTCATGAAAAGAATTGTTTCTCATGATTTGTTTTACATGGCATGATCTTGATTTACCTCATGCTAAGTATGATTTAATGATGTCACGTAAAATCCTTTGATGAATGAATTATATGATTTCTATATTCACAAATAGTTTTGATAAACTATGTCATTGATGTATGCATGATTTTGTGCTTGAGATTTTAATGAAAAGAAATGGATTTTAAGGGCATGGCATTATAAGCATGTAGATAGTGGAGCTATCTACTTACTTGCATAATTGTCTTACTGAGCATGTGGTTTGCTCACCCCCTTATTTTCCCATCTTTTCAGAGCACTCATAATAGTTAGTGAGCGGCTGAGGACTTGCATTCTTGGTATCCACTGCTTCCCATTGAGAAACAGATATACACATTTGTATTGTTTTGTATCTAAATATGTAAATGCACAGTACTGTAAACGGACACAATGTTGGGGATGTAAGGTTAAGTAAATCCAATTGTGAATGTGATTATGGAAATGGAATGGTAAATAGGTGAGAGGTGACTAACACTGAAGCATAGCCCAACTGTTTGGTAAGATGGTCACGATGAGAGAAAGGTAAGAATTAAATATTAATCGAAAAGCAAAAAATTTGTAGTAATTTTAGGTAATTTGGGTCGTGACAGTTTTTGGTATCAGTGGTTAAGTTGGCTTGATATGAGTCGGTGTTATTGGTTAAGGAAGTTTACATCCCCATGTACTGTGCATTGTTTAGATACAATTGTGTATATCGAGATGGAAGTGCAGCTAAGAATTTGGTTTTGAATGCAAGAATAGACTCATTAACTAATAGTCGCTATGGTAGAGAGGCGAGTACACGAGCTCAAGGCCATATAGGTAGGCCTGAGTGTCGTATTGAGTCATCACATAAGACTTAAAATGAGATTGAAGTGGAGGCTGATGTTAAGCATGCCCCATAGAGTCCGATAGAGAGATCGAACAGTATTGAGACACGTTTTGCGAGGTTAGAGCGGAGTGTGGAGACTATTTTGGGAGCTAATTTCTCAGAGTATGAATGGTATTTGAGGGCGAGTAAGAGCATTGGTGGAAGTTCGCTCGACCCATTTTAAGAGTTAGACATCCAGAATGGATATGGAAAAATAATTCTAGATGTATTCCGGTGACAGAATATCCCAGACACTGCTTAAAGGAAATTACAGATAAAATTCTTTACTCTGACCCAGAGGAACTGGTTGATTAACGAGTATGAATATCAGTTTATATACCTGCCCAGATATGACTCCGACACTATGAATAGTGAGAGTCGGGATGTCTGAAAGTTTCATGAAGGGCTTAGATTGTCAATTAGAGTCTGATTGGGCCATTAGATATCACTACCTATGCCGAGGCATAGCGCAGACTACAGTTGTGTGAATAAGATCATGAGTTGCACGCCTCTGAGATTGGGAAAGGTAGTAATGGCCGAAATAGAGACAGAAAGAGAATAGTGGATGACAAAGATGTCAGAATGGGAAATAGGTAGTTTGGTAAAAGATTAGAGTTGATGAGTCATGAGGTAAGATGATTGGTAAGGCCCTAGTGTATCCAATTTCAGCACTTTTGAGGAGTATTATGATTTGAGGACCCCGACGTGCTACAGAACAGTCTAGGATATGTGGTAGATACCACGGAAATAAGATGTTGGACGAGGGCGAGTGTATACCTTGGACCAGGACACTACGATGTTTCATCTGATATGGTGGAAGATACCACATTAGTTGTGAATAATGAAGTAATTATTTTAATGGATCCTGGTGCCACGCATTTATTCATACCGCTTTCAGTTGATTATAATTTAGTGAAAGATGTGAGGCATGTACCCTTAGGCAAGATGATGATAGTTAGCTGATTATCACTAACTGAATATGGGTATAGGGATTGTAAGTTGAAACAAAAGAAAAAGGATATGTCAGTTAATTTTATTCAAGGGAATATGAATAATTTTAAAGTAATATTTGAGAATAGATTGATTCGGCTACAAACTATGTTGTTTAGATTGCTATCCTAAGATAGTGATGTTTTCACCCCTGAAAAGTGTACAGTAAGTTTGACAAGTTATAAAAAAGGGTGTAGCAATTGTAATTAAAGGAGTGCATGGTTGTATGGACGAGATGTGATAGATCCTGAATACAAGACATATTGGAATAAGAGGTATATGCAAGGTAAGAATATCTTTAATATGTAAAGTAAATTGGATTAAGCGATATGTAGGGAATATGAATTGCAGCCAAGGATAAGGGGGGGATATATCCACAACCAGTCTATGTGGTCAAGTCTGAGGGTTAATAAAGGTATTTCAAAATACCTCTCCACCTGAAGACTTGACAGCGTCTAGAAGTACACATAACTTATAAATTGAAATCAACAGTCGTAATATATACATTTAAAATTTGGGTACCTTTACTGGTACGATAAAGAAATATAGAATTCGATTAATCATGAAGGTTAAAAAAAATTAAAATTTTATAAAAGTCGTTAATATAAGAAAAACGAAATAACGCGGGTTAGTATTTTGAACGGAAGCGATTTCGAAATGACATTAGACGTTTATGTGTACATAAGTCAAGAATATGGGTGATTGAAATATTGAGTGGAACTCAACTACGAGGAGGTATTTAAAGCTTACCTGGACCGACTGGTTGTCATATTTAGCGATGATATTTTTATATATTCGAAGTCTAGGGAAGAGCATGAGTAGCAATTGGAAACTGTCTTACAGACGAGTTGTTGAGAGTTTCTCAAAATGGGCTGCTCAGTTGACACATCTTGTTCGAAAAAGATTGTATGTCAGTAGGATGATAAGTATGAAAGTAGCTTCAGTGAGTTTTGGTATATTGAAGGAATAAACTGGCCACCGTAATTATTCTCACCATACCAAACAGCTCAAGAGGTTTCTCAGTGTATATGGATACCTCAAAATAATGAGTGGGCTATGTATTGATGTAAAATGGAAAGATAGTCGTTTATGGATCCAGGTAGTTCAAGGATCATGAGAGAAACTATCCGACCTATGATTTAGAGTTGGAAGTCGTAGCGTTTACACTAAAAGTATGGCACCACCACTTAAATGGTAAGAAATTTCAGGTATGCACTGATTGCAAAAGCCCCGAGTATCTGTTTTCACAAAAATAGTAGAATATGAGATAACCAAGAGGGTTAGAGCTTCTAAGGAAGTATGATTGCGAAAATTGTACCACCCAGGATAGGCTAATGTAATAGTTGATGCCTTAAGCAGAAAGAGCCTCAGGATGGTATTACATATGATGGTCAGGGAGCGTGAGCTCCTAGAGTAGTTGTGAGCCTCAGTAGTGATGTGATCCCTTCTGATGATGACTGTGATTGTGTGATAGCTAGCCTAAGATTAGCACCAGATTTGAGTGACCGAATTTGACAGGCTTAGCATAATGATCGGTATGATGCCGATAGTGTGGGTCAGATTCAGATGGGTACAGTGACAGAGTTCACATAGTGTAATGATGACTTACAAAGGTTCAGAGACAGTATAAGTGCTCCCCAGGACCACAAGTATGAGATAATGTTATTGTTAGAAGCTCACTCTTTGGGATATACAATGCATCCGAGAAATAATAAATATATCGAAATCTCTGAAAAGGGTATTGGTGGTCAGATATGAAAAGAGACATTGTAGAGATTGTGAAAAAGTGTCTCGTATGTCAGCAGATTAAGGTAGAGCAAAAGAAGTTGCAGGGTTATTGCAGCCTCTACCTATATTGACACGGAAATGGGAACAAGTTACCATGTATTTCGTGATAGGTTACAGAGGACCCGGATGAATCACAAGGTTATCTGGGTGATAGTCGATAGATTGACTAAGTCTACCCACCTTCTGGTTATGAAATACCCAGATACTCTGAATGTATAGACGGATTTATGTGTACGAAAAATAGTGAAACATTATATAGTGTTTCGGAAGCTATGGGAACCCGACTGAGTGTTAGCACAGCTTCCATCCTCAAACAGATTGTGAGTCGGAGAGGACAGTACAGGTTTTGGAGGATATGATGAGAGCATGTGCCATTGATTTGATAAGCTCCTGGGATGATCATTTGTTACTAATCGCATTCGCCAATAATGACTACTATCACTCGAGTATCGGGATGACTTTATATGAGGAATTATTTAGCCGTAAGGATTGTTCCTCGACTTGGATAAGAAGAAGTGGGTGACAGATAGAGAATTGTTCCCGAATTGGTAAGACAAACCTCTGAGAATGTTCAGTGGATTGTGAGAAATTAAGAACACCTCAGAGCAGACAGAAAAGCTATGCTGGCAAGAGACAGAAAACCATTAGAATTCACCGATGGTGAATCAGTATTGTTGGCAGTTACTTGTCCTAAGGGCATAAGGACATAACGAGATTTGGAAAGAATGCAAATAGAGTTTCGTTAGATTGAATCATTTGAAAGATTGGACAAAGTAGGAGATAAGGCCTGTAGGTTGACGTTACCACTTGAATAAGCAGGCATCCATAATGTGTCCCATCTTTTGATGCTTCAGAAATCCTATCCGGACCCAGCATATGTGATTGGATATGAGCTCCAACAGCTTAGCTCAATGAAAGTATAACGTATGTTGAAAAATCGATTCGGGTATTAGATGAAAGGAGAAGGTGTTGAGGTTTAAGATGATCTCCCTAGTCAAGTCTGTTGGTAGTATTACACTCCGAAAAAAGTCAAATGGGAATTAAAAAGTATGATGCGATGACGTACCGGAGTAGTATATAGACCCGTTTGACTTGGTTGTAATATGGAGGACCAAATTTCTTAAGTGGGGGAGATTGTAAGACCCGATTTTATTTAAAACACGAAATGAGAAAAAAATCAAATAGAGGATTGAAATGGAATTCCCGAACACGTGCAAGGGTAAAACGGTCAAAAGATCAAAATTCGATATTTATCGTGGCAAGAAAATTTAATTAAAAATATGATATTAAGAAATCTTGATCAATAACGAAGAAATAATTAAATTTCGAGTCCAATTGATCAAGATATAAATTTATTGGAATTAATCGAAATTTTCACCTCGAGAAATTATCCCAAAAATAATAGAAAAATATACCAAAAATACGAAATAAGACCGATAAATTCATTTAATTGGTTAAATGAATAAAATATAATTTTTTTAGATATTTTTGGATTTTTAATAATATTTTAATTGATTAAAATAATTATAAAAATAAATTATAAAAAAATAGAAAATCGCGAAATGCGATTTCTGAAGAAACTAAGCAAAGGTAAAATCGAGGAGCCCTCTGCCTCACCGGACGGAGTGGTCGGCGGTGACCCAGGCGAGAAGACGATAGATGACGAGGTAGCCGAGCCACCACCGGCACCAGCGACCGATGAACGGCGAGGAGGCACGTCGGCGAAAAGAGAAAGAGAAAACCGATAAGAGAAAGGGAGAAATCGGCGACCGGCGCCGATTCGGCCATGGCCACCACCATCTGAGTGTTCCCCAAGCGCAGACGATGCGATTGGTGGCAGCATCGGGCGGTAGAATGGTGGCCAGCGCCGGAAACGGCGACCAAATAGAAAAGGCACCGACGACGAGGAGAGAAGAGCCGGACCGGCCACTTTTCGGCCACCTCGAACCACATCGACCCAAGATCCGAGCTTCGGACGATCCTGCAGAGCTGCTGGCGATGGAAGCCAGCGGAGAACCAGCTGGCGAAGCCCTGAACCGATCGAACCAGATTTGACCGACTGAACCGAACCGGTCTGAACCAGGTTGAACCAGACTGAACTGGTTCAGCCAGAAAAGAAGGAAAAGAAAGAGAAAAAGGGAAAAAGAAAAAGAGAAAAAATTGGAGAAAAATCTCAGTGATGCAATCGATCTCTGGTAAGTTGGTAAGCGGTCGAAATTGACTAATATAAATTTTGAAATATTTAATTTGATTAATATTCGACTGAGAGTTTACCTGAAAAAATATGTAATTGTGTATCTCGACAATTGACGTCAAACGAGAGCTCGAGACAGCCTCGACTTGCATACTATCATGGAATCTCGGGTAAGTAACCCTTATTTATGACAATTTGCATCATTATGCGTGTTAAAAATTTACAGCATAAATTACGGATTTAATTTTCGCATTAAATGAATTAAATTCTGGAATTATAGATAAATTATCGTAAATAATTAATTAAGCTATCTGAGAGTTTTGAACGAGGCTCAATAAATACTGATGGGCCCAATGAGCCCAATGGTCCTCGATAATGTGGATAGTAAGTGGAAAACGGGAATAAGGCCGATTTAGTCCCATTATGGTACAATCAGGCCCAAATGGGTAAACGGGCCCAATGATTTAAATTAAGCCCAGAAAATATGAAATACAATTAATTGTATTGTATTTGACCTGATGAATATTTATCCACAGTTTCAAAGATTGGATTCGGAGCAAATCGGACTGCATGACAAGTCATCAGTGGAAAGGTCAGACTGTATAGAAAAATGAGGTAAGGGAATTGTGTGAGTAGCTAGAGGTAGCTACGCGTATTTTAATAGCTTTTGTATACACTGAATATGTATGTATACATAGAATATGTATAAAGGTCCTAGAAATAGATTAAAGATTTTAAGTACAGTTCTATAAACGGACACGATGTCGAGGATGTAAGGTTAAGTAAATCCAATTGTGAATGTGATTATGGAAATGGAATGGTAAATAGGTGAGAGGTGACTAACACCGAATCATAGCCTAACTGTTTGGTAAGATGGTCACGATAAGAGAAATGTAAGAATTAAATAATAATCGAAAAGTGATAAATTTCTAATGATTTTAGGTAATTTGGATCGTGACACGGAACCAATATGGAGCATGAACAGTGACAGTATCAGGACCACTCGGCTAGCAAGATTGGTTAAGGCCTTGTTTGGCCATTGCATTTTAGCTACAAAATTCATTTTCAAGCATTTTTAGAGTAGCTTAATTTCAATTTAATTTGTTAGCTTAAGAAGTTAGAATTTTAAATTTATTTGCATGATTAGTTATAGTTTAACGACTTGATTAGTTCAAAATTTAGATTTAATTATGTCATTAGTTAATTTTTATTTTAGTAATAGGTGTTACAATTACAATTAAATTAGAGAAAAATCATTTTATGCATTTTTTTTAGTTAAGTTTTATTTTTTTTTAGGATAGCTTAATTTGCATTTTTATTAATTAGTTTAATTACATGCATATTTTATTTTAGGTTTGTTTAATTTCAATTTAATTAATTTTGTTTCTTTATTTTTGCATTTTAGTTTAATTACATTAATTAATTTTAACTATTTTAATTATCTTTTGTAGGTATTTTCTTTAATTACTTGGAGCACTGTAAGTAATTTTAGCTCGATTTTATTTTATTTTCTTTATTTTATAATTGTTATTGTTTTCAATACTTTTAATTTCAGACTTAGAAGATCACCCACTTAAACTTCATAATTTGCTAGGATATACTTAGGATAAGATTAACCGGTAGTTGATTAGGCTAATCAACTTCTCTTTGGGACGATAATCCGAGACTCAAATCCCATTATTACTTGTATGACCCGTGCACTTGCGAAAATATGTTTTGTTCGTACCAATAACCTACACAGTCTCAAGTGGACGTGCGAGCATTACGTTTTCATGTAAGAGAGCCTCCCCACCCTTAATGGGCTTGAGGATGTTGAGCTTGAGAATCTTACCAACTTCGTTTTAATGCAAGAGAGCCTCGCCACCCCGATGGGCTTGAGGATGTTGGGCTTAAGGATTTTACCATCTCCACGGCTCATATATACCACAGTGTAAAATCCAGTGCGAGCGAAGCTCTAGCACGATTTCATGTATCATTGGCAAATATCCTTGTACGAGCAACACTCCAGTACGGTTTTATGCACAACAAATAATGAAGAAATCATGTACGAGCATAGCTCCAGTACGGTTGTATGCACAAGTAAGTCAAGGAAACCCACGTACGAGCTATCACCTTCAGTACGGCTTATAAAACATCGTGAATCAAAATATGGTGCGAGCTAGGCTCCAGCACGATTCAACTCATTTAAGTATGATAGGCGGCTCTTTTTCAACAAAACACTTTCAAAACCAAAGGTAGCACCTCACTTGTGCTACTTCACAAATTATGAAATCACTAGCCCGCCTATCCTTTAATTTTTCTTAAGCCAAAGCAAAGTATTTCGTAAAAACATCAAAACATGCGATTTATGCAATTATTAGCCTTACTATCCCCTTTTTAAGATTCCATTCAAAAACCAAATCATATACATATATACTTGTAGTCATTCACACATACCATTAATCACTTTTCTAGATAACCATGCATTTTACAAAGCCCTATATTCACCCATAAAGTTCAAAGTTCGAGCAGCTATCTCTATATACTCACAAAATTCCCTTACTTGGAAATCGCGTCGAATGATTTCCTCTTCTTTAGAGCTGCCCGTTTGTGTAGTTCGATTCGCCTCCAACGAAATTTTCAGGACTGCATGAAATCATATATCACATCAATTTGGTCCAATATAACACAACTCTTGCGTTTACTATAGTTGATTCGACCTATAGTTTTCATCAACACTTGTAAAGCCCAATTTTGATTGCTCTTCTTATTTCTCGAGAGTCTATTGATTCCCAATAAATCAATATTAAGCTCATAGTGCCTCTAGTTCATCATTTACTTCACCATGGCATTTTATCAAACATCTCATTTACTTATTTTCATAACTTGCCTAATCTCACGTTGTAGCTTCATTCCATCATCTCAAAATCTTGCATATTACTCCACTAACACCTTAGCATAATCCATTTATCATCAACTCACCTATGTCACATTTTCTCACTCTAGACTCTTTCTAAGTCATACTTGTTCCATTACACTCTAGGTAGTTTCTATCATAAATTCATACACCCACCTACTCACCAATAATAACTAGATAAATGTACTTGAGTTGGTGTATTAAAAACTCACATAGCTTGATTTTCTTCTTGCTCCAAATAAGGAAACTCCCTTGCTCCTTCAATCCAACCAATGAAGTATTGATCCCAAGCTATGTTGTTCTTCTCTTTATAGTGAACAACTTTGCTCTAATAGCTTTTTCTTAAATCTTTATAGAAATGGGATGGTTTTAGAGAGAGAAAGCTAGGTTTAAGGTTGAAAATGGAAGAATGAACTTGTTTCTTGTGAAAATGCAGATCCAACTACTCTACTTTTATAGAAATGACACTCGAAGATCGATCTGCATAAGGTGGAGATCGATCTGGCCTTACTTGAATCCTCAGAATTTCGTCTATTTGGCAAGTAGGAGATCGATCTATTGGGTGTATGAGACCGATCTATCGTGATGCATGAGATCGATCTGTACAATGGAATATGGTCGATTTCTTTCAGGTCAAGAGTTTAAGAGATCGATATGGCCATTAAGAGGAGATCGATCTGGTCCAACCCGAGGCCAATGGAGATTTATCTACTTGAGTGAGGGATCGATCTCCCTCTTGCAGAATGCTTGTCATTGTGTTCTCTAGGCCACGAGATCAATCTCTCATTGCATGGGATCGATCTGGCCTTTATCCTGCACCTTTTTTGCTGTAAATTTCTCACTTAAACTCATACTCAATCACTTTAACACTCATTCCTCAATCCATTCACACTTAGAACTCAAAAACATTTATTTCTTGCAATTCATATGTAATGTAACTTGTTTGTATATCAAATAATCATATACATTACATAGAAATTTAAGGGTCTTACAATCCTCCTCTCCTTCAAGGAATTTGGTCTTGCAAATTATAACCAAGTTAATCTGAAAATAACTCCGGTACTTCTCTTGCATTATATATTCTAACTTCCATGTAGCTTCCTCCGGAGTGTGATATTGCCAAAGAACTTTCACTAGGGAATCGTCTTCGACCTCAGCACCTTCTCCTTCCTATCCAATATCCGAACCGGCTTCTCAACATATGTCATACTCTCATTGAGCTCCAATGGCTCATATCTTATCACATGTGCCAAATCCAAGTGATACTTCCGAAGCATAGAGACATGGAAGATGTTATGAACACTTGCTAAATCTAGTGGCAATGCTAACCTATAAGCCTTATCTCCCACTCTCTCCAGAATCTCGAAGGGTCCGATATACCGAGGGCTTAACTTTCCCTTCTTACCAAACCTCGTAATCCCTTTAAAGGGAGAAACTCTCAAAAATACTGACTCACCCATAACAAATTCTAATGGTCTTCGTCTCCTGTCAGTATAACTTTTTTATCGACTTTGAGTTGTCTGTAATCTCTCACATATCAGCTAGACATCCTCAGAGGCCTGTTGCACTAAATCAGGAGAAAAAAATTTGTCTGTCACTAACCTCTTCCCATCCAATAGGGGATCGACATCTGCGTCCATACAATGCCTCATATGGTGCCATCCTGATACTCACATGATAGTTGTTATTATATGCGAACTTGGCTAATGGTAGGTGATCATCCCAAGAGCCTCCAAAATCCAGCACACACACTCTCAACATATCCTCCAGGGTCTGTATAGTCCTATCTAACTGACCATCTGTCTGAGGATGAAAAGCGATGCTAAAACTCAGTTGGGTCCTCATCGCTTCCTGAAAATGTTCTCAGAAATGGGAAGTGAAGTGGGGATCCCGATCAGAAACAACGCTCACTAGTACACCATGTAACCGAACTATCTCTCGAACATACAAGTTCGCCAACTAACTAGAGTATCAGTAGCTCTCATGGCCAAGAAATGAGCTGACTTCATCAACCGATCCACAATAACCCAAATGGCATCATGACCTTTGCGGGTCCTCAGTAATCCTATCACAAAATCCATGGTGATGTGCTCCCACTTCCATGTCGATATTGGTAGAGGCTGCAATAACCCTGTAGGCTTCTGATGCTCTACCTTCACTTGCTGACAAACGAGACATCTAGCGACATATTCAGCAATGTCTCTTTTCATTCCAGACCACCAATAAACTTTTTGAAGGTTTTGATACATCTTAGTACTCCCCGAATGTATCATGTACTTCGATGACTGAGCCTCTGTTAAAATTAACCTCTTGATCATTGAATCCTCGAGAACACATATTCTGCCCCTGAACCTCAATAATCCATCTATACTCAGCTCAAAATCAGTACCCATACCTGTTTGTATCTGACTCAACCAATCGATACACTGTCGATCGCTCTACTAAGCCTGTTGAATACGACAAATCAACTCTGGCTCCAATCTCAAACTAGCCATAATATCTAATCTCTCTGAACCAGGTGGGGTTACATCCAAACTGAGGTTCATAAATTGCTCCAACAACTCGTGTTCCCGAACCATCATATAAGACACCAACCCGAGGTTCTTCCTGCTTAAAGCATCGACAACTACATTCACCTTACCAGGTGGTACATGATCTCACAATCATAATCTTCCAAGAGTTTGAGCCATCTTCTCTGCCTCATATTTAACTCTTTCTGCAAAAACAGACACTTAAGGCTCTTATGATCTGTATATACCTGGAATTTCTCACCATAGAGATAGTGGCGCCATATCTTCAATGCAAACACTACGGCCACCAATTCTAAATCGTGGGTCGGGTAGTTCCTCTCATGATCCTTCAACTGTCTAGATCCATAGGCTACTACATTCGCATCCTGCATAAGTACACAGCCTAGTCCCCGGTGTGATGCATCCGTATACACAGAGAAACCTCTTGAGCTGCTAGGAATGGTGAGAATTGGTGCAGTGGTCAACTGACGCTTAAGCTCCTGAAAACTCCTCTCACATGCCTTATCCCACACAAACTTAACATCTTTCCACGTGAGGCGTGTCAACGGAGCACCTAGCTGGAGAAACCCTCAACAAATCTCTGATAATAACCTGTCAATCCTGGAAAACTTTTGATCTCAATAACTGTCTTGGGTTGTTCCCACTGTACAACTACCTCAATCTTTGATAGATCCACTGATGCCCCATCCTTCGACACAACATGACACAGAAATGAGATCTGCTCTAACCAAAAGTTACACTTACTGAGTTTGGCATATATTTCCTTCTCTCGAAGGGTCTGCAGAACTATCCTCAAGTGCTGCTCATGATTTTCCTTGAACTTGCAATAAACCAATATATTGTCGATGAACACTATCTGTGACAGCCCGAAAGTGTGTAAAATATGGCTAATTTAAAATTTTCTTACATTAAATCCTCTTACTCGGGTTGCATTCCTGTACAGTGTCATTTAATCACTTTTATTTATAATAAATCATTATCCCCAAGATCACACAATTTCTATTTCGTAAAATCAAATACATAATATCCCATAGAGATCAGCCCATAAACCTCAATTCATTTTCTTTATATTATCCTAATTACATCCCAAAAATACTTAACACAAATTTCTGTATTACATCATTATCTGGATACACAATGAACTGAATCTATACCTTATGCGTGTATAAGCGATTGTCTAGGGAGATCTTGTCTACCAGCCTATATCACGTATGCAGCAGGTACTAGCTCGATCACTGCAAGTAATCTGAAGGGGAAGGAAAAAAGGGTAAGCTCTCAAAACGCTCAGTAAGGAGGATCAAGGAGATTCATAAAATCATCATCACATCATAACTCATCATTTGGGCATGTAAAACATGATAGAAGTATTCGAGCATGTAAAACGTTTATGGAAATAATGATAATAATAATGGCGTCAGTTTGCATCAACATAAATCACGTGATAAAAATCACAATTCTTCGCAACATCAAATCTCAATGCGTGATAGAAATCACAGTCATAAAATACGCCATTCATCAAAATAGTCGATACTAGGCATTTAATAAAACTTAGATAAAAATAACATCATAAGCACATCACATCAAATCATCCTCAAGGAGGGCATCCTCAAAAGAGGGAATACGTCGACATTTATCCATGGCCATGATATCGCTGTAGACTTGATCAGAGTCGTACAACCTCGGTCTTACATGCTATCAAAGCAAGGCCCGATCTTACATGCTATCAAAGCAAGGCCATCCATCACTACCAAAGCGGGGTCATTTCTCGTTACCAGAAAGGAGGCATCGGTCTTACATGCTACTAGAGCAAGGCCCGGTCTTACATGCTACCAGAGCAAGGCCACTCAACGCTATCAAGCGGAGTATCGATGTGAATCTCATGATGTAATGCCAGTAGTTTCACACGTATTGATGAAGTTATGATGTATATGTACGTTGTTACCAAAACAGCTTGAGAAGCTATGATGTATGTATATGCATTTTACATAAGTATAGATGCTAGGAAGATGTAAGGATTTTGGAGATTTAATGAAACATCCATGATTTTAAGTTGTGTGCACAAGTTTCATTAACATGAACTATATAGAATGGGTGTCATTTTACGTTAATTGTGCACGGATTGTAAATTGAGGTATGGACCACATGAGGGTGAGTATGCATTTAGAAAATTTACAGAAAAAAGGGTGCAGGGGATGAGAGATCGATCTCATATGAAGGACAGATCGATCTCATATGAAGGAGAGATCGATCTCCTTTCGTAAAATGCCAAGAATCAGTTCATAAGAAAGGAAGATCGATCTCCTTAAGTCTATACCTTGAAGGAATCGATCTCTCACAATGCACAGATCGATCTCCTTAACTCTAGGCCTGAAAGGGATCGATCTCCTCTAAGCAACAGATCGATCTCATTAAGGTTCTGTAAGGAGCAGATCGATCTCCATGAAGAATTTTGCTAGCAAACAGATCGATCTTATCATGGAAGCAGATCGATCTGGTAGTGGTTACGTTTGGTAAAAAGGACTACCAAACCATGCAGAGATCGATCTCCACAAGGGCCAGATCGATCTCATATCTTTGCATCTATAAAAAGGGCACAAGATTTGGACTGAAAATCAGATTTCCTTCCCACCAAACTGCACCTTCCATTTTCTCTCAAAGATCCAAGCTTTCTCACTCTAAAAATCACTACATTTCAGCTAGAATCTGAAGAAGCTCAAGAAGGGAAAGTTGTTCCTTGAAGCAAGGAGAACAACATACCCAAAAATCACACATTGGTGTGACTAAGAGGAGTTTTGGCTACCACAAGTTTAGCTAAGTAAAATGGGTAAGCTTTTCAACCTTCAAGCTTTAAATGTGGATTCTAGACATTCAATGGGCTGAATGGTATGTGAAATATTGCTAAGAATGATTATGGTAGTGATGAGTGAGTAATATTTAGAGGAAATTTATGAAGGGAAATCCATAGAAGAGTGATGGAAAACTTAAGATGAGATATAGTGAATACAAATGGGAAAGGTGAAATGTGATTTAAAGGTTTGAGGAGTATAAATAGATAAGTAAATGACACTGAGTATGTTTAGAAAAAAGAAATGAAAAATAACTTAATGATTTACACGTGTAGATTGGAATACGTGGAACACGATTAACCCGGATCGCGAATGGAGCAAACGAGACGAAGGAAATACGAGCGCGATTTAAGGTAAGGGACTGTATGTTAGCGATAGAGATATTCGTACGTATTTTACTGCGATTTTAGTAGATATGATGTTAGAATTAGTACGTTTAGCTATGGAACTATGAAATGATATGAAACCATGAAATGTACTATGATATATATATATATATATGTATTGTGAAAATGGGATGTGGTAAGGAAATAGCATGATATGTATGTTTTTTATGTTTTCTCAACTGTGTATTGATTTCGTGATTGAGAAAGGATGATGGGTAGGTTGGCTAGTTTTACCTATTTAGCATGGGACGACATGCTATGTAAATAAACATGTTTCGAGTTTTTAAAAGAGAAAATAACCACCTATCAGATTTGAGATGTGATTTAGTGTGGGAGCACTAGCTCACACCTGTTTTAATGATATTGACTATGCTGGAGTTTTACTTGCATACGTTTTCATGTTTTGATAAATCGTGCTGGAGCGTAACTCGCACGTGGTTTTATAATGATAATGTGCTGGAGTTTAGCTTGCACATGTTTCTACGTTTTTGATATGTCGTGCTGAGATTTAACTCGCACGATGATTTTTTAGAGAAGTGCTGGAGGATTGCTCACACTAGTTTTTACTGAGTTGAGATGATACAGTGCTAGAAGCTATTGCTCGCACTGAGAGATATTGCGCTAGAGCTTTGCGATGACTGTGTGTCACGTTAATTCGCTCGCCTGGTTAATGAGACATGGTTCAGGATGATGAGTCCATCGGAGTTGGGTGGATGGATCGGATCCATGATAGTACGTAGAACTATGTAGTTGTTCGTTGGTATACTATGTACCATGTTGGGTGCACGTGAGTACGAGTATCGCGTAGATGACACATGGTGTACCTTGTTTCGTGAGTTAATGAGGAAGATGATGATATTGTTTGAGATGAGCTGAAGGGTATGACTAACCCATCCCCCCCTTCAGGCAAGTGATGCCCTGTGCACACCTGATCAGTGAGGCCTGGGATCACTGACTATGGCCATATGTCGTGGATATTAGTTTGCCGAGAATTCCATGTCTGTTTCAGAGATAAGAGAAATTGAGAAACTCAGAAAAGAAAGAGATTTGATGAAAAGTAATAAATTGAGAAAAGCAAGGAGATACTGTGATTGGATAAATCTCTTGATTTAAATACTTGTGCCGTGAGAGCACTGTTTTTATGACATGTTTTTAAATGGAATATCGTATATCTGTTTTTCATGAAAATGCCTATGAGAAATAAATGTTTAAATGCATTTTCTAGTAATATTTCCATTTATATTGAAACATGGTTTGTTTTATGCACACATGGGCTATGTAGATAGTACAATATCTACCTATTAACATCATTTTCCTTACTAAGCTGTAGTTTGCTCATCCCACTATTTTTCTCCCTCCAGATACTGAGAAGTAGGACAGTGCGGTGGTCTCTAGATCCCTTTTTGTGTTGGATAACTCCCACCAGTTGTAAAGGTATAAGATTTGTATACACAAGAGCATTTTGTATCTATTATAATGTATCGCACAGTCATGAATTACAAATGTAAACAGTTGTATGAGGATGTTATGTAAAGATATTTTATTATACAATTGATTTTGTATATCTACACACACCTGGGAGTGTGAATTAAAGTTTTAAATATTTCTGCTATAAATTTATGGAATTTAGTAATTACATTGACTCACGGCCCAACCGATAGTAGTACATGTATGGATGAAGGACACCCGAAAGTGGGGTGTGACATATGGTGTTCCAGTGAGCATTGTTTCTGATCAGGATGCCCACTTCACTTCCCATTTTTGCGAACATTTTCAGGAAGCGATAGGGACCCAACTGAGTTTTAGCACAGCTTTCCATCCTCAGACAGATGGTCAGTCAGAGAGGATGGTAAAGACTCTAGAGGATATGTTGAGAGCGTGTGTGCTGGATTTTAGAGACTCTTGGGATGATCATCTACCACTAGCCGAATTCGCCTGAAATAATAGTTATCATGCAAGTATTGGGATGGCACCATATGAGGCATTGTATGGTCGTAGATGTCGTTCTCCTATTGGATGGGAAGAGGTAGGTGACCGACAGATATTTGCTCCTGATTTGGTGAGACAAGCATATGAGGATGTCCAGTTGATTTGTGAGAGGTTACGGACAGCTCAGAGCCGACAGAAGAGTTATGCTGACAAGAGACGGAGACCACTAGAGTTTATTGTGGGTGAGTCAGTATTTTTGAAAGTTTCTCCCTCGAAAGGGATTGTGAGGTTTGGTAAGAAGGGTAAGTTGAGTCCTCGTTACACAGGACCCTTTGAAATACTTGATAGAGTGGGAGATAAGCCCTATAGGCTAGTATTGCCACCTGAGCTAGTGGGCGTTCATAACGTCTTCCACATCTCTATGTTACAGAAGTACCACCCGGACCCGATGCATGTAATTAGATATGAACCATTGGAGCTCAATAAGAGCATGTCGTATATTGAGAAGCCAGTTCAGATATTGGATAGGAAAGAGAAGGTGTTAAGGTCGAAGACGATTCCCTTAGTGAAAGTTCTTTGGCAGCATCACACTACGGAGGAAGCTATATGGGAATTGGAGAGTTTAAGGCGGGGGAAGTACCCAAAGTTATTCACCGAGTGATTAGTTCCAATTTAGAGAACCAAATTTTCTTAGTGGGGCAGATTATGTAAGACCCACTTTTGGTGATGTTTACCTTATGATTCATATGATGTACACATTTCCATATGTTAATTAAATCATAAGAAGAGCTTTTGCTTGAATAAAATTGCAAAGGGAATGAATGAATATTCACGAATCCATGTAATGGCTAAATAAGGGCTGAAGTGGCCACCGACTAAACGAATAGAACTCAAACCATTTCAACTGAATATAAGGAGTTAAAACACGAAATGATAATGTAAGGCCAGTGAGTTCTATGCACCCTTTATGACTCCAAGTTGTACACACAAGTTACATAATATAAGAATCATAAGAAATGGACCTTTTTATGCTTTAAGTGTGAATAAAATGGAAAATGACTAGTGAAGCTATCAAATGCAGACTTTCCTTGGAAATTTTGGGAACAACTACAATTGGAAACCTGCAGATGAATGCCAGATAGATCCCCTATTCAAAGCAGATCGATCTCAGTTTAGTTCTATCTAGAAAGGATCGATCCCTTCCCAAGTGCAGAACGATCTCGAGTTGATTCTGACAAGAGCATATCGATCTCTCCTCATGAGCAGATCGATCTCCATTTGCTTCTGCCTAGCAAAGATCGATTCCTTCTCTAGAGCGGATCGATCTCAAAGGCTATTGACTAAATAATTGGTGCAGCTCAACTCGAGGGAAGATCGATCTCTCACCCTATGAGATCGATCTCACAACACCCAATTCTTTAAAAGCCTGACAGTCGAGTCTTCCTCCCTGAAATACATCATCCATCAACGCCATAAATATTATGGGGGCATTCGTCAATCCGAATGGCATAACTAAAAACTCGTAATGGCCATAACGGGTACGAAATGCTATCTTGGGTACATCTCCACTCCGTATCTTCAACTAATAGTACCCAGATCGTAGATCTATCTTAGAGAAGACATGTGCTCCCCGAAGCTGATCCAACAAATCATCAATGCGTGGAAGGGGGTACTTGTTCTTAATGGTGGCCTTATTCAACAACCGATAATCTATACACAGTCGGAGGCTTCCATCCTTCTTCCTTACAAACAAAATCGGAGCTCCCCAAGGTGAGGCGCTCGGTCTAATAAACCCTTTCTCTAGCAACTCTTACAACTGCTTCTTTAGCTCCTCTAATTCAATCGAAGCCATTCTATATGGTGGTTGAGATATCAGCTCTGTACCAGGAACTAACTCTATACAAAACTCCATTTCCCTATCGGGTGGTAGCCCTGGTAAATCGTCCGAAAAGACATTAGGAAATTCTGTCACTATTGGAATATCTCTCAATTTTGGGTGTGCCTTATCTGTGTCAACCACGTAGGTAATGAACCTTTCGCATTATCCTTTCCACCATTAGCAACACAAGTCACCACTTTAACATTCATAAATAATAAATAAATTCATCTCTCAAATATGATGGATTAATTTATGCTCTTTTCATTTACAATAATATGTTCTTCATTTCTTTTCAACAAAGCTTACAACAAGATTATCTATCTCTAAAAACATCAATGTCTTAGCATGACAATCCATAACAACACGACTTGCAGCCAACCAATCCATTCCTAAGATTACATCAAAATCACTCATACTCAGAAAAATTAAATCGGTTGTCATTTCCTTTCCTCCTATCCTCAACTTACAACTCTTATACACATACTCAGTCAATTGACTATCATTCATAGGTGTGGAAATCATGAACATTTTATCTAACAGTGTGGGTTTTACATGCTTCAACAATTTATGTGCAAAGGAAGGTGATATGAAGGAATGCGTGGCACCAGGATCAAACAATACAAATGCTTCTAAATCAAAAATTAGGATGGTACCTTCAATCACATCCGCTAAAGTGTCTATGGTGTCCTGGTCCAGTGCATGTACTCATCCTCTGCCAACGCCAACCACCTGTTTCCTTTTTTTCCTCAGCTATAACCCTCCTCCTCGGAGCAGCTGTCTCAATTAGCACTCTCTCTGGGTCATTGCCCTTCTGTGGGGCAATTTCAACCATCTCAGGACAATGCCTAGTGATATGCTCTGGCCTCCCACATTTATAACACGAAATAGGGGTCGTCAGATAAGGCCTAGTCCATGAAATCTACCATATCTCCTACATTGCTCAGTAGTAGGTCGTGGTCCTCCAATGGTCATGCCCCTTGGTGGAGCTAAAGCTGGGTACACATAAGGTTTAGCAACTCTCTCCTATACCTCTTCAATCTTGGATCTCTTCTCAAACAATCTCTGGCCTCCTCTTCTGACCACTCTATCAATTTCGGATCTCTTCTGGTCTCTGTCTCTACTGACACTAACCTTTCAAAGCTCGGAGGCATTCCGCTCAAAGTCCTGCTTACACAACTGTGCCATGTGCACTGCCTCCTTGTAAGTATGAATATCAAATGTAGCAAATTTAGTCCAGATGGCTAATCTCAATCCATCCATAAACTTCTGGATCTTTCGAGTCTCACTACTCATCGTATCCGGGTCGTATCTCCCCAAAGACATGAACCTCGAGTCATACTCATCCACAGAATAGTTCCCTTGAAGCAAGTTAATAAACTCCATCCGTAATTTCCTCTGTGCGGTAGCCGAAATATATTGCTTCCTAAAGGCCTCCAAGAATATCTCCCATGTGATCTCAGAGTGTCGGGCCCTCAGAATAGATTCGGTGGATCTCCACCAGTGTTCTGCCTCGCCTTTTAGCATAAATACTGCAAAGGCCACTTTCTCAGTCAATGTACATCTGAAGAACCTATACAATTTTTCCATCTCATACACTCAATCCTCAGTAATAACCGAGTCTTTCACCCTTCTAAATGCTAGAGGTTTCAACTACTGAAATTGCCTTAACGTACTCGCTCATAATCATACCCCAGGTCATTGTCGCTCGACTGTGGAGCGATAGGAGAAGTCGTATCCTGTACTGGGGGTGGTGTGACAGTCCCCGTAATATGAGGCCTCTCTGCCTCTACAGCTGCCTATCCAGTAGTAGTAGGCTGCACTGTTGGACCTCGTCTATCATCGGACCCCAAACACCTGAGTGACTATCTCAACGAGGCTCTCAATACTCCGTTCTATCCTAGCAAAGCGTGCCTCGGTATCCCCTGGTCTCTCAGCAAGGTCCTGTGGAGCCTGGTCAGTATGTGGCTCTACGCAGCCTTCGGGCCTACCCCTACGGTCTCTAGCGTGCACCTGCCCCTCTACCTCGGCATGTAATAGGCATAATGTCTAACTTCCTGTATTCATAATCATTTATTAGTCTCATTCCATCTCGGTATACATAGTTATATCTAAACAAAAGTACAGTAATATGGGGATATAACTCTCCTACTTATTAATACTAACTTACATCAGACCAACTCAGCTCTGATACCAATCTCTGTCACGACCATTTTTATCCATTTCGTCTAAAAATCACTATAAATTTTTCGCTTTAATCGTTAACGTACCCGGTCGTGAACATCCCTCACAAATACAGTTGGGCTGTGAGTCAGTAATAATCACTATTTCCATACATTTTCCAATTAATCAAAAACAATTCCATACATTTGAAAATTAAGTCATGTACTTATATATGACATGTTTACTAACCTTTACATCCCCCATATTACATTTCAAAATGATTTCTGTGCTATCACATGTTTAGATATAAAACGAATTCCTATGTATATACCTCTGGGCGATGGATAGCAGCGGATATCCAACAATAACGCCTCAGTCCTTCACTAGGCTACTTTGTGCGCTCTGTAGAGGGGAAAATGAAAGGATGAGCAACCACACACTTAGTAAGGCAATAATGCAATCATGGTAGATAACTACACTATCTACATGCTTATAATGTCATGGCATAAATCATTTATATTCAGAGCATGAGCAAATAATAAAACTATGCCACATGTATAAACATATATCATGTACCGAAAACATGGAAATTGGCATTTAAACATGAAAATCATCATGTGAAAACCTCTCATGGTCATTATAGTAAAGACTTATCTATTTCATTTCAAATCATGAAGTTCATCATAAATCATTCTCTCAAAGAGTAACACATTGTCAAAACATTCGCAAATCTCATCAACATCACACATTATTCCTTTGAAACACACCACAAGGTTCGACCCCTCCCTCAGGTCTACCCTGGACAACATAAATTATCATCGGTATCTAAAACCATATGATATCACTATCTACATGCTTATAATGTCATGGCATAAATCATTTATATTCAGAGCATGAGCAAATAATAAAACTATGCCACATGTATAAACATATATCATGTACCGAAAACATGGAAATTGGCATTTAAACATGAAAATCATCATGTGAAAACCTCTCATGCTCATTATAGTAAAGACTTATCTATTTCATTTCAAATCATGAAGTTCATCATAAATCATTCTCTCAAAGAGTAACACATTGTCAAAACATTCGCAAATCTCATCAACATCACACATTATTCCTTTGAAACACACCACAAGGTTCGACCCCTCCCTCAGGTCTACCCTGGACAACATAAATTATCATCGGTATCTAAAACCATATGATATCATGTGAGACAGGGGTTACAATGTACATCAAGGACTATGTTGGCCAACTATGTCATAATCATCCCAGACCACATGGATCTTGGTGTGTGGGTATCATGCTAGAACGAACGTGGGTTAGTCTTATGCCAGACTTTCAAATCAACGTCACAACCATGCGGTACAGCGTATTCCATGTTCTACATGGTACAACGTACTTCGCGGACCCATATCATGGTTGGGGGTGCTTGCTATAGGACTTATCTACCCCATGCCATGTGTAACCTACACAGTTTCAAGTGCACGTGCGAGCATTACGTTTTCATGTAAGAGAGCCTCCCCAACCCAAATGGGCTTGAGGATGTTGAGCTTGAGGATCTTACCAATTTTGATTTAATGTAAGAGAGCCTCCCCACCGAACAAAGCCTCCCCACCTTGATGGGCTTAAAAATGTTGGGCTTAAAGATCTTACCATCTCCACGGCTCATAAATACCACAGTGTGAAAATCCAGTGCAAGCGAAGCTCTAGCACGATTTCATGTATCATCGACAAATATCCTCGTACGAGCAATGCTCCAGTATGATTTTATGTACAACAAATAATGAAAAAATCACGTACGAGCATAGCTCCAGTACGGTTGTAAGCACAAGTAAGTCAAGGAAACCCACGTACGAGCTATCAGCTCTAGTACGACTTATAAAACACCGCAAATCAAAATATTGTGCGAGCTAGGCTCCAACATGATTTAACTCATTTAAGTATGATAGGTGGCTCTTTTTCAACAAAACACTTTCAAAACCAAAGGTAGCACCTCACTTGTGCTACTTCACAAATTATGAAATCACTAGCCTGCCTATCCTTTAATTTTGCTTAAACCAAAGCAAAGTATTTCGTAAAAAGATCAAAACATGTGATTTATGCAATTATTAGCCTTACTATCCCCTTTTTAAGATTCCATTCAAAAACCAAATCATATGCATATATACTTGTAGTCATTCACACATACCATCAATCACTTTTCTAGATAACCATGCATTTTACAAAGCCCTATATTCACCCACAAAGTTTAAAGTTCGAGCAGCTATGTCTATATACTCACAAAATTCCCTTACCAGAAAATCGTGTCAAATGATTTCCTCTTCTTTAGAGCTGTCTGTTTGTGTAGTTCGATTCACCTCCAACGAAATTTTCGAGACTGTTCGAAATCCTATATCACATCAATTTCGTACAATAGAACACAACTCTTATGTTTACTATAGTTAATTCGACCTATAGTTTTCATCAACACTTGTAAAGCCCCATTTTGATTGCTTTTCTTATTTCTCGAGAGTTTATTGATTCCCAATAAATCGATATTAAGCTCATAGTGCCTCTAGTTCATCATTTACTTCACCATGGAATTTTATCAAACATCTCATTTACTTATTTTCGTAACTTGCCTAATCTCATGTTGTAGCTTCATTCAATCATCTCAAAATCTTGCATATTACTCCACTAACACCGTAGCATAATCCATTTATCATCAACTCACCCATGTCACATTTTCTCACTCTAGACTCTTTCTAGGTCATACTTGTTCCATTACACTCTAGGTAGTTTCTATCATAAATTCATACACCCACTTACTCACCAATAATAACTAGATAAATGTACTTGAGTTGGTGGATTAGAAACTCACCTAGCTTGATTTTCTTCTTGCTCCAAATAAGGACACTCCCTTGCTCCTTCAATACAACTAATGAAGTATTGATTCCAAGCTATGTTGTTATTCTCTTTATAGTGAACAACTTTGCTCTAATAGCTTTTTCTTAAATCTTTATAGATATGGGATGGTTTTAGAGATAAAAAGCTAGGTTTAAGGTTGAAAATGGAAGAATAAACTTGTTTCCTGTGAAAATGCAGATCCAACTGCTCCACTTTTATAGAAATGGCACTAGGAGATCGATCTGTATAAGGTGGAGATCGATCTGGCCTTACTTGAATCCTCAGAATTTCGTCCATTTAGCAGGTTGGAGATAGATCTATTGGGTGTATGAGATCGATCTATCGTGATGCATGAGATCGATCTGTACAATGGAATAGGATCGATTTCTTCCAGGCCAAGAGTTTAAGAGATCGATCTGGCCATTAAGAGGAGATTGATCTGATCTAACCCGAGGCCAATGGAGATCAATCTGCTTGAATGAGGGATCGATCTCCCTCTTGCAGGATGTTTGGCATTGTGTTTTCCAAGCCACGAGATCGATCTCTCCTTGCATGGGATCAATCTGGCCTTCATCCTGCACCTTTTTTGCTGCAAATTTCCCACTTAAACTCATACTTAATCACTTCAATACTCATTCCTCAATCCATTCACACTTAGAACTCAAAAACATTTATTTCTTGTAATTCATAGTAATGTAACTTGTCTGTACATCAAATAATCATATACATTACATAGAAATTTAAAGGTCTTACAATCAACTTCAAAGCTGTTAATAATTATCCACATCAGTATACCTTAATATACTTATTTTCACTTACATGACTCTACATCAATGCATTTAACTCCTCTCAATGCCTCAATCTCATCACTTTCTCCAATTATGGTGTTATACCATATATTCATATAACTATCTTCATTTCTCATCTATTCCAATTTATGTATTTCATAAAACTAACTTACAATCTTTCGTACATGCTTATTTCATCCTTAAATCCATGTTTACTCAACTTCCTCATCTTTTTCTCAATCTCATACCAATATCTAGGTCATGGATATTTTTCATGATCCATTTGTTTTCAGCAATTTAAACATATACCAATCAACACACCAAATCATTTAGATTAACATATATGAAGTTAGTGTATTGAATCTTACCTAGCTTGAACTTTCCTCTTTTTCACCAAAATTGGAAAAATCCACCTTGTTCCTTCAATCTTTGATTCCAACTTCTTGTTTCCAAGTATGTTGTTCTCCTTTTTACTAAGAACCATTTTCCTGAACTGAATCTCACTCAAAACTGTTTGAAAGATGAAGATTTTTAGAGTAGAAAGGTTAGGTTACACCTTGGTTTCAATGGGGTTTGATGTTCTCGGGAAAACAGAGGTTGCAAAGCCGTGTATTTATAGAATTGCTCTAAGGGATCGAACTGCTAGCGATGAGGGATCGATCTGTCCTGCCTTTTTCTCTTCAGGAACTGACTTTTTAAGCTTAAGGGATCGATCTATTCTTAAGCATAAGATCGATCTACTTTACACATAACCTTAAAGAGATCGATCTGCCCTTGTTATGAGATCGATTTGTTCTACCCAGAACCTATCCAAAATCGATCTGCATTGAACAAGAGATCGATTTGCTCCTCTTCTGAAGCAGTTATGCTGCAATTTCTTCCCAAAATTCACTGTTACATTCATTTTCGATTTACTTAACTATCCATTTTGCATTCCATACACATTTGTAACATAATAACATTCATTCCTTATGATTTATATCAATTGTGACTTGTCCGTACATCACAAAATCATAAAGAGTACATGTTAAAATTACGGGTCTTACATACTTAAAGCATAATAAACTTCCATACATGTATTAAAATCCAAATCGACACCTTGACTCTACATATAACCCTTACCTCGAGGCGATCACAGCACTTAACCTTTGTTCTTTGGCACCGAGCTTAAGTTAGGCAGTGGATCTATATTGCCCAATACTAACCAATGCTCATATTAGCTGCAAAAAGCCACATCATACATCTTATTCTCTTACTCATTTAATTTACTTAAACTTCCATAGATTAAAACCCTTTCCTAACTTAATATTTCTCTTAATTTCTCTTAAGCTTTAAGTTAAAAACCATAACTTATAGGTTCCTATAGATCTTTCTAACTGTCACCTTTCATTATAATTCATTCCTTACATATCTTACATTCATCCTAATTATCATACAATTATTAATTCATCAATGTCTTATATCCACACATAAAACTCCCAATTCATCAACTCCATACCCAAAATCATCATACCATAAATTTCATTCTAGAAATTTACTTAAACAAATCAACATATTCAACCACAATTAACAACATATAATTTTTTTCAAGGATTTTAGAAAAGCATACCTTATAGAGAGGGAAACCCTAGGTTTTTTTCTCTGTAAGCTTCCACACCAATTTACCACCTTTAAACCGTAAATATCTATTAATACACAATCAATACATCATGAATAATCTAACCCACCAAACAAATCCAAGTTTAAAGCTTCTTACCTTTATTTCCCTCTTTTAGAACCAAACCTTTTTTTTTCCTTCTTCTCCTCTTCACTTTCTCTCACTCAAATCTCACTCTAAGATTATGGATTTTGAAGAAATGGAGGTAAAAGATGGGAATAGGTTAAGTCCCTTTACTTTTCTCCTTCCTTTATCCCTTTCTTTTCCCCTTTTTTTTTCTTATTTCTCTTTTTTTCCTTTTTCTCTAGACTTACCTTTTTTTTCCTCTGTTCTATCTTAAAACTTAATTTTAAGTCATCAAGACACTAGAGAATTTGTCCCTTAATTAAGAGGACCGATCATCTTCTTTAAAATTTGCTCTCAAGACACATTTTGTCCCGAGAGGATCGGTCCCTTTAGGGAGTGGATTGATCCCTTTGTGCCTCTACTGTTCATTTTTGTATTCTATTTGCAAGGGGATCGGTCCCTTGGTTTAAAGGATCGATCCCTTCACTCCTTACTGTTCATTTATAGCTTCTAACTTTAAGAGGGTTAGTCCCCTTGGCTTGAGGATCGGTCTCTCAACTTGTAACTTCATCATTTTGATGCCTTAAGTCCCAAAACACCCAATCTTTCACTCCTAAACTTACACCAATCATCCAACAACTGAAAATCAATTCTCAAAACATCCACAAACACATCTAAACCATTCATGACATAACCACATATCTCATAAGATCAAATCTATAACTTATACTTAATACCTCAAACACATATAAAGTTAATAAACATAAATCATTTTAATCCACAATCATCATAAGACATTTATTCACAAGCATCCATAACTCTTGCAATTATGTCCAACAATTCATAATATTCATTCATTACAAATTCAACTTATTCGATATAAAACTAAGCTTATACAATGAAAATTTGGGGTTTCACAATTTAACGAATCAAGATCTAAGCTAGTAAATTGATTCTTACTACTTAAAACTTTATGAAAATGACTTAATTCCTAAGAGTAAGCATTAAATGCAAATCAAACAACACGCAAATAGCATTTAAAAATCAAAAGAAAAAAGAAAAATAGCTAAGAAAATTAATTTGTATCAATAAAAGTAAGTACATAAATAACTTTGTAAAATAGAGTTATCACATATTCGGTTTCTCGCCACCACCAAGTGCATACCTAATCAACTCTTTCTTTATCCTTTCACACTTAGCATCTGATCCAGCTCAAAGCTTGGCAAATTCAGAATCATAATGAGCTTTTAGTTCTCTTTCAACATCAGCACGAATAGAACTGTTAGACATCTGTATTCAGTAGTTTTCATCTCCAACTGAGCAATCGTTGAAGTCTCTCCTGCCTCTACCACCTTTAGTTGAGCACGGATAAATTCTAATTCACTTTCAACGATAGCTAAGCGCTTAGAAGAAGTTTTTGCTTGAGCCTTTAAGTCCTCTAGCTCCTTGTCCTTACCATCAAGTTCTTCATCTAAGCGAGCTATTTCTTCATCTTTTTTCATTGAAATATCTCGCCAACTGTCCACATTACCATCAATAGCTTGTATAGCTTTGGTTAAACCAACAGTATGGTCACATATAGCCATAACAACTACCAAAGCCTTTAGGAAAAAAAAGATCTAAATACATATATTACAAAGATACCTTGAAAAGAAAAATGAAAGGAAAAAAAAATTACCTCAGCTAGCAACATTAATTGGTTTACACTCTCCAACGAAAGGAAAAGAAGTGTAACAACCCAAATTTTACGGAACTATATGGTCGGGCTACGAGTCGATAATAGATTAGAGCAATAAATTAGCTTATTCAATTTTATTTCTTGGTAACAAATTTAAATGAAACTAATGGCAGTACCTTCCAATTAATTCAGCGTAATTTTTCTTTTACAAAATATTCATGTTCACATTCCCTAGACACATTTCCATTTACATTACTGTACTTACAAAATTTAGATACAAAATAGATATCTATATTGGGTATACCTTTAAAGCGGAGAATACTTTGTTGACGTATGACTATGCAAAATAATTCAACTTATTAAAATGGTCCTCGCTACTGACGAGGCTCTGTGGAGGAAAATAAGAGGTGAGCTCAACGTGCTCAGTAAGAAAAACAAGCGGCAAGTAGATAAATACACTACATATATATGCCAAAATAGGAATTCTCACGAAAATATAAAGATAATTTGGCAAAATCAATAATACCAGAATTAGGATTCGAAAACAGTATCAATATCGATAGTATAAACAGTCTACTACAGAAAATACAGGATTCTAAAACTTTAAGCAGTAACATAAACGATTTCCATAAAATATTATAGTTCTTAAGGTCAAACCAGTACATCAAATAGACGAGACAAGGCAGAACAAGCTATATCAAAATTCAGAATGACAAATTTGTCAATGTCAGTGACTCCAGGCATCACTGATCAGGTTGGCCAGGATATCAATCGCCGTGGAGTGGTAAGCTACCCTAACGGCTCACAGAACATAATGTTTGAAGACTAGAATACACGGTACATCGTACTCACGTGCGTGTCGCATCGTATATCGTACTCCGTGGACCACAAAAACAGAAACAGACAGTAGTGCAGCATGATTTAACCATCGCCCTTGTCTCAAAATCAGTGCGAGTCGGACCGTGCGACACACAATCAGCACGCGCTCAAGCACATATCCTCAGTATCACTTATAAGCAAATCTTTTTTCATTAAAATCAATTGTAAATTCAGTTCAGTAAAAATATAACATTCATAAAGAGGCTAATTTACCCTTTTTTGGTTAAAAAATCTCAGTAAACAGTCTATGAAAATTTAATTTGGGATTTTCAATTTAAAACAATAATTACAAACTCCAGTGATATTTATCTAAATAGACTAAACAAATTTATATCGATAAATCGATCGATTTACTAAGGTTAAAGTTTTCCTTGATTCCAAGATACTTTAAAATAAGCTTAGGATTTCTTAGAATTTAGTAACTATAAAATTTGGCCTAGAATTTTATATCTATAATTCCATAGAAAAATACGTGAATCTATCTCTAGCAACACAAAGAAGTTTTCCTTACCTCATTGTCTATCAGTATTCGTCAATGCCTCAACGTTGTGATTCGGTGGTTCTGCTCTATTCAGTTTAAGTCCCCGAAGCTCTTTTCCTCAAGTTTTCCAATTTTCTCAGTGCCTTCTTTCCTATCTTCAAATATTTTTATTTGTATATATATATGTCATCGTATATACATATATATAAATATACTCTTTTTTTAAACCTTCTTCTTCTCTCACCTTTTTTTCTTTTCCTTTCTTCTTCACTTCACTGTTTTAACCTTCTAGTACTGTTCATCGTCATCACCCACCTCTCGGTGCTGCCACTCCTCCATCATTCTAGCGTTCCCGTCTCCATCTTATCCTCCTCTCCATATTCATTCGCCTCGTCAAGGAAGGAAAGCCTTGATCAGGCCTTTACACGAGTCGCTCTTCAACTCTGTTTCCTTATTTCCTTTTTTCTATGGTCACACGCCCATGTTCAAGCCACGCGAATCGCCTGCACTGTTTCAGGCTCTCAATCCCTCACGCGATTGCCACTGCTTTAGCACTTTGTCTGGCTATCTAGATCGACCATTACGGTTCTTTCTTCTCTTTCCCTGCTCTCACTCGTATCTCTTGTTCTCTGTTTCTTTCGTTGATTCTCTCTCATTACCAGACCAGAGTATCCTCACAGCTTCCCTCTTTTGTTTACAGCTCTCTTTCATCCCTTTTCAGTTGTACCTTCTCAGGTCTACCTCTTTCACCGAACCTTCAATAACAGCAAAGGGTTCGACTCTTCTCTATCCACCATTTCTTCCTCTCGTCTCACACCTCACTCTTCCTTCGCTACTCCATCACGCCTTATCCACCTAACCTCTCGATTTTTATTTCTTCTTCAGCCGACCAGTACCAGGGGCTTCCAACCCTCTATATACCTTCAGCTCACTCCATTTTCTATGCTTAAATCTGATAACATGAAATCAGTTTTAGCTATACCTCTCACGTCATTATTGCTCCCTTCTTTGTTCTTGTCATTCATAACTTGCTCTTCATGCATTTTCTATCTAGTTTTCTTGGTTTTCCAATCCTTCTACCTACTGCAACAACTTTAGGCACAAGTAGGTGAAGTCTGGCAATTCACGTGGACTTCTGTCTTTATTTTTCTTTCCATCACACACAGTAATGTAGCCTCAAGATTGGCTTCATTTTGGAAGCCAATCTCATCCTGGAGTAGTGCATTTATTCAAATATATATGCATATATATATATATATATAAGTATTTCTTGCTCACATATTTATCTATGTATATCTATGCACTTGGTAATTTTTCTTTATAGTATTTTGAATAGAATTAAACTTGGTACTTGTACTTCCTGATCATAGAGAATTATTCATACCTTAGCCTAGCTATAATTTAATTAAAATCATTTACTAAGGAACACATTTTAATCTCAATAATTTAATTGTTATTCCTTGATAAGACCGAGTACATGAAAATTTTTGGTGTTTAAATTCTCCCCACTTTGGGAAATTTGGTCTCCAAATTTGAAAGTACATCAATCTTTAAACAAGTTCCAATTCTCACATAGCCTCCTCTAAAGTGTGGTACTGCCACAGAACTTTGACCAGAGGAATCGTCTTAGACCGCAATGCTTTTTCTTTCATGTCCAAGATCCGTATTGGCTTCTCCACGTATGCCATATCCTCTTTCAACTCTAGTGGTTCATACTTAATCATATGTGTCCGATCCGGATGGTACTTGCGAAACATCAAAATGTCGAAGACATTATGAATACTCAAAAACTCTAACGGTAAAGCCAATCTGTAAGCTTTATCTCCCACTCGGTCTAAGATCTCAAAAGGCCCAATATAATGGGGACTTAGCTTTCCTTTATTTCTAAACATCATTATGCCCTTGGAAGGAGAACCTTTCAGAAACACTAAATCTCCTACTAAAAATTCCAAGGGTCTTCATCTTTGGTCAGCATAACTCTTTTGCCTGCTCTGAGCTATCCTCAACCTCTCGCAAATCAATTGAACATCCTCAGAAGCTTACTTAACCAAATCGGGAGCAAATAGCTTTCTTTCACCTACTTTTTCTCATCCAATCGACAAACGACACCTTCGACCATACATCGCTTCATACGGTGTCATTCCGATACTTGAGTGGTAACTGTTATTATATACAAACTCTACTAGCGGTAAATGGTCATCCCAGGAGCCTTTAAAATCTTGAGCACAAGCTCTCAACATGTCCTCCAATGTCTGAATAGTTCTCTCCGATTGCCCATCTGTTTGAGGATGGAAAGTCGTGCTAAAATTCAGTTGGATTCTCATGGCTTCTTGGAAATGTTCCCAAAAGTGTGAAGTGAACCGAGAATCCTTGTCAGACACAATGCTCACTGGTACGCCATGTAATCTTACAATTTCTCGCACATATAGATTCGCTAGAGCGCTCAAAGTATCAGTGGACTTCTATAGCCAGGAAGTTGGTGGACTTTGTTAGTCTGTCAACAATTACCCAAAGTTACATTATGATTTCTCCGAGTCCTTGGCAATCCCATAATGAAATCCATGGTGATATACTCTTATTTCCAAATCGGTATTGGTAAAGGTTGTAACAACCTTGTAGGTTTTTTGATGCTCTACTTCAATTTGTTGACACACAAGACATCGGGACACAAATTCGGCCACATCTTTTTTCATCCCTGACTACCAATACACCTTCCATAAATTCTGATACATTTTATTACTTCCCAAGTGTAAGGTATACCTTGATGAATGAGCGTCTGTCAATATCAATTTCTTCAACTGTACATCATCGGAAATACAAACTCTACCTCTGAAAATCAGTAGACCATCAGGGCTAACTTCAAAATCTGTCACAGTTCTCAATTGGATCCGACTAGCCATATTTATGCAATATCGATCAGTACACTGAGCCTGTCGAATTCTATCAATCAAATCTGATTTTATTCTCAGGCTAGCTATCACTCTACAACTGGAAGTGTCAGATGGCTCAATGTCCAAGTTAAGGCTCGCAAACTGTTCCAGCAATTCATATTCCCAAATCATCATGTATGATACCATCCCGATGTTCTTTCGGCTTAAGTTATCTGCTACTACGTTTGCCTTTCCCGAGTGGTATGAGATCTCACAGTCATAATATTTCAAAAACTCTATCCTCCTCATCTGCCTCATGTTTAACTCCTTTTGCGAAAATAAATACTTGAGGCTTTTATGGTCTGTGAAGATCTAAAACTTTTCTCCATACAGATAATGGCGCCATATTTTAAGTGCAAACACTACGACTGCCAATTCAAAATCAAGGGTCAGATAGTTCCTCTCATAGGCTTTTAGTTGATAGGAACCATAAGCAACTACCTTTCTATGTTGCATCAACACACATCTTAGACCTTGACTGGATGCATCTATATACATCGAGAAGCCTTCCAAACTAGCGGGTATAGTTAAAATACGTACGGTGGTCAATCTATGCTTCAACTCCTGGACACTCCCTTCACATGAGTCACTTCATTTAAACTTAACATTCTTTCTCGTAAGTTGTGTCAAAGGAGTAACCAACTTAGAGAAATTCTCGACAAACCTTTTGTAATATCTAGTCAAACCCAAGAAACTCTGAATATCGATAACAGTCTTGGGTCTTTCCCATTGCACTACAACCTCGATCTTAGATGGATCTACAAACACTCCGTCTTTAGACACAATCTGACCCAAAAAATTATCTGGTCTAGCCAAAAATCACACTTGCTCAGCTTGGTATACAACTTCTTCTCCTTGAGGGTTGGCAGAACCATTCTCAAATGCTACTTATGTTCTTCTCTGGACTTCGAATATACCAAAATATCATCAATAAAAACTATAACAAATTTGTCCAAATACGACTTAAGTACTTCGTTCATCAATGCCATGAAAGCTATCGGAACATTTGTCAACCCGAAAGGCATAACTAAAAACTCATAATGTCCATATCGGGTTCTGAAAGTTGTCTTAGGTACGTCCTCACTCTTAATCTTCAATTGATGGTACCTTGACCTCAGATCAATCATGAAAAAGATCTTTCCTCTAGCAGTTGGTCCAGAAAATCATTGATACGAGGTAGTGGATATTTATTCTTAATGGTTGCCTTATTGAGCAATCTATAATCGATACACAGCCTAAGACTCCCATCTTTCTTTTTAACAAATAAAATCGGTGCACTCAATGGTGAAACACTCATCCAAATAAACCCATTATCCAACAATTCTTGTAACTGCTTCCACAACTCTTCCAACTCAACTACAGCCATTCTGTAAGGTGGTTTCGATATCGACTCAGTACCAGGCACTAAGTCAATACAGAAATTCATTTCCCTATCTAGAGGTAACCCTAGTAAATCATCTGGAAATATATCGAGAAACTCCCTGACCACGGGAATATCGCTCAATTTCAGACTTGCCTTATTCGTATCAATTACATAAGTAATGTAACCTTCAAAATATTATCCATATGGTTAGTAAAAATTTTGTCATTAAACCACCAATTCTTTTTCATTACTTTTCAAAAAAACTTACAACAAAATTTTTGGGCAAAAATATCACTGTCCTATTATGACAATCAAGAATAGCTTGATTTGCTGTTAACTAGTCCATGTCCAATATCACATCAAAATCATGCATATCTAATAGGATCAGGTCTGCTAAAATATTCTTGCCTCTTATTTTAAGCATACAATCTTTATACAGTTGTTATGTCATTTGGCTATCTTTCATTGGTGTCCTAATAGTTAGTATCTTTCCTAATGGTTTAGGTTTCACATATGAAGACAGTTTATATGCAAACATAGGTGATAAAAATGAATGAGTTTCACTAGAGTCAAATAAAACTATTGCTTTAATATCAAAAATAAGAATAGTACCTTTAAACAATTCTGCTGGTGCATTAGTTCCTGTTGCCTTATGCTCAAGGGCGTACACTCGCCCCTGTCCTACGACCTGCTTACCTTTTTCTTCCATTGTAGCCTTCCTCCTCGACGCAGAGGTAGTAACAGGTGTCCTCATCTGTTCTGTACTCTTTTGAGGGGCTGAGTTGATATTCTCGAGAATATTTCTAATCAAGTGCCTCATCTTAACACATCTGAAACAAGCCCCAATCATCCAATAGCAGGGCCCGTTACCTCTCCCCACAATGTCTGCACACCTCAAAATCAGGTCAGGGTCCTCTGTTCACAATCCTTTTAGTAAGAGCTGAGGCCGGATAGATAGGAGGCTTAACAGTCTTACCTCGTGACTCCTCATAATTCCTCTGTCGCTTAAATAATGGCCTTCTGCCCTCTCTGCCACTCCTATTACCAGCTGACCTCTTTCGATCTTGATCTTTACCTCTACCCACTTTGCTGAACTTGGAGGCATGCATCTCATAATCCTATATGCACAGCTAGGCTCGACGAACCACTTCCTCATAAGTACTAAGGTCCAACAGAGCTAGTCAGGCTTGAATTGAAGGCCTCAGTCCATCCATAAACTTTCGGACCTTCTTCGCCTCATTATCCATAGTGTTTGGATCATATTTTCCCAGTGAGCTGAACTTAGACTCATACTCATCCACGAACTTATTCCCCTAAGTTAAGTTCAAAAATTTTAACTGTAATCTCCTCTTGACAGTATCCGAAATGTATTTCCTTCAGAAAGCATCAAGAAACAAGTCCTATGCACTCATTCCATGTCTAGCTCTCAGGATTAATCGAGTGGACTTCCACTAGTGTTCTACTTCTCTTTTCAATATGAAAGATGCAAAAGCCACCTTCTCGGTAGATGTACATCGGAAGAATCCATAAAGCGTCTTCATTTCATTTATCCAATCTTCTGCAACAACTGGATTCTTAACCCCACTGAAAGACAGAGGCTTGAACTCTTGAAATTGCATCGGTTTATCTAGTTAACGGTAATGCCCCATCTCGTCACTACGTTACGATGGGGCCACTAGCATCGGTGAATGTGGTAAGGTGGGGTCTGCGATAATGTAGTAGGCGAAGATGTAGAGGGTCCTTTAGCTGGTCGCACGGGCGCTGTCTGGGTTGGCATGGGCATATCGGGTGTGTCTGCTGGAGTAGTCGATACAACCTAAGCAGCAGTACCTGGTGTGTTATCCAATCTCGCCATCATTTACCCAAATATTTTCAGTATCGACTCCATGCCCCGTTCTAAACTAGTAATTCAGACTTCAAAGCTCTCAGTAGGGTTACGAGAGGTTTGCTTAGCTAAGAGACCACCCTGCCTTTCAGGCCTATCCTTATGGCCTCAAGATGACCTGCCCCCTCGCCCTCTCGGTCGACCACATGGTCTACTAGCCATATCTAATTGTTTTCCTGCATTCAGTAGCAATTTTCAATAAAACACAGCTATGTATACTTGTTTGTATCTAAACAATGTACAGTAATGTTGGGGATGTGAACTTTTCAAATTTTCTCTTACTCCTAATATCTACTCGTATCAGGTCAACCTTGTTCTGATACCAACTTCTGTAACGACCCAAATTTTATGAAACTATATGGTTGGGCTACGAGATAATAATATATCAGAACAATAAATTCGCCTAGTCAATTTTATTTCTTGGTAACAAATTTAAACGAAACCAATGGTAGTACCTTCCAATTAATTCGGTGTAATTGTTCTTTTACAAAATATTCATGTTCGCATTCCCCAGACACATTTCTATATACATTACTGTACTTACAAAATTTAGATATAAAATAGATATCTATACTGGATATACCCTTAACGCGGAAGAATACTTTGCTGACGTATGGCTGTGCAAAATAATTCAACTTATAAAAATGGTCATAACTACTGACGAGGCTTTATGGAGGAAAGTAAGGGGTGAGCTCAACGTGCTCAGTAAAAAAAACACGAGGCAAGTAGATAAATACACTACATATATATGTGCTAAAATAAGAATTCTCACGAAAATATACAGATAATTTGGCAAAATTAATAATACCAGAATCGAAATTCGAAAACAGTATCAATATCGATAGTATAAATAGTCTACTGCAGAAAATACAGGATTCTGAAACTTTAAGCAGTAACATAAACGATTTCCACAAAATATTACAGTTCTTACGGTCAAACCAGTACATCAAATAGACGAGATAAGGCAAAACATGCCATATCAAAATTCAGAATGACAAACTGACCAATGTCGATGACTCTGGGCATCACTGATCATGTGTGCCAGGATGTCAATCGTTGTGGGTGTGGTTAACTACCATAACAGCTCACAGAACAAAATGTCTAAATACCAGAATACGCAATACATCATACTCACGTGCGTGTCGCATGGTACATTGTATATCGTGGACCACAGAAACAGAAACAGATAGTAGGCAGCATGATTTAACCATCGCCCTTATTTCAAAATTAGTGCGAGTCGGACCGTACGACACACAGTCACCACTCGCTCAAGCACATATCCTCAGTATCATTTATAAGCAAATCATTTTTCATTAAAATTAACTGTAAATTCAGTTCGATAAAAATATAACATTCAGAAAGAGGCTAATTCATCCTTTTTCGGTTAAAAAATCCTAGTAAATAGTCTATGGAAATTTAATTCGGGATTTTCAATTAACAATAATTACAATCTCCAATCATATTTACCTAAACAGACAAATCAAATTTATATCGATAAATCGGCTGATTTACTAAGTCTAAAGTTTTCCTTAATTCCAAGATACTGTAAAATTGGCTTAGGGTTTTCTAGAATTTCGGTAACTATAAAATCTGGCCTAAAATTTTATATCTACAATTCCATAGAAAAATACATGAGTCTATCTCTAGTGGCACACAGAAGTTTTCCTTACCTCAGTGTCTGTCAGTAATCGTCAATGCCTCAACGTTCGTGTCAGTGGGTCCGCTCTATTCGGTTTAAGTCCCCGAAGCTCTTTCCCTCGGGTTTTCTAATTTTTTCTGTGCCTTCTTTCCTATCTCCAAGTATTTTTATTTGAATATATATATGTAATCGTATATACATGTATATAAATATGCTCTCTTTTTTATAACCTTATTCTTCTCACGCCTTTTTCTTTTCCTTTCTTCTTCACTTCACTGTTTCAACCTTCCAGTATTGTTCATCATCATCACCCCCTCCCAGTGCTGCCACTCCTCCATCATTCTAGCTTTCCCGCTACCATCTTCATCCTCCTCTCCATCTCCATTTGCCTCGTTAAGGAAGGAAGCCCTTGATCAAGCCATTACACGAGGATTTCTTCAGCTCTGTTTCCTTATTTCCTTTTCTCGCTGGTCACACGTCCTTGTTCAAGCCACGTGAATCGCCTACACCATTTTAGGCTTAAAATCTCTCACGCGGTCGCCACTGCTTCAATACTTTGTCTTGCTCTCTCGATTGACTATTGCGGTTCCTTCTTCTCTTTTCCAGCTCTCACTCGTATCTCTCGTTCTCTATTTCTCTCGTTGATTCTCTCTTATTACCAAACCAAAGCTTCCTCACAGCTTCCATCTTCGGTTTACAGCTCTCTTTCTTCCCTTTTCAATTATACCTTTTCAAGTCTCCCTTTTTCATCAAACCTTCAATAGCAGTAATGTGACGCCCCGAAAATGCGAAAAATAAGGCAAATTTAAAACTTTTTACTATCAAATCACAATTGATGGTGCATTACTGTGCAGTGTCATACATCATTATACTTATCATGCCTCAGGATCTCATCATAAAATAGTATATATCATATCAGATACATTCCTCAACTCATATTGAATTATCCTAATACATCCCATACATCATAGTACATCAAGTGTCTATAAATATAACTCTAGTCTGGATACATGAATATTAAATATATACCTCAATAAACAAAATACGACCTGGAGCTTAAGTCCCCCACTAGCCTCTAATCCGTACGTCGCAGGGAACTCACTTCACTTGAAGAAATCTGGTGGGGAGAGAAAACAAGGTGAGCTTTTAAATCGCTCAGTAAGGGGGGTAAGGGAACTCAGTTATATAAACCATATCACACATCACAAATATGTATTTGTATATGAAACTCAGTATACTCATTTGAAATCGTAGCATGAAAGTTCTCAAAACATCATCATCTCATAGCTCACAAATCATGTGTAAACATGAAGGTAAAAAGGCTCAATATAGAGCATTCACAAGCATGTGTAAATATATGTGATAATGACTTTTTATCAAAATACGTGATAAAATCACCTCAGCAAATAGAACATGACAAAGTCACAAAACACAACTAAAGTGTAAAACAAGACTAGGCAATAAAACTCATATAAAACTCGTCATGGCAAATCAAATATATAATCTCCTCTGGGTGCGCATCTCAGGCATCCTCGTAAGAAGGAACGTCGACAATATGGTCGTATGCATGGTATAGTGGACTTATATGTTACCAGAACAAGGCCCGGCCTTACACGCTACTAGAGCAATGCCTCACCTCATGCACACTATCACGTGGTCCCTGGGTCGGTTCCCAGGCGGCCCACTCCATCACATGATCCCTGGGTCGTTCCCAGGTGGCCCACTCTATCGGTCTTACATGCTACCAAAGCAAGGCCTCCCAACGCTACCAAAGCGGAGGAATAATCAGACTTACATGTTACCAGAACAAGGCCCAGACTTACATGCTACCAAAGCAATGCCCGATGTGTATTCAACATGACACGCCTAAGTCTCAATCATTAGCCATTATCATAAAGAAAAATCGTTTTGCCTTCACGTAGAACTCATAATGATTTTTCTCTCATAAAACTCATTTAAAACATTTGTGTACTAAACACAAAACATATTAAAACCGAGTTCCAACAGACAAAACACGCACACATTTTCTCAAATCTCAATATTGCCTTAACGTAGAGCCCAAGTTACTTTTCACACAAACTCAATATTGCCTTAACATATAAATCTCTAAATATAATTTCCACAATTCACTACTTTGATTATTTCTCATTCATTACTTATACATTTCATTCAACTCAATAAATTACGCTTCAAGTCCATATTACATAAATAAAATATGTCTAAAATTCTCAAATCTCACATTCTCCCCACCTTAAAAGGAATTTGGTCCTCCAAATTCAACTTAACTCATCAAAACAGATGGAGGTACTTCTCCTTCATGAGACTCTCCAATTCCCACATTGCCTCTTCCATTGAGTGATGTTTCCATAAAACTTTCACTAATGGGATGCTTTTGGTTTAAAGTACCTTCTCTTTCCTATCAAGATTCCGGACGGGTTCTTCAATGTAGCTCATGTCCTCTTGTATGTCCATCTCTTCATACTCTATGACATGAAAAGGGTCCGAGTGGTACTTCCTCAACATAGACACATGAAAGACGTTGTGTATTCCGAACATTTGTGGGGGTAATGCCAATCTGTAGGCTACCTCTCCCACTCTCTGATCGAACCCTAAGGGTATCTATCCGCAAGTGCACGGGTCGTCCAAGTAATAATGGGATTTTAGTCCCGGAATTATCGTCCCACAGAGAAGTTGTTAGCCTAATTAACTACTGGTTACTTTTACCTTAAGCATATCCTAGCAAATTATGAAATTATCAAGGGTGATCAACTAATTTAGAATTGAAAATACCGAAAGCAATAAAATAATAAAACTAGAAAATAAAGTAACTAAAACCGAGCTCAAATTACTTAGAATACTCCAAGCTATTAAAAACCACCTACAAAAGAAAATTAAAGCAGTTAAAACTAATCAACGTAATTAAAATAAAATGCAATTAAACAATAAAACTAATTAAACTGAAATTAAATAAGCTTAAAATAAAATGCAACTCAATTAAATCTAAGTTAAACTAAGTAAACAAAGCAACTAAACCTAACAAATTAAATTGAAAGCAAATTAAACTAACAATGCATGAAAAATAATTAATCTAAATTGCAACTAAACTAATATAAATTCCTAACACATAAATATAGAATTAACTATTAACTAAGACTAAAAATGAAATTAACAAACTAAAACACTAGAATTAACTAACCTAATTATCAACTAATAAAAGCAAAAAATGTAAATGCATTAACTAATTAAATAAGGAAGAGTGCGGCCAAACATGGCCTTGGGTAATTTTTACACCAAGTGGTCCCGAAAATAATTCCAAGTGTACTGTGCACTGTACACGCTTCTTCCTCCTGGAAATGCTCTGCCATTCTCGCCTCTGCTCCTGCTGTGCTGTCTCCAGGCGGTTTGCTACGGATTGTCCTGTTGTACTGCTCAGGTGCTGCACCTGCTTGCTAACGGTTTTGCCTCCTTTCACCAGTACAAGCCATTGACACCTCCCGATTCCAGCATCATCCTCGGCTTCTGCTCCTGCTGCCTGGTGTACTGCTCTGCTGCATCCTGCACATCCTTGTCATGTCCAGCTCAAGTGATGTCTACTACTCTTGCCTGAACTGTCTAGTGCTGTTCATCATCAGCTTCAATTCACAGCACAAGGATGATAACCAGAACAACCATGTCCAGCCCAAAAACAGGGACTTTCAGTGCTGCTGTCACACCATTCCTGCTCCTCTCTCATCCGACAGCCATACACACCAAGCATCAACAAAGAACTGAAAATACTAGTAACCCGAGGCAGCTATGAATAGAATGATGCATAGAAAGAAGAAAATAATACATGAACAGTAGCTGAAAATAGAAACGGGCATAACAGAGATGAGGGAAACTCCGGTGACCTCGGGTTGCTTCTTCATTGTCTTACCTCCCGAGTTCCACTCTGCTAATGATGTGGGCAAATGCAGTGCATTATACCACATCAATGCAACGGAATCAACAAGCAGGAGACCTTATGAGAAGTTAAACCCGACTGCAACCTCTAACCGAGAGCTAATGGATTAACGACTTAAAAAAAAAAAAAACCAAACAATAGTAATGCAAGTGAAGAAGCAACCGAGACATGGAATAAGCTTTGAAAATGCAAAAATACAACTTGTGGAAGGAAACCGAGAAGATGGAAAAGAAAATAAAATGAGAACATGTAGATTGAAAGGAACCAAGAGCATGGAAAGTAATTAGAAACCGAACCCTTAAATGGTGAAAAACTATTAAACATCAATAATGAAGAAACACAAAGCAAGAATACAGTGAAGAAACCGAAAGCTTGGATTGAAATTGCTTATATTAAAATGAGATTTAACAATGATAAAAGAAGACACTCGAATGAACAGTAAAAATACTTTAAGGAAATAGCTTAATCGGGAAAAGAAAGAACAAGGAAAAATAAACTATTCTACCCTAATCTAACCTACTCCTACTCCTACTCTACTTAATTTTTCAATTGCCACCATGCTCTATTTATACACAAATCATAAGAGTACAATGGTAAATTGTCATCCTAGATGAGTTGGCATTGTTTGGCCACTTGTCTTTCTTTGATTTGCTGCAGAGTAGATATTTTCACGTCATCAGTCTTTTTGTCCAATTAGCTATGCGATGTGGCCCAACGTGTGCCTTCCAGAATATTCGCTCGGTGTCTGTTGATCTTATCGTTTCAGAGCAAATAAAATATCGACACCTGGCATCACGCGTGTCCAAACGACTGGTGACTCGGTCTCCAAATTAGAAGTGGTTCAATCTCTTTAAGCCCATTTTCAGCCCAATTTCATCTGAAACGACTGAATTTCATCTGGATTTAATTTATCTGCACATTAAAGAATTTTAATTAAATAAAGGAGATTATTAATAAAATAATATGGGGATTAAGTAAATAATTAGGAATTTAAGCACAAATAATTCTATAAAAAATAGAATTATCACTCTCTCAAGAATCTCGAATGGTCCTATGTATCGAGGACTCAATTTTCCTTTCTTCCCAAATTGCATGATACCCTTACTCGGTGATATCTTAAGAAATACTGAATCACCAATATCAAACTCAAGTGGCTGTCTACGCAAATTCGCGTAGCTTTTCTGTCTACTCTGTGCAGCCCGTAACCTCTCACATATGAGTTTCACACTCTGTACAGCTTGCTCAACAAGCTCGGGAGCATTTATCTTTCTGTCACTAACTTCTTCCCAAGCTACAGGGGATCTACACCTCCTACCATATAGAGCCTCAAAAGGTGTCATTCCAATACTCGCATGATAGCTGTTATTATACGCAAACTCTGCTAGGGGCAGGTGATCATCCCATGATCCTTTAAAATCCATCGTACACACTCTCAACATATCCTCCAGGGTCTGAATAGTCCTCTCTGACTGACCATCTGTCTAAGGATGATAAGCGGTACTGAAACTTAATCGAGATCCCATGGACTCCTAAAACTGGGTCCAAAATCTAGAAGTAAATCGAGAATCTCTGTCAGAAGTAATACTCACTGGAGCCTCATGTAATCTAGCTATCTCGCTGACATACAACTCAGCTAAGGCATCCACAGTATCTGTGCTCTTGATGGAAAGGAAGTAGGCACTCTTGGTCAGTCTATCCATTATGACCTATATCGCATCACGACCTCTCTGGGTCCTCGGTAAACCCATAATAAAATTCATGGTGACATGCTCACATTTCCATGTAGGTACAGGTAAAGGCTGTAGTAGTCCTCAGGGTTTTTGATACTTAGCTTTCACTTGTTGGCATACTAAACATCTGGCCACATACTCTGCCACGTCTCGCTTCATACCACTCCACTAGTACACCTTTCTCAAATCGCGAAACATCTTAGTACTCCTTGGGTGCATGGTGTATCACGAGCAGTGAGATTCTCTCGGTATCTATCTCTTCAGGGTATCATCGTCTGGTACACAAATTCATCCTCTGAATCTCAACAATCCATCCTCACTGATTACGAGATCCGCCTATGAAGCTTGTTCAGCTTGGGTAACCATATCGATCAACCTCCGATCACTGCACTGCCCAGTTCTAATTTGATCCATGATCCTAGGCTCTATTCGCAGGCTAGCCAGAAATCCAGTCTCTACCTCTTTAGCTCTGATCTGGAGTTCGGTGAACTGCTCCAATAAATCCCATTCCCTGATCATCATGGTAGATATTATACTCTTCCATCTCAAAGCATCAGCAACTATGTTCGCCTTACCCGGATGGTATAGAATCTCGCAGTCATAATCCTTAAGGAGTTCCATCCATCTCCTTTGGCTCATGTTTAACTCCTTCTGATCAAACAAATACTTCAAACTCATGTGGTCAGTGAAGATCTAGAATCTTTCCCCATATAAGTAGTGCCGCCAGATCTTCAAGGAAAATACCACAGCGGCAAACTCCAAATCATGCATGGGGTAATTTCGCTCATGATCTTTCAATTGTCTCGATCCATAAGCGACCACTCTTCCATGCTGCATGAGCACACACCCCAATCCTTGATGAGAAGCAGCACTATACACCGAAAATCCTCTTGATCCCTTGGGGATAGTTAATACAGGTGCCGCTGTTAATCTCCTCTTTAACTCCTAAAAATTGAGCTCACATTGATCAGTCCATATAAATGGAGTCTCCTTGCGTGTGAACTTAGTCAAAGGAGCGGCAGTCCTGGAAAATCCTTCCACAAATCTTCTGTAATACCCTGCCAAACCAAGGAAGCTTCGTACTTCTGTAACTGTCCTCGGTCTTTCCCAATTAAGCATAGCCTCTACTTTACTTGGATCCATTAATACTCCTTCCTCTGAGACTATATGTCCAAGGAAAGCTATCCGATCCAGCCAAAACTCACACTTACTAAGCTTTCCATATAATTGTTTATCTTAGAGTATCTGAAGTACTAACCACAATTGTTGTGCATGCTCCTCATATGACCGAGAGTATACCAGGATATCGTCAATAAAGACTATCACAAATTTATCTAGATAGTTTCTGAACACTTCGTTCATTAATCTCATAAAGGTTGCAGGGGCGTTTGTCAATCCAAAGGACATCACTAGAAATTCATAATGGCCATATCTTGTCCTGAAGGCCATCTTCGAAATATCTTCTTCCTTAATCCTCAATTGGTGATAGCCCAATCTCAAATCAATCTTAGAAAAGACTAAGGCCCCTCTCAGCTGATCAAGTAGATCATCAATCCTGGGCAATGGGTATTTATTCTTCATCGTGGCTTTATTCAACAGTCGGTAGTCTACGCATAATCTGAGACTACCATCCTTCTTTCTCACGAATAACACTAGTGCTCCCCACGGTGAGACACTAGGTCTAATAAACCCTTGATCCAATAACTCATGTAGTTGTTTCTTCAATTCCTTAAGTTCCACCAATGCCATCCTGTATGGAGGTCTAGAGATCGACTGAGTATCTGGTACCAAATCAATGGTAAACTCCAGCTCTCTCTCTGGTGGTAAACCTGGTAACTCGTTTGGGAAGACATCTAAAAATTCACACATCACAGGTATATCCTCAATCCTCGGATGTTCCCGATCATCATCTGAGATGAGTGTTTCATAACCTTCACATAAACAACCATATTTAATACTCTCAAGAGCAACATCAAAATTCCACACGTCTATTTGCTCAATATTTCAAATGTGCACTGTAGGGTTCAGGTAGGGAGAAAGTTACAATCTTAGTGTAACAGTCTAAACTCACACGATTGGTTGCCAGCCAATCCATTCCCAAAATTACATCAAACCCATGCATATTTAACATTATTAGATCTGCTAACATTACTCTATCTCCCACCTTTATTTCACATCCTCTACAAATTAAATCAGTTCTCTGGGATTCACGCATAGGGGTATTTACATGTAGTATATACTCTAGAGGTTCAAACTTCAAATTTAAACTACATGTAAAATGCTCTGAAATAAACAAATGCGTGGACCCTGAATCAATCAACACATGAGCCTTATGATTACAGATAGAGAGTATACCTCTTATAGTTTCTACAGAAGTGTCTGCGGTTTCCTTATCCAGGGCAAACACACGTCCCTGTGCAATAGGCTTCTTCCCTTTCTCTGCAATAGTGGCCCGTCTCTGGGGATTCACTCTTTGAGGCTGCTGTCTAGTAGGCTCCGGTGTATGTGGTATCTAAGGTTAAGGACAGTCTCTCACTCTGTGACCTATGTCACCACATCTAAAACATCCACGGATCATCCCGGTATAACTTCTCTCATGCGATTAATCACAGTCTCTACAAACCCTTATCTCATGCCTAACATACTGAGGGGTCTCCTTGATAATAGGATAAGCTCTGGGTCTCTCCAATCTGCCCTTCTGTACCTCAACCCTTCCTCTTTTGAAGAAACCTCTCCAAACATCTGCTTGGGACATCGCTGGCCTCTTGCCCTTATCCCTAGTCACTACTCCAAACTCATTTTGGGATTGTATAATTTTAATTCCCCTCTCAATCTCTTGTGCTCGTCTCAGAGCATCTCCAAACTCGGTAATACATAGCCTTATCAATCGATCTCTGATGACGGGCTTCAATCCATATACAAATCTCTCAGTACGAAGCTCTTTATTCTTGAAGGTCTCTGGGTCATATCTCAGCAGAGCGGTAAATTGGCTCTCATAATCATCCACATACATGTAGCCCTGTACTAAACTCAAAAACTCTGTTTGCCTCCTTCTTTGGGCAGCTCATGGTACGTATTGGGCTCTGAAGGCTGTCTGAAACTCTTCTCAACCAATCACATCCTGGTGGGACATCAGAATACCCTGAGTAGTACCCCACCAATCTCGAGCTCTCCCTTTCAACATATAGGCACTCATACTGACCCTCTCAGCATTTGTGCACCCCAGATAATCAAATATAACTCTCAACTCCGTCAGCCACTCCTCAGCCTCAGTAGGATCCTTCTTTCCCCTAAATGCGGGTGGATTCATTTTCAAAAAGTCCTTCAGTCGGACCATACTTCTATCATCAGGCTGAGTGACGGGAGGCACTGGGTCCATCTGTACTGGGGTACGAGAGGTCCTTATGGTGGTGTAGGAGTAGTACCCGAGATATTAACTCCAAAGTGTTGTGCAAATAGCGCAGCCATTTACTCAAATCCCTGCCTCACATCGGTCTCAATCCGGTTAAATTGAGAGTTAGGACTCTCTGGTTGTGGGGCAGGTGATGGAGGGGACTCTGCCTGCCTCCTCGAACGACCTCGTCGTTTACTCATTCTCTATCTCAACTCGTCTCCTGCGCATACATACCAAAATCGATTGAAATCTTAATCCTCAGTTTCAATTCATGACCAGACAATTACAGACACTTAGGATGTATTCTAATTCACTTAACCGACACTGACAGTACTAGACACCCTAAGCTCTGATATCAAGAAAACTCCGTGAGTCCCCGAAAACGCGAAAAATAGGACAAATTTAAAACTTTTTACTCATCAAATCACAATTAAGGGTGCATTCTTGTGCAGTGTCATACATCATTTTACTTATCATGCCTCAGGTTCTCATCATAAAATAGTATATATCATATCATATACATTCCTCAACTCAGATTGAATTATCCTAATACATCCCATACATCATAGTACATCAAGTATCTATAAATATAACTCTAGTCTGGATACATGAATATTAAATATATACCTCAATAAACAAAATACGGCCTGGAGCTCAAGTCCCCCACTAGCCTCTAATTCATACGTCGCAGGGAACTCACTTCACTTGAAGAAATCTGGTGGGGAGAGAAAACAGAGTGAGCTTCTAAATCGCTCAGTAAGAGAGGTAAGGGAACTCAGTTATATAAACCATATCACACATCACAAATATGTATTTGTATATGAAACTCAGTATACTCATTTGAAATCGTAGCATGAAAGTTCTCAAAACATCATCATCTCATAGCTCATAAATCATGTGAAAACATGAAGGTAAAAAGGCTCAATATAGAGCATTCATAACCATGTTACCAGAACAAGGCCCAGACTTACATGCTACCAAAGCAATGCCCGATGTGTATTCAACATGACACGCCTAAGTCTCAATCATTAGCCATTATCATAAAGAAAAATCGTTTTGCCTTCACGTAGAACTCATAATGGTTTTTCTCTCATAAAACTCATTTAAAACATTCGTGTACTCAACACGAAACATACTAAAACCGAGTTCCAACCGACAAAACACACAAACATTTTCTTAAATCTCAATATTGCCTTAACGTAGAGCCCAAGTTACTTTTCACGCAAACACAATGGTTTATAAAGCGATTTCACACTTAGCTTATAAACTCATAAAACAATGGCTCCAACCGGCTATAAAAATCGTGTGCAATCATATCACGACATAACGATAAACATGCTTGTATTCTCAAATCATGGTTCATGCTACAAACAGTTCATCAAAACACATACACAAATGGTTTAATTTTCCCTTACCTATTTGCACCTCATATAGTGCAATTCGTATTCCACTCTGGAACTCCCAAGCTATCCAAACGATATTAAAAACATCAATAACCCAACTCAATCGCATTATTGAGCACACATTTGCTCATATTCTCATTAATATCTCAATCAACTCATTCGCACGACTCTATCACCATTCATAATCTCATCCACTACATCTCAATCGTCTACATTTCTCATGCATAATACCTATGCCAAAATCACCTCATTGCCTAAATTTCCAATTTATAGACAAAAATCTCAATTTACTACAAATTGCATAATAACATCTCTACTCCAACCAAATCACAATTTCATCTATTTCTAATCATTTTCCAACTATTTCATCACAATGCCCAGGTCCACAGTTACTAAAGATTACTTCAAAATCAAAGATTGAAGTTTAGAGATTACCCGAACTTGTGGAGTGCTCAACTCACACCTCGATTCGATTCGTCTTTCAATTTCCAAGTATGTTGTTCTCCTTTGGATGAGGAATAACTTTCCTTCTCGCCACAACTCTTGATTTGGACAGAAATGGGCGATTTAGAAGAGAGAGAAAGTTAGGGTTCGGCTGAAATGGAGGTTTGAAAGAGAGAGAAAAGATGAAATGCAGGAAAACACAGGAGTCCTTTTATAGACGGAGGTTAGGAGATCGATCTAGCTCTCGATGAGATCGATCTACATTTGAATTTGGGGACGATTTGGAGTAATTTTATCCTAGGAGATCGATCTGTCGTGAGGCAAGATCGATCTCTTAATGGCTTTATGAGATCGATCTGTTCCAATTATGAGATCGATCTTTAGTTTACAGAATGCTTCATGAGATCGATCTGCTCCTTGTGGAGATCGATCTTCTCCCTAGCAAAAACATTTTGAGATCGATTCCTTCCTCATGAGATCGATCTTTTCATTACAGAATCATAAGGAGATCGATCCTCTTCCATTGAAGATTGATCTGCTCGCTTAAATTCCTCCTTCCTTGTCATTTTTAGCCCACCAGATCGATCTTCTTTTCTCCAAGATCGATCTGACCTCATAGTTTCACACTTTGGTTAAACACTTAACATATAAATCTCCAAATATAATTTTCACAATTCACTACTTTGATTATTTCTCATTCATTACTTATACATTTCATTCAGCTCAATAAATTACGCTTCAAGTCCATATTACATAATTAAAATTGTCTAAAATTCTCAAATCTCACAAGCAAGGGGTTCGACCCTTCTCTGTCCACCATTTCTTCCTGTCGCCTCATGCCTCACTCTTCCTTCGTTGCTCCATCACGCCTTATCCATCTAATCTTTCAGTTTTTATTTCTTCTTCAGCCGACCAGTACAAGCGGCTTCCAACCCTCTATATACCTTCAATTCACTCCATTTTCTATGCTTAAATCTCATCACAAGAAATTAATTTTAGCCATACCTCTAACATCATTATTGCTCCTTTCTTTGTTTCAGTCATTCATAACTTTCGTCTCATGCAATTTCTATCTAAGTTTCTCGATCCTTCAGTCCCTCTACCTGCTGCTACAGCTTCTGGCACAAGTCGGTGAAGTTTAGCAATTCACATGGACTTCTGTGTAAGACCCGAATTTAATTAAAATATGAAAATTAAATAAGAAAAGATGGGGGATGTATGAAGGAAGGTCAGGTTAGATTGATTTTCGAAACAAGAGCAGGGTAAAATGGTAAAAATACCAAAACCCGATATTAGCGCAATAAAGAAATTTTAATTAAAAATAAGGATGTAAGATATCTTGATCGATAATGAGAAAATTATACAATTTTGGGTCAATTGATCAAGATTCGAAAATTTTAAAAATACCGAAAAATTATCGGAACGATATCTCGAAAAGCGCGAAGGAATAATATCGAAAATTTGGAGGAAAATATATTTAATAAATTAAATTTAAATTAAATAAATTAAATTAGAATAAAAATAATATAAGTGTAGATATTTTGGATTTTATGGAGTATTTTAATGAATAGTGTAAATAAGTTGTAATAATAATAATAATAATAATAATAATAATAAAAATCTGAAAGAAAAAAAAAAGGAGGAGAGAGAAAAAGCTCGGGAGAACCCGAGAAACAAAACCGAGAAAACGACCCGCAACCTTCACCGCCGATTCCAGCACACCGACGATCGACGGGCTCCGACGAAGCTACCAGAAGGAAGAAGAGAGACCGACGAGCACGTGGGCACCGGAATCACACCGCCAGGTGGTCGGAGCAGGCCGATCGGAGCGAAGGAAGATCGACGGAGAAACGAGCCGATTCCCGACGAACCACCGTGTCTGGGCTGAAACGGAGGGCACCGACGCACTCAGGGGAAGAAGCCGGTTCTTTTGAGATCGATCTTGGCCGGTGAGACCGCCGGAAATGCCGGCGACGGCAATTGGCAGTAAACGGCACCGTTTGGCCGAAAGGAAAGAGGAAAGAAAAGAAAGGAAAAGGAAGGAAAGAGGAAAGAAAAGAAAGGAAAAGGAAGGAAAAGGAAAGAAAAGAAAAGGAAAAAGGGGAAAAAGGAAAGAAATTTACCGGGGACAACTCGAGGTTCGGGTAAGTTGACCGAGGGTCGAAATTGACCTACGGGTAAATTCCGGAAATTTAATTTAATATTATTTTAATGGAAAATAATCCAGATTTACCTAATTGTGCAGCCTCACGACAGAGACCGAACGAGAGCCGATCGAGCTCTGATTCTCGTACCCCGCATCGTATCGGGTAAGTACAGTTTAATTTCGGCAATCAGAGTTCTTTAAATACCGAGTTTTAATTATTTTACGGAATTATGGATTAATTTCACGTAGGAAGGAATATTATTCGGAGTCGTAATATAATTGCCGTAAATAGTATACGGGCTATCCAATAAATTTGGATTGAAGCCCGATAATTATTAGAAAGCTGTATAAGCCCGGTATACTCGAAGAAGGGAATTAATAAATATAAAAAGGGCTGAAATGGGTCGAGACCCAATAAGGTACAATCGGGCCCAATAGGGGTAAATGGGCCCAATGATTTAAATTAAGCCCAGAAAATAGGAAATACAATTAAATTGTATGATATCTGACCTGAGGAATATTATACGCAGTTCCGGGCATTTGATTGGGAGCATATCGGACTGCGCGACGAGACGACAATGGAAAAGAAAAGGTCAGACTCGACAGGAAAATAAGGTAAGGGAATTCTACGGACTGCTAGAGGTAAACTTTACACAATTTTAAATTCATATGCAGTCCTTAAAAATGTTCTGGAGGGTCTAGAGGTCGAAGAATAATTTTAATGCCCCGTATGGGTAAAATTACCGAAATACCCTTGTTAAGGGTAAATGTTTCCAACTTTAGGAAAAATTGGGAGGAGCAAGAACAAGAGGTTCCTGCTCGTTCTGGAGGTATTTTAACACATGCATGAGTAGGCTGGCTCACTTTTAAAGAAAAATGCATAGCATTGCATACCTTAAACGATGTAATTTCTGTGAAAACTATTTGGAGATAACCGAGCCGCCTACGTGTTTTTATTTACATGTGACGTGCTAGAGCTCAGCTCGCACGATGTTTGATTTGTGTGATGCATGCATTAGTGCTGGAGCGAGAGCTCGCACTAGAGTTTTACATGCATAGGTGCTAGAGTATAACTCGCACCAGATTTCACATGTTTGTTTCGTGACACGGTGCTAGAGTTTAACTCACACCAGATTTTACATGATTTTCGTGACAGGGTGCTGGAGTTTAACTCGCACCAGATTTTATAAGATTTTCAGGTGATTTATATATAGAGTGCTAGAGCCTAGCTCGCACTAGTTTTACTGGATTTGTGGAGTAGCGCTGTCTGCCCTTGGAGTCAGCCAAAAGGTCCAACAGGCTCAAAAGACCTCTTAAGTAGGGTGAGAGTGAGGGATGAGGTTGGCGGCCTTGTGGGGATGTAAAGCGGGCTCTGCCAGTTTTATTTGATTTGATGAGAGTGCTGAGCATCGCTCGCACTGATTTTATGAGAACATGCGATGAGCCGTGCTTGGAGCATCGGGTAAACTGTGTGTCACCGATTTAATAGGCTCGCACGTGCGTTTTGAGACATGGCATGAGTATTGAGAAACAAAACCTCTCTGTGGGAAGCAGGCCATTTGGGCTGGAGTACCTAGAGTGATATGGGTCCATGGAGTACGATGTACCGTGCAAGTAGCATGGAGTACGATGTACCGTGGGGTATCTTCGGATACGGTATCTTTGTGATACGAGTATCTTCGGATACGGTATCTTTGTGATACGGGGTATCTTCGGATACGGTATCTTTATGATACGGGGTATCTTCAGATACGGCATCTTCGGATGCGTGAGATCGGATAAGACTGACGGGTTGGATTGACCCACCTCCCGGGCGGTTCTCGATCAGGGTGAGACCTCGCACACTGGGATCCGTGAAGCTAGAGGGACTCACGAGGACACATATTGGCCAGTCCTGGTTATTGCCGTTATACAGATATTACCTCGTCTCGCATGTCGACGATTTTGATGAAATCAAATTGAGTTTTTAAACTAAATGTGCATGATGGTTACTTCCATGCTTTTAAACCCATATGTGATGTAAACGAATATTCATGATTTTGTGTGAGTCAGGATTCACCCGAAGGAGGGGTCGAGTCCTGACTTTACTGTGAAATTTTAATTGAGAAAGAAATGATTTGAAGTAATTGCATGTTGAAATTTTCTGTGCAAACTCGATTTACATAACATCATAACTTTCATATCATCTGTTTTAAAATGTGTGGAGAAAGGGTGGTTTATACATGGCACCACGTTCATGTAGGTAGTATGGTTACCTACTTGTTCGTAGGATTGCCTTACTAAGCTTGATGTGCTCACCCCTTTCATTTTCTCCCACAGATAATCTCCAGTTGAAGTTGAGGCGACTCAGTACTGCATTCTGGATATCCGCTACTGCCCATCATTTAAGGTATATACACTTGTACATATTGTATCTACATAAGCATAGCACAGTAACATGTTTGTAAGTAACTTTAGGGGATGTATAAATAATGTAAACAATATTAAATGATTAGAGAAGAAATAAGTTAGATGGTAATTGAATGGTGGGACTGGCATTGACGCACAGCCCAATTATTAGTGGAGTGTGGTCACGATTCGAGGACAGGTAAGAATTTAAGTAAGAAAATAATAAAACGCGAAAAATTAACTCTGATTTTTGGGTAGTTTGGGTCGTGACATTCTGTCCACGTATCTTTTACTCCTCTTACACCAATTATCGACTATATCTTTCTTTCTTTATTTTTCTTTCCATAATACACGATAATGCAACCTCGGGATTGGCTTCATTTTGGAAGCCAATCTCATCCCTGAGCAGTGCATGTGTTCATATATATATATATATATATATACATATAAATATATATATATAAGTATTTCTTGCTCGCATATTTATCTATGTATATCTATGCACTTGGTAATTTTTCTTTATAGTATGTTGAATTAAATTAAACTTGGTACTTGTACTTCTCGATCATAGAGAATTATTCATACCTTAGCCTAGCTATAATTTAATTAAAATCATTTACTAAGGAACACATTTTCAATAATTTAATTGTTATTCCTTGATAAGACCGAGTACAAGAAAATTCTTGGTGTTTACATCAATCTTTAAATAAGTGTGGGTATTTCTCTCACATCAAGCTTTCCAATTCCATGTAACCTCTTCTGAAGTGTGGTACTGCCATAGAACTTTGACCAAAGGAATCGTCATTAACTGCAATGCTTTTTCTTTCCTGTCCAAGATCTGTATTGGCTTCTCCACGTATGTCATATCCTCCTTCAACTCCAATGGTTCATACTTAATCACATGCATCAGATCCGGATGATACTTAGTAAGCATTGAAACGTGGAAGACATTATGAATACTCGATAACTCCGGTAATAAAGCCAATCAGTAAGCTTTGTCTCCCACTCAGTCTAAGATCTCGAAAGGCCCAATATGATGGGGACTTAGCTTTTCTTTCTTTTCAAACCTCATTATGCCCTTGGAAGGAGAAACTTTCAGAAACACTGAATCTCCTACTGAAAATTATATGGGTCTTCATCTTTGGTCAGCATAACTCTTTTGCCTACTCTGAGTTATCCTCAACCTCTCGCAAATCAAGTGAACATCCATAGAAGCTTGCTTAACCAAATCATGAGAAAATATATTTCTTTCACCCACTTCTTCCCATCCAATCGATGAACGACACCATCGACCATATAACGCTTCTTACAGTGTCATTCCGATACTTAAGTGGTAATTGTTATTATATGTAAACTCTGCTAGCGGTAAATGGTCATCCCATGAGCCTTTAAAATCTTAAGCACAAGCTCTCAACATGTCCTCCAATTTCTGAATAGTTCTCTCTGATTGCCCATCTGTTTGAGGATGGAAAGTCGTGCTAAAATTCAGTTGAGTTCCCATGGCTTCTTGGAAACGTTCACATAAGTGCAAAGTGAACCGAGAATCCTCATCAGACATGATGCTCACTGGTACGCCATGTAATCTTACAATTTCTCACACATATCGATCCGCTAGAGCGCTCAAAGTATCAGTGGACTTCATAGCCAGGAAGTGGGTGGACTTTGTTAGTCTGTTAACTATTACCTAAATTGCATCATAATTTCTCCGAGTCCTTGGCAACCCCATAATAAAATCCATGGTGATATGCTCTCATTTCCATGTCTATATCGGTAAAGGCTGTAACAACCATGCAGGTTTTTTGATGCTCTACTTTAATTTGCTGACACACAAGACATCGGGCCATAAATTTGACCACATCTTTTTTCATCCCTGACCACCAATACATCTTTCGTAAGTTCTGATACATCTTATTACTTCTCGAGTCTAAGGTATACCTTGAGGAATGAGCTTCTAGCAATATCAATTTCTTCAACTGTGCATCATTGGGAATACAAACTCTACCTCTGAACCTTAGTAGACCATCAGGGCTAACTTCAAAATCTGTCACAGTTCCCAATTGGGTCTAACTAGCCATATCTATGCAATACTGATCAGTATGATGAGCCTGTCAAATTCTATTAATCGAATTCAATTTTATTCTCTGGCTAGCTATCACTCCACAACTGGCAGTGTCAGATGGCTCACTGTCCATGTTGAGGCATGCAAATTATTCCAACAGTTCGTATTCCCAAATCATCATGTACAATACCATCCAATGTTCTTCATGCTTAAGTTATCTGCTACTACGTTTGCCTTTCCCGGGTGGTATAGGATCTCATAGTCATAATCTTTTAGAAACTCTATCCACCTTCTCTGCCTAATGTTTAGCTCCTTTTACGAAAATAAATACTTGAGTCTTTTATGGTCTGTGAAGATCTAGAACTTCTCTCTATACAGATAATGGCACTATATTTTCAGTGTAAACACTATGGCTGCCAATTCTAAATCATGGGTTGGATAGTTCTTCTCATGGTCTTTTAGTTGATGGAAACCATAAGCAACTACCTTCTCATCCTGCATCAACACACATCCCAGACCTTGACTAGACACATCTATATACACCAAGAAGCCTTCCGAACTAGTAGGTGTGGTCAAAATAGGTGCGGTGGTCAGTCTGTGCTTTAACTCTTAGAAACTCCTTTTACATGAGTCACTTCATTCAAACCTAAATTTTTTTCTCGTAAATCATGTCAGAGGTGCAGCCAACTTAGAGAAACCCTCGACAAACCTTTTGTAATATCTGACCAAACCCAGGAAACTCTGAATCTCGGTAACAGTCTTGGATCTTTTCCATTACACAACAACCTCGATCTTAGACGGATCTACAAACACTTCGTCTTTAGACACAATGTGAACCAAAAAAGCTATCTGATCTAGCAAAAAATCACACTTGCTGAGCTTGGCATACTACTTCTTCTCCTTAAGGGTTTACAGAACCAGTCTCAAATGCTGCTCATGTTCTTCTCTAGACTACAAACACTTCGTCTTTAGACACAATGTGAACCAGAAAAGCTATCTGATCTAGCAAAAAATCACACTTGTTGAGCTTGGCATACTACTTCTTCTCCTTGAGGGTTTACAGAACCAGTCTCAAATGCTGCTCATGTTCTTCTCTAGACTTCAAATATACCAAAATATCATCAATTAAAACTGTAACGAATCTGTTTAGATACGGCTTAAGTACTTCGTTCATCAGTGCCATGAAAGCTACAGGAGCATTCATCAACCCGAAAGGCATAAACAAAAACACATAATGTCTGTATCGAGTTCTGAAAGTTGTCTCGGGTATGTCCTCACTCCTGATCTTCAACTGATGGTACCCTAACCTCAGATTAATCTCAAAAAAGATTTGTGCTCCCCGCAGTTGGTCCAGCAAATCATCGATACGGGGTAAAGGATATTTGTTCTTGATGGTCTCCTTGTTGAGCAATCTATAATCAAAACACAGCCTAAAACTCTCATATTTCTTTTTAACAAATAAAACAGGTGCACCCCATGGTGAAACATAAGGCCTAATAAACCCTTTATTCAGTAATTCTTGTAACTGCTTCTTCAACTCTTCCAACTCAACTGGAGCCATTTTGTAAGGTGGTTTCGATATCGGCTCAATACCAGGCACTAAGTCAATACTGTGAGACCTGAGAATTTTGTACACATCTAATTATGTAATTTGAACATGAAGTGTAATTAATTGAGCTAAATGTGATGTACTTATATATTGAGGTGATAAGGAATGAAATTTCTAAGTGATGAATGAATATTGAATGAGAAATAATCTATAGAGTAAGATATGGCAATCATATATTGAGATTTTATGTCAAGAGTACAACCATAGTGTGAAACTATGAGGCCAGATCAATCTTGGAGAAAAGGGGATCGATCTGGTAAGCCAAAGTGATAGGGAATGGAAAATTTAAACTAGCAGATCGATCTCCAATAGAGGCAGATCGATCTCCTTATGATTCTGCCTTAAAGGGATCGATCTCCTACAAGAGCAGATCGATCTCCAACTGTAAAATGCAGATCGATCTCCTCACAAGGAGTAGATTGATGTCCTCAAGTTTCTGAGATCGATCTTGCCCCCACGACAGATCGATCTGGTAGGCATAAAAAGTACCCAAAATGTTTCCAAATGCAAAGGCAAATCGATCTCCACCCAAGAGCATATCGATCTTCCACCTTTCGCCTATATAAGGACCCCTGTGTTTTCGCTGGAACTCATCTTCTCTCTCCATAAAATTAAAATCCTTAACTTTCTCTCTCTTCCAAAATACCATTTTTCATTCGAATCAGAGGTTGTGGCAAGAGGAAAAGTTGTTCCGCATCAAAAGGAGAACAACATACTTGAAAATCAAAGGACGATTTGAGCTGAGGGGTGAATTGAGCACTCCACAAGTTTTGGGTAAATTTCTAAGCTTTAATCCTTAATTTTGAAGTAGATTTTTGTGATTGTAGCTATAGAAGTTGTGATGAGTAGGATAAAAATGGTTAGGGTTGATAGAATTATTGAAGTATTGAGATATTATGAGATTTAGCATGTAAGTTCGGGCCTTGCTATGGTAGCATGTAAGTCTGATATTCCTCCGCTTTGATAGCGAGAGATGCCTCCATCTGGTAACGTGAGATGACCCCCGCTCTGGTAGCACTGGGTGGCCTTGCTTTGGTAGCATATAAGTTCAGGCCTTGCTTTGGTAGCATGTAAGACCAATAGTGTGCATGAGGAGAGGCCTTGCTCTGTTAGCATGTAAGTTCGGGCCTTGTTCTGGTAACACGTAAGACCAATACACCATGTACATGACCATATTATTGACGTTCCCTCTTTTGAGGATGCCTGGGATGCGCACCTAGAGGAGATTATTTTGATGTGCCATGATGGATAATTTTTATCTGAGTTTTTACTTGCCTAGTCTCTGTTTTACACATGAGATTGTGTTTTGTGGCAGTGCCACGTGCATTACTACTGAGGTGATTTCTATCACGTTTTTATCAAAAAAGCCATTATCGCATCCTGACTTCCATATGCTTGTAACTATGGTTTTATACTGAGCCATGTACTCTCATGTTTCTATATGATCTTAGAGAAATGAGATGAGAATGATGTTTTAATGATTTCATGCTACGTTTTCTACGGAGTTTATTGAGTTTTACATACGAGACAAAATGATTGTGTTGTGTGATTAATCATTTTTGTTAATGAGTCCCTTACCCCCTTATTGAGCGATTTAGGAGCTCACCCTATTTTTATATTTCCCCCAGCTTTCTTCAAGTGAAGAGAGTTTTTCTGTGACGTACGAAGTAGTAGCTAGTGAAGGACTTGAGCTCCAAGCTGTATATTGTATTTTGAGGTTAACATCTCATGTACCCAGACTAAAGTTGTATTTACAGACACTTGATGAACAATGATGTATGGGATGTATTAGGTTAATTAACTCTAAAATAAGGAATGAATATGGTGTAATATATAACTATTAGAATGATGAGATCTTAAGGTGAAAGCTTTATAATATATATATGATGACGTATGATACTATACAGGAATGCACCTAGAAAATGTGTATTGATTTAAATAAGTTTTAAATTTGCCCTATTTTTTGCGCTTTCGGGGCGTCACAGAGTTTATTTGGTATCAGAGCTTAGGGTGTTTAGTACTGTCAATGTCGATTAAGTGAAATAGAATACATCCCAAGTGTCTATATAAGTCTGGTCATGAACTAAAATTGAGGATTGAGATTTTAATCCAGTTTGATGTGCAGGCGTAGGAAACATATTAAGATTAAAAATGAGTGGACGACGAGGTCGTTCGAGGAGGTAGGTAGAGCCACCTCTGCCACCTGCCCCATAATCGAAGAGTCCTGACTCTCGAATTAACCTGGTTGAGCAAGATATGCGGTAGGGTTTCGAGCAAATGGCAGCGCTATTCGCGTAACATTTTGAAGTTAATACCTCGGGTACTACTCCTACACCACCACAAGGACCTCTCACGCCCCCAGTACAGAACGACCCGATGCCTCCAGCCACTCAGCCCGATGATAAAAGTATTGTTTGACTGAGGGACTTTTGAAAATAAATCCTCTTGCATTCAAGGGGAGAAAGGATCCTGCAGAGGCTGAGGAGTGGCTGACTGAGTTGAGAGTCATATTTAACTATTTGGGTTGCACGACTGCTGAGAGGGTCAGTATGGGTGCTTATATGTTGAAAAGGAGTGCTCGAGATTGGTGGGATACTACCCAGAGTATTCTGGTGTCTCGCCAGGGTGTGATTAGCTGGGACGAGTTTTAGAAGGCCTTTAGAGCCCAATATGTATCACGAGCTGGCCAGAGAAGGATGCAGGCTGAATTTTCAAATCTGGTACAGGGCGATATGTCTGTGGATGATTACGAGAGTCGATTCACCACTCTATTGAAATATGATCCAGAGACCTTTAAAGATGAAGAGCTTCGCACCGAGAGATTTGTGTATGGACTACAGCCCATCATTAGAGATCGATTGATAGGACTGTGTATTACTGAGTTTAGAGATGCTCTGAGATGAGCATAAGAGATTGAGAGGGGAATTGAAATTGTACAATCCCAAAATGAGTTTAGAGCAGTGACTAGAGATAAGGGTAAGAGGCCAGCGATTTCTCAAACAGATATTCGAAGAGGTTCCTTCAGAAGAGGAAGGATTGAGGCACAGAAGGGTAGATTGGAGAGACCCAGAGCTTATCCCATCATTAGGGAGACCCATCGAGATGTCAGGCCTGAGATAAGGGTTTGTAGAAACTGTGGCCGACCATATGAGGGAAGTTGTACTGGGTTGATTCATGGATGTTTTAGATATGGAGACATGGGTTACAGAGTAAAAAATTGTCTGTAACCTCAGAGACCACATGCTTCGGAGCCTACCAGACAGCAGCCTCAGAGAGTGAATCCCCTGAGATGGGCCACTGCTGCAGAGAAAGGAAAGAAACCCGTCACAGTGGGACGCGTGTTCGCTCTGGATAAGGAAATAGCAGACACTTCTGCAGAAACTATAAGAGGTACACTCTCTGTCTGTAATCATAAGGCTCATGTGTTGATAGATCTAGGATCCACGTACTTGTTTATTTCTGAGCATTTTGCATGTAGTTTAAATCTGAAGTTTGAACCTGTAGAGTATATTCTACATGTAAATACCCCTATGCGTGAGTCTCAGAGAATGGATATGATATGTAGAGGATGCGAAATAAAGGTGGGAGATAAAGTAATGTTAGCAGATCTAATGATGTTAAATTTACATGGATTTGATGTAATTTTGGGAATGGATTGGCTGGCAACCAATCGAGTGAGTTTAGACTGCTACACTAAGATTTTAACTTTCTCCCTACCTGAACCTTACAATGTACATTTGAAATGTTGAGGAAATAAAGGTGTGAAATTTTTCGTAAGCAATTTGAAATTTGTGATGTTACCTTGTGAGAGTATTAAACTTACTTTTAATGTGAAGGTTATGAAGCGCTCATTTCAGATGATAATCGTGAACATCCGAGGATTGAGGATATACCTGTGGTGTGTGAATTTTTGGATATCTTCCCAGATGTGTTGCTCGGTTTACCCCCAGAGAGAGAGCTGGAGTTTACCATCGATTTGGTACCAGATACTCAGCCTATCTCTAGACCTCCATATAGGATGGTATTAGTGAAACTAGAGGAATTGAAGAAATAACTAAAATAGTTATTGAATCAGGGATTTATTAGACCCAATGTCTCACCGTGGGGAGCATCAGTGTTATTTATAAGGAAGAAGGATGGTAATCTCATATTATGCATAGACTATCGACTATTGAATAAAGCCATGGTGAAGAATAAATACTCATTGCCCAGGATTGACGATCTGCTTGATCAGCTGAGAGAGACCTCAATTTTCTCAAAAATTGATTTAAGATCGGGCTATCACCAATTGAGGATTAAGGAGGAAGATATTTCGAATACGGCCTTTAGGATAAGGTATGGCCATTATGAATTTCTAGTGATGCCCTTTGGATTGACGAACGCCCCTGCAGCCTTTATGAGATTAATGAATGAGGTGTTCAGGGACTATCTAGATAAGTTTGTGATAGTCTTTATTGATGATAACTTGGTGTACTCTTGGTCTTATGATGAGCACGCACAGCAATTGTGGTTAGTACTTCAGATACTTCGACATAAGCAATTATATGGAAAGCTTAGTAAGTGTGAGTTTTGGCTGGATCGGATAGTTTTCCTTGGTCATATAGTTTCATAGGGAGGAGTATCAGTTGATCCAATTAAAGTGGAGGCTGTGCTTAATTGGGAAAGACCGAGGATAATTACAGAGGGACGAAGTTTTCTTGGTTTGGCAGGGTATTACAAAATATTTGTTGAGGGATTTTCCAGGATTTTCGCTCCTTTGACCAAGCTCACGCGTAAGGAGACTCCGTTCATATGGACTGATCAATGTGAGCTCAATTTTCAAGAATTAAACAAGAGATTAACAACAGCACTTGTGTTGACTATCCCTAAGGGATCAGGGGGATTTTTAGTGTACAGTAATGTTTCCCATCAAGGATTGGGATGTATGCTCATGCAGCATGGAAGAGTGGTCGCCTATGGATCACGACAGTTGAAAGATCATTAGTGAAATTACCCCACGCATAATTTGGAATTAGCCGCTATGGTATTTGCCTTGAAGATCTGGCGGCACTACTTATATGGGAAAAGATTCCAGATCTTCACTGACCATAAGAGTTTGAGGTATCTATTTGATTAGAAAGAGTTAAATATGAGACAAAGGAGATGGATGGAACTCCTTAAGGATTATGTCTGTGAGATCCTATACCATCCGGGAAATGCGAACGTAGTTGCTGATGCCCTTAGCAGAAAGAGTATGATATCTGTTATGATAATCAGGGAATGAGATTTATTGGAGCAGTTCACCGAACTCCGGATCAAAGTTAAAGAGGTAGAGACTGGATTTTTGGCTAGCCTATGAATAGAACCCATGATCATGGATCGGATTAGAATTGGGCAGCGTGATGATTAGAGATTGATTGATATGGTTAGCCAAGCTAAGCAGACTTCGCAGTCGGATCTCATAGTCAGTGAGGATGGATTGTTGAGATTCAGAGAATGAACTTGTGTACCGGACGATGATACCCTGAAGAGACAGATACTAAGAGAATCTCACTGCTCGTGATACACCATGCACTTAGGAAGTACTAAAATGTACAGTATATTGGTGGAGTGGCATGAAGCGAGTCGTGGCAGAGTATGTAGCCAAATCTTTAGTGTGCCAATAAGTGAAAGCTAAGCGTCAGAAGTCCGAAGGATTATTACAACCTTTACTTGTGCCAACATGAAAATGGGAGCATGTCACCATGGACTTTATTATGGGTTTACCGAGGACCCGAAGAGGCCATGACGCTATATGGGTTATAGTGGATAGACTGACAAAAAGTGCCCACTTCCTTACCATCAAGAGCACAGATACTGTGGATACCTTAGTTGAGTTATATGTCAGCGAGATAGCTAGATTACATGGGACTCTAGTGAGTATTACTTCTGACAGAGATTCCTAATTTATCTCCAGATTTTGGACCCATTTTCAAGAGTCCATGGGATATCGATTGAGTTTTAGTACCGCCTATCATCCTCAGACAGATGGTCAGTCAGAGAAGATTATTCAGACCTTGAAAGATATGTTAAGGGCGTGTACGATGGATTTTAAGGGATCATGGGATGATCACCTGCCCCTAGCTGAGTTTGCGTATAATAATAGCTATCATACGAGTATTGGAATGGCACCTTTTGAGGCTCTATATGGTAGGAGGTGTAGATCCCCTGTAGCTTAGGAAGAAGTGGGTGACAGAAAGATAAATTCTCTCGAGCTTGTTGAACAGGCTGTACAGAGTATGAAACTCATATGTGAGAGATTGCGAGCTACACAGAGTAGACAGAAAAGCTACGCGGATGTGCGTAGATGGCCACTCGAGTTTTATGTTGGTGATGCAGTGTTTCTGAAGATATCATCGAGTAAATGTATCATGAGATTTGGAAAGAAAGGAAAATTGAGTCCTCGATACATTGGACCATTCAAGATTCTTGAGAGAGTGGAGAGGTAGCCTACAAGTTGTGGAATTACCCTCACAGATGTCTGGAATACACAACGTCTTCCATGTATCTATGTTGAAGAAGTACCACCCGAACCCTTCTCATGTCATAGAGTATGAAGAGATGGACATACAAGAGGACATGAGCTACATTGAAGAACCTGTCTGAATCCTTGATAGGAAAGAGAAAATGTTTCGAACTAAAAGCATTCCATTAGTGAAAGTTCTACGGAAGCACTGCTCAATAGAAGAGGCAACTTGGGAGCTGGAAAGCCTCATAAAGGAAAAGTACCCCCATCTGTTTGACGAGTCGAGTTGAATTTGGAGGACCGAATTCTTTTAAGGTGGGGAGGATGTGAGACATGAGAATTTTGTACACATCTAATTATGTAATGTGAACATAAAGTGTAATTAATTGAGCTAAATGTGATGTACTCATATATTGAGGTGATAAGGAATGAAATTTCTAAGTGATGAATGAGTATTGAATGAGAAATAATCTATGGAGTAAATTATGACAATCATATATTGAGATTTTATACCAAGAGCACAACCATAGTGTGAAACTATGAGGCCAGATCGATCTTGGAGAAGAGGGGATCGATCTGGTAAGTCAAAGTGATAGGGAATGGAAAATTTAAACGAGCAGATCGATCCCCTTATGATTCTACCTTGAAGGGATCGATCTCCTACAAGAGCAGATCGATCTCCAAATGTTTCTGTAAAATGCAAATCGATCTCCTCACAATAAGCATATCGATCTCCTCAAGTTTATGAGATCGATCATGCCCCACGACAGATTGATGTGGTAGGCATAAAAAGTGCCCAAAACATTCCCAAATTCAAAGGCAGATCGATCTCCACCCAAGAGCAGATAGATCTCCTGCCTTTCGCCTATATAAGGACCCTAGTGTTTTCCCTAGAACTCATCTTCTCTCTCCAAAAAATTGAAATCCCTAACTTTCTCTGTCTTCCAAAACACGAATTTTTGTTCGAATCAGAGGTTGTGGCAAGAGGGAAAGTTGTTCCTCATTAAAAGGAGAACAACATACTTAGAAATCGAAGGACGATTTGAGCTGAGGGGTGAATTGAGCACTCCACAAGTCTAAGCTTTAATCCTTGATTTTGAAGTAGATTTCTGTGATTGTGGCTATAGATGTTGTGATGAGTAGGCTGAAAATGGTTAGGGTTGATAGAATTAGTGACGTATTGAGATATTATGAGATTTGGCTGGTGAAGTTATTATGATTTTTAGAGTGTAATGAAGGTATTGAGAAATTTTGAGAATGTGAGCAAATTGCTCGATGTTGAGATTAGAGATAATGTGATGATGTATTGATGATATTTTTACATCGTTTGGACGGTTCGGGAGTTTTGGAGAGGAATGTGAGGCTAGTCCGTCATTTGGGGGAAACGATTGCACTATACGAGGTGCAACGAGGTAAGGGAAAACTTAAACTTATTTATGTATGTGATTTGTGATGATAATTGTAGCATGAAATGTTTTGAGAAATAAGCATGTTTTTATGAGTTGTGATTGAGTTATTGCACACGGTTTTATTGCCAGTTGGGGCCCAATTTTTATGAATTATAAACAAAGTGTAAAATTGTTTTACAAACTGTTTGAGTTTAAAAGTGAAACGGGATTTAGGCTCTACGTTAAGGCGTACGGAGATTTAAGAAATGTGTGCATGGTTTTTTCAGTTTAAGCTCGATTTTGACATGTTTTGTAATAGGTACAAAGAGGTTTACAGATGAGTTTTATGAGAGAAACCATTATGAGCTCTACATGAAGGCAAAACAGTTTTATATGATAATGGTTGCTATTGAGACTTAGGCGTGTCATGTGATAACACGTTGGGCCTTACTCTGGTAGCATGTAAGTCCGGGCCTTGCTATGGTAGCATGTAAGTCTGATATTCCTCCGCTTTGATAGCGAGAGATGCCTCCGTTCTGGTAACGTGAGATGACCCCCGCTCTAGTAGCGCTAGGTGGCCTTGCTTTGGTAGCATATAAGTCTGGGCCTTGCTTTGGTAGCATGTAAGACCGATAGTATGCATGAGGAGAGGCCTTGCTCTGGTAGCATGTAAGTTTTGGCCTTGTTCTGGTATCACGTAACACTAATACACCATGTATACGACCATATTGTCGACGTTCCCTCTTTTGAGGATGCTTCGGATGCGCACCCAGAGGAGATTATTTTAATGTGCCATGACGAATAATTTTTATTTGAGTTTTTACTTGCCTAGTCTCTGTTTTACATATGAGATTGTGTTTTGTGGCAGTGCCACGTGCATTACTACTAAGGTGATTTCTATCACGTTTTTATGAGAAAAGCCATTATCGCATCTTGACTTCCATATGCTTGTAACTATGGTTTTATACTGAGCCATATACTCTCATGTTTCTGTATGATCTTAGAGAAATGTGATGAGAATGATTTTTTAATGATTTCATGCTACGTTTTCTACTGAGTTTATTGAGTTTTACATACGAGACAAAATGATTGTGTTGTGTGATTAATCATTTTTGTTAATGAGTCCCTTACCCCCTTACTGAGCGATTTAGGAGCTAACCCTATTTTTATATTCGCCCCAGATTTCTTCAAGTGAAGAGAGTTTTCCTGCGACGTACGAAGTAGTGGCTAGTGGAGGACTTGAGCTCCAGGTGGTATATTGTATTTTGAGGTATACTTTAACATTTCATGCACCCAGACTAAAGTTGTATTTACAGACACTTGATGAACAATAAGGTATGGGATGTATTAGGATTAATTAACTCTAAAATGAGGAATGTATATGGTGTAATATATAACTATTAGAATGATGAGATCCTAAGGTGAAAGCTTTATAATGTATATATGATGACGCATGACACTGTACACGAATGCACCTAGAAAAAGTGTATTGATGTAAATAAGTTTTAAATTTACCCTGTTTTTCGCGCTTCCGGGGCATCACAAATACAGAACTTCATCTCCCTATCTAGAGGTAACCCTAGTAAATCATCCGGGAATACATCCAGAAACTCCCTGACCACGGGAATATCGTTCAATTTTGAACTTGCCTTATCCATATCGATTACATAGGCAATGTAACCTTCAAAACATTATCGATATAGTTAGTAAAAATTTTGTCATTAAACTACCAATTCTTTTTCATTACTTTTCAGAAAAACTTACAACATATTTTTTGGGCAAAAATGTCACTATCCTATTATGAAAATCAAGAATAGCTTGATTTGTTGTTAACCAGTCCATGTCCAATATCACATCAAAATCATACATAGGATCAGGTTTGCTAACATATTCATGTCTCCTATTTTAAGCCTACAATCTTTATACAGTTGTTTTGCCATTTGGCTATCTTTCATTGGAGTCTTAATCGTTAGAATCCTTCCTAATGGTTTAGGTTGCACATAGGAAGATAGTTTATATGCAAAGATAGGTGATAAAAATGAATGAATTGCACCAGAGTCAAATAAAACTACAGATTTAATATCAAAAATCAGAATAGTACCTTTAAATGCTTCTGCTGGTGCATCAGTTCTTGTTGCCTCATGCTCAAGGGCATACATTTGCCCCTGTCCTACGACCTGCTTACCCTTTTCTTCCAGTGTAACCTTCCTCCTCAATGCAGAGGTAGTAACAGGTGTCCTCATCTGTTCTGTACTCTTTTTGCGGGGCTAAGTTGATATTCTCAAGACAATTTCAGATCAAGTGCCCTGTCTTGCCACATCTGTAACAAGCCCCAGTCATCCAATAGCAGGGTCTGTTACCATGATTCCCCCCATAAAGTTTGCATACCTCAAAATCAGGTTGAGGTCCTCTGATCACAATCCCCTTAGTAGGAGCTGAGGCCGGATAGATAGGAGGCTTAAGAGTCGTACCCCGTCACTCCTCATAATTCCTCTGTCGATTAAACAATGGCCTTTTGCCCTCTCTGCCACTCTTTTCCCCAACTGATCTCTTTCGATCCAAATCCTTACCATTGCCACTTTACTGAACTCGAAGTCATGCATCTCATAATCTTGTTCGCATAGCAGTGCCCCGCGAACCACTTCCTCATAAATACTGAGGTCCAATGGAGCTAGTCGGGCTCGAATTGAAGGCCTTAGTCCATTTATAAATTTCGAACCTTCTTCGCCTCATTGTCCAGTGTCTGGATCATATCTTCCCAGTGAGGTGAACTTAGACTCATACTCATCCACAGACTTATTCCCCTGAGTTAAGTTCAAAAATTCTATTTATAATCTCCTCTGGGCAATATCCGAAATGCATTTCCTCCGAAAAGCATCAAGAAACAAGTCTTATGTAATCACCTAATGTCTGGATCTCAGGATTAGTCGGGTGGACTTCCACCAGTGTTCTGCTTCTCTCTTCAATACGAAAGTTGAAAAAGCCACCTTCTCGGTAGATGTACATCAAAAAAATCCATAGAGCTTCTCCATTTCATTTATCTAATCTTCTGAAACTACTGGATTCTTAACCCCACTGAAAGACGGAGGCCTGAACTCCTAAAATTGCCTCAGTCTATCTAGTTCACAGTCATACCCCATCTCATCACTACACTACAGTGGGGCCACTGGTGCCGGTGAATGTGGTACAAGTGGGGTCTGCGGTAATGTAGTAGGCGAAGATGTAGAGGGTTCTTTCGCTAGGGGTACGGGCGCAGTCTAGGCAGGCGCAAGCGTATCAAGTGTGACTGCTAGAGTAGTCGGTACAGCCTTAGTAGTAGTGCCTAGTGTGTTATCCAATCCCGCCATCACTTGCCTAATCAGATTCAATATCAACTCTATGCCCCGTTCTAAACTAGTAATTTGGATTTCGAAGCTCTCAGTAGGGTTACAAGGGGTCTGCTCAGCTGAAGGACCACCCTGCCTTTTAGGCCTATCCTCATGGCCTCGAGATGACCTGCCCTCTCGGTCGACCACGTGGTCTACCATCCATATCTAATTGTTTTCCTGCATTCGTAGCAATTTTCAATAAAACACAGTCAGGTATACTCGTTTGTATCTAAACAATGTACAATGATGTTGGGGATGTGACCTTTCCAAATTTTCTCTTACTCGTAATATCGACTCGTATCAGGCCAACCTTGCTCTAATACCAACTTTGTAACAAGCCAAATTTTACGGAACTATATGGTTGGGCTACAAGTCGATAATAGAATAGAATAATAAATCCGCTTATTCAATTTTATTTATTGGTAACAAATTTAAAGAAACTAACGGTAGTACCTTCCAATTAATTCAGCGTAATTGTTCTTTTACAAAATATTCATATTCACATTCCTCAGACACATTTCCATATACATTACTGTACTTACAAAATTTAGGTATAAAAAAGATATCTATACTGAGTATACCTTTAACGTGGAAGAATACTTTGTTGACATATGGCTCTGTAAAATAATTCAACTTATAAAAATGATCTTAACTACTGACGAGGCTTTGTGGAGGAAAGTAAGGGATGAGCTCAACGTGCTTAGTAAGAAAAACACGTGGCAGGTAGATAAATATACTACATATATATATATATTCCAAAATAGGAATTCTCACGAAAATATACAGATAATTTGGCAAAATCAATAGTACCAGAATCGAAATTCGAAAACAGTTTCAATATCGATAGTATAAATAGTCTAATGTGTAAAATACAGGATTCTAAAACTTTAAGCAGTAACATAAATGATTTTCAGAAAATATTACAATTCTTATAGTCAAACCAGTACATTAAATAGACGAGACAAGGCAGAACATGCTAAATCAAAATTCAGAATGACAAATTGGTTAATGTCGGTGACTCTAGGCATCACTGATCAGGTGTGCTGGGATGTCAATCGCCGTGGGAGTGGTTAGCTACCCTAACAGCTCACATAACAAAATGTCCAAAGACCAGAATACGCGGTACATCATACTCACGTGCGTGTCACACGGTACATTGTATTCCATGGACCATAGAAACAAACAGTAGTGCAACATGATTTAACCATTGCCCTCGTCTCAAAATCAGTGCGAGTCGGACTATGTGACACACTGTCAGCACGCGCTCAAGCACATATCCTCAGTATCACTTATAAGTAAATCATTTTTCATTAAAATCAACTGTAAATTCAGTTCGCTAAAAAAATATAACATTCAGAAAGAGGCTAATTCGCCATTTTTCGTTTAAAAAATCCCAGTAAACAGTATATGGAAATTTAATTCGGTATTTTTGATTTGAAATAATTATTACAAACTCCAATGATATTTATCTAAATAGACTAAACAAATTTATATTAATAAATCGATCGATTTACTAAGGTTAAAGTTTTCCTTAATTCCAAGATACTATAAAATCGGCCTAGGGTTTCCTAGAATTTCGGTAACTATAAAATTTGAGCTAGAATTTTATATTACAATTCCATAGAAAAATACGTGAATCTACCTCCAGCAACACACAGAAGTTTTCCTTACCTCAGTGTCTGTCAGTAATTATGAATGCCTCAACGTTGTGAGTCGGTGGGTCTCTATTCGATTTAAGTCCCCAGAGCTCTTTCCCTCGGGTTTCTCAATTTTCTCTATGCCTTCTTTCCTATCTCCAAATATTTTTATCTTTATATATATATATATATATATATATCATTGTATAGACATATATATATATATACTCTTTTTAAAAAACCTTATTCTTCTCGCGCCCTTTTTCTTTTCCTTTCTTCTTCACTTCACTGTTTCAACCTTCTAGTACTGTTCATCGTCATCAACCACCTCTCAATGCTGCCACTACTCCATCATTCTAGCATTCCCGCCACCATTTCCATCCTCCTCTCCATCTCTATTCGCCTCGTCAAGGAAGGAAGCCCCTGATCAGGCCATTACACGAGGCGCTATTCAGCTCTGTTTCCTTCTTTCCTTTTCTCGCTGGTCACAAGCCGCTGTTAAAGCCACGCAAATTGCCTGCATCGTTTAAGGCTCTCAATCCCTCACGCGGATGCCACTACTTTAGCACTTTGTCTTGCTCTCTCGATCGACTATTGCGGTTCTTTCTGCTCTTTCCTAATTCTCACTCGTACCTCTCGTTCTCTGTTTCTCCTGTTGATTCTCTCTCATTACTAGACCAGAGCTTCCTCACAGCTTCCCTCTTCAATTTATAGCTCTCTTTTATCCCTTTTCAATTGTACCTTCTCGGGTCTCCCTCTTTCACTGAACCTTCAATAGCAACAAGGGGTTTGACTCTTCTCAGTCCACCATTTCTTCCTCTCGCCTCATGCCTTACTCTTCCTTCGTTGCTCCATCACGCCTTATCCACCTAACCTCTCAATTTTTATTTCTTCTTCAGCCGACCAGTACAAGCGGCTTCCAGCCCTCTATATACCTTCAGTTCACTCCATTTTCTATGCTTAGATCTGATCACACGAAATCAGTTTTAGCCATACCTCTCACGTCATTATTGCTCCCTTATTTGTTTTAGTCATTCACAACCTACTCTTCATGCATTTTCTATCTAATTTTCTCAGTTCTCCAGTCCCTCTACCTGCTGCTATAGCTTCTGGCACAAGTCGGTGAAGTCTGGCAGTTCACATGGACTTATGTCCACTTATCCTTTACTTCCCTTACACCAATTATCAACTATATCTTTCTTTCTTTATTTTTCTTTCCATCATACACGATAATACAGCCTCGGGATTGGCTTCATTTTGGATGCCAATCCCATCCCTGAGCAGTGCATGTGTTCATATATATATATATATATATATATTATATGTAAGTATTTCTTGCTCACATATTTATCCATGTATATCTATGAAGTTGGTAATTTTTCTTTATAGTATTTTGAATCGAATTAAACTTAGTACTTGTACTTCACGATCATAGAGAATTATTCATACCTTAGCCTAGCTATAATTTAATTAAAATCATTTACTAAGGAACACATTTTAATCTCAATAATTTAATTGTTATTCCTTGATAAGACCGAGTACATGAAAATTCTTGGTGTTTACAAGAACAGCCAGGAACAAGCCTATCAACCCAACTAAAAGCACAAACTAGGCTAAAAAGAAATCTCGTGCTTCTAAGAAGATGCCCAATAGGGGAACAATTAATAACTTGATGAAAACATTAGAGGGAATTCACAAATAACAACTTTAGCAGTACTCACTAGAGCCTCACCCGTGGATCTTCCTATGAGAGGATCATCTTGAACTGGAGAATGACTAGGAGTATTAAGAGGAGGAGGAACATCAGCAATTTTTGTCCGCTCAAGAATTTGAACAGCTTGTCTCTTTGGAGAATTTTTTTCTCCATTGGGGCAAACCTTTTTCCCCTTAGATTTTCGCGCCTCCTTAATAGGCTGATAAAAAAGTCATCTTCCATCACAACAAAAAAGAGAAACACAGTTATTCAAATCTTTTAGAAGAAAAACAGATTATATGGACAATAAACAAAATAAATTACCTCCAGCAACAGGATTTGAGCTTGAAGAACTAGCACCCTGACTCTCTAAAATGGTTTCGTTAAAAAAGTACTTCCTAATGTCCTCTTCTATAGGTATACTCTTGTAATCTATAATGGCATGAGCAAAATAATCAAATTGATTCCACTCGTATGTGGTTAGTTAAGTTGGCTCCCTAGCTAAATCACTAGGCGAGGACTAGTCCATCTTAAATGGATAGTTATACCCCTTTTTTAAAGTGAGAAAGAAAAAATAGGAAATGTTAGAATGAGTGTTAAATGTAACGAGAAATGAGTTAGGAACATGATTTACATGGAAAAACCAATCCCTATACCTCTTAAGGCAGTACAAGAAAAAAGAACTTAGATAGAAGAATCCTAATTTTTCTTGCAACACTTTACAAGATACGTTATAATCTTAGCCCAAGAAATAGCAATCAACTAGGAAAGGGTTAAATTGTACCATTTCAAAACCTTAAAACTTCACAACAAAATGGGCGAAATGGAAGATGAAAGCCAAACTTAAAAAAGTGGCTATAAAAAGTGACAATCCTACCAGTAACTCAACTAATAAGATAATTGTCTGGTGGAATCCCTAATTCAAACCTAAAATCAAAAAAATCAAAGCAAGCCTTTTTTCAAGGCATTTTTCATAATTTGCTAAGTAATCGAAGATTGAACTGCAAACCACTCATCAATAGGGTTTCCAACCTCATTAAATTTATCATCTCAATCACTAAGAGACGACCCAACATCAGCGTCCATGGAAGGAGACTCGTCGGAACTATCCATTGGTAAATGAACCCTAGGAAGATGGGGTGGTTTTTTAGTCACCATTCTCTTCTTTATCATTGAAAATGGAAAACATTCAAAATCAAGAAAAATTAAAAAAGAAAAAAGATATTGAATTTGCTTACCAAGAGGTAAAAGAAGAGAAATAGGGTGCAAGAAATCAATGAAGAAAAGCAAAGATAGGAACATGCAGAAAAAAAAAAAAAAAAAAAAGAGGAAGTCTTTATGATTTCAAAAAATGTTTGTGCCATCACTATTAAAAACAAGCTCATAAATGTGACTTAAATACGCTACTGCTGGGAATTGGGAACAGGTAGTTATTAGGAAAATCACTTTACAATCTATTTTTTGACTAAGAGGACTATTGTTATACCATGATAAAAACCTAGCCCTTTTAGGCCTTGTTATACCCCTTATAACATCAAGCTATTTTTTCCCAACCTAAAACCAAGGGTCTTGAGGCCTAACGAGAGTCCAAATCAAAAGAGATTCACACGACAGACTGGGTTCTTAACCGTCAGGAATTACTACACTTAGTTCACTCTTAGTCGAACAAAGAGGCTAAAGTAACTGTATAATGGCATGCTCAAGTATGAGAAACCTTTATGCTCTCTGCACTCACTTATTATCTTTATTTTTATCCTACCCTCAAGCATATTACTAACTTAACCATCTTTGTTACCTCATATTCAATTCTTTTTGTGAAAACAAATATTTGAGGCTCTTACGATCAATGTATACTTAAAATTTCTCACCATACAAATAGTGGCGTCATATCTTCAGTGCAAACACTATGGTCGCCAACTCTAAATGATGGGTCGGATAATTCCTCTCATGGTCCTTAAGCTGTCTGGATCCATAAGCAACTACATTCCCATCCTGCATCAATACACAGTCTAGTCCCTATCCCGACGCATCGGTGTACACAGAGAACCCTTTTGAGCTGATCAGTATGGTGAGAATAGGTGCGGTGGTCAGTCAAAGTTTCAACTCCTGAAAACTTCTCTCACAAGCATCATCCCACTCAAATGCAACATTCTTCCAAGTGAGACGAGTCAGAGGAGCAGCTAATTTCAAGAAACCCTAAACGAACTTTTTGTAATACTCAGCTAAAACTAGAAAACTCCTGATCTCTGTAACTGTCTTAGGCCTGTCCTACTGGACTATAGCTTTAATCTTAGACAGGTCCACTGACACCCCATATTTTGATACAACGTGACCCAGAAATGAGATCTGTTCCAACCAGAAGTCATACTTGCTGAGTTTAGCATACAACTGCTTCTCTCGGAGGGTCTGTAACACAATCCTCAGAGGTTGCTCATGATCTTCCTTGGATTCCAAATATACTAGAATGTCATCGATAAAGACGATAACAAATCAATCCAAGTATGGCTTGAATACATCATTCATCAAAGCCATAAAAGTTGTGGGAGCATTAGTCAACTCGAATGGTATAACCATGAACTCATAATGACCATAACGGGTGCGAAAAGCTGTCTTGGGTACATCTTCGCTCCAAATTCTCAACTGATTATACCCAGATCTCATATCGATCTTGGAAAAGGTCTGTGCTCCCCGAAGCTGATCCAACAAATCATCTATACATGGCAAGGGGAACTTATTCTTGATGGTAGCCTTATTCAACAATCCGTGGTCAATGCACAGTCAGAGGCTTCCATCCTTCTTCTTCACAAATAGAACTGGGGCTCCCCAAGGTGAGACGCTCAGTCTGATAAACCGCTTATCCAAAAGTTCTTGTAACTGCTTCTTAAGCTCCTCCAATTCCATTGGAGCCATACGATACGGTGGTTTGGATATTGGCTCAGTACCGGTACCACATCAATACAGAACTTCATCTCCCTACCTAGTGGCAACCCTAGTAAATTGTCCGAAAAGACATCAGAAAATTCCCTAACCACGGAGATATTAATCAATTCCGGGCGTGCCTTATCCGTATCAACCACGTACACAAAAAACCTTCAAAAAATTAATTATTAAATTAGCTTAACACTTGACATTTTTCGACTACCATAATGCTTCTTTCACTAATTCAGAAAAATTTTACAATATGTTTCTCAGGTAGAGAAAACATGATTGTCTTAGAATGACAATCTAAGATAGCATGATTTACAGCCAACCAATCCATACCCAATATTACATCAAAATCATATATATTTAATAGGATAAGATCGGTTGTCATGCTCTTGTCTCCTACCTTTAACTTACAATCCTTACATACCCACTCAGTCATTTGGCTATCTCTCATCGGTGTGCTAATCAACAACTTTCTACCTAAAGGTGTAGGCTTCACATGCTCTAGTAATTTAAATGCACATGACGAAGAGATAAATGAATGTGTTGCACCAGGATCATACAATGTTAATACTTCAAGGTAAAAGATCAGGATTGTACCTTTAAGCACCTCAGGTGAAGCATTTGTAGTACCCTGGTCTATCGCATAAACTTTTCCTTGACCAACAATCTACTTCCTATTTTCTTCCACAGTGGCCTTCCGTCTCGGGGTAGAAGTACTAGGTGAAGCTTTCTCTAGCTCTTTGCCCTTCTGTGGGGCAATCCCAACTGATTTCGAGCAATCTTTAACCAGATGTCCTGTCTCCAATTATCACATAACAGTGCCTACCCCTATGATATCTCCCATAGATCTTACATAGCTCAGTAATAGGTCGGGGCTCACCAATCACAATACCCCTGACTAGAGCTGTAGTAGGATGTACAGGGGGTCTACTGGCATTACCTCGTGACTCCTCGAATCTCTGTCGTTTCCCGAAAGGCCTCTTTCCCTCTCTGATCACACTATCATCCCCTGTTCTCTTCCTACCTCTGTCTCGGCCCTTACCAACTATCACAAACTGACCAAACTCAGAGACGTGCTGCTAGAAATCCTGCTTACACAACTGAGCTCTGTGCACTGCCTCCTCGTAAGTCAAAATATCCAAAGGAGCTAGTCTAGCTCAGGTAGACGGTCTCAACCCATCCATAAACTTCTTGACCTTCTTATCTTCGTTACTCATGATGTCAGGATCATATCTCCCCAGATACGTAAATCGAGACTCATACTCATCCACAGATCGGTTACCTTGAGTCAAATCGAAAAACTCCATCTGTAATCGTCTCCTAGCCGTATCCGGAACATACTACTTCCTGAAGGCATCCAAGAATATCTCTCAAGTCAAGATCTGAATCCGAACCCTCAAGATAGGCTGGGCGGACTTCCACTAATGTTCTGCCTCGCCCTCTAGCATAAATGTAGCAAAGGCTACTCTTTTTGTCTAAGAACACTCAAAATATCCAAATAACTTCAGCCTATTCACCCAATCCTCAACTACTACTGGATCTTTGACCCCACTAAAAGATGGCGGTCTCAGTTTCTGGAACTGTCTCAAACGGTCTAAATCACAACCATACCTCGCTTGATAATCTCCCCTCTGAGGCTTTGTTGGGGCCAGGGGTACTAGAGGTCGAACTAGTAGAGGTGCAACCTCAGGCTATACAAGTGGAGGCGGTGGCGGTACAGGACGAGAAGAATTAGTCGGTCCAGTGGTTTGTGGTGTAGGCATGGCAGGGGTTGCTATTGGGCCACTCATACCCTGTAGATTCTCCAATATCGCCATTGCCTGACCAAACGAATGTGACAAGCTCTCTATTGTACGCTCTAATCTCACCATTTGTTCCTCAGTAGTCTCTACCGGATCCTGTGAGACACGATCAAAAGAAGATTTTGTATGCCTCTCGGGCATGTCCCTATGCCCTCGAGATCGGGAGCCTTCCCTTCTACTGCAGTATCTATCAGGCATCCTGATAATTTCCTGCATATATGACACAACTCTTAGTGACATAACAACTAGGTATACACAATTGTATCTAAACAATGCACAGTATCATGGGGATGTAAATTTTCTTAACTATTAACACCGACTCATATCAGACCAACTCTGCTCTGATACCAATCTCTTTCACAACCATTTTCGCTTACATTTACATTCAATAGTTGGGCTATGAGTCGATGTTAATCCATCACTTTCCTTATTTTTCAATCCATGCACATAAGATATATAATCATGGTAAGAAATTATACTTAGATAAATTTACAATTATTAACATTAGTTTACATCCCTGATACTTATACATATACAATATTATGCTACGAAATGATTAGATACAAAAGACTACAAGAGTGCTTGCCTTTGTACAAACAAAAAGGGCAGCGGACATAAGGAAATGCAGGATCTACCGCGACACTCTCAGACTACTGACAAAAATCTAGAGAGAGAGGAAAGTGAAGGAGTGAACAACCACACGCTCAGTAAGGAAAGTATGCACACAGTAGATAACCCCACTATTTATATGAATATAATGTTATGTATTGTGCAGAAAACATTTCTGTAGGAAACAAAATCATAATATAAGTAGATAGCAACCTTCGCTATATATATATAATTAAAACACATCTTGTAAAACTTGTTTTCAATTTACACACTGCACCCAAAACTGTAAAATCAATAGCGACCACCGCTATGTATAAAAATTTTCCCTGTATAAAATCAAAACAGGTTTCCAACTCAATGTAGTGAAACCTTATTCACTCACCGGTATAAAATAAGTTTCAATTCAGTATGGTGAAACCCTATTCACCAACCAGTACCCCCTAGGTACATAAAATCAACCATATCAGAGACTAGGCAGGGATGTCACAATGAATAACGAACTTATGGCCATAATCGGAGATCCCAAGCATCACTAGCTAGGTGTGCAAGAGTGTCTCATTACCGCGGGAGGAGGTCAAACACTACCTGCCAATCAATCAGTCGTCCAATGACTCTCAGCAACGATACAGCGTACTCCGTGTTACTTACACGCTACAACTTACTCCGTCTACCCCGATTTAAAAATCACAAGTCTGGAGGTGCCTACCATAGGAACTTACCGCCCCAACTTGGATCATCAACCGTCACCTGTCTAAAAATCCAGTGTGAGCAAGTCGGCGTAGCACACAATAAACTCGATGGCTCCAGTATGGTTTTATGCATATCATATAAAATCAAGTGCGAGCAAGGCTCCAACACTATTTCATGCATAAATCTTATAAATCAAGTGCGAGCAAAGTTCCAGCACGATTTCACATATAAAATCAATAGACGGCTCATTTCTAGTGGACCGGTACCCCAAAATTGAGTCCCACAAAAAACGACGCGAAACGGAGTGAGAGGGATCACTTCTCATCAAATCACTCATCACGCAAGAAAATATGCAATTTAGTCAATTTAGAGCCCTCTATTATTTTAATCATAAAAAATCACTTTTTCACCAAGAAAATAGTGAGATATGCTATTTCATGCATTTTCATACGTTTTCAATTTTTTGTCATAACTAGGGGTATTTTGGTAATTTACCCTTACTCGGGAGAAATCTAGAATCCTCATATCTTGACTTTACAGAAATTTTAAGTGACTGTAAATAGCAATGAAAATACATGTAGTTATCTCTATAGCCTACCCAGTTCCCTTACCTCGAATCACGCTGAAGTATTTTTTCTCCTTTCTCACTTCGCGTAATTCGGTCTATCTGGCTCCGTGTATATCTCTAGGAGCTGCAGAGAGTTACCAATCACATCAATCTAATTCAATATTCTTATTTTTGATAGCCAACTTTCAATTCCACTACCTAAAACATTTCATTCGGAATTTATCTGTAACTTATGTGATAAATTCCTAACTTGTATAACTATAATAGTGATAGTAAGGGAAATTCACTTACCCGAGATTCCGTGATGGCACGCAAATTCGATGCTCGATCGAACTCACGTTCGTCGCTTATTGTCGCGCAGTCTACTGTTGAGCCGTGTCAACACCGAAACTTTTCTCCGAAATTTTTTTCTCTCTGATCTTTCTCTCTCCTGTTGAACCGGTTTGGATCAATTCAGCCCCTTTTACACTGAACCGGACCGATTCGGATCGATTTAGCCCCTTTTACACTGAACCAGTTCGAACTGGTTCAAGGGCTAAATCATCGTTCAGGCATCTTTCCGGCTGGTTCTTGGCTCCGTTTTCGTCCAACGATGTCGCACAGTGGAGAGAAGCCTTCAGCTGGCCTGGGCTGAGGCAAATCGGTGCCGAATTTCGCCTGATTTCCTCTTTTCTCTTGTGGCTTCTCCCTCTTTGATCTCTCATTTACTGGCGATGCAGGGCGCGTGGTGGCTGTCAGACGTTTCCTCGGTGCCGATCGTCCCTTCGTCGGCCGCCCCTCGCACTCTCTCCCCCTGTACCGCCATCAATGAAAGGAAACAGGGAGGATTGGGTTTTCTAATCCCCCTCCCATGTTCGTGATTCTATTTCGTTTCTTTTTTTTTCATTTTTTCCTTTATATATATATATATATATATATATATATATATTATATCCAAATATAATAAATTTTATATATATAAATATCTTGATAATATACATATCTTATAAGAAAATGTCTTTAAATTATAATATTATTATAATAATAATAAAAATACTACACAAAGTATTTTATATTATTATAATAATATTTTATTATCGTAATGTATTTTGTACGTTAATATCCGCACATATGCACATATAATTATTTACTTCCTTTCGCCAAATATATATATGTACCTCCTATTTTATTTTTATTTCCCCGAAAATATTTTTATTTCTTATTATTATTTTTCGAAAATATTTTTTTTCATATTTTCAGAATAAATTCTCGATTTGAAAAAATTTCGAGTCTTACAAATCCAAACTAATTTCCCTTCTTTGACTCCTTATATTTTAGTATTTTGATTCCATATTTTCAGTCGGTTTAGCCGAATTTCATTCGGTTTATCTCAAGCTCACTGAAACTCTTATTTCTCAATTTAAAGCACTTAGCTTTATTTTCTTAATTCAACTGAACTTAACATTGTATCATTCCTTCTTTATAAATCAATATATTACAAGTGTATATTTACAATGATATATATATAGTGGAATAATATAAATTCTAGGTCTTTCAAATGATTCTTAAAAGTGGACTTTCGAGAAGTCATAAGATCAATAATGTTAATTTTAAGGGGTATTCTTATATAAATTTTTTTTTAAAAAAGATGGTTGTGAGTAGAAAAAAAAACTTGGTTACCAAATTTCTTTCGCTTAAAACTTGATAAATATTTAGGATTCATTTTGATGGACAGTGACACTAATTTTAATGGGATTAAAAATAATGATAGCGGTGAGATTAATTACTTTAGTAGTGATATAAGGTTTTATAGTAATGAGATTAAAATTAATAATAAGATATATGTGTTTTGATACAAATGTGTTATTCAGTAAATGTAGTTGGAAGAAAAAAAGATTATTAAAAATATTGAATTAAAATTTTTATAACATAATATTTAAATATATTAAATATTTGATATTTATAAAATGATAAAATAATTAAAAACTATTAAAATTATTTTTATATAATGATTAAAATAATTTTATGTCAAGTAATATTTTGTTATTAAACATTTAAAATTATTTAATATCTTTTTGTACAATAAAGTCTCTAACTTGAAAAAGGGAAAATGCAATTGTTGGGACTCTAACTTACATAACTCCCAAACCTTAAAAATAGAGATATGATCATTTTAGATAATGCTCAATATCATTTAAAAATAAAACTTTAAATTCTTGTATAATTGAAATTTTTAAAATGAAAATGTAACAAAAAAAATTAAAGGTAAAACAAATAATGAAAAAGCTAACAAAAATAAAAAATAAAAAAACTTCTAAGTAAAAAAATAACAAAATGAAAAGAATAAATTATTAAAATTTATTTTTTTAAATATAAAGAAAAGATGAAACTTTCACCAGGTCCAAATAACGTTTAAAAGACATTTCTAATTACTCACTAAAAAGACATTTCTAATCAACAAAGTTGTTTATTTAGACTTTTTGGTGTATGTAGACATTTCTAATTTCACCAGGTCTAATTATGCTTATTCTTTGTCAAAAAAATATATATCATGAAGGACAGTATGCATTAGGTTCCAAAAATCTTATCAATTTACAAACTTTCATTTTCTTCAATTATCTCAGTAATCTTCTTCACTTTCTTTATCCTTCGAGAAGCTTAAAAATGCAAGAAATCCAAAAAGAAAGGATCTGCCTAATTAGTTGTCCTCATCGCTTCCCCTACCACCACCACCACTATGACCATAATTATAGGGAAGAAATCTAGAATCACCATCATTCGGTTATGGTGACTTCTCCTCAAATGCATTTCAATAAACCATTTAAATGGCACATTTTCTCATAAAATTAAAGTTAAATGGAATTATACTTGCATAAAAAACAAAAAACCAAAGCTGCAAACTTTAAGTGAGTAGCTTATATTCCAAGTTAGGTAAAGGAGTTCCATAGGGCCAAGGTTTTATCCCTAGTTCTTGCAAGCTTAGGCGTTTATCACCTGTATACCATATCCATATAAGGAAAACATAAAATACTATACACAAAAACACAAATACAAATAACATAAAAATTCCTAAGAGCTAACAATGAAATCCTAGATAAACACAAGAGATCATTAAAAATAGTAACATTTATCACACTAACAAGATTTAGCTTAAAAAAAGAAAAGGGAAACTTTAAAAAAAAAAAGTAACACTGTTCAGTGCTTATAGCCAATAGGTAGTGTCTAGATTAGCATGTGCAAAAAATAATTATAATAATAACAATCATATTGCTAAAGTTGATGGAAGATAACAGTGCAAGCATGGACACAACATGATTAAGTGTCCAAAAATTAGTATGAGAATGATACATGTTGATCACCATGTCTTTAGCTATTCCAACAAAACCATCTAGCCCTCGATAACCTTCTTAACCAAAATTCAACTAAAGTGGGTGCCTAAGAGTCAATTAAAAAACATAAAAGATAATACCTAACCAAAAATTTTGACAAACGGAAAAACTCAAGAGCTTTAGTGATTGTTAGTGCCTCATGAATTACGATTTGAGTTTTCTCGAATGCATTGCAAGTTGCTTTCTGCAACAAAAATAAATCAAGTCTCAAACTCAGAATTTCAATATATTCAAAACGTCGAATTTTAGCATGTATATAAGAAAACACACACATTCACACAAGTTTGATCTTTTTCACTACATCTATTTCAGGATTTAATGTTTCTACTAATAGATGGATCTATATAAAGAGCTTTCAATTTGATATTGATAACAAACAAGTAACATCCTCTATCTATGGTATTGTTTGATCTATTTAACCACTCCAAAGGAAACCAACCACTTTTCTCTTCGTAAAACAATAATGTTTGAAATTTTAATAAATTAGTAAAAATGAAGAAAAGTACGCAATTGTTTACAAACTTATAAAAGTAGTAGTAACACATAAAATAAATAAAGATTGTGTTCTATTTTTTCCAACAACAGGTTGGAACCGTAAGACACTTAATTTATGACTTCAATTTACTCTCTAGTGAAAACTATGATAAATAGTACCATAAAAACAAAAAGAATTGTATAAATAATCACTACTAGGAAAAAAAAAAGCGTAGATACAGTTATATAAAAATATTAACTATAATTGCTGAAAGTATGTAGTCTAATATCTTTAACTATAGTTTTTTATATTAACCGGGTTTTCAACTTTCACGCAACAAAAATCTAACTACATTTATATAAAAAAGCATATTTTTTATTTTCCCTCATTTTTTCAACACGCTTCCTGAAAGTAGCTAAATCAATTATATATAAACTACGATTATGTCTTTAACCGTCATCTATTTTAAAAAATAAACATTCTTTATACCAAAGACTAGTTAATGTTGAATTGTAAACTATATTATATTTTCTTCATATACAAAGACTATGGTTTTCGTAAGAACGTAGTTTTAGTTTACATTTATTTTCCCTTGTTTTTTAATCGCGCTTTCTAAAACCAGATCTGTGAGGACCCGGAGTGTACTGGGGTGCACCACCCCTGGCTGGCCACCGCCCAATCCACCTCTCCGCCTCACTCAACCGTGTGGAACAAATGGTACCATGTGTGTAAGATAAATGGACTTAAGGGTCCATGGTTAAAACTATGTGGGGGATGCGAATTTTGAAACTGTGGCTCCCTGGACACCCTCCACGATAAAACATTAAGGCTTCCATTGCGCAGCCGAACAAATGGTACCATGTCTGTAAGATAAATGGACTTAAGGGTCCATGGTTCGAAATACGTGGGGGACGCGAATTTTGGAACAGTGGCCCCCTAAACACCCTCCACGATAAAACCTTGAGGCTTCCATTGCGCAGCTAAAGAGGACAGTACTGTCAGGACCCCAGTTTCAATCCTTGACTTTAACCAAAAACCACAATAAATTTTTCGCATTTTTAACTTACCTTTCCTCTCTTCACTGGTTGGGCTGTGATTCGATGTCAGAGTCTTCACTTACCATAATATCCATTCTCATACATACATGTCAATATATTAATTTTGACTGTAGTTGCTCTTATTATACATGTAAGATTTTATAAAATCTAATACGATTACATTCCCCATAATATATAACGTATACATCACTGTGCTGTTTCTATGTTTAGATACACAACTGTACATAATAAGTATACCTGATGAATCGATAGGAACTAGCAGTGGACTCTGGGACACTCTCCCACGCTAACTCTCGCTCTACTGACGCTCTGTAGAGAGATGTAAAGAAAAAGGGGTGAGCATAACGCGCTCAGTAAGGAAATCAGGCAAGCAAGTAGATATCCACACTATCTACTCAAAATAGTGCTATGCCTTGAAAACATTATTTCCTTAACTCACTTTAAAAGCATGTCTTGAAATATAATATATATGTACTTGTACAGAATAAATCCCATGTACAGAAATCATGCTTTATTTCTCAAAAGTAGGCATGTAGTGCAACACAATGCATTTATATATAAATCATGCCTTTATGTAAATCATGCCATGTATATTTAAATCACATATAAATATGGCATCAAATGATTCACAACACAAATCGGAGTCCGACCCATCCCTCAGGTCTGTCCGCAGTTTAAATCAGTCAATCAATGTGATATATCATGTGAGACTCTGTGGTAAATACAAATAGCATCCTGGATTATGATCATATCCGAAAATGTGATCCCAAGCAACACAGATCTCGGTGTGCGGGGCATCACTGCTGTAACGGGAGGATGGTCAGTCCAATGTCAACCGCCAGCTACGTAACACACGGTACAGCGTACACCTCGTGCCCCGGGCACGGTACAAAGTACACCCGTGGACCCTCACAGCCAGGGTCTTTAGCCCTCGAAACCATGGAAATCCTCATAGCCAGGGTCTTTAGCCCTCGAAACCATGGAAATAAGTATACCACGTCTATATCAACCTCATGCGGATATCCTCTCTAGCTATGACACACAGTCACACAAGGAATCAGGCATGGGTTTCAACATGTATTACATATCACATACAGTGTGCGTCTTGAGTGTGACTCACAGTCGTCACTCCGCTCAAACACTGGTTCACATCACAAAACTCAACTCTAGTGCGAGTAAACCTCCAGCAACTAGGTCAATGCATAGTTTATGTATCAAATCAAGTACGAGCAATAGCTCCCAGTACTATGCTATGCACAATATCAAAATCAAGTACGAGCAATCGCTCCCAGTACTATGTCATGTATAAACCATGAAGAATCGAGTACGAGCCACGCTCTAGCACTCTGTCATGCATATATTATTCAAAGCTGAGTACGAGTAAAACTCCAGTACTCTATCATGCATGTCATGAAAATCTAGTGCGTATCAAATCCAGCACTAATATTATGTGGAAAACATATGAATCCCAGTGCGAGCTGTGCTCTAGCACGATTCATTCTCACATAATATGATAGATGGCTATTTTAAAAGGGATTGTTTACAAAACATTAAAATCAGCACCATAAAGTGTGCTTAAGTCATATCAACCTTAAAATCATTAGCCCATCTATTTATTTTCATGCTAATAACAATTAAACACTCACAATAGCATTTTCCATGCTTTTTGCAACTTCTCACAAAAGTTGACTTTTTGACTAACTAGGGGCAAAATCGTAATTTGCCATTATCGGGTCGCAATAATTATTATTCACTTTCTCTGACCCTCAGAGTTTTTAAGTGAATGCAGAAGCAGTTGAAAATACGTGCAGGTATCTCTAACTACTCGCAAAAGTCCCTTACCTCGGATCACGTCAAGTGACCTCACTTCCTCGGTGCTGCTCAATCCCGCAGTCCTATCAGTTCTCGATGTAAACTCCGGAGCTGTAAATAACCATTCCTCAGGTTAATTATCATTTTCCTACTGTATTACACATTAATACAGTTTAATTTCCCTTAATGGGCCTTAAAAATCCTTAATGGGCCTTAACCGTATTAAGCCCGTTTTCCACTTATTATTTCCCTTCATCAGGGTCTATCGACTCATTGGGCCTATCAATACCCATTGGGCTTTATTCCAAGCTCTTTGGATAGCCCGTATATCATTTACGACATTTAATTCAAAATTCCAATTATAATTCACTAAATACGAAATTTAATCCGAAATACGTAAAATAAATCTTAAATACGCATAAATCACATAAATTGTCGTAAATGAGCTTTACTTACCCGAGATTATGCGATAGTACGCAAATCGAAGTTCGATCGGGCTTCCGTTCGAAATTTATCGTCGAACTGCACAATTTATTATATTTAACTCCGGGTCAATTTTCGATTAAATATAATTTAAATAAATTCATTGGAAATCAAATCGGTCACTTTTGACCTCGTATCGACTTACCCGAAGTCCGGTGAAATCCCAAAAATTTTCCTTTTCCTTTTTCTTTCTTTTTTTTCCTCTTTTTCCCCTTTTCTCCTTGGATGAACCGGTCCGGTCCGGTTCAGCACAGAACCTTCTCCCCTGAACCGCCGACCGGTTCAAGCATCCTTTGGCCGTGCCGGCCTATTCCGGCCGGTTCCCGACGCATCACCACCGCCGTTCGGCGCCTAAGCCTGGGCAACACTCGGCTAGGCTTGATCGGGACCAAGCACCGCCGGTGGCCGCCGAATCTCTTCTTTTCCGCCGCGGCTTCTCCTCTTCGATTCGCCGGCGTCCGGCGTCGGTGGAGATCGTGACCGGTGCCGATGGGTGCGCACGGTCCTGCTCTTCCTTTCCGACCGCTTGGCTGGCCGTGGGGTGGCCTGTGCTCGCCGTCCGGTGGCCTTCTCCCTCAGTCGGCTTCCACGCGTTTTCTCTGTTCTCTCTCCCCGATTTTCAATCTGTTTCTCTCTTTTTTTTTTATAATTTATTTTTATTATTATTTTACTATAAAATAATAATAAAAATCCCATAAATATCCCATAAATATCCCAAAAATATCTAGAAATATCTTAAAAAATCATATTAAATTCATTTAATCCGTAAATGAATTTATCAGTCCGCTTTTACCTATTCAGTATATTTTTCCACTATTTTTGGGCTCATTTTTCGAGGCAAAAATTTCGATAAATTCTAATAATTTATATCTTGATCAATTGGGCTCGAAATTAAATATTTTCTTCGATTTTGATCAAGATTCCTCAATTTCATATTTTTAATGAAATTATCTTATCGAAATTATACTGAATTTCAGTCATTTGACCGTTTTACCCCTGCACTCGTTCGGGAATTAACTTAACCCTTATCTCGCTGTTATGTAGCTTACATGCATTTTTAATTTCTCAAATAGTCGATTGCATGATAGTAAATACTCTTCTTATGATTCAACTATAATTACATAGTGTTCATATACATAGAAATCATAAGGAAATAAGCTACAAAAATCCGGGTCTGACAAGTACGGTTGAGCGAGGTGGAGCGGTGACTGGGGTAGTGCCAGCCAGGGGTGGTGCACCCTAGTGCACTCCGAGTCCAGGGGTGTTGCTTCCTGCATTTACAATCTTTTCGAGCATGTTATTCATCAAGCCGTTAGCGTTGAATGAGAATGATTGTATTTTTCCTGTTTTGTTCTTCATGCAATGTGTGGCTAGGGATTGGTTTCTCCATGGCTAGGTGGCTGTGTATGGGAATGATTGTATGTTTTCTATTTAGTTGTTCTTGTAATGTTACATCTCATAGCTTTAGGTGTTTGATGTTTTATTTATTGGTTTGTTTTCTACTATATTGGACTAATATCAATAATGTTTCAACTTGGTAGGGTTAGATTGTACCTTGAAATATTAGTTTCAAACTTAAGCCATGTAATATTTTGGTTTTGAGTTTATTGTTTTATTGAGATTCTATTTTAACCATTTTTAAATGTAACAAGCACAAAGAACTAGCACTCGATGAACAACAAGCTTGAAATTTGTTTTACAAATGTGTTACATTTTTGGCTTTTGAGACTCGTTAGCATTTAAATTTTGTGAATATGTATGCAGAAAAATAATTTAGAACACAACAATCATTGACTTGTTAATGGCATGGGAACTTGGATGCAAACATGTCATAGTTGAGTCTGAATCTTTTTTTACAGTAAAAAAGTTATTACAGTATTTAAAAGGGTATAGTCCCCTCTTTCAACTTTCAATTCTTATTTTTAGCATAATCACAATTTAAAAAGCAAATTACTTATTTTCTGTTTACGAGTTATAGGAGTCAAAATTTAAATTCTAATTTTGTTAATAATATATTCAATGTTTTATACGAAATATCAAATTTAAATAAATGTTACAATTATATAATGATTTATATATATTTGATTTATTATTGTATTAAAATTAAAACTTTAATATGAAATAAATATAATAAAATAGTATAATAATTGTTTTTATAATAAAATCAAATGTTATATTTAATAATATATTTATTATTTATTATTACAAATATAATAAGCATAATATTGAAAATTATTTGATATTGAATATTATATTGTGTTTTAAAATAATTTTATTTAATAATTGAATTTAAATATTCAATATTTATTTTGTTGATAATAAATTATTGATATAATTATGTAATAAATAAATAATGATTGTTTTAAAATTTTATAAATTTTAATTAGAAAAAGTGTATTATTATTTATTTATTTATTTATTAATATAATAATTATATAATTATAATTCGGGTTTTTCGGGTTATAAATTTGGATTTTCTCGAGTTTCGAATCGGGTCGATTTCAGGTTGGGATCGTATCGAGATCGAGTTATATCGGGTTCGAGTTTTTTTAGGTTCGAATTTTTTCGAGCTCGATCTTTTTCGAGCTCGATTTTTATCGAATTCAAATTTTTTTGAGTCGAAATTTTTTCAGACTCGAACTTTTAACTTTTTGATCAATTCAAACCGATTTTGAGTCCACTCTCAAACGAACTCGAATTTTTTAACGCACACCAACTTTTACTAGCTCTAATCTCTTTCAAATCTCCCTCGCCCTCTCACTTTGGACACTGACCATAATATCACTTTTATTCACCGTCAAATTTTCCTACCTCGGTCCTCATTGTCCCTTTGCCTATCTCCTCCGCATGTTTAGATTGATAGACGACGTGTCTTTGCTGGCATCGAATAGTGATTCAATTGCCAATCCTCTATCACTGTTTAGAAGACTTAAATCTCCTTAACGCAGAATATCTGTTCTTTGCCTTTGCCATGCTGCTATTGGTGCAAGCATAATCGAAGTCTCTCTCTCCACTCAAACCCTGAAACTTTAGTGAAGTTAGAAAGGGATCATCAAATATCGGCAATGAATATTATTTAGCTTTTCAATTTTTTTCTTTTTCATTCTCAACAACCTTCAGTCTCTATTCTTGCTTTTCAATCTTCATCGATCTTCCTCTTATATTTAAGATTGTATTATTTCGGGTTGTTGTGTTTCAGCTTTGATTTATTCTTTTTTGAAATGGTGATTATAAATTCAATCTTTAAAATAGAGGCAATTTTTATGGAAACCCAAAGTCTGAAAACACGTGATTTATCCTAAGATAAAGACATGCCTTCAACAGCCTCCTCCTATCTAGCCTCCATTCGGTACCTCATCGCAGCCAGGTTCTTTTCCCTTCCTCTCTTGATCCAAAACCCAAAGAAATCCAGAAAAAAGTCATACCTTAGCCACCAAAGTTTTTTTTACCTTTTCTTACTATCCTATTTTGATCTTCCTTCGATCCTTCTCGATTCCTCCGGTTTGTTTTTCTTTTCTCGATAACTTGAAGAAATTTCTTATTTTTTTTGTTTATCCAGTTTGTTTGTTTCATCAAAGTTTTACATAATGCTTTGCATGCATATATATATATATATATATATATATATATATATTCTTATTTAATGTTTGAGTGATATGGGACTTTAAACTAGAAATTGCCATATCTTTATGTTTTGGAATTTAGTCTTCAAAGAATGTTGCAGTCATCGAAAGCGAAAATGAACCAACAACTACATAAAGGTAATTATATATTTTTTTTATTTAATTACTCGAGTAATATTTTTGAAAATCCTTGATATTAATGTGGTGATGAGTACTTTTTCCCCTGAGATTGGTTCTAAATAATCACATTTGGAATTTATGGTAATCGTTGTTTGATTCTAGCATAATAACGTTACTCTCTTTTTTGCTATGTTTTTGTACTTGTATGTTGATTTTTGCTTTCAGTTCACACCCAATTTGATTTTTTTTATTCAGTATTCATGGGTGTGTGTTTTAAAACTTCAAGCTATCTAACAGATTCATTAGTCAGCTAGTATAAAAAATATGAAATGACTGAAAGTGGTTGCTCTTATGTATTGGGTTTGCTAGAGATTGAAGAGAAGGAATTAAAAGCATTTCTTCTTCTTCTTTTTCAACTATTTTTGGGGAGTTTGAGATAGGGGAAAATGTTGTTTGCATCATTAGAACTATTAATTTATATGCAAGAAGAATAAAAATGAAAGAAAGGTAGGAGTTTAGATAATACATAGAAAAGAATAAATTTTAGGTGAATTTGTTTTATTCATTGTGTAATTTTCTTTAATTTAAGTTAAATTATTTTCCAAGTGAGCCTTATAATTTTTAGAAAATAGGCTCAACAGTTTAGGTTACTTTAGTTTAATTAGCAATGATGAAACAGTGAACAGATGAAAACAATAAGCGATTGCAACTAAGTAGATAACTGTAAAGACTAGGCATGGAAATTAATTCAATTGTTCTAGGGTTGAAGTCAAGAGAGGCCGTCGAGTTTGGTCGTGGAAGAGAGGAGCTATTGAGTGGTGGCTAGTGGCTATAGACGACAGGCCCGATGATGAATTGAAGATTCACTCTTTCTGTTACCCTATATAAGTCTCTCATCATATTTTATAGTTATATTATGGATTTGTTGTTTTTTTCATGCTTCTATTGGTGCAATTTTACTCTTTTAGTATTTCATTTTGATGATGGCTGATGGTGTTTCTTTGTTCTTCAACAAACATGCTTCCACTCATTTGATTGTCATTTTTCTGAACATGGTAGCCATTGCAAACATCTGCATACGGTTTCATTAACTTTACCATTTGCTTTCTTCTCATATATCTGGAAATCTATATAAACTTTTATGTACTTTTGCTTTAAATCACATATGTGAGCTGCATTGAAAAAAAAAAAACACATGGATTTACTGATGATGAGATTCATAAAGCAAAGGATGTTGTAAGTATTCACGTAGCTGATGATGGGATTCCTAAAGCAAAAGATGTTGTCAGTATTGAAATAGTTAGAGGCTTTGCTTTGCAGAAGGTGAACAATGAAAGAAGCTGTTTTAAGTGAGTTGTTAAACTTTCAAGTTGTCATATGAAAATAGGAAAGTAAATATGGCATGCATAATTTTTGCAATTCCATTACATTGGCTAGATGTGTAAAGGTTCATGTGTTTTTACCCCCAATCAAGAAAAGGAACAGAAATCACAAGAGATTTTTTTTAAGTAATTTTGTTATTCATATTAATTACCATCTTGCATCTGATTTAAATTGGAAAGCATTAGTGATTTTGTCTTCTAAACTGTCAGAATAGCACAGATGGAATTGATGTGTATTTTTTTTCATTGCATATGAGCTGTAAAATATTTCATAAAGAGTGCAACTATTACAGTAAAAGCTTCTTTGGTTCGTAGTTACACTGTGGATAATACGAATCTTATCTTTGTTCTTCAATTAAGAATCATTGAAGTTCAAATCTCATATAAGAATATTTAAATGTTGTTCAGCAGTGTAACCCTTGGAAAAAACTGGTGCGCTCATACTTATATGGGTCCAGTAGGTTATTTCATATATCTTTTGTTTATCGGTAGTGGTCTATGTACTAAGTAAGCAGTGGCGGATCTTAACCTTCGATGTTGAAGGGGCCAATTAAAAATTTAAAATTATTTGAGTTTAATATCCAAATATTCTCGGATTTTACTTAAAAATAAATAAACTCCAAATCTTCTGTTGCATGAAATCTATTGCATGAAATCTAAGTATTTGGGAATGATTGATAGGTAAAATAAATAAAGAGATATCAACCTCTTTTAATTTGAAAAATTGACATATACGTAAAGATTTGGGGGCTTGCTTACACAGTTATCATTACACGCCACCCCTGCATAGATATACTTAAGGATATGTGAAAGTCTTGGAGGGCCCAAGGCCCCTCCTAGTTATGCTTATGCACTGCCCCTGTAAGTAAGGGTCAATGCCTTATTAGATTACTATTTGAATGAGGGTTGAATGTTGCTAGGTTGGTGTCTTTTAATAGTTTATGAGTTGCTCAATCAATAGGTTCTTAGATTCGGTATTGAACCAGTGAGTCGAGTGTTGTTGGGAATTGATGGTTTTACCATTTTGCTAGGGATTAATGGTATAACGAAAATATGTATTTTTATATTTGAATATAAAATGCATGATTTTAATATGGTATGCAACTATTGATTTGGAATTGGCATTGCCTCTTATGTTTTTTTTTTTTAATTATTTATAATCAATCAAAATTTTACATTCTGATATTTGTTTTTAAACAAAACTTTAATAACTAAGGCAACAATTAAAAGGAGTAATAGTTAATTAGGTTTAGATGGATGCGGTCTCAATGTGAAAAGCCTTTGTTTGAGTTTGCTTTCCTTTTTTCCTTTCTAATTTGTAAAAATAGATTATTTCTTTATATTTAGGTTATATTAACGGGAAAATTGTAATTTAATAGGTTGAGTTATGAAATTGGCATGCCGATGATGGGTGCTAGCAATAGCTCCATTAATATTTGTTATTCTCTCCACTTTTACCGTTTATATAACACATGCATAAAAGAAAGGAGTTCATATTGTAAGCATCTTTTCCTAAAACTCTAATGACCTTTTAGGACAATATTGTAATCGATGATTCCAGTGATGGCATAAACTGTATTAACCTTAGTAATAAGTAATAATGACGGCAGCAATAGTGTTCTTTCATCTATGCAAGTCAAAACATTGAGAAAGAGATCTATCTCTTTTCACTGAATCAAATTTATTTCATTGCTAAATATCTTCCTCAAGGTTTGCAAATTGGAATCGTGGTTGGTATGATAGCTTTTTCTTTTTGCTCCTCTTTGTAGTCTTGCAATTTAAGGGATTTATTTGTTTGGTATTACAATTTTTATTGATTTTTTTTTTATTTTTTGTATATGTCTAGATAAATAACTAGGTGTACACATGCATCTTTTTCAATTTTTCACCATATGAATTGCCTTTTACTATTGTGGAGGTTGTTAGTTAATTTTAATCCCAATATCATGCCTGCTTTAATTAGCTTCTTCCTTGTTGTGCATTTTTAATTTTGAATTTCTTTCTCATTCTCTTCTATTGTTGGCTCAATATACCTGGTTAATAATTTCACCAGACAAATGCTTTTGATTTGTTATTTTATTATTCTGCTCATTATAGATGCTAAGACATTGATAGTTTCTTCTCAACTCTCATAATTTCAGTTATGTATATATTTGCTTTTATGCTGATTACTCTTACTTTTATCTTTAGTAACTTTTGAATGTTCAAATGATAGATTTAATGAAATGATTATAAATGACATTATGATCTCATTATTTTATAATTTATATCATCAAATTGAAATTAATATTGTTAAACTATAGATTTTAAAGTCTTCATGTTTTATTATTTCTCAGTCACAAGATTTTTTCTTTAATTTTATTTAATTTCTTTATAAATATTATCAACTTTTGATTAATACTTTAATTTTGTTAGAACAGGAAAAAATAATGGAGCGATTGAGGCGCATGAAATTGAGTTGAACGAAAATGGGAAACAAAATAAGTTTAAAGATTCTTTATAGCTCAATAATCTCTGCGCATTATCATTTGTTTGTTTTTTATGCGTGCTCAAAATGGTCTGGATATTATACCACAAGGATTGGATGAATTGAAAATATAGCTATTGACATGAATGAGGTTTATTATTGTGCATATAATTTTGGTTTGGTCAGGATATTAGGAGTAACAAGAGGTTAATTTCAATACTGTTTTTTTTATTGTTATTGATCATTTACTGCTTTCAAAACAATCATTATTGTGTTTGAAAAACAAAAAATATATACCCAAAGCGAAGTAAGAGCCAACATCTAGTATCAACCAAGGTAAATACAAAAGGATTAAATATAGACTAGGACTTTATTTGTTAACCATAGTCTTTTGCTAACAATTATTTGGCACATATATCAAAACTGATTCTTGAAATTGAAATCTCAATCTCATTAAAGCTTTAGAGTTTATATGGTAATTGTAACATTTAATAATAATATTATTTGGCACGTGTCAAAATTTATTATGCAAATTGAAGTCTCAATCTTATCAAAGCTTTTTTGGTGTTATTTACTTATATCTAATTCTTTCAACCTTCACCTGATTTGATAAAAAAATTTATCAAATTTCATCTCGATGTCAAAATAACACTTTCAAACTATATTTTTCTTTGGGTTTGTATCAATTTTTTTTTTTTTAAGGTTTAATTTAAGTTAAGAATAGCATTCTTAAATGTGAAACACGAATAAAAAATAAGAAATGTATCATAGGTTAAAAGTTGATAAAAATTGTGAATATGATAAAAGTAAAAAATAAATTTTATGTTTAATGTATTGTCATGAATTTTAACACAAAATATTTATATTTTATACGACACAAAAATGATTGTATATGATATAAATATGTATTTTATTGTAAACCTCGCAGAATTCTCTTGTATTTGGTTAGTGAAACAAAAAAGTATAATTTTAAATGTACTTGTCGAAATTATATCTTTTAAATGAGAGATTTGGAAGAATTAATTAATTAAAAAAAAAATAAATAATAAATCCACATAAAGTATAAGTATAAGCACTAAATTAAATTTAATTTTATACGTATTATAAGGGAAATTTACTAAGTATAAGGATCTATAGATATGCATGCGTACATGTGTGCGTATCAAATATCTTAAATTAAATATATTGGTATATGTACATATATATATATATATATATATATGTGTGTGTGTGTGTGTGTGTGTGTATGAACCTATACGTATATAAATGTAGGTATGCACAATATAAATATATATATATATATATATATATTTATACATGTACGACCTTCAATGGGAAATGGCCTGTAGGAAAGAATTAAAGCAGAATTGTGGGAGTTGGGAACTCAGTGTTTTGGTGAGATGGCAAAAGTATACCTGCCAGAAGATCTGAACCACCTCGATTTTTCTCCACCTGCTCTGTCAAAGACAGAGCACTCCCTCCATCAATCCTCATCACTTTCGCCCCCATCATTCGCTTTCCTATCCCCTGGTGCAGATCCCTGCAGTTAGAAGAGAGAACCACAGAAGAGATTAAAGCAAGAGCGAAGGAAAAGAGGTTTGTTTCCTCTGAAAATTGAAACAAAAATGAGAGAAGATTGAAATAGTAAAACTGAAGCTGTCTAGCTCGACCAATTTAGGTGCAGTTCTCGGGTGGAATAGGGTAGTACAAGGGGAGAAGAAGTGAGGGATAAGAGTTTTTCTTGGCTGAAATAGAGGACTGATCTTTTAATTGCTAGGACGAAAATGAAAGAGATGAGAGAGTGAGGCGCAAGATCGATGAACTGCTCTGCTATTTGAGGTATTTCGAGCAACAAGAAGTTGTGGTGAAGAAAGGAGCTGGGAACATTGCTTAGTTGAAGGATAATGAAGGAATACAGAAGGAAAGAGTGAAGAGAGCGACGGAGAAGAAGAAGAAGCTGAAGCTAAAGAGGCCACACGAGGATAAGAAGGCCGAAAACAGAGGCAGGCATGAGAGGTTGGCGGAGGCCTGTGCGTGGAGGCTGGAAATGGTGGGGAAGCTGAGAGGGGTGTTGAGGCTGGAGACTGAAAACTATAGATGCAGGTGATGATGTGTGACGGATGGCATGGCTGATAGAGTGGAGGAAGGCTGTGAACGCGACGTTGGCCGAAACAGAGGGTGGAAGCAAGGGACCGAGAGAGGCAGAGGTAAACGGACGGGGAGGCTGAACGTGGTCGCTGGGAAACGGAGTGAACGGGAGGTCACTGATGCCGGCACGGAGATGGTAGGATAAGGGAGAAGTGGCAGCATCGAGAAGTGGGTGGTGACGATAAACCGTGTTGGAAGGATTGAAACAGTGAAGTGAAGAAGAAAGGAAGAAAAAGAAAAGGAAAAAAAAGGCGGGAAGGAAGGAAAATTGAAGGAAAAAAAAGTATATTTGTATATATTTATATGTGTATAGGATTACATATATATATATATATATATATATATATATATATATATATATATAAATAGAAGTATTTGGAGATAGGAATTTAGGCACAAAGAAAATTGAAAAACCCGAGGGGAAGAGCTCCAGAGAAATAAACCGAAGAGAGCGGACCCACCAATTCGCAATGTTGAGACACAGATGATTACTGACAGACACTTAGGTAAGGAAAATTGTCGTGTGCTATTAGTGATAATTGCATGTATTTGTTGTGGAATTGTAGATATAAAATTCTAAGTTGAATTTCATAGTTACCAAAATTACATAAAAATACTAGGCCAATTTTATAAGACTGAAAATTATAGATTTTTAGCCATAAGTAGATAGTCTAACCTTACTATTATAAATCTAAATTGTTTGCAAAGACACTGATATATCATGAATTATGGTTTTTAATCGAAAATCTTGAATTTAATTATTATAAACTGTTTACTGGGATTTTGATCGAAAAATGGCAAGACAACTTTTTTAAATTGCTTTATACACTGTACTGAGTTTTAGAACTGTTTTGATAAAAATAGTTTGCTTATAAATTAGAACTGATAAATGTACTTGAGCACGTGTTGATTGTGTGTCGCACAATTCGACTTGCACTGATTTTGAGACAAAGGCGATGATTAGTCATGCTGCACTGTTACTATTTATGAATTGTTAATGTAGTCCACGGAGTACGATGTACCGTGCAACATGCATGTGAGTACGTTGTACCGTGTTATTGATCTACGGACATACTGTACTGTGAGCCGTTTGGGTAGCTAACCACTCCTATTGCGACTGACATCTCAGCACACCTGATCAGTGATGCTCGAAGTCAGTGACATTGGTCAATTGTCTTACTGATTATTGTTATAACATGTTCTGTCTTGTCTCGTCCATTTGATTTATAGAACTGATCGTTTGAACTGTGTCGTATATTTGATTTACTGAATTGACTGTTTGAACTGTATTGTCTATTTGATTTACTGAACTGACTGTTTGAACTGTATCATCTATTTAATTTACTGAATTGATCTTATGAACTGTTTTATCGTATGAGATTATATTATTTTACTGTATAAAGAGAATGTGAGGGCCACCTCTTGAATCCTGCGGGAACAAAGTGTCACACAGTCGTCATTATAAAACACTGTATAAAGTTTTAAAAATCCTGCATTTAATTGCAGTAAAATGTTTATTTATCGATATTGATACCGAAATTGATTTATGATTGTGAATTTTACTGAACTATCAATAACTCTTTATATTTTTATAAATGGTTTTATTTTGCGGATATATGTAGATAGTGTAGTTATCTATCGACCATGCAATTTTTTTACTGAGTACGTTGAGCTCACCTGTTACTTTCCTCCACAGAGTTTACCAATAGCTGAGCTTGTTTTTTAAAGTTAAATTATTTTGCACAGTCATACGTCAGCAAAGCATTCTATAGTGTTAAAGGTATACCTAGTATAGACATTTATTTTGTATCTAAATTTTCTAAGTACAGTAATATATATGGATATGTGTATGGGAAATGTGAACATAGAATATTTTGTAAAAGAACGATTACACTGATTTAATTGGAAGGTATTACCATTAGTTTGGTTTAAATTTGTCACCAAGAAATAGAATTGAGTAGTTGGATTTAATTGTTTTGATATATTATCGACTCGTAGCCTAATCAAAACGTTCGTAAATCGGGTCATTACAAAAGTGGTATTAGAGTAAGATTGGCCTGATACTAGTCGATATTAAGAGTAAGAGAAAATTTGGAAAGCTCGCATTCCCAACATTATTGTACATTATTTAGATACAAACAGGTATACTTAACTGTGATTTATTAAAAAATTGTGTCATTAAATGAAGGAAAACTAATAGATATGGTTGGTAGGTATTATAACCGTACAAGTAGACGAGAGGGGAATCAGTTCTTAAGGTCGTAAGGATAGTCCCAGGAGATATAGTGAATCCTCAATTGACCGTGCACATCATAGTTTAACCGAAAATTCTGAAGCTTGCTTCGTAAGATTAGAGTGGGGCATGAAGACAATGATGACATTATTTGGTCTAGTGATAGTGGCGTAACAATAATGATGAGATTAAGGTATGACTGTGACTTAGAGAAAGATTGAGACAGTTTCAGAAGATAGTATACTATCAATTACTGGGGTAGGAATCCAGTTATAATGAAAAACTAGACTAATGAATATAGATTATTTAGTGTACTACTATAAAGAAGTTAGTTTTTGCAGCATTGATATTGAATAGAAAGTTGAACCTTGATGAAAGTTTCCCCCTAGTCTAATCTGAGGACCCGACAATAGAGGGTTACATGAGATATGTTTCTGGATATCGTCAGATGATAATACATCTCAAATATGGCACAAAGGTAATTGTTGAACGAAAAGTTTGAATTGGATATACGGTATAAGTTTAAGGATGAATATGATTATAGTTTTAGAAGAAGTATAATCTGAATATGTTAAATTACGAAATGAAGAAGGTCTGAAAGATCATGTAATGACTGAGACCTTTAATCTGAGTTAGATTAGCTCCATTTTATGTTGCTATTTACGAGGAAGCAGTGCGCAAGACACAATTGTGTGGGTATGAGATGCATGTCTTCGAAGTACTAGAAAAGGAAAGGTAAAGAGCATGACTAAAAGAGATCATTTCACCGAAAACAGAGAAGTAATGAAAAAGTTAAGTTACTGTAACTGGAAGAATGAATTTCTGAACAATTGTATAAATGAAATTTGAAGGTTTCATTGCTTACGTGATTGATAAAGATAAGGTGTGTTCGGAATAAAGAGACATTTCTATAGACAATGAGTTTTTTTTAACATATATCCGGATGATCTACCAGAATTATCACTAGATAGAAAGATGAAGTTTTAAATTGATTTAGTACTTGGTATCGAACTAATATTCAAAGAAGAGCTGATGAAGCAATTACAGGAATTATATGATAAATGGATTATCAGACCGAGTGATTCACTTTGGGATATAAAGAGACTTTGGAATATGATTTACGTTTCGAATCTAAGGATTGTAACTTGTATGTGCTTATGTTTCAAATGCGAGACTTAATTCAAATAAGGAAAAAGGATTTCGATATAATTAATGTACGAAATAAGACAAGATTTGAAGTGTGATAAATTTTGAATACATGTTATATTTTAGATAAGAGATGTATACGATGTATGAATACTTCTAGTATATCAAATGATTCAAATTAAGTGAAATGAACTGAGAATAGATTGTGTCCAAAGGATAAATGAGAATTGCGATAAACTTTGGTGTCCTACTTTCAATTAGGATTGAATTTTGAACCCTTATTGTTATAATTAGTTTATGTGGTCAGGTTTGATGGCCAAAAAAGGTATTTCAAAATATCTCTCTACTTGAAAAACTTGACAGCGTCTAAAATATATCCTAACCCATAATCCAAGAGAAAAGTGTAAACAGATACCTCGAGACAGGGACTGAGCTGCGTATTAACGTAGAATAGAAAGTTGATCGCTTATGGATCTTGGTAATTAAGAGATCATGAGAAGAATTACTTAACCCATGATTTGAAATTGACAGATGTAATATTTGTATTGAAGTTAGGGCACCAGTACTTGTGTGGTGAGGGATTATAGATTTTTATTGATCATGAAAAGTCTTAGATATTTATTTTCACAGAAAGAATTGAACCTAAGGTAAAGGAAATGACTAAAGTTAATGTCTTAAGCAGAAGTAACCTCGAGACGGTGTTATATATATATAATGGTCAGGAAATGTGAACCGTTGGAACATGCTATGAAACTTAAATTGGATGCAGTTCTTCTGATACTGGTGGTTACTGTACAGTAGATATTGGTGGTTACTGGATTGATTGAATCAAATAGGCTAAGCGTGATGATAAGTACCATATTGATGTGGCTAATCAAATCCAGATGGGTACTACAATAGATTTTGGTATTGGTACTTATGGTTTGTTGAGGATTAGAGATAGAAAACATATACCTGATGATTCACAATCAAAGAAGAAAATTCTATGAGAAGCTCATTCATTGAGATATGCTTTATATCCGAAAAGTAATAAGATACATCAAAATCTTAAAAAGGTATATAGGTAAACAGATATGATAAGAGATATAATTGAATTTGTGATTAGATGTCTCATATGTCAGCAGATTAAGGTAGAGTATCAGAAGTTTATGGGATTGTTACAGCCTCTACCAATATCAACATGGAAATGAGAGCATGTCACCATGGATTTCATTATGGGATTGTCAAGGACCCGTAGAAACCGTGATACGATTTGGGTAATAGTTGACAGACTGACAAAGCTTATCTCACTTCCTGGCTATGAAGTCCACTGATACTTTGAGTACTCTAGCGGATCTATATGCATGGAAAATTGTAAGATTACATGGCGTGCCAATGAGCATCGTATCTGACAGGGATTCCCGATTCACTTCACACTTCTGGAAACATTTCTAAGAAGCCATGAGAACCCAACTTAATTTCAGCATAACTTTTCATCCTCAAACAGATGGGCAATCTGAGAAAACTATTCAGACATTAGAGGACATGTTGAGAGTTTGTGCTCAAGATTTTAAAGGCTCATGGGATGATCATTTACCGCTAGCAGAGTTTGTATATAATAACAGTTACCACTCAAGTATCGGAATGGCACCGTACGAAGCGTTGTTTGGTCAAAGGTGTTGTTTGCCAATTGGATGGGAAGAAGTAGGTGAAAGAAAGATATTTGCTCTCGATCTGGTTAAGCAAGCTTCTGAGTATGTACAATTAATTTGTGAGAGGCTGAGAACAGCTTAGAGCAAACAGAAGAGTTATATTGACCAAAGACGAAAATCATTGAAATTTTCAGTAGGAGATTCAGTATTTCTGAAAGTTTCTGTGAGATCTGAGAATTTCAGACATATTTTATTGATGTAATAATAATTTGAAGTGTAATTTATTGAGCTAAGTGAATTGTGGGAATGATAATTGGAGATTTATATGTTAAGTGTTAAAATAAATGTGAAACTATGAGGACAGATCGATCTGGGAGAAGGAGAGATCGATCTGGTGAGTTATAAACGACAAAGAAGGAGAAATTTAAGGAGCAGATCGATCTGGGAGAAGGGGAGATCGATCTGGTGAGTTAAAAATGACAAGAAAGGAGGAATTTAAGGAGCAGATCGATCTCCAATGGAAGAGGATCGATCTCCTTATGAATCTGTTTGAGAGAAGATCGATCTCATGAGGAAGAGATCGATCTCCAAATGATTCTGTTTGGGAGAAGATCGATCTCCTTAGGAGCAGATCGATCTCATAAAGCCATAAAGAGATTGATCTCACCCCTCGACAGATCGATCTCCTAGGCATAAAATTGCCCAGATCGTCCCCAAATTTCAAACGCAGATCGATCTCATCAAGAGGCAGATCGATCTCCTACCTCCAGCCTATATAAGGAACCCGTGTTTTCTCCTGCAATTTCACTTTCTCTCTCTTCCAAACCCATTTCCACCGAAAATCTAGCTTTCTCACTCATCCAAATCACCCATTTCCGGCCGAATCAGCTGTTGTGGTAAGAAGGAAAGTTGTTCCTCATCAAAGGGAGAACAACATACTTGGAAATCGAAGGACGAATCGGATCGAGGCGTGGGTTGTGCGTCTCATAAGCTTTGGGTAATTTCTAAACCTCGATCTTAATATTTGAGCTGATTTTGATGATATTGGTGGTTGTCATTGCGTTGAAATAGCTGAGAAATGATTAGGGATTGATGAAATTGCAATGTAGTTGGAGTAATGTTGATATTTGGAAATTTTGGCAATTTTGAGAATTGTGCTATAAATGGAAATATAGACAATGTGGTGAATTAGCATAGATAATTGGTATTAGAGATATAGAACGTTGAGATATTGTGAATAAGGTTGTAGTTTAGGATAGAGTTACGGAAATCAAGGGATTTGAGGAGTTATGAGCAATTATGCTCGATTTTGAGAATTGAGGTTTATGTGATGTTGAGTATTGATGTTTTAACATCGTTTGGACAGCTCGGGAGTTTCAGAGTGGAATGCGAGGCTAGTCCGTGATACGGGGGAAACGATTGCACTATACGAGGTGCAAAGAGGTAAGGGAAATCTAAACCATTTGTGTATGTGAATTGTAAACTATTTTAGCATGATTTGTGGTTTATAAAACAAGCATGTTGAGTGTTTTGTGTTGAGATTTAATTGCACACGATTTTTATAGCCGGTTGGAGCCCAATGTTTTTATGAGTTTATAATTGGGCTCTACGTTAAGGCAATATTGAGATTTGAGAAATGTGTGCGTGTGCTTTGCCGGTTAGAACTCGATTTTATTATGTTTTGTGTTGAGTACAAAACAGTTTACAAATGAGTTTTTTGAGAGAAAAACCATCATGAGTTCTACGTGAAGGCAAACCAGTCTTATGTGATAAGACTTAGGTGTGTAGTTGTGAGTACACACCGGGCATTGCTCTGGTAGCATGTAAGCCCGATTTCTTCTCCGTTCTGGTAATGTGAGAACAACCCATTCAGTGGCTGTGCCACGTTGAGAAACCCCATTGGTGGCTGTGCCACGTTATACCCCGTTGGTAGCTGTGCCACGTTGAGAAACCCTATTCTGTGGCAATGCCACGTGAGAAATTAAATCAGTGGCTTTGCCACGTGTGTTTTGTGGCTATGCCACGCGCGAAATTAAATCAGTGGCTTTGCCACATGTGTTTTGTGGCTATGACATGCGAGAAATTAAATCAGTGGCTTTGCCACGCGTGTTTTGTGGCTATGCCACGTGAGAAATTAAATCAGTGGCTATGCCACGTTTGTTTAGTGGCTGTGCCACATGCATTATTTTTACTGTGATTTTATCACGTTATTTGAGAAAGCGTTTAACGCGTTGTTTTCATATGCTTTGTTATTGCTCTAGAGTGAGCCTTTTACTTCATGTTTTCACATGATTTGAGATATGAGAATATCGTTTTGAGTACTTTCATGCTATGGTTTTCAAATGAGTTTCACATACAAATAAACCTTTTGTGTTGTGCATTTTGGTTTATGAAATGAGTTCCTTACCCCCTTTACTGAGCGATTTAGAAGCTCACCCTGTTTTTCTTTCCCCCCCAGAGTTCTTCAAGTGAATAAGGACTTCCCTGCGACGTACGGAGTAGTGGCTAGTGGAGGATTTGAGCTCCAGACCATATATATTGTATCTTGAGGTATATTTTATCTTTTCATGTACCCAGACTATTATTGTAATTGCAGACACTTGATGTATAACATTATATGGGATGTATTAGGATTAATTAACTTTAGATGGATTAATGTATTTGATATGATATATAAATTCTAGTGATGAGATCCTGAGGCATAATGATCATGATGATGTATGACACTGCACAGGAATGCACCTTTAATTGTGAATTAATGAGTAAAAAGTTTTAAATTTGCCATATTTTCCGCATTCTCGGGGCGTGACAGTTTCTCCGTCTAAGGGCATAATGAAATTTGGAAAGAAAGGAAAGCTAAGTCCCCGATATATCGGGCCTTTCGAGATCTTAGACTGAGTGAGAGACAAAACTTACAGATTGGCCTTATCGCCGGAGTTATCAAGTATTCATAATGTCTTCCATGTGTCGATGTTACAGAAGTACCACCCAGATCGGACACGTGATTAAATATGAACTGCTGGAGTTAAAGGAGTATATGACGTATGTGGAGAAATCGGTTCGGATACTGGACAGAAAAGAGAAGGTATTGCGGTCTAAAACAATTCGCCTGGTCAAACTTTTATGGCAATACCACACTTCGGAGGAGACCACATGGGAATTGGAAAGCTTAATGCATGAAAAATATCTACAGTGGTTTGAGGACTGATGTAATTTCAAATTTGGGGATCAAATTTCTTAAGGTGAGGATAATGTAAGCCCTGCAGAATTCCCTTATATTTGGTTAATGAAACATGCAAGTAGAATTTTAACTATACTTGTCAATATTATATTTTTTAAATGAGAATCAATTAATTAAAAATAAATAAATAAATATAAATCCACATAAAGTATAAGTAAAAACACTAAATTAAATTAAATTTTATACGTACTATAAGGGAAATTTATAAAGTACAAGGATGTATAGATATGCATGTGTATATGTGTGCGTATCAATTATCTTAAATTAAGTATGTTGGTATATTTATATATATGTATGAACCTATACATATATAAATGCAGGTATGCACAATATAAATATATATTTATACATGTACGGCCTTCAGTGGGAAATGGCATGTAGGAATGAATTGAAGCAGAATTGTAGGAGTTGGAAACTCAATGTTTTGGTGAGATGACAGAAGTATATTGCCAACAGATCTGAACCACCCCAATTTTTCTCCACCTACTCTGTCAAAGACAGAGTACTCCCTTCATCAATCCTTATCACTTTCATCCCCATCATTCGCTTTCCTATTCCTTAGCGCAAATCCCTGCAGTGAGAAGAGAGAACCACAGAAGAGATTAAAGCAAGAACGAAGGACAAGAGGTTTGTTTCCTCTGAAAACTGAAACAAAAATGAAGGACGATTGAAAGAGTAAAACTAAAGCTATCTAGCTCGATCATTTTAGGGTGTAGTTCTCGGGTGGAATAGGGTAGTCCAAGGGGAGAAGAAGTGAGGGATAAGAGTTTTTCTTGGCTGAAACAGAGGACTAATCTTTTAATTGCTAGGACGAAAATGAAAGAGACGAGAGAGAGACGTAAGATCGATGAACTGCTCTATTATTTGAGGTATTTCGAGCAGCAAGAAGTTGTGGTGAAGACGAGGGATGGGAACATTGCTTAGTTGAAGGCTAACAGAGGAAGACAGAAGGAAAGAGTGAAGAGAGCGGTGAAGAAGAAGAAGCTGAAGTTGAAGAGGCCACACGAGGATAAAAAGAACGAAAACAGAGGCAGACAGAGGAGGTTGGCGGAGGCCTGTGCGTGGAGGTTGGAAATGGTGGGGAAACCGAGAGAGGTGCTGAGGCTTGAGACTAAAAACTATAGATGTAGGTGATGATGTGTGACAGAAGGTATGGCTGATAGAGTGGAGGAAGGCTGTGAGTGCGACGGTGGTCGAAACAAAGGGTGGAAGCAAGGGATCAAGAGAGGTAGAGGTGAATGGATAGGGAGGCTAAACGTGGCCACTTGAAAATAGAGTGAACGAGAGGTCATTGGCTCCGACGCGGAGATGATAGGATGATGGAGGAGTGGCAGCACCGAGAAGTGGGTGATGACGATGAACTATGCTGGAAGGATTGAAACAGTGAAGTGAAGAAGAAAGGAAGAAGAAGGAAAGAAAAAAAAGGCAAGAAGGAAGGAAATTCGGAGGAAAAATAGTATATTTGTATATATATATATATGTGTGTGTGTGTGTGTATAGGATTACATATATATATATATATATATATATAGAAGTATTTGGATATAGGAATTTAGGCACAGAAAAAATTGGAAAACCCTAGGGGAAGAGCTTCGGAGAAATAAATCGAATAGAGCGGACCCACCGACTTGCAACGTTGAGGCACGGACGATTACTGACAGACACCGAGGTAAGAAAAATTATTGTGTGTTGTTAGTGATAATTGCACGTATTTGCTGTGGAATTGTAGATATGAAATTTTAAGTTGAATTTTATATTTATCGAAATTACATAAAAATACTAGGTTAATTTTATAAGTCTGAAAATTATAGATTTTTTGCCTTAGTTAGACAGTCTAGCCTTACCATTATAAATCTAAATTGTTTGTAAAGACACTGATATATCGTGAAATATGGTTTTGAATAAAAAAATCTTGAATTTAATTACCTGTAAACTATTTACTAGGATTTTGACCGAAAAAAGGCAAGACAACCCCTTTTAAATTGTTTTATACACTGTACTGAGTTTTAGAACTGTTTTAATGAAAATAGTTTGTATTGATAAATGTGCTTGAGTGCGTACTGGCTGTGTGTCGCACGGTCCGACTCGCACTGATTTTGAGGCAAAGGCAATGATTAGTCATGCTGCACTGTTACTGTTACTGAACTATTACTGTTATTGTGATTCACGGAGTACGATGTACCATGCAACACGCATGTGAGTACGTTGTATTGTGTTACTGATCTTCGGACATAATGTACTGTGAGTCGTTTGGGTAGCTGACCACTCCCACGACAACTGACATCTCGACACACCTGATCGGTGATGCCTAGAGTCATCGACATTGGCTAATTGTCCTACTGATTACTATTATAGCATGTTCCACGTTGTCTCGTCCATTTGATTTACTGATCTGACTGTTTAAACTGCGTCGTCTATTTGAGTTACTGAACTGACTGTTTGAATTGTATTGTCTATTTGATTTGCTGAACTGACCGTTTGAACTGTATCATCTATTTGATTTACTTAATTGACCCTTGAACTGTTTTATCGTATGAAACTGTATTATTTTATTGTGTAAAAGATTGTGGGGGCCACCTCTTGAATCCTGCAAGAATAAAGTGCCACACAGTCGTCATTATAAAACACTGTATAAAGTTTTAAACATCCTGCATTTACTTGCAGTAAAATGTTTATCTATCGATATTGATATCGAAATTGATTTATGATTTTGAATTTTACTGAACTACCTACAAGTCCATATATTTTTATGAATGGTTTATTTTGTGGATATATGTAGATAGTGTAGTTATCTACCTGCTACGCAATTTTTCTTACTGAGCACGTTGAACTCACCTCTTACTTTCCTCCACAGAGCCTCACTAGTAGCTGAGCTCGCTTTTGGAAGTTAAATTATTTTGCATAGTCATACGTCAGCAAAACATTCTATAATGTTAAAGGTATACCCAGTACAAACATCTATTTTGTATCTAAATTTTGTAAGTATAATAATGTATATGGATATGTGTCTGGAGAATGTGGACATTGAATATTTTGTAAAAGAACGATTACACTGATTTAATTGGAAGGTACTATCATTAGTTTGGTTTAAATTTGTCACCAAGAAATAGAATTGAGTAGTCAGATTTAATTGTTCTGATCTATTATTGTAACAACCCAAATTTCATACATTCTATGGTCAGACTACAAGTCGATAATAGATCAAAACCATAAGACCTTCTATACAATTCAATTACATGCTAACTAATTTAAAATAAAACAATGGAAATGCATTCTAATTAAATCAGCGTAATTGATCTTTCATAAATATTCTCTATACATTATTGTACTTACAAAATTTTAGATACAAAGTAGGTGTCTATACTGGGTATACCTTTAACGCAGAAGCATACTTTGCTGACGTATGGCTGTGTAAATTAGTTCATCTTACAGAAGTGATCCCAGTTACTGATGAGACTCTGTAGAGGAAAGTAAGGGGGTGAACTCAACATGCTTAATAAGACAAACATGTGGCAGGTAGATAAATACACTACTTATATTTATATATTTTGCCAAATAGGAATTCTTATGAAAATATACAGACATTTTGGCAAATCAGTAAAATCGGAGGTGGAAACCAAAAACAGTGTCAATATCGATAATACGATAAGTTTACTGTAGTGAATACAAAATTTCAAAACTTTAAGTAGTAGAATAAATGATTTTCGTTTCAAAGATACAGTTCACACGATAAATAAAAATAGACGAGGTAGTATAACCTTGTACTATAATAAATTCAAGTTCTAAAAGTTTCTACTGCGTTTCATTTTGACGACTGTGTGGTACTTTGTTCTCGTAAGATTCAAGAGGTGGCCCTCACAGTGTCTCTATGCCATAGAATATCATAGTTTCCATATGGTAATGCAGTTCATACAGTCAAATCAGTTCATCCATTCAAATAAGAAAATCAAATAGAAGAGGCAAGACAGAACATGCTATAACGATAATCAATATGACAAATAGCCAATGTCGGTGACTCCAAGCATCACTGATCAGGTGTGCCGGGATGTCAATCGCAGTGGTAGTGGTCAGCTACCCAGTCGGCTCACAATACAATATGTCCGAAAATCGATAGCATGGGACAACGTACTCACATGCATGTTGCACGGTACATCGAACTCCGTGAACCACAATAACAATAGCAATTCAATTCAATAACGATGAAAATGTAGCATGATAAACTGTTGTCTTTGCCCCTAAACCAGTGCGAGTCGGACCATGCGACACACAGTCAACAGGCGCTCAAGCACTTTTTACTAGTATCAATCTATAAAAATTCACTTCCAATAAACAATTTTAAATTCAATATGGTAAATAAAACAATCGAGGATTTTCGATTTAAATCAGTAATTTAAAATTATATTTACTTAAATAAATTTATCTAGTTAAATCTCGATAAAGATAGACCCATTTAATCGAGACTAAAGCTTTTCTAAAATTTTGATACTACGAATCGGTCTAGAGTCTTCTATAGTTTTTCGAAAACCATAAATCGGCCTAAATTTTATATATACAATTCTACGAAAGTTACGTGTAAATATCTCTAGCAGCGCACAAAATTTTTCTTACATCGGTATCTGCTCGCAGTCCTCAGTGCCCTAGTGACTGGAGTCAGTGGGTCCGGTCTACTTAGTTTATTTCCCCGGAGCCCTTCCCTTCAGGTTTCCCGATTTTTAAAATCTTTGTGCCTCCTTCTCTATCTCCAAACATATATATATATATATATATATATATATATATATATATATAATCTTACATATATATAAATACATCTTTTTTTTTTGAATTTCCTTCCATTCTTTTCCCATTTTTTTCTGTTTCCTCTCTTCTTCTTCACTTCCACACGATGGCACTGTTCATTGTTCTCCCAAGCTCTCGGTGCTGCCTTACTTCCTCCTTTATCATTCTCATCACAGCCACCATCTTCATCCTCTTCCTTCTAACCTTCACCGTTCACTCCACCTCTTTCGGTCTCCTGCTTTGGTCCCCTATTTCTGGTTTCAGCCTTCAACCACTGTCTTGTTTACATCTTCCTCCCCTCTTTCACTTCTTTGTTTAAGCCACGAGGAAAGGAATAAATGCAGCTCTTTTGCTGCAGTAAATCCTGTACTCCACCTTCTGCATAAATGAAATTCTTCAGCCCTTCGGTGTCACCTTTAGCCTTCGACTATACCGCTCTATTTCTACAATGAAGAATGATTTTTGAATCCACCGATAAGGGCAACAACTGCTTCTGTTATCCACGATGTTTTCTAATGTCTCTTGTTCCTTCTCAGTTTCTTTAGTTCTTAACTTTTCTTTCATTCACCGGTTACATATTATATCGACTTCAGCCATACTCCCTCGCCTTCCTTGGCTTGCTCTGTTTTCAGTTCTTAAACCGAGACAGAAGACCACGTAGGTTTCCTAACTTCTTCCTTTTTATTTCGTTTTCAGGCCATAACACATCTCCCTTGTTTCATTTCCTATCACATTTTCAAGCTTTCCTAAATAATACAGTATTACAGACCTCGCTCGTTTCTGTCCTGAGCTGAATTCTCACTGAATTGCCTTATTAATCTGGTTGCCAAACCTGCTGCAGCTCCTGCATTCCTGCCCCTCTTCCATCACGTTTCCTAACTTGCTGCTTCATCATTTCGTTCCTACTCACACTCCTTTCTCACACTTCCTTTCCTACAGCAAAAATTAGATCACCTACAGGCGGTACAGCCATTGGAGCTCAATGAGAGTATGATGTATGTTGAGAAGTCAATTCGGATATTGGATAGGAAGGAAAAGGTGTTGAGGTCGAAGATTATTTTCTTAGTGAAAATTCTTTGGCAATATCACACTCCGGAGGAATTTACATGGGAGTTGGAGAGCATGATATAAGAGAAGTACCCGGAGTTATTTTTAGGTTAACTTGGTTCTAATTTGGATGATCAAATTTCTTAAAGGAGGGGAGGAATATAAGACCCATAAATTTCTATGTAATGTATATGATTATTTGATGTACAGACAAGTTACATTACATATGAATTACAAGAAATAAACATTTTTAAGTTCTAAGTATGAATAGATTGAAAAATGAGTGTTGAAGTCATTGAATATGAGTTTAACTAGAAAAATTACAGCAAAAATGATGCAAGATGAAGGCCAGATCGATCCCATGCGAGGAAAGATCGATCTCATGGCCTGGAGAACACAATGCCAAGCATTCTGCAAGAGGGAGATCAATCCCTCACTCAAGCATATCGATCTCCATTGGTCTCGGGCTGAACCAAATCGATCTTCTCTTAAGGTTAGATCGATCTCCTAAGCTTTCTACTTGAAACAAATCGATCATATCCTATTGAGTAGATCAGTATCATGCAACATGGCAGATCGATCTCATACATTCAATAGATTGATCCCTTGCTTGCAAAATGTCGAGAAACTAAAGGATTCAAGCAAGGCCAGATCGATCTCCACCCTATGCAGATCGATCTCCTAAGGCATTTTCTATAAAAACAGGGCAGTTGGATCTTCATTTCACAGGAACAAATCCATTTCTTCCATTTTTAAACCTTAACCTAGCTTTCTCACTCTAAAACCATCACATTTCCATAAAGATTTGAGAAAAAACTATTAGAGCAAAGTTGTTCATTATAAAGAGAAGAACAACATAGCTTGGAATCAATACTTCATTGGTTGGATTGAAGGAGCAAAAGAGTGTTCTTATTTGGAGAAGAAGAAAATCAAGCTAGGTGAGTTTCTAATACATCAACTCAAAGTATATTTATCTAGTTGTTGTTGTGAGTTTATTGGTGTATGTATTGATGATTGAAACTACCTAGAATGTAAGGGGATAAGTATAACCTAGAATGAGTCTAGTGTGAGAAAATGTGATGTGGTTGAGTTGATAATGAATGGCTTGAACTAAAGCGTTAGTAAGGTGATATGTATGACTTTAAGATGGTAGAATGAAGCTACATTGTGAGATTAGTCAAGTTAAGAAAATAAGTATATGAGGTGTTTGATAAATTGTCATAGTGAAGTAAATGGTGGACTAAAGGCACTATGAACTTAATATCGATTTAGAGTGAATCAATAGGCCTAAAAGAGTTTAATAGACTCTCAAGAAATTAATAAAGCAATCAAAACGGACTTAAGAGGAAGTGAGGCCTTATAAGTGTTAATGAAAACTATAGGTCGAATCGACTATAGTAAACACAAGAATTGTGTTATGTTAGACCGAATTGATGTGATATATGATTTCGTACAGTCACGAAGATTTTGAACTGCACAAATGAGTAGTGATCGAACCCTAGGAGTATCTATCCGCAAGTGCACGGGTCGTCCAAGTAATAATGGGATTTGAGTCCCGGAATTATCGTCCCACAGAGAAGTTGTTAGCCTAATTAACTACCGGTTACTTTTACCCTAAGTATATTCTAGCAATTTATGAAGTTCTGATGGATGGTCTACATGGCTAAAATTAAAGTACTAAAAAACAATAAAATAATAAAACTATAAAATAAAGAAATTAAAACCAAACTGAAAATTACTTACCGAGCTCCACGCAATTAAAAACAAATACCTACGAAAATAATTAAAACAGTTAAAACTCATTAATACAATAAAAATAAAACAATAAAATTAAACTACAATTAAACAAGCTTAAATTAAAATTAATCTAACAACTAATGGATTAAAATTTACTCCTAGATAAATCTAAATGCTAAATTAACACTAACTAATGCATGAACATATTTTTATCTAAGATTAAAAATGCATAAAATGAATTGTCTAAATTAATATTAAGTAAATTCCTAATGCTAGATTAAAAATTAACTAGTAACCTAATTAAATCAACATTAACTAATTAAACAAAGTAAATAAATGCAATTGAAAGATTAACTACACTAACTAATAAACTAACTACTTAAAATACATGTATGTAAAAAATTGGGTTAACATTATGCAAGGTGAGCCAAACACAGCCTAACACTATTAAGCAGAAAGTGGTCCCAAAACATTGCAAGTGTACTGTGCACTGTGCACTGTACACTGTACACATTCCTTCTCTACCGAGCCACCCGCATCCCCCTGCTACTGCGTTGTACTGCTGTCTGCTGGTACTACGGGCTGTCCTCCAATGCTCAGGTGCTGCACCTGGCTTCCTGTACCGACCAGTTGAGGTCACAGCTGTGTGCCAGCCTCTGCTCCCGACGATGCACACTAGCAGTGTCTGAGCTTCAGTCCTTTCTGCTCCGGAATGCCATGCTGACTCTGCTCCAGGTATGTCCTCTGCAGGTTCATGCCATCTGCTCGGGTTGCACCTCCGCTCCTGCCTGGCACCAAATCGATATAAGCTCAAACACTGACTAAATGCAGCAATGGATAACACACTATTAATACAGGAATCATAGCAGGAAATGCTGGGAAGATAGTAAACAGTAGAATATGTTTGAAACAGGGATGAACAGAGCAGACCAGAAATGCTTCTCAATGCACCGATTGGAATCCACTTTTATCTAATAAACTTTAGCTGACAAACTTAATGAGATTAATGAAAACTATCTAACATTAACTACAGCAACTACGTTCAATCATCAACCTCAGTAACATGTAAAAACCAGACAAGCAACGGTGAAATGCATTAACAAAACTACCCAATCTAATAAAGGAACATCAATACTACTGAAATAAGGAAAGGGAAGAAAAAGCTTAGCAAAATGCAAACTTAAAACTGCCATAAACAAATGCTAAAATCATAAATGAAATCATCACCCGTGAGCATCATTAATCATAAAAACAGGAACTTAAACATTCTCGGATGGCTTCATTCTTTTCACCAACCGTGACTCCACTTTGCTCATGATGTAGATAAATGCTCAGCATTAATCCACATCAAGGCAGCAGAATCATGAGGTGAAAGGATGAATGAAAGTGTTATACCACCCGACTGCATCCTTTTAAATCTAACCGAAGCCACCAATGGTGATTTGGAAATTAAAGAAAACCAAACTTAAGTGAAAATAGAAGGGAACCGAGACATGAGATGGTGAAGAATAGAAAGCTTGTGAACTAACAGATTAAAGAAAGCAAATCGGAACAATGGAAGATAACCGAGAAGATAAAACAAGAACATGAAAGAAAACCGAGAGCTTAAACTTCTATTGCAAAAATAAATTTAACACTTTTTTAAGGAAGACATGAACAGTAAAGTTTGTTGAATAAACTATGCTGAAAAATGAAAGAGAAAGCTTTGAAAATTATCTAAGGCTATTCTATTCTAACCTAAGCTACCGTAATTCCCTACCTACACTACTTCTACACTACTCCTAAAACTACTCTAAAACTACTTGATTTTTCAATTGCCACCATGCTCTATTTATACACAAATCATAGGGGCACAATGGTAAATTGTCATCCTAGATGAGTTGGCATTGTTTGGCCACTTGTCTTCCTTTGATTTGCTGCAGAGTAGATATTTCCACGTCATCAGTTTTTTTGTCCAATTAGTTGTGCGATGTGGCCCGACGTGTGCTTTCCAGAATATTCGTTTGGTGTCTGTTGATATTATCGTTTCAGAGCAAATAAAATATCGACACCTGGCATTACGCATGTCCAAACGACTGGTGACTCGGTCTGCAAATTGAAAGTGGTCCAGTCTCTTTTAGCCCGTTTTCAGCCCAATTTCATCTGAAATGACTGAATTTCATCTGGATTTAATTTATCTGCACAAATAGGAATTTTAATTAAATACAGGGGATTACTAAGGAATTAATATGGGGATTAAGTAAATAATTAGGAATTTAAGCACAAATAATTCTATAAAAAATAGAATTATCACACCCCCAAACTTGAGCTTTTGCTTGTCCTCAAGCAAAACAAAACAGTAGTAGGAATGATAGTACACAACATAATAATTTCCCCAACATTATCCTCAAAGATAAAGTACAGACTATGATCTAAAAGAATCACAATTACAAGTCAAACGCTTAGAATCATCCAATCATAAGTCCTAACCCAAATTGGACTCCTCGTGTGTGTGTGAAAATGTCAAAGTCACTTCAAAGTACATTATTCGGATCAGATTATGCAAGCATAGTGAATGCAAAGTCAATGACATGTGATCATTTCCATAAGTTTGCTTTTCACTAATCTCTCCACTAATGTAGTCACACTAAATCAAAGATCAATAGGACTTCATTAAGCTTGTAATGTCAGGCTGGGGTTAAGGTATGATAAAGTCGATTTAGGTTCAGTTACCCCTTAACATGCATTACCTTCTAGGATATTTAGTGTAAGAGCTCTAATTATTTCCCCCAAACTTATTTCTTTTGCTAAACTTTTTTTTTGTATTTTTGTATTTTCTTCTTTTCTTTTTCTTTTTCTTTCTTTTTCATCATTTTTCAATTTTTTTTTTTTTTTTACATACTCTTTCACTATCACTTGATACCCATATATACAAAACTCAAAATATATCCAATGACTTTCCATGCTTTTGGGGTAAGGGATAGGAAAAGAGTACTTTAGGCTAAGGAAAGTAACGCAGGTGTATTTACAGAGAAAAGCTTATTTGGCCCAGATGGGTGACTAGGGATAAAATATATACAAGGATAGCTAGAAAGGCTCAAACGATCCAAAGATGGCCTAAATCATTTCCCTAATCAAGTGTGATCTAATATTTCGCCTCGAGATCAGATCAAACAAATTCTAGAATATGATGCACAAAATCAATTGAACAAATGCACCCCTATGTCCACATAAGCTTTCTCTAAATGAATATACAAATTCATGACATGACATGTGCATAAAATGAGGAAATCACAATTAGAATTAAGACAAATTCAAGAACTCAACTTCATGCTTTTCCTATAATCATGCTTCTAAGTCAACCAAAGTCAGACTAAATCATGGGGTCATATCATCGGAATATGGAAAAACCACATGCTAAGCACTAAATCATCCTAAAATCAAACAGTTTAAGCTCAAATTTTCGAAAAAATTTTGAAAATTTTTTCAATTTGCTTCAAATTTTTGAAAATTGCTCAAGTAGTATCCCCTCCCCCAAACTTAAAGTGCACAATATCCTCAGTGTGCAGATAATAAAACAATTCAAGTTCAGGACAGAGTACTCCCCTTTTTGATTATGATGATGACAACCGAAACTTGATTGAAAGCATAAAACTAGAAATTAACCTGCAACACAAACAAAGAAAGAAACAACAGAAAAGAAAAAGAAAAAGAACTATATACAAAGTGAAAGTGAAAACACAACCACTTCAAATGCAGCTGAAAAACACTACACTCAGCAGCAGGGCAAAGAGCAGGAGGATTAGCCAAAATGGTGACAGAATGTTAACAGTTAAATCCTCCTGAGCTCTCATTACTTCCCTCCTTCTTTGAGAATTCTTGTGCTCAAGCCTTATATTCTCCTCAATCCCTATCTTAAAACACTCTTGAGAGTCATCAGGGAGCTTCAAAGGTTTGAAAACATTAAACTTCACTTCCTGATCTTGGACTCTCATCATCAACTTTGTAGAATCAGAGGGCGAGAAGGCAATGAATAAGAAAAAGGTAAAGATGAAGAAGCACTTAGCTTTGTTTCCTTGGCAGCCCGATCTTGATGTTCCTGCTCTTTCTGAGCTGCTTCGTTAGAACCTATGTGTTCTTCAACTCTGTGCTGTTCAGGTTGGGACTTAACTTGTGGCTCCTCTAGCTCTCTGCCACTCCTAAGAGTGATAGATCTAACATGTTCCTTACCCTCCCCTTGCTTATCAGGATTAACTTCAGTATTACTAGGAAAGGTCCCTTGAGGATATTGGCTAAGAGCACTAGCTATTTGTCCTACCTGAACCTCTAAGTTCTTAATTGAAGCAGCTTGATCTTGCAGGATAGTCGTGAACATCTCCTCTAATGTAGGCTTCTTCTCAGCTGCTGGTGTGTGATAGAATTGGGGCTGCATGAGTGGTGGTGGTGGTGATAGGTGATATTGAAATTGAAGTGGGGATGGATGATGTGGATGATGGTAAGGGAATTGCGGCTGTGGTGGTACCTGAACCTGTGGAGCTTGAAAACTAGGGGGTCCTACAAATATGGAATTAGAAGTTTGCCCTTGGTTTTGGCTCCAGGAGAAGTTAGGATGGTTCCTCCACCCTGAATTATAGGTGTTTGAAAAAGGGTTGTTCTGTTGCGTTTGAGAAGAGGCAACATACTGAACCGATTCTAAGTTGAGCGGACACCTATCTACAGAGTAGGTACCACTACACAGCTCGCAGGAAGGAAAAGGACTTTGGACAGGAAATATAGGGTTAGGACTGGTAGGAGGATTATGTTGGGTACTGAGCGACTCTACCTTCTTTGTAAGATTGGCAATCTGAGAGGTCAAGGTGCACAGTGTGTCAAGCTCGTATATACCCGTCGATTTCCTTGGCATCTGCCTTTCCGAGGACCATTGATAGTTGTTAGTCGCCATCCTTTCTAGCAACTCATAAGCCTCCTCCTCTGTTTTGCACATCAATGCTCCACCCGCAGCAGTGTCAACAATGGTCCTATTTGGGCTTGTAAGTCCGTGGTAGAAGGTCTGAACTTGCAACCACAACGGTAGGCCATGGTGAGGGCACTTCCTAAGAAACTCCTTATATCGTTCCCATGCCTCATAAAGAGATTCGAAGTCGTACTGGGCAAAGGAAGATATATTGCTACGGAGTTGGGCTAGTTTAGAGGGAGGAAAGAATTTGGCTAGAAATTGGTGGGCTAACTCGTCCCATGTAGAAATTGATCCCGGAGACAGAGAGGTCAACCAGTGTCTCGCTCTGTCCCTAAGTGAGAAAGGGAATAGTCTAAGCCTGAGTGCATCGTCCGATAATCCATTATGCTTGAAGGTGTGGCATAAGTCCAAGAATTGCCTGAGATGAGCATGTGGGTCATCATGTGGAAGCCCACTGAACTGTAGAGAAGTTTGGATCATCTGGATGATTGCGGGCTTAATTTCAAAGTTGTTTGCATGGACAGCTGGTGGCCTAATGCCGGAATAATATTCTCCAATAGTCGGCATTGCATAATCTCCGACTGTCTTAATTTTCCTATTTTCTGTCATGATACTTTGCAGCGGAGCTATAAATTTCCTAGAGTCCTTTTGAATTTTTCGTTCGATTTTAGGATCTTAGAGGAAAACAATCAAAATTTCTGGCTCTACGCTTGCAATCATCGAAAAGTCCTTAAATTTTTTTTTTTGAATTTTTTTAATTTTTTTTATTTTAATTAAGAGAAAATTTAACTAACCTAAGCTAAGGCTCTAAATATTTACACCCTAAATATTTACAAGCTAGAATTACACCTAAGCATAATTTCACCGATATTAACTAAAGACTAATTAAACTTCCCCGGCAACGGCGCCAAAAACTTGATCGAACCCTAGGAGTATCTATCCGCAAGTGCACGGGTCGTCCAAGTAATAATGGGATTTGAGTCCCGGAATTATCGTCCCACAGAGAAGTTGTTAGCCTAATTAACTACCGGTTACTTTTACCCTAAGTATATTCTAGCAATTTATGAAGTTCTGATGGATGGTCTACATGGCTAAAATTAAAGTACTGAAAAACAATAAAATAATAAAACTATAAAATAAAGAAATTAAAACCAAACTGAAAATTACTTACCGAGCTCCACGCAATTAAAAACAAATACCTACGAAAATAATTAAAACAGTTAAAACTCATTAATACAATAAAAATAAAACAATAAAATTAAACTACAATTAAACAAGCTTAAATTAAAATTAATCTAACAACTAATGGATTAAAATTTACTCCTAGATAAATCTAAATGCTAAATTAACACTAACTAATGCATGAACATATTTTTATCTAAGATTAAAAATGCATAAAATGAATTGTCTAAATTAATATTAAGTAAATTCCTAATGCTAGATTAAAAATTAACTAGTAACCTAATTAAATCAACATTAACTAATTAAACAAAGTAAATAAATGCAATTGAAAGATTAACTACACTAACTAATAAACTAACTACTTAAAATACATGTATGTAAAAAATTGGGTTAACATTATGCAAGGTGAGCCAAACACAGCCTAACACTATTAAGCAGAAAGTGGTCCCAAAACATTGCAAGTGTACTGTGCACTGTGCACTGTACACATTCCTTCTCTACCGAGCCACCCGCATCCCCCTGCTACTGCGTTGTACTGCTGTCTGCTGGTACTACGGGCTGTCCTCCAATGCTCAGGTGCTGCACCTGGCTTTCTGTACCGACCAGTTGAGGTCACAGCTGTGTGCCAGCCTCTGCTCCCGACGATGCACACTAGCAGTGTCTGAGCTTCAGTACTTTCTGCTCCGGTATGCCATGCTGACTCTGCTCCAGGTATGTCCTCTGCAGGTTCATGCCATCTGCTCGGGTTGCACCTCCGCTCCTGCCTGGCACCAAATCGATATAAGCTCAAACACTGACTAAATGCAGCAATGGATAACACACTATTAATACAGGAATCATAGCAGGAAATGCTGGGAAGATAGTAAACAGTAGAATATGTTTGAAACAGGGATGAACAGAGCAGACCAGAAATGCTTCTCAATGCACCGATTGGAATCCACTTTTATCTAATAAACTTTAGCTGACAAACTTAATGAGATTAATGAAAACTATCTAACATTAACTACAGCAACTACGTTCAATCATCAACCTCAGTAACATGTAAAAACCAGACAAGCAACGGTGAAATGCATTAACAAAACTACCCAATCTAATAAAGGAACATCAATACTACTGAAATAAGGAAAGGGAAGAAAAAGCTTAGCAAAATGCAAACTTAAAACTGCCATAAACAAATGCTAAAATCATAAATGAAATCATCACCCGTGAGCATCATTAATCATAAAAACAGGAACTTAAACATTCTCGGATGGCTTCATTCTTTTCACCAACCGTGACTCCACTTTGCTCATGATGTAGATAAATGTTCAGCATTAATCCACATCAAGGCAGCAGAATCATGAGGTGAAAGGATGAATGAAAGTGTTATACCACCCGACTGCATCCTTTTAAATCTAACCGAAGCCACCAATGGTGATTTGGAAATTAAAGAAAACCAAACTTAAGTGAAAATAGAAGGGAACCGAGACATGAGATGGTGAAGAATAGAAAGCTTGTGAACTAACAGATTAAAGAAAGCAAATCGAAACAATGGAAGATAACCGAGAAGATAAAACAAGAACATGAATGAAAACCGAGAGCTTAAACTTCTATTGCAAAAATAAATTTAACACTTTTTTAAGGAAGACATGAACAGTAAAGTTTGTTGAATAAACTATGCTGAAAAATGAAAGAGAAAGCTTTGAAAATTATCTAAGGCTATTCTATTCTAACCTAAGCTACCGTAATTCCCTACCTACACTACTTCTACACTACTCCTAAAACTACTCTAAAACTACTTGATTTTTCAATTGCCACCATGCTCTATTTATACACAAATCATAGGGGCACAATGGTAAATTGTCATCCTAGATGAGTTGGCATTGTTTGGCCACTTGTCTTCCTTTGATTTGCTGCAGAGTAGATATTTCCACGTCATCAGTTTTTTTGTCCAATTAGTTGTGCGATGTGGCCCGGCGTGTGCTTTCCAGAATATTCGCTTGGTGTCTGTTGATATTATCGTTTCAGAGCAAATAAAATATCGACACCTGGCATTACGCATGTCCAAACGACTGGTGACTCGGTCTGCAAATTGAAAGTGGTCCAGTCTCTTTTAGCCCGTTTTCAGCCCAATTTCATCTGAAATGACTGAATTTCATCTGAATTTAATTTATCTGCACAAATAGGAATTTTAATTAAATACAGGGGATTACTAAGGAATTAATATGGGGATTAAGTAAATAATTAGGAATTTAAGCACAAATAATTCTATAAAAAATAGAATTATCAAGTAGCTCTGAGGAAGTGGAATCATTCTATACGATTTCAGGTAAGGGAATTTTGTGAGTATATAGAGATAGTTGCACGTATTTTGATGGTGTTTATTGGGCCTTGTGAATGCTTGATTTTCTAGAAAAGAAATGATGATTGCATGACAACTTCAGATATAATGATTTTGGCTTGGAAGCGAATCTTACAAAAAAGGGGATAGTAAGGCTAATAATTGCATAAATCACATGTTTTGATGTTCTTACTAAACACATTGCTTTGGTTTAAGTAAAATTGACGGATAGGCTGGCTAGTGATTTCATGATTTGTAAAATAGCACAAGTGAGGTGCTAACTTTGGTTTTGAGAGTGTTTTGTTGAAATAAAGCCTCATATCGTACTTATATGAGTTAAATCGTGCTAGAGCCTTACTCACACTGAATGTTTTATGTCTTCAATATGTATGAAACGTGCTGGAGTTTAGCTCGCACCATATTTGAGTCAATGATGTTTTATAAGTCGTACTGGAGCTGATAGCTCATACGTGGATTTTCCTTGACTTACTTATGCATATAACCGTACTTGAGCTATGCTCGTACGTGATTTCTTCATTATTTTTATGCATAAAGCCGTACTAGAGCGTTACTCGTAAGAGGGTATTTGCTAATGATGCATGAAATCGTGCTAGAGCTTTGCTCGCATTGAGTTTTCACACTGTGATATGTAATGAGTCGCGTTGGATGCCTCGAGTAGACTTTGTGTCACATGGATGAGATGCTCGTACGAGCCGTGCTGGATGCCTTGTGTAGACTGCTAGTCACACGGATGAGATGCTCGCATGTGCACTTGAGACTGAGTAGGTTATGCATGGCATAGGGTAGATAAGACTTATGGCAGGAACCCCCAACCATGATATGGGTCCGCGGAGTACGTTGTACTGTGTAGATCACATGGAGTATGTTGTATCGCGTGGTTGTGATGTTGATTTAAAAGTCTAGTGTAGGACTAACCCACCTTCATTCTAGCATGATGCCCTGCATACCGGGATTCGTGTGGTCTGGGATGATTATGATATAGTTGGCCAATAGAGTCATTGGTTCACCATGACCGCCTGTCTCACATGATATCACATGGTTTTAGATACCGATGTTGATTTATGTTGTCCAGGGTAAACCCGATGGAGGAGTCGAACCTTGTGGTATGCTTTAAAGGAATGATGCTTTGTTTTGATGGGTTTTGCTAATGTTTTGACAAGGTGTTACGCTTTGAGGGAATGATTTATGATGAACCTTGTGATTTGAGATGAAATCGATAAATATTTATTATATGGAGCATGAGAGGTTTTCACAAGATGATTTTTCCATGTTTACATGCCTATTTCCATGTTTTTCAGTACATGATATATATATATACATGTGGCATAGCTTTATTATTTCCTTATGCTCTAAATATAAATGATTTATGCCATGATATTATAAGCATGTAGATAGTGTAGTTATCTACCATGCTTGCATTATTGCCTTACTGAGCGTGTGGTTGCTCATTCTTTCATTTTTCCCGTCTACAGAGCGCACATAGTAGCCTAGTGAAGGACTGATGCGTTGTATTGGGATATCCGCTGCTCTCTATCGCCAAGAGGTATACACACAGGAATTCTTTTTGTATCTAAACATGTAATAACATAGTAAACATTTTGAATTGTAATATGCGGATGTAAATGTTAGCAAACATCTAATGTATAAGTACATGGCTTAAACTTGCAAATGTATGAAATTGCTTTTGATTAACTGAAAAATGGATGGTAAATGATAATTATGACTGACTCACAGCCCAACTGTTATTTGTGAGGGTTGTACACGACCGGGTAAGTAATGAATAAAGCGAAAAATTTATGGTGATTTTTAGATGAGATGGATAAAGAGGGTCGTAACAGAGACCGATATCAGAGCTGAGTTGGCCTGATGTGAGTCAGTAATAATAAGTAGGAAAGTTACATCCCCATAATTACTGTGCTTTTGTTTAGATATAACGATGTATACCAAGATGGAATGAGACTAATAACTGATTATGATGAATGCAGGAAGTTAGACACTATGCTTGTTACACGCCGAGGTAGAGGGGCGGGTGCACGTGCTAGAGGCCGTAGAGGTAGGCCGAGAGCCATGCGGAGCCACAAACTGCTCAGGCTCTACAGGACCCTGCTAAGAGACCAGGGGATACCGAGGCACGCTTCGCTAGGATAGAGCAGAGTATTGAGAGCCTCATTGAGATAGTCACTCAGGCATTAGAGGCCGGTGATAAACAAGGTCTGGTAGCACAGCCTACTACTACTGGACAGGCAGCTGCAAAGGCAGAGAGACCTTAGACTGCAAAGACTGTTACTGTTGCACCCCCAATTCAGGATACCGCTTCTCCTATCGCTCCATAACCAAGTGAGAGTGACCTGGGTTACAACTGCAAGCTAAGTAGGTTAAGGCAATTTCAGGAGTTGAAACCTTTAGTATTTAGAGGAGTGAAAGACTCGATTATTACTGAGGATTGAGTTTATGAGATGGAGAAATTGTATAGGTTCTTCAAATGTACATCGGCTAAGAAAGTGGCATTTACCGTGTTTATGCTGAAAGGTGAGACAAAGCACTAATGGAGATCCACCAAATCTATTCTGAGGGCTCGACACTCTGAGATCACATGGAATATATTCTTGGAGGCCTTTATGAGGTAGTACATCCCAGCCACAACACGGAGGAAGTTGAGGATGGAGTTTATGAACTTGGTTCAAGGGAACCGTTCTGTGGATGAGTATGAGTCGAGATTCATATCCTTGGGGAGGTATGACCCTGACACGTTGAACAATGAGGCTCTGAAGGTCCAGAAATTCATGGATGGACTGAGTCCAGCCATCATATCCAAATTGGCTCCATTTGACATCCTCACTCATGAGGAAGCAGTGCGTAGGGCGCAGTTATGTGAACAGGACTTTGAGTAAAATGCCTCTGAATTTAGAAATGTTAGTGTCAGGAGAGATAGAGACCGAAAGAGATCTGGGATTGATAGAGTGGCCAAGAGAGGAGGCCAAAGACTGTTTGAAAAGAGACCCAAGATTGAGGAGGTGCAGGAGAGAGCTGCTAAACCTCCTGTGTACCCAGCTTTAGCTCCACCAAGGGGTGTAGTCATTGGGGGACCATGACCTACTACCGATCAGTGTAGGAGATGTGGTAAATTTCATGGTACCAGGCCTTGTCCGACGACCCATGTTGTGTGTTACAGATGTGGGAAGCCAGGGCATATCGCTATGCATTGTCCTGAGATGATTGAGACTGCCCTATAGAAGGGCAAGGAGCCAGAGAGAGCTCCAGTTGAGACAGCTGCTCCGAGGAGGAGAGCCACAGCTGAGGAAAAAGGGAAACAGGCGATGGGCAGAGGACGAGTACATGCACTGGACCAGGACATCGCAGACACTTCGACGAATGTGATTAAAGGTACCATCCTAATTTTTGATTTAGAAGCATTTGTATTATTTGATCCTGGTGTTACACATTCCTTCATATCGTCTTCCTTTGCACATAAATTGCTGAAGCATGTAAAACTCACATTGTTAGATAGGATGTTGATGATTTCTACACATATGAATGATAGTCAGTTGACTGAGTATGTATATAAGAATTGTAAGTTGAAGATAGAGGGAAAAGATATGGCAACCAATTTAATTTTATTGAGTCTAAACGATTTTGATGTAATCTTAGAAATGAATTGATTGGCTGCAAATCGTGTGGTTATGGATTGTCATGCCAAGACATTGATGTTTTCAGGGATAGACAACCTTATTGTAAGCTTTGTTGAAAGGAAATGAAAGAACATGACTATTATAAATGAAAAGAGTATAATTTTAATTCATCATATTTAAGAGATGAATTTATTTATCAATTATGTATGTTAATGTGATGACTTATGTTGCTAACAGTGGAAAGGATAATGTGAATGGTTCATTACATACGTGGTTGACATAGATAAGGCACACCCGGAATTGAGAAACATCCTAGTAATTGTAGAATTTTTCGATGTTTTTCCGGACGATTTACCAGGGCTACCACTTGATAGGGAAATGAAGTTTTGTATAGAGTTAGTACCTGGTACAAAGTCGATATCTAAGCCACCATATAGAATGACTTCGATTGAGTTGGAGGAGCTAAAGAAGCATTTGCAAGAGTAGCTAGAGAAGGGGTTTATTAGACCGAGTGTCTCACCTTGGGGAGCTCTGGTTCTGTTTGTAAAGAAGAAGGATGGGAGCATCTGACTGTGTATAGATTACCGGTTATTGAACAAGACCACCATTAAGAACAAGTATCCCCTTCCATGCATTGATGATTTGTTAGATCAGCTTTGGGGAATACATGTCTTTTCTAAGATAGATTTGCGATCTGGGTACCGCCAGTTGAGGATTCGGAGTGGAGATGTACCCAAGACAGCCTTTCGTACCCGTTATGGCCACTACGAGCTTTTGGTGATGCCATTCGGATTGACGAATGCTCCCGCAGCATTTATGGCATTGATGAATGATGTATTTAAGCCATAGTTGGACCAGTTTGTGATTGTGTTTATTGATGACATTTTGGTTTATTCCAAGTCCATGGAAGATCATGAGCAGCATTTGAGGATAGTTCTGCAGACCATTTGAGATAATGAATTATATGCCAAACTCAGTAAGTGTAACTTTTGGTTAGAGCAGATCTCATTTCTGGGTCATGTTGTGTCGAAGGATGGGGTATCAGTGGATCCATCCAAGATTGAGGCAGTTGGATAGTGGGAACAACCCAAGATAGTTACTGAGATCAGAAATGTTTTGGGATTGGCAGGTTATTATTGGAGATTTGTTGAGGGTTTCTCCAGACTAGCTACTTCGTTGACACGCCTCACGCGGAAAGATGTTAAGTTTATGTGGGATGAGGCATGTGAGAGGAGTTTTCACGAGCTTAAGCGTCGGTTGACCATTACTTCGATTCTCACCATTCCTACCAGCTCAGGAGGTTTCTTTGTGTATGCAGATGCATCACACCAAGGACTGAGCTGTGTACTTATGCAAGATGAGAATGTAGTTGCCTATGGGTCCAGACAGTTAAAGAATCACGAGAGGAACTATCCGACTCATGATTTAGAGTTGGCGACCGTAGTGTTTGCATTGAAGATATGACGCCACTATCTCTATGGTGAGAAATTCCAGGTATATACGGACCATAAAAGTCTTAAGTATCTGTTTTTACAGAAAGAGTTAAATATGAGACAGAGAAGATGGCTCGAACTCCTGAAAGATTATGATTGTGAGATCATGTACCACCCAGGTAAGGCGAATGTAGTTGTCGATGCCTTGAGCAGGAAGAACCTCGGGTTGGTGTCTTATATGATGGTTCGGGAACACGAGTTGTTGGAGCAATTTGCGAACCTCAGTTTGGATGTAACCCCACCTAGTTCAGAGAGATTGAATATTATGGTTAGTTTGAGATTGGAGCCAGAGTTGATTTATCGTATTTGACAAGCTCAACAGAGCGATCGACAGTGTATCGATTGGTTGAGTCAGATACAGGCAGGTGCGGGTACTGATTTTGAATTGAGTACAGATGAATTATTGAGGTTCTGGGCAAGAGTATGTGTTCCCGAGGATCCAGAGATCAAGAGGTTGATTTTAGCAGAGGCTCTCTCATCGAAGTATACAATACATCCGGGGAGTACCAAGATGTATCAAAACCTTCGAAAAGTTTATTGGTGGTCTGGAATGAAAAGAGACATTGCTGAATATGTCGCTAAATGTCTCGTCTGTCAGCAGGTGAAGATAGAGCATCAGAAGCCTGTAGGGTTATTGTAACCTCTACCGATACTGTAACGACCCGTGACCTATAAAAATTCGAATTTTTTTTTTTTGAAACTTCAGCTTGCAACTTAATCATTTATTCACTTAGGTTGTATTCTTATTCAGTGTCAATCCATTTTCTTACTTCTTTATCCGTAATTATAATTAAATTTCACATTTGGATTTATATGGCCGATAGAAATTTCGACAACATAACTGCTTATATATAAGCCTACCCACCTGCAAATCAATTATTTTTAACAATTCTAGATATCCACAACTACCAGCCATTCTTTCCAAGACATATCATCAAATCATTCTACATATTCCAAAACACGTCTAATTACTCCCAAAAATCAATCCTTCAAAATATTTCATTTCATTTATCCTTATACAGATTACATCCCGACACTTTACTTTCAATAGATGTTTGTGCATACAAATGGTCTGGTAAAGAGATAGAAATGTAAACCTCACACATGTACAAAAGGTAGTCTGAGAAAACTCGTATTCGCCAGCCTACGTTGTCTACGCAGCAATTATCAATTGTAGTTTTACTGCAACACATCTGAGAGGTGAAGGGGTGAGCTTTTAGGAAAAAGCCCAGTAAGAAAATACATTAAAAGTAGTCCTGATATGTAAAAGCATGCAAAAAATCATGCATGAAGCAAACTTTGCTTCAAAAAAAACTGATCATAAGTTTCTTTTAGAAACTAATATTTAGAAGATATGTAAACTTTCATTTCGTGCATAGTTATCATAAGAAATTATGAAGCATGAGTTTCTTTAAATCAAATATATGCTTAACTACTTCCTAAAATTTTCATCATTCATGGATGATTTCATAAAATCATCGTCATTCGTAAACGTTTCATAAAACATAATCATTCTTAAACATTTCGTCATAAATCATAATTGTTCGTAAACATTTCGTCAAAATCTCATAAAAACATAGTCATTCATCATCATAAACATATTCATAATCATAATCATAATCGTGGAGACTAGGCTATAACTAAGTCATGCGATACGTGTCATTCTCCGTACAGAGTCAATCATACCTATGGCCATGGTAAGGGGGCTGTAGACTGGATCAGGGTCGTACAACAATCATAATCATAAACATGGGTAGTATCTTCTCATTCTTATCATATACTAGCACATAGCTAGGGCACGAGCACTGATGGCACTCGTCGTGCGGGAAACATACATACGTGCTATGCGGGCACCAGATACTACCAGAAATCATCATCATAAACCACGAGTAGCAAATCAACTACCACATAGATAAAGTCAAGTGCTATAGGGGCCCTACGAACCAGCACTCAAGTGGTGGAGCTGGAACACCACAAGAAGTAGCCCTGCATAAAGCCTATAGTCTCAAAAATTCTTTTCCCTTTTCTTAAATACTTTTAAAAATGTCAAAAGTTCCTTTCAAAGCATAAATATAGGTTTTCAAATCATTATAAAACTTTCTTGCATTTTCATGCTTCAGGAAATTCATTTCATAAACATAAACGTACTTGGTGAACATTTTCTAAAACGAAATCATGTTTCGTAAACCGTTCCATAAGTATGAAAACAGTTAGAAATCATTTCAAAACATAATATTGCTTGGTAAATTCTTTTCTTTTTATCAATACAACAAGGGTTCATCATTAGAACTAAGTTAAATAGTACCCCTTACCTCGATTTCTCTGTACAGTCTAACTTTTCCAAATGCTGAGATTTCGCTCAGTCCGATTTACTCCCAATTCGATCATCTAGAGCTGTAATGAATCACAAATCGCTTATCATTATTTCTTATAAACATGTACGCAATGTAATTTCACTTCAGAAAAAATTTTGGACCCAATTATTTTTATTGGGCCTTATAGTCCCTTAATGTGCCTACCTCTATCCTAAGTCTGTTTCAACTCTCTTATTCAATCCTTAAAATCTATTTAACTATTTAGGCTCAATTACAATTTATGGGCTGTCCATTTGGTCATAAACGAGTTTAGGCCGATTGTTACACAAGTTGACCCCATTATAGACGTTTAGCTGACATACATGGTCTACTATCATCATTACGTCATTTTAAACATTTTCTAATTTCTTTGGATAGTTCATAATATCGTTTGCGATAGTCGATTTTTCAATTCCGGTTATAACGCAATTTATACGAAATTAATCCAAAAATTATGCGATTAATTTCTAACTTATATATTTATACAAGTGGTAGCAAGTGAGATTCGCTTACCTAAGATTTCATGATGACATGTAAATCGAGACTGTATCGATCTCTCGTTCATCGCCTATTGTCATGCTACACACACATATTTCCAAACCGGGTCAATTTCGTTCAGATATAAATTTAAATAATTTTTCTAAAAATGTAAACAGTTTTTTTCGACCGCTTACCAGTTTATTGTCAAACCGAAGCATCTCCGAAATTTTCCTCTTCCTTTTGCTTTTGTTTTTTTTATTTTCCTCTTTTTCTTTTTCTTTTCTTTTTCTTCTTCTTTTTTTTTCCTTTTTTTCTGGCTGAACCGGTCCGGTTCAGTCCAATTCGATTCTCTCCTTCACCATTTGGAGCTTCGTCGGCCGGTTCTTCGCCTGCTTCCTCCTCCGGCAGGTTCCCGGGGTCGTCCAATGCACAAATCTGGTGTCGATTTCGTTAGGACTGGTCGAAAAGTGGTCGGTTCGGCCTCTTTTCCCTTCGACCTCGCTGCCGATTTCTTCCCTTCGTCGTTCGGCGCCTCGACGTCACCGACGGTGGTGATTCAGCCCTTCCTCTGGCCGGTGGCGAGGTCCTCTCCCTTCCTCCGACCTCCGTTTGCCTCTCTTTCCTCTCTTTTCTCTCTTTTTCCCTCTCTTTCTGTCAATCTCGTCGTTTCTCTCCCTCCTTCCACCGGCGTTTCTCGCCTGGATCGGCGTCAACAACCCTTCACCCCTCTCTGCTGCTTGCCTCAGTCTCCTTTTCAGTGGCCTCTACCTCTCCCTGTCGCTGCTTCTCTCGATCGAGGAAGGGATATATATTTTTTATTTTTTTATTTTTTTATTTTTTTATTATATATTATATATATTATTTATTTATTTATTATTTTTTAAAAATTACATTTTCAAAATAACAAATATATAATATATTTTTGTATTTATTTTTATTATTTTTAAATACATTTTCAATTTAACAAATATATATATTTTCTTATAACACATTTTCATTTAATTTTATTGTCTAATTAAGTACAAAAAAATTTGCGGTGTTTACAGATACCTACATGGAAGTGGGAGCACATCACCGTAGATTTTGTGATGGGATTACCGCCATATGGGTTATTGTGGATCGGTTGACGAAGTCAGCCCATTTCTTAGCTATGAGAGCTACCGATACTCTGAGTCAGTTGGCGAACTTGTATGTTCGAGAGATAGTTCGATTGCATGGTGTTCCAGTGAGCGTTGTTTCTAATCGGGATGCCCGTTTCACTTCCCATTTCTGGGAACATTTTCAAGAAGCGATGGGGACCCAATTGAGTTTTAGCAACGCTTTTCATCTTCAGACAGATGGTCAGTCAGAGAGGACTATACAGACCTCGGAGGATATGTTGAGAGCGTGTGTGCTAGATTTTGGAGGCTCCTAGGATGACCACCTACCGTTGGTCGAGTTCGCATATAATAACAGCTTTCATGCAAGCATCGAGATGGCACCATATGAGGCACTGTATGGACGCAGTTGTCGATCCCCTATTGGATGAGAAGAGGTCGGTGATAGATAGATTTTTGCTCCCGATTTAATGCAGTAGGCCTTTGAGGACGTCCAGTTGATATGCGAGAGGTTACGGATAGCTCAAAGCCGATAAAAGAGTTATGTTGACAGGAGACGGAGACCACTGGAGTTTGCTGTGGGTGAGACAATATTTTTTAGAGTTTTTCCCTCCAAATGGATTATGAGGTTTTGTAAGAAGGGAAAGTTGAGCCCTCGATATATCAAACCCTTCGAGATTCTAGAGAGAGTGAGAGATAAGGCTTATAGGTTGGCATTGCCACCAGACTTAGCAGGTGTTCATAACGTCTTTCACGTCTCTATGCTTCGGAAGTACCACCCGGACTTGGCATATGTGATAAGATATGAGCCATTGGAGCTCAATGAGAGTATGATGTATGTTGAGAAGTCGGTTCGAATATTGGATAGGAAGGAGAAGGTGTTGAGGTCAAAGATTATTCCCTAAGTGAAAATTCTTTTGCAATATCACACTCCGGAGAAAGTTACATGGGAGTTAGAGAGCATGATATAAGAGAAGTACTCGGAGTCATTTTTAGGTTAACTTAGTTCTAATTTGGATGATCAAATTTCTTAAAGGAGGGGAGGAATGTAAGACCCATAAATTTCTATGTAATGTATATGATTACTTGATGTACAGACAAGTACATATGAATTACAAGGAATAAACGTTTTTAAGTTCTAAGTGTGAATGGATTGAAAAATGAGTGTTGAAGTCATTGAATATGAGTTTAACTGGGAAAATTGCAGCAAAAATGATGCAGGATGAAGGCCAGATCGATCCCATGCAAGGAAAGATCGATCTCATGGCCTGGAGAACACAATGCCAAGCATTCTGTAAGAGGGAGATCGATCCCTCACTCAAGCATATCGATCTCCATTGGTCTTGGGCTAGACCAAATCGATCTTATCTTAAGGCCAGATCGATCTCCTAAGCTTTTTGCTTGAAACAAATCGATCATATCCCATTGAGCAGATCAGTATCATGCAACATGGCAGATCGATCTCATACATTCAATAGATCGATCCCCTACTTGCAAAATGTCGAGAAACTAAAGGATTCAAGCAAGGCCAGATCGATCTCCACCCTATGCAGATCGATCTCCTAAGGCATTTTCTATAAAAACAGGGTAGTTGGATCTTCATTTCACAGGAACAAATCCATTTCTTCCATTTTTAAACCTTAACCTAGCTTTCTCACTCTAAAACCATCACATTTCCATAAAGATTTGAGAAAAAGCTATTAAAGTAAAGTTGTTCATTATAAAGAGAAAAACAACATTGCTTGGAATCAATACTTCATTGGTTGGATTGAAGGAGCAAAAAAATGTTCTTATTTGGAGCAAGAAGAAAATCAAGTTAGGTGAGTTTCTAATACACCAATTCAAAGTATATTTATCTAATTGTTGTTGTGAGTTGATTGGAGTGTGTATTGATGATTGAAACTACCTAAAATGTAAGGGGATAAGTATCACCTAGAATGAGTCTAGTGTCAGAAAATGTGATGTGGTTGAGTTGATGATGAATGACTTGAACTAAAGCGTTATTAAGGTAATATGTATGACTTTAAGATGGTAGAATGAAGTTACATTATGAGATTAGTCAAGTTAAGAAAATAAGTATATGAGGTGTTTGATAAATTGTCATAGTGAAGTAAATGGTGGACTAAAGGCACTATGAGCTTAATATCGATTTAGCGTGAATCAATAGGTCTAAAAGAATTCAATAGACCCTCGAGAAATTAATAAAGCAATCAAAACAGACTTAAGAGGAAGTGAGGCCTTATAAGTGTTAATGAAAACTATAGGTTGAATCGACTATAGTAAACACAAGAATTGTGTTATGTTAGACCGAATTGATGTGATATATGATTTCATGCAGTCCCGAAGATTTCGTTGGAGGCGAATTGAATTGCACAAACGAGCAACTCTGAGGAAGTTGAATCATTCGACACGATTCTAGGTAAGAAAAGTTTGTGAGCATATATAGATAGTTGCACGTATTTTTAGGGTATTTATTGGGCCTTGTGAATGCTTGATTTTCTAGAAAAGAAATGATGATTGCATGACAACTTTAGATATAAATGATTTTGGCTTGGAAGCGAATTTTACAAAAAAGGGGATAGTAAGGCTAAAAATTGTATAAATCACATGTTTTGATGTTTTTACTAAACACATTGCTTTGGTTTAAGTAAAATTAATGGATAAGCTGGCTAGTGATTTCATGATTTGTGAAATAGCACAAGTGAGGTGCTAACTTTGGTTTTGAGAGTGTTTTATTGAAATAGAGCTGCCTATCGTACTTATATGAGTTAAATCGTGCTAAAGCCTTGCTCGCACTGGATTTTTGATGTTTTCAATATGTATGAAACGTGCTGGAGTCTAGCCCGTGCCATATTTGAGTCAATGATGTTTTATAAGCCGTACTGGAGCTGATAGCTCGTACGTGGGTTTTCCTTGACTTACTTATGCATATAACCGTACTGGAGCTATGCTCGTACATGATTTCTTCATTATTTATTATGTATAAAGTCGTACTAGAGCGTTGCTTGTACAAGGGTATTTGCTGATGATGCATGAAATCGTGCTAGAGCTTTGCTCGTACTGAGTTTTCACACTGTGATATGTAATAAGTCATGCTGGATGCCTTGTGTAGACTTTGTGTCACGCGGATGAGATGCTCGCACGAGCCGTACTGGATGACTCGTGTAGACTGCTAATAACACAAATGAGATGCTCACACATGCACTTGATACTGAGTAGGTTATGCATGACATGTGGTAGATAAGATCTATGGCAGACACCCCTCAACCATGATATGGGTCCGCGGAGTGCATTGTACCGTGTAGATCACATGGAGTACGATGTACCACGTGGTTGTGATGTTTATTTAAAAGTCTGGCGTAGGACTAACCCACCTTCGTTCCAGCATGATGCCCCGCACACCGGGATCCGTGTGGTCTGAGATGATTATGACATAGTTGACCAACAGAGTCCTTGGTTTACCGTAACCGTCTGTCTCATATGATATCACATGGTTTTAGATACCGATGTTGATTTATGTTATCCAGGGTAGATGCGAGGGAGGAGTCGAACCTTGTGGTATGTTTTAAAGGAATGATGCATTGTTTTGATGGGTTTTGCTAATGTTTTGACAAGGTGTTATGCTTTGAGGGAATGATTTATGATGAACCTTGTGATTTGAGATGAAATCAATAAATATTTATTATATGGAGCATGAGAGGTTTTCACATGATGATTTTTCCATGTTTACATGCCTATTTTCATGTTTTTCAGTACATGATATATGTATATACATGTGGCATAACTTTATTATTTCCTCATGCTCTGAATATAAATGATTTATGCCATGACATTATAAGCATGTAGATAGTGTAGTTATCTACCATGCTTGCATTATTGCCTTACTGAGCGTGTGGTTGCTCATCCCTTCATTTTCCCCCTCTACAGAGCGCACATAGTAGCCTAGTGAAGGACTGATGCGTTGTATTGGGATATCTGTTGCTCTCCATTGCAAAGAGGTATACACACAGGAATTCTTTTTGTATCTAAATATGTAATAGCACAGTAATCATTTTGAATTGTAATATGAGGGATGTAAATGTTAGCAAACATGTAATGTATAAGTACATGACTTAAACTTGCAAATGTATGAAATTGCTTTTGATTAATTGAAAAATGGATGGTAAATGATGATTATTACTGACTCACAGCCCAACTGTTATTTGTGAGGGTTGTATACGACCGGGTAAGTAACGAATAAAGAGAAAAATTTATGGTGATTTTTAGATGAGATGAATAAAGATAGTCGTGACACCATTGCTTTCCTTACCCTCCATGTTTATATGACTCCATGAGTAACTTTGCAAACTAAAAGTCAATTCCATCCTTCCATAATAAAGCCAAACCCCAGCTACTTGAAACTAAACTAACACCAAAAATTGAATGCATAAAACACTTCTTTTTTATTATTTCTAATTCAACAACCTATAACTTAGTTTCACTAACAAAAACAATGTCAAGACCTTTCTTCGGTAATCTCAAAAGTGCTCAAATTGTTTGTAGGTTCCCAAGCCCACGACAATTTGAAGCTAATATTTTCATGGTTTTTGGTAAGACTGATAAATACTCTTCGCCACTATAACTTTTGCATGTCTTCCCTCGTTTTCTTGAATTGAACATCAACTTACATTGTATCTCCCTCACTAACATTATCATGCTACTTCCTTTTCCCCACATTAGTAGTTTCACTTATTTAGCAGTCCCTGAAACAAGAGCTAATTTCTTCTACCTGGTTTTATTGGTAGATCCCTCAGATGCACGATAAAGAGATCGACATATACTATCTTTACCCATACTGTTTGAGCTAAGTCCATGTAAACCACCCACAGTAATCATGTTTCCTATGACATGGCCACCTGATAAAGTAATTGCTACATCAGCCTTTCCATGCAACGTCTTTCCATCCTTCCCCATGTTGTCGTTCCTTTACTACTCAAATTCTCTTTATTACATGCACTTTTAGGAAAATCTACTCTAAAATACATTTTATGCCAACAATCTTAGTCGAATGATTAAAAAAAGAGTTGTGACATGTAAAACTTGGGTTCAAACCCAAGTAATCCCATCTCCCACCCTAATTAAAAAAAATAACAATACATTTTATAAAAGCTTCACTTGAACCAAGCATACTAATAAATCTTTAAAAGTTGATTTTATTAAGTGATTTGATAAATTTTAATTTATATATTTAACAAGACTTAAAAAAATTTAATTAATTACTAAATAAATTAAAAAAATTAAAAAGACGTGATACTTTATAATTAATCAAATTTTTTTTTATTTTATAGCTAATTTTGATAGGTGATGAGATTAGTTCCGATGATGTGAGATTGATTCTGTTAATATTGAAAAAAATGAAATAACTATTTAAATTTAATAAAAAATAAAAAAATTACAAAGCCTACCCTTTTATCCTCATTTATGCCACCTGACCACACATGGTCAGTGACACCTAAAGATAATATTACTATATCAATTTATTATCGTGCCAATGATTAGGTAAAGTATCGATTAATTAAGATATATAAAAATTATTACTAAAATAATAAAAAGTATAATTGAGAATATATGATATATTATAAATTTATAAATAGATGAAACATAAATCATCATCATTTCAATTATGAAATTAAAAATTTTATTAATATTATATAAAATAATTATCCACTATATATATACTAATATATATAATTATAATATAATGAATAATTGCATAACATAAAAATAAAAAGAAATAAAAATATTATTAATTATTAATAGTGCAATACTTTAATTAATATAATAATTGTGGAAGATGCTAATTCTTTTCAAACACGTCACCTTTCTATCCCGCTTTGCATAAAAAGGCAGCAAAAATCCAACGCCAGACAAAAAAAAAAAAAAAAGCTAATAAAAATTAAAATAATTAAAATAAAGAGTGGTGATAAAAAAAATAAAAGAAATTAATTTTCAGTTTTAAGAGTTCAGTTCACTTTCGTCTGTCTTTTATCTGTCCAATCAATCATTGTTAAAAAACTAATAATAAATAATTATAAAATAATTACCCTTCGTTATCTCTTCTTTAGGGTTCCTCACACACACTCACTCTCTTATGTCTCAACAATTTTGACTTGAAAAGCAGAACAGAACCCTCCAGAGAAAATGCTATTTCCTTACCCATGAAATAATACTGTACAGATCTTCTCTCCACCAAACCCTATTTCATTGCAAAGGGTTTTTGCCTTTTAAACGTTATCTTTGTTTTTCCCTTTCCTTTTTAATTCCTTTCTTCTTTTTTTTTTTTTACAATTCAGATTTTAGATATTTATAGAAACCATTAGGTTGAAGATTCATTTAATTATTTGGGGTTTTTTTTTGTTTTGTTTTGGAGTTTCCCTTTTGAGTTGTAATTTTGAAGTGTAGATAAAATGGATGCTTCTGGGAATCTTAAGCAATTTGGCGATACTTCTACAGGTCTGATCTCGTTTCTTTATAGTTTACTCAATTTTTATTTTCTTGGTATAATTAGATGTGGGTTTGTTAGATAGTTTTGGTTTAAGCTCAAATTTTAGATTTGAGATAAATTTAAAATCTTTAAAGTCAAGATGTTAGTGTGAAATCAAATGTGTAGCAGATTATTCTAAAACAAAATTAGATCCAGAACTATTGGGCTATCAGTGCTAAGGTTTGGTTTCGTAGCAATAGTAATTTGTGAATAATACTGTTTGATTAAGTTCGAAGTCAAATGTGGTTGTTTCGAGATGGGAACAACTTCTTGCTTCATTTCATAGTGGCATGGACCTTTTCCTGTACTGGAATTACAAAGTTTGAATTTGGGTACTGACGCACTTCAACTTTATGATTTAAATGTGTTTGTGTTTCGGTTGTGTTGGCTTTGATTTCGAATGTTTTCAGTGATTGAGATAGTCACAATTATTTGAATTGTGATTTGATTGGAGAAAATATTTTTGGTATATAGACCTACTGGGCCTTTGGCTACACAAAGGGTGGTAACTTGCTCTCATCCCAGTTATCCCATCCCCTGCCCATTTCCAAGGTTCATACTTGTGATTCTCGAGGTGGAGTCTCAAGTTCTAACTTTTGTGATCTCCTAGGTCATACATGACAAGTGGCTTCTGTGGTGGAGCGTGGTGGATTAGATAGTTGCTTGCTGTTTAGCCTTAAGACCCCAAATAATTGTGTATATACTTTGTGTTCTGGTGAAAAGGCTGAATTACTGTATGCTTGAGTTGTTTTTCATGGCTATATTTGTTTTTCCTGAACATTCATGGCTACTATTTTAGTCAAACTATCTGTTCCTTATCTTGTGAGGGTTTTTCGTTGTTGTTGTTGAAGATTGCATTTTTTTTTTTGTAAAAATAACTTTTCTGTGATGCAGGAGATGCAGTATTTGATGCATCACAATATGCATTTTTTGGAAAAGATGTTCTTGAGGAAGTTGAATTGGGGGGATTAGATGATGAAGATGAGGATTTACCTGCAGTCGAACTTGAGGAGGAGGAGTTTTTGTTTGATCGAGAGGAGGTTAATATTCTTTATTTTTTCATTTTTGTTTTTCATGTTTCAATTGTACGTCCCAATTTATGCAGCGTAGGACACGAGCAGTGATTATTTGCTCGAAAAAGTAAATCTCTTCCTTACAAAAATCATGCTAAAAAATAGCCTTCTTGAGTAATGCTGGATGCTTTTTTTCCCCTGTTTTCTTGAACGGATAGATGCCACCACAACTAATTAGTGGTTGGCATACCATTTTTATTTATGGCTTAAAAGTCTCTGATTGCTCATATTATATATTGTTCTATCTGTCCTTGCAAGACACTAAATCTGTGTTCTATGTATTTATCAGTTGACTGCTTTTTTTTTTTTTTGAAGTTAATTCACTTGTCTCTGTTGTGGTCTTCACAATGAGAGGTAGATCTTGTGTACTTTTTAAGAAAATTATACGGTACAAGCTGCAGTGGTCCAGTGGCTTAGTTATCTTGTCAATAAATTTGTATTCCACATTTGAGTAGGTTTTGGGGATTGTATTACTTGTACTTTGGTGCTCTTTTAAGTAAGGTCTGTTGTTTCTCTTATGCTTCCCAAAGCAAATATGTTTAAAAAATAGTTTATGGAGTTCTTTTCAAGTCTTTGTCATCTGCTTGATTTATCTGTTCCCCTTATTGAGAGAAAGAACTGGAATCATATGAGTTCCCCTTACACCTTCATTCACTCTCTGTCTCTTTCATAGTACCTCTTTCCTCAGAATGATAAGTATCTTTGAGTTTACAACTTCTAGTGGTGTGTGAATGTTTCTTTATGGAATCAGATCTGTGGGATGCATTACACCCATCATGAAAAAGTTTTAGGCAAAAATTCATTCTCAATTGCTAGATACAGAAGACTGCCCTTGTTCTCCTTGGGTGGTTCGCCCTCAGCTCTTACCGTGGTCTTTCTCTCTGTGGAATTGTGAACTTCAGATGGTTACTAAAATGTTTAAAATTTCTTGTTCTAATCTAGAATTTTCATCACTGTAGGCGTTCTTTTTGTATATCTACTTACTAATCTTCAAGAATATTCATTTTCATAGTTGACTTTAGTAGAATATTCATGTGCTAGATGCTTCGTCTAATTTCTTTTCATATTTGCAGGGTGAAGTTTTCAGATCCTTATCAGAAATTGATGATCTCGCTAGTACATTTTCAAAGGTTGGTGCACTATATAATTACTGTATTTAACAACTAGTGAGATAGTCAAAGATCTTTTCCCCGCCTAAGGATTAACTTCTAATTTAATCTGTAAACTAATTCATTGTCTTACACTTTTATCCTATTTTCATGGGCCTAAAACAATTTAATCATTTCAATTATCCTAAAAGTGTATATGAGAGTTCAGTCATGCAAAAGTTGGTGCAAATGCCCCTGAACCACATTTACTGTTAGCTTTAGACCTTATTCCGATGCTGAGTGGATTAATGGGATGAAATCTCAATATCTCACTAAAGCAACCCCTTACTTTTGAGCTTGTCTGTCTGGTTTCTTAAGATATACAAGAAATGTTTTACCAACTCTTTTCCAAACTCTTCCAACAGTGTTATAAGAAGATTGATCCTCCAAACTTCTATTGTAATTCTGTTAAGCAATGGCATTAGCATTTGATAAACCTTAAATTTGCATAATTTTTGGCTTAATTTTCACATAATTCATTAGAAAGGATAATGTCCCTTTAAATTATGTCTCCTTGTTTGCTAGTAGCTAGATCATTCTTTTGACTCTAAAAAGTCATAAAGGGTGAAGTTCCTATATTTTTCCTTAATATTTCTTAAAATCACAATTCGCTGGTGGCATGTACTCGAGATTCATGTTTCTTGGTGGTTAATTCTGGCCTTGCGTTGGTGATTGAGTGTTTGCTGATGCTAGCTTGTGATTTTGTTGCAGTTGAACACAGCTGTTAGTGGACCTAGAGGCTCAGGGATAATTGGTGATAAGGGATCCAGAGAAAGTTAGTTTATTTATCTCATTTCTTTCTTCTATCATTCAATTGCTGATGATTGATGTTGTTGAGGTCGGATAATGTTTGGATTTATTTCTTGTAGAAGCTTTTGATATGTTCTATTTAGCATCAATGCTGATTTTGAGCTTTGCTGTAAGCAGCCTTTCCTGTTTGAAGTATAATGAAAATTATGTTCAAGTTCAGGAAAACTATCAAGTTATGTGAATAAGAAAATAAGATATCCTAGTTACAAGCGGAAGATATATCAAGAAATTAGATTGTTTAAACAGTTTTCAGAGTGTTCTTGGTGGTTAATAATTTTATAGCTAAAAAATGAAATGGTAAAATGTGGCTTAGTGCAGGATTATGATTGAGTAATTTATTTGGTGGAAGATCACTGCTTGTAACGTTTGATAAGACTCCTACAGTTGTTACTAATATAAATGCTTAGGTGCAGCAGACTAGCAGTCCTTCTGACTAATTGAAGAATATAGTTTCCAGTTGTACTAAAATTCTGGGACACTGAATTCCCTTCTCTATTTGGAGTTGGTGGTTAAGGAGTTTCCTTTGGGAGGGGGCAGGGTTTGTCATAATGCAGAATATGATCTGTAACACAGTCAAGCAGAGACATGCTAGAATCGCTTTAAACTTTATTTAGTCCCCCCTGCCTTTTTTTTTTCTTGTGTTTAATCCAATCATGAAATTTTGCATACATTCAAGTGTCTCAAGTATCTGAGGTGTGGACACCATTGAATATCTCATCTTCAAACTAACCAATCTTTGTGCCTGATGTGAGGCTATTCTTGTTCTCCACATTTAGGTTGGTTGCTAATTGAAGTGAAAGATTTTTGTTCTCTTTAGAGCATACTGAAGGAAATCCTATTTGATGATGCTCATCTAGTTGAAATCCATTTGGATGATGCTTACCTAAGTTGAGCTGTTGAAATTCCATTTGCCATTGTTTTGGAATTTATGTGCTGCTCTAAGCAAGACAATTGTAGGAACCAGATCCCGAAATAGATGAAATGATTAGTTGTAAATATAGCATAGATAACATTCTTAGCTCATGACATTCTTAGTACTAATTAGTTAAAATGTTGTTGTATTCAATTTGCATTGTTCTGTATTGTTTGTCAAGCCTCTTTTATGTGCATTTAATTGTCTATGCGCCATTGGCACTCAAAATCTTCTACAGTTTTCCTCGGCCCTTTTACTAACATTTCCATATCACTAGTGTTATTTTATGTGTCATTGGGTTAAGTGTGCAAGGTGTACTTTGGGCACCCCTGACATCATCAGAATGAAGGCTCTGATTCCCACACACCAACAGAGACATGCATAAGATGAGGATTTTTTTTTTATTTTTTATCATATCTAAATAAGCTTCAAATATATAACTTTTTTACTAAATGCTAAAGAGTTTGCTCCATTTCGTTGACTAATGTGTTCCATGATGACGTATTATTAACACTATCAGTTAATAGTCATCATCCAACACTAGTGCAAGGTTTCCTTGACTACCATTTTAACAGAAAGTTGTGCATGAAGTCATGAACCATATTACCTACCATTCTTATTGTGTAAATAAATATCTAGTAACTAGGACACTACATAACCAGAGGAAGGTGACAACTACACAGGCAAAGGCTCCTACATGCATTTAATGCCATTTTTTATTGACATATTCTTCATCATGCTGACCATGGTTTTCTCCTTTAAGGTTCATCTGTTGCTGAATGGGAACATGTGGAGGAATTTCCTTATTGGCTTGATCAGCAGGCTCTTGAATCTGAAAGTATTCCTGAAGGCAAACGCTGGTCATCACAACCATCACCCAATTTGGACACAAAGAATCTCTACAGGACTTCCTCATACCCTGAGCAGCAGCAGCAGCAGCAAGAACAACACTACCATCAACATTTCTCTAGTGAACCAATTTTAGTTCCAAAATCCCCTTACACTTCATACCCTCCCCCTGGTGTCAGATCTCCTCAAGCGTCACCAAACCAACATTCTGGTCACCTGAATATTCCATATGGGGTTGGTGGATCACAGATGGCATCTTCACCAAATCTCTCTGCCCTCTCTAATTCTCAGCTTCAAATGCCAGGTTTACATCATGGGTCACATTATGGTGGGAATATGCCTCAGTTTGCTCCTGGTCTGTCGGTCAATAGTCGGCTGTCAAGTCAATGGGGGAGCCAGCCAAAATTATATGGTGGAGATAATTCCAGTGTTTTGAACAATATGTTGCAACAACAGTTATCTCAACAAAATGGTTTGATTCTGCCGCAATTAATGCCACAGCTGCAAGCGCACCAGCAGAGACCGCAGCATCCTGTTCAGCCATCATTTAATCGGTTGTCAGGGATTCAGTCGCAACTATTTAATCCTCATCTTTCTCCATCCCCACCTCTAATGAACAAGTTTGAAGCTATACTTGGTATTGGTGATCTGAGGGATCAAAGACCGAAATCAGCTCAGAAAGGGAGGCAGAATCCACGATTTTCTCAGCAGGGCTTTGATAGTAGTGGACTGAAGAGTGATATTGGATGGCCTCAATTTAGATCCAAATACATGTCAACCGATGAGATCGAGGGCATTCTTAGAATGCAGCTTGCTGCAACTCACAGCAATGACCCTTATGTGGATGATTATTACCACCAGGCTTGTCTTGCAAGAAAATCTGCTGGGGCAAAGTTGAGACATCATTTTTGCCCAACACATCTTAGGGATCTTCCTCCCCGAGCACGTGCAAACACTGAGCCACATGCTTTTCTCCAGGTTGATGCTCTTGGGAGGGTTCCTTTCTCTTCAATTCGCAGGCCTCGCCCTCTTCTTGAAGTTGACCCTCCAAATTCATCTGCTGTCACCAACAATGATCAGAAAGTTTCCGATATGCCCCTAGAACAGGAACCAATGCTTGCTGCTAGAGTTACAATAGAGGATGGTCTATGCCTTCTTCTTGATGTAGATGATATTGATCGGTATTTACAGTTTAATCAGTTGCAGGATGGTGGAGCACAGCTCAAACAAAAACGACAGGTTTTGTTGGAAGGGCTGGCTGCTTCACTTCAATTGGTTGACCCACTTGGCAAGAACGGCCACACAGATGAGCTAGCTCAAAAGGATGATCTTGTGTTTTTAAGGATAGTTTCCCTTCCCAAAGGCCGGAAGCTGCTTGCAAGGTACCTTCAGTTTCTTTTTCCTGGTAGCGAGCTTATGCGAGTTGTCTGCATGGCCATTTTCCGTCATTTAAGGTTCTTGTTTGGAGACCTTCCCTCCGATCCAGGAGCAGCAGAAACTACTAATAACCTTTCAAGGGTTGTTTCCTCATGTGTTCATGGGATGGATCTTCGTGCACTTAGCGTCTGTCTTGCAGCTGTGGTTTGTTCCTCAGAGCAGCCCCCTCTTCGTCCTCTTGGAAGTCCTGCTGGAGATGGGGCATCTTTTATTCTGAAGTCTGTTCTTGATAGGGCAACAAAACTCATGAGTGATTTTAGAGCTGCTGGCAATTACAATATGACCAATCAGTCCCTTTGGAAGGCCTCATTTGATGAGTTTTTTAACCTTCTTACCAAGTATTGCATAAACAAATATGATACCGTGATGCAGTCCTTGCAAATGCAGGTCAAACCAAATATGGCAATTGATGAATCGGATGCTACCAAAGCAATTAAAAGAGAAATGCCAGTTGATCTTTTACATGCATGTTTACCCCACATTAATGACCACCAGAAAAAGCTGATATGGGATCTCTCTCAGCGGTCTATGCTTGTAGGACAGTCGTAATAAAGAAGTGGTACCTTAAATTCACACATGTTTGAGACAGCCACATTGAAGTACAATATGGAGCAAGTGATGCAATGTGCTGGAAGGAATGCAATTAGCCATACCATTTCACCCATGTGGCTATGGAGCACCCTCAATGGTTCAGGTGAAGCTCCGAGGATATTTAAAGGTCAATTTAGTCCCTTTGAGATTTTAGTTTTACTAGTTGATATGTTTATCTTTAATAACAGGCTGCTTGTTTTAGGAAAACATTTTAAGTGGGACTGTGTATTATGATAGAATCGTGCTGGGATATATGCATTTCCTTGGGTCCTTTCCGTTCATTGGAGCTTATTTTGATGCTCTGTTGTGAAATTTCTGGTATGGAGATGTGGGTTACTATGTACAGGGCTCGGTACAGAAGATTTCCTGCTTTTGGACTTATATTATTTTCCAAGGAGGTGGGATGAAACATGTCTTGTTCTCTATTGGAATATTCTCTGCAATATAGCAACACCGGTTAAAGGCATGCAGATGTTTCTTGTAGCTTGCAGGAAGGTCTGATACTGTTGCCTTTTGAGCTAAAATGGTGAATTTAACTTTAATATTGGTAACGATGGGGCTCGTTCTCTTCTGCAAATTTATTGTTTGTAATCTTTTCCATTCTATGAAAGAAAGAGTGTTAATATGTTAGTGCTGCATTTTGGCATGGGTTTTGATATCAAGGCTATAACATGCCTGCCCTTTTAATTTGATATATGTATGTCATTTTGAGTTTTTGGATGACGTATCCTTTTATTTTGTTTGGTAATTCTTGTATGCGACATTATCCACTTGTTGGTAGAAGTTAGTTCAATATGATAATGGTATGCAGAAATAAAATTTTGTTCAAATTGCTGTATCTGTTGTCAAATTTTGACGTTTTGTTAAATTATTTAAGCTGTCAAAAGCAAATATCATCGTGGGTTTTTTTTTTTTTTGGGTCTTTGGAGCTTGGAATTGTGAAAAAATATATTTATATGCATGAAATCCAAAAGTCCCCATTTCACGGGGATGCCTCTATTAATTATTTTCATAACGGACATTTTTGCATAATCTGGAGATGGAACATATCAGCAATGCCTGTTCTCTACTTTGATTGAAAATTTAGAATAAATTTCCAAAGTATTTATAGTTTTAGAACACGAGTTTATGTAAACAAAATTAATTTTTATTTTCATTTTTATAGAAAATAGAAAACGCACGGTAAACATGTTTGATTGAAGAAGTATAAAATAAATTCTTAAAAAATGAAAATGGGCGAAAATAAGAGAATAAAAAAACTATTTTCACTATTTTGAAAGAAAATAATTGAAAAAAAGTGAAAACAATGTATTTTTAAAACTTTTTTACTATTGATTTAAAATACTTAAGAACTTAAGTTTGATTGACAATAGACACAAGATTTTAAGTTTATATATATATATATATATATATATATATATATATATATATATTAATAGCTAAAATAACTCCATAAATCATTTCTTCATAATACTATATTACTATTCTTAAAACCATTCTTTACTTGCTTGTTGTTATATTTGACTTTATGTAAAAGATTTCTATCATTGTTTTTTTATTTACGTTGGTATATAGTTGTTGCTTTCACTTATAATCAATTGTTATATTACTTGATAAGGTTAAATCCTCACTTGTAATCAAAATATTTGATTTTTTGTGCCCTTGACATATTTGATATTTGGCCAAAAAAAAATTGATATATAGTTTATTAATTCCAATGTCAAAATGTGTATGAAAAAGGAAGAATTGATTTTGATTAAAACTAAAATTTTAATAAATTAACATATAAGTATGGTTGCGCCTTAGTATGCTAAAAATAACATATAACAGCCCTTTTGAAATAGAAAAATGAAGATACCAAATACATTTTCATTTTTGAAAAATTTCATTTCATGTACCAAATATATTTTCTAAAATTCAAAAAATAGAAAATGATTTTTTTTCAGAAAATAAAATTAGAATACAAAAATAGAAATATTTTCTAAAACCAAATAGAGCCTTAATATTTTATTTGGCTGGATTACGTTTCAAAATGTGGATAAGGTAATTAACTAACTACTTTCCACTCAAAATACATCACATATACATTGAGGGATGAAATGAAGAGTGTTTGTTAGTATCGCTAGAGTGTTCGGGAGGTATCACCCATTTTTGACAAGAAACTCTATCCAATGTATTTAAAGATGCAATGAAACAAGCCATTGATGAACATAGGGCCTACTTTTCTCTACCTCAAAGAGAATTAGGGTTTGACTTATCAATTATTACCTCTCCTTATAAGATATTAGGTCCAAAGTTTAAATCCCCATTCCTTCTTTACAACCCCCCCCCCCCAAAAAAAAAAAAAAGAATATATATGAATTATTATCTAATTTAATGTTAGTGGTGACACATATTCTTTAAAAAATATTAAAAAAATAAAAAATAAATAAAGTGAAATATATGTCATCATTTTAATTCCGTTTATGGAGTCTAAAAATTCTACTGATAGTATATTAGATAATTATCCTACACATACATATGAAGAGGAATCCACTTATACGTGTAAAATAAATTGTTTTACACACATTTATGTAGGATTAATATTTTTACAAACCAACCGTTAGATTTAACAACTACTCATATTTTTCATGCACGTAAATTTTTGAGTCAATTTGATATTTATATTATTTCAATCGAAAATAACATTTTTTTCAATATATTTACTTTGAAATACTTAGGATTTTAATAGCATGATTCACATTTAAACTTTAATGAATCATATTAAATAATGTTAGATATTTGAAGAATGAACAAAAACTAAAATATGCCTTTGTTTTGAATGATTAATTTATTTATGTTTTTTTTTTTTTTTAATTTTAGTCTATGATTTTTCTAGCCTTGAGTGCTAATATACCATGCTTACTGTGCAAAGTATCAATACACTTTGAATTTGTATCAATACCCTTTATTTAAGTCTAAGAGTTTTCCTGCCTTGAATGGATAAAAGTTTCATGCTCTATGATGGTATCAATACAACTATTTTTTTTTATCGATACACATTTGCTTAAGTGTGCAGGATTTCTTCATGAAGTATCAACACGCAGAAAGAATGTATCGATACACTTAAGTTTGGCTACACCCAACGGTCTAATTTTTGAGTCTACTAACGAGAAAAACTTAAATCCACATCTTGAATGGCCAAGAACATAAGAGAAGCTATAAAGAAAGAAGCTAAGAGTTCAAGAAGAAAGTGCAAAAGTTTCAAATCATTTGTAATACTCATCTTAAAGCTTTAAACAAGAAAATAGAAGAAAAGAGACATAGTCTTCATTGTTTCAATTCATTGTCTCATTTGAAGTTCCTTTCTTGTACCAAAATTGTATTTATCCTACCTTATAAAGGTTTTTAGAATACATATTGTAAAAACATCTTATCATTGTAAAGGGAGAGCGGAGATTTTCTCTTTGAGCTTGTGAAAAGTAAGAATGTAATGTTATCCATTAAAGGGAAAGTTTTCTCTTGAGCATGCAAAAGGGAAAAGTTTGTAAACCATTTTCATTGTGAATTTACTGAAAATCTTTAAGAGGTGCTCAAGTAGAGATCATAGGCAATGGTGCCAAACCTTTATAAATTACTTAAGCATATTTTCTCTTCCTTACACTCTTACTTTATTTTTGCTTACTTATCTTGTGTAACGACTGTGTGGCACTTTGCTCCCGCAAGATTCAAGAGGTGGCTCCCACAGTCTTACTCATACGTACTGTCTGCTTTGGAAGCCCCACAGGCCTCTCACGGCTTTATCGAGGTAAATACCCCAATTCGCGTCCTCAGAGATTCGAACCCAAGACCTTAAAGTCTTTGTTCTTACACAAATGATACCAATTTTTTAGTGCATTTTTTGTAACGACTGTGTGGCACTTTGCTCCCGCAGGATTCAAAAGGTGGCCCCCACAGTCTTACTCATACGTATTGTCCGCTTTGGAAGCCCCACAGGCCCCTCACGACTTTATCGAGGTAAATACCCCAATTCGCGTCCTCAGAGGTTCGAACCCAATACCTTAAAGTCTTTGTTCTTACACAAATGATACCAATTGTTCTAGGACAATTGATATCATTTGTGTAAGAACAAAGACTTTAAGGTCTTGGGTTCGAACCTCTGAGGACGCGAATTGGGGTATTTACCTCGATAAAACCGTGAGGGGCCTGAGGGGCTTCCAAAGCGGACAGTACGTATGAGTAAGACTGTGGGGGCCACCTCTTAAATCCTGCGGAAGCAAAGTGCCACACAGTCGTTACATCTTGTTTATTAATTGTTTAGAAATTGAATGGTTAGTGTGGGAAGATTTGGAAATAAAAAGCATAAGCTTAGAAGTAGCCTTTAAACTTATTCACCCTTTTCTCGGTTTAAGTAAGCCAACACAATAAATATTGATGGCTAAAATTTTATTATTATAAAACAAATAGTTAGATATCTTCAATTAACTCAAAATTTGGTGTGCATGATCGACGTGAATAGAATATAAAATTCAAGAGTCGGATTAAAAAATATAAATCGTATAAAAAGATATGAAAGTATGTAATACTAAATTAATTTTTGTGGAAATTCTAGCATTTATTATTATTTATTTGTTACTTTGTAATTAGGAAAAAAAAAATAATTGGATTTATTCCAATCTAGATAATTCTTGTTATTATAGAGATTGGGTAGAATGTTATCTTTATCACTATTAGTTAGGAAGTTTTTTTTTTTTTAGGACTCTTAGCTTTGTCCACTATTTATACAGCTGTGTATGGTTCTTCTGAGCATATCAGAGAAATAAAAAAAATTCTTATTTTTAAAATTCTACATGATATCAGAGATCTCTTTGAAACCCTAAAATTTCTAAAAATTTAATCGTGGCTACGGGAAAAGGTAGTTCAACGTCTGAACCTGTTCCAACTTGAGTGTTAACGGAGGGATATCTGACAACAACCCTTTCTCTATTTGTGGCCATAAATTGAATGTGCACAATTATTTACAATAGTCCTAATCCGTAATGATGTTTATTCACGGTAGAGGAAATGTTGATTATCTCACTAGAGTTTCAATGAGGCCAATGGAAGAAGACCAGAAGTTTAGAACTTGGAAGTCAGAGAACAACATGGTCATGTCTTGGCTAATCAATTCCATGACCAATGAGATTGAGGAAAACTTTCTATTATATGAAACAGTTGAGGAGATATAGGAAGTAGCGAATGAAGCCTACTCACATGTTAAGGTAGCGAAAGAAGCCTGCTCACATGTTGAGCATACTTCTAAATTATATGAGATTGAAAGCATTCCCCATGATAAAGTCCAAGAAGATTTGATTGTGACGCAGTATTTCAACTCCCTCAATCAACAATGGCAGCAACTAGACAAATTTGAGGAGTATAAATGGGATTGTCCAAGAAATGGGAGTAAGTATAAAAAGATTGTTGAAAAGAAGAGATTGTACAAGTGCTTAAAAAATCCTAGATGATGTTTGGGAAGAATTCTCTCCAACAAGCCTCTTCTAAGTCTTTGTGAGGCATTTACAGAGGGGCGAAGAGAAGAAAGTTGTAAGAAGGTGATGATGGGCTCATAGAATTTAAACAACAGTTCTGAAAATTCTACTCTCTCTGTTAGGTCAGTCGCAAAATAATAAGAAAAAAGGTCGTCCTTGGTGCGATCACTGCTAGTAATTAGGCCACACACAAAAAACATGTTGGGATATCCATGGTAAGCCTGCTGATTGGAAGCCCACTCGTGAAAGGGAGGTCCATGGGAACATTGCTACTTCAAAAAAGGCTGCACCATCATTTGAGGAAACAAGCTACCTACCCCTCAGTAAGGAACAGCTCGAACTCCTTCAAAAGATGTTTGGCAACCGTAATCCTCAAGTACAACCCTGTTGTTGCTACTGCTTCAGTGGCACATAAAGGTAATCACATGAGTGCATTTTGAGTTAGGAGTAATCAAATTAACCAACGGATTATAGACTTAAGAGCCTCAGACCACATGATGAGAGATTCAAGATTCTTTCCAACTTCAAATTGTGTAATGGGGAGTGGACTGTAAGAATTGCAGACAGATCCAAATCCTGGTTGGTAGGAACTGGTTCAATGATGGTGTCAGAAAACCGTACACTCAAGTCAGTTTTATTAGTCCCAAATTTAGATTGCAACTTATTATCTGTTAGTAAATTGTCAAAGGAATATAACTGTGTTGCTAAATTCTCGAACAATATGTGTGGATTTTAAGACTTGAATTTGGAGAAAACAATTGGCAATGCTGAGGAATGCTCGAGTTTGTACCTTTTCTTAAGAGTGATAGCACTTCACGTGGACAAGTTCACAAGGTAGGCATCTTAAAGTTTGAGAGTTGCCCTCAGAAATGTTCATTCAATGCTTTGCTCTCCAATAATTACCAAGTTATGCTTGGCACTTTAGGTTAGGACATCCCAGTTTTATGTATCTTGAAAAATTGTTTCCAATACTATTTAGAAATAAAAGTCCAAATCAATTTCAATGTGAAGTGTGTCAATTCTCCAAATGTTCTTAAAATTCATTTAAAATCAATCTTACATATCGTCTTGCCCATTTTTTATAATTCTTAGTGATGATTGAGGTCCTTCTCGGATAAAACATGTCACAGGTTCAAGATGGTTCGCTTCTTTTATAAATGACCACACTAGACTCACTTGGGTCTTCCTTATCAAAGAAAAGTCTGAACTTGATCAAATATTCAAAAAAATACATCTTATGATTCAAACTCAATTTCAAAGCAAAATTCAAATTTTAAGAACAAATAATGAAAAAGAGTATTTCAACTCAATTCTTAATGACTATCTTTCAAATCACAGCATCATACATCAAAATTCTTGTGTTGACACACCCCAACAAAACGTGGTTGCAAAAAGAAAGAACCGACACCTCCTTGAGTTTCCTCAACCGCTCATGTTTTCATCACATGTTCCAAAACAATTTTGAGGGGATGCAATTCTTACTGCTACCTATCTCATAAACCGTATGCCACCTAGAGTTCTAAAATTCCAAACACTGCGTTAGATGCTCAAAAAATAATTTCCTCACTCTTGGGTCTTCTCAACAATTTCAGTCAAAATCTTTAGACGTTAAGTGTTTGTCCATATTCATCCACATAACCAAGGAAAACTTAATCTAAGGGTAGAAAAATGTATTTTTCTAGGTTATGCTCCACATCAAAAAGGGTATAACTGCTTCTCTCTAATCACTAAAAAAAATATTATCATTTCATGGATGTCACAAATTTGTAAAATCAATCTTACTTTCCCAAATCCGATATTCAGGGGGAGAGGGATTACAAACAGGAATATCATCCTTGGGATATAGAAACCTCCACATCCAATGATCTCAGTACCTCACCTTCAATTCCCTTTCCCACCATTTCAACATCCATTGAACCTGAATCGAGTCAGCCATAGTCACACTCTGAGTTTGAACGGACTCTCCTCATTGAACCCAAAATATTCCGTGTGTGTTCCCACCAACTTCCAATGAACTTGTTCCTGCTCAAGAAGACAACGCACTTAAGAGCGGGCACAACATCCAGCACCCAAACCTGACCAATAGCCCAATCCGCATTCAAATTGTAAAGGTAAAATTGATTCCAATACTTCCCACAGTATATTACCTAATGATGATTTAATGCCAATTGCCTTGAGGAAGGGTGTTCAATCATGTAATGCAACATCCTATCCCGAATTATGTTTCTTACAGAAGGGTTTCACCCAGGTTTTAAGCACTTGGTTCCAATCTAAATGAGATTCAAGTTCCTAGTACAAATACAGAATTTCATAAAGATCCCAAATGGAAAAAAAAAGGCTATTATGAATAAAGTCAAAGCTCTTAAGAAAAACAACCAAAAAGAATGTAGTTGGTTGCAAATGGATTTTTATAGTGAAATACAATGAAGATGGAAGTATTGATAGATTCGAAGCCAGAATAGTTGTAAAAGGGTTCACTTAATCTTATGGTATAGACTTTCAGAAGACATTTGCCTCTATTGCAAAACTTAACACCATTAGGATTCTTCTATCTCTGGAAGTAAACTTAGATTGACCTCTCTACCAGTTGGATGTTATGAATACATTCCTCAACAGGAACCTTGAGGAAGAAGTGTACATGGTGATCCCACCGGGCTTGGAAACTAAAGCTACAAACAATAAGGTATGCAGGTTAAAATGATCCCTTTTATGGTCTTAAACAATCCTCGAGGGCTTGTTTTGAAAGATTTAAAAAAGAGGTGAAGAGGTATAACTATTCTCAATGTTAAGCAGATCACACCTTATTTATAGTAATCTCCCAGATGAAAACTTGCTCTCTTAATTGTTTATGTAGTTGGAATTGGTGATTGGATGGAGGAGGCGAATAGACTCAAGAAAATGTTGGCTAGAGATTTCAAAATCAAAGACCTGGGAAATCTCAAATACTTCTTAGGGATAGAAGTGGCTTGATTAAGTCAAAATATCTTAGTTTCCCAAAGGAAATCTGTATTAGATCTACTAAATGAATCCAATATAGGTTGCAAACCAGCACATACTCTAATGGAGTCTACTTCCAAACTCGAAAAAAGGAGAAATTTGGCACCAGTTGATAAAAGGGAGATATCAGATATTGGTGGGAAGACTTATTTACCTATCCCTTATAAGATTAGACATTGTGTTCGCTATAAGTATGGTTAGTCAATATATGAATGACCCCAGAAAAGATCATATAGAGGCAGTGTTTAAAATCCTGAGATATTTTAAGCTAACTTCAAAGAGAGGCCTATTCTTCAAAAAAAAGGATTAGGCCAAAATTTAGAAGTATTTAGTGATGCAGATTGGGCTAGGTCTGTAAATGATCGAAACTCCACTTCATGGTATTACACTTATGCATAGGGAAATTTAGTTACTTGGAGGAGCAAAAAGTAGTCTGTAGTCTCAAAGAGCAGTGCAGAGGCTGAGTTTAGAGCTTTTGCTCATGGAATTTATGAAGGAATCTATTAGCACTGAATTTTATATATGTTTAGGACCATTTTTACTTAGTTATTTGATTTGTTCTTTGCAATATTAGGTATGTTTTATGTGTTTTGTGCACTTGTGCCGGAAAAAGAACAATTTGGAGAAGTTAAGGTTTTCGGAGTTTGTTCTGATGATTCCATAAAGAAATGAAGTTACAGGGTGTTGATCGTGACTTATGCTGCAGCAACAAAAGAAACTAGATAGTGCAGAACAGATTTGAGGAATTAATACCATTGCTGCAGCATAGTAGTCTGATTAGGGCGACACTATTTTGCCACGTGGCCTTCCGCATTTTAGTATTTGGAAACCTTATAAATAGTTTTTTTTATCAAAATTTCGAGAGAGGCTGCGACAGAAGACTTCAAGATTAATTTAGCTCCATAGAAACTTCATCTTTTTCATCTTTTCCACCAATTTTGTTCTTGGGATGTTAAATTGGATTTCTTGGATGTTTATTATGATGTCTAGGAACTAAACCCCTTTTTCCTAGAATCGATGTAACCAACTTTGGGCATATTGTAATTACTTTGTGATGTTGTTTAGATGATTTCAATTATGTTTATTTAATCTACTTGTTCTTAATGCTCTAATTGATTGGCTACCAATTAGATGAATTAGTATAATAATCCAGCACTCGGGAGAGGGGATTGTTTATATGCACAAGGGTAGATTAATATAGGACATTGTTGAATCGGGAGGTTGACAATTCTTATGAGCCATAGAGAAATATATTATTATTGCTTAATGAACTCTATTATTTAATTCTGAATCGAGAGGTTAGAATTAGGTAAATTGGGTATGACTGTTTAAAACTCGGGAGAGATAAACAGGTAATAGTTTCGGCTATAAACAAACTGAAATCAAAAGAACAATTGATCAAAGGAGTTGCATGAACCCTAGTTAGGTGAAATCAGTTTCTAAGAATATTTTGCTATTGATATTTTCATTCGTAATTATTGTGATTTGTTTTAATTAATTTGTTCCGTAGTTAACAGTTAGACTAGTAAATAGGATTTTAACCAACATTCATTAATTTTCTAAATAAAGCTCAAGGTTGTTGATTACAGTGATTAGCAATAGACACAGTTCCCTGTGGGATGATATTCATATTTACTCTATACTCGAAAACTGACCTGTGCACTTGCAGTAGTGTTCTATTTGAGGACAACAGAATCTAAATTAGAAGAAACCTTAAGGAACTTCACTTTAAATTGGAAGAACTTATGAGAATGTTGTGTGACAATTAGTCTATTATCTGCATTGCCAAAAATCTGGTGTACTATGATCGAACCTAGCATATGGAGATAAATCATCTTTTTTGTAAAAGAAAGAACGAGGAATGAATAATTCAGCTTCTTTATACTCCTATTGGTCTTCAAGTTGCAGACATCTTGAAAAAGGCTCTACAAGATAAAGCTTCGATGATATATATTCCAAGCTTGGCATGAACGACATCTTTAGCCCAACTTGAGGGGAAATGTGGAAATTCTAGCATTTATTATTTATTTATTTATTATTTTGTAATTAGGAAATGAAATTTGGATTTATCCCAATCTATATAATTCTTATTATCCTTATCACGATCAGTTAGGAAGTTTCCTTTTTGTGGACTCTTAGTTACTTTTGTCCATTATTTATACTATTGTGTATAGTTTTTTTGAATAGATCAGAGAAATAAAAAAATATTCCTATTTTCAGAATTCTACAATTTTACACGTGTAAATGGATCCCTAGTCTCCTTACATATATGTATATGGTTTGAACATTTTAATTTGAAGTAAAAATTCATCATAAACATTCATTACTGAAGGTTACTATCATTGCTTACAATATTAATAAGAAAATCAAGCCTGTAAGACCCGAATTTAATTAAAATACAAAAATTAAATAAGAAAAGATGGGGAATGTATGAAGGAAGGTCAGGTTAAATTGATTCCGAAACAAGAGCAAGGGTAAAATGGTAAAAATACCAAAACCCGATATTAGCGCAATAAAGAAATTTTAATTAAAAATAAGGATGTAAGATATCTTGATCGATAATGAGGAAATTATACAATTTTGGGTCAATTGATCAAGATTCAAAAATTTTAAAAATATCAAAAAATTATCGGAACGATATCTCGAAAAGCGCGAAGGAATAATATCGAAAATTTGAAGAAAAATATATTTAATAAGTTAAATTTAAATTAAATAAATTAAATTAAAATAAAAATAATATAAATGTAGATATTTTGGATTTTATGGAGTATTTTAATGAATAGTAAAATAATTAAAATAAATAATAATAATAATAATAAAAATAATAAAAAAAAGAAAAGAAGAATCTGAAAAAAAAAGGAGAGAAACGGGTCGGGGAGAGAGAAACGAAACGGAAAGAAAAACGGAGTCGGGCCGAGCCCCTGCCGGCTATCGGTGGAGACCAGGCGAGGCCGAGGAGGGAGCCCGACGAGCGCCTGACCACCACCGGCCTAACAGAGGCACGAACGGCGGCAAAACGACGGCGAAACCGAGGAAACCGAAAACCGAGAGGAGAGAAGCCGATCCCGACGGCCGGCGACGATTCAGGCCCGATCGACCCCAGTCGAAGCTTCCCCAGGCACCGGTGAGCCGATTGGTGGCAGCCCCGACCGGCGAAACTGCCGGCAAACGCCGAAAACGGCGGAGGAAAGAAAATGGGTCCGACGGCCGAGGGAGAAGAGCCGGACAGGCGGCGTTCCGGCGAGCTTGACCCAAACCGAGGGCAGATTCGAGATGCGGACGACCTTGCGGAGCTGCTGGCGGTGGAAGCCGGCAGAGAACCGGCCGGCAAGGTGGTCAACCGGTGGTGAACCGGTCGAACCGGAGTGAACCGGCGGTCTGAACCGGTCCGAACCGGACTGAACCGGTTCAGCCAAAAAGAGAGGAAAAAAGGAGAAAAAAGGGAAAAAGAAAAAGAGAAAAAAATTGGAGAAAATTCCTGTGATGCAATCGAGCTTCGGGTAAGTCAGTAGTGGTCAAAATTGACCCGATTTAAATTTTGAAGTATTTAATTTAATTAATTTTGGGCTGAAAACTTACCCGAAAAAATTATGAAATTGTGTAGCTCGACGATTGGCATCCAACGACAACTCGAGACAGCCTCGAATTTTGTACTAGCATGGAATCTCGGGTAAGTAACCCTTATTTACGACAATTACCTCGTTATGCGTGATATTGATTTAATTTTCGCATAAATTGAATTAAATTATGGAAATTTAGATAAATTGTTGTAAATAATCGATTTAGCTATTCGAGAATTAGAACGAGGCCCAATAAATTATTGGTGGGCCCAATGAGCCCAATAGGCCTCGATAAAGTGAAAATTAAGTGGGAAACGGGCTTAAGGCCGATTAAGGCCCATTAAGGTGCAATCGGGCCCAATAGGGGTAAATGGGCCTAATGATTTAAATTAAGCCCAAAAAATAGGAAATACAATTAAATTGTATAATATCTGACCTAAGAAATATTAATACGCAGTTCCGGGCATTTGATTGGGAGCATATCGGACTGCGCGACGTGACATCAATGGAAAAGGTCAGACTCGACAGGAAAATAAGGTAAGGGAATTCTGCGGACTGCTAGAGGTAACTTTACGCAATTTTAAGTTCAATTGCAGTCTTTAAAATTTATCTGAAGGGTCTAGAGGTCGAATAATAATTTTAGTGCCCCGAATGGGCAAATTACTAAAATACCCTTGTTAAGGGTAAAATCTATAAATTTAGGAAAAAATTGGGAGGAGCAAGAACAAAAGGTTCCTGCTCATTCTGGAGGTATTTTAACACATGCATGAGTAGGCTGGCTCACTTTTAAAGAAAAATGCATAGCATTGCATACCTTTAACGATGTAATTTCTGTGAAAACTATTTGGAGATAACCGAGCCGCCTACGTGTTTTTATTTACATGTGACGTGCTAGAACTCAGCTCGCACGATGTTTGATTTGTGTGATGCATGCATTAGTGCTGGAGCGAGAGCTCGCACTAGAGTTTTACATGCATAGGTGCTAGAGTATAACTCGCACCAGATTTCACATGCTTTTTCGTGACACGGTGCTAGAGTCTAACTCGCACCATATTTTTACATGATTTTAAGACAGGGTGCTGGAGTTTAACTCGCACCAGATTTTATAAGATTTTCATATGATTTATATACAAAGTGCTGAGCCTAACTCGCACTAGTTTTACTGGATTTGTGGAGTAGCGCTGTCTGCCCTTGGAGTCAGCCAAAAGGCCCAACAGGCTCAAAAGACCTCTTAAGTAGGGTGAGAGTGAGGGATGAGGTTGGCGGCCCTGTGGAGATGTAAAGCGGGCTCTGCCAATTTTACTTGATTTGATGAGAGTGCTGAGCATCGCTCGCACTGATTTTTATGAGAACATACGATGAGCCGTGCTTGGAGCATCGGGTAGACTGTGTGTCACCGATTTAATAGGCTCGCACGTGCGTTTTGAGACATGGCAATGAGTATTGAGAAACAAAACCTCTCTGTGGGAAGCAGGCCATTTGGGCTGGAGTACCTAGAGTGATATGGGTCCATGGAGTACGATGTACCGTGCAAGTAGCATGGAGTACGATGTACCGTGGGGTATCTTCGGATACGGTATCTTTGTGATACGGGGTATCTTTGTGATACGGTATCTTTGTGATACGGGGTATCTTCGGATACGGCATCTTCGGATGCGTGAGATCGGATAAGACTGACGGGTTGGATTGACCCACCTCCTGGGCGGTTCCCGATCAGGGTGAGACCTCGCACACTGGGATCCGTGAAGCTAGAGGGACTCACGAGGACACATATGGCCAGTCCTGGTTATTACCGATATACAGTTATTGCCTAGTCTCGTATCTTGTATATATATATACATATGTTTTCGGATATCGATGCTTTCGAGAAACTCAATTTTCATGATTTTGTGTGAGTCAGGATCACCCGAAGGAGGGGTCGAGTCCTGACTTTATTGTGAAATTTTTAAAGAGAAAGAAATGATTTAAAATAATTGCATGTTGAATTTTCCGTGCAAACTCGATTTACATAACATCATAAGCTCATGTCATTTGTTTTATAATGTGTGGAGAAAGGGTGGTTTATGCATGGCACCACGTTCATGTAGGTAGTATGGTTACCTACTTGTTCGTAGGATTGCCTTACTGAGCTTGATGTGCTCACCCCTTTCATTTTCTCCCACAGATAATCTCTAGTTGAAGTTGAGGCGACTCAGTACTGCATTCCGGATATCCGCTGCTGCCCATCGACATAAGGTATATACACTTGTACATATTGTATCTACATAAGCATAGCACAGTAACATGTTTGTAAGTAACTTTAGGGGATGTATAATTAATGTAAACAATTATAAATGACTGGAGAAAAAATAAGTTAGATGGTAATTGAATGGTGGGATTGGCATTGACGCACAGCCCAATTATTAGTGGAGTGTGGTCACGATCAGAAGACAGGTAAGAATTTAAGTAATAAAAATAAACAAAACGCGAAAAATTAACTCTGATTTTTGGGTAGTTTGGGTCGTGACAAAGCCATTCCTCTATTTGGATGTATTTTCACTTATTCAGTAAACTATTTCGCCAAGAGGTAAGCTGCTTGGTTTCCTTCTTTCCTTGTGTGAGATATCAAGTGTCTTCGAAAAAATCTCAACTTACTTTTTGCTTAATCAAGGATTAAGCCAATGGAAGATAAATCTATTGCCTTCGTTCTCAAACTCTTTATGACTGTTAAACAATCTCTCTCCCAGATGATATCCTTGAACCCTATCTCCAGTGCCCATTCGATAGCTTTAACTACTGCATATGCTTCCACAATAAATAAGTTTATAGTCCAGGTTGAGCTGCTACAATAAGCTCTAATGATTTCCTTTGAATCATTGAGAGTAATTATACTAATTCCACATAGCTACCTTATGGTGTCAATTGCTCCACCAAAATTTATTTTCTAAAAGAATCCATTATTTAGAGCCTTTCACCTTTGGTTATGTACTGGTTCATTCCTTCCTTCTTACTAACACATTTGATTAAATTCTTCCTATAGTTCTTTGCAAAAGATGTTAAGATTTTCGAATCACATCTTTTTTCTCTTTGAACTTCATTGTTTAGTTCATTCCAAATTGCCCAAGCTACGATCATAAAGAGTTGAAGATGCTCTATTTTTTATTTCTCCATTATAGCTCCGATCCAACCTATAATATCTTTTGCTCCCCTGTTTCAACCTCACATGAGAAGCCAAGATGCTTATGAACTTCTATTACTAGTTTGCATGTAGCCAATGCTTGCCTCCATATTAAACATCCTCTTTGCATCTTGTACAAATTGTATTTCCCAATTATCCTTTCGTCTAATTTATTATCACACGAAGATTATCATGAACTACTTTCCACATGAAGATTTTAATTTTTATTGGCACTTCAGCAAACCGAATCGTTTTCCATAAATTGACATTTCCTCTCAGTAACCTTCCACTTCTCACATGTTCATTCCTGATCATCATTTTGTACTCGTTTTTCATTAAGTATTTGTTTATATTTTCATAATACCTCACCTATCTATAAGAATTTCTTCTTTTTCCCACCGGTTGTCTCCATATCTATTCTGCCTTATCATGTTGAAACCTAACTTATAAGGCTTCCGAACTCCATCTTCCTATTTCTTCATCTATAAGTTTAACAACTAGTTCATTCTTATCCCAGTCTTCTTTGAGTGATATTGGCAAGGAATCTATCTTTACACACTCTAGTTGTGAGTCCATCCCTCATCTTTCTTTGTGTGCCTTGTAGAAGTACAACTTTAGATTACCATATAAATTCCTCCATACTAAGGATGCATGTCTTTCTAGCTCTAAATCAAGAAAGTTACCAATCGGGAAATATTTCCCATTTAGAACTTGATGAGTTAAATAATAATAAATACTCTTTTGAAGACGCCACCGTAGTTGGCCAACATTGCTTTATTGAAAATCCCCATGTCCCTAAACCCAATTCCTCCATCCAGTTTAGGCTGACATAGCTTTTTTCAACTTAATCAATGCGCTCGTTTTGTTCTCCCTTCATATTGCTACTAATACGTATCAAATTATTCACTTACTTACCTAAAGTTTTTGGATGTAGGAAGCAACTCATTGCGAATGCCGATACTTTTTAGATCACCAATTTAATATGAACCTCCATCACTCCTTATGATACGATTCGTGAACTTGATTGTCAGACCCGAATTTTCGATTTACGTATGTAGCTTGTACCTTATGATTCCTATGTGTACGAATGTTATATTTCATAGTTGAATCATAAGAAGAGTATTTACTATCATGCAATCGATTTATTGAGAATTAAAAATGCATGTAAGCTACATAACAACAAGATAAGGGTTAAAGTAATTTTTGAGCAAGTACAAGGGTAAAATGGTCAATTGATCAAAAATCGGTATAAATTCGATGAGAAAATTTCATTAAAAATATGAAAATGAGAAATCTTGATCAAAATCGAGGAAAATATTGAATTTCGAGTCCAATTGATCGAGATATGTATTTATTTAATATTTTTGAAATTTTTACCTTGAAAAATGAGCTCGAAAAAAGTGAAAAAATATATCGAAAAAGTAAAATCAGACTGATAAATTCATTTACGGACTAAATGAATTTAATATGAATTTTTGGGATATTTTAGGATTTTTATTATTATTTTAAGAATAAAATAATAATAAAAATATATTATAAAAGAAAAGAAAAAAACGAAATTGGAAGGTTAGAAACACGGGGAGAGAGAAACCCACGCGAGGAAACCGAAGCAAAACCGACGGAGAAGAAGAACACGGCGGATCCACCACCGGCGACCCCGCGGCCAGCGAACGGCCGAAAAAGGAAGAGTGGAACCTTGCGATCATCCAGCCACCGAGAACGCCCCCCACCGACGCCGGACGCCGATGAATTGAAAAGGGGAAGGCCGAGGAAGAAAAGGAGGACTCCGGCGGCAACCGGCGGTGCTAGGGTCCGATCGATCCCAGTCGAACGTTCCCCAGGCTGTGGCGCACCGAACGGAGGCAGTGGCACACGGAGAACCGATCGAACGACGTCGACACGGCCAAAACATCCCTGAATCGGTCAACGATTCAGGGTAGAACCTTCTAAACTGAATCGGACCGGATCGGTTTAGCCAAGGAGGAGAGAGAAAAAGAGAAAAAAAAGAAAAAGGAAAAGAAATTTTTTGAGAATTCACCGAACTACGGGTAAGTCGATACGAGGTCAAAAGTGACCGATTTGATTTTAGATAAATTTATTTAAATTATATTTAATCGAAAATTGACCCGGAGTTAAATATACAAAATTATGTAGTTCGACGATTAATTTCGAATGAGAGTCGGATCGAACTTCGATTCGCATACCATCGCACAATCTCGGGTAAGTAAAGCTCATTTACGACAATTTAAGTGATTTATGCGTATTTAAGATTTAATTTACGCATTTCGGATTAAATTTCGCAATTAGTGAATTATATTCAAAATTTTGAAATAAATGTCGTAAATATTATTCGGGCAATCCAAAGAGCTTGGAATAAAGCCCAATGGGTATTGATAGGCCCAATAAGTCAATAGACCCTGATAAACGGGCTTAATACGGATTAAGGCCCAATTAAAGTGTTTAAGGCCCATTAAGAGTAAACGGGCCCATTTAAGTGAAATGAACTGTATTAAATGTGTAATATAGTAGGAAACATGGAATTAATTCAGCGAATGGTTAAATGCAGCTCCAGAGTCATATTGAGAGTGATCGGACTGCGAGGTTTGGACAGCACAGAGGAAGAGAGGTCACACTATGTGATCCGAGGTAGGGGACTCTTGCAAGTAGCTAGAGATATCTGTGCATATTTTCGTTGGATTTTACATTCACTGAAATTGTTTGAGGGTCAGAGAAAATCTATAATAATTATAGGGACCCGATATGGGTAAATTACGATTTTACCCATAGTTAGGCAAAAAGTTAAATTTTGGGAAAAATGGTAAAAAGCATGGAAATGATGTTTTGAGTGGTTTTTACTGCTGTGTAGCAGAAGAGTAGGTGGATGAGCTAATGTTTTGAGGTCGATGTAAACTAAGCACACTTTATAGTGCTGATTTTAGTGATTTTAAACATCCCTATTTTTAAAGAGCCATCTACCGAATTATGTGGAAACAATGGTGCTGGAGCACAGCTTGCACTTGATTTCAGATGTTTTTCACATACAATAGTGCTAGAGGTTTACTCGCACTACATTTACTTGACATGCATGATAGAGTACTGGAGCATTGCTCGTACTCAGTTTTATGTGATTTGTGCATGATAGAGTACTGGAGCGATTAGCTCGTACTCGAGTTTTAAATGAGATGCATGATAGAGTGCTGGAGCGTTGCTCATACTCAATTCTTCATGATTTGTACATGACATAGTACTTGAGCGATTTGCTCGTACTTGATTTGAATGAGAACTATGCATGACTTGGTGCTGGAGGTTTACTCACACTAGTGTTGATATTTTGACATGCATATACAGTGTTTTGAGGCGAAACGTTGACTGTGAGTCACACTCAAGATGCGTACTGTAGTTTTACGTGATATATAAACATGTTAGAAAAACAGTGACGATTTCCTCCGTGTAGACTGAGTGTCACACTGTTGAGATATTCTCACGTGGATTTAGAGACGTGGCATTGATTCCATAGTATGAGGGCTAAGACCTATGGCAGGCACCCCGACTATGATGTATTTCCATGGTATGAGAGGCTAAGACCTATGGCAGACACCCCGATTATGATGTATGGGTCCACAGGTGTACGTTATACCGTGCGTGTGGCATGGAGTACACTGTACCGTGTTTTATGTTGTGGAGTTGTGGAGGAGAGTGTTGATAGCTGGTGGTTGAGATGGACTGACCCCCCTCCCGGTGCAGTAGTGATAACCCGCACACCGAGTACTGTGTTGCTTGGGATTTCACCATGTTAGGATATGACCATAGTCAAGAGATATTCCATTTAGCCACTGAGTCTCGCATGATATATCACATGTGTTTTTATGATACGGGTAGACCTGAGGGATGGGTGGAAACCCGATTTGTTTGTGTTGTGATGAGAAATGCCATATTTACTGTGTTTTGAATGTAAATGACATATTTTATATAAAGACATTCTTAAATGATCAAATATGCACTGTTTTGCATGAATGCCTCTGATTGATAAACCAGCATGTGTTTCGTAAATGGGATTTTAAATCTGTACTATATTATATATATTTTAAACATGCTTTTGAATTGAGAGAAGGAAAGGCAAAGCACTATTTTCAGTAGATAGTATGGATGTCTACTTGCTTGCCCGATTTCCTTACTGAGGGCGTTGATAGCTCATCCCATTCATTTTTCCCCCTATCTCTACAGATTCTCGTTAGTAGATCGAGTCGACCAGGTATTGCATTCCTTTTGACCGCTGTCACTCCCCATCTAGCGAAAGGTATACACATGCGCACTCTTTTGTATCTGAACAATGCATAAACACAGTGATGTACATGGTTTTAATGTTGGGGATGTAAATGTAATGATGTAATTATATTAAGTATATGAATTTACTTATGATATGAATATCATGTATGTATGATACGTGAAAGAATGGAAAGATATGTATGGATGAGAGGACTAATGCCTATTCACAGCCCAACTGTTGAGGAGATAAAGGTAAGTAAAAAGTGAAAAATTTGTTATGGTTTTCGGTAAGGTCATGTGTGGGAGAAGGGCGTGATAGAGTGGTATCAGAGCATAGTTGGTCTGATGTGTCTAGGCTTTAGTAATTAGAAAAAAATGTACATCCCCATGTCACTGTGTTTGGTTCAGTTACAATTGTGTATACAAGATGGGAAGTTGACAAATTAATGTTTGTGAATGCAAGAATCTAGCCATTATGGCAATTACCCGCTGCAGTAGAGGGGCAAGAGGTAGGGCTGGAGGCCGTAGAGGTGGGTCGACTAGCCAGGGTGAGTCTTCGACTGCCCATACACCCCCAGGTACTACAGAGGTACTAGATACTACTGAGGCACGCTTCACGGGGATAGAGCATAGCCTGGAGGCGATAGTAGGGTTGTTGGCATAAACTTTGCCAGGTAGACAGAGGTAGGATGCAGAGACTGCGACAGGGAAGACAGTTGCACCTGATACACCTGCGTAGCCTGTACAGAGGCCACAAACTACTAATACTCCTACACCCCCACCAGTTCAGGGTGGTAGAGGATATGGGTGTGATTTGAATCGGTTACGACAGTTCCAAAAGCTTAGACCTCCATCTTTTCGAGGGGTCAAGGACCCAGCTAGTGCAAAGGAGTGGATTAGCGAGATGGAGAAGTTATACGACTTCTTTGATTGTACGACTTTAGAGAGAGTTGCATTTGCTGTGTTCCTTTTGAAGGGAACGGCAGAGCATTGGTGGAAGTCCACCAGGTCGATATTGAGAGCCCGACATGCTGAGAATAGTTGGGAGATGTTTCTGGATGCCTTCAGGAGGCAGTTTGTTCTTGATATGGCGCAACGTAGACTGCAGCCTGAGTTTTTAGGATTAAGCCAGGGGAGTCTCTCAGTTGATGAGTACGAGACTAGATTTTTGGCCCTGGGGAGGTATGATCCCGATACCATATACAGCGAGACCAGGAAGGTCCGCAGATTTGTTGACGGATTGAGGTCGGTGTTGTGGTCTAGATTGGTACCACTGGATATTGGTACATATGATGAGGCAGTACGCAGGGTGTAGCTTTATGAGCAAGATTATGAGATGCATTCCTCTGAGTTTGGGAAGTTTAGTCAGAGCAGAGATAGAGAGAGGAAGAGGTCGGCTAGAGATAGAGGGTTCAGTTATCGAGGAGGGATGAGACTCTTCGGTAAGGGACCACAGGTAGAGGAGGTGCGAGAACGACCAGTTAGACCTCCTATATACCCGGCCATAGCTCCGACGAAGGGCATTATGATTAGAGGATCGAGGCCTACTACTGATCAGTGCAGCTGATGTGGTAGACATCATGGCGGTAGACCTTGTCCGTTGAACCCTGTTGTATGTTTTTGATGTGGAAAACAGGGGCACATTGCTAGAGAGTACCCAGAGACATTTGTGACTGCCCCACAGAAGGGCAGGAAACCTGATAGAGCTCTAGCTGGTAAGTCTGCTCAGAGAGGGAGAGCGACGGTAGAGGAGAAGGGGAAGTAGGTGATGGGTCGAAGGCGAGTACATGCCTTGGACCAGGACACAGCTGATGCTTCTACGGATGTGATTCAAGGTTTCATTGCGTACGTGGTGGATACAGATAAAGTACATTCGGAGTTGGTAGATATTCCTGTGGTCAGTGAGTACCCAGATGTGTTCCCGGATGAGTTGCCAGGGTTACCACCTGACAGAGAGGTGGAGTTCTGTATAGATTTGGTGCCTGTTACTGAGCCTATTTTGAGACCATCGTATCGCATGGCCTTAGTTGAGCTGGAGGAGCTCAAGAGACAGTTGCAGGAGCTGTTGGATAGGGGTTTTATCAGACTGAGTGTTTCACCGTGGGGAGCACCGGTTCTGTTTGTGAGGAAGAAGGATGGAAGCCTCCGATTATGTATAGATTACAGATTGTTGAATAAGACTACTATCAAGAATAGATATCCCCTTCCATGCATTGACGACTTACTGGATCAGCTTCGGGGAGCGCAGGTCTTTTCTAAGATTGATATGAGGTCTGGGTATCATCAGCTGATAGTCTGGAGTGGAGATGTACCCAAGACGGCATTTAGGACTCGATATGGCCACCATAAGTTCCTAGTTATGCCATTTGGACTGACGAATGCCCCCGCAGCTTCCATGGCTATGATGAACGATGTGTTCAAGCCATATTTGGATCAGTTTGTTATCGTTTTCATCGATGACATATTGGTGTATTCGAGATCCGAGGAGGAGCATGAGGAGCACATCAGGATCGTATTACAGACTCTACGAGAGCAGCAGTTATGCTAAACTCAGCAAGTGTGATTTTTGGTTGAGAGAGATCTCATTTTTGGGACATGTAGTGTCGAGGGATGGTATATCAGTAGACCTATCCAAGATTGAGGCTGTAGTTTAGTGGGAACAGTCAGGACAGTTACCGAGATCAGAAGTTTTTTGGGTTTAGCAGGGTACTATCAGAGATTCGTTTAGGGATTTTTGAAGTTGGTTGCTCCGTTGACACGTCTCACTCAGAAGAATGTTGCATTCATGTGGGACGAGGATTGTGAGAGGAGTTTTCAGGAGCTGAAGAGTCGATTGATCACCGCTTCGATTCTCACTATTCTTACCAGCTTAGGAGGATTTTTAGTATATACCGATGCTTCGCATCATGGACTAGGCTGTGTGTTAATGCAGGATGGGAGGGTAGTTGCTTATGGATCCAGACAGTTGAAGGACCATGAGAAGAACTATCTGACCCACGATTTAGAGTTGGCAACAGTAGTGTTTGCGTTGAAGGTATGACGCCACTACTTGTATGGTGAGAAGTTTCAGATTTTTACCGACCACAAGAGCCTCAAGTTTGTGAGATACTTTATCATCCGGGTAAGGCTAATGTTGTGGCAGATGCTTTGAGTAGGAAGACCATTGGGATGGTATCGTATATGATGGTTAGGGAGCACGAGCTGCTAGAGCAGTTTTCTAGCCTCAGTTTGGGAGTTGTGCCTTCGAACATGAATGCAGATTGTATGATTGCGAGTCTAGCTTAGAGCTAGATCTGTTGGATAGGATCAGACAGGCTCAGCAGACTGATCCGTATTGCATCAATGTAATTAGTCAGATGCAGAGGGGCAGAGTGATTGATTTTGAGTTGAGTTCTGATGGACTACTGAGGTTCAGAGGTAGATTGTGTGTTCCCGAGGACCTAGAGCTTAGGAGATTGATATTGTCGGAAGCTCATTCATCGAGGTACACGTTGCATCCGGGGAGTGGCAAGATGTATCAGAACCTTCGGAAGGTGTACTGATGGTCAGGTATAAAGAGAAATGTGGCAGATTTTGTGGTGAGATGTCTCGTATGTCAGCAAGTGAAGGTAGAGCATCAGAGACCTACAGGATTGTTGCAGCCTCTACCTATACCGACATGAAAATGAGAGCATACCACCATGGATTTCGTGATTGGTTTACCAAGGACCCGGAGGAATCACAATGCTATATGGGTGATCGTTGATAGACTGACGAAGTCAGTCCACTTCCTAGCTATGAGAGCTACCGATACTTTGAGTTTATTGGCAGGGTTGTATGTACACGAGGTAGTGAGGTTGCATGGTGTTCCAGTGAGCATTGTATCAGATAGGGATTCCTGCTTCACTTTCCACTTTTAGGAACATTTTCAGGAAGCCATGGGAACCCAGTTGAGTTTGAGCAACGCTTTCCATCCTCGGACAGATGGTCAGTCAGAGAGGACTATTGTTAGCACTGAAATTTATATATGTTTAGAACCCTTTTTACTTAGTTATTTGATTTGTTCTTTGCTATATTAGGTGTGTTTTATGTGTTTTGTGCAGGAAAAAGAACAATATGGAGAAGTTAAAGCTTTTGGAGCTGATTCTGATGATTCTATGAAGAAGTGAAATTGCAGGATGCTGATCGTGACTTATGCTGCAGCAATAGAAGAAACTGGACAGTGCAGAGCAGATCTGGGGAATCATTACCATTGTTGAAGCATAGCAGTCTGATTAGGGCAACACTGTTTTTCCATGTGGCATTCCGTGTTTTAGTGCTTGGGAACCTTATAAATAGTCTTTTTATCAGAATATCGAGGAGGCTGCGGCAGAAGGCTTCAGGATTGATTTAGCTCCATAGAAACTCTATATTTTTCATCTTTTTGAATCAATGTTTATTCTTGGGATGATACTTTGGAATTATGGGATGTTTATTATGATCTCTAGGAACTAAACTCCTTTTTCCTAGAATCGATGTAGCCAACTTTGGGCAGATTGCAACTATTTTGTGATATTGTTTGGATGATCTCAATTATGTTTATTTAATCTACTTGTTCTTAATGCTCTAGTTGATTGGCCACCAATTGGATGAAGTAATATAGGAATCCGGCACTCGGGAGAGGGGATTATTTATATGCACAAGGGTAGATTAACATAGGACATTGTTGAATCGGGAGGTTGACAATTCTTATGAGCCATAGAGAAACGGATTACCATCGCTTAATGAACTCTATTATTTAATTCTGAATTGGGAGGTTAGGATTAGGTAATTTAGGTATGACTGTTTAAAACTCGGGAGAGATAAACAAGAAATAGTTTCGGCTATAAACAATTTGAAATCAAAAGAACAATTGATCAAAGGAATTGTATGAACCCTAGTTAGGTGAAATCGAGTTCTAGGAATATTTTGCCATTGATATTTCCTTTCGTAATAATTGTGATTTGTTTTAATTAATTTGTTCCGTAATTAATAGTTAGAATAGTAAATAGGATCTTAACCAATATAAATTACTTTTTCTAAATAAAGTTCAAGGTTGTTGATTACAGTGATTTGCGGTAGGCACAATTCCCTGTGGGACGATACTTATATTTACTCTATACTCGAAAACTAACCTGTGCACTTGCAGTAGTGTTTTATTTGAGCACAATAAGTTTTCTGGCACGGTTGTCGGGGAATTGTTGTTTCATTTTTCGTTAACACTGTTTTCCAATAGCCTTTACTTTAATTTAGATTTTTATTTTTGTTTTAATTTACTATCTACAAATTTTTATTTTAGGTGAATGGTAAAAACCCGCAGAAGTGGAAATACAGACATAAAAGAAGAGTTAGATCCAGAGATTGAGAGAACCATCAGGCAAATTCAACAGAACAGATTTGAAGAGAAAGACAGAAATTTAATCATGGCAGATGAAAATCAGCAGTAGCGAGCTATACGAGATTACTTTACCCAGTTGTGAATCGAAATTTTGCTGCTATAAGAGAGGTTCCGGTAAACTATAATAACTTTGAGTTGAAGCCGGCATTGATCAACATGGTTATGCAAAATCAATTTGAAGGTTCGGCATTAGAGGGTCCTAACACACATTTGACAAGTTTTTTACAGATTTGCAGCACCATTAAGATTAATGGAGCCCCTGATGATGCTATTCGACTGAGATTGTTTCCATTTCCTCTTCAGGATAAAGCCTTGAGCTGGTATCAAAATTTACTAGCAGGAAGCATTCTGACATGGGCAGTGATGGCACAAAAATTCTTAACAAAGTACTTTCCACCAGGAAAGACAATGTAGATGAGATTAGAGATTGCCCAGTTCACACAGTTAGATCAAGAACCATTACATAAGGCATGGGAGTGATTTAAAGAGTTATTGCGTAGATGCCCTCAGCATGGATATGATGAAGGAAACCAGATACAAGTTTTCTACAGAGGCATGACTCCGCAGACATGAGCTACTGTGGATGCTTCAGCAGGAGGTTCACTGTGGTCTAAGACACCTGATCAAGCTATGCAGTTAATTGAGGAGATGGCTATAAACAGCAGCCAATGGCCAGGTGAAAGAGCTAATGTCAGAAGAGTAGTAGGTATGCATAAGTTAGATACGCAGATAGCCATCCTAGCAAGACTTGAGCAGATTTCAACACAAATTTCTTCAATGAGTATACAAGGGCCGCAGACTATGATTCATCATGACAGTACAAATCCTAACTTGATAGGGACAGATTTGGAGCAGGTGAATTATGTTAATAATCGTAATTTTGGTTTTCAAGGAAATCGAGTTCCTAACTACAACCAGCCAGGATTCAGAAACCATGAAAATCTATCTTATGGTAACTCTAAAAACGTTCTAAAACCCACCAGCAGCAAGTAACAGCAATACAAGATTCAATAACCAAGGGAATTCCCAAGGTTATGGTGGAGTTAGAAGGAACGAATTTGAGGAGTTCATGGTTGAAACTAGAACAAGATTTAGTAAAATTGATGCGCGATTAGAGAACGTGGAAGCTAAAATCAGAGATGAATACCAGTCTTGGTGCGTAGATGAAGTCTGTTGAGACCACTTTGGGACAGTTAGCTGCAGCTGTCAGTTCTTTAAATGAAAGAGGCAAGTTTCCAAGTGACCCAGTGCTCAATCCGAGAGAACACTGCAATGCCATATCTTTGAGAAGTGGGAACACATATGAGCCATCGAAGGTAGCAGAGAAAGAAGAAACTGCACCAATAACTGAGGTGCGAAGAAGCAGACTGAACCTGTTATGACAAAGGATACATAATCAGAAACAAAAAAACAGGGAGTTAATTTTAAACCTTGTAGTAAACTTTTTCCTGATAATCCTCCTTTGTTAAAACCATTTATTCCTTATCCTCAAGCTTTGTATAAAAGGAAGATTGAATCTGAGTTTAAGAAATTTCTTGATATATTTAAGAAATTACATATTAACATTCCGTTTGTTGATGCTCTGCAGCAGACGCCACATTATGCAAAGTTCATGAAAGAAGTGCTGTCAAAGAAACGGAGACTTGAAGATTATGAAACTATCAACTTGACAGAGGAATGCAGTGCAATTTTGCAGCAGAAATTACCACAAAAATTGAATGACCCTGGAAGCTTTACCATTCCATGCGAGATTGGAGGATCGAAAGTGGGTAAGGCATTGTGTGATCTAGGTGCTAGCATAAATTTAATGCCTTTGTCTATTTTCAGGAGCCTAGTTCTTGGAGAGGTAAAGCCGACCACCATAACACTGCAACTAACAGATAGATCGATTACTTATCCTAGAGGTATAATAGAAGATGTACTTGTTAAAGTTGATAAGCTAATTTTTCCTACCGATTTTTTAGTCTTAGATTATGAAGAGGACAGATAAATTCTACTTATACTTGGGAGACCATTCCTTGCCACTGGGAGAGCACTAATCGATGTTCAGAGAGGGCAATTAACCCTGAGGATGAATGATGAATCAGTTATGTTCAACATCTATAAGGCGATGAAATTTGCTGATGAGCCAGAGACCTGTAAGTTGATTGAAGTAGTGCAGAGTTGTGTAAGAGAAGTTGAAACAAAGGAAGCACCAACCGATCCTATGGCTCAATGTCTGGTAAATTCAGTTTCTAATTTAGATGATGAATTACTAACTGATGAAATTAAGAGCTGTGTTGTTACTTTGGAAGCCAATCCATTGGAAAGTACGACTACAACAACTAAGGAGAAGATTGACAAGTCACAGGTAAGTGAAAAAGAAGAAGGCAAAACTGAATTGAAAGAATTACCAAGCTATTTGAGGTATGCTTTCTTAGGTGATGACAGTACTTTTCCTGTAATTATTTCATCATTTTTATCAGTTGTAGAGGAAGACAAGTTGCTTAGAATTTTAAGAGAGCACAAACCGACAATTGGATGGTCTATTGCTGACATCAAAGGAATTAGTCCCTCTGTTGTGATGCACAAAATTTGATTAGAGGAAAATCATAAACTCTCTATTGAACCACAAAGAAGACTAAATCCAGCAATGAAAGAAGTTGTTAGAACTGAGATCTTAAAATTATTAAATGCTGGTATTATATATGCTATATCTGATAGTTCTTGGGTGAGTCCTGTGCAGGTTGTACCTAAAAAGGGTGGAATGACAGTAGTTCGTGACACAAACGATGAAATCATATCCACCAGAACTGTAACGGGATGGAGAGTTTGCATCGATTATAGGAAGCTGAACAAAGCTACTAGGAAAGACCACTTCCCGCTTCCGTTCATCGACCAAATGCTAGACAGACTAGCCGGACACAGTTATTATTGCTTTTTAGATGGCTACTCGGGCTATAACCAGATTGCGATAGCCCCAGAAGATCAAGAGAAAACAACATTTACTTGCCCATATGGAACTTTCGCATATAGAAGGATGCCTTTCGGGTTGTGTAACGCCCCAGCAACCTTCCAGAGATGCATGATGTCAATTTTCGCTGACATGGTTGAAGAAATAATGAAAGTCTTCATGGATGACTTCTCAGTATTTGGTAGGACTTTTGACCAGTATTTATCTAATTTGGCACTTGTTTTGCAGAGATGTGAAGAGACGAATCTGGTCTTAAATTGGGAGAAGTGTCATTTTATGGCGCAAGAAGGGATTGTCCTTGGACACAGAATTTCAGCTCACGGCATTGAGGTGGATAGAGCTAAAGTCGCTGCTATTGAAAAGCTTCCTCCTCCAAAATCAGTTAAAGCCATGACGAGCTTTTTGGGACATGCAGGCTTCTATCGTAGATTTATCAGGGACTTTTCAAAAATCTCAAAACCTCTATGTCACTTATTGGAAAAAGATGCTGATTTTGCATTTGATGATTTTTGCTTGCAGGCATTTGAAAAGATCAAGAAGGAGCTTATTTCTGCACCTATTATGATCACACCAGATTGGACAGAACCATTTGAACTGATGTGCGACGCGAGTGATTTTATAATTGGAGCTATCCTGGGACAGAAAAGAGACAAGATTTTTCGGGCTATCTATTATTCAAGTAGGACCTTAGATGATGCTCAGAAAAATTACACTACAACAGAGAAGGAGATGCTTGCAGTTGTACATGCATTTGACAAGTTCAGACCATATTTAATTCGGAGCAAGGTCATTGTCTATACAGATCCTGTTGCTATTCATTATCTATTTGCAAAAAAGGACGCCAAACCCAGACTTATTAGATAGATCTTACTTTTGCAAGAATTTGATTTTGAGATCAGGGAAAAAAGGATCTGATAATGTTATAGCTGATCATTTATCTAGGTTGGAGCAATCTGAAATTCAGCAAGAACAACCTATTCAAGAGGAATTTTCAGATGAGACAATAATGAAGATTGATGAAAATCTACATTGGTTCGCAGACATAGTGAATTACTTAGCAGGAGGATTAATGCTAAATGGTTTAACTTACCAACAGAGGAAGAAATTCTTCCATGATGTCAACTCGTATTTTTGGGATGATCCTCTGCTGTTTAAGAAGTGTCCAGACCAGATTATAAGACGATGTGTGCTGGAAGATGAAGCTCAGGAAATCCTGCACCACTACCATGCTGCAGCATATGGAGGACATTTTGGTGCAGAACGTATAGCAGCAAAGGTGCTGCAATCAGGTTTTTATTGGCCTAGCGTGTTCAAAGATAGTTACATGTTTGTAAAAACGTGTGACAGATGTCAAAGGGTTGGAAACATCTCAAGAAGGCATGAATTGCCTTTGACAAATATTCTAGAAGTGGAAATCTTTGATGTGTGGGGTATTGATTTTATGGGACCATTTCCTCCATCTTTTGGGAAGCTGTACATTCTCCTTGCTATTGATTATGTCTCTAAATGGGTTAAGGCAATAGCAACACCAGCAAATGATGCAAAAGTGGTAATTCGATTTCTGCACAAGAATATATTGACAAGATTCGATACCCCAAGAGCCATTTTGAGTGATGAAGGCACTCATTTCTGTAACAAAATCTTAAATGGTTTGATGTCAAAATATGGAATTTGACATAAAGTAGCTCTCGATTATCATCCGTAGACAAATGGCCAAGCTAAAATTTTAAACCGAGAAGTGAAGTTGATATTAGAGAAGACTATCCACCTGAATAGAAAAGACTGGGCTAACAAGTTAGATGACGCACTTTGGGCATACAGGACAGCCTATAAGACTCCAATTGGAATGTCTCCCTATAGGTTGGTATTTGGTAAGGCATGTCATCTACCTGTAGAGCTTGAGCATCGAGCTTATTGGGCCATTAAGAAGCTAAATTTTGCCTATAACAAGGCTGGAGAAAATCGGTCACTCCAATTGAATGAGCTTGATGAGCTGAGAAATGAGTCCTATAACAATGCAACAATCTACAAGGACAAGACCAAAATATGGCATGACAAGATGATAATCAGAAGAGAATTCAGTCCTGGACAGCAAGTTCTATTGTATAATTCAAGGCTTAAATTATTTCCTGGCAAATTGAAGTCAAGGTGGTCAGGACCGTTTGAGATAAACCAAGTTTTCCCATATGGAGCAATTGAGTTGAAGAAATCAGATGGAGGCTTGTTCAAAGTCAATGGGCAGCGTATAAAGTATTATTATGGAGAGGGAGTGCATAAATTAGATAGCATTCCCCTTGGTGAACCGAATTATAGAGACTAAAAGCAGTCTGGCTGAAGACTTGAAATTCAGCACTTTTGGGAGGCAACCCAATTTATCTTTTTAGGATTCTTAGTTTTTCATATCGTTTTATTTCCTTTGATTTGAGTAGTTTATTTTTTTTATTTGATTAGTTTGTGTTTTAATTTTCAGGCATATGCATAAGAAGAGCACGGTTTGGAAGTTTTGTTGTCGTGGTCCATCAAGAAAAAAAATGCATGGGTGCATGACTAATGAAAGAACAAGAGAAATCTTGCAAGGGCTTAGTAGCTTCAATGTAGACAAACAGAACAGCAAAGAAACGAAAATGGTTTTCAAGAACAAAAGTGAAGAAGTATGTGAACAGCACCTAAGCTGGAAAACTAAATTCTTCAATTGAAGAAGAAAGGGCAGAATAATGTCAATAACGGTAAGAAAAAGCAAGAAAGACAGAAAGGGCATAAGATGAAATTCTATCAAAATAAGAAACAAATGTCTACAATAGTGAGGTGAATGGAATCCACATGTCCGTGTCTTATTGGAAGACGAAACCCCACTTACTATTCGGTAAAGCCAAAGAACCCTACCAAAGTGATTTGAAAAAGGCGGCCGAAACTTTTACTTACTCAGACTCTCTTTTTCTAGTCCTACAATTTCCCTTGTTCCCTTAGAAGTACACCGTTTACCCCACACCTATCATTTTTCTTTCTTCCGATCCTGTTGTTTTCTGCTGATTTGGTAGTTTCGTTGACAACATTTTTGTGGGTTCGAAATCTTGGTGGTCCTGAAACCCTCGGGGGAAGCAGAAAACATTTTCTTATTCGATTGTGATAAAGACACAAAGTGGTCCAACTTGAGCCTACGTGATTTTCATTCTGGGTATTCTACTGCTTTCTTCAATCGTTTTCAATTTTCAGCGGATTTCCTTTTGGTTTCTGCAACTTAGATTTTGAAGCTTTTCTCGGTTTGGTCGATTGTTGTTTGAGAAATTCTGGTTGTGACGTAACTTTTTGGGATTAGTTTGTGTGCTTGTCTGATTGGGGTCAGCTGAACATTATTCCTGTCAACATTGAGCTTCCATTGGTAATGGCACCCAAAACTCGAGCAAGACGAAACCTGGAGAGTTTGAGTCAAGCGACTGATAGTACAGCCCCATCTCCCCAGAGGAAAGAGCCGATCATCACTACTTATGATCCTTCTAGATTTGTTAACAGCTAAGCTGCAGAAAATTTCAAGAAAATTATGGGCAAAAACATGATTATCGAAAGGAGTTTTCAGGTTGATATTGGTGGTTGGGATATGTATTCTGAGTTTTTGAGAGATTTCAGGTTGCTAAAATTAGCAGGACAACCTGAAGATGCCATTCTTGATGTAGTCCGAGAATTTTATGCCAATGCGATGGAGAGCACCCATTCGATTTCTGAAGTCAGGGTTATTCTTGTTCCTTACAACACCAACGCCATTAATCTGTACCTGGACCTTCCGCAAGGGGTGCAGGATGAATATCACAGTTATGTCGTAGCTCTCCACACTGATGCTGATGAGCTGTACCGAGTCATTAACGAATTGACAGTACTACACACCCATTGGCAGAAAAGGCCAGAGGCTGTATCTATGGCATTCCCTTCCAATCGACTTCAATATGGTCTACATGAATGGTATGACTTCATTTGATCACGAATCATGCCTACAACTCATAAAAGTAGCGTTGATGTCGATAGAGTTGCTCTCCTTTATTGTATTCTGACTGGCAAGATTGTTGATTTTGGAGCCATTATTTTTCAGTCCATGCAAGAGTTTATACGCAGGGAAAATAGAAGGGGTTTACCTCACCCTTCATTGGTTTGTGGACTTTGCAAGAAATATGGCGTATATTGGACTGAGCTTGAACCACGACTGGCTAGGAAATCTGCAATCACTTTTAGAAATCCTCGGGTATCTCTGACTCAGAGAGAAGTTGCTCCTCCTACTGCCCCACCACCAACTTCTGCTGGTCCATCTGTTGCACCTTCCACCACTTTCGACTCCATTGCAGCTGTGCTAAATGAGATTAAGGAGTTGCGGATGGAGATGCGCAACAATAATCGAGACTATCAGACTTTCTGTGCATATGTTGCCTCTTACCATAAATCATTAGTCGACTACCTAAATATGAGGGGTCGTGCGGGAGAGGTGATATTCCCCATGCCGCCACAATGGTGTACTTCTGCTGATGATGACATGGAAGAAGATGCCCAGGAGGAAGCTGATGCTGAAGATGGCTCAGAGGAGGATTCGGGTAGTTAGACTACCCCAAGGAAGTCCTCTTTACTACTTTTTCCAATTCATTGAGGACAATGAAAATCTTAAGTTTGGGGGAGTTATTGGTTGTGCTCTGTGTTATTTGCTATGTTTTTCATGCCTGCTGTTATGTTTGCCATGCTTTGTTATGTTTTATGTGCCTGTTTCAATTTCTTTTTATGTGTTTCTTTTTAGTGTTTGTGTGCAATTATACTCAGTTTTACAGATTAGTTTTCTAGATTGTGGCCAAAGATGCATTTTACAAGGAATTGATCAAATTTTGTTTAAATGGATGATTTTTATTGTTTGAGTATTGGTATGTGGATAGAAAGCTTCACTTGAATCTTTTCACTCAAACTATACACCAATCATATTCAGTTTATGCACTTACTGTGTTGATATGTGAAACTAAAAAGACTTTAGAACTTGATTAGTTATTACTTGAGGCGAAATTGATAGACCATGCATGATTAGGAAAATGATCTAGGCTATTTTTGTTTTGAGATTGAGCCTTTCAAGCCTACAAAATTATACTAATCCCTTGGAAAACCCCTTGAGCCAAATTCTTCCATTTTGTTGTTATATAACCATATTACAAGCCATGACCTAATTGTTTGATTATCCTATTCTTTTAGTCCCTTACTTAAAGCATTATCAATCAAAAATTTTGGATTAAGGGAGGAGCTAAAAAGAAAACAAGGTGGTTTGTAAATTATTGGTTTGAGAACTTGAATGTTACAAACAGGGGTTTGTTCTCGGGTTTTGATGAAAATTTAGTGTCATATGCAGTTACAGGTAGTGAAAAATCAAATTCTGGAGTGTGACACTAAAAAAAAAAAACTCGAGAATGAGTAAAGTTGGGTAGTGATTCATGAGCTCAAAACAAATTAAATCCAAAGGTGATTACAGTGCTTTAGGTGGATTAAACTTCATACTATATCCTTTATCCCACCTAAAACTCGAGCCTTATGTTATAACCTTTGAAAAGTCCTTTTGATTCTTGGTTATGCATGAGTCTTTATTAGTGGAGAGTGGTAGTTAATTCAAGCATATGAAGTCTTGTGTTTAATTTTCATTTAGGTTTCGCATTGACACTTGAGTGCATGAATTTGAGTAAATGATTGTACACACACACACAAGTGGAAAGTGAAGAGTGAAGGGGGATTGGTTTGCTTAGATTGACTTAAACAATATAAATTTGAAATTTATCTTAAGTTGAGAACCTTGTGAATTCTTGAGGAAAATCCCAATTTAGTATGACAAGTATGTGAGCTGAGTATGGTTGAGAGTCTTTAATTGTTCTGTTTCTAGTATGCGTTTGCTTGAGGACAAGCAAATTTCTAAGTTTGGGGGTATTTGTTAGCACTGAAATTTATATATGTTTAGAACCCTTTTTACTTAGTTATTTGATTTGTTCTTTGCTATATTAGGTATGTTTTATGTGTTTTGTACATTTGTGCAGGAAAAAGAAAAATATGGAGAAGTTAAAGCTTTTGGAGCTGATTCTGATGATTCTGTGAAGAAGTGAAATTGCAGGATGCTGATTGTGACTTATGTTGTAGCAATAGAAGAAACTGGACAGTGCAGAGCAGATCTGCGGAATCATTACCATTGTCGCAGCATAGCAGTCTGATTATGGCAACACTATTTTTCCACGTGGCATTCCGTGTTTTAGTGCTTGGGAACCTTATAAATAGTCCTTTTATCAGAATATCGAGGAGGCTGCGGCAGAAGGCTTCAGGATTGATTTAGCTCCATAGAAACTCCATCTTTTTCATCTTTTTGAATCAATGTTTATTCTTGGGATGATACTTTGGAATTATGGGATGTTTATTATGATCTCTAGGAACTAAACTCCTTTTTCCTAGAATCGATGTAGCTAACTTTGGGCAGATTGCAACTATTTTGTGATATTGTTTGGATGATCTCAATTATGTTTATTTAATCTACTTGTTCTTAACGCTTTAGTTGATTGGCCACCAATTGGATGAAGTAGTATAGGAATCCGGCACTCGGGAGAGGGGATTATTTATATGCCTAAGGGTAGATTAACATAGGACATTGTTGAATCAAGAGGTTGACAATTCTTATGAGCCATAGAGAAACGGATTACCATCGCTTAATGAACTCTATTATTTAATTCTGAATCGGGAGGTTAGGATTAGGTAATTTGGGTATGACTGTTTAAAACTTGAGAGAGATAACAGGAAATAGTTTTGGCTATAAACAATTTGAAATCAAAAGAACAATTGATCAAAGGAATTGTATGAACCCTAGTTAGGTGAAATCGAGTTCTAGGAATATTTTGCCATTGATATTTCCTTTCGTAATAATTGTGATTTGTTTTAATTAATTTGTTCCGTAATTAATAGTTAGAATAGTAAATAGGATCTTAACCAATATAAATTACTTTTTCTAAATAAAGTTCAAGGTTGTTGATTACAGTGATTTACGGTAGGCACAATTCTCTGTGGGATGATACTTATATTTACTATATACTCGAAAACTGACTTGTGCACTTGCAGTAGTGTTCTATATGAGCACAACAACTATATAGACTCTGGAGGATATGTTGAGAGCAGGTGTGCTAGACTTTAGAGGCTTCTGGGATGATCATTTGCCACTAGTCGAGTTCGCCTACAACAACAGTTATCATTCGAGTATCGAGATGGCACCGTAAGAGGCCTTGTATGGCCGTAGATGTCGTTCCCCTATTGGATGGGAAGAAGTGGGTGACCGAAAGATTTTTGCTCCTAATTTGGTTACACAGGCTTCTGAGGATGTTCGGTTGATAGTTGAGAGATTGAGGACAGCTCAGAGTCGACAGAAGAGTTATGCTGACAAGAGACGTAGGCTACTTGAGTTCGCAGTAGGTGAGTCCGTGTTTCTGAAGGTTTCTCCTTCCAAGGGTATAGCAAGGTTTGGGAAGAGGGGTAAGCTGAGTCCTCGCTACATTGGACCCTTTGAGATACTCGATCGAGTGGGAGATAAGGCCTATAGGTTGGCATTACCACCAGATTTGTCAGGCGTGCACAACGTCTTTCACATCTCGATGCTTCGAAAGTATCACCCAGATCCGGCACATGTGATTTGTTATGAGCCTTTGGAGCTCAGTGAGGACATGTCATATGTTGAGAGGCTGATTCAGATACTGGATAGGAAGGAGAAGGTTTTGAGATCGAAGACTATAGGGTTAGTGAAGGTTTTATGGCAGCATCACACTTTCGAGGAGGCTACTTGGGAGTTAGAGAGCTTGATGCGAGATAAGTAATCCTAGTTGTTTGAGGATTGATTTGGTTTTAATTTGGAGGACCAAATTCTTTTAGTTGGGGAGGATTGTCATACCCGAGTTTTCGATTTACGTATGTAGCTTGTACCTTATGATTCCTATGTGGACGAACGTATATTTCATAGTTGAATCATAAGAAGAGTATTTACTATATGCAATCGATTTATTGAGAATTAAAAATGCATGTAAGCTACATAACAACAAAATAAGGGTTAAAGTAATTTTCGAGCAAGTACAAGGGTAAAATGGTCAATTGACCAAAATTCGGTATAAATTCGATGAGAAAATTTCATTAATAATATGAAAATGAAAAATCTTGATCAAAATCGAGGAAAATATTGAATTTCGAGTCCAATTAATCGAGATATGTATTTATTTAATATTTTTAAAATTTTTACCTCGAAAAACGAGCTCAAAAATAGTGGAAAAATATATCGAAAAAATAAAATCGGACTGATAAATTCATTTACAGACTAAATGAATTTAATATGAATTTTTGGGATATTTTAGGATTTTTATTATTATTTTAAGAATAAAATAATAATAAAAATATATTATAAAAGAAAAGAAAAAAAAACGAAATTGGAAAGTTAGAAATGCGGGGAGAGAGAAACCCATGCGAGGAAACCGAAGCAAAACCGACGGAGAAGAAGAACTCGTTGGACCAGCCACCACCCGCGACCCCGCGGCTAGCGAACGGCCATAAAAGGAAGAGCGGAACCTTACAATCATCCAGCCATCGAGAACGCCCCCCACTGACGTCGGACGCCGGTGAATCGAAGAGGGGAAGGCTGCGGAAGAAAGGAGGACTCCGGCGACAACCGGCGGTGCTAGGGTCCGATCGATTTTAGCCGAACGTTCCCCAGGCTGTGGCGCACTGAACGACGGCAGCGGCACCAGGAGAACCGGCCGGACGATGCCGGCATGGCCAAAACATCCCTGAACCGGTCGGCGGTTTAGGGCAGAACCTTCTAAACTGAACCGGACCGGATGGGTTCAGCCAAGGAGGAGAGAGAAAAAGAGAAAAAAAGAAAAAAGAAAAGAAATTTTTTGAGAATTCACTGGACTTCGGGTAAGTCGATACGAGGTCAAAAGTGATCGATTTGATTTTCAATAAATTTATTTAAATTATATTTAATCAAAAATTGACCCGGAGTTAAATATACGAAATTGTGCAGTTCGATGATTAATTCCGAGCGAGAGCCCGATCGAACTCTGATTCGCGTACCATCGCACAATCTCCTGTAAGTAAAGTTCATTTACGACAATTTAAGTGATTTATGCGTATTTTAGATTTAATTTACGCATTTTGGATTAAATTCCGTAATTAGTGAATTATATTCGAAATTTTGAAATAAATGTCGTAAATATTATTCGGGCTATCCAAAGATCTTAGAATAAAGCCCAATGGGTATTGATAGGCCCAATGAGTCAATAGACCCTGATAAACGGGCTTAATACGGATTAAGGCCCAATTAAAGTGTTTAAGGCCCATTAAGAGTAAATGGGCCCATTTAAGTGAAATAAACTGTATTATATGTGTAATACAGTAAGAAACATGGAATTAATCCAGTGAATGGTTAAATACAGCTCCAGAGTCATATTGAGAGTGATCGGACTGCGAGGTTTGGACAGCACAGAGGAAGAGAGGTCACACTACGTGATCCGAGGTAGGGGACTCTTGCAAGTAGCTAGAGATATCTGTGCATATTTTCGTTGGATTTTACATTCACTGAAATTGTTTAAGGGTCAGAGAAAATCTATAATAATTATAGGGACCCGATATGGGTAAATTACGATTTTGCCCATAGTTTGGCAAAAAGTTAAATTTTGGGAAAAGTGGTAAAAAGCATGGAAATGATGTTTTGAGTGGTTTTTACTGCTGTGTAGCAGAAGAGTAGGTGGATGGGCTAATGTTTTGAGGTCGATGTAAACTAAGCACACTTTATAGTGCTGATTTTAGTGATTGTAAACATCCCTATTTTTAAAGAGCCATCTACCGAATTATGTGGAAACAATCGTGCTGGAGCACAACTTGCACTTGATTTCTGATGTTTTTCACATACATTAGTGCTAGAGGTTTACTCGTACTACATTTACTTGACATGCATGATAGAGTACTGGAGCATTGCTCGTACTCAATTTTATGTGATTTGTGCATGATAGAGTGCTGAAGCGATTAGCTCGTACTCGAGTTTTACCTGAGATGCATGACAGAGTGCTGGAGCGTTGCTCGTACTCGATTCTTCATGATTTGTACATGACATAGTACTTGAGCGATTTGCTCGTACTTGATTTGAATGAGAACTATGTATGACTTGATGCTGGAGGTTTACTCGCACTAGTGTTGATATTTTGACATGTATATACAGTGTTTTGAGGCGGCGTTGACTGTGAGTCACACTCAAGACGCGCACTGTAGTTTTACGTGATATATAAACATGTTCGAAAAACTGTGACGATTTCCTCCTTGTAGACTGAGTGTCACACTGTTGAGATGTTCTCACGTGGATTTAGAGACGTGGTATTGATTCCATAGTATGAGGGCTAAGACCTATGGCAGGCACCCCGACTATGATGTATTTCCATGGTATGAGAGGCTAAGACCTATGGCAGGCACCCCGACAATGATGTATGGGTCCACGGGTGTACGTTGTACAGTGCGTGTGGCATGGAGTACACTGTACCATGTTTTGTGTTGTGGAGTTGTGGAGGAGAGTGTTGATAGCTGGCGGTTGTGATGGACTGACCCCCTCCCGTTACAGCAGTGATAAGTCGCACACTGAGTGCTGTGTTGCTTGGGATTTCACCATGTTAGGATATGGCCATAGTCAGGAGATATTGCATTTAGCCACTGAGTCTCGCATGATATATCACATGTGTTTTTATGATACGGGTAGACCTCAGGGATGGGTCAAAATCGGATTTGTTTGTGTTGTGATGAGAAATGCCATATTTAATGTGTTTTGAATGTAAATGTCATATTTTATATAAAGGCATTCTTAAATGATCAAATATGCACTGTTTTGCATGAATGCCTCTGATTGATAAACCAGCCTGTGTTTAGTACATGGGATTTTAAATCTGTACTATATTATATATATATTTTAAACATGCTTTTGAATTGAGAGAAGGAAATGCAAAGTACTATTTTCAGTAGATTGTATGAATGTCTACTTGCTTGACTGATTTCCTTACTGAGCGCGTTGATAGCTCATCCCATTCATTTTCCCCCCATCTCTACAGATTCTCGTCAGTAGATCGAGTTGACCAGGTATTGTATTCCTTTTGACCGCTGCCACTCCCCATCTAGTGAAAGGTATACACATGCACACTCTTTTGTATCTGAACAATGCATAAACACAGTGATGTACATGGTCTTAATGTTGGGGATGTAAATGTAATGATGTAATTATATTAAGTATATGAATTTACTTATGATATGAATATCATGTATGTATGATACGTGAAAGAATGGAAAGATATGTATGGATGAGAGGACTAATGCCTATTCATAGCCCAACTGTTGAGGAGATAAAGGTAAGTAAAAAGTGAAAAATTTGTTGTGGTTTTCGGTAAGGTCATGTGTGGGAGAAAGGCGTGACATCATCCAATCAACTTTGAATACATCTTACCTGTCAGGTTGCTAGAGGCTTTTTTGTGATCTTTCCTTATCATCAAAGGTAACCCCAAATATTTCTCCATATTCCTTGATGCTTCCACCCCAAAGCTATTTTGGATCTCCTATATTTTTGAATCCTTCGTGTTTTCACTAAAGAAAAGTGTCGATTTATCAAAATGTATCATCTGTCCTGAACATTCTTCATATGCCTCTACACTTCACTGTTTGTTGCTTTAGCAAACAATAGACTTTGAGTTGCAAAGAAAAGGTGATTCACTCAAGGCCTAGATTGGCTAACTCTAACACATTGAGTTTCAATTAGTAAGGGTAAGAGACCTTCAGACACAATCAAGAAAAGATTAGGAAAGAGGGTCTCCTTCACGTAAACCTCTCTCTAGGTGAAAACAATCAACGATTTCTCTATTAATATTAAATGAGTAAGAGACTGAAGTAACATATTTCATGACTAAACTAACTTATCTAGAATGAAATCTTAACATTAACATTATCGCTTCAAGAAAATTCCATTATGTTTAGTCTTATGCCTTACCCATTTCTAGTTTTAGGGCAAACAAATCATCCCTCCTTTTGTTTTTAGTTTTCAAAGCATAAAGTAATTCATAGTGTATTTTCATATTATCTAATATTAACCTACCCGATACAAAGGTACTTTATGTCTCATTGATACAAACTAGAAGGATTGTCCTTAACTTATTAGCTAATACTATAACAATAATCTTGTAAAACACATTAAAAAGGCTAATAAGCCTAAAGTGTGTCTTGCTTTAGGCTATTTTATTTTAGGTATAAGAACTACTTGAGTATGGCTAACTTAGGCTTTCACCTCTATTTAGGAAATATAAACAAAATGAAATCACATCACTACTCATAAATTGCCAAATTTGTTGAAAAAGCAAGGCATTTAAACCATCAGGGCCTAGTGCTTTAGTAGGATATATTTGGTTTATTACTGTTTGGATTTCCTCAGCCTAGAATTCAGAAAGTAGAAAGTCATTCATCTCATATGTGATAGGAGAGTCTACTACCTCGAGAATGTCCTCAAAATATGAGTTTCTTTGTGACTAGAATAAACTACAAAAATAATCAATGGCAATACTCTGGATATCTTCCTCCTCTCTCTCTATGCGCCGCTACTATCTTCCAACCCTCTTATATGATTTTTTTCCTACGTGTCGTCTGTGCATGAAAAAATGAATTATTCCTATCCCTTCCCTCATCCAATCCACCCGAGGCTATTGCATCCAAAATGCTTCCTCTTTTTTTAGCCATGCATTTAATTAAATTCTGATAGTCCGCTCCTCATTCAAATTCTTATTTCTTTAAGCCTAGTTTAGATTTCATTGTACCATGGGTACAATGAGACATTTGCTTATGTATAAATAAAAAAATGAAAGGGTATAAAAGTACCCTTCCACCTCTGATTTCAATTTTTTATGATTTTATTAAGAAAATATATCTTTAGTGGTCATTTTTGCTTTTTCAATCTTATCAGAGCCAATCTCATCGCTATCCAAACTAGCTCTTAATCTTCCCGTTGCAATAAGTTTGGTTAATTTTTTTTGCTAAAGCTTTGTAATATGTTCTCTAAATCTCCTATGCTCTAATTTAAGTTGCTCTGCTAAAAACTTTCCTATATTTTGAAATTTCTCCAAAACATCGAAGCTTGCATTTTATTGCCAAATTTTTTCCATATTTAATTCACAATCCTTTTCCTTTAACCACATGGCTTCAAATGTGCGACTTCTCATTTTGCTGTGTATTTTCCTTATTTTTTCCCTGTCATTTTGATGGTCAATGGTTAGATATAGGGGCTTTGAGATGTTATACTAAATAGTCTGGAAAACTTTTACACCAACTTTTATATCCAACTCCTTTGTCTAGCGTTCTTAAAATTTGTTGGCTATAGTTTGCCCATGTTCCCATGTAAACCACTGTCCTATGTGCCCTAAACCTCCATTTGCTTTTACATTCTCGCTACACCCCCTAATTTTTCATGTTGCCAAAGAAGCTCATTAAAATCCCTAAAGCGAAGCTATGCCATGACACTTTAAGCAACTAAAGTTCATAATAAATTGCAACCTTCTATTCATTTACTAAGTTCAGGCTCACCATAGAACCCAGTGAGTTGTCATTTTCAATCTCCTTGCTCTTCCTCTATCTCCATGTCAATGTGATTTTTCAAAAAACTTTTGAGAGTGAGTTTACATTCCTCCATCTAAAACAAGGCTAAGTCCCTACTATTACCAGATGCATCCATTCCTACATAAGCATGAAATCCATATTTCCTTCTTATATAATCCAACTTTTTTATGGTAGCTTTGTTTTGCTAATAAAGGCTACATGAGGGTATTTGCTCTTTACTAGATTATAAAGAGCTTGAACTGCTCGAGGGTTCCCAAGCCTTCAACAGTTCCAAGCTAAACAATTCATGGTGATCAGTAGGATTGGATTCCAATCGCCTCTCTTGTAGTTGTTGTGTTTCATGCTCTGATCCTTTCGTCTTTACATTTCTTCCTATAATGGTCAATCTCCACGACGTCCCCATCTTGTGATTCTAACTTACGTTTCCCATTATCCTCCTTTATTTTAGTTACTGCTTTAGAGAAACGTTTGGCTCTTTTTTCTTGTGTATTTAACATCAATTTTCTATTTGTTACTCTCCTCTGCTTGTGGTCTCGAATTCTTTTCTGCAATACCCCCATGCAACGTAGTCCCTAGTAAAGATTCCCTATGCAATATGTCCCTATGTACTACTTCCCTATGCAAAGTTTCCAATGACGTTTTGTCCCAATTTAATACAGCTCCTTTGTGAAAAACCTTTCTGCATTATGTCTCCATGCATTACGTCTACCTGTCCATCCAAATCTTGCATGTTAGCTTTTTTCCCACTTGTTATGTGATTTGTTCCCTTAATCTACTCCTCAGCATTAATAAAGATTCTTTTCATTAACCCTAAAATCCATTGGTTCTTCTTCAGCAATGTAATCTCTTCATTTTCAACATTCCATTCGTTTATTCTTTATTACATAGATTCTTTCTTGTAACTGCGCCTATTTCTTTTGAAAAACTACTCATCTTTCTGTCACCGTCCCTAGTTGTTCCCACCTTAACCATCTAATTCTCCAATCGGGTTTTCCTGTGCGGATTCTCAAGAATTTATGTTAACCTTCTTCTTTGTACCTGGATCCCTATGTGTCCCCTCACCTTTACTAAGTAAATTTTCATATTTCGAATTCCTTCTAGTGTATCTTGGCATTTGTTGTTCTTTAACCAATCCCCGTATTACTGATTCTCATCTTATTCCTATTCTTTTCTTTGTCACAATCTATATCTAGATGGCCAGTCTTCCCAAATTTGGCATCCTCTTATATTTTATCCTCACACGTAAATTTTCCAATCCTTTATTCCCTGCCAGCATTACAAATCTCATTAATGGTTTTCATAAATCAAGTTCCACTCTGATTCTTAGATAGCTATCGCATACGATATTGGAACTAGTTGTATCAACTTCTAAAACCTTCCCTATTTTCATTCTAAAGAAATTCAAAGGCAATCGCTATACTTGAACCAAAAAGGATGCCTTTTCAAAGACATAATCTTTTGGATGGAGATATCCATTATACTCTTGAAAGACAACGATAATTTTATCAACAAACCATAGGGATCCTTCTAACACACGTAACTTGTCTTTAAAAGTTGTGAAATTGAAAAGAAAAAGATTATCCTTAAGAACTACAATAGGCATATCACGTAATAGCTTCCATATTACTTTAACATTCCTATCATCGCCTCTCTATTGAAAGGTCAAGGTGTTAGTAGTTTCACTACCATCCACTTTGTTTCTTCTTTTGCCCCTGTCTGATATCTATCTCCCTTTATTTCCACATAATCTTGTTTATTCTTTGTAAGCTTTAGTTTTCCCATGCCTAACTCTTCTATTCTAATTGTTTTGCCAATCTCTAATATTCGATCAACCTTTAGAATCTATTGCCATAAAAGAAAAAGGTCATTATTGAGCACTACAATAAACATATCACATGACAGGTTCCATATTACCTTTAGCGTTTCCATCATCGCCTTCCTAATAAAAGGTCTAGGTGTTAGTAGTTTTGCTACCATCCACATTGTTTCTTCTTCGGCTTCTATCTGATATCCACTTCCCTCTATTTCCACATAATCTTATTCATCCTCTGTAAGCTTTTATTTTTCTCAAGAACTTTTTAACTTCTCCATTCTAACTGTTCTACCAATCATTGATTGTCACGCCCTCCTCCCACACGCGACTTACCAAAAACCATTATAAATTTTTCACTTTTTACTTACCTTTATCTCCTCAACAGTTGGGCTGTGAATAGGCCTTAGTCTCCTCATCCATACATACCTTACCATTCTTTTTTGTATCATACATACATGACATTCATATCATAAGTAAATTCATATACTTAAATATAATTACATCATTACATCCCCCATATTAAAACGTGTACATCACTGTGTTTATACATTGTTCAGATACAAAAGAGTATGCATGTGTATACCTTTCGCTAGATGGGGAGTGGCAGCGGTCCAAAGGAATGCAATACCTTAGCCGACTCAATCTACTAACGAGAATCTGTAGAGATGGGGGGAAAAATGAATGGGATGAGCTATCAACGCGCTCAGTAAGGAATTCAGGCAAACAAGTAGACATCCATACTATCTACTGAAAATAGTACTTTGCCTTTCCTTCTCTCAATTTAAAAGCATGTTTAAAATATATATAATATAGTACAGATTTAAAATCCCATGTACTAACCACATGCTGGTTTATCAATCAGAGGCATTCGTGCTAAACAGTGCATATTTAATCATTTAAGAATGCCTTTATATAAAATATGCCATTTACATTCAAAATACAGTAAATATGGCATTTCTCATCACAACACAAACAAATCAATCGGGTTTTGAGCCATCCCTCAGGTCTACCCGTATCATAAAACACGTGATATATCATGCGAGACTCAGCGGCTAAATGCAATCTCTCTAGACTATGTAAGAGAGCCTTCCGGCCGAACAGAGCCTCCTCGCCCACTCTGGCTTAAGGATGTTGGGCTTCAGGATCTTACCGTAAGAGAGCATCTCCGGACTATGGCCATATCCTAACATGTGGTGAAATCCCAGGCAATACAGTACTTGGTGTGCGGGTTATCACTGCTGTAACGGGAGGGGGGTCAGTCCATCACAACCGCCAGCTATCAACAACTCTCCTCCACAACTTCACAACAAAACACGGTACAATGTACTCCATGCCACACGTACGGTACAACATACACCCGTGGACCCATACATCATGGTTGGGGTGCCTGCCATAGGTCTTAGCCGCTCATACCATGGAAATACATCATAGTGGGGTGCCTGCCGTAGGTCTTAGCCCTCATACTATGGAACAAATGCCACGTCTCTAAATCCACGTGAGAACATCTCAACAGTGTGACACTCAGTCTACACGGAGGAAATCGTCACAGTTTTTCTAACATGTCTATATATCACGTAAAACTACAGTGCGCGTCTTGAGTGTGACTCACAATCAATGCTCCGCCTCAAAACACTATATATGCATGTCAAAATATCAACACTAGTGCGAGTAAACCTCCAGTACTAGGTCATGCATAGTTTTAATTTCAAATCAAGTACGAGCAAATCGTTCAAGTACTATGTCATGTACAAATCATAAAGAATCGAGTACGAGCAACGCTCCAGCACTCTGTCATGCATCTCATGTAAAACTCGAGCACGAGCTAATCTCTCCAGCACTCTATCATGCACAAATCACATAAAATTGAGTACGAGCAATGCTTCAGTACTCTATAATGCATGTCAAATAAATGCAGTGCGAGTAAACCTCCATCACTAAGGTATGTGAAAAACATCTGAAATCAAGTGCGAGCTATGCTCCAGCACGATTGTTTCCACATAATTCGGTAGATGGCTCTTTAAAAATAAGGATATTTAAAATCATTAAAATCAGCACTATAAAGTGTGCTTAGTTTACATCGACCTCAAAACATTAGCTCATCCACCTACTCTTCTGCTACACAGCAGTAAAAACCACTAAAAACATCATTTCCATGCTTTTTACAACTTTTCCCAAAATTTAACTTTTTTGCATATTTAGGGGTAATCGTAATTTACCCATATCGGGTCCCTATAATATTATCGATTTTTTCTGACCCTCAAACAATTTCAGTGAATGTAAAATCGAACGAAAATATGCACAGATATCTCTAGCTACTTGCAAGAGTCCCCTACCTCGGATCACGTAGTGTGACCTCTCTTCCTCTGTGCTGTTCTAATCTGGCAGTCCGGTCAACTCTCAATATGACTCTAGAGCTGTATTTAATCATTCACTGAGTTAATTACACTTTTCCTACTGTATTACACATTTAATACAGTTCAATTCACTTAAATGGGCCCGTTTATAGTTATTGGGCCTTGAACACGTTAATTGGGCCTTAATCCGTATTAAGCCCGTTCATCAGGGTCTATTGACTCATTGGGCCTATCAATACCCACTGGGCTTTATTCCAAGCTCTTTGGATAGCCCGTATATCATTTACGACATTTATTTCAAAATTTCGAATATAATTAACTAATTGCGAAATTAAATCTGAAATGCGTAAAATAATTCTTAAATACGCAATAATCACATAAATTATCGTAAATGAGTTTTACTTACCCGAGATTGTGCGCTGGTGCACGAATCGGAGTTCAATCGGGCTTCCGTTCGGAATTTATCGTCGAACTGCACAATTTTGTATATTTAACTTCAGGTCAATTTCTGATTAAATATAATTTAAATAAATTTATCAAAAATTAAATTGGTCATTTTTTACCTCGTATCGACTTACCCGAAGTCCGATGCAATCTCGAAAATTTTCCTTTTCCTTTTTCTTTCTTTTTTCTCTTTTTCCCCTTTTCTCCTTGGCTGAACCGGTCCGGTCCGGTTCAGTTTAGAAGGTTCTCCCCTGAACCGCCGACTGGCTGCCACCGTTCGGTGCGCCACAGCGTGGGGAACGTTCGGCTGGGATCGATCGAACCCTAGCACCGTCGTGGTCGTCTGAGTCCTCCTTTTCTTCCACGGCCTTCCCCTCTTCGATTCGCCGGCGTCCGGCGTCGGTGGGGGGCATTTTTGGTGGCTGGATGATCGCAAGGTTCCTCTCTTCCTTTTTCGGCTGTTCGCTGGCTGCGGGGTCGTCGGATTGATGGCCGTCTGGCAAGTTCTCCCTTTCGTCGGTTTGGGCTCGCGGTTTCTCTGAACTTTCTCTCTCCCCGCGTTTCAAATTTCAGATTTTGTTTTTTTTTTATAATATATTTTTGTTATTATTTTATTCTTAAAATAATAATAAAAATCCTAAAATATCCCAAAAATTCATATTAAATTTATTTAGTCTGTAAATGAATTTATCAGTCCAATTTTACCTTCTCGGTATATTTTTCTAATATTTTTGGGCTCATTTTTCGAGACAAAAATTCTAAAAATATTAAATAATTCATATCTTTATCAATTGGACTCGAAATTCAATATTTGCCCCGTTATTGATCAAGATTTCTCGATTTCATATTTTTAATGAAATTTCCTCATAGAATTTATACCGAATTTTGGTCAATTGACCGTTTTACCCCTGTACTTACTCGAAAATTAATTGAACCCTTATCTCGCTGTTATGTAGCTTACACACATTTTTAATTCTCAATAAATTGATTACATGATAGTAAATACTCTTCTTATGATTCAACTATGAAATATAATGTTCGTACACATAGGAATCATAAGGTACAAGCTACATAAGTAAATCAAAAACTCGGGTCTGACATTGATACTCAATCAACATCTAAACCCTATTCCCATTGACTATCTAGAAAACTTATTCCAACCTTAAAGATTAAAAGAGAAACAACCTTGAGGGAGAAACTCATGTATTAGATAGACCAAGACTCTTCTTACAGAACCCTAGTTTTAAGATACTATTATCTCATTTATTTCTCAGTTTTTTAATTGTAAGTTGTAACCCAATTACATATGAATATGAATATTAGGACAAAACCTAAAGGCAAGCACTACATCAAAGTAAAATTACAAAAAAAATTCTCAAAGGAGAATGAATATGAAAAGTTAAAAAAACTGTGAATTGACGAAGACTAGGCAAGATTGAGATTTTTTTTTTGCACATTTTAATAAAATTACCAACATCATATCCGGTAATAAACATTTAATATTTCATTTTTTTTGCTTTTTTTATGTTATACATTTATGTCATTCAATTTCAATATTTGTTTTATTTATAATTATTAGGTTTTGAAAATACATATCCAACATCAAATTTACTTCTTGTTGAGTGATGAGTGCCATATTTTTATTATTTATTTCCTCCTACATTTAATATTTTGCTATGTTCCTCATGTTAATTAGAGTACTTATGTTAATTTTGTGATTTTGGTAGATAAATTAGGCTTCAAAAGCTTAACCGAAGAAATTGGACAGTTTTTGTGCTGTTTAGAATTTTGGCTCTAAACAAAGTTCCAATCCTCCAAATTATGCAAAGCCAGGCCCAGTGGAATGCTAACTTATTGATTTACAAGTTTTAAGAAGAGCCCAAGATCAATTCGGCTTATTTTCACTCTAAAACCAGCTGTGAAGAAAAAACCCGAATATGTAAGCCATTTTCCTACTTGTAATAGGATTTTAAATTTAGATTTTTTTACTATATATATAGTTTCGTTTTCTGTAAGAGAGGAATTATTAGAGACAAAGGAGGGCAGCAGTCGAAATAAAAAATAATTCACCCTCTATATTTTTATTTTTCGTTTCCAATAATCATGTGCTGCTAAATCCTTTATTCGGTTCAAGGGAATCGAATCCAGTAAATTTTAATAATTGAGAAACATAATTTGCTGATCTAAACTATCTTTTGATTCAATTATCTACTGTTTCTGGTATTAATTGATTCGATTGCATGAGAAAATTATATGATCTGGCCAATTAGATAATCTTCGCATGTGATTATATGCTATATGAAATTTTCACAATCTGTAATTGTTGTGATAGAAATCAGAACCAGTGGCAATTAGGGTTCGTCAACTCTAAGTGAAACAAAAGAAATGATTAAACATTCAACCCGTGGTTGAAGTGTTATTCGGTTTAGTAGTCTTCCTAAAGTGTTAATGTTATTCCTAGTCTAAATAGGGTTATGTCAAAACTGATTAGATTAGGGATGGGGATTTAATTCGGGTGTTGGGCTTGAGTTACTGATAACATGGAAGAAGAGATATTATCTTGCTAGGAGATAATGCCTCAGCTAAGTAATTGAAGATAAGACGGTAAATTAGGTGTTAAGGATCAATTGTTAGTTACTGGGCAATTCCTTTGAATCAAAGTTGTTAATCTTGGTTTACCCTTTTCATAATTAGTTGAATATCAATTCTGTTTTTTTAGGATTTTAATTCTATTACACCCCTAATTATTTTAGTTATTGCATGATAATTAATCCACCAGTCTCTAGGGTTAGACTTGGATTTGTCGCTATTGCAAAATTTCGGTAAGACTAGTAATTTAAATTTGGTTGAATTTGACACTCACCAATTTTTAGCGCCACTGTCGGGGACTGGTTTTGATTAATTACTCTGTTTTTATTTTATTCTCATTATTTTTCTTTTAAGTTCTTGTGTTTTTGTTTAGGGTTTTGGTACTATTCACATTACTATTCACAAAAAAAAAATTTGTTGAGTTAGGAGACGTGTGAGTACTCGATCTCAAGTAGGAATGATGAAATAAAACAAACAAGGTGATTTTTATCCCATGGCCTTGCCCTATGTCAGCCAAATTCCATTTTTTTATAGTTTTAGCCTATTTTTTGTTTTGCTTGTAATTTTTTTTCGATTTTTATTTTTATTATTTTTTTGTGTTTTTATGACCATATCCTCCAAATCAGGTGAAATCGCACTTCAATTCGATCCAGAGATTGAGAGAACCTTGAGGAGGTTGAAAAGAGACCAAAAAGCTACAACCGTTAGAGAACCATTAGATCTCGAAAGTACGCTAGACAAGAGCTCAATAGTGGAGTTGGACACTGACAACATGGTAATCAATAATAATAGGACTTTGAAGGAGCTTACTACTCCTGACCTAAACTTACAACCTTTGTGTATTAAGTACCCTACTTTAGATGTGACTTTTGAACTTAAATCGAGACTAATACATCTTCTGCCTACTTTCTATGGACTTGCAGGTGAAGATCCCCACAAGCACCTTAAGGAGTTTCATGTGGTGTGTTCGAGCATGAAACCACTGGGTATCTTAGAGGATTAGATCAAGCTGAGGGCATTCCCCTTCTCATTGGCAAATCAAGTGAAGGACTGGTTATACTACCTTCCTTCGGGATCAATACGTTCTTGGAATGAGATGAAGCAGTTATTTTTGGAGAAGTATTTCCCTACTTCTAGGGTTACAAATATAAGAAAAAAGATTTGTGGCATTCGACAATATAATGGTGAAACCTTGTACGAGTATTGAGAGCATTTTAAGAAGCTGTGTGCGAGCTGTCCACACCACCAGATCACTGACCAGCTTCTAATCCAGTATTTCTATGAAGGTTTAATGCCAATGGACAGGAGCATGATTGATGCTGCCAGTGGAGAAGCACTAGTTGATAAGACCCCAGAGGTTGTAAGGAATCTCATTGCCAACATGGCAGTCAATACGTAACAGTTTGAGAGTAGATTGGATCACACACCAAAAAATGTGAACGAGGTAAGTACTTCCAACCTGGAACGTCAATTTTTTTATCTAACCTTTTTAGTCCGTCAAATGACAGTAGGGAACTTAGAAGCAACAAAGGTGTACGAAATCTGTTCATTGGCAGGACACAACACGAACATGTGTCTGGCTTTGCAAGAAGATGACCTGGCCATGCAACAAGCAAATGTCATAGGAAATTTTCCAAGTCAACCCCAACGGAGACATGATCTGTATGCAAATACATATAACTTAGGCTGGAGAGATCATCCAAATTTGAGATATGGTAACCAAGCTGGCTATTAACATTTTGTTCAGAGGCAGCAAACAAATCAGGCCACAAGCTCATGTTCAAGTATGTCACTTAAAGAAATTGTGAAAAACCTTACTAACAACACTTTGCAATTCCAATAAGAAACAAGGACAAGCATCCAAACTTGGAAAAATAGATGGATCAAATAACAACCATGGTTGGTCAATTAGAAGCTCAAGGTTCTGGAAAGTTACCATCTCAAACAATAAAGAACCCTAGGGAGAATGCGAGTGCCATATTGCTGCATAGTGGAAAGGAGATCGAAAGGCAGATTTTAGAGGCAGAGCAAAAGGTTGAGACAAAGATGCAACCTGTTATAGATAACACTAACCATATCTGCCCTCCCTTTCCTTGTAGGTTAGCTAAGACACAGAAAGAGGAACAGCAAAAAGAGATCATGGAGGTATTTAAGAAGGTGGAAATTAACATATTGCTTCTGCACGCAGTGAAGCAAATTCCAAGGTATGCGAAATTCCTTAAAGAGTTGTACACGACAAAGAGGAAACTAAGAGGCGATGAGAAGGTAGGTGTGGGAGAGAATGTATCTGCGGTCATTCAAAGAAAATTGCCTCAAAAGTGTACAGACCCAAGTACGTTTACAATCCCTTGCATAATTGGTAATAGGGAAATTGAACATGCCATGGTAGATTTGGGTGCATCGATTAATGTTATGCCTTTCTCAATTTATAAATCCTTAAATCTAGGTCATTTGAAAAAAAATTGGAGTGATCATACAATTAGCATATAGATCTAATGCATACCCCGAAGGGGTAGTTGAGGATGTTTTGGTGAATGTGAATCAATTGATCTTTCCTATTGATTTCTATATTCTGCATATGGAGGACAACAACAGCCCGATGAATCCCGAACCAATAATTTTAGGCCGACCCTTTCTTGCCACTGCCAAGACTAAGATTGATGTGTTTGATGAGACATTACCATGAAGTTCGATGGAGAGATTGTTAAAATTAGCATCTTTGATGCTATGAGGTATACAATAAATGTATATTCAGTATTTTCCATTGACAGTTTTGATATCTTGACGCAAGATACATTTGAAGTAAGCAGAATTGATGAGTTGGAAGTGGTGATTAGTAAAAGCTTGATGCAGAACGAGGCTGAATTGGAGCTAAGTCCAGAAGTTAAAGAAATGATCATGATCATGCAAGCATTGCAGCCCAGGTATGAAGTTAAAAGATTGAAACTATCACTTTCTCACACGAAGCTACTACCTTCTGTTGTGCATGCACCGATTTTGGAATTGAAGTTTTTACTTGACCACTTGAAGTATGTTTACCTCGGAGATGATGAGACATTTTTAGTCATTCTTGTGAAGAACTTAACAGTGGTGCAAGAAGAAAAGTTGATCAAGGTGCTTCGTGATCATAGAACAGTCAAAGGATGGACCATAGCTGACATTAAGGGAATTAGTCCATCCATGTGCGTGCACATAATTCTATTAGAAGAGGGATCTAAGCCAAGCCGAGAGCTTAAAAAAGATTGAATCCCCAGATGATGGAACTAGTCAAGACAGAGATTTCGAAGTTGTTGGATGCAGGTATAATCTATCCAATTTCAGATAGTAAATGGGTGAGTCCAATCCATGTTGTGCCAAAGAAGACTGGGATCACAGTTGTGAGAAATCAAAATAATGAACTTGTTCCAACGAGAGTGCAGAATGGGTGGAGAGTGTGTATAGATTACTGCAAGCTGAATTCGGCAACTAGAAAGGATCACTTTCCTTTACCCTTCATTGATCAAATGATTAAGCATTTAGCTAGTAAATATCACTACTGTTTTCTTAATGGATTTTCAGGTTATAACCAGATTGTAATTGCACTAGAAGATCAGGAGAAAACAACTTTCACATGCCCATTTGGAACATTTGCTTTTAGGAGGATGTCGTTTGGCCTTTGTAATGCACCAAACACTTTTCAAAGATGTATGGTAAGTATTTTTTTTTTGATTTGTTGGAAAATTGCATTGAGGTGTTCATGGATGATTTCATAGTGCATGGTAACTCATTTGATGAGTGCTTAAATCATTTGACGAGTGTGCTTGAGTGTTGCATTGAAACTAATCTAGTGCTGAATTTTGAAAAATGTCATTTCATGGTAGAACAAGGCATTGTTTTAGGTCATGTAGTTTCATCAAAGGGCATTGAAGTAGATAAGGCTAAGATTGATTTGATTTTGAGCTTACCCGACCCCACTAGTGTGCGAAAAGTGCGTTCTTTTCTTAGTCATACAGGTTTTTACCGCAGATTCATTAGGAACTTCTCGAAGATAGCACTACCTTTATCGAAGTTGTTATAGAAGGATGTACACTTTGAATTCGACGAAGAGTACAAGGCAACTTTCGATGAATTGAAGTCATCTTTGACTTCTACCCTTATCATTCAACCACCAGATTGAGAGTTGCCTTTCGAAATAATGTATGATGCAAGCAACTATGTTGTGGGGGCTGTTTTAGAATAGCGAGTCGTCAACCAAGCCCATGTGATCTATTATGCGTCAAGGACGCTCAACCCAGCTCATTGCAATTATTTCACGATCAAAAATGAGCTTTTGACTATTGTATTTGCTTTATATAAGTTTCGATCTTACTTGTTTGGGACTAAAGTTGTTGTGTTCTCTGACCATGCAGCTTTGAAGTACCTTTTGATGAAAAAAGAGGCAAAGCCAAGACTGATTAGGTGGATTCTTCTACTGCAAGAGTTTGATCTCGAGATCAAAGATAAGAAACGAGCAAAAAACCTAGTAGCTGACCATTTGAGTTGGTTGGTGAGAGAAGAAGATCCGGTGCCATTACAGAAACTTTCCCTGATAAGTAGCTCTTTACGGTGCAAGGTATGACCCCTTGGTATGCTGACTTGGTCAATTATTTGGTTACTAAGGTCGTACCTCAAGATTTGAGTAGAGCTAAAAAAGATAGAATGAAAAGTGAGGCTAAATACTATGTATGGGATGAACCATATTTGTGGAAATATTGTTCTGATCAAATTATTAGAAGGTGTATCCCTGATTCAAAAATTCAGTTTGTCCTTACATTTTGCCATACATATGCCTGTGAGGGTCATTTTGGGCTAAAGAGAACAGCTAGGAAGGTGTTAGATTGTGGTTTTTATTGGCCTACTTTGTTTCGTGATAGTTATGTGTTTTGTAAAAATTGTGATCGATGTTAAAGGATAAAGAACTTAAACCATAGGAATGAGATGCCTTAAACTCCTATACTTGTGTATGAAATTTTTGATGTGTGGGGTATTGACTTTATGGGTCTATTTCCTCATTCCTTTGGGTTTGTTTACATTTTACTTGCTATTGATTATGTGTCGAAATGAGTGGAAGCAAAGGTCACCAAAATTGATAATTCATGAGCTGTTGTAGGTTTTATCAAATCTAACTATTTCAGCAGGTTTGGCATACCAAGAGCATTGATTAGTGATCAAGGGAATCATTTTTGTAATTTGTCAATGGAGGCCTTGTTAAAGAAGTATGAAGTCCTGTACAAAACCTCTACAGCTTACCATCCCTAGACAAATAGATAGGCCGAGGTGTCTAATAGGGAAGTCAAGTTGATCTTGGAGAAGATAATGAATCCAAATAGAAAAGACTGGAGTCTCAAACTTGACGACGCTTTGTGGGCTTATAGGACAGCATATAAGACGCCTATCGGGATATCCCCGTATAGGCTGGTTTTTGGTAAGTTGTGTCATCTGCCTGTAGAGTTAGAACACAAGGCTTATTAGGCAGTTAGACGATGCAACATGGACCTACAGCAGGCAGGTTTGGAAAGGAAGTTACAGTTACAAGAATTAGAGGAAATTCGACTTGAGGCCTATGAGAACTCACAAACTTACAAGGAGAAGACCAAGGCATTTCATGATAAGATGATCATTAGGAAGCAATTTGTGATTATCCAAAAAGTCTTGCTATACAACTCAAAATTGAAGTTGATGCCTAGTAAGTTATGTTCTCGTTGGATTGGACCCTTTGTTGTTATTGATGTATTTCCTCATGGTGCAGTTGAGATTCAAAGTATGAAAACCAACAAGGTGTTCAAGGTTAACGGGCATAGACTCAAGTCATATTATGAGGGTTTTCAAGCACACACGGTTGAGGAGGTGCAGTTAGGAGATGCGATTTACTTGGTGTAAAGGAAGTTGTATTGTCGAGCCAACGACATTAACCAAAGGCGCTGCGGGGAGGCAACCCATGAACCCCAGATTTGATCTCTCACCCTATGTCTTTTAATTTTACTTGTCTGTTATTTGTTTTAATGATGTGCTTTACATTGGGGACAATGTAAGATCTAAGTGTGGGGGGAGAATTTAGTATTTTTGAATTTTTACATAAAAAATATAAATAAAAAAATAAAAAATAAAAACACAAAAGGATTCTTAGTGCATGTTTAAGTGCTTTCTATCACTGAAAGTTTTGTATTTATCATGAACTTGAATCAACTGGATTTGAAAGGAGCATAACACAATTGAATTGATTGACTTTTCATCTTAAAATTTGTTGATTAAGTGATTGATTTCGGAATGTTGGTGAATTGAATTGGTAGACTTTAAACCTGTGAGATTTTGAGCCATAGATTGAGCATTATTGTCGATCTTTATTTTCTTTTGAAGTGTGATATTCTTCCATGGATGTGTTTCTCTAGAACTTGCATTGATTCTTTTTGAGATTACATTGATTCAGGCACACATAAAAGTGATTAAGGCCATTTTTGGATGAACCACTCTAGCCAAATAGCCCATCTAACATAATTTACCATTGTTAAGCCCTTTGAGCTTAATTGACTTTTCTTTGTTGAATAACTTGTTTTAACCTTGAACTTAACATGAATGACTTTACCTAACCTTAAAGATTAGTATGGTATTTGAAAATTCTTGAGCAGGTTATGAAACAAGTGTGGGGGTGTGATTAATTCCATATGTAAGTGGTGGTGATGGTAGACTCTAAAAAAAAGAAGTTATTTGATTGATAAAGGACTTGAGTAAGGTGTGAGTGATTAATAAAGTATTTGTGTTTTAGGTGATTGCGGGTTGTTGATTGCTTTATTACCCAAGTTGTAATTTTGAATGCTCTATTAATTTTTAGGGTTTTAAACTCTCTTACTCCAAAAATAATTCCTTACCTTATCCCTAGCCCCGTTACAACCCTTGAATAAAGTCCTTTTGATTTGTGTTATGCATGAATACTAAGTAGTGGAGATTAAATGATATCCAAGCTTATGATAGAACATGTTTATGGAATGAATGTGAGTGAAATACTTACCCCTTAAACGCTTGAGGGAACAGAGAGATTATTGTGAGGATCTACCAATTTAGTTTGGTTCGTTTTCAATAAAATTGCTATGTTGGCAAATTCTTGAGATTGTTGAGGATTTTGAATCATGACATGTTATGTTTCTCGAGAATGTTGGTTGATTTTTTTTGTTTCTGGTCTTTGTAAGCTTGATGTGATTGAAAAGTTTTAGAAAGTGATTTAGTCTTAGATCTTGAGTTTGCTCGAGGACGTACAAAAATTTAAGTGTGGGGGAATTTGATGAGTGCCATATTTTTATTATTTATTTCCTTCTACATTTAATATTTTGCTATGTTCCTCATGTTAAATAGAGTACTTATGTTAATTTTGTGATTTTGGCAAATAAATTGGGCTTCAAAAGCTTAATCGAAGAAATTGGACAATTTTAGTGCTGTTTGGAATTTTGGCTCTAAACGGAGTTCCAATCCTCCAAATTATGCAAAGTCAGGCCCAGTGGAATGTTGTCTTACGGATTTACAACTTTGAAGAAGAGCCCAAGATCCAATTCGGAATATTTCCACTAAAAAACCAGCTGTGAGGAAAAATACCGAATATGTCAGCCTTTTTCCTACTTGTAATAGGATTTCGAATTTAGGTTTTTTTACTATATATATAGTTCCGTTTTCTTTAGGAGAGGAATTGTTAGAGACAAATGAGGGCAGCGGTCGAAATAAAAAATAATTCACCTTTTATATTTTTATTTTTCGTTTCTAAAAATCATGTGCTGCTAACTCCTTTATTCGGTTCACGGGAATGGAATCTAGTAAATTTCAACAATTGAGAAACACGGTTTACTGATCTAAACTATCTTTTGATTCAATTATTTATTGTTTTTGATATTAATTGATTCGATTGCATGACAAAATTATATGATCTGGCCAATTAGATAATCTTCGCATGTGATTGTATGCTATCTGAAAATTTCACAATCCGTAATTGTTGTGATAGAAATCAGAACCAGTGGCAATTAGGGTTCGTTAACTCTAAGTGAAACAATAGAACGGATTAAACATTCAACCTATGGTTGAAGTGTTATTCGATTTAGTAGTCTTCCTAGAGTGTTAATGTTATTCTTAGTGTAAACAGCACAAATTTTCTACATTTAATTAGACTATATAAAAATAAAAATAATATGTCTTAAAGGAAATGCGAATATTCGTTGCAGGGCTTGAGGAGTATGGGAACCGAGATGCCCGTGAACGACAGAGAGCCCGAAATACAAGAAGTGATGAAGCGAATGCAAGCATGGAGGGACTGAAAAATTTTAATTCATTAGTTAAAAATTTTGATGTAAAACTTATATCGGGGACTTATAAGGAGTAATGAGATCCCAATAATATTTCATTTTCGAAATAATGAAAATTTCATGGAAGGTATGAATATTGTCATTGGATAATTTTATAAAAAGAAAATGTATATATATATATACTAGGAAAATTTAAAATAGATAGATAATAATATATATAACAAATATATATATTATGTAATGTATAGTATGTAATATATAAGTATTAATAAATAAAAAATAAAATATGAGGAAATGAAATAAAATGAAAAATGAAATGGAAATGGAAATGAACACAAAACAATAAAACAAAAAGATAATACTAACACTAAATAAAAACAAACAAATAATATCTATCTATCTATATATTAATATAACATATATATAGATATAGTATTGTACGGAATTGGCTTTCAAAGAAAGCCAATTCCATTTGCTGCATTTTTGAAAGAAGCAGATTTTCTCTGCTGGGCGGGAAGCAAAAGAAAGAAAAGAGGAGAAGAGAAGGAAAGAAGAGGGCTGGCCGGGAGAGAAAATAGAAAGAAAAGAAGAGAAGAAAGGAAAGGAAGGGAAAGAAAGGAAAGAAGAAAGAAGGCTGGTCGATCGGGGAGAAGAAAATCGAGACTGAAGGGAAGCAAGAAATCGAGAGGCTGCGGGGGAAACAGAAACAGGAGCTAGAAATTGAAGCAGAGATGGTGATCGAAGGAGGATGAGGATGTTGGAAGGCTGGAATCGAGACAAAAAAAGAAATTGAAGTAGACCGAGAGAAGAGGAAGAGCAGACCGAGGCAGGGGAGAAGAAACGAAAGCAGGAAATGAGGCTAAGAGACGAGAGGTAAGGAAGTAGAGAGCTGTTTCAAAGATTTGTCATTTTTTTCCCATTGAGGTACAGTATTGTCAAGGGGCAAGAGACCAATGTGAAGGTTCTAGCCCAAGCCTCCGCTGTCTGAAATTTTAAGTGTGGAAGAAGTGCGGTGAAGACCCAAGGCAGTGCATTTGCATGATTTAAAGGCTGGAAGAGGCAGTCACGGTGGCTGAAGAACAGGACAGCAAGCATTTGGCCTCTTTGGAAAAGAAAAAAAGGGTAAGGCCATTTTGGTTGTGGAATTAACAAATACACATATATAAGTGACATGTTAAAAGTATAGGTATTAAATAGCAGTAGAATTTTTGGTGAAAACAGAGCAAGAAGTTTCAGTTCGAAGAGCTTTCGAGAATAAGGCTCATTTTCAACTTAAGTTTGATCTATGATGAATATATATATATATATATATATATATATATATGAATGCTGTTGAAGAAATGATTTTATCATAGGAAATTGGAAAAGAAAAGGTAACATGTATATATGTATATACGTATATTTAATGTACATGTATATATATGTGTTGTATGTATATAGCATATTAGTGTGAAGTAAAGTAGATGTGAACTAAAAATGGAAGAGATGAGAAATAGACAAAAATATATATATGTGATAAGAATAAGGAAAAAAAATGATAAAATAAATATGTGTATATACTTAGGTGTATATACATATAGGTGCATAAGATAAATGTGTATGTTAGTATATGTACATACAAAAAAATAGATATATAGTAATAAAAATATATAAACGTGCGTGTTGGCCTAGGTATGTACACTAATATGTACACACGAAGTTGTAACGAATAGATTACGATTTTAACGCAATTCGGACAATTCACATGAACAGGATGCTAAGTAACAAATTTCGGTGTAGGTGATCGTTGAAGGAATTAAAGGAGGTTAGGCGTCACCACTTGAATTCGAAAATTTCTATAGATCGAGGTAAAAGGGTATAACTTAAAACGTTAATAGTTACTTTCTGAACCATGATTAAGGAAAATTTACAAGATTTGAACTATGATTTTCGAGTATGTTTTCTGCTTGTGTTTTCTGAGTAAAAACGTGTTTTCTGAGTTGTATTTTGAATAATTGCACATTTTCGAACTTTCATTTCTGAACAAGAGCATACTCTTCGAAATTGTCTTTTGAATAAGATGATTGTACTTCGATATTTTAATATATGAAAACTATAGTATGTTTTGAGACTAAGGGCCACTTACGTTGTATGTTAATGCTTATCATGCTCGCCTGTGTGGCGTTTGAACTTCGCCTTCGTGGCGTCTGAACTTCGCCTTCGTGGCATCTGAACTTCGCCTGTGTGGTGTCTAAACTTCGCCTGTGTGGCGTCTGAACTTCGCCTTCGTGGCGTTTGAACTTCGCCTTTGTGGCGTCTGAATTCCACCTTCGAGTGTCTGAACGCTGTACGACCTTGATCCCGTCTACAGCCTTACAATGGCCATAGGTTCTGAATTCCCTCTACGGAGGATGATTTTGTTATTGCCGCATATTGATTTTGTTACTGCCGCATGATTATTTTGTTATTGCCGCATGATAATTATATGGGCCAATGTAGTCTCTATCTGAATTAAACTCTGTTTTTTCAGAATCTGACTTTATGATATGTGATTTTACATGTATTCATATTTTAAGAATTCTGAATATACGAAAAGGTTATGTGATAACTGTTAAATACAAGTACGTAAAGAATTACGTTTTGAATCATGATGTTTTCGATTTTCCTTAATTTTCGAAGGTCCTTATATTAGTTTTAGAGAGTAGTCATTACACGTAATATTATGTTTATCTACATTTTTGAATCACTAAGACCGTTTTAAATGCATTTTCTTACTGGGGTTTTTCTCGAAAGCTCACTCCTCTACCTTTCAGACTATTTGCAGTGATCCGTAGGCGCTACCTGCTGCGTACACGACGTAGGCTGGTGGGAAAGAGCTACCCTAGGCTATTTTTTGTACACGCAGCAAATGTATTGTAAGACCCGAATTTGATTAAAAACACAAAATGAATGAGTATTCGTGAAGGGAAGTCGGGTTAAATTTATCCCGAACATGTGCAAGGGTAAAACGGTCGAAAGATCGAAAGCCGGAATAAATTCGATAAGAAAATTTAAAAAAAAAATGGATTTGAGAATCTTGATCAATAACGAAGAAATAATTAAATTTCGGGTTAAATTGATCAAGATATGAATTTTTGAGAATTAATTGAAATTAAGCGAGATTTTCACTTCGAAAAATAAATCCGAAAATAATCGAAAAATATACCAAAAAGTCGAAATAATACCGAGAAAATTATTTATTCATTAAATAAATTAAATAATAATTTATCTTAGATATTTTGGCAAAATAATAATAAAATATTGAATAAAATAATAATAAAATTAAATATTAAATTAAATTAATTGTAAAAAAAAAAAGAAGAGAATTAGAAAATGTTATCGGGGAGAGAGAAGAACCAAGGAAACGAGGATGACCCGAGCGTGGCCCGTCTGACCCACGGCCACCGGCGATCATCACCCTTCAACGAAGGGTCGAGGAGGAAGAGGAGAGGCCGGCAAAGCTCTGGTCACCGGTGACGCGCGCGGACAATGGCTGTGTCTGACAAACGGAGGAAGAGAAGACCGCGAGGAAAACAGGGTTGATCCCGACGATCCACGGCAGCTGGGCGTGAACGGTGGGTACCGACGAGTTCAGGAGGAGGAGTCGGTTCTTTTGAGACCGGTATCGGCCGACGAAACCGTCGAAATCTGGCGGATCGAGGGAGAGAAGGTCGAGAGGGAGAAGAGAGGAACGGCGGCCACCGGTGGTGATTCGGTCCCGATCGAGGCCAGTCGAAGGTTTCCTGGCCAAAGACGAGTCGAATGGCACCAGAAACAAGCCGAGAACCTGCCAGAAATGTCGTGAACGGCGGCGGGAAGGTCTAAACCGGTACGGACCGGTTCAGTAAGAGGTGAACCGGTTGAATCGGACCGGTCTGAACCGAACTGAACCGGTTCAGCCAAGAAAGAAGGGAAAAAGGAGAAAAAGGAAAAAGGGGAAGAATTTTTGGGGATACACCGGACTTCGGGTAAGTCGGTAAGAGGTCAAAAGTGATCGATTTGATTTTCGAGAAATTTATTTAAATTATATTTAATCGAAAAGTAACCCGGGATTAAATATATAATTGTGCAGTTTTACAACAAAGACCGAACGAGAGGCGATTGAGCTCCGATTCTCGTACCCCGCATCATATTGGGTAAGTATATTTTAATTACGATAATATGTGTCCTTTAATACATAGTTTCGATTATTTTCCAGAATTTACTGATTAATTCTGTATAAAAAGGAATATTTATCGAAATTGCAACGTAATTACCGTAAATAATATACGGGCTATCCAATGAGTTTGGAACGAAGCCCGATGATTATTGGTAAGCTGAATGAACCCAGTAAACCCGAAGAAGGGATTTAATAAGTAAAAACAGGCTGAAAATGGGTCGAGGCCCATTAAGGTGCAATCAGGCCCAATAAAGTAAAACGGGCCCAGTACGTTAGATTCGATCAGTAAATGTGATATACTGATAAAAATAAGTGAATTAAACCAAAATATGTGATTATATGCAGTTTCATAGATTTGGTTGACGCGCAGTTGGACTGAGAGATCGGATATTATTGAGACGATATAAGTTTGCGCGTAAATTGAGGTAAAGGAATTTTGTAGGTGCATAGAGATTTATATACGTATTTATTGAGGAGATTTACAGGGCTTAGAATTACTTAAAGTATCTAGAAAATGAAATTATAATTTTTACGAAAACCGGGGCATAGGTGAATAAAGGAAAAAGATGATATTGCCCCTAAGAGTAAAATTTACAAAAAGGGTAGTAAGGCAGATAAATTGCATGATTTCATGTTTTTAATGTTTTATATGAATGTATTGCTTTAATTTAAGCAAATATGCACATAGGTTGGCTGTTGATTTCGTGAATTATACGAAAGGATACCGGTTTGTACCGGTTACGATTTTAAAAGATGTTTTTATTCAAGATTGAGCCACCTATCATATTTACATGAATAAAAAGAGTGCTAGAGTTTTACTCGCACTCAAGTTTACTGATTTATTACTCATGAAAAGTCGTACTGGAGCATTGCTCGTACGAGAAATTTATGTGTGCACAAAACTGTGCTGGAGCTTCGCTCGCACGAGATTTTAGATATCATGATATGCATAGCGTGGTGCTAGAGCTTCGCTCGCACTAGACGTGAGTTGACATGCATATAGTCGTGCGGAAGCCTCCTGTAGACTGTGTGTCGCAGAGAGTTGATATGCTCGTACATATACTTTGAGACATGGGTTGGTTATCAACATAGTATTGGGGTGGATAAGACCTACGGCAGGCACTTCCAGACTATGATATGGGTCCATGGAGTACGATGTACCGTGTATGTCACACGGAGTACGCTGTACCGTGCAGTCATGATGACTCTATGATGTTACTTGATATTTTGGCGGGTAGGAATTGACCCCACCTCCCGTTGCAGTTGTGATGCCCCGCACACCGGGATCCATGTAGCCTGGGATTACAGGGACAAAGTATGGCCATAGTCCTCGATTTTCATACAGTAACCTACATGCCTCACATGATATCATACGGTCTGGATAGACCAGGACAAACCTCGAAGGATGGGTAACGTCCCAATTTATGTTTTTAAACGAGATGCAATTTAATAAATCAAGGTATTCCCGAGAGATGGGTTTAGCCTTGATGTGATTGTTTTATGATAAAACAAATAAGTTTTATCGTGAAGAGTTTGTAATGAAACAGATAAGTTTTTGAGTGTTGAGTTTATGATGAAACAAATAAGTTTTAAATGTGGCGAGCATGAGATGACATACATGATGATTTTTCAATGTTTGTTTTATATGTCGACTTCATGATTTCTCTTATATGATATATACATACATGTGACATCCTTTTAGTCTTACCTCATGCTCCAAATATAAACGATTTTATATCATGACATTATCAGCACGTAGATAGTATAGTTATCTACCTGCTTACATTATTGCCTTACTGAGCTGTTTATGCTCACCCTTTCATTTTTCACCCCACAGGGTATATTCAGTAGAAGAGAATGACAGTAGTCATATCCGCTACTTCTTATCAAGACCAGGTATACACATTTGTATAATTTTTGTATCTGAATATATAGAGGCACAGTATTGTACATGGATGTAATATTGGGGATGTATTTATTTAAAATAAATTGATATGTAAATGAAACATGAAAATGGAATGGTAAATAGGTGAGAGGTGACTAACACCGAATCATAACCAACTATTTAGTGGTGAAACTATTCACGACGGGTAAGGAAATTAAAAAGTGAAAAATTTACTCTGATTTTTAGGTAATTTAGGTCATGACAGAAAAGATGGTATCAGAGCAGAGTTGGCATGATATGAGTCGGTGTTAGTGGTTAAGTAAATTTACATCCCCATGTACAGTGCATTGTTTAGATACAATTGTGTATATCAAGATGGAACTGCAACTAATAATTTAGTTTCGAATGCAAGAATATAGTTTTTATACCTGATAGTCGCTATGGTAGAGGGGCGATTACACATGCTCGAGGTCGTAAAGATAGGCCTGAGAGTCGAATGAGTTGTCATATGAGACTCAAGATGAAAGTGAGGCAGAGGCTGATGTTGAGCATACTCCACAGGGTCCTATAAAGAGGCCAAACAGTATTGAGGCAAGCTCCGAGAGGATGGAGTGAAGTGTAGAAAATATTTTGAAATTGTTTACTCAGTCTATGCAGGTAGTTGAGGATAGGCAAGGTGAAGCCTAAACAGATGCCTCAGACTATAGAGATTTTTACACCCCTCCGGTATATAGCGAAGTAAAGAAACAAATAGTTACTGAGGACTGGGTGTATGAGATAGCGAAGTTGTATGGATTCTTTCGGTATATGTCGACTGAGAAAGTTACTTTTAAATACGTTTATGTTGGAGTCGAGGCGGAGTATTGGTGGAAGTCCGCTCGACCAATCTAAAGAGTTAGACGTCCAGAACTGACATGAGAAATAATTCTGGATGTATTCTGGTGACAGAATGTCCTAGACACTGTTTAAAGGAAATTTATAGGTAAAATTTCTTACACTGACCCAAAGATACTAGTTGATTGATGAGTATGAAACTCAATTTATATCTCTGGGCAGGTGTGAACCTGACACTATGGGCAGTGAGAGTCGAAAAGCCCAAAAGTTCATGAAAGGACTCAAATTATCGATTAGAGTCCGATTGGCTCACTACTTATGTCGAGGCAGTGCGTAGATTACAGTTGCGTGAATAATATCATGTGTTGCACACCTCTGAGATTGGAAAATGTAGTAAGGGCCGAAATAGAGACAGAAGAAAATAGAGAATGACAGAGATGTCAGAGCGGGAAAGAGACCAGTTGGTAAGACATTAGAGCTGATGAGTCATGGGGTAAGATTATTGGTAAGGCCTCAGTGTATCCAATTTAACACTTATTAGTGGTATTATGATTGGAGAACCCCGACCTGCTACGAAGCAGTGTAGCAATGTAAGCAGAGTAAGCAGTGTAGGATGTATGGTAGATACCACGGAAGTAAAGGCCTACACCTACACCTTATTAACTAAAATAGGAGTTAAGTGTGGTAAGACAGACCACTTAATTAATGATTGCTCAGAGTTGGGTGAGAATGCCCTACAGAAGAGCAAAGAGATAGAGAAAACCCTGTTGATATCTCTACACCAAAAAGGGAGGCCACAGCCGAAGAGAAAGGGGAAAATAGGTTGTTGGATGAGGGTGAGTGCATGCCTTGGACCAGGACACTATTGATGTTTCATATGATGTGGAGAAAGATACCACACTAGTTATGAATAGAGAAGTAATTATTTTAATTAATCCTGGTGCCACGTATTTAGTCATACCGCCTTCATTTGTATATAAGTTAGTAAAAGACGTGAATGCCTACACCTATGGGCACAATGCCGATAGTTAGTACCCCAATGAAGGAAGGTTAACTAACGAAATAATTATGAAGAGATTATAAGTTGAAAACGGGGGGAAGAAGGATAAGTCAGCCAATTTTATTCAGTAAACTATGAATAATTTGAAGTAATATTTGAGAATAAAATTGGTCGGCTGCAAATTATGATGTTCAAAGTTCTATTCTAAGACAGTATTGTTTTACCCCTGAAAAGTATACTGTAAGTCTTGACAACTAATAAAAGGGGAGTAGCGATTGAAATTAAAGGAGTAACTGATTGTACTCACAGAATGAGTAATGACATAGTTGTTATATGTGATATACAAAAAGAGATAAGTTTTGTGATAAATCCTAAATATGATATAAGCAGGAATAAGAGGCGTATGCAAGGTACCAAATATCTATGATACGTGAAGTAATTAGGATTAAAGCAATTAGTAGCGAATATGAATTGTGATCACATGGACTGATATGTAAAGTAATTATGGTCAAGTCTGAGGATTAATAAAGGTATTTCAAAATACCTCCCCGCCTGAATACTTGACAGAGTCTAAAAGTGCACGTAACCTATAAATTTGAAATCGATAGTAGTGATGTGATTCCCTCTGATGATGACAGTGATTGTGTTACAGCTAGCTTGAGATTAGAACCGGATTTGAGTGACCGGATTTGACAGGCTTAGCGTGATGATCGGCAGGGTGTCGATAGTGTGGGTCAGATTCAGATGAGTACAGTGACAGAGTTCACAGAGAGTGTCGATGATTTACAGAGAGGTTCAGAGACAGTATAAGTGCTCCCCAGGACCATAGTTGATGAGATAGTGATATTGTCAGAAGCTCACTCTTCGGGATATACAGTGCATTTGAGAAGTGACAAATATATCGAAATTTTAGAAAGGGTATTGGTGGTCAGATGTGAAAAGAGACATGGTAAAGATTGGAAAAGGTGTCTCGTATGTCAGCAGAGTAAGGTAGAACAAAAGAAGTTGCAGGGTTATTGCAGCCTCTGCCTATATCGACACGGAAATGGGAACAAGTTACCATGAATTTCGTGATGGGTTACAGAGGACCTGGATAAATCACGAGGCTATCTAAGTGATAGTCGATAGATTGACTAAGTTTACCCACCTTCTGGTTATGAAATCCCCAGATACTCTGAATGTATAGGCGGATTTATGTGTTAGAGAGATTGTTGAATAATATGTAGCGTTTCAGTGAGCATGGTATCAGATAGGGATTCCCGCTTCAATTTCCACTTCAGGGAATAATTTTTGGAAGCTAAGGGAACCCGATTCAGTGTTAGCACAGCTTCCCGTCCTCAGACAGATGGTTGGTCAGAGAGGACTGTACAGGTTCTGGAGGATATGATGAAAACGTGCACCATTTATCTGATAAGCTCCTGGGATGATCAATTGTTACTAATCGAATTCGCCAATAATGATAGTTGTCACTCGAGTATCGGGATGACTTCAGATGAGGTATAGTATGGCTGTAGGGATTGTTTCCCCGATTTGGATAAGAAGAAGTAGGTGACAAATAGAAAATTGTTCCTGAATTGGTAAGACAAACCTCTGAGGATGTTCAGTTAATTGTGAAGGATTAAGAACACCTCAGAGCAGATTGAAAAGCTATGCTGACAAGAGACAGAAACCATTGAAATTCACCGATGGTGAATTAGTATTGTTGAAAGTTACATGCCCTTAGGACATAGCATAAGGACGTAACGGGATTCGAAAAGAGATTGGACAAAGTGGGAGATAAAGCCTGTAGGTTGGCATTACCACTTAAATTGGTAGGCATCCACAATGTGTCCTATCTTATGATGCTTCGAAAATACTGTCTGGATCCAACATATGTGAACGGATATGAGCTATTGAAGCTCAATGGAAGTTTAACGTATGATTGGAAAATCAATTCGGGTATTAGATGGAAGGAGAAAGTGTTGAGGTTTAAGATGATCTCCTTAATTAAAGTCCTTTGGTAGTAGTACACTCCGAAAAGGTCACATAAGAGTTAAAGAGTATGATATGTGTGAAATATCCAAAGTGATTTACAGACTAATTTGGTTCTAATTTGGAGGACCAAAATTCTTAAGTGGGGGAGATTTTGTAAGACCCGAATTTAATTAAAAACACAAAATGAATGAGTATTCGTGAAGAGAAGTTGGGTTAAATTTATCCCGAACACGTGCAAGGGCAAAATGGTCAAAAGATCGAAAGCCGAAATAAATTCGATAAGAAAATTTAAAAAAAATAATGAATTTGAGAATCTTGATCAATATCGAAGAAATAATTAAATTTCGGGTTAAATTGATCAAGATATGAATTTTTGAGAATTAATCGAAATTAAGCGAGATTTTCGCTTCGAAAAATAAACCCGAAAATAATCGAAAAATATACCGAAAAGTCAAAATAATACCGAGAAAATTATTTATTCATTAAATAAATTAAATAATAATTTATCTTAGATATTTTGGTAAAATAATAATAAAATATTGAATAAAATAATAATAAAATTAAATAATAAATAAAATTAAATTAATTGTAAAAAAAAAGAAGAGAATCAGAAAATGTTATCGGGGAGAGAGAAGAACCAAGGAAACGAGGATGACCCGCGCGTGGCCCGTCCGACCCATGGCCACCGACGATCATCACCCTCCGACGAAGGGTCGAGGAGGAAGAGGAGAGGCCGGTGAAGCTCTAGGCACCGGTGACGAGCGCGGACAATAGCTGTGTCCGGCGAACGGAGGAAGAGAAGACCGCGAGGAAAACGGGGTTGATCCCGACGATCCACGGCAGCTGGGTGCGAACGGTGGGTACCGACGAGTTTAAGAGGAGGAGCCGATTCTTTTGAGACCGGTATCGGCCGGCGAAACCACCGGAATCAGGCGGATCGAGGGAGAGAAGGCCGAGAGGGAGAAGAGAGGAACGGCGGCCATCGGCGGTGATTCGATCCCGATTGAGGCCAGTCGAAGGTTACCCGACCAAAGACGAGTCGAATGGCGCCAAAAACAAGCCGAGAACAGACCGGAAACGCCGTGAACGGCGCCAGAAAGGTCTGAACTGGTACGGACCGGTTCAGCAAGAGGTGAACCGGTTGAACCGGACCGGTCTGAACCGGGTTGAATCGAACTGAACCGGTTCAGCCAAGAAAGAAGGGAAAAAGGAGAAAAAGAGAAAAAGGAAAAAGGGGAAGAATTTTCGGGGATACACCGGACTTCGGGTAAGTCGGTAAGAGGTCAAAAGTGACTGATTTGATTTTCAAAAAATTTATTTAAATTATATTTAATCGAAAAGTAACCCGGGATTAAATATATAATTGTGCAGTTTTACGACAAAGCCCGAACGAGAGCCGATTGAGCTCCGATTCTCGTACCCCGCATCATATTGGGTAAGTATATTTTAATTATGATAATATGTGTCCTTTAATACAGAGTTTCGATTATTTTACGAAATTTACGGATTAATTCTGTATAAAAAGAAATTTTTATCGAAATTGCAACGTAGTTACCGTAAATAATATACGGGCTATCCAATGAGTTTGGAACGAAGCCCAATGATTATTGGTAAGCTGAATGAACCCAGCAAACCCGAAGAAGGGATTTAATAAGTAAAAACAGGCTGAAAATGGGTCGAGACCCATTAAGGTGCAATCGGGCCCAATAAAGTAAAACAGGTCCAGTACGTTAGATTCGATTAGTAAATGTGATATACTGATAAAAATAAGTGAATTAACCAAAAATATGTGATTATATGCAGTTTCATAGATTTGGTTGACGCGCAGTTGGACTGAGAGATCGAATATTATCGAGACGAGATAAGTTTACGCGTAAATCAAGGTAAGGGAATTTTGTAGGTGCATAGAGATTTCTATACGTATTTATTGAGGGGATTTACAGGGCTTAGAATTACTTAAAGTATCTAGAAAATGAAATTATAATTTTTACAAAAATCGGGGCATAGGTGAATAAAGGAAAAAGACGATATTGCCCTTGTGAGTAAAATTTACAAAAAGAGTAATAAGGCAGATAAATTGCATGATTTCATGTTTTTAATGTTTTATATGAATGTATTTCTTTAATTTAAGCAAATATGCACATAGGTTGGCTGTTGATTTCATGAATTATACGAAAGGATACTGGTTTGTACCGGTTACGATTTTAAAAGATGTTTTTATTCAAGATTGAGCCACCTATCGTATTTACATGAATAAAAAGAGTGCTAGAGTTTTACTCGCACTCAAGTTTACTGATTTATTACTCATGAAAAGCCGTACTGGAGCATTGCTCATACGAGAAATTTGTGTGTGCACAAAACTGTGCTGGAGCTTCGCTCGCACGAGATTTTAGATATCATGATATGCATAGTGTGGTGCTGGAGCTTCGCTCGCACTAGACGTGAGTTGACATGCATATAGTCGTGCGGAAGCCTCCTGTAGACTGTGTGTCGCAGAGAGTTGATATGCTTGTACATATACTTTGAGACATGGGTTGGTTATCGACATAGTATTGGGGTGGATAAGACCTACGGCAGGCACCCCCAGACTATGATATGGATCCACAGAGTACGATGTACCATGTATGTCACACAGAGTACGCTGTACCGTGCAGTCATGATGACTCTATGATGTTACTTGATATTTTGACGGGTAGGAATTGACCCTACCTCCCGTTGTAGTTGTGATGCCCCGCACATCAGGATCCGTGTAGCCTGGGATCACAGGGACAAAGTATGGTCATAGTCCTCGATTTTCATACAGTAATCTACATGCCTCATATGATATCATACGGTCTGGATAGACTAGGACAAACCCGAAGGATGGGTAGCGTCCCGATTTATGTTTTTAAACGAGATGCGATTTATTGAATCAAGGTATTCCCGAGAGATGGGTTTAGCCTTGATGTGATTGTTTTATGATAAAACAAATAAGTTTTATCGTGAAGAGTTTGTAATGAAACAGATAAGTTTTTGAGTGTTGAGTTTATGATGAAACAAATAAGTTTTAAATGTGGCGAGCATGAGATGACATACATGATGATTTTTCAATGTTTGTTTTATATGTCGACTTCATGATTTCTCTTATATGATATATACATACATGTGACATCGTTTTAGTCTTACCTCATGCTCCAAATATAAACGATTTTATATCATGACATTATCAGCACGTAGATAGTATAGTTATCTACCTGCTTACATTATTGCCTTACTGAGCTGTTTATGCTCACCCTTTCATTTTTCACCCCACAGGGTATATTCAGTAGAAGAGAACGACAGTAGTCATATCCGCTGCTTCTTATCAAGACCAGGTATACACATTTGTATAATTTTTGTATCTGAACATATAGAGGCACAGTACTGTACATGGATGTAATATTGGGGATGTATTTATTTAAAATAAATTGATATGTAAATGAAATATGAAAATGGAATGGTAAATAGGTGAGAGGTGACTAGCACCGAATCATAGCCCAACTGATTAGTGGTGAAACTGTTCACGACGGGTAAGGAAATTAAAAGCGAAAAATTTACTCTGATTTTTAGGTAATTTGGGTCGTGACATGTATTCAATTACATTCCTTTACCAGACATATTTGTACGCACAGATATATATATTGAGAATATTTTGTTGGGATGTAATTTGTAAGGAAAACAATGTAAAAAATATTATTTTTGGGATTAGGTTTTGAGATGATTGGTATTGAATCGAAATGGATTTATTGAGTTGTAAATGTGGTATTGAAAAGTATGCTTAGTAGTTGTGGATATCTAGGATTGTCAAACAATTGAATTGCAGGTGGGTAGGCTCATATATAAGCCGTTATGCTGCCTAAATTTCTATCGGCCATATATGTCGAAATATGGAAATTAAATATAAATTCAGATAAAGAATTAGGAAAAGTTATTTGACACTGAACAAGGAATATAACCTAAGTGAATAAGGGAATAATTGGGTAAATTAAGTTCAAAAAAAAAATCTCTCAATTTTCAAGGGTCAAAGGTCATTACATTTAAAGGTGGTATCAGAGCGAAGGTTGTCTAGTACTGTCAGTGTCAAAAATAATGATTAAATTACATCCCATGTCTGTCCTAGTCTAGTTGTAGGTAATGTATACCTAATGACTTTAAGGTTTGATCTTTGGAATTACGCGCAGGTATTAAATCACTTTCATGATAAGTGGAAGACGCAGACGTCCTTGGAGGCAGGCTCAGCCACCTCCACCTCTTCCACTGTAGCCAGAGAGTCCTAATACTCGTATGGCTCAGTTCGATCAGTGATTGGAGCAGTTCTTTGAGCGAGACTTGGAATCGATAGCTGCCATGGTTGCCCAACACCTAGGGCCAAACGTTTCTGATTCAGCTGGCACGACACCAATTCCTACTCCGGTGTCGACTCCTCCACAAGCACCACCTCCACCTCCTCCTCCACCAATTCCTCCAATACTTATGGCACCTCAGCCTCCTGTACAGGCCCGGAGGGAGGAGAAGGATATCAGTAGGATGAGGGATTTCCTGAAGATGAAGCCTCCAGCATTCAAGGGGATTAAGGATCCAGTAGAGGCTGAAGAGTGGCTGGTAAACCTTGGGAAGATCTTCAATTTTTTGGGGTGTTCTGATGTTGAGAAGGTTTCGATGGCCACATACATGTTGAAAGGCTAAGCGGAGTATTGGTGGGGATCCACCAAGGTCCTTCTGACTGCTCAGCATTCGATGATTAGTTGGGATGCATTCTCTACAGCCTTCAAAAAATAGTATGTTCCACGAGCTGCCCAGCAGAAGTTGAGGATGAACTTTCTGAATTTAGTACATGGCAGTGTGACCGTGGATGAGTACGAGAGTAAGTTTACGATGCTAATGAGGTATGACCCGGAGACATTCCAGAATGAAGAACATCATACGGAGAGGTTTCTAGTAGGGTTGAGGCCAGCTATTCGAGATCGTCTTTTGGGGTTATAGATTATTAAATTTCAGGATGCCCTGGGTAGAGCACAGATGATTGAGAGGGGTCTAAATGTCACTCAGACGGAGTATGGCTTTAAGGGAAAGACCAAGGATAATAGTAAGCGGATGGAGTTTGTGAAACAGGACTTTCAGAGGGTCAAGCCTAAGAGATAGAGGACAGATGAGTCTCAGGCTAGGATTGATAGGCCCACGGCTCCTATAGCTACCCCACAGATTACCAGAGGCTTCCAGCAGTATGAGAGATTGTGTACTAGTTGTGGTAATTTCTATAGAGGTGTCTGTCACTAGTCCTCAGGGAGCTGCTTTAGGTGTGGACAGAGTGGACACCTGATTAAAGATTACCCACTGAATAAGTTTCCATAACCCCCAGAGCTACCACGACAACTTGAGAGGTAAGCTCCCCAGAGACAAGTCCCACAGAGATGGACTACCGCAGCAGAGAAGGGCAAGAAGCTTGTCGCTCATGGGAGGGTCTTTGCCTTGGACCGAGAGACTACTGATGCCTCCACTGAGACCATTCAGGGTAAGCTTTTAATTTGCAATCATGAGGCACATGTATTGTTTGATTTAGGTTCCACACACTCATTCATATCACCCCATTTTGCACGTAAATTGCATATTAAGCCTGAATCTCTAGATTTTACTTTACACGTTAGTACACCCATGTATAAATCACAAAAAGACTGATATGGTGTGTAGAAGTTGTGAAATCAAGGTAGGAGGTAGGATTATGTTAGCAAATCTAATCTTGTTGAGCATGTATGGCTTTGATGTAATTTTGGGTATGGATTGGCTAGCCACCAACTGTGTAAGTTTAGACTACTACTCTAAGATTGTAACCTTTTCCTTACCTAGTAAGTTTGATGTATGCTTTGCAGTTAAGGAATAAATTTTATGACTTTGACTATTGATGAAAATTTTTGATGAACGTGTTAATGTGAAGGTTATGTTGCATTCATCCTCGATACTAGTCGGGAATGTCCAAGTATTTAGGACATATAAGTGGTATGTGAGTTCCCGGATGTATTTCCTGAGGAACTACCGGGACTACCACCGGAGAGAAAGTTAGAATTCAATATAGATGTGGCACCAGAGACTTAGCCAATCTCGAAGTCTTCGTACCAGATAGCCCTTGTTGAACTTGAGGAACTGAAAAAGCAGTTGCAAGACTTGCTAGACAAAGGGTTCATTAGGCCAAGTGTATCCCCATGGGGAGCTTCGGTATTGTTTGTGCGAAAGAAGGATGGTAGTCTCAAGTTATGTATAGACTATAGGCTACTGAACAAGGCCACAATTAAGAACAAGTATCCCTCACCTAGAATAGATGATCTATTTGACCAGCTAAGAGGGGCTACGGTGTTCTCGAAGATTGACCTGAGATCGGACTATCACCAATTGAGAATTAGGAAGGAGGATGTTCCGAAGACGGCCTTCAGAAAGAGATATGGCCACTATGAGTTCCTCGTGATGCCCTTTGGTGTAACTAATGCCCCAGCTGCATTCATGAGCCTGATGAATGAGGTGTTCTGGAAGTATCTAGATCGGTTCATCATAGTTTTCATCGACGATATTTTGATCTACTCAAAGTCTCGAGAGGAGCATGAGCAACACTTAAGAGTAGTGCTCCAAACTCTCAGAGAGAAGCAGTTGTATGGGAAGTTAGACAAGTGTGAGTTTTGGTTGGAGCAAATAGCATTTATGCGCCATGTTATTTCTAAGGACGGGGTGTCAGTGGATCCGTCTAAGGTTGAGGCAGTACTTAACTGGGAGAGGCCAAAAACTGTTACAAAAATTTGAACTTTTTTGGGACTAGCTGGATACTACAGGAGGTTTGTAGAAGGTTTCTCCAAGATTGCCGCTCCACTGACTAAGTAGATACATAAGGATGTTCCATTCGAGTGGTCTGATCAGTGTGAGCAGAGTTTTGAAGAACTCAAGAAGAGGTTGACTACCGCCCAATCTTAACCATTCCTAGTGGGTCTGGAGGTATGCAGTATACAATGATGCATCATACCAGGGCTTGGGGTGTGTACTTATGCTGCATGGGAGAGTGGTTGCATTTGGTTCTCGCCAGCTTAAGAACCATGAAAGGAATTACCCCACCTATTACTTGGAGTTAGCCGCGGTTGTTTTTGCTTTGAAGATATGGTGACATTATTTGTATAGAGAGAGATTTCAAATTTTTACTGACCACAAGAGCTTGAAGTATATATTTGATTAGAAGGAGCTAAATATGAGACAGAGATGGTGGATTGAGCTCCTTAAGGATTATGATTGCTAGATTCTGTATCACCCGGGCGAGGCAAACGTAGTGGTAGATGCTTTAAGCAGGAAGGGGATGATTTCTTTCATGATGGTCAGAGAATGGGAGTTGTTAGAGCAGTTTACCAAACTCAATGTTAGTGTGGAAACAACAGATGTTGGGTTCATAGCTAGTTTACAGATTGAACCTAGTATACTTAATCATATCAGAACTGGATAGAGGGGTGATCAGAAGTTATTGGACATGGTCAGTCAGGCGAAACAGGACGTACAGTCAGACTTTGTGGTCGGTGGCAATAGGTTGATGAGATTTAGGGGCCGTAAATGTGTCCCAAACGATGATGCCCTACGGCAAAGGATCTTAAAGGAGTCTCATTATTTACGGAAGGTGTATTGGTGGGTCAGTATGAAAAGCGATGTAGCTGAGTTTGTGGTCAAGTGTCTGATTTGTCAATAGATTAAGATCGAACAGCAAAGGCAAACGGGATTACTTAAGTCTCTTCCAGTGCCTACTTGGAAATGGGGGCACATTACTATGGATTTTATTATGGGTTTACCAAGGACCCGAAAGGGGCAGGATGCAATCTGGGTAATTGTAGACAGATTGACTAAGAGTGCTCACTTCCTAGCCATCAAAAGTACAGACTCCTTGAGTGCTTTAGCAGAGTTGTATGTGAGAGAGATAGCTCGGTTGCATGGGGCTCTGTGCATTACATCAGATAGAGATTCCCGTTTCACTTCTAGATTTTAGGCTCATTTTCAAGAAGCCATTGGATCTCAGCTTAATCTGAGCGCAACCTATCATACTCAAACCGATGGTTAGTCTGAGAGGACAATTCAGACCTTAGAGGATAAGCTGAGGGTGTGCGTTTTGGAGTTTAAGGGCTCATGGGATGATCATCTACCTCTCGCAGAGTTAGCTTACAACAACAGCTATCATGCTAGCATCGAGATGGCACCTTATGAGGCATTGTATGGTAGAAGATGTAGGTCTCCAGTGGCTTGGGAAGAAGTGGGTGACAGAAGGTTCTTGGCTCCCAAGTTGGTGGAACAGGCAGCAGAAGGTGTTCGGATAATCTGTGATAGACTTAAGACTGCACAAAGTAGGCATAAGAGTTATATGGATAAGCATAGGTAGCCACTTGAGTTTCAGATTGGGGACTCCGTGTTTTTTAAGGTATCTCCGAGCAAGGGTATCATGTGGTTCGGGAAGAAGGGAAAGTTGAATCCTCGCTTCATTGGTCCTTTTGAGATCCTAGAGAGAGTGGGAGACGTAGCCTACAGACTTGCCTTACCACCGCAGCTTTTTGGGGTACACAATGTCTTCCATGTCTCGATGTTAAGGAAGTATAATCCGGATCCCTCACACATTATTGAGTATGAGTATGAGCCCTTGAGCATTCAAGAGGATATGAGCTACGTTGAGTGACATATCCAAATTTTGGACAGAAAGGAAAAGGTACTTCGATCGAAGATGATACCTCTGGTAAAGGTTCTCTGGCAACACCATTCGATTGAAAAAGCTACATGGGAGCTAGAGAGCCTCATGAAGGAGAAGTACCCACATCTATTCTGATGGACCCGAATGAATTTGGAGGACCAAATTCTTTTAATGTGGGGAGAATGTAAACACCACAAATTTCCTACATTTAATTAGACTATATAAAAATAAAAATAATATGTCTTAATGGAAGTGCGAATATTCGTTGTAGGGCTCGAGGAGTATGAGAACCGAGATGCCCGTGAATGACAGAGAGCCCGAAATATAGGAAGTGATGAAGCAAATGCAAGCATGGAGGGATTGAAAAATTTTAATTCATTAGTTGAAAATTTTGATGTAAAACTTATATCGAAGATTTATAAGGAGTAATGAGATCCCAATAATATTTCATTTTTGAAATAATGAAAATTTCATGGAAGGCATGAATATTGTCATTAGATAATTTTATAAAAAGAAAATGTATACATATATATACTAGGAAAATTTAAAATAGATAGATAATAATATATATAACAAATATATATATTATGTAATGTATAGTATGTAACATATAAGTATTAATAAATAAAAAATAAAATATGATGAAATGAAATAAAATGAAAAATGAAATGGAAATAAACACAAAACAGTAAAACAAAAAAATAATACTAACACTAAACAAAAACAAACAAATAATATCTATCTATATATTAATATAACATATATATATATATATATATTAATATAATATATATAGTATTGTACGGAATTGGCTTTCAAAGAAAGCCAATTCCGTTTGCTGCATTTTTGAAAGAAGCAGATTTTCTCTGTTGGGCGGGAAGAAAAAGAAAGAAAAGAGGAGAAGAGAAGGAAAGAAGAGGGCTGGCCGGGAGAGAGAAGAGAAAGAAAAGAAGAGAAGAAAGGAGAGGAAGGGAAAGAAAGGAAAGAAGAAAGAAGGCTGGCTGATCGGGGAGAAGAAAATCGAGACTGAAGGGAAGCAAGAAACCGAGAGGCTGCGGGGGAAACAGAAACAGGAGATGGAAATTGAAGCAGAGATGGTGATCAAAGGAGGATGAGGATGTTAGAAGGCTGGAACCAAGACAAAAAAAAAAAAGAAATTGAAGCAGATCGAGAGAAGAGGAAGAGCAGACCAAGGCAGGGGAGAAGAAACGAAAGCAGGAAATGAGGCTGAGAGACGACAGGTGAGGAAGAAGGAAGTAGAGAGTTGTTTCAAACGCTTTGTCATTTTTTTCCCATTGAGGTACAGTAGTGTCAAGGGGCAAGATACCAATGTGAAGGTTCTAGCCCAAGCCACTCTCCGTTGTCTGAAATTTTAAGTGTGGAAGAAGTGCGGTGAAGACTCGAGGCAGAGCATTTGCGTGATTTAAAGGCTGGAAGAGGCAGTCACGGTGGCTGAAGAACAGTACAGCAAGCATTCAGCCTCTTTAGAAAAGAAAAAAAAGGTTAAGGCCATTTTGGTTGTGGAATTAACAAATACACATATATAAGTGACATGTTAAAAGTATAGGTATTGAATAGCAGTAGAATTTTCAGTGGAAACAGAGCAAGAAGTTTTGGTTCTAAGAGCTTTCGAGAATAAGGCTCATTTTCAACTTAAGTTTGATCTATGATGAATATATATATGAATGTTGTTGAAGAAATGATTTTTCCTACTGGGCTTTTTCCCGAAAGCTCACCCCTCTACTTTTTAGACTATTTGCAGTGATCCGTAGGCGCTACCTGCCGCGTACACGATGTAAGCTGGTGGGAAAGAGCTACCCTAGGCTACTTTTTGTACACCCAGCAAATGTATACAATTACATTCCTTTACCAAACATATTTGTACACACAGACATATATATTGGGAATATTTTGTTGGGATGTAATTTGTAAGGAAAACAATGTAAAGAATATTATTTTTGGGATTAGGTTTTGAGATGATTGGTATTGAATCAAAATGGATGTATTGAGTTGTAAATGTGGATTGGAAAAGTATGCTTGGTAGTTATGGATATCTAGGATTGTTGGAAAGCATACTTGGTAGTTGTGGATATCTAGGATTGTCAAACAATTGAATTGCAGGTGGGTAGGCTCATATATAAGCCGTTATGCTGCCGAAATTTCTATCGACCATATATGTCGAAATATGGAAATTAAATATAAATTCGGATAAAGAATTAGGAAAAGTGATTTGACACTAAACAAGAATACAACCTAAGTGAATAAGGGAATAAGTGGGTAAATTAAGTTCAAAAAAAAATCCCTCAATTTTCAAGGGTCAAGGGTCGTTACACTTAGTCTAAATAAGGTTGCGTCAAAATCGATTAGATTAGGGCTAATAATTTAATTCGGGTGTTGGGCTTGAGTTAAGGATAGCAGGGATGAAGAGATATTATCTTGCTAGGAGATAATACCTCAACTGAGTAATTGAAGACAAGATGGTGAATTAGGTGTTAAGGTCAATTGTTAGTTACTGGGCAATTCTTTTAAATCGAAGTTGTTAATCTTAGTTTACCTTTTTCATAATTAGTTGAATATCAGTTCCGTTTTTTGTAGGATTTTAATTCTTTAAATTACACCCCCAATTATTTTAGTTATTGCATGATAATTAATCCACCAATCTTTAGGGTTCGATCTGGATTTGCCGCTACTGCAAAATTTCGGTAAGACTAGTAATTTAAATTTGGTTGAATTCGACACTCACCATTGAGTTTGGAGCATAAAGGAATTATTAGATGAAAAGTCTATGATGAAAGAACCTTAGATGAAACTCATTGCTACAACAATGCAAAAGAAACTTGATAAATATTATAGTGAATGAATTTATTGATCTTCATTGATGATATTGACTTAAACTGAAAGAGGGTGAATCAGTTTATCATTAAATTCCCTAACTTATTAAGTTTTTTCTACCGATTAAAACAAATACACACAATTTATATGAAAATTAAAGTGCTTAGAGTAAATAAGTAAGGGAAGAGAGATTGCAAACACAAGATTTATTGAGGTTCGACCAAACACGAGCCTATCTCCTCTCTCTTTGAGCCTCACGTCAAAGTTGGTGATTTCACTAATCCAAGTGAATCTCTACACACCACTTGAAGGTAGGTGAGACCTCTCACACTTCCTTTATGGCTTAGGAAGAAACCTTTGAATTCTCACTTAGCAAATGGCTACCTGTAAGACCCGAATTTATTTAAAATATGAAATGAATGAGTATTCGTGAAGGGAAGTCGGGTTAGATTAATCCCGAACACGTGTAAGGGCAAAATGGTCAAAAGACCGAAAGTCGGTATAATTTCGATAAGGAAATTTAATTAAAAATATGGATTTGAGAAATTTTGGTCAATAAGGATGAAATAAATTTATTTTGGGTTAAATTGATCAAGATATTAATTTATGGGAATTAATCGGAATTAATCGAGATTTTTAGTTCGAAAAAATAATCCCGAAAATAATCAAACAAATATACCAAAATGTCATTCGGGACAATATCCCGAAAATACGGAGAAATTATATCCGAAAAATGGTTAAAATATAATAAATAAATTAAATAAAATTAAATTAATTAATTTGGAATAAAATAATAATTTTAAGGGATATTTGGGTATTTTTAAGGTATTTGAATGATTAAAATAATAAAAATAAAATTTATAAAAAAAAGGAATCAGAAATGTCGGGGAGAGAGAACGGAAATGAAGCCGAAAATCAAGGAGAAGACCGAACCACCACCGGCGATCCTTGATCGTCGACGACCAGCCGAGGTGAAAGAGGAGAGGTCGGCGAGCTTCAGGACACCGGAGACTCACCGTAAGGAGGTCGGAGGACGCCGAAAAACGGAGGAGAAGGCCGCGGGAAAGAAATGGTCACCGACGGTGAACGGCGGCGATTCGGGCGGAATCGAGGCCAGCTTCTGAAAGCCCAGGCGACGTCGGTTCTTTTGAGATCGGTATCAGCCGACGAAACGGCGGGAATCGCCGACGATGACCAAGGGAAGAAATGGGTTTCCGACGGTCGAGGGAGAAGAGCCGAACCGGCAGTGTTCCGGTGACCCCGACCGAAACCGAGGGTAGATTCGTGCTGCGGATGACCTTGCGGAGCCACTGGCGGTGGAAGCCGACGGAGAACCGGTCGGCAAGGCGGTGAACCGGCCGAACTGGAGTGAACCGGGGTGAACCGGCTGGTCTGAACCGGTAAGAATCGGACTGAACCGGTTCAGCCAAAAAGAGAGGAAAAAAGGGAGAAAAAGGGAAAAAGAAAAAGAGGAAAAATTGGGGAGAAATCTCGACGATGCAATCGAGCTACGGGTAAGTCAATAGTGGTCGAAATTGACCCGATTTAAATTTCGGAGTATTTAATTTAATTAATTTTGGGCTAAAAACTTACCCGAAAAAATTATGGAATTGTGTAGCTCGACGATTGGCATCAAACGAGAGCTCGAGACAGCCTCAATTTACGTACTAGCATGAAATCTCGGGTAAGTGATCCTTATTTACGACAATTTACATCGTTATGCGTGATATGAATTTAAATTCCGCATAAATTGAATTAAATTATGAAAATTTAGATAAATTGTCGTAAATATTAAATTTAGCTATTCGAGAGTTAGAACGAGGCCTAATAAATTGTTGGAGGGCCCAATGAGCCCAATAGGTCTCGATAAAGTGAAAATTAAGTGGAAAACGGGCTTAAGGCCGAATTAAGGCCCATTAAGGTGCAATCGGGCCCAATAGGGGTAAACGAGCCCAATGATTTAAATTAAGCCCAGAAAATAGGAAATACAATTAAATTGTATGTTATCTGACCTGAGGAATATTGATACGCAGTTTCGGGCATTGGATTGAGAGCAGATCGGACTGCGCGACGTGACATCAGTGGAAAGGTCAGACTCGACAGGAAAATAAGGTAAGGGAATTCTACGGACTGCTAGAGGTAAACTTTATGCAATTTTAAGTTCATTGCAGTCTTTAAAAATTATCTGAAGGGTCTAGAGGTCAAATAATAATTTTAGTGCCCCGAATGGGCAAATTACCAAAATACCCTTGTTAAGGGTAAAATTTACGAATTTAGGAAAATTGGGAGGAGCAAGAACAAGAGGTTTTTGCTCGTTCGGGATACATTTTAATGCATGCATGAGTAGGCTGGCTAACCTTGAAAGAAAATGCACAGCATTGCATACTTTCAACGATGAAATTGTTTTGAAAACTGTTTTGAGGAAACAGAGCCGCCTACGTGTTTTTATTTACATGTGACGTGCTAGAGCTTAGCTCGCACGATGTTTGACTTGTGTGATGCATGCATTAGTGCTGGAGCGAGAGCTCGCACTATAGTTTTACATGCATAGGTGCTAGAGTATAACTCGCACCAGATTTCACATGCTTGTTCGTGACACGGTGCTAGAGTCTAACTCGCACCAGATTTTACATGATTTTCGTGACAGGGTACTGGAGTTTAACTTGCACCAGATTTTATAAGATTTTCATGTGATTTATATATAGAGTGCTAGAGCCTAGCTCGCACTAGTTTTACTGGATTTGTGGAGTAGCGCTGTCTGCCCTTGGAGTCAGCCAAAAGGCCCAACAGGCTCAAAAGACCTCTTAAGTGGGGTGAGAGTGAGGGATGAGGTTGGCGGCCTTGTGGGGATGTAAAGCGGGCTCTGCCAGTTTTACTTGATTTGATGAGAGTGCTGAGCATCGCTCGCACTGATTTTTATGAGAACATGCGATGAGCCGTGCTTGGAGCATTGGGTAGACTGTGTGTCACCGATTAAATAGGCTCGCACGTGCGTTTTGAGAAATGGCATGAGTATTGAGATATGATATAAGAAACAAAACCTCTCTGTGGGAAGCAGGCCATTTGGGCTGGAGTACCTAGTGCGGTATGGGTCCATGGAGTACGATGTATCGTGCAAGTAGCATGGAGTACGATGTACCGTGTGGTATCTTTGTGATACGGGGTATCTTCGGATACGGTATCTTTGTGATACGGGGTATCTTCGAATACGGTATCTTTGTGATATGGGGTATCTTCGGATACGGCATCTTCGGATGCGTGGGATCGGATAAGACTGACGGGTTGGATTGACCCACCTCCCGGGCGATTCCAGATCAGGGTGAGACCTCGTACACTAGGATCCGTGTAGCTAGAGGGACTCACGAGGACACACATGGCCATAGTCCTGGTTATTGTCGATATACAGACGTTGCCTAGTCTCGCATGTCGACGATTTCGATGATGTCAAACCGGGTTTTAAATTAAATGTGCATGATGGTTATTTCCATGCTTTTTAAACCCATATGTGATGTAAACGGATTTTCATGATTTTGTGTGAGTCAGGATCACCCGAAGGAGGGGTCGAGTCCTGACTTTACTGTGAAATTTTAAACGAGAAAGTTATGATTTTGAATATAATTGCATGTTGAATTTTCCGTGCAAATGTGCTTTACATAACATCATAACTCATATCATCTGTTTTAAAATGTGTGGAGAAAGGGTGGTTTATGCATGGCACTACGTTCATGTAGGTAGTATGGTTACCTACTTGTTCGTAGGATTGCCTTACTGAGCTTGATGTGCTCACCCCTTTCATTTTCTCCCACAGATAATCTCCAGTAGACGTTGAGACGACTCAGTACTGCATTCCAGATATCCGCTGCTGCCCATCATTCAAGGTATATACACTTGTACAAATTGTATCTAAATAAGCATAGCACAGTAACATGTTTGTAAGTGTCTCTAGGGGATGTATAAATATTGCAGACATTTTATAAATGACTGAGAAAGAATTAAGTTATATGGTAAATGTATGGTGGGACTGGCATTGACGCACAGCCCAATTATTAGTGGAGTGTGGTCACGATCAGAGGACAAGTAAGCAATGAAAGAAAATAACAAAACGCGAAAAAAATTAACTCTGATTTTTGAGTGGTTTGGGTCGTGACACTACCCAACTCTCACAATTAATCCTCACAAGAGTTACACTCCCTTTGATTACAAATATAGAGATTCGGTAGGCATTTGAGTAAACATTGAAAGCCTCACAAGGCAAAGGTTTACATAATGAAGAGTGCAAATAAATTGAATAAGAGAATAGAAGAATTTCAAGGTCAAGAAGGCTCTTTGATGATTGAAGATGATAGCAAGGTGTTTCTCTTCAGTTCCAATGTCTTCAATGCTTGTATTTATAGTCCCATTGGTATTGAAGATGTTTGGTGGTGCATTAAATGCTTTAATCCAATTGTTACTCACATTAAAGTAGTCGTTAGAGGTATTCTAACTTAAGGGGATCAATACCTATACCAAAAGGATTGATGCCAGCTCTCCAAAACCCTGCAAAATTAGCCAAATTTTAAAGAGGGATCAATGGCCTTCATAAAGGGATTGATCCCTTTGTTCAATGAAACAAGGGATAGCTACTAACTTTGTAGGAATCAATGCCACAATATGGGGGCTAATTTTCATTTTTCTAGGCCGAAAAGGATTAAAAATGAATATTACTTTTAATTTTAATTTCATTTTTTACTTATGCAATTTCTATTGCATGAAATTACTAAGTAACATTTTCAAAATTATTTTCAAATCAATTTAAAACCAATTTATATATTTATCATTTAAATTGTGGTCTTATAAGAAATAAAAGCTCAACATATGGTTTGTGAAAATTTAAAATTATTTAGCAAATTTACCATATGTAAAATATACTTGAAAAATACTTAAGTGTTTGTTATTTCAAAATATATAAATCAATTCAAAGCTAATGTTGTTTTTTATCCTAGAAATAATATGACATCGATGATTTTACTTTTTTGTTATCTATTTCAAAGAGGAAGCTTCTAAACATATTAACACTGTGTGTGATAATTTATATTAGCTTTATAAGGAAAATGTATATTCTTATAAATTGCTATTGTTGGTAAATTCGTGAAAAATGATGTGCAAGAAAATGGTACTACCACAAATGTTTCTATTGCTAGTGGAATAGGGATGAGAAAAACTATTATAACAAGGAGGCCAAGATATGAGAATTATGTTAGGAGTGTGGATACAATTCACAGTGTTAAGTTTAAAATAGATACATATTCGGAAGAAGGGTGTTTATTTGCAAGAACCTTTTTTTTGAAAATTTCATGCTTCAGAGTAGTGGAAGGAAAATAACCTTAAATTTCAATTTTTTTTTTTTAAAATGACTTATGAAATCTTGTTAATTCCAAGTACCATAGTGACTTCAAAATCAACTTTCAAATGGTAGGGTTATTGATGCATATCTTTTATCTCTATGAACTTGCATAATGTAAATGGTACTTTCGGTGCTAACTTGTATCAAAACTTCCATGGTCTAAAAAGAAAAGTAAAAAGTATAAGTAACTTTCATGTTTTCTTTTATTTGTTATATATTTGAAATTTTATAATGTTTTTCATTTGATATTAATTTCTTATATAGACTAAATTAGAAATGAAAGAAATTTCCTTACTCTGTGTAACGACCTAAATTACACACATTTTTCATTGGGCTACGAGTCGATAATAGGTCAAAACAATAAATCAGTCTGATTAATTTTAGTTCTTAGTAACAAATTTAAACTAAAATCCAATAGAGATACCTTTCGATTAATCATCATAATTGTTCTTTCATGATATAGTCATGTTCACATTCCCCAAACACATTTCGTATACATTGCTGTACTTACAAAAATTTTAGATACAAAAGAATTACTTAAACCTGAGTATACCTTCAACGCAAAAAGATACTCCGCGGAACTATAGCTGTGCGAATTGCCCTACTAACAGAAGTAGTCCAAGTTACTGATAGGGCTCTGTGGAGGAAAGTAAGGGGTGAGCTCAACGTGCTCAATAAGAAAAACACATGGCAGGTAGATAATTACACTACCTATATAAGCATTTACCAAATAGAGGCTCTTATGAAGACATACAGATAATTTGGCAGTTTAAAAATACCAGGGTCTGAAAAATTAAAAACAGAACCAATATCAGTAGTATATGCAGTTTACCGCAGTATATGCAGAAATATCAAAACTTTAAGGGGTAAACTAAACAATTTTCAAATAACACAGAGCCACTGCCCGTTCTGTAAAATCAGAGTCGAAAATCCATAGCAATTTCAGTATAAACATCGAATTGTAATCAATACCGGTTCTTAAACTTTATATAACTTTTAAAGTGACGACTGTGTGACACTTTGATCCCGTAGGATTCAAGAGGTGGCCCCCACAGTCTTTTTATGCAGTAAAATAATACAGTTCCATACAAAAATACAATCATATAGTCAATTAAGAAATTCAAATAGACAAGACAAGGCAGAACATGCTATATCAGATATCATGATGACAATTGGCCAATGTCGGTAACTCCGGGCAATCACAGGCCAAGTGTGCTGGGATGTCAATTGTCGTGGGAGTGCTCAGCTACGCATACGGCTCACACATCAAAATGTCCGAAGACCAAAATCAGAATCAGAAACATGGTATATCGTACTCACGTGCATGCTGCACGATAAATCGTACTCTGTGGACCATAGAAACAAAAACGGATAGAAGTGCAGCATGATTTAATCATCACCTTTGTCTCAAAATCAGGACCTTACGACACACAGTTAGCACGCGTTCAAGCACATTACATCAGTATTTCTTTATAAATAGATCATTTTCCCTTAAATCACATATAAATTCAGTTTGTTTCATAAAACAATTTAAAAAGGGCTGACTAGCCATTTTTCGGTTACAAATTTCAGTACTCGATCTAGTGGTTTTCGATCTAAAATAAATAATTATAATTATCAGGATTTTTGTCTAACTAAACCAAGTAAATCTATATCGATAGTCGGGCCGATCTACGAAGTTTAAAATTTTTCTTAATTTTCATAACGTAAAATCGGCCTAGTGTTTTCTATAATTCCGTTAACTAGGAAATTTACCCTAAAATTTATATCTACAAACACATAGAAATTATGTATATTTATCTCTAGTAGCACACAAGAATTTTTCTTACCTAGGTGTCTGTTCGCAATCTTAACCGTCGTAGTTACTGAAGTCAGTGGGTCCGGTCCGCTCGATTTATCTCCTCGGAGCTCTTTCCCTCGGGCTTTCAAATTTCCCCAGTGTCTTCTTTTTTATCTCCAACTATTGTTTATTTTTAAGTTTATATATGTAATCATACACACACACACATATATATATATATATATATATACACACACACACACACTTACCCCTTTTTTTTGAATTTATTTTCCTTTCCCGTCAAAATTTCTTTCTTTTTTTTTCTTTTCTTCTTCTTCATCACAACCCAAGCTCACTGTTCATCCATCTTTCTCCTCATCTCTCAGCATTATTCTCCATCTTCGCCCTTTCCTTGTCGCTGCCATCTTCTTCACCTTACCTTCGGTGCTGCTCTCCTGTTCCTTCATTGTTCCAGCACCCTGTGTTCATCAGTGGTTTCTTGTCACAGATCCAGCTTCCTTAGCTTGCTTTGCCTCTGTTTCTTCTCGTTCTAGGCCACACCCGAGAGCTTTCTAGACTCAGCATCGACCCCGTTTAGTTCCCTACGCTTCCTCTGGTTTTTCAATAGTTTCTTCATGGAAGGAGGCCCTTTCCCTGCAGCCTCACCATCTCTGTTCTCCATTCACTTCCATCTGCGAAGGAGGTCGGGTCCTCCATTTTGCTACTCACTCACCAGTTTTTTTTTAGTTGTTTTCCTATCCTTTCCCTCGTCTTCTTCTTTCACTCTCAAGTTTCACCTTACAAAGAACTGGCATTCTCTACTCTTATTGTTTTATTTTTCTGCTTTTGTTCTAGCAGCTAACACCCTTCTCCTTCTGTTCAGCATGCCCATAGCCCTAGGAAAGCCTTCTTCCTCTTTTCTTTCAGCCTTAAATCTTTCATTGGTTTTCTTCCACTACCTAATCAATACAGGTTCTCGATCTTCTTCAGTTACCTTACTTGGGTGTTGTTGTCATGTCCACTGCTGCAGTTTTCAGTATTTACACATATATATTTATATATATAAATGTGTACTAAGAGAAGGTCATCTCATTCCTTTTTTGTGTTTCATTTTACGTGTTTCTGTCCTTCCCTATCTACCTCTCATACTACATACACCAAACGCCATCCATTGTAGTAGAAGGCATGACGCCCCCTGCGATCCCAACTAATACTCTTCCTTAAAATCATGTGTGGTCAGATGATCGAACCATTCACTAGCCTTCTTACTTCAACTGCTAGGCTGCAGATTAGTTTCCTGCAAGTCATCTTCCCTTCTTTCACACCAAGGCCATCCTCAACACTGTTTCTTATCTTTTCTTTTCTGGCTCCATATTATTTCGGTCAGTCTCACTTCATCAGCATACCTTCACGCAAGCTACAACCTTTATCCCATAGTTTTATTTTAATCTTCAATAGATTTCCACTTATTTCCTGTCTTATCAAGCTCATCACCATCACTCGCATGCTTCAGCACTTCCCTTCTTTTATTCACGTTTCCTATCTTATCAAGCTCATCACCATCACTCACGTTTCCTTTTTTTGTCTTATTGCTGCTGTTAACAGTAGCATTTGCTTATGTATATTTCCAATGAAGCTTTCGACCTTACATGTATATTTATAAGCATGCACGTATACGTGTATAGATATATATATATATATATATATATTTCCTCATATGCATTTTCATATGGAGTTCTCCGCCATGTAGAAGTATGTATACATTTACTCATATCTCTATGTATACATCAGTATATATATACATAGATTTACATGTGTTTCATGCACATTCCCATAGTTATTTGTTCTTAGCATAACATGGTTTATTTGATTATTTCCTTCAAGTCTTCATGTCCAAATTACAAATCTAATTATCCTCCGTAACCACATATTTTTAATCTTAATTGTTTAAATTATTATTTATTGAAATAACTCAATATGTTAAAAATTTGTGATGTTTACATTCTCCCTACCTTAAAAAATTTTGTCCCCAAATTTAGAGGTACATCAGTCCTCAAACAATTGTGGGTACTACTCTCACATTAAACTTTTTAATTCCCATGTGGCTTCTTCTGGAGTATAATACTACCGCAAAACTTTAACCAAAGGAATCTTCTTAGACTACAATGCCTTTTCCTTCTTGTCCAAGAACCGAATTGGTTTCTGCACATACATCATATCCTTCTTTAACTCTAGTGGTTCATATTTTATCACATGTGTCGGATCTTGATGATACTTGCGTAGCATCGAAACGTGGAAGACGTTATGAATACTTGATAATTCCGGTGGTAACACCAACCTGTAAGCTCTGTTTCCCACTTGGTCTAAGATCTCGAAAGGTCTAACATAACAGGGTCTTAACTTTTCTTTATTCCCAAACTTCATTATGCCCTTGGAAGAAGAAACTCTCAGAAACACTGAATCTCCTACCAAAAATTCCAAAGGGCTTCGTCTTTGGTCAGTATAACTCTTTTGCCTACGTTGACCTGTTCTCGATCTCTCCCAACTTAATTCTACATCCCCAGAAACTTGCTTAACCAAATCGGGAGCAAATATCTTTCTTTCGCATACTTCTTCTCATCCAATCGATGGACGACATTTTTGACCATACATCTCTTCGTATGGTGTCATTCTGATGCTTGAGTGGTAACTGTTACTATATGCAAACTCTGCTAATGACAAATGGTCCTTCTAAGAGCCTTTAAAATTTTAGGCACGTGCTTTTAATTCTATATTGGCATAGGTAAAGGTCGTAATAACCCTGTAGGGTTCTGATGTTTTACCTTAATCTGCTAACACTTGAGACATTTAGTCAGAAGTTCAATTACATCTCTTATCATACCTGATTACCAATATACTTTCAGGAGATTTTGATAAATCTTACTACTCTTCGAATATAGGGTACATTTCAACGAACGAGATTCTCATAGGATTTTCTTCTTTAATTGTGATTCATCGAGTACATAATCCTACTTCTAAATTTCAATAAATCATCACTGCCGATACCAAATCTGTTATAGTACCTTTTGGTATCTAATTAGCCATATCGATACAGTATTTATCATTACGCTGAGCCTGTATGATTTGGTTAATTGAGTCCAGTTTCATCTCTCAAGCTACCTACCATGTAATGAATGTCAGTATCAGAAAGGAACCACCAAACATTCTAACAGTTTTCATTTCTTGATCATTACATAAATATAATACCGTCTCGAGGTTACTTCTGCTCGAGGCACTAACCCCACTCATTTCCTTTGTCTTATGTTTAATTCCTTCTGTGAAATAAATATCTAAGACTTTCATGATCAATAAAATCTGTAATCTCTCACCACACAAGTAGTGGTGCCTTAACTCCAATGCAAATATTACGGTTGTCAATTTCAAATTATGGGTTAAGTAATTCTTCTCGTGATCTTTTAATTGCCAAGATCCATAGGTAGTTGCCTTTCTATTCTGCATTAATACGCAATCCAGTCCATGTCTCGGGGTATTTGTATACACTTTTCTCTTAGATTAAGGGTTATGATAATTTTAGACGTTGTTAAGTTTTTTTAGGCAGAGAGATATTTTGAAATACCTTTATTAGCCATCAGACCTGACTACATAAACTAATTTTGGGCATAGGGGTTCAAGGTTGAGTCCTAATTGAAAGTAGGATACCAAAGTTTAACGAAATTCTCATTTATCCTTTGGACACAATTCATTCTTAATTCATATCACTTAATCCGAATAATTTGATATACTAGAAGTATTCATACATTGTGTACATCTCTTACCCAAAATATAATTTGTATTCAAAATTTATCACACTTCAAAACTTGTCTTATTTCATACATCAATCACAATAAAACTCTTTTTCTTATTCAAATTAAGTCTCGCATTCGAAACATAAGCACATTCAAATTACAATCCTTAGATTCAAAACATAATTCATATCCCAAAGTCTCTTTATACCCAAAACTCTGAATCTTCTTATCAATTTCGGGTCTTTCCTACTGATCTATAACCTCTGTTTCGAGAGAATCCAATTGACACCTATTTTTGATACAACGTGACCCAAAAGACTTCGGATCCCCTTAACAAATAACGTCAGTACACTTCAAAGTGAATCACTCGATCTGATAACCCTCTTATCATATAATTTATGTAATTGCTTCTTTAGCTCTTTTAATTTAATCGAAGCCATTCAGTATAGTGGTTGGAATATCAGTTCGGTACCAAGTACTAAATCAATTTCAAATTTCATCTTTCTATCTAGTGGTTACTCTGGTAAATCATCTGGATATATGTCGGAAAGACTTCCTGTCTACAGGAATGTCTCTTTATTCCAGACACGTTCTATCCTTATCAATCACGTAAGCAGTGAGACCTTTAAGTTTCATTTATACAATTAGTTTTGTAATTCATTCTTTCAGTTATAGTGACTTTACTTCTTCACTATTGCTCTTTCTTCAGTAAATATCTTTCCGTCACGCTCCTTACCATTCCCTTCTCTTAGTAATTTTAGAGACATACATCTCATAATTACACAGTTGCATTTTATCCACACAGTTGTGTCTTGCGCACTGTTTCCTCATAAGTAGTAACATCAAATGGAGCTAACCTAGCTCAATTGAGGATCCCCAATATCTCATAGGAGTTTTTGGACTTCCTTCATTTCACATCTCCATGTATCCAGATTATATTTCTTCCAAACTATAAATTTAGTTTCATATTCATCCACAGACTGGTTACCTTATATCCAATTCAATCATTTCATTCTGTAATTACCGTTGTGCCATGTTGTCTAAAGTCATCCAAAAATATCCCATGTAACTCCCTAATTGTGGAGTCCTCGGAATAAATCAGGGGAACTTACACCAAGGTTTGGCTTCCTATTTTATTATCAATAATGCAAAAACTACTTTTTTATAGTAGTGCTCCTTTAAATCTGTATAACTTCTCTGATTTTTTAGCACAAAAGTTGCAAAAGCAATTTTCTCGGTAGAGTTACTTTGAAAAATCCATAAAGTTTCTCCATGTCATTTATCCAGTTTCCATTATAACTGGATTCCTACTCCAGTAAATAGTAGTGTACTATCTTTTGAAATTGTCTCAGTCTTTCTCTAAGTCATATTCATACTTTATTAATCATCATTATTATTGTGCTACTATCACTTGACCAAACAATATCATCATTGTTTTCATGTCCCGCTCAAATCTTATGTAACAAACTTCAGAATTTTTGATTAAACTATGAGGTGCACATCTAGATAAGGGTTCGCTCTATTTCTCGGGCCTATCTCTACAACCTCTAGAAACAGTTTCCCTCTCGTCTACTAAAATGGTTGTGATGCTTACTAGCCATAACTATTAGTTTTCCTTCATTCAATGGCATAATTTCTTAGTAAAAAACAGTCAAGTATACTCATTTGTATCTAAACAATGTACAACAATGCTAAGGATGTGAACTTTTCAAATTTTCTCTTACTCTTAATATTGACTTGTATCAAGTCAACCTTACTCTCATACCAACTTTTGTAACGACCCAAATTACACACATTTTTTGTTAGGCTACGAGTCGATAATAGGTCAGAATAATAAATTAGTCTGATTAATTTTAGTTTTTAGTAACAAATTTAAACTAAAATCCAATAGAGATACCTTTCGATTAATCATCATAATTGTTCTTTCATGATATAGTTATGTTCACATTTCCTAGACACATTTCGTATACATTATTATACTTACAAAAATTTTAGATATAAAAGAATTGTTTAAACCTGGGTATACTTTCGACGCAGAAAGATACTCCACTAAACCATAGCTGTGCGAATTGCCCACTAACGGAAGCGGTCCAAGTTACTGATGAGGCTCTTTGGAGTAAAGTAAGAGGTGAACACAGTGTGCTCTGTAAGAAAAACACGTGGCAGGTAGATAAATACACTACCTATATAAGTATTTACCAAATAGAGGCTCTCATGAAAACATACAGATAATTTGGCAGTTCAGAATTACCAGGGTTTGAAAAATCGAAAACAAAACCAATATCGATAGTATATGCAGTTTACGTCGGTATATACAGAAATATCAAAACTTTAAAGGGTAAACTAAACAATTTCCAAATAACACAAAGCCATTGCCCATTCTGTAAAATCAAAGTCGAAAATCCATAGTGATTTCAGTATAAACATGTAACTATAATCAATACCGGTTCTAAAACTTTATACAACTTTTAAAGTGACGACTGTGACACTTTGGTCCCGTAAAATTCAAGAAGTGGCCCCCACAGTCTTTTTATGCAATAAAATAATACAGTTCCATACAAAAATAAAGTCATATAGTCAATTCAAAAATTCAAATAGACGAGACAAGACAGAACATGCTATATCAGATATCAGAATGATAATTGGCCAATGTCGGTAACTCCGGGCAATAACGGGACAGGTGTGTCGGGATGTCAATTGTCGTTAGAGTGGTCAGCTACTCATACGACTCACATATCAGAATGTCTGAAAACCATAATTAGAATCAAAAACACGGTACATCGTACTCCCGTGCATGTTGCACGGTACATCGTACTCCGTGGACCACAGAAATAGAAACAGACAAAAGTGCAACATGATTTAATCATTGCCTTTGCCTCAAAATCGGTGCGAGTTGAACCGTATGACACACAGTCAGCACGCGCTCAAGCACATCACATCAATATTTCTTTATAAATAGATTATTTTCCTTAAATCATATATAAATTCAATTTGTTTCACAAAACAATTTAAAAGGTGCTGACTAGCCATTTTTCGGTTAAAAATTTTAGTACTCGATCTAGGGGTTTTCGATCTAAAATCAATAATTATAATTATCGAGATTTTTGTCTAAATAAACCCAGTAAATTAATATCAGTAGCCAAGCCGCTCTCCAGAGTTTAAAATTTTTCGTAATTTTCATAGCGTAAAATCGGCCTAGGGTTTTCTATAATTCTAGTAACAAGGAAATTTATCCTAAAATTTATATCTACAAACACAAAGAAATTACGTATATTTATCTCTAGCAGCACACGAGAATTTTTCTTACCTCAATGTCTCCTCGCAGTCCTCAACCCCTTAGTGACTGGAGTCAATGTGTCTGGTCTGCTCGGTTTATCTCATCAGAGCTCTTTCCCTTAGGTTTTCAAATTTTCCCTGTGTCTTCTTTCCTATCTCCAACTACTGTTTATTTTTATGTTTATATATGTAATCATACACACACACACACACAGAGAGATATATATATATGTATAAAAATACACTTACCCTTTTTTTTAACTTATTTTCCTTTCCCGCCAAAATTTCTTTCTTTCTTTTCATTTCTTCTTCTTCTTCTTCACCTTACCTCCGGTGTTACTCTCCTGCTCCTTCACTATTCCAGTACCCTGTGTTTATCGGTGGTTTCTTGTCATGGCTCCAGTTTCCTCAACCTGCTATGCCTCTGTTTCTTCCCGTTCCAGGCTACACCCGAGAGCTTCCTAAACTCAACACCAACCTCGTTTAGTTCCCTATATTTCCTCTGGTTTTTCAGTAGTTTCTTCACGTAATGAGTCTATTTCCCTGTAGCCTCACCATCTTTGTTCTCTGTTCACTTTCATCTGCAGAGGAGGTCGGGGTCCTTTTTTTTACTCCCACTCACTCACCAGTTTTTTTTCATTTGTTTTCCTATCCTTTCCCTTGTCATCTTCTTTCACTCCCGTGTTTCACCTTGCAAAGAACTGGCGTCCTTTGCTCCTATTGTCTTATTTCTCTGCTTCTATTCCTGTAGCTAAGACCCTTCTCCTCTGTTCAGCGTGCCCGTAGCCCTAGGAAAGCCTTATTTCTCTTTTCTTTCAGCCTTAAATCTTTCCTTGGTTTTCTTCCACTACCTAATCAATGCAGGTTCTCTGTTCTTCAGTTACCTTACTTGGGTGCTGTTGTCATGTCCGCTGCTGCAGTGTCACACCCCGACTTCGGGTGCCCTTCATCCATACATATACTACTATGGTTGGGCTGTGAGTCAATGCAATTACTAAATTCCATACACTTATAGTGAAAAAATTTAAAACTTTAATTCACACACTCCCAGACATGTGTAGATATACAAAAATCAATTGTATAATGTATTATCTTTGCATAACATCCCCATACAACTGTTTACATTTGTAATTCATAACTGTGTGATACATTATAATAGATACAAAATGCTCTTATGTATATAATTCTTATACCTTTGCCAACTGGTGGGAGCTGTCTAACACAAAAAGGGATCTAGAGATCACCACACAGCTCTAGTTCTTAGTATCTGAAGGGAAAAAATAGTGGGATGAGCAAACCACAGCTCAGTAAGGAAAAAAATGCTAACAAGTAGATACTATACTATCTACATAGCCCATGCATGCATAAACAAAACCATGTTTCAATATAAATGGAAATATTACTAGAAAATGCATTTAAACATTTATTTCTCATAGGCATTTTCATGTAAAACCATGAGCAATACTTCCAATTAAAACATGTCATAAAAACAGTGCTATCATAGCACGAGCATTAAAATCAAGAGATTTATCAAATCACACTATCTCTTTGCTTTTCTCAAATCATTTCTATTCATCAAATCTCTTTCTTTTCGGGGTTTCTCAATTTCTCTTATTTGTGAGACAGGCATGGAATTCTCAGCAATCTAATATCCACGACATATGTACATGGAAATGTAAATGGTGATATACTTGTAATGTGGAGTATATGTGATGTAAGTCCATAAGTTAATGTACACAAGTGTAATAAGAGTTGTGATTATACATACAAGTTACATTATGTATAAATGTGAAGAAATGGACTCGAACATGTGGAGAATGTGGGTAGAATGGATTATGAGTAATGTGGTAAAATGGAAGTAGAATTGCATAAGTTATGCACTTCCATTTGGTTTATATCGTATACTTTTGGTTATATAAGGATTCCATACAAGTTTCAATAAGAATAAGCTATGTATATGTCTTTGTCAAGCCTCAAAGATGAATGAATGAGAAAATGATCATGGTAGCAAATTAAGGATGTTTGAGTATGAGTTGCTACAGAGGAACTACAGAAAATCTGGAAACTATGAAGGGCAGATCGATCTCATGGGATGAGAGATCGATCTGAAAGAGCCAGAATGCTCTTATTTGGGCAATGGAATAGAGCAGATCGATCTCCAATGGAGCCAGATCGATCTCCTTAGCATTCTGTAATGAAAAGATCGATCCTCAAGCACCCAGATCGATCTCCTTAGCTCTCGTTTGGGAGCAGATCGATCTCATGCTTCGACAGATCGATCTCATGCTTAAAATACCGTGAAAATGAGGGATTTAAGGGGACCAGATCGATCTCCTCTTGGTGCAGATTGATCTCATCAAGCTATTTCTATAAAAGGAGTGCTGAAAATTAGGAAATTTCGAGAAAAACACCATTCTTCCATTTTCAACCCAAAAACCTAACTTTCTCTCTCTAAAATCAACCATTTTCAGTAAGATTTGAAGAGAGACCATTAGAGGCAAAGTTGTTCCTATCAAAGAGAATAACAACATAGTTGGAAGGCATTTTCCCATTGTTGGTATTGAAGGAGTTAAGGGCATTATCATTTGGAGCTAGGAGAGAAATTAGATTTGGTAAGATTCTAACACTCCAACTATGGTACATTATCTATTTAATTGATTTTGGAGTTGTTTGGCATGAGTATGGATGGTTAGAAACTATCTAAAATACATTGGAATGATTATGACCTAGAAATGGTCTAGTGTGAGAAAGTGGAATGTATGGAGATTAATGAGAAATAGGATGTCTAGAGGTGACAATAGTGTTATGGGTATGATTTTAAGATGTTGGTGAATAAATTGTAAGATTTACCAAAAAGGGGCAAAATGTGGATTAAGGCATTGGTAAAATGCATAAGTGAATTATATTGAATAGTGAGGTCAAATATGGGTTAAAAACATTAACTCAATTGATTTGGATGAATAAATCGCATCTTTCGAGGATACGCTGGAGCGAGTTGAGCCAAGAGCGTGAGAAGCTAAGAGGAAAGGAGTCACACCAAGTAAATCGAAGTAAGGAAATTGTGTGAACTCTTAGAGATATCTGTGCGCAACTTGGGCGTAATAAATGCTTTGCTAGAATGCATGAGACATTAGGAAATGATGTTGGGTGATTGAAGGGCAAAAGTTGGGTGTTTGACAAAATGTGCATGAAAACAAAAGCATATTGCTTTGAAAATCATGTTTTATTGCTTTTTAGCAAATGATTGGTAGGTTGGCTGACAGTGAAATGATTTGCAAAAGAAGTGAGTGTGTTTTGGATTTGTTAACCATACTTTGCAAAGTTTTGAGCGCCTACATGATTTCGTGAGTATGAAAGCGTGCTAGAGTATGACTCGCACGAGATTTGACATGTTTTATACACATGAGTGCTAGAGGCACTAGTTTTCACATGGATTTCATATTTGTTTTGGCATTATGCTTGGAGTTTGTCTCGCACTAGATGCCCACCTTGCATGTTGCCATGTTTGGAGCTTCGAGTAGACAGGGTGTCACATCGATTAAATAGGCTCACACGTGCATTATTTTGACATGATTAATTAGCCGTGTTAGGAGCTACGGGTAGACAAGAGGTCGTACTGATTAAATAGGCTCACACGTACGTTTGAGATGTGGCGTGATATGATATGTTGATTGGGTCCACGGAGTACGTTGTACTGTGCATGTATCATGGAGTACGTTGTACCGTGTTGAGTTGTGATGTGCCATCTTCGGACGAGATCTGCTATGGACCGACGGGTAGGATTTGACCCACCTCCCGTGTGGAAGCAGATAGTGGTGATATCCCACACACCTGATCCGTGTAGCCGGTATTACAGGTTATGTACATAGGCCTTGAGGTTATTACCTGTTGTTGAACTGCCTATCTCACATGTCTATTGCTTTGAGAATAAATCCATGTTTGAAATGATTTGTGGGTCAGGAAAGTCCGAGGGATGGGCTAAGACCTGACCAGTGTTGGATTGATTTGTTAATGGTTTTTAAAGTGCACGGATGCATGATGTTTAATGCCATGCTTTATTGTGAAAATGCATGATGTTTAATGCCATGCTTTATTGTGAAAATGCATGATGGTTAATGCCATGCTATTTGAGAAAATGCATGATGGGTAATGCCATGCTTTTATTGTGAATTATGCATGATGATTTATACCATGCTTTGAGTTGAAATGTGCACTGGATTTTAATAGCATGAATGCTTTGCATACCATTAACACAATCATACATTCATGTTTGAGATAAATGATGAATTAAATGCTTTTGAGCATGGCATCACGATCACGTAGATAGTGTAGTATCTACCTATTCGCATGATTGCCTTACTGAGCATATGGTTTGCTCACCCCCCTTATTTTCCCCCTCTCTACAGAGTGTTGAGTATAGATTGAGTGTGACTGGAGGCTTGTCCCTTTTTGGGTAATTCGCTGCATCCCATAGCTAAAGGTATACACACTTGGATTATTTTGTATCTAAACTAGACATAGCACAGTAGCATTTTATATGTAACTATTGGGGATGTAAAATAATGTAAACACATGTAACGACTCTGATATATATACATTTATACAAGTGTTTACTCATAAATAATGTTCAAATTGAATGGGTATGGTGGAATGAGTTAGACGTCGACACACAGCCCAAATGTTAAGAGTGTGGTTGTTCACGATCGAGGAAGGATGATTAATAATGGATGCATGAAAATGCGAAAAATTTGTACGTATTTTGGTAAATTGAGGGTCGTGACATCTCAGGCTTCACTGATCAGGTGTGCACAAGGCATCACTTGCCTAAAGGGGGGATGGGTCAGTCCTACGCTTCGGCTCATCTCAATCATCATCATCTTCCTCATCAACTCACGGTACAATGTACACCATGTGTCATCTACGCGATACGCGTACTCATGTGCACCCAGCACGGTACATAGTATTCCAATGGATAACTACATAATTCAACGTACGACCGTGGACCCGGTCCATCCGTCCAACTCTGATGGACTCATCATCCGAAACCATGTCTCATATACCAGGCGAGCAAATCGACGTGACACACAGTCATCGCAAGGCTCCAACGTGGTATCTCTCAGTGCGAGCAACAACTTCTAGCATCGTATCATCTCAACTCAGTAAAAACTAGTGCGAGCAATGCTCCGGCACTTCTCTCAAAAATCATCGTGCGGGTTAAACTCCAGCACGGCACATCAAAAACGTAGAAACATGTGCGAGCTAAAACTCCAGCACATTATCATTATAAAACCATGTACGAGTCACGCTCCAGCACGGTTTATCAAAACATGTAAACGTATGCGAGTGAAACTCCAGCATAGTTAAAATCATTAAAATGAGTGTGAGCTAGAGCTCCAACATCAATTCACATCTCAAATCCGATATGTGGTTATTTTCTCTTTTGAAAACTCAAAACATGTTTATTTACATAGCATGTCGTCCCATGCTAAACATGTAAAACTGGCCAACCTATCAATCATCATTTCTCAATTACAAAATCAGCATATAGTTGAGAAAACATCAAAAACATTATATAGATTTAAAAGCATTAAAAACATGCATGTCAGGCTGTTTTCCTTCCCACATCCCATTTTCACAATATATATACCATAATACATTTCACGATCTCATATCAACTCATAGCTCAATAGCTAAACGTACTATTACTAGTGTCATATCTAATAAAATTGTTGTAAAATACGTACAAATACCTCTATCACTAACATACAGTCCCTTACCTCGAATCGCACTTGTATTCCCTTCGTCTTGTTTGCTCCATTCGCGATACGGGTAAATCGTGTTCCATGTATTTCAATCTACACGTGTAAATCATTAAGTTATTTTCCTTTCCATCTTCTAAACCTCCACATTGTCATCTATTTTTCTAATTATACTCCTCAAACTTTTAAATCATATTTCACCTTTTCCATTTGTATCACTATATCTCATTTTAAGTTTTCCATCACTTTTCCATGGATTTCCCTTCATAAATTTCCTCTTAATATTACTCACTCATCACTACAATCATCATTTCTATCTATATTTCACATGCCATTCAACCCAATAAATGTCTAGAAATCCATATTCAAAGCTTAAGGGTTGAAGAGCTTACCTAGCTTAGCTTTTTTCCTTAGCCAAAGTTGTAGTAGTCAAATCTTCTTCTCTTGGTCAAACCAATGTGTGATTTTTGGGTATGTTGTTCTCCTTACTTCAAAGAACAACTTTCCTTTCTTTAGCTTCTTCAGATTTTAGCTGGAATGTAGTGATATTTAGAGTGAGAAAGTTGGGTTCTTTGAGAGATATGAAAAGGTGCGGGTTTAGTGGGACAAAATTTGAGTTTTCAACCTAATTCCCATGCTCTTTTTATAGATGCAGAGACATGAGATCGATCTAGCCCTTATGGAGATCGATCTCTGCATGGTTTGGTAGTCCTTTTTACCTAATGTATCTACTACCAGATCGATATGCTTCCATGATGAGATCGATCTGTTGCAGCCTCTTGGAGATCGATCTGCTTCTTGTAGGAGATCGATCTGCTCCTTACAGAACCTTAATGAGATCGATCTGTTACTTAAGGGAGATCGATTTGTGCCTGTGAAAGATCGATTCCTTCCAAGCAGAGACTTAAGGAGATCGATCTGTCTTCCCATGAGATTGATCTGCCCTGCTCCCTTGAACTGATTTTAGGCATTTTAAGAGAGGAGATCGATCTCTCCTTCATGTGAGATCGATCTCTCATCCCCTGCACCCTCATTTCTGTAGTTTTCTACAGATTTTTATTTATACACTTATCCACATTTGCTACATACCTCAATTTACATTACGTGCACAATTAACATATATTGGCTTCCATTCCATATAGTTCATAAGTAATAAAACTTGTGCACACTACTAGAAATCATGGATGTTTCATTAAATTTCCAAAATCCTTACATCTTCTTATCATTTATACTCATGTAACAATACATATAATACATCATAGCTTCTCAAGCTATTTTTGTAACAACGTACATATACATTTTATCTTCATCAATACGTGTGAAATTACGAGCATTTCATTTCTCCCCTCTTTAGAAAATTTGGTCCTCCAAATTGAACCAAGTCTAGTCCTAAAAAAGTTGGGGATATTTCTCCTTCATTGGGTCCTCTAACTCCCAAGTGTCTTACTCTGATGTATGATGTTGCCACAGGACCTTAACCAATGAAATCGTTTTGTTCCGCAACACCTTCTCTTTTCTGTCCAATATCTGAATCGGTTTCTCCACATACGACATATCCTCCTTGAGCTCCAATGGCTCATAGTTAATTACATGTATTGGATCCGGGTAGTACTTCTGAAGCATAGAAACATGGAAGACATTATGGACCTCTCCTAGCTCAGGTAGTAAGGCTAGCCTATATGCCCTATCTCCCACTCTATCCAAAATCTCAAAAAGACCAATGTAATGAGGACTTAGTTTTCCTTTCTTCCCGAACCTCATTATTCCCTTGGAAGGAGATACTCTAAAAAATACGGACTCACCCACATCAAACCCAAGTGGTCTTCGTCTCCTATCAGCATAGCTCTTTTGTCGACTTTGAGCTGTTCGCAGCCTATCACATATTATCTGAACATCCTCGGAGGCTTGTCTAACCAAATCGGGAGCAAGCAACTGTTTGTCACCAAATTCTTCCCAACCAATAGGTGATCGACATCTACGACTATATAATACCTCATAATGGGCCATACCAATACTTGAGTGATAACTATTATTATAACCAAACTCAATCAATGGCAAGTGATCGTCTCAAGAGCCTCTAAAATCCAGCACACACGCTCTCAGCATATCCTCCAGGGTCTGTATAGTCCTCTTTGACTGACCATCTGTCTGAGGATGAAAAGCGATGCTAAAGCTCAATTGGGTCCCCATTGCTTCCTGAAAATGTCCCCAAAAGTAGGAAGTGAAGTTGGCATTTCCCTATCAGAAACAACACTCACTGAGACTCCATGTAGCCTCACTATTTCCCTTTCATACAAGTTCGCTAGTGCACTCAAAGTATCTGTAGATCTTATTGCTAAAAAGTGTGTCAATTTCGTTAACTGATCTACTATAACCCATATAGCATTATGGTTCTTACGGGTTCTCGGTAACCCCATCACAAAATCCATGGTGACGTTCTCCCACTTCTATGTTGGTATCGGTAGAGGTTGCAAGAATCCTCCAGGTTTTTTATGGTCTACCTTAACTTGCTGACAGACTAGACATCTAGCAACATACTCAACTATATCTCTTTTCATCTCAGACCACCAGTATACCTTCTGGAGATTCTGATACATTTTACCAATCCTCGGGTGTACTATATATCTCGATGAGTGAGCCTCTGATAAGATCAACTTCCTCAGCTCTGAATCCTTAGGAACACATATTCTATTTCCAAACCTTAGTACTCTATCTAAACTCAATACAAAATTGGTGCCCTCACCTTTCTGAATTTAGCTAATTACATCAATACACCATTGATCATTCTGCTGAGCTTACTGGATTCTCTAAATCAACTCTGGTTCTATTCTCAAGCTAGCTATAATCTCATTAATGCCAATCTCAAGTGGGGTCACATCCAAACTAAGGTTCGTGAATTGTTCCAATAACTCATGCTCCCTAACCATCATATATGATACCAACCCGAGACTCTTTCTACTCAATGCATCGACAACCACATTCACCTTCCCCGGGTGGTACAAAATCTCACAATCATAGTCTTTGAGGAGTTTTAACCACCTTCTCTGTCTCATATTTAACTCCTTTTGTGAGAACAGATACTTCAGACTTTTGTGTGAGAACTGAGGATTTTGTATACCCCAGTTATGAGAATTATAATTTGGTGCATGTAATTATGATATGTTAATGTACACACAAGTTTTAAATATGATAAAGTATAAGAAGATGAGGTTTTTAAGTTTTGAATGTGTATGGATTGAAATATGGACTATGTGGTAGATTTTGGGAAGTTTTACATTGAGTTTTTTGTAAACTGATGCAACAGCAGTACAATCAGTGAAGGCCAGATCGATCTCCAAGGATGAGGGATCGATCTCATGGCTCCATAATGCAGGAAATGTGCAAGAACTGATAGGCAGATCGATCTCATAGGCAAGCAGATCGATCTCCAAATGTTTCTGTAAAGAGAAGGTCGATCTTCTCAAGGAGCAGATCAATCTCATGAAGCAATTATGAGATCGATCTCACCCCACGACAAATCGATCTCCTAAGTATAAAATTACCCCAAAACGTTCCCAAATTCAAAGAAAGATTGATCTCATCAAGGATCAGATTGATCTCTTACCTTCAACCTATATAAGGACCCCTTTATTTTTCTGGAAATTGATCTCTCTCCCCAAATCACCATTTTCGTAACCCTAGCTTTCTCTCTCCTCTAAAATCCCTATTTTCATCCAAATCTCAGGCAGAGGCAAGATGGAAAGTTGTTCCTCATCCAAAGATGAACAACATACTTGGAAATCGAAGGATGAATTGAATCGAGACGTGAATAGAGCTCTCCATAAGTTTTGGGTAAATTTCTAAACTTCAATCTTTGATATTGAGGTGATTTTGGTGATTGTGACTATGGGTGTTGTGATAAAATAGCAAGGAAATTATTAGAGTTGATGAAATTGCAATTTTGTTGGAGTGATGATAATATTATACAATTTGTGGTAATTTTAGGATTTTGGCTATAAATTGGAATCAAGGCAATGAGGTTATTTTGGCATGGATATTATGCATGAAAAATGTAGGATTTGAAATGTAGTGGATGAGAAAGTGGATTATGATAGGAAAATGAAAAAAACAAGGTTTACAGTATTTAACGAGAATATGAGCAAATATGTGCTCGATGATGTGATTGAGATAAATTATTAATGTTTCAGCATCGTTTGGACAGCTCGGGAGTTCCAGAAAGGAATGCAAGGCTAGTCCGTCATTTGGGGGAACGATTGCACTATACAAGGTACAACGAGGTAAGGGAAACTTAAACTCGTTTGTGTATGCAATTTTGTGATGATATTGTAGCATGAAATGTGATTTGAGAAAACAAGCATGTTTTTATGAGTTGTAAATGAGTTATTGCACACGGTTTTATAGCTGGTTGGGGCCCAATTTTTATGAGTTGTAAACTAAATGTGAAATTATTTTACAACCGTTTTGAGTTTAAAAAGTAAAAAGTGATTTGGGCTCTACGTTAAGGCGTATTGAGATTTGAGAAATGTGTGTATGGTTTTGTCGGTTTGAGCTCGATTTTGACATATTTTATGTTAAGTACAAAATGGTTTTCAGATGCGTTTTATGAGAAAAACCATTATAAGCGCTACATGAAAGCAAAACCGTTTTATATGATAAAGGCTATTACTGAGACTTAGGCGTGTCATGTTGAATACACATTGGGCCTTGCTCTGGTAGCATGTAAGTTCGGGCATTGCTCTGGTAGCATGTAAGTTCGATATTCCTTCGTTTTGGTAACGAGAGATGCCTCCATTCTGGTAACGTGAGATTACCCTTGCTCTGGTAGCGCTGGGTGGCCTTGCTCTAGTAGCATGTAAGTCTGATATTTTTCCCCACTCTGGTAGCATTGGGAGGCCTTGCTTTGGTAGTATGTAAGTCTAGGCCTTGCTTTGGTAGCAGTAAGACCAATAGTGTGCATGAGAAGAGGCTTTGCTCTGGTAGCATGTACGGTCGGGCCTTGTTCTCGTGACGCGTAAGTCCAATATACCATGTACATGACTATATTGTCGACGTTCCTTCTTTTAAGGATGCCTGGGATGCGCACCCAGAGGAGAATTATATTGATGTGCCATGACGAAATTTTATCTGAGTTTTATTTACCTAGTCTCGTTTTACACATGAGATTGTGTTTGGTGGTTGCGCCACGTGCATTACTACTGTGGTGATCTTTATCATGTTTTTATGAGAAAAGCCATTATCACATCCTGTTTTTCTACATGCTTGTAACCATGGTTTTGTATTGAGCCATTTACTATCATGTTTCTACATGAGCTTTGAGAAATGAGTTGAGATGATGTTTTAATTATTCATGCTACATTTTTCGACTGAGTTTATTGGGTTTTCACCCACAAAACAAAATGATTGTGTTGTGCAAATCATTATTTTATCAATGAGTCCCTTACCCCCTTTCGGAGTGATTTAGAAGCTCACCTTGTTTTTTTATCCCCCAGATTTCTTCAAGTGAAGAGAGTTTCCCTTTTACGTATGGAGTAGTGGCTAGTGGAGGACTTGAGCTCCAGGACATATATTGTATTTTGAGGTATAATTTATCATTTGATGTACCCAGACTAAAGTTGTATTTACAGACACTTGATGAACAATGATGTATGGAATGTATTGGGATTATCTAACTTTGAATTGATGAAATATAATTAGTATGATATATGAATATGAAGTGGTGAGATCTTGAGGTGTAACTTTATAATTTATATATGATGATGCATGACACTGCACAGGAATGCACCTAGATATGTGTATCGATGTAGAAAAATTTTAAATTTGCCCTTTTTTTCGCGCTTCCAAGGTATCAAAGAGTTTTCTTGGTATCAAAGCTTAGGGTGTTTAGTACTGTCAGTGTCGGTCAAGTGAAATAGAATACATCCCAAGTGTCTTTATAAGTCTAGTCATGAACTGAAATTGAGGATTGAGATTTCAATCGAATTTAATGTGTACGCGTAAGAAACGTATTGAGATTAAGAATGAGTGTACGACGAGGTCGTTCGAGGAGGCAGACAGAGCCACCTCCACCACCTGCCCCACAACCAGAGAGTCCTAACTCTCGATTTAACCGGATTGAGCAAGATGTTCAGTAAGGTTTTAAGCAAATGACAGTGCTATTCGCGCAACATTTTAGAGTTAATGCCTCGAGTACTACTCCTACACCAATACAAGGACCTCCTGTGCCCCCAGTACAGATAGACCCAGTGCCTCCCGTCACTCAGTCTGATGACAAAAGTATGGTCCGACTGATAGACTTTTTGAGGAGTGGTTGACTGAGTTAAGAGTCATGTTTGACTATTTGGGATGCACTGATACTGAGAGGGTCAGTATGGGTACTTATATGTTGAAAGGGAGAGCTCGAGATTGGTGTGGTACTACCCGGGGTATTCTGTCTAGCTAGGATGTGATTAGCTGTGACGAGTTTTAGATAGCCTTTAGAGCCCAATATGTACCACGAGCTGCTCAAAGAAGGAAGCAAGCAGAGTTTTTGAATTTGGTATAGGGCGATATGTCTGTCGATTATTACGAGAGCCGATTTACTGCTCTATTGAGATATAATCCAGAGACCTTCTAAAATGAAGAGCTTTGTACAAAGAGATTTGTGTATGGATTGAAGCCCATCATCAGAGATTGATTGATAGGGATGTGTATTACTGAGTTTAGAGATGCTCTGAGACGAGCAGAAGAGATTGAGAGGGGAATCAAAATTATACAATCCTAGAATGAGTTCAGTGCAGTGACTCGGGATAAGGGCAAGAGGCCAATGATTTTCCAAGCAGATGTTCGGAGAGGTTCCTTCAGAAGATGAAGGATTGGGGTACAAAATGGTAGATTAGAGAGACCCAGAGCTTATCCTATCATCAGGGAGACCCCTCGAAATGTCAGGCCTGAGATAAGAGTTTGCAAAAATTATGGCCGATCGCATGAGGGAAGTTGTACTGGGTTGATCCATGGATGTTTTAGATGTGGAGACATGGGTCAAAGAGTAAAAATTGCCCTCAACCTCAGAGACCACATGCTCCGGAGCCTATTAGACAGCAGCCTCAGAGAGTGAATCCCCCGAGACGAGCCACTGCTACAGAGAAAGGGAAGAAGCCTGTTACAGTGGGATGTGTGTTTGCTTTGGACAAGGAAACATCAAACACTTTTGCAGAAACTATAAGAGGTACACTCTTTGTCTGTAATCATAAGGCTCATGTGTTGATTGATCCGGGGTCCACGCATTCGTTTATTTCTAAACATTTTGCATGTAGATTAAATTTGAAGTTTGAACCTCTAGAGTATGTACTACATGTAAATAGCCCTATGCGTGAGTCCTAGAGAACTGATTTAATCTGTAGAGGGTGTGAAATAAAGGTGAGAGATAGAGTGATGTTAGCAGATCTAATGATGCTAAATATATATGGATTTGATGTAATTTTGGGAATAGATTGGCTGGTAACCAATCGAGTGAGTTTAGACTGCTACACTAAGATTGTAACTTTCTCCCTACCTAAACCTTACAGTGTACATTTGAAATATTAAGGAAATAAATGTGTGGAATTTTTGTAAGCAAATTGAAATTTTGATGTTACTTTTGAGAGTACTAAATATGATTGTTCATGTGAAGGTTACGAAACACTCATCTTAGATGATAATTGGGAACATTCAAGGATAGAGGATATACCTATAGTGTGTGAATTTTTGGATGTCTTTCCAGATGAGTTTCCAGGTTTACTACCAGAGAGAGAGTTAGAGTTTACCATAGATTTGGTACCAGATACTCAGCCTATCTCTAGACCTCTATATAGGATGGCATTAGTGGAACTTAAGGAATTGAAGAAACAACTACAGGAGTTATTGGATCAAGGATTTATTAGACCCAGTGTCTCACCATGGGGAGCACCAGTATTATTTGTAAGGAATAAGGATGGTAGTCTCAGATTATGCATAGACTACCGACTATTGAATAAAGCCACGGTGAAGAATAAATACCCATTGCCCAGGATTGACGATTTGCTTGATCAGCTGAGATGGGCCTCAGTCTTCTCTAAGATTGATTTAAGATCGGGCTATCACCAATTGAGGATTAAGGAAGAAGATATCCCGAAGACGGCCTTCAGGACAAGGTATGGCCATTATACATTTCTAGTGATGCGCTTTAGATTAACGAATGCCCCAGCAGCCTTTATGAGATTAATGAATGATGTGTTCAAAGAATATCTAGATAAGTTTGTGGTAGTCTTTATTGATGATATCTTGGTGTATTCTCAATCTTATGAGGAGCACACATAGCAATTGTGGTTAGTACTTCAGATACTCCAAGATAAGCAATTATATGGAAAGCTTAATAAGTGTGAGTTTTGGCTAGATCGGATAGCTTTCCTTGGTCACATAATTTCAGAGGAAGGAGTATCAGTTGATCCAACTAAAGTGGAGGTTGTGCTTAATTGGGAAAGATCGATGACAGTTATTGAGGTACAAAGTTTCCTTGGTTTGGCAGGGTATTACAGACGATTTGTTGAGGGATTTTTTTAAGATTTCCGCTCCTTTGACCAAGCTCACGCGTAAGGAGGCTCCGTTCACATGGACTGATCAATGTGAGCTTAATTTTCAAGAATTAAAGAAGACATTAATAGTGGCACCTGTGTTGACTATCCTTAAGGGATCAAGAGGATTTTCAGTGTATAGTGATGCTTCCCATCAAGGATTGGGGTGTGTGTTCATGCAGCATGGAAGAGTGGTTGCTTATGGATCGCGATAGTTGAAAGAACATGAGCGAAATTACCCCACGCATGATTTGAAGTTAGCCGGTGTGGTATTTTCCTTGAAGATCTGACGACATTACTTATATAGGGAAAGATTCCAGATCTTCACTGACCATAAGAGTTTGAGGTATCTTTTTGATCAAAAAACGTTAAATATGAGACAAAGGAGATGGATGGAACTCCTTAAGGATTATGACTGCGAGATTCTATACCATCCGAGAAAGGCGAACGTGGTTGTTGATGCCCTGAGCAAGAAGAGTATGATATCTACTATAATGATCAGGGAATGGGATTTATTGGAGAAGTTCACCGAACTCTGGATCAGAGTTAAAGAGGTAGAGACTAGATTTTTGGCTAGCCTGTGAATAGAGCCTGGGATCATGGATTGGATTAGAATTGGGCAGCGAGATGATCAGAGGTTGATCGACATGGTTAGCCAAGCTGAGCAAACTTCACAGTCGGATCTCATAGTCAGTGAGGATGGATTGTTAAGATTCAGAGGATGAATTTGTGTACCGGATGATGATACCCTAAAGAGACAGATATTGAGAGAATCACACTGCTCACGATACACCATGCACCCAGGGAGTACTAAAATGTATCGAGATTAGAGAAAGGTATATTGGTGAAGTGGTATGAAACGAGACGTGATAGATTTTGTGGCCAGATGTTTAGTGTTCCAGCAAGTGAAAGCTGAGCATCGCAAGCCCAGAGGACTATTGCAGCCTTTACCTAAACCTACATGGAAATGGGAGCATGTCACCATGGACTTTATTATAGGTTTACCGAGGACCCGAAGCGGCCATGATGCAATATGGGTCATAGTGGATAAACTGATTAAAAGTGCCCACTTCCTTGCCATCAAGAGCACAGATACTATGGATGCCTTAGATGAGTTATATGTCAGTGAGATAGCTAGATTACATGGGGCTTCGGTGAGTATTACTTTTGATAGAGATTCTCGATTTACCTCTAGATTTTGGACCCAATTTCAGGAGTCCATGGGATCTCGATTGAGTTTTAGTACCGCCTATCATCCTCAAACAGATGGTCAATCAGAGAGGACTATTTACACTCTGAAGGATATGTTGAGGGCGTGTACGATGGATTTTAAGGGATCATGGGATGATCACCTGCCCCTAGCAGAGTTTGCATACAATAACAGCTATCATGCGAGTATTGGAATGGCACCTTTTAAGGCTCTATATGGTAGGAGGTGTAGATCCCCTGTAGCATGGGACGAAGTGGGTGACAAAAAGATAAATGCTCTCGAACTTGTTGAACAGGCTGTACAGAGTGTGAAACTCATATATGAGAGATTACGGGCTGCACAGAGTATACAGAAAAGCTACGCGGATGTACGTAGACGGCCACTCAAGTTTGATGTTAGTGATGCATTATTTCAGAAGATATCACCGAGTAAGGGTATCATGAGGTTTGGGAAGAAAGAAAAATTGAGTCCTCGATACATTGGACCATTCGAGATTCTTGAGAGAGTGGGAGAGGTAGCCTACAGGTTGGCATTACCCCCACAGATGTCCAGAATACACAACGTCTTTCATATATCTATGTTGAGGAAGTACCACCCGGACCCTTCTCATGTCATAGAGTATGAATAGATGGACATACAAGAGGACATGAGCTACATAGAGGAACCTATCCGGATTCTCGATAGAAAAGAGAAGGTACTTAGAACCAAAAGCATCCCATTAGTGAAAGTTTTGTGGAAACATCACTCAATAGAAAAGGCAACTTAGGAATTGGAAAGCCTCATGAAGGAGAAGTACCCCCAGTTGTTTGATGAGTCAAGTTGAATTTTGAGAACCAAATTCTTTAAAGGTGGGAAAGATGTGAGAACTGAGGATTCTGTATACCCCAGTTATGAGAATTGTAATTTGGTGCATGTAATTATGATATGTTAATGTATACACAAGTTTTAAATATGATGAAGTATAAGAAGATGAGGTTTTTAAGTCTTGAATGTGTATGGATTGAAATATGGACTATGGGGTAGATTTTGGGAAGTTTTACATTAAGTTTTCTGCAAATTGATGCAGCAGCAGTACAATCTGTGAAGGCCAGATCGATCTCCAAGGATGAGGGATCGATCTCATGGCTCTAGAATATAGGAAATGTACAAGAACTGATAGGCAGATCGATCTCATAGGCAAACAGATCGATCTCCAAATGTTTCTGTAAAGAGAAGATCGATCTCCTCAAGGAGCATATCGATCTTATGAAGTATTTTGTAAACAGAAGATCGATCTCCTCAAGGAGCAGATCGATCTCATGAAGCAATTATGAGATCGATCTTACCCCACGACAAATCAATCTCCTAGGCATAAAATTACCCCAAAACATTCCCAAATTCAAAGAAAGATCGATCTCATCAAGGACCAGATCGATCTCCTACATTCGGCCTATATAAAGACCCTTTTATTTTTCTGGAAATCAATCTCTCTCTCCCCAAATCGCCATTTTTGTAACCCTAGCTTTCTCTCTCCTCCAAAACCCTCATTTTCGTTTAAATCTCAGGTAGAGACAAGATGGAAAGTTGTTCCTCATCCAAAGGAGAACAACATACTTGGAAATCAAAGGACGAATTGAATCGAGGTGTGAATAGAGCTCTCCATAAGTTTTGGGTAAATTTCTAAGCTTTAATATTTGATATTGAGGTGATTTTGGTGATTGTGACTATGGGTGTTATGATAAAATAGCTAGGAAATGATTAGAGTTGATGAAATTGTGATTTTGTTGGAGTGATGATGATATTATACAATTTGTGGTAATTTTGGGATTTTGGCTATAAATTGGAATCGAGGCAATGAGGTAATTTTGGCATGGATATTATGCATGAAAAATGTAGGATTTGAAATGTAGTGGATGAGAATGTGGATTATGATAGGAATATGAGAAAAATGACGTTTGCAGTATTTAACGAGAATATAAGCAAATATGTGCTCGATGATGTGATTGAGATGAATTATTGATGTTTTAGCATCGTTTGGATAGCCCGGGAGTTTCAGAGAGGAATGCAAGGCTAGTCCATCGTTTGGGGGAATGATTGCACTATACAAGGTGCAACGAGGTAAGGGAAACTTAAACTCGTTTGTGTATGCAATTTTGTGATGATATTGTAACATGAAATGTGATTTGAGAAAACAAGCATGTTTTTATGAGTTGTGAATGAGTTATTGCACACGGTTTTATAGCCGGTTGGGGCCCAATTTTTATGAGTTGTAAACTAAATGTGAAATTGTTTTACAACCGTTTTGAGTTTAAAAAGTGAAAAGTGATTTGGGCTCTACGTTAAGGCGTACTGAGATTTGAGAAATGTGTGCGTGGTTTTACCGATTTGAGCTCGGTTTTGACATGTTTTGTGTTGAGTACAAAACGGTTTTGAGATGAGTTTTATGAGAAAAACCATTATGAGCGCTACGTGAAGGCAAAACAGTTTTATATGATAATGGCTATTACTGAGACTTAGGCGTGTCATGTTGAATACACATCGGGCCTAGCTCTTGTAGCATGTAAGTCCGGGCATTGCTCTGGTAGCATGTAAGTCCAATATTCCTTCGTTTTGGTAACGAGAGATGCCTCTATTTTGGTAATGAGAGATGCCTCCATTCTGGTAACGTGAGATGACCCCCGCTCTGGTAGTGCTGGGTGGCCTCGCTCTAGTAGCATGTAAGTCCAGCCCTTGCTTTGGTAGCAAGTAAGTCCGATATTTTCCCCCGCTCTGGTAGCGTTGGCAGGCCTTGCTTTAGTAGCATGTAAATTCGGGCCTTGCTTTGGTAGCATGTAAGGCCGATAATGTATATGAGGAGAGGCTTTGCTCTGGTAGCATGTAAGGCCGATAATGTACATGAGGAGAGGCTTTGCTCTGGTAGCATGTAAGGTCGGGCCTTGTTCTGGTAACGCGTAAGTCCAATATACCATGTACACGACCATATTGTCGACATTCCCTCTTTTGAGGATGTCTGGGATGCGCACCCAGAGGAGAATTATATTGATGTGCCATGATGAATATTTTATCTGAGTTTTATTTGCCTAGTCTCGTTTTGCACATGAGATTGTGTTTGGTGGCTGCACCATGTGCATTACCACTGCAGTGATCTTTATCATGTTTTTATGAGAAAAGCTATTATCGCATCCTGTTTTTCTACATGCTTGTAACCATGGTTTTGTATTGAGCCATTTACTATCATGTTTCGACATGAGCTTTGAGAAATGAGTTGAGATGATGTTTTAATTATTCTTGCTACATTTTTCTACTAAGTTTATTGGGTTTTCACCCACAAAATAAAATGATTGTGCTGTGCAAATCATTATTTTATCAATAAGTCTCTTACCCTACAGAGCGATTTAGAAGCTCACCCTGTTTTTCTATCCCCTAGATTTCTTCAAGTGAAGAGATTTTCTCTGCGACGTACAAAGTAGTGGCTAGTGAAGGACATGAGCTCCAGGCTATATATTGTATTTTGAGGTATAATTTATCATTTCATGTACCCAGACTAAAGTTGTAAATTACAGACACTTGATAAACAACGATGTATGGGATGTATTATGATTATCTAACTTTGAATTGAGGAAATATAATTTGTATGATATATGAATATGAGGTGGTGAGATCCTAAGGTGTAACTTTATAATTTATATATGATGATGCATGACACTGCATAGGAATGCACCTAGATATGTTTATCGATGTAGAAAAATTTTAAATTTGCCATGTTTTTCGCGCTTCTAGGGCGTCACATTTTGTGATCTGTAAAGATCTGAAATCTCTCACCATACAAGTAGTCGCGCATATCTTCAATGCAAATACTACAGCCGCCAACTCTAAATCGTCAGTAGGATAGTTCTTCTCATGATCTTTTAGCTATCTAGATCCATAAGCAACTACCCTTCCATTCTGCATTAAGACACAACCTAGTCCTTAGTGTGAAGCATCTGTGTAAACAGAATAGTTCCCTGAGCTGTCAGGGATGATAAGAACTGGCACGGTGGTTAATCTATGCTTAAGTTCCTGAAAACTCCTCTCACACGCTTCATCCCACGTAAACTCTACATTTTTCCTCGTAAGACATGTCAACGAAGCAACCAATCTAGAGAAACCCTCTACAAATCTCCTGTAGTAACCTGCCAAACCCATAAAACTTTTGATCTTTGTGATTGTCCTAGGCTGTTCCCACTGAATAATCGCCTCAATCTTGGATGGATCTACTGACACCCCATCCTTCGATACAACATGGCCCAGAAAAGAAATTTGCTGTAGCCAAAAGTCACATTTACCAAGTTTGGCATACAATCTTCTCTCTCGGAGGGTTTGCAATACAATCCTTAAGTACTGCTCATGATCTTCCCTGGACCTTGAATACACCAATATATCATCAATGAAAATGATCACGAACTGGTCCAGGTATGGCTTGAATATCTCATTCATTAGAGCCATAAAAGCTGCTGGCGCATTCGTCAACCCAGAAGGTATCACCAGGAATTCGTAATGACCATAGTGGGTGCAGAAAGCTATCTTGGGCACATCTTCCTTTCGAATATTCAGTTGATGGTACCCAGACCTCAGATCTATCTTGAAAAAGATCTGTTCTTCTCGAAGTTGATCCAACAAATCATTAATGCGCGGCAAGGGGTACTTATTCTTGATGGTAGCCTTGTTCAACATCCGGTAATCAATACACAACCTAAGGCTCCCATCTCTCTTCTTCACAAACAATACCGGGGGTCCCCATGGTGAGATGCTCAGTCTTATGAACCCCTTATCTAGAATATCTTGCAACTGCTTCCTTAATTCCTCTAGCTCAAATGGAGCCATCCTATATGGTGACTTAGATATTGGCTCTGTTCCAGGTGCCAAGTCTATGCCAAAGTCCATTTCTCTATCCGGTGGTAATCCTGATAGGTCTTTTGGAAAGACATCAGGGAATTCCCTAACTACTAGAATGTCATCCATATCTAGATGTGTTTTGCCCAAATCCACCACATAAGCTATAAAACTTCAAAATAGCATTCACATCATTTATGTACCAATGCACTTTACTTGCTTCAAAGTCAGAATCTCATTACTTCTCACAAAATTTTGCAACAAGATTCTCGAGTAGGGAAAATGTAACAAACTTAGAATGACAGTCTAAGATAGTATGATTGGTAGCTAACCAATCCATTCCCAAGATTACATCAAAGTCATACATATTTAACAAAATCAAATTAGTTGTCGTGTACTTTTCTCCTACTCTCACTTTACAATCTTTGTATACTTGTTCAGCTAATTGACTAACTCTCATTGGAGTACTTATTAGTAAAGTCCTACTTAGGTATGTGGGTTCTACAAGACCTGTCAACTTTGATGCACATGTAGGTGATATAAAGGAATGCGTAGCACTAGAATCAAACAAAGCTATAGCTTCCAAATTAAAAATCAAGATTGTACCTTTTATCACCTCAAAAGAGGTATCTGCTGATGCCTAGTCTATCGCATATGTCATACCCCGCTTTTGTGAACCATTCTATCCACACTTACTCTAATACGGTTGGGCTGTGAGAAGATACAATTACTAAAAATTCATTCATTTACAGCGAAATATTTAAAGCTTTAATTCACACTCCCAGGTGTGTGTGTAGATACACAAAATTAATTGTATAAATACCATGTGCTTACATATCATCCCCATAATACTATTTACAATTCCAAGATATAACTGTGCGATACAATATATTAGATACAAAATACTTGTGTATACAAATCTTATACCTTTGCGGATTGTGGGAGCTGTTTAACACAAAAGATCTAGAGACCACCGCTCTCTTACTTCTCAGTACCTGGAGGGGGAAAATAGTGGGATGAGCAAACCACAGCTCAGTAAGGAAATGTATGCTAGTAGGTAGATATCGTACTACCTACATAGCCCATGCATGCATAAACCAAAACCATGTTTTCGTTATAAATGGAAATATCATACGAAAAATGCATTTAAACATATATTTCTCAATAGCATTTTCGTGTAAAATGAATATCAAGCTTCCATTTAAAACATGCTCATAAATAGTGCCCTCACGGTACGAATGTGAAAATTAGAGATTTATCAAAAACATGAAATCTCTTTCATTTCTCAAATCATTCTTTCCTCAATTCTCTTTCTTTTCTGAGATTATCTCTGTTTCTCAAATCTTTGAGACAGGCATGGAATTTTCGGCAATCAAATATCCACGACATATGGCCATAGTCAGTGATCCCAGGCCTCACTGATCAAGTGTGCATAGGGTATCACTTTGCCTGAAGGGGGATGGGTCAGTCCTACCATCCAGCTCATCTCAATCCACCTCATCTCCTCGTATACTCACGGTGAAGATACGTCGTGTGTCATCTACGCGATACTCGTACTCACGTGCACCCAGCACGGTACATAGTATACCAATGGGTGACTACACTATTCTACGTACGACCGTGGACCCAAGTCCATACTCCAACTCCGATGGACTTTTCATCCTCAACCATGTCTCATATACCAGGCGAGCAAGCAGCGTGACACACAGTCAACGCAAAGCTCCAGTGCGGTACGATCTATCGTTAAGGCCCAGCCCGTTCAAATGGCCGTCGGCTGGTATCCCCTTGGGTCCTAGACCCCCAGGTTTACCTCAACTCAACCAAAACAGGTGTGAGCAAAGTTCTCGCACTTTCTCAAAACCATCGTGCGAGTTAAACTCCAACACGGTACATCAAGGCATTAAAAACAGGTGTGAGCTAGCGCTTCAACACCAAATCTCATCTCAAAGCTGATAGATGGCTATTTTCTCTTTTAAAACTCAAAACACGTTTATTCATACAGCATGCCTCTTCATGCTAAAACATGTAAAAATTAGCCAACCTATCATCAACATTTCTCAATCATCAATAACAATATAAAATTGAGAATATCATTGAAAACATGCATATCATGCTATTTCCTTACCCTATCCCATTTCTCAATACATATATACATCATAGTACTTTTAATACTTCCATATCATTTCATAGAATTATAATAACGTACTAGTTCTAGCAATATATCTACGAAATTGCTGTAAAATACGCACGAACATCTCTATAGCTAACACACAGTCCCTTACCTCGCTTTACTTGTGTGCAACTATCCGCCTTTATGCTTCTCGCGTTCTCCTCTCGACTTACTCCGGCGTATCATCCGAAACTAAAATTCATTCATCAAACACTCGAGTTAACGTTTCTAACTCTTGTTCAACTAATCACTTATCCAATGCCTTAAATACACATTTTACCCCTTGTGGTAAACCTCACAATTTTATCCCAATATTAACATGCCCAAACTATTCCCACAACATGTTCCTCCACTCAAGATATCTCATTCATCATTAACACCTCTACATTCCACTTTCTCACACTAGACTATTTCTAAGTTATATTCATTTCATGCCATTCTAGGTGGTTCTACCCATAATGTGCACAACCAAATATCTTTATAATCATTAACTAAACCAATGTACTTAGATTTGTGCACTAGAACTTACCTCATTGGCTTTCCTCTTACTCCAATTAGGAATGCCCTTTATTTCTTCAATCCATCAAATGGGAAAACGCCTCTAGACTATGTTGTTCTTCTCTTTGTCGTGATCAACTTTGTCTCTAATAGACTTTCCTTAAATCTCACTGAAAATGGCTGGATTTAGGAGTGAGAAAGCTAGTTTTCTTTGAGTTGAAGTGAGAGGAAATGGTTTATCCCGAAATTCTGCAGATCCAACTGCTCCTATTTATAGTTTTGACTTAATGAGATCGATCTCCCTTGGGTGGAGATCGATCTGGTCGTCTGCAAATTCCTCTTTTCTAAGGCATTTTAAAGGCAGGAGATCGATCTGTCGAGACTGGAGATCGATCTGCTGTCGAACAGAAGCTTAAGGAGATCGATCTGGTCTTAGGGGAGATCGATCTGCTTCCAACCCGAGAGCTAAAGAGATCGATCTGCTTCCTTTGGAGATCGATCTGTTCCCTTCCATTACTCACATAAGAGCATTTTGGCTCTCCCAGATCGATCTCTCATCCTATGAGATCGATCTGGCTTTCACAAATTCTAGATTTCCTGCAGTTTTTCTGCAACAACTCCCTTCAAGACTTCCTCAATTTACCTTCATAGTCCTTTCCTCATTCATCGCTCCTTGAGACTTAAAAATGTCATCCCTCCCACTTAATATATTTTAAAACTTGTGCGAAATCTTTGTATAACCAAATATACACGATATTACTCGAATGGAAATATACACTTATGTAAATCTTTCCTTCCATTTTACTATACTACTCATATTCCATTTTGATCACATTCTTCTCGTGTTCAAGTTTATTTCCTCCTACTCATTCATAATGCAACTTGTACGTATAATCACAATTCTTATTACAAGTGCGTACATAATCTTATGAACTTACATTGCATATACTTCACATTACAATGTATCATCATACTTATGATTTTATTTACATTCCCATGTTCCTATATACCTAGCTATACATATACGGGGTCTCACATTCTCCCCCACTTAGAGAATTTGGTCCTCCAAATTAGAACCAATTTAATCTGTGAATAACTCGGGATACTTTTCCCGCATCAAACTTTCCAGTTCCCATGTGGCCTCTTCCTCAGTGTGATGTTGCCACAAAACCTTAACCAATGAAATCGTCTTGTTCCGCAACACCTTCTCTTTCCTGTCCAACATCCTGATCGGTCTCTCGACATACGACATATCTTTCTTGAGCTCCAACGGGTCATAACTAATTACATGTGTCGGATCCGGGTAGTACTTCCGAAGCATAGAAACGTGGAAGACATTGTGGACTTCTGCTAGCTCAGGTGGTAAGGCTAGCCTATATGCTCCTTCTCCCACTCTATCCAACATCTCGAAGGGACCAATATAACGAGGACTTAATTTTCCTTTCTTCCCAAACCTCATTATTCCCTTAGAAGGAGATACTTTCAAAAATACAGACTCGCCAACATCAAACTCAAGTGGTCTCCGTCTCCTGTCAGCGTAGCTCTTTTGTCGACTTTGAGCTGTTCGCAGCCTCTCGCATATTATCTGAACATCCTCGGAGGCTTGCTTAACCAAATCGGGAGCGAGCAATTGTCTGTCACCAGCTTCTTCCCAACTAATGGACGATCGGCATCTACGACCGTATAGTGCCTCATAAGGGGCCATACCAATACTTGAGTGATGACTGTTATTGTAGGCGAACTCAATCAATGGCAAGTGATCGTCCCATGAGCCTCTAAAATCCAGCACACACGCTCTCAACATATCCTCCAGGGTTTGTATAGTCCTCTCTGACTGACCATCTGTCTGAGGATGAAAGGCGGTGCTAAAACTCAATTGGGTCCCCATCGCTTCCTGAAAGCGTCCCCAAAAGTGGGAAGTGAAGCGGGCATCCCTATCAGAAACAACACTCACTGGGACTCCATGCAATCTCACTATTTCTCGCACATACAGGTTCGCCAGTGCACTCAATGTATCTGTAGATCTCATGGCTAAGAAATGTGCCGATTTCGTTAACCGATCCACTATCACCCATATCGCATCATGGTTCTTACGGGTTCTCGGTAACCCCATCACAAAATCCATGGTGACATGCTCCCACTTCCATGTTGGTATCGATAGAGGTTGTAATAATCCTCCTGGTTTCTGATGTTCGACTTTTACTTGCTGACAAATGAGACATCTAGCGACATACTCAGCTATGTCTCTCTTCATTCCAGACCACCAATATGCTTTTCGGAGATTTTGATACATCTTACTACTCCCCGGGAGTATCGTGTATCTCGACGAGTGTGCCTCTGATAAGATCAGCTTTCTCAGCTCTAAATCCTTAGGAACACATATTCTATCTCCAAACCTTAGTATTCCATTTGGACTCAATATAAAATCGGCACCCTTCCCTTTCCGGATTTGGCTAATCATGACAATACACCATTGATCAATTTGCTGAGCTTGTCGGATTCTCTCAATCAACTCCGGTTCTAATCTCAAGCTAGCAATAATCCCATAGCTGCCAATCTCAGGTAGGGTCATATCCAGACTAAGGTTCGTGAATTGTTCCAACAACTCGTGCTCTCTAATATGTGATACCAACCCGAGACTTTTCCAACTCAATGCATCGGCAACCACATTTGCCTTCCCCGGGTGGTATAAGATCTCACAATCATAGTCCTTGAGGAGTTCCAACCACCTCCTCTGTCTCATGTTTAACTCCTTTTGTGAGAATAGATATTTCAGACTCTTATGATCCGTAAAGATCTGAAATCTCTCACCATATAAGTAGTGGCGCCATATCTTCAACGCAAACACTATGGCCTCTAACTCCAAATCGTGAGTGGGGTAGTTCTTCTCATGATCTTTCAGCTGTCTAGATCCATAAGCTACTACCCTTCCATCTTACATCAAAACACAGCCTAGTCCTTGATGCGAAGCATCTGTATACACCGAGTAATTCCCTGAACTGTTAGGGATGACAAGAACTGGCGCGGTAGTTAATCTGCGCTTAAGTTCCTGAAAACTCCTCTCACAAGCTTCATCCCATGAAAACTCCACACTCTTCCTTGTAAGACATGTTAATGGAGCAGCTATTCTAGAGAAACCTTCTACAAATCTCCTGTAGTAACCAGCCAAACCCAAAAAACTTCTGATCTCTGTGACTGTCCTATGTTGTTCCCACTGAACAACTGCCTTAATCTTGGATGGATCTACTGACACCCCATCCTTCGATATAACATGGCCTAGAAAAGAAACCTGTTCTAGCCAAAAGTCACATTTGTTAAGCTTGGCATATAACCTTTTCTCTCGGAGGGTCTGCAAAATAATCCTTAAGTGCTGCTCATGCTCTTCTCTGGACCTTGAATACACCAATATATCATCAATGAAAATAATTACGAATTGGTCCAGGTATGGCTTGAATACTTCGTTCATTAGAGCCATAAAAGCTGCCGGCGCATTGGTCAACCCAAAAGGTATCACTAAGAATTCGTAATGGCCATAGCGGTACGAAATGCTGTCTTGGGCACATCCTCCTTCCGAATCTTCAATTGATGATACCCAGACCTCAAATCTATCTTGGAGAAGATCTGTACTCCCCGAAGCTGATCCAATAAATCGTCAATGCGTGGCAAGGGGTACTTATTCTTGATGGTAGCCTTGTTTAACATTCGATAGTCAATGCACAACCTGAGGCTCCCATCTCTCTTCTTCACAAACAATACCGGGGCTCCCCATGGTGAGACGCTCGGTCTTATGAACCCCTTCTCTAATAACTCTTGCAGCTGTTTCCTTAATTCCTCTAACTCAACTGGAGCCATCCTATATGGTGACCTCGATATTGGTTCGGTTCCAGGCGTCAAGTCTATACCGAATTCCGTTTCTCTATGGGGTGGCAGTCCTGGTAGATCGTCTGGAAAGACATCAGGGAATTCTCTGACCACTGAGATGTCCTCCATATCCGGATGTACTTTGTTCAAATCCACCACATAAGCAACAAAACCTTCAAAACAACACTCAAGTCATTTATACCAAAGTACTTTACTTAACACAAAATTTAAGATTTCATTTCTTCTCTTAAAATCTTACAACACATTCCTCAGGTAGAGAAAACTTAATGAACTTAGAATGAAAGTTTATGATAGCATGATTGGCAGCTAACCAATCCATTCCCAAGATTACATCAATGTCATACATATTTAACAAAATCAAGTTGGCTGTCATTCACTTATCTCCCACCCTCACTTTACAATCTTTATACACTTGCACAACTAATTGGCTCACTCTCATGGGAGTACTTATTAGTAAAGTCCTACTCAAGTATGTGGGCTCTACAAAACCTTTTAACTTAGATGCACATGCAGGTGATATGAAGGAATGTGTAGCACCAGAATCAAACAAAGCTATAACCTCCAGATTGAAAATTAAGATTGTACCTTTTATCACTTCAGAAGAGGTATCAGCCGATGCCTGGTCTATCGCATACACCCTGCCTTGACCCACAACTTGTTTTCCCTTTTCTTCAGCCGAGGCTTTCTTTCTTGCAAGAGGTGCAACTGTAGGAACCCTCTCTGGCTCTTTACCCCTCTGTGGAACTGCCTCAACTATCTTCGGGCACTCTCTGGCATAATGTCCAAATTTATCACATCTGAAGCATCGGGTACCCTGAAGATGACATGGCCTACCACCATGGTATCGACCGCATAGTCTACACTGATCTGTAGTCGGTCGGGGTCCATCAATCACTATACCCCTGGCTGGTGTCTAAGTCGGAGGCATAAAAGGTCTAACAACCTTTTTCTGGAACCCATCTACCTCTCTCCGACGCTTACTCATGAATTTTCGACCAAATTTGGCACTCTTGCCATCTCCCAGCTTCCTCGGACCCTTGTCCTTACCCCAACTAAACTCAGAAATCTGTAAGTCATAATCTTGCTCACATAACTGGGCCCGTCGCAAAGCCTCTCTATATGTAGCGACATCGAATGGGGCCAACTTCGCTCGGATCGAAGTCCTCAGTCCATCTACAAATCTATGGACTCTAATAGCCTCACTCCTGATCGAGTCCGGATCATATCTACCCAGTGAAGTGAATCGTGACTCGTACTCATCAACTGTTCGATTCCCTTGAGTCAGATTCAGAAATTCCATCTGTAGTCTCCGTCGAGCAGTATCTGGGATGTATTGCTCTCTGAAAATGTCCAAGAACATATCCCAAGTGATAACCATTCCTTGAGCTCTTAACATCGGCCTAATGGACTTCCACCAGTGCTCTGCTTCGCCTCTCAATACAAAGGCCGCAAGCGCTACTCTCTCCGTAGCTGAACATCTACAGAAGTCGAATAACTTCTCCATTTGACTGATCCAGTCCTCAGCCACTGTCGGATCCTTTACCCCGCTAAACGAAGGAGGTTTAAAGTCCATAAAATGCCTCAATCTTTCCATATCACAATCATATCCATACCCCAAATCATCATCATGCTGATGTGGGGCTACCGGAGGAGGTACCGATCGAATATGAGGTTCCCGTGGCCTAGCCGGTTCAGCTTGCGCAAGTGCAACATTCTCAGGTTCAGGTGCAGCTGCTGGGGGATTCGGTGCAGCCTGTCCCGCTGTACCAGGTGTACCCTCAAACCTAGCCATCATCTGACCCATCATGGTCATCATCGTGCGCATGTCTTCCTCCAATCGGGTTATTCGAGGATCAGAAGCCTCTATCTGTTCCTGGGGCTCATGACTAGAGAATGATCTACTGTGCCTCTCAGTCCTGTCATTTCGCCCTTGAGCTCTCGAGCTCTCTCCCCTCTTGCGGTGTCTCTCAGGCATAACTCACTAGCCTGATAACTTTCCTGCGTTATAACAAACATTTAATTTACTACCAGCTCCGTACACATATTTGTATCTAAATATCGCACAGTAACTTAGGGATGTATGTTTTCTTAGTCCTAAATATCAACTCACATCAGACCAACCATTCTCTGATACCAAACCTGTCATACCCCGCTTTTGAGAACCATTCTATCCACACTTACTCTAATACGGTTGGGCTGTGAGAAGATACAATTACTAAAAATTCATTCATTTACAACGGAATATTTAAAGCTTTAATTCACACTCCCAGGTGTGTGTGTAGATACACAAAATTAATTGTATAAATACCATGTGCTTACATATCATCCCCATAATACTATTTACAATTCCAAGATATAACTGTACGATACAATATATTAGATACAAAATACTCGTGTATACAAATCTTATACCTTTGCGGATTGTGGGAGCTGTTTAACACAAAAGATCTAGAGACCACCGCTCTCTTACTTCTCAGTACCTGGAGGAGGAAAATAGTGGGATGAGCAAACCACAGCTCAGTAAGGAAATGTATGCTAGCAGGTAGATATCGTACTACCCACATAGCCCATGCATGCATAAACCAAAACCATGTTTTCGTTATAAATGGAAATATCATACGAAAAATGCATTTAAACATATATTTCTCAATAGCATTTTCGTGTAAAATGAATATCAAGCTTCCATTTAAAACATGCTCATAAATAGTGCCCTCACGGCACGAATGTGAAAATTAGAGATTTATCAAAAACACGAAATCTCTTTCATTTCTCAAATCATTCTTTCTGTAATTCTCTTTCTTTTCTGAGATTATCTCTGTTTCTCAAATCTCTGAGACAGGCATGGAATTTTCGGCAATCAAATATCCACGACATATGGCCATAGTCAGTGATCCCAGGCCTCACTGATCAAGTGTGCATAGGGTATCACTTCGCCTGAAGGGGGATGGGTCAGTCCTACCCTCCGGCTCATCTCAATCCACCTCATCTCCTCGTATACTCACGGTGAAGATACGTCGTGTGTCATCTACGCGATACTCGTACTCACGTCCACCCAGCACGGTACATAGTATACCAACGGGTGACTAGACTATTCTACGTACGACCGTGGACCCAAGTCCATACTCCAACTCCGATGGACTTTTCATCCTAAACCATGTCTCATATACCAGGCGAGCAAGCAGCGTGACACACAGTCAACGCAAAGCTCCAGCGAGGTACGATCTATCGTTAAGGCCCAGCCCGTTCAAATGGTCGTCGGCTGGTATCCCCTTGGGTCCCAGACCCCCAGGTTTACCTCAACTCAACCAAAACAGGTGCGAGCAAAGTTCTCGCACTTTCTCAAAACCATCGTGCGAGTTAAACTCCAACACGGTACATCATGGCATTAAAAACAGGTGTGAGCTAGCGCTTCAACACCAAATCTCATCTCAAAGCTGATAGATGGCTATTTTCTCTTTTAAAACTCAAAACACATTTATTCATACAGCATGCCTCTTCATGCTAAAACATGTAAAAATTAGCCAACCTATCATCAACATTTCTCAATCATCAATAACAATATAAAATTGAGAATATCATTGAAAACATGCATATCATGCTATTTCCTTATCCTATCCCATTTCTCAATACATATATACATCATAGTACTTTTCATACTTCCATATCATTTCATAGAATTATAATAACGTACTAGTTCTAGCAATATATCTACGAAATTGCTGTAAAATACGCACGAACATCTCTATAGCTAACACACAGTCCCTTACCTCGCTTTACTTGTGTGCAACTATCCGCCTTTATGCTTCTCGCGTTCTCCTCTCGACTTACTCCGGCGTATCATCCGAAACTGAAATTCATTCATCAAACACTCGAGTTAACGTTTCTAACTCTTGTTCAACTAATCACTTATCCAATGCCTTAAATACACATTTTACCCCTTGTGGTAAACCTCACAATTTTATCCCAATATTAATATGCCCAAACCATTCCCACAACATGTTCCTCCACTCAAGATATCTCATTCATCATTAACACCTCTACATTCCACTTTCTCACACTAGAATTTCTAAGTTATATTCATTTCATGTCATTCTAGGTGGTTCTACCCACAATGTGCACAACCAAATATCTTTATAATCATTAACTAAACCAATGTACTTAGATTTGTGCACTAGAACTTACCTCATTGGATTTCCTCTTGCTCCAATTAGGAATGCCCTTTATTTCTTCAATCCATCAAATGGGGAAACGCCTATAGACTATGTTGTTCTTCTCTTTGTCGTGATCAACTTTGTCTCTAATAGACTTTCCTTAAATCTCACTGAAAATGGCTGGATTTAGGAGTGAGAAAGCTAGTTTTCTTTGAGTTGAAGTGAGAGGAAATGGTTTATCCCGAAATTCTGCAGATCCAACTGCTCCTATTTATAGTTTTGACTTAATGAGATCGATCTCCCTTGGGTGGAGATCGATCTGGTCCTCTGAAAATTCCTCTTTTCTAAGGCATTTTAAAGGCAGGAGATCGATCTGTCGAGATTGGAGATCGATCTGCTGTCGAACAGAAGCTTAAGGAGATCGATCTGGTCTTAGGGGAGATCGATCTGCTTCTAACCCGAGAGCTAAAGAGATCGATCTGCTTCCTTTGGAGATCGATCTGTTCCCTTCCATTACTCACATAAGAGCATTCTGGCTCTCCCAGATCGATCTCTCATCCTATGAGATCGATCTGGCTTTCACAAATTCCAGATTTCCTACAGTTTTTCTGCAACAACTCCCTTCAAGACTTCCTCAATTTACCTTCATAGTCCTTTCCTCATTCATCGCTCCTTGAGACTTAAAAATGTCATCCCATCCCACTTAATATATTTTAAAACTTGTGGGAAATCTTTGTATAACCAAATATACACGATATTACTCGAATGGAAATATACACTTATGTAAATCTTTCCTTCCATTTTACTATACTACTCATATTCCATTTCAATCACATTCTTCTCATGTTCAAGTTTATTTCCTCCTACTCATTTATAATGCAACTTGTACGTATAATCACAATTCTTATTACAAGTGCGTACATAATCTTATGAACTTACATTGCATATACTTCACATTACAATGTATCATCATACTTATGATTTTATTTACATTCCCATGTTCCTATATACCTAGCTATACATATACGGGGTCTCACAGCATATACCCTACCTTGACCCACAACTTGCTTCCCTTTTTCATTCAGTCGTGGCTCTCTTTCTTGCAAGAGGTGTAATTGTAAGAACTTTCTCTGGCTCCTTACCGCTCTGTGGGACTACCTCAACTGGTTATGGACAATCATTTGCATAGTGCCCAAGCCTACCACATTTGAAGCATCGTGTACCTTGAAAGTGACATGGGCCTACCACCATGATATCGACCACATACTCTACACTGATCAGTAGTTGATCGGGGTCCACTGATCACTATACCCCTTGCTGGTGTTTGAGTCGGAGGCATAAAAGGTCTAGCAGCCTTCTTTTGTGACTCATATGCCTCTCTCCGATGCTTAGTCATAGTTTTTCATCCAAACCTAGCACTCTTGCCATCTCCCAGTTTCCTCAGACCCTTGTCCTTACCCCAACTAAACTCTAAAATTTACAGGTCATAGTCCTGCTCACACAACTGGGCTCGTTGCATAACCTCTCTATATGTAGCAACATCAAATGGGGCCAACTTAGCTCTGATCGAAGGCCTCTGTCCATCAACAAATCTACGAACCCTGATAGCTTCACTCTTGATAGAGTCCGGATCGTATCGGCCCAATGAGGTGAATCGTGACTCGTACTCATCAACAGTTTGATTCCCTTGAGTCAGATTAAAAAATTTCATTTGTAACCTACGTCGAGCCGTATCCAGGATATATTACTCTCTAAAAGCATCCAAAAACATATCCCACGTGATAGCCATTCCTTGAGCTCTCAACATAGGCGTAGTGGACTTCCACCAGTGCTCTCCTTCACCTCTCAATACAAAGGCCGCAAGCGCTACTCTCTCTGTAGCCGAGCATCTACAAAAGTCAAACAATTTCTCCATCTGGCTTATCCAGTCCTCAACCACTGCTGGATCCTTTACCCCGTTAAAAGGAGGCTTAAAATCCATAAAATGCCTCAACCTCTCTATATCACAATCATATCCATGCCCCAAATCATCATCATCATACTGTTGTGGGGCTACTAGAGGAGGTACTGGTCGAATAGGGGGATCTCATGGACTAATCGGTTCAGGTTGTGCAGGTGCAGCATCCTCATGTTTAGGTGCAGCTGCTGGAGGATTTGGTGCCACCTATCCCACTGTACCAAGTACACCCTCAAACCTAGCCATAATCTGACCCATCATGGTCATCACCGTACGCATATCTTCCTCTAATCGGGCTACCCGAGGATACAAGCCTCTATCTATTCCTGAAGCTCATGACTAGAGGATAATCTACTATGCCTCTCAGTCCTATCATTCCGCCCTTGAGCTCTCGAGCTCTCTCCCCTCTTGCGGTGTCTCTCAGGCATAACTCACAAGCCTGATAACTTCCTGCATTTATAACAGACTCTTACATAATTACCAGCTCCGTACACATATTTGTATCTAAATATCGCATAATAACTTGGGGATGTATGTTTCTTAGTCCTAAACATTGACTCACATCAGACCAACTAAGCTCTGATACCAAATCTGTCACACCCTGACTCCGGGTGCCCTTCATCTATACATATACTACTACGGTTGGGCTGTGAGTCAATATAATTACTAAATTCCATACACTTATAGCGAAAAAATTTAAAACTTTAATTCACACACTCCCAGACATGTGTAGATATACAAAATCAATTATATAATGTATTATCTTTACATAACATCCCCATAAAACTGTTTATATTTGTTGTGAGACCCCGTATATGTATAATGATATATATGTACATAGAAATGTAAATAGAGTTGTACTATGAATTCATAAGTAAAGTATATGTGATGTAAGTCCATAAGTTAATGTACACACTTGTAATAAGAGTTGTGATTGTACATACAAGTTACATTATGTGTGAATGTAAAGAAATGGACTTAAACATGTGGAGAATGTGAGTGGAATGGATTATGAATAGTGTGGAAAAATGGAAGTAGAATTGCATAAGTTGTACACTTCCATTTGGTTTATATCGTATACTTTTGGTTATACAAGGATTCCACACAAGTTTCAATAGGAATAAGGTATGTATGGATGTCATTGTCAAGCCTCAAAGATGAATGAATGAGAAAAGGATCATGGTAGCAAATTAAGGATGTTTGGTAAGTGTTGCTGCAGAAGAACTACAGAAAATCTGGAAACTATGAAGGGCAGATCGATCTCATGGGATGAGAGATCGATCTGGAAGAGCCATAATGCTCTTATTTGGGCAATGGAATAGAGCAGATCGATCTCCAATAGAGCCAGATCGATCTCCTAAGCATTCTGTAGTGAAAAGATCGATCCTCAAGCACCCAGATCGATCTCCTTAGCTCTCTGTTTGGGAGCAGATCGATCTCATGCTTCGACAGATCGATCTCATACTTAAAATGTCGTGAAAAAGAGGGATTTAAGGGGACCAGATTGATCTCCTCTTGGACCAGATCGATCTCCTCAAGCTATTTCTATATAAGGAGTGCTGAAAATCAAAAAATTTTAGGAAAAACACTAACCTTCCACTTTCAACCCAAAAACCTAATTTTCTCTCTCTAAAATCAGCCATTTTCAGTGAGGTTTGAAGAGAGACCATTAGAGGCAAAGTTGTTCCTATCAAAGAGAAGAACAACATAGTTAGAAGGCATTTTTCCATTGTTGGTACTGAATGAGTTAAGGGCATTGCCATTTGGAGCAAGAAGAGAAATCAAATTGGGTAAGATTCTAACACTCCAACTATGGTACATTGTTTATATAATTGATTTTGAAGTTGTTTGGTATGAGTATGGATGGTTAGAAACTACCTAAAATGCATTGGAATGATTATGACCTAGAAATGGTCTAGAGTGAGAAAGTGGAATGTATGGAGATTAATGATGAATGAGATATGTAGAAGTTATTAATAGTGTTGTGGTATGATTTTAAGATGTGGCTAGTGGATAAATTGTGAGATTTACCTAAAAGAGGTAAAATGTGGATTAAGGCATTTGTAAAATGCATAAGTGAATAATATTGACTAGTGAGGTCAATTATGGGTTAAGAACATTAACTCAATTGATTGAATGAATGAATCGTAGCTTCCGAGGATATGCCGGGGCGAGTTGAGCCAAGAGCGTGAGAAGCTAAGAGGAAAGGAGTCACACCAAGTAAATCGAGGTAAGGGAATTGTATGGACTCTTAGAGATATCTGCGCGCAATTTGGGTACTTAAATGTTTTGCTAGAATGCATGAGATTAGGAAATGATGTTGGGTGATTGAAGGGTAAAAGTTGAGAGTTTGAGAAATGTGCATGAAAACAAAAGCATATTGCTTTGAAAATCATGTTTTATTGCTTTTTAGCAAATGATTGGTAGGTTGGCTGACATTGAAATGATTTGCAAAAGAAATGATTGTGTTTTGGTTTTGTTAACCATACTTTGCAAAGTTTTGAGCCACCTACATGATTTCGTGAGTATGAAAGCGTGCTAAAGTATGACTCGCACGAGATTTGACGTGTTTTATACACATGAGTGCAAGAGGCACTAGTTTTCACATGGATTTCATAATTGTTTTGGCATTGTGCTTCGAGTTTGTCTCGCACTGGATGCCCACCTTGCATGTTGCCATGTTTGGAGCTTCGAGTAGACTGGGTGTCACATCGATTAAATAGGCTCACACGTGCATTGTTTTGACATGATTAATTAGCCGTGTTAGGAGCTTCGGGTAGATAAGAGGTTGTACCGATTAAATAGGCTCACACGTGCATTTGAGATGTGACGTGATATGATGTGTTGATTGGGTCCACGGAGTACGTTGTACCGTGCATGTAGCATGGAGTACATTGTACCGTGTTGAGATGTGATGTGCCGTCTTCGGACGAGATCTGCTATGGACCGACGGGTAGGATTTGACCCACCTCCCGTGTGGAAGCAGATAGTGGTGATATCCCGCACACCTGATCCGTGTAGTCGGTATCACAGGTTATGTATATAGGCCTTGAGGTTATTACCTGTTGTTTAACTGCCTATCTTACATGTCTACTGCTATTTGAGAATAAATCCATGTTTGAAATGATTTGTGGGTCAGGAAAGCCCGAGAGATGGGCCGAGACCTGACCAATGTTGAAATTGATTTGTTAATGGTTTTTAAAGTGCACGGATGCATGATGTTTAATGCAATGCTTTTATTGTGAATTATGCATGATGATTTATACCATGCTTTGAGTTGAAATGTGCACTGGATTTTAATAGCATGAATGCTTTACATACCATTAACACAATCATACACTCATGTTTTGAGATAAATGATGAATTAAATACTTTTGAGCATGGCATCACGATCACGTAGATAGTGCAGTATCTACTTGTTCGCATGATTGCCTTACTGAGCGTGTGGTTTGCTCATCCCCCTTATTTTCCCCCTCTTTACAGAGATTTGAGTATAGAGTGAGCGTGACTGGAGGCGTTTCCCTTTTGGTAATCCGCTGCATCCCATCGCTAAAGGTATACACACCTGGATTATTTTGTATCTAAACTAAACATAGCACAATATAATTTTGTATGTAACTACTGGGGATGTAAAACAATGTAAACACATGTAACAACTCTGATATATATACAATTATACAAGTGTTTACCCATAAATAATGTTTCAAATTGAATTGGTATGGTGGAGTGAGTTAGACGTCGACACACAGCCCAACTGTTGAGTGTGTGGTTGTCCACGATCAATGAAGGATGATTAATAATTGATGTATGAAAATGCAAAAAATTTACACGTATTTTGGTAAGTTGAGGGTCGTGACAGAAGTTCGTATCAGAGCTCGAGTTGGTTTGACGTGTGTTGTGTCTAAAATACTTAATAAGTTGAAAAATTTCATCCCCAAGTTACTGTGCTTGTTTAGATACAAATTGTGTGTGTAGATGGTTGACTAAGTAATTGGTTGTGAATGTAGGGAATTGAGTAAGTATGCCTAATACCAGTCGCGGTAGAGGGATGAGAGCATAGGCTCGAGGCCGTAAAGGTAGGCCTGGGGGTCGTGTTGAGCCGAAAACACACGGGGCTCAAGATGATGTTGAGGTAGAGGCTGATGTTGAGCACGCTCCACAGGGTCCAGAGGAGAGACCCGAGAGTACTGAGGCTCGCTTCGTGAGCATTGAGCGGAGCATTGAGATGATTGAGGAGTTGGTCACCCAACCTTTATCTGGAGTTGGCGGTAGACAGAGTCTCGCTACACAGGGTGATGCCGAGCAGGCGGCAGCTCCTGAGTCACGGGCAAGGGAAGCCCAGAGGCCACAGACGATAGATACCCCACCCACACAGGATGTGCCTACGCCGGTTGCTTTGCCAGGCAGTAGGGGTTGGGGATATAGATGTGATTTGGATAGATTGTGGCAGTTCTAGAAGTTTGGACAACCGTCTTTCAGTGGAATAAAGGACCCAGTAGCGGCTGAGGATTGAATCAATGAGATCGAGAAATTATATGGGTTCTTTGAGTGCACTACTACCGAGATGGTAGCATTTGTCGCTTTTATGCTGAAGGGATCAGCAGAACATTGGTGGACGTCCACCAGGCCTATTTTGAGAGCCCGGCATACTGAGATCAGCTGGGATGTGTTTCTAGAGGCCTTACGGAGACAGTATGTCCCGGATACCGCACAGCGAAAGCTAAAGATGGCATTTTTGGGACTGACCCAAGGGAGCAGGACTGTGGATGAGTATGAGACTGCTTTTATATCCCTGGGCAGATATGATCCCAACACGATGGGTAATGAGGTCGAGAAGATCCAGAAATTTATGGATGGATTGAGACCGACCATCAGGTCTAGATTGGTTCCTTTGGATATACCGACCTATGAGGAGGCAGTGCGCAGGGCGCAACTGTGTGAACAAGATGTTGATAGGATTGCCTCAGAATTTGGAAAGGTTGGTAAGATGAGGGATAAAGATAAGAAAAGACCAGTGATGGATAGAGGCTTCAGTTATAAAGGAAGCAAGAGATTCTCTGGAAAGAGGCCAAGAATTGATGAGATCCGGGAGAGGACAGTTGATACTCTCATGTATCCGGCCATTGCTTCAGCTAAGGGAATCGTGATTGGAGGACCACGGCCTACTACGGAACAGTGTGGCAAGTGTGGTAGGTACCATGGTACTCGACCATGCTATGGATCTCCTGTAGTATGCTTCAGATGTGGGAAGCCAGGGCACATAATCAGAGATTGCCCAGAAATGATAGAGAGAGCCCCGTAGTATCAAAAGATGGAGTGTCAGTGGATCCATCTAAGATTGAGGCCGTAGTTCAGTGGCAGAGACCCCAGACAGTGACAGAGATCAGGAGTTTTTTGGGTTTAGCTGGATATTATCGAAGGTTTGTAGAGGGATTTTCGAGGTTAGCTGCTCCTTTGACACGCCTCACAAGAAAGAATGTGGAGTTTGTGTGGGACGATAAGTGTGAAGAAAGTTTTGAGGAGCTGAAAAGGAGATTAACCACATCTTTGATCCTCGCCATTCCTACCAGCTCAGGAGGTTTCTCGGTGTATGCGGATGCTTCACATCTGGGACTGGGCTGTGTATTGATGTAGGATGGGAAGGTAGTAGCCTATGGATCAAGGCAGTTAAAGGATCATGAGAGGAACTACCCGACCCATGACTTGGAGTTGGCAGCGGTGGTGTTTGCGCTGAAGATATGGCGCCACTACCTTTATGGTGAGAGATTTCAAGTTTATACAGATCATAAGAGCCTTAAGTACCTGTTCTCACATAAAGAGTTGAACATAAGACAGAGGAGATGGCTCGAGCTGTTAAAGGATTATGATTGTGAAATCCTATACCACCCGGGTAAAGCAAATGTGGTTGCTGATGCTTTGAGTAGGAAGCATCTCGGGATGGTATCATTTATGATGATCAGGGAACACGAGCTGTTGGAACAGTTCATAAACCTCAGTTTGGATATGACCCCGCCTGACACTGATAGTGGATTTGTTATAGCTAGCCTGCAGTTGGAATCGGATCTGGTAAATCGAATCCGATAGGCTCAGCGAGTTGATCAACAGTGCAGTGATATTGTCGGGCAGATACATAGGGGTACAGACACGGACTTTGGATTGAGTTCGGATGGATTGTTGAGGTTCAGAGGTAGGATATGTGTTCTGATGATGCAGAGATCAGAAGGTTGATCTTAACAGAGGCTCACTCATCGAAGTATACGATATATCCAGGGGGTACTAAGATGTATCAAAACCTTCGAAAGGTTTATTGGTGGTCTGGAATGAAAAAGCACATTGCTGAATATGTTGCTAAGTGTCTCGTTTGTCAGCAGGTGAAGGTAGAGCATCAGAAGCCTGCAGGGTTATTGCAGCCTCTACCGATACCGACATGGAAGTGGGAGCATGTCACCATGGATTTTGTGATGAGATTGCCGAGGACCCGTGGAGGTCATGATGCCATATGGGTGATTGTGGATCAGTTGACAAAATCAGCCTATTTTCTAGCTATGAGAGCTACCGATACTCTGAGCCAGTTAATGAACCTATATGTGCGCGAGATGGTGAGGCTACATGGAATTCCAGTGAGCGTTGTTTCTGATAGGGATGCCCGCTTCACTTCCCACTTCTGGGAACGTTTTCAGGAAGCGATGGGGACCCAGTTGAGTTTTAGCACCGCGTTTCATCCTCAGACAGATGGTCAGTCAGAAAGAACTATACAGACCCTAGAGGATATGTTGAGAGCATGTGCATTGGATTTTGGAGGCTCCTGGGATGACCCTTTGCCACTTGCAGAGTTCGCGTATAATAACAGTTTTCATGTGAGTATCGGGATGGCACCATATGAAGTATTGTATGGGCGTAGATGTCGTTCCCCTATTGGATGGGAAGAGGTTGGTGACAGACAGATCCTTGCTCCTGATTTGGTTAGACAAGCCTCTGAGGACGTCCAATTGATATGTGAGAGGTTACGGACAGCTCAGAGCAGGCAAAAGAGTTATGCTGACAGGAGACGAAGACCACTAGAGTTTGAGGTGGGTGAGTCAGTGTTTTTAAAAGTTTCCCCTTCGAAGGGTATTATGAGGTTTGGTAAGAAGGGCAAGCTGAGCCCTAGATACATCGGACCCTTCGAGATTTTGGAGAGAGTGGGAGATAAGGCTTATAGGTTGGCATTGCCACCAGAGTTGGCAAGTGTGCACAACGTCTTCCACGTATTCATGTTGAGGAAGTATCACCCGGACCCGGCACATGTGATAAGATATGAGCCTTTGGAGCTCAATGAAGGTATGACCTATGATGAGAAGCCAGTTCGGGTATTGGACAGAAAAGAGAAAGTGCTGAGGACAAAGACAATTTCCTTGGTGAAAATACTTTGGCAACATCACACTGTGGAAGAAGCCACATGGGAATTGGAGATTTTGATTCGGGAGAAGTATCCCGAGTTGTTCACAGAATAATTGGTTCTAATTTGGAGGACCAAATTTTCTAAGTGGGGGAGAATGTGAGACCCCGTATATGTATAATGGTATATATGTACATAGAAATGTAAATAGAGTTGTTCTATGAATTCATAAGTGAAGTATATGTGATGTAAGTCCATAAGTTAATGTACACACTTGTAATAAGAGTTGTGATTGTACATACAAGTTACATTATGTGTGAATGTAAAGAAATGGACTTAAACATGTGGAGAATATGAGTGGAATGGATTATGAATAGTGTGGTAAAATGGAAGTAGAATTGCATAAGTTGTGCACTTCCATTTGGTTTATATCGTATACTTTTGGTTATACAAGGATTCCACACAAGTTTCAATAGGAATAAGGTATGTATGGATGTCATTGTCAAGCCTCAAAGATGAATGAATGAGAAAAGGATCATGGTAGTAAATTAAGGATGTTTGGTAAGTGTTGCTGCAGAAGAACTGCAGAAAATCTGGAAACTATGAAGGGCAGATCGATCTCATGGGATGAGAGATCGATCTGAAAGAGCCAGAATGCTCTTATTTGGGCAATGGAATAGAGCAGATCGATCTCCAATGGAGCTAGATCGATCTCCTAAGCATTCTGTAGTGAAAAGATCGATCCTCAAGCACCCAGATCGATCTCCTTAGCTCTCTGTTTGGGAGCATATCGATCTCATGCTTCGACAGATCGATCTCATGCTTAAAATGCCGTGAAAAAGAGGGATTTAAGGGGACCAGATCGATCTCCTCTTGGACCAGATCGATCTCCTCAAGCTATTTCTATATAAGGAATACTGAAAATCAGAAAATTTTGGGAAAAACACTAACCTTCCACTTTTAACCCAAAAACCTAACTTTCTCTCTCTAAAATCAGTCATTTTCAGTGAGGTTTGAAGAGAGACCATTAGAGGCAAAGTTGTTCCTATCAAAGAGAAGAACAACATAGTTGGAAGGCATTTTTCCATTGTTGGTATTGAAGGAGTTAAGGGCATTGCCATTTGGAGCAAGAAGAGAAATCAAATTGGGTAAGATTCTAACACTCCAACTATGGTACATTGTTTATATAATTGATTTTGGAGTTGTTTGGTATGAGTATGGATGGTTAGAAACTACCTAAAATGCATTGGAATGATTATGACCTAGAAATGGTCTAGAGTGAGAAAGTGGAATGTATGGAGATTAATGATGAATGAGATATGTAGAAGTTATTAATAGTGTTGTGGTATGATTTTAAGATGTGGTTAGTGGATAAATTGTGAGATTTACCTAAAAGAGGTAAAATGTGGATTAAGGCATTTGTAAAATGCATAAGTGAATAATATTGACTAGTGAGGCCAATTATGGGTTAAGAACATTAACTCAATTGATTGAATGAATGAATCGCAGCTTCCGAGGATATGCCGGGGCGAGTTGAGCCAAGAGCGTGAGAAGCTAAGAGGAAAGGAGTCACACCAAGTAAATCGAGGTAAGGGAATTGTATGGACTCTTAGAGATATCTGTGCGCAATTTGGGCGCTTAAATGTTTTGCTAGAATGCATGAGATTAGGAAATGATGTTGGGTGATTAAAGGGTAAAAGTTGGGAGTTTGAGAAATGTGCATGAAAACAAAAGTATATTGCTTTGAAAATCATGTTTTATTGCTTTTTAGAAAATGATTGGTAGGTTGGCTGACATTGAAATGATTTGCAAAAGAAATGAGTGTGTTTTGGTTTTGTTAACCATACTTTGCAAAGTTTTGAGCCACCTACATGATTTCGTGAGTATGAAAGCGTGCTAGAGTATGACTCGCACGAGATTTGACGTGTTTTATACACATGAGTGCAAGAGGCACTAGTTTTCACATGGATTTCATAATTGTTTTGGCATTGTGCTTCGAGTTTGTCTCGTACTGGATGCCCACCTTGCATGTTGTCGTGTTTGGAGCTTCGAGTAGACTGGGTGTCATATCGATTAAATAGGCTCACACGTGCATTGTTTTGACATGATTAAAAAGCCGTGTTAGGAGCTTTGGGTAGACAAGAGGTCGTACCGATTAAATAGGCTCACACGTGTGTTTGAAATGTGGCGTGATATGATGTGTTGATTGGATCCACGGAGTACGTTGTACCGTGCATGTAGCATGGAGTACATTGTACCGTGTTGAGATGTGATGTGCCGTCTTCGGACGAGATCTGCTATGGACCGGCGGGTAGGATTTGACCCACCTCCCGTGTGGAAGCAGATAGTGGTGATATCCCGCACACCTGATCCGTGTAGCCGGTATCACAGGTTATGTATATAGGCCTTGAGGTTATTACCTATTGTTGAACTGCCTATCTCACATGTCTACTGCTATTTGAGAATAAATCCATGTTTGAAATGATTTGTGGGTCAGGAAAGCCCGAGGGATGGGCCGAGACCTGACCAATGTTGAAATTGATTTGTTAATGGTTTTTAAAGTGCACGGATGCATGATGTTTAATGCCATGCTTTTATTGTGAATTATGCATGATGATTTATACCATGCTTTGAGTTGAAATGTGCACTGGATTTTAATAGCTTGAATGCTTTACATACCATTAACACAATCATACACTCATGTTTTGAGATAAATGATGAATTAAATGCTTTTGAGCATGGCATCACGATCACGTAGATAGTGCAGTATCTACATGTTCGCATGATTGCCTTACTGAGCGTGTGGTTTACTCACCCCCCTTATTTTCCCCCTCTCTACAGAGATTTGAGTATAGAGTGAGCGTGACTGGAGGCGTTTCCCTTTTGGTAATCCGCTGCATCCCATCGCTAAAGGTATACACACCTGGATTATTTTGTATCTAAACTAAACATAGCACAGTAGCATTTTGTATGTAACTACTGGGGATGTAAAACAATGTAAACACATGTAACAACTCTGATATATATACAATTATACAAGTGTTTACTCATAAATAATGTTTCAAATTGAATTGGTATGGTGGAGTGAGTTAGACGTCGACACATAGCCCAACTGTTGAGAGTGTGGTTGTTCACGATCAAGGAAGGATGATTAATAATTGATGTATGAAAATGCGAAAAATTTACACGTATTTTGGTAAGTTGAGGGTCGTGACATTTGTAATTCATAACTGTGCAATACATTATAATAGATACAAAATGCTCTTATGTATACAATTCTAATACCTTTGCCAACTGGTGGGAGCTGTCCAACATAAAAAGGGATCTAGAGATCACTGCATGGCTTTACTTCTCAGTATCTGGAGGGAAAAAAATAGTGGAATGAATAAACCACGGCTCAGTAAGAAAAAGAATGCTAATAGGTAGATACTGTACTATTTACATAGCCCATGCATGCATAAACAAAACCATGTTTCAATATAAATGGAAATATTACTAGAAAATGCATTTAAACATTTATTTCTCATAGGCATTTTCATGTAAAACCATGAGTAATACTTCCCATTAAAACATGTCATAAACCAGTGCTATCATAGCACGAGCATTCAAATCAAGAGATTTATCAAATCATAATATCTCTTTGCTTTTCTCAAATCATTTCTTTTCATCAAATCTCTTTCTTTTCTGAGTTTCTTAATTTCTCGTATCTCTGAGACAGGCATGGAAATCTCGACAATCTAATATCCACGACATATGGTCATAGTCAACGATCTCAGGTTTCACTGATCAGGTGTGCACAAGGCATTACTTGCCTAAAAGGGGGATAGGTCAGTCCTACCCTCCGGCTCATCTCAATCATCATCATCTTCCACATCAACTCACAGTACAATGTACGCCATATGTCATCTACGCGATACGCGTACTCATGTGCACCCATCACGGTACATAATATTCCAACGGACAACTACACAATTCAACGTACGATCGTAGACCCGGTCCATCCACCAAACTCTGATGGACTCACCATCCTGAATCATGTTTCATAAACCAGGTGAGCAAATCGGCGTGACACACAGTCATCGCAAGGCTCCAGCGCGGTATCTCTTAGTGCGAGCAACAACTTCTAGCACCGTATCATCTCAACTCAGTAAAAACTAGTACGAGCAATGCTCTAGCACTTCTCTCAAAAATCATCGTGTGGGTTAAACTCCAGCACGGCACATCAAAAATGTAGAAACATGTGTGAGCTAAAACTCCAGCATATTATCATTATAAAACCACGTGCGAGTCACGCTCCAACACGATTTATCAAAACATGTAAACGTATGCAAGTGAAACTCCAGCATAGTCAAAATCATTAAAACGGGTGTGAGTTAGAGCTCTAACACCAATTCACATCTTAAATCCGATAGGTGGCTATTTTCTCTTTTAAAAACTCAAATCATGTTTATTTACGTAGCATGTCATCCCATGCTAAACATGTAAAACTGACCAACCTATCCATCATCATTTCTCAATTACAAAATCAGCATATAGTTGAGAAAACATCAAAAACATCGTATAGATGTAAAAGCATTAAAAACATGCATGTCAGGCTGTTTTCCTTCCCACATCCCATTTTCACAATATATATACCATAATACATTTCATGATCTCATATCAACTCATAGCTCAATAGCTAAACGTACTATTACTAGCATCATATCTACTAAAATTGCTGTAAAATACATACAAATACATCTATCGCTAACATACAGTCCCTTACCTCGAATCGCACTTGTATTCCCTTTATCTCGTTAGCTCCATTCGTGATCCGGGTAAATCGTGTTCCACGTATTTCAATCTACATGTGTAAATCATTAAGTTATTTTTCTTTCCATCTTCTAAACCTCCACATTGTTATCTATTTTTTCTATTTATACTCCTCAAACTTTTAAATCATATTTCATCTTTTCCATTTGTACCACTATATCTCATTTTAAGTTTTCCATCACTTTTCCATGGATTTCCCTTCATAAATTTCCTCTTAATATTACTCACTTATCACTACAATCATCATTTCTATCTATATTTCACATGCCATTCAGCCTAATAAATGTCTAGAAATCCATATTCAAAGCTTGAGGGTTGAAGAGCTTACCTAGCTTAGTCTTTTTCCTTAGCCAAACTTGTAGTAACCAAATCTCCTTCTCTTGGTCAAACCAATGTGTGATTTTTGGGTGTATTGTTCTCCTTACTTCAAAGAACAACTTTCCCTTCTTGAGCTTCTTCAAATTTTTGCTGGAATGTAGTGATATTTAGAGTGAGAAAGTTGGGTTCTTTGAGAGAAATGGAAAGGTGAAAGTTTGGTGGGAGGAAATCTGAGTTTTCAACCCAATTCTCGTACTCTTTTTATAGATGCAGAGACATGAGATCGATCTAGCCCTTGTGGAGATCGATCTCTACATGGTTTGGTAGTCCTTTTTACCTAATGTATCTACTACCAGATCGATCTGCTTCCATGATGAGATCGATCTGTCGTAGCCTCTTGGAGATTGATCTGCTTCTTGTAGGAGATTGATCTGCTCCTTACAGAACATTAATGAGATCGATCTGTTGCTTAAAGGAGATCGATCTCTTCTTGGCCGAGGCTTAAGGAGATCGATTTGTGCCTGTGAAAGATTGATTCCTTCCAGGCAGAAACTTAAGGAGATCGATCTGTCTTCCCATGAGATCGATCGATCTACCCTGCTCCTTTGAACTGATTCTAGGCATTTTAAGAGAGGAGATCGATCTCTCCTTCATGTGAGATCGATCTCTCATCCCTTGCACCCTCATTTCTGCAGATTTTTATTTATACACTCATACACATTTGCTACATATCTAAATTTACATTCTGTGCACAATTAACGTATATTGGCATCCATTCCATATAGTTCATAGGTAATAAAACTTGTGCACACTACTTGAAATCATGGATGTTTTATTAAATTTTCAAAATCCTTACATCCTCTTATCATTTATACTCATGTAACAATACATATACATACAACATAGCTTCTCAAGCTATTTTTGTAACAATGTACATATACATCATATCTTCATCAATACGTGTGAAATTATGGGCATTACATGCAGTCTTTGGTATTTATACATATATATTTATATATGTATATATAAATGTGTACCAGGAAAATGCCTTCCTATTCCACTGCTGTGTTTCATTTTACGTGTTTATGTTCTTCCCTATCTACCTCCCATACTACATACATCGAACGCCATCCATCGTAGCAGAAGGCATGCCACCCCTTACGATCCCATCTAATACTCTTCCTTAAAACTGTGTGTGGTCAGATGACAGAACCATTCACTAGCCTTCCTACTTCAACTGCTAGGCTGCAGATTAGTTTCCCGCAAGTCCTTATCCTTCCTTTCATGTCGAGGTCATCCTCAGCTCTGTTTCTTATCTTTTCTTTTTTGCCTCCATACTTTTTCGGTCGGTCTCACTTCATCAGCATACCTTAATGCAAGCTACAACCTTTATCGCACGATTTTATTTTAATCTTCAATAGATTTCCACTTGTTTCCTGTCCTATCAAGCTCATCACCATCACTCGTGTGCTTTAGCACATCCCTTCTTCTATTCACGTTTCCTATCTTATCAAGGTCATCACCATCACTCACGTTTCCTTTTTTTTTTATCTTATTATTGTTGTTAACAACAACACCTGCTTATGTATATTTCTAATGAAGCTTTCGGCCTTACATGTATATTTATAAGCATGCACGTATGTGTGTGTGTGTGTGTGTGTGTGTGTGTATATATTTCCTCATATGCATTTTCATATGGAGTTCTCTGCCATGTAGAAGCATGTATACATTTACTCATATATATATATATATATATATATATGGGTATATATATACATATAGATTTACATGTGTTTCATACACATGCCCATAGTTATTTGTTCTTAGCATAACATGGTTTATTTGATTATTTCCTCCAAGTCTTCATGTCCAAAATTGCAAATCTAATTATCCTCCGTAACGACATATTTTTAATCTTAATTGTTTAAATTATTATTCATTGCAATAGCCCAATAAGTGAAAATTTGCAATGTTTACACTATGAATTTGAAGAACTTTGAGTGTATTTAATCTCAATTTTAAATGGTAAATATATTTAAATCTAATTTTTTATCTTTAGTTTCTTAGTTTTTTTATACTTTTTTTTTTGTATGAAACAGAACTCTCATGTGATATTTTGGAGTTTGGAGAAGGTATGTATGTATGTATGTATGTATGTATGTATGTATGTATGTATGTATGTATGTATGTATGTATGTATGTATGTTTTAATAAAGAAATGCCTAAATAAATAATTGCTAAAATCTTATTGATATATTTTGAGAAGTGATAATTTTATAAAGGATAACTGTATGTTGATAAATGGTAACTTCATTTAATTCAAAATTTATTAAAATTGGTTCTCTATCTACTTCATTACAAATGTATCTTCCTCCCTCGTAAAGAGCACAGAAGGAAATTACAAAAAAGAAATATGTTCATTTAATATTTATAAACATGTATTTTTATATATGTTTATTTATATATTTACGAATATAACAAAATACATTAATGTTTGGTTCATTTATACCCCTACTGATAATAATAAAAATTATCAAAGATATGATAAATAAATATATGGTCAAGGTCTTTTGGTACAAGAGCTTAATTTGTTTATTATTTGTATCATGTCAACCAAGCATGAACTTTAAAAATATTAAAATAAACTCAACATGTTATATACATTTGTTTTTTTGGCCAAAAGCATTTTGTATACAATCAAAACTAGTATATGTTTATATATGATTCAAAATATGAATAAGAAAAATATTATTATATTCATAGATTATAAAAAAGTTGTATGGATCACTTAGGATAGGAAAAGTAAATTAGTAAAATACATTTATTTATCTTATTATCAAATATGAGTATCAAGTTAATTTTTAGGTATTTTATCTTCTTTTATAATATAGCAAGTAGCTAAATCAAAAAGTAATTTTAACAAGATTAGTCTAATGGATTAGTTATTTTTTATACTAAAAACCCTTGAGTATTTAATTAGAGTATTATAAATTATAACCATAATAACACTATCCAAAATGCATCTCTCTAAAAATTAAATAAAAATTGTATCATATATAGTAATTAAACATGTTTAAGAATCTTTTAACATAATCGTTAAAAAAGAGTTTTGACATATATAAATTTTGTGTTTCATCCTCCATTCCTCGCTATAATAATAATAATACTAATGAAGAAATATGTTTGTGGGCTGAGTTGGTTGCGGTTTGATATGATTCAATTCACAAAAGTATTATATTAATTAAAAATGATTTTTTATATAAATAGATTTAAAAATAATGAAATATTAATATGAAAATAATTTATAATATTTGAATAATAATTTTAATTAAAATAAATTTAAATTAACTTTAGTGAGCAAAGCTAATCAAACCAAACCTGGAGCAACCTTATGAAAATGTTAATCAAATGCACGAGCACTTCTAGAAACAACTTACTACTAATCGGAAATCTATTGAAGACAAACAATTTTAATTGACATTTAAAGACTTAGACTTGCTCCGTATCCTTTCCTGTATGTATGGTAGTTAGATTTGGTAATTCGTGTTTTCGTATCATGATACGATACGACACGAATTAATATACGATACGAATTTATGAAACACAAATACGACATGAATTATAAAACGTATTTGAAACGTAAATACGAATATGATACGTATTTTATACGTGACACGTGACACGACACGGTTGACACGTTATAATTATTAGTATCACACGACACGACACGATAAACACAAAAAAATATAACTGATACGATTAAACACGACACGAATAGACATGACACGGATGACACGATTAAAAATAAAACATAATCAAAAATGAAAAAAATCATAATATTTATTAATTTACATCAATAATTTAATTTACATGCATTCAAATATTACTAAAAAATATAACATAATAATAATATTCAATTCATACAATTTATTTAAAATTACAAAATATATAAACAAAACAAGTCAACAAAGATAAATAGTCAACAAACATTTAAAAATTAAGTTCGCAAATACCATAACTCAATACAATACAAGAAATAATAATTCAAAAAGTTAACATAACTCAATAAGATTCAGTAAATTTATATTATGATTTAAATAATTTCTTATAAGTTATAAACTTATATTATGATTTAAAATAAATCATATATATTAATATCTTATTCTTATCATAATAATTTGTATGTTAATATTATGTTATTATAATTTTTTATAATATGATAATTGATATAGAATAAAATATAAAATTTCTTACTATATTGTAAATTTATAATCAGATAAAGTATAAACTTGCATCATCATATCATGTGATATAACATTAGTGTCAGTGATACAAAATAATTAATTATAAAATCTCTTCTATGACAATACAATATTTATATTTTATACATTATAACAAAATATTGTGTGTGTGTGTGTGTGTACATATATATATATATATATATATATATATATATATGTATGTGCATTATAATATCATATATGTAAGAATTGTTAATTGTATCTTAACTTACAACAATTTTTTCCTAATTTCAATACTTTATTTTTAGAATTTAAAATTTTTATTATTTAACTAATTTAATTTCATATTTAATTTATTAATTTATTTTTTTACAATATTTATTAAAGTATTAATTCATTTTAAGATATAAATTAATTTTCATTCCATATTATTTCAATATAATATGTTTGTTTACTAGGTAAATGCTTAAAAATAAATTTTTTTGACCAAGTTTCAACTCGTCCCACAAACATATATTATTTTCGTGTCTTACACGTATATTCGTGTAACACGATTTAAGAAAATGTGTTTACGTATCTTACACGTGTATTGTGTATTAGTGTGACACGATTTAAAAAAAATATGTTTTTGTATCTTACATGTGTTTAGCATTCGTGTCAACACAGATAAATACGAAATACGAATTTTTAAATATTTATATGATTTTTTTGTGTCATATTCATATCGTGTTACTAGGAAAGTGATTGTAGGGAAAGTGATTACAGGGAAAGTGATTACAGAGAATGTGATTGCAGGGAAAGTAACTTTGCAGTGTTTGGTATGACAATGTAAAATTCTGTTTAAATTGCAGAGAAAGTAACTTTGCAGCGTTTGGTATACAGTTACTTTGCTGGGAAAGTAGTGATAAATTCCAAAAATACCCTTGAATATAAAAATAATTTTTCAATGAAAATTAATTAAAATAAAAGTTGTATTATTAATATTACTCATCATTTGTATTTTTAAATTGTCATGTATTATTATTAATTTTAATTTTATAGAGTATAATATTAATAATTCATATATTATTAGTGTAATTCAAAATTTTAATGTATCAATTGTAAATTTTCAATTATCATGATATCAACATAGTACCTATAACATCCATGAAAGTTATAATACTTCATATAAATCCATGTAAAATATTTTTCATACATGATAATACCCTTTTATGGTAAAAGGGTAATTGGGGTAAAATGAATAAAATTAACTTTACAGCCAAGGCTGCAAAGTGATTGCAGCATAAATGGACTGCAATCACTTTGCAGCTTCTGGATGTAAAGTGATTGCAGTTGCAATCACTTTACATTTAACTTTCTTGATAACAAACGTTATAATCACTTTGTATTCAATTAAATTACAGCGTAAAGTGATTACTTTCCTGATACCAAACGGCCCCTAAGGGTAGCAAATAGAGATACAAGTAGAGTCAGCGCGTGGGTCGCACACTAGTGATTTGAGCGTAGGGGCCTATCGATTTGTCACCAGTTGGATAACGGGAGAAGGAACGATAGATGGCAATGGACAGGGGACGAGCTGAGTCTCCCACGCCCTCCACTCCAACCAAACAAAAGAAATCACAACAAAGCTCTCTTCTTTGAAGAAAAGCCATCAATCTCCAATCCAAAGGCCACTCAACCAAATTCTATGTATGTTCATCCTTCTTTATCTCTTGATTTTGTGTAATGTCAATGAAAGTATTTACTGGAAATTAGAGTCATTACTATCTTTTTTCTTTCTCCTGATTAACCGTTAAGGAACTGAATTAGGATTTTCTTTTAACATTTTTATTTACTTTCCCTTTTTCTTTCTTGGGTTTATGGCAACTTTACTCAACTCAATGTCTTCTATGACAAGCCCGTCATCTGAAACAAGGAAACCATCTGGTTTCTTTTACCAAATCCCAAACCTCCATTCTTTTTCACTCAGCAAGGGTTTTACCAGGGTTTTAGCAACTACCCAGATTACAATTTCTCCTAAAGACTCTGTTTTTACTTTACCAAATTGGAAGACGGGGAAGAATGACACTAAAAGTAGGGAACTTAGGCTTAGTGATGCTTTTTTTCACATGGAATATATGGTGGGGAAGGGACAGAAGCCTGATGTAGTTCAAGCTACTCAGTTGATGTATGATTTATGCAAGGTTAATAAGATGAAAAAGTCAATTAGGGTGATGGAGATGATGGTTGATTCTGGTATTATACCTGATGCAGCTTCTTATACATTCTTGGTGAATCATTTGTGTAAGAGAGGAAATGTTGGACATGCAATGCAGTTGGTGGAAAAGATGGAGGGTCATGGTTATCCAACCAATACTGTTACTTATAATTCCCTAGTTAGAGGGCTTTGTATGCATGGAAACTTGAAGCTAAGCTTGCAGCTGTTGGATAAGTTAATACAAAGAGGACTAGTTCCCAATGAATTCACTTATTCTTTCTTGCTTGAAGCTGCTTATAAGGAAAAAGGAGTAGATGAGGCAATGAAGCTTTTGGATGAGATTATTGCAAAAGGTGGGAAGCCTAATTTAGTTAGTTTCAATGTTCTGTTGACTGGGTTGTGTAAGGAAGGAAGGACTGATGAGGCAATTAGGTTCTTCAGGGATTTGCCTGCTAAAGGATTTAATCCAAATGTTGTCAGCTATAACATTGTGCTAAGGAATTTGTGCTATGAGGGCCGGTGGAAAGAAGCAAATGAGCTTTTGGCCGAGATGAATGGTGAGGATCGTTCTCCTTCCGTAGTTACTTACAATATATTGATTGGTTCTCTTGCACTCCATGGCAGGACTGAACATGCTCTGGATGTTATGGATGAAATGATTAGAGGACGTTTTAAGGTCTCTGCTACAAGCTATAACCCGATAATTGCTCGTCTTTGCCAAGAGCAGAAGGTGGATCTTGTGGTTAAGTGTCTAGATCAGATGATCTATAGACGTTGTAAGCCTAATGAAGGAACATATAATGCTATTGCTGTGCTCTGTGAGCAGGGAATGGTGGAAGAGGCATTCTCCATATTTCAAAGCTTGGGAAGCAAACAAAGTTCCTCACCACATGATTTCTACAAGAGTGTGATTTCTAGTTTATGCAGAAAAGGGAACACGTATCCAGCATTCCAGCTTTTATATGAAATGACCAAGTCTGGTTTCACTCCCGACTCTTACACCTATTCCTCACTAATCAGAGGATTGTGCTTGGAGGGAATGCTGCAAGGGGCAATGAAAATTTTCTTAATAATGGAAGAAAGCAACTGTAGGCCTGATGTTGACAATTTCAATGCACTTATATTAGGATTCTGCAAATCTCGGAGAACTGATCTGTCCTTGAAGGTTTTCGAGATGATGATAGAGAAAGGCTACATGCCTAATGAGACAACATATATTATTCTTGTGGAGGGTATTGCTCATGAAGGAAAAATGGAGCTGGCAGCAGAAGTATTGAAGGAGTTGCATATGAGAGAAGTTGTGACCCAACATGCTGTAGAAAGACTTGTTATGCAATACAACCTTCCCGCTATGGAAAACTTTTGAATTTTGGATTCCAAAATATAGACAGGATAATGGAAGTAAATGAAAGATTATCATGCAAAATTGCTTGACGGTAGTGTCAAAACATGAATTTTGTTATGAACCCTGGAAAAAGCAACTTCAGATCATTTAGCACCGTATCCAAATTTTGGAAGGAGGAAAGTGTTGATGAATCAAGTTCAAGCGCAAGGAGTCAACTTTGTGGTACTCTGTTTGCTTGAGCCGGTTAATATTTTGTTGTTAATCCTTTTCGGCTGTAGAGCGTTTCTTAATTATGTACAAGTTTATTATTGTGGTTGATACTTGATACCACATGATTAATTAGTCCACCAAGAAAAAGACTTCTAATAAAATATTCATTTCGCACTTGCTGGTCATCGTAATCCTTTCTCACTCATACATTAAGCAGAATTCCAACAAACTCAGAGACTAAGCAATTTTCTATATCGTTTTATACTTGATCCAATGTCCTACTACTGAAAAACCACCACCCCAACAAATCACATTATTTGTGAAAAAACAGCCGGGGCGAGTAACATTTTGGTTATCATTCCTACCACGAACATGAGCAAGATTCTAGAAGGTAAAATTGGAAAAGTCTTGTAGATCAAATAAGTAAAGAAAATAATCCCAAAAGAACCGATCGCATGGGTGCTCAAGTTAAAAATCAAAACTATCCTTAACGTGAAGAATATGATCAACAATCTGTCTCACATATTAGACCATAGTGACAAGACTAATTATCTAAAATTGACAGAGACCATGGAGTTTTGACCTTCAAACTTTAAGGAAGCATGCAAAGATAAACAGTCTACACAGCTCAAACCACATAATTCCAACATAATATCTAGTGGTACTAGAAAACATCTCAAGCAGTCTTAAAACTTAACCTAATATTAGAAGACAGAACAGATAAGCTTGCCCAAGAACACATCATCCAATCTTCAAAAATTCACACAACATATGCCGGATGATCATGAAGACAAGGGAATGTCAGGGTAAAGCCAATCTTGTTCAAGATGAGCTACTTTGATCTCTGCCTCATCTTTCGACGCTTCCTCTTTAGCCTTCTCATGCGCTTCTTCTTCCACTGAAAAGCATAAGAATAGAAGTAAATTAATCATAATAGAGAAAATACGAACAATTAAAGACAAAAAAGATAGTTAAGTTTTGTTTCAAATGGCTCATACAGCAAATTAATGTAAACTGTTAATGTTTCATTTTAGGTCATATAACCATGAAATTGATGTGGGTAATCTACACTCGTATCTCTCAACTTAAACAACATTACACTTCATTAGAACACATAATTAATTTGAGCCTGTTAATTATCACAAGTAAAACAAGTCATACCCTCGATCAACCTAATCAAAACATACATTCAAGTACTTAAAGTTTTCTTTAAATCACAGGAAGTAGCAATTAATGTTATGGGAAGAATTTCTTCAGGGAATTTAGCTTGGCACTGTCTAGCATATTCCAATCTGCCAACCACAAACTAGCATCAAACCCAAAGTTAACTGAACAACAAAAGGACAGCTCTAGACTAACAAAATAATCCTCTTCAATGCATTTTATCTCACTGACATCCAATAAAGTCAGATATAAAGGCAATCAAAATACAACGCACTTGTCAAATGACGACCCATATCAAACAATCCATGTTAATGGCGGAACGCTTCTCTCACAAGCTATCTTTCATTTTTCCCGACTGAGACCAATAATCTATAAACTTCAGCGGGTTATTTTTTATTTACTTTACCTCATTGATTACAATCACTTGGCTAGAAAAAACATAACTAAATCATTAAGAAATTAAAACTAAAGAAAGTAGATTAACCAATTATAATCAAACATTCCAAGCTCTATCATTCATTACACCAAAAATTACAAATATTCTCATTTGGTACCACGTTTTTACATATAGCAAACAGATCATAAATCGATTACAAACCCCAAAATTTTACGGAGTACATTGTAAAAATATTACAGAGGCGAAAATCGAAGGAGTAAAAACATACTAATTTCCAAACGCAAAAAACAAAAAAAAAATGGAGAAGAATACAGAAAAATAAAAATCAATAAGCGAGACTAATCGAAGACGTAGAGAAACTTACCTTGGCTCTCATCTTGGTGTTGGCGCTTTCTTTTACGACTTGCCGACGATGTTTGTAAAGGAGAGTTCCCTTAAGAATTCTAAGGGATGGCTTCGCTTGGAATTTAAAGGCCTATGCTTTGGAAACCCTAGTTCGTGTGGGGATTTTGTGTTCACGTGCGAGTGTAATTTGGTTTGGGAAGACAATTTTACCCGTATTTGATGAGTAATTCACTCCACTCTAGACCTCTCCAGGTGCATACTATTCGCTCAAACTAGAAGCTTGCTATATTTTATGAAGGTTAAGATAAAAATATTAAATCTATTAAATATGTTTAGCTTAAGTTTGAAATGAAATCCCCATAAAAAATGAGATAGGACTTCAATTCATCATTATAATTTTAAGTTTAATTCAATTCGATTCGTAATTATAATTTTTTTACTTTTATACTAATATCAGTTTAATTATTTTTATTTTTTGTGCAATTTAATTTAAACTTGTATTATTTTTATATTTTAATTTAAAGTTTTCGTATTTTTTGTAGTTTTTTTGTAAAAATTTATTTAAATTTATTGTATTACACTTATTAACTATTATGTATTTTAATATTTTATTATTTTATTATAAATTTAAGAAAAATTATTAGTTTTTGGGCGAGTTTCAACGAGTTTAGGCTTATTCATTATACGTAAAAATAAGTTTAAATAAAAATTAGGCCAAAAAGTCGAGTCGGGCCGAATTTAGACTCACTTTCAATTCTTTATACCTTACCTTAATCTAACTTGAATACAATTTACTTCTCTAACTAACTAATAAAAATATTATATATTACACAACTTATATTTATTTTTATCTATTCATGAAATAAAATATTAATATCAAATATCTAAATAATTCTTTTTTATTTTTTTCATTGGTTACAAAAGACATTATGCTAAAAAAATTAAAGCAATTAGCTTTGATGAGTAGTCAATTGCCTTTTAACATTTTTTTTCCAATAAATAATTTTGTTTTAGAAATTTTTATCAAAAAAAGCAGCCCATTGACACTAATTTTACACCTACTTATACTAATTTATGTTTATTCTCATTTTTTTACGTTAATAGAAAGAATAATCATTTTACATAATTGTTCAATAAATTGTTAGTGTATGTGTCCCAGAACCAAACTCATTCATAATATGAGGGACAAAAAGCACGGATTATATGGTTCGATGGAAAGCTCCTCTACAAAGGTACACAAAAATAATTTTGATGCAGCAACTGATCATATGGCTAATTGTGGAGGCACTGGTTCTGTGGTGAGGAGTCATGAAGGTCAGTTTCTTGCTGCTAGTGCTATAAGGATACTTTGGCAATCAGATCCAATGATTGTAGAATGTCAAGTAGCCATATGGGATTTAACATTGGCTAAGGATCTAGGTCTTCAGAAGGTTATCCTCGAAGGTAATGCTCTATGTATTATTCCGCGATTACAACAGAAAATGGTTGATTTCTTAGCTGTGGGCATATTAGTTGCTCAATCACAGACTATTTCTACCTCATTTCATGACTGTAATTTCTTACATGTTCGTAGAAATGGGAATAATGTAGCTAACGTTCTTGTAAAGAATGAGCTGCAATTTCCAAAAGCAAAAGTGTGGATTGAAGTCAATCCAAGTCTTATAAATAATAAATTAGCTATAAATGCTATGTATCTTCATGATTAAATAATATGAGAAGTTTTATTAAAAAAAAACTCACTTGGTATAATAATCTTGAAAAACATAATTCATTAAACCTTGGAAAGATGAGGGGGCGTTTGTGAGCCCAAAAGGAATTATGAGAAATTCATAATGCCCATGATGTGTGCAAAAGGCAGTCTTGTGAATATCATCCTTATGCATCCTTATTTGATGGTAACTTGCTCGAAGATCCAACTTAAAGAAGAAATGAGCTTCTGTCAGTTGATCAAACAATTCCTCGATTAAAAAAATAGGAAATTTGTCTTTAATTGTTAGTTATTAAGTTGTCGATAATAAACACATAATCTCCACGACCCATCTTTCTCTTTCGCCATGACCATTAGAGAAGCAAAAGAGCTATTACTATCACGTGTGATTCCTGATTCCTTTATTTCCTTAACTAGCTTCTTAGTCTCATCCTTTTGGACACTGGGATAACGAGAAGACCTAATTTTAAAGGCTTGAGCTTCATTAAGCAATAGGATTTTGTGATCCTGTTTCATGGCAGGTGGGAGTCCTTGTGAAGTTTCAAAAATAACAACATATAGAGATATAAATTACTTTAACTCCACTAGTAAGTTACTAGCATCCAGTCCTGAAGGCTGACCTAAATCATGAACAGTAGTCATTAGCATGGAATAAGGCCCTATAACTCTTCACTCAACTTACTAAATTGTTTCCCATAAATCAACTCCATGGGACTAGTAGTCAACCTTTGTAGCACAATCCAAGTATTTTTAACCACAAATTACATGGTTAGTGCTGAAATATCCTAGAGAATAAGACCTAGCTATTTAATCCATTGCACTCCAACTACCAAGTCATAACCCTTCAGTGGTAGTACCAAGAAAATTAAATTCCTATTGTAACCCTTGAACCTTCAAACAAACCTTCTTACACAACTTATGAGCCCACATTTGATCACCATTAGCACTACAACACTCATTCCTACCACTTCTTGAGTTGGCTAACATACCTTTTTTACCATTAATTGATCCAAGAAGTTATGGGTACTCTTACTGTCAACGAGAATGACTATAATATGCTACTTAATTTGGCCCATGAGTTGCATAGTTTGTGAGTCACCAGTTCCTGTCAATGCATGTAAGGAAATAAATGAGAAAAATTCTCATAAGTTTTTTCTTCATATTGATCTAGTATTCCCTTATTAGTATTTATTGTTTCCTCGATTTCAGGCCCTTGCTGCTATGCCCCTTCTACCAACATCTGGTAAAGTTATGACCTCATGCATTTATGGCCCAGGGTAAATTTCTGTCACGACCGTCTGTGACTTACCAAAAACCACTATAAATTTTTCACATTTTACTTACCTTTCTCCTTATCAACAGTTGGGCTGTGATTCGTTGTTAGTATCCTCGCTTACCATACCATTCATTCATTATCATATATATACATGTCAATATACTATGTACTGACTATAATTTCTTTTATAACATAAGTGAAATCATATAAAATTTAATACGAATACATCCCCCATAATTTACATCGCTTACATCACTATGTTGTTTATATGTTTAGATACAAAAACGTACGAAGTGTGTATACCTTTCGCTTGATAGGAAATGGCAGTGGACAACAGGAATGCTAACTCTCAATCGTACTCGCTCTACTGCGGATGCTCTGTAGAGAGGTGGAAAATGAAAGGGGTGAGCTCACAACTTAGTAAGGAAATCAGGCAAGTAAGTAGACATCTACACTATCTACTCAAAATAATGTTATGTCTTGAAAATATTATTTCCTTAACTCACGTTAAAAGCATGTATTTAAAATATATATATATACTTGTACAGATTAAATCTCATGTACAGAAATCATGCTTAGTTCTTAAATGTAGGCATTTCGTGCAAAACAATGCATCTTTATAATTTCGTAATACCTTTAGATAAATCATGCCATTTATATTCAAATCATAGTAAATATGACATTTCAATCATTTACAACATAACAATCAGATTCCGACCCATCCCTCAGGTCTATCCGTATCATAAAATTAGTGATATATCATGTGAGACTCTGGGCCTAAATGCAATAATATCCTGTACTATAACCATATCCTATAATGGTGATCCCAGGCTACACAGTACTCGGTGTGCGGGGCAATCACTGCTACAATGGGAGGGGGGTCAATCCATCACAACCGCCAGCTATCAACTCCTTAACTCCTCATACACATCACAACAACACACAATATAACATACTCTGTGACATATACATGGTACAACGTACACCCATGGACCCTATCTCAGTGGATAATCAATATCACGTCTCTAAATTCACATGCAAACATCTCAACAGTGTGACACTCAGTCTAAATGAGGAAATCGTTATGGTTTTTAAACATGTCTTGTATATCACAGTAAAACTACAGTGCGTGCCTTTGAGCGCGACTCACAATTGACACTCCGCTCAAACACTGTTTATACATCTCAAAATATCGAACACTAGTGCGAGTAAACCTCCAGCACTAGGTCTTGCATAGTTCACGTTTCAAAACAAATACGAGCAATAGCTCTAGTACCATGTTATGCACAAAACTCATCAAATCAAGTGCGAGCAATTACTCTAGCACTCCATCATGCGTAAATCATATAAAACTGAGTACGAGCAATGCTCCAGCACTCTATCATGCATATTATGGAAATTTAGTGTGAATCATACTTCAGCACTAATATATGTGGAAAACATATGAAATCAAGTGCGAGCTGTGCTCTAGCACGATTTATTCTCACATAATTCGATAGATAACTCTTTTAAAGGGATGGCTTTTAAAACATAAAAATCAGCACTTAAATTGTGCTATTTCTCATCAACCATGAAAATATTAGCCCATCAACCTACTTTTATGCTAAACAGTAGTAAAAACACTCATAATTGCGGTTTCCATGCTTTTTTACAACTTTTCCCAAACGTTGATTTTTTTCCTAACTAGGGGTAAAATCGTAATTTGCTACTATCGGGTTGCTATAATTATTATTCACTTTCTCTGACCCTTAGAGTTTTTAAGTGAATGCAAAAGCAGGCGAAAATACATGCAGGTATCTCTAACTACTCGCAAGAGTCCCTTACCTCGGATCACGTCACGTGACCTCACTTCCTCGGTGCTGCTCACTCTCGCAGTCCGATCAGCTCCCAATATAAACTCCGGAGCTACATATAACCATTCATAAGGTTAATTATACTTTTCCTACTGTATTACACATTTAATACAGTCTATTTCACATAATGGACCCGTTTACACCTATTGAGCTTTAATCACTTTAATTGGGTCTAACTTTCTCTAAAGCCCATTTTCACTTTACTATTCATTTTCCGTTTAGTCATTGGGCTTGTAGAGCCCACCAAATTCTTATTGGGCTTGTCCGAATTCTTATTGGGCTTGTCCGAGGGCCATAACACCTTATTTACGACAGTTGATTTTCAATCCCAAACATAAGACAATTTATACAGAGTTAAATTCTCAATTTAAGCGATTAATTTAACCAGTATAATCATACAAATGTAGTAAGTGAGATTCACTTACCCGAGTTTCCGTGATGACACGTAAATTGAGGCTCGATCGAACCCACGTTCGTCGCCTATCGTCGCATTACACGGTTATATATTTAAACCGGTTAATTTTGGTCAAATATAATTTCAAATAAATTTTTTGAAAATTAAATCAGTCAATTCTGATCATTTACCGGCTTATCCTTAATCCCGAGGCATCTCTGATTTTTTTTTCCTTTTTTTTTCTCTTTTTCTTCTTTCTTTTTTGGCTAAACCGGTTCAGACCGGTTCAGTCCCTCTTTTCACTGAATCGGTCCGACCTGGTTCAGTACCATTTTCGCCGTTGCCGACGCTGTTGGCCTGTTCTCCAGTCGATTTTGCCATCAATCAGCTTGGCTTCGCCTATAGAGCCTTCTTTTGGCCTTGGCTGGGGTAGATCGACGCCGAATTTTGCCAATTCTCCTATTCTCTCCCGCGGCTTCTCTTTCTCAGATCTCCCATTTTTCGGTGACTCACGGTGCGTGGTGGTTGTCGAGCGTTCCCCCGGTGCCAGTCGTCCCTTCGCCTAGCACCCCTCACGCTGTCTGCCTCTGTGTCGCCGTCGGTGAGAAACCAGGGGAGGATCGAGTTTCCCTCCCCTGTTTCTCGCGTTTTCTGGTTTCGTTTCTATTTTTGTTTTTCAATTCCTTTATTTTCTTTATATATAAGTGTGTATATATATATATATATATATATATATATATACTTGATATTTAGAAATATCTTAATAATAAAATACATATATATATAAGAAAATATCTTATATTTTGTAATATTATTATAATAATATTAATACTAAAACAAAGTATTTTATACCTTAATATCTTCATGCACATATAAAATTATTTAATTTATCTCAACAATTATATATGTACATCATATTTTATTTTTATTTCTCCAAAAATATTATTATTATTTATTATTATTATTTTTCGAAAATATTTTTCTTTATTTCCGTGATAAATTTCCAATTTGGGAAAATTCTGATCTTCACAATAAATTCGTATCTTGATGAATCAGACTTAGAATTTAATTATTTCTTCTTTATTGATCAAGATTTCATGAATCCATGTTTATAGTAATAACTTCTTAAAAATGACACTGAATTTCGGGTCTTACAATCCTCCCCACCTTAAGAAATTTGGTCCTCCAAATTAGAATCAAGTCAATCATCGAATAACTGGGGGTGTTTCTCGCGCATCAGACTCTCTAGCTCCCAAGTAGCCTCCTCTGAAGTACGATGCTGCTAGAGAACCTTTACTAATCTGATAGTTTTTGATCTTAAGACTTTCTCCTTCCTATCCAGTATCCGAATCGGTCTCTCAACATATGACATGTCTTCTCTGAACTCCAACAGCACATAACTAATCACTTGTGTCGGATCCGGGTGATACTTCTGAAGGATTGAAATGTGGAAGACGTTATGGACACCTGATAAGTCCGATGGCAATGTCAATCTATAGGCCTTATCTCCCACTCGATCAAGTATCTCAAAGGGTCCAATATAGCGATGACTCAGCTTACCTCTCTTCTTAAATCTTGTTATACCGTTGGAAGGAGAAACCTTTAAAAATACTGACTCACCAACTGTAAACTCTAGTGGCCTCCGTATCCTGTCAGCGTAACTCTTCTGTCTGCTCTGAGTTGTCCTCGGTCTCTCTACAATCAAACGGACATCTTCAGAGGCTTGTGTAATCAAATCAGGAGAAAAAATCTTTCGGTCACCCATTTCTTCCCATCCAATAAGGGAACGACATCTACAGCCATATAAAGCCTCAAACGGTGCCATCCCGATACTCGAATGATAACTATTGTTGTAGGCGAATTCAGCTAGTGGCAAGTGATTATCCTAGGAACCTCTAAAATCCAGTACACATGCTCTCAACATGTCCTCTAGAGTCTGTATAGTCCTCTCTGACTAACCATCTGTCTAAGGATGGAAAGTGGTGCTCAAACTCAACTGGGTTCCCATGCTTCCTGAAAATGTTCCCAAAAGTGGGAAGTGAAGCGGGAATCCCTATCAGAGACTATGCTCACTGGAACACCATGTAACCTCACTACCTTGCGTACATACAACTCTGCCAATGAACTCAGAGTATCGATAGCTCTCATAGCTAGGAAGTGGGCTGACTTTGTCAATCTGTCAACGATCACCCACATAGCATCGTGATTCCTGCGGGTCATAGGTAAACCCATCACGAAATCCATGGTGATATGCTCACATTTTCATGTCGGTATAGGTAGAGGCTGCAATAACCCCCTACGCTTCTGATGTTCTACCTTCACTTGTTGACATACGAGACATCTCGCCATAAACTCTACCACGTCTTTCTTCATACCCAACCACCAGTACACCTTCCGGAGGTTATGACATATCTTGTTACTCCCCTGATGTAACGTGTACTTCGACGAATGAGCTTCTTCCAATATCAATCTCTTGAGCTCTGGGTCTTCGAGAACGCACAGTCTACCTTTGAATCTCAGTAGTCCATCAAAACTCAACTCAAAATCAATCACTGTGCCATTCTGTATCTGACTAGTCATCTCAATGCAATACGGATCAATCTGCTGAGCCTGTTTGATCTTGTCCAACAGATCTAGCTCCAAGCGTAGACTAGCTATTACTTAGTCTGTATCCATGTCAGAAGGCACAATACCCAAACTGAGGCTAGCAAACTGCTTCAACAGCTCGTGTTCCCTGACCATCATATACGATACCATCCCCAAGCTCTTCCTACTCAAAGCATCAGCTACAACATTAGCCTTACCCAGATTTTAAAGTATCTCACAATCATAGTCCTTCAGAAGCTCTAGCCATCTTCTCTGTCTCATGTCTAACTCCTTCTGCGAGAACAGATACTTGAGGCTCTTGTGGTCGATGAATATCTGAAACTTCTCGCCATACAAGTAGTGGCGCCATACCTTCAACACAAACACTACTGTCGCTAACTCCAAATCGTGGGTTGGATAGTTCTTCTCATGGTCCTTCAGCTGTCTAGATCCATAAGCAGCTACCCTCCCATCCTGCATCAATATACAGCCCAGTCCCTGATGCGAAGCATCGGTATACATTGAAAATCCTCCTGAGCTAGTAGGGATAGTGAGAATCAGAGCGGTGGTCAATCGACGCTTCAGCTCCGAAAAACTTCTGATCTCGGTAATTGTCCTCTGCTGTTCCCACTGAACTACAACCTCAATCTTTTATTAATCTACTAATACACCATCCCTCGACACAACGTATCCTAAAAATGAGATCTCTGCCAACCAGAAGTCACACTTACTGAGTTTAGCGTACAACTCCTTCTCTTAGAGAGTCTGCAATACGATTCTCAGGTGCTGCTCATGCTCCTCCTGAGACTTCAAATATATCAAAATGTAATCAATAAAGACGATAACAAACTGATCTAAGTATGACTTGAACACATTGTTCATCAAAGGCATAAAAGCTGCGGGAGTATTTGTCAATCCGAATGGCATAACCAAGAACTCATAATGACCATATCGAGTCTAAAATGCTGTCTTGGGTACATCTCCACCTTGAACTCTCAACTGATGATACCCAGACCTCATATCAATCTTAGAAAAATACTTGTGCTCCCTGAAGCTGATATAACAAGTCGTCGATGCATGGAAGCGAATACCTATTCCTGATGGTAGCCTTATTCAACAATCTGTAGTCTATACATAATCGAAGGCTTCCATCATTCTTCTTAACAAACAAAATCGGTGCTCCCTAAAGTGAAAGACTCGGTCTGATTAACCCTGTCACGACCCTCAAAACCACCGAAATCCACTAAAAATTTTGGCCATTTTAAAATTTAATATTTGACCCGTTATTTATTGATTATTCTCTACCTTCGCTTTACCTGATCGTGAACAGCTACACCACCAACAGTTGGGCTGTGCATCGATGTCAATCTCGACCAACCAAATCTTAAAAATTGCGATTCATTTAAAAGTAACACTTGTATTTCTTAATCAGAGTTATCATTTATAGGTGTTTACAAACTCTTTACATCCCCAAAAATTACATTTAAAGTTATCATTGTGCTTGTATATATCTAGATACAAAAACCGCACAAATGTGTATACCTCGTGTAATGGGATGTAGCAGACACCAAAAGCCAGTCCTCAGTTGCCTACTATCTACTGTAAGTGCTCTGTAGAGGGGAAAAATAAGAGGGGTGAGCAAACCACGCGCTTAGTAAGGCAATCATGCGAATAGGTAGATAACTGCACTATCTACGTGATCGTGATGCCATGCTTAAATCACATATTTATTTGTCATATTCCAAAACGTATGCTTATGCTTGTGTTCATGACATGTAAAGCAATTCATGCTATATAAATCAGTGAACAATTCTCAAATCATAGCATGAAAAAATCATCATGCGAAATCAACATCAAAGTATGGAAAGCCATCATGCACAGTGCACTTAAAAGAATTTTTAATTTCTTAACACAAGCTAATACAAAATCATTCACTCGTCAGGACTTAGCCCCTCCCATGGACTATCCTGACTCACAAACACATTTCAAAACATGGATTTATCAATTCACATACTAAGAGACTTGTGAGATAGGCAATATAATAAGGGAAATATCCTCTAGGACTATTACCATATCCTCTGTGATCTCAGGCTACATGGATCCTAGTGTGAGGGGTATCACCACTATCTGCTTCCGCACGGGAGGTAGGTCACGTCCAACCCGTCGGTCCATAGTAGAATCCATCGTCCGAAGACGACATATAACATATCATACACGGTACAACGTACCCCATGCTACTTGCACGGTACAACGTACTCCATGGACCCATATCATCACATCATATCCATATCTCAATATGCACGTGCGAGCCTATTTAATCGGTGTGGCACGTAGCCTACCTGAAGCTCCCAGCACGACACTCGACATGTCATAAAACCTCGTGCAAGTAGTCTCAAGCACGAAAATAAGTATGATGGACTTCTAGTGCGACTTATGCTCTAGCACCATGTTAAAATTAGTATAAAAATCTCTACGAGCTAGGCTCCAGTACAACATCATAAAATCCATGTAAAACTAGTGCGAGTTAAACTCCAGCACTCATGCATATAAAACTCTAGTGCGAGCATTTGTTCCAGTACTAATGCACGTATAAAACACATCAAATCTTGTGCAAGCAATGCTCTAACACGCTTCATTTTCCACAAAACTGATGTAGGTGGCTCATTCTTTGTAAAGCGCGGTTATTAAAACCAAATCAAGTTATTTTCAAGCATATCATTTAAAGATGCTAGCTAACCTACCAATGCACATGCTAAAAAGCATTAAAATACTCAAGAACCTCATGTTCTTGTTTTTCATGAACTTTTTCTCAAAATCCCAATTACATTACCCTCCAAATCATTCATTTCATTCCTATCACCATAAACATTCTAGAAAATCAAAATACGCCTAAAATGCGCACAGGTATCTCTAAGAGTCCACACAATTCTCTTACTTCGATTCTCTTGGAAGCAGCTCTTCTTTCCTTTTTCGCTTTTCACGATTTGGCTCAATTTACTTCGGATGTACCCCCGGGAGCTGCAAATATATATCAATCATATGAGTTAATACCAACAACTCATATTCCAACTTCAACGAGTTCGATATATCTTGTCGAGCCTATATCATCGAGTTTGGCTCATTATTGTATTTGGCCATTGTTATGTCGTTCTAACCAATTTATCTAGTAACTCCCTTAGTTACTTATTAAGCACTTGGGAGTGCATACTCTACCCTTAATTCTCTCATTTACATTTCACCAATGCCATACATGTACATTTTACCGTTTGGTTAGTCTTACAATTCATTTCACACCACCATCTTAAAATCATACTTACAACACCATTATCACATTAAGATATCCCATTCATCATTAACTCCACCATATTTCATTTCTCACACCATGCTATTTCTAGGTCATTGTTGGTTCATTATGCCCTAAGTAGTTTTAACCATTGAAATGTACACCAATCAATCCATAACAACATTTAGATAAACACATTTAGAGTTGGTGCATTGGAAACTTACCTAGCTTGCTTTTCCTCTTGTCCAAATTTGGAATACTCATTTTCTCTTTCAATCCAATGAGTTGGATGTTGGCTTTAAGATATGTTATTCTCCTCTCCAAGGTGAACAACTTTGCTCTAATATCTTTTTCTCAAATCCTTATGGGATAAGTGGGTATTCTGGAGAGAGAAAACTTAGTATTTGGGTGAAAATGGAGAAAGATCAAGTTTCCTACAGATTGGAGCTTTTTTCCGTCAGGTTTATATAGAAAAAGGGTGAGGATATCGATCTTGTTAGGTAGGGGATCGATCTGCTTTTGGTTTTTACTCTTGAAATGTTCAGGCATTACTAGGTGAGATCGATATGTTCAATGGGGAAGAGATCAATCTCTCTTTGGCAGAAGCTTAAGGAGATCGATTTGCTCATGTGAAGAGATCGATCTTCTCTTCACAGAATGCTATGGGGGATCGATCTGCACTTAAGGGAGGATCGATCTAAGCTTGGTAGAGGCTAATGCAGATCGATCTGGTCATTGAGGAGATCGATATGCTTGATAGGGAGATCGATTTGCCTTAGCAATTTCACTTGAAATGGTTGTGTTTGGCACAAGAGATCGATCTGGCTTGAATGAGAGATCGATCTGGCCTTTATCTGCAGCCCATTTGCTGCAATTTTCCAAACGTTTCAATGGTAAGTTCCTATTCTATTGCTACAATACTCATTTTGCATTTTAATTCCACTTTGAGCATGGAAAGGCTTATTTCTTATGATTATCATGTTATGGAACTTGTGTGCATTGCTTGGAAATTGGAATGGATATACAAATTCGCAAATCCATGCTCTATCATTCAGTGTCTTAAGTCCTTATCTAACCTTTACATGCATCCATGGTACTCATTCATTCTCCTTTGCAATTAATTCACATTTGCATGATTTACAATCATTTGTCTTACAATTCCATTACATATATTACAAAGTTATACTTGTATGGGGCCTCACATTCTCCCCCACTTAGAAAATTTGGTCCTCTAAATTAGAACCAAATCAGTCCGTGAATAACTCGGGATACTTCTCCCGCATCAAACTCTCTAACTCCTATGTAACTTCTTTTGCAGTGTGGTGCTACCAAAGAATTTTCACTAGGGGAATCATCTTAGGTCTCAGTACCTTCTCCCTCCTATCCAATATCTGAATCAGCTTCTCAACATATACTATGTTCTCATGGAGCTCAAATGGCTCATATCTTATCACATGTGCCGGATCCGGGTGGTATTTTCGTAACATAGAGATATGGAAGACATTATGAACGCCTGCTAGTTCAGGTGGTAGCGCTAGCCTATAAGCCTTATCTCCTGCTCTATCCAATATCTCAAAAGGTCCAATGTAACGAGGACTTAACTTCCCTTTCTTCCCGAACCTTGTTATACCCTTGAAATGAGAAACTCATAAAAACACCGATTCACCTACTGTGAACTCCAATGGTTTCCGTCTCTTGTCAGCATAACTCTTTTGTCTGCTCTGAGCTGTCTGTAACCTCTCACAAATCAATTGGACATCCTCAGAGGCTTGTACACTAAGTCAGGAGCAAATATCAGTCGGTCACCAACTTCTTCCCATCCAATAGGGGAACGACATCTACAGCCATACAAAGCCTCATACGGTGCCATCTCGATACTCGAATGAAAACTGTTATTATAGGCGAACTCTGCGAGTGGAAAATGGTCATTCCAGGAGCCTCCAAAATTCAGTGCACACGCTCTCAACATATCCTCCAAGGTCTGTATAGTCCTCTCTGACTGGCCATCTATCTGAGGATGAAACGCGATGCTAAAACTCAATTGGGTCCCCATCGTTTCCTAAAAGTGTTCCCAAAAGTGGGAAGTGAAGCGGGCATCCCTATCAGAAACAACGCTCACTGGAACACCATGCAATCTTACTATCTTGCGCACATATAGTTCCGTCAATGTACTTAGAATATCAGTAGCTCTCATAGCTAGGAAGTGCGCCGACTTCGTCAATCTATCCACTATCACCCAAATAGCATCGTGATTCCTACGGGTCCTAGGTAAGCCCATCATGAAGTCTATAGTGACATGCTCCCACTTCCAAGTTGGTATAGGTAGGGGTTGTAATAGCCCTGTAGGCTTCTGATGCTCTACCTTCAGTTGCTAACAGACGAGACACTTAGCCATAAATTTAACTACATCTTTTTTCATCCCTGACCACCAATACACTATTCGAAGATTCTGATACATCTTGTTACTTCTTGGATGCTGTGTATACTTCGTCGAGTGAGCCTCTGTCAAGATCAACTTCTTGATCTCTAGATCATAAGGAACACATATCCTACCCCTAAACCTCAGTAAACCATCTGAACTCAACTCAAAATCAGTATTTGTACCCCTCTGTATTTGCCCGATAATATCCCTGCACTGCTAATCAACCTGCTGAGCCTGTCGGATACGATCTACCACATTAGGTTCCAATCGCAGGCTACCTACCATAAAGCCACTATCAGCATTAGGCGGGGTCACATCCAAACTAAGGCTCGCGAACTGCTCCAGTAACTCATGTTCCCTGATCATCATGTACGATACCCTCCCGAGGTGCTTCCTACCCAATGCATCAACTACTACATTTGCCTTGCCCGAGTGGTGCAAAATCTCTCAATCACAGTCTTTTAGAAGCTCGAGCCACCTCCTCTGTCTCATATTTAACTCATTCTGTGAGAACAGATACTTAAGGCTCTTGTGGTCTATAAATACTTGAAATTTCTCACCATATAGATAATAGCGCCATTTTTTCAAAGCAAATACTACGACTGTCAACTCTAATTCATGGGTAGGGTAGTTCTTCTAATGATCCTTCAGTTGTCTTGATCCATATGCTACTACCTTCCCATCCTACATCAATACACAACCTAATCCTTGGTGGGATGCATCCGTATACACAGAGAAACCCTCTGAGCGAGTAGGAATGGTGAGAATCGGAGCTGTGGTTAATCTCTTCTTCAATTCCTAAAAACTCTTATCACATTTATCGTCCCACACGAAATCAATATTCTTCTTTGTGAGACGTGTTAATGGAGCAGCCAATCTCGAGAATCCCTCCACAAATCATCGATAATACCTAGCTAAACCCAGGAAACTCTTGATATCCGTGACTGTCAGGGGTCTCTACCACTGAACCACTGCCTCAATCTTCGATGGGTCCACAGACACACCATCCCTCGATACAATATGACCCAGAAAAGAGATATGTTCTAACCAAAAGTCACACTTACTAAGTTTAGCGTACATCTTCTCTCGGAGGGTCTGCAGCACTATCCTAAGGTGTTGCTCACCCTCCTCTCTAGATCTTGAATACACCAGGATGTCATCGATGAACACAATAACAAATTGATCCAAATACTGATGAAACACCTCATTCATCAACGACATAAAAGCTGCGAGAGCATTCGTCAATCCGAATGGCATAACCATAAACTCAAAATAACTATATCGGGTGCGAAAAGCTGTCTTAGGTACATCTCCATCCCAAATTTTCAACTGATGGTACCCTGATTCCAGATCTATCTTAGAAAAGACCTGCGCTCCCCGTAGCTGATCCAACAAGTCATCGATGCGTGGAAGGGGGTACTTATTCTTAATGGTCTCCTTATTTAACAATCGATAGTCAATAAACAATCGGAGGCTCCCATCCTTCTTCTTTACAAACAGAACCGATGCTCCCCAAGGTGATACACTCGGTCTGATGAACCCCTTATCCAACAACTCCTGTAACTGCTTCTTCAGTTCCTCCAATTCAATCGGAGCCATTCTGTACGGTGGTTTGGATATCGGCTCTGTACCAGGTGCCAAATCTATACAAAATTCCATCTCTCTATCCGGCAGTAACCCTGGTAAATCATCCGGAAAGACATATGGAAATTCCCTAACCACTGGGATATCTTACAATTTCGAGCATGCCTTATCCGTCTCAACCACATACACAATATAACCTTTCAAAATATCAATGATTAAATCAGTGGTAAGATTCATATATTCCATTCACAACCACAACTATTTTCATTACTTTTCAATGGGATTTTACATTACATTTCTCGTGGAAACTTACGGTAATGCTATCTACTCTTGGAAATGTTACCGTCTTAGAAAAATAATCTACTATAGCCTGATTGGCAACCAACCAATCCATTCCTAGGATTACATCAAAGTCTCTCATATACATTAAAATGAGGTCGGCTAACATTTCCTTTTTCCCTATTTTCAACTTACAATCTCTAAATACATACTCCACTAACTGACTATTATTCATTGGAGTGCTTATCAGTATCCTCATACTCAACGGGGCAAGCTTCACATACTTAAATAATTTACATGCAAATGCAGGTGATACAAATGAATGTGTGGCACCAGGATCTATCAAAACATAAGCTTCAAGATCAAAGATTAAGATGGTACCTTTCACCACATCTGACGACTGATTAGCAGTATCCTGGTGCAAGGCGTGTACTCGCCCTCTGCCAACCACCTGCTTCCCTTTTTCTTCAGCGGTCGCCCTCCGTCTCGAAGTAGGAGTATTAACAGGAGCTCTCTCTGGCTCCTTGCCCTTATGTGGGGCACCCTCAATAATCTTTGGGCAATTTCTAATCACATGCCCTAGTTTCCCACATTGAAAACACATTATAGGTGATTTATAACATGGTCGAGTCCCATGGTACCTACCACACTTACTGCATTGTTCTGTCGTATTTCGTGGCCCTCAAATCACAATACCCTTTACTGGAGCTATGATCGGATACACGGGTGGGCTTAACTATCCTCTCCCAGATCTCCTCAATCCTCGGCCTCTTCATAGGAAATCTCCTGCTTCCTCTATGACTGAAGCCTCTATCCACTATGGGCTTCTTCCTATCTTTGTCCTTCACTCTGCTAACATTTCCATACTCTGAGGTAACTCGTTCGATGTCTTGTTCACACAACTGTGCCCTGTGCACTGCCTCATCGTAGGTCGGATGTTAAAAGGAACCAAACGGGACCTGATGGCTGGTCTAAGTCCATCCACAAACTTTCAGACCTTCTTGACCTCACTGTCCATCATATCAGGATCATATCTGCCCAGGGAGATAAATTTAGTCTCATACTCATCCACTGATCTGTTCCCCTGGGTCAAATCCAAAAACTCCATTTGTATTTTTTGCCATGCAGTATCTGGAACATATTACCTCCGGAAGGCCTCTACAAACACATCCCAACTGATCTCTGTATGCTGGGCTCTCAAAATGGGTCGGGTGGACTTCCACCAGTGCTCTGTCGATCCCTTAAAGCTACCATCTTGGTAGTAGTGCACTCGAAGAACCCATATAGTTCCTCAATCTCATTCACCCAGTCCTCAGTAGCTACTAGGTCCTTAACTCCACTAAAAGATGGCGGTCCAAACTTCTGAAACTGTCATAGTCTATCCAAATCACATTCATAACCCCAATCTCTACTTCTCTGTGGTGGAGCAACAGTAGATGGTGTTTCCTGTACTGGTGGGGGTATGGGAACATCTGTAGCCTAAGGTTCTTGGGCTGGCTATGCAGGCATCTCAGGAGCAACAGTCGGTTCGTCAACATCACACTATGCAACTGGCTCTGGCCCACCCCCAGCTCCAAGTAACGATTGGGCAATCAGTCCCAATATCATCTCTAAGCTCTGCTTAATCCTCGTGAAGTGTGCTTTAGTACTCTCCGATCTCTCTGCCAGACCCTATGGAGCATGCTCAACATCAGCCTCCACTTTAACCTCCTCGTGAACCTCATGTGGTAACGGCTCAATACGACCCCCAGGCTTACCCCTCTGGCCTTTAGCTCCCACTCTCGCCCCTCTACCACGACTGGTATTATGTATTTTCCCAAGGTTCCTACATTCACAATTATTTCTTAGTCAAACCCATCTCGATATATACAATTGTATCTAAATAAGCACAGTAACAATGGGATGTAATTTCCTAAATTTTGACACCAACACACATCAGACCAACTCGGCTCTAATACCAATCTCTGTCACGACCCTCAAAACCACCGAAATCCACTACAAATTTTGGCTATTTTTAAATTTAATATTTGACCCGTTATTTATTGATTATTCTCTACCTTCACTTTACCTGATCGTGAATAGCTACACCACCAACAGTAAGGCTGTGCATCGATGTCAATCTCGACCAACCAAATCATTTAAAAATTGCAATTCATTTAAAAGTAACACTTGTATTTCTTAATCAGAGTTATCATTTACAGGTGTTTACAAACTCTCTACATCCCCAAAAATTACATTTAAAGTTATCATTGTGCTTGTACATATCTAGATACAAAAATCACACAAATGTGTATAGATGGGATGCAGCGGACACCAAAAGCCAATCCTCAGTCGCCCACTATCTACTGTAAGTGCTTTGTAGAGGGGAAAATAATGGGGTGAGCAAACCACGCGCTCAGTAAGAAAATCATGCGAACAAGTATATAACTGTACTATCTACGTGATCGTGATGCCATGCTTAAATCACATATTTATTTGTCATAATGCTCATGCTTGTGTTCATGACATGTAAAGCAATTCATGCTATATAAATTGGTGCACAATTCATAAATCGTAGCATGGAAAAATCATCATGTGAAATCAGCATTAAAGTATGGAAAGCTATCATGCACAGTGCACTTAAAAGCATTTTTAATTTCTTAACACAAGCCAATACAAAATCATTCACTCGTCAGGACTCAGCCCCTCTCATGGACTATCCTAACTAACAAACAAATTTCAAAACATGGATTTATCAATTCATATACCAGGAGACATGTGAGATAGGCAATATAATAAGGGAAATATCCTATAGGACTATGGCCATATCCTTTGTGATCTCAGGCTACACGGATCCTAGTGTGCAAGGTATCACCACTATCTGCTTCCGTACAAGAGGTGGGTCACGTCCAACCCCCCGGTCCATAGCGGAATCCATCATCCGAAGATGACATATAACATATCATACATAGTACAATGTACCCCATGCTACTTTCACGGTACAACGTACTCAATGGACCCATATAATCACATCATATCACGCTACATCTCAATACACACGTGCGAGCCTATTTAATCGGCGTGGTACACAGCCTACCCGAAGCTCCTAGCACGACACTCAACATGTCATAAAACCTTGTGCGAGTAGTCTCAAGCACAGAAAAAAGTATGGTGGACATCTAATGCAAGCTATGCTCCAGCACCATGTCAAAACTAGTATAGAAATCTGTGTGAGCTAGGCTCCAACACAACATAAAAAATCCATGTAAAACTAGTGCGAGTTAAACTCCAGCACTCATGCATATAAAACTCTAGTGCGAGCATTTGCTCCAGCACTAATGCACCTATAAAACACATCAAATCTCGTGCGAGCAATGCTCTAGCACACCTATTTTTCCACAAAACTCATGTAGGTGGCTCATTCTTGCAAAGTGTGGTTATTAAAACCAAATCAAGCTATTTTCAAGCATATCATTTAAAGATGCTAGCCAACCTACCAATGCACATGCTAAAAAGCATTGAACTACTCAAGAACCTCATGTTCTTGTTTTTCATAAACTTTTTCTTAAAATCCCAATTACATTACCCTCCAAATCATTCATTTCATTCCTATCACAACATTCTAGAAAATCAACACACCCAAAATGCGCACAAGTATCTCTAAGAGTCCACACAATTCGCTTACTTCGATTCTCTTGGAAGCAGCTCTTCTTTCCTTTCCCGTTTTTCACGATTTGGCTCAATTTACTCTGGATGTACCCCCGGGAGCTGCAAATATACATCAATCATATGAGTTAATACCAATAACTCATATTCTAACTTCAACGAGTTCGATATATCTTGTCGAGCCTATATCATCGAGTTTGGCTCATTATTGTATTTGGCCATTGTTATGCCATTTCTAGCCAATTTATCTAGTACCTCCTTTAGTTACTTATTAGGCACTTGGGAGTGCATACTCTACCCCTAATTCTCTCATTCATTCATACATTTCACCAATGCCATACATGTGCATTTTACCGTTTGGTCAGTCTTACAATTCATTTCACACCACCATCTTAAAATCATACTTGCAACACCATTATCACCTTAAGATATCCCATTCATCATTAACTCCAACATATTTCATTTCTCACACCATGCTATTTCTAGGTCATTGTTGGTTCATTATGTCCTAGGTAGTTTTAACCATTGAAATGTACACTAATCTATCCATAGTAACATTTAGATAAACACATTTAGAGTTGGTGCATTGGAAACTTACCTAGCTTGCTTTTCCTCTTGTCCAAATTTGTCTTTCAATCCAATGAGTTGGATATTGGCTTTAAGATATGTTGTTCTCCTCCCCAAGATGAACAACTTTGTTCTAATGTCTTTTTCTCAAATCCTTATGGGAGAGGTGGGTATTCTAGAGAGAGAAAGCTTAGTATTTGGGTGAAAATGGAGAAAGATCAAGTTTCCTACAGATTTGAGCTTTTTACCGTCGGGTTTATATAGAAAAAGGGTGAGGAGATCGATCTGGTTAGGTAGGGGATCGATTTGCTTTTAGTTTTTACTCTTGAAATGTTCAGGCATTACTGGGTGAGATCAATCTGTTCAATAGGGAAGAGATCGATCTCTCTTTGGTAGAAGCTTAAGGAGATCGATCTGCTCATGGGGAGAGATCGATCTTCTCTTCACAGAATGCTATGGGGATCGATCTAAGCCTGGCAGAGGCTAATGCAGATCGATATGGTCATTGAGGAGATCGATTTGCTTAATAGGGAGATCGATCTGCCTTAGCAATTTCACTTGAAATGGCTGTGTTTGGCACAAGAGATCGATCTGCCTTGAATGGGAGATCGATCTAGCCTTCATCTGCAGCCCTTTACTGTAATTTTTTAGATTTTTCAATGATAAGTTCCTATTCAATTGCTCCAATACTCATTTTGCATTTTAATTCCACTTTGAGCATGGAAAAGCTTATTTCCTATGATTTTCATGTTATGGAACTTATGTGCATTGCTTGGAAATTGGAATGGATATAAAAATTCGCAAATCCGTGCTCTATCATTCAGTGTTTTAAGTCCTTATCTAACCTTTACATGCATCCATGGTACTCATTCATTCTCCTTTGCAATTCATTCACATTTGCATGATTTACAATCATTTGTCTTATAATTCCATTACATATATTACAAAGTTATACATGTATGGGGTCTCACAAACCCCTTATCCAACAGCTCCTACAACTGTCTCTGGAGCTCTTCCAGCTTAACTAAGGCCATGCGGTACGGTGGTTTTGATATAGGCTCAGTACTAGGCACCAAATCTATACAAAACTCCATCTCTCTGTCTGGTGGCAACCTTGACAGTTCATCCGAAAAGACATCTAGGAACTCACTAACCACAGGAATATCTGCCAACTCCAGATATGCCTTATCCGTATCAACCACGTACGTAATAAAACCTTCAACATTTTGATTTTTGTCAGTCAGCATAACATATTGTTTATTTTAATAGGAACTACTATTTTCATTTCTTTTCAGCAAACTTTATAACATATTTTTCAAGGTTAGGAAACATAACTATCTTAGCATAATAATCTAACACAACATGGTTTGCAGATAACCAATCCATTCCTAAAATTACATCGAAATCGCTCATACTTAGCAATATTAGATTTACTGTCATATCCTTTACCCCTACTCTTAACTTCCAATTATTAAATATGTACTCTACTAGCTGACTGTTATCCATAGGCATACTAATCAACACCATCATACTTAAAGGTGTATGCTCTACGTGTCTTGTTAACTTACACGCAAATGAAGGCGATACAAATGAATGTGTGGCACCAGGATCAAATAGAACATATGCTTTAATATCATAGATCAGGATGTTACCTCTAATCACATCCGATGAAGTATCAGCCGTGTCCTGGTCTAAAGCATGTATGCGCCTTCGACCAATCACCTGCTTCCCTTTTTCCTCTACCGTCGCTCTCCTCCTCGGAGTAGAAGTATCAACTGGAGCTCTCTCTAGCTCTTTGCCCTTCTGTGGGGCAGTCTCAACCATTTTTGAGCAAGTTCTAGCAATATGCCCTGGGTTTCCACATCGAAAACACACTGTAAGAGTCATCGGATAAGGTCTACTGCCATGATGTCTGCCACATCTACTACATTGATTAGTGGTAGGCCTCTGTCCTCCAATGATAATGCCCCTAGCTTGAGCTATGGTCGGATATGCAGGAGGTCTAACTGTTTTGTGGTCTTTTACCGAAGAGTCTCCTCCCTCCTCGATAATTGAAACCTCTATCTCTAACCGACCTATTCCTCTCTCTGTCTTTATCTCTGCTAGCTGTCTTGAACTCGGAGGCATTACTTTCTTAATCCTGCTCACAGAGTTGTGCCCTGTGCACTGCCTCATCATAGGTAGAGATATCAAGTGGAACCAATCTAGACCGTAGTACTGGTCTCAATCTATCAACAAATCTGCTGACCTTCCTAGTCTCGCTATACATCGTATCGAGGTCATACCTTCCTAGGGATATAAATCTCATCTTATACTCATCCACTGACTGACTCCCCTAGTTCAGCCCTAAGAACTCAGCCTGTAGCATCCGCTGTGTCGTATCTGGAACAAACTGCCTTTTGAAGGCATCCAAAAATATATCCCAACTAATCTTTGTATGTCAGGCTCTCAATATCGGTTTAGTGGACTTCCACCAATGCTCTGGCGATCCCTTCAGTAGGAACACAGCAAATGCGACCATCTCCGAAGCCGTACACTCGAAGAACCCATATAGCTTCTTTATCTCTCTGATCCACTCCTCAGTAACAACTGGGTCCTTGACCCCACTAAAAGATGGAGGTATAAACTTTTGGAACTGTCGCAACCGATCCAGCTCACATCCGTACCCCAAACCACTACTACTCTGTCGCGGAGCAACAAGAGAAGGCGTATCTTGAACTGGTAGGGGTGTAGGAGTATTCGTAGGCTGTAGGATATATGTAGGCTGTGCATGTGTGTCAGTACAGCTGCCTGTCCAGTCGTAGTCCCTGCATCCTATCCTTGTCTACTTGGCATAGTCTGTGCTAATATCTCCACTATCGTCTCTAGGCTACGCTTTAACCTCGTGAAACGTGCCTCAGTACTCTCTTGTACCTCAGTAGGACATGGAGTCTCATGGGTAGGTAAGGGCTCAGAATCATTTCGGCTCTCAGGCTTACCGCTACGACCTCGAGACCTACTTCTAGTCCCTCTACCACTATAGGTATTTGCCATAAAGGAATCGAGCCTTGATTCCTGCCTTCACAACCATCAATTAGCATGTTTCCCATATTGTATACACAATTGTATCTAAACACAGCACAGTAATATGAGGCTGTACACTTTCCTAGTTAGTAACACTGACTCACATCAGACCAACTTTGCTCTGATACCATTCTATCACGACCATCCGTGACTTACTAAAAACCACTACAAATTTTTTGCGTTTTACTTACCTTTCTCCTTATCAACAGTTGGGCTGTGATTCGATGTTAGTATCCTCGCTTACCATACCATTCATTCATTATCATACATACATGTCAATATACTATCTACTGACTATAATTTATTTTATAACATAATTGAACTCATATAAAATTTAATACAAATACATCCCCCATAATTTACATCGTTTACATCATTGTTCTGTTTATATGTTTAGATACAAAAACATACGAAGTGTGTATACCTTTCGCTCGATAGGAAATGGTTATGGACAACAGGAATGCTAACTCTCAATCATACTCGCTCTACTGTGGATGCTCTGTGATAATTCTATATTTTTAGAATTATTTGTGCTTAATTTCCTAATTAATTATTTAAATCCCCAATTTATTTTGTTAATTATCCCCTTTATTTAATTAAAATTCTCATGTTTGCAGATAAATTAAAGCCAGATGAATTTTGAATATTTCGTTAGAAAATGGACCGAAATTGGACTAAAATCGAGATTGAGCCACGCGGACAACACGAGTCATGCCACCTAGCACATCCAAGTGGACAAGAAGACCGATGACATGGAAATATCTTTTCAAGGAGCCAATGGTGTGAAGACAAGTGGCCAAAAAATGCCAACTCATCAAGGATGTAGAAATTACAATTTTACCCCTAATGTGTTTATAAATAGGAAATGATGACAATTGAAAGAGGATGTAATTTTAGGAGTAGGAGTAGTGTAATGTAATGTAAGTTAGGAGTAGTATAGTGTAGAATTAATCTTAGGATTTATTTTTCCTTGTTCCTTTTAGTCTAGTTTCCCATTAGCTTCCATATTTATTTTTACTGTTCATTTCATTTTCATGTTCTTCACTTGGATAATTTTTCATGGCAATCAATACCATTTGATGTTTCTCGGTTCTATTAAATCCAGCTCTTTTATTTTTCAGTTTTATTACATAGCTTTTATGTCCTAGTTGCTGCTTTCGGATTCCTAGTTCATTTATGTTTTTAGTTGAAGCAATCTTAAATATTTTTTTTAGCTCTCGGTTTGAGCTCCCTTGATGCATTCGGGTAACATCTTCTTCCCTTGTTCATGCCTTTTGGTTTTGATGCTTTGATGTGGGTTGATGCTTAGCATTTATTCTCATCAATGGCAATATGGAACCATGGTTGGAGAAAGGAATGAAGCAATCCGAGCTACTGGTTTCACGTTACTTTGCTATACAAATTTTGATAATCTTATTCTAATATTCTGTTGTTAATGTTGCTTCTTTATTTTCGGTTTTATGCTTATATCATTGCAATGTTTTGTTCCTGTTTCATTGTTTGCTCTACAAAAATGCTAATCTTTACTGCATGTTAATACTAGCTTCTGTATTTTCTACTGCATTTTATTCTTCTCGGTTTTATGTGTGCTTGTCTTCACATGTTCTTTTTCTTCTTTTCTTTTGCTTGTTAATGAGAGCAAGGTTGTTGCCGTGTGGACATAGCATAGGATGAGTGAAATATTACAATATGTATGGGTTATATATTTGTCCTCTGTTTAGCTCTATTTCACGTTGAGTGCACTATTCTTTGTTGTTATTTTGATTATTAGTCGGTTATAAGCTTGTTTCCTATTCAAGAGAGCAGTGTTGTACTATAATCCTCCACCATCACTAAGCTGCTGAAGTAGATATTAACAGGGTGCTGTTGAAGGGTGCATAATCTGGGTAAAAAGGATCGGGTCCAGCCCCTGTCTTCTTGTTCTGTTTACCGTTGTCGAGAGGTTGGGTGTGTACTGCTTTGTGCTGTTGCAGATTCTGGACTGCATGGATAACTGCTGATTGTTCCAAGCAGGATATGATGCATGAAGCAGAGTGTGGCCAAGCTAAATGCTATGAAATGCAACGCAGAGCAGCAAGTAATGGTGACTGATCCTATTTGCAACAATGCTACTGGAACTGCAGAAAAGGACTGAACCGTGAAGTGAGCCAGGCACGCAAGAAATGAGCAATGCAGGAGCAGAAGCCGAGGATGTGTAGAGCAGTCGATTGCAGGACTGGAGTAGCAGGGAGTGGAGGACATCACCAGCAGCAGATGGCAGAAAAGAGCAACCCGTGAGCAGCAAAGAATAGTTGGCCGAACAGCAGGCAAAAGCCTAGACCAGAGGATAAACCGAGCACAGCCTAGAAATGGAAAATAAACAAAGAAAGACACGTGAACAGTGAATGGAGGGATTTGGTTGATTTAAATCGGTTAAGGCTTGTTTGGCTAGTGCATTGTAGCAATTAATCCATTTTCATGCATTTGTTAGTTGTTAGTTAGTTAGTTTAGTTAATTATAATGGTAAGTTAGCTTTATTGCTTTGCGTGTTAATTTAATTTGTAGTGTTAATTTTTAGTTAGTAGTTAATTTTAGATTAAATGTTTTAGGATTTTATTTTAGTTTAGATGCATTTAGAATTAATTCAAATTAAAGGTTTTTCATGCATTTTTAATTTAGTCTTTATTTTCATTAAGTTTTAGTTTAGTTTAAATTGCATTTTGATTGAGTAGTTTAAATTACATTTTAGGTTAGTTTAATTGTAGTTTAATTAATCTTGCTTTGTTATTGTCATATTTGCATTTTATTGTGTTAATTAACTTTAATTGTTTTAATTTCTTTTGTAGGTTTTTTTATTTTAATTGCGTGGAGTACTGTAAGTAATTTTGCTCAGTTTTATTTAGTTTTTATTATTTTATTGCTTCCAGTAATTTTAATTTTAGACTTAGTAGATCACCCATCAAAATTTCATAATTTATTAGAATATACCATAGGGTAAGATTAACCGGTAGTTAATTAGGCTAGTCAACTTCTCTGTGGGACTATAACTCGGGACTCAAATCCCATTATTACTTGTACGACTCGTGCACTTACGGACAATACCCTTTGGGCATGTCACTCTGTAGAGAGGTGGAAAAATGAAAGGGGTGAGCTCACAGCTCAGTAAGAAAATCAGGCAAACAAGTAGACATCTACACTATTTACTCAAAATAATGTTATGCCTTAAAAATAGTATTTCCTTAACTCACGTTAAAAGCATGTATTTAATATATATATATATATATATATATATATATATATATATATACTTGTACAGATTAAATCCCATGTACAAAAATCATGCTTAGTTCTCAAATGTAGGCATTTCATGCAAAATAATGCATCTTTATAATTTTGTAATGCCTTTAGATAAATCATGCCATTTATATTCAAATCACACTAAATATGGCATTTCAATCATTTACAACACAATAATCGGATTCCGACCCATCCCTCAAGTCTATTTGTATCATAAAATCAAGTGATATATCATGTGAGACTCTGTGACTAAATGCAATAATATCTTGGACTATGGCTGTGAGATCTGAGAATTTCAGACATATTTTAATGATGTAATAAGAATTTGAAGTGTAATTTATTGAGCTAAGTGAATTGTGGGAATTATAATTGGAGATTTATATGTTAAGTGTGTAAAATAAGCATGAAGTATGAGGACAGATCGATCTGGGAGAAGGAGAGATCGATCTGGTGAGTTAAAAATGACGAGGAAGGAGGAATTTGAGGAGCAGATTGATCTCCAATGGAAGAGATCGATCTCCAAATGATTCTGTTTGAGAAAGGATCGATCTCATGAGGAAGAGATCGATCTCCAAATGATTCTGTTTGGGAGAAGATCGATCTCCTTAGGAGCAGATCGATCTCATAAAGCCATAAAGAGATCGATCTCACCCCTCGACAGATCGATCTCCTAGGCATAAAATTGCCCAGATTGTCCCCAAATTTCAAACGCAGATCGATCTCGTCAAGAGGCAGATCGATCTCCTACCTCCAGTCTATATAAGGAACCCGTGTTTTCTCCTGCAATTTCACTTTCTCTCTCTTCCAACCCCCATTTTATCGAAAACCTAGCTTTCTCACTCATCCAAATCACCCATTTCCGGCCGAATTAGCTGTTGTGGTAAGAAGGAAAGTTGTTCCTCATCAAAGGGAGAACAACATACTTGGAAATCGAAGGACGAATCGGATCGAGGCGTGGGTTGTGCATCTCACAAGCTTTGGGTAATTTCTAAACCTCGATCTTGATATTTGAGATGATTTTGATGATATTGGTGGTTGTCATTGCGTTGAAATAGCTGAGAAATGATTAGGGATTGATGAAATGGCAATGTAGTTGGAGTAATGTAGATATTTGGTGATTTCGATAATTTTGAGAATTTGTGCTATAAATGGAAATATAGACAATGTGATGAATTAGCATAGATAATTGGTATTAGAGATATAGAACGTTGAGATATTGTGAATGAGGTTGTAGTTTAGGGTTGAGTTACGAGAATCAAGAGATTTGAGGATTATGAGCAATTATGCTCGATTTTGAGAATTGAGGTTTATGTGATAGTTGAGTATTGATGTTTTAACATCGTTTGGACAGCTCGAGAGTTCCAGAGTGGAATGCGAGGCTAGTCCGTGATACGGGGGAAACGATTGCACTATACGAGGTGCAAAGAGGTAAGGGAAATCTAAACCATTTGTGTATGTGAATTGTAAACTATTTTAGCATGAATTGTGGTTTATAGAACAAGCATGTTGGGTTTTGTGTTGAGATTTAATTGCACACGATTTGTATAGCCGGTTGGAGCCCAAAGTTTTTATGAGTTTATAACTGGGTTCTACGTTAAGGCAATATTGAGATTTGAGAAATGTGTGCGTGTACTTTGCCGGTTGGAACTCGGTTTTATTACGTTTTGTGTTGAGTACAAAACGATTTTCAAATGAGTTTTATGAGAGAAAAACCATTATGAGTTCTACGTGAAGGCAAACCCGTCTTATGTGATAAGACTTAGATGTGTAGTTGTGAGTACACACCGGGCATTGCTCTGGTAGCATGTAAGCCCGATTTCTTCTCCGTTCTGGTAACGTGAGAATAACCCATTCTGTGGCTGTGCCACGTTGAGAAACCCCATTGGTGGCTGTGCCACGTTATACCCCATTGGTGGCTGTGCCACGTTGAGAAACCCCATTGGTGGCTGTGCCACGTTATACCCCATTGGTGGCTGTGCCACGTTGAGAAACCCCATTGGTGGCTGTGCCACGTTATACCCCATTGGTGGCTGTGCCACGTTGAGAAACCCCATTGGTGGCTGTGCCACGTTAAACCCCATTGGTGGCTGTGCCACGTTGAGAAACCCTATTTTGTGGCTATGCCACGCGAGAAATTAAATCAGTGGCTTTGCCACGTGTGTTTTGTGGCTATGCCACGTGAGAAATTAAATCAGTGGCTACGCCACGCGTGTTTAGTGGCTGTGCCACGTGCATTATTTTTACTGTGATTTTATCACGTTATTTGAGAAAGCGTTTAACGCGTTATTTTCACATGCTTTGTTATTGCTCTAGAGTGAGCCTTTTACTTCATGTTTTCACATGACTTGACACATGAGAGTGTCGTTTTGAGTACTTTCATGCTATGGTTTTCAAATGAGTTTCACATACAAATAAACATTTTGTGATGTGCATTTTGGTTTATGAACTGAGTTCCTTACCCCCTTTACTGAGCGATTTAGAAGCTCACCCTGTTTTCTTTTCCCCCCAGAGTTCTTCAAGTGAAAAAGGATCTCCCTGCGACGTACGAAGTAGTGGCTAGTGGAGGATTCGAGCTCCAGGCCATATATTTTGTGCTTTGAGGTATATTTTATCTTTTCATGTACCCAGACTATTATTGTAATTGCAGACACTTGATGTATAACATTATATGGGATGTATTAGGATTAATTAACTCGAGATGGATTAATGTATTTGATATGATATATAAATTCTAGTGATGAGATCCTGAGGAATGATAATTATGATGATGTATGACACTGCACAGGAATGCACCTTTAATTGTGAATTAACGAGTAAAAAGTTTTAAATTAGCCCTATTTTCTGCACTTTCGGGGCGTGACAATGGCTATATCCTATAATGGTGATCCCAGGGTGCAAAGTACTCGGTGTGCGGGCCAATCACTGTTGTAAAGGGAAGGGGGTCAGTCCATCATAACCGTATCAACTCCTCAACTCCTCATACACATCACAACAACATACGGTACAGTGTACTCCGTGACATATACACGCTACAACGTACACCCGTGGACCCTATCTCAATGGATAATTAATACCACGTCTCAAAATCCACATGTGAACATCTCAACAGTGTGACACTCGGTCTACACGAGGAAATCATCATGGTTTTTAAACATGTCTTATATATCACAGCAAAACTACAGTACACGCCTTTGAGCGCGACTCACAGTCGACACTCCGCTCAAACACTATTTATGCATCTCAAAATATCGAACACTAGTGCGAGTAAACCTCCAACACTAGGTCATGCATAGTTCACATTTCAAAACAAGTACGAGCAATAGCTCCAATACCATGTTATGCATAAAACTCATCAAATTGAGTACAAGCAATTACTCTAGCACTCTATCATGCATGCTCCAACACTCTATCATGCATGTTATGGAAATCTAGTGCAAATCATACTTCAGCACTAATATATGTGGAAAATATATGAAATCAAGTGCGAGCTGTGCTTTGGCACGATTTATTCTCACATACTTCGATAGATGGCTCTTTTAAAAGGATGATTTTTAAAATATAAAAATCAGCACTATAAATTGTGCTATTTCTCATCAACCATGAAAACATTAGCCCATCTACCTATTCTTTTACTAAACAGCAACACTCATAATTGTGGTTTTCATGTTTTTTTTTACAACTTTTCCCAAAAGTTGATTTTTTCCTAACTAGGGGTAAAATCGTAATTTGTTACTATCGTGTTGCTCTAATTACTATTCACTTTCTCTGACCCTCAGAGTTTTTAAGTGAATGCAAAAGCAGGCAAAAATACGTACAGGTATCTCTAACTACTCGCAAGAGTCCCTTACCTCGGATCACGTCACGTGACCTTACTTCCTCGGTGCTGCTCACTCTCACAGTCCGATCAGCTCCCAATATAAACTCTGGATCTGCATATAACCATTCATCAGGTTAATTATACTTTTCCTACTGTATTACACATTTAATACAATCTATTTCACTTAATGGACCCGTTTACACCTATTGGGCCTTAATCACTTTAATTGGGCCTAACTCTGTCTTAAGCTCGTTTTCACTTCACTATTCATTTTTTCGTTTGGCCTATTGGGCTTGTCCGAGGCCCATAACACCTTATTTACGAAGTCGATTTTCAATCCCAAACATAAGTCAATTTATACGGAGTTAAATCCTCAATTTAAGCGACTAATTTAACCAGTATAATCATACAAATGTAGTGAGATTCACTTACCTGAGTTTTCATGACGACACGTAAATTGAGGCTCGATTGAACCCACGTTCGTCGCCTATCGTCACGCTACACAATTATATATTTAAACCGGTCAATTTCGGTCAAATATAATTTCAAATAAATTTTTTAAAAATTAAATCAGTCAATTTCGATCGCTTACCGGCTTATCCTTAATCCCAGGGCATCACCGAATTTTTTCTTCCTTTTTTCTCTTTTTTTTCCTTTTTCGGCTAAATCGATTCAGACCGGTTTAATCCCTCTTTTCATTGAACCGATTTGACCCGGTTCAGTGCCATTTTTGTCGTTGCCAGTGCTGCCACCAATCGGCTCGGCTTCACCGATAGAGCCTTCTTTTGGCCTCGGTTGGAGTAGATCGGCGTCGAATTCTGCTGATTCTCCCCATCTCTCCCACGGCTTCCCTCTCTTAGATCTCCCGTTTTTCGGTGACTCACGGCGTGTGGTGGCTGTTGAGCGTTCCCCTGGTGCCGAACTTCCCTTCGCCTAGTACCCCTTGCGCAGTCTACCTCTGTGTCGCCGTCGGTGAGAAACCAGGGGAGGATCGGGTTTCCCTCCCCTCTTCCTCGCATTTTTTGGTTTCGTTTCTATTTTTTTTTTCAATTCCTTTATTTTCTTTATATATATATTTATATTCTAATATTATATACTAGATATTTAGAAATATCTTAATAATAAAATACATATATATAAGAAAATATCTTATATTTTATAATATTATTATAATAATATTAATACTAAAACAAAGTATTTTATACCTTAATGTCTACATACACATATAAAATTATTTAATTTATCTCGACAATTATATATGTACATCATATTTTATTTTTATTTCTCAAAAAATATTATTATTATTTTTATTATTATTTTTTGAAAATATTTTTCTTTATTTCCGTGATAAATTCCTAATGTGGGAAAATTCTAATCTTCACAATAAATTCGTATCTTGATGAATCAGACTTAGAATTCAATTATTTCTTCTTTATTGATCAAGATTTCATGAATCCATGTTTATAATAATTTCTTAAAAATGACACCGAATTTCGAGTCTTACAATTTCACTTCACACCACAAAAACAATCCCTTCCTTTTCTTTTCCTCTCTCTCCTCTTTAATAGGAATTTTAGTATTTTTGGTGATTGGCAACTCTGATCTAGCATTCTGTAATTTAAACCTTATCCCTGGTTTTTGTGTTTAGGTGTATGAGAAGTTAGATTTTAGTGTAGGTAATAATGGAGAATCTATTTTGGATGGTGGTTGAGTTATGGAAAAGATTTGGTTTGGTGTTGCAATAGTGCTATATGGAATAAAAGGTCTTTTGGAGGTGTTACAATTTAAGGATTCCATCTATTTAGTAAGGTGTAAGGCATGGGATAATGTTTTTGGGTAAAACAGTTTCACTTACTTAGAGATTATAGGTTTAAGGTTGCTAATGAAAATTTCCAAAGCATGATCATCAATAAGCCTCAACTGATTCAATAATCTTTTAGAATCATCATAAAATTCCTCAACAGAGTTAACATGCCTCAAGCTAACAAATTTCACATATAGGATTAGTATATTCATTGACACTAAACCTAATACACAGCTCATCAATATAGTTATTGTAGTTTACCTCACTAAGATCGCCTTGATTTCTCATGTATCATTAGTACCACTGAAATGCTGTAAGACCCGTAATTTAATACGTAATCTTTATGATTTTATGATGTATAGACAAGTCACAAATAAGATAAATCATGAGTAATGGATGTTTTGAAGTTGTAAATGTGTATAAAATATAAAATGGATGGTTAAGTAAATTAAATACCAATGTAACAATGATTTTGGAAAGGAAAGTGTAGCAGAACTACTTCTGTAGAAGAGCAGATCGATCTCATTGGCAATACAGATCGATCTCATAGGTTGGATATGCAATATTACAACATCTACAAGAGGCAGATCGATCCCTTAGCAAGAGTAGATTGATCCCTCAATGATGCAGATCGATCTTGAGTAAGTTCTGGCTAAAGCAGATCGATTTCCATAAGGCTCGAGTTGTGACAGATCTATCTCATTGCAAGGCCAAATTGATCTGCTTAAGGTTCTGAGTAATGCAGATCGATCTCATGCTTAGGGGTAGATTGATTTCATTTATCCTGAAAGGTCGGTTCTGAGGTGAAAACTGCAGGGAAGATAGATCTCATGTAGTTGGCAGATCGATCTCTATGAGCCAATTCTATAAATACAAGGTTCTGTACTTCAGTTTTTCACAAGAAACACTATTCCATTCAAGAAACCAAGCTAAACCTAACCTTTCAACACTAGAAAACTTCAGTTTGCAAGTAGTTTAGAGTGAGATTCAGTTAAGCAAAGTTGTTCTTAGTGAAGAGGAGAACAACATACTTGGAAACAAGAAGTTGGAATCAAAGATTTCAAGAGCAAGGAGGATTTTACCAAATTTGGAGGAAAAAAATGAAATTTTAGCTAGGTAAGATTTAATACGCCAAGTTGATAGATGATAATCTAGGTGAATTGGTGAGTTAATTGGTATAAGTTTAAATTGTTGAAAACAAAAGGATCATGAAAAAGTACATGACCTAACTATTGACGTCAAAGTGAGAAAATGATGAGAAAGTTGTGTTGGCATGAATTAAATGATGGAATACACATGTATAAAAAATTTTAAGGTAGTTTTATGAAATGCATAAATTGGAAATGAGGAGAAATGAAGATAGATACAAGAAAAATATGGTAAGGAAGTGATGAGATCTTTATATTGAATTAAGATTTGGCATATGAAACAAGTATATTTCGGTATACTAACGGAGATAATTATAACAGCTTCAAAAATTACGGTGGAAACTGATCGGACTGTGAGAGTGAGCAGCATCGAGGAAGTGAGGTCACTTGACGTGATCCGAGGTAAGGGAATTTTGTGAGTAGCTAGAGATAGCTACATGTATTTCGAATAGAATTTCGATACTATATTCTATATGAATTCCCATGAATAGGCATGTTATTGTGATAAGGACTAAGGAGGATCAATGTGATTTTATCCAAAAATAGGGTGAAAAAGCCTTAGAAGCATGTTGTGACTAAAATTCATAGTTGCAGGATAGTATGGTAAATGTTTTCATGTATATGCGAAAACAACAAATTTGAGTGCTTATTTGATTTAATTGGGTGAATTATGATTTGAATAGCCATCTATCAAGGTTTGTGCGGAAAACCATAGGTGTTAAAGAATACTCGCACTTGATTTTGAGATATGCATCACATAGTACTTGAGTATATTCTCGTACTAAATTTTAAATGCGACTTATGCATGTTAGAGTACTAGGAGCATAGCTCGTACTCAGTTTTATTGATTGATGCATTATAGAGTATTGGGAGCTTTGCTCATACTCAGTTTTACATGATAAAGTACTGGGAGCTTAGCTCGTACTCAGTTTTCATTAACTATACATTATAGAGTATTGGGAGCTTTGCTCATACTATTGTTTTTATATGACATAACGCTGGGAGTATTGCTCGCACTAAAGTTATATCATTGAGATGTGGTCGTATTGGGAGTTCACTCCTATCGAATTTTGAAAGAGAGCATGAAACAGCCGTGTTGGGAGCCTGTGCTGATTGTGTGTCGCACCGATGTTATATGCTCACACGTGCATTATTTTGAGATATGGTCGAGGGCTATCGAAAATAGAAACCATAGTATGAGGACTAAGACTCATGGCGAGCATCCCGACCTTGAGATAGGGTTCATGGAGTACTGTGTACCATGTATGTCTCATGGAGTACGTTGTACCGTGAGTACTTGAATGTACTTGGATAGGACTGGTTAGCAGTGGGAGCGGGATCTAGTGGGATCTGGTGTGCTCCGGGATCAGGTCCTCAGTTGAGAGCTGACAGTAGAGATTGATCCATCTCTCGTTATAGCAATTGTTAGACCCCACACATCGAGTACTGTGTAGCCTGATCACAGAAAATGAGTTATGATCATAATCTCGGAACATGTAGTCACCTATCTTGATTTTGTTTTCATGCAATGTAAATTGAGATTTCTTGAATGGACTATCACATGGTTTTATGATGTGAACATGTGAATTTGTGAATTGTGAAAAGGGTAACCCGAGGGATAGGTGAGGCCTAGATTTCCATGGTTTTGACATGATGAATGCCATATTGCTTTAATTTAATTGAAAAGCATGACAAATGTGATTTGTGTGAAATTACATGAGAAATGCAATATTTTGCATAGACTGGTGAGGTTGTTAAACCAGTATAATTCTAGTTTTATAACTGATGATTTGTATCTATATATATATACATATTGCATAAAAGCTTTGAGCGAAATGCATGCTTTAGATATGAATCAATAAGGAAATGATTTCAAGGCATAAGCATAGTATTTTGTAGATAGTGCGATTATTTACTTGCTTGTCTGATTTCATTACTGAGCTGTGAGCTCGCCCCCTTTTTATTTCCCTCTTTACAGAGTATCCACAGTAGGTGGACACAACTGAGAACTAGTACACTTTGATCCACTGCTTATCCATCTTACGAGAGGTATACACACTTGACATTTTATACTGAACATTGTAAAAGCACAGTTATGTAAATGATTGTACGGTCGGGATGTATATGTTCAAGTATGTGTATTAATGTATAAGAGCTTACATTATAGAAAAGAATATTAAATTGTATTCATGTTATGAATGAATGGGAATGGGTGACTAATATCGAATCACAGCCTAACTATTTGGCGTAGAGTGATGACAAAAGAAGAGGTAAGTGGAAAGTGAAATATGAAAAAAAAAATGTGGTGATTTTTGGTAGGTCACGAGAAGGGAGGTCATGAAAAATGCCTTTCCGCTTAAGTGCATCATCACCACTCAAACTTTGTCAAGAATCTTGGTTCGATCAACTGCAGTTGCTGCCATCAAATCTAGGGTATTCAACTTAGTATACTTGGTTTGACATGTAGTGGTGTCATGCAAACCAAAAGTTCTGTTGTCATTTACCATTATTTTCTTAAACCTCTGCTTAAGGTATCTGGAATGCTATTTTCCAAACCAGTTACTCGAGCTTCGTTAGAATAGTTTTCAAACTTAAGCATAAACTTTTTAAGCATGCTCATCATTTTCCCTGCTTGTAGTTTCTAAACCAGACCTGATCTCAGTTTGAAATTCAAATCTGAGATACTCTGCAGTTACTAAAAGCTTGGCATCCATCTTTTCCAACTCCTTTTGTATTGCTCTTAATTCTTTCTGTGTTCGAGTTGAGATACAACCTGCCATTACCAAGATTCGAGAAAATGAAGAACAAATCATGAGCTTGAGAACCTGAATCTAGAGTTAAGCGATAAGGGAGAAAAGAATAAGGGAATATGAAAGGAAACTTGTGCAAATTTTCATTATGAATTCAGTAAGATTGTACATGGTTTTTATACAATCGAATATAGGTCCTCTACTCACAAATCAACTGATCACAGCTTCTTAATAGACTAACTACCTTTAACCAGCTAAACGACTATCTGCCTTGTCTAACTAACTAAACTGTCTTCAACCAATCCAACAATATCAGCTCTCTGCTAAGCTACATCAGCATTAGTATCAACTTCATTCTTTTAACTTCAGCTTTTCCATGTATCAATATCCCCCATTTGAGAGTAACCTTGTACTCGAGGTTGGAAGTTAGGAATTTTTGTTGTAGATCAAACAAATATTCCCACATTACATACTCTAGAAGTGAATTATTCTAGTGTACCAAAACCTGAGTAGTAGGTTTATTGCCTCTTCTCACCATCCTTCTGTCCAGTACTGCCATCAGTTCCAATGTTGGCATGTACCAGGAATGGTAACTATGAACCAAGTTGAGTCAAACCTCCAACCTTCTTCTTTAACTGGGAGACATGAAATACCAGATGCAATAAAAATGATGACGATAACTTTAATTTGTAAACCACAATATCAACTTTGTCCAATATCTTATATGGACTAAAATATCTTGGGGATAACTTGTGATATCGTCGATCAGCAAGTGAATTCTACCTATAGGGTTGCAACTTCAAATATGCCCAGTTACCAATAAAAAACCTTCTGTCACTCATGTGTTTATCAACCTAAGACTTCATTCCTGCTTGTGCTATTGGCAAGTTATGCTTTAAAAGTTGAAACATCTCTTCTCAACTTTGCAACTGTAAATCTACCTGATGGACTAATGAATGACCAGGATGATATGGCAAATGTTTTGAAGGGGAATATCCATAAAGGCTTCAAATGGGGTGAGTTGCAAGGCTGAGTGGTAAATTGTATTATACCACCACTCAATTAAAGTCAACCATCTAGCCAAAGATGTCTCAGGGCATTTCTTAACTACCTCTGTTTGACCATCACTTTGTGGATGGTCGGCTGTAGACAAATGTAATGCCATTCCTTGGATTCTAAAAATCTCCTGCTAAAAGGTGCTAGTAAAAACTGGATCTCTATCACCAATTATAGCATTGGGCAATCAATGAAGCTTGAAGACATGATTTATGGATAATTGAGCAACCCCTAAAGTAGTATAGGGATGTTTTACCCTAAATGAAATGACCGTACTTGGTTAGTTTATCTATCACCATTAAGATCAGCTCTATGCCTTTAGAGGGTGCCAATCTCTTTATGAAATCCATACTAATTTGATTCTTTGCATTAGTAGGGAGAGACAAAGGTCACAATAAACCTGAGGCAGCTAATGTATCATATTTAAATCATTGACAAACATCACAATCTTCTATGACCTTCCTAGTCTGCTTCTATATTCCTTTCCAAAAAAATAAATTAGCCAATCTCTTGAAAATCGTAGTAACACTAGACTGACCAACAAGTCTTCCCTTATGAAAGAGTTTAATGAGCTTGGTTTGTAATGTAGAATCATCCTCAACCACCAATCTTCTTCTTATAGTTAACTGCTCATCGGCATAGCAATATAAAGGATTAAAGATGCTATGCTACTTTAATTGGACAATTAAATATTGTAGCTTTTCATTAGTCACCCAATTGTTTTGAATCCCCTTCATCAACCTGCTACTTATACAAGAAATAACCAACATTTTCAACTTACTTGAATGTACTTGAGAAAGAGCATTAGGCACTGTATTTTCCTTTATCTTATTATATACTAACTTAGAGTTATAGCTCATTAGTTCAGTAAGCCATAAATGCTTCCCTAGAAAGGTAAATCTTTGCTACAAGAAATGTTTAAGACTCTAATAGTCAATCTTTATATAGAAATGTCTATCAACAGTATAGTGATGCCACTTGGTCACTGCATGAATTATGGCATATAACTTCTTCTCATAAACTAACAGACTCTAGTACCTTACTAATAAGGCTTTGCTGATGTAAGCCAATGGATGACCCCCTTGCAACAACACTACTTCAATCCTTGTTACAGAAGCATAAATTTCAATTACAAAATCTTGATTGTAATTAAGCAAGGGCAAAATTGGTGGTGACACCATGGCTACCTTAAGTTTGTTGAAAACAACAGTAGCTTCATCTGTCAAATAGAATCCATCCTCTAAGCAAGTTAGTGAGAATCTTGCCAATGCAACCATAGTTCCTGATGAACCTACGGTAGTAAATAGTAAGTCTCAAACACCCTTTAAGTTAGCTGACATTTTTAGGCTGTGTCCAGCTCTAAATAGCTTCAATTTCCCTTGGGTCAGTTAATACTCCTGCTACAAAAATAAAATAGCCTAAATATTCAACTATTGGTTAAGAAAAAGAACATTTGTTTCTCTTAGCTTTCATGGAATGTTGTTATAACACCAAGAAAGCACACTCTTGATGTTCCAAGTGTCAGACCCATGTTTTCGATTTTATATGTAGCTTGTACCTTATGATTCCTATGTGTACGAACACTTTATTTCATGGTTGAATCATAAGAAGAGTATTTACTATCATGCAATCGACTATTTAAGAAATTAAAAATGCATGTAAGCTACATAACAACGAGATGAGAGTTAAGTTGATTCTTGAATGAGTGCAGGGGTAAAACGGTCAAATGATCAAAATTTGGTATAAATTCGATGAGAAAATTTCATTAAAAATATGAAAATGAAAAATCTTGATAAAAAATGAGGAGAATATGGAATTTCGAGTCTAATTGATTAAGATATGAATTTATTTGATATTTTTAGAATTTTCACCTCGAAAAACGGTCCCAAAAATAGTGGAAAAATATATCGAAAAGATAAAATCGGATTGATAAATTCATTTACGGATTAAATGAATTTAATATGATTTTTTAGATATTTTAAGAATTTTTAATATTATTTTAATGATTAAAATAATATTAAAATCATTTATAAATATTAAAAGGGGAAAAAAAGAAATTGAGAATTAGAAAAGTTGGAAATCAGGAAATTGAAACGGGGAGAGAGAGAAAGCAAACCCGCGAGAGAAACCGAGCAAGCCGACCCGAGGGAGAAGGAGTCACCTGTGACGAACCAGCGGCAGACGGCGCAAGGAGTGCTGGGCAACGAAACGACCGGCACCGAGGGAGAGCTCGACGGCCACCACACGCCGTGAATCGCTGCCGGCCAGGAGATCTGCGAGAGGAATAGCCGTGGAGGAAAAGAGGAAATCTGACGGCCACCGGTGGTGATTAGGTCCGATCGAGGCTAGTCAAGAGATCCCCAGGTCGAGACGCGTCAAACGATGGTGGAATCAGTTGGAGAACCGGCTGGACGATGTCGACACGACCAAAGAAGCACTGAACCGGTCGGCGGTTCAGTGAAGAAGCTTCTGCGCTGAACCGGACCGGACTGGTTCAGCTAAGGAAAAAAGGGGAAAAAGAGGAAAAAGAAAGAAAAAGAAAAAGAAATTTTTTTAGGATTTCACCGGACTTTGGGTAAGTCGATACGAGGTCAAAAGTGACCGATTTCATTTTCGATAAATTTATTTAAATTATATTTAATCGAGAATTGACCCGAAATTAAATATACAAAATTATGCAGTTCGATGATAAATTCCGAACGAAAGCCCGATCGAACTTCGATTTGTGTACCATCGCATAATCTCGGGTAAGTAAAGCTCATTCAACAATTTATGTGATTATAGCGTATTTAAGATTTATTTTACGCATTTCGGATTAAATTTCGCATTAGTGAATTATATTCGAAATTTCAAGTTAACTGTCGTAAATGATATTCGGGCTATCCAAAGAGTTTGGAATGAAGCCCAATGGGTATTGATAGGCCCAATGAGCCGATAGACCCTGAAGAAGGGAATTAATAAGTGGAAAATCGGGCTTAAGATCGAGTTAGGCCCAATTAAAGTATTTAGGCCCATTAACTGTAAACGGGCTCAATTAAGTGAAATAGACTGTATTCAATGTGTAATACAGTAGGAAAAGTGTAATTAACCCAGTGAATGGTTCAATACAGCTCCAGAGTCATATTGAGAGTTGACCGGACTGCGAGATTTGAGCAGCACAGAGGAAGAGAGGTCACTTTACGTGATTCGAGGTAGGGGACTCTTACAACTAGTTAGAGATATCTATGCATATTTTTGTTGGATTTTACATTCACTGAAATTGGTTGAGGGTCAGAGAAAATCGATAATATTATAGGGACCCGATATGGGTAAATTACGATTTTACCCCTAGTTAGGTAAAAAGGTCAAATTTTGAGAAAAGTTGTCAAAAACATGGAAATGATGTTTTGAGTGGTTTTTACTATTGTGTAGCAAAAGAGTAGGTGGATGGACTAATGTTTTGAGGTCGATGTAAACTAAGCACACTTTATAGTGCTGATTTTAGTGATTTTAAACATCCCTATTTTTAAAGAGCCATCTAACGAATTATGTGGAAACAATCGTGTTGGAGCACAACTCGCACTTGATTTCAGATGTTTTTCACATACATTAGTGCTGGAGGTTTACTCACACTACATTTACTTGACATGCATGATAGAGTACTGGAGCATTGCTCGTACTCAGTTTTATGTGATTTGTGCATGATAGAGTGCTGGAGCGATTAGCTCGTACTCGAGTTTTACATGAGATGCATGATAGAGTGCTGGAGCGTTACTCGTACTTGATTCTTCATGATTTGTACATGACATAGTACTTGAGCGATTTGCTTGTACTTGATTTGAATAAGAACTATGCATGACCTAGTGTTGGAGGTTTACTCGCACTAGTGTTGATATTTTGACATGCATATACAGTGTTTTGAGGTGGAGCATTGACTGTGAGTCACACTCATGATACGCACTGTATTTTACATGATATATAGACATGTTAGAAAAATCGTGACGATTTCCTTTGTGTAGACTGAGTGTTACACTGTTAAAATTGTTCTCACGTGGATTTAGAGACGTGACATTTATTCCATAGTATGAGGCCTAAGACCTATGGCAGGCACCCCAACTATGATGTATTTCCATGGCATGAGAGGCTAAGACCAATGGCAGGCACCCCGACCATGATGTAGGGTCCACGGGTGTATGTTGTAGCGTACGTGTGGCATGGAGTACACTGTACTATGTTTTGTTGTGGAGTTATGGAGGAGAGTTGTTGATAGCTGGCGGTTGTGATGGACTGACCCCCCTCCCGTTACAACAGTGATAACCCGCACACCAAGTATTGTGTTGCCTGGGATTTCACCATGTTAGGATATGGCCATAGTCCGGAGTTATTGCATGTAGTCACTGAGTCTTGCATGATATATCACATGTGTTTTATGATACGGGTAGTCTTGAGGGATGGGTCGGAATCTGATTTGTTTGTGTGGTGATAAGAAATGCCATATTTACTGTGTTTTGAATGTAAATGACATATTTTATATAAAGGTATTCTTAAATGATTAAATATGCACTGTTTTGAATGAATGCCTATGATTGATAAACCAACGTGTGTTTAGTACATGGGATTTTAAATCTGTACTATTATTATATATATTTTAAACATGCTTTTGAATTGAGAGAAGGAAAGGTAAAACACTATTTTCAGTAGATAGTATGGATGTCTACTTGCTTACCTGATTTCCTTACTGAGCGCGTTGATATCTTATCCCATTCATTTTCCCCCATCTCTATAGATTCTCGTCAGTAGATCGAATCGGCCAGGGTATTGCATTCCTTTGATCTGCTGCCACTCCCCATCTAGCGAAAGGTATACACATGCGTACTCTCTTGTATCTGAACAATGTATACACACAGTGATATACACGTTTTTAATAATGGGGGATGTAATTATATTTAAGTATATGAACTTACTTATGATATGAATGTCATGTATGTATGATACGAAAAAGAATAGTAAGGTATGTATGGATGATGAGACTAATGCCAATTCACAGCCCAACTGTTGAGGAGATAAATGTAAGTAAAAAGTGAAAAATTTATTATGGTTTTTGGTAAGTCACGTGTGGGAGGAGGGCGTGACAGAATGGTATCAGAGCGTAGTTGGTCTGATGTGAATAGGTATTAGTAATTAGAAAAATGTACATCCCCATATCACTGTGTTTGTTCAGTTACATTTGTGTATGTAAGATGGGAATCGGGCAAATTAATGTTTGTGAATGCAGGAATTGAGCCTTTATGGCAAATACCAGTCAGGGTAGAGGGGTGACAGGTAGGGCTAGAGGCCTTAGAGGTAGGCCTGAGAGCCGAGATAAGTCCTCATTTGACTGATGACGTAGAGTCCCATTGAGGTACCAGAAAGTATCGAGGCACGCTTCACGAGGTTAGAACGTAGCCTAAAGATGATAGTAAAGTTATTGGTACAGATTATGCCAGGTAGACAGGGACAGGATGTAGAGACTACGACGAGAGAGGCAGTTGCACCTGTTACACTGGCACAGCCTGCACAGATGCCACAAACTACTGATTTTCCTACACCTCCACCAGTTCAGGGTAGTAGTGGATTGGGATATGGGTGTGATTTGGATCGATTATGATAGTTCCAGAAGCTTGGACCTCCATCTTTTCGAGGGGTTAAGGACACAACCAGTGCTAAGGAGTGGATTGGCGAGATAGAGAATTTGTACGACTTTTTTTTACTGTACAACTTCAGACAGAGTCGCATTTGCTGCATTCCTACTGAAGGGAATGGCAGAGCATTGGTGGAAGTCCACCAGGCCGATATTGAGAGCCCGACATGCTGAGATTAGTTGGGAGATGTTTCTGGAGGCCTTCATGAGGCAGTTTGTTCTAGATACGACGCAGAGTAGACTGCAGGTCAAGTTTTTGGGATTGAGCCAGGGGAGTCTCACAGTGGATGAGTACGAGATTAGATTTTTGGCCCTGGGGAGATATGATCCCGATACCATGTACAACGAGACTAAGAAGGTCCACAGATTTGTCGATGGATTGAGATCGATGTTACGATCTAGGTTAGTATCATTTGATATTGGTACGTATGATGAGGCAGTGCGCAGAGCGCAGCTTTGTGAGCAAGATTATGAGAGGCATTCCTCTGAGTTTGGGAAGTTTAATCGGAGCTGAGATAGAGAGAGGAAGAGGTCGGCTAGAGATAGAGGTTTTAGTTATCGAGGAGGGAGGAGACTCTTTGGTAAGGGACCACAGATATAGGAGGTGCGAGAGAGACCAGTTAGACCTCCCACATACCTGGCCATAGCTCTGGCGAAGGGCATTGTGATTGGAGGACCGAGGCCTACTACTGATCAGTGCAGCCGATGTGGTAGACATCATAGCGGTAGACCTTGTCTGTTGAGCCCTATAGTATGTTTTTGATGTGGGAAACAGGGGTACATTGCTAAAGAGTGCCCAGAGACATTTGAGACTGCCCCACATAAGGGCAGAGAGCCTGATAGAGCTCTAGCTGGTACGTCTGCTCAGAGAGGGAGAGCGACGACAGAGGAGAAGGGGAAACAAGTGATGGGTCGAGGGCGAGTACATGCCTAAGACCAGGATATAGTTGATGCTTCTGTGGATATGAGTCGAGGTTTCATTTCATACGTGGTGGATACGGATAAGGTACATCCGAAGTTGATAGATATTCTTATGGTCAATGAGTACCCAGATGTTTTCCCGGATGAGTTGCCAGGGTTACCACCAGACAGAGAGATAGAGTTCTGTAAGGTTGGCATTGCCACCAGATTTATCAGGCGTGCATAACGTCTTCCACATTTTGATGCTTTGGAAGTATCACCCGGATCCGACGCATATGATTAGCTATGAGCCTTTAGAGCTCAGTGAGGACACGTCATATGTTAAGAGGCTGATTCGGATACTGGATAGGAAGGAGAAAGTTTTGAGGTCAAAGACTATCGGGTTAGTGAAGGTTTTTTGGCAGCATCACACTTCCGAGGAGGCTACTTGGGAGTTAGAAAGTTTGATGCGAGAGAAGCACCCCCAATTGTTTGACGAGTGATTTGGTTCTAATTTGGAGGACCAAATTCTTTTAGTTGGGGAGGATTGTCAAACCCGTGTTTTCTATTTTATATGTAGCATGTACCTTATGATTCTTATGTGTACGAACACTTTATTTCATGGTTGAATCATAAGAAGAGTATTTAATATCATGCAATCGACTATTTAAGAAAATAAAAATGCAAGTAAGCTACATAACAGCGAGATAAGGGTTAAGTTGATTCTCGAACGAGTGCAGGGGTAAAACGGTCAAATGATCAAAATTCGGTATAAATTCGATGAGAAAATTTCATTAAAAATATGAAAATGAAAAATCTTGATAAAAAACGAGGAGAATATGGAATTTCGAGTCTAATTGATCAAGATATGAATTTATTTGATATTTTTAGAATTTTCACCTCGAAAAACGATCTCGAAAATAGTGAAAAATATACTGAAAAGACAAAATCGGATTGATAAATTCATTTACGGATTAAATGAATTTAATATGATTTTTTTAGATATTTTCCAACTTTTCTATTTCTCAATTTCTTTTTTTCCTCTTTTAATATTTATAAATGATTTTAATATTATTTTAATCATTAAAATAAGGAGAGAGAGAAAGCAAACCCGCGAGAGAAACCGAACAAGCCGACCCGAGGGAGAAGGAGTCACCGTCGACGAACAAGTGGCAGACAGAGCGAGGAGTGCTGGGCAACGAACGATCGGCACCGAGGGAGAGCTCGACGGCCACCACGCGCCGTGAATCGCTGCCGGCCAGGAGATCTGCGAGAGGAATAGCCGTGGAGGAAAAGAGGAAATCTGATGACCACCGGCGGTGATTAGGTCCGATCGAGGCTAGTCGAGAGATCCCCAGGCCGAAACGCATCAAACGGCGGTGGAATCGGTCGGAGAACCTGCCAGACGACGTCGACACGACCAAAGAAGCCCTGAACCGGTCGGCGGTTCAGTGAAGAAGCTTCTGCGCTGAATTGGACCAGACTGGTTCAGCCAAGGAGAAAAGGGGAAAAAGAGGAAAAAGAAAGAAAAAGGAAAATTTTTGATATTTCACCGGACTTCGGGTAAGTCGATACGAGGTCAAAAGTGACCGATTTGATTTTCGATAAATTTATTTAAATTATATTTAATCAAAAATTGACCCGGAGTTAAATATACAAAATTATGCAGTTCGACGATAAATTCCAAACGAAAGCCCGATTGAACTTCGATTTGCGTACCATCGCATATTCTCAGGTAAGTAAAGCTCATTTACGACAATTTATGTGATTATAGTGTATTTAAGATTTATTTTACGCATTTCGGATTAAATTTCGCATTTAGTGAATTATATTCGGAATTTTGAATGAACTGTCGTAAATGATATTCTGGCTATCCAAAGAGTTTGGAATGAAGCCCAATGGGTATTGATAGGCCTAATGAGCCAATAGACCCTGATAAAGGGAATTAATAAGTGGAAAATCGGGCTTAAGACCGAGTTAGGCCCAATTAAAGTATTTAGGTCCATTAACTGTAAATGGGCCCAATTAAGTGAAATAGACTGTATTAAATGTGTAATATAGTCGAAAAAGTGTAATTAACCCAGTGAATGGTTAAATGCAGTTCCAGAGTCATATTGAGAGTTGACCGGACTGCGAGATTTGAGCAGCACGGAGGAAGAAGGGTCACTTTATATGATCTGAGGTAGGGGACTCTTGCAAGTAGTTAGAGATATCTATGCATATTTTCGTTGGATTTTACATTCACTGAAATTGGTTGAGGGTCAAAGAAAACCAATAATATTATAGGGACCCGGTATGGGAAAATTATGATTTTGCCCCTAGTTAGGCAAAAAGGTCAAATTTTGGGAAAAATTGTAAAAAACATGGAAATGATGTTTTGAGTGGTTTTTACTACCGTGTAACAGAAGAGTAGGTGGATGGGCTAATGTTTTGAGGTCAATGTAAACTAAGCACACTTTATAGTGCTGATTTTAGTGATTTTAAACATCCCTGTTTTTAAAGAGTCATCTACCGAATTATGTGGAAACAATCGTGCTGGAGCACAACTCGCACTTGATTTCAGATGTTTTTCACATACATTAGTGCTGGAGGTTTACTCACACTACATTTACTTGACATGCATGATAGAGTACTGGAGCATTGCTCGTACTCAGTTTTATGTGATTTGTGCATGATAGAGTGCTGGAGCGATTAGCTCGTACTCGAGTTTTACATGAGATGCATGACAGAGTGCTGGAGCGTTGCTCGTACTCGATTCTTCATGATTTGTACATGACATAGTACTTGAGCGATTTGCTCATACTTGTTTTGAATGAGAACTATGCATAACCTAGTGCTGGAGGTTTACTCGCACTAGTGTTGATATTTTGACATGCATATACAGTGTTTTGAGGCGGAGCATTAACTGAGTCACACTCAAGACGCTCACTGTATTTTACATGATATATAGACATGTTAGAAAAATCGTGACGATTTCCTTTATGTAGACTGAGTGTCACACTGTTAAGATGTTCTCACGTGAATTTAGAGACGTGACATTTATTCCATTGTATGAGGGCTAAGACCTATGGCAGACACCCCAACTATGATGTATTTCCATGGTATGAGAGGCTAAGACCTATTGTAGGCACCTCGATCATGATGTAGGGTCCACGGGTGTACGTTGTACCGTACGTGCGGCGTGGAGTACATTGTACCGTGTTTTGTTATGGAGTTATGGAGTAGAGTTGTTGATAGCTGGCGGTTGTGATGGACTGACCCCTCTCCCATTACAGTAGTGATAACTCGCACACTGAGTACTGTGTTGCCTGGGATTTCACCATGTTAGGATATGGCCATAGTCCGGAGTTATTGTATGTAGTCACTAAGTCTCACATGATATATCACATGTGTTTTATGATACGGGTAGACCTGAGGGATGGGTCGGAACCCGATTTGTTTGTGTGGTGATGAGAAATGCCATATTTACTGTGTTTTGAATGTAAATGGCATATTTTATATAAAGGCATTCTTAAATGATTAAATATGCACTGTTTTGAATGAATGCCTATGATTGATAAACCAGCATGTATTTAGTTCATGGGATTTTAAATCTGTACTATTATTATATATATATTAAACATGCTTTTGAATTGAGAGAAAGAAAGGCAAAGCACTATTTTCAGTAGTTAGTATGAATGTCTACTTGCTTGTCTGATTTCCTTATTGAGCGCGTTGATAGCTCATCCCATTCATTTTCCTCCATTTCTACAGATTCTCGTCAGTAGATCGAATCGGCCAGGGTATTGCATTCCTTTGATCCGCTGCCACTCCCCATCTAGCGAAAGGTATACACATGCGTACTCTCTTGTATATGAACAATGTATACACACAGTGATGTACACGTTTTTAATAATGAACGATGTAATTATATTTAAGTATATGAACTTACTTATGATATGAATGTCATGTATGTATGATACGAAAAAGAATGGTAAGGTATGTATGGATGAGGGGACTAATGCCTATTCACAGCCGAACTGTTGAGGAGATAAAGGTAAGTAAAAAGTGAAAAATTTATTGTGGTTTTTAGTAAGTTGCGTGTGGGAGGAAGGCGTGACACCAAGTGTTCCTGTAAAGACTTGCTATATATTAGTATATCATCGAAGAAGACAAGAATGAATTTTATTAGATATGGCTCGAAAATATCATTCATCAAGCTTTGGAATGTAGAGGGAGCTTCAGTGTAACGACCTCAAAATACTAGGAAGCTTAAAATTTTGGGCCATTTTTTTCACTACTTACTTCAATAGTTTGGTGTGATTAATATAAGCCACTTAATGCCTATCAACTTCATTTAGCTAAATGCGATAATTATCTAAACTGGTAAAGGTCTTACATAATATACATATCTCGCATGTCATAATTGAACTTATTTGTCATGCCACCATCTCAATTCGAATTCCTTATGAAATCATATGCCTAGACTGTAATATACTTTTCTACTTCATATCATACTTAACTTAATATCATTATTCCCATACAAACTCGAAATATAAATTCAACATAGAAACGTAATCGTCATGTCTAAAGCCATTCCACAACATATTTACAAGTCATCATCCTGACTATAGATAAATACATGTACACATATACTTCAAAGATCAAGACCACATTATCAGTATCAAATTGGCCATCTAGATTTAAAAAAAATAAAAACAGCATAAAATAACCTCAAGAGGATCATAATATTGCAATATAGTCTACATCTCATATTTACAAACTAAATGCATTTTGCATTAACTCATGTAATGTCTGTATACAATCATGTATCCAAAAATAAGCTTAACTTGCCACATATACCTTTAACCAAAACGTTGTATAACCTTGGACAAGCAAAATAGACTTGTATTAGAAAACAAGTCATCTCTAACACTCAATCTGAGAGGAAAAGAGTAAGGGGGTGAGTTGGGGAGGCTCAATAAGGGCATATGATAATTCTATTAAAATAGAATTATTTGTGTTTAATTTCTTAATTAATTATTTTAATCCCCATATTATTTTATTAATTATCCCCTTAATTTAATTAAAATTCTCTTGTGCGCAGGTAAATTAAATCCGGATGAATTTCAGTCGAAAATGGGCTAAAAATGGGCTAAAGGAGATTGGACCACTACAAGTTTGCAGTCTGAGTCACCATTCCTCTGGACACGTGTGATGCCGGGTGTTCATATTTTATTCGCCTAGGAAAGATAAGATCGACGGATACCGTGCCTACCTCATGGAAGACACACGCTGGGCCACATCGCACCTCCAAGTGGACAAGAAGACGAATGACATGGAAATATCTTCTCTACAGCGAATGGAATGAAGACAAGTGGCCAAGCAATGCCAACTCATCTAGGATTGAAAATTACCATTTTACCCCAAATTTTGTGTATAAATAGAATATGATGAGTAATTGAAAAACCAAGTAGATAGTAGGGTAAGTAGAGTAGTAAGTAGAATATAAGTAGGTAGGGTAGAAAGTAGTTTAGGAGTAGAATTTTAGGGTAGAAAGTAGTCTACGACAAGTAGTCTAGGGTAAGTAGTTTTTAGAGTAGCTCTAGTTTTTAGGTTAAAATTGCTAGGATTATTTTTCTTGTTTTCTTTTAGAAACTTTCCCCTTAGTTTTATTTATTTTTTTCTGGTAGCCACCATTGTTCTTATTACCATTCTATTACTGTTCATGGCACCTCTAAAAATTCTTCAATGAAAAAGAAAATTTCATTTTAGCCTTTCTTTATTCACGTTGTTTGTATTTGAGGTAGCAGCTCATCACTTAAACTTTTCCATATTTTTCTTTATGTTTCTCCTTTATTTTAATTTTAGCTTGTTAACTGTTAGATCCTTTGCATCATTCGGATTTGCTGGTTCTTTTGGGCTTAAACATTGTTGATCGGTTCAAGGCTAAGTGACACATCAATGCCTTCATCAGCTTAGCCTCTATTCATTTTCATTTCCTGCATATGTGTTTATTTCATTCCCTTTCAAGTTTCCCGTTGGTGTGTTTTCATATATTTCCGTTTCTAGGTAAAGCCGAGTGGCGTGAGGAAACAGTGCTGGAGGGTAAATAAAATTATGCAGGCCGGTGCTGAAGCTGGAGGAACTGATGCTACCCTGTGCAGAACAGAAGTTGCCTCATGGTTTCAGTGGATAGAGGATCACATATTCTCCTTTGTTTTGCCCTGTTTCAAGAGCTTTGTACTGTTCATTCTCTTTGCATGTTTTCATTCTGCACTAACCTAGTATTTGGTAGCTGCAGGTTTTCATGGATGTGTGCTGTCACCATTACCGAACTGCTGTGAAGAACGTTGGACATAGATTGGCAAGTTGTAGCTGAAGTCTTGAAGGGTGCAGAGCTGTGTGATTAAGCTCGGGTCCAGCCTTGTTCCATTTTCTGTTTTGTATCCACTATTTCTATTTTCTACCTCATTTTCTAATTATCTATTTACACTTGCAAGTTCGGTTTTCTGCTTTATTAACTTTATATTTATCTTAAGTTTTGTCTTCCTAGAGTATATAGTTTCTTTTATAGGTTCATTAGTTCTACTGAGTTCTTCCATTTGCTGCTTTGCATTTTGCTTGCTATTAACTGCTGATTTTATTGGGAGTTCCTTGTATGCGTTTTGTCGTGTTGGTGTTATAGGTGATGGTGAGCTACTGTTTGCTACTAGATTGAAGTGGTGCATAAAGCAGATGATGGCCAAGCAGCACCAACACTGAAGACAGTAGCAGAGAAGCAGGACGTGAATCTTGTTGGAGCAATAGTAATAGCAAAGGCAGTGTAGGACAGTTTAGTGGAGGAAGATGTTGCTTGCTAGCTGGGCAGAGATGGCTGTGTGCTGTGTTGCTGGACGCGGGTAGGATTGGCCAGGGAATGTGCTGTAGAGCAGGAGTCGGGCGCACAATGGGTGACAGAGCTCTGTAGAGTGTACGGTCGGGGCAGATGGTTAAATAGAAATTTGAGCAAGGCCATGTTTGGCAAATTAGGAATTGTCACAAATCCATTTTTCATGCATTTCTATTATTTTATATATTATTTTTTTATTGTTACTATTACTTTTAATATTAGTGGTTAGCTTAGGTAAATGTAAAAGTCTTGAATTAATTTGCATGTTAGTAATATTTTCTTGGATTGTTAGTAGTTAATTTTACACAATAGGATTTAAGACTTAATTTTAGGGTAGACTTTATGTATTGCATTTAGAACTAGATTAAGGGTAGATTTATTTCATGCAATTTTTAATTAATTTTTATTTCAAATTTTGAAAAATCCAAAAATATTTATTTCTCATGCATTATTTACATGTTACTTTTATTTATTTATTTAATCATTTATTTAAGTTAGTAATTAGTTAGAGTTATAATTAATTTAGGGTCATTTTATAGGTATTTAGTTTCTTAGTTATATTTAGGAATTTCTTTAAGTTAATAGAATTTAATTTTATTAGACTTTAGGTTAGAGTAGTTTGCATTTTTATTTTTATTTTTAACTTAACTAGATTAATTTCATGCACATTTTATTTTAGGATTGTCTAGTTTCATTCTAATTAATTTTATTTCTTTATTTCCTGATTTGCATTCTAGAATTATTTGTATTAATTAATTTTAGCTTTGTTAATTATTTTGTAGGTTAACACTTTTGATTGCTCGGAGCTCTGTAAGTATCGTTAGCTCTGTTTTATTTTATAATTTTAATTGATTTTCAGTACATTTTAATTTAAGCCTTGTAGATCATCCACTGAATTTTCATAATTTGCTAGGATATACTTAAGGTAAAATTAACTGGTACTTAGTTAGGCTAATTAGATTCTCTGTGGGATGATAATCCGGGACTCAAATCTCATTATTACTTGTACGACCCGTGCACTTGCGGTTAACACGTCTGGGTAATTTAGAGTGGGTGTAGTCATATCAAGTTCTTGGTGCCATTGCCGGGGAAGACAATTAGCCAATAATTAATATCGTTGAAATTATGATTAGGTATAATTCTAGTTTTGTAAATACTTAGATTGTAAATATTTAGAGCCTTAATTTAAATTAATTAATTTCATTCTCTCAAAAAAATATTTAAAAATTAAAAATTTAAATTTTTCCTGAGGACTCTTAGATGTTTTTGCACACGTAGAGCCAAGAACTTTGATTGCTTTCCTTTAGATCCTGAAATTGAATGAACACTTAGAAAAATTAGAAAAGATTCTAGGAAAATCGTAGCTCCGCTGCAAAACACTATGGCAGAAAACAAAGAAATTAGGACCGTAGGAGATTATGTTGTACCGACCATTGGAGGTTATTATACTGGTATTAGGCCACCAGCTGTCCTTACAAACAATTTTGAAATTAAGCCTTCAATCCTCTAGATGATCCAATCTTCGCTACAGTTCAGTGGGCTTCCCCATGATGACCCACATGCTCACCTAGGGCAATTTCTAGACATGTGCAACACCTTCAATCATAATGGATTATCGGACGATGCTCTTAGGCTTAGGCTATTCCCTTTCTCTCTTAGGGATAGAGCACGACACTGGTTAACCTCCTTACCTCCAGGATCCATTTCCACTTGGGACGAGTTAGCCCATCAATTTTTACTAAAGTTCTTTCCTCCCTCCAAAATGGCTAAACTCCGTAGTGACATATCTTTCTTTGCCCAATTCGATTCTGAATCTCTTTATGAGGCTTGGGAACGATATAAAGACCTTCTTAGGAAGTGTCCTCATCATAGCCTACCTTTATGGCTACAAGTCCAGACCTTCTATAACGGACTCACTAGCCAAAATAGGACCATCGTTGATGCTACTGCGGGAGAAGCTTTAATGTGCAAGATGGAGGAGGAAGCTCACGGTCTGTTAGACAAGATGGCACCTAACAATTACCAATGGTCATCGGAGAGGAAGCTGCCTAAGAAATCGACGGGTATCTATGAGTTAGACACACTGTCTACCTTGACATCTTAAATAGCTAATCTCACGTAAAAGGTAGAGTTACTCAGTACCTAACATCATTCTGCCAACAATCCTAATCTTTTTTTAGCTATCCAAAGTCCATTTAATTCTTGCAATCTGTGTGGTGGTACACACTCTGTAGATAGGTGCCCACTTAACTTAGAGTCCGTTCAGTATGTTGCCCCACCTCAAAAGCAACAGAACAACCCCTTTTCGAGCACCTACAATCCAAGGTGAAGGAATCATCCTAATTTTTCTTGGAGCCAAAATCAGGGGTAATTTTCTAATTCGAGACCTATGGGACCTCCGGGTTTTCAAGCTTCACCTGTTCATGTACCACCACCACAACATGTTCCACCTCATCATTCTAACCATTTTCATCCCCACATCAGTTTCAACAACATCCACCACCACCACCACCTATGCAGCCCCAGTACTTACTTGTACCAGCAGCTGCAGCTGAGAAGAAGCCTTCCCTAGAGGAGATGTTCATGACTATCCTGCAAAATCAAGCTGTTTCAATTAAGAAATTAGAAGTTCATGTTAGAAAAATAGCTAGTGCTTTTAGCCAACGTCCATAAGGGACCCTTCCTAGTAATACCAAAGCTAACCCTGTTAGGCAAAGGGAGGGTAAGGAACATGTTAAAGCCATAACTCTTAGGAGTGGTAGAGAGTTAGATGATCCACATGTTAAGTCCAGTCCTGTTAAGCCCATAGTTGAAGAGCCCATAGGTTTTAAAGAGGCAATTCAAAAAGAGCAGAAACAGAATGATCAGACTGCTAAGGAAACGAAGCCAGGCGCTTCTTCATCTTTACCTTCTTCTTCACAGTCTTCCTCTTCATCTGATGTTACACCTGTTACCACTACACTTCCTCCCGTTAGACCACCATTACCTTTTCCTTAGAGGTTCCAAAACCAGAAGCTTGATCAGCAATTTGCTAAATTTCTTGAGGTTTTTAAGAAGCTTCACATCAACATTCCTTTTGTTGATGCTTTAGAAAAAATGCCTAGTTATGTGAAGTTTATGAAGGATATCCTCTTGAGGAAGAGAAGATTAGAGGATTATGAGATAGTGACATTGACTGAGGAGTGTAGTGCCATTATTCAGAGGAAATTACCCCCCAAGCTCAAAGATCCAGGTAGTTTTACCATATCTTACACCATAGGAGATCAGTTATTTGGTAGAGCTCTTTGTGATCTAGGAGATAGTATTAACCTTATGCCTTGGTCTATATACCAGAAGTTAGGAGTAGGGGATGCAAAGCCTACTACAGTGACCTTTCAGTTAGCTGATAGATCCATTAAGTATCCGAAGGGAGTCATTGAGGATGTGCTAGTAAAGGTGGACAAGTTCATTTTCCCTGCAGACTTTATTGTTTTGGATATGGAGGAAGACAAGGAAGTCCCCATTATTCTAGGCAGACCATTCTTAGCTACTGCTAGGACAGTAATTGATGTGCAAAAGGGGGAAATAACCATGAGAGTACTAAATCAGGAGGTGACAGTTAATGTTTTCAAAGCTTTGAAGTTCCCGGATGACTCTTAAGACTGTTTTAGGATGGAGGATATAAGGCTTGAGCATTTGAAATCTGAGAGAATGATGGAAGTAGATAGAGCTAAGGAGGATGTGACTGTCAACATTCTGTCACCACTTTGGCTGACCTTCCTACTTCTAGCTCTGCTGCTGAGTGTCATTTTCTTCAGCTGCATTTGATGTGCTTATCTTTCTTTTTACTTTTTGTACAGTTCTTTTTCTCTTTTCTGCTGTTTTCTTTCTGTGTTTCTTTTACAATTAGCTTTTGCACCAGTATTACTTTCTCAATCAAGCTTCGATTGTTCATCATCATCAGATAGGGGAGTATTCTATTTTTGAGCTTCAGTTCTTATATTATCTGCACATTGAGGACATTGTGTACTTTAAGTTTGGGGGTGAGGATATCACTTGAGCATTTTTGGGCAAAATTGAAAAAAATTTTGAAAATATGAGCTTACATTATTTGATTTTAGGATGATTTAGTACTTAGCATATAGCTTTTCCATATTTTGATGATATAACCCATGATTTAGTCTTACTTTGATTGAATAAGAAGCATGATTATAGGAAAAGCATGAAGTTGAATTCTTGAATTTGTCTTGATTCTGATTGTGATTTCCTCATTTTATGCACATGTCATGTGATGAATCTGTATATTTATTTAGAAAAGGCTTATGTGGACGTAGGATTGCATTTGTTCAGTCGATTTTGTACATCATATTCTAGAATTTGTTTGATCTTTTCTCGAGGTGAAATATTAGATCACACTTAATTAGGGAAATGATTTAGGCCATCTTTGGATCGTTTAAGCCTTTCTAGCTATCCTTATACATATTTTACCCATAGTCACCCATTTGGGCCAAATAAACTTTTCTCTGTAAATTCACCTGCACATTTTTCCTTAGCTTAAACACTCTTTTCCTATCCCTTACCCCAAAAGCTGTAAATTCGCTAAAATATATCTTGAGCTATGTACATAGAGGTATAGGTGATATTGAAATTTTTAAAAAAAAATGAAGAAGAATAAGAAGAAAAAAAAAGAAAGAAAAATAGAAAAATAGAATAAATATTTAGCAAAATAAATAAGTTTGGGGGAAACAATTATGAGCACTTTCATCAAAGATCCTAGAAGTAATGCATGTTAAGGGGCAATTAAACCTAAATCGACTTTATCATACCTTAGCCCTAGCCTTACATTACAAGCTTAATGAAGTCCTATTAATCTTTGGTTAAGTGTGACTACATTAGTGGAGAGAGAAGTGAAAAGAAAACTTATGGGAATGATCACTTGTCATTGACTTTGCATTCACTATGTTTGCATAATCTGATCCGGGTAATGTACTGTGAAGTGGCTTTGACATTCACACACACACGAGGAGTCCAATTTAGGTTAGGACTTATGATTGAATGATTCTGAGTGTTGGACTTATAATCGTGAATCTTTGAGATCATAGTTTGTATTTTTTCTTTGAAGATAATATTGAGGATTATTATGTTTGGTACTTCTCGTTCGTACATGTATTTTGTTTTGCTTTGAGGACAAGCAAAAACTCAAGTTTGGGGGTGTGATAATTCTATTAAAATAGAATTATTCGTGTTTAATTGCTTAATTAATTATTTTTAATCCTCATATTATTTTATTAATTATCCCCTCAATTTAATTAAAATTCTATTGTGTGCAGGTAAATTAAATCTGGATGAATTTCAGCCGAAAATGGGCTGAAAATGGGCTAAGGGAGACTAGACCACTACCATTTCGCATTTTGAGTCACCATTCGTCTAGACACGTGTGATGTTGGGTGTTCGTATTTTATTTGCCTCTGAAAGATAAGATCGACGAATACCGTGCCTACCTTATGGAAGACACACGTCGAGCCACATCGCACCTCCAAGTGGACAAGAAGACGAATGACATGGAAATATCTTCTCTACAGCGAATGGAATGAAGACAAGTGGCTAAGCAATGCCAACTCATCTAGGATTGAAAATTACCATTGTACCCCCAATTTTGTGTATAAATAGAATATGATGAGGAATTGAAAAACCAAGTAGAAAGTAGGGTAAGTAGAGTAGTAAGTAGAATAGAAGTAGGTAGGGTAGAAAGTAGTTTAGGAGTAGAATTTTAGAGTAGAAAGTAGTCTAGGGCAAGTAGTCTAGGGTAAGTAGTTTTTACAGTAGCTCTAGTTTTTAGCTTTAAATTGCTAGGATTATTTTTCTTGTTTTCTTTTAGAAACTTTCCCCTTAGTTTTTTTTTTTGGTAGCCACTATTATTCTTATTACCATTCTATTACTGTTCATGGCACCTCTAAAAATTCTTCAATGAAAAAGAAAATTTCATTTTAGCCTTTCTTTATTCACATTGTTTGTATTTGAGGCAGTAGCTCATCACTTAAACTTTTCCATATTTTTCTTTACGTTTCTCCTTTATTTTAATTTTAGCTAGTTAACTGTTAGATCTTTTACATCATTCGGATTTGTTGGTTCTCTTGGGCTTAAACATTGTTGATCGGTTCAAGGCTAAATAACACATCAAAGCCTTCATCAGCTTAGCCTCTGTTCATTTTCATTTCCTGCATATGTGTTTATTTCATTCCCTTTCAAGTTTCCTGTTGGTGTGTTTTCATATATTTCCATTTCTGGGTAAAGCGAAGTGGCGTGAGGAAACAATGCTTGAGGGTAGATAAAATTATGCAGGTCGGTGCTGAAGTTAGTGAAACTGATGCTACGCTGTGCAAAACAAAAGTTGCCTCATGGTTTCACTGGATAGAGGATCACATATTCTCCTCTGTTCTACCCTGTTTCAAGAGCTTTGTATTGTTCATTCTCTTTGCATGCTTTCATTCTGCACTAACCTAGTATTTGGTAGTTGCAGGTTTTCATAGATGTGTGCTGTCACCATTATCAAACTACTGTGAAGGACGTTGGACATAGATTGGCAGGTTGTAGCTGAAGCCTTGAAGGGTGCAGAGCTGTGTGATTAAGCTTGGGTCCAACCTTGTTCCATTTTCTGTTTTGTATCCATTATTTCTATTTTCTGCCTCATTTTCTAATTATCTATTTACACTTGCAAGTTTGGTTTTCTGCTTTATTAACTTTATATTTATCTTAAGTTTTGTCTTCCTAGAGTATATAGTTTCTTTTATAGGTTCATTAGTTCTACTGAGTTCTTCCATTTGCTGTTTTGCATTTTGCTTGCTATTAACCGCTGATTTTATCGAGAGTTCCTTGTATACGTTCTGTCGTGTTGTTGTTACGGGTGATGGTGAGCTGCTGTTTGCTACTAGATTGAAGTGGTGCATGAAGCAGATGATGGCCAAGCAGCACCAACACTGAAGACAGCAGCAGTTGCTAGGTTGAGCAGTAGCAGCGAAGCAGGACGTGAATCTTGCTGGAGCAATAGTAATATCAAAGGCAGTGCAGGACAATTTAGTGGGGGAAGACGTTGCCTGCTAGCTGGGCAGAGACGACTGTGTGCTGTGTTGCTGGACGCGGGCAGGACTGGCTAGGGAGTGTGCTGTAGAGCTGGAGTCGGGAGCACAACGGGTGGCAGAGCTCTGTACAGTGTACGGTCGGGGCAGATGGTTAAATAGAAATTTGAGCAAGGCCATGTTTGGCAAATTAGGAATTGTCACAAATCCATTTATATTATTTTATATATTATTATTTTTTTATTGTTACTATTACGTTTAATATTAGTGGTTAGCTTAGGTAAAAGTAAAAATCTTGAATTAATTTTCATGTTAGTTATATTTTCTTGGATTGTTAGTAGTTAATTTTACACAATAGGATTTAAGACTTAATTTTAGGGTAGAGTTTATGTATTGCATTTAGAATTAGATTAATGGTAGATTTATTTCATGCAATTTTTAGTTAATTTTTACTTTAAATTTAAAAAAATCCAAAAACATTTATTTCTCATGCATTATTTACATGTTACTTTTGTTTATTTATTTAGACATTTATTTAAGTTAGTAATTAGTTAGAGTTATAATTAATTTAGGGTCATTTTATAAGTATTTAGTTTCTTAGTTATATTTAGGAATTTCTTTAAGTTAATAGAATTTAATTTTAGTAGACTTTAGGTTAGAGTAATTTGCATTTTTATTTTTATTTTCAACTTAACTAGATTAATTTCATGCACATTTTATTTTAGGATTGTTTGGTTTCATTCTAATTAATTTTATTTCTTTATTTCCTGATTTGCATTCTAGCATTATTTGTATTAATTAATTTTAGCTTTGTTAATTATTTTTTAGGTTAACGCTTTTGATTGCTCGAAGCTCTGTAAGTATCGTTAGCTCTGTTTTATTTTATAATTTTCATTGATTTTCAGTACATTTTAATTTAAGCCTTGTAGATCATCCACTGAATTTTCATAATTTGCTAGGATATACTTAAGGTAAAATTAACAGGTACTTAGTTAGGCTAATTAGATTCTCTGTGGGACGATAATCTGGGACTCAAATCCCATTATTACTTGTACGACCCGTGCACTTGCGGTTAACACATCTGGGTAATTTAGAGTGGGCGAATTGTACCAGCATATAAGTAACATAAGTGTAAACTTGCTCGTAAATAGTTAAAAATCAAGCTTACCAAATTTCACAACTTCAAAAGCTTAAGTTATACAAAACTAACAAAACAAATAATAAAATCATAGGCTAGAACAAAGGCATCAAGATTTCTCAAATCCTCGAAAACATCGAAATCATTGAACACATCGAAAGTATCAAAAACATCAAATACATCAAAGCCATGCAAATCATTAATGCATAGTAAATAAATCATTCATATCTCAAATTGTCTTAATAACCAATGTTCACATCCAAATTCAAGTGAAAGGGCATTGAATATAACATCATATAAATTAAACAATAAGATAGCATTCTAGCTAGCAGCACAATAACCTCACTCCCAAAACTGGGCACTACCTATGGCCATAGATCCTTGATATTAGTCTATATTAATCAGATGGTAACCAGTACTTGTGTGAGACCCTGTATATGTATAGTTGTAATGTGTAATGAATGTGAATGGACTTGTAATGTAAAGTATGATTTATGTAAGTCCATGGATTCAATGTACGTATGTGTAATATGAATTGTAACGTACATACAAGTTTCATTGAGTATGAATATGAAGAAATGAGTTCTTGTAAGTGATGAATGTGATTGGAACTCAAAATGAGTAGTGTGGTAAAATGGAATGGAGTTAAGCTTCCATTTAGTTTGGAATGTGATACTTTTGGATATGCAATGAATGCACACAAGTTTCACTGTGCATAAGGTATGAATGGATGCCATGTCACGACCCAAATTACCTAAAAATCCCTACAAATTTTTCGCTTTTTCATTTCCTCACCCGTCGTGAACAGTTACACTACTAAACAGTTGGGCTATGATTCGGTGTTAGTCACCTCTCCCCTATTTACCATTCCATTTTCATATTCACATTCACATGTCAATTTATTTAAACAAAATACATCCCCAATATTAAATCCATATACAGTACTGTGCATCTATATGTTCAGATACAAAAATTATATAAATGTGTATACCTGATCTTGCTAAGAAGCAGCGGATAACCGAATTGCGAAGCTATTGTCGCTCTCTTCTACTGAGTACACCCTGTGGGGTGGAAAATGAAAGGGTGAGCATAAACAGCTCAGTAAGGCAATAATGTAAGCAGGTAGATAATTATACTATCTACGTGCTGATAATGTCATGATATAAAAATCGTTTACTTTCGGAGCATGAGATAAGATTAAAACAATGCCACATGAATGTATATATCATATACAAGAAATCATGAAATCGACATGTAAAGCACACATGGAAAATCATCATGTATGACATCTCATGCTCGTCACATTAAAACTCATTTGTTTAATCACAAACTCATCACTTTGAAACTTATTTGTTTCATCATAAATTCATCTCATTTAAAACTCATTTATTTCATCATAAACTCTCACTTTAAAACTCATTTTTTTCTTTATAAAACAACTTCATCAAGGTCAAACCCATCTCTCGGGAATACCTTGATTCATCAAATCAAATCTCTTTTAAAAACATAAATCGGGACTACCCCTCCATCGGGTTTGTCCTGGTCTATCCAGACCGTATGATATCATGTGAGGCATGTAGGTTACTGTATGAAAAATCGAGGACTATGGCCATACTTTGTCCCTATGATCCCAGGCACACGGATCCCGGTGTGCGGGGTATCACAACTGCAACGGGAGGTGGGGTCAAGTCCTACCCGCCAGAATATCGAGTAACATCGTAGAGTCATCATGACTGCACGGTACAGCGTACTCCGTGTGACATACACGGTACATCGTACTCCGTGGACCCATATCATAGTCTGGGGGTGCCTGCCGTAGGTCTTATCCAGCCCAATACTATGTCGATAACCAACCCATGTCTCAAAGTATATGTGCGAGCATCTCAACTCTCTGTGTCACACAGTCTACAGGAGGCTTCCGCACGACTATATGCATGTCAACTCGCGTCTAGTGCATTTATGTGAGCATCCCGTTGCCCGCCCCACACCAGGTCACAGGCTTACGGAGCTCCAGCACCACGCTATGCATATCATGATATCTAAAATCTCGTGCGAGCGAAGCTTCAGCACGATTTTGTGCACACACAAATTTCTCGTACGAGCAATGCTCCAGTACGGCTTTTCATGAGAATAAAATCAGTAAACTTGAGTGCGAGAAAGACTCCAGCACTCTTTTTACTTGTATAAATACGATAAGTGGCTAAATCTTGACAAAACATCTTTAAAAATGGTAACCGGTACAAACGGTACCCTTTCGTATAGTTCACGAAATCAATAGCCAACCTATGTTCATATATGCTTAAATCAGAACAATATAATCATATAAAACATTAAAATCATGAAATTCATGCAATTTCATAGCCTTACTACCCTTTTTGAAATTTTCCTAACTGGGGGCAAAATAGTCATTTTTCACTATTCCCATATTTTTATCGTAAAAATTATTATTCTGTTTTTGGGTAGCCTAATGAATTTAACGTACTGTAAATCCCCTCAAAATTACGTACAGCTACCTCTAAGTGCTCATAAAATTCCCTTACCTGGAATCGCACGTAGACTTATCTTGTCTCGATAATACCGAACCTCTCGGCCCAAGTGCGCGCCAACCAAAGGTACGTAACTGCATATAACCACATAACCGAGGTTAATTCACTTATCCCAATCAGTATATTGTATTTACTGATCAGCTTGAAGCTATTGGGCCTTATCTACCTTATTGGGCCTCGACCTATTTTAACCCTTTTTATATTCATTTATTCCCTTCTTCGGGTATACCGAGCTTATACAGCTTTCTAATAATTATCGGGCTTCATTCCAAATTCATCGGATAGCCCGTATACCATTTACGGCAATTTATTTCAACTCCGAATTAATATTCCTTCTTATGCGGAATTAATCCGTAATTCCGTAAAATAATTAAAACTCGGTATTTAAAGAACTCTGAATACCGAAATTAAATTGTACTTACCCGATACGATGCGGGGTACGAAGATCAGAGCTCACTCGGCTCCCGTTCGGTCTCCGTCGTGAAGCTGCATAATTAGGTAAATCCGGATTATTTTTCATTAAAATAATATTAAATTAAATTTTCGGAATTCACCCGTAGGTCAATTTCGACCCTCGGTCAACTTACCCGAACCTCGAGTCGTCCCCGATAATTTCTTTCTCTTTTTCCCCTTTTTTTCCTTTCTTTTCCTTCCTTTTCCTTCCTTTTCCTTTCTTTTCTTTTCCCTTTTCCTTCCCTTTCCTTCCCTTTCCTTCCCTTTCCTTCCAGCCAAACGGTGCCGTTTCACTGCCTATTGCCTTCGCCGGCGGTTTCGGCTGTCTCACCGGCCGAGATCGGTCTCAAAAGAACCGGCTTCCTCTCCTGAGTGCGTCGGTGGTCTCCTTTCCGGCCTAGTCGAGGCGGTTCGTCGGCGATCACCCCGTTTCTCCCTCGGATTTTCGAAGCTCGGATCGGCCTGCTCCGGCCACCTGGCGGCGCGATTCCGGTGCCCACGTGTTCGTCGGACTCTGCTCTTCCTCCTGGCAGCTTCGTCGGACGCGGACGGTCGCCGGTGCATGGGGATCGGCAGTGGGTTCTCTCGGGTGGCAGACGGGTTCCGTTTCTCTTCTTTTCGGGTTTTTCGATTTCAGCCTCTTTTTTTTTTCTTTTTTTTGATTATTATTATTATTATTTAACCAATTGTTTTATTATTAGAATATTCAATAAAATAGTCTTAAAAAATCTGAAAATATCTACAAAATTAATATTTTATTCCAAATAAATTAATTTAATTTAATTTAATTTATTTATTATATTTTTAATCATTTTTCCAGTATAATTTCTCCGTATTTTCGGGACATTGTCCCGGGTGACTTTTCGATATTTCTAAAAATTCCGGATCTTGATCAATTGGACTCGAAATTGTATAATTCCTCATTATAGATCAAGATATTCTAAATCCTTATTTTTAATTAAATTTCTTATCGAATTTATCCCGACTTTCGATCTTTTGACCGTTTTACCCTTACACGTGTTCGGGATTTATTTAACCCGACTTCCCTTCACAAATACTCACTCATTTCGTATTTTAAATCCTTATTTCCTATCCGAATCCCATTTCATATAATTTGGGACTATTTTCAATTCTTCATAAAATTTACGATTTAATTTCGGGTCTTACAAATAGTTGGCTCAATGGCAACAGGAGTGCAAGAACAAGGGTGTTGACCCGAGTTCGAGCCTCCTGGGACGCGTCTCCTGGGAGATGGGCTTGCCCCCCCAGTGGAGCAAAACCTTGAGGGCCAGTGGGCCCAGAGAGGACAATACGGGTTTGTGATGAGTTCGCCGTAAGCCTGTGACCTGGTGAGGGGCGGGCAGCAGGGTTCTCACATGCCATTTTCAAGTTATAAAGGTGGATGGATGAAAAATGGCCATGGCAATAGATTAAGGATGTGTTGGTGTGAGTTGCAGCAAGGAAACTGCAGGAAATCTGGAAAGTATGAAGGCCAGATCGATCTCATAGGATGAGAGATCGATCTGAAAGAGCCAGAATGCTCTTATTTGGGCAATGGAATAGAGCAGATCGATCTCCAATGGGGTCAGATCGATCTCCTAAGCATTCTGTAATGAAAAGATCGATCCTCAAGCACCCAGATCGATCTCCTTAACTTTCTGTTTGGGAGCAGATCGATCTCATGCTTCGACAGATCGATCTCATGCTTAAAATTTCGTGAAAATGAGAGATTTAAAGGGACCAGATCGATCTCCTCTTGGACCAGATAGATCTCCTCAAGCTATTTCTATAAAAGGAGGGCTGAAAATCTGGAAATTTTGGGAAAAACACCAATCTTCCATTTCTAACCCAAAAACCTAACTTTCTCTCTCTAAAATCAGCCATTTCCAGCAAGAATTGAGGGGAGACCATTAGACATTAAGTTGTTCATCTTGAGGAAGAGAACAACATAGTTGGAACCCAAAATCCCATTGTGGGTATTGAAGGAGATAAGGGCATTGACATTTGGAGCAAGAAGAAAAATCATATTTGGTAAGATTCTAACACTCCAATCCAAATACATTGTCTATTTAATTGATTTTGGAGTTGTTTGGCATGAGTATGGATGGATGGAAACACCTAGGTTGTGTTAGAAATAAATGTAACCTAGAAAATGGAATGCCTCTAGTTTGAGAAAGTATGATTTGTGGAGTTGGTGGTTTATAGGTTATGATAAATTGTTAAATGAGTAATGTGGGTGATTTGGAATGGTTATGTGGAGTTATAATGTGGGTTTAAGTGAAATTGTGAAAATGAGTATGTATATGCTTGATAAAATGCCATAGTGAGGGAATTCATGAAATATGAACACTATAAGCTTAATGTCGATTTAATATCGATTTGGAATAGGTTAATAGGCCTAAGAAGATCCATAGACTTGAGTTATGGGTAATAGAATGAAACAAGGCCTTATGAGCGTTAATAGAAACTATAGGTCGAATCGACTATAGTGAACGCACGGTGTCCTGTTATATGGATCGAATATAATGTGGAATATGATTATACGCAGTTTCGAAGAGTCCGGTGGAGACGAATCGAACTGTACGAGTAAGCAGCTTAAGGAAGTGGAATCACGCATCGCGATTCCTGGTAAGGGAATTCTGTAAGTATATAGAGGTAGCTACTCGTAATTTACGGGATTATAGGGTGTTTATGAAATGCATGAACGTTTGAGAAATTGGTTGTTTGGTATGCGAAAATAGTTGTGAATATTGGATGATTTGGTTTACATGGATGTATAAAAAGGGATAGTAAGGCTAATAATTGCATAAATCAAGTGTTTTGAATGCTTTCACAAAACATGTGTTTGGTTTTAAACGAATTGATAAATAAGTTGGCTATTGTGGTTTGATGTTTGTAGCACATGTGAAGTGCCAAATATGTTTTGAGATGGTTTTGAAAGCTTATGAGCCGTCTATCATGTTTATGTGAATTAAACTGTGCTGGGGCCTAGCTCGCATCGAGTATTGATGTTTTCATTTGTATGAAACGTGCTGGAGCTTAGCTCGCACCTTGATTTGGAAACTATGATGATGTTTATAAACCGTACTGGAGCTTCTGCTCGTACATGGCTTTTAAGTGGTTTGTCTTATGAGTATAACCGTACTAGAGCTATGCTCGTACGTGTCTCTTTATGATAGGATGCATGAGTCATGCTAGAGCTTTGCTCGCACAAGTTTTGCACATTGTGATACGTATAAGGTTGTGAAAGTTGGTAAGATCCTTAAGCCCTACATCCTTAAGCTAACATCCTTAAGGCCGAGGAGGCGAGGAGGCTCTGTTAGGCGGGGAGGCTCTGTTCGGTGGGGAGGCTCTCTTACGGTGGGATCCTTAAGCCAACATCCTTAAGCCCTGGAGGGGCGGGGAGGCTCTGTTAGGCAGGGAGGCTCTCCTACATGGGTACAGTAAGATCCTTAAGCCCTACATCCTTAAGCCAACATCCTTAAGCCTGAGGAGGCAGGGAGGCTCTGTTAGGCGGGGAGGCTCTGTTCGGTGGGGAGGCTCTCTTACGGAAGGATCCTTAAGCTAACATCCTTAAGCCCGAGGAGGCAGGGAGGTTCTGTTAGGCGGGGAGGCTCTGTTCGGCCGGGAGGCTCTCCTTCACGGATATGGAGAACTCTTGGTATGGGGTAGGTAAGACCTAGGAATGGCACCCCCAATCATGATATGAGTCTGCGGTGTACGCTGTACCGTGTATATCACATGGAGTACGATGTACCGCATGATGGTTATGTGATGAGAAAGTCTGGCGAGGGATAATCCATCTTTGTGCCAGCATGATACCCCGCACACCTGGATGCGTGTGGTCTGGGATGATTTATGATGTAGTTGGTCCATATAGGCACTTTTGATATAGTGACCTAGTTTTTATACACATGTGTGAATTGTGAAATGAAAATGTGGTTGTGATTGTGAATTGATTTGGTGGTATTTATGTGTTGAGAAAGAGGTTTATGATGTTGGTTTAAAAAGGAGGTTTCTTAATGAATTGCCCTTTTTATGAATTTAAATGAGATAGAGCATGAGATGATTTATACATGATGTTCTTTTTACCATGTTTGATATGCCAATGTACATGATTTTGACACATGATATATATGTATACTCATATGGCATAGTTTTATTCCTCATGCTCCTACCATAAATGATTTATGCATAACACTATCAGCATGTAGATAGAGTAGTTATCTACCATGCTTGCATTATTGCCTTACTGAGCATGTGGTTGCTCATCCCTCTCTATTTTTCCCCTCCTACAAAGCGTGCATAGTAGCCCAGTGAGGACTGAGGCGTGGTATTTTGAATTCCGCTGCATCTCCATCACTTAGAGGTATATACACAATGATTTCTTCTGTATCTAAGCAATGTAAAAGCACAGTAGTCATTTGAAATGTAATTATGGGGAATGTAGATGTTAGTAATCATATTTTGTATAAGTAAACGATAAACTTCGAATGTATGACATCGTTTTATTAAATTGTGAATGAATGGTAAGTGATGTTTATTATTGACTCATAGCCCAACAGTGTGTGGTGAGTTAGTCACGATCGGATAAGGTAACAGTAAAACGCAAAAAATTTTCAGTGATTTTCGGTTAAAGGGAATGAAAATGGGTCGTGACAACTTGTCTGGTTGACTCGGAATAAGTTTAAAAGCTTCATAAAAGCTAGTTATAGTTTATTTCTCAAAGGTCCTTGAAAGATGTCATACGATCTCACCAATTTCAAGAAAACTCATCAAAATAGTTTTTAAGGAAACTATAAACCTTATTCTATCGAAGTCCCTATGTGCATTAAAATCCATTTTCAAAAATGCTTTAGTACCTAATTTTCCTCTAATAAGTCAAATTAAAGCTAATATTGTTAAAACGTACTTCAAAACAATTTAAAAGAACATAAATATATTAAATCATTGGAGTAAAAGCAATACTTGTAAAACATTACTTAAACTGAAAATCAAGCTAGGGTAATAAGCATTATAGTATATCAATTCAAACAACAAAGTTTCACACTTCGCACATTCGGGATAATAAAGCTTACATGTAAATATGCAATTCAAAAGCATTTTATAGGCAAATCATGCATATTAAAAATAATGCTACTCATATAATCCACTTACGTCCAAACTTACTTATTGTGAACTTTTTTGGCTCACTGCAATAGTTCCCCAAAATGATCTAGTGCTTCGTCAAGCAATATCTCTCTCTTCGGATGTTCCTTTAATAGTTAATCACAAAACATTCAAGCGAGATACATCAAAATCCATTTCATATTACAATTATATGGACGCAACATACATACTTCCTCGTTTACCATTATCAAAAAATAAGTTCCATTTCATTAGTTTACATATGAAGGTCGAATACTTAAGCTAGGTTATCTTTAAAATTCAATTAATTATGTATGAGCCTTATCATTATAGTTTTAACATGTCTTATAACAAAATTCTATAAGTTTAGACATGTTAACTTGAGGTTTCTATAGTGGCCGATTACTATAGGTTTCATCCTCAAACTTTTAATCAATCATAAAGCGTCAAATCATATACAAATCATAAATCATTGAATTGACATTTGACTTACTCAATTCATTTCATAGTCATTCATGCCAAGACTATATAGCAATGCATAAGACATTAATCCAACAACATCACAATTCGTCATAATTTATAATGCAACATGCTAACTTACCTTAGCATTCAACTATGGCCGAATGCATGCTAGCATCTCTTAAAGGCACTCAACCTTAATTTGTGTCAAAACAACATAGCACATCATCAAGTAACATCAAGATACATCAATTGTGTAATAACCCTTGACCCTTGAAAATCGGAGGAAATTTTTTTTTTTTAATTTAATTTACCCACTTATTCCCTTATTCACTTAGGTTGTATTCCTGTACAGTGCCAAAACATTTTTCCTAATTCTTTACTCGTAATTATAATTAATTTCCATACTTTAACTTATATGGACGATAGAAATTTCGGCAGCATAATAGCTTATATATGTGTCAGGACCCCATTCTCAGTCCATGACTTAACCAAAAATCACTACAAATTTTTCGCATTTTTAACTTACCTTTCCTCTCTTCAATGGTTGGGCTGTGATTCGATGTCAGAGTCCTCGCTTACCACATCATCCATTATCATACATACATGTTAATATACTATTACTGACTGTAACTGCTTTTATTATACATGTAAGATTATATAAAATCTAATACAAATACATTCCCCATAATATATATCGTATACATCACTGTGCTGTTTCTATGTTTAGATATATAACCGTACAAAGTCTGTATACCTGGCGATCGATAGGAACTAGCAGTGGACTCAGGAATACTATCCCTCGATAGCTCTCGCTCTACTGCTGACGCTCTGTAGAGAGATGTAAAGAAAGGGGGTGAGCATACAACGCACTCAGTAAGGAAATCAGGCAAACAAGTAGATATCTACACTATCTACTCAAAATAATGCTATGCCTTGAAAACATTATTTCCTTAACTCACTTTAAAAGCATGTCTTGAAATATAATATATATATATACTTGTACAGATTAAATCTCATGTATAGAAATCATGCTTTCTTTCTTAAATGTAGGCATGTAGTGCAAAACAATGCATCGTATATAAATCATGCCTTTATGTAAATCATGCCATGTATATTTAAATCACAATAAATAAGGCATTAAATAATTCACAACACAAAATCGGAGTCCGACCCATCCCTCAGGTCTGTCCGCAATTTAAATCAGTCAATCAATGTGATATATCATGTGAGGCTCTGTGGTGAAATGCAAATAGTATCCTGGACTATGATCATATCCGATATGTGATCCCAAGCAACACAGTACTCGGTGTGCGGGGCATCACTGCTGCAACGGGAGGATGGTCAGTCCACTACAGCTATCAGCTATACGTAACACACTGTACAACGTACTCCCATGCCCCGGTCACGGTACAAAGTACACCTGTGGACCCTACATCACAGTCGGGGTGCCTGCCATAGGTCTTAGCCCTCAAACCATGGAATATCATACCACGTCTATATTACCCTCATGCGGATATCCTCTCACAAGATGTGACACACAGTCACACAAGGACTTGGGCATGGGTTTTAACATGTATTATATATCACATACAGTGTGCATCTTGAGTGCGACTCACAGTCGACACTCCATTCAAACACTGTTTCACATCACAAACTCAACTCTAGTGCGAGTAAACCTCCAGCATCTAGGTCAATGCATAGTTCATGTATTAAATCAAGTACGAGCAATAGCTCCAGTACCATGCTATGCACAATATCATCAAATCAAGTACGAGCAATAGCTCCAGTACTATGTCATGTATAAACCATAAAGAATCGAGTACGAGTAACGCTCCAGTACTCTGTCATGTATCTCATGTAAAACTAGAGTACGAGCTAATCGCCCCAGCACTCTGTCATGCATATATCATATAAAACTGAATACGAGTAAAACTCCAGTACTCTATCATGCATGTCATGGAAATCTAGTGCTAATCAAAATCCAGCACTAATGTATGTGGAAAATATATGAAATCTTATGCGAGCTATGCTCCAGCATGATTCATTCTCACATAATATGATAGATGGCTCTTTCAAAAGGGATGGTTTACAAAATATTAAAATCAGCACTATAAAGTGAGCTTAAGTCACATCAAGCTTAAAATCATTAGCTCATCTATTTATTTTCATGCTAAACAGCAGTTAAACACTTACAATGGTAGTTTCCATGCTTTTTTACAACTTTTCACAAAAATTAACTTTTTGACTAACTAGGGGCAAAATCGTAATTTGCCACTATCGGGTCGCAATAATTATTATTCACTTTCTCTGACCCTCAAAGTTTTTAAGTGAATGTAAAAGCAGACGAAAATATGTGCAGGTATCTCCCTTACCTCGGATCACGTCAAGTGACCTCACTTCCTCGGTGCTGCTAACCCTCGCAGTCCGATCAGCTCTCAATGTAAACTCCGGAGCTGTAAATAACCATTTGTCAAGTTAATTATACTTTTCCTACTGTATTACACATTAATACAGTCTATTTTCCCTTAATGGGCTTTAATATCCTTAATGGGCCTTAATCCGTATTAAGCCCGTTTATCAGGGTCTATTGACTCATTGGGCCTATCAATACCCATTGAGCTTTATTCCAAGCTCTTTGGATAGCCCGTATATCATTTGCGACATTTAATTCAAAATTTCGAATATAATTCACTAAATCCGAAATTTAATCCGAAATGCGTAAATTAAATCTTAAATACGCATAAATCACATAATTTGACGTAAATGAGCTTTACTTACCCAAGATTATGCGATGGTACGCAAATCGAAGTTCAATCGGGCTTCCGTTCGGAATCTATCGTCAAACTGTACAATTTATTATATTTAACTCCGGGTCAATTTTCGATTAAATATAATTTAAATAAATTCATCGAAAATCAAATCAGTCACTTTTGACCTCGTATCGACTTACCCGAAGTCCGGTGAAATCTCAAAAATTTTCCTTTTTCTTTCTTTTTCCTCTTTTTCCCCTTTTCTCCTTGGCTGAACCGGTCCGGTCCGGTTCAGCACAGAACCTTCTTCACTGAACCGCCGATCGGTTCAGGCTTCCTTTGGTCGTGCCGGCGTCTTTCGGCCGGTTCCCAATGCATCACCACCGCAGTTCGGCGCGTCTCAGCCTGGGCAACACTTGGCTGGGCTCGATCGGGACCAATCACCACCGGTGGCCGTCGAATCTCTTCTTTTCCTCCGCGGCTTCTCCTATTCGATTCGCCGGCGTCCGACGTCGGTGGAGGTCGTGATCGGTGCCGATGGGTGTGCACGGTGCCGGGCTTCCTTTTTCGGTCGTGTGCCTGGCCGTGGGGTCGCCGGATGCTCGCCGGTGACTCCTTCTTCCTCGGTCGGCTTCATGCGATTTCCTCTCTTCTCTGTCCCCATGTTTTCTCTTCAGATTTCGTTTTTTTCTTTTTTTTTTCTTTTATTTATAATATATTTTTATTATTATTTTATTATAAAAATAATAATAAAAATCTCAAAAATATCCTAAAAATATCTAAAAATATCTCAAAAAATTATATTAAATTCATTTAATCCTAAATGAATTTATCAGTCCGATTTTACCTTTTCGGTATATTTTTTCACTATTTTTGGGCTCATTTTTTGAGGCAAAAATTTTGATAAATTCTAATAAATTTATATCTTGATCAATTGGGCTCAAAATTAAATATTTTCCTCGATTTTGATCAAGACTCCTCAATTTCATATTTTTAATGAAATTGTCTTATCGAAATTATACTGAATTTTAGTCATTTGACCGTTTTACCCCTGCACTCGTTCGGGAATCAACTTAACCCTTATCTCGCTGTTATGTAGCTTACATGCATTTTTAATTTCTTAAATTGTCGATTGCATGTTAGTAAATACTCTTCTTATGATTCAACTATAATTACATAGTGTTCATACATATATGAATCATAAGGAATAAGCTACAAAAAATATGGGTCTGACAATATGAGCCTACCCACCTGCAATTCAGTTGTTTTCGACAATCCTAGATATCTACAACTACCAAGCATACTTTTACAACTCAATATATCGATATCGATTAATACCAATCATCTTACAACCTAATCCCAAGAATCATATATTTACATCATTTCCTTACAAATTACATCCCGACAAATTATTTCTATTATATGTGTCTATGCGTACAGATATGTCTGGTACAGGAATGTAAATGTATACCTTTCAGAGTGAACAAAAAGTAGCCTATGGTAGCTCTTCCCACGAGCCTACGTTGTATACGCGGCAGGTAGCGTCTATAGATACACTGCAAATGATCTGAAGGTAGAGGGGTGAGTTTTTGGGGAAAAGCCCAGTAAGATAATATTCTTAAAGCAATTCTGATATATAAAAGCATTTGAAATTGTTCATAGAACGAAACTTAATGCAATACATAAACTTACATTTCATGCGTAATCGTCATAAAGCATGCGTGTCTTTAAAACAAATCACATACTTAACCGTTTTGCAACTTTTCATAAATCTTTCATGAACATTTCATAAATCATTTCGTAAACTTTTCATGAATATTTCATAGTTATTTCGTAAACATTTCATGCATATTTCATAATCGTTTCATAAACATTTCATGAATATTTCATAATCATTTCGTAAACATTTCATGAATAATTCATAATCATTTCGTAAACATTTCATGAATAATTCATAATCATTTCGTAAACATTTCATGAATATTTCGTAATCATGAAAACACATATTCATTCATCATAGTCGATTTTCATAATCAAATCGAGGAGACTAGGCTATAGCTAAGTCACGCGATACGTGTCATTCTCCGTGAAGAGTCATCATACCTATGGCCATGGTAAGGGGGGTTATAGACTGGATCAGGTTCGTACATCAATAATAATTATAAACATGGGTAGTATCTTCTTATTTCTTATCATATACTAGCACATAGCTAGGGAACGGGGACCTGTGGCACTACCGTGCGGGGAACAAACATGCGTGCTGCGCGGGTACGAGATACTACCAAAACATCATCGTAAACCACCAGTAGCATGACATCTTTCACACAGGTTGAGTCAAGTGCTAAAGGGGCCAACGTACCGGCACCCCAAGTGGTGTAGTCGAAACACCATAAGAAGTAACCATGCATGAAGCCTATAGTCTCAAAACAGAGTTTTCAAAATCTTTCTTGGGTTTTATAACCCATAAACTCATATCGAGTAATAAAATTGAATTCCTTATAGTCTGAAAACTCTTTCATAAAATAGAAAGACTGTGTGGCACTTTGTTCCCGTAGGACTCATGTCAGAGCCCGCTTTACATCCCCACAAGGCCTCTATCCTCACCCTCACTACCTCACTGGTAGACTTTTAGGCTTGTTGGATAACTCCAAGGGCAGACAGCGCTACTCTACAACCTCCACGTATTGTCCGCTTTGGCCCTTTGGACCTCATGGCTTTGTTTCATTCGGGTACTCCAGCCCACATGGCCTGCTTCCCCTCAGAACGCGTTCTCGGAGGCTCGAACTCGGGACAACACCCTCGTTCTTGCACTCCTGATGCCATTTGAGCCCGGGCTCAATTGGTATCAGGAGTGTAAGAACGAGGGTGTTATCCCGAGTTCGAGCCTTCGAGGACGCGTTCTGAGGGGAAGCAGGCCATGTGGGCTGGAGTACCCGAATGAAACAAAACCGTGAGGTCCAATGGGCCAAAGCGGACAATACGTGGAGGTTGTGGAGTAGCGCTGTCTGCCCTTGGAGTTATCCAACAGGCCCAAACGTCTACCAGTGAGGTAGTGAGGGTGAGGATAGCGGCCTTGTGGGGATGTAAAGCGGGCTCTGACAACTCAAGAGGTGGCCCCCACAATCCCCTTTCGAAAACAAATTTCTTTTCTTAAATACTTTTGAAATTGTCGAAAGTTTCTTTAACAATATGGATATAAAAACATAAATAAATGTAAAACATCCATACACTTCATACCTTAGAAAATTCATTTTACAACTTGGAAAATACTCGGGGAACATTTCAACAATTTAAAACATGCTTCGCAAGTGTGAAAGCATTGATAATTCATTTCAAATCATATGCTCTTTCATAAGATCATTTATCGGTGAAACAAATATGCATTATCAGAACTAAGTTAAATAATATCCCTTACCTCGATTTATCGGATATCCCGAATTCGAACAGTGACGCCTCCTAGTACTTCATTTAATCCCTTCTACAATCACCTACACCGAAATTGTATACTTAGCACCCTATTCATGCGAATTTGTCCGGATTGCGTTAAAATCGTAGCCTATCGTTACTACTACGTATGTACGTATTATTGTATATACTTAGGCCAACACTTACGTTTATATATTTCTTTACCATTTATATACTTGTACCTACAAGTATTAACATATACCTTTATTATATACATCCACACGTATATACGCATAATTATATATGTCACGACCCAAACTACCCAAAAATCAGAGTTATTTTTTTTTTTTCGCGTTTTGTTATTTTCTTACTTAAATTCTTACCTATCTTCTGATCGTGACCACACTCCACTAACAAATTGGGCTGTGTGTCAATGCCAGTCCCACCATTCAATCACCATCTAACTTATTTCTTCTCCAGTCATTTATAATTGTTTACATTCTTGATACATCCCCTAAAGTTACTTACAAACATGTTACTGTGCTATGCTTATATAGATACAATATGTACAAGTGTATATACCTTATGTTGATGGGCAGCAGCGGATATCCGGAATGCAGTATTGAGTCGTCGCAACTTCAACTGGAGATTATCTGTGGGAGAAAATGAAAGGGGTGAGCACATCAAGCTCAGTAAGGCAATCCTACGAACAAGTAGGTAACCATACTACCTACATGAACGTGGTGCCATGCATAAACCACCCTTTCTCCACACATTTTAAAAACAAATGATATGATGTTGTGATGTTATGTAAAACAAGTTTGCACGGAAATTCAACATGCAATTATTACAAATCATTACTTTCTCAATTAAAATTTTCACAATAAAGTCAGGACTCGACCCCTCCTGCGGGTGATCCTGACTCACACAAAACCATAAAAAATGGATTACATTCACACATGGGTTTGAAAAGCATGAAAATACCATCATGCAAATTTAATTTAAAACCCAATTTGATTTCATCAAAATCGTCGACATGCGAGACTAGGCAACATCTGTATATAGGCAAATAACCAGGACTGGCCATATGTGTCCTCGTGAGCCCCTCTGTTACACGGATTCTAGTGTGCGGGGTCTCACCCTGATCGGGAACCGCCCGGGAGGTGGGTCACTCCATCTCGTCGGTCTTATCCGATCCCATGCATCCGAAGATGCTAATGTATCATATTGTGACGGCCGACCCTTGCCCTGCCAACCCCTGCCATCGGCCATGGCCACCCCTCTTGGGCCCACAACAACGATGGTGGTCTAACAACGGGTGGTGCAACAACGTCAACAAATCCAACGTATCACAAAGATACCAAGTATCACAAAGATACCAACGTATGCAAAGATAACACATGGTACATCGTACTCCATGCTACTTGCACGGTACATCGTACTCCGTGGACCCACAGCCTTATCCCTCGTTCAGGCTTATCAGCTGGATCTCCAACCCTTATCCCTCGTTCGGGCTCATCAGGTGGATCTCTAACCCTTATCCCTCGTTCGGGCTCATCAGGTTGTTTCTCTAACCCTTATCCCACGTTCGGGCTCATCAGGTTATTTCTCTAACCCTTATCCCTCGTTCGGGCTCATCAGGTTATTTTAACATGCCATGTCTCAAAACGCACGTGCGGACCTATTTAATCGGTGACACACAGTCAACCCGATGCTCCAAGAACGGCTTATCGTATGATCTCTGAAAAGTAGTGCGAGCGGTGCTCTAACACTGTCGGTAAATCAAGTAAAACTAGTGCGAGCTAAGCTCTAGCACTCTGTATGTAAATCACGTGAAAATCTGGTGCGAGTTAGACTCTAGCACCCTGTCATGAAAATCATGTAAAATCTGGTGCGAGTTAGACTCTAGCACCGTGTCACGAAAAAGCATGTGAAACCTGGTGCGAGTTATACTCTAGCACTTATGCATGTAAAACTCTAGTGCGAGCTCTCACTCCAGCACTAATGCGTGCATCACAAAAATCGAAAATATCGTGCGAGCTGAGCTCTAGCACGTCATATGTCAATAAAACACGTAGGCGGCTCTGTTTCCTCAAAACAGTTTTCAAAACAATTTCACGTTGAAAGTATGCAATGCTGTGCATTTTCTTTCAAGGTTAGCCAGCCTACTAATGCATGCATCAAAACACCTCCAGAATGAGCAAGAACCTCTTGTTCTTGCTCCTCCCAATTTTTCTTAAATTTGTAAGTTCTACCCTTAACAAGGGTATTTTAGTAATTTGCCCATTCGGGGCACTAAAATTATTATTCGACCTCTAGAACCTTCAAATAAATTTTAAATGACTGCAAATGAATTTAAAACTTCATAAAGTTTAACTCTAGCAGTCCGCAGAATTCCCTTACCTTATTTTCCTGTCGAGTCTGACCTTTTCCATTGATGTCACGTCGCGCAGTCCGATATGCTCCCAATCAAATGCCCGGAACTGCGTATTAATATTTCTTAGGTCAGATATTATACAATTTAATTGTATTTAATATTTTCTGGGCTTAATTTAAATCATTGGGCCCATTTACCCCTATTGGGCCCGATTGCACCTTAATGGGCCTTAATGGGCCTTAAGCCCGTTTTCCACTTAATTCTCACATTATCGAGGCCTATTGGGCTCATTGGGCCCACCAATAATTTATTGGGGCTCGTTCTAGCTCTCGAATAGCTAAATTCATTATTTACGACAATTTATCTAAATTTCCATAATTTAATTCAATTTATGCGGAAATTAAATCAATATCACGCATAACGAGGTAATTATCGTAAATAGGGGTCACTTACCCGAGATTCCATGCTAGTACGTAAATTGAGGCTGTCTCGAGCCCTCGGTGGATGCCAATCGTCGAGCTACACAATTCCACAATTTTTCGGGTAAGTTTTCAGCCCAAAATTAATTAAATTAAATACTTTGAAATTTAAATCGGGTTAATTTCGACCACTACTGACTTACCCGAAACTCGATTGCATCACAGGAATTTTTCCCAATTTTTTTCTCTTTTTCTTTTTCCCTTTTTTCTCTTTTTTTCCTCTCTTTTTGGCTGAACCGGTTCAGTCCGGTTCGGACTGGTTCAGACCGTCGGTTCTCTCCGGTTTGGCCGGTTCACCGCCGGTTCACTGCCTTCCCGGCTGGTTCTCCGCCGGCTTCCACCGCCAGCAGCTCCGCAAGGTCATCCGCATCTCGAATCTGCCCTCGGTTTGGGTCATGCTCGTTGGAACGCCGCCGGTCCCGCTCTTCTCCCTCGGCCGTCGGACCCATTTTCCTCCTCTTGGCCGTCGTCGGCAATTCCCGCCGTCTCGTTGGCTGCTACCGGTCTCAAAAGAACCGCCTCGGTCCGGTGATCATTTGGCTAGGTCGAATCCGAGCTATGGCACCGCCGTTCGTCGGAACCGACGAGATTTCCCCCTCGACTTTTCGTCCGTCGATTAGCCGGAAATCGTGGCCGTCGGCGCGGGTCGCTGGTGCTGTTGGAACCGCCGGGCCTCGCTCTAGCTTCTCGGACCGTCAGCTGGGTCATCGGCCGCCGGTGGCTCATCGGGCTTCCTCGGTCGGCTGCTTCGTTTTCTTCGTCTCTGCTTCTCTCTCCCCGACCCGTTTCTCTCTCTCTTCTTTTTTTTTTTGTTTCATATTCCTTTTCTTTTTTTTTTTGTTTTATTATTTTTATTATTATTATTTATTTTAATTATTTTACTATTCATTAAAATACTCCAAAAATCCAAAATATCTACACTTATATTATTTTTATTTTAATTTAATTTATTTAATTTAAATTTAATTTATTAAATATATTTTTCTTCAAATTTTTGATATTATTCCTTCGCGCTTTTCTAGATATCGTTCCTGTAAATTTTTCGGTATTTTTAAAATTTTCGAATCTTGATCAATTGACCCAAAATTTATAATTTCCTTATTATCGATCAAGATATCTTACATCCTTATTTTTAATTAAAATTTTCTTATCGCCCTAATACCGGGTTTTGGTATTTTTACCATTTTACCCTTGCTCTTGTTTCGGAATCAATTTAACCTGACCTTTCTTCATACATCCCCTATCTTTTCTTATTTAATTTTCGTATTTTAATTAAATTCGGGTCTTACAACTCTCTCCCACTTAAGGAATTTGGTCCTCCAAATTAGAACCAAGTCATATGAGTCCATATACAACTCCGGGTACATCGATCGTATCATACTCTTAAATTCTTATGTGACCTTTTTCGGAGTGTATTACTACCAAAGGACTTTAATTAGGGAGATCGTCTTAAACCTCAATACTTTCTCTTTCCTGTTTAATGCCCGAATCAACTTATCAATATACTTATATTTTCACTAAACTGAACTTTTGGAGTTCATATTCGATCACCTATGCTGGATCTGGATAGTATTGCCGAAGCATCAAAACCTGAGACACATTGTGGGTGCCTGTTAATTCAAGTGATAACACCAACCTACAGGTCTTATCTCCCACTTGTCCAATCTCTCAAAATATTCCATCCAGCGCAACTCAATTTATTTTCTTCCAAAAGTTCGCTATGTCCTTATTCTCTTAGGACAAGAAATATTTCAACCATACTAATTCACCAAGGATGAATTTCAATACTTGTCTATCTGCTCTGAGGTGTTCTTAATCTCTCACTCTTAACTAAACATCCTCAGAGACTTATTATCCAAAGTCGAAAATGATTCTATCTGTCACCCACTTTTTCTTATCCAATTTGGGGAACGACCCCTACAGCCATACACTCATATCTTGTTATCCCGATACTCAACTGCCAACTGTCGTTATTGGCAACTTCAATTAGAAATCAACTGATCATTCCAGGAGCTTATAAAATCAATGGCACACGCTTTCATCGGATCCTCCAGAACTTGTACAGTCCTCTCTGACTGACCATCTGTCTGAGGATGGAAAGCTGTGCTAATACTCAGTCGAGTTCCCACAGCTTCCTGAAAATATCCTCAGAGGTAGGAAGTGAAGCGGGAATCCCTATATGATACCATGCTCACTGGAACGCTACTTAATGTTCCATAGTCTTCCTTACACACAAATCCTCATATGCACTCTGAGTATCTGGGGAGTTCATAACCAGAAGGTGGGTAGACTTAGTTACTCTATCGACTATCATCCAAATAGCCTCGTAATTCACCTGGGTTCTCTGTAACCCATCACGACATTCATGGAGACTTGCTCTCATTTTTCGTGCCGTGTCGATATAGGTAGGTGCTGCAATAACTCTGCAGACTTTTAATACTCTACCTTACTCTGCTGACACACTAGGCACTTTTTTACAATTTCTACCATGTCTCTTTTCACATCTGACCACCAATACCCTTTTTCAGAGATTTCATATATAGATATTCATTACTTTCCGTATGCACTGTACATCCCGAAGAGTGAGCTTCTGACAATATTATTATCTCATCAACTGTGGTCCTGGGGAGCACTTATACTGTCTCTGAACCTCTCTGTAAATCATTATCATACACTGTGAACTCTATCACTGTACCCTTCTGAATCTAACCCAAACTATCGAAATCCTGCTGATCATCACGCTAAGCCTGTCAAATCCGGGCACTCTCATCCGGTTCCAGTCTCAGGCTAGCTGTCACACAATCACTGTCTTCATCAGAAGGGATCACATCAATACTGAGGTTCACAATTGCTCTAGCAGCTCACGCTACCTGACCATCATGTGTGGTACCATCCCGAGGCTCTTTCTACTCAAAGCATCAGCCTTTCCTGGGTGGTACAATTTTCACAATCAAAATTTCTTAGAAGCTTTAGCCCACTATGTAATCTCATATTTGCCTCTTTCTGTGAAAACAGATACTCGGGCTTTATGATCAGTGCATATCCATAATTTCTCACCATGTACATAATGTACAAGTACTACTGCTGTCAATTTTAAATCATGGGTATCTTCCCATCATACATCAATACACAGCTCCCTCATAATTTTGAGGTATCCATACTCACTGAAAACCTCTTGAGCTGTTGGGTATGGTGAAATTAATCACAGTGGTCAGTTCATACTTCACTACATCGAAATTCATGTCACATCTATCATCTTATTTCAAGACCACGTTTTCATAATTAAACGTGTTAACAAGGTATATCCTTTTAGAACTCGCAGCAACCCATTTGTAAAAGCCATTTCTAATTGTTGCTTATAAATTGCCCTATACTTTAACTACACCCAACATATCATCGATAATGATGATTACAACTCGATCCAATCCTTGACTTATCCACGCATAAGCGTATAAGATCCTTCAAAATCGCTTACGTTTTCAGGTACTAACCTGCGTCACTTCCTTTTCTTATATTGACGGCTCCTATTAAATTTTTTTACTATGATAACCTTTATAATTTGCCAAATTTTAATATTCTTATCATCTTAGTAAAGGTATCCTAATGCTAAAGATATTTATTACGATGATCGATTTCCCGTTATAGGTTATATATATATATATATCTAGACACTGTCAAATCTTCAGGGGGGAGGTATTTTGAAATACCTTTATTAACCTTCAGACTTAACCACAACTACGTTATATCTCAGTCTATGTGGTCACAATTTATATTCGCTACTAATTGCTTAACCTCAATTACTTCGCATATTAAGGGTATTCCTTACCTAGCATATATCTCTTACTCCAATACATCTTATATTTGGGATCAAAACACATCTCCTTCGTATATCAATCATGACAAAACTCTTGTCATTATTCATTCCGTGAGTACAATCCTTTACTCCTTTAATTTCAACTGTTACACCCCTTTTTATTAACTTAAAATCTCTATATCCATATTCCGTTAATTAATCCTCCTCTATTGGGTACTCATTTATCAGTATTGTGCCCAATGATGTAGGCATTCATGCCTTTTACTCACTTATATGCGAATTGAAGGCAGTATGAATAAATGTGTGGCACCAAGATTAATGAACATATGTACTTCATTATTCATAACAAGTGTGGTATCTTACACCACATTCATGAAGCATCAATAGTGTCCTGGTCCAAAACATCCTCTCGCCTTCGTCCAATAGCCTACTTTCTTCTTTTTCTTTTCGGCTGTGGTCTCCCTTTTCGTTGCAGCTATACCAACGAAGTTTTTCTCTGTCTCTTTACTTTTCTGTGGGGCGATCTCGCTCAACTCTGAGCAATCAAAATCAATGGTCTGTCTTACCACACTTGACGACCATTTTCACCAATACCGTGTAGGTATAGACCCTCCTTCCGTGGTATCCACCACACATCTCACACTGCTTACAGTGCTTACACTGCTACACTGCTTCGTAGCAGGTCGGGGTCCTCCAAATCACAATGTCCCTCAAGAGTGCCAAAATTGGATGCACTGAGGCCTTACCAATTATCTTAGTCCATTACTCGTCAAATTTAATCTTTTACCAATTACCATTTTCTCATTTTAACATCTCTGTCATTTCTCGATTCTCTTTTTTGTCTCTATTTCAGCCCTCATTACCTTTCCCAATCTCAGAGGCGTGCAATTCATGTTCTTATTTACCCAACTGTAAATCTGCGCACTGCCTCGATATAAGTAATATCTCACGGGTCGATCGAACTCTAATTGAAAAGTTGAGCCATTTCATGAACTTTTAGACATCTCGACTGTCACTTGTTCATAGTGTCGAGGTAATATCTGCCAAAGAATATAACTGAGTTTCATACTCATAGTCAATTTAGTATTCCTGGGCAATGTAAGAAATTTTTCCTTGAAATTTCCTTTAAATCATGTCCGAGATATCTTATCACCGGAATACATCCATAATCATTTCTCATCTCAGCTCTGGATGTTTAACACTTAAGATGGGTCGAGCGGGTTTCCACCAATGCCCTGCTGCGCCCTCTGATCTTATGTATACTCTAAGCAATTTGCTCCTCAAAATAATCTCCACACTTCGCTTCAATCTTGCGAAGCGTGTCTCGATACTGTCCGATCACTCTGTCGGACTCTGTGGGGCATGCTCAACATTAGCCTCCATTTCAATTTCATCATGATTCTCATAGTCAAACTCAGCACGACTTAGCAGATTCAGGTCTACCTCTACGACCTCTGCCTCGTGCACTATCTCATCTAACGCGACTCATATTAGGCATTCCTGCATTCTCGACCATTTCTTAGTCAAGCCCATCTCGATATACACTATTGTATCTAACTAAGCACAGTAACACGAGGATGTAATTTCCTAATTACTGACACTGACACACATCAGACCAATTACTGCTCTGATACCATAATAATTGTCACGACCCAAACTAACCAAAAATCAGAGTTATTTTTTTTTCGCGTTTTGTTATTTTTTTACTTAAATTCTTACCTGTCTTCTGATCGTGACCACACTCCACTAACAAATTGGGCTGTGCGTCAATGCCAGTCCCACCATTCAATCACCATCTAACTTATTTCTTCTCCAGTCATTTATAATTGTTTACATTCTTTATACATCCCCTAAAGTTACTTACAAACATGTTACTGTGCTATGCTTATATAGATACAATATGTACAAGTGTATATACCTTATGTTGATGGGCAGCAGCGGATATCCGGAATGCAGTACTGAGTCGTCGCAACTTCAACTGGAGATTATCTGTGGGAGAAAATGAAAGGGGTGAGCACATCAAGCTCAGTAAGGCAATCCTACGAACAAGTAGGTAACCATACTACCTACATGAACGTGGTGCTATGCATAAACCACCCTTTCTCCACACATTTTAAAAACAAATGATATGATGTTGTGATGTTATGTAAAACAAGTTTGCACGGAAATTCAACATGCAATTATTACAAATCATTACTTTCTCAATTAAAATTTTCACAATAAAGTCAGGACTCGACCCCTCCTGCGGGTGATCCTGACTCACACAAAACCATAAAAAATGGATTACATTCACAAATGGATTTGAAAAGCATGAAAATACCATCATGCAAATTTAATTTAAAACCCAATTTGATTTCATCAAAATCGTCGACATGCGAGACTAGGCAACATCTGTATATAGGCAAATAACCAGGACTGGCCATATGTGTCCTCGTGAGCCCCTCTGTTACACGGATTCTAGTGTGCGGGGTCTCACCCTGATCGGGAACCGCCCGGGAGGTGGGTCACTCCATCTCGTCGGTCTTATCCGATCCCATGCATCCGAAGATGCTAATGTATCATATTGTGACGGCCGACCCCTGCCCGGCCAACCCCTGCCATCAGCCATGGCCACCCCTCTTGGGCCCACAACAACGATGGTGGTCTAACAACGGGTGGTGCAACAACGTCAACAAATCCAACGTATCGCAAAGATACCAAGTATCACAAAGATACCAACGTATGCAAAGATAACACACGGTACATCGTACTCCATGCTACTTGCACGGTACATCGTACTCCGTGGACCCATAGCCTTATCCCTCGTTCGGGCTCATCAGCTGGATCTCCAACCCTTATCCCTCGTTCGGGCTCATCAGGTTGTTTCTCTAACCCTTATCCCTCGTTCGGGCTCATCAGGTTATTTCTTTAACCCTTATCCCTCGTTCGGGCTCATCAGGTTATTTCTCTAACCCTTATCCCTCGTTCGGGCTCATCAAGTTATTTTAACATGCCATGTCTCAAAACGCACGTGCGGGCCTATTTAATCGGTGACACACAGTCAACCCGATGCTCCAAGCACGGCTTATCGTATGATCTCTGAAAAGTAGTGCGAGCGGTGCTCTAACACTGTCGGTAAATCAAGTAAAACTAGTGCGAGCTAAGCTCTAGCACTCTATATGTAAATCACGTGAAAATCTGGTGCGAGTTAGACTCTAGCACCCTATCACGAAAATCATGTAAAATCTGGTGCGAGTTAGACTCTAGCACCGTGTCACGAAAAAGCATGTGAAACCTGGTGCGAGTTATACTCTAGCACCTATGCATGTAAAACTCTAGTGCGAGCTCTCGCTCCAGCACTAATGCGTGCATCACACAAATCGAAAATATCGTGCGAGCTGAGCTCTAGCACATCATATGTCAATAAAACACGTAGCGGCTCTGTTTCCTCAAAACAGTTTTCAAAACAATTTCACGTTGAAAGTATGCAATGCTGTGTATTTTCTTTCAAGGTTAGCCAGCCTACTAATGCATGCATCAAAACACCTCCAGAATGAGCAAGAACCTCTTGTTCTTGCTCCTCCCAATTTTTCCTAAATTTGTAAGTTCTACCCTTAACAAGGGTATTTTAGTAATTTGTCCATTCGGGGCACTAAAATTATTATTCGACCTCTAGACCCTTCAGATAAATTTTTAATGACTATAAATGAATTTAAAACTTCGTAAAGTTTACCTCTAGCAGTCCGCAGAATTCCCTTACCTTATTTTCCTGTCGAGTCTGACCTTTTCCATTGATGTCACGTCGCGCAGTCCGATATGCTCCCAATCAAATGCCCAGAACTGCGTATTAATATTTCTTAGGTCAGATATTATACAATTTAATTGTATTTAATATTTTCTGGGCTTAATTTAAATCATTGGGCCCATTGACCCCTATTGGGCCCGATTGCACCTTAATGAGCCTTAATGGGCCTTAAGCCCGTTTTCCACTTAATTCTCACATTATCGAGGCCTATTGGGCTCATTGGGCCCACCAATAATTTATTGGCCCTCGTTCTAGCTCTCGAATAGCTAAATTCATTATTTACGACAAGTTATCTAAATTTCCATAATTTAATTCAATTTATGCGGAAATTAAATCAATATCATGCATAACGAGGTAATTGTCGTAAATAAGGGTCACTTACCTGAGATTCCATGCTAGTACGTAAATCGAGGCTGTCTCGAGCCCTCGGTGGATGCCAATCGTCGAGCTACACAATTCCACAATTTTTCGGGTAAGTTTTCAGCCCAAAATTAATTAAATTAAATACTTCGAAATTTAAATCGGGTCAATTTCGACCACTACTGACTTACCCGAAACTCGATTGCATCACAGGAATTTTTGCCAAATTTTTTCTCTTTTTCTTTTTCCCTTTTTTCTCCTTTTTTCCTCTCTTTTTGGCTGAACCGGTTCAGTCCGATTCGGACCGGTTCAGACCGCCGGTTCTCTCCGGTTTGGTCGGTTCACCGCCGGTTCACTGCCTTGCAGGTCGGTTCTCCGCCGGCTTCCACCGCCAGCAGCTCCGCAAGGTCGTCCTCATCTCGAATCTGCCCTCGGTTTGGGTCAAGCTCGCAGGAATGCCGTCGGTCCCGCTCTTCTCCCTTGGCCGTCGACCCATTTTCCTCCTCTTGGCCATCGCCGGCGATTCCCGCCGTCTCGTCGGCTGCTACCGGTCTCAAAAGAACCGCCTCGGTCCGGTGATCATTTGGCTAGATCGAATTCGAGCTATGGCGCCGCCGTTCGTCGGAACCGACGCGATTTCCCCCTCGACTTTCCTTCCGTCGATTCGCCGGAAATCGTGGCCGTCGGCGCGCGTCGCTGGTGCTGTTGGAACCGCCGGGCCTCGCTCTAGATTCTCCGACCGTCAGCTGGGATCATCGGCCGCCGGTGGCTCGTCGGGCTTCCTCGGTCGGCTGCTTCGTTTTCTTCGTCTCTGCTTCTCTCTCCCCGACCCGTTTCTCTCTATCTTTTTTTTTTTTTTCATATTCCTTTTTTTTTGTTTTATTATTATTATTATTATTATTATTATTTATTTTAATTATTTTACTATTCATTAAAATACTCCAAAAAATCCAAAATATCTACACTTATATTATTTTTATTTTAATTTAATTTATTTAATTTAAATTTAATTTATTAAATATACTTTTCTCCAAATTTTCGATATTATTCCTTCGCTCTTTTCGAGATATCGTTCCGGTAAATTTTTCGGTATTTTTAAAATTTTCGAATCTTGATCAATTGACCCAAAATTTATAATTTCCTTATTATCGATCAAGATATCTTACATCCTTATTTTTAATTAAAATTTTCTTATCGCCCTAATACCGGGTTTTGGTATTTTTACCATTTTACCCTTGCTCTTGTTTCGGAATCAATTTAACCTGACCTTCCTTCATACATCCCCATCTTTTCTTATTTAATTTTTGTATTTTAATTAAATTCGGGTCTTACAATATATATATATATATATATATATAGATATACTTTTATTGTTTTCATGTTTCCCTATCTCATATATATACATTCTTTGTATATACATATACTTGCACACATTCATCTTACATACCCCCACATGTATATGCACCTAAAGAAATATATATATATATATATATATATATATATATATATAAATATATATACACTCCTTTATATATATATATATATATATATATATATATATATTATCATTGTTTTCCATTTTTCCTTATCACATATGCATACATATTTTTTTTGTAAAAATACTAGCATACCCAATTCATTATATACACCTACATGTATATACCCAAATATATATATATATATATTTATTCACATGAATACATATATATATATTATTATTATTACTTGTTCCCATTTTTGTCAAATTAAATCTACACTAAACATGCTTGTATTTCAATCTAAATGTACATGTATATTAAATATACACAAATACATAAATATACCTTTTTCCTTTTCTATTTTCTTTTTCTTCTTTCTTTTTTTTTTCTTTTCTCCCTTTCTTTTCTCCTCTCTCGGTTTGTCAAAATTTCGAGCCTTCTTCTTCCTCTCTTTCAGCTCTCGATTCCAGCCATTTCTCTTTATCCCTCTCGGTTCCAATGCTTCATCCCCTGTTTATGTTTCCTAGTGTCTTCCACCATTTCTTCCCTGGTCACACCGCTGCTTCTGCCTTCATTCCTCTTCGGTTACCTTCCACGTTTCCTGGCTGCTCCTGCTTCAATCTATTCTATTCTGCTTCTGCTTCCCGTCGGTCTCCCCTCTTCTTTTCTTCCTTTTTTTTTTACTGCATTGTCGATACCTCCCCTGATTCCCTCACGTTCTGCTTCAGTTTTCTATTCCAAGAAATGCCGACCTCCCACCTTTCTCGACTGATCACCCTTTTCTCCCTCACGGTTTCCCCTGTTTACTCTCGGGTCCTACCCTTTTCTAGTCCCGATTCTGCTTCTCGGTTTCTCCTTCTTCCTCAACCGAGCACCTCTCCTTCCTTCCTCCTCTTCCCTTCCTTCCTTCTCTTCTTCCTCGGCAGAACCAGCTTCCCTTTTTCTTCTCCCCTTCTTTTTCTTTTCCTCTCAGCCAGCAGCTTCCCTTTTTTTTCTTTCTTTTCTCTTCTTTCCTTTCCTTCTTCTTTCTCTTCTTCCTCGGCTAGCCCTCTCCTCCTTCCTTTCTCCTCTTTTCTTTCCTTCTTTCTCTTCTTCCCCAGCCGATCGAGCCTTTCTTCTTCTTCTTTTCTTCTTCTTCTTCTTCTTCTTTTCTTTTGCTTTTTCTCCCGCCCAGCTGATGCCTCTGTTTTCCTTTGTTTCCAATAGAAACAATCGGGATTGGCTTTCAAAGAAAGCCAATCCCGTACAATGCCCCTTTTTTTTCCATTTTTTTATATTAATATATTTATTATATCAATATATATATATTATATTAATATATAGATAGATATTATTTGTTTTGTCTTTGTTTAGTGTTAATATATTTGTTGTTTTCTTGTTTTGTGTTATTATTTTCCATTTCATTTCATCATTTTTATTTTTATTCGTCTCATGCTTTATTTATTTATTTATTTGTTAATACTATATATCAAATACTATACACTAAATAATATATATGCTATATATATTATTATTCTTTTATTTAAATGTCTAGTATATATGTATATATCTACATATATACATTTTCTTGCATAACTTATCTAAAGACATAATAGCATGCCTTCCATGAAATTTTCCTTATTCCGAAAATGAAATAGTAACAGGATTCCATCATTCTTCATAAATTCCCGATACAAGTGTTTACATCGACAATTTTCAACTAACAATTTAAAATTTTTCAAGTCCCTCTGTGCTTGCATTTGCTTTATCACTTCTTGTATCTTCTGGTTCCCGGTCATTCACGGGCTTCTCGGTCCCTATAGTCCTTGAGCCCTACAACGAATATTCGCACTTCCATTAATATATATTATTTCCATTTTTATATAATTTAGTTAAACGTAGGAAATTTGTGGGGTTTACATTCTCCCCACCTTAAAAGAATTTGGTCCTCTAAATTCATTCGGGTCCATCTATCTACGATCACCCAGATTGTATTACGCCCTTTTCGGGTCCTTGGTAATCCCATTATGAAATCCATAGTAATGTGCTCCCATTTCCAAGTAGGCACTGGAAGAGACTTAAGTAGTCCTACTGGTCTTTGGTGTTCGATCTTAATCTGTTGGCAAATCAGACACTTGGCCACAAACTCAACTACATCTCTTTTCATACTAACCCACCAATACACCCTCTGTAAATCCTGGTACATCTTAGTGCTTCCCAGGTGCATGGTGTACCGAGAACAATGAGACTCCTTTAAGATCTTTTGCCTTAGGGTATCATCGTTTGAGACACCAAACTTATCACAATTTCTCATTTATCCTTAATGAGAACTTATTCTTAATTTATATCATTTGATCTAAATCACTTCACATACCAGAGATATTCATACCTTGCATACATCTCTTATTCCAATATGACTCGTAAATTCAAGATTTATCTCATTTCAAAGCTTGTCTCATTTCGTACATCAACTATATTAGAACTCTTTCCTTATTCCAATTAAGTCTCACATTCGAAACATAAGCATGAGCAATTCACAATCTTTATATTCGATACGTAATTCATGGTCCAAAGTCTCCATATATCTCAAACTCTGAATCATCTTTAAGAGTTTTGGGTTTTTCCCCACTGATTTATAATCCTTGTCTTGAGAATCCAATTAACACCCGTTCTTAACATATCGTGACCAAAACGACTCTGGATCTCCTTAAAATTTAACACCGGTACACTCCAAAATGAATCACCTAATCCGATAATCTCCTTTTCATGTAATCCTTATAATTGTTCTCTCAGCATTTCTAATACAAGCAAAGTCACTCAGTACAGTGATTTGAGTAATTAATTCGATACCACCTACTAAATCAATTCTAGAACTTCTCCTTTTAGTTTAGGGGTAACTTGATAAATCATTTGATCATGTGTCAGAAAACTTTCCCTATTTATAGGGATGTTTCTATACCCCGAACACGCCCTATCTTTATCAATCATGTAAGCCGTGTGACCCTTAGAGTCTTATTTATACCATTGGTTCCCTGATTCGTTCTTCCAGTATAGTGACTACATCTTTTCATTGTCACTATTTTCTTTGTAGATCTCTTCTCCGTCATTCTCTTTATCTTTCCATTTCTTAGTGACTTTAGAAGTATAGAATTCATATCATCATAATTGCGCCTTGTGCTTTGTTTCCTCAAAGTAATTTCAAATGGAGTCATCTTAGCTTGACTAAATATCTCAATATCTCCTATGGGTTTCTAAACTTCCTTTATCTAACAGTTCTTGCAACTCCTTTTTCAATTCCTAAAGATCCACAAAGTTTATTCAATAAGGAGACTTCGAGATTGACTGTGTCTCTAGTGCCAACCTATAGTGAATTCCAACTCTCTCTCCAGTGGTAGCCCTGGTAGTTCCTCAGGACACATCCAAAAACTTGCATACCACAGATATGTCCTGAATACTTGGACATTCTCGACTAGTGTCGAAGATGAATGCAATATAACTTTCACATTAACACGTTCATCAAAACTTTCATCATAAGCAAAATCATAAAATTTATTCCTTAACTGCAAAACATACATTAAACTTACTAGGTAAGGAGAAGGTTACAGTCTTAGAGTAGCAGTCTAAACTTACATGGTTAGTGGCTAGCCAATCCATACCTAAAATTAAATCAAGGCCATACATGCTCAACATAATTAGATCTGCTAATATGATCCTATCTCCTACCTTGATTTCCCAATTCCTACATACCACATCGATCCTAGGTAAAGATCCTTCCATAAGTGACAGGCTTCTTGCCTTTCTCTGTCGCGATAGCCTGTCTCTGTGGGACTTGTCTCTGGGGAGCTTTCCTCTCAGGTTATCGTGGTGGCTCTGGGGGCTGTGGAAACTTAGTCAGTGGGCAATCCTTAATCATGTGCCCCTTCTGTCCACACCTAAAGCAGCTCCTTGTGGCCTTGTAACAAATACCTTCATGGGATTTACTGCACTTCTTACATAACTACCTATGTTGCTGCGGACCTTTGGTAGTCTGTGGAGTAGGTACAGGAACTATGGGCCTATCAATCCTAGCTTGAGACTCATCTGTCCTCTGTCTCTTAGGTTGGCCCTTCTGAAAGTCCTGTCTCACAGACTCTGTTCACTTACTCTTATCCCTGTTCTTTCTCTTAAATGCTGGAGGCTTCATTTTCGAGAAATTCCTCATTCTACCGATATCCCTCTCCTCTCTCCGGGCTTGTACAGGAGGCTGAGGCGCCATAGGTACTGGAGGAACTTGTAGAGGAGGAGGTGGTGGTTCTTGTGGAGGAATCGGCACCGGAGTAGGAAATGGTGCCCTGCCAACTGAATCGAAAATGTTTGCCCCTAGATGTTGGGCAATCATGGCAGCTATCGACTCCAAACCTCGCTCGAGGCGCTGCTCCACCCGTTGCTCGAACTGAGCCATACGATTACGAAGACTCTCTGGCTCAGGTGAAGGAGGTGGAGGTGGCTGAGCCTGCCTCCGAAGACGTCCACGTTTTCCCCTCATCATGCAGTGATCTAATACCTACGCGTAATTCCAAAGATCAAACCTTAAAGTTATTAGGTATACATTACCTACAACCAGACAAAGATAGACATTGGGATGTAATTTTATCCTTATCTCCGACACTGACAGTACTAGACAACCTTCACTATGATACCACCTTAACTGTAATGACCCTTAACCCTTGAAAATCGAAGAAATTTTTTTTTTGAATTTAATTTACCCACTTATTCCCTTATTCACTTAGGTTGTATTCCTGTGCAGTGTCAAAATATTTTTCCTAATTCTTTACTCGTAATTATAATTAATTTCCATACTTTAACTTATATGGTCGATAGGAATTTCGGCAGCATAACAGCTTATATATGAACTTACCCACCTGCAATTCAGTTGTTTTCGACAATCCTAGATATCTACAACTACCAAGCATACTTTTACACCTCAATATATCGATATCGATTAATACCAATCATCTTACAACCTAATCCCAAGAATCATATTCTTTATATCATTTCCTTACAAATTACATCCCGACAAATTATTTCTATTATATGTGTCTGTGCGTACAGATATGTCTGGTACAGGAATGTAAATGTATACCTTTCAGCGTGAACAAAAAGTAGCCTATGGTAGCTCTTCCCACGAGCCTACGTCATATACGCGACAGGTAACGTCTATAGATACACTGCAAATGATCTGAAGGTAGAGGGATGAGCTTTTGGGGAAAAGCCTAGTAAGATAATATTCTTAAAACAGTTCTGACATATAAAAGCATTTGAAATTGTTCATAGAATGAAACTTAATGCAATACATAAACTTACATTTCATGTGTAATCGTCATAAAGCATGCGTGTCTTTAAAACAAATCACATACTTAACCGTTTTGCAACTTTTCATAAATCTTTCATGAACATTTCATAAATCATTTCGTAAACATTTCATGAATATTTCATAGTTATTTCGTAAACATTTCATGCATATTTCATAATCGTTTCGTAAACATTTCATGAATATTTCATAGTCATTTCGTAAACATTTCATGAATAATTCATAATCATTTCGTAAACATTTCATGAATAATTCATAATCATTTCATAACCATTTAATGAATATTTCGTAATCATGAAAACACATATTCATTCATCATAGTCGATTTTCATAATCAAATCGAGGAGACTAGGCTATAACTAAGTCATGCGATACATGTCATTCTCCGTGGAGAGTCATCATACCTATGGCCATGGTAAGGGGGGCTGTAGACTGGATCAGGTTCGTACAACAATAATAATTATAAACATGGGTAGTATCTTCTTATTTCTTATCATATACTAGCACATAGCTAGGGCACGGGCACCTGTGGCACTCACCGTGCAGGGAACATACATGTGTGCTGCGCGGGCACGAGATACTACCAAAACATCATCGTAAACCACCAGTAGAATGACATCTTTCACACAGGTTGAGTCGAGTGCTAAAGGGGCCAACGTACCGGCACCCCAAGTGGTGTAGCCGAAACACCACAAGAAGTAACCATGCATGAAGCCTATAGTCTCAAAACAGAGTTTTCAAAATCTTTCTTGGGTTTTATAACTCATAAACTCATATCGAGTAATAAAATCAAATTCCTTATAGTCTGAAAACTCTTTCAGAAAATAGAAAGACTATGTGGCACTTTGTTCCCGTAGGACTCAAGAGGTAGCCCCTACAATCCCCTTTCGAAAACAAATTTCTTTTCTTAAATACTTTTGAAATTGTCGAAAGTTTCTTTAACAATATGGATATAAAAACATAAATAAATATAAAACATCCATACACTTCATACCTTAGAAAATTCATTTTACAACTTGGAAAATACTCGGGGAACATTTCAACAATTTAAAACATGCTTCGCAAGTGTGAAAGCATTGATAATTCATTTCAAATCATATGCTCTTTCATAAGATCATTTATCGGTGAAACAAATATGCATTATCAGAACTAAGTTAAATAATACCCCTTACCTCGATTTATCGGATATCCCGAATTCGAACGGTGACGCCTCCTAGTACTTCTTTTAATCCCTTCTACAATCACCTACACCGAAATTGTATACTTAGCACCCTATTCATGCGAATACTACTGCGTGTGTACGTATTATTATATATACTTAGGCCAACACGCACGTTTATATATTTCTTTACCATTTATATACTTGTACCTACAAGTATTAACATATACCTTTATTATATACATCCACACGTATATACATGTGGGGGTACGTAAGATGGATGTGTGCAAGTATATGTATATACAAAGAATGTATATATATGAGATAGGGAAACATGAAAACAATAAAAGTATATATATATATATATATATATATATATATATATATATATATATATATATATTATCATTGTTTTCCATTTTTCCTTATCACATATGCATACATGTTTTTTTTGTACAAATACTAGCATACCCAATTCATTATATACACCTACATGTATATACCCATATATATATATATATATATATTCACATGAATACATATATATATATATATATATATTATTACTTGTTCCCATTTTTGCCAAATTAAATCTACACTAAACATGCATGTATTTCAATCTAAATGTACATGTATATTAAATATACATAAATACATAAATATACCATTTACCTTTTCTATTTTCTTTTTCTTCTTTCTTTTTTTTTTTTCGTTTCTTTTCTCCTTTCTTTTCTCCTCTCTCGGCTTTGTCTCAATTTCCAGCCTTCTTCTTCCTCTCTTTCAGCTCTCGGTTCCAGCCCTTTCTCTTTATCCCTCTCGGTTCCAATGCTTCATCCCCTGTTTATGTTTCCTAGTGTCTTCCTCTATTTCTTCCCTGGTCACACTGCTGCTTCTGCCTTCACTCCTCTCTGGTTACCTTCCACGTTTCCTGGCTGCTCCTGCTTCAATCTATTCTGTTTTGCTTCTGCTTCCCGTCGGTCTCCCCTCTTCTTTCTTTCTTTTTTTTTTACTGCATTGCCGATACCTCCCCTGATTCCCTCACGTTCTACTTCAGTTTTCTATTCCAGGAAATGCCAACCTCCCACCTTTCTCAGCTGATCACCCTTTTCTCCCTCACAGTTTCCCCTATTTACTCTCGGTTTCTGCCCTTTTCTAGTCCCGATTCTGCTTCTCGGTTTCTCCTTCTTCCTCAACCGAGCACCTCTCCTTCCTTCCTCCTCTTCTCTTCCTTCCTTCTCTTCTTCCTCGATAGAACTAGCTTCCCTTTTTCTTCTCCCCTTCCTTTTCTTTTCCTCTCGGCCAACAGCTTCCCTCTTTTCTTTCTTTCTTTTCTCTTCTTTCATTTCCTTCTTCTTTCTCTTCTTCCTCGGCCAGCCCTCTCCTCTTTCCTTTCTCCTCTTTTCTTTCCTTCTTTCTCTTCTTCTCCAGCCGACCGAGCCTCTCTTCTTCTTCTTCTTTTCTTTTGCTTTTTCTCTCGCCCAGCTGATGCCTCTGTTTTCTTTTGTTTCCAATTGAAACAATCAGGATTGGCTTTCAAGAAAGCCAATCCCGTACAATGCCCCTTTTTCCTTTTTTTTTTTATATTAATATATTTATTATATTAATATATTTATTATATCAATATATAGATAGATATTATTTGTTTTGTCTTTGTTTAGTGTTAATATATTTGTTGTTTTCTTGTTTTGTGTTATTATTTTCCATTTCATTTCATCATTTTTATTTTTATTTGTCTCATGCTTTATTTATTTATCTGTTAATACTATATATCAAATACTATACACTAAATAATATATATGCTATATATATTATTATTCTTTTATTTAAATGTCTAGTATATATGTATATATCTACATATATACATTTTCTTGCATAACTTATCCAAAGACATAATATCATGCCTTCCATGAAATTTTCCTTATTCTGAAAATGAAATATCGGGATTCCATCATTCTTCATAAATTCTCGATACAAGTGTTTACATCGACAATTTTCAACTAACAATTTAAAATTTTCCAAGTCCCTCCGTGCTTGCATTTGCTTTATCACTTCTTGTATCTTCGGGTTCCCGGTCATTCACGGGCTTCTCGGTCCCTATGGTCCTCGAGCCCTAGAATGAATATTCGCACTTCCATTAATATATATTATTTCCATTTTTATATAATGTAGTTAAACGTAGGAAATTTGTGGGGTTGACAAATTGTACCATTGATCATTTAGCAATATAGGATTCCTAAAAAATCTTTTCATGACCAAAATCGAGGTATCCATACCTTGTGAATTTAATCAATATCATTCCTTATTCATGATCAATATGTAGAACATCCCTCAAAGATCATTTTCATAATTACCCTGACACATTAAACATCTAATTCACACTAATGCCAAATGTGCCATAAAAAATACTTCAAGATTACCTCAAATTCATTTACTACTTATTTTTACCATTTCAACATATATTCAATATCAAAATCGATCTATTAGAATCATAATTTATCAATTTCAAGCACATACATGCTTGAATTTCCAAAAATCCCTAATTTAGGTAAGTTGTGAAACTCCAATTTTGATTAATTTCATAGTGCCAATCAATTATAGGCATCCAACATCATCAACTTCACAAATTAAACACATGCAAGATAGTAATTTGAAGAATTACAGCCTACCCAATGGCTTCCTATGCTTAGCTAAATTGTCCTTAGGGGTTTCACTCAATTTTCATCAAATTTCATCAATACAAGTGACATATACTTAAACCTATGAAGAATTATCACTATGTCTTCTTTTAATTTCGAAATCCACACATGCATATGTCAAGACCCGAAGGACGTGAATTTTTAATAATTTATTGCGGAAGTATACAAAATTTTAGGCTAAATTTTTCCTTTTTCTTTTAACACAGGTTTGTCATGTGAGTGCAATCTTACAATGTCTTTAGGTCTCAAACTACCTAACTTAGTTTAAGGTTTTGAACCTAAGTCCTAGTCTAATTCTTACTAACTTTCATAATCATGTATTAATTCAATACACATCCTAACACATGCATCGAAGGGTAATTGTCTGAAATTAAATACAATTAAACAGTATAAATAAATATACCAATATAAGTTACGAGATCTCTTCGAAGCCGATACTGACATTGATGCCAATACACCTCTAGTATGAACCTGTGATGAAAAATAGAGGAGGTGAGCTTTAGGAAAAGCTCAGTAAGCAAATTACACAAGCACAAAGGTAATAATATACAAGATACTAAATTTCTAATGCATGTCTAACGCATTCCCATTTAATCATTCTTTCTTATCACTTATCCGAATCACAAATCAAAACTTAATAAAAATCAAACTTTTCCTGGGTTTATGGACTAGAATATTATCTAGACATTGTCAAGTTTTTCAGGCAGAGAGATATTTTGAAATACCTTAATACCCATCAAACTAAACCACCTGAACTGAATATACCCATAGGGATTCAAAATTGAAACATATTTGAACGCAGAAAACCAAAGTTTAATGCAATCAAAGCATGTGAGCTCTTCTCTCTTGAATTGCTTACATCCACATTCTTCTTTAAAACACAATAATTTTTCCAAGATCACTTTATACAATCTGAAAATACATGACAAATCGAAATACATTCATCTATACAAAACATCTCTTATTCAAGTCATAACTTGTATTTGAAACTTATCACACTTCGAAACATGTCTTATTTCAGAAAAAATCTATATCGAAACATCTTACTCATTCAAAACAGGTCTCATATCTAAAACATATTCACATCCGAAATATATTCCTTATCTGGAACACATTTCATAATCGAAGCATATTTCTTATCTGAAATATATCACATTGAAATATATTCATATATTTGAAACATACTTCATAACTCAAAATGTATTTCATACTTCTTTGGCTAACTATTTTAACCCGTTAGCAAGGACACTACTGACAATTACATCCCGTTAGCTAGGACTACATCACTATCTATTATCATCCCCGTTTGCAGGGGCCACAACATATTTATTTCATATCGCTAGGATATATTCTGTGAATTATGCTCATATTTGTAAAACATTTTTGAAAACATATTTCATACTCTAAAACATTTTTCACATTTAAAAATACATTTCACATTTCAAAACACTTTTCAAAGCATATTCCAAAATCTGAAACACATTTCATATGATCGCTATTTTAACCCGTGATCGAGGAAATATCAGAATCCCGAAATACATTACCATTGTTAACTATTATAACCCGTTAGTTGAGCCTAAAATTACCAACTATTGTATTCCCCGTCAGTAGGTGCCGAAACATTGCTAACTATTATATACCTTGTTAGCAAAAGTCGAAACACTGCTAACTATTATATCCCGTTAGCAAGGGCTAAAAAATTGTTATTATATCGCCAATAGCAGGCTACATCATGGTTATATTATATACCCCACTAGCAGGGGCCGAAAATGGTCATTTCTAACTATTATCGCTTGTCAGCTATGGCAAAACATTTAGTTGTAAAAGCTATCAGAATGCATATTTTGAAATTAATTCCAATCACAATATGGATAAAAGCAGAGTTAGCTTAAATCCAAAACACGAAGATGTATGTCTCACATACTTACAAAACATGCTATAAATGAGATTTTAAAGCTTCTCTAATGTAGGTATAAACCAATCCAGGCTTTCTAAATCCCATAAAATCATAATATACATCGAGATACAATTGTAATTCAAAATAAGGTTCATATAAGAGCATAACCTTTTCAATAGTCTTATCGCCAATATTTCACATACTTATAACACTTAGGATCATTGGACATCATTTGATTCTTGTCCTAGGACTCGATTATATCTGTTCGATGCTACCTCAAATCAAAGAGATTAATTTGTACCTTAAGATGTTACATGCACCCCAAGGATCGCTTATCCATTCGATGTTCATATCCAAATCAATCAATCTTTTCATAAGTCAAACACTTACATCAAAATACATTTTACCACACATTTCCCATATACTTTCACACGATTCAATAAATCGAATCAAAGACATATGGTTCGATAAAATTTGTATTATGTTCATATATCAGAAAACCATTCCAAACCATATAGTTCGATATATTATTAATAAAGTTCGATGATTGGATCATACGAGTATAGGCGAAGTCCATAAGTGTATCCCGATAAAGGCTTTCCCACTGTAACTATCAGTGAACCGAAACTACCCAAAAACTAGGGTATTACCTATGGTCGTAGATATGAAAGTCTCCAGTCTTAGTGATCAGTCAGAATTGGAACCTGTCACGATAATGTCGGACAAGCCAAACTGCCCGTATAAGAGTCGTAAACTCAGGGTTTTCTCTTTATACTCTATCAAGAATAACATAGCTAGAAAACTCATAAATGATAAAACATTATAAAATCACGTTTCCAAAAGTCATATAACAATCGAGATGGAAAGCAATTTATGCTTAAATCCAAAAACACTAAGCATAAGCTAAATAAGCTATATGCTCCAATTAGTCCAAAACAAATTCGAAATGAGATTATAAAGCAATATATGCATCTAGATAAAAATCTGTGCAAACTTTTAAATCTCCCACACAATGCCATGCAATGATTTTAATGTACAAAAATCATCGCAAACGAATCGAAAGCACATTTTCGATAGCACAAGGATCTTAGTTCGAAACATATAGACAATTTACGAAATTTTTGCAATAAGACCAGGTAATAATTGCTCATTACCCAACCTACAAAGTAGAGAACAATTTATATTCCCAATCCAGTTGATTCAATAGGTTTCATATTTCAAATCAATCAAGATGCTCAGATACTTATTCAAAAAGTTTAAACAAGATATTTACGATAATCAAAGGTTTGACTCCAAACAAAGAGCAATTGATTTGGGGTTAACCCACAGCTTATGCAATTGATCTTACCTCGCATGCCAATATAAGTTGTATCAAGTGAGGATCACTTACCTGAGATACCGTGATGGCACGTAAATCGAGGCTTGATCGAACTCGTGTTCGTCACCTATTATCGCGCTACACGTTTATATATTTAAATCAAGTCAGTTTTGGTCAAATATAAATTCAAATTTTCAAAAATTTAAAACAGCCAAATCCAACCGCTTACCTGTTTATCCTTAAGTTGAGGCATCCAAATTTTTTTTTGGCTAAATCGATATAGACTGATTCAGCTCATTTCTTTTCAACTGAACCGGTCCAAACCTCTCACAACCCATTTTTACCAAAATCACTATAAATTTTTCGCTTTTTCATTTCTTTTCCCGGTTGTGAACATTCTCACCGATAGCAGTTGGACTATGAGTCAGTATTAGTCATCCTTTACCATCCATCTTTTAATTGTTCAAGAGCAAAACATATATCTGAAAATTTAAATTCTATACTTATACATGTTTGCTAACATTTACATCCCCTATATTACATTTCAAAATGATTACTGTGTTATTATATGTTTAGATACAAAAAGATTCCTATGTGTATACCTCTTAGTGATTGAGAGCAGTGGAAATTCAGATACAACTCCTCAATCCCTCACTAGACTATTATGTGCGCTTTGTAGAGGGAAAAAATGAATAGGATGAGCAACCACACGCTCAGTAAGGCAATAATGTAAGCATGGTAGATAACTACACTATCTACAAGCTTATAATGTCATGGCATAAAGGTCAGTTATATCCAGAGCATGAGGAAATATTAAAACTATGACACATGTATATACATATATCATGGACTGGAAACATGAAAATAGGCATGTAAACATGAAAAATCATCGTGTAAAACCTCTCATGTTCATCATAACATCATTTTCATCTCAAATCATAAATTTCATACTCATCATAAAACCATCCCTCAGGGTTTAACACCTTCTCAAAACTTAGTAAAACTCATTACAAACAACGTATCTTCCTTTAAAAACATCCCACAAGGTTCGACCCCTCCCTCGAGTCTACCCTGGATAACACACAACGTGTTTAGTATATAAAACCATGTGATATCATGTGAGACAGGTGGTCACTATATATAATTGAGGACTCTATTGGCCAACCATGTCACTATCATCCCAAACCACACGGATCCCAGTGTGCGGGGTATCATGCTGTAACGGGAGGTGGGTTAATCCTACCCGTCAGACTTTAATCAAACATCATCACCACACATTACATCGTACTCCATGTGATATGCACGATACAACGTACTCCATTGACCCATATCACGATTTGGGGGTGTCTGCCGGAGGTCTTATCTACCCCATACCATGTATAACTGACTCCGTCTCAAGTGCACGTACGAGCATCTCATCCATGTGACTAATAGTCTACACGAGGCATCCAGCATAGCTCATGCGAGCATCTCATCCGTGTGACACACAGTCTACATAAGGCATCCAACATGATTCATTACATATCACAGTGTGAAAAGCCCAATGCGAGCAAAGCTCCAACACGATTTCATGCATAATCGGCAAAATCATCGTACGAGCAATGCTCCAGTACGACTTTATGCAAAATTGACAATGATCAAATCACGTACGAGCATAGCTCCAGTAGGGTTATATGCATAAGAAACAAATGTAAACCCGCGTACGAGCAAAAGCTCCGGTACGGCTTGCATACATCTCAACTCAAAATATGGTACGAGCTAGGCTCTAACACATTTCATGCATGTAAAAATATCGAACACCAGTGCAAGCAAAGCTCTAGCATGATTAAACTCATATAAATATGATAGGTGGCTCTATTTCAACCAAACACGCTCAAAACTAAAGTTAACACCTGACTCGTGCTATTTCATGAAATTATGAAAATCACTTAGCCAACCTATTCGTTAAGTTTCTTAAATTAAAGCAATGTATTTCATAAAAGCATCAAAACGTGATATTTATGCAATTATTAGCCTTACTACCCTTTTTGTAAGATTTACTTCCAAGACAAAATCCTTCTTTTCATATATATCTGAAATCGTTCGCTCAAATCATTATTTCTTTTCTAGATAACCAAGCAATTATAAAGCCCTATAAACACCCTCAAAATACGTGCAGCTACATCTAGATACTCACAAAATTTCCTTACCTGGAATTACGTCAAGTAATTCCACTTCTTTAGAGCCGCTCGATTGCGTAGTCCAATTCGCTCCCAATGAAATCTTTGGGGCTGCACGAAATTGCTCATCACATCAATTTAACCCAATGTAATACAATTCTTGCGTTTATTATAGTCGATTCGACTTATTGGTTTCATTAACACTTATAAGGCCTCACTTTATCTTAAGTCCATTTTGATTGCACTAATCATTTCTCGAGAATCTATTGGACTCATCAAGTCTTATGATTCATATTAGGCCGACCTTAAGCCTAGAATGCCTTAAGTTCATCACTCTCTATTACTAAGGTATTTCATCATACACCTCTTATGCACATTTCATAGCTCTATCATATCCTATTAGTTGATACCCCAAAATCATCTCAAAATCATGCATTTGACATCACTATCACCATAGTATAATCATTTCATCACTAATTCAACCTTAGTTCATTTTCTCACACTAAACCCATTTTTAGGTCATAGGGGATTCATCATACTCTAGGTAGTTTCAACCAACAATACATACACCAAATAACCCATAACAATGCATAGATAAACATACTTGAAGTTGGTGTATTGAAAACTTACGTAGCTTATACTTCCTCACTTGGCCAAATCTTAAGGGAAGACTTTACTCCTTCAATCCAACAACTTGAATGTTGATTCCAAACTATGTTGTTCTCCTCCTCGCAATGAACAACTTTGCTCAAATAGCTTTTTCTCCAATCTTTTTGGAAGAGGGTTGTATTCTAGAGTGAGAAAACTAGGTTGTTTAGCAAAAATTAAGGGGTTTTGGGATTTTTGGGGAAGAAGGCTCGATCGACGCCCCTTTATATAAAAATCGCATTATGAGATCGATCTCCAAGGTAAAAGATCTATCTCCAAGGTAAGAGATCGATCTTTCCTTGCTTTGAACTCTCTCATCATTCAGTTTGCAGGCTGTAGGATCGATCTGCTCATGGGAAGAGATCGATCTTTGCTAGCCATAATCCTTTAGAGATCAATCTGTTTTTGGGGATGAGATCGAACCTTGCTAGGCAGAAGCATACTGTGATCGATCTGCTTAAATGAGGGATCGATCTCCCCTTTGTTGAATGCTTTGTTTTTGCATTTTGAGCACAATGAGATCGATCTGCTCTAGTGAAAGGCTTGATCTACTCTTGGCATATTCAAATGGGGATCATCTGCACTAGGGAAGGGATCGATCTATTCCTTATAGAATCACATGGGGTCGATTTACTTGAATGAGAGATTGATCTTCTTTGAATAAGAGATTGATCTGCCCTTCCTCTATAGGTTCCCAACTGCAGTTTTTCCAAAATTTTAAGGGAAAAACTTGTCTTTGATTGCTTCACTAGTCATTTTTGCATCGTATTCACACTTAGAGCATGGAAAGATTCATTTCTTATGATTCTTGTGTTAAGGAACTTATGTACACCTCTTGGAATCATAAAAGATACTTAGAATTCATCTTTTCCTTACATTATCACTTTGTGTTTTAAGTCCTTATACTCAGTCTAGATGTTTGAGTTTCATTTGTTTAGTCTATGGCCACTTCAGCCCTTATTTTGCCATTAGTGAATTCATGAATATTCATGCATTCTTTTTGCAATCTCATTCACATTTATATGATTAAAATCATCCATCTTATAATTCCATTAACATATAATAAAGTCATACATACATGGGGTCTCACAAATCTCCCCTTCTAAAGAAATTTGGTCCTCCAAATTAGAACCAAATTAGTCTGAGAACAACTCCGGGTACTTCTCTTGTATCATACTCTCCAACTCCCACGTAGCTTCCTCCGGAGTGTGATATTGCCAAAGAACTTTCACTAAGGGGATCGTATTCATCTCAACACTTTCTCTTTCCTATCCATTATCCAAACTGGCTTCTCAACATATGACATTCTCTCATTGAGCTCTAATGGCTCATATCTTATCACATGCACCGGATCCGGGTGGTACTTTCGAAGCAGAGAGACGTGGAAGACGTTATGAACGCCTGCTAACTCAGGTGGCAATGCTAGCTTGTAAGCCTTATCTCCCACTCTATCAAGTATCTCAAATGGCCCGATATACCGAGGGATCAACTTCCCCTTCTTATCGAATCTCATAATCCCTTTCGAGGGAGAAACTCTTAAAAATATCGACTCACCCACAGTAAACTCTAGTGGTCTCTGTCTCCTGTCAGCATAACTCTTTTGTCTGCTCTAAGCTGTCCGTAACCTTTCACAAATCAATTTGACATCCTTAGAGGCTTGTTGCACTATCACAAACTGGTCAAGGTATGGCTTGAACACATCGTTCATCAAAGCCATAAATGTTGCGGGGGTATTTGGCAATCCGAATGGCATAACCAAAAACTTGTAGTGGCCATAACGGGTATGAAATGTTGTCTTGGGTACATCTCCACTCCGTGTCCTCAACTGAGGGTACCCAGACTACAGATCTATCTTAGAAAAGACCTGTGCTCCCCGGAGCTGATCCAACAGATCGTTAATACATGGAAGGGGGTACTTATTCTTAATGGTAGCCTTATTCAACAACCGGTAATCTATGCACAGTCGGAGGCTCTCATCCTTCTTCCTCACAAATAGAACCAGAGCTCCCTAGGGTGAGACGCTCGGTCTAATAAACCCCTTCTCTAGCAACTGCTTCTTTAGCTCCTCCAACACAATCAAAGCCATTCTGTACGGTGGTTTAGATATTGGTTTTGTACCAGCTACCAACTCTATACAAAACTCTATCTCTCTGTCGGGTGGTAACCCTGGTAAATCATCCTGGAATACATTCGAAAACTCTGCAACCACTGGAATGTCTCTTAATTCTGGACGTGCCTTATCTGTGTCAACTATGTATGCAATGAACCCTTCAAATTACCTTTTTTCCACCGTTTGTAACATAGGTCATCATATTAACATTTATGATTAACAAGCAAATTCATCTCTTAAGCATGATACACTCTTCCCATTACAATAATCATATTCCTTCATTTCTTTTCAGCAATAGTTACAATACACTTTTTAGGAAAACTTACAATAAAGCTATCTATCCTTGAAAACATTACTGTTTTAGCATAACAATATAAAACAGCATGGTTCGTAGACAACTAGTTTATTCCTAAAATTACATCAAAATCACTCATATTCAATAGAATAAGATTGGCTGTCATATCTTTTTGTCACGACCCAAATTACCTAAAAATCAGAGTAAATATTTCACTTTTTAATTTCCTTACCTGTCGTGAACAGTTACACTACTAAACAGTTGGGCTATGATTCGGTGTTAGTCACCTCTCACCTATTTACCATTCCATTTTCATATTTCATTTACATATCAATTTATTTTAAATAAATACATCCCCAATATTACATCCATGTACAGTACTGTGCCTCTATATGTTCAGATACAAAAATTATACAAATGTGTATACCTGGTCTTGATAAGAAGCAACAGATATGACTACTGTCGTTCTCTTCTACTGAATATACCCTGTGGGGTGGAAAATGAAAGGGTGAGCATAAACAGCTCAGTAAGGCAATAATGTAAGCAGGTAGATAAGTATACTATCTACGTGCTGATAATGTCATGATATAAAATCGTTTATATTTGGAGCATGAGGTAAGACTAAAATGATGCCACATGTATGTATATATCATATAAGAGAAATCATGAAATCGACATATAAAACAAACATGAAAAATTATCATGTATGTCATCTCATGCTCGTCACATTTAAAACTTATTTGTTTCCTCATAAACTCATCACGTTAAAACTCATTTGTTTCATCATAAAACAACCTCATCAAGGTCAAACCCATCTCTCGGGAATACCTTGATTCATTAAATCGCATCTTATTTAAAAACATAAATCGGGACATTACCCCTCCCTCGGGTTCGTCCTGGTCTATTCAGACCGTATGATATCATGTGAGGCACGTAGGTTACTGTATGAAAATCAAGGACTATGGCAATACTTTATCCCTGTGATCCCAGGCTACACGGATCTCGGTGTGTGGGTATCACAACTGCAACGGGAGGTGGGGTCAAGTCCTACCCGCCAGAATATCAGGTAACATCATTGAGTCATCATGACTGCACGGTACAGCGTACTCCGTGGACCCATATCATAGTTTGGGGGTGCCTGCCGTAGGTCTTATCCACCCCAATACTATGTCGATAACCAACCTATGTCTCAAAGTATACGTGCGAGCATCTCAACTCTTTGTGAGACACAGTCTACAGGAGGCTTCCGCATGACTATATGCATGCCAACTCACGTCTAGTGCGAGCGAAGCTCCAGCACCATGCTATGCATATCATGATATCTAAAATCTCGTGCGAGTGAAGCTCCAGCATGGTTTTGTTCACACACAAATTTCTCGTACGAGCAATGCTCCAGTACGGCTTTTTATGAGTAATAAATCAGTAAAATTTAGTGCGAGTAAGACTCTAGCACTCTTTTTACTCGAATAAATATGATAGGTGGCTCAATCTTGATAAAACATCTTTTAAAATCGTAACCGGTACAAACCGGTATCCTTTCATATAATTCGTGAAATCAACAGCCAACCTATGTGCATATTTGCTTAAATTAAAGCAATACATTCATATAAAACATTAAAAACATGAAATCATGCAATTTATGTGCCTTACTACCCTTTTTGTAAATTTTACTCCCAGGGGCAATATCGTCTTTTTTCTTTATTCACCTATGCCCCGGTTTTCGTAAAAAATATAATTTCATTTTCTAGATACTTTAAGGAATTCTAAGCCCTGTAAATCCCCTCAATAAATGCGTATAGAAATCTCTATACACCTACAAAACTCCCTTACCTCGATTCTTATCGAGCGCGTATCTAAATTCCACTGTCGGAGGCTCATCTAATCCGATTTGCTGCTAATCCAGTCCTTAAGGCTGCGGATAATTATTTATCATGTCAATTTAACCCAATAAATATAATTCTCGCGTTTACTACAGTCGATTTAACTAATTTGGCCAATTTACTCTTATTGGGCCCGATCGTACCTTAATGGGCCTCGACCCATTTTCAGCCCGTTTCTACTTATTAAATCCCTTCTTCGAGTTTACTGGACTCATTCAGGTTACCAATAATCATCGGGCTTCATTCTAAACTCATTGGATAGCCCGTATACTATTTACGGTAATTACGTTGCAATTTTGATTAATATGCCTTTTTATACAGAATTTATACGTAAATTCCGTAAAATAATCGAAACTCTGTATTAAAGGACTCATATTATCGTAATTAAAACATACTTACCTAATATGATGCAGGGTACAAGAATCGGAGCTCAATTGGCTCTCGTTCGGGCTTTGTCGTAAAACTACACAATTATATATTTAATCCCGGGTTACTTTTCGATTAAATATAATTTAAATAAATTTTCCGAATATCAAATCGGTCACTTTTGACCTCTTATCGACTTACCCGAAGTCCGATGTATCCCCAAAAATTCTTTCCCTTTTTTCTTTTTCTCTTTTTCTCCTTTTTTCCCTTCTTTCTTGGCTGAACCGGTTCAGACCGGTCGGTTCGACCGGTTCTCCGTCGATTTTCACCGCCAGTAGCTCTGCGAGGTCGTCCGCAGCTCGAATCTGGTCTCGGTTTCGCACGAGGTGGTCGGGAAGTGGCCGGTCCGGCCTCTTCTCCTTTTCGGCGTCAATGGCCCCCTCGTTTTTCACAGTTGCCGGCGCTAGCCGCCGTTTCCCCGGCTGTTTCCACCCCCATTGGACTCGGCATCACGTGGGGTTCCTTCGGTGGCCGGTGGCCCGTGGTCGTAGTCAAATCGACGCCGGTGGCCGCCAATTTGGCTTCTCCTCTCCGCGTCTTCTCTCCCTCGATCTGCCGGATTCCGGCATCGGTGGGCTGCACCGTCGGTACCAAGGAGGTCGCCGGCCTCTCCTCTTCCTAATCGGCCTTCACCTGGCCGATTGGGTCGTTGGTGGTCGTTCGGTCTTCTCCCCGACTTCGGTTTCGTTTTTCCATTTCTCACTTCTTTCTCTCTCCCCGATTTTCAATTTCTGATTCTTTTTTTTACACTTAATTCTTTTATTTTTTATTCAATTTTATTAATATTTTAATCAATAAAATATATTAAAGAATCAAATATATCTACCAAAATTATTATTTTATTCAAATTAATTAATTTAATTTTATTTAATTTATTTATTATATTTTAACCCTTTTTCGGGTATAATTTCTTGTATTTTCGAGATATTGTCCCGGGTGACTTTTCGGTATTTCTAAAAATTTCGGATCTTGATCAATTGGACTCGAAATTTAATTATTTCTTCGTTATTGATCAAGATTCTCAAATCCATTATTTTTAATTAACTTTTCTTATCGAATTTATTTCGGCTTTCGATCTTTTAACCGTTTTACCCTTCACGTGTTCGGGATTAATTTAACCTGACTTCCCTTCACAAATACTAATTCATTTCGTGTTTTTAAATAAATTCGGGTCTTACACTTGTCCCTCTATTTTCAGCATACAATCCCTATATACATACTTAGTCAACTGACTATTATTCATAGGTGTTGAAATCAACAACATCCTATCTAATGATGTAGGCGTTACATGCTTCGACAACTTACGTGCAAATGAAGGCGATATAAAGGAATGCGTGGCACCAGGATTAAACGACACAAATGCTTCTAAATCAAAAATTAGGATAGTACCTTTAATCACATCCGCTAATGCGTCTGCGGTGTCCTGGTCCAATGCATGCACTCGCCCTCTACCAACCACTTGTTTTCCTTTTTCCTCAGCTGTAGCTTTTCTCCTTGGAGCAGAAGTGACACGCCCTAAACGTATTACCGCAAGTGCACGGTCGTACAAGTAATAATGGGATTTGAGTCCCGAGTTATCGTCCCACAAAGAAGTTGATCAGCCTAATTAACTACCGGTTAATCTTACCCTAAGTATATCCTAGCAAATTATGAATTTCTGATGGGTGGTCTACATAGCTAAAATTAAAGTACTGAAAATAATAAAACTATAAAATAAAGAAAATTAAATAGAGCTAAAATTACTTATAAAGCTCCAAGTATAAAAAGCAAGAACCTACAAAAGATAATCAAAACAGTTAAAAAGTAATTAACGTAACTAAAATAAAATGCAAATAAGAAAATAAAGAAATAAAATTAAACTAAACTAAAATTAAACTATCCTAGAATAAAATATGCATGTACTTAAACAAATTAATTAAAATGCAAATTAATTAAGAAACTAACTACAAATCTAAAAGTCTAAAATATTAAATCTAAATTAATCCTAATTATCACTAATTACTAACTTAACAATAAAAATTAATTAATGCATGAAAGATAATTTTTGGAATTTTAAATTTTAAAATGAAAAATTAAAAATGCATAACATGATGCTCCTTTAATTTAACTCTAAATTCAAAATCCAATTCTTAAATCCTAATCTAAGCACCAATTAATTATTAATGAAATTAAACTAAAACTTAAAACAATAAACTAAGAGAATTAAACTATTCTATCTAACTAAGCTAGAAAGTAATAAATAAACAAAAAATAACAAAACTTAGATAAAGTAACGTAATTGCATGGAATATTAAACTATGAAGAAAAATGCAAACATCAAATTGTAAAAAGGAAGTGGCCAAACGTGGCCTTAACCAATTACTAAGCCAAGTGGTCCCGGCATGCAGTACTGTTTATGCTCCATCTTCAACAGAATTTGTTCCAGCATGCTCTCGGTCCTGTGCTTCTGCTCCATGTTCTCGTCCAAGTTTGCTGCGTCAAGTGCTGCTACTGGCCCCGTCGTCCTTCTGTGTCCTGCTGTCAAACCGTGATCTGTACTAACATCTCGAATGCAATGTTCTTCAATTCCAGATGCTGTAGCTGCTGTCCAGATTCAGGTACTGCTCTCGTCCTGCCCAGCGGTGCTGTATGTGCACAATTCTTCATAGGCGTTGTCCAGGTTTGCTGCTACAATCCAACACAACACTTATGCACAACATTTGCTCAGCTCCTACTGTCGCGCACCAGTAACACGAACTAAACGTATTCTGCTCAGCTAACCAGAGTCCCGTGCACCGTACTGTTCACTGCTTCTGCTTCAGGTCTCGGCTACACATTACTTCCTCTTTGAACATGCCACCCGACCGACTACAACCAAGAAATTGAATCAGCAATTAACAATCAATAATGCAAAAACTGAAAGGCTAATCAAATTTAATACAACTACAAACTGAAACATGAAACCGAACTTATCTAAGTAACTAGGAATAAGGCAACAAAACAGAAAATAAAATAAGCACAAAACAGAAATGGAAACAAGCTAGAATAAGAATAAACACAAATCTCTATATCCTTCACAACTTCAGCTACCACAACTAGATTAATGCAGAATGCAGTCATGAAAAGAGAATGAATAGTATCAAGCTCTCAAAACAGAGCATAACAGAATAGGAAAATGCCTAGTCACGGTTTACAGCTTGAAACAGAAATTTATCATATTAATGCATCCGTGTTAATAGCTTGTCCTTCCATATTTCTGAATGCCCATCACGCTGCAACCTTCATCGTGACTAGCTAAATGTAAAAATGGCAAAAGAGACAGTAGCTACTCTAGAGCACACCAGGCATGAATAGTTGAAAAGAAAGAAAAAAAATGAAAACCAAGGAAGCAATGAAAATAAAGAACACGAATGAACAATGGAAAATGAACCCAACCAGGAAATAACCCAAGAGCAACAAAAATGGAAAACAAATGATTATCATGGTAACCCGAATGCACTAAGAGAATAAACCGAGAAGGAGAACAAAAATATTAAAGATTGATCAAACCAAAAACATCAACTATTAAGGAAAACCGAGAGCAAATCAACTAGGAAATCAATTATGCAAATAAAACTCAACAATAAAAGAACTAGTTTTTATCAAACCGAGAACATGAATGAAATTGCTTTTCTTTGAAAAATAAATCCAAGACTAACGAAGAACATAAAGAAAATGGAATGAACAATAAAACAACTTGTAAAAAGAACTATTCGAAAATTGCAAAGAAAGCTTTTAAAATTAACCTAAAAACTATTCTACCCTAATTTACCTCTATTCTAACCTAGGCTACCCCTTTTTCAATTGCCATCTTTTTCTATTTATATACACACTTAGGGGTATAATTGTAATTTTTTTCATCCTAGATGAGTTGGCATTGTTTGGTTACTTGTCTTCATACCATTGGCTCCTTGAAAAATAATATTTCCATGTCATCTATCTTTTTGTCCAATTGGATGTGCTAGGCTCGTGTTGTCCGCATGGTCCAATTCGATTTTAGCCCAATTCCAGTCCATTTTCTACCGAAATATTCAAAATTCATCGTGATTTAATTTATCTACAAACATGAGAATTTTAATTAAATAAAGGGGATAATTAACAAAATAAATTGGGGATTTAAATAATTAATTAGGAAATTAAGCACAAATAATTCTAAAAATATAGAATTATCACACCCCCAAACTTGAGCTTTTGCTTGTCCTCAAGCAAAACAAAATAATTGTAGGAATGACAAGTATTAAACACAATAATTTTTCCAATATTATCTTCAAAGAACAAGTACAGACTATGATCTTAAAGATTCACAATTACAAGTCCAACATTCAAAATTATTCAATCATAAGTCCTAACCCAAATTGGATCCCTCGTGTGTGTGTGAAAATGTCAAAACCACTACTCAGTACATTACCCGGATCAGATTATGCAAATACAGTGAATGCAAAGTCAATGACATGTGATCATTCCCATAAGTTTGCTTTTCACTTCTCTCTCCACTAATGTAGTCACACTTAACCAAAGATCAGTAGGACTTCATTAATCTTGTAATGTAAGGCTAGGGCAAAGGTATGATAAAGTCGATTTAGGTTTAATTACCCCTTTACATGCATTACTTCTAGGACCTTTTGTGAGACCCCGTATATGTAAAGTTGTAATGTGTAATGAATGTGAATGGACTTGTAATGTAAAGTATGATTGATGTAAGTCCATGGATTCAATGTACATATGTGTAATATGATTTGTAACGTACATACAAGTTCCATTGAGTATGAATATGAAGAAATGAGTTCTTATAAGTGATGGATGTGATTGAAACTCAAAATGAGTAGTGTGGTAAAATGGAATGAAGTTATGCTTCCATTTGGTTTTATGTAGCATACCTTTGGACATACAATGAATGCACACAAGTTTCAATGTGCATAAGGTATGAATGGATGCAATTTTCAAGTTATAAAGGTGGATGGATGAGAAAATGGCCATGGCAACAGATTAAGGATGTGTTGGTATGAGTTGCAGCAAGAAAACTACAGGAAATCTGGACTACATGAAGGCCAGATCGATCTCATAGGATGAGAGATCGATCTGGAAGAGCCAGAATGCTCTTATTTGGGCAATGGAATAGAGCAGATCGATCTCCAATGGGGCCAGATTGATCTCCTAAGCATTCTGTGATGAAAAGATCGATCCTCAAGCGCCCAGATCGATCTCCTTAGCTCTCTGTTTGGGACCAGATCGATCTCATGCTTCGACAGATCGATCTCATGCTTCGACAGATCGATCTCATGCTTAAAAATGTCGTGAAAAGGAGGGATTTAAGGGGACTAGATCGATCTCCTCTTGGACCAGATCGATCTCCTCAAGCTATTTCTATAAAAGGAGGGCTGAAAATCTAAAAATTTCGGGAAAACACCAATCTTCCATTTCTAACCCAAAAACCTAACTTTCCCTCTCTAAAATCAGCCATTTTCAGTAAGATTTGAAGAGAGACCATTAGAGGCAAAGTTGTTCCTATAAAAGAGAAGAACAACATAGTGGGTAGGCATTTTCCCATTATTGGTATTGAAGGAGTTAAGGGCATTGCCATTTGGAGCAAGAAGAAAAATCATATTTGGTAAGATTCTAACACTCCAATCCAAATACATTGTCTATTTAATTGATTTTGGAGTTGTTTGGCATGAGTATTGATGGATAAATTATCTAGGGATGTGGTGGAATTGGTGTGACCTAGAAAACCTAGAATGGGTATAATGTGAGAATATATGGGTTGAATGAGTTTATGATTTATGGGCATGCTAAAGTTGTTATTGAGGTAATGTTTATGATTTTAGATGGTTAAATGAAATTACATTGTGAGTTTGGAGGAATTGTGAAAATGAGTATGTATATGCTTGATAAAATGCCATAGTGAGGGAATTCATGAAATATGAACACTATGAGCTTAATGTCGATTTAATATCGATTCGGAATAAGTTAATAGGCCTAAGAAGAATCCATAGACTCGAGTTATGGGTAAAGTAATGAAATGAGGCCTCATAAGCGTTAATAGAAAACTATAGGTCCATTGACTATAATGAACGCACGATGTCATATTATATGGATCGAATATAAGGCGGGATACGATTTTGTGCAGTCCCAAAGAGTTCATTGAAGACGAATCGAACCGTACGAGTAAGCAGCTTAAGGAAGTGGAATCACGCATCGCGATTCCAGGTAAGGGAATTTTGTGAGTATATAGAGGTAGCTGCTCGTACTTTAAATTTATGGGTGAATATTGGGTGTTTTATGAAGTGCATGGTTGCTAAAGTAAATGATTGATGGTATTCATGAATGAGAATGAGTATATATGTGATTTTTGGTTTTGGAAGTGGATTCTATGAAATGGGATAGTAAGGCTAATAATTGCATAAATCTAATGTCTTGATGTCTTTCAAAATGAAATTGCTTTGTTTTAAGCAAGCTTGTAGATGGGTCGGCTAATGTTTATTAATGTTGTGGAAAAAGGCATTTGTGAAGTGCTAAACCCAGTTGTCGGGATTGTTTGATTGTGTATGAGCCACCTATCGTATTTGCATGACATAAATCGCGCTAGAGCCTCGCTCACGCTAGATTTCTATGTTTTCACTTGTGTGATACGTGTTTGAGCTTAGCTTGCACCTTGATTTGGAAACTATGATGATGTTTATAAACCGTACTGGAGCTTCTGCTCGTACGACGCTTTTGAGTGGTTGTCTTATGAGTATAACCGTACTAGAGCTATGCTCGTACGCGTCTCTTTATGAGAGGATGCATGAATCGTGCTAGAGCTTTGCTCGCACAAGTTTGCACTTTGTGATACGTATAAGGTTGTGAAAGTTGGTAAGATCCTTAAGCCCTACATCCTTAAGTCAACATCCTTAAGCCCGAGGAGGAAGGGAGGCTCTGTTAGGCAGGGAGGCTCTGTTCAGTGGGGAGGCTCTCTTACGGTGGGATCCTTAAGCCAACATCCTTAAGCCCAAAGAGGCGAGAAGGCTCTGTTAGGCAGGGAGGCTCTCCTACATGGGTACGGTAAGATCCTGAAGCCCTACATCCTTAAGCTAACATCCTTAAGCCCAAAGAGGCGGGGAGGCTCTGTTAGGTGGGGAGGCTCTGTTCGGTGGGGAGGCTCTCTTACGGAAGGATCCTTAAGCCCTACATCCTTAAGCTAACATCCTTAAGCCCGAGGAGGCAGGGAGGCTCTGTTAGGTGGGGAGGCTCTCCTTCACGGATATGAAAAACTCTTGGTATGGGGTAGGTAAGACCTAGGAATGGCACCCCCAATCACGATATGAGTCTGCGGAGTACGCTGTACAGTGTATATCACATGGAGTACGATGTACCGCGTGATGGTTAAGTGATGAGAAAGTCTGGCGAGGGATAATCCATCTTCGTGCCAGTATGGTACCCCGCACACCTGGACGCGTGTGGTCTGGGATGATTTATGATGTAGTTGGTCCACATAGGCACTTTTGATATAGTGACCTAGTTTTTATACACATGTGTGGATTGTGAATTGATTTGGTGGTATTTATGTGTTGAGAAAGAGATTTATGATGTTGGTTTAAAAAGGAGGTTTCTTAATGAATTGCCCTTTTTATGAATTTAAATGAGATTGAGCATGAGATGATTTATACATGATGTTCTTTTGCCATGTTTGATATGCCAATGTACATGATTTTGACACATGAAATATATGTATACTCATATGGCATAGTTTTATTCCTCATGCTCCTACCATAAATGATTTATGCATAACACTATCAGCATGTAGATAGAGTAGTTATCTACCATGCTTGCATTATTGCCTTACTGAGTGTGTGGTTGCTCATCCCTCTCTATTTCCCCCTACAGAGCGTGCATAGTAGCCCAGTGAGGACTGAGGCATGGTGTTTTGGACTCCACTGCATCTCCATCGCTTAGAGGTATATACACAGTGATTCTTTTTGTATCTAAACAATGTAAAAGCACAGTATTCTGTGAGTTGTAATTATGGGGGATGTAGATGTCAGTAAAACATGCTTTTGTATAAGTACAAGATTAAATGCAAATGTATGACATCGTTTTATTTAACTGAGAATGAATAAGATGTGGAGTTTATTATTGACTCACAGCCCAACAGTGTGTGGTGAGTTAGTTCACGACCGGGTAAGGTAACAGTAAAATGCGAAAAAATTTTAGTGATTTTCGGTTAAAGAGAATGGAAATTGGGTCGTGACACCTTTAATGTAAGAGCTCAAATTATTTCCCCCAAACTTATTTATTTCACTAGACATTTTATTCTATTTTTTTGTATTTTTCTTTTTTTTTTGTATTTTTCTTTTTTTTTCTTCATTTTTTTTAGCATACATACTCCTTCACTATCAATTAATACCCATATAGCTCACAATATATCCTAATGACTTTTCATGCTTTTGGGGTAAGGGATAGGAAAAAAGTATTTAAGCTAAGAAAAAATTTTGCCGGAATATTTACAGAGAAAAGCTTATTTAGCCCAGATGGGTGACTAGGGGTAGAATATGTACAAAGAAGGCTAGAAAGGCTCAAACGATCCAAAGATGGCCTAAATCATCTCCCTAATTAAGTGTGATCTAATATTTCACCTCGAGATCAGATCAAACAAATTCTAGAATATGATGCACAAAATCAGCTAAACAAATGCAATCCTAAGTCCACATAAGCTTTCTCTAAATAAATATACAGATTCATGACATGACATGTGCGTAAGATGAGGAAATCAAAATCAGAATCAAGACAAATTCAAGAATTCAACTTCATGCTTTTCCTATAATCATGCTTCTCAGTCAATCAAAATCATACTTAATCATGGGGTCATATTATCGGAATATGGGAAAACTACATGCTAAGCACTAAATCATCCCAAAATTAAACAGTTTAAGTGATATCCCCTCCCCCAAACTTAAAGTGCACAGTGTCCTCAATGTGCAGATAATATAAGAATTGAAGTTTAGGAACAAAGTACTCTCCTTTCCAATGATGATGAACAACTAAAGCTTTAATTGAAAGCGTAAAACTAGAAAATAAACCTACAAAATAAACAAAGAAAGAAACAACAGAAAAGAAAAAGAACTATATACAATGTGAAAAGAAAAACACAACCACTTCAAATGCAGCTGAAGAAAACAACACTTAGCAGCAGGGCGAAGAGTAGGAGGGTCATCCAGAGTGGTGACAGAATGTAGACAATTAACTCTTCCTTAGCTCTATCTACTTCCCTCATTCTTTCAGATTTCCTATGCTTAAGCCTTCTATTCTCCTCAATCTCCATCTTAAAACATTCTTGAGAGTCATCAGGGAGCTTCAAGGGTTTGAAAACATTAAACTTCACTTCCTGATCTTGGACTCTCATTGTTAACTCCCCCTTTTGGACATCAATTAAGGTTCTACCAGTCGCTAGGAAAGATCTGCCTAGTATAATGGCGACTTCCCTGTCTTCCTCCATGTCTAAAACAATAAAATCCACAGGGAAAACAAATTTGTCCACCTTTACTAACACATCCTCAATGACCCCCTTCGGATATTTAATGGATCGATCAGCTAGCTGAAGAGTCACTGTGGTAGGCTTAACATCCCCTATTCCTAACTTTTGGTAGATTGACCAAGGCATCAGATTTATACTGGCTCCTAAATCACACAGGGCTCTACCAAAGAAAAGATTTCCTATCATACAGGGTATGGTAAAACTCCCGGGATCCTTAAGCTTGTGGGGTAATTTTCTCTGGATAATTGCACTACATTCCTCAGTTAAGGACACAATCTTATAGTCTTCCAATCTCCTTTTCCTAGAGAGGATATCCTTCAGAAACTTCACATAACTTGGCATTTGCTCTAAAGCATCTGCAAAAGGAATGTTGATGTGAAGTTTCTTAAAAACCTTAAGAAATTTGGCGAATTGTTGATCGAGTTTTTTATTTTGAACCTCTGAGGAAAAGGTACCGGTGGTCTAACCGGAGGGGATGTAGTGGAAACATGTGTAGCATCAGAGGATGAAGAAGGCTGTGAAGAAGAGAAAGGTATAGATGAAGAAGCACTTAACTTGGATTCCTTTACAGCCTGATCTTTAGGTTCCTGCTCTTTCTGAGCTACTTCTTTAGAACCTATGGGTTTTTCAACTATGGGCTCAACAGGATTGGACTTAACTTATGGCTCATCTAGCTCTCTGCCACTCCTAAGGGTGATAGATCTAACATATTCCTTACCCTCCATTTGCTTAACAGGATTAGCTTCAGTGTTACTAAGAAGGGTCCCTTGAGGACGTTGGCTAAGAGCATTTGCTATTTGTCCCACCTAAACCTCTAAGTTCTTAATTGAAGCAGCTTGATTTTGCAGGATCGTTGAGAACATCTCTTCTAATGTAGGCTTCTTCTCACCTGCTGGTGTGTGGTAATGTTGGGGCTGCATAGGTTGTGGTGGTGGTGGTAGTGGTGATGGATGATATTGAAATTGAGGTGGCTATGGATGATGTGGTGGTACCTGAACCGGTGGAGCTTGTAAACTAGGGAGTCCTACAGGTCTAGAGCTAGAAGTTTGCCCTTGGTTTTGGCTCTAGGAAAAGTTAGGATGGTTCCTCCACCTGGATTATAGGTGTTTGAAAAAGGGTTGTTCTGTTGCGTTTGAGAAGGGGTAACATACTGAACCGATTCTAAGTTGAGCGAACACCTATCTACAGAGTGGGTACCACTACACAGCTCGCAGGAAAGAAAAGGACTTTAGACAGAATACACATGGTTAGGACTAGTGGGAGGATTATGTTGGGTACTGAGCGACTCTACCTTCTTCGTAAGGTTAGCGATTTTAGAGGTCAAGGTAGACAATGTGTCGAGCTCATAAATATCCACAGACTTCTTTAGCAATTGCCTCTCCAAGGACCATAGATAGTTATTAGCCGCCATCTTTTCTAACAACTCGTAAGCTTCCTCCTCTGTTTTACACATTAGCGCTCCACCTGCAGCAGCGTCAACAATAGTCATATTTGGGCTTGTAAGTCCGTTGTAGAAGGTCTGGACTTGCAACCACAGAGGTAGGCCATGGTGAGGGTACTTCCTAAGAAGCTCCTTATATCGTTCCCATGCTTCATAAAGAGTTTCAGAGTCGTACTGAGCAAAGGAAGATATGTCACTACGGAGTCTGGCCATTTTAAAGGGAGGGAAAAACTTAGCTAGAAATTGATGGGCTAACTCGTCCCATGTAGAAATGGATCCTGAGGGCAAGGAGGTTAACCAGTGTTGCGCCCTATCCCTCAGCAAGAAGGGGGATAATCTAAGCCTAAGCGCATCATCAGATAGCCCATTGTGTTTGAACGTGTTGCATAAGTTCAGGAATTGCCCAAGGTGAGCATGTGGGTCATCGTGTGGAAGCCCACTGAATTGTAAAGAGGTTTAGATCATCTGGATGATGGAAGGCTTAATTTCAAAGTTATTAGCAGGGACAGCTGGTGGCCTAACGCCAGTATAATATCCTTCAATCGTCGGCACCGCATAATCTCCAACCGTCTTGATTTCCCTATTTTTTGCCATCGTGTTTTGCAGCGGAGCTATAAATTTCCTAGAGTCCTTTCGAATTTTTCTAAGAGTGCGTTCAATTTTAGGATCTAGAGGAAAGCACTCAAAACTCCTGGCTCTACGCATGCAAACATCAGAAAGTCCTTAGAAAAAAAATTTTTAAGTTTTTTTTTTTATTTTTCAATTAACTAATCTAGATTAAACTTCTAAATATTAACAACCTAAATATTTACAAGCTAGAATTACACCTAAGTATAATTTCACCGATATTAATTAACGACTAATTAAAACTTCCCCGGCAACAGCGCCAAAAACTTGACACGCTCTAAAGGTATTGTCCGCAAGTGCACAGGTCGTACAAGTAATAATGGGATTTGAGTCCCGAAATTATCGTCCCACAGAGAAGTTGACTAGTCTAATTAAGTACTGGTTAATCTTACCCTAAATATATTCTAGCAAATTATGAAATTAAAGTGGGTAATCAACTAAGGCTAAAAATTAAAAGTACTGAAAATAATAACACTAAAAACTAAGCAAAAATAAAACCGAGCTAAAAATTACTTACAATACTCCACGCAAGCAACTACCTATAAAAGAGAATTAAAACAATTAATTACGCAATCAAAATAAATGCTAAAATAAAGAACAAAATTAATTAAGCTAAAATTAAACAAACCTAAGGTAAAATGTGAATGTAATTAAACTAACTAAGAAAATGCAATTTAAACTAACTTAAAGTCTAATAAGATAAAAATCTACTTACCTAAATAAATTCTTAAACTTAACTCTAACTAAATGCTAATAAAAAAAAATTTAACTAATGCATGCAAATAAATTTAATCTAAATTAATTCTAAATATAACTCATAAAATACTAAACTGAAAATTAAATCCTAACATGTATAAACTAAAATTAACTATTAACTAAGACTTAAAACTAAAGATTAAATTAACAACTTAAAATATTAAATTTATCTATCAATTACCACTATCCTAACTAATACTAATGAAAACAATCAAAAAATGCAATAAACATCAAATTGCAATGAAGCAATAGCCAAACGTGGCCTTAGACAACATTAAAACAAAGTGGTCCCGATAAGCTGGTACTGTTCACATTCTTCTCCTAAACATTTCCAAGCATTCTCGGTTTCCAGCTGTTGTCCTCTTACTGCTGCAAGTGTCCTCTGCACTCAGCTCTCGGTTTTGCATGTGGCCTGTTGCTCCAGGTACAAATAGGTGCTGCTTCAGACGTGGTCTTCAACACCAATCTTCCATAACATGTGTTAGCTAGGTGCTGCTCCCGCTCCCACTGGTATCTACTGCAACCGATAACGACATGTATTACTGTCTCGTTCCTCTTGTCATCCAGCTGTACCATGAATCTATTGATGGCTTCATTACCGAGCTTCCTTGGTCTTCAACCTACAGCCAATCAACCTCAACCCGTGACAAGGAAAATGAAAATGAAAATGAACAGTAAATAAAAGTTATAACATGGGATAACAAAGGAGAAACACACAACCATTCATTGCAACATTCACAGTTTAAGAGATGCCAATACTAAACATGAAGCAAAACCAAATTGAGGGTAATATAACTTAGAAGAGAGGCTACTAATAAGTGAAGAAAATAAAAAAAATAAATCGATAGAACAATTGATCCGAACTGAAGAACTAAATAAAAAAAAAACATTAACAGTAAGAAATGATGAAAAAGAGCATGAACTTTTTTATGTTGAGGTATTTCTTCATTCACAAACAGTGGATCACGGTGAAGAAGATTAATGAAACATCAACCGAGACATTTCCAGTAGCCACGGTTTCTTTCCAGTAGCCACGGTTTCATTCATTCCTCAATCAAACCGATATCGTTCCACCTTTTCAATATTACCAGTCGATACACAAATTAATCCTAACATATTAGATCGACAATAATGAATCAGAACATCATGATCGGCATTGATGATTAAAGCTTTGCAAATGATGTGGACTACAAAAAAAAAAAATAGATTAAACTTCTAGCAAGAAAATGATCTGAACGTGTAAAGTAAACTAGATTGGTAAAGAATAATTCTAAGCAACCGAGATATATGAATTTAAAAAGAAGAGATTTCCATAATCAATTCAATTGAATAAAATAGTAGCTAAAAAAAATGGAAGCTAGAAGAAAAAAAACTAATCTGCAGAATAATGAAAAAGCAAGGAAAGTAAGACTTTTTAAAGTTAACCTAAAAAAAAAAACTATTCTACCCTATTTTTCCACCCCCTTTACAATTGCCATCATTTTCTATTTATATACATATTTAGGGGTACAATTGTAATTTTTTTATCCTAGATGAGTTGGCATTGTTTGGCCACTTGTCTTCACACCATTGGCTTCTTGAAAAATAATATTTCCATGTCATCTGTCTTTTTGTCCAATTAGATGTGCTAGGCTCGTGTTGTCCGTGTGGTCCAATCTCGATTTTAGCTCAATTTCGGTTCATTTTTTACCGAAATATTCAAAATTCATCCGGATTTAATTTATCTGCAAACATGAGAATTTTAATTAAATAAAGGGGATAATTCACAAAATAAATTGGGGATTTAAATAATTAATTAGGAAATTAAGCACAAATAATTCTAAAAATATAGAATTATCAAGAAGCCTCAACAAGAGCTCTCTTTGGCACTTTGCCCTTCTGTGGGGTAGTCTCAATCATCTCTGGACAATACCTCACAATATACCCTGGTCTCCCACATCTGTAACACACTCCATGGGTCATCGGACAATGCCTGGTACCATGAAATCTATCGCATCTTCTACACTGCTCAGTAGTCGACCGTTGTCCTCCAATGATTATACCCCTCGGTGGAGCTAAGGTAGGGTACACAAGAGGTCTAGCAGCTCTCTCCTATATCTCCTCAATCCGAGGTCTTTTCCTAAATAGTCTCTGACCTCCTCTTCAAAAGTCTCTATTAGCTTTGGATCTCTTCCGGTCTCTATCTCTCCTGCTACTAATCTACCCAAATTCAGAGGCATTTTGCTCAAAGTTTTGTTCACATAACTACTCCCTGCACACTGCCTCCTCATAAGTGAGGATGTCAAATGGAGCCAATCTAGATCTGATGGCTGGTCTCAGTCCATCCATGAAATTTTGGACCTTCATAGTCTCACTGCTTAACGTATCCAGGTCATACCTCTCCAAAGATATTAACCTCGACTCATAGTCATCAATGGAGCAGTTCCCTTAAACCAAATTCATAAACTCCATCCGTAGCTTTCGCTGTGCAGTGGCAAGAATATACTATCTCCTAAAGACCTCCAAAAATATCTCTCATGTGATCTCTAGGTATCGAGCTCTCAGGATAGATACTGTGGATCTCCACCAGTGCTCTGCCTTGCCCTTCAACATAAATACAGCAAAGGTAACCCTCTTAATCGCGTACACCTGAAGAACCCATACAATTTCTCCATCTCATATACCCAATCCTCAGCAACAACCGGGTCCTTCACTTCTCTAAAGAATGGAGGTTTCAACTCCTGAAACTGTCGTAGCCTATCCAACTCACAGTCATAACCCAGATCACTACCACTCGACTGTGGAGTGTTAGGAGAAGCGGTATCCTGAACCGGTGGTAGTGTAACAGTCTCTGTAGTCTAAGGTCTCTCTTCACTCATCTGTCTAGTAATAGTAGGCTGCCCGACTGGACCTCGTTTATCACTAACACCCAATTCCTGTATGACTATCTCCGTAAGGCTCTCAATACTTCGCTATATCCTAGCGAAGCGTGCTTCAGTATCCCCTGGTCTTTCAACAGGGTTCTATAGAGACTGATCAGTCAATGGCTCTGCACGGCTCTCAGGCCTACCCCTACGACCTCTAGCATGGCGGGTGACAGGCATAATGCCTAATTTCCTATATCCATACCATTTTTTAATCTTATTCCATCTCAGTATACACAGTTATATCTAAACAAAGCACAGTAATATGGGGATATAACTTTTCTACTTACTAACATCGACTCATATCAAGCCAACTCTGCTCTGATATCAATCTCTGTCATGACCTATTTTTACTAAAATCACTATAAATTTTTCATTTTTCCATTTCCTTTCCCGATCGTGAACATTCTCACTGATAGCAGTCGGGCTATGAGTCAATATTAGTCATCCTTTACCATCCATCTTTTAATTGTTCAAGAGCAAAACATACATCTGGAAATTTAAATTCTATACTTATACATGTTTCCTAACATTTACATCTCTCATATTACATTTCAAAATGATTATTGTACTATTACATGTTTAGATAGAAAAAGATTCATGTGTGTATACCTCTTGGTGATGGAGAGCAGCGGATATCCGAATACAACTCCTCAGTCCCTCACTAGACTATTGTGTGCACTCTGTAGAGGGGGAAAATGAATGGGATGAGCAACCACAAGCTCAGTAAGGTAATAATGCAAGCATAGTAGATAACTACACTATCTACGTGCTTATAATGTCATGGCATAAAGGTCAGTTAAATCCAGAGCATGAGAAAATATTAAAATTATACCACATGTATATACATATATCATTTACTGGAAACATGAAAATAGGCATGTAAACATAGAAAATCATCGTATAAAACCTCTCATGCTCATCATAATAAAACTCATCATTTGCATCTCAAATCATAAGTTTCATACTCATCATAAAACCATCCCTCAGGGTTTAACAACTCAAAACTTAGTAAAACTCATTACAAATAATGTATATTCCTTTAAAAACATCCCACAAGGTTCGACCCCTCTGTCGAGTCTACCCTGGATAACACACAATGTGTTTACTATATAAAACCATGTGATATCATGTGAGACAGGTGGTCTCTATATATAATCGAAGATTCTGTTGGCCAACTATGTCACTATCATCCTAGACCACACAGATCCCGGTGTGCGGGGCATCATGCTGTAACGGGAGGTGGGTTAATCCTACCTACCAAACTTTAAATCAAACATCATCACCACATGGTATAGCGTACTCCATGTGATATGAACGGTACAACATACTCCATAGACCCATATCACGGTTTGGGGGTGTCTACCGTAGGTTATATCTACCGTATACCATGTATAACCGACTCAGTCTCAAGTGCACATGTGAGCATCTCATCCGTGTGACATACAGTCTACACGAGGCATCTAGCACGACTCATTACATATCACAGTGTGAAAAGCCCAGTGCGAGCAAAGCTCCAACACGATTTCATGCATAATCGGTAAAATCCTCGTACGAGCAATGCACCAGTACGTCTTTATACAAAATAGAATATAATCAAATCACGTACGAGCATAGCTCTAGTACGGTTATATGCATAAGAAATAAATGTAAACCCACGTACGAATAAAAGCTCTGGTACAGCTTGCATGCATCTCAACTCAAAATATGGTGCGAGCTAGGCTCCAGCACATTTCATGCATGTAAAAATATCAAAAACCAGTGCGAGCAAAGGTCCAACATGATTAAACTCATATAAATCTGATAGGCGGCTCAATTTCAACAAAACACGCTCAAAACCAAAGTTAGCACTTGACTCGTGCTATTTCATGAAATTATGAAAATCACATAGCCAGCCTATCCATCAATTTTGCTTAAATCGAAGCAATGTATTTCATAAAAACATCAAAATGTCACAAAACTCCCTTACCTGGAATTGCGTCAAGTAATTCCACTTCCTTAGAGCAGCTCAATTGCGCAGTCCGATTCGCTCCCAATGAAATCTCTGAGGCTACACGAAATTGTTCATCACATCAATTTAACCCAATGTAATACAATTCTTGCATTTACTATAGTCGATTCAACTATGGGTTTCATTAACACCTATAAGGCCTCACTTTCTCTTAAGTCCATTTTGAATGCACTATTCATTTTTTGAGAATCTATTGGACTCATCAAGTCTTATGATTCATATTAGGCCGACCTCAAGCTTAAAATGCCTTAAGTTCATCATTCTCCTTTACTAAGGCATTTCATCATACACCTCTTATGCACATTTCATAGCTCAATCATATCCTATTAGTTGATCCCCCAAAATCATCTCTAAATCATGCATTTGACATCACTATCACCATAGTATAATCATTTCATCACTAATTCAACCTTAGTTCATTTTCTCACACTAAACCCATTTTTAGGTTATAGGGGATTCATCATACTCTAGGTAGTTTCAACCAAAAATACATACACCAAATAACCCATAACAATGCATAGATAAACATACTTGAAGTTGGTGTATTGAAAACTTACTTAGCTTATACTTCCTCACTTGGCCAAATCTTAAGGGAAGACTTTGCTCCTTCAATCCAATAACTTTAATGTTAATTCCAAACTATGTTGTTCTCCTCCTCCCAATGAACAATTTTGCTCAAATAGCTTTTTATCCAATCTTTTTAGAAGAAGGTGGTATTCTAGAGTGAGAAAACTAGGTTGTTTAGCTAAAATGGAGGGGTTTTAGGATTTTTGGGGAAGAAGGCTCGACTGACGCCCCTTTATATAAAAATCGTATTATGAGATCAATCTCCAAGGTAAGAGATCGATCTTCCCTTGATTTGAACTCTCTCGACATTCAGTTTGTAAGTTATAGGATCGATCTGCTCATGGGAAGAGATCGATCTTTGTTAGCCATAATCTTTTAGAGATCGATCTATGTTTAGGGATGAGATCGATCCTTGCTAGGCAGAAGCATAGCGAGATCGTTTTACTTAAATGAGGGATCGATCTCCCCTTTGCTAAATGCTTTGTTTCTGTATTTTGAGCACAATGAGATCGATCTACTCTAGTGAAATGATTGATCTGCTCTTGGTAGATTAAAATGGGGATCGATCTGTACTAGGGAAGGGATCGATCTGTTCCTTACAGAATCACATGGGGTCGATTTACTTGAATAAGAGATCGATCCGCCCTTCCTCTGCAGGTTCCCAACTGTTGTTTTTTCAAAATTTTAAGGGAAAAACTCTCATTTGATTGCTTCACTAGTCATTTTGCATCCTATTCACACTTAGAGAATGGAAAGATTCATTTCTTCTGATTCTTGTGTTAAGGAACTTGTGTACACTTCTTGGAATCATAAAGGATACTTAGAATTCATGTTTTCCTTACATTATCACTTCTTGTTTTATTTCCTTATACTCAGTCTGGATGTTTGAGTTCCATTTGTTTAGTTTGTGGCCACTTCAGCCCTTATTTTGCCATTACATGAATTCATGAATATTCATGCATTCTCTTTGCAATCTAATTCACATTTATATGATTAAAATCATTCGTCCTATGATTCCATTAAATATAATAAAGTCATACATACATGGGGTCTCACAAAACTGATTCAGCCTCTATTCTCGTCGACCTGGGTTTTTCCCTCCAGTTCTCGGCCCCATCTCTCACCAATGGCGTCGCACGGTGGAGGGAAAGCTTCGGTCGGCTTGGCTTGGGGACATCGACAGCGATTTCACCCCTTTTTCCTATTCTCTTCTTTCGCCTATTTCTTTATCTTTCGTCAGGTTTTCCTCTTTTGGTCGACGCCGGCCAGTTCCTCTCCCCTCGCCGGTGACGTTGCAGTGCCCCCTTGGTTATCTTCCCTTCTGTCGTGGCCCTTTCCCTTTCCTTTCTCTTTTGTCTTTCTCCTCTGTTTTTTAGAGGAGAAAGAAAGGGAAGATCAGGTTTTCTCGATCCTTCCCTTCTCTTTTTTTTAATATATAATATAGTAATATAATATAATATAATATATAAACAATATATATATAATATTATTATAATATTATATATATATTATTTTATTATCTATATATATATTTAATATAAATTCCCAAAGTGAGAAATTTTTGGGTCATCATAACATGCATGAATTTCAAAAAATCCTTAATCATAGAACCCTAAATAGAACCCTAAATTTCAATTTCATGCAATTTTTCATAATTACTTTTTGAATTTAAAGTCAATTCATGAAATTTCTTCATGTAAATTAGTAATTGAATAAAAAGAGACTCACTTACCCCTTCAATTTGATATTGCATAACCTAATCTTCAAAATCCCCAAATTTTTCCTTGAACCTTAACTTAAAATCTTCCAATAAAATTATAAAAAATTAGCTTTAATACTCGAAATTACTTCACTCAGTGTAAAGATTGCATCAAACAAATTCTACTTACCCCTTTGGATTGCAAATGTTGACGTCCAATCTCCTCAAATCCTTCATTTTCTTTTTTCCTCCTTCCTAAAATGAAAATAGCCGAATGGAAGAAAGAATGCAAGAGGGAATCAACAATGAAACAAGAAATCTAACACCAATCTTATGAACTTCTCTCAAAAGAAATGAAATTCTGAAGAAAGAGTTAATGTACTGGGGTTTTTTGTTCTTGAAGAAGAGAAAGAAAGCAGACACGTGTTTAAGTTCTTTATTAGCTGAAAATTAGGTTCATTCACACCTAATAAATCCATACACCTAATTTCCCTAATTTTTCAATTACTAACCTATTAAAATAGCCTGTATTTGTGTCGTTAATGTCTAAATACATAATTAAATTTTCAATTTGTCAAACCCAATTAATTCATGAACCTTTAAAATCTAATACTGATTCATGTCAATTAATTTAGATTTCCAACAAGATTGCAACTACCTAAATTGGAGTTTTTTTTTTATCAAAAGTTAGGCTTGATTCATTATCGATATGCTGCTCAATTTTCTTGAACATGACAAATATTTAAATATTCACTTCAATTTATCTATAAGGAATTTAGGGCTAAAATTTTTATGACTTATATCTTATCAAGTTAGGTTTATTTAAAACTTGGAATCACTCCATTTGGAGTTCTCTATCTCAAGAATCATGCAATTTAGTGCAGGGTACTCATTTCCAAAAGGCACTTCCTAAAGTCATGTTTCAAAATTCATGGAATTCGACCCAAATTGAATTATCTTTGGTTTTTACATTTCCATATAGATAATTGAGTTAGGTTTCATATAGTTCTAGAATCATATCAATTGGACATTTCTACAATTTTCTATGTTCATTTTAGTGCACCAAGGTTATTCAGACATACTGCCTAAATGTGCTTGCACATAGGGTAACTTTGAAACTTTTCTGGTATTAATCTGTAATGAATTAAATTATGAAATATATATATATATATATATATATATATATATATATATATATATATACATACATATGGATGAAATGTCTTTAAGTTAGCTTTCATATGAATTTTACTGTTTATCATTTCAATACTCTAATCAAGACATTTAGTTGAAACAAGATCGATTAGTCCAAAGCAAAATTGTCAACTTTTTCGGTTTATTGCATAGCTACCCAAATAAATTGAAATTGTAGTTCCACAAGTTGAATTATCTTACCCAAAGCCATTTATAATCAATATAAAGTATTTATTAGGTTTCTAGGTGGGCGCCCGCTCTCGTGGGGTACGCTTGCTTGCTCATATGGATACTTCCATTTCTTACACCACAAACCCTAAAATGTTACTATTCAGCTTCCTATTGCATTTTTAAATTTAAATTTAAATTTAGCTTGCTTAGGGTGTATAAGAATTGCAATTATTACAATTAATAAGCCCAAAATGCATTACTAAGAACTCATAGTGCCCATCATGAGTTTTAAAAGCACTCTTGAGTATGTTAGGAACATGCATCCTGATTTGGTTTCAACCCTTAAATTCTTTTTGAAAAATATCGATGCTCCTTGCAATTCATCTAATAGCTCTTCAATGACAAGTATTAGATACTTTCCCTTAATCGTGTTCTTATTTAACTTCTGTCATTAATACACATACGTCATGTACCGTCTTTTTTTGTTAACACAACTGATGAAGAGAAAGGGTTGTTGCTGGCTTGAATCATAACTATACCTAGCATCTCCTATGTTAACTTCTCAATGACATCCTTCTATAAAGACGAATACCTATACAACTTTAATTTAATTGCACTGACCCCTTCCCTTGATGGAATCCTATGATCATGCAACCTATGATGTGGTAATTCCTTAGGTTCCAAAAATAAATACTCATAAGTAAGAAGTAACTCTTGGACTAAGAGAGAAACGTCTTCTGTAGTTAAGTTAAGGTTGTTAGTAGAACAGCTGGAACTGTGCATATCTTGGACTTGTATACCATATGGTTGGCTCAATGAACTTGCTGCAGATTGGCTCAACAACTTGTTCATAACTATTGTTGCTCAGTTACAAAAATTACGAATTGCTTACGTCATCGCCTTGATTTTTTATGTCACGTGCTACTGAAAGCTCTGCAAGAAAAAGAATGATCAAAGGTATGCGGGGATTGTTCCCTGCATAAGCAGTCTGATGCTTAAATCAATCAGAGAATTTGATAGAGTTTCTGTAAAAAAAAAAATAGTCTTAGTTTCATGAATCATATTTGATCTCCCTCGCTTGTTGATGGTGATTATTATTTTAAAGACATGAGTTTGTACCTGATTGAAACTATTTTTCTTTATATATATATATAGATATATATATATATTCTGATTTTTACCTTGCTAATGTTACAACCATGTAGATGAGATTGAGTTTGAATCCAACGCCAATTACTCTTTTTTGCTTTATTTTTTGTTTTTTATTTTTTTATTATTATCATTCACAACAATTGCTCCCCACTCTTTCGTTAGGTATAATCTTGTGAAAGAGTACATATATTCACATCGTAGCCTCAGGTCAAGTCCTCACATTAGACTCTGAAGTCGAATTCTCAAGCCAGATTCTGACATCAAATTCTCAAGTCATCCAATTCTCTAGCCCTTGTTTGAGTGTGTGGCTTACCTCGCGCATTTTTCGCTTTAAGCTCCTATTTGAGTACGTGGCCTATTTCACGCATTTTTCGCTTCGAGCCCTTGCCTCTTTCTTTGTGGCGTACCTCGCGCACTTTTTGCTTCAAGCTCTTTTTCATTTTGGGTATGCGGCTTACCTTGTGCATTTTTCACTTCAAGCCCTTGCACATTTTCATTGTAGCTTACCTCGCGCACTTTTCGCTTCAAGCCCTTATTTGGGTGCGTGACTTACCTCGCGCATTTTTCGCTTCAAGCCCTTGCACATTTTCTTTGTGGCTTATATCGCGTATTTTTCGCTTCAAGCTCTTGTTTATTTGGATGCATGGCTTACCTTGAGCATTTTTCACTTCAAGCACTTGCACTTTTTCTTCGTGGCTTACCTTCCGTAATTTTCGCTTCAAGCCCTTTATTTAAGTGTCTGGCTTACCTCGTACATTTTTCGCTTCAAGCCCTTTATTTGGGCGCTGGCTTACCTCGCACATTTTTCGCTTCAAGCTCTTATTTATTTGGGTGCGTGGCTTACCTCGTGTATTTTTTGTTTCAAGCCCTCTATTTGAGTGCTTAGCTTACATTGTGCATTTTTTGCTTCAAGCTCTTGCATTTTTTCTTCGTGGCTTACCTCGCGCATTTTTTTGCTTCAAGCCTTTTATTTGGGTGCGTGGCTTACCTTGTGTAATTTTTGCTTCAAGCCCGTGCACATTTTCTTCGTGGCTTACCTCACGCATTTTTCGCTTCAAACCCTTTATTTGAGTGCTTAGCATACCTCGCTCACTTTTCGCTTCAAGCTCTTATACTTTTTCTTTGTGGCTTCCCTTGCGCATTTGTCGCTTCAAGCCCTTTATTTGGGTGTGTGGCTTACCTCACGCATTTTTACTTCAAGTGCTTGCACATTTTCTTCGTGGCTTATATCACGCATTTTTCGCTTCAAGCCCTTTATTTAAGTACTTAGCTTACCTCGCGTACTTTTCACTTCAAGCTCTTGCATTTTTTCTTCGTGGCTTACCTCGAGCATTTTTCACTTCAAGCCCTTCATTTAAGTGCTTAGCTTACCTCGCGCACTTTTCCCTTTAAGCTCTTGCACTTTTTCTTTGTGGCATACCTTGCGCATTTTTCACTTCAAGCCTTTTATTTGGGTCTGTGACTTACCTAGCGCATTTTTCACTTCAAGTCATTTGTTTGAGTGCTTAGCTTACCTCACGCACTTTTCACTTCAAGCTCTTGCACATTTTTCTCGTAGCTTATCTCACGCATTTTTCACTTCAAACCCTCGTACATTTTCTTCATGGCTTATCTCGCACATTTTTCACTTCAAGCCCTTTATTTGAGTGCTTAGCTTACCTCGTACACTTTTCCTTTCAAGCTCTTGCACTTTTTCTTCGTGGCTTACCTCGCTCATTTTTCGCTTCAAGCCCTTTATTTGGGTGTGTGGCTTACCTCGTGCATTTTTCGCTTCAAGCCTTTGCACATTTTCTTCGTGGCTTGCCTCGCATATTTTTCGCTTCAAGCCCTTTATTTGAGTGCTTAGCTTGCCTCACACATTTTTCGCTTCAGGCCTTTTATTTGTGTAGCTGTTACGATCAGCCATCTTGATGTTGCATCAAAGCTGAAGGTAGAGTCAACAAGAAATAGTGCAGAGAACTGTGGTATCTTACATTGATCCAATTGTCAGCTTTTAGGATCTTTACATCTGTTTCTCGATTTTTTATTTAGCATCACCATTCTCAAGAAGCGACAGACCTCTAGGGAGATCATTATTAGTGGAGGTGACCACCACAGCCATCTAAGATGTCTTGATGATAGGTGGACTAGCATTTTTCACAACTCCATTAGTAATGGATCCTTGTCGATTCCCAATATCAGTTTCATTGCTTTGTGGGCCTCTTTGACTATCTCCGTTCTAGCTAATGATGAACATTGTGTTTCCTTTATTTCTCTGAAAGTGATAAGCCTATTGAAACAATCTCAAAACTTTGTTAAAACAATTCTTTCCTGCTTTGCATAAATCTCTATCATTCCCTGTCCATAAGGCAATTGCGAAGAGGTGTTGTAGCCATGGCCCATGATCCTATTAGGAGAAGCAGCTGCCATGAACATTGTATCTTGTTCATCACACATCAATGCCAAAGTTCCTAAAGGCATGGGCCTTTCTTTTGGCATATCAACACCATCTGAGCTGGAATCCTCAACCAGCTTTATCAGCCTGGTTTGCACTTGAACAGCTATCAGCCATGATTTTCTCAGCATCAAAATCCTTCTGGCTTTGCAACCTGTCTTATGTGGATGATGCAAGGGAAGTTTTTGTCTGATCTTCTGCCTATTTTTCGATCAAACTTCTCTAATCTGCAAGTGTCTTTACAGCTTCTCCATATTGAACTACCAGAATAGAGCAAAGCTCTTTCAAGTCCTGCTTTTGAATGATGTCTACTAACAGAGACCTATATGTGAATTTGGATAGGTCTACCGTAGCAGTTGTACCAGAACGAGAAATTGGCATAGAAGACAAGGAAGAGGAGGGTGCAGAAGCTCTGATATGATTTACCTGTGCGAAGTGTCCAAGCCTGTGAATGGAAGGATGCTTGGCAGTTGACCCATAGAATAGTTCTTGACTTTTTCTCTTCCTAGATACCGGAGCAAATGCATATAGGACCCTATGGCTCCAGTTATGGCAGCATTTGTCGCCTACTAAATATATGCAATATTATTGGCATGGTCACCATGAAATTGAGCTTGTCTCTTTTCACTTCCCTAAAAAATTTTACAGTACATGCATTTGCAGTTTTCGGAGCAGAGAATGTAGGCTTGGAAACACTCATAGTACTTTTTTAAGGCACATAGATTTCTTACAGTGACATCATTTGTTGTGCTTTTCAAATATTAAAACTTCTCTGGCCCCTTCCCTGCTATCCCGTGCACCATGTGAGCTGCTTGCAATTTTTGGCCTGAATGCATTTAGATTACGCTCCAAAGTTGCTTCAATAGCATCTCATCTCGCAGTTTCATTCTCAACATTGTTATAACAATTAACACAGTTGCACCCATCATAATATATGCCAGATGCAAAGCACTCACAATACAATTTCAGACACTGAGAATGTTTATAGTTACATTGCTTCTGCTTCTTTGGTGTACCATCTTTTAGTTCATTTGGTCTCAGTTTTGCTTTTGGGGATTCTCGTTTTACGACCCTCAATTATGTTGTATTAAGAGGAGATTGTACAATGGCAACAAGGATTGTCACCACCACTTATGGCTTTATCTGTTACTGATGCTGCTGTTGCCGAGTCACTGCAGCCGCCGCAGCCGAAGACGAAGCCACACCCACCCTTTGTGTGGATTAAGGGTGCTCCAACAAAACTACTCCTCTAGAAGAAACCCCGCCAAAACCAGCTGTGAAATCGAGCTACCTTGCTAGCTTTTTTGCTGAAAAATCTATCGTATTCGATTGCACCTTTTTTGGCAGAAATTCACCTCCTTTTTCTTCCCCTTCTTCTTTGGTTCTCCTCATGGCTTCAAATTCTGCTACAGAGATTGTCATCATGTTTAACTCTCTCTCCCCCAGAGCTTCATCGTTGAAGTCACCAATTAGAGAGCTTGTCATATCCTCATTTTTATCGCTCCTCTTTCTTGATAAACGTGTCCGCACCATTGTTGTAGAGCAAAAAACTTTTCTTTCGTTTCCCACAGACGGCGCCAATTGTTGTTGCTCAGATACAACAATTACAAATTGCTTACGTGATTGCCTTGATTTTTTATGTCACATGCTACCAAAAGCTCTGTAAGAAAAAGAATGATCAGAGGGACGCATGGATTGTTCCCTACATAAGCACTCCGATACTTAAGTCAGCCAGATAATTTGACAGAGTTTTTGTAAACAAAATATAGTCTTAGTTTCATAAATCATACATGTCCTCTCTCGCTTGTTGATGATGATTGTGCTTTTAAAGATATGTGTTTGTACCTGATTGAAAACTCTCTTTCTTTATCTATATATATATATTCTGATTTTACCTTGATAATGTTACAACCATGTATATTAGATTAAGTTTGAATCCAACGCCAATTACTCTTTTTTGCTTTCTTTTTTGTTTTTTTTTTAATTATCAATCACAACAATTACGAATTGCTTACGTCATCGCCTTGATTTTTTGTGTCACATGCTACTGAAAGCTCTGCAAGAAAAAGAATGATCAGAGGGATGTAAGGATTCTTCCCTGCGTAAGCACTCCGATGCTTAAGTCAGCCAAAGAATTTGACAGAGTTTCTGTAAACAAAATAAAGTCTTAGTTTCATGAATCATACATGTCCTCTCTCATTTGTTTATGGTGATTGTACTTTTAAAGATATGAGTTTGTACCTGATTGAAACTCTCTTTCCTTATATATATATATATATATATATTCTGATTTTTACCTTGATAATGTTACAACCATGTAGATGAGATTGAGTTTGAATCCAATGCCAATTACTCCATTTTACTTTCTTTTTTGTTTTTTATTTTCTATTATCATTCACAACAATCGCTCCCCACTCTTTCACTAGGTATAATCTTATGGAAAAGTACATATATTCACATCGTAACCTCAGGTTAACTCCTCATGTTAGACTCTGAAGTCGAATTCCAAGCCAAACTCTAACATCAAATTCTCAAGCCCTTGTTTGATTGCGTGACTTACCTCACGCATTTTTCGCTTCAAGCCCTTATTTGAGTGTGAGACCTACTTCACGCATTTTTTGCTTTGAAACCTTGCCTTTATCTTTATGGCTTACCACATGCATTTTTCGCTTCAACCTCTTTTTCATTTTGGGTACGTGGCTTACCTCGTGGATTTTTCACTTCAAGCCCTTGCACATTTTCTTTGTGGCTTACCTCGCGCATTTTTTACTTCAAGCCCTTGTACATTTTCTTTGTGGTTTGCCTCGCGCACTTTTCGCTTCAAGCCCTTATTTGGGTGCATGGCTTACCTCATGCATTTTTCACTTCAAACCCTTCAACAATTTCTTTGTGTCTTACCTTACACACTTTTCGCTTCAACCTCTTGTTTATTTGGGTGCGCGGCTTACCTCGCGCTTTTTTTGCTTCAAGCTCTTGTACTTTTTTTTCGTGGCTTACCTCGCGCATTTTTCACTTCAAGCCCTTTATTTGAGTGCGTGGCTTACCTCTCGCATTTTTCGTTTCAAGCTCTTGTTTATTTGGATACGTGGCTTACCTCGCGCATTTTTCGCTTCAAGCCCTTCATTTGAGTGCTTAGCTTACCTCGCACACTGTTCGTATCAAGCTCGTACACTTTTTCTTCGTGGCTTAACTCGTGCACTTTTTGCTTCAAGTCCTTTATTTTGGTACGTGGCTTACCTGGCGCATTTTTCGCTTCAAGCCTTTTATTTGAGTGCTTAGCTTACCTCGTGCACTTTTCGCTTCAAGCTCTTACACTTTTTCTTCGTGACTTATCTCACGCATTTTACGCTTCAAGCCCTTGCACATTTTCTTGGTGGCTTATCTCGCCCATTTTTTACTTCAAGCTCTTGCACATTTTCTTCGTGGCTTACCTCGCGCATTTTTCGCTTCAAGCCCTTTATTTGAGTGCTTAGCTTACCTAGCGCACTTTTCGTTTCAAGCTCTTGCACTTTTTCTTTGTGGCTTACCGTGCGGATTTTTCGCTTCAAGCCCATTATTTACGTGCTTAGCTTACCTTGTGCACTTTTTGCTTCTAGCTCTTACACATTTTCTTCATGGCTAACCTCGTACATTTTTTGCTTCAAGCCCTTGCACATTTTCTTCGTGGCTTACCTCGCGCATTTTTCGCTTCAAGCCCTTTATTTGAGTGCTTAGCTTACCTTGTGCACTTTTCGCTTCAAGCTCTTGCACTTTTTCTTCGTGGCTTACCTTGCGCATTTTTCAGTTCAAGCCCTTTATTTGGGTGTATGGGTTACTTGTGCATTTTTCACTTCAATCCAATTATTTCGATGTGTGGCTTACCTTGCACATTTTTTTCTTCAAGCCCTTGCACATTTTCTTTGTGGCTTACCTCGCGCATTTTTTGCTTCAAGCCCTTTATTTGAGTGCTTAGCTTACCTCACGCACTTTTTCTTCGTCACTTACCTTGTAATTTTTCGCTTCAAGTCGTTGCACATTTTCTTCGTGGCTTACCTCGCGCATTTTTCGCTTCAAGCCCTTTATTTGAGTGCTTAGTTTACCTCGCGCACTATTCGCTTTATGCTCTTGCACTTTTTCTTCGTGGCTTACCTCGCGTATTTTTCGTTTCAAGTCCTTTATCTAGGTGTGTGGCTTACCTCTCGCCTTTTTCGCTTCATGCCCTTGCACCATTTTCTTCGTGGCTTACCTCGTACATTTTTTCGCTTCAAGCCCTTTATTTGGGTGCTTAGCTTACCTCACGAACTTTTCGCTTCAAGCTCTTGCACTTTTTCTTCATGGCTTATCTCGCATTTTTTTCACTTTAAGCCCTTTATTTGGGTGTCTGGCTTACCTCGCACATTTTTTGCTTCAAACCCTTGCACATTTTCTTCATGGCTTACCTCGCGCATTTTTCGCTTCCAGCCCTTTATTTAAGTGCTTAGCTTACCTCGCGCACTTTTTGCTTCAAGCTCTTATACTTTTTCTTTGTGGCTTACCTCGCGCATTTTACGTTTTAAGCCCTTTATTTGGGTACGTGGCTTACCTCGCTCATTTTTCTCTTCAAACCTTTTTATTTTTGTAGCTATTACGATTAGTCATCTTAATGTTGCATCAAAGTTGAAGGTGGAGTCAACAGCGGAATAGTACAGAGAATTGTGGTATCATACCTTGAGCCAATTGTGAGCATTTAGGATCTTTACATTTGTTTCTCAGTTTTTGATTTAGCATCACCAATTTCAAAAAGTGACAGACCTCTAGGGAGATCATTATTAGTGGAGGTGACCACCACAGCAACCATCTGAGATGTCTTGATGGTGGGTAGACTGACATTTTTTCGTAACTCCATTGGTAATGGATCCTTGTTGATTCCTAATATCAGTTCCATTGCTTTATGGGCCTCTTTGACTATCTTCGCTCTAGCTAATGATGAACATTGCGCTTCCTTTATATCTCCGAAAGTGATAAGACTATTGAGGCAATCTCAAAACTTTCTTAAAACAATTCTTTCCTGCTCTTCATAAATCTTTGTGATTCCTTGTCCATAAGGCAATTACAAAGAGGTGTTATAGCCATGGTCGATGATCCCATTAGGGGAAGCAACTTCCATGAACATTGTATCTTGTTCATCATACATCAATGCCAAAGTTCCTAGAGACATGGGCCTTCCCTTTAGCATATTGACACCATCTGAGATGGAATCCTCAGGGCCAACTTTATCAGCCTGGTTTGCACTTGAATAATCATTAGCTATGACTTTCTCAGCATCAAAATCCTTCTGGCTTTGCAGCCTGTCTTGCATGGATGATACAAGGGAAGTTTCTGTCTGATCTTTTACCTGTTTTTTTATCAAACTTCTCTGATCTACAATTGTCTTTGCAGCTTCTCCAGATGGAGCTACCAAAACAGAGAAAAGCTCCTTCAAGTCCTTCTTTTGAATGATGTCTGCTAATAGAGACCTATATGTGAATTTGGATGGGCCTATCGCAGCAGTTGTACCAGAACGAGAAACTAACATAAAAGACAAGGAAGAAGAGGAGGGTGCAGAAGCTCTGATATGATTTGCCTGTGCAAAATGTCCAAGCCTATGAATGGAAGGATCCTTGGCAGTTGACCCATAGAATAGTTCTTGACTTTTTCTCTTCTTAGATACCAGAGCAAATGCATGTTTAGAGGACCCAATGGCTCCAGTTATGGTAGCATTTGCTGCCTACTGAATATATGCCATATTGTTGGCATGGTCACCATGAAATAGATCTTGTCTCTCTTCACTTCCTTCAAAAATTTTGCAGTCCATGCATTTATAGTTTTCTGAGCAGAGAATGCTGGCTTGGAAACACTCACAACACTTTTTTAAGGCACCTAGATTTCTTACAGTGACATCCTTTGTTGTGCTTTCCCAATATTAAAACTTCCCCGGCCACTTCCCTGTGACAACTGTAAATTTTATGTACTTTAGTTGTAAGATTTGCAATGTGAGATTTGTAATTTGTTGAGTGTAATTATGATATGTTGATATACACACAAATTTTAAATCTAATGAAGTATAAGGAGATGAAGTTTTCAAGTCTTAAAGGAGGTTGGATGAGAAATGACTATGGTAGCAAATTAAGGATGTTTATGTGAGTTACTGAAGAAAACTCCAACAAAATCTGAAAAATATGAATACCAGATCGATCTCATTGAAGGAAAGATCGATCTGGAAGAGCCAAAAAAGCTCTTATTTGAGTAATGGAATAGGGCAGATCGATCTTCAATGGGGCCAGATCGATCTGCTAAGCGTTCTGTAAATGAAGAGATCGATCCTTAATGCAGGCAAATCGATTTCTTTAGCTCTTGGGTTGGAGTAGATCAATCTCCTCCCTTAGGCAGATCAACCTCCTTAACTTTCGGCTTGGAAGAGATCGATCCCCAATTCAAAGCCAGATCGATCTCCACTGAGTTTTCTTATAAAGAGTAGACCGATCTCCACCCTCATCCAGATCGATTTTGTAGTTGTTGAGAGAGCAGTTTGGAGCAGTTGAATCGAGCAGAGATCGATCTCCTTCAATACCAGATCGATCTCATAAGCCCTGTCTATATAAGGATCATAGGATTTTAGCATGGAACTAAGCCTTTCTCTCTCTCTGCAACCCAAATCTTCACCATTTTCACCCAAACCAAGCTTTTCTCTCTAAAATTCACCCTATTCTAGGTGAAATTAGACAAAGGGGCAAGAGACAAAGTTGTTCCTCTTTGCAAGGAGAACAACATACTAGAAAATCAAAGATTGGTTTGAGCAAAAGGAAGAGACAAGCGTTCTACAACTTGGTCAAGAGAGGACAAGCTAGGTAAGCTCACAAGATCCTTGGTTTAAGCATTCTCATTGGGTATATTTATGAATAAATGAACATATATGTTTAGACATTTGGTTAGAGACGTTTAAAGCATGATAAAACCAATAAATGGGTTTAGTTAGAAAATTTAATGTGGATGTTTTGTGATGGTTATGAGTTAACCAAAATGTTGAGTTAGAATGGGTAAGAGAAAGAGATAGAAAATGAAAATGATGTATATTGATGGGTTAATGATGTGTGTGGATAGCTCGAGAATTTGGTACGAGAAACGAGGTTTGTTCGGGAACCCGAGGATATTGTATCACTCAAGGTGCAAGAGGTAAGGGAAATAAACCATTTGTGCTTGTGAGTTTTCTACTGAATGAAAATATTTTAAAAGCATGAAAAAGAGTTTGATGAATGAGCATGTTTTATGAGATGATTTGATGTGTTTATAAATATGTGAGTGTTTTATCGATTTGAGCTCGATTTCTGATGTGATTTGTGTAATTGTGAACACATATGGTTTATAACCAAAATGGGTTTTTTTTGTGATAACCACCATGAGCTCTACGTGAAGGTAAAACGATTTATATACAACAATGGCATGTTTTTACTGTGTGAGTGTTTTACCAGTTTGAGCTCAATTTGATGAGTTTTGTTTAAATGTGAACACAATGTGTTATAACTGAAATAGGTTTTGGGATAACCACTGAGAGCTCTACGTGAAGGTAAAACGATTTTTACTGAGACTATGGCTTGTCATGAGATGCACATCGGGCTTTGCTCTTGTAGCATATAAGGTCGGGCCGTGCTCTAGTAGCATGTAAGACCGATGCCTCCGTTCTAGTAACATGAGATGACCTCGCTCCGTGGTAGCGATGGGTGGATGTGCTTTGATAGCATGTAAGGCCGACGACTGTACGACTCTGATCAAGTCTTGTCACGCCCCGAAACGCGAAAAATAGGGCTAATTTAAAACTTTTTACTCATTAATTCACAATTAAGGGTGCATTCCTGTGCAGTGTCATACATCATCATAATTATCATGCCTCAGGATCTCATCATAATATAGTATATATTGTATCATATACATTACTCAATTCCAAGTTAATTAATCCTAATACATCCCGTACATCATTGTACAATAAGTGTCTGTAAATATAACTCTACTCTGGGTACATGAATAGTAAATATCTACCTCAGTACACAATATATGGCCTGGAGCTCAAGTCCTCCACTAGCCACTACTCCGTACGTCGCAGGAAAACCCTTTTCACTTGAAGAGATCTGGGGGGAAAGAAAACAGGGTGAGCTTCTAAATCGCTCAGTAAAGGGAGTAAGGGACTCATTTCATAAACCAAAATGCACATCACAAAATATTTATTTGTATGTGAAACTCATTAATCTCATTTGAAAACCATAGCATGAAAGTACTCAAAACGACATTCTCATGTCTCAAATCACGTGAAAACATGAAGTAAAAAGGCTCAGTCTAGAGCAATAACAAAGCATGTGAAAATAATGCGATAAACGCTTTCTCAATTAACGTGATAAAATCTTTGTAATAATAATGCACGTGGCACAGCCACTAAACACACGTGGCATAGCCATTGATTTAAATTCACACGTGGCATAGCCACTAAACACACGTGGCATAGCCACTGATTTGGATTCACACGTGGCACAACCACAGAAATATACGTGGCATAGCCACTGGATGGGTAATCTCACGTGGCAACGGCCACCAATTAGGGTTTTCACGTGGCAACGACCACCAAATAGGGTTTCTCACGTGGCAACGGCCACCAAGTATACGTGGCATAGCCACAGAATGGGTTATTCTCACGTTATCAGAACGGAGAAGAATCGGGCTTACATGCTACCAGAGCAATGCCCGGTGTGTACTCAGAATTACACACCTAAGTCTTAATCACATAAGACTAGTTTGCCTTCACGTAAAACTCATAGTGGTTTTTCTCTCATAAAACTCATTTGAAAACCGTTTTGTACTCAACACAAAACATAATAAAACCGAGTTCCAACCGGCAAAGCACGCACACATTTCTCAAATCTCGATATTGCCTTAACGTAGAGCCCAGTTATAAACTCATAAAAACATTGGGCTCCAACCGGCTATAAAAAAATCGTGTACAATTGTATCACAACACAACACTCAACATGCTTGTTTTATAAATCACAATTCATGCTATAATAGTTTGCAAATCACATACACAAATGGTTTAGTTTCCCTTACCTCTTTGCACCTCGTATAGTGCAATCGTTTCCCCTGTATCACGGACTAGCCTCGCATTCCACTCTGGAACTCCCGAGCTGTCCAAACGATGTTAAAACATCAATACTCAATTATCTCCTCAACCTCAATTCTCAAAATCGAGCATAATTGCTCATAACACCTCAAATCTCTTGATTCTCGTAACTCTACCCCAAACTACACTCTCATTCACAACATCTCAACGTTCTACATTTCTCATGCCAATTATCTATGCTAATTCACCACATTGTCTAAATTTCTATTTATAACTCAAATTCCCAAAATTGCTAAATATCATTATCACTCCAACCACATTGCAATTTCATCAATCCCTAATCATTTCTCAGCTATTTCAACATAATGACAACAACCATTATCATCAAAATCATCTCAGATATCAAGATCGAGGTTTAGAAATTACCCAAAACTTGTGGAGAGCTTATCTCTTGCCTCGATTCGATCCGTCTTTCGATTTCCAAGTATGTTGTTCTCCCTTTGATGAGGAACAACTTTCCTTCTTGCCACAACTTCTGATTTGGACGGAAATGGGTGCTTTGGATGAGTGAGAAAGCTAGGTTTCGGTGAAAATGGGGGTTGGAAGAGAGAGAAAGTGAGATTGCAGGAGAAAAATAGGGGTTCCTTATATAGGCTGAGGGTAAGAGATCGATCTGGCTCTTGATGAGATCGATCTGCATTTGAATTTTTGGGACGATTTAGGGCAATTTATGCTTAGGAGATCGATCTGTCCTCATACTTCATACTTATTTTAAACACTTAACATATAAATCCCCAATTATCATTCCCCAATTCACTTAGCATAATAAATTATACTTTAAGTTCATATTACATAATTAAAGTATGTCCGAAATTCTCAGATCTCACATCCTCCCCACCTTAAAAGAATTTGGTCCTCCAAATTCAACTCAACTAGTTAAAGAGATGGGGGTATTTCTCCTTCATGAGGTTCTCTAGTTCCCACGTTGCCTCTTCCCTTGAGTGATGTTTCCATAAAACTTTCACTAATGGGATGCTCTTAGTTCTCAGTACCTTCTCTCTTCTATCGAGAATCTGGACGGGTTCCTCAGTGTAGTTCATATCCTCTTGAATGTCCATCTCGTCATACTCTATGACATGAGAAGGGTCCGGGTGGTACTTCCTCAACATAGACACATGAAAAACATTGTGTATTCCGGACATCTGTGGGGGTAATGCTAATCTGTAACCTACCTCTCCCACTCTCTCAAGAATCTCGAATGGTCCTACGTATCGAGGACTCAATTTCCCTTTCTTCCCAAATCGCATGATACCCTTACTCGGTGATATTTTCAGAAATACTGCATCACTAACCTCAAACTCGAGTGGCCGTCTAAGCACATCCGCGTAGCTTTTCTGTCTACTTTGTGCAGCCCGTAACCTCTCACATATGAGTTTCACACTCTGTACGGCTTGCTCAACAAGCTCGGGAGCATTTATCTTTCTGTCACCGACTTCTTCCCAAGCTACAGGGGATCTACACCTCTTACCATATAGAGCCTCAAAAAGTGCCATTCCAATACTCGCATGATAGCTGTTATTATATGCAAACTCTACTAGGGGCAGGTGATCATCCCATGATCCCTTAAAATCCATCGTACACACCCTCAACATATCCTCCAGGGTTTGAATAGTCCTCTCTGACTGACCATCTGTCTGAGGAAGATAGGCGGTACTGAAACTCAATCGAGATCCCATGGACTCCTGAAACTGGGTCCAAAATCTAGAAGTAAATCGGGAATCTCTATCAGAAGTAATACTCACTGGAGCCCTATGTAATCTAGCTATCTCGCTGACATACAGCTCAGCTAAGGCATCCACAGTATTTGTGCTCTTAATGGCAAGGAAGTGGGCACTCTTGGTCAGTCTATCCACTATAACCCATATAGCGTCACGACCTCTTTGGGTCCTTGGTAAACCTATAATAAAGTCCATAGTGACATGCTCCCATTTCCATGTAGGTACAGGTAAGGGCCGTAGTAGTCCTCCGGGCTTTCGATGCTCAGCTTTCACTTGCTGGCATACTAAACACCTGGCCACATACTCTGCCACGTCTTGCTTCATACCACTCCACCAATACACCTTTCTCAAGTCTCGGTACATCTTAGTACTCCCTGGGTGCATGGTGTATCGCGAGCAGTGGGATTCTCTCAGTATCAGTCTCTTTAGGGTATCATCGTCCGGTACACAAATCCGTCCTCTGAATCTTAACAATCCATCCTCACTGATGGTGAGATCCGACTGCGAACTCTGCTCAGCTTGGCTAATCATATCTATCAATCTCTGATCACTACGCTGCCCAGTTCTAATCTGATCCATGATCCTGGGCTCTATTCGTAAGCTAGCCACAAATCCAGTCTCTATCTCTTTAACTCTGATCCGAAGTTCGGCAAACTGCTCCAGTAAATCCCATTCCCTGATCATCATAGCAAATATCATACTCTTCCTACTCAGGGCATCAGCAACCACATTCGCCTTGCCCGGATGATATAGAATCTCGCAGTCATAATCCTTAAGGAGTTCCATCCATCTCCTTTGTCTCATGTTTAACGCTTTCTGATCAAAGAGATATCTCAAACTCTTATGATCAGTGAAGATCTGGAATCTTTCCCCATATAAGTAGTGTTGCCAGATCTTCAAAGCAAATACCACAGCGGCTAACTCCAAATCATGCGTGGGGTAATTCCGCTCATGGTCTTTCAGCTGTCGAGATCCATATGTGACCACTCTTCCGTGCTGCATAAGCACACACCCCAATCCTTGATGAGATGCATCACTATACACCGAGAATCCTCCTGATCCCTCAGGAATAGTTAACACAGGTGCCGCTATCAACCTCCTCTTTAATTCCTGAAAACTGAGCTCACATTGATCAGTCTATATAAATGGAGTCTCTTTGCGAGTGAGCTTAGTCAAAGGGGCGGCAATCCAAAAAAATCCTTCCACAAATCTTCTGTAATACCCTGCCAAACCATGGAAACTTTGTACCTCAGTAACTGTCCTCGGTCTCTCCCAATTAAGCACAGCCTCCACCTTGCTTGGGTCCACTGATACTCCTTCCTCTGAGACTATATGACAAAGGAAAGCTATCCGATCCAGCCAAAACTCACACTTACTAAGCTTTCCAAATAATTGCTTATCTCGGAGTATCTGTAGTACTAACCACAAATGCTGTGCATGCTCCTCATACAACTGAGAGTATACCAGGATATCATCAATAAAGACTATCATAAATTTATCCAGATAGTCTCTGAACACCTCGTTCATCAATCTCATAAATGTTGCAGGGGCGTTCGTCAATCCAAAGGACATCACTAGAAATTCATAATGGCTATACCTCGTCCTGAAGGTCGTCTTTGGAATATCTTCTTCCTTGATCCTCAATTGGTGATAGCCCGATCTCAAATCAATCTTAGAAAAGACTGAGGCCCCTCTTAGTTGATCAAGTAGATCATCAATCCTGGGTAATGGGTATTTATTCTTAACCGTGGCTTTATTTAACAACCGATAGTCTACGCATAATCTGAGACTACCATCCTTCTTCTTGACAAATAAAACCAGTGCTCCCCACGGTGAAACACTGGGCCTAATGAACCTTTGATCCAATAACTCCTGTAGTTGTTTCTTCAATTCCTCAAGTTCCACTAATGCCATCCTGTAGGGAGGTTTAGAGATCGGCTGAGTATCTGGTACCAAATCAATGGTAAACTCTAGCTCTCTCTCTGGTGGTAAACCTGGCAATTCATCTGGGAAAACATCCAAAAATTCACACACCACAGATATATCCTCAATCCTCGGATGTTCCCGCTCATCGTCTGAGATGAGTGTCTCATAACCTTCACATGAACAATCATATTTAATATTCTCCAAAATAATATCAAAATTCTTAAATTACTTAATAGAATTCCACATATTCATTTCCTCAATATCTCAATCGTACACTGTAAGGTTCAGGTAGGGAGAAAGTTACAATCTTAGTGTAGCAATCTAAGCTCACTCGATTGGCTGCTAACCAATCCATTCCCAAAATTACATCAAATCCATGTATATTCAACATGATTAGATCTGCTAACATCCCTCTATCTCCCACCTTTATCTCACATCCTCTACAGATTAACTCAGTTCTCTGGGATTCACACATAGGGGTATTTACATGTTGTATATATTCTAGAGGTTCAAACTTCAAGTTTAATCTACATGCGAAGTGCTCAGAAATAAACGAATGCGTGGATCCTGAATCAATCAACACATAAGCCTTATGGTTACAGACAGAGAGTGTACCTCTTATAGTTTCTGCAGAAGTGTCAGCGGTTTCTTTATCTAGGGCAAACACACGTCCCTGGATAACAGGTCTCTTTCCTTTCTCTGCAGTAGTGGCCCGTCCCTCGGGATTCACTCTCTGAGGCTATTGTCCAGTGGGCTCCAAGACATGTGGTTTCTGAGGTTGAGGGCAATCCTTCACCATGTGACCCATGTCTCCACATCTAAAACATCCATGGATCGACCCAGTACAACTTCCCTCATGCATTCGGCCACAATTTCTGCAAAACCTTGTCTCAGGCCTGACATCTCGAGGGGTCTCTCTAATGTTAGGGTAACCTCTGGGTCTCTCTAATCTGCCCTTCTGTACCTCAATCCTTCCTCTTCTGAAGGAACCTCTCCGATCCTCTGTTTGGAAAATTGCTGGCCTCTTGCCCTTATCTCTATTCACCGCTCTGAGCTCATTCTGGGACTGTACCATTTCAATTCCTCTTTCAATCTCTTGTGCTCATCTCAGAGCATCTCCAAACTCAATAATACATTGCCCTATCAATCTATCTCTGATGATGGGCTTCAATCCATACACAAATTTCTCTGTGCGGAGCTCTTCATTCTTAAAGGTCTCTGGGTCATATCTCAATAGCGCGGTGAATTGGCTCTCATAGTCATCCATAGACATGTCACCCTGTACCAAACTCAAAAACTCAGCCTGTTTCTTTCTCTGGGCGGCTCGTGGTACATATTGGGTCTTAAAGGCTGTCTGAAACTCTTCCCAACCAATCACATCCTGGCGGGACATCAGAATACCCTGGGTAGTACCCCACCAATCTCGAGCTCTCCCTTTCAACATATAGATACTCATACTGACCCTCTCAGCATCGGTGCACCCCAGATAATCAAATATAATTCTCAACTCCGTCAGCCACTCCTCAGCCTCTGTAGGATCCTTCTTTCCCTTAAATGCGGGCGGATTCATCTTCAGAAAATCCTTCAGTCAGACCATACTTCTATCATCAGGCTGAGTGACGGGAGGTATTGGGTCCATCTATACTGGGGGTATAGGAGGTCCTTGTGGTGGTGTAGGAGTAGTACCCGAGGCATTAACTCCAAAGTGTTGCGCCAATAACGCTGCCATCTGCTCAAAACCTTGCCTCACATCGTCTCAATCCGATTAAATCGAGAGTTAGGACTCTCTGGTTGTGGGACAGGTGGCGGAGGGGACTCTGCCTGCCTCCTCAAACGACCTCGTCGTCCACTCATTCTCTATCTTAACTCGTCTCCTGCGCGTTCATATCAAAATCGATTGAAATCTCAATCCTCAATTTCAGTTCATGACCAGACTACTATAGACACTTGGGATGTATTCTATTTCACTTAACCGACACTGACAGTACTAGACACCCTAGGCTCTGATACCAAGAAAACTCTGTCACGCCTCGAAACGCAGAAAATAGGGCTAATTTAAAACTTTTTACTCAATTCACAATTAAGGGTGCATTCCTGTGCAGTGTCATGCATCATCATAATTATCATGCCTCAGGATCTCATCATAATATAGTATATATTGTATCATATACATTACTCAATTCCAAGTTAATTAATCCTAATACATCCCGTACATCATTGTACAATAAGTGTCTGTAAATATAACTCTAGTCTGGGTACATGAATAGTAAATATCTACCTCAGTACACAATATATGGCCTGGAGCTCAAGTCCTCCACTAGCCACTACTCCGTACGTCGCAGGAAAACCCTTTTCACTTGAAGAGATCTGGGGGGAAAGAAAACAGGGTGAGCTTCTAAATTGCTCAGTAAAAGGGGTAAGGGACTCATTTCATAAACCAAAATGAACATCACAAAATATTTATTTGTATGTGAAACTCATTAATCTCATTTGAAAACCATAGCATGAAAGTACTCAAAACGACATTCTCATGTCTCAAATCACGTGAAAACATGAAGTAAAAAGGCTCAGTCTAGAGCAATAATAAAGCATGTGAAAATAATGCGATAAACGCTTTCTCAATTAACGTGATAAAATCACTGTAATAATAATGCACATGGCATAGCCACTAAACACACATGGCATAGCCACTGATTTAAATTCACACGTGGCATAGCCACTAAACACACGTGGCATAGCCACTGATTTGGATTCACACGTGGCACAGCCACAGAAATATACGTGGCATAGCCACTGGATGGGTGATCTCACGTGGCAACGGCCACCAATTAGGGTTTTCACGTGCCAACGGCCACCAAATAGGGTTTTTCACGTGGCAACGGCCACCAAATAGGGTTTCTCACGTGGCAACGGCCACCAAGTATACGTGGCATAGCCACAGAATGGGTTATTCTCACGTTACCAGAACGGAGAAGAATCGGGCTTACATGCTACCAGAGCAATGCCCGATGTGTACTCAGAATTACACACCTAAGTCTTAATCACATAAGACTAGTTTGCCTTCACGTAGAACTCATAGTGGTTTTTCTCTCATAAAACTCATTTGAAAACCGTTTTGTACTCAACACAAAACATAATAAAACTGAGTTCCAATCGGCAAAGCACGCACACATTTCTCAAATCTCGATATTGCCTTAACGTAGAGCCCAGTTATAAACTCATAAAAATATTGGGCTCCAACCGGCTATAAAAAAATCGTGTACAATTGTATCACAACACAACACTCAACATGCTTGTTTTATAAATCACAATTCATGCTATAATAGTTTGCAAATCACATACACAAATGGTTTAGTTTCCCTTACCTCTTTGCACCTCGTATAGTGCAATCGTTTCCCCCGTATCACGGACTAGCCTCGTAGTCCACTCTGGAACTCTCGAGCTGTCCAAACGATGCTAAAACATCAATACTCAATTATCTCATCAACCTCAATTCTCAAAATCGAGCATAATTGCTCATAACACCTCAAATCTCTTGATTCTCGTAACTCTACCCCAAACTACACTCTCATTCACAACATCTCAACGTTCTACATTTCTCATGCCAATTATCTATGCTAATTCACCACATTGTCTAAATTTCTATTTATAGCTCAAATTCCCAAAATTGCTAAATATCATTATCACTCCAACCACATTACAATTTCATCAATCCCTAATCATTTCTCAGCTATTTCAACACAATGACAACAACCATTATCATCAAAATCATCTCAGATATCAAGATCGAGGTTTAGAAATTACCCAAAACTTGTGGAGAGCTTATCTCTTGCCTTGATTCGATCCGTCTTTCGATTTCCAAGTATGTTGTTCTCCCTTTGATGAGGAACAACTTTCCTTCTTGCCACAACTTCTGATTTGGACGGAAATGGGTGCTTTGGATGAGTGAGAAAGCTAGGTTTCGGTGAAAATGGTGGTTGGAAGAGAGAGAAAGTGAGATTGCAGGAGAAAAATAGGGGTTCCTTATATAGGCTGAGGGTAGGAGATCGATCTGGCTCTTGATGAGATCGATCTGCATTTGAATTTTTGGGACGATTTGGGGCAATTTATGCCTAGGAGATCGATCTGTCCTCATACTTCATACTTATTTTAAACACTTAACATATAAATCCCCAATTATCATTCCCCAATTCACTTAGCTCAATAAATTATACTTCAAGTTCATATTACATAATTAAAGTATGTCCGAAATTCTCAGATCTCACATCCTCCCCACCTTAAAAGAATTTGGTCCTCCAAATTCAACTCAACTAATTAAAGAGATGGGGGTATATCTCCTTCATGAGGTTCTCTAGTTCCCACGTTGCCTCTTCCCTTGAGTGATGTTTCCACAAAACTTTCACTAATGGGATACTCTTAGTTCTCAGTACCTTCTCTCTTCTATCGAGAATCTGGACGGGTTCCTGAGTGTAGCTCATATCCTCTTGAATGTCCATCTCGTCATACTCTATGACATGAGAAGGGTCCGGGTGGTACTTCCTCAACATAGACACATGAAAAACATTGTGTATTCCGGATATCTGTGGGGGTAATGCTAATCTGTAAGCTACCTCTCCCACTCTCTCAAGAATCTCGAATGGTCCTACGTATCAAGGACTCAATTTCCCTTTCTTCCCAAATCGCATGATACCCTTACTCGGTGATATTTTCAGAAATACTACATCACCAACCTCAAACTCGAGTGGCCGTCTACGCACATCCGCGTAGCTTTTCTGTCTACTTTGTGCAGCCCGTAACCTCTCACATATGAGTTTCACACTCTGTACGGCTTCTCAACAAGCTCGGGAGCATTTATCTTTCTGTCACCGACTTCTTCCCAAGCTACAGGGGATCTACACCTCCTACCATATAGAGCCTCAAAAGGTGTCATTCCAATACTCGCATGATAGCTGTTATTATATGCAAACTCTGCTAGGGGCAGGTGATTATCCCATGATCCCTTAAAATCCATCGTACACGCCCTCAACATATCCTCCAAGGTCTGAACAGTCCTCTCTGACTGACCATCTGTCTGAGGATAATAGGCGGTACTGAAACTCAATCGAGATCCCATGGACTCCTGAAACTGGGTCCAAAATCTAGAAGTAAATCGAGAATCTCTATCAGAAGTAATACTCACTGGAGCCCTATGTAACTAGCTATCTCGCTGACATACAGCTCAGCTAAGGCATCCACAGTATCTATGCTCTTGATGGCAAGGAAGTGGGCACTCTTGGTCAGTCTATCCACTATAACCCATATAGCGTCACGACCTCTTCGGGTCCTCGGTAAACCCATAATAAAGTCCATAGTGACATGCTCCCATTTCCATGTAGGTACAGGTAAGGGCTGTAGTAGTCCTCCGGGCTTTCGATGCTCAGCTTTCACTTGCTGGCATACTAAACACCTGGCCACATACTCTGCCACGTCTCGCTTCATACCTCACCACCAATACACCTTTCTCAAGTCTTGGTATATCTTAGTACTCCCTGGGTGCATGGTGTATCACGAGCAGTGGGATTCTCTCAGTATCAGTCTCTTTAGGGTATTATCATCTGGTACACAAATTCGTCCTCTGAATCTCAACAATCCATCCTCACTGATGGTGAGATCCGACTGCGAACTCTGTTCAGCTTGGCTAATCATATCTATCAATCTCTGATCACTGCGCTGCCCAGTTCTAATCTGATCCATGATCCTGGGCTCTATTCGCAAGCTAGCTACAAATCCAGTCTCTATCTCTTTAACTCTGATCCGAAGTTCGGCAAACTACTCCAGTAAATCCCATTCCCTGATCATCATAGCAGATATCATACTCTTCCTGCTCAGGGCATCAGCAACCACATTCGCCTTGCCCGGATGATATAGAATCTCGCAGTCATAATCCTTAAGGAGTTCCATCCATCTCCTTTGTCTCATGTTTAACTCTTTCTGATCAAAGAGATATCTCAAACTCTTATGATCAGTGAAGATCTGGAATCTTTCCCCATATAAGTAGTGTTGCCAGATCTTCAAAGAAAATACCACAGCGGCTAACTCCAAATCATGCGTGGGGTAATTCCGCTTATGGTCTTTCAGCTGTCGCGATCCATATGTGACCACTCTTCTGTGTTGCATAAGCACACACCCCAATCCTTGATGAGATGCATCACTATACACCGAGAATCCTCCTGATCCCTCAGGAATAGTTAACACAGGTGCCGCTATCAACCTCCTCTTTAATTCCTGAAAATTGAGCTCACATTGATCAGTCCATATAAATGGAGTCTCTTTGCGCGTGAGCTTAGTCAAAGGGGCGGCAATCCGAAAAAATCCTTCCACAAATCTTCTGTAATACCCGCCAAACCAAGGAAGCTTCGTACCTCAGTAACTGTCCTTGGTCTCTCCCAATTAAGCACAGCCTCCACCTTGCTTGGGTCCACTGATACTCCTTCCTCTGAGACTATATGACCAAGGAAAGCTATCCGATCCAGCCAAAACTCACACTTTCTAAGCTTTCCAAATAATTGCTTATCTCGGAGTATCTATAGTACTAACCACAAATGCTGTGCATGCTCCTCATACAACTGAGAGTATACCAGGATATCATCAATAAAGACTATCACAAATTTATCCAGATAGTCTCTGAACACCTCGTTCATCAATCTCATAAATGTTGCAGGGGCGTTCGCCAATCCAAAGGACATCACCAGAAATTCATAATGGCCATACCTCGTCCTGAAGGCCATCTTTGGAATATCTTCTTCCTTGATCCTCAATTGGTGATAGCCCGATCTCAAATCAATCTTAGAAAAGACTGAGGCCCCTCTTAGTTGATCAAGTAGATCATCAATCCTGGGCAATAGGTATTTATTCTTCACCGTGGCTTTATTCAACAACCGATAGTCTACGCATAATCTGAGACTACCATCCTTCTTCTTGACAAATAAAACCGGTGCTCCCCACGGTGAAACACTGGGTCAAATGAACCCTTGATCCAATAACTCCTGTAGTTGTTTCTTCAATTTCTCAAGTTCCACTAATGCCATCCTGTAGGGAGGTTTAGAGATCGTCTGAGTATCTGCTACCAAATCAATGGTAAACTCTAGCTCTCTCTCTGGTGGTAAACCTGGCAATTCATCTGGTAAAACATCCAAAAATTCACACACCACAGATATATCCTCAATCCTCGGATGTTCCCGCTCATCGTCTGAGATGAGTGTCTCATAACCTTCACATGAACAATCATATTTAATATTCTCCAAAATAATATCAAAATTCTCAAATTACTTACTAGAATTCCACATATTCATTTCCTCAATATCTCAATCGTACACTGTAAGGTTCAGGTAGAGAGAAAGTTACAATCTTAGTGTAGCAATCTAAGCTCACTCGATTGGCTGCCAACCAATCCATTCCCAAAATTACATCAAATCCATGTATATTTAACATGATTAGATCTGCTAACATCCCTCTATCTCCCACCTTTATCTCACATCCTCTACATATTAACTCAGTTCTCTGGGATTCACGCATAGGGGTATTTACATGTAGTATATATTCTAGAGGTTCAAACTTCAAGTTTAATCTACATGCAAAGTGCTCAGAAATAAGCGAATGCGTGGATCCTGAATCAATCAACACATGAGCCTTATGGTTACAGACAGAGAGTGTACCTCTTATAGTTTCTGCAGAAGTGTCAGCGGTTTCCTTATCTAGGGCAAACACACATCCCTGGATAACAGGTCTCTTTCCTTCCTCTGTAGTAGTGGCCCGTCCCTGGGGATTCACTCTCTGAGGCTGTTGTCCAGTGGGCTCCAAGACATGTGGTTTCTGAGGTTGAGGGCAATCCTTCACCATGTGACCCATGTCTCCACATCTAAAACATCCATGGATCCACCCAGTACAACTTCCCTCATGCATTCGGCCACAATTTTTGCAAAACCTTGTCTCAGGCCTGACATCTCGAGGGGTCTCTCTAATGTTAGGGTAACCTCTGGGTCTCTCTAATCTGCCCTTCTGTACCTCAATCCTTCCTCTTCTGAAGGAACCTCTCCAATCCTCTGTTTGGAAAATCGATGGCCTCTTGCCCTTATCTCTATTCACCGCTCTGAGCTCATTCTGGGATTGTACCATTTCAATTCCTCTTTCAATCTCTTGTGCTCGGCTCAGAGTATCTTCAAACTCAGTAATACATAGCCCTATCAATCTATCTCTGATGATGGGCTTCAATCCATACACAAATTTCTCTGTGCGGAGCTCTTCATTCTTAAAGGTCTCTGGGTCATATCTCAATAGCGCGGTGAATTGGCTCTCATAGTCATCCACAGACATGTCACCCTGTACCAAACTCAAAAACTCGGCCTGTTTCTTTCTCTGGGCGGCTCGTGGTACATATTGGGTCCTAAAGGCTGTCTGAAACTCTTCCAAACCAATCACATCCTGGCAGGACATCAGAATACCCTGGGTAGTACCCCACTAATCTCGAGCTCTCCCTTTCAACATATAGATACTCATACTGACCCTCTCAGCATCGGTGCACCCCAGATAATCAAATATAATTCTCAACTCCGTCAGCCACTCCTCAGCCTCTGTAGGATCCTTCTTTCCCTTAAATGCGGGCGGATTCATCTTCAGAAAATCCTTCAGTCGGACCATACTTCTATCATCAGGCTGAGTGACCGGAGGTATTGGGTCCATCTGTACTGGGGGTATGGGAGGTCCTTGTGGTTGTGTAGGAGTAGTACCCGAGGCATTAACTCCAAAGTGTTGCGCGAATAACGCTGCCATCTGCTCAAAACCTTGCCTCACATCGTCTCAATCCGATTAAATCGAGAGTTAGGACTCTCTGGTTGTGGGACAGGTGGCGGAAGGGACTCTGCCTGCCTCCTTAAACGACCTCATCGTCCACTCATTCTCTATCTTAACTCGTCTCCTGCGCGTACATATCAAAATCGATTGAAATCTCAATCCTCAATTTTAGTTCATGACCAGACTACTACAGACACTTGGGATGTATTCTATTTCACTTAACCGACACTGACAGTACTAGACACCCTAGGCTCTGATACCAAGAAAACTCTGTCACGCCCCGAAACGCAGAAAATAGGGCTAATTTAAAACTTTTTACTCATTAATTCACAATTAAGGGTGCATTCCTGTGCAGTGTCATACATCATCATAATTATCATGCCTCAGGATCTCATCATAATATAGTATATATTGTATCATATACATTACTCAATTTCAAGTTAATTAATCCTAATACATCCCGTACATCATTGTACAATAAGTGTCTGTAAATATAACTCTAGTCTGGGTACATGAATAGTAAATATCTACCTCAGTACACAATAGATGGTCTGGAGCACAAGTCCTCCACTAGCCACTACTCCGTACGTCGCAGGAAAACCCTTTTCACTTGAAGAGATCTGGGGGGAAAGAAAACAGGGTGAGCTTCTAAATCGCTCAGTAAAGGGGGTAAGGGACTCATTTCATAAACCAAAATGCACATCACAAAATATTTATTTGTATGTGAAACACATTAATCTCATTTTAAAACCATAGCATGAAAGTACTCAAAACGACATTCTCAATTAACGTGATAAAATCACTGTAATAATAATGCACGTGGCACAGCCACTAAACACACGTGGCATAGCCATTGATTTAAATTCACACGTGGCATAGCCACTAAACACACGTGGCATAGCCACTAATTTGGATTCATATGTGGCACAGCCACAAAAATATACGTGGCATAGCCACGGGATGGGTGATCTCACGTGGCAACGGCCACCAATTAGGGTTTTCACATGGCAACGACCACCAAATAGGGTTTCTCACGTGGCAACGGCCACCAAATAGGGTTTCTCACGTGGCAACGACCACCAAGTATACGTGGCATAGCCACAGAATGGGTTATTCTCACGTTACCAGAACGGAGAAGAATCGGGCTTACATGCTACCAGAGCAATGCCTGGTGTGTACTTAGAATTACACACCTAAGTCTTAATCACATAAGACAAGTTTGCCTTCACGTAGAACTCATAGTGGTTTTTCTCTCATAAAACTCATTTGAAACCGTTTTGTACTCAACACAAAACACAATAAAACTGAGTTTCAACCGGCAAAGCACGCACACATTTCTCAAATCTCGATATTGCCTTAACGTAGAGCCCAGTTATAAACTCATAAAAACATTGGGCTCCAACCGGCTATAAAAAAATCGTGTACAATTGTATCACAACACAACACTCAACATGCTTGTTTTATAAATCACAATTCATGCTATAATAGTTTGTAAATCACATACACAAATGGTTTAGTTTCCCTTACCTTTTTGCACCTCGTATAGTGCAATCGTTTCCCCCGTATCACGGACTAGGCTTTCATTCCACTCTGGAACTCCCGAGCTATCCAAACGATGTTAAAACATCAATACTCAATTATCTCATCAACCTCAATTCTCAAAATCGAGCATAATTGCTCATAACACCTCAAATCTCTTGATTCTCGTAACTCTACCCCAAACTACACTCTCATTCACAACATCTCAACGTTCTACATTTCTCATGCCAATTATCTATGCTAATTCACCACATTGTCTAAATTTCTATTTATAGCTCAAATTCCCAAAATTGCTAAATATCATTATCACTCCAACCACATTGCAATTTCATCAATCCCTAATCATTTCTCAGCTATTTCAACACAATGACAACAACCATTATCATCAAAATCATCTCAGATATCAAGATCGAGGTTTAAAAATTACCCAAAACTTGTGGAGAGCTTATCTCTTGCCTCGATTCGATCCATCTTTCGATTTCCAAGTATGTTGTTCTCCCTTTGATGAGGAACAACTTTCCTTCTTGCCACAACTTCTGATTTGGACGGAAATGGGTGCTTTGGATGAGTGAGAAAGCTAGGTTTCGATGAAAATGGGGGTTGAAAGAGAGAGAAAGTGAGATTGCAGGAGAAAAACAGGGGTTCCTTATATAGGCTGAGGGTAGGAGATCGATCTGGCTCTTGATGAGATCGATCTGCATTTGAATTTTTGGGACGATTTGGGGTAATTTATGCCTAGGAGATCAATCTGTCCTCATACTTCATACTTATTTTAACCACTTAACATATAAATCCCCAATTATCATTCCCCAATTCATTTAGCTCAATAAATTATACTTCAAGTTCATATTACATAATTAAAGTATGTCCGAAATTCTCAGATCTCACAAGTCTTTAGTGAACCATGGCCATGTGTGTATTATTGTTGACAAAATCCCTCGATTGTGGATGTCTGCCTAGGGGACGAGTTCAATCATTGTGATGTGTCATGACGTTGATTTCATATGAGTTTTATAAGTGCCTAGTCTCGATTTATGTGATGATGATGTGATTTTACAACTACGATTTATATCACACATTAAGATTTTAATGTGATGTGATTTGTGAATTTATCACGTGAAGTATGTTAATGCCATTGTTTTCATATTGTTATTTCTATAACGACTACATGCTCATTATTTTCTGTCATATTGTGATTGTGATGATGATTTTCATAACTTCCCTTGTCCTCCTTACTGAGTGTTTTAAGAGCTAACCCTTTTTCCTCCCCCTTCCAGATTATTTGAAGTAAACGAGATAGCTTGCTGCGTTCGTGATATAGGCTGGTGTAAAGGTCCTCCCCAGGCTATCGTTTATACACGCTTAAGGTATAATTCAGTTCATTTTGTATCCAAACAATGTTGTAATACAGACACTAGTAATGAGTATTTTGGGATGTAATTAGGTTGATTCTTTTTGGGATATTATGTAATTGACTTCATTAAATATGAGTTGTATAATCTTGGGTATAATGACTAGTGTTAAAACATAAGTGAGCACATGACACTGCACAGGAATACTTCTAGAGTTGTTAGTTGCGAGATACTCAACCATCCGGGGAAGGCGAACGTGGTCCCTGATGTCTTAAGCAAAAAGAGTGTGATATCTGCAATGATGATCCAGGAATGGGATTTGTTAGAACAGTTCACCGGACTCAAGATCAGAGTTGAGGAAGCAAAAGTTGGGTTTATGGCTAGCCTACTGATAGAGCCCGATATTATGGATCAGATTAGAGTCGGGCAGGGAAATGATCAGAGGCTATTAAACATGGTTAGCCAAGCTGAACAGATATCACAGTCGAACTTCATGGTCAGTGACGATGGGTTATTGAGGTTTAAGGGTCGAATTTGTGTTCCAAACAATGATACCCTGAACCAATAAATATACTGAGAGAGTCTCACTACTCGCGATACACCATGCACCCGAGAAGTACCAAGATTTAAGGAGGGTGTATTGATGGAGTGGTATGAAGCGAGACGTGGCAGAATATGTGACCAAATGTTTGGTATACCAACAAGTGAAAACAAAGCACCAGAAGCCCGAAGGGTTGCTTAAGTCGTTACCTGTGCCTACATGGAAATGGGAGCTTATCACCATAGACTTTATCATGGGATTACTGAGGACCCGACGAGGTCATGACGCAATATGGATGATAGTGGATAGATTAACAAAGACTGCCCACTTCCTTTCCATCAAGAGCACAAATACATTGAGTACATTAGTCGAGCTATATGTTAGAGAGATAGCTAGACTACATGGAGCTCCAGTGAGTGTTACCTCTGATAGAGATTCTCGGTTCACCTCTAGGTTTTGAACTTATTTTCAGGAGGTCATGGGATCTTGGTTGAATTTCAGTACTATCTATCATCCTCAGACTGATGGTCAGTCCGAGCGGACTATACAGACCTTGAGGGACATGTTGAGGACGTGTACGATGGATTTTAAGGGATCATGGAATGATCACTTGCCCATTGCTGAGTTTGTGTACAACAATAGCTATCATGCGAGTATTGGTATGGCACCTTATGAGGCTCTTTATGGTAGAAGGTGTAGATCCCCTATAGCATGGGAAGAAGTGGGTGACAGAAAAGTAATTGCTCCTGAACTAGTTGAACAAGCAGTTTAAAATGTGAAGATCATTTGTGATAGATTACGGGCTGTTCGGAGTCGACAGAAAAGTTACGCAGACATACGTAGACAGCCACTTGAGTTTCAAGTTAGAGATTCTGTGTTTCTTAAGATATCTCCCAGTAAGGGTATCATGCGCATCGAGAAGAAAAGGAAATTGAGTCCTCGATATATAGGACCGTTTGAGATTGTGGAGAGAGTGGGAGACGTCGCCTATAGGTTGGCCTTACCTCCGCAGTTCTCCGAGATACACAATGTCTTTCACGTATCCATGTTGATGAAATATAATCTGAATCCCACCCATGTCATTGAGTATGAAGCATTGGATATTCAAGGGGATATGAGTTATGTGGAAGAACCCATCTGAATACTTGACAAGAAAGAAAAGGTACTTCGGACAAAAAAGATTCCATTTGTTAAGGTTCTCAGGAAACACCACTCAATTGAAGAAGCAACTTGGAAACAAAAGAGCCTTATGAAGGATAAGTACCCTCAACTATTTAATGGGTCAAGTTGAATTTGGAGGACTAAATTCTCTTAAGGTAGGGAGGATGTCAGAACTGTAAATTTTATGTACTTTAGTTGTAAGATTTGCAATGTGAGATTTGTAATTTGGTGAGTGTAATTATGATATGTTGATATACACGCAAGTTTTAACTCTAACGAAGTATAAGGAGATGAAGTTTTCAAGTCTTAAAGATAGTTGGATGAGAAATGACTATGGCAGCAAATTAAGGATGTTTTATGTTAGTTACTACAGAAAACGACAGCAAAATCTAGAAAATATGAATGCCATATCGATCTCATTGAAGGAAAGATCAATCTGGAAGAGCAAAAAATGCTCTTATTTGAGCAATGGATTAGGGCAGATCGATCTCCAATAGGGCCAGATCGATCTGCTAAGCGTTATGTAAATGAAGAGATCGATCCTTAATGCAGGCAGATCAATTTCCTTAGCTCTCGGGTTGGAGCAAATTGATCTCCTTAACTCTCGACCTGGAAGAGATAAATCCCCAGTTCAAAGCCAGATCGATCTCCACTGAGTTTTCTTATGAAGAGCATATCGATCTCCACCCTCAACCAGATCGATCTTTTAGTTGTTGAGGGAGTAGTTTAGAGCAGTTGAATCGAGCAGAGATTGATCTCTTTCAATACTAGATCGATCTCATAAGCCTTGTCAATATAAGGATTACTGGATTTTAGCTTGGAACCGAGCCTTTCTCTCTCTGCAACCCAAATCTTCACCATTGTCACCCAAACCAAGCTTTCTCTCTCTAAGATTCACCCTATTCTAGGTAAAATTAGACAAAGGGGCAAGAGACAAAGTTGTTCCTCTTGGCAAGGAGAACAACATACTAGAAAATTAAAGGTGGGCTTGAGCAAAAGGAAGAGACAAGTGTTCTACAACTTGGTCAAGAGACGACAAGCTAGGTAAGCTCACAAAATCCTTGGTTTAAGCATTATCATTGGGTATATTTGTGAATAAATGAACGTTTATGTTTAGACATTTGGTTAGAGATGTTTAAAGCATGATGAAACCAACAAATGGGTTTTGTTAAAAAATTTAATGTGGATGTTTTGTGATGGTTATGAGTTAACAAAATGTTGAGTTAGAATGGGTAAGAGAAACAGATAGAAAATGAAATTGATGTATATTGATGGGTTAATGATTTGTGTGGACAGCTCAAGAATCTGGTACGGGAAATGAGGTTAGTTCGAGAACCCGAGGATATTATTCCACTTAAGGTGCAAGAGGTAAGGGAAATAAACCATTTGTGCTTGTGAGTTTTCTGTGAATGAAAACGTTTTAAAAGTATGAAAAATAGTTTGATGAATGAGCATGTTTTATGAGATGATTTGATGTGTTTATAAATATATGTGTGTTTTACCGGTTTGAGCTCGATTTTTTATGTGATTTGTGTAATTGTAAACACATATGGTTTATAACCAAAATGGGTTTTTTTGGTGATAACCACCATGAGCTCTACGTGAAGGTAAAATGATTTATATACAACAATGACATGTTTTTACTGTGAGAGTGTTTTGCCGGATTGAGCTCAATTTGTTGAGTTTTGTGTAAATGTGAACACAATGTGTTATAACTGAACTAGGTTTCGGGATAACCACTAAGAGCTCTACGTGAAGGCAAAACGATTTTTACTGAGACTATGACTTGTCATGAGATGCACATCGGGTTTTTCTCTTGTAGCATGTAAGGTCGGGTCGTGCTCTAGTAGCATGTAAGATCGACGCCTCCGTTCTAGTAATGTGAGATGACCCCGCTCTGCGGTAGTGATGGGTGGCTGTGCTTAATAGCATGTAAAACTGACGGCTATACGACTTTGATCAAGTTTACAGCGAACCATGGCCATGTGTGTATTATTGTCGATGAAATCCCTCGATTAGGGATGTCCGCCTAGGGGATGAGTTCAATCGTTGTGATGTGTCGTGATGTTGATTTCTTATGAGTTTTATATGTGCCTAGTCTCGATTTATGTGATGATGATGTGATTTTACAACTGCGATTTATATCACGCATTGCAATTTTAATGTGATGTGATTTGTGAATTTATCGCGTGAAGTATGTTAATGCCATTGTTTTCCTATTGTTATTTCTATAACGATTGCATGCTCATTATTTTCTATCATATTGTGATTGTGATGATGATTTTCATTACTTCCCTTTTCCTCCTTACTGAGCGTTTTAAGAGCTCACACTTTTTCCTCCCCTTTCCAGATTATTTGAAGTTAGCGAGATAGCGTCTGCCGCGTACGTGATATAGGCTAGTGGAAAGGTTCTCCCCAGGATATCGCTTGTACACTCTTAAGGTATAATTCAATTCATTGACAATGTTGTAATACAGACACTTGTAATGAGTATTTTGGAATGTATTTAGGTTGATTCTTTTTGGGATATTATGTAATTGACTTCATTAAATATGAGTTGTATGATCTTGGGTATAATGACTAGTGTTAAAACATAAGTGAGCACATGACACCGTACAAGAATACACCCAGACTTGTTAGTTTTGTTTTAAGAAAAATTTTAAATTAGTCATACTTTCCTCGCTTTCGAGCTATCACAGATTTTTCTTAGTATCAGAGCAAAAGGTGTCTAGAAATGTCAGTGTCGGTAAATTGGAAGTAGATTACATCCCAAGTGTCTGTATTATCTGGTAATGAATTAAATTTAACGAGTAAATTATGATCAATGCTTAATGAATATGCGCAGGCACGTAAGAGATAGAATATGAGGGGGAGAAGAGGACGTTCATGGAGGTAGGCGCAGCCACCTCCACCACCTGAATCACAGCTAGAGAGTCCTAACTCTCGAATGAATCGCCTAGAGCATGATGTAAGTCAGGGATTCGAGCAGATAGCAGTGCTATTCACGCAGTATTTTAGGGCTAATGCCTCGGGCACTACACCTGTGTCGACTCCTCCACCACCCCAGGGCCCACCCGCACCCCCACCACAGATTGACCCGGTGCCTCCTGCCTCACAGCCTCCAGTGCATACCCAACTTAATGATAGAGATAAGGGTCGGAGGAGGGACTTTCTGAAGATGAACCCACCAGTTTTTTGAGGGGTGAAAGATCCTGCAGAGGCTGAGGGGTGGCTAACTGAGTTGCGAGTCATTTTTTACTTTTTGGGATGCACCGATGTCGAGAAGGTCAGTATGGGTGCTTATATGCTAAAGGGATAAACCCGAGATTGGTGGAGCACTACTCAGAGTTTATTGGTGACTACCCATGAGGTGATTAGTTGGGAGATGTTTCAATCGGCATTGAAAACCCAGTATGTGACAAGAGCTGCCCAGAGGAGGAAGCAAGCTTAATTCCTAAATTTCACTCTGGCCAATATGTCGGTTTATGATTATGAGAGTCGATTCACCACTCTACTGAAGTATGACCTGGAGACTCTTAAGGATGAGGAGCTCCCCCTAGAGCGATTTGTATATGGGCTGAGACCCATCATTAGAGACCGATTGATAGGGCTCTATATCACTGAGATCAAAGATTCTCTAAGACGAACACAAGAAGTGGAGAGAGGACTAGAATTGCTACAATCCTATACTAAGTCTCAAATTTTGACCAGGGATAAGAGTAAGCAATTCGTGACCTCCCACACAGACCTTCAGAAGTGTTCTTTTAAGAGCAGACAGTTTGAGGGATCAAGGGGAAGAGTTGACAGACCCAGGATTCCTTTCATTATTAAGGAGACCCCTCGAGGTGTCAGACCAGAAGTTAGAGTCTGCAGAGATTGTGGCAAATCACACGATGGAAGTTATCCTAGAATTATACAATGATACTACAGATGTGGAGACATGGGTCACAGAGTGAGGTATTGCCCGCAACCACAGAAGCCTCATTCTCCAAAGCCTTCTACACAGCAACTACAAAGGACGATTCCCTATAGACGGGTTACTGCTATTGATAAAGGCAAGAAGCCAATCACAGAGGGATAAGTGTTTGCCTTGGACAAGGAGATTGAGACACTTCATCTGAGACCATATGAGGTACACTTCTTGTTTGTAATCATAAGGCTCATGTGTTATTTGATTCGGGATCCACGCATTCTTTTATTGATGTAAAATTTGCATGTAAAATGAGTTTGAAGTATGAATCCTTAGATTATATTTTACATGTAAATACCCCTATGCGTGAGTCCCAGAGGACTGATATGGTGTGTAAGAGTTATGAGATCAAGGTGGGAGATAGGATAATGTTAGCAGATCTAGTGCTGTTGAACATGTGTGGTTTTGATGTGATTTTAGGGATGGATTGGCTAGCGACCAATCGTGTGAGTCTAGCCTTCTTACTAAGACTGTAATTTTCTCCCTATCTAAAAAGTTTAGTGTATGTTTCAATGTTAAGGAATAAAGACATGTAAAGTTTATTATGAAATGTTAAGAGACGATTATATCACTATAAATACTGATTGAATTATTGTTGTGAAGGTTATATCGCACTCATCTCTGATATGAGTCAAGAACATCCGAGGATAGAGGACATACCGGTAGTATGTGAGTTTTCGGATGTATTTCCAAATGAATTGTCTGGCTTACCACCGAAGAGAGATCTTGAGTTCACTATCGATTTAGTGCCAGATACTCAATCGATCTCTAAACCTCTCTATAGAATGGCATTGGTCGAATTGGAAGAGTTAAAGAAACAGTTGCAAGAACTACTTAACCAAGGTTTTATTAGTCCTAGTGTGTCACCATGGAGAGCTCCAGTGTTGTTTGTAAAGAAGAAGGATAGTAGTCTGAGACTATATATAGAATACAGAGTGCTGAACAAAGCTACGGTGAAGAATAAGTACCCTCTGCCAAGGATAGATGATTTGTTTGATCAGCTGATAGGGGTTTCTATATTTTCTAAGATTGATTTAAGATCGGGCTCTCACCAATTAAGAATCAGGAAAGAGGATACTCTGAAGACAGCCTTCAGAACTAGATATGGCCACTATGAGTTCTTAGTGATGCCTTTCGAATTGACGAAAGCCCTAACTGCTTTCATGAGTTTGATGAATGAGGTATTTAGAGACTATCTAGATCAGTTTGTCATAGTTTTCATTGATGATATCCTGGTGTCTTCTCGATCTCATGAGAAACATGGACAACATTTAAGGATTGTGTTGCAAGTAGTGAGAGATAAGCAGCTTTATGGAAAGATCAGCAAGAGTGAGTTTTGGCTAGATCAAATACCTTTTCTTGGGCATATAGTATTTAAATACGGAGTGTCAGTTGATCTATCTAAGATTGAAGCTGTACTTAATTAGGAGAGATCGAGGATAGTTACCGAGATTCAGAGTTTCCTAGGGTTGGCAGTGTATTATAAAAAGTTTGTTGAAGGATTTTCCAAGATTGCCTCTCCTTTAACTAAACTCAGACGTAAAGAGATTCCTTTTGTATGGTCTGAGAAGTGTGAGCAAAGTTTCCAAGAGTGAAAGAAGAGATTAAAAACAACACCTGTGTTGACTATTTCAAATGGACCCAGAGGCTTTGTAGTGTATAGTGATGCCTCTCAACAAGGATTGGGATGTGTGCTCATCCAGTATGGAAGAGTAGTCGCTTATGGTTCGCAACAACTGAAAGATCATGAGCGGAACTACCCCACACATGATTTGGAATTTGCAGCAGTGGTGTTTGCATTGAAGATTTGGCGGCATTACCTATATGGGGAAAGGTTCCAAATATTTACTTATCACACGAGCCTGAGATATATATTTGACCAGAAGGAGTTAAATATGAGACAAAGGAGATGCATGGAACTCATTAAAGATTATGATTGCGAGATACTCTACCATCAGGGGAAGGCGAACGTGGTCGTTGATGCCTTAAGTAGAAAGAGTGTGATATCTGCTATTGATGGTGGTCGTGTCACCAGAATCCACGTGTACAACTATCCACCAACCATTGACTGCCACGTGTCAGAACAAGAATAAGCCACGTGGCTGATTTCGCGACACAGTTGCTACGCGACACAGTTGCTTGTTGAACGACAGAGTGTTCGGGGTGATAGGCACTCTGTCGCCTGGGATGTGTGCCGCACAGTAGGCGCGACAGACTCCATCGCCTCTATTGCAACATAGGTCTCCCACATTGCCCTCGCGACAAAGGTCTCCTGCATTGCCCTCGCGGTAGAGGTCTCCCGCACAGCCTGCGGCATTGGTCTCCCTCACAGCCTGCGACAGAAGTCCATGGGCACTCTGCCGCCTACCGACTCCCCCGCAAGCTACTTAACCCGAAGCGCGACAGAGTGCTCCATGACTCTGTCGCGGCCCAGACACGCGCCTGGGCCTCAGCTCGAACCGACTTAGAAGAAACCTATAAATATGCCGAGGAGCTCTCAGAAAAAGGGACGAAAACCAAAGAACAAAAAACCAGGGAGAAGTATTTCAACCCTTTGAATTAAGAAACACATTCTCTTCCTCTTACTTACACAACTCCCGATTACTTACTTAATCATCGGAGTGCGCGTGCAGGGACAAATCCTTGCCCCCTCTGATTCCTGTTGTTTTTGCAGATTATACGAAGAACACGTGGAACAAATCGCACGGACATCACATTTTTGTCGTTAGTGCAATCAGAATACGTGGAAGGTAAATTCCTGTTGCTGTTCGTTCAGACAACATCAATTGGCGCCGTCTGTGGGAACTCTGACAAAAAATCAGGTTCTTTATCAAAATGGTGAGAACACGCTCTACAGCAGAGTTGACAGGAGGGCAGAATTCTGTGAGTCCCCCTGTCAGACCAGAGCAGAGACGAAGACGTAGTGAAAGGGGTGACGGAGAAGCCTTGGTTTCTCTAGAAGAATTTGAGACCCTAAAACGCAAGAATGAAGAGACTACGACAGCATTAAAAGCTATGGTGAGCTTCTTCAGAGAGGCTCTCCCCCAATTCAGCTTGCCCCAAGAAGTGCAGCAGTTAGTGGGGGAAAGCACGCCTAGGCACACCTACGAGAGAGGTCAGCCCTCCACCCTGGTAAATGCTGGACAAGAGGCAGGAACACAAAATAATGCCACTGCAGATCCAGCGAGACTGAGTTCGCCCACAGCACCTGTGCGGCAGAACTCACCTGCAGACCTCTCGCGGTAGAGGTCTCACCCAGAAGATAGACCACGGAGCTCACCTGTGGCTCAACGGCGACAGAGTTCGCCAAATGTGCGGCAGAACTCACCCGCAGACTTCAGGCGACAGTGTTCTCTTATGGAGCCCATGCGGCAAAGCCCTCCCAGGGACTACATGCGGCAGAGCTATCCCTCAACACATACGCGACGGTGCTCTCCCGCCGCTGATAGGCGGCAGAGTTCTCCTCTGCCCGGCAGGCGACAGACTTCTCCTCTAGCCGATAGGCGACAGAGTTCCCCCACATGCCGCAGCTCATCTCCCGTGGAGTTGAAACATGGTTTAAGAGAATATAGGGCTGGGGAACGACGGAGACAGAGAGGCCAAGATCCACGAGAAGGTCTCGAAATCTCAAGTCCCGGAATGGGAGGTGCTGGAAGGGGTGCTTATCAGTCGGACTCTTCCAGACCCGAAGGGACATGGCCACACTCAATTTGAGGGTCGGAGAACGTAGAGAAGGTCGTCCAACGGATCCTTGAGAAGAAAAAATTGGTGTCTCCGGATGATGACCAAAGGAGGAGGATTCCATTCAGTCCGGAGATCATGAACAAACCTTTACCGAAGAAGTTTAAAATGCCTTCTATGGCTACTTACACCGGTAAAGCAGACCCCTATGATCACATACAGAGTTATGAATCCCTCATGCTGCTGCATGGATGGGAGGACGAAATCATGTGCAGAGCTTTTTCTCTCACATTGTCTAGGCACGCTCTGAAGTGGTTCAATGGGTTGAACGAAGGTTCGATCTCTTCTTTCGATCAATTAAGGAATGAATTCCTCAAAGTCTTCATGATCCACAGCCAGAGAAAGAAAGACGCTACTTACCTACTCACGCTTAAGCAAGGGAATAAAGAGTCCTTGAAGAACTTTGTAGACCGCTTCCGAGATGCAACCTTGGAAGTGGAAGATCTGCCGGTAGGGGTAGCTATGGCTACAATGCTACAAGGGACAAGCTCTGAAAAGCTACAAGAATCCCTCTCTCTTGATCAACCGATGACAATCTCCGATCTCTTTACTAGGGCCAATAAGTATGTGGCCCAAGAAGAGGTGATGAAGATGATACAGCCCAGGGAGGTAAAAGAAGGGAAGAAGAGAGAGAGAGACACGCCTGAGAGAAGCTCTCCAAGACCCGTGAGAGTAGACAAAGCCCCTAGGCTCAGGTATGAAGGTTATACCAGGTTGAACGAGCCTCGCACTGCGATATTGGCAGCAATCGAAGGGGCGGGACTGTTGGAATTCCCCAAGAAGAAAATTGGAGACGTAGGACGAAACTCTGAAGCCTACTGTGAATTCCATTGCGCTCACGGTCACCCAACAGAGAGGTGCAGAGATTTAATGGATCAGTTGGAAAGACTGGCCAGAGAGGGGAAGATCAACCGCTTCCTGTGGAGGAGCGAGAGACCCTGTTACCCTCCGCGTGACCAAAGGAATGACCGTCCGCGGACCAGGCCGAATGATGATAATCGAAGGAATAGGCCCAGGAATGAAGCAATCAGGCCCATCCCCCAAGTCAATCCGCCAAACAACGAACCTACAGCCCATGCAATAAATGTTATTGCAGGCGGGGAATCAATGGCGGGAAGCTCCTCTACTTCCCGCAAAAGCTACGCAAGGCAAGCGTATCAGGTTAACGTTGTGATGGAAGAACAAGCGGATGAAGAACCCATCATGTTCACTCTGGCTGACAAAGGTGATATTGTCACGCCTCATGACGACCCCATGGTGATATCCACGGTAGTGGCCAAACACCCGGTGAGCAGAGTCCTGGTCGATAACGGGAGCTCAGTGAACCTAATCTATTGGAACTGCTTCGAAAAGATGAGCATATCCAAAGATAGGTTGAAACCCATTATGACGCCACTATACGGATTCACGGGCGAGCGAGTGAAGGTGGCAGGGTCCATAGAGTTGCCTGTGACTCTCGGAGAGCACCCGAAGGATGTGACCCGGTAAGTATTGTTCATGGTAGTTAGGTCAACCTCCGCTGCCTACAACATGATCTTGGGTAGACCTGTGCTGAACGATATGAGGGCGGTGATATCCTCTTGCTATCTATTAATGAAGTTCCCCACTCCCAAAGGAGTCGGGCAAGTACGAGGAAACCAAAGGAGTGCCCGTACTTGTTATCTCGCTTCCACCTCCAACAAGATAGCACAGAGGAAAGAAACCTTATGTATAGATGATCCGCCCAAGCCTCAGCCTGTAGAAGAAACAGAGGCCATTGAGCTAACAAAAGGGGATGAAGGAAAAAAGGCATTCATAGGGACTCAACTGGGCGAACAACTAAAGAATGAGATAGTTGAGTGCCTGAGAAGAAACTCGGATGTCTTCGCCTGGAGTTCGACGGACATGCTCGAAATCAGTCCCGAAGTGATCTGCCATGAGCTTAATGTCATACCCGGGCACAGACCTGTCAAACAAAAGAAGAGGAGTTTCACCCCGAAACGACAAAAAGCAATCACTGAAGAAGTGAGTAAACTCCTGGGCGTCGGATTCATCCGAGAGGTATACTACCCTGAGTGGTTAGCCAACGTAGTGATGGTAAAGAAATCTAGCAGGAAGTGGCGAATGTGTGTGGATTTCACTGATCTGAACAAAGCCTGCCCTAAAGATTCATACCCCCTACCTCGGATAGACAGACTGGTAGACGAAACATCCGGTTACGAATTCCTCAGTTTCTTGGATGCTTTCTTCGGATATCACCAAATCATGCTTCACCCAGAAGATGAAGAAAAGACTTCCTTTATAACTGACAACGGAACCTATTGCTACGGGTAATGCCGTTCGGTTTAAAGAACGCGGGAGCCACCTATCAACGAATGGTGAGCAAAGTGTTCAAAGACCTTCTGGGAAATACCATGGAAGCCTACGTGGATGATATGATCATCAAGAGCCGCGTAGGAGAGTCTCACGCTGATCAAATGTCCAGGGTATTCGAAGTATTGAGGAGATTCAACATGAAGCTAAACCCCGAAAAGTGCTCATTCGGGGTAAGATCAGGGAAGTTTTTAGGCTTCATGATCACTAACAGGGGCATTGAGGCAAATCCCGAAAAGGTGCAGGCGGTCATTGACATGAAACCCCCAACTACCGTAAGAGAGGTCCAGAGATTGACAGGCAGAATAGCAGCTCTGAATCGCTTCTTGTCAAAATCAGCAGAAAGGAGCTTGCCGTTCTTCAAAACTCTATGGGGGGAAAGAACTTCGAGTGGACGGGAGACTGTCAAAAGGCCTTCGAGGACCTCAAGGAATACTTGAAACAGTTGCCTTTATTAACAAGGCCCCTGGAAGGAGAACAACTCTATATGTATTTGGGAGTCGGTGATTTCGCCGTCAGTGCGGTGCTACTGAAGAAAGATGAAATGGTGCACCGTCCCATCTACTACATGAGCAAAGTGCTATTGAAGCCAGAGACCCGCTATCCACTAGCCGAAAAGCTAACATTAGCCCTTGTGATGGCCTCGCGAAAGCTACGCCCTTATTTCCAAGCGCACCCTATCACCGTCTTAACAGATAAACCGTTGAGACAAATCCTTCAGAAACCTGAACACTCAGGCAGGTTAGTAAAATGGGCAGTGGAACTTGGAGGATACGATATCACGTTCCAATCGAGACAGGCCATCAAGGGTCAAGCTTTGGCGGATTTTATAGTGGAGTGCACTAACCCGAGCGACTGTAATGAAAGGGATGTCCAACCATGGTCGCTATATGTCGACGGGGCGTCAAGTGCAAACGGAAGCGGGGCAGGTGTAGTCCTGATATCACCAGAAGGGAAACCCCTGGAATACTCCTTACGGTTTGGGTTCCCTAGCTCAAACAAAGTAGCGGAGTACGAGGCTTTGATAGCTGGGATGAGGCTGGCTGAAGTGCTGTAGGTTCACCACTTGGTAGCACATAGTGACTCTCAATTGGTGGTGAACCAGTTCAACGGACAATATGAGGTACGGGAATCGATGCTGGTCCCTTACTCGAAGAGAGTCCAACTTCTGGCCCAGACTTTCAAAAGCTTTCAGCTGACACAAATCAACCGGTCCGAAAACACACATGCTGATTCACTGTCTAAGTTAGCCTCCTCCAATGAGACACTAGGAAGGATAGTGAAGGTAGAGAGGCTCGAACGACCTAGTATTGAAGAGGTCGAAGTGTGTGACATTCAAGTTGGAGACGACTGGAGATCCCCATTCAAACAGTATCTCACCGAAGGTACACTCCCCCAAGATAAAGACGAGGCTCGTCGCTTGAAAGTACAAGGGGCGAAGTTCACACTCATCAACGGAGAACTGTACAAAAGGGGATATTCGTCACCATTATTGAAATGTCTGGGACCGGAACAAGCAAGCTATGCCCTAGCAGAAGTGCATGAAGGAATTTGTGGCGAATACTTAGGAGCAAGAGCCCTTGCTGCTAAAGTACTGCGATCTGGATTTTACTGGCCAACGTTGAAGAAAGATGCGATGGACCAAACCCGCAGATGTGACAAATGTCAGAGGTTTGCGCCTATCACAACAGCCCCAGTGACTCCCTCTCAAGGCACAGTACAGCCAATTCCTTTTGCACAGTGGGGATTGGACATCCTTGGACCTTTCCCCTTAGCCACAGGCCAAAGAAAGTTCCTGCTAGTGGCTACCGATTACTTTACAAAATGGATCGAAGCAGAGCCCTTAGCTACGATCACAGAAAAGAAGGTCGAGGCGATGGTATGGAAAGACATTATCTGTCGATTCGGAATCCCACGCATCTTAAATGTCGACCATGGAAAGCAATTCGATTGTAATGCTTTCCGTGAATTCTGTAAGAACCTCAACATTCAGCTAAGGATCTCTTCAGTGTCATATCCTCAAGCCAATGGACAGGCCGAGATCAATAATCGGACTATTCTTCATGGGCTGAAGACCAGGCTAGACAAAGCAAAGGGGCCATGGGTGGACGAATTACCTAGTGTTCTATGGGCATATCTTACCACCAGTCGTGTGTCAACCAGAGAAACGCCATTCAGCCTCGTATACGGCGCAGAAGCACTGATCCCCGTGGAAATTGGAGCGTTATCATCAAGAGTGGTACCCTTAGTAGAGGAAGAAAACTCACAAGCTCTAAGGGAAGGCTTAGACCTACTCGATGAACATAGAGAAGCCGCGGCTATTCGATTGGCATCCTATCATCAGAGGGTGGCCAACTACTATAATAGCCTGGTGAGAGATAGGCCAATGTTTGAGGGAGATCTAGTGCTCAGAAAGTCGCAGATCACGAATGCCCTGAAGGAGGATGGGAAATTCAGAGCCAATTGGGAAGGTCCATACAGAATCAGATACAAGATTGGACCTAACACCTGTGTTCTGGAAACTCTACAAGGAAAGAAGATAGGGAAAACGTGGAATTCAAATCACCTAAAGCTGTATTTGAATTAATCGCTATACTTTCTTTCCCAAACAGTATTATCATTTGTTTATACCATTACAAGATATTGTTATCAAATCATCACGCAGAATGTCATTTTATTATACATCTGCAACTTCTATGCATCTAAATCTTGTGACATGTATTCAGACGAGCCGTAAGAGCCTGAGGCGCTATGCGTCACTGTGGCCAGGCGCATATTCAGACGAGCCGTAAGAGCCTGAGGCGCTATGCGTCACTGTGGCCAGGCGTACATACAGACGAGCCGTAAGAGCCTGAAGCGCTATGTGTCATTGTGGCCAGGCGTACATACAGCCGAGCCGTAAGAGCCTGAGGCGCTATGCGTCACTGTGGCCAGGCGCATATTCAGACGAGCCGTAAGAGCCTGAGGCGCTATGCGTCACTGTGGCCAGGCGTACATACAGCCGAGCCGTAAGAGCCTGAGGCGCTATGCGTCACTGTGGCCAGGCGTATATTCAGACGAGCCGTAAGAGCCTGAGGCGCTATGCGTCACTGTGGCCAGGCGTACATACAGCCGAGCCGTAAGAGCCTGAGGCGCTATGCGTCACTGTGGCCAGGCGCATATTCAGACGAGCCGTAAGAGCCTGAGGCGCTATGCGTCACTGTGGCCAGGCGTACATACAGACGAGCCATAAGAGCCTGAGGCGCTATGCGTCACTGTGGCCAGGCGCACATACAGCCGAACCGTAAGAGCCTGAGGCGCTATGCGTCACTGTGGCCAGGCGCATATTCAGACGAGCCGTAAGAGCCTGAGGCGCTATGCGTCACTGTGGCCAGACGTACATACAGCCGAACCGTAAGAGCCTGAGGCGCTATGCGTCACTGTGGCCAGGCGTATATTCAGACGAGCCGTAAGAGCCTGAGGCGCTATGCGTCACTGTGGCCAGGCGTACACTCTGCCGAGCCGTAAGAGCCTGAGGCGCTATGCGTCACTGTGGCCAGGCGTATATTCAGACGAGCCGTAAGAGCCTAAGGCGCTATGCGTCACTGTGGCTAGGCGTACACTCTGACGAGCCATAAGAGCCTGAGGCGCTATGCGTCACTGTGGCCAGGTAATAAAAACATCAAGGCTATAAAAGTTAAAGACGCATTCACGTCATAGTAATCAAGCCTTAAACAGTTATACGTTTATGCAAAAAATTCTTTCTGAAAGTATACCTTTCTATCAAGAATTGGGGAGCATACACGAATACATTCAAAGCGAATATATACAAGCAAAATAAACAAACAGACAAAGAATGATAAATGATAAATAGAGAAGTAATGCGATACGAAGCATGAACAAAAATCTCGATTTCATTTCATTCAAAAGCTATTACAAATAGATCTTTAGTAGATCTTTACAATTACATTCAACAAAAGTACAAAATTAAAACAAAAAAGACAACAAAGTACTTGAAAAGAAAAACAAAAAAGAGAAATAGCTATCTAATCTTCGGGAGAAAGCTAGGGATCAGCTGGATCAGCTACAGACGGACCTTCTCTACCCAGGGACGGCTGCTGACCCTCCTTGCCGTCCAAATCAAGAAGAGCGTTAATAGGCTCGGGAGCACCGCCCAAATCCGCGGGCTCCCAAGGACCGGTGAGGTTGGCGAGGTCATCTTGAGCAGTCCTCTCAAATAGTTCATCCGCGGGATCAGCCCCAGGTTCATACTTGGTCCAGTCGGGGGCCTCGAATAGCATTGCCTTGTTCGTATATTGAAGCTCGGGGAATTTCTCGCCATCCCTATGCTTCTCTAACCATGATCGGGCAAGATAGAACCCGTACTTTACATAGGGATTCGAGAAATCCTCCTTCCGCCTCAAGCAGTCTTTGGAAAGGCGGTACTCCTTTACGGCTTCCGCCCGGATGCTATCAATCTCTACTCGGGTCAAAGTATGAGCTTGACTTTCTAAATCGGCAACGCGTTGCTCAAGCTCCTGATTCCGAGTGAGTAAGGACCCGTAGCTGGACTGCATACGATCCAGCTCGGCATGGGCCTCCTGAAGATCCTCGTGGAATTTGCCAGATCGGGCTATCTCGACAGTGAGATCCCCCTTTGCCTGATTCAGGTCCTGGTGAATTTTCGTGAGCTGCTCCTCCAAGCTTCGAACCAAATCGGAAGTTTGGATAAGTTATTGACAGTGTTGGATAACTCCATAACCTTATCCTTCAGCTCCCAGATTTCTTTATCGGCCCGCTCCCGATAGGCCCGGTGCTGGGCATTGTTGGCCACGGTTCTCTGAGCCAGCTGCAAAGAAATGCAAAAAGTTAGATTCAAAGAATGTAGCAAAAAGGAGTCAAACGAAGAGGAGTATGAAACTTACCCTCAATGCCTCCATGTCGGCTAAGTCCTCCCCCTCCGGGTAATTCCGGAATATCCTCGCCTCATCCCGAGGAAGGATGGAAGACCAACTAATCTCGGAAGCCACCCCGAGAGTGTCCAAAGTATCGTTGTCGCGGACCCTGGGGTAAACTTAAAATTCGGCCCCTCTCATAATAAACCCCCCGTCCACGGGGTAGGACCTCTCGTCAGCAGGGCCTATCCTCGGTAGTATTGGCCTGCTTCCCATCGAACCCTCGATGTATAAGCGCCTTCGATTCTTTCGCTGCGACGGAATGATATTGCATTCCGCACGCTCCTCGGAGCGAGATCACCCCAATGACCCGGAAGCCCCCTGTGAAGATGAGGCAACTCTCCCCCTATCCCGAGAGAGATCCCTCTGCTCCGAAGGAGGGGGAGGCATCGCCTGCCTAGAAACAGGGGGGTCCGAGCACGAGGTAGCTGAGAGGGGACCGATGCCTCACTTGGGACATCGTCGGCTAAACGACGCCTCTTCCTGGTAGGAGCACTGGAAGGACCAGCCTCCGAGACCTGATGACCCAACGATTGCCGGAAGTGACTCATTTCTGCAAAAAAGGAAAAGAAAATAAATCAGTGGTCAAAAACTGATCAAAAACAGCAAGTAGTAAAAAAAATTAAAAGTTACCGTCAGGAGAATCGAGATGCTCCTAAAGGGACTCTATATTTATTGCGTCGTCATCAGGGAGCACCATGAAAGTGGAGCCAAACCTTTCCCAGCCAGTCAGGTCGGCTAAGGGTTCGCTGCCAGAACTAGACTCCACGTTGGTACTCCCTATATCCTCCTGTGGCCTTACAGGTTTAGGATTTAACTCGGGGGAAGTCGAAGGCGGAGGATCGGATGAAAGAACAGAGGGTCCAACAACAGGGACCGGACCCACACCCCAGCCAGCTGATATCAAATTTTCATTTGATAAAAGGCTGTCAAGGCTAATGGGATGACGGACTAGCAGTTTGTTGACATCCGAAGATAACTGCTCCCTAAGCATGGAAATCCTGGGACCCTTGGGGATTTCTCGCCTATTCTCCCAACGGGTGGGGAAATCCAGGCCCTCGGGCACTTCTACAACAAGCCACTCCATCTCAAAACCATGAAGCTTGTTAGCAGGTTTCTCGAACAACCTGTTCTCAAAATCGGGCTGATACACCCGCTGAAGCGAGTAAGGCACTAAGCCGGGGCTCCCTCGAAACCTGAAAAATAAATCTAAGAGAGGAAGGGATGGAGGGACGCCCCTTGAATGGCAGTGCATGGTGAACGCTACTAATTGCATCCATGCATGAGGATGCAACTGTCCCGGGGATACTCCGTGCGTCCTAAGGAAGGAAGCCCCAAAGTCGGACAATGGGAAGCGGAGTCCTAACTCTAATGCTGCCCTAAAAACAACTACCCCGTTGGACACACGACGTATGTCACTCTCCTGGGGGGTTGGAAGTCTATAGGCGTATCCCTCGGGTAAGAGAAACCTAGATACTAGATCTCGGATGTCGGCTTCCTTCAAAGTCGACTTTACTCCTAGGTCTATTTGTTTTCCTACACCATGGCCAGCCATTTTTAGGGGGTTCGGAAGCCAAAAAGTGGAACCACGTACTATAAAATTACCTAAAATGAAGGAGAGAAGAACTCGCGACAGAGTCTCAAGAAGGCGCGACAGACCTGCGACACAGTGCTGTGTGCGAGGCAGAGTTGCGATGGAGTTGCGGTAGAGTGGCGAGAGAGTAGCGACAGAGTCTGCAGAGGAAAATACGGTAGAGTATTTTTGCGAGAGAACTGAGTAGCGACGAGGACAACAGGGGCCCAGTATATATAGCGGCTCGCCTGCGTCGCCACACGCGCAGAGATTCGACCCGACCCGAGAAAAATCCGGACCCAGACACTCTTTCGTAGGAAAAATTCCTACCAAAGAGTGGGGAGCAATTGATGGTGGTCGTGTCACCAGAATCCACGTGTACAACTATCCGCCAACCATTGACTGCCACGTGTCAGAACAAGAATAAGCCACGTGGCTGATTTCACGACAGAGTTGCTACGCGACACAGTTGCTTGTTGAACGACAGAGTGTTCGGGGCGATAGGCACTCTGTCGCCTGGGATGTGTGCCGCACAGTAGGCGCGACAGACTCCATTGCCTCTATTGCGACATAGGTCTCCCGCATTGCCCTCGCGACAAAGGTCTCCCGCATTGCCCTCGCGGTAGAGGTCTCCCGCACAGCCTGCGGCATTGGTCTCCCGCACAGCCTACGGCAGAGGTCCATGGGCACTCTGCCGCCTACCGACTCCCCTGCAAGCTACTTAACCCGAAGCGCGACAGAGTGCTCCATGACTCTGTCGCGGCCCAGACACGCGCCTGGGCCTCAGCTCGAACCGACTTAGAAGAAACCTATAAATATACCGAGGAGCTCTCAGAAAAAGGGACAAAAACCAAAGAACAAAAAACCAGGGAGAAGTATTTCAACCCTTTGAATTAAGAAACACATTCTCTTCCTCTTACTTACACAACTCCCGATTACTTACTTAATCATCGGAGTGCGCGTGCAGGGACAAATCCCTGTCCCCTCTGATTCCTATTATTTTTACAGATTATACGAAGAACACGTGGAACAAATCGCATGGACGTCACATTTTTGTCGTTAGTGCAATCAGAATACGTGGAAGGTAAATTCCTGTTGCTGTTCGTTCAGGCAACATCAGCTATGATGATCAAGGAATGGGATTTGTTAGAATAGTTCACCGGACTCAGGATCAGAATTGAGGAGAAAAAGTTGGGTTTATGGCTAGCCTACTGATAGAGCCGGATATTATGGATCAGATTAGAGCCGGGGAGTGAAATGATCAGAGGCTATTGAACATGGTTAGCCAAGCTGAACAGACATCACAGTTGGACTTCTGGTCAGTGACGATGGGTTATAGAGGTTTAAGGGTCAAATTTGTGTTCCGAACAATGATACCCTGAAGCAGTAAATACTGAGAGAGTCTCACTGCTCGCGATACACAATACACCCGGGTAGTACCAAGATGTACCAAGATTTAAGGAGGGTGTACTGGTGGAGTGGTATGAAGTGAGACGTGACAGAATATGTGGCTAGATGTTTGGTATGCCAACAAGTGAAAGCTAAGCACAAAAGCCCAGAGGGTTGCTTAAGCCGTTGTCTGTGCCTACATGGAAATAGGAGCATATCACCATGGACTTTATACTGGTATTACCGATGACCCGACGAGGTCATGATGCAATATGGGTGATGGTGGATAGATTAACGAAGAGTGCCCACTTCCTTGCAATCAAGAGCATAGATACATTAAGTACATTAGTCGAGCTATATGTTAGAGAGATAGCTAGACTACATGGGGATCCAGTGAGTGTTACCTCTGATAGAGATTCTCGGTTCACCTTCAGGTTTTGGACTCATTTTCCGGAGGTCATAGGATCTCGGTTGAATTTTAGCATCGCCTATCATCCTCAGACTAATGGTCAGTCCGAGCGAACTATACGGACCTTGGAGGACATGTTGAAGGCGTGTACGATGGATTTTAAGGGATCATGGGATGATCACTTGCCCATTGTTGAGTTACGTACAATAATAGCTATCATGCGAGTATTGGTACGGCACCTTATGAGGCTCTTTATGGTAGGAGGTGTAGATCCCCTATAGCGTAGGAAGAAGTGGGCGACAGGAAAGTAATTGCTCCCGAACTAGTTGAACAGGCAGTTAAAAATGTGAAGATCATTTGTGATAGATTACGGGCTGCTCAGAGTCGACAGAAAAGTTACGCAGAGATGCGTAGACAGCCACTTGAGTTTTAAGTTAGAGATTTTATGTTCATTAAGATATCACCCAGTAAGGGTATCATGCGCTTTGAGAAGAAAGGGAAATTGAGTCCTCGATATATAGGACCGTTTGAGATTGTGGAGAGAGTGGGAGACGTCGCCTATAGGTTGGCCTTACCTCCGCAGTTCTCCAGGATACACAATGTCTTTCACGTATTCATGTTGAGGAAATATAATCCATATCCCACCCATGTCCTTGAGTATGAAGCATTGGATATTCAAGGCGATATGAGTTATGTGAAAGAACCCATCTGAATACCTAACAGGAAGGAAAAGGTACTTCGAACGAAACGGATTTCATTAGTTAAGGTTCTCTAGAAACACCACTCAATGGACGAAGCAACTTGGGAACTAGAAAGCCTTATGAAGGATAAGTACCCTCGGCTATTTAATAGGTCGAGTTAAATTTGGAGGACCAAATTCTCTTAAGGTGGGGAGGATGTCAGAACTGTAAATTTTATGTACTTTAGTTGTAAGATTTGCAATGTGAGATTTGTAATTTGGTGAGTGTAATTATGATATGTTGATATACCGCAAGTTTTAAATTTAATGAAGTATAAGGAGATGAAGTTTTCAAGTCTTAAAGGTGGTTGGAGGAGAAATGATTATGGCAGCAAATCAAGGATGTTTTATGTGAGTTACTGCAGCAAAAGCTGGAAAATATGAATGCCAGATCAATCTCATTAAAGGAAAGATCGATCTAGAAGATCCAAAAATGCTCTTATTTGAGCAATGGAATAGGGCAGATCAATCTCTAATGGGGTCAGATCGATCTGCTAAGCGTTCTGTAAATGAAGAGATCGATCCTTAATGCAGGCAGATCGATTTCCTTAGCTCTCGGGTTAGAGCAGATCGATCTCCTCTCTTTGGCAGATCAATCTCCTTAACTCTCGGCTTGGAAGAGATCAATCCCCAATTTAAAGCCAGATCGATCACCACTGAGTTTTCTTATGAAGAGCATATCGATCTCCACCCTCAATCAGATCGATCTTTTAGTTGTTAAGGGAGTAGTTTGGAGCAGTTGAATCGAGCAGAGATCGATCTCCTTCAATAGCAAATCGATCTCATAAGCCCTGTCTATATAAGAATCACGAGATTTTACCTTGGAACCGAGCCTTTCTCTCTCTGCAACCTAAATCTTCACCATTCTCACCCAAACAAGCTTTCTCTCTCTAAGATTCACCCTATTCTAAGTGAAATTAGATAAAGGGGAAAGAGACAAAATTGTTCCTCTTTGCAAGGAGAACAACATACTAGAAAATCTAAGGTGGGCTTGAGCAAAAGGAAGAGACAAGTGTTCTACAACTTGGTCAAGAGACGACAAGCTAGGTAAGCTCACAAGATCCTTGGTTTAAGCATTATCATTGGGTATATTTATGAATAAATGCACATATATGTTTAGACATTTGGTTAGAGATGTTTAAAGCATGATGAAACCAACAAATGGGTTTAGTTAGAAAATTTAGTGTGGATGTTTTGTGATGGTTATGAGTTAACCAAAATGTTGAGTTAGAATGGGTAAGAGAAAGAGATAGAAAATGAAAATGATGTATATTGATGGGTTAAGGATGTGTGTGGACAGCTCGAGAATTCGGTACGGGAGGTTAGTCCGGGAACTCGAGGATATTGTACCACTCAAGATGCAAGAGGTAAGGGAAATAAACCATTTGTTCTTGTGAGTTATCCAATGAATGAAAACGTTTTAAAAGCATGAAAAAGAGTTTAATGAATGAGCATGTTTTATGAGATGATTTGATGTGTTGATAAATATGTGAGTGTTTTACCGATTTGAGCTCGATTTCTGATGTGATTTGTGTAATTGTGAACAAATATGGTTTATAACCAAAATGAGTTTTTTTTGTGATAACCACCATAAGCTCTACGTGAAGGTAAAACGATTTATATACAACAATGGCATGTTTTTACTGTGAGACTGTTTTGCCTGTTTGAGCTCGATTTGTTGAGTTTTGTGTAAATGTGAACACAATGTGTTATAACTGAAATAGGTTTCGGGATAACCACTAAGAGCTCTACGTGAAGCCAAAACGATTTTTACTGAGACTATGGCTTGTCATGAGATGCACATCGGGCTTTGCTCTTATAGCATGTAAGGTCGAGCCGTGCTCTAGTAGCATGTAAGATTGACGCCTCCGTTCTAATAACGTGAGATGACCCCGCTCCGCGGTAGCGATGGGTGGCTGTGCTTTGATAGCATGTAAGACTGATGGTTGTACGACTCTGATCAAGTCTACAGCGAACCATGGCCATGTGTGTATTATTGTCGATGAAATCCCTCGATTGGGGATGTCCGCCTAGGGGACGAGTTCAATCGTTGTGATGTACCGTGACGTTGATTTCATATGAGTTTTATAATTGCCTAGTCTCGATTTATGTGATGATAATGTGATTTTACAACTGCGATTTATATCACGCATTGAGATTTTAATGTGATGTGATTTGTGAATTTACCACATGAAATATGTTGATGCCATTGTTTTCCTACTGTTATTTCTATAACGATTGCATGCTCATTATTTTCTATCATATTGTGATTGTGATGATGATTTTCATAACTTCCCTTATCCTCCTTACTGAGCATTTTGTGAGCTCACCCTTTTTTCTCCCCCTTTAGATTATTTGAAGTAAGCGAGATAGCGCCTACTGCGTACGTGATATAGGCTGGTGGAAAGGTTCTCCTCAGGCTATCGCTTGTACACGCTTAAGGTATAATTCAGTTCATTTTGTATCCAGACAATGTTATAATACAGACACTTGTGATGTGTATTTTGGGATGTAATTAGGTTGATTCATTTGGGATATTATGTAATTGACTTCATTAAATATGAGTTGTATGATCTTGGGTATAATGACTAGTGTTAAAACATAAGTGAGCACATGACAATGTACAGGAATACACCCAGAGTTGTTAGTTTTGTTTTAAGAAAAATTTTAAATTAGCCTTACTTTTCGCGCTTTCGGGTTGTCACATTCCTTACTATCCCGTGCACCATGTGGGCAACTTGTAATTTTTGGCCTGAATGCATTTGGATTACGCTTCAAAGTTACTTCAATAGCATCCCGTCTCGCAACTTCATTCTCAACATTTTTATAACAATTAACACAGTTACACCCATCACAATATATGCCAGATGCAAAGCACTCACTATAAAATTTCAAACACCGAGAATATTTACAGTTACATTGCTTCTGCTTCTTTGGTGTACTATCGTTTAGTTTATTTGGTCTCAGTTTTGCTTTTGGGGATTATCGTTTTACGACCCTCAACTGTGTTGTATTAAGAGGAGATTGCACAGTGGCCACAGGGATTGTCACCACCACCTACGGCTTTATCAGTTGATGATGTTGCTATTGCTGAGTCACTGCAGCCGTCGCAGCCGAAGACGGAGCCACACCCATCCTTTGTGTAGATTGAGGGTGCTCCAACAAAACTACTCCTCTAGAAGAAACCCTGCCAAAACTGACCGTGAAATCGAGCTACCTTGCTAGCTTCTTCATCGAAAAATCTATCGTATCTGATTGTACCTTTTTTAGCAGGAATTCACCTCATTCTTCTTCGATTCTCCTCATGGCTTTAAATTCTACTATAGATATTGTCGTCATGTTTGACTCTCTCTCCCCCTAAGCTTCATTGCCCAAGTCACCAATTGGAGAACTCGCCATATCCTCATTTTCTTAGCTTTTCATTGATGTTGAACGTGTCTGCACCATTGCTATAGAGCAAAAATTTTTTCTTTCGTTTCCCACAGACAATGCCAATTATTGTTGCTCAGTTACAACAATTACGAATTGCTTACGTCATCATCTTGATTTTTTTGTGTCACATGCTTCCAAAAGCTCTGCAAGAAAAAGAATGATCATAGGGATGCAGGGATTGTTCCCTGAGTAAGCACTCTGATACTTAAGTCAGCCAGAGAATTTGACAGAGTTTCTATAAACAAAATAGAGTTTTAGTTTCATGAATCATACATGTCCTCTCTCGCTTATTGATGGTGATTGTGCTTTTAAAGATATGAGTTTGTACCTGATTGAAACTCTCTTTCTTTATCTATATATATATATATATATATATATTCTGATTTTTACCTTGATAATGTTACAACCATGTAGATGAGATTGAGTTTGAATCCAACTCCAATTACTCTTTTTTACTTTCTTTTTTTTTTTTGTTTTTTTTATTATTATCATTCACAACAATAACCTTTCTACTAACAGACTTTAACTCGACAGTAGAATCTTTTTCTTTCAATATATGCCTCCTACCTTGTGTTTCAAACTCTATTATTAACCTTTTGAAATCCCATTTTATCTCTCTCAAGGTATCTAGCCATTGGACTCCCAGTACTATGTCACAATTACCCTAAGATAAGAGCAATACATCAGTAGTAAACTTGGTACCCTGCAAAGACCAAGTTAGTTCCTTACATGTAGACACACAAGCTAGGTTATTCCCATTTACTACATCTACTCTCATAAGCCTAATCTCATCTATTCTACAACCAATCCTCTTTACAACATCAATATCCAAGAAGTTATTGTACTTCCTGAATTGATCAACATGTGTAAAGGCCTTTTTTTCACATAAACCGTAACCCTCATTGTTTTATATGCCTTTTAAGTTACTCTATTAATTACATGGACTAAAATTTGAGGGCTTCTATCTTCCATGTTATCATCTTCTTCTAGATCCACATCTTGCACTCCCCTTCTTCAATTTTTGACTCCATAACCTTTAAGACATATAACCATTTTCTTCTACAATTGTGACCCACCATGAACTTTCCATTACACCAAGAACAAAGTCCCTTGGCTTTACATACATCAAAGTCTTTGCTTGTTTTCTTTTGAGTGGAGTCCTAAGTTTGGTTGTTAGGCTTAAAAGGTTGATTGGTGGCTGTGTTAATTATTGGAAGATAGTTTCTGGTTTGGTTCTTGAAAGTTGTATTTGGTGTAGGTAACAGGAGAAGCTTCTTGACAGTAAAGGTTAATTCTTATTGTAAGGTTCTAAGTGTGGTTTCTTGAAGATGAGCTAAGGCATGTGCTTGGGTGAGGTTTTTAGGCATAAACATCTTTACAGGTTATTGAATGACCTATTTTAGTCCACTCGAAAAGAAAGTGACTGCATACTCTTCTGTTAAGTTCACTCTTCCTAATAAGAACTCAAATTCATCATGATAGAAAGAAATCAAATTTGTTTGCTAAAGACTCAACAATTCTGCCATAGGATTTTTATGCTTTGGATCAACAAATCTATCCTTCAATGCCTCAACATACTTTCCCTATAAGAAATCACACCATCATCCTTCCTGAACTTTATCCAACTTTGGTGCCATTTGATGGTAACCAACTTAATCATGGATTCAGGAGGTGTGTCATCTATATCAAAAAACTGCTGACATCATTACAACCAACCATTGAGATTGTCCCCTATGAATCTAGGAAAATCCACTTTGGTTTATCTCGTAGCAAGATACTAGCTCCTTTTTTGAGAATCACGAGAATTGGACTTGACTCATTGTCTATTATTAGTCTATGTACTACCATTTGCATCCAGATTCTAAAGTTGAGCCATGATTTAACCTTGCTGCACACCTAAAGCTTTCATATTGGTTTCTTGTAGTTGTATTCTTCTCATCAATTCTTTCACAATTTCTCTAATTGTGTGTTCCAACTTTCAATGTCGTATGACTTTGTACCATTAGCCAGGAACTGAGCTTTGATACCCTGATACGTGGGAATCAAAGGAAGGATCAACAACAGGTAATCTAAGAAAATGAAGAACAGATCATGAGCTTGAAGAACCAGAATCTAAAGTTGAGAGATAAGGGAGAAAATAAGAAGGGAATAAGAGATGAAACTTATGCAATTTTTCATTATGAATTCAGTAAGCTTGTACATGGCTTTTATACAATTGAATAAAGTTCCTCTACACAAATAAGTTGATTACAACTTCTTAATAGTGTAACTACCTTTAACCAACTTACTGACTAACTGTCTTTAACTATGTAACTAACAAAGGGTCTTCAACAAATCCAACTGTATTTCTCGCCCTTGCTCCTCAGCTCAACTCTTCAATCAATCAGCTAATTAACGTCTACATCAACTCCATGATCAATATCAACTCCTTGATCGGCTACATCTGCATCTGCATCAACTTCCATGCTTTTAACATCAGCTTTTCCAGTATCATAACCTATTATCAATTCAGGTTGTAATCTTCAATTCAGGTCATAATCATTTATTGTCGAGTGCGATATTTGAAAAGTGTTAAAACTAAGTCATTTTTTCTTTTTGGTGAGCATTCCTTGATTTTTTTTAAGGACATTTGAGTGTTGCAAAGCCATGATTCTTTCTAACTTAATGGTGGGTGTTAATCAAGAATGTGCTTGAGGCCATAAGTAATGTACCTTGGTAAGAGAAGCAAAGTTTTATTGAACCCAACTTGACCGTTTACATGAAATTGGATGATAAAGTGAATAAAAGCAATAAATGAATCAAACAATTCTCCCCACTTATTACTATGAGGTTTGAAGTTTTAAACGGATCAGATTTTAAAAGAATATTTCTTTGTTTCTAACACTTTAGAGTTGTATAAATTAGTAATTTTTGTAATTTTTTTTAAGTAAATGCCAATATTGTTGAACTCAGAGGACATAGACAAGCCTATAGCAAATTTTGAGCATATATGTCTTAACTTGAAGATTACGACTTGAATTAATGGCTCTTTGTATAAAAGGCTCTGAATATAAGCAACGACATTTTAAGAGGAATTCCATGTTTACAAGCTTCTGTTGTTTAATTATATTTTTTTCAAAAATTCAATCTTAAGTCCAACATGATAAAACAATTTCCTTTGCTTTTAGTTTTACAGATGTTAATATTGAGTCACCGGCTTCAATGCATCCGTGAAAAGAATTTGTGATCTAAGAAGATTTGAGGTATTTGACTCTATTTATAACTTAAAACTTTGATTTTTTTTTTCAGAAAAGATGATGCTTGCTTAACTTAAACTTCTTCTCTATTCAACTGATACCCAAACTGTCTAATTTTCCTTCTCAAATGGGAAATAATACTACAGTTTGATCAGTCACAGATGATCTATAGCTGCTAGTGGAAACTATTGATACATCCAATAGTGTTTCTTGCTTTTGAACATTCCTTGTCTCTTTGAAAAGAATCTTCTTCTATCTTGTTGATGAACTCAGGGGAGCCTAGTTCATTGAACTGAATTTCAATTTTATATGATCTGGTTGATTCTGAACAAACTGAATTCATTCCAAGATCCCTACTAACATTTTCTCTAACCTGTTTTGCAATATGCTTAGTAATTTATCTTGGCTCAAATGGCATTTCACCGAAAGGGGTCTCAATTCCACTTCCTCTGATTATAGAGCACCTTTTAAGGTTTCACCTTGCAATTTCAATTTTAGTCGTTCCTTTTCCTTCTTAAGAAAATATTCTATACTAGCTCTCTCTTCTAAAGTTTCAAAGCAACTGGTCCATGATACTTCATGGGCATAAACCTATCAAGCAGGCTTCAAGATCACTATTATCCTCGGAGCAACATCTACTTTCTCATAGTAATGTCTCATAAGAGGTAGTTGAAAATCCTTATATGCACTATATGTTGAAATTAGTAGCTCATTAGCCTAGTTGGAAATCCCACATTGGAAAATCACAAAGAGAGAAGAAGAGTTCTGGCTTATATATTTAAATATGGGCTAATTGTTTAGATGTCTATTAGGAGAAATATAAATAGCTCATATATTTGTATTTGGCTTTCTCTTATTAGTTTATGGATTTTGTAATTATGTCCAGATTTTGTAATAATTTCACTTTGAAATTAGTAAAGGTTTTCAACAGCACTTGTGGACGTAGTTGTGTTTTGAACTTCCACTTGCGCACAACAATTGGTATCAGAGCGCTTGGTTGTCGTAGTATACTCTATGGTTGCAGCGTTATCTGATCTTCCACATAAAAAAATTGTTCCTGAGTTGTTTGATTAAGAGCAATTTGTTATACTCTATTTGTACCGTGTACATCAAAATTGAGATAAAGTGGAAGTGCATGTCTAGGAAGGCTCTGACTAAGGAAAGACTTGGTATTTAAGTGTGTCCTGATGACCTACCTCTCTTTCCTAGGAGCTAACCTGGTGTACTGTTCATGTAGATTGTGTTCTCTATTCTAGTATACAGTATTAATTAGAGTGTCATATTTTTTCAGTATACGATTACTATTCACGTATACATTTGGGAGAGTAGTTTGAAACAAAAATGGTAGCATTATCATCAGCATTACCATCACCATTAAGGATGATGTCGTCAACAAATGAAAAAATTGAAGAGGAGAAATTTGATGGTCGAAATAATTTTGACCTTTGGCAAAGCGAAGTTAAGGATATCTTATGTCAACAAGATTTAGGCATCACTTTAGAAGAAAAGAAACCATATGAGATCAAAGAAAAAGATTGGGAGAGACTGAATGCGAAAGCATGTGGGTTAATTTGTTCATGTCTCTATAGAGAACAGAAGTATCCATTCATGAAGGAAACTTCTGTCAGAATATTATGGGAGGCACTAGAGAAAAAAATACATGAAGAAAAGTAACGATACTCGACTTTATTTGTTGAATATGCTATATCATCTTCAGTTGAAATTGGGTACGAATATCAGTGATCACATTGGTGAATTCAACTGTTTGTTAGCCGATTTGTTGAATTTGGATGAAACCTTCAAAGATGAACAAAAGGCTATATTGCTAATAGGATCTCTTCCTGATGAGTTAGATCATTTGTGCATTACACTTATTCATGGAAAAGAAAATTATCCTTTGAAGAAGTGTGTGCAGCTTTACTTAATTATGAAATTCGAAATAAGGATCAGAAAAAGAATAGGGATGAATCAGCAGAGGCGTTCGCAGTTAGGGGATGAAGCCAAAGTTGAAGATAAGAAAGTAAGGGAAGATCTCGTTCGAAGAAAAGACCTGATAAAGATGAATGTGTCTTTTGTCATGAGAAAGGGCATTGTAAGAAAGATTGTCCGAAGTCGTAGAAGAAAGATAAGGTTAAAGGCAAAGCTACTTCTGATGTGTATGTAGTTGAACATGATAACGATGATTTTGTGTTAGTCAATCGACCATTCACATTTGAAAGAAATAAGTGGATTTTGGATTCGGGATATACTTATCATATGTGTCCACATAAGGAGTGGTTCTTCAACTTCGAAGAGCTAGATAGTGGAGTTGTTTTCATGGGTAATGATAACTCATGCAAAACTTTGGGGATAGGTTCAATCCGATTAAAGAATGAAGATAGATCAACCAAAGTTTTGACAGAAGTTCGATATGTACCAGAGTTGAAGAAGAATCCCATCTCATTGGGAGTCTTAGAATCTAAAGGTTATATGGTAATTATTCGAGATGGAGTTTTGAAAGTTGTGTCTGGTGTTTTGATGACTATGAAAGGCACAAGAAAGAATAACTTGTATTACTACAATGGTAGTACAGTTACTGGATGAACGACAGCAGCTTTAAAGAATGATGTTGATTCAGATTCGATCAGGCTATGGCATACGCGCTTGGGACATGCAGGTGAGAAAGCCTTAAGTAATTTGGTGAATCAAGGCTTGTTGAAAGGAGCAATGACCTATAAGCTAGATTTTTGTGAGTATTGTGTTCTGGGAAAGCAGACAAGAGTGAAATTTGGGACTGCAATTCATAATACCAAAGGCATTTTAGATTATGTTCATTCTAATGTTTGAGGATCTACCAAGACAGCATCCATGGGGGGTAAACACTATTTTGTTACATTTTTTGATAACTTTTCTAGAAGAATTTGGGTGTATACGATGAAGACGAAGGATGACGTACTTGAGATTTTCCTTAAATGGAAAAAAATGGTGGAAACTTAGACTGAAAGAAAGATTAAGCACCTCAGATCAGACAATAAAGGTGAATATAGAAGTGATTCTTTTTTGTGAGTTTGTCAAGATGCTGGTATTATACGTCATTTCACGGTCAAACATACACCGCAGCAGAATGGGGTGGCAGAACGGATGAACCGAACGTTATTGGAGAAAGTTCGGTGTATGTTGTTCAATGCTGGGTTAGGCAAAAAGTTTTGGGCTGAGGTAGTGACTTATGCGTGTCATCTCATCAATCGTTTACCTTCAATAACAATTTATGGTAGAACTCCATTGGAGGTATGGTCTGGAAAACCTGTTAATGATTATGATTCTTTGCATGTCTTTGGGTGTACTGCGTATTATCATGTAAAAGAATCTAAGTTGGATCTGAGAGCTAAGAAAGCTATTTTTGTGGGGATTTCATTAGGGGTGAAATGATACTATCCTTTATATTCAAATTCGAATAAGATAATATTTAGTAGGGATGTTACTTTTGATGAATCCCCTATGTTGAGGAAGAAAACAAATGAGAATGCTCTGCCGCAGGTGGAGTCTACTCGAAAACAGGTGGAGTTTGAGTCAACAATTAATCTAGCTAAAATTGTTGAAGACGAGATTATTGAAGATGAAGAAGAGGTTTCCGCCCAAAAAACCTCTACAGCAACAAGAATCAATTGCAAAGAATAGACCAAAACGAGAGATTTGCAGACCTGCTCGTTTTGCTGATATGGTGGCCTATGCACTTCCAATTGTAGATGATGAAGTTTCTTCTATTTAAAGAGAAGCAATCCAATGTTCTGAAATAGATTAGTGAAAGAATGCTATGGATGAAGAGATGCAGTCTCCTTGAAAGAATGAAACCCGGGAGCTAGCTCAACTACCGAAAGATAAGAAGGCAATTGGGTGCAAATTGATATTCACGAAGAAAGATGGATTTCCTAACAATGAGGGCGTTCGCAACAAGGCAAGGTTGGTGGCTAAAGGCTACGCTCAGATGAAAGGAATTGACTACAATGAGGTATTTTCTCCAGTTATGAAACATTCTTCCATTAAAATTTTGTTGACCTTAGTAGCTCAAATGAATTTGGAAAACTTGATGTAAAAACTGCATTTGTACATAGAGACTTGGATGAGAAAATCTATATAACTCAGCCAGAAGGATTCAAGGTTGTTATAAAAGAAAATTGGGTTTGTAAACTAAAAAGATCACTTTATGGTTTAAAACAATCTCTGAGGCAGTGGTACAAGCGATTTGATTAGTTTATGATGGGTCATAGGTACACAAGAAGCAAATTTGACAGCTATATGTATTTTCAAAGGTTACATTATGGTTCTTTCATTTTTCTACTCTTGTATGTTGATGATATGTTGATAACTTTGAAGAATATTGAAGAACTTGAAAAGTTGAAGGCTCAATTGAATCAAGAGTTTGAGATGAAAGATTTGGGTGAAGCAAAGAATATATTAGGGATGGAGATTAGCAGAGATAGAGAACGAGGCAAGATTTGTTTGAATCAAAAGTAATATATGAAGAAGATATTACAGCGTTTTGGCATTTTAGAGCAGTCAAAACCTGTAAGTACACCACTTGCCTCTCATATGAAGCTTAATGCATCTTTATCTCCTAGTATGGATGAGGAACGAGAATACATATCTCGAGTTTCATATTCTAATGCGGTTGGTAGCCTAATGTATGTTATGGTGTGTACGAGAATCGACATTTCACAGGCAATTGGAGTTGTAAGCAAGTATATGCATGATCCTGGTAAAGGACATTGGCAGGCCGTGAAATGGATTCTACGATATTTGTTAAAAACTGTAAATATTGATTTGGTCTTTCAGAAGGAGGACTCACTTGGTCAAGTTGCAATCGGATATGTTGATTCAGATTATGCTGGTGATCTAGATAAACGTCGATCAAATACTGGATATGTGTTCACTCTTGCAAGAGATCCAGTAAGTTGGAAGTCTACTTTACAGTTAACAGTTTCTTTGTCTACAACAGAAGCAGAGTACATGGCGTTAGCAGAGGTTGTAAAGAAAGCAATTTGGTTACAAGGACTACTGAAAGAATTGGGAATATGACAGAAGAATATCACTATTCATTCAGATAATCAGAGTGTCATTCATTTAGCAAAGAATCCAGTATTCCATGTTCGCACTAAACATATTGATGTTCGATATCATTTCGTGTGGAAAATTCTAACTAAAAGGAAGATTCTCTTACAAAAAATTGGGACTGCTGATAATCCCGCAGATATAATGACCAAAGTGGTGACAGCAATCAAGTTCAATCATTGTTTGAACTTGATTAATATTTTGAAAGTCTGAAAGACACATTTGAAAGCATTGCTGAAGGCTAATTCGCCAAGGTGAAGATTTGTTGAAATTAGTGGCTCATTAACCTAGTGGGGAATCCCATATTGAAAAATCACAAAGAGAGAGGAAGAGTTTTGGCTTATAAATTTAAGTCTGGGCTAATTGTTTAGATGTCTCTTTGGAGAAATATAAATAGCTCATATTTGTATTTGGCTTTCTCCTATTAGTTTTTGGATTTCTCAATTTTTTCTAGATTTTGTAATAATTCTACTTTAAAATTAGTGAAAGTTTTCAGCAGCGCGCCGTGAATGTAGTTGTGTTTTGAACTTCCGCTTGCGCATAACACTATCTTCATTTTTTTTTTCTCAGCTGTAAAGAGTTCTTATTTGTCTGTGATGATGCAAACTCATTTCAAGCAAATTTTGTTTTACTGTACACCTATTGGATTCCAAAGGCTTCTCATACATTGCTCTTGCAGAATCAGCATAAAGTCATGTTCAACTTGCATAAATGTTTCGGAAATTTTTTACTTTGTTTCTTTCCTACTTTTATATCCTTCTTCATTTCTCTTCAATTGTCTGTTTTTGTTATTAAGTTTTCTGATTTTTCATTTGGTGAAGTATGAAATATTCTTAAACGCCTTTGCTCTTTTTTCTTTTCTTCTAGCCATGCAAGGACTTCTATGCATGCAAGTGGCCTCACACCCTTTCAAACAAGGACATCTCTCTTGCTTTGTACTTTGATGCGATGTGAAAAAAATCAATATACAATAAAGCAGATCCAGAGGACTAATAGCCAAATAATTACATGTTCTCAATATGTTCCTTGGTTAGCTACATGCTTACTCTCTTTATTTGTTTTTGTTAGTTAGTTGCTTGTTGATTCGTATTGCTCCCATAATTTGAATGTATCAATCGTGGTTAGACGAGGATAATTTCTCAAACTTTGTTGAAAAGTTGTGTTTTACGAGAGAAATAGAATGAAATTTATGAGCATATGAAGGAGTATCAAATGCTTATGTCAAGTAGGTAGCCAATTGTGAAGGCAAGAATGATCCTACAAGCGCCAAGTACAGAGTGTCTACCTTGGATAAAGTTAAAGTTTGTAAATGTCGGCATAAAGTAAAAGAGTTAAGTATGTAAAGATGATTAGGAATGCTGCAAATTGTGGTGGAGCATATGATGTTTTTGTTGGGATATGAACAATGCATTACAATAAGTTTTTAGTCTGAATTTATTTTTTTTCCTGCTACTTCTCAAAATTATTTTGTCCCTTCAGATTATCTTGAATATATAGTTTGTAGCTTAAACTTTTACCATGGTTCACTATGATCAAAGTTTAAACTCTTAATATTGTATTACATAATTTTTTTATTTTTGGATGGTTATGCCTGTTGCATTAGATTATGTACATGGGTATTTTAAAATAGATGTATACTTCAAATAATTTTCCTAACAATTCCCACGACAAAGTGCGAGTTCATATCCTAGTTTTACTAACAATGGAATTCTCAGAACTGACAAGCCTGCAAAATTTGACAAATTCTTATGTGAGAAGGGATTTTCTTCCAAATTCAGAGTATAATGACTTGGAACTTAATTATACCTGGTTACGTGCACTTGGATCAATATGAAGAAGCCTCCTTCCTATTTCAGGAGATGTTGCTTTCTGGGGTTGAATTGAATTTATGTCACAATTGCTAGCATCCTCCCTCTTTGTGCTAGAGTAGCAAATCTGCAACATGGCAAAGAATTCCACTGCTACATTACCCGACACAAAGGCTTGATGACTATTATTGCCGAATTCTCTTGTAGATACGTATGCAAGATCAGGAAAGATTCTCGCAGTTAAGTGCTTATTTGATTTAATGAGAAATAGAGATGAAGTGACCTTATACTTTTTTGATAGGTGGATATTGACTGCATGGAGAGGAACAAGATGCTAGAAAGCTATTTGAAGGAATGATGACTTTAGATCAAACCAGATCATGTAACGGTGGTGGCTGTTCTATAAGCTCGCAGTCATTGTGGTCTAGTAATTGAAGGCCAAGTGTGGTTTGGAAAGATGCAAAGTTTATATGGTATAAGTGTAACTCCTCGTTTGGAGCACTTCTCTTGCTTGGTTGACCTCTATAGGCGGGCTGGTTTGTTGAATAAAGCCAAGGAAACCATCATAAGGATGCCATACAAGGCAAGCGCTGCCATGTATTTGTTGGCAATCAAAGCTCTGTTTAAGCTATTGCCATATTTAGAGTTAAAAGTAAACAGGGTAGAGTGAAATGACATTTATTTGCAAACTATTTTTTCAAACATATTGGAATATGGACATCTCACTTGTAGGAAACAAAATACATGCTGCACACTTAGGTGTTGAGCCTTTTATTATTTCAGGATGTTGAATAGAGGCAATGTTTCAAGTATTTAGGAAGGAAATGGCTAGATATCTCAAGTCTTTCTCCAGATAAATTGAAGCCAGCAGCACCATATAATAGGAACCAAGCATGGAGCCAATGATTACACCACCAATACAATGACATATGGGTCACAACAGAGTTTAGAAATTACAAACTTGTAAAAGTGAAGGTGATGTTTGAGCGCTATGAAGGTTTACATGGTAGTGCTTCTTTGTTATTCTCTGATATAAGATTCAGTTCGAATTGATGCACTAAGGACCGGACAGTTTGATATGCCAGCAATTTGTATATAACAGTTTGAATTACTCTATAGTTCATATTTTTGACTAATTCTGTTTGTATGGAGTCTCCAGTTAGATTTGGACTCACTCTATCATTCTGTTGATGTATTCTCTTAAATTCCCATAAAGGATGTGATCCATTGTCTTCTCTGCCTAAACAACTTATGTGCTGTTCTTTTATTTTGCTAGCTGAATGTATAAATAAATAAATAAAAAAAATTGCGGTAATTTCTGCTTTTTTTTTTTCTTTTTTTGATTTATAGGAGGTACAAAAGACTCGGACTTAATCTCTCCTAAAGAGGGATAACAACCGTTAAGTCAAACCTTGGTTGTTTCTGCTTCTTTTTTTCTTTGCTAAATGCTTTTCGGCCTTTTTTCTTAAATGAAATAAATTTTCACTATTAATTTGTAAGGATGATTGACAAAGAGTTGGACTTGGACTTGGACTTGGACATCAAGAACATCAAATTGCATAAAACAAGTCTGAATCAGAATCAAAACAGCATAGAACATAAAGTTCAGGACAGAGATTTCTGGGGGTACATTATCTATATACAAATACAATATCCTTTTGAGACTTTAATCAAGGTGGTGAGAATTATGGGTTTGATTTCCTTTCCATACAGTTATCTGTTTCTACACGGATTTTGATGCAAGAGATACTAACACAATTGAACCTACCAAGTGATAGTGTTCATACTCCAGCATAGCTTCTTTCATAGCTGATCTGCCAACTGAGGAAATTGTTGCAAAAGCCATGTGACAGCCCTGATGGCCCCCTGTAAACTCCAGAGAACTAAAAATCAATCACATTCCCCATCATAACAACGATAAGAAAGAACTAGTTCCTTACTATAAATTTGATTGATCTATTATGGTAAAACCCAGAGAGAAATAATAAGAGCCGCCGGCTTTCAGTCATTGCATTTGTTTATGAGTTACTGTTCTGATATTTGGTTTCTCTTCGTTTGGGGTTTATCCAAAGGCTTAAGAAAGAAGAATGAAAGGTGATTTTCTTACCAAAGCTGCCTCCCCAGGTTTAATTGCAGGTTCAACAACGTCTCGTCCATAACTGTGTTCAAAAGAAAATATTTAGCCTCCATTCAAACTTGAAAGACACAGTGTGTAGTATATCAATTACTCGGACTGATACAGAGTATTTTATAGCTTTTAACATCGCTCGAGAAGAGAACAAGTTCAACTAAACAAACAAGAAAGACAACAGACAGTAATCACATACATTATTTGCCTTTTGCCATCCACCATCTGCAGCCGATAAAAGCTGCAACCTTTGCTAAAGGGAAAAGCCTTTCCCTTCCATTCTGTCAAACGTTAATCAAGGAAAACAAATATATAATCCATTATTTAAGCTTAAAAGGTTGTTGGAAAGGAAAAACAAAACATTTACCTAAATGCCATGTAACTCCAACAGCAGATGAATCCTCAGAAGAGATATCATCGATAGCAAATTGGAGGTCCGCGCTTATTGAATCAATGAAACTTTTGAAGAACTCTAAGATTGCCTGAACCATTATTCAGTTTTGCTTCAATCTTTCATTTCAAATACAAAGTTTGAAAAACAAAAACTCTGGATTAAATCAAGTAACAGGCTAAGCTACCTTGCGACCAACGAATGGACGAGGAAAGATAAGGTCCTCATACACGCATTTCTCAGCTATTAACAACTCTACCGATGCCAAATCGCGGCCGTTGATTCCTGCGTAGAACCTCCTAACAACATCCGCTGCAGTATCCTCTGATTGTGATGGAACGATGGCAGTCGTCTGATTTTCCGATGATAAAGAGGAGGAAGAGACCATGATAAGTGTGCCTGGTGTCCATATACGTTTGCTCCGGGAGATAAAATTATGGGAAGTAAGCGTTGTTAAGGAAGGAGAAGGTGAAGCTTTGGTGAAGTTAGGGAGATTAGAGGTTGAACAAGGGAGGGGTGATATTGTGGAGTTGAGCAGCATGGTTGGTGATATTCCTTCCACTTTCCTTTTTCCAAGGATTTTTTGAGAAAGTGTTGACTGTTGATGCCCAAATGCCTTGAGCCACTCGACTTCTTTGGCCTCGCTCTCCTCGATCGGTTTAAGGCCGACCCCTGCTAGTTTTCACATTTCAACCTGCCATTCAATTCAAAATAAAGAACGGATGAATGACACGCGTCTCTATCTGGGTTACTATAGCTAGGCCTAGATGATCAATTGCGTTTTGTTCTGAGAGGTGGATACAGGAAGATGAAAATATAGTTGATGTTTCGTTGAAAATAGAGAAAAAACCAAGGCCACTCTGCTGCTCTTCTAAATTCTAATCACCTAGGATTATATTAAAGCAATTCTTATGGTAAGCCATTAATATGTTATCTTTTTGTTTTTCTCACATCTTGAACCTAGCTAAGTGTCATAGGGTCAGTTCTCTCTTAGAATCACTCCCGGTGATGGCCTAAGTTTTTCCACGAACTTAGTCAACCAATTCCCCACTTCTAGTCCAAATACGAGCTAATACGTAGCAATGATCACACTTGAGCAGTAATAGTCACACTCGAGTGAGTAAGAATCAACCAAAGAATACACGCACAGCAAAGAAAAAAACACTCAAGCTTTTAAGAAAAGACTCCCTCACCCTCTTTATTAACTACAACAAAAAAGATTACAAAACCGTTCTCTGATTGCTCTTTGCTCTCTCTTATGAGCTTTTTGTTCCCCCAAAGGGGTTTATATAGGCAAGTGAGGACATCCCCTTCACATAGGTACTAGAGTTTGATTGTAACTTAAACTCTCTAAGATTAATTCTCACTAGACTTAGGACTCTCCGGATGATCACCACCTCAATACTTCCAAGTGATAAGGTCTGCCAAGACTTATCCACGTCTCAGTTTGTGGCCCACATTCCTCGTGACTCATCCCCGCCTTATGAGGTTCAAGTGCGTAAGCTCCTCGCACATCTCTAACAACTACACAATTCACGCTCCGGACATCAACCCACTTACATGGTTCATGTCTCCTAGTGTTGTGCAAGTTCACTGCAACCCGCAATTCACGATTATCGTCAATATGTGTCTCAGTGTCAAGCCCGGTAAGCCGCCCAGGCCAAGTACTGTCTCGCCTATCTTGCGCAGACCCGTGTGCGTATACCCGTAGTGCAAATATGCCTACGTTCGAGCTCAATGCAAGGCTTCACCCACTCCTAGCACCAATCACGCCCAGTGCATGGCTTCTCCCGCACCTAGCACTAGTCACAACATGCCCAAGTTTAGCTTTTGGGAGATGGGCACAAGGTCCAATATCTTGGGGTCTAAACTCTCCCCCCGTCAGAGGAAGTCGATGCCCTCATCGGAATGAACTACAAGTATGCCTTGATCTCATCCTCGAATTGCCACAAAGAGGTCTCTCACTCCCAAGTAGCGTCTGCCTCATTTTTGCATTCCCACTGCACTAAGTAGTAGGTTCTCTGATTCTTCCTACTAACTCTTTCGACCTTGTGATCGAGTATCTTAGCCACCTTCTTCTCGAAATGGCTTCTCACAATGGGTAGAGCCTTCTTCACCTATTGTCTTCCCAGATCAACATCTTCATGGTGAGGCTTCAAAAAGCTCACATGGAAAGTAGGATATAGTTTCATCCTCTCAGGCAGTTTCAACTGATAAGCCACCACGCCTACCCGCTTAACGACTTCGAAAGGGTCATTGTATTTCTGCACCAGGCCTTTATGAAATCGTTTGTCTTTGACTTTCTTCCATATCTGAGGCATCAAATTAAGCAACACCTTGTCACCCACTTCAAACTCTAGTGGTCGTCTATGCTAGTCTGCATACTTCATCATCCTCCTTTGTGCCTTTTCCAAGCTTTCCTTGGCCTGGTCTATCAACTCCTAACGGTTTCGCACAAATCTATATGTTACGGGGCACTCCCCTTGGGACTTGGTCTTTGCTATCTCCAAAGGTGTAGTTGGTTAATGTCCAAATACCAACTCTGTTGGACTTAAACCCATGGAAGATGATCTATGCATGTTGTAACAAAATTGTGCGAAATTTAGCAAACTCACCCAATTCTTTTGGCTAGCGATCACATAGTGCCTCAAATACTCTTTTAATAAAGCATTAATCTGCTCTGTCTGGCCATCTGTCTGCGGATGATTAGTCATAGAAAATTTTAACTCTGAACCCATCAACTTGAAGAAATAAGTCCAAAATTTCCTCGTAAATCGAGCATCACGATCACTCATTATATCCTTGAGCAAGCCAAAGATTTTCACCGCATAGTTTAAGAATAACTTTGTAGCTTCTTAGGTGATGCACCATGTGAGGCTGCTATAAATACAACATACTTTGAAAAGCGATTTACCACCACCACGAACCTCATCTTGTTTATCTTCGGGAACCCAGTGATGAAATCCATTGAAACCAATTCCCATATTTTCTCAGGGATAGGTAGTGGTTGAAGCAATCCTGCTTGCTTCTTCCTCTTGGTCTTGTCATCTGGCATATATGGCATGTGCAGACATATAACTCGATGTCTTCCTCCATCTTGGGCCAAAAATATGTCATTGATAACAATGCCAGCATCTTCTCCACTCCAAGATGTCCTGCCCACTGAGGGTCGTGGGATTCTGTCAGTAACTCTTTCCTTAATCCCCTACCAGCTGAGACATAAAGTCTATTGTCTTTGGCATACAGCAAATCCCACTCAAGCCAATTCCATCGAACCTTTGCCCAACTTCACATTTGCCCTGAGCAGTTCATAAGTTTTATCTGTTGATGCCTGTTACTTTATCCTTTCAATCAGGTTGGTTTCAACAGCGGAAAATGAAGCAATATACAACTGGACCTCTTTGCAACTCAACGCGTATGCCACCTAGTTCTCCCCTCCTGATCTATGTACCCAATTAAAGTCGAACTTCGCCAAAAATTCTTGCCAGTGTGCCTGTTTTGGGCTTAGCTTCTTCTGCATCTTGAAATAAGTGTTGGGCACATTGCCAGTCACCACCACAAATTTCGTCCTTAACAAATAATGCTTCCACACCTCAAGACAGTGCACCATCGTCGTCATTTCCTTCTCATGGGATGAATACTGTTGTTCTGCATCCTTAAGCTTGCGGCTTTCATAAGCAATGGAGTGCCCTTCTTAGACTAACACCCCTCAATGGCTCTATCTGATATATCCGTATGAACTTTGAAAGGCAACTTAAAATTTGGCAGCCTTAACACTGGCTCAGATGTTACTGCTTTTTTTATTTCTTTAAAAACACACCCACAATCATCAGACCACTCCCACTTATTATCCTTTTTTAGAAGATCTTTTAAATAACTCACCATCTTGCTATAACCCTTAATGAAGCGTCTATAATAATTAGCCAGTCTTAAGAATGATTGCAACTCCGAGACCTTAGTAGAGTCCTGCCACTGAAGAATGGCCTAGATCTTCTTTTAGTCCATGCAGATTTGCCCGCTACTAACTTTATGGCCTAGAAACATGATTTCTCGCTAGCAAAACTCACACTTCTCCTTTTTCACGTACAGAGAGTGCTTTCTCAAGGTTTCGAACACCAACCTAAGGTGCTCCACATGTTCTGCTAGCATCCGACTATGCACCACAATGTCATCTAGGTATACTACCACAAAGTGGTCCAAGTACTCATAAAGCACATCCGCAGTGTGCCATCCTGCTTTCTTTGAAACAAAACCGGGGCTCCATACGACGCATTCGATAGTTGGATGTATCCCACCTCCAACAACTCACCAAGTTGCTTCCTTAACTCGGCTAATTCCAAAGGACCCATCCTGTAAGGTGTTTGTGCAGGTAGTCTAGTTCCTGGTTCCAACTCGAACGTATGATCAATAGTACACTTAGGTGGTAACGCCTTGGGTAATTCAGGGGGCATCACGTCACTGTAATCATCTAGCACCGTCGCTATCCCATCAGGTACCTCGACAACCTTATCTGGTTTCACCTCGACCAAGGTAGCAAGTATGGTCATCTCCCCTTTCTTTAACCTAGTATTCACATGTGAAGTCGACTGCATCATTAGCTTTGCAACACTTCGTCCCCTCTCCGTTGGAACAAAATTTGGGCATGCTTCATCAGAGAGCATTAATCCACCAAGATGTGGAATGGAAAATGCCTTCACTTGCACGAAAAATTCAATACCCATTATTACATCAAAATCATCAATAGGCAAAGCTAAGAACTTACAATCTTATTGTCATGTCCCTATCTTCACTGATACGGTAATCGTTCTTTTGATACCTGGGCTTTTGAATTGACTGCCTTCACCTGATTATTGCTCATCGCGACCTTTAGGCCAAGATGATCAAGTGTGCTCAATGAGACAAAGTTCTTGGTCGCACCCTTATCAAGCATAACTCGAATCGGCCTTTCATTCACCTCAGTTTTCACATACATCAGTCCCTTCTAAGGAGCTTATTGCTCAGTCCGGATTGTATTGAGCAACTGCATATGGGCAACTCATGGACACTCTTTATCGGTATCCTCTTTACACATGAGGGTCGTTAGCTTGGTCCTTCTAGGGGCTTTATGATTCCTATTACATAAGAAACAACTTTAATCTCCCTTACTTTGGGGTGGATCCAGTCCTTTCGGTATAGAAGACTCAACCTTGTCCTTATTCTTCTGGTGCTTCTTCCAGTCCTTCTTACCTTTCCCCTTATTGCCATCAAGATTACTCTTCTTCTTTTCCTTGGTATTCGAAGAAGAACCCAGTTTGTAGTCCACCAAACTGTCAACAGTCACAATTGCCTGAGACAGGTCCTTAACATTCTACCTACATAACTCAGCTTGAGCCCATAGCTAAAGTCTTGAGAAAAAGTTGAACAATTTATCTTCCTCTGACATGTTCTTCACGTCCAACATCAAAGAGCTAAACTCCTTGACATAGTCTCGCATAGAACCTATGTGCTTCAACTTCTTGAGTGCCTTTCTCAAGACCCATGCCGCGTAGGAAGAAATTGATCTCGCAATTCCATCTTTAGTGCATCCCACGTTTCGATCTTAAAACGACCAGCACTATCATCATCGGCTAGTCTGCCTCGCCAACATAACTTAGCATCACTAATGAGGTATATGCTAGTGATAGTAACTTGGTCCTGCTTCGGTATTCTGGCAGCTTTAAAGTATTGCTCCATGTCCCACAAGAAATTCTCAAGCTCCTTGGCAATGCGAACTCCTTCGAACTATTTGGTTCAGGCACCTTGATCTTTTTCTGAAAATCGTTAATTTCATCCCCTTTGCTACTACTAGATGCCTCAGTGTGCTCTGCAGCAATCATCGCATGTTTCATCAGTAAAACATCAGCCTTAAGGGAATTCAATTGTACCTCAAATTTTTTTGAAAGATTGTGAACTTGCTACAAGATGCTGGTGTAGCGGTTGAAATGCTCCTTCTGCATGTCTAAGGCTAGCTATGTCAGCTCTTGGACACTAGCTGCTATAGCTTGAATCTGTTCCACCATTGAACCCACTTCCTTTTGTGGTACGCCCACCATCGCTTCAAGAGTAGTAACTCTATCGATTAGCTAGTGTGTCATGATCAAAAACTCAAGCACTGATACCAGATTGTCATAGGGTCGTTCTTTCCTAGAATCGCTCTAGGTGTTAGCATAAGTTCCTTCGCGAACTTAGTCAGCCAATTCCCCACTTCTAGTCCAAATACGAGCTAGTATGCAGCAATGATCACACTTGAGCATTAATAGCCACACTCGAGCGAGTAAGAATCAACCAAAGAATACACGCACAACAAAGAAAAGAACACTCAAGCTTTTAAGGGAATACTCCCTCACCTTTTTTATTAACCGCAACAAAAAGAATTACAACACTCAGAGATAAATCGCTCTCTGATTGCTCTTTACTCTCTCTTATGAGCTTTTAGTTCCCCCAGAGGGGTTTATATAGGCAAGTGAGGACATCCCTATCACGACCCAAATTACCTAAAAATCAGAGTAAATTTTTTACTTTTTCATTTCCTTACCCGTCGTGAACAGTTACACTACTAAACAATTGGGCTATGATTCGGTGTTAGTCACCTCTCACCTATTTACCTTTCCATTTTCATATTTCATTTACATATCAATTTATTTAAACTAAATACATCTCCAATATTAAATCCATATATAGTACTGTGCATCTATATGTTCAGATACAAAATTATACAAATGTGTATACCTAGTCTTGATAACAAGCAGCGGATAACCGAAATGCAAGACTACTGTCGTTCTCTTCTACTGAATGTACCCTGTGGGGTGAAAAATGAAAGGGTGAGCATAAACAGCTCAGTTAGGCAATAATGTAAGCAGGTAGATAACTATGCTATCTACGTGCTGATAATGTCATGATATAAAATCGTTTACATTTGGAGCATGAGGTATGACTAAAACAATGCCACATGTATGTATATATCATATAAGAGAAATCATGAAATCGATATATAAAACAAACATGGAAAAACCATCATGTATGTCATCTCATGCTCGTCACATTAAAACTTATTTGTTTTATCATAAAACAACCACATCATAAACTCATCACGTTAAAACTTATTTGTTTCATCATAAAACAACCTCATCAAGGTCAAACCCATCTCTCGGGAATACCTTGATTCATTAAATCGCATCTCATTTAAAAACATAAATCGGGACATTACCCCTCCCTCGGGTTTGTCCTGGCCTATCCAGACCGTATGATATCATGTGAGGCATCTAGGTTACTGTATGAAAATCGAGGACTATGGCCATACTTTGTCCCTATGATCCCAGGCTACACGGATCCCGATGTGCGGGGCATCACAACTGCAACGAGAGGTGGAGTCAAATCCTACCCGCCAGAATATCAAGTAACATCATCGAGTCATCATGACTGCATGGTACAGCGTACTCCGTGTGACATACACGGTACATCGTACTTTATGGACCCATATCATAGTCTGGGGGTGCCTGCCGTAGGTCTTATCCACCCCAATACTATGTCGATAATCAACCCATGTCTCAAAGTATACATGCGAGCATCTTAACTCTCTGTGACACACAGTCTACAAGAGGCTTTCGCACGACTATATGCATGTCAACTCACATCTAGTGTGAGCGAAGCTCCAGCACCACGCTATGCATATCATGATATCTAAAATCTCGTGCAAGCGAAGCTCCAGCACGATTTTGTGCACACACAAATTTCTCGTACGAGCAATGCTCCAGTACGGCTCTTCATGAGTAATAAATCAGTAAACTTGAGTGCGAGTAAGACTCTAGCACTCTTTTTACTCGTATAAATATGATAAGTGGCTCAATCTTGATAAAACATCTCTTAAAATCGTAACCGGTACAAACCGGTACCTTTTCGTATAATTTATAAAATCAACAGCCAACTTATGTGTAAATTTGCTTAAACCAAAGCAATGCATTCATATAAAACAATAAAAACTTGAAATCATGCAATTTATCTGCCTTACTACCCTTTTTATAAATTTTACTCCTAGGGGCAATATCGTCTTTTTCCTTTATTCACCTATGCCCCAGTTTTCGTAAAAATTATTATTTCGTTTTCTAGATACTTAAAGAAATTCTAGGCCCTTTAAATCCCCTCAAGAAATACGTATAGAAATCTCTATGCACCTACAAAATTCCCTTACCTCGATTCTCGTCGAGCGCGTATCGAAATTCTACTGTCGGAGGCTCGTTCGATCCGATTTGCTACTAATCCAGTCTCTGAGGCTGCAGATAATTATTTATCATGTCAATTTAACCCAATAAATATAATTCTCCTATTTACTATAGTCGATTTAACTAATTGGGTCAATTTACTCTTATTGGGCCCAATCGCACCTTAATGGGCCTCGACCCATTTTCAGCCTGTTTCTACTTATTAAATCCCTTCTTCGGGTTTACTGGGCTCATTTAGCTTGCCAATAATCATCGGGCTTCGTTCCAAACTCTTTAGATAGCCCATATACTATTTACGGTAATTACGTTGCAATTCTGATTAATATTCCTTTTTATACATAATTAATCTGTAAATTTCGTAAAATAATCGAAACTCTGTATTAAAGGACTCATATTATCATAATTAAAATATACTTACCCAATGTTATGCGGGGTACAAAAATCGGAGCTCAATCGGCTCTCGTTCGGGCTTTGTCGTAAAACTGCACAATTATATATTTAATCTCGGGTTACTTTTCGATTAAATATAATTTAAATAAATTTTTCAAAAATCAAATCGATCACTTTTGACCTCTTACCGACTTACCCGAAGTCCGGTGTATCCCCGAAAATTCTTCCCCTTTTTCCTTTTTCTCTTTTTCTCCTTTTTTCCCTTCTTTCTTGGCTGAACTGGTTCAGTCCGGTTCAAACCCGATTCAGACCGATCTGGTTCAGTCCGGTACACTCCGGTTCGGCCTGTTCAGGGCCTCACAGACCGATTCTCCGTCGACTTCTGTCGTCAGTAGCTCCGCGGGATCGTCCGCAGCTCAAATCTGCCCTCGGTTTCGTCCAAGGCCTCTGGAAAGTCACCGGTCCGGCCTGTTCTCTCTACTGTCGGTACCCATTTTCTCTTTTCGCCATTTTCGGTGCCGTCCGTCGGTTTCGACGGCCGTGGCCACCACCAATATGCTCGGCATCACGTGGGGAACCTTCGACGGTCGGTGGTTGGGGTCAAATCGGCGTCGGTAGCCGCCAATCGGAGCTCTTTCTCCCGCGGCTTCTCTCCCCGATTCGTCGATCTCCGACGAGTTCCACAGCGCATCGCCGGGGCTGTGAAGTCGCCCGGGGTCGGGCTGCCTTCACCGGCCCTCGCCTGGTCTCTGGCCGCCGGTGGTCTCCTCGATTTTTGGCTTCCGTTTTCTTTGTATTTCTCTCTCCTCGACAAAGTTTCTGATTCTCTCTCTTTTTTTTAATTTATTTAATTTAATTTATTATTTAATTTTATTAATATTTTAATCAATAAAATATATTAAAGAATCAAAAATATCTACCAAAATTATTATTTTATTCAAATTAATTTATTTAATTTTATTTAATTAATTTATTATATTTTTAACCCTTTTTCGGGTATAATTTCTTCGTATTTTCGGGATATTGTCCTGAGTGACTTTTTGATATTTCTAAAAATTTTGGATCTTGATCAATTTAACCCGAAATTTAATTATTTCTTCGTTATTGATCAAGATTTCTCAGTCCATTATTTTTAATAAAATTTTCTTATCGGGTTTATACTGAATTTCGATCTTTTGATCGTTTTGCCCTTCACGTGTTCGAGAATTCTATTTCAGTCCTTTTGCATTTTTAATTTCGTGTTTTGGATCCTTATCTCTAGTCTGAATCCCCTTCGTTTAATTTGGGACCATTTCAATCTTTCCTTTCACGAACATACTCATTTCGTGTTTTTAACTAAATTCGGGTCTTACATAATCTCCCCCACTTAAGAAATTTGGTCCTCCAAATTAGAACCAAGTTAGTCTGTAAATCATTTCGGATATTTCACACATATCATACTTTTTAACTCTTATGTGACTTTTTCGGAGTGTACTACTACCAAAGGACTTTAATTAGGGAGATTATCTTAAACCTCACCACATTGTCCTTCCTGTTTAATACCCGAATCGATTTTTCAATCATACGTTATATTTTCATTGAGCTAAGCTGTTGTATCTCATATCTGGTCACATACGTTGGGTCCGGATAATATTTTCAAAACATCATAAGATGGGACACATCGTGGATGCCTGTTTATTTAGGTGGTAACGCCAACCTACAGGTCTTATCTCTCACTTTGTCCAATCACTCAAAAGATTCTATTTAATGAAACTCAATTTGCCTTCTTTCCGAAGCTCGTTATGTCCTTAGGACCAATAACTTCCAACAATACTAATTCACCTCCGGTGAATTCCAATGGTTTTTGTCTCTTGTCAGCATAGCTTTTCTATCTGCTCTGAGGTGTTCTTAATTCTTCACAATTAACTGAACATCCTTAGAGGTTTGTCTTACCAATTCGGGAACAATTTTCTATCTGTCACCCACTTCTTCTTATCCAAATCGGGGAAACAACCCTTACGGCCATACAATTCATCATCTGAAGTCATCCCGATACTCAAGTGATAACTGATATTATTGGCGAATTCGATTGATAACAACTGATCATCCCAGGAGCTTATCAGATAAATGGCACACGCTCTTATCATATCCTCCAGAACCTGTACAGTCCTCTCTGACTGACCATCTGTCTGAGGATGGAAAGTTGTGCTAATACTCAGTCGGGTTCCCATAACTTCCTGAAAAATATTCTCAGAAGGGAGAAGTGAAGCGGGAAGCCCTATATGATACAATGTTCACTGGAAAGATACTTAGTGTTCTACACTTTTCCATACACATAAATTTTCCTACACACTCAGAGTATCTGGGGATTTCCAAACCAGAAGGTAGGTAGACTTAGTCAATCTATCGATTATCACCAGATAGCCTTATGATTCATCCGGTCCTCTGTAACCCATCACGAAATTCATGGTAATTTGTTCCCATTTTTTGCCGTGTCGATATAGGTAGAAACTGCAATAACCTTGCAACTTCTCATACTCTACTTTACTCTGCTGACATACGAGACACTTTTTCCATAATCTCCACAATATCTCTTTTCACATCTAACCACCAATACCCTTTTCTAAGATTTCGATATATTTATTATTTCTTGGATGCACTGAATATCCTGAAGAGTGAGCTTCTGGCAATAACATTATCTCATCATTGTGGTCTTGGGGAGCACTTATACTGTCTCTGAACCTCAGTAAGTCATCATCACTCTCTGTAAACTCTGTCACTATACCCATCTGAATCTGACCCACACTATCGACACCATGTTGATCATCACGCTAAGCCTGTCAAATCTGGTCACTCAAATCCGATTCTAATCTCAGGTTAGCTGTCACACAATCACTGTCATCATCAGAGGGGCTCACATCACTACTGAGGCTTACAACTACTCTAGCAGCTCACGCTACCTGACCATCATATGTAATACCATCCCGAGGCTCTTTCTGCTCAAGGCATTAGCCATCACATTAGCCTTCCCTGGGTGGTACAATTTTCACAATCATAATGCCTCAAAAGCTCTAACCCTCTTTGTTCTCATATCTGATTCATTTTGTCAAAACAGATACTCGAGATTTTTATGATCAATGCATACCTGAAATTTCTCACTGTATACATGGTAATGTCATATACTCAATACAACTACTATCGCTGTCAACTTTAAATCATGGGCCGGATAGTCCTTTCATGATCCTTGAGTTGTCTGGATTCATAATCAACTATCTTCCCCTTTTTGCATCAATATACAGCTCATTCATTATTTTAAGGTATCCATAGATTCATGAGAAACCTCTTAATCTGTTGGGTATGGTGAGAATAAATGCGGTGTTCAGTTCATTACTTTAGTATACCAAAACTCTTGTCACGTCTATCATCTCATTCAAATACAACTTTTTCTAAGTTAAACGTGTCAATAAAGTAGTCCATTTCGAGAATTCTCAACAAATCATTTGTAAAAACAATCTTCAATTGTTGCTTATAATTTCCCCTGGACTTTAAATACCCCCAAAATATCATCAATAAGGATGATGACAAATCGGTCCAGGTAAAGTTTAAATACCTCATCGTGGTTGAGTTCCACTGAATATTTCAATCACTCATATCTGTGACCTATGTATGCATAAACGTATAATGTTCTTTCAAAATCGCTTACGTTCAAGCTACTAACCCGCATCATTTTCTTTCCTTCTTTTCTTATATTAACGGCTTTTATTAAATTTTAATATTTTAACCTTCATGATTAACTGAATTTTATAATTCTTTATCGTACTAGTGAAGGTGTCCAAATTTTAAATGTATATATCTTACCACGGTCAATTTCAAGTTATAGATTATATATATATATATTTCTAGACGGTGTCAAGTCTTCAGGCGGGGAGGTATTTTGAAATACCTTTATTAACCCTCAGACTTGACCACAATTACTTTACATATTAGTCCATGTGGTCACAATTCATATTTGCTACTAATTGCTTTAATCAGGCCAACTTTGCTCTGATACCACATTTTCTGTCACGACCCAAATTACCTAAAAATCAGAGTAAATTTTTCACTTTTTCATTTCCTTACCCGTCGTGAACAGTTACACTACTAAACAGTTGGGCTATGATTCGGTGTTAGTCACCTCTCACCTATTTACCTTTCCATTTTCATATCAATTTATTTAAACTAAATACATCCCCAATATTAAATCCATATACAGTATTGTGCATCTATATGTTTAAATATAAAATTATAAAAAATGTGTATACCTGGTCTTGATAAGAAGCAGCGGATAACCGAAATACAAGACTACTGTCGTTCTCTTCTACTGAATGTACCCTGTGGGGTGAAAAATATAAGGGTGAGCATAAATAGCTCAGTAAGGCAATAATGTAAGCAGGTAGATAACTATACTATCTACGTGCTGATAATGTCATGATATAAAATCGTTTACATTTGGAGCATGAGGTATTACTAAAACGATGCCACATGTATGTATATATCATATTAAGAGAAATCATGAAATCGATATATAAAACAAACATGAAAAAACCATCATGTATGTCATCTCATGCTCGTCACATTAAAACTTATTTTTTTTTATCATAAAACAACCACATCATAAACTCATCACGTTAAAACTTATTTGTTTCATCATAAAACAACCTCATCAAGGTCAAACCCATTTCTCGGGAATACCTTGATTCATTAAATCGCATCTCATTTAAAAATATAAATCGGGACATTACCCCTCCCTCGGGTTTGTCCTGGCCTATCCAGACCATATGATGTCATGTGAGGCATGTAGGTTACTGTATAAAAATCGAGGACTATGGCCATACTTTGTCCCTGTGATCCCAGGCTACACGGATCCCGGTGTGCGGGGTATCACAATTGCAACGGGAGGTGGGGTCAAATCTTACCCGCCAAAATATCAAGTAACATCATCGAGTCATCATGATTGCACGGTACATCGTACTCTGTGGACCCATATCATAGTCTGGGGCTGTAAGACCCGAATTTAGTTAAAACATGAAATGAGTATGTTCGTGAAAGGAATGATTGAAATGGTTCCAAATTAAACGAATGGGATTCAGACTGGAAATAAGGATTTAAAATGCGAAATGAATGAGTATTCGTGAAGGGAAGTCGGATTAAATTAATCTCGAATACGTGCAAGGGTAAAACGATCAAAAGATCGAAAGTCGGTATAAATTCGATAAGAAAATTTAATTAAAAAAATAATGGATGAGAATCTTGATCAATAACAAAGAAATAATTAAATTTTGGATTAAATTGATCAAGATATGAATTTATTGGAATTAACCGAAATTTTCGCTCAGGACCATATACCGAAAACACGAAAAAATTATACTGAAAAAAATGGTTAAATATAATAAATAAATAAATTAAATTAAATTTATTTATTTTGAATAAAAAATTTGATTTTTTTGTAGATATTTTGAATATTTTGACTAAAATAATGAATATAATAATAATAAACTAATTTATAAATAATAATAAAAATAAAATAATTAAGTAAAAAAAAAGGAAAATTACAGAATCGCGAAAATCACGATTCTGCGTAAAGAAAATGAAGCCGAACGAGGGAGCTCACCGGTGCGCCACCGGCGGGACTGAGCGGCCAGGGAAGGTCAGCCAAGGAAGCCCGTCACCGGCATGACCACCGACAGTCGCGACGCGCTCCCCAAGCCACCGAAAAAACCTGAAATCGGCGATTGGAAACCGCGAGGGAGAAAATGAGATCGGCAGCAACCGGCGTCGATCTAGCCCCACCCGACCACCGCTGAACACCCCCGAGGCCAAGACGAGCAGATTGGTGGTGGTGGCAGTTGCTGAAATCGACGAACGGCACCGAAAATGGCAGAAATGGAAATGGGTTTGACGATCGAGGGAGAACAGCCGGACCGGCCACTTCCCGGCCACCTCGTACGAAACCGAGACTAGATCCAAACTGCGGACAACCTCGCAGAGCTGCTGGCAGTGGAAGTCGACGGAGAACCGGCTGGCGAGGCCCTAAACCAGTCGAACCGGAGTGAACCGGGCTGAACCAGATCGGTCTGAACCGGGTTAAATTGGACTGAACCGGTTCAGCCAAGAAAGAAGGGAAAAAGGGAGAAAAGAGAAAAAGGAAAAAAGGGAAAAAATTTTTGAGGATACACCGGACTTCGGGTAAGTTGATACGAGGTCAAAAGTGACTGATTTAATTTTTGAAAAATTTATTTAAACTATATTTGATCGAAAATTAACCCGGGATTAAATATAATAATTGTGCAGTTGTACGACAGAGCCCGAACGAGAGCGGATTGAGCTTCGATTTTCGTACCCCGCATCATATTGGGTAAGTATATTTTAATTACGATAATATAAGTCCTTTAATACAGAGTTTCGATTTTTTTACGGAATTTATGGATTAATTCTGTATAAAAAAAGGCATATTAATCGGAATTGCAACGTAATTACCGTAAATAGTATATGGGCTATCCAATAAGTTTGGAATAAAGATTGATGATTATTGATAAGTTAAATGAGCCCAGTAAACCCAAAAAGGGGATTTAATAAGTAAAAACGGGCTGAAAAATGGGTCGAAGCCCATTAAAGTGCAATTGGGCCCAATAGAGTAAAACGTGCCCAGTACGTTAGATTCGATCAGTAAATGTGATATACTGATAAAAATAAGTGAATTAACCCAAAATATGTGGTTATATGCAGTTCCGTAGACTTGGTTGACGCGCAGTTGGACTGAGAGATCGGATATTATCGAGATGGGATAAGTTTGTGCGTGAATCGAGGTAAGGGAATTTTGTAGGTGCATAGAGATTTCTATACGTATTTTTGAGGGGATTTAAAGGGCCTAGAATTTCTTTAAGTATCTAGAAAACGAAATTATAATTTTTACGAAAATCGGGGCTTAGGTGAATAAAGAAAAAGATGATTTTGCCCCTGAGAGTAAAATTTACAAAAAGGGTAGTAAGGAAAATAAATTGCATGATTTCATGTTTTTAATGTTTTATATGAATGTATTGCTTTGATTTAAGCAAATATGCACATAGGTTGGCTGTTGATTTCGTGAATTATACGAAAGGGTACCGGTTTGTACCGGTTAAGATTTTAAAGATGTTTTATAAAGATTGAGCCACCTATCATATTTACACGAGTAAAAAGAGTGCTAGAGTCATACTCGCACTGAATATTTCCTGATTTATTACTCATGAAAAGTAGTACTGGAGCATTGCTCGTACGAGAAATTTATGTGTGCACAAAACCATGCTGGAGCTTCGCTCGCACAAGATTTTAGATATAATGATATGCATAGCGTGGTGCTGGAGCTTCGCTCGCACTAGACGTGAGTTGACATGCATATAGTCGTGCGGAAGCCTCCTGTAGACTGTGTGTCACAGAGAGTTGAGATGCTCGCACGTATACTTTGAGACATGGGTTGGTTATCGACATAGTATTGGGGTGGATAAGACCTACGGCAGGCACCCCCAGACTATGATATGGGTCCACGGAGTACGATGTACCGTGTATGACACACGGAGTACGCTGTACCGTGCAGTCATTATGACTCGATGATGTTACTTGATATTCTGGCGGGTAGGACTTTACCCCACCTCCCGTTGCAGTTGTGATACCCCGCACACCGGGATCCATGTAGCTTGGGATCACAGGGACAAAGTATGGCCATAGTCCTCGATTTTCATACAGTAACCTACATGCCTCACATGATATCATACGGTCAGAATAGACCAGGACGAACCCGAGGGAGGGGTAATGTCCCGATTAATGTTTTCAAAAGAGATGTGATTTAATGAATCAAGGTATTCCCGAGAGATAGGTTTGACCTTGATGAGGTTGTTTTATGATGAAACAAATGAGTTTTAACGTGAGGAGTTTATGAGGAAACAAATAAGTTTTAAATGTGACGAGCATGAGATGACATACATGATGATTTTTTCATGTTTGTTTTATATGTCGATTTCATGATTTATCTTATATGATATATACATACATGTGGCATCGTTTTAGTCATACCTCATGTTCCAAATGTAAACGATTTTATATCATGACATTATCAGCACGTAGATAGTATAGTTATCTACCTGCTTACATTATTGCCTTACTGAGCTGTTTATACTCACCCTTTCATTTTTCACCCCACAGGGTACATTCAATAGAAGAGAACGACAATGGTCTTCTATTTCGGTTATCCGCTGCTTCTTATCAAAACCAGGTATACACATTTGTATAATTTTTGTATCTGAACATATATAGGCACAATACAGTACATGGATGTAATATTGGGGATGTATTTATTTAAAATAAATTGATATGTAAATGAAATATGGAAATGGAATGGTAAATAGGTGGGAGGTGACTAACACCAAATCATAGCCCAACTATTTAGTAGTGTAACTGTTCACGATGGGTAAGGAAATGAAAAAAGTGAAAATTTACTCTGATTTTTAGGTAATTTGGGTCGTGACAGAAAAGATGGTATCAGAGCAGAGTTGACCTGATATGAGTCGGTATTAGTGGTTAAGTAAATTTACATCCCCATGTACTGTGCATTGTTTAGATACAATTGTGTATATCAAGATGGAACAGCAACTAAGAATTTAGTTTCGAATGCAAGAATCTATTTTTTTATAAATGATAGCCGCTATGGTAGAAAGGCAAGTACACCTGCTCGAGGCCATAGAGATCGGCCTGAGAGTCGAATGAGTCGTCACATGAGACTCAAGATGAGAGTGAGATGGAGGCTGATGTTGAGCATACTCCACAGGGTCTTATAAAGAGACCAAACAGTAATGAGACACGCTCCGAGAGGATGGAGTGGAGTGTAGAAAATATTTCAGAGTTGTTTAGTCAGTCTATGCAGGTAGTTGAGTGCTGAGGACTGGGTGAATGAGATAGCGAAGTTGTATGGATTCTTTCGGTGTATGTCGACCGAGAAGGTGACTTTTAAATACATTTATGTTAGAGGGTGAGACGGAACATTGGTGAAAGTCCGCTCAACCCATCTAGAGAGTTAGACGTCCAGAGCCGACATGAGAAATATTTTTGGATGTATTCTGGTGACAGAATATCCCGGACATTGCTTAAAGGGAAATTACAGGTAAAATTTCTTACACTGACCCAGAGACACTGGTTGATTGATGAGTATGAAACGCAATTTATATCTCTGGGCAGGTGTGAACCCGACACTATGGGCAGTGAGAGTCAAAAAGCCCAAAAGTTCATGGAATGACTCAAATTGTTGAATAGAGTCCGATTGGCTCACTACCTATGTCAAGGCAGTGCGTAAAATATAGTTGTGTGAATAATATCATGTGTTGCACGCCTCTGAGATTGGGAAAGGTAGTAAGGGCCGAAATAAAGACAGAAGAGAATAGAGAATGACAGAGATGTCAGAGCGGGAAAGAGACCAGTTGATAAGGGATTAGAGTTGATGAGTCACGGGGTAAGATAATTGGTAAGGCCCCAATATATCCAATTTAACACTTATGAGGGGTATTATGATTGGAGAACCCCGACCTGCTACGAAGCAGTGTAGCAGAGTAAGCAGTGTAGGATGTGTGGTAGATACCACGGAAGTAAAGGCCTACACCTACATATTATTGATGAAAATAGGCGTTAAGTGTGGTAAGACAGGCGACTTAATTAATGATTGCTCAGAATTGGGTGAAATTGCCCCACAGAAAGGTAAAGAGATAGAGAAAACCCTGTTGATATCTCTGCATCGAAAAGGGAGGCCACAGCCGAAGAGAAAGGGAAAATAGGCTGTTGGACGACGACGAGTTTATGCCTTGGACCAGGATATTACTGATGTTGCATATGATGTGGTGAAAGATACCACACTAGTTAAGAATAGTGAAGTAATTAATTTAATTAATCTTGGTGCCACGTATTTAGTCATACCACCTTCATTTGTATAAAAGTTAGTGAAAGAAGTGAATGCCTACACCTATGGGCACAATGCCGATAGTTAGTACCCTAATGACGGAGGGTTAACTAATGGAATAATTATGAAGAAATTATAAGTTGAAAACGGGGGAAGAAGTATAAGTCAGCCAATTTTATTCAATGGACTATGAATAAATTGAAGTAATATTGAAAATAAATCTCAATTGGTCGGCTGCAAATTATGATGTTCAGAGTTCTATTCTAAGATAGTGTTGTTTTACCCCTAGAAAGTATACGGTAAACTTTGACAAGTAATAAAAGGGGTGCAACGATTGAAATTAAAGGAGCAAATGATTGTACTCACGGAATGAGTAATGACAGAGTTTTGTTATAAGTGATATACGAAAAGAAATAGACTGGAATAAGAGGCGTATGTAAGGTACAAATATCTCTGATACGTGAAGTAATTTAGATTAAAGCAATTAGTAGCGAATATGAATTGTGACCACATAGACTGATATGTAAAGTAATTGCGGTCAAGTCTGAGGGTTAATAAAGGTATTTCAAAATACCTCCCCGCATGAAGACCTGACAGCGTCTAAAAGTGTACATAACCTATAAATTGAAATCGACAGTCGTAATAATATATATACATTTAAAATTAGGGTACCTTCACTTGTACGATAAGAAATATAGAATTCGATTAATCAGGAAAGTTTAAAAATTTAAAATTTTATAAAAGTCGTTAAAAAGGAAATGACACGGGTTAGTAGCTTCAACGGAAGCGATTTTGAAAGGACATTATACGTTATGCGCACATAGGTCAAGGATATGAGTGATTGAAATATTCAGTGGAAGTCAACTACGACAAGTTATTTAAACTTTACCTGGACCGATTTGTTATCATTCTTATTGATGATATTTTGGGTGTATTTAAAGTCCAGGGAAATCATAAGCAACAATTGGAGATTATTTTTACAGATGATTTGTGGAGAGTTCTCGGAATAGACTACTTTATTGACACGTTTAACTTAGAAAAAGTTGTATTTGAATGAGATGATAGACGTGACAAGAGTTTTGGTGTACTGAAGTATGAACTGACCACCGCAATTATTCTCACCATATCCAACAGATTAAGAGGTTTCTCATGAGTCTATGGATACCTCAAAATAATGAATGGGCTGTGTATTGAAGCAAAAGGGGAAGATAGTCAATTATGAATCCAGACAACTCAAAGATCATGAAAGAGACTATCCAACCCATGATGTAAAGTTGACAACGATAGTGGTTGTATTGAGTATATGACAATACTATGTACATGGTGAGAAATTTCAGGTATGCACTGATCATAAAAGCCTCGAGTATCTGTTTCACAGAAAGAGTCGGATATGAGAACAAAAAGAGTTAGAGCTTCTGAGGGATTATGATTGTGAAAATTGTACCACCCAGGAAAGGTTAATGTAATGGCTAATGCCTTGAGCAGAAAGAGCCTTGGGATGGTATTACATATGATGGTCAGGGAGCGTGAGCTGCTAGAGCAGTTGTAAGCCTCAGTAGTGATGTGATTCTCTCTGATGATGATAGTAATTGTGTGACAGCTAGCCTGAGATTAGAACCGGATTTGAGTGACCGGATTTGACAGGCTTAGCGTAATGATCGGCAGGGTGTCAATAGTGTGAGTCAAATTCAGATGGGTTCAGTGACAGAGTTCACAGAGAGTGATGATGGCTTACTGAGGTTCAGAGATAGTATAAGTGCTCCCCAGGACCATAGTTGATGAGATAGTGATATTGTCAGAAGCTCACTCTTCGGAATATACAGTGCATCCGAGAAATAATAAATATATCAAAATCTTAGAAAAGGGTATTGGTGGTCAGATATGAAAAGAGACATGGTAGAGATTGTGGAAAAAGTGTCTCGTATGTCAACAAGTAAGGTAGAACAAAAGAAGTTGCAGGGCTATTGCAATTTTTGCCTATATCGACACGAAAATCGGAATAAGTTACCATGAATTTCGTGATGGGTTACAGAGGACCCGGATAAATCATAAGGCTACCTGGGTGATAGTCGATAGATTGATTAAGTCTACCCACCTTCTGGTTAGGAAAATCCCCAGATACTCTGAGTGTGTAGGCGGATTTATATGTATGGAAAATTGTGGAACACCAAGTATTTTTCCAGTGAGCATGATATCAGATAGGGATTTTCGCTTCACTTCTCACTTCTGGGAATATTGTTGGAAGCTATTGGGAACCTAACTGAGTGTTAGCACAGCTTTTCGTCCTCAGACAGATGGTCAGTCAGAGAGGACTGTATAGGTTCTGAAGGATGTTATGAGAGCATGTGCCATTAAATTGATAAGCTCTTGGGATGATCAGTTGTTACTAATCGAATTCGCCAAAAATGACAGTTGTCACTTGAGTATCGGGATGACTTCAGATGAGGCATTGTATGGCCGTAAGGGTTGTTTCCCCGATTTGGATAAGAAAAAGTGGGTGACAGATAGAAAATTGTTCCCGAATTAGTAAGACAAACCTCTGAAGATGTTCAGTTAATTGTGAAGGATTAAGAACACCTCAGAACAGACAGAAAAGCGATGCTGACAAGAGATAGAACCCATTGGAATTCACCGAGGGTGAATTACTATTGTAGGAAGTTATTGGTCCTAAGGACATAACAAGTTTTGGAAAGAAAGAAAATTGAATTTTGTAATATTGAATCCTTTGAGAGATTGGACAAAGTGGGAGATAAGACCTGTAGGTTGGCGTTACCACCTAAATTAGCAGGCATCCACAATGTGTCCCATCTTATGATGTTTCGAAAATATTATCCGGACCCGATATATGTGAACGGATATGAGCTATTGAAGCTCAATGAAAGTTTAGCGTATGATTGGAAAATCAATTCGGGCATTAGATGGAAGAAGAAAGTGTTGAGGTTTAAGATGATCTCCCTAATTAAAGTCCTTTGGTGGTATTACACTCTGAAAAAAGTCATTAGAAAATGACAGTATATGATACAATAGACATACCTGGAGTTGTTTATGATCTATTTTACTTGGTTCTAATTTGGAGGACCAAATTTCTTAAGTGGGAGAGATTTTGTAAGACCCGAATTTAGTTAAAACATGAAATGAGTATGTTCGTGAAAGCAATGATTGAAATGGTCCCAAATTAAACGAATGAGATTCTGACTGGAAATAAGGATTTAAAATGCAAAATGAATGAGTATTCGTGAAGGGAAGTCGGATTAAATTAATCCCGAATACGTGCAAGGGTAAAACGGTCAAAAGACCGAAAGTCGGTATAAATTCGATAAGAAAATTTAATTAAAAAAATAATTTATGAGAATCTTGATCAATAACGAAGAAATAATTAAATTTCGGATTAAATTGATCAAGATATGAATTTATTGGAATTAACCGAAATTTTCGCTCGGGACCTTATACCGAAAATACGGAGAGATTATACTGAAAAAATGGTTAAAAATATAATAAATAAATTAAATTAAATTAAATTAATTTATTTTGAATAAAAAAATTGATTTTTTTGTAGATATTTTGAATATTTTGACTAAAATAATGAATATAATAATAATAAACTATTTATAAATAATAATAAAAATAAAATAATTAAGTAAAAAAAAGGGAAAATTACAGAATCAAGAAAATCGCGATTCTGCGTAAAGAAAATGAAGCTGAACGAGGGAGCTCACCGGTGTGCCACCGGCGGGAATGAGTGGCCAGCGAAGGTAGGCCAAGGAAGCCAGTCACCGGCGTGACCACCGGTAGTCGCGACGCGCTCCCCAAGCCACCGAAAAAACCCGAAATCGGCGATTGGAAACCGCGAGGGAGAAAATGAGATCGACAACAATCGGCGTCGATCTAGTCCCACCCGACCACAGCCGAACACCCCCGAGGCCAAGACGAGCAGATTGGTGGTGGTGGCAATCGCCGAAATCGACGAACGGCCCCAAAAACAACAGAAATGGAAATGGGTTTCGACGACCGAGGGAGAACAGTCGGAACGGCCACTTCCCGGCCACCTCGTGCGAAACCGAGACCAGATCTAAACTGCGGACAACCTCTCGGAGCTGTTGGTGGTGGAAGCCGATGAAGAACCGTCCGGTGAGGCCCTGAACCGGCCGAACCGGAGTGAACCGAGTTGAACCGGACCGGTCTGAACCAGGTTGAACCGGACTGAACCGGTTCAACCAAGAAAGAAGGGAAAAAGGGAGAAAAAGAGAAAAAAGGAAAAAAGGGGAAGAATTTTTGGGGATACACTGGACTTTGGGTAAGTCGATACGAGGTCAAAAGTGACCAATTTAATTTTCGAGAAATTTATTTAAACTATATTTGATCGAAAATTAACCCGGGATTAAATATAATAATTGTGCAGTTGTACGACAGAGCCCGAACGAGAGCCGATTGAGCTTCGATTTTTGTACCCCGCATCATATTGGGTAAGTATATTTTAATTACGATAATATAAATCCTTTAATACAGAGTTTCGAATTTTTTACGGAATTTATCGATTAATTCTGTATAAAAAAGGCATATTAATCGGAATTGCAACGTAATTACCGTAAATAGTATATGGGCTATCCAATAAGTTTGGAACGAAGCCCGATGATTATTGATAAGTTAAATGAGCCCAGTAAACCCGAAGAAGGGATTTAATAAGTAAAAACGGGCTGAAAAATGGGTCGAAGCCCATTAAAGTGCAATGGGACCCAATAGAGTAAAACAGGCCCAGTACGTTAGATTCGATCAGTAAATGTGATATACTGATAAAAATAAGTGAATTAACCCAAAATATGTGGTTATATACAGTTCCGTAGACTTGGTTGACGCGCAGTTGGACTGAGAGATCGAATATTATCGAGACGGGATAAGTTTGCACGTGAATCGAGGTAAGAGAATTTTGTAGGTGCATAGAGATTTCTATACATATTTTTGAGGGGATTTAAAGGGCCTAGAATTTCTTTAAGTATCTAGAAAACGAAATTATAATTTTTACGAAAATCGGGGCTTAGGTGAATAAAGAAAAGGATGATTTTGCCCCTGAGAGTAAAATTTACAAAAAGGGTAGTAAGGCGGATAAATTGCATGATTTCATGTTTTTAATGTTTTATATGAATGTATTGCTTTGCTTTAAGCAAATATGCACATAGGTTGGCTGTTGATTTCGTGAATTATACGAAAGGGTACCGGTTTGTACCAGTTACGATTTTAAAGATGTTTTATAAAGATTGAGCCACCTATCATATTTACACGAGTAAAAAGAGTGCTAGAGTCATACTCGCACTGAATATTTTCTGATTTATTACTCGTGAAAAGCCGTACTGGAGCATTGCTCGTACGAGAAATTTGTGTGTGCACAAAACCGTGCTGGAGCTTCGCTCGCACGAGATTTTAGATATCATGATATGCATAGCGTGGTGCTGGAGTTTTGCTCGCACTAGACATGAGTTGACATGCATATAGTCGTGCGGAAGCCTCCTGTAGACTGTGTGTCACAGAGAATTGAGATGCTCGCATGTATACTTTGAGACATGGGTTAGTTATCGACATAGTATTGGGGTGGATAAGACCTACGGCAGGCACCCCCAAACTATGATATGGCTCCACGGAGTACGATGTACCATGTATGTCACATGGAGTACGCTGTACCGTGCAGTCATTATGACTCGATGATGTTACTTGATATTCTGGCGGGTAGGACTTAACCCCACCTCCCGTTGCAGTTGTGATACCCCGCACACCGAGATCCGTGTAGCCTGGGATCACAGGGACAAAGTATGGCCATAGTCCTCGATTTTCATACAGTAACCTATATGCCTCACATGATATCATGCGGTCTGAATAGACCAGGACGAACCCGAGGGAGGGGTAATGTCCCAATTAATGTTTTCAAAAGAGATGTGATTTAATGAATCAAGGTATTCCCGATAGATGGGTTTGACCTTGATGAGGTTGTTTTATGATGAAACAAATGAGTTTTAACGTGAGGAGTTTATGAGGAAACAAATAAGTTTTAAATGTGACGAGCATGAGATGACATACATGATGATTTTTCCATGTTTGTTTTATATGTCGATTTCATGATTTATCTTATATGATATATACATACATGTGGCATCGTTTTAGTCATACCTCATGTTCCAAATGTAAACGATTTTATATCATGACATTATCAGCACGTAGATAGTATAGTTATCTACCTGCATACATTATTGCCTTACTGTGTTGTTTATGCTCACCCTTTCATTTTCCACCCTACAGGGTACATTCAGTAGAAGAGAACGATAGTGGTCTTGTATTTCGGTTATCCGCTGCTTCTTATCAAGACCAGGTATACACATTTATATAATTTTTGTATCTGAACATATAGAGGCACAGTACTGTACATGGATGTAATATTGGGGATGTATTTATTTAAAATAAATTGATATGTAACTGAAATATGAAAAAGGAATGGTAAATAGGTGAGAGGTGACTAACACCGAATCATAGCCCAACTGTTTAGTAGTGTAACTGTTCACGACGGGTAAGGAAATGAAAAAAGTGAAAAATTTACTCTGATTTTTAGGTAATTTGGGTCGTGACAGGGGGTGCCTGCCGTAGGTCTTATCCACCCCAATACTATGTCGATAACCAACTCATGTCTTAAAGTATACGTGCGAGCATCTCAACTCTCTGTGACACACAGTCTACAGGAGGATTCCGCACGACTATATGCATGTCAACTCACGTCTAGTTCGAGCGAAGCTCCAGCACCACGCTATGCATATCATGATATCTAAAATCTCGTGCGAGCGAAGCTCCAGCACGGTTTTGTGCACACACAAATTTCTCGTACGGGTAATGCTCCAGTACAGCTCTTCATGCGTAATAAATCAGTAAACTTGAGTGCGAGTAAGACTCTAGCACTCTTTTTACTCGTATAAATATGATAGATGGCTCAATCTTGATAAAACATCTCTTAAAATCGTAACCGGTACCTTTTCGTATAATTTATAAAATCAACAGCCAACCTATGTGTAAATTTGCTTAAACCAAAGCAATACATTCATATAAAACAATAATAACATGAAATCGTGCAATTTATCTGCCTTACTACCCTTTTTATAAATTTTACTCCCATGGGCAATATCGTCTTTTTCCTTTATTCACCTATGCCCCGATTTTCGTAAAAATTATTATTTCATTTTTTAGATACTTAAAGAAATTCTAGGCCCTTTAAATCCCCTCAAGAAATACATATAGAAATCTCTATGCACCTACAAAATTCCCTTACCTCGATTCTCGTTGAGCGCGTATCTAAATTCCACTGTCGGAGGCTCGTTCGATCCGATTTGCTACTAATCCAGTCTCTGAGGCTGCAGATAATTATTTATCATGTCAATTTAACCCAATAAATATAATTCTCCTGTTTACTATAGTCGATTTAACTAATTGGGCCAATTTACTCTTATTGGGCCCAATCGCACCTTAATGGGCCTCAACCCATTTTCAGTCCGTTTCTACTTATTAAATCCCTTCTTTGGGTTTACTGGGCTCATTTAGCTTACCAATAATTATCGGGCTTCATTCCAAACTCTTTGGATAGCCCATATACTGTTTACGGTAATTACGTTGCAATTCCGATTAATATTCCTTTTTATACATAATTAATCCATAAATTTCGTAAAATAATCGAAACTCTGTATTAAAGGACTCATATTATCGTAATTAAAATATACTTACCCAATGTTATGCGGGGTACAAAAATTGGAGCTCAATCGGCTCTCGTTCGGGCTTTGTCGTAAAACTGCACAATTATATATTTAATCCCGGGTTACTTTCCGATTAAATATAGTTTAAATAAATTTCTCAAAAATCAAATCGATCACTTTTGACCTCTTACCGACTCTCCCGAAGTCTGGTGTATCCCCAAAAATTCTTCTCCTTTTTCCTTTTCCTCTTTTTCTCCTTTTTTCCCTTCTTTCTTGGCTGAACCGGTTCAGTCTGGTTCAAACCCGATTCAGATCGATCCGGTTCAGCTCGGTTGACTCCGGTTCGGCCTGTTCAGGGCCTCACCAACCTGTTCTCCATCGGCTTTCACCGCCAGTAGCTCCGCGGGATCGTCCGCAGCTCAAATCTGCCCTCGGTTTCGTCCAAGGCCGTCAAAAAGTCGCCGGTCCGGCCTGTTCTCTCCACCGTCGGTACCGATTTCCTCTTTTTGCCGTTTTCGACGTCGTTCGTCGGTTTCGCCGGTCGTGGCCACCCCCAATCTGCTCGGCATCACGTGGGGAACCTTCGACGGTCGGTGGTTGTCAGTAACCGCCAATCAGAGCTCTTTCTCCCGCGGCTTCTCTCCCCGATTCGTCGACCTCCGACGAGTTCCACAGTGGGTCGTCGGCGCTGTGAAGTCGCCCGGGGTCGGGTTGCCTTCGTCGGCCCTCGCCTGGTCTCTGGCCGTCGGTGGCTCGCCGGTGGTCTCCTCGGTTTTTGGCTTCCGTTTCCTTTGTATTTCTCTCTCCCCGACAAAGTTTCTGATACTCTCTCTTTTTTTTATTAATTTAATTTTATTATTATTTAATTTTATTAATATTTTAATCAATAAAATATATTAAAGAATAAAAAATATCTACCAAAATTATTATTTTATTCAAATTAATTTATTTAATTTTATTTAATTTATTTATTATATTTTTAACTCTTTTTCGGGTATAATTTCTCCGTATTTTCAGGATATTGTCTCAAGTGACTTTTGGGTATTTCTAAAAATTTCGGATCTTAATCAATTTAACCCGAAATTTAATTATTTCTTCGTTATTGATCAAGATTTCTCAGTCCAATATTTTTAATAAAATTTTCTTATCGGGTTTATACCGAATTTTGATCTTTTGACCGTTTTGCCCTTCACGTGTTCGAGAATTCCATTTCAGTCCTTTTGCATTTTTAATTTTGTGTTTTGGATCCTTATCTCTAGTCTGAATCCCCTTCATTTAATTTGGGACCATTTCAATCTTTCCTTTCACGAACATACTCATTTCGTGTTTTTAACTAAATTTGGGTCTTACAATCCCCCTCACATAGGTACTAGAGTTTGATTACAACATAAACTCTCTAAGATTAATTCCCACTAGACTGAGGATTCTCCAGATGATTGCCACCTCAATGCTTCCAAGTGATAAGATCTGTTAAGACTTATCCACGTCTTAGTATGTGGCCCGCATTCCTCGTGACTCATCCTCGCCTTATGAGATTCACAATGAGTAAGTTCCTTGTACGAATCTAATAACTCCAAAATTCACGCTCCGACCATCAACCCACTCATATGGTTCATGTCTCCTGGTGTTGTGTAGGTTCATTGCAACCCGTAACTCACGATTATCATATGTCTATGTCTCCATGTCTAGTCTGATAAGCCACCCAAGCCAAGTACCTGTCTCGCCTATCTCGCGCATACCCGTGTGCGTATACCCGTAGCGCAAATATGCCTACGTTTAGGCTTAGTACAAGGCTTCACCCACGTCTAACACCAATCACGCCCAATGCATGGCTTCTTCCAAGCCTAGCACTAGTCACAGCGTGCCCAAGTTTAGCCTTTGGGAGATGAGCACAGGGTCTAGTATCTTGAGGTCTAACACTAAGTCTATATTTGATACAAGTACATATGAAATTACTATATATTTTAGCATATTTCATTAATTATATATGAGGAGAAGGATTTTTTTTTTTTTTAGAGTTAGAGAAGGAATAATTCACTTTGGTACAGATAAGAGGGTTTTTTTTTTTCAACCATTCTTATGGAAAGTACCATAAGAAAAAATTTTGAATGACAAAAGATCGATGTTAGAGAATGCATTCTTAAGATTACTTGAAGAGGAGATTAGATTTGAGTACAACTTACGAATACCCCGATCACCATATTATTAAAAATAAAAGTAAATCTAAGGCTAGTAATAGCAAGTAGATTTCATAGTTAACCTCAATTTATCAAGTTTATGCGTCTTTATTTTTCAAGATTTTCATTTTGAATTTATATTTGTTAAATTTTACATATCAACAATGAATCAAAGGTTGTAATAATATTTTTATTTGAGTTATTTTGGTCCATTATATTTTATTTTGGTTATATTTTAACTCAAAGGCAATGAATCTGTCAAGTCCATCATGTAAAATCGCCACATCACTCACTACATCATAAAAAGTCTACGCAATGATGATGCAGTATAAGAAATTATATGATGATATGGCAATAAAATCTACAAGAAGATGACATGATGAGTAATGTAGTCTCCGACATGATTTATTTGATAGTTTCATCCCTTTACCATTAAAATATGTGACGCCTCGAAAGCGCATAAATTAAGGCTAACATTTTCCTTTAATTCTTATTTTCTTACTTAGGTTGCATTCATGTACAATGTAGGTTACTTAATTTCTTCCTTTACTTATTCTTTTAAGTATTTAAGGTTTGCCTCAAATTCGACAGCACAACCTCTTATATCTTACCTTCCTACAATAAACGCAATTACATTTTATAATCACATGCTGTTGGTTTTATTTTCATAAACTTATTATTCTTCAACTCTATATACTTCACAACTATATCATCAACATTTGTCTCCTTCCTGAATCATTTACATACTAATCCATAAAACAATTGATTACATCCCAAAAGTATATATATATAAACCAGTATCTTTACATTACCAATGTCTAGAAATAAACACCAAATGATATACCTTAGCGTGTATTGAAAGTAGTCTGGAAGACTTAAAATTCACCAGGCTACTCGAGTACTTCGTAAATAGTTGAGTAGTTCTATTGCAGGTAATCTGAAATGGAGAAAAAAAAATGAGCTTCTGATAAAGCTCGGTAAGGAAGGCATTTAAAGAAATCCTAATAACCCTAAAAATATATATAAATTCAGAGTTAACATACTTTTCAAAGCTTACATACTTACTTTAAATAAAAAGGCATAACCTATTGCAGTAAAATAATATAAATCATAATTACTTACTCACTTTGAAGTAAAACATACATAGTTCTTTAAATTTACATACTTACGTACTTATTGAGTCAAATTTTGCATACTTACTTACATAAGGCTTACTTACTTTCTTTAATAATTCAAAACATTCATACATTAAAACATGTAGACTCAGCTATGTCCGTATAGCTATCATGCAAACATGAATCATCCTCCATAGATGGAACAAAGTACCGATGGTCGAGGTATGGGCTGTAGACTGGATCAAGGTCGTACAACAATTCTGACATAGTATCTTAATAAACTAGCACACAGCTAGGGTACGGGCACCAGTGGCACTCACCGTACGGGTACGAGATACTACAAAATAGACTCTATGTGTAGCGAAGACAGACACCACAAAGGCGAAAACGGATACTACACAGGTGAATCTGAATTGACACTACGAGTGGGAAAGCCAGACACCACAAGTAGGGGCTTGATATGCACGCAACATACACTATTGGGGTTGCCTCTAGTCTCAGAAAATCTTACTTTCTTACTTGTTTTCATACTTACTTAAAATCATATTGAAACTTAAATCGTAAAATCATATAGTTACAACTATAAAATATTAATATATCATGGATAAAAAGCTCGGTTTCAAGATTAAATTGGGTTATGGCTTTTAGGAAACTCCGATTAAGACGACTAGGGTTTTTCCACGAAAGTTCTTCATACGTTCATCAAGTCATTTCATGAAAATAAATGGATACAGGAAGTCTAGACTACTTTAAATTGCATCCCTTACTCAAACGGGGCGAGGGCAGCACTAATTCATCAGGTCTCAAGTTTGCCTTATTTTACGTGTCATACCTCGAGCTACCACAAACAACTCTATTAGTATTCAAATCATCTTTATTTCATATCCTCATACATCTATAACTTAAATGGGGTCAATCAGACCTTTTTTTGGTCATTTTTCCTACTTTTTCGGTTTTACCTATTAAAGTGTCGGTATAAGCTAATTTCAGTAATTTTATTCTTCTAACTTCAAATTCATAAACTTAACAACCTAAAAACTTATCCAAGTCTCCAATTCACACTTGTCAACATGTTAAATTTACCAATTCTTACATTTTTCCATTTTCCACTGAATGGGCTATAAACCGAACTTTTTCGGTACTATTTAAACAGTCCATAACATCAAACTCAATCAAATTTTATCCCTACCATATCATACAAATGCCAGTTGAACTACATATCACTCTAAAAAAAATTTCTTCAAATTCCACTTATGCAAAAAATCATTCAAATTCAACCAACAACATATCTCAACATCATCATCTACCAACAATTTCTCACCTTGGTTGACCAACTTTGACCACTCCTTTTTGCTCCAACAATAACTCTCAATTATATATCAACATGTATACAACTTAGAATCATTAGAAACAACCTCAAAACCAACCAAAAACTTTCAAATTTAAGTTTTCTCTCTTACCCGAAATAGTGCATATTCTGCCCTTATTCTTCTCAATAACTTTTCACCTAGCAAATGAGCTTCTTTAAAGCTAGATTTTTTATATGTCATAGAGGAATTAAGAGGAAAGATTTTATCCTTCTTGATCAAAGTCTAAAAGTGGCCGAAAGGTGGCCGAAACAATCGCACAAGTCTGAGCTAGGGAGGACGCCTGCGGCAGAAAGGATAGGTTAGTTCTCTCTCGTCCAAGGTCAGTTTAGGGTGTTATTTACTGTTCCAAAATATCAAAGTCAAAGGCCTTCTGGAAGGTCTCCAAATTTATCAATTTCTGATGGGTCATCAAATTTCTTGGCCAAGGCAGCCTGCTGTCCTGTTTTTGTAAAATCCATGAAAAATATTTTCAGCCTAGTTTCTTCCAAATTTCCACTTCTTATATGTTCTACTAAGTCCCTAGTGTGAGACCCCGTACATGTATAGCTATGTATATAGGGACATGGGAATGTAAATAGAATCATAAGTAAGATGACGTAGTGTAATGTGAAGTGTATGCAATGTAAGTTGCATTATGAGTGAGTAGGAAGAAATAAACTTGAAACGAGAGGAATGTGATCAAAATGGGATATGAGTAGTATAGTAAAATGGAAGGAAAGATTTACGTAAGTGTATAATTCCATTCGAGTAATATCGTATATATTTGGTCATACAAAGATCCTACACAAGTTTTAATGTGTATGTAGTGAGGATAAATCCCATTTTCAAGTCTCAAAGATGAATGAATGAGGAAATGATCATGGCAGTAAATTAAGGGTGTTTGGTAAGAGTTGTTGCAGAAAAACTGCAGGAAATCTGGAATTTGTGAAGGCCAGATCGATCTCATAGGATGAGAGATCGATCTGGGAGAGCCAGAATGCCCTTAGGTGAGAAATGGAAGGGGACAGATCGATCTCCAAAGGAAGCAGATCGATCTCCTTAGCTCTCGGGTTGGAAGCAGATCGATCTCCCATAAGACCAGATCGATCTCCTTAAGCTTCTGTTTGACAGCAGATCGATCTCCAGCCTCGACAGATCGATCTCCTACCTTTAAAACGTCTCAGAAAAGAGGGATTTTTGAGGAACAGATCGATCTCCACCCAAGGAAGATCGATCTCATCAAGTCAAACCTATAAATGGGAGCAGTTGGATCATCAGAAATTCGGGACAAACATTTCCATTTCACTTCAACTCAAAGAAATCTAGTTTCTCACTCCTAAATCCAGCCATTTTCAGTGAGATTTAAGAAGAGGCTATTAGAGACAAAGTTGTTCACATCAAAGAGAAGAACAACATAGTCTAGAGGCATTTTCCCATTTGAAGGATTGAAGAAATAGAGGGCAATCCTAATTGGAGCAAGAGGAAATCCAATGAGGTAAGTTCTAATGCACAAATCCAAGTACATTGGTTTAGTTAATGATTATAAAGATATTTGGGTGTGCATATTATGGATAGAACTACCTAGGATGGTATGAAATGCATATAGCTTAGAAATAGTCAAGTGTGAGAAAGTGGAATGTGGGAGTATTTTTGATGAATGGGATATCTTGAGTGGATGAGTATGTTGTGGAAATGGTTTGGAAATGTTGATATTAGGATAAATTGGGAGATTTACCACAAAGGGTAAAAATGGGTAATTAAGGCATTGGATAAATGCTTAGTTGAATAAGAGTTAGAAACATTAACTCAAATGTTGATGGATGAATTTCAGTTTCGGATGATACGCCGGAGCAAGTCGAGATGAGAACGCAAGAAGCGTAAAGGCGGATAGTTGCACACAAGTAAAACGAGGTAAGGGACTGTGTGTTAGCTATAGAGATGTTCGTACGTAATTACAGCAATTTCGTAGATATATTGCTAGGACTAGTACGATATTATAAGTTTATGAAATGATGTGGAAGTATGAAAAGTACTATGATGTATATATATGTATTGAGAAATGGGATAGGGTAAGGAAATAGCATGATATACATGTTTTCAATGATTTTCTCAATTTTATATTGTTATTATTGATTGAGAAATGTTGATGATAGTTTGGCTAATTTTACATGTTTTGGCATGAAAAGGCATGCTATGTGAATAAACGTGTTTTGAGTTTTAAAAAGAGAAAATAGCCATCTATCAGTTTTGAGATGAGATTTGGTGTTGAAGCGTTAGCTCACACCCGGTTTAAAGCCTTGATGTACCGTGCGGGAGATTAACTCGCACGGAGGTTTTGAGAAAGTGCGAGAACTATGCTCGTACCTGTTTTGTTGAGTTAAGGTAAACCTGGGGGTCTGGGACCCAAGGGGATACCAGCCGACGGTCAATTGAACGGGCTGGGCCTTAACAATAGATCGTACCGCGCTGGAGCTTTGCGTTGACTGTGTGTCGCGCTGCTTGCTCGCCTGGTATATGAGACATGGTTTAAGGATAAAAAGTCCATCGGAGTTGGAGTATGGACTTGGGTCCACGGTTGTACGTAGAATAGTGTAGTCACCCGTTGGTATACTATGTACCGTGCTGGGTGCACGTGAGTACAAGTATCGCGTAGATGACACACGACGTATCTTCACCGTGAGTATACGAGGAGATGAGGTGGATTGAGATGAGCCGGAGGGTAGGACTGACCCATCCCCCTTCAGGCGAAGTGATACCCTGTGCACACCCGATCAGTGAGGCCTGGGATCACTGACTGTGGCCATAAGTCGTGGATATTTGATTGCCTAAAATTCCATGCCTGTCTCAGAGAATCGAGAAACAGAGACAATCTCAGAAAAGAAAGAGACTTGCGAGAAAGAATGATTTGAGAAGTGAAAGGGATTTCATGTTTTAATAAATCTCCGATTTCACACTCGTGCCATGAGGGCACTATTTATGAGCATGTTTTAAATGGAAGTTTGACATTTGATTTACACGAAAATGCTCTTGAGAAATATGTATTTAAATGCATTGTTCGTATGATATTTCCATTTATAACGAAAACATGGTTTTGGTTTATGCATGCATGGGCTATGTAGGTAGTACGATATCTACCTGCTAGCATACATTTCCTTACTGAGCCGTGGTTTGCTCATCCCACTATTTTTCCCCCTCCAGGTACTGAGAAGTAAGGGAGCGGTGATCTCTAAGTCTTTTGTGTTGAACAGCTCCCGCAATCCGCAAAGGTATAAGATTTGTATACACGAGTATTTTGTATCTAATATATTATATCGCACAGTTATATCTTGGAATTGTAAACAGTATTATGGGGATGATATGTAAGCACATGGTATTTATACAATTAATTTTGTGTATTTACACACACACCTGGGAGTGTGAATTAAAGTTTTAAATATTCCGCTGTAAATAAATAAATTTTTAGTAATTGCATCTTCTCACAGCCCAACCGTAGTAGAGAATGTATGGATAGAAGGGTTCCCGAAAACGGGGCATGACAGGCTTGGTATCAGAGCATGGTTGGTCTGATGTGAGATGATGCTTAGGACTAAGAAAACATACATCCCCAAGTTACTGTGCAATATTTAGATACAAATGTGTATACGGAGCTGGTAGTAAATTAAATGATTGTTATAACGCAGGAAAGTTATCAGGCTAGTGAGTTATGCCTGAGAGACACCGCAAGAGGGGAGAGAGCTCGAGGGCTCAAGGGCAAAATGATAGGACTGAGAGGCACAGTAGATCATCCTCTAGTCATGAGCCCCAGGAACAGATAGAGGCTTCTGATCCTCGAATCATTCGATTGGAGGAAGACATGCGCACGATGATGACCATGATGGGTCAGATCATGGCTAGGTTTGAGGGTACACCTGGTACAGCGGGACAGGCTGCACCGAATCCCCCAGCAGCTGCACCTGAACCTGAGAATGTTGCACCTGTGCAAGCTGAACCGGCTAGGCCATGGGAACCTCATATTCGACCGGTACCTCCTCCGGTAGCCCCACATCAGCATGATGATGATTTGGGGTATGGATATGATTGTGATATGGAAAGATTGAGGCACTTTATGGACTTTAAGCCTCCTTCGTTTAGCGGGGTAAAGGATCCGACGGTGGCTGAGGACTAGATCAGTCAAATGGAGAAGTTATTCGACTTCTGTAGATGTTCAGCTACGGAGAGAGTAGCGCTTGCGGCCTTTGTATTGAGAGGCGAAGCAGAGCACTGGTGGAAGTCCGTCAGGCCGATGGTAAGAGCTCAAGGAATGGTTATCACGTGGGATATGTTCTTGGACGTTTTCAGAGAGCAATACATCCCAGATACTGCTCGACGGAGACTACAGATGGAATTTCTGAATCTGACTCAAGGGAATCGAACAGTCGATAAGTACGAGTCACGATTCACTTCACTGGGTCGATATGATCCGGACTCGATCAGGAGTGAAGCTGTCAGAGTCCGTAGATTTGTAGATGGACTGAGGCCTTCGATCCGAGCGAAGTTGGCCCCATTTGATGTCGCTACATATAGAGAGGCTGTGCGACGGGCCCAGTTATGCGAGCAAGATCATGACTTGCAGATTTCTGAATTTAGTTGGGGTAAGGACAAGGGTCCGAGGAAGCTGGGAGATGGCAAGAGTGCCAAATTTGGTCGAAAATTCATGAGTAAACGTCGGAGAGAGGTAGATGAGTTCCAGAAAAAGGTTGCTAGACCTTTTATGCCTCCGACTCAGACACCAGCCAGGGGAATAGTGATTGGTGGACCCCGACCGACTACAGATCAGTGTAGGCTATGCGGTCGATACCATGGTGGTAGGCCATGTCATCTTCAGGGTACCCGATGCTTCAGATGTGGTAAATTTGGACATTATGCCAGAGAGTGCCCGGAGATAGTTGAGGCAGTTCCACAAAGGGGTAAAGAGCCAGAGAGGGTTCCTACAGTTGCACCTCCTGCAAGAAAGAAAGCCTCGGCTGAAGAGAAAGGAAAACAAGTTGTGGGTCAAGGCAGGGTGTATGCGATAGACCAGGCATCGGCTGATACCTCTTCTGAAGTGATAAAAGGTACAATCTTGATTTTCAATCTAGAGGTTATAGCTTTGTTTGATTCTGGAGCTACGCATTCCTTCATATCACCTGCATGTGCATCTAAGTTAAAAGGTTTTGTAGAGCCCACATACTTGAATAGGACCTTACTGATAAGTACTCCCATGAGAGTTAGCCAATTAGTTGAGCAAGTGTATAAAGATTGTAAAGTGAGGGTGGGAGATAAGTGCATGACAGCCAACTTGATTTTGTTGAATATGTATGACATTGATGTAATTTTGGGAATGGATTGGTTAGCCGCCAATCATGCTGTCATAGACTGTCATTCTAAGTCTATTAAGTTTTCTCTACCTGAAGAATGTGTTGTAAGATTTTAAGAGAAGAAATGAAATCTTAAATTTTGTGATTAGTAAAGTACTTTGGTATAAATGGCTTGAGTGTTGTTTTGAAGGTTTTGTTGCTTATGTGGTGGATTTGAACAAAGTACATCCGGATATGGAGGACATCTCAGTGGTCAAAGAATTCCCTGATGTCTTTCCAGACGATCTACCAGGATTGCCACCTGATAGAGAAACGGAATTCGGTATAGACTTGACGCCTGGAACCGAACCAATATCGAAGTCACCATATAGGATGGCCCCAGTTGAGTTAGAGGAATTAAGGAAACAGCTGCAAGAGTTGTTAGAGAAGGGGTTCATAAGACCGAGCGTCTCACCATGGGGAGCCCCGATATTATTTGTGAAGAAGAGAGATGGGAGCCTCAGGTTGTGCATTGACTATCGGATGTTAAACAAGGCTACCATCAAGAATAAGTACCCCTTGCCGCGCATTGATGATTTACTGGATCAACTTCGGGGAGCACAGATCTTCTCCAAGATAGATCTGAGGTCTGGGTATCATCAATTGAAGATTCGGAAGGAAGATGTGCCCAAGACAGCATTTCGTACCCGCTATGGCCATTACGAATTCTTAGTGATGCCGTTTGGGTTGACCAATGCGCCGGCAGCTTTTATGGCTCTAATGAATGAAGTTTTCAAGCCATACCTGGACCAATTCGTAATCATTTTCATTGATGACATATTGGTGTATTCAAGGTCCAGAGAAGAACATGAGCAGCACTTAAGGATTATTTTGCAAACCCTCCGAGAGAAAAGGTTATATGCCAAGCTTAACAAATGTGACTTTTGGCTAGAATAGATTTCTTTTCTAGGCCATGTTATATCGAAGGATGGGGTGTCAGTAGATCCATCCAAGATTGAGGCAGTCGTTCAATGGGAACAACCTAGGACAGTCACAGAGATCAGAAGTTTTCTAGGTTTGGCTGGTTACTACAGGAGATTTGTAGAAGGTTTCTCTAGATTAGCTGCTCCATTGACACGTCTTACGAGGAAGAGTGTGGAGTTTTCATGGGATGAAGCATGTGAGAGGAGTTTTCAGGAGCTTAAGCGCAGATTAACTACCGCGCCAGTTCTTGTCATCCCTAACAGTTCAGGGAATTACTCGGTGTATACTGATGCTTCGCATCAAGGACTAGGCTGTGTTTTGATGCAAGATGGAAGGGTAGTAGCTTATGGATCTAGACAGCTGAAGGATCATGAGAAGAACTACCCCACTCACGATTTGGAGTTAGCGGCCGTAGTGTTTGCATTGAAGATATGGCGCCACTACTTATATGGTGAGAGATTTCAGATCTTTACGGATCATAAGAGTCTGAAATATCTATTCTAGCAAAAGGACTTAAACATGAGACAGAGGAGGTGGTTGGAACTCCTCAAGGACTACGATTGTGAGATCTTGTACCACCCGGGGAAGGCAAATGTGGTTGCCGATGCATTGAGTCGGAAGAGTCTCGGGTTGGTATCACATATGATGGTTAGAGAGCACGAGTTGTTGGACCAATTCACGAACCTTAGTCTGGATATGACCCTACCTGAGATTGGCAGCTATGGGATCATTGCTAGCTTGAGATTAGAACCGGAGTTGATTGAGAGAATCCGACAAGCTCAGCAAATCGATCAATGGTGTATTGTCATGATTAGCCAAATCCGAAAAGGGAAGGGTGCTGATTTTATATTGAGTCCGGATGGAATACTAAGGTTTGGAGATAGAATATGTGTTCCTAAGGATTTAGAGCTGAGAAAGCTGATCTTATCAGAGGCACACTCGTCGAGATACACGATACACCCGGGGAGTGGTAAGATGTATCAAAACCTCAGAAAAGTATATTGGTGGTCTGGAATGAAGAGAGACATAGCTGAGTATGTCGCTAGATGTCTCACTTGTCAGCAAGTAAAAGTCGAACATCAGAAACCAGGAGGATTATTACAACCTCTATTGATACCAACATGGAAGTGGGAGCATGTCACCATGGATTTTGTGATGGGGTTACCGAGAACCCGTAAGAACCATGATGCGATATGGGTGATAGTAGATCGGTTAACGAAATCGGCACATTTCTTAGCCATGAGATCTACAGATACATTGAGTGCACTGGCGAATCTGTATGTGCGAGAAATAGTGAGATTGCATGGAGTCCCAGTGAGTGTTGTTTCGGATAGGGATGCCCGCTTCACTTCCCACTTTTGGGGACATTTCCAGGAAGCGATGGGGACCCAGTTGAGTTTTAGCACCGCTTTTCATCCTCAGACAGATGGTCAGTCGGAGAGGACTATACAGACCCTGGAGGATATGTTGAGAGCGTGTGTGCTGGATTTTAGAGGCTCATGGGACGATCACTTGCCATTGATTGAGTTCGCCTACAATAACAGTCATCACTCAAGTATTGGTATGGCCCCTTATGAGGCACTATACGGTCGTAGATGCCGATCGCCCATTGGTTGGGAAGAAGTTGGTGACAGACAATGGCTCGCCCCCGATTTGGTTAAGCAAGCCTCCGAGGATGTTCAAATAATATGCGAGAGGCTGCAAACAGCTCAAAGTCGACAAAAGAGCTATGCTGACAGGAGACGGAGACCACTTGAGTTTGATGTTGGCGAGTCCGTATTTTTGAAAGTATCTCCTTCTAAGGGAATAATGAGGTTTGGGAAGAAAGAAAAATTAAGTCCTCGTTACATTGGTCCCTTCGAGATTTTGGATAGAGTGGGAGAAGGAGCATATAGGCTAGCCTTACCACCTGAGCTGGCAGAAGTCCACAATGTCTTCCACGTTTCTATGCTTCGAAAGTACTACCCGGATCCGACACATGTAATTAGCTATGAGCCGTTGGAGCTCAACAAAGATATGTCGTATGTCGAGAGACCGATCAGGGTGTTGGACAGGAAAGAGAAGGTGTTACGGAACAAAATGATTTCATTGGTTAAGATTTTGTGGCAACATCACACTGTGGAAGAGGCCACATGGGAACTGGAAAGTTTGATGCGGGAAAAGTATCCCGAGTTATTCACAGATTGAATTGGTTCTAATTTGGAGGACCAAATTCTTTAAGTGGGGGAGAATGTGAGACCCCGTACATGTATAGCTATGTATATAGGGACATGGGAATGTAAATAGAATCATAAGTAAGATGACGTAGTGTAATGTGAAGTGTATGCAATGTAAGTTGCATTATGAGTGAGTAGGAAGAAATAAACTTGAAACGAGAGGAATGTGATCAAAATGGGATATGAGTAGTATAGTAAAATGGAAGGAAAGATTTACATAAGTGTATAATTCCATTCGAGTAATATCATATATATTTGGTCATACAAAGATCCTACACAAGTTTTAATGTGTATGTAGTGAGGATAAATCCCATTTTCAAGTCTCAAAGATGAATGAATGAGGAAATGATCATGGTAGTAAATTAAGGGTGTTTGGTAAGAGTTGTTGCAGAAAAACTGCAGGAAATCTGGAATTTGTGAAGGCCAGATCGATCTCATAGGATGAGAGATCGATCTGGGAGAGCCAGAATGCCCTTAGGTGAGAAATGGAAGGGGACAGATCGATCTCCAAAGGAAGCAGATCGATCTCCTTAGCTCTCGGGTTGGAAGCAGATCGATCTCCCATAAGACCAGATCGATCTCCTTAAGCTTCTGTTTGACAGCAGATCGATCTCCAGCCTCGACAGATCGATCTCCTACCTTTAAAACGTCTCAGAAAAGAGGGATTTTTGAGGAACAGATCGATCTCCACCCAAGGAAGATCGATCTCATCAAGTCAAACCTATAAATGGGAGCAGTTGGATCATCAGAAATTCGGGACAAACATTTCCATTTCACTTCAACTCAAAGAAATCTAGTTTCTCACTCCTAAATCCAGCCATTTTCAGTGAGATTTAAGAAGAGGCTATTAGAGACAAAGTTGTTCACATCAAAGAGAAGAACAACATAGTCTAGAGGCATTTTCCCATTTGAAGGATTGAAGAAATAGAGGGCAATCCTAATTGGAGCAAGAGGAAATCCAATGAGGTAAGTTCTAATGCACAAATCCAAGTACATTGGTTTAGTTAATGATTATAAAGATATTTGGGTGTGCATATTATGGATAGAACTACCTAGGATGGTATGAAATGCATATAGATTAGAAATAGTCAAGTGTGAGAAAGTGGAATGTGGGAGTATTTTTGATGAATGGGATATCTTGAGTGGATGAGTATGTTGTGGAAATGGTTTGGAAATGTTGATATTAGGATAAATTGGGAGATTTACCACAAAGGGTAAAAATGGGTAATTAAGGCATTGGATAAATGCTTAGTTGAATAAGAGTTAGAAACATTAACTCAAATGTTGATGGATGAATTTCAGTTTCGGATGATACGCCGGAGCAAGTCGAGATGAGAACGCAAGAAGCGTAAAGGCGGATAGTTGCACACAAGTAAAACGAGGTAAGGGACTGTGTGTTAGCTATAGAGATGTTCGTACGTAATTACAGCAATTTCGTAGATATATTGCTAGGACTAGTACGATATTATAAGTTTATGAAATGATGTGGAAGTATGAAAAGTACTATGATGTATATATATGTATTGAGAAATGGGATAGGGTAAGGAAATAGCATGATATGCATGTTTTCAATGATTTTCTCAATTTTATATTGTTATTATTGATTGAGAAATGTTGATGATAGTTTGGCTAATTTTACATGTTTTGGCATGAAAAGGCATGCTATGTGAATAAACGTGTTTTGAGTTTTAAAAAGAGAAAATAGCCATCTATCAGTTTTGAGATGAGATTTGGTGTTGAAGCGTTAGCTCACACCCGGTTTAAAGCCTTGATGTACCGTGCGGGAGATTAACTCGCACGGAGGTTTTGAGAAAGTGCGAGAACTATGCTCGTACCTGTTTTGTTGAGTTAAGGTAAACCTGGGGGTCTGGGACCCAAGGGGATACCAGCCGACGGCCAATTGAACGGGCTGGGCCTTAACGATAGATCGTACCGCGCTGGAGCTTTGCGTTGACTGTGTGTCGCGCTGCTTGCTCGCCTGGTATATGAGACATGGTTTAAGGATAAAAAGTCCATCGGAGTTGGAGTATGGACTTGGGTCCACGGTTGTACGTAGAATAGTGTAGTCACCCGTTGGTATACTATGTACCGTGCTGGGTGCACGTGAGTACAAGTATCGCGTAGATGACACACGACGTATCTTCACCGTGAGTATACGAGGAGATGAGGTGGATTGAGATGAGCCGGAGGGTAGGACTGACCCATCCCCCTTCAGGCGAAGTGATACCCTGTGCACACCCGATCAGTGAGGCCTGGGATCACTGACTGTGGCCATAAGTCGTGGATATTTGATTGCCTAAAATTCCATGCCTGTCTCAGAGAATCGAGAAACAGAGACAATCTCAGAAAAGAAAGAGACTTGCGAGAAAGAATGATTTGAGAAGTGAAAGGGATTTCATGTTTTAATAAATCTCCGATTTCACACTCGTGCCATGAGGGAACTATTTATGAGCATGTTTTAAATGGAAGTTTGACATTTGATTTACACGAAAATGCTCTTGAGAAATATGTATTTAAATGCATTGTTCGTATGATATTTCCATTTATAACGAAAACATGGTTTTGGTTTATGCATGCATGGGCTATGTAGGTAGTACGATATCTACCTGCTAGCATACATTTCCTTACTGAGCCGTGGTTTGCTCATCCCACTATTTTTCCCCCTCCAGGTACTGAGAAGTAAGGGAGCGGTGATCTCTAAGTCTTTTGTGTTGAACAGCTCCCGCAATCCGCAAAGGTATAAGATTTGTATACACGAGTATTTTGTATCTAATATATTATATCGCACAGTTATATCTTGGAATTGTAAACAGTATTATGGGGATGATATGTAAGCACATGGTATTTATACAATTAATTTTGTGTATTTACACACACACCTGGGAGTGTGAATTAAAGTTTTAAATATTCCGCTGTAAATAAATAAATTTTTAGTAATTGCATCTTCTCACAGCCCAACCGTAGTAGAGAATGTATGGATAGAAGGGTTCCCGAAAACGGGGCATGACACCTAGTATGTACCATAAAAATTTTGGACCTACTTGCTTAAGAAAAGTTTCCCTTTTGAGCCCATTTTCCCCAATTTGGTCATTACCAATTGAAATTGCTTAAGATTTTTTGTTTACTTTAAGAATTAATTTGATCACCGAAATCTCAATATTTCCACTCAATTTTCATTCCCCAAGTCAATTATGCCATATACTAATTTACTATGGCCTTGGAATAATATTCACTAATTTTTAGAATTTATTCTGAATTTATTTCGCTTACTAGGCTCATTAGCTCGATTTAGTGTAAACCCGAGTTTTATTAGCTTTTTTACTTCCAATACCTTAGTTTCACTTTCTATCCACCAAAACATACATATAAATATACTTTCTTAAAGAATACTTTAATTTAAACTCTTACCTCGAAGTTTGTGCCCCAGGCTTCATTTCACTATTCCAAGCGTCTCGGTTACTCTAGGCCCTACATGAACATTTAGGTAAGTTGTTGAACTTCTCATCTTAGCTTTTAAATAAACAATAGTGCAAAAAAATGGGTTTCACATCCCTCCCCACCTTTTAAGAATTTGGTCCTCCAAATTCAGCTAGGTCCGTCAAACAATCGAGGGTACTTCTTCCTTATAAGGCTCTCTAGCTCCCAAGTTACTTCTTATGTTTAGTGGTATTGCTAGAGAACCTTTACTAATGGGATTTTCTTCATCTGAAGTACCTTTTCCTTTTTGTCGAGGATTCAGATAGGCTCTTTCATATAGCTCATAGCTTCCTGAATGTCTAAAGCTTCATATTCAATGACATGAGAGAGATCCAGATTATATTTCCTCAACATGGAGACGTGGAAGACATTATGTATCCTTGAAAGCTCTGGAGGTAAAGCTAACCAGTAACCAACATCTCTCACTCTCTCTAACATCTCAAACGGACCAATGAAACTAGGACTCAACTTTTCCTTCTTCTCGAAGTGCATGATGCTCTTACTCGGAGATACCTTCGGGAACACGAAGTCCCAAACCTGAAATTCAAGTAGCCGTCTACGCACATCGGTGTAACTCTTCTGTCTTCTATGAGTAGCCCTAAGTATGTCACAAATGATCTAAATGCCCTTAGTTGCTTGTTCCATAAGATCTAGAGCCATAATCTTTCGGTCACCCACTTCTTCCCTGTGACGCCCCGGAAGCGCGGAAAACATGGCAAATTTAAAACTTTTTCACATCCATTCACAATTAAGGGTGCATTCTTGTGCAGTGTCATACATCATAATACTTATATTTAAAATTTTATCCTCAGGATCTCATCATCTCATAATTATATATCATGCTATATACATTACCCAATTCAAGATTAATTAACCCTAATACATCCCATACATCATTGTACATCAAGTGTCTGTAAATACAATATTAGTCTGGATACATGAAATATTAAATATACCTCAAAATACAATATACATATGGCTTGGAGCTCAAGTCCTCCACTAGCAACTACTCCGTACGTCGCAGGGAAACTATTTTCACTTGAAGAAATCTATGGGGAAGATAAAATAGGGTGAGCTTCTAAATCGCTCAGTAAAGGGGTAAGAGACTCGTTAATAAGAAATGATTTGCACAGCACAATCATTTTTAATTTACAGGTTAAACTCAATGAAAAAATGTAGCATGGATAATTAAAACATCATCTCAACTCATTTCTCAAAGCTCATGTAAAAACATGATAGTCAATGGTTTAACACAAAACCACGGTTACAAGTAGATACAAGCATGTGGAACAAGCATGTATAAAACATGATGCGATAATGGCTTTTCTCATAAAACGTGATGAAAATCACCGCATTAGTAATGCACGTGGCGCAGCCACAAAACACAATCTCATGTGTAAAACGAGACTAGGCAAATAAAACTCATATAAAACTCGTCATGGCACATCAAAACGATTGAACTTGTGCCCTAGGCGGACATCCCCAATCGATGGATTTTTTTCGACAATAATACACCCATGGCCATGGTTCGCTGTAGACTTGATCAAAGTCGTACAACCATCGGTCTTACATGCTATAAAAGCACGGCCTGGTCTTACATACTATCAAAGCAATGCCACCCAACGCTGCAGCGGAGTGAGGTCATCTCATGTTACCAGAACGGAGGAAAAACGGACTTACATGCTACCGGAGCAAGGCCCGATGTGTATTCAACATGACATGCCTAAGTCTCAGTAATAGCCATTATCATATAAAAATTGTTTTGCCTTCACGTAACGCTTATAATGGTTTTTCTCATAAAACTCATCTCAAAACCATTTTATATTCAACACAAAACATGTCAAAATCGAGCTCAAACTGGCAAAATCACGCACACATTTCTCAATTCTCAGTATACCTTAACGTAGAGCCCAAATCACTTTTCACTTTTTAAACTCAAAACGGTTGTAAAACATTTTCACATTTAGTTTACAACTCAAAACAATTGGGCCCCAACCGACTATAAAACAGTGTGCAATAACTCATTCTCAACTCATAAAAACATTCTTGTTTTCTCAAATCACATTTCATGCTACAATATCATCACAAAACACATACACAAATAGGTTTGAGTTTTCCCTTACCTCGTTGCACCTCGTATAGTGCAATCGTTCCCCCAAATGACGGACTAGCCTCGCATTCCTCTCTGGAACTCCCGGGCTGTCTAAACGATGTTAAAACATCAATAATTCATCTCAATTATATCACCGAGCACATATTTGCTCATATTCTCGTTAAATACTACAAACCTCATTTTTCTCATATTCCCATCATAGTCCACATTCTCATCCACATTATTTCAAATCCTACATCTTTCGTGCATACTATCTATGCCAAAAAATCACATTATTGCCTCAATTCCATTTATAGCCCGAAATCCCAAAATTAGCACAAATTGCATAATGTCGTCATTATTCCAACAAACTCATAGTTTCATCAATCTCTAACCATTTCCTAGTTATTTCATCACAATGCGTACAACCATAATCACCAAAAATTACTTTAAAATCCAAGATCGAAGTTTAAAAATTTACCCAACTTGTGGAGTGCTCAACTCTTGCCTCGATTCAATCCGTCTTTCGATTTTCAAGTATGTTGTTCTCCTTTGGATGAGGAACAACTTTCCTTCTTACTACAACCTTCGATTTGGATGAAAATGGGGACTTTGGAAGAGAGAGATGAAATGGAGGTTTGGAAGAGAGAGAAAAAATGCAATGTAGGAAAAACACAGGGGTCCTTTTATAGACGGAGGATAGGAGATCGACCTGGTCCTTGATGAGATCGATTTCTCTTTGAATTTGTGAACATTTTGGGGTAATTTTATGCCTAAGAGATCGATCAGTCATAGGGTGAGATCGATCTCTTAATTACTTCATGAGATCGATCTGTTCCAATTATGAGATCGATCTCCAGTTTACAGAATGCTTTATAAGATCGATCTGCTCCTTGAGGAGATTGATGTTTTCTTTACAAAAACATTTTGAGATCAATTCCTTCCTCATGAGATCGATCTGGCTATCAGTCCTTGCACATTTTCTGCACTTTGGAGCCATAAGATCGATCTCTCATCCTTGGAGATCGATCTGGTCTTCACAGATTGTACTGCTGCTGCATCAATTTGTAGAAAACTCAATGTAAAACTTCTCAAAATCTACCCCATAGTCCATATTTCAATCCATACACATTCAAGACTTAAAAATCTCATCTTCTTCAACTTCATCACATTTAAAACTTGCGTGTACATTAACATATCATAATTACATACACCAAATTACAATTCTCATGAATGGGGTATAAAAAATTCACAATTCTCACATTCCCAAGCCACTAGAGATTTGCATCTCCTACCATATAAAGACGCATAAGGTGTCATCCCGATACTAGCATGGTAACTGTTATTATAGGCAAACTCTATAAGGGGCATATGGTCATCCCATAATCCCTTAAAATCCAACACACACGCCCTTAACATATCCTTCAAGGATCGAATAGTCCGCTAAGACTGACCATCAATTTGAGGATGATAGGCGGTGCTGAAATTTAACTAAGATCACATGGCTTCCTGAAAATGAGTCCAAAATCTAGAGGTAAACCGGGAATGCCTATCCGAAGTAATACTCACGGGAGCCCCATGCAACCGAGCTACCTCTTTGACATATAATTCTGCCAAAGTACTCAAAGAATCTGTACTCTTCATGGCGAGGAAGTTGGCACTCTTAGTCAGTCTGTCTATTATCACCCAGATGGTGTCATGATCCCTTTGGCTCCATGGTAATCCTATAATAAAATTCATTGTTATGTACTCTCATTTCCACATAGGCAAGGACAACGGCTTAAGTAGTCCTGCAGGCTTTTGGTGCTCAATCTTAACTTGCTAACATACTAAACGTATGGCCACAAATTCTGCTACATCTTGTTTCATACCACTCCACCAATACACCTTATGCAAATCATGGTACATCTTGGTACTGCCTGGGTGCATGGTGTAACGGGAACAATGGGACTCTCAAAATTTGTTGTTTTAGGGCATCATCGCTCGAAACACAGATGCGACCTCTAAACCTCATCAACCCATCATCACTGACGAAAAAGTCTCACTATGAAGCTTATTCTACCTGGCTAACCATATTTAATAATCTCTGATCGTTTCTCTGCTTTGTTCTGATCTGATCTAAAATATTGAGCTCAATCCGTAGGCTAGCCATAAATCCAATATTTGCTTCCTCAACACTAATCATGAGTCTGAGGAACTGTTCCAACAACTCCCATTCCCTGACCATCATAGCAGAAACCATACTCTTCTTCCTGAGAGCATCCGCAACCGCGTTCATTTTACCCAGATGATACAAAATCTCACAGTCATAATCTTTGAGAAGCTCTAACCATCGTCTCTGTCTCATCTTATGCTCCTTCTGATCAAATATATACTTCAAACTCTTGTGATCAATGAAGATCTGAAATCTCTCACCATATAAATAGTGTCATCCACGGCGGCTAACTCCAAATCATGGGTAAGATAATTTCACTCATGGTCCTTTAGTTGTCTGGATCCATAAGCTATCACTCGGCCATTCTACATAAGTATACATCCCAGACCCTGATGTGAGGCATCACAATATACCGCAAATCCCCTTGATCTGCTCGAAATAGTCAGGATGGGTACTGTAGTCAATCTCTGTTTGAGCTCCTGAAAACTCTACTCATAAGCTTCTGACTATACAAAAGGAACCCCTTTATGTGTGAGCTTAGTCAGCGGAATTGCTATTTTAGAGAATCCCTCTATGAATCTCCAATAGTACCTCACCAATCCCAAGAAACTCTGAATCTCTGTCACAGTCATCGGCCTCTCCCACTTGAGTACTGTCTCAACCTTGGGTGGATCAACTGACACCTCGTCCTTGGATATAATATGACCGAGGAAAACTATCTGTTTCAGCCAGAATTCACACTTACTCAATTTTTCATACAATTGTTTCTCTCGAAGAGTTTGAAGAATTGTCCTCAAATGCTGCTCATGCTCCTCCCAGGACTTAGAGTAAATCAAGATATCATCAATAAAGACAATTACAAACTGATCCAAATAATCTCATAATACTTCGTTCATCGGACTCATGAAAGCAGCAGGGGTAATAGTATGGCCAAAAGGCATCACCAGGAATTCATAAAGGCCATATCTCATCCTGAATGCTGTCTTTGGCACATCTTCATTTCTAATTCTCAACTGGTGATAGCCAGACCTCAGATTAAATTTAAAAAAAGACTGAAGCCCCTCTCAGCTGATCAAATAAGTCATTAATTTTGGATAGGGGATACTTATTCTTTACTGTAACCTTGTTCAATAATTTGTAGTCTATACATAACCAGAGGCTACCATCCTTCTTCCTGACAAACAAAAGCGGAGCTCCCCAAGGTGACACACTAGGCCTGACAAAACCCTTATCAAGCAACAATTACAACTGCTTCTTTAGTTCCTCTAATTCAAATAGTGTCATTCTATAAGGAGGTTTAAATATTGGTTAGGTACTTGGCACTAAATCAATAGCAAACTCCAGCTCTCTCTCCGGTGGTAACCCCAGTAATTCCTCAGGAAACACATCCGAGAATTCATATACAATAGGTATATCCTGAATGTTTAGATGTTCTCGACTCGTATCAAAGACAAAAGCTATATAACCTTCACAAAATAAAACATCAATGGTTACACCAATTTCATACTTCAAAACATCTTATATTTTATTTCTTAACTGCAAAACATACTTCAAATTTATCTGGTAAGGAGAAGGTTATAGTCTTGGTACAGCAATCTAAACTTACTCGACTGGCAGTTAGTCAATCCATTCCCAAAATTACATCAAAGTCGTACAGGTTTAATAAGATTAGATATGCTATCATTACCCTATCTCCTATCTTAATTTCATAGTTTTTTACACACTTTATCAGTTATTTGTGTCTCATGCATGGGAGTACTAATATGACATACATGATTTAAAGACTCAGATTCTAAATACAAACACTTTACAAAATGAGGTGAGATATATGAGTGTGTGGACCCGGGGTCGAATAACATATTAGCTTTATGATTGCAGACAAGAAGATTACCTGTAATGAAATTGAAAGAGGCATATGTTGTTCCCTGGTTAATTGCAAAGAAATGCCCTCGAGTGACAGGCTTTTTACCTTTTTCCTCTACTGTAGCTTGTCTCTGGGGGTTTGCCTCTAAGTAATTTGTGTCTGTATGTCATATGGTGGTTGTGGTTGATCCTGGGGCTCTGGAATCTATAGTAGTGGACAATCTTTAATCAAGTGGCCTCTCTCTCTGCATCTAAAATAAGCACTTGTCCGCCAATGACAAGGTCCAACGTGAATCTTACCACATTCATTGCAATTCCTTTTAGTCATCTGGTTACTCCGAGTGGTCATATGAATGCTAACAGGAGTCACAGGCCTATCAACCCTCACTGGAGACTCACCAATCCTCAGTCTCTTTAGCTGACTCCTTCTCAGTTCTTCTCTAGAAGTCTCCACCCTCTTACCTTTGCTCTATAGTTTCCCACAAGATCTATATTGGGCTTGTGTAATGTTGAGACCCCTCTCTACATCTTGCGTGTACTCCAGAGCATCACAAACTCTATAATGCGAAGTCCAAGTAGTCTATCCTAAATGGCGGGTCTCAAACCCGGACAGAAACCTCTTTACGCAGCACTGCTCATTTTTTATAGTTTTAAGGTCATACCGCATAAGGGTGAAAAATTTGTTCTCATATTCATTAACAGTCATACTGCCTTGTGTCAATTTTAGAAACTCTGTCTACATCTTTTTCTAGGCAGCATGCGAGACATACTGACCCTTGAAAGCATATAAAAAGATCTCTCAAGAAATCGTTGGATGACGAGAAGTCAAGTATGTTCTGGTAGCTTTTCACCATACACAACCTGTCCAGTAAGCATATATGTGGCCATTCTGACTCTCTCTCTATCGGTGTATCCCATATATTCAAAGATTCTTTCTAGGTCTGTCAGCCACTCCTCAGCCTGTAGTGGGTCCTTTACCCCCTCTAGAAGGTGCACCTTAAAAAAATCCTTCATTCTACTCTTATCTCTATCGTCTGTACCAGTTTGCACCGGAGGCTAAGCGACAGGAGGTGCCAGAGGGACTTGTGGAGGAAGATGTGCAGGCGTAGTAGCAATAGTATCTGAAGCATTTGCCTCAAATTGCTGGGCAAACATGGCAGCAAGTGCACTAAGCCCTTCTTTCATACTTTCCATACCATGCTCAAGCCTCCTCATTCGGGTATCAGGGTTCTCTTGCTGAGGGGGAGGTGGTGGAGGGGGTTGATTTTGCCTTCATAGGCGGCCTCGTCTACCACTCACGGTAAACAATATATTACCTGCGCTTATAACAAGAGATTTCAGTTGCAACTATAACAGGTATATACAATTTATAACCAGACAAGTACAGATACTTGGGATGTAATCAAACTTTATCTACCAAACATTAACAGTACTAGACAACCCTTGCTATGATACCGCGTAAACTGTGACGCCTCGAAAATGAGGAAATTAGGGCTAACTTTTTCCTTTAATTCTTATTTTCTTACTTAGGTTGCATTCCTGTACAGTGTAGGTCACTTAATTTTTTCCTTTACTTATTCTTTTAGGTATTTAAGGTTTACCTCAATTTCGACAGCACAATCTCTTATATCTTAACTTACCTCCCTGCAATAAATGCAATTACATTTTATAATCTCATGCAGTTGGTTTTATTTTCTTAAACTTATTATTCTCCAACTCCATATACTTCACAACTATATCATCAACATTTATTTACTTTCCGAATCATTTACATACTAATCCATAAGACAATTGATTACATTCCAACAGTATATATATAAACTAGTATCTGTACATTCTGGAAATAAACACCAAAGGATATACCTGAGCGTGTACTGAAAGTAGTCTTGGAGGCTCAAAATTCATCAGGCTACTCGAGTACTTCGTAAATAGCTGAGTAGTTCTATTGCAGGTAATCTGAAATGAAGGAAAAAAAAAGGATGAGCTTCTGATAAAGCTCAGTAAGAAAGGCATTTAAAGAAATCCTGACAACCCTAATATATATATATATATATATAAATTCAAGGTTAACATACATTTCAAAGTTTGCATACTTACATTAAATAAAAAGGCATAACTTACTTGCTTATTGTAGTAAAACAATATAAATCATAATTAATTACTCACTTTGAAGTAAAACACACATACATACAAACTTCTTTAAATTTACCTACTTACTTACTTTGCAACAAAACATACTTACTTATATACTTATTGAGTCAAATTTCATATACTTACTTACTTACATAAGGCTTACTTACTTTCTTTAATAATTCAAAACATTCATACATTAAACATAGAGACTCGGCTATGTCCATATAGCTATCATGCAAGCATGAATCATCCTCCGTAGATGGAACAAAGTATTGATGGCCAGGATAGGGGCTGTAGACTGGATCAGGGTCGTACAGCAATTTTGACAGTATTTGAAAAAACTAGCACACAACTATGGCACGGGCACCAGTGACACACATCGTACATGTACGAGATACTACGAAATAGACACCACATGTAGCAAAGATGGACGCCACAAGGCGAAAACAGACACTACACTTGTGAATCTGAACTGACACTACGAGTGGTCGAGCCTGGCACCACAAGTAGAGGGCATGATATGCACTTAGCATACTGTCACGACCCTTAGTCTACCGAAAATTCACTTACAAAGTTTTCATTTTTCGTTTATTATTTAATTCATTTCTTACCTTACTCTAATCGTGAACAGCTACACCACCAACAGTTGGGCTGTGTGTCGATGTAAATCTCATCCAACCATACCATTTCAATTTACAGTTTATTTAAAGATAAACACTAGCATTTCTTAATCAGAGTTGTTATTTACATGTGTTTACAATTCTTTACATCCCCAAATGTTACATTCAAAATATTACTATGCTATTAAATGTCTAGATATAAAACTATACAAATGTGTATACCTTCGTATGATGGGATGCAGCGAACTCCAAATATCAACTCCTCAATTGCTCTCATTCTACTAAAAGTACTCTGTAGAGGGGGAAAATAACGGGGGTGAGCAAACCACGCGCTCAGTAAGGCAATCATACGAGCAGGTAGATAATTGTACTATCTACATGATCGTGATGCCATGCGTAAAACTAAGCAATTACTCGCCATACCCAGAAACATCAGTTCATGCACGTGTTCATGCTATATAAAGCAGTTTATGCTATTTAAATTAGTGCACAAGTTGTAAATAAAGCATGAAAAATCATCATGCGTAAGTCAAATTTAAAGCATGGAAAATCATCATGCGAGGTGCACTTAAAAACAGTTCATACTCAACACAAATCAGCACAAATCAGCCTCCGTTAGGACTCAGCCTCTCCCTTGCACTGTCTTGACCCACAAAACAATTTAAAAACACGGATTCATCATAAACCAAGTGACATGTAAGATTAGGCAAATAATAATAATAGTGGTAATAATTAGGACTATGGCCATATCCTCTGTGATCCCACGCTATACAGATCCTAGTGTGCGGGGTATCACCTCATTTATTTCCACACGGGAGGTAGGTCACGTCCAACCTGTCGGTCCATAGCAGATCTAACCTTCGCCCGAAGACGGTATATATAAATATCCATACACAGTACAACGTACTCTATGCTATATGCATGGTACAACGTACTTCATGTACCCATATCATCACATCATATCGTGTCACATCTCAATAGGCACGTGCGAGCCTATTTAATCGACATGACACACAGTCTACCCGAAGCACCTAGCACAGCTCTCAACATGTCATAAAATCACGTGCGAGTAGTCTCTAGCACGGCTAAAAATATAGTGAGAACATCTAGTGCGAGTAATGCTCCAACACCATGTCATAAAATCCAAGTGAAATCTAGTGCAAGCTAGGCTCCAGCACCATGTCATAAAATCCATGTAAAATCTAGTGCGAGCTAGGCTCCAGCACTCATGCAAGTAAAACTGTAGTGCGAGCATCGCTCCAGCACTAATGCATGTATAAACATGTCAAACCTCGTGCGAGCAACGCTCTAGCACGCTTTATTTCAACAAAACTCATGTAGGTGGCTCATTTGTGTGCAAAGAATGGTTATTAAATAAAATTAATGCTATTTTCTTGCAAACCATTTCAATGCTATCTAGCCTACCAATCCATAAGCTAAAAAACAGTAAAAAGACTCAAGAACATCATATTCTTATTTTTCATGAAATTTTCTAAAATCCCAATTTATTTGCCCTTCAAACATTCATTTCTTTTCTAAGACCCTCAAAGAATTTAGAAAACTATAATGTGCCCGAAAACGCGTACAGGTATCTCTAAGAGCCAACAAAATTCCCTTACCTTAATTATCTGTACAGTCTGACTTTTCCCAACGCTGAGAATTCTGCTCAGTTTGATTTGCTCCCAGTCAACTCTCTGGAGCTGCGCATAACTATATATGAGGTTAATTACGATACATTCATCAATCATATCAGTCTACACTGATAACTCATTATCCTGACTTCCTCTTAGTTAATATATCTCATTGAGGCTAACTCTCACTTAAGTCTATTTCAATTGCACTAATCATTTCACTTAAGCTCATTGGGCTCCTTAGGTCCATTATCTCTCACTGAATCAAATTCTAGGCCTATTGACCTTAGTTTTCCATTCATTCATGCATTTTCACAAACACCTTATATGCACCTTTCATAACTTCATCCATTTCCATAAGTTAATTTCACTAAACCATCTCAAAATCATGCATCTAACATTACTAACACCTTCGTATAATCCATTCATCATTAAATCAACCATATCTCATTTTCTCACACTAAACCCATGTTTAGGTCATGTTTGATTCATCATGCTCTAGGTAGTTTCAACCAACAATATATACACCAATCAACTCATAATAATGTCTAGATAAACATACTTGGAGTTGGTGTATTGAAAACTCACCTAGCTTATCTTTTCTCTTATCCAAAATTGGAAGACCCTTTTGCTCATTCAATCCAACAAATTGAATGATAATTCCTAACTATGTTGTTCTCCTCCTTAAAATGAACAACTTTGCTCAAAGCAACTTTTCTCAAATCTTTTTGGAAGGGGGTGGTATTCTAGAGTGAGAAAGCTTGTTCTTTTTGGGTAAAACTGGAGTATGTGTTTTGTTTTTCTGAGGAAGAAGGCTTTGTCATCGAGCTTTTATAGAATAAGGGTGGTAAGATCGATCTCATAGGATAAGAGATCGATCTTCCCTTTGGTTTGTACTATCGAAATATTCATGTATGTAAGTGTGGGATCGATCTGCTCACTGGGAAGAGATCGATCCTTTCTCGGCAGAGTCAAGTGGAGATCGATCTGTTTTGAGGAGGGGATCGATATACTTGTGGGAAAGGATCGATCCTTGCAAGGCAGAAGCAAATGGAGATTGATCTGCTCATGGGGAGAGATCGATCTACTCTTGGTAGAATCAAATGGAGATCGATATGCACTTAGGAAGGGATTGATCCTTTCAAGACAGAACCAAACTGAGATCGATCTGCCTGAACAAGAGCTCGATCTGCTGTGAGTAGGGGATCGATTTGGCCTTCATTTGGAGCATTCCTGCTACAAATATTTCCAGAATTTTAAAGGAAAACTTGCCTTTGATTTCTTCACTAGTCATTTTGCATTTTATTCTCACTTAGAGTATGGAAAGGTTCATTTCATATGATTCCCGTGTTAAGGAACTTGTATGTACTGCTTGGAATCATAAAAGATACATAGAATTCATGTTTGAGTCCTTATTTTTAGTCTGAATGTTTTGAGTTCCATTCGTTTAATCTGTGGCCACTTCAGCCCTTATTGAGCCAGTACATGCATTCATTACTCATTCATTCCCTTTGCAATTTCATTCAAGCCAAAAGCTCTTCTTATGATTCAATCAAGATGTGAAAATGTGTTACATCATATGAATCATAAGGAACACATCACCAGAAGTGGGTCTTACACATACATTATTGGGGTAGCCTCTAGTCTCAGAAAATCTTACTTTCTTACTTGTTATCATACTTACTTAAAATCATATTGAAACTTAAATCGTAAAATCATATAGTTTTGAGTATAAAATGTTAATATATCAAAACTTATATATCATGGATAAAAAGCTCGGTTTCAGGATTAAATCAGGGTTATGGCTTTCGGGAAACTCCTATTGAGACGACATGAGTTTTTCATCGAAAGTTCTTCATTCGTTCATCAAGTCATTTCATGAAAATTAAAGGATACAGGAAATCAATACTAGTTTAAATCGCACCCCTTACCTAAACAGGGCAAGGGCAGCCCCAATTCTTCAGGTCTTGGGTTTACCTCGTTTTACGTGTCGATAACTCGAGCTGCCACAAACAACTCCATTAATATTCAAATCATCTTTATTTCATATCCCCATACATCTATAACTTAAACGGGGTCAATCGGACCCTTTTTTGACCATTTTCCCTACTTTCTCGGTTTTACCAATTAAAGTGTTGGTTTAAGCTAATTTCGGTAATTTTGTTCTTCTAACTTCAAATTCATAAACTCAACAACCTAAACACTTATTCAAGTCTCCAATTCACACTTGTCAACATGTTAAATTTACCAATTTTTACACTTTTCCGTTTTCCACTGAACTGTGTTATAAATCAGACATTTTCGGTATTATTTAAACAGTCTACAACATCAAACTCAACCAAAATTCATCCCTACTATATCATATAAGTGCTGGTCGAACTACATATCACTCTAGAAATTTTTTCTTCAAATTCCACTTAAGCAAAAAATCATTCAAATTCAACCAACAATGACATATCTCAACATCATCAACTTCCAACAATTTCTCACATTGGTAGACTAATTTTGACCACTCATTTTTGTTCCAGCAATAATTCTCAGTTGTAGAACAACATGTATACAACTTAGAATCATCAAAAACAACCTCAAAACTAACCAAAAACTTTCATTTTTAAGTTTTCTCTCTTACCCGAAACAAGGCAAATTCTGCCCCTGTTCTTTTCACTAACTTTTCACCTAGAAAATGAGCTCCTTTTAGACTAAATTTTTTATATGTTCTAGAGGACTTAAGATGGAAGATTTTATCATTTCTGACCAAAGTCTAAAAGGGTGACAGCCCAGAAATGTGGAATTTAGGGCTACTTTATATATATATAAATATATATATATAGTTTAACTACCTACTCAAGGTGTAATCTTGTACATTGTCAGTTTACCTCTTATCTTATCACCATTACTCTTTCTCATATTCGTTTGTGCCAATGCCATTTTCAACAAAAATTCGACAGCATAACCTTTATATATATATCTCTATCCTCCTACAATTTTTCAAAGTAAATACAAATACCACAATCCAACTCAATATCCACAATTCAATGATTTTACTTTCTTTTCATCCACAAAAAATTCAAGGATCTTTCAAACATAAACATTCCATTTAATCACATCACATATTATCAAAAATGACCCACTTATCTGATTTACATACATGTACGACTCGATTACATGCCATCTTAAACTTATATAGAAGTGTCAGCACAACGTAAATTGTTTGAATACAAAATGAATAATACTTTGGGTGTGTACAAGCAATAGCCTGGGGAGAGTCTCAACCACTAGCCTATGTCACGTACGCGGTAGGTACGGGTACTCACTATAGATAATCTGGGAGGAAGAAGGAAAGGGGGGTGAGTTTCAACTAGCTCAGTAAAGAGTGCATTAAGATTAAATATAATAATCAAAGCATAGATAAAACAATGGTAACATTTCGCATATTTAGAAACACGTGTTAAAATCACACAATCATCAAATCGACATCTCATTTTCACAATACATCAGAGCTCAAAATACTTATAGAGACTAGGCATTAATATCAACGTCATGAAGGCAACTATCACACTATCCTCAAACGAGGGCATCCTCTGAAGAGGGAATATAATACATGTGACCACCACAAGGCTGTAGACTGGATCAGGGTCATACAACATCGGCTCAACACTACCAAAGCGGAGCCAACTCAACGCTACCAAAGCGGAATCATTTTAATGCTACCAAAGCGGAGTTATCTCAACGCTACCAAAGCGAAGTTATACATTGACGTGTAAACATCATGATAGATATACAAAAACATGCACACTGGGGTCAAGGTCTAGTCTTATCCCAAGTCTCGCTAAATCGACCCCCAGGTTTCCCTTGTCACGACCCAAAACTACCCAAAAATCAGAGTAAATTTTTCGCGTTTTATTATCATCTTTCATGCTTACCTGTTCTCTGATCGTGACCACTCTCCACTAACAATTGGGCTGTGCGTCAATGCCAGTCCCACCAAATTAATTCTTTCTCAATCATTTATAAATGTTTACAATATTTATACATCCCATAAAGTTACTTACAGACATTTTACTGTGCTATACTTATTTAGATACAATATGTACAAGTGTATATACCTTAAATGATGGGCAGCAGCGGATATCCGGAATGCAGTACTCAGTCGCCTCAACATCTACTGGAGATTATCTGTGTAAGCAAATGAAAGGGGTGAGCACATCAAGCTCAGTAAGGCAATCCTACGAACAAGTAGGTAACCATACTACCTACATGAACGTGGTGCCATGCATAAACCACCCTTTCTCCACACATTTTAAAACTGATGCTATGATTCATGATGTCATGTAAAACACGTTCGCACGAAAAATTCAACATGCAACTCTTTTTAAATCATTTCTTTCTCATTTAAAAATTTCACAATAAAGTCAGGACTTAACCCCTCCTTCGGGTGGTCCTGACTCACACAAAACCCTGAAAATCAGTTTACATCACACATGGGTTTAAAAAGCATGGAAATAGCATCATGCAAATTTAGTTTAAAACCCAGTTTCAATCATCGTCAAGATCATCAACATGCGAGACTAGGCAACATCTGTATATCAGTAAGAACCAGGACTATGGCCATGTGTCCTACGGAGTTCCTCTGCTACACGGATCCTAGTGTGCGAGTTCTCACCATGATCGGGAATCGCCCGAGAGGTGGGTCAGTCCATCTCGTCAGTCTTATCCTATCCCACGCATCCGAAGATGCTGTATCCGAAGATACCACGTATCCGAAGATACCACGCATCCGAAGATGCCACACAGTACATCGTACTCCATGCTACTTGCACGGTACATCGTACTCCGTGGACCCATATATCATACTTTGTCTCAGAACGCACGTGCGAGCCTATTTAATCGGTGACACACAGTCTACCCGATACTCCAAGCACGGCTCATCGCATGTTCTCATAAAAATCAGTGCGAGCGATGCTCAGCACTCTCATCAAATCAAGTAAAACTAGTGCGAGCTAAGCTCTAGCACTCTGTATGCAAACCATCACGAAAATCATATATATATATATATATATATATATAAAATCTGGTGCGAGTGAAGCTCTAACACCCTGTCTCAAAAATCATATAAAATATGGTGCGAGTTAGACTCTAGCACCGTATCACGAAAATCATGTAAAATCAGGTGCGAGTTAGACTCCAGCACCAATGCATGTAAAACTCTAGTGCGAGCTCTGCTTCAGCACTAATGCATGCATCACACAAATCAAAACATCGTGCGAGCTGAGCTCTAGCACGTCATATGTCAATAAAAACACGTAGGCGGCTCTGTTTCCTTAAAACAGTTTTCAAAACAATTTCATCATTGAAAATATGCATTGCTGTGCATTTTTCTTTCAAGGTTAGCCAGCCTACTCATGCATGCGTCAAAAAACCTCCAGAACGAGCAGGAACCTCTTATTCTTGCTCCTCCCAATTTTTCCTAAAATTGTAAATTTTACCCTTAACAAGGGTATTTTGGTAAATTTGCCCATTCGGGGCACTAAAATTATTTATTTACTTCTAGACCCTTCAGATAATTTAAAAGACTGCATATGACTTTGAAATTTCGTAAAGTTTACCTCTAGCAGTCCGTAGAATTCCCTTACCTTATTTTTCTGTAGAGTCTGACCTTTCCTTTTCCACTGCTGTCTCGTCACGCAGTCCGATCTGCTCCCAATCCAATGTCCGAAACTGCGTATAATTATTCCTCAGGTCAGATATTATACAATTTAATTGTATTTCCTATTTTCTGGGATTAATTTAAATCATTGGGCCCATTTACCCCTATTGGGCCCGATTGCATCTTAATAGGCCTTAATCGGCCTTAAGCCCGTTTTCCACTTAATTTTCACATTATCGAGGCATATTGGGCTCATTGGGCCCAGCAACAATTTCTTGGGCCTCATTCTAATTCTCGAATAGCTAAATTTATTATTTACGACAATTTATCTAAATTTCCATAATTTAATTTATTTTATGCGATAATTAAATCTGAAGCACGCATAACGATGCAAATTATCGTAAATAAGGGTTACTTACCCGAGATTCCATGCTAGTACGTAAATCGAGACTATCTCGAGCTCTCGTTTGACGTCGATTGTTGAGCTACACAATTTCATAAATTTTCTGGTAAATTTTCAATCGTAAATTAATTAAATAAAATATTTCAAAATTTAAATCGGTTAATTTCGACCGCTACTGACTTACCCGTAGCTCGATTACATCGCCGGGATTTTTCTCCAATTTTTCCCCTTTTTCATTTTCCCTTTTTCTCCTTTTTTTCCTTTCCTCATTGTTTGAACCGGTTCTGTCCGGTTCAGACCCGGTTCGGACCCGCCGGTTCACCCCGGTTCACTCCGGTTCGATCGGTTCAGGGCCTTACCGGCCGGTTCTCCACCAGCTTCCGCCACCAGTGGCTCCGCTGGGTCGTCCGCATCTCAGATCTGGGGTTGGCTTCGGTCAAGGTCGTCGAAAAGTGGCCGGTCCAGCTGTTCTCCTTTCGCCGTCGGTGGTTCTCACTCTTTCCGCCGTTTTCGACGTCGTCCGTCGGTTTCGCCAGTCGTGACCACCACCGATCGTGTCGCCTGGGCCTGGGGAAGCCTCGGCTAGGGGCGGGGTCGGCCAGATCGGCGCCGTGCACTGTCGATCGGAGCTCTTTCTTCCCGCGGCTTCTCGTACCGTTTTTGGCCTCCTCCGGCATCGGTGTGGCGCGTCGCTGGTACCAGGGAGGTCGCGCTGACGCCCTCTTCCTTTTTTGGCCCTCGACTGGCCGATTGGGTCGCCGGTGGTCGTCCAGCCTTCTCCTCGGGTTCGGCTCCGTTTTTCGTTTCTCTCTCCCCGATTTTTTTCTGATTCCTCTTCTTTTTTTTCTTTTTAAATTTATTTATTTATTTATTTATTTTTATTTTATTATCATACTATTCATTAAAATACTCTACAATATTTCAAAATATCTACAACTTATATTATTTTATTCCAAATTAATTAATTTAATTTTATTCAATTTATTTATCATATTTTAACCTTTTTCGGGTATAATTTTCTTTGTATTTTCGGGATATTGTCCCGAACGAAAATTTCGATTAATTTTCATTAAATTCATATCTTGATCGATTTAACCCGAAATAAATTTATTTCTTCGTTATTGATCAAGATTTCTCAATCCATTATTTTTAATTAAATTTTTCTTCTCAAATTTATACCGACTTTTGGTCTTTTGACCATTTTGCCCTTGCACGTGTTACAGAATTCCATTTCAATCCTTTTGCATTTTTAAATTTCGTGTTTTAACTAAAATCGGGTCTTACATCCCTCGCATGCTTCGAGCCCTTAGTCTCAAAAACGTGTCATTATTATGCTGAAAACAATTTTGCATTTCACGTAGAGCTCATAATAGTTTTGTTTTATAAATCTCATTCAAATATAGAAAATATTTGTATGCAAAACTTTAAAATCATCAAACCGAGCTCAATACGACAAAACGTGCACTCAAAATAAGAAATCCCAGGTTAAACATTTTTCTCAGGAATTAAGCTCATTTTATAAAACCTTTTTCATGCTATAAAAGCTTTTTCATAGGTAAAGAATGCAAATGCTCAAAACGGTTGCATCCCTTACTTCTTACACTTTGTGCAGTACAATATTGACGGGTCCCAAAATAGCCTCGATTTATGTGTCGAATCCCTGAACTACCTAAAATAGTAGTAAATCATCAATTAATACTTAATAGCATCTCAACACATTCAACTAAGTGTTTAGCTTCACAATGTTGACCAAGTTTGACTTTTTCACCAAATTTGCCTATTTTCTCGATTTTACCGATAAAATCCCGATTTAAGCTATTTCATTAGTTTTCTTTCCATCAAATTTAAGGCTTACCAACTTAATAGCTTAACATTTATCCTAGACTTCATTTAACAACTCAAAATACTCAAATTATTTAATTTTCACTCTTTCACAATTTTTCACTTAACCGAGCTATAAACCAAGTTTCATCGGTATCGTTTTAACACTTAACAACCTTGAATCAAACCACACTTCACATAAAAACCCTAGGTTGTCCGAAACTATAAGTGCCCATACATATTATTTCATTCAATTCCTTTTAACTAATAATCCTTAAAAATCATCAAATATGAATATATCTCATCATCTTCATCATTCATCAAATTTCCCTCAACTTTGACCAATGTTGACCACTCCTTCGATTCTTCAAATTGTTCTTCAACTGTAAATCATCAAGTTTATAACTTAGATTCACAAAAAAATCATAAGAAAAACTAACTAGAATCATCAAAATCTCAACTTTCTCTTACCTATGAATAGGGCAGTTCTACCCTCTAATCTTCTCTCTAAGATTTCACCTAGCAACTGACCTTTATTGGGGCTGAAATTTATATATGTTGTAGAAGCTGTGAAGGGGAAGATTTCACTATTTTGACCATTTCCTGAATCTCTTTGAAAGGCCACCGAAAAATTTTCACAAGCTTGGTTGCACAGTACTGTCTACCGCAGGGAAGATGGAGTTAGTTCTCTCGAGTTTGTTATCCTTTCCAGGTGAAAAAATATAATTTAGAAAGCTTAAAGGGTGTAGATCAAATCTAGAGAGGATTGGAAATTTTTTGGCCTTTGGATAGATCTCAAATTGGGCCAACTTGGTTGGGTATATAGGCTGCCTGAAACAGAATAACCCATTGTCCTGTTTTGAAAAATCCTTAAAAATTCAGTCCAACCCATTTTCCTCAAATTATTCACTTATCAAGTGTTCTAATATGTCTCTAGTATCTCTCATTAAAATTTTGGGCTAACTTATTTAAGAAAGTTTTCTCGATTGGGCCCATTTTACGCTACTTAGGCCATACCGATCAAAATCGCTGAAGGCTTTTGGTCCACTTTAAAAATTCACTTGAACACTGAAACCTCATTATTTCTACTCCATCTTTATTCCCCATATCAATTATGTCTTATGTGAATTTCCTATGGCCTCGAAATAATTTTTGTGAATTTCTAGAACTTATTCTGATTATTGGGCCTATTTGCTCGGTTTAGGAAAAACTCGAGTTTCAATAACTTTTTCACGTCTAGCACTTTAGTTTCACTTCCCAATCATCAATTTATGTTTTAAATCATACTTTCAAAGAATTCTTAAACTTAGATTCTTACCTCAAAGTGCGTGCTTTGGGCTCTGTGCCACTATCTCAGTCTTCTCGAGCATTTTGAGCCCTACATGAACATTCACATAAGTCTTAGACCTCTCGGTTTAGCTTAAATTAATTAGTAGTAGGGAAAAATTTGGGTTTCACATTCCTCCCCACCTTTTAGGAATTTGGTCCTCCAAATTCAATCAGGCTCGTCGAATAGACAAGGGTACTTCTCTTTCATCAGGCTCTCTAGTTCCTAAGTTACTTCTTCTGTCAAGTGGTGCTTCCAGAGAACCTTTACCAACAGAATTCTCTTCATTTGAAGTACCTTTTCTTTCTTGTTGAGGATCCGGATAGGTTCTTCTAGATAGCTCATGTCTCCTTGAATATCTAATGCTTCATACTCGATGACATGAGAGGGATTCGGATTATACTTCCTCAACATAGAGACGTGGAAGACATTATGTATCCCAAAAAGTTATGGAGGTAAGGCTAACCGGTAGGCAATATCTGTCACTCTCTCTAATACCTCAAACGGACCAATAAAGTGAGGACTCAGCTTCCTCTTCTTCCCGAAGCGCATGATACCTTTACTTAGAGACACCTTAAGAAACATAGAATCACCAGCTTGAAACTCAAGTGGTTGTCTACGCATATCGGCGTAACTCTTCTGTCGACTCTGAGCAACCCATAATCTATCACATATAATTTGTACGCCTTGGACTGTCTGCTCAACAAGATCGGGAACAATTACTTTCTTGTCACCCACTTCTTTTGAAGCTATCAGGGACCTACATCTTCTACCATATAGAGCCTCATAGGGTGTCATATTGATATTGGTATGATAACTATTGTTATAGGCAAACTCGACAAGGGGTAAGTGATCATCCCATGATCCCTTAAAGTCCAAGGTGCACGCAAGTAACATATCCTCCAAGGTCTGAATAGTTCGCTCAGACTGACCATCAGTCTGAGGATGATAGGTGGTACTGAAATTCAACTGAGATCTCATGGCTTCCTGAAAATATGTCCAAAATCTGGAGGTGAACCTGGAATCTCTATCAGATGTAATACTTACAATGGCCCCAACCCATGCAGTCGAGCTACCTCTCTGATATATAGCTCTGTCAAGGCACTCAAGGAATTTGTGTTCTTGATAGCTAGGAAGTGGGCACTCTTCGACAATCTGTCCACTATCACCCAGATTACGTCATGACCCTTTCGGGTCCTGGGTAATCCCATGATAAAGTCCATGGTGATATGCTCTCATTTCCATGTAAGCACAGGCAAAGGCTTAAGTATTCCACCGGGCTTTTGATGCTCAGCTTTCACCTACTGACATACAAAACATCTGGCCACAAATTCTGCCACATCCCGTTTCATACCACTTCACCAATACACCTTGCGCAGATTCTAATACATCTTTGTACTACTGGGGTGCATGGTGTAACGGGAACAATGAGACTCCTTTAAAATTTACTGCTTCAGGGAATCATCACTTGAAACACAGATACGGCCTTTAAACCTCTATAACCCGTCATCACTGACCACAAAATCTGACTACAAGGTTTGTTCAACTTGGCTAACCATGTCTAGTAACTTCTGAACATTTCTCAGCCCTGCTCTAATCTGATCTAAAACACTGGGCTCTATCTGTAGGCTAACCATAAATCTGACCTCTGCTTCCTCAACACTGATCCTTAGTCCGATGAACTGTTCTAGTAAATCTCATTCCCTGATCATCATAGCAGAACCATACTCTTCATGCTCAGGGCATCAGTAACTATGTTCGTCTTCCCCGGATGATATAGAATCTCACAGTCATAATCTTAAGGAGCTTCATGCATCGTCTCTGTTTCATATTAAGCCTCTTCTGATCGTAGATGTACTTCAAACTCTTACGGTCAATGAAGATCTGAAATCTTTCCCCATACAGATAATATCATCATATCTTCAAGGTAAAAACCACAGCGGCTAATTTCAAATCATGAGTGGAGTAGTTCCGCTCATGGTCCTTAAGCTAGCGTGAACCATAAGCGACTACTCTCTCATGTTGCATGAGTACGCACCCCAAACCCTGATGGGAAGCATCACTGTACACTATGAAACCTCCAAATCCACTGGGAATAGTCAACACTGGTGTTGTCATCAATGTCCTTTTAAGCTCTTGAAAACTCTGCTCACACTGCTCAAACCATATAAACGGGACGTCATTATGTGTGAGCTTAGTCAAAGGAGCTGAAATCTTGGAGAATCCCTCAACAAACCTCTTATAATACCCTAAAAATCTCAGAAAACTCTAAATTTCTGTAATTGTCCTCGGTCTCTCCCAATGAAGTATAGCTTCTACCTTGGACGGACCAACTGACACCTCGTCCTTAGATACAATGTGCCTAAGGAAAACTATCTGATCCAGCCAAAACTCACATTTACTGATCTTCTCATACAGCTGCTTATCTCAAAGTATCTGAAGCACAGTCCTCAAATGTTGTGCGTGCTCCTCCTAGGACTGAGAATATATAAGGATATCATCAATGAAGACTATCACAAACTGATCTAGATAGTCCCAAAATACCTCATTCATCAAGTTCATGAAAGCAACAAGGGCATTCGTCAAACCAAAGGGCATCACTAAGTATTCGTAGTGGCCATATCTAGTTTTGAAGGCCATTTTCAGAATATCCTGATTCTCAACTGGTGATAGCCCGATCTTAAGTCAATCTTAGAAAAGATAGAAGCCTCTCTCAATTGATCAAACAAATCATCTATTCTTGGCAGGGATATTTATTTTTCACCGAGCCTTATTCAGTAGTTTGTAATCTATAATAATCTTAGACTATGATACTTATTTCTCAAAAATAAAATCAAAGCTCCCCACGACGACACACTGGGTCTAATAAAACCCTGGTCAAGCAATTCTTACAATTGTTTCTTTAACTCTTCCAGTTCAACTAATGTCATCCTATAGGGAGGTTTATAGATCAGTTGGGTATCGGTGTTAAATCGATAGTGAACTCCAGCTCTTTCTCTGATGGTAAGCTTGGCAACTCATCTGGGAACACATTAGGAAACTCACAAACTATCGGTATGTCCTATATCCTCGGATGTTCCCGACTGACATCAGAGATGAGTGCGAAATAACTTTCACATCAATAATCTGGTTAGTAATTTTAGGGAATAGTAACCAAGTCATACAATTTCTTACATTGCACTTTACACATTTTATTCCTTAATAGTCAATCGTACACTGAATTTTTTAGGTAGGGAGAAAGTTACAGTCTTAGTGTAGCAATCTAGACTCACGCGATTAGCAACTAGCCAATCCATTCCTAGGCTCATGTCGAAGCCACTCATATTCAACAAAACTAGATCTGTTAAGATTACTCTGTCTCCCACCTTAATCTCACACTCTTTACACACCTTATCAGTCCTTTGAGACACACACATAGGTGTACTTACATGTAAAATATGATCTAAAGTCTCAGGCTCTAAGTGTAGTTTACATGCAAAGGGCAGCGAAATGAAAGAATGTGTGGATCCTGGTTCAAATAGCACATGAGCCTCACAATTACAAACAAGAAGTGTACCTCAAATAGCCTCAGATGTAGTGTCTGTTATCTCTTTATCCATATTAAATAGGCACCCCTCGGTGACAGGTTTCTTACCCTTATAAGCAGAAATGACCTGTCTCTGGGAAATCGCTCTCTGAGGCAGTTGTCGAGAATGCTCTTGGAAGTACGATCTATGAGGCTGCAGGCAGTCCTTCACCCTGTGACCCATGTCCCCACATCTGAAACATCCTCATATAATTCAAAAATAATTATCCTCATGTGGCAGACCGCAGTCTCTGTAAATCTTAATGTCTGGTCTAGCACCTCGAGGGGTCTCAGCAACATTAGGTGGAAGTGCGGAAAATAGGGCTAATTTAAAACTTTTTATTCATTAATTCACAGTTAAGAGTGCATTCCTGTGCAGTGTCATACATCATCATAATTATCATGCCTCAGGATTGCAACATAATATAGTGTATATTGAATCATATACATTACTCAATTCCAAGTTAATTAATCCTAATACATCCCATACAATGATATACATCAAGTGTCTGCAATTACAATAATAGTCTGGGTACATGAAAAGATAAAAGATACCTCAAAATACAATATATGGCCTGGAGCTCAAGTCCTCCACTAGCCACTAATCCGTACGTCGCAGGGAGATCCTTTTTCACTTGAAGAACTCTGGGGGGAAAAGAAAACAGAGTGAGCTTCTAAATCGCTCAGTAAGGGGGGGTAAGGAACTCATTTCATAAACCAAAATGCACATCGCAAAATCTTTATTTGTATGTGAAACTCATTTGAAAACCATAGCATGAAAGTACTCAAAACGACATTCTCATGTCTCAAGTCATGTGAAAACATGAAGTAAAAAAGCTCACTCTAGAGCAATAACAAAGCATGTGAAAATATGCGATAAACGCTTTCTCAAATACGTGATAAAATCACTGAAATAGTAATGCACGTGGCGCAGCCACTAAACACACGTGGCATAGCCACTGATTTAATTTCACACGTGGCATAGCCACTAAACACACGTGGCATAGCCACTGATTTAATTTCACACGTGGCAAAGCCACTGGATAGGGTTTCACGTGGCAACGGCCACTAATTAGGGGTTCTCACGTGGCAACGGCCACCAATAGGGTTTCTCACGTGGCAACGGCCACCAAATGGGGTATCACGTGGCAACGGCCACCAATGGGGTATCACGTAGCAACGGCCACTAATGGGGTTTCTCACGTGGCAACGGCCACCAATGGGGTTTTTCACGTGGCAACGGCCACTAAGTATACATGGCACAGCCACAGAATGGGTTATTCTCACGTTACCAAAACGGAGAAGAATCGGGCTTACATGCTACCAGAGCAATGCCCGGTGTGTACTCAAAATTACACACCTAAGTCTTATCACACAAGACTGGTTTGCCTTCACGTAGAACTCATAATGGTTTTTCTCTCATAAATCTCATTTGAAAATCGTTTTGTACTCAACACAAAACATAATAAAACCGAGTTCTAACCGGCAAAGCACGCACACATTTCTCAAATCTCGATATTGCCTTAACGTAGAGCCCAGTTATAAACTCATAAAAACATTTGACTCCAACCGGCTATAAAAATCGTGTGCAGTTGTATCTCAACACAACACTCAACATGCTTGTTTTATAAACCACAAATCATGCTAAAATAGTTTACAAATCACATACACAAATGGTTTAGATTTTCCTTACCTCTTTACACCTCGTATAGTGCAATCGTTTCCCCCGTATCACGGACTAGTCTCGCATTCCACTCTGGAACTCCCAAACTGTCCAAACGATGTTAAAACATCAATACTCAATTATCTCATAAACCTCAATTCTCAAAATCGAGCATAATTGCTCATAACTCCTTAAATCTCTTGATTCTCGTAACTATACCCCAAACTACACTCTCATTCACAACATCTCAACGTTCTATATTTCTCATGTTAAATCATCTATGCTAATTCACCACATTGTCTATATTTCCATTTATAGCACAAATTCTCAAAATTACCAAAATTACCAAATATCAACATTACTCCAACTACATTGCAATTTCATCTATCCCTAATCATTTCTCAACTATTTCAACGCAATGACAACCACCAATATCATCAAAATCATCTCAAATATCAAGATCGAGGTTTAGAAATTACCCAAAGCTTGTGAGACGCACAACCCACTCCTCGATCCGATTCGCCCTTCGATTTCCAAGTATGTTGTTCTCCCTTTGATGAGGAACAACTTTCCTTCTTGCCACAACCTCTGATTCGGCCGGAAATGGGTGATTTGGATGAGTAAGAAAGTTAGGTTTCGGTGAAAATGGGGATTGGAAGAGAGAGAAAGTGAAATTGCAGGAGAAAAATAGGGGTTCCTTATATAGACTGGAGGCAGGAGATCGATCTGCCTCTTGATGAGATCGATCTGCCTTTGAATTTTTGGGACGATTTGGGGCAATTTATGCCTAGGAGATCGATCTGTCGAGGGGTGAGATTGATCTCTTTATGGCTTTATGAGATCGATCTGCTCCTTGAGGAGATCGATCTTCTCCCAAACAGAATCATTTGGAGATCGATCTCTTCCTCATAAGATCGATCTTCTCTCAAACAGAATCATAAGAAGATCGATCCTCTTCCATTGGAGATCGATCTGCTCCTCAAATTCTTCCTTCCTTCTCATTTTTAACTCACCAGATCGATCTGTCCTTCTCGCAGATCGATCTGCTCCTTAAATTCCTCCTTCCTTGTTATTTTTAACTCACCAGATCGATCTCTCATTCTCTCAGATCGATCTGTCCTCATAGTTTCACATTTATTTCCACACTTAACATATAAATCTCCAATTATCATTCCCACAATTCATTTAGCTCAAAAAATTACACTTCAAATTATTATTACATCAATAAAATATGTCTGAAATTCTCAGATCTCACATCCTCCCCACCTTAAATAGAATTTGGTCCTCCAAATTCAACTCAACTAGTTAAAGAGATGGGGGTATTTCTCCTTCATGAGACTCTCTAGTTCCCACGTTGCCTCTTCCCTTGAGTGATGTTTCCATAAAACTTTCACTAATGGGATGCTCTTGGTTCTCAGTACCTTCTCCTTTCTATCGAGAATCCGGACGGGTTCCTCAATGTAGCTCATGTCCTCTTGAATGTCCATCTCGTCATACTCTATGACATGAGAAGGGTCCGGGTGGTACTTTCTCAACATAGACACATGAAAAACATTGTGTATTCCAGACATCTGTGGGGGTAATGCTAATCTGTAAGCTACCTCTCCCACTCTCTCAAGAATCTTGAATGGTCCTACATATCGAGGACTCAATTTTCCTTTCTTCCCAAATCGCATGATACCCTTGCTCGGTGATACTCTCAGAAATACTGCATCACCAACGTCAAACTCGAGTGGCCGTCTACGCACATCCGCGTAGCTTTTCTGTCTACTTTGTGTAGCCTGTAACCTCTCACATATGAGTTTCACACTCTGTACGGCTTGCTCAACAAGCTCGGGGGCATTTATCTTTCTGTCACCGACTTCTTCCCAAGCTATAGGGGATCTACACCTCCTACCATATAGAGCCTCAAAGGGTGCGATTTCAATACTCGCATGATAGCTGTTATTGTATGCAAACTCTGCTAGGGGCAAGTGATCATCCCATGATCCCTTAAAATCCATCGTACACGCCCTCAACATATCCTCCAGGGTCTGAATAGTCCTCTCTGACTGACCATCTGTCTGAGGATGATAGGCGATACTAAAACTCAATCGAGATCCCATGGACTCCTGAAACTGGGTCCAAAACCTGGAAGTAAACCGAGAATCTCTATCAGAAGTAATACTCACTGGAGCCCCATGTAATCTAGCTATCTCGCTGACATATAGCTCAGCTAAGGCATCCACCGTATCTGTGCTCTTGATGGCAAGGAAGTGGGCACTCTTGGTCAATCTATCCACTATAACCCATATAGCGTCATGACCTCTTCGGGTCCTCGGTAAACCCATAATAAAGTCCATAGTGACATGCTCCCATTTCCATGTAGATACAGGTAAGGGCTGTAGTAGTCCTCCGGGCTTTCGATGCTCAGCTTTCACTTGCTGGCATACTAAACACCTGGTCACGTACTCTGCCACGTCTCGCTTCATACCACTCCACCAATACACCTTTCTCAAGTCTCGGTACATCTTAGTACTCCCTGGGTGCATGGTGTATCGCGAGCAGTGGGATTCTCTCAGTATCTGTCTCTTCAGGGTATCATCGTCCGGTACACAAATCTGTCCTCTAAATCTCAACAATCCATCCTCGCTGATGGTGAGATCCGACTGCGAACTCTGCTCAGCTTGGCTAACCATATCTATCAATCTCTGATCACTGCGCTGCCCAGTTCTAATCTGATCCATGATCCTGGGCTCTATCCGCAGGCTAGCCAAAAATCCAGTCTCTACCTCTTTAACTCTGATCCGAAGTTCGGTGAACTGCTCTAACAAATCCCATTCCCTGATCATCATAGTAGATATCATACTCTTCCTGCTCAGGGCATCAGCAACTACATTCGCCTTACCCAGATGATAAAGAATCTCACAGTCATAATCTTTAAGGAGTGCCATCCATCTCCTTTGTCTCATGTTTAACTCTTTCTGATCAAAGAGATATCTCAAACTCTTGTGATCAGTGAAGATCTGGAATCTTTCCCCGTATAAGTAGTGTCGCCAGGTCTTCAAAGCAAATACCACAGCGGCTAACTCCAAATCATGCGTGGGGTAATTCCGCTCATGGTCTTTCAGCTGTCGCGATCCATATGCGACCACTCTTCCGTGCTGCATAAGCACACACCCCAATCCTTGATGAGATGCATCACTATACACCGAAAATCCTCCTGATCCCTCAGGAATAGTTAACACAGGTGCCGCTGTCAATCTCCTTTTTAATTCCTGAAAACTGAGCTCACATTGGTCAGTCCATATAAATGGAGTCTCCTTGCGCGTGAGCTTAGTTAAAGGAGCAGCAATCTTTGAAAATCCTTCCACAAATCTTCTGTAATACCCTGCCAAACCAAGGAAGCTTCGTACCTCAGTAACTGTCCTCGGTCTCTCCCAATTAAGCACAGCCTCCACCTTGCTTGGGTCCACTGATACTCCTTCCTCTGAGACTATATGACCAAGAAAAGCTATCCGGTTCAGCCAAAACTCACACTTACTAAGCTTTCCGTACAGTTGCTTATCTCGGAGTATCTGAAGTACTAACCACAAATGCTGTGCATGCTCTTCATACGACCGAGAGTACACCAGGATATCATCAATAAAGACTATCACAAATTTATCTAGATAGTCTCTGAACACCTCGTTCATCAACCTCATGAATGCTGCAGGGGCGTTCGTCAATCTAAAGGACATCACCAGAAATTCGTAATGGCCATACCTTGTCCTGAAGGCCGTCTTTGAAATATCTTCTTCCTTGATCCTCAATTGGTGATAGCCCGATCTCAAATCAATCTTAGAAAAGACTGATGTCCCTCTCAGCTGATCAAGTAGATCATCAATCCTGGGTAGTGGGTATTTATTCTTCACCGTGGCTTTATTCAACAACCGGTAGTCTACACATAATCTGAGACTACCATCCTTCTTCTTAACAAATAGTACTGGCGCTCCCCACGGTGAAACACTGGGTCTAATAAACCCTTGATCCAATAACTCCTGTAGTTGTCTCTTCAATTCCTCAAGTTCCACAATGCCATCCTGTAAGGAGGTTTAGAGATCGGCTGAGTATCTGGTACCAAATCAATGGTAAACTCCAGCTCTCTCTGGTGGTAAACCTGGCAATTCATCTGGGAAAACATCCAGAAATTCACAAACCACAGGTATATCCTCAATCCTCGGATGTTCTCGCTCATCGTCTGAGATGAGTGTCTCATAACCTTCACATGAATAATCATATTTAATATTCTCCAAAATAATATCAAAATTCTCAAATTACTTACTAGAATTCCACATATACATTTCCTCAATATCTCAACCGTACACTGTAAGGTTCAAGTAGGGAGAAAGTTACAATCTTAGTGTAGCAGTCTAAACTCACTCGATTGGTCGCCAACCAATCTATTCCCAGAATTACATCAAACCCATGAATATTCAACAGGATTAGATCTGCTAACATCACTCTATCTCCCACCTTTATCTCACATCCTCTACAGATTAACTCAGTTCTATGGGATTCACGCATAGGGGTATTTACATGTAGTATGTATTCTAGAGGTTCAAACTTCAAGTTTAATCTACATGCAAAATGCTCAGAAATAAAGGAATGCATGGATCCTGAATCAATCAACACATGAGCCTTATAATTACAGACAGAGAGTGTACCTCTTATAGTTTCTGCCGAAGTGTCTGCGGTCCCCTTATCCAGGGCGAACACACGTCCCTGTGCCACAGGTTTCTTCCCTTTCTCTGCCGCAGTGGCCCGTCTCCGGGGATCCACTCTCTGAGGCTGTTGTCTAGTGGGCTCCAAGACATGTGGTTTCTGAGGTTGAGGGCAATCCTTCACCATGTGACCCATGTCTCCACATCTAAAACATCCATGGATCGACCCAGTACAACTTCCCTCATGCATTCGGCCACAATCTCTGCAAAACCTTGTCTCTGGCCTGACATCTCGAGGGGTCTCTCTAATGTTAGGGTACCCTCTGGGTCTCTCTAATCTGCCCTTCTGTACCTCAATCCTTCCTCTTCTGAAGGAACCTCTCCGAGCCTCTGTTTGGAAAATCGCTGGCCTCTTGCCCTTATCTCTATTCACCGCTCTGAGCTCATTCTGGGATTGTACCATCTCAATTCCTCTTTCAATCTCTTGTGCTCGTCTCAGAGCATCTCCAAACTCAGTAATACATAGCCCTATCAATCTATCTCTGATGACGGGCTTCAACCCATACACAAACTTCTCTGTGCGGAGCTCTTCACTCTTGAAGGTCTCTGGGTCATATCTCAATAGCGCTGTGAATTGGCTCTCATAGTCATCCACAGACATGTCACCCTGTACCAAACTCAAAAACTCGGCCTGTTTCTTTCTCTGTACGGCTCGTGGTACATATTGGGTCCTAAAGGCTGTCTGAAACTCTTCCCAACCAATCACATCATGGTGGGACATCAAAATACCCTGGGTAGTACCCCACCAATCTCGAGCTCTCCCCTTCAGCATATAGGCACTCACACTGACCCTCTCAGCATCGGTGCACCCCAGAAAATCAAATATAATTCTCAATTCCGTCAACCACTCCTCAGCCTCTGTAGGATCCTTCTTTCCCTTAAATGCGGGTGGATTCATCTTCAGGAAATCCCTTAGTCGGACCATACTTCTATCCTCAGGCTGAGTGACGGGAGGCACTGGGGGAATGAGAGGTCCTTGTGGTGGTGTAGGGGTAGTATCCAAGGTATTAACTCCAAAGTGTTGCGCGAATAACGCTGCCATCTGCTCAAAACCTTGCCTCACATCGATCTCAATCCGATTAAATCGAGAGTTGGGACTCTCTGGTTGTGGGACAGGTGGCGGAGGGGACTCTGCCTGCCTCCTCGAACGACCTCGTCGTTTACTCATTCTATATCTCAACTCGTCTCCTGCGCGTACATATTATAATTGATTGAAATCTCAATCCTCAATTTCAGTTCATGACCAGACTATTACAGACACTTGGGATGTATTCTATTTCACTTAACCGACACTGACAGTACTAGACACCCTAAGCTCTGATACCAAGAAAACTCTGTCACGCCCCGAAAGTGCGGAAAATAGGGCTAATTTAAAACTTTTTATTCATTAATTCACAGTTAAGAGTGCATTCCTGTGCAGTGTCATACATCATCATAATTATCATGCCTCAGGATCGCAACATAATATAGTGTATATTGAATCATATACATTACTCAATTCCAAGTTAATTAATCCTAATACATCCCATACAATGATATACATCAAGTGTCTGCAATTACAATAATAGTCTGGGTACATGAAAAGATAAAAGATACCTCAAAATACAATATATGGCCTGGAGCTCAAGTCCTCCACTAGCCACTACTCCGTACGTCGCAGGGAGATCTTTTTTCACTTGAAGAACTCTGGGGGGAAAAGAAAACAGGGTGAGCTTCTAAATCGCTCAGTAAGGGGGGGTAAGGAACTCATTTCATAAACCAAAATGCACATCACAAAATATTTATTTGTATGTGAAACTCATTTGAAAACCATAGCATGAAAGTACTCAAAATGACATTCTCATGTATCAAGTCATGTGAAAACATGAATTAAAAAGGCTCACTCTAGAGCAATAACAAAGCATGTGAAAATATACGATAAATGCTTTCTCAAATACGTGATAAAATCACTGAAATAGTAATGCATGTGGCGCAGCCACTAAACACACGTGGCATAGCCATTGATTTAATTTCACACGTGGCATAGCCACTAAACACACATGGCATTGCCACTAAACACACGTGGCATAGCCACTGATTTAATTTCACACGTGGCATAGCCACTGGATAGGGTTTCACGTGGCAACGGCCACTAATTAGGGGTTCTCACGTGGCAACGGGCACCAATAGGGTTTCTCACGGGGCAACGGCCACCAAATGGGGTATCACGTGGCAACGGCCACTAATGGGGTATCACGTGGCAACGGCCACCAATGGGGTTTCTCACGTGGCAACGGCCACCAATGGGGTTTCTCACGTGGCAACGGCCACTAAGTATACGTGGCACAGCCACAGAATGGGTTATTCTCACATTACCAGAACGGAGAAGAATCGGGCTTACATGCTACCAGAGCAATGCCCGGTGTGTACTCAAAATTACACACCTAAGTCTTATCACACAAGACTGGTTTGCCTTCACGTAGAACTCATAATGGTTTTTCTCTCATAAATCTCATTTGAAAATCGTTTTGTACTCAACACAAAACATAATAAAACCGAGTTCCAACCGGCAAAACACGCACACATTTCTCAAATCTCGATATTGCCTTAACGCAGAGCCCAGTTATAAACTCATAAAAACATTTGACTCCAACCGGCTATAAAAATCGTGTGCAGTTGTATCTCAACACAACACTCAACATGCTTGTTTTATAAACCACAAATCATGCTAAAATAGTTTACAAATCACATACACAAACGGTTTAGATTTCCCTTACCTCTTTGCACCTCGTATAGTGCAATCATTTCCCCCGTATCACGGACTAGTCTCGCATTCCACTCTGGAACTCCCGAGCTGTCCAAACGATGTTAAAACATCAATACTCAATTATCTCATAAACCTCAATTCTCAAAATCGAGCATAATTGCTCATAACTCCTTAAATCTCTTGATTCTCGTAACTATACCCCAAACTACACTCTCATTCACAACATCTCAACGTTCTCCATTTCTCATGTTAAATCATCTATGCTAATTCACCACATTGTCTATATTTCCATTTATAGCACAAATTCTCAAAATTACCAAAATTACCAAATATCAACATTACTCCAACTACATTGCAATTTCATCTATCCCTAATCATTTCTCAACTATTTCAACGCAATGACAACCACCAATATCATCAAAATCATCTCAAATATCAAGATCGAGGTTTAGAAATTACTTAAAGCTTGTGAGACGCACAACCCACGCCTCGATCCGATTCGCCCTTCGATTTCCAAGTATGTTGTTCTCCCTTTGATGAGGAACAACTTTCCTTCTTGCCACAACCTCTGATTCGGCCGGAAATGGGTGATTTGGATGAGTGAGAAAGTTAGGTTTCGGTGAAAATGGGGGTTGAAAGAGAGAGAAAGTGAAATTGCAGGAGAAAAACAGGGGTTCCTTATATAGACTGGAGGTAGGAGATCGATCTGCCTCTTGATGAGATCGATCTGCCTTTGAATGTTTGGGACGATTTGGGGCAATTTATGCCTAGGAGATCGATCTGTCGAGGGGTGAGATCGATCTCTTTATGGCTTTATGAGATCGATCTGCTCCTTGAGGAGACCGATCTTCTCCCAAACAGAATCATTTGGAGATCGATCTCTTCCTCATGAGATCGATCTTCTCTCAAACAGAATCATAAGGAGATCGATCCTCTTCCATTGGAGATCGATCTGCTCCTCAAATTCTTCCTTCCTTCTCATTTTTAACTCACCAGATCGATCTCTCCTTCTCCCAGATCGATCTGCTCCTTAAATTCCTCCTTCCTTGTTATTTTTAACTCACCAGATCGATCTCTCCTTCTCCCAGATCGATCTGTCCTCATAGTTTCACATTTATTTCAACACTTAACATATAAATCTCCAATTATCATTCTCACAATTCACTTATCTCAATAAATTACACTTCAAATTATTATTACATCAATAAAATATGTCTGAAATTCTCAGATCTCACAGCAACTCTCACCCTAGGCCTCTCGATCTTTTGTCTCTTAAATGAACCCCTCCTAAAATCAGTTCGGGAAGTTTCAGGTCTCTTACCCTTATCTCTAACCACTATCCAGGATTCAGATTGGGATTGTATTAAATCTAGTCCCCTCTCGACTTCCTATGTCCGTCTCAGAGCATCTTTAAACTCAGTAATGCAGAGCCCCATCAATCTATCTCGGATGACTGGTCTCAGCCCATATACAAATTTCTCTGTACGGCACTCATCGTCCCTGACAATCTCCGGATCATATCTCAATAAATTGGTGAATCTATTCTCATACTCGTCGACTCCCATACCGCCCTTTACTAGATTCAGGAAATTTTCTTACATTTTCCTCTGGGCAGCTCGAGGAACATACTAGGTTCAAAAAGTTGACTGAAAAGTATCTGAACTGATCACCTGATGGCTGGCAGCCAGTATACTCTGGGTGGTACTCCACCAATATCATGTTTGGTCCTTAAGCATATAAGCACTCATACTGATCCTCTCTGCATCAGTGCACCCCAGGAAATCAAAAATTATCCTCATCTCTGTCAACCACTCCTATACCTTTACGGGGTCCTTCACCCCCTTAAATGTCGATAGATTCATCTTAAGAAAGTTTGGCAATCGATATCTATGTATCGGGCCTGATCTATGCCGAAGGCTGAGTGGCGGGTGGCACCGGGTCAATCTATAGGGGAGGTAGGGGTAGATCCTATGGTGGTGTAGGTTTAAGAGCTGGGGTAGGTGTGGTGCCTGAGGCATTAGCCCCAAAATGCTCTGCAATTAGCACTGCCATCTGCTCGAACCCTTGTCTCACATCCTGCTCCAACGATTAATTCAAGAGTTAGGACTCTCTGGCTAGGAGGTAGGTGGTAGAGGTGGTTGTGCCTGCCTCCGAGGACGACCTCGTCTCCCTCTCATAATGTAAATCTATGTACCTACGCTTACACGTCAAACTTGATCACAATTTTAACCAATATCTTCAGCTCATAACCAAACAAGTACAGACACTTGAGATGAAATTTATTTCCAACTGATCGACACTGACAGTAGTAGACAACCTTTCGCTCTGATACCAAACAAATCTGTGACAGCCCAAAAATCTGGAATTTAGGGCTAATTTTATATATATATATAGTTTAACTTCCTACTCAAGGTGTATTCCTGTGCAGTGTCAGTTTACCTCTTATCTTATCACCATTACTCTTTCTCATATTCGTTTGTGCCAATGTCATTTTCAACGAAAATCCAACAGCATAACCTCTATATATATCCCTATCCTCCTGCAATTTTTTTAAAGCAAATACAAATATCCACAATCCAACAACTCAATATCGATAATTCAGTTGATTTTGCTTTCTTTTCATCCACAACGAATTCATGGATCTTTCAAACATCAACATTCCATTTAATCACATCACATAGTATCAAAAATGACCCACTTATCTTATTTACATATATGTACGACTCGATTGCATCCCATCTGTCACGACCCAACTATCCAAAAATCAGAGTGAATTTTTCGCGTTTTTGTTTATTTTCTTACTTAATTCTTACCTGTCCTCGAATCGTGACCAACACTCCACTACTAATTGGGCTGTGCGTCAATGCCAGTCCCACCATACATCTACCCCAGTACTTATTTCTTCTCCAGTCATTTATAGTTGTTATATTATTTATACATCCCCTAAAGTTACTTACAAACATGTTACTGTGCTATGCTTATGTAGATACAATAAGTACAAGTGTATATACCTTATGTTGATGGGCAACAGCGGATATCCGGAATACAGTACTGAGTCGCCTCAACTTCAACTGGAGATCATCTGTGGGAGAAAATGAAAGGGGTGAGCACATCAAGCTCAGTAAGGCAATCCTACGAACAAGTAGGTAACCATACTACCTACATGAACGTGGTGCCATGCATAAACCACCCTTTCTCCACACATTTTAAAACATATGATATGATGTTGTGATGTTATGTAAATCCAGTTGCACGGAAAACTCAACATGCAATTATTTTAAATCATTTCTTTCTCTTTAAAAATTTCACAATGAAGTCAGGACTCGACCCCTCCTTCGGGTGATCCTGACTCACACAAAACCATGGAAATAGAATTTCTCAAAAGCATCGGTATCGAAAACATACGTATATATATACAAGATACGAGACTAGGCAATACTGTATATCGGTAATAACCAGGACTGGCCAATATGTCCTCGTGAGTCCTCTAGCTTCACGGATCCCAGTGTGCGAGGTCTCACCCTGATCGGGAACTGCCCGGGAGGTGGGTCAATCCAACCCGTCAGTCTTATCCGATCTCACGCATCCGTCGATGCCGTATCCGAAGATACCCCGTATCACGAAGATACCGTATCACAAAGATACCCCGTATCACAAAGATACCGTATCCGAAGATACTCTGTATCACAAAGATACCGTATCCGAAGATACCCCACGGTACATCGTACTCCATGCTACTTGCACGGTACATCGTACTCCATGGACCCATATCACTCTAGGTACTCCAGCCCAATTGGCCTGCTTCCCACAGAGGTTTTCATAACTCAATACTCGTTGCCATGTCTCAAAACGCACGTGCGAGCCTATTAAATCGGTGACACACAGTCTACCCGATGCTCCAAGCACGGCTCATTGTATGTTCTCTTAAGAATCAGTGCGAGCGATGCTCAGCACTCTCATCAAATCAAGTAAACTTGGCAGAGCCCGCTTTACATCTCCACAAGGCCGCCAACCTCATCCCTCACTCTCACCCTACTTAAGAGGTCTATTGAGCCTGTTGGGCCTTTTGGCTGACTCCAAGGGCAGACAGCGCTACTCCACAAATCCAGTAAAACTAGTGCGAGCTAGGCTCAGCACTCTGTATACAAATCGTATGAAAATCTTATAAAATCTGGTGCGAGTTAAACTCCCGCACCCTGTCATGAAAATCATGTAAAATCTGGTGCGAGTTAGACTCTAGCACCATGTCACGCAAAAGCATGTGAAATCTGGTGCGAGTTATACTCTAGCACCTATGCATGTAAAACTCTAGTGCGAGCTCTCGCTCCAGCACTAATGCATGCATCACACAAGTCAAACATCGTGCGAGCTGAGCTCTAGCACGTCACATGTAAATAAAAACATGTAGGCGGCTCGGTTATTTCCAAATAGTTTTCACAGAAATCACATCAGTTAAGATATGCAATGCTATGCATTTTCTTTCAAGGTGAGCCAGCCTACTCATGCATGCGTTGAAATACCTCCAGAACGAGCAGGAACCTCTTGTTCTTGCTCCTCCCAATTTTTCCTAAATTTTTAGAATTTTACCCTTAGCAAGGGTATTTTAGTAATTTTGCCCATACGGGGCACTAAAATTGTTTTTCGACCTCTAGACCCTTCAATTAGTTTTAAAGGACTGCATATGAATGTAAAATTGCGTACTGTTACCTCTAGCAGTCCGCAGAATTCCCTTACCTCGATTCTCGTCGAGTCTGACCTTTTTCTTTTCCCTTGTCGTCTCGTCGCGCAATCCGATATGCTCCCAATCAGACGCCCGGAACTGCGTATTAATATTCCTCAGGTCAGATATTATACAATTTAATTGTATTTAATACTTTTCTGGGCTTAATTTAAATCGCTGGGCCCATTTTCCCCTATTGGGCCCGATTGCACCTTAATGGGCCTTAATCGGCCTTAAGCCCGTTTTCCACTTAGTTTTCTCTTTATCGAGGCCTATTGGGCTCATTGGGCCCACCAATAATTTATTGGGCCTCGTCCTAGCTCTCGAATAGCTAAATTCACTATTTACGATAATTATCTAAATTTCCATAATTTAATTCAATTTATGCGGAATTTAAATCAATATCACGCATAACGAGGTAATTGTCGTAAATAGGGATCACTTACCCGAGATTCCATGCTAGTCCTCAAATCGAGACTGTCTCGAGCCCTCGGTTGATGCCAATCGTCGAGCTACACATTTAATTACATTTTCGGGTAAACTTTTCGGTCGAAATTTAATTAAATAAAATATTCCAAATTTAAATCGGGTCAATTTGACCGCTTATCGACTTACCCGAAGCTCGATTGCATCGCCGGAATTTTCTCCAATTTTTTTCTCTTTTTTCCTTTTCCCTTTTTCTCCCCTTTTTCTCCTCTTTTTGGCTGAACCGGTTCAGTCCGGTTCGGACCGGTTCAGCCGGCCGGTTCACCCCGGTTCAACCGGTTCACCGCCGGTTCGCTGCCTTGCCGGCCGGTTCTCCGCCGGCTTACACCGCCAGCAGCTCCGCTGGGTCGTCCGCACCTCGAATCTGGCCTCGGTTCGCCTCAACGTCGCCGGAATACCGCCGGTCCAGCTGTTCTCCTCTTCGCCGTCGGACCCGTCTCCCTCTTTTGGCCGTCGCCGCCGTTTTCGGCCGTCTCGTCGGCTGCCACCGGTGCCAAAAGCACCGCCGTCGACTGGGCTCTCCAAATCGGGCCTTGGTTCTGGTCGGATCGCCGCCGTTCGCCGCCGGTGGCCTTCTCTTTACCGCCGCCTTTCTCTCCTCCGATCGGCTTCCTCCGGCGTCGGTAGGCTGCACCGCCGGTGCCATTGAGATCACCGGCCTCCCCTCTTTCTTTTTCGACCCTTGGCCCGGTCATCGGCCGCCGGACGGCTCGCCGGCCTTCTCCCCCTTTCCGGCTTCGTTTCTTTGCTTTTCTGTTTCTGTTTCTTTCTTTCTCTCTCCCCGACCCCCTTTTTTTTTTTTGTTTCAATTACTTTTTTTTTTCTTATTTTATCAATTTTATTATTTTTATTTTTATTTATTTTAATTATTTTACTATTCATTAAAATATATTAAATACCCCAAAACATCTACAAAATTATTATTTTATTCTAATTTAACTAATTTAATTTTATTTAATTTATTTAATTTATTTTTAATCCTTTTTCGGGTATAATTTCTCCGTATTTTTGGGATATTGTCCCGGGTGACCTTTCGGCATATTTTTCGATTATTTTCGGGATTATTTTTCCGAACTAAAAATCCCGATTAATCCCGATTAATTTTCATAAATTAATATCTTGATCAATTTAATCCGAAATAATTTTATTTCACTTTTATTGACCAAGATTTCTTAAATCCATATTTTAATTAATTTTCTTTATCGATTTTACTCCGGCTTTCGGTCTTTTGACCGTTTTGCCCTTACACGTGTTTGGGATTAATTTAACCCGACTTCCCTTCACAAATACTCCTTTATTTTATATTTTAATTAAATTCGGGTCTTACAACTCTCCCCCACTTAAGGAATTTGGTCCTCCAAATTAGAACCAATTCATATGAGTCCATATACAACTCCGGGTACATCAATCGTATCATACTTCTTTAATTCTTACGTGACCTTCTCCGGAATGTATTACTACCAAAGGACTTTAATTAGGGAGATTATCTTAAACCTCAATACTTTCTCTTTCCTGTTTAATGCCCGAATCAACTTCTTCAATATACTTGTATTTTCATTATGCTGAACTTTTGAATCTCATATCCTATCACCTACGCTGGATCTGGATAGTATTTCCGAAGCATCAAAAGCTGAGACACATTGTGGGTGCCTGTTAATTCAGGTGGTAACACCAACCTACAGGTCTTATCTCCCACTTGTCCAATCTCTCAAAATGTCTCATCCAGCGCATCTCAATTTACCTTCTTCCAAAAGCTCGCTATGTCCTTATTCTCTTAGGACTATAAACATTTCAATCATATTAATTCACCAAGGGTGAATTCCAATACTTGTCTATCTGCTCTGAGGTGTTCTTAATCTCTCATCCTTAACTATACATCCTCAGAGACTTATTATCCAAGTTGAAAATGATTCTATCTGTCACCCACTTTTTCTTATCCAAATTTGGGGAACAACCCCTACAGCCATACACTGTCTCATAACTTGTTATCCCGATACTCAATTGCCGATTTTCGTTATTGGCGACTTCAATTAGAAATCAACTGATCATTCCAGGAGCTTATAAAATCAATGGCACACGCTTTCATCGGATCCTCCAGAACTTGTACAGTCCTCTCTGACTGACCATCTGTCTGAGGATGGAAAGCTGTGCTAACACTCAGTCGGGTTCCCATAGCTTCCTGAAAAATATACCCTGAAGTAAGAGGTGAAGCGGGAATCCCTATATGATACCATGCTCACTGGAACGCTACTTAATGTTCCACAATCTTCCTTATACCTGAATCCTCATACACACTCTGAGTATCTGGGGATTTCATAACCTGAAGGTGGGTGGACTTAGTCACTCTATCGACTATCATCCAATTAGCCTGGTTATTCACCTGGGTCCTCTATAACCCATCACGACATTCATGGAGACTTACTCTCGTTTTTCGTGCCGTGTCAATATAGGTAGGTGCTGCAATAACTCTGCAGACTTTTTAATACTCTACCTTATTCTGCTGACATACTAGGTACTTTTCTACAATCTCCACCAATATCTCTTTTCACATCTGACCACCCATACCCTTTTCGAGATTTCGATATATTTCTTTACTTCCGTATGCACTGTATATCCCGAAGAGTGAGCTTCTGACAATATCACTATCTCATCAACTGTGGTCCTGGGGAGCACTTATACTGTCTCTGAATCCTCAGTAACTCATCATCACACTCTTTGTGATCTCTGTCACTGTACCCTTCTGAATCTGACCCAAACCATCGACATCCTGCCGATCATCACGCTAAGCCTGGCAAATCCGGGCACTCTCATCCTGTACTAGTCATCAGGCTAGCTGTCACACAATCATACCAATCACTGTCATCATCAGAAGGGATCACATCTTTACTGAGGCTCACAACTGCATCTCGCAGCTCACGCTCCCTGACCATCATGTGTGGTACCATCCCGAGGCTCTTTCTACTCGAGGCATCAGCCATCACATTAGCCTTTCCTGGGTGGTACAATTTTTTTCACAATCAAAACCTCTCAGAAGCTCTAACCCACTATGTATTCTCATATTCGCCTTTCTGTAAAAACAGATACTCGGGCTTTATGATCAGTGCATATCCACAATTTCTCACCCTGTACATAATAGTACCATATCCTCGGTACAAATACTGTTGCCAGTTTTAAATCATGGGTATCTTCCCATTATACATCAATACACAGCTCATTCATTATTTCGAGGTATTCATACTCACTGAGAACCTCTTGAGCTGTTGGGTATGGTGAAATTAATCACGGTGGTCAGTTCATACTTCATCACGCCAAATTCACGTCACATCTATCATCTTATTTATCATCTCATTCCATGATCACGTTTTCATAATTAAACGTGTCAACAAAGTATATCCATTTTGAACTCGCAGCAGCCCATTTGTAAAAGCCATTTCCTAATTGTTGCATATAAATCGCCCTAGGCTTTAACTACACCCAATATATCATCGATAATGATGATTTCAACTCGATCCAATCCTTGGCTTATCTATGCGTAAGCGTATAAGATCCTTCAAAATCACTTACGTCTTCAGGTACTAACCTGCGTCATTTCCTTTTCTTTGCCTTAACCGCTCTTATTAAATTTTTCTATGTTAGTCTTTATGATTGTCGAATTTTTATATTCTTATCGTCTTAGTAATGGTATCCTAATGCTAAAGATATTTATTACGATGATCGATTTCCTGTTATAGGTCATATATATATATATATATATCTAGACGCTGTCAAGTCTTCAGGCGGGGAGGTATTTTGAAATACCTTTATTAGCCTTCAGACTTAACCACAACTACTGGTTATGGTTATACCCATCTTGTCCTTGGTTATAATTTGTATTCGCTACTAATTGCATTAATCTCAATTACTTCGCATAATAAAGGTATTCCTTACCTAGCATATATCTCTTACTCCAATACATCTTATATTTAGGATCTATCTTATCTTAAAGATTATCTCCTTCGCGTATCAATTATAATGAAACTCTTGTCTTTATTCATTCTGTGAGTACATCCTTTACTCCTTTAATTTTCAACTGTTGCACCCCTTTTTATTACTCAAAATCTCTATATCCATATTCCGTTAATTAATCCTCCTCAAATGGGGCACTCATTTATCAGTATTGTGCCCAATGATGTAGGCATTCATGCCTTTTACTCACTTATATGCGAATGAAGGCGGTATGATTAAATATGTGGCACCAGGATAAATAAACATATGTACTTTATTATTCATAACAAGTGTGGCATCTTACACCACATCCATGAAACATCAATAGCATCCTGGTCCAAGACATCCTCTCGCCTTCGTCCAACAACCTACTTTCCTTTTTCTTTTCGGCTATGTCCTCCCTCTTCGTTACAGCTATATCAACGAAATTTTTCTCCCTGTCTCTTTACTTTCCTGTGGGAAAATCTCGCTCAACTCTGAGCAATCAAAATTAATGGTCCGTCTTACCACACTTAACGGCCATTTCATCAATACCATGTAGGTATAAACCTTCCTTCTGTGGTATCTACCACACATTCCACAGTAATGACACTGCTACTCTACTTCGTAGCAGGTCAGGGTCCTCCAATCACAATACCCCTCAAGAGTGCCAAAATTAGATACACTGGGGTCTTACCAATTATCTTACTCCATAACTCGTCAAATCTAATCTCTTACCAATTTCCATTTTTCTCATTCAACATCTTTGTCATTTCTCGATTCTCTTTTATGTTTCTATTTCAGCTCTTACTACCTTTCCCAATCTCAGAGGCGTGCAATTTATATTCTCACTTACCCAACTGTAAATCTGTGCACTGCCTCGGTATAGGTAATATCTCACGGGCCAATCAGACTCTAATTGAAAAGTCGAGCCCTTTCATGAACTTTTAGACATCTCGACTGTCACTTGTTCATAGTGTCGAGGTAATATCTACCCAGAATATAATCGAGTCCCCCTGCTCGTCAATCAATCAAATCCTCTGGGTCAGAATAAGGACTTTAATCTGAAATGTCCTTTAAATCATGTCCGGGATATCCTGTCACCGGAATATGTCCAAGATATTTCTCATCTCAACTCTTAAGATGGGTCGAGCGGGTTTCCACCACTGTTCCGCTGCGCCCTCTGATCTCATACATAATCTGAGCAATTTGCTGCTCAAAATAATCTCCACACTCCGCTCCAATCTCGCGAAGCGTGTCTCAATACTGTCCGATCTCTCTGTCGGACTCTGTGAGGCATTCTCAACATTAGCCTCCATTTCAATTCCATCATGATTCTCAAAATCAAACTCAGCACGACTTAGCAGACTCAGGTCTATCTCAACGACCTCTGCCTCGTGCACTATCTCATCTAACGCGACTCATATTAAGCATTCCTGCATTCTCAACCATTTCTTAGTCAAGCCCATCTTAATATACACTATTGTATCTAACTAAGCACAGTAACACGGGGATGTAATTCCTAATTTCTGACACTGACACACATCAGACCAATCATGCTCTGATACCAAAATAATTGTCACGACCCAACTATCCAAAAATCAGAGTGAATTTTTCGCGTTTTTGTTTATTTTCTTACTTAATTCTTACCTGTCCTCGAATCGTGACCAACACTCCACTACTAATTGGGCTGTGCGTCAATGCCAGTCCCACCATACATCTACCCCAGTACTTATTTCTTCTCCAGTCATTTATAGTTGTTATATTATTTATACATCCCCTAAAGTTACTTACAAACATGTTACTGTGCTATGCTTATGTAGATACAATAAGTACAAGTGTATATACCTTATGTTGATGGGCAACAGCGGATATCCGGAATGCAGTACTGAGTCGCCTCAACTTCAACTGGAGATCATCTGTGGGAGAAAATGAAAGGGGTGAGCACATCAAGCTCAGTAAGGCAATCCTACGAACAAGTAGGTAACCATACTACCTACATGAACGTGGTGCCATGCATAAACCACCCTTTCTCCACACATTTTAAAACATATGATATGATGTTGTGATGTTATGTAAATCCAGTTGCACGGAAAACTCAACATGCAATTATTTTAAATCATTTCTTTCTCTTTAAAAATTTCACAATGAAGTCAGGACTCGACCCCTCCTTCGGGTGATCCTGACTCACACAAAACCATGGAAATAGAATTTCTCAAAAGCATCGGTATCGAAAACATACGTATATATATACAAGATACGAGACTAGGCAATACTGTATATCGGTAATAACCAGGACTGGCCAATATGTCCTCGTGAGTCCTCTAGCTTCACGGATCCCAGTGTGCGAGGTCTCACCCTGATCGGGAACTGCCCGGGAGGTGGGTCAATCCAACCCGTCAGTCTTATCCGATCTCACGCATCCGTCGATGCCGTATCCGAAGATACCCCGTATCACGAAGATACCGTATCACAAAGATACCCTGTATCACAAAGATACCGTATCCGAAGATACTCTGTATCACAAAGATACCGTATCCGAAGATACCCCACGGTACATCGTACTCCATGCTACTTGCACGGTACATCGTACTCCATGGACCCATATCACTCTAGGTACTCCAGCCCAATTGGCCTGCTTCCCACAGAGGTTTTCATAACTCAATACTCGTTGCCATGTCTCAAAATGCACGTGCGAGCCTATTAAATCGGTGACACACAGTCTACCCGATGCTCCAAGCACGGCTCATTGTATGTTCTCTTAAGAATCAGTGCGAGCGATGCTCAGCACTCTCATCAAATCAAGTAAACTTGGCAGAGCCCGCTTTACATCTCCACAAGGCCGCCAACCTCATCCCTCACTCTCACCCTACTTAAGAGGTCTATTGAGCCTGTTGGGCCTTTTGGCTGACTCCAAGGGCAGACAGCGCTACTCCACAAATCCAGTAAAACTAGTGCGAGCTAGGCTCAGCACTCTGTATACAAATCGTATGAAAATCTTATAAAATCTGGTGCGAGTTAAACTCCCGCACCCTGTCATGAAAATCATGTAAAATCTGGTGCGAGTTAGACTCTAGCACCATGTCACGCAAAAGCATGTGAAATCTGGTGCGAGTTATACTCTAGCACCTATGCATGTAAAACTCTAGTGCGAGCTCTCGCTCCAGCACTAATGCATGCATCACACAAGTCAAACATCGTGCGAGCTGAGCTCTAGCACGTCACATGTAAATAAAAACATGTAGGCGGCTCGGTTATTTCCAAATAGTTTTCACAGAAATCACATCAGTTAAGATATGCAATGCTATGCATTTTCTTTCAAGGTGAGCCAGCCTACTCATGCATGCGTTGAAATACCTCCAGAACGAGCAGGAACCTCTTGTTCTTGCTCCTCCCAATTTTTCCTAAATTTTTAGAATTTTACCCTTAGCAAGGGTATTTTAGTAATTTTGCCCATACGGGGCACTAAAATTGTTTTTCGACCTCTAGACCCTTCAATTAGTTTTAAAGGACTGCATATGAATGTAAAATTGCGTACTGTTACCTCTAGCAGTCCGCAGAATTCCCTTACCTCGATTCTCGTCGAGTCTGACCTTTTTCTTTTCCCTTGTCGTCTCGTCGCGCAGTCCGATATGCTCCCAATCAGACGCCCGGAACTGCGTATTAATATTCCTCAGGTCAGATATTATACAATTTAATTGTATTTAATACTTTTCTGGGCTTAATTTAAATCGCTGGGCCCATTTTCCCCTATTGGGCCCGATTGCACCTTAATGGGCCTTAATCGGCCTTAAGCCCGTTTTCCACTTAGTTTTCTCTTTATCGAGGCCTATTGGGCTCATTGGGCCCACCAATAATTTATTGGGCCTCGTCCTAGCTCTCGAATAGCTAAATTCACTATTTACGACAATTATCTAAATTTCCATAATTTAATTCAATTTATGCGGAATTTAAATCAATATCACGCATAACGAGGTAATTGTCGTAAATAGGGATCACTTACCCGAGATTCCATGCTAGTCCTCAAATCGAGACTGTCTCGAGCCCTCGGACCGGTTCAGCCGGCCGGTTCACCCCGGTTCAACCGGTTCACCGCCGGTTCGCTGCCTTGCCGGCCGGTTCTCCGCCGGCTTCCACCGCCAGCAGCTCCGCTGGGTCGTCCGCACCTCGAATCTGGCCTCGGTTCGCCTCAACGTCGCCGGAATACCGCCGGTCCGGCTGTTCTCCTCTTCGCCGTCGGACCCGTCTCCCTCTTTTGGCCGTCGCCGCCGTTTCCGGCCGTCTCGTCGGCTGCCACCGGTGCCAAAAGCACCGCCGTCGACTGGGCTCTCCAAATCGGGCCTTGGTTCTGGTCGGATCGCCGCCGTTCGCCGCCGGTGGCCTTCTCTTTACCGCCGCCTTTCTCTCCTCCGATCGGCTTCCTCCGGCGTCGGTAGGCTGCACCGCCGGTGCCGTTGAGATCACCGGCCTCCCCTCTTTCTTTTTCGACCCTTGGCCCGGTCATCGGCCGCCGGACGGCTCGCCGGCCTTCTCCCCCTTTCCGGCTTCGTTTCTTTGCTTTTCTGTTTCTGTTTCTTTCTTTCTCTCTCCCCGACCCCCTTTTTTTTTGTTTCAATTACTTTTTTTTTTTCTTATTTTATCAATTTTATTATTTTTATTTTTATTTATTTTAATTATTTTACTATTCATTAAAATATATTAAATACCCCAAAACATCTACAAAATTATTATTTTATTCTAATTTAACTAATTTAATTTTATTTAATTTATTTTTAATCCTTTTTCGGGTATAATTTCTCCGTATTTTTGGGATATTGTCCCGGGTGACCTTTCGGCATATTTTTCGATTATTTTCGGGATTATTTTTCCGAACTAAAAATCCCGATTAATCCCGATTAATTTTCATAAATTAATATCTTGATCAATTTAATCCGAAATAATTTTATTTCACTTTTATTGACCAAGATTTCTTAAATCCATATTTTAATTAATTTTCTTTATCGATTTTACTCCGGCTTTCGGTCTTTTGACCGTTTTGCCCTTACACGTGTTTGGGATTAATTTAACCCGACTTCCCTTCACAAATACTCCTTTATTTTATATTTTAATTAAATTCGGGTCTTACAACTCTCCCCCACTTAAGGAATTTGGTCCTCCAAATTAGAACCAATTCATATGAGTCCATATACAACTCCGGGTACATCAATCGTATCATACTTCTTTAATTCTTACGTGACCTTCTCCGGAATGTATTACTACCAAAGGACTTTAATTAGGGAGATTATCTTAAACCTCAATACTTTCTCTTTCCTGTTTAATGCCCGAATCAACTTCTTCAATATACTTGTATTTTCATTATGCTGAACTTTTGAATCTCATATCCTATCACCTACGCTGGATCTGGATAGTATTTCCGAAGCATCAAAAGCTGAGACACATTGTGGGTGCCTGTTAATTCAGGTGGTAACACCAACCTACAGGTCTTATCTCCCACTTGTCCAATCTCTCAAAATGTCTCATCCAGCGCATCTCAATTTACCTTCTTCCAAAAGCTCGCTATGTCCTTATTCTCTTAGGACTATAAACATTTCAATCATATTAATTCACCAAGGGTGAATTCCAATACTTGTCTATCTGCTCTGAGGTGTTCTTAATCTCTCATCCTTAACTATACATCCTCAGAGACTTATTATCCAAGTTGAAAATGATTCTATCTGTCACCCACTTTTTCTTATCCAAATTTGGGGAACAACCCCTACAGCCATACACTGTCTCATAACTTGTTATCCCGATACTCAATTGCCGATTTTCGTTATTGGCGACTTCAATTAGAAATCAACTGATCATTCCAGGAGCTTATAAAATCAATGGCATACGCTTTCATCGGATCCTCCAGAACTTGTACAGTCCTCTCTGACTGACCATCTGTCTGAGGATGGAAAGCTGTGCTAACACTCAGTCGGGTTCCCATAGCTTCCTGAAAAATATACCCTGAAGTAAGAGGTGAAGCGGGAATCCCTATATGATACCATGCTCACTGGAACGCTACTTAATGTTCCACAATCTTCCTTATACCTGAATCCTCATACACACTCTGAGTATCTGGGGATTTCATAACCTGAAGGTGGGTGGACTTAGTCACTCTATCGACTATCATCCAATTAGCCTGGTTATTCACCTGGGTCCTCTATAACCCATCACGACATTCATGGAGACTTACTCTCGTTTTTCGTGCCGTGTCAATATAGGTAGGTGCTGCAATAACTCTGCAGACTTTTTAATACTCTACCTTATTCTGCTGACATACTAGGTACTTTTCTACAATCTCCACCAATATCTCTTTTCACATCTGACCACCCATACCCTTTTCGAGATTTCGATATATTTCTTTACTTCCGTATGCACTGTATATCCCGAAGAGTGAGCTTCTGACAATATCACTATCTCATCAACTGTGGTCCTGGGGAGCACTTATACTGTCTCTGAATCCTCAGTAACTCATCATCACACTCTTTGTGATCTCTGTCACTGTACCCTTCTGAATCTGACCCAAACCATCGACATCCTGCCGATCATCACGCTAAGCCTGGCAAATCCGGGCACTCTCATCCTGTACTAGTCATCAGGCTAGCTGTCACACAATCATACCAATCACTGTCATCATCAGAAGGGATCACATCTTTACTGAGGCTCACAACTGCATCTCGCAGCTCACGCTCCCTGACCATCATGTGTGGTACCATCCCGAGGCTCTTTCTACTCGAGGCATCAGCCATCACATTAGCCTTTCCTGGGTGGTACAATTTTTTTCACAATCAAAACCTCTCAGAAGCTCTAACCCACTATGTATTCTCATATTCGCCTTTCTGTAAAAACAGATACTCGGGCTTTATGATCAGTGCATATCCACAATTTCTCACCCTGTACATAATAGTACCATATCCTCGGTACAAATACTGTTGCCAGTTTTAAATCATGGGTATCTTCCCATTATACATCAATACACAGCTCATTCATTATTTCGAGGTATTCATACTCACTGAGAACCTCTTGAGCTGTTGGGTATGGTGAAATTAATCACGGTGGTCAGTTCATACTTCATCACGCCAAATTCACGTCACATCTATCATCTTATTTATCATCTCATTCCATGATCACGTTTTCATAATTAAACGTGTCAACAAAGTATATCCATTTTGAACTCGCAGCAGCCCATTTGTAAAAGCCATTTCCTAATTGTTGCATATAAATCGCCCTAGGCTTTAACTACACCCAATATATCATCGATAATGATGATTTCAACTCGATCCAATCCTTGGCTTATCTATGCGTAAGCGTATAAGATCCTTCAAAATCACTTACGTCTTCAGGTACTAACCTGCGTCATTTCCTTTTCTTTGCCTTAACCGCTCTTATTAAATTTTTCTATGTTAGTCTTTATGATTGTCGAATTTTTATATTCTTATCGTCTTAGTAATGGTATCCTAATGCTAAAGATATTTATTACGATGATCGATTTCCTGTTATAGGTCATATATATATATATATCTAGACGCTGTCAAGTCTTCAGGCGGGGAGGTATTTTGAAATACCTTTATTAGCCTTCAGACTTAACCACAACTACTGGTTATGGTTATACCCATCTTGTCCTTGGTTATAATTTGTATTCGCTACTAATTGCATTAATCTCAATTACTTCGCATAATAAGGGTATTCCTTACCTAGCATATATCTCTTACTCCAATACATCTTATATTTAGGATCTATCTTATCTTAAAGATTATCTCCTTCGCGTATCAATTATAATGAAACTCTTGTCTTTATTCATTCTGTGAGTACATCCTTTACTCCTTTAATTTTCAACTGTTGCACCCCTTTTTATTACTCAAAATCTCTATATCCATATTCCGTTAATTAATCCTCCTCAAATGGGGCACTCATTTATCAGTATTGTGCCCAATGATGTAGGCATTCATGCCTTTTACTCACTTATATGCGAATGAAGGCGGTATGATTAAATATGTGGCACCAGGATAAATAAACATATGTACTTTATTATTCATAACAAGTGTGGCATCTTACACCACATCCATGAAACATCAATAGCATCCTGGTCCAAGACATCCTCTCGCCTTCGTCCAACAACCTACTTTCCTTTTTCTTTTCGGCTATGTCCTCCCTCTTCGTTACAGCTATATCAACGAAATTTTTCTCCCTGTCTCTTTACTTTCCTGTGGGAAAATCTCGCTCAACTCTGAGCAATCAAAATTAATGGTCCGTCTTACCACACTTAACGGCCATTTCATCAATACCATGTAGGTATAAACCTTCCTTCTGTGGTATCTACCACACATTCCACAGTAATGACACTGCTACTCTGCTTCGTAGCAGGTCAGGGTCCTCCAATCACAATACCCCTCAAGAGTGCCAAAATTAGATACACTGGGGTCTTACCAATTATCTTACTCCATAACTCGTCAAATCTAATCTCTTACCAATTTCCATTTTTCTCATTCAACATCTTTGTCATTTCTCGATTCTCTTTTATGTTTCTATTTCAGCTCTTACTACCTTTCCCAATCTCAGAGGCGTGCAATTTATATTCTCACTTACCCAACTGTAAATCTGTGCACTGCCTCGGTATAGGTAATATCTCACGGGCCAATCAGACTCTAATTGAAAAGTCGAGCCCTTTCATGAACTTTTAGACATCTCGACTGTCACTTGTTCATAGTGTCGAGGTAATATCTACCCAGAATATAATCGAGTCCCCCTGCTCGTCAATCAATCAAATCCTCTGGGTCAGAATAAGGACTTTAATCTGAAATGTCCTTTAAATCATGTCCGGGATATCCTGTCACCGGAATATGTCCAAGATATTTCTCATCTCAACTCTTAAGATGGGTCGAGCGGGTTTCCACCACTGTTCCGCTGCGCCCTCTGATCTCATACATAATCTGAGCAATTTGCTGCTCAAAATAATCTCCACACTCCGCTCCAATCTCGCGAAGCGTGTCTCAATACTGTCCGATCTCTCTGTCGGACTCTGTGAGGCATTCTCAACATTAGCCTCCATTTCAATTCCATCATGATTCTCAAAATCAAACTCAGCACGACTTAGCAGACTCAGGTCTATCTCAACGACCTCTGCCTCGTGCACTATCTCATCTAACGCGACTCATATTAAGCATTCCTGCATTCTCAACCATTTCTTAGTCAAGCCCATCTTAATATACACTATTGTATCTAACTAAGCACAGTAACACGGGGATGTAATTCCTAATTTCTGACACTGACACACATCAGACCAATCATGCTCTGATACCAAAATAATTGTCACGACCCAACTATCCAAAAATCAGAGTGAATTTTTCGCGTTTTTGTTTATTTTCTTACTTAATTCTTACCTGTCCTCGAATCGTGACCAACACTCCACTACTAATTGGGCTGTGCGTCAATGCCAGTCCCACCATACATCTACCCCAGTACTTATTTCTTCTCCAGTCATTTATAGTTGTTATATTATTTATACATCCCCTAAAGTTACTTACAAACATGTTACTGTGCTATGCTTATGTAGATACAATAAGTACAAGTGTATATACCTTATGTTGATGGGCAACAGCGGATATCCGGAATGCAGTACTGAGTCGCCTCAACTTCAACTGGAGATCATCTGTGGGAGAAAATGAAAGGGGTGAGCACATCAAGCTCAGTAAGGCAATCCTACGAACAAGTAGGTAACCATACTACCTACATGAACGTGGTGCCATGCATAAACCACCCTTTCTCCACACATTTTAAAACATATGATATGATGTTGTGATGTTATGTAAATCCAGTTGCACGGAAAACTCAACATGCAATTATTTTAAATCATTTCTTTCTCTTTAAAAATTTCACAATGAAGTCAGGACTCGACCCCTCCTTCGGGTGATCCTGACTCACACAAAACCATGGAAATAGAATTTCTCAAAAGCATCGGTATCGAAAACATACGTATATATATACAAGATACGAGACTAGGCAATACTGTATATCGGTAATAACCAGGACTGGCCAATATGTCCTCGTGAGTCCTCTAGCTTCACGGATCCCAGTGTGCGAGGTCTCACCCTGATCGGGAACTGCCCGGGAGGTGGGTCAATCCAACCCGTCAGTCTTATCCGATCTCACGCATCCGTCGATGCCGTATCCGAAGATACCCCGTATCACGAAGATACCGTATCACAAAGATACCCCATATCACAAAGATACCGTATCCGAAGATACTCTGTATCACAAAGATACCGTATCCGAAGATACCCCACGGTACATCGTACTCCATGCTACTTGCACGGTACATCGTACTCCATGGACCCATATCACTCTAGGTACTCCAGCCCAATTGGCCTGCTTCCCACAGAGGTTTTCATAACTCAATACTCGTTGCCATGTCTCAAAACGCACGTGCGAGCCTATTAAATCGGTGACACACAGTCTACCCGATGCTCCAAGCACGGCTCATTGTATGTTCTCTTAAGAATCAGTGCGAGCGATGCTCAGCACTCTCATCAAATCAAGTAAACTTGGCAGAGCCCGCTTTACATCTCCACAAGGCCGCCAACCTCATCCCTCACTCTCACCCTACTTAAGAGGTCTATTGAGCCTGTTGGGCCTTTTGGCTGACTCCAAGGGCAGACAGCGCTACTCCACAAATCCAGTAAAACTAGTGCGAGCTAGGCTCAGCACTCTGTATACAAATCGTATGAAAATCTTATAAAATCTGGTGCGAGTTAAACTCCCGCACCCTGTCATGAAAATCATGTAAAATCTGGTGCGAGTTAGACTCTAGCACCATGTCACGCAAAAGCATGTGAAATCTGGTGCGAGTTATACTCTAGCACCTATGCATGTAAAACTCTAGTGCGAGCTCTCGCTCCAGCACTAATGCATGCATCACACAAGTCAAACATCGTGCGAGCTGAGCTCTAGCACGTCACATGTAAATAAAAACATGTAGGCGGCTCGGTTATTTCCAAATAGTTTTCACAGAAATCACATCAGTTAAGATATGCAATGCTATGCATTTTCTTTCAAGGTGAGCCAGCCTACTCATGCATGCGTTGAAATACCTCCAGAACGAGCAGGAACCTCTTGTTCTTGCTCCTCCCAATTTTTCCTAAATTTTTAGAATTTTACCCTTAGCAAGGGTATTTTAGTAATTTTACCCATACGGGGCATTAAAATTGTTTTTCGACCTCTAGACCCTTCAATTAGTTTTAAAGGACTGCATATGAATGTAAAATTGCGTACTGTTACCTCTAGCAGTCCGCAGAATTCCCTTACCTCGATTCTCGTCGAGTCTGACCTTTTTCTTTTCCCTTGTCGTCTCGTCGCGCAGTCCGATATGCTCCCAATCAGACGCCCGGAACTGCGTATTAATATTCCTCAGGTCAGATATTATACAATTTAATTGTATTTAATACTTTTCTGGGCTTAATTTAAATCGCTGGGCCCATTTTCCCCTATTGGGCCCGATTGCACCTTAATGGGCCTTAATCGGCCTTAAGCCCGTTTTCCACTTAGTTTTCTCTTTATCGAGGCCTATTGGGCTCATTGGGCCCACCAATAATTTATTGGGCCTCGTCCTAGCTCTCGAATAGCTAAATTCACTATTTACGACAATTATCTAAATTTCCATAATTTAATTCAATTTATGCGGAATTTAAATCAATATCACGCATAACGAGGTAATTGTCGTAAATAGGGATCACTTACCCGAGATTCCATGCTAGTCCTCAAATCGAGACTGTCTCGAGCCCTCGGTTGATGCCAATCGTCGAGCTACACATTTAATTACATTTTTGGGTAAACTTTTCGGTCGAAATTTAATTAAATAAAATATTCCAAATTTAAATCGGGTCAATTTGACCGCTTATCGACTTACCCGAAGCTCGATTGCATCGCCGGAATTTTCTCCAATTTTTTTCTCTTTTTTCCTTTTCCCTTTTTCTCCCCTTTTTCTCCTCTTTTTGGCTGAACCGGTTCAGTCCGGTTCGGACCGGTTCAGCCGGCCGGTTCACCCCGGTTCAACCGGTTCACCGTCGGTTCGCTGCCTTGCCGGCCGGTTCTCCGCCGGCTTCCACCGCCAACAGCTCCGCTGGGTCGTCCGCACCTCGAATCTGGCCTCGATTCGCCTCAACGTCGCCGGAATACCGCCGGTCCGGCTGTTCTCCTCTTCGCCGTCGGACCCGTCTCCCTCTTTTGGCCGTCGCCGCCGTTTCCGGCCGTCTCGTCGGCTGCCACCGGTGCCAAAAGCACCGCCGTCGACTGGGCTCTCCAAATCGGGCCTTGGTTCTGGTCGGATCGCCGCCGTTCGCCGCCGGTGGCCTTCTCTTTACCGCCGCCTTTCTCTCCTCCGATCGGCTTCCTCCGGCGTCGGTAGGCTGCACCGCCGGTGCCGTTGAGATCACCGGCCTCCCCTCTTTCTTTTTCGACCCTTGGCCCGGTCATCGGCCGCCGGACGGCTCGCCGGCCTTCTCCCCCTTTCCGGCTTCGTTTCTTTGCTTTTCTGTTTCTGTTTCTTTCTTTCTCTCTCCCCGACCCCCTTTTTTTTTTTGTTTCAATTACTTTTTTTTTTCTTATTTTATCAATTTTATTATTTTTATTTTTATTTATTTTAATTATTTTACTATTCATTAAAATATATTAAATACCCCAAAACATCTACAAAATTATTATTTTATTCTAATTTAACTAATTTAATTTTATTTAATTTATTTTTAATCCTTTTTCGGGTATAATTTCTCCGTATTTTTGGGATATTGTCCCGGGTGACCTTTCGGCATATTTTTCGATTATTTTCGGGATTATTTTTCCGAACTAAAAATCCCGATTAATCCCGATTAATTTTCATAAATTAATATCTTGATCAATTTAATCCGAAATAATTTTATTTCACTTTTATTGACCAAGATTTCTTAAATCCATATTTTAATTAATTTTCTTTATCGATTTTACTCCGGCTTTCGGTCTTTTGACCGTTTTGCCCTTACACGTGTTTGGGATTAATTTAACCCGACTTCCCTTCACAAATACTCCTTTATTTTATATTTTAATTAAATTCGGGTCTTACACCATCTTAAGCTTATATACAAGTATCTGCACAACGCAAATTGTCTAGAAACAAAATGAATAATACCTTGGGCGTGTACAAACAATAGCTTAAGGAGAATCTCGAACACCAGCCTATGTCATGTACGCTACAGGTACGAGTACTTACTATAGATAATCTAGAAGGAGGAAGGAAATGGGTGAGCTTCAACTAGATCAGTAAGGAGTGCATTAAGATTAAATATAATAATCAAAACATAAATAAAATAATGGCACAATTTTGCATATTTAAAAACACGTGATTAAAATCACACAATCATCAAATCAACATCTCATTTCCAAAATACGTCATAGTTCAAAATAGTTATGGAGACTGGGCATTAATATCAACGTCATGAAGGCAACCATCACACAATCCTCATCCGATTCTTTAGCACAAAAGCTGCAAAAGAAACTTTCTCGGTAGAGTTACTTCGAAAAAATGATAAAAATTTTTCATCTCATTTATCCAATCTTCCAAAATCACCGAATTTTTAACATCACCGAAAAACGAAGGCTCAAACTTCTGAAATTGTCTCAGTCTATTAAGTTCATGGTCGTACCCTACGAATCCATATCAGTTTTCCAATTCATTTATCCAGTTTTCCATTACAATTGGAATCTTGACTCCAGTATATAATAGTGTACATCCTACCGAAATTGTCTCAGTCTTTCTCACAGTCATACCTCAATCATTATCATTATCACAATGTCGCTATCACTTGACCCAACAATGTCATCATTGTCTCCATGTCCCGCTTAGATTTACGAAGCGGACTTCAAAATTTTCAGTTAAACCATATGGTGTATACTCAGATGCGGATTCACTATATCTCTCGGCCTACCTCTACAGCCTCGAGAAATAGTTCCCATTTCGTCTACTAGTATGGCTGTAATACCAACCATATCTATCAGTTTTCCATTATTCTATGACATATTTTTAATAAAGTACAGCCAGATATACCCATTTGTATCTAAACAGTAAACTAAATGTTGGGGATGTAACTTTCTAAATTTTCTCTTACTCTTAATATCTACTTGTATCAGGCCAATCTTGCTCTGATACCAACTTCTGTAATAACCAAAATTACACACATTTTGGTTAGCCTATTAGTCGATATAAGATTAAAACCATAAATCTAACTACTCAATTTAATTTTCTCTTAGTAATAATTTAAACAAAACCAAGGATAAATACTTCTCCAAATTAATCAGCATAATAATTTCTTCACAAAATATTCACACTACCCATACACGTTTCTCTATACATTACTATACTTACAAAAATTTTAGATAAAGAACAAATGTCTGTATTGGGTATACCTTTGTCACAGACGAGTACCTTATTGACGTATGGCTATGCAAATGTATTCATCTTACAGAAGTGATCCTACTTATTAATGGGGCTTTGTGGAGGAAAGTGAAGGGTGAACTTAACGTGCTCAGTAAGAAAATTATGTAAGCAATAGACAACCATATTATCTACATGATTATAATGCATGCCATGATCAGTTATAAAACACTGTAAAACACTTGCATTTAATTTGATTCGATAATACTGAAAACTATTCACACTCGATGAACTTTTCCTTGATTTCCAATAACGATCCATTTTCAATACGATACTCTAACACTTATAAAACATATGCATTCGATACAGTCAATACGATGAAATAATTTTCTGTTCAATCAATGCAAATAAACACTTGAAATTGTTTCCTTAAAATGCTTCTTTCAATCAGTAAACAGTTCAATTCACTTTTAGTTAGTTTAATAAACAATTCAGTTCACTTGAGACTAGCTGGGATTCAATCAATAACGATACAGTGGACATATGACCATAATCAATGACCCCAAGCAATCACGGGCCAGGTGTGCAAGGGTATCATGCGCCTCAGGGGGGATGGGTCAGTCCAGCCCGTCGACCAATCAACACAATACAATCAATACGATACGATAGTCTGTAGACTCAATGCACAGTGCAGCGTACTCCATGTACATCAACACGGTACAACGTACTCTATGGACCTCGATACAATACAATATGATTGAGGATACCGAGTAATCTCAAGGATTTACCCCCTAGCATCAATATCTACCATCATCTTGTCTCAAAATCCAATGCGAACATGTCAGTGTAAGATCACACAGCAATACACGATGGCTCCAATACGATTTTACTCATAAATCATTTAAAAGCCAGTGCGAGCGATTCAGTGTGACACATAGTCTACACAAGGGCTCTAGCACTATTTCATTCAAAAATCGGATAGGTGGTTAAATTCTTTCAAAAATAATATAAAAATCAATGTTCTGTATAAAAATAGTACATAAAAGATATATGAGTAGAGACTTCCTGGGAGGTCACCCATCATGAAATTTCTCTCACTTAAGCACGCTTAACTTCTAAAACGTGCTATTTATGCAGACATTAGAAACAATAGCCAACCTATCCATATACCGTTGGAAACAGTATTCAACAATGAAAACACTGAAAACATGCAATTTATGCATTTATGATTTTTTAACACTTTATGGTACGATTCAGTCTATAGATAGGGATAATTGGGATTTTTTATCACCAAGTTTTTAACTAGATTTTTCATTATCTATTTTCTCTACAATATCTATTTAGCTACTGGAGATCATAAAAATACGTATAGTTATCTCTAATAGCTTGCATAAATCCATTACCTTGGTGTCTGTCTGTGGTCCTCGATGCCTTAGTGACTGGAGCTAGTGGGTCTGGTCTACTCGGTTAATTTTCTCAAAGCTCTTTCCCTCGGGTTTTCTCAATTTCTCTGTGTCTTCTTTCCTATCTCCAAATATTTTTATTTATATATATATATATATATATAAATACTACTTCATTTTTTAAAACCTTCTTTCCTTCCCGCGCTTTTTCCTCTTCTTCTTTTCTTCTTCATTTTTTTCACTGTTCCTTCATTGCTTCACTCTTTGTTTCCTCATCTCCTCGGCATCACTATCTTCTCTACCTCTTCTCTTAGTTTTCTGACACCACCATCATCAACCTTCTTTCTCGGCCACCTCCTTCAGCACTGTCGGCTCCGTTCCAGCCTTCTGCCATGATCACTGTTGCCGAGAAAGAGTTTCCTCTATTTTCAACAGCTCCTGGTTCTCCTACCTCCTCGGGCGACCTTCGTTCCCTTCCCTACACGCGTCGTCAGCTGCAATTCCCCTTTCGGAGTTAAGCTTTCCTCTTACACTGTCTCTCTCTTTCTCTCCCCCCTCTCGGGTTGAAGCAGACCAAAGGTTAGGCCCTCTATTTTCAACTTCTAGTTACTACCTCCAACTTCCGTTTACTATCTTCACCATTCTTCATCATTTCTCTCTTCACCGTCTCACCATTTCTAACCCGTTCTGTATAACCCGAAAATTCGATTTCATTTTCTTAAGAAGTTGTCATTATAAATATGGATTAATGTAATCTTGATCAATAAAAAAGAAATAATTGAATTCCAAGTCCAATTGATCAAGATATGAATTTATGGTGATAATCTAAAATTTTTCACATCGGGAATATATCTCAAAAATAGGAAAAAAATATTTTCAAAAAATAATAATAATAAATAAAAATATTTTCGAGGACATAAAAAATAAATAACAATGTCTATATATAAATATATATATAGAAATAAATTAAATAAAATGTATTTAACGAGATAAATTAAATAATTTTATATGTACATGTATGTGGATATTAGGGTATAAAATACTTTGTTTTAGTATTAATATTATTATAATAATATTATAAAATATAAGATATTTTCTTATATATGTATTTTATTATAAGATATTTCTAAATATATTATATTATCTTAGAAAATAATATATATATATATAAAATAAAATAAAATAAAAAGGAAATTGAAAACAAAAAAAAAAACAAAATAGAAAACTGGAACGCGAGGAACGGGGAGGAACCTGATCCTCCTAGATTTCTTCACCGGCGGCAACGAGCGACGAAGGAGGGCACAAGGTGACTGGCGAAGGACCGATTGGCACCGGGAGAACGCCTGACTGCCACCACGCACCATGATTCGACGGCGATGAGGAGATCGGAGAAGGGAAAGGCCACGGGAGAGAAGGGTGAATCAGGCGAAATCCGACGCTGATCTGCCCCAGCCTGAGCCAACCGAAAGGTGCTCTCCACCGTACGACCTCCCTGGACAAAAAAGGGGTCAGGAACCGACCGAAAAAGCATCTGATCAGCGAAATTGGCACGGAATCGGGTCAACCGGTTCAATGGAAAAAAGGACTGAACCAATCCAAACCGGTCCGAACCGGTTCAGCGAAAAAAAGGAAAAAAGGGAGAAATTTTTGATGATGCCTCGAGATTAAGGATAAGCATGTAAGCAGTAGAAATTAACCGATTTAATTTTTGAAAAATTTATTTGGAATTATATTTGATTGAAATTGACCGATTTGAATATATAAATGTGTAGCGCGACAATAGGCGATGGACGGGAGTTTAATGGAACCTTAATTTTTGAAACATCATGAAATCTTGGATAAGTAAATATCATTTATGACAACTTGTATAATTATAAGAGTTAGAAATTCATCGCATAAGTTGCGGAATAATTCCGTATAAAATGCCTTATGATTATAACTGAAAATTGACTATCGTAAATGATTATATGAGCTATCCAAAGAGACTAGAAAATGCTTAAGATGATGTGATGGTGATGTTAGGCCGAGTATTCAGCCAAAAGTTTGTAATGGACTAAGCTTGTGTAGCAATCGACCCAATCTAGATTATAGACCCACGGGCGGCCCAATATGTGTTAATGATCTCAATAAGTCAAATCGACTGTAGTAAACGCAAGAATTATATTTATTGGGTTAAATTGATGTGATAAATAATTATCTGCAGCTCCAGAGAATATACTGGGAGTGAAACCGGACTGCGGGATCGAGCAGCGTTAAGAAAGCAGTTTTGCTCGACGTGATTTTCAAGTAAGGGAATTTTGTGAGTAGTTAGAGATACTTGCACATATTTTTTAGGGTATTTATAGGGACTTAAAAAGTCTAAGGGTTCTAGAAAATGAATAAAATTTATAGAGACCCGATATGGGCAAATTATCATTTTACCCATATTAAGGGTAAATTTTGAAAAATTAGAAAAGGGTAAATAAAGCATTGAAAACCAGTTTTTAAGTGTTTTTATTGTTGTTTAGCATAAGAATAGATAGACTTGGCCAATGTTTTCATGATTGATGAGAAATAGCACAATTATGGTGCTAATTTTACTTATTTGAAATCATCGCTTTTAAAAGAGCCATCTATCAAGTTATGTGAAAACAAATCGTACTGGAGCACTACTCGCACTAGATTTCATATGTTTTCTACGTAAATTAGTGCTGGAGTATGACTCGCACTAGATTTTTATGACATGCATGACATAGTACTGGAGCGTTACTCGTACTCACTTTTATGTGATTTATGCATGATAGAGTACTGGAGCGATTGCTCGTACTCAGTTTTACATGCGTTGTACATGGCATAGTACTGGAGTGCTGCTCGTACTTGATTTTAATGAGTTTTGTGCATAGGATGGTACTGGAGCGATTGCTCGTACTTGTTTTGAGATGTGAATTATGCATGACCTGGTGCTGGAGTGTTACTCGCACTAGCGGTTGATTTTGTAATATGTATAAGATAGTATTTGAGCGGGGTGATGACTGTGTGTCGCACTCAAGACGCGCACTGTAGTTTTAATGTGATATACATGAAATTATTTAAAACCGTGTTGATTACCTCGTGTAGACAGAGTGTCACATGGATGAGATGCTCGCACGTGAATTTTGAGATATGGGTTAGTTACCGATGTGGTATATGGTGGATAATACCTATGGCAGGCACCCTCGGACCATGATGTGGGATAAGACCTATGGCAGGCACCCTCGGACCGTGATATGGGATAAGACCTATGGCAGGCACCCCAAACCATGTGGGTCCACAGAGTTGTGATGCCCCGAACACCGAGGCCTGTGTAGCCTGAGACCACAGTATAGGATATGGCCATAGTCTAGGTTATTATTGCATTTAGCCATCGAGTCTCACATGATTATATCACATGTTTTTATGATTTCGGGTAGACCTGAAGGATGGGTCAGATGCTGATTGACATGTTTTAATTGTTGAATGCCATATTTTACATGTTTGAATTTAAATGGCATGATTTACCGTAAAGGCATTATGAGTTTACAAAGATTCAGTGTTTTGCATGAAATGCTTGTATTTACAAACTCAGCATGATTTCAGTACACGTGATTAAATATGTACGTATTATATCAGTTTTCCAATTCATGCTTTTAATGTGAAATTAAGGAAATAGTATTTCAAAGCATGAAATTATTTTCAATAGATAGTGTGGTTATCTAGTTGCTTACCTGATTTTCTTATTGAGCTAGTGAGCTCACCCCTTTCATTTTTCACCTCTCTACAGAGTATCTGTAGTAGATAGTTTATGGCTGAGGACTTGCATTCCTTGTATCCGCTGCATTCCCATCAAGTGAAAGGTATACACATTACGTACGATTTTGTATATGAACATATAAACAGTATAGTGATGTAAACGAATGTAATATTGGGGATGTGTTTGTATATTAATATAGTGAGCTCACTTTTGATGTAAAAGAAATTGCAGTCAATAGATAGTTTATATTGACATGTATGTATGATATATATAATGGATGACATGGTAAGTAAGAAAGGTGGCACTAATACCGAATCACAGCCCAACTATTAGTAAAAAGAAAGGTAAGTAAAAAGCGAAAAATTTGTAGTGATTTTTTGGTAAAAGTAGATCGTGACAAGTTCTTCGCTTCACTGTCTCTCTTTCTTTGTTTTCGTTTTCAGCTTCTCTTCTCTCCCCTTTCACTTTCGTTTTCTGCTGCCCATTTCTTGTGTTCTTATCCTTTCTCCGTCTGTTTCTCTACTTCTGTCTGTTGCATAAATATATATTTCTTCATCATGCTTCTTTACTATGTCAATCTTAGGTTGGTTTCCTTATTCATCATTTTCAGCTCTCATTCCCTGTGTTTTCAGTTGATGGACGTGCCCTGGCCGAGGCAATTTTCTCCTCCACTACAGTTTTATCATTTCGGCTATCATCTCATGCCTTACCTCTTGTACCAGTTTATATATATCTATATATATATATATATATATATATATACATACATACATATGTTGTTGTTGCAGTATGGCTGGAACCTCCCGCTACTGCCCCCCCCTCTTTTTTCATTCTCTTCCCTAAGCTGACAAACATCATAAACTCATTTCCATTTCCTACCTGTAGTGCCCATCATTTTTACCTTTTGGTCACTAGGCTTGCCTCTCGTTTCTTCCTTTGTCTACTACCATATTTCTAAATTTCTATCCTTCTTTTCTCTTACACCGAGAGTCATCTCCATCATCATAAATATATGTATATATTTTATCAATTTCAATGCCCACTTCTCATGTTTCCCTCATCATCATTTCACTTCCATCGCATACTATTTTCACATCTTCATAATGTCCTTTTTATTTCTTTTCATTTCATTCATTTCCATTTCCCTTTTTCTGCTCGTTTCACTTATTCCTATTCATTTGTTCACTTATATATATATATATATATATATATATATATCTTTATACGTGAATCCTATAGGGCCTTGGTATGTAGGGGTTACATGTCCCTTATGTATCCACCACGCATACATATATGTATATATATGTACACCTAGGTATATGCATTGATACATATAATTATTTATTTAGTCATGTACCCATATGCTTGATTTAAATAATGGATACAATATTACTCAACCACATGTATATGTATGTATGTGTGTGTGTGTATATATATATATAGCTTGGTTAATTGTCTTCGTCTATGCCTCTTACATTAAGGTTAAAGTATTATTAAAATTAATTAGCCGCATTTAAGTTTGATTTATTTCCAAATCGGCGTTACTAAAAATCAAACTCTGAAGAATTTCATGGGCTTTACATTCTCTCCACTTTAGGAAATTTGGTCCTCATATTTTAAAATTACATCAGTCCTCAAACAACTGTGGATATTTCTCTCGCATTAGGCTTTCTAATTCCCACGTGACCTCTTCTGAAGTGTGATACTGCCATAAAACCTTGACCAGAGGAATCGTCTTAGACCGCAATACCTTCTCCTTCCTATCCAGTATCCGAACCAATTTCTCCACATACGTCATATCCTTCTTTAACTCCAGTGGTTCATACTTAATCACATGTGTCGGATCCGGATGATACTTCCGAAGCATCGAGACATGGAAGACATTATGAATACTCGATAAATCAGGCGGTAACGCCAATCTATATGCTTTGTCTCCCACTCGGTCTAAGATCTCGAAAGGTCCAATATAACGAGGACTCAACTTTCCTTTCTTCCTGAATCTCATTATACCTTTAGATGGAGAAACTTTCAAAAAGATCGAATCTCCTACTAAAAATTCCAAGGGTCTGCGTCTTTGGTCAGCATAACTCTTTTGTCTACTCTGTTGGTTGTCGAGACCAACAATAATAATTCCTACTCAAAATAAATTAAAACTGCAGTATAGTTGAGTAAGGTCATTTCCCAAGAGATTGGTTAAATTTATTTTTCTGCAAAAGATTTAAAAAGAAAATATAATTGGGGGATTTGTGAAAATGAAAATTAAATTAAAATATAGGTAAAGAAATCGATATATAAAAATTGAGAGAAAATCAATATGATGAAAACATCTAACCAAAGGAATAATTTTAGAATGGGTTCATGGAATTGATCATTGATGCAAAAATAATTTCTTTTAATCTTTACCAAATTGGTTATGGTTATTGGTACGACCTAACAACCTATCCCTCCTTACTTCTTCGATAATCAGGATACGATCTCTAATTATTTCTCTTGCCAGTTAAACAACCTTAGATACGATCTTAAGATTTAATTTACCAACAGCATTGAAAACTAGAGAGACTACCAATTCTAACTAACAAACACACATGTAGGTTCATTTAAGTTATATTATATATCTTCTTAACAGAGAATTGAAATCCTGTCTGAAATCAATTATGTTATTTACCACTTATATTAGAATGCCTAAACAATTACGGATTCAGGTTTCTAATTGGCGATATATTATCCTGACAATTGAACAAAGGGCCCTTTTTGCACAATCAATCAAAACAATAATTTAAATAAGAACAGAAGACATATAAATAATAAAGATATAAAAGAACAATATAAAACTAATTAAATCTCACAATTCTTAAAGAACCCAAACTTTAATTATCCTTTGGCTAGACTAAAAACTTAGCAAGCCATAAATTCAAATAAAAACACAAAAGAAAAATAAAAATATATGAAGATTCAGAATTCAGAATGAGATCCCCAGCCTCTTCCACTCTTAGTCTATAAATACTAAATATCCTAACTCCAGAATCTGTCTCCAAAGGAAAGTTCTCTAATTGAATTTGATTACAATTAAACTTCTTTCCTTTTTCCACCATTTGCCAAAGACAGAAATTGCATATCTTTTCCTTAATAATTAAAATCTTTCACTTGTCATCTTTATACGGTTTTAGTCAACTTCAGCTACAAGTGATAGATCTTGACTTGAATTCCAAGATTTCTTCTGATTTTGTGACTTGAGCAGAATTTGCAGCCTTTAATCCATTTTGTCCATTTTCCTTCATTCACAATACAAAATATAAAATATAAGTCAAATCCAAATATTAAGCACATAAAAGAATTTAAATCATGAAAAAATATGACAATTAATATGTCTAAGATGCAACTTATCAAATTTCCCCACACCTAAACCTTGCGTGTCCTCAAGCATACAATAGTCTAAATTCATAATTTCTTCTCATCATTACTTCATACTCTTCCTATGCTCATCCAAAACAAATTATTCTTGAACAGAAGTTCTTAAAATGAATTCTCATAACACACATGAAAAGTACCTTAATGATTCAATTAAGTTCATAAAATGTATAGGATCCAACACTCTCACAATTGGATTTCACTCATCACACTCTTAGTGTTTAGGGTATAAATTAATGAACTCTCAAGTCAGTGCATAGAAGATTTCTTACAATAGGCTTGCAAATTCATCACATCTCTTCCACCAATTAATGAATTAAGATGCAAAAATCTAAGGGTCTAAAAAGGGTTGTAATGAGGCTTAGGTAAGGTATGATAAAAGGATTTTTAGGTTTGAGAAATTGAAAGAATCATACAAAACTTTTCACATAAAATTCAAATCAATGATTTCTAAAGATTGCTTCACATCACATTCATCCAATTATACAATGCGTACCTTTGATTGAACGACAATTAATTCCATAACTAGCTTCCAAGCATTGAAAATTGCACATCTCTTTTTATTTTTCTTTTTTTTTCCTTTTCTTTTCTCTTTTTTTCTTTTTTTTTTCAACTTTTTTTTTTCGTTTTTCTTTTTCCAAAATAGAAGAACTCAATGAAAGTAATAGCTTGAAATACTAATTTTTCAACATATGCAATCTTTCCAAAAATATTTTGAAATTTCATGTGCATAAGTCTATATGATTCATCAATTCAAGGTTCAAAAAGAGGGAAAATTAACAAAAGGGTTTATTATGGCTTGTAATGTGGTTTAATTCAAAAAAAAATGTCACGCTCAAAGTGGTTCCTCTAGGGGTTAATAATAATAAGGGTAGGCTAGAAAAGAAATGGTATAATGACAAGAAAAATGGTTTAACCTAAATGCTCTTATTTGATTAATTGCATCATACTCATCAAAGGGGTTGATTGAGACATGTATGACAGAACAAGTTCTAGAATAATCAACTATGCATGACAGTCACACAAACAAAGAAACAGAGCATGATATAGTGAATGCTAATAGGCTCAAATCTCACCAAAAAGGGTTATGTGTGCTAGATCTTATACACTTTTTTTTCATCAAATGAATCAAAAGTAACTAATCAGTGTTTTAAAGAGAATTCAAAATTGTTTTGCACATATGTAAATCACATTTTTTTTCATGGAATAAGCATTGGAAAAATCTAGAACTCAAAGAAATCACAAACAATAACTAATGTACCTTTTGGAACAAAATTTTTATGGATTTGCAAAAATTTTCATGAAAATTAATCAAGAATGAAAGAATAATGAGGCAAACATCAGAGTCACAATTAAATATTCTCCCCCACACCTATACTATACATTGTCCCCAATGTATCAAAATAATTGCTCAGACACTGTAAAAGAATTGAGAGAAATTAGAAAACTTCCCTGAAAGAGATTGAGCAGCTTGAAGCATTGCGTTGAGTTCCACTAATTTACCTTGCCGAACACGCTTATAAAAGGAAGAAACTCCTTAAATTCCACTACTAGCAATAGATAAATTTGGCACACCTTGCAAATATTAAGCACAAAAAAAAATAAATGACTGCATCAGATCAGATCAGATAATGGTAATAAAAATGGAATAGCTGATACCGCAATTTTTATTTTTTTAACTATTATTATTTTTATTTTTTATTTTTTTGTATTTTTTCTGATTGGTGCCGAATTGAAGATGCTGAGAACTCCAGCATTGTGGCCGAAAGGGAGCTCGGGTATGGAATTGCTGCATTCGGTCAGTGCTGATCTCGGCTCCGGTGAAGAGGATGCTGCGAGACTGCTGTGGCTACCGATTGGAGATCGATTGGAGAAGGTGGAAGCTCGGTGAGGTGAGGTTGCGGGAGCGGGGTACTGCCGAAGATGAACTGTTGATGGTTTGTGAGGGAATTGGAGAAGCTCGATGAAGGATGCAGCTGGAAACTTGATGAAGCTCGGGAATGGGGGGATGACTGTCGCGGCTTGAGCTGTCGGTAATGGGTAATGGAGAAGGCTGAATTTCGGTTGCCGGAGCTGGGTACTACCTGATCGGTTGGTAACCTTGAAGCTGTCGGTGCCCACCGTTGCTGCCGATTGGAGCTGAAAAGGATTGGGTTTTGCTGATGCCGGTTCTGTGATGTTGCTGTGGTTGTTGCCGACAGGGAGCTCGGGGAGGGGAGTGCAGCTGCCGAAAATGGGGACTGGAGATGTTGGAAGATAGAAACTATCGGGTTGCTTTTTGTATTTGGGAGGCTTGCCGAATTGGTGGGTTGCGTCGGTTGGAGCTGAAGATGGGAGAGGGGAGGTGGCTGAAGATGGGTTCTGTTCGATTGAGACTGGTGCCGATTGGGACTGCTGGAACTGAATGTGGGAGATGACGGGTGCTGCCGGTGTGGGGAAAGATTGCTCCGGTGGGTACTGCTCGGGGCTGTGACCGGCGCGAGGACCAGCAAATTGAAGAGTGAAGATGGTGCCGAGAAGGAGAAAGGATCTGCAAGTGAAGAAAGAGAAAAAAAAAACTAAACAATGAGACGGGAAAAAAAAATATCTGTGCTTTTTTTTTATTATTATTATTTTATATATATTTTTTTTGGGACAGAAGAGATCACTTCATAAGGAGTGGGCACGTCTTATGAGAGATCTGCTTCCATAAATTTTTTTTTTTTTAAATACAGAAGTGTTCTCAACTAAGGCGTGAGCACGCCTTATACAAACACTTTTTCTGATTTTTTTATTTTATTTTTTTTTATTTTTTATAAAACACACCAAAACACATAAATCTTCTCTATTATTAATAAAATAACCAAAAATTAAAAAAATATTTGCTAAACAGAAAATAAAGAAAAAAATTTGGGTTGCCTCCCAACCAACGCCTTTCTTTAAAGTCTTTGGCTAGACATAGTCATGCTCAATTATATGTTGGACATTTCAACTCAATTCGTTCAACTTCATGCACTTGTAAACCTTCGTAAAAAGGCTTTAAACGATAACCCTTGACCTTAGAGATTTGACCTGTATCCAAACTTTGAATTTCAATTTTACCACGAGGAAACACGTTAGTAACAACATAAGGGCCTAACCATCTAGAACGAAATTTACTAGGAAATATTTTTAATTTAGAATGAGATAATATAACTTTCTGACCAACATAAATTTTTTTCTTGGAAACCATATGATCATGAAAAGCCTTTATCTCTTCCTTGTAAATCACAGAGCTTCCATATGCATGATTAATATTAAACTTAATGATTTCATCATCAAATTCCATTGTGAGTATACCATCATGCACATCAATTTTAGTCCTAGATGTTTTTAGAAAAGGTCTTCCCAACAAAATTAAAGATCTAAATGAGTCATCATCATCCATATCAAGCACATAAAAATCAGCAGGAAAGATCAATCCATTTACTTGCACCAAAACATCCTCTAAGACACCCTCAGGATAAACATTAGATCTATCAGCAAGTTGAATAATCACACCAGTCTCTTTTAATGGTCCAACATTCAAAGATTTAAAAATATACAGAGGCATGACATTAATTGAAGCTCCTAGATCTAACATTGCTCTTTCAATTTTAAGATTACCTACCTTACAAGGGATAGTAAACATACCTGGATCCTTGCATTTAGGAGGTAACTTTTTCTGGAGGACAGCTGAAACATTCTCACCCATGCTAACAAATTCATTACCTTTCAGTTTCCTTTTGTTGACACACAACTCCTTGAGAAATTTGGCATATCGAGGTACCTGTTTAATTACATCAAGTAAAGGGATATTTACCTCAATTTTACGGAAGATGTCAAAAATTTCCTTTTCCTCATCCTCTTTTTTGGATTTAGATGATCTGAAAGGAAAATGAGGAATTGGTGCTAAAACTTTTTGTTGCATGACATTAGGTTCCTTAAGGTGATCGAACTGTGGCTGGGATACAGTAACTTCCTTTTCAGCTTCTTCTTCTGGAATGCGCTTTCGGGTTGTCTTGCTAGACTCCCCTACCTCAGTTCCACTCCTCAAGGTCATTGCACTAACATTCTGTTTAGGGTTGATAATTGTTTGTGAGGGCAATTTTCCTTGAGATTCCAGTCTGCTCACAGAAGTGGCTAGCTGACTCATTTGATCTTCCAGCTTCTTGATGCTTGTCCTTGTCTCCTGTTGAAATTGTTGTGTGTTAATTGCAAGTGATTTAACAATTTCTTCAAGAGACGTACCTGAACTTGAGGCTGGCTGATGTTGCTGTGGAGCGGGCTATTTATATTGAAAGTTTTGAAATTGAGGTCTTGCTCCATAGCTCAAGTTGGGATGGTCTCTCCACCCTGGGTTATATGTATTAGAATATGGATCGTTATTCCTTTGTAATGGACCTGAAAATCCTCCAACTGCATTTGCGTGCTCATGAGATTCATCTTGAAGTGTAGGGCACATGTCAGTTGGGTGTCCAGTAGCAGCACAAATTTCACAGGCTTTAACTTGTTGTACGTTTCCCATTCCTATAGCCAATTGTTGAACAACAGATGTTAAATTAGCTATTTGATTCTCAAGAGAATGTGTATTTACCTCATTTACTCTTCTGTGAGATATATCTTGTCTGAATCCAAACTGCTGGGAGTTAGCAGCCATGGTGGAAATCAAATCTCTAGCTTCTCTAGGAGTCTTGTTCACTATCGCACCTCCACTAGCTGCGTCCATCATTCTTCTCTCCATGGGTAACAATCCTTCATAAAAATATTGAATTAAGAGCTGTTCGGAAATCCCATGTTGAGGACAACTTGCACAAAGTTGCTTAAATCTCTCCCAGTATTCGTGAAGAGTCTCAATATCTTTCTACTTGACTCCACATATCTCTCTTCTAATGCTAGCAGCTCTTGAAGCAGGAAAAAATTTGTCAAGGAACAATCTCACTATTTCAGTCCACGTGGTTATAGAACCAGGAGGTAAATAGAACAACCAATCTTTTGCTTTATCAGCTAGTGAGAACGGAAAAGCTCGCATTTTAATTTGCTCTTCGGTAACTCCTTGTGGTTTCAGGCTTGAACATACCACGTGGAATTCTTTTAAGTACTTGTGAGGATCTTCATTCTCAAGACCATGGAACTTGGGAAGTAAATGGATCAAACTCGATCTTAATTCAAAATCTGCTTACAGAGTTGGATAATGAATGCAGAGGGGTTGTTGATTTACAGGTGGTGCAGCCAACTGTCTTAAAGTTTGCTCTTCTTCAGCCATTATTTCTTCAATACCTGCACAAAAAGAATGAGGCAGTAAAATAAATCTAATTAAAAACCAATCCCCGGCAACGGCGCCAAAAATTGGTGGTTGTCGAGACCAACAATAATAATTCCTACTCAAAATAAATTAAAACTGCAGTATAGTTGAGCAATGTCATTTCCCAAGAGACTGGTTAAATTTATTTTTCTGCAAAAGATTTAAAAAGAAAATATAATTGGGGGATTTGTGAAAATGAAAATTAAATTAAAATATAGGTAAAGAAATCGATATATAAAAATTGAGAGAAAATCAATATGATGAAAACATCTAACCAAAGGAATAATTTTAGAATGGGTACATGGAATTGATCATTGATGCAAAAATAATTTCTTTTAATCTTTACCAAATTGGTTATGGTTATTGGTACGACCTAACAACCTATCCCTCCTTACTTCTTCGATAATCAGGATACGATCTCTAATTATTTCTCTTGCCAGTTAAACAACCTTAGATACGATCTTAAGATTTAATTTACCAACAGCATTGAAAACTAGAGAGACTACCAATTCTAACTAACAAACACACATATAGGTTCATTTAAGTTATATTATATATCTTCTTAACAGAGAATTGAAATCATGTCTGAAATCAATTATGTTATTTACCACTTATATTAGAATGCCTAAACAATTACGGATTCAGGTTTCTAATTGGCGATATATTATCCTGACAATTGAACAAAGGGCCCTTTTTGCACAATCAATCAAAACAATAATTTAAACAAGAACAGAAGACATATAAATAATAAAGATATAAAAGAACAATATAAAACTAATTAGATCTCACAATTCTTAAAGAACTCAAACTTTAATTATCCTTTGGCTAGACTAAAAACTTAGCAAGCCATAAATTCAAATAAAAACACAAAAGAAAAATAAAAATATATGAAGATTCAGAATTCAGAATGAGATCCCCAGCCCTCTTCCACTCTTAGTCTATAAATACTAAATATCCTAACTCCAGAATCTGTCTCCAAAGGAAAGTTCTCTGATTGAGTTTGATTACAATTAAACTTCTTTCCTTTTTCCACCATTTGCCAAAGACAGAAATTGCATATCTTTTCCTTAATAATTAAAATCTTTCACTTGTCATCTTTATACTGTTTTAGTCAACTTCAGCTACAAGTGATAGATCTTGACTTGAATTCCAAGATTTCTTCTGATTTTATGACTTGAGCAGAATTTGCAGCTTTTAATCCATTTTGTCCATTTTCCTTCATTCACAATACAAAATATAAAATATAAGTCAAATCCAAATATTAAGCACATAAAAGAATTTAAATCATGGAAAAATATGACAATTAATATGTCTAAGATGCAACTTATCACCTACTCTAAGTTGTTCTCAATCTCTCACAATTCAATTGTACATCCTCAAAAGCTTGCTTAACCAAATTGGGAGCAAATATCTTTTTTTCACCCACTTCTACCCATTCAATCGGTGAACGACACCTTCGACCGTACAACGCTTCATACGGTGTCATGCCGATACTTGAGTGGTAGTTGTTATCATATATGAATTCTACTAACATTTGAGACATTCAGTCACAAGTTCAGTTATTTCTCTTATCGTACCTGATTACCAATATATCATTCGGAGGTTTTGATGCATCTTACTTTTCTCCGGATAAGAGTATATCTCGTGAATGAGCCTCTGACGACATTAATTTTTCTTTAACTATAGATCACTGGGTACACAATTCTGCTTCAAAATCTCAATAAATCATCATTGTCGATACCAAATATGTTATAGTACCCTTTGGTATCTAACTAGCCATATTGATTCAATATTCATCATTACGTTGAACCTGTATGATTTGATAAATCAAGTCTAATTTCAACTCTCAGGCAAGCTACCATGTGATGAATGCCAGTATCAGAAAGGAACCACATCCAATTTAAGGTTCACAAAACGTTCCAACAGTTTGCATTTCCTGATCATTACATAAATATAACATCGTCTCGAAGTCACTTCTGCTCAAGGCACTAACCCCAGTAATTTCTTTTGTCTTATGTTCAATTCCTTCTATGAAAATAAATATCTAAAACTTTCATGCTCAATAAAATCTGTAATCCTCTCCATACAAGTAGTGGTGCCTTAACTTTAATGTAAATATTACAGTTTCTCATTCCAAATTATAGGTTAGGTAGTTCTTCTCATGATCTTTTAATTGCCAAGATCCATAGGCAGTTGCCTTTCTATTATCTATATACACTTTTCTCCTGGGTTATGGATTAGGATATTTCTAGACGTTGTTAAGTTTTTCAGGCAAAGAGGTATTTTGAAATACCTTAATTAGTCATCAACCCTGACCACATGAACTAAATATAGTCATAAAGGGTCAAAATTCAACTTGCAGTCGAAGGCGAAAATAAAGTTTATCGCATTTCTTATGTATCCTTTGGACATAACCATTCTCAGTTCATATCACTTAACCCGAATCATCTCACATACCAAAAATATTCATACATTGTGTACATCTCTTATTCCAAAATATAATTTGTATTCAAAAGTCATCACACTTCGTGTCTCATTTCGTACATCAATTATAACAAAACCATTTTCTTATTAAGTCTCGCATTCAAAACATAAGCATATACAAATTACAATCCTTAGATTCGAAACGTATTTCGTATTTCAAAGTCCCAAAACGCTAAATCTTCTTAACAGTTTTAACTCTTTTCCCACTAATTTATAACCATTGTTTTGGGATAATCCAATTGTTACTCGTTCTTAATACAACATGACCTAGAAGACTTCGGATCTCCTTAACAAGTAATGCCATTACACTCCAAAGTGGATCACTTGGTCTGATAATCCCCCTTATCATATAATCCTTGTAATTACTTCTTCAGCTCTTCTAATTCAATCGAAACCATTTAGTATAGTGGTTTAAATATCAGTTCAATACCAAGTATTACATCAATTCAAAACTTCTTCTTTCTATTTAGTGGTAACTTTGGTAAATCATCCGAATATATGTCAGAAAACTCTTTGTCTCTAGGGTGTCTTTTTACTTCGAACACGCCTTTATCTTTATCAATCATGTAAGCAGTGTGACCTTTAAGTTTCATTTATACAGCTCATTCTGTAATTCTTTCTTCCAGATATAGTGACTTTACTCTTCATTATCACTCTTTCTTTAACAGATTTCTTTCTTGTCACTCTCTTTACCTTTTCCTTTTCTTAGTAACCTCAAATATATGTATCTCACATTCTCACAATTGCGCCTTACGCACTGCTTCCTCATATGTAGTTTCATCAAATGGAGCTAACCTAACTCGATTGAGGATCCCAGTATCTCCTATGAGTTTTTTGGACTTACTTTATTTCACATCTCCATATATCCGGATTATACTTCTATAAACTTTGATTCATATTCATTCCCAAACTTATACATTATGTCCAACTCAAATATTTCATTCAGTAAGTATCATTGTGTCGTGTCCAAGGCGTATCGTCGTCTAAAGTCATCCAGGAATATATCTCATGTAACCCTCTAATGTAAGGTCCTCAGATTAGATTGAGGGAAACTTCTTTTAAAGTTCGACTACTCATTTCAATATCAATGCTGTAAAAGCTACCTTCTTAATAGTAGTACACCTTATAATCTGTATATCTCATCTGATTCTTTAGCACAAAAGCTACAAAAGCAACTTTCTCGGTAAAGCTACTTTGAAAAAATCATAGAGTTTTTCCATCTCATTTATCCAATCTTTCGAAATCATTGAATTCTTAACCTCACCGAAAAACGGAGGCTCAAACTTCTCAAATTTCCTCAGTCTATTAAGTTCGTGGTCATACCCTAAGAATCCATATAAGTTTTTCAATTCATTTATCCAGTTTTCCATTACAATTGGAATCTTGACTCCAGTATATAATAGTGTACATCCTACCGAAATTGTCTCAGTCTTTCTCATAGTCATACCTCAATCATTATCATCATCATTGTGTCGTTATCACTTGACCAACAATGTCATCATTGTCTCCATGTCCCACTTAGATTTACGAAGCGGACTTCAGAATTTTTAGCTAAACCATATGGTGTACACTCAGATGCGAATTCACTATATCTCTTGGCCTACCTCTACGGCCTTGAGAAACAGTTCCCTTTTCATCTACTAGTATGGCTGTAATATCAATTAACCATATCTATCAGTTTTCCATCATTCAATAACACAATTTTCAATAAAGTACAGTTAGGTACACCCGTTTGTATTTAAACAATGTACAGTAATATTGTGGGTGTGAACTTTCTAAATTTTATCTTACTCTTAATATCAACTCATATCAGGCCAACCTTGCTCTGATACCAACTTCTATAACGACCCAAATTACACACATTTTGGTTGGGTTACGATTCGATATCAGATTATAACCATAAATCTGACTACTCAATATAATTTTATCTTAGTAATAATTTAAACAAAACCAAGGATAAATACTTCTCCAATTTAATCAACACAATAATTTCTTCACAAAATATTCACATTCCCCAAACACGTTTCTCTATACATTACTGTATTTAGAAAAATTTTAGATACAAGAACAAATATTTATACTGGGTATACCTTTGCCACAGACGAGTACCTTGCTGACGTATGGCTGTGCAAATTTATTCATCTTATAGAAGGGGTCCCAGTTACTGATAGGGCTCTATGGAGGAAAGTGAAGGGTGAGCTTAACGTGTTTAGTAAGAAAATTATGTAAGCAGTAGACAACCATACTATCTACATACTTATAATGCATGCCATGATCAGTTATAAAACACTGTAAAACACTTGCATTTAATTTGATTCGATAATACTGAAAACTATTCACACTCGATGCACTTTTCTTTGAAAAACACTTCCAATAAAAATCCATTGTCAATACGATACTTTAACACTTCTAAAACATATGCATTTGATACAGTCGATACGATGAAACAATTTTCTATTCAATCAATGCAAATAAAACACTTGAAATCGTTTCCTTAAAACGTTTCATTCAATCAGTAAACAGTTCAATTCACTTTCAGTTCATTTAATAAACAATTTAGTTCACTGGAGACTAGGCTAGGATTCAATCAATAACGATACAATGGACATATGGCCATAGTCAGTGACTCAAGCAATCAAGGGCTAGGTGTGGAAGGGTGTCATGTGCCTTACGGGGGATGGATCAGTCCAACCCATCAACCAATCAATATAATACAATCAATATGATACGATAATTCATAGACTCAATGCAGGTGCAGCGTACTCCATCTCCATATGCGTCCACACGGTACAACATACTCCATAGACCCCCGATACAATACAATATGACTGAGGGTACCGAGTAATCTCAAGGATTTACCCCTCAACATCAATATCCACCATCACCTTGTCTCAAAATCCAATGCGAGCAGGTTAGTGTAAGATCACACAGCAATACACGACGGCTCCCACACGATTTTACTCATAAATCATTTAAAATCTAGTGCGAGCAATTCAATGTGATACACAGTCTACACGAGGGCTCTAGCACTTTTTCATTCAAAAATTAGATAGGTGGTTCAATTCTTTCAAAAATGATATAAAAATCAATGTTACATATAAAAACAGTGCATAAACGATATGTGAGTAGAGACTTCTCGGGAGATCACCCATCATGGAATTTCTCCCACTCAAGCATGCTTAACTTCGTAAAACGTGCTATTTTGTACAGACATTAGAAACAATAGCCAACATATCCATATACCATTGGAAACAGTATTCAACGATGAAAACACTGAAAACATGCAATTTATGCATTTATGATTTTCCAACACTTTATGGTACGATTCAATCTATAGGTCGGGTAATATGGGATTTTCTATCTCCAGGTTTTTACCTAGATTTTTCATTATCTATTTTCTCTACGGTATCTATTTAGCTACTGGAGACCATTAAAATACGTACAGTTATCTCTAATAGCTTGCATAAATCTCTTACATCGGTGTCTATCTGTGGTCCTCGATGCCTTAATGACTGGAGCCAGTGGGTCCGGTCTACTCGGTTAATTTTTTCGCAGCTCCTTCCTTTGGGTTTTCTCAATTTCTCTGTGCCTTATTTCCTATCTCCAAATATTTTATTTATATATATATATATATATAAATACTACTTCTTCTTTTTTAAACCTTCTTTCCTTCCACGTTTTTTCCTCTTCTTCTTTTCTTCTTCTTTTTCTCCATTATTCCTTCATTGCTTCACTCTCTGTTTCCTCATCTTCTCGGCATCACCATCCTCTCCACCTCGTCTCTTAGTTTTATGACACCACCATCATCAGCCTTATGTCACGACCACCTCCTTCAACACTGTTGGCTCCGTTCCAGCCTTCTGCCTTGGTCATTGTTGTCGAGAAAGAGTTTCCTCTATTTTCGACAGCTCTTGGTTCTCTAAACTCCTCGAGCGGCCTTCATTCCCTTCCCTTCACGCGTAGTCAACTGCAGTTCCCCTTCCAGAGTCAAGCTTTCCTCTTACACGGTCTCTCTTTTTCTCTCCCTCCCTCTTGGGTTGAAGCAGACCAAGTGCTAAGCCCTCTGTTTTCAACTATTCGTTACTACCTCCAACTTTCGTTTACTGTCTTCACCATTCTTCATCATTTCTCTCTTCATCGCCTCACCATTTCCAACCAGTTCTCTACTTCACTGTCTATCTTTCTTTGTTTTCATTTTTAGCCTTCTCTTCTCTCCCCTTTCACTTTCGTTTTCTGCTGCCCATTGCTTGTCTTATCCTTTCTCCGTCTGTTTCTCTGCTTCTATCTGTTGCATAAATATATATTTCTTCATCATACTTCTTTATTATGTCCGGCTCGGGTTGGTTTCCTATCTTCATCATTTTCAGCTCTCATTCCTTGTGTTTTCAGTTGATGGACGTGCCCTGGCCAAGGCAATTTTCTCCTCCACTACAGTTTCATCATTTCGGCTATCATCTCATGCCTCACCTCTTTTACCAATATATATATATATATATATATATATATATGTTGTTGTTGCCTCTTACATTAAGGTTAAAGTATAATTAAATTTAATTAACCGCATTTAAGTTTGATTTATTTCCAAATCGGCGTTACTAAAAACCGAACTCCAAAGAATTTCATGGGCTTTACAGAGCTTACCAGCCAGGATGAAGCCAAGAGTGATGACATGTGATGACATATAGGATAATAATTAATAGAATTGGGGCATTGATATATACCTTTAAAAATTAAGAAAATAAAAGTATGGTATGTGAATTTAAAAATAAATAAATCAGAGTTAAAATGATAAAGTTTATCCTTAAATAGTTAGAACCAAATTATTGAACTCATTAAACTAAAACTTCCCTACCTTAGAGGATTTAACTTAGTAATAAGAAAGAGGTTTGGAGAATTTTAGATATCAAGTTTGATCTCACCAAGAGTTAGCTTAAATTTAGTATAATTATTTACTAATTTAATTAGTTATAATATTTATTAATTTACTTAATTTATATACTAATTATGATTATAACTTTTAATAAAAATTAAATATTTAAAAAAACTTCCCTACTCTTTTCATCAGTTTAATGAAAAAAAACAAAGCAGGTTTGCCAAAGGGTCCTTTATCGTTTCGAATACGTACTTTGAGTACTCCGACCATTTTTCACAATTAAGATTTGAGAAAGGTTTTAAATTATAGATGTTGTTGTGTTTAGAGAAACTGTCTAAAACTGATTTAAGCCCACAAATCGATCCACTTTTCATTTATATATTAGGGTTAAGATTTTTAAAATATAAATTCATTTAAATGCAAGTAAAACTAATCCGGTCCATTCGGTCCACAATCGTGCAAACCAAATTCATTTATTATCGAGCTGGCCGGCTATTTTTGGTTAATAACCTAATAATATAATCAAATAAAAAAAAAACTCAACTCAATTAAATAAAAACATACCCAAGACCCAATTAAATAAAAAAAAAAAACAAACCCAATCCCATTAGTGGAAAACCATATTTGAAGTTATTGACCCAACCCAATAGAATTGAAACATTTTCCATTTTAGAACTGGAATTAATTTTGACTTTACATATCTTCAATTTAGGTTGAAGTTGAATGTCATACAAAAGTGCTCAGAGAGTGTTCCTACTGCAAAAATTGGGAAGTTTACACTTCATTGGAGCCCTGGAGAATTGAAACTAGTTTACACCTCAGTACAGCTAAATTTTATTTTTTCAGTTTAGTTGCTGATTTTTTAATTTAATTCAAGTTTGTATCTTTGATTTGTTTAGTCTGCGAGTTGGCTAATAACCAAATAAATGAGGGTAAAGATTTTATTTTTATGAGTCCGTACTGATTCAGTCGAATCCGAAGGGTTGACTCACGAACAGGCTGGTCCAACTGTTTTAACAGCTCCAAATACCAAATTCAGAACAATAAAAATGAATTTATTATTTATATCTCCCCATGTAGACATGTAAAATGTTCATGGCCCGGTCAATCAAACGCTTGCAAGCCCAACATGCTCTACCAACCAAGCCGTGCCTTCGTCTAAAATTTTAAGAACTCAACTTGAAATCATTTATATAATTATATTTTATTAAATAATAAAAATTGTTATATAGTTTTATATATATAATATTTTTTATCATTTCAATAATAATATATCAAAAAGCAGAGGATGGTAACCAAAATAATAATAATAATAATAATAAATTAAAAAGATTAAAAATAGATCTCAAAGTCTTAAATTAAGAATCCTATAATTGAGTCAAATGAAGCTTTGATCTATCTCTACGTTTTTTTTTTTTTTTTTTTATCTTTTCTCTCAAGGAACACAATTGATAGAGATAATTTACCTTCAGCCCAGTCACGCGCCTAAGTTTCAGAATACAAAATGCCCAAAATAATAAAATTTTGGAGCTCACACAAATATGAGTCATGAGCTCATCAAAGCAACTCAGAGATATCTATAAATATCTCCAGATATGATCAGAAAAATCTTAATCTCTATTTTGCTTACTGAGACTCTGCTTAAACAGTTTTCTAACTTAAACATCGGAGTACGCGTGTAGGGACAGATCCCTGCGCCTCTCTGACCTTTACTGTTTTTGCAGAATCTTCAATACACGTGGAGAATACAGCAAATAAGATCATATCAATATTATTTCATTATTGTTGAGAGCAAGAATAATTGACGCTGTCTGTGGGAATCAGAACAAAAAGTCAGATTCTTTATCAAAATGGTGAGAACACGTTCGACAGCAGCAGCAAATTTGGGAGAAAAAAATTTTGTGAGTCCTCCTGCCAGACCAGAGAGAGGACAAGAGCAGAATGGAGAAGGCGGCAGAGTTGCCACTGTTTCCCTTGACGAATTTGAGGCTTTGAAGCGTCAGAATGAGCAGACCACTACAGCACTGATGGCTATGGTGAATTTCTTCAAAAATGCTCTGCCGCAGTTTAGCTTGCCTCTAAAAGTGCAGCAGATGGTAGGAGAGAACGTCCCGAGGCAAACTTACGAGAGAGGTCAACCCTCTATAATGGTGAATGTCGGACAAGGAGACTGGGGACAGAATACTGCCGCTGGCCTGATGCAGAACTATACCACTGAACTAGAAGATAACTCTGCCTCATCTCTGAGGGAGTATCTTGCCATGAAGATGCGAGAGATCAACCCTGCCGCAGTTTGAGGGTGAACCCTGCCGCAGCTCTGAGGATGAACACTGTCGCAGGTCTGAAGGAAAACCCAGCCGCAGGTATGAGGGTGAACCCTGCCGCTGCTCTGAGGATGAACTCTGCCGCAGGTCTGAGGGTGAACCCTGCCGCACCTCTGAGGATGAACTCTGCCGCACCTTTGAGGATGAACTCTGCCGCAGCTCTGAGGATGAACTCTGTCGCAGGTCTGGAGGACAACCCTGTCGCAGGTCTGAGGGTGAACACTGTCGCAGCTCTAAGAATGAACCTTGTCGCAGGTCTGGAGGACAGTGGCCTTGCCGCGGGGCTGCGAGAAGTGAATCTTGCCACAGGTCTGAGAGGGATGAATACTGTCACAGGTCTGACAGAGTCCAACCCTACCGCACGGATTCAGGAGCAATACCCTAGCGCGGAGTTAAGGAGGCAGAACTCTACCGCAGAGTACAGGCGGCAGACCTCTGCCATGGAGATCAAGACTTCTGCCACAAAATTGGAGCATGATTTCGAAGACCACAAATCTGGGGAGCGACAGAGACAGAATAGTCATGACCCCCAAGACTATTTTGAAGGTACAAGGTCGAATTACGGAATGGGAGGTGCAGGAAGAAAGGATACAGTGCAGGCTCCTAGAGGAAGGGAAACTGTGAACGAGGAGGAGATCTTTAGCCGGGGAGTAGACCGTGTGCAAAATCTCCGGATTAGAGGACGAAGGGGTGCTTACTACTCAGACTCTTCTAATGCTGAAGAGAGGGGAGCACACTCGACTCGAGAGTCGAAAAATGTTGAGAAAATTGTTGAGAGGATTCTAGAAAGGAAGAAGTTAGTGTCTCCCGACGACAGTCAGAGAAGGAGAGTTCCTTTCAGTCCAGAGATTATGGACAAACCATTGTCGAAAAAGTTCAAGATGCCTTCTATGGCTACTTACGTCGACAAAGTAGACCCATGCGACCATATACAGAGTTATAAGTCCCTCATGTTGCTCCATGGATGGGAAGATGAAATCATGTGCGGAGCCTTCTCGCTTACACTATCGGGGCATGCGCTAAAATGGTTTAATGGGTTAAACGAGGGTTCCATCTCATCCTTCGACCAGTTACAAAGTGAATTTTTTAGAACCTTCATGATCAACAGCCAGCGGAAGAATAACGCTACTTATCTGCTCACCCTTAAACAAGGGAACAAAGAATCATTGAAGAACTATGTAGATCGTTTTCGAGATGCAACCTTAGAGGTGAAAGATATACCAGTGGGAGTAGTCATGGCTACTATGCTGCAAGGGACGAAATCAGAGAAGCTGCAAGAATCCTTTTCCCTTGATCAGCCAGCGACACTTTCTGATTTGTGTGCTAGAGCTAATAAATACGTGGCTCAAGAGGAAGTAATGAAGATGGTACAGTCCCGAGAGGTAAGGGAATGAAGAAAAAGAGAGAGATATGTACCTGAAAGAAGCTCTTAGAGACCCGTCAGATTAGACAAGGCTCCTAGACTCAGGTATGAAAACTATACCAGACTAAATGAACCTCGCACAGTAATATTTGCCGCTATTGAGGGGACTGGACTGTTGGAGTTCCCCAAAAAGAAGATTGGAGATATGGGTCAAAATCTTGATACTTATTGTGAATTTCATACTGCTCATGGTCATCCTACTGAAAGATGCAGAGATCTGATGGATCAGTTAGAGAGGCTGGCTAGAGATCGGAAAATTAACCGCTTCCTGTGGAGAAGTGAAAGGCCCCGTTATCCTCCGCGAGATCGAAGGAATGATCATCCGCGGAATAGACAAAATAATGATAACAGGAGAAATAGACCAAGAAATGAAGTAGCTAGGCCTGACCCCCGAGATAATAGGCTGGATAATGAACCTATCGGTCCGGCTATCAATGTTAGTGCAGGGGGAGAATCGATGGTAGGAAGTTCCTCTGCTTCTCATAAAAGTTACGCGAGACATGCATATCAAATTCATGATGTAATGGAGGAAAAGGCAGATGAAGAGCCCATTATGTTCACTCCGGGAAACAAAGTTGATATCATCATGCCTCATGATGACCCAATGGTGATATCAACGATGGTGGCAAAACATCCAGTGAGCAGAATCCTAGTCGATAATGGAAGTTAGGTGAACTTAATCTATTGGAACTGCTTTGAAAAAATGAATGTATCCAAGGATAGATTAAGACCTGTTATGACGCCATTGTATGGATTTGTGGGCGAGAAGGTGAAGGTCGTCGGGTCTATAGAGTTGCTTGTGACTCTAGGGGAAAGCCCAAAGGATGTGACTCGACAAGTATTGTTCATGATTGTAAAGTCGACCTCAGCTGCTTATAACATGATCTTGGGAAGGCTTATATTAAATTATATGAGGGCGGTGATATCTTCTTACTACTTACTAATGAAGTTTCCTACTCCCAACGAAGTCGGGCAAGTACGAGGAGATCAAAAAATAACTCGCACATGTTATATTGCCTCTACTGTCTGCAAAGGAGTATAGAGAAATGAGACTTTGTATATAGATTACCTCCTAAGCCTCAGCCTGTTGAGGAAACAGAAGCCATTGAGCTAGTTAAGGCGGATGAAGAGAAGAGGACATTCATAGGGACTCAACTGGATGAATAAACAAGGAGGGAGATAACAGAATGCCTACACAGAAACTCGGATGTTTTTGCTTGGACCCCGGTTGATATGCCTGGGATTAATCCAGAAGTGATTTGTCATAGGCTTAATGTTTCACTCAGACATAAGCCTGTTAAACAAAAAAAGAGAAATTTTACCCCGAAAAGAAAAAAGGCGATCACTGAAGAAGTTAATAAACTCTTAGAAGTCGGGTTTATTATAGAGGTCTACTACCCTGAGTGGTTGACCAATGTAGTAATGGTGAAGAAATCCAATGGGAAATGGCGAATGTGTGTGGATTTCACTGATTTAAATAAAGCTTGCCCCAAAGATTCGTAGCCTCTGCCCCGGATTGATAGGCTTATGGATGAAACGTCTGGGTATGAACTCCTTAGTTTTTTAGAATCTTTCTTCGGCTATCATCAAATTATGCTTCATCCAGAAGATGAAGAGAAGACTTCTTTTATAACCAACGATGGAACATACTATTATCGGGTAATGCTATTCGATTTAAAGAACGCTGGAGCCACATATCAGCGGATGGTGAACAAAGTATTCAAAGATCTTCTGGGAAACACTATGGAAGCTTATGTGGATGATATGATTATCAAAAACAGAGCAGGAGAGTCCCACGATCATCAGATGTCCAGAGTGTTTGATGTGTTGAGGGAATTCAATATGAAACTGAATCCCAACAAATGCTCATTTGGAGTTAGGTCGGGGAAGTTCTTAGGGTTCATGATCACCAACAGGGGTATTGAGGCAAACCCTGAAAAGGTACAGGCGATTGTAGATATGAAGCCACCAACTACAGTGAGAGAAGTCCAAAGATTGGCAGGCAGAATAGCAGTTCTGAACCGTTTCTTGTCAAAATCTACAGAAATGAACTTGTCGTTCTTCAAAACTCTACGGGGCGGAAGGAATTTCGAGTGGACAGATGATTGTCAAAGAGCTTTTGAAGACTTGAAAGAATATTTGAAGCAGTTACCTTTGTTAACAAGGCCTTCGGAAGGAGAACAGTTGTATATGTACTTAGGAGTCGGTGAATTCGCCGTCAGTGCGGTACTACTGAAGAAAGATGAAATAGTGGACCGTCCCGTATACTATTTGAGTAACGTACTGCTAGACTCGGAGACCCGTTATCCGCTAGCTGAAAAGCTAGCACTGGCCCTTGTGATGGCCTCTCGCAAATTGCGTCCTTATTTTCAGGCGCATTCTATTTCTGTCCTAATGGTTCAACCATTAAGGCAAATCCTTCAGAAGCCTGAACATTTAGGGAGATTGGTGAAATGGGCAGTGGAACTTGGAGAGTATGATATCACGTTTCAGCCCAGACAGGCTATCAAAGGCCAAGCTTTAGCAGATTTTATAGTAGAATGTGCTAGCCCAAGGGGCAACATTGAAAAAGAGACTCGGCCGTGGTTACTGTATGTTGACGGAGCATCAAGTGCAAATGGTAGTGGGGTCGGTATAGTCTTTATATCACCAGAAGGGAGATCCTTAGAATATTTTTTACGGTTTGGGTTCCCTAGTTCAAACAATATAGCAGAGTATGAGGCTCTAGTTGTTGGAATGAAGCTGGCAGAGAAGTTGCAAGTCCACCATCTAATGGCACATAGTGATTCTCAATTGGTGGTAAATCAGTTCAAGGGACAATATGAGATCCGAGAGCCAATGCTGGTCTCTTATCTAAAGAAAATCCAATCTTTGGCTCAAACTTTCGAAAACTTCTAGTTGATACAAATTAATCGATCTGAAAACACACATGCAGATTCATTGTCTAAATTAGCTTCCTCTAATGAAATCGAAGGAAGAATGGTGAAAGTGGAGAAACTTGAGCGGCCTAGTATCGAAGAAGTCGAAGTGTATGGCATCGAAGTGGGGGACGATTGGAGAACCCTATTCGAACAGTATCTCACTGAAGGTGCGCTCCCGCAAGATAAGGAAGAGGCTCGTCGCTTAAAGATACAAAGGGAAAAATTCACACTGATAAACGGCGAACTGTACAAAAGGGGGTATTCATCGCCTTTGTTAAAGTGCCTGGGGCCAGAACAAGAAAACTATGTCTTAGCTGAGGTACATGAAGGTATTTGTGGTGAGCACTTGGGAGCTAGAGCCCTTGCCTCTAAGATATTGCGATCGGGATTCTATTGGCCGACGTTGAAAAAAGATACGATGGATAAGGCCCGCAGGTGTGATAAGTGCCAAAGGTTTGCACCAATAACAACTGCCCCAATGGCTCCATTCCAGAGTACGGTACAACCAACTCCTTTTGTACAATAGGGGTTAGATATTCTAGGGCCTTTCCCATTAGCTACGGGTCAAAGAAAGTTTCTATTGGTAGCTATCGATTACTTTACAAAATGGATTGAGGCTGAACCTTTAGCTACAATCACAGAGATGAAAGTTGAAGCAATGGTGTGGAAAGATATTATCTGCTGGTTCGGGATCCCACGTATCTTAAATGTTGACCACGGAAAGCAGTTTGATTGTGACGCCTTTCGTGAATTCTGTAAGCGCATTGACATTCAGCTAAGGATTTCTTTTATTTTATATCCTCAAGCTAACGGGCAGGTCGAAGTCAGCAATCGAACCATCCTTCATGGGTTGAAGACCAAACTGGATAAAGCTAAAGGAGCATGGGTGGATAAGTTGCCTAGTGTCTTATGGGCATATCGTACTACAAGTTGACTATCAACTGGAGAAATGCTATTTAGCCTTGTATACGGCACTGAAGCATTGATTCCCATGGAAATTGAAGCACTGTCATCCAGGGTGGTACCTTTAGTGGAAGAAAAGAATTCACAAGGGCTAAGGGAAAACCTGGATCTGCTTGATGAGCATAGAGAGGCTGCAGCTATCCGACTGGCATCTTACCATCAAAGGGTGGCCAACTACTACAACAGTCAGGTAAAAGATAGACCGATGTTCGAGGGAGCTTTGGTGCTTAGGAAGTCACACATCACCAATGCCTTGAGGGAAGACGGGAAGTTTAGAGCCAATTGAGAAAGTCCATATTGAATCCGACGAAGGATTAGGCCCAACACCTACATCCTAAAAACTCTGCAAGGGAAGAAAATAGGAAAGACATGGAACTCAAATCATTTGAAATTATATTTGAATTAACCATTATGTCTTATTTCTTGATTTTTATATTCTCGATATTATTATCTGATCATTATGAAAATTATTTCTCTATTATATCTTCGGCTTTTATGAATACAAATCTTGTGACAGAAAACAGGTGAGCCGTAAGAGCCTGAGGCGCAATAGCGTCACTGTGGCCAGGCGTAAAAAGACAAACGAGCCGTAAGAGCCTGAGGCACAATAGCGTCACTGTGGTCAGGCGATGAAAACGTATTAGCCGTAAAAACCAAAGACGCACTCGGGTCATGGTGGTCAGGCATTCGAAAAAGGTCTGTTTATATATGTAATTCTTTCTAAAAGTATGTCTTTCCATCAAGAATTTGGGGAGCATACACGGATAAATAAACATACGAGTAAAACAAGTACATAGATAAGTGATAATAACAAAAGTAGATAAGTGATAATAGCAAAAGTTAAATAAACAACGTTTCATAAACAATATGAAATATGAACAGATAAACTTTACTTCTAAATTCAAGAAAATCTTTACAAGCGATAATAAATTCAAATGTATGAATAAGTTCAATGACAAAATATTCAAAAAGAAAAATAAATCAATCTGCACAATCTGGTGGCTGGGGATCAGGCGCCGTCAGACCCTCGCGTTCTAGGAGCTGGTGACCAGGAAGTGATAGATCTTCTCCATCTAGGTCATCAAGGGCACCAATGGGTTCGGGAACATTATCTGGGCTCACAGGCTCCCAAGGATCGGCCAGTTTCGCAAGATCATCCAATGCAGCCTTCTTCGGGACCTCGTCAGCAGGCTCAACATCAGGTTCATACTTGGTCCAATCAGGGGCTTCAAATAACATCGTTTCAGGTGTATATAGAAGCTCAAGGAACTCCTCACCTTCCCTATGCTTCTCCAACCAAGACCGGTCAAGGTAAAAATCATACTTCACATATGGCACCGAGAAATCTTCCTTCTGCCTCAAGCAGTATTTAGAAAGTTTATACTCCTTCACAGCTTCAGCCCGGATACTATCAATCTCAACCTGATTTAGGGAAGGAGTGGTTCGACTCTCCAATTCAGCAATGTATTGTTCCAATTGTTGATTTCGATCTGCTAGGGAATCATACCTAGACTGCATATTATCTAGCTCTGTTTGCTTCTGTTGAAGATCGTCATTAAGTTTGCTAGATCTAGCAGTCTCAATAGTAAGATCCATTTTTGCGAGAGTCAAGTCTTGAAGCGCCTTTGAAAGTTGCTCCTCCAGATCTCGCACTACCCTTAGCAGCCCAGATAATTGATTATTGGCTTTCCTCAACTCCATATTGCTATCCCTTAATGCTTAGATCTCCTTTTCAGTTCGATCACGGTAGGTTCGATGTTGAGCATTATTGACTATAGTCATCTGAGTAAGCTGAAAAGAAACACAAAAATTCAAACTAAAAATAAAATAAAGAGAATAAAATAAAAGAAAGTTTGCAAATTACCCTAACAACTTCCACATCAGCAACATCCTCCCATTTCGAAAAATTTTAAAATAATTGATGCTCGTCCCTGGGAAGGATGGTGGCTCAGTCTAATCGAAATGCTACCCCGGGCGTCTTCAAAGTGTCATTATCTAGCACTCCCGGGTAGACTCAAAATTTCGCTCCTTTCATTTTATAGCCCCCATCTACTTGATATGATCCCGTATCAACAGGACCTATCTTAGGAAGGATAGGCATGTTCGCCATAGCGGACTCCATATACAGGTGCCTTCTGTTCTTCCGATGAGGCGAGGTCACATTACATTCAGCTCGATCTCCCGACTGAGGCCGATCCGAGGAGCCTGAGGATCTCCTAGAATGTGAAGAAGCTCTCCCTTTACGTCGGGAAAGGTCTCTTGATTCCCCTTCATGTTGTTGAGTCAAAGCTAGAGGAGGGGTTGCTTGCCTAAGAGGAGGAGTTCGAGCTCGAGACACCTATTCGGAAACGACCACTATGGAGCGGGGTCTCTTCTCAGCAGGTTCACTGGATGAACCTTCTTGCCCCCTTCGACGGACCAAAGCACGCCTAACACTGCTCATTTCTGCAAAATAAGAACCCACAATTGTTAAGATTGTTACACAAACAAGTAATAATGAATTATAAAGCATAAAGGGTTACCTTCAGGAGAGTTAAGAAACTCCTAAAGGGAATCTATTTCTAATGCTTCATCGTCGGGGAGAACCATAAAAGTAGAACCGAACCCATCCCAATCACCCACATCCTCTAAGGGGTCACCCTCGGGGCTAGATTCTCTATCTCTAGGATTTGGTTCAAGAGGAACATAAGGATTGACGACATTAGCACTTCCTATGCCCCAACCAGCAGAGGCTAAATTTTCAGATGATAAAAAGTCATAGAAGTTGATTGGTCTATCAACTAATAGTTGTTTAATAGTTGAAGGCAGTTCTTTCCTCAAGGTAGTAATAGGATAGCCTTTGAGGACACTATGCTCAGCCCCCCATCTAGTAGGGAAGTTAAAACCTTCAAGTACTTCTACTACAAGCCATTCTGATTCGAACCTATGGAGTTTGTTGGGGAGTTTATCAAATAATCCGTTTTCAAACCCGGGCTCGAACACTCTCTGAAGAGAATACAGGATTGAACCAGAACTACCCCGAAGCCTGAACAAAGTGTAGAATAAAGGTAGAGAAGGAAGAACACCTCTCATGTGGCAATGCACATTAAAGCCAATTAATTGCATCCAACCATGAGGGTGTAACTGGCTAGGAGCAATCCCTTGTTCCCTCAAAAAAGAAATCTCAAAATCAGAAATTAGGAAACGAAAACCTAATTCTACAGATACCCTAAAAATAGCCACTCCACTTGCTACACTACGTATAATTCTCTCTTCCGGACTAGGGAGCCTATAAAAATACCCTTCAGGTAATGGGTACCTATGCATAATATCATGGAGATCAAACTCAGTCAAAATCGATCCAGGCCCCAACTCCAAATGTTTTCCTACACCAGGACCAGCCATTCTAGGGTTAGAAATGAGAAAGAAACAAACCTAAATGCGGCGGTAAAACTGGAAGAGGAAAGACTCAAATTGGCGACAGAGTTATACAACGACAGAGCTACAGTGGATATGCGACAGAGTCTAATGTGGCGACAGAGTCTGATTTGGCGACAAAGTTGTATATTAATATAACGTGAGTGGCGATAGAGTCTGATGTGGCGACAGAGATGTATATTAATATAACGTGAATGGCGGCAGAGTCTAATATGGCGACAGAGTGTTATATTAAATATAATGAGTGTGGCGACAGAGTTTTGTGTGGTAGAGTACGGAATGGTGGTTGTTTTCCTAAGTGAAGCGACAGAGTTTCCTGAGGATTGCGACAGACGTGTCTAAGGAAAGCGACAGAGATTTGTGAGAGATATCAGTGTTTTGGCAGACTTGCGGCAGAGTGTTGGATGAGGTGCGACAGAGATTTTGAGAGAATTTTGTGATAGTGTTGTAGTTTCCTCAACTATTCGACGACACCTTACCTTTATACAGTCGCGGCAGAGATGGCTGAAACGTTGCGTTTTTATCGGAGCTTAAAAGTCTCTCGCAAATAAAACGTTTCGTCCTTAATAACTATCCCAGAAAGACATAATCCTCTTATTATACTCTTACCTAGGGAAATTCCCTATGAAAGAGTGATGAGCAATTGATAGAGGTAATTTACCCTCAGCCCAGTCACGCGTTTGAGTTTCAAAATACAAAAGGCCAAAAATAATAAAATTTTAGGACCCACACAAATATGAGTCCTGAGCTCATCAAAGCAACTCAGAGATATCTATAAATACCCCCAGGTATGATTAGAAAAACCCTAATCTCTATTTTGATTTCTGAGACTCTGCTAAACAGTTTTCTGACTTAAGTATCGGAGTGCGCCTCTCTGACCTTTACTGTTTTTGTAGAATCTTCAATACACGTGGAGAAAACAGCAAAGAAGATCACATCAGTATCATTTCATTGTTGTTGAGAGCAACAACAACAATCAATGAGATTTTACATTTATTATCTGTTTATCTTTTATCCAAAAAATGAAAGATAAATTCAATGAAAAAATATAAACAAAAATTACAAAGACATGTCGTGGGACAATAAAATTAAAAATAACATTCACCTTTTCAGCAATAATTAACATCAAACAATCGAAAAACCTCAAGCAATATAACTTTTAACCATAAAATACCTAAAATTCTTAGGTTATCAAAAATGCAGTGCTTGGATAAGGAAGACGATAAAAGAAACTATAGAGAATAGAGAAATTATAGAGGCTCGGAAATATGTAAGGTTGGCTTGTATGGAATCCTGAAGGATTCGCTATGAACGTCGACAAAAAGTTTTCATTAAAGCTGAAGTAATAATTTCATATGCACCATTTAATCTCATTTTTAGTGTGATATTTGAATTCCTATGTAATATTCATATAAGTGTTCGAATACTTTTTCACTTGTAATTGAATCTTGGATTTTATTTTTTTTTGTCTTCTTAATTAATTTTATCAAAACATAGCATTTGAATTCTTGTTAGTAAGTATTCAAATTATATAGAAAATTATCAGCATATATGCAAGAGATATACATATATTTATCCATTATATACATAAAGAAATCACATGATATATATGACTTATTTAGTCAAGTAATTAAATATCAACAAGGGATATTTGAATTCCTTTATTAACGTATTCAATTTCTCCATATTTTTTTATTCAACAGTTATAAGTATATATTTCTTCATACATTTGTTTAAGTGGGTATTCGATTAGGCAAATATGGTATTTGAATTTTAATCAAATTTTGCTTGTAATCAAATTAAGTATTCGAATGTCTATCCCAATTTATTCGAATTCAATTAATTATTTTTTGAATTGGAATGCTAGAACAGATGTTTAATTAAAGATATACATACAGTAATCATAAAAAGTGTATACCATTTTATAATTGTATAAAAAGAGTGATTCAATTTTCACTTAACAGATATTTGATTTTCTTTATTTCCAACATTTCGCTTACAGTACATTATCTACGTATGTATTCAATTAATACACAAAGGAATTTGATTATCCTTACGTGTTTTGAGTCATATGTATGTGGAGATTATGAACTATACATAATTTTTTTAACTTATTTCTTATAAGTAATCGATTACCTATAAGTATTCAAATAAGTAAATTTTTTAGGTTATTCGTCTAGAATAGTTAGATGATCAAATTTTAAGATTTTAACTTATTTCTCTACAATTTGATGCAAATATTAACTGAAAAAGAGAAGAAATGAAGGGGAAAGGAGGAGCTAATGAATGCACAAAACGAAAACGATAAAATATAGTAAATTAGACCCAAAAAAAAAAAGGAAATGAGAAAATGGTTGATTTTCTGTCAATGCAATAATGAGAGTAAATTGATCGATCATTACCGTTTTCTTCCCAATAATGAAAATAAAAATCGTGTTAACCTTGTAAATAATTATTACTATTCTACTACATATTTTTGTAATTTATCTCAAAAATAAATTAAAAAATAAGATATTAAAAAAAAAAGAGCAAAACTCAAGTCACAAAAAAACACGAGCACAGGCCAAGAGAAGTCACGACCGCTATCCTACCCACAGCTTCAAGCCCTTTTCTGATCGACATTTCACGTGTTGGTATAATTGTAGCTTACATTATTTTTAACTGGCCTACGCTCCACGCCCTACGCCCTACACATAGTTCCATTTTTGGCTGCTTTGCGCTATTTGTATATGACTAAATGATAATGTATGCCATTTCTCTCAAATCTCCTGTTACCGAATCTTATCTTATTATTATAACAGCCTACTCTCTGCTCGCTTGCCCTAGGCTAACAGCTGTTTTGGCATGCCTAAATAGTAGTAAGTTAATTCTCTAGGAGTACGGGGTACCTAATTTTTTTTTTTTTAGATATTGTCGAAATAGTTTGATAAAAATAAATAAATTATTGTGTGGACTTTGATAGTATCCATTAAGAGTTTATTTATTTAGATAAATTAGCATTTATAATTGTGAAAAGTTAGACTCAATAATATTATATTCATATAACAAAATATGATTAATGAGATTACTTCATCTTGGGAATTGAGTTTGGTGGCACAATATTAACATCGAAAGTCTTTTATTATTTTGTTCTTGATTTGCACCAAATATATCACTTTCTTTTGCTTCCAAATCCATTCTTAATGACAAAGATCAAATGCTCAAAAATAATAATTTCTTAACTAATTTCACAAAAGAAAATTTTTTTTAACTATGTCTAATTAGAGTCTGAAAAAGAATTGCTTTTTCCTCTCTTTTTTTTCAAAGAATTTCTTTTAAAATTGTTTTGATTTCTCATTTACTTTGAACAATATTTTTTCTTTTAATAATACCAAAATTAAACTGCAAAAAGAAAATCTCTTTTAATATAAAAATCAAAATCCAAAATAAAATCTAAAATTGGATGGATGGATAAAAAAGTTCAAGTATCAAATAAAATTAAATTCAAAATCAAACTTCTTATTGTTGTTTTGTCTATTCTCTCCAAACATTATATGTACTAATTTCAAATATGTGCCATGGGAAATACATTAATAAATTAGTAAATTCACCTACAAATTTTTGATTGAGTGATTAAGAAAAAATTGTGATGTAATGTAAGATTTGGATTCAAGTTCAAGCAATCATATCTCCAATCCCAATTATTAAATATTTCTTTTATAACAAAAAAATCAGTAAATTTATATATGATATATTTTTGTTTGAAACTTTATAATATAAGTTAAATGAACAATCCTAGATTCCTATCTTTAATACTTTTTATTTATATTTTGTATATTTTAATATAATAAAATAAAATATTATATATTGGATATAATTATAAGATTTTATTTTGGTCAGATTTATATAGAACTTATATAGTAAATTATTGAAACTAACTAATCTAAAAAAAAATTAAATTATTGTATCTTTGATTTGGGAAAAAAATTAAAAATTTTCTCATATTAGAATAAATCTCAACGTACAACTTTTCTTAATATATAAACAAAATTCAATTATATCTTTGATTTGAAAGATCCAGTTTTGAAGTTGATAACATTTCATATTCTTACAATTCAAACCTTTAACCTCCAGACAATAGAACAAATATATATAAAATATAGGTTTTAAAGTTTTGAAATTTATGCTATTTTTACATATTTATAATTTATTAAAAATTTCATGATATACTATATTTTTGTGTTTCTTCGTGTTAATTTTCAAATTCTTAGATTAGTTTTGTCAAGCCTTTAATTTTAATCTATATGTGTAAAAATATTGAAAAAAAATAACTTTTTTTATCAACAGTTTTGGTTTTTATATATTTATTATATAAGGTATAAGACATTTAAGAAAAAAATATAGTTAACAAATTGTAAACACAATTATAGCAATTGATAATCAAATGTACATAAAACAAAATGATTGAATAAATAAACGAATTTTTTGTGTGAGATGTTTGAACAAATAAACAAAATAGAATCGATATAAACAAAAAGAAAAAAAACAAATTTGTTAAATACAACAAAAATATGAAAAAGAAATGGAATGAAAACTAAAAGAGAAGACATTCAAGTTTAATTTAATGCTAAAATATATAGGCTTAGATACAAGAGAATTTTTTAAAGTAACATTGACACCTTACTTTAAGGTTAGACTTTTTTTTTGAAAGTAATGTTAATTATTTTATACTTATTCACACTAATTTTCATTTTTGTAAGAAAATATTTAAAATTTTAGGATAATTTTGATTAAAATATAAGGATGTTTTTTAATTTAAAAATGACATAATAGGTGATAAAAGAGAAATCAAAACTTGAAATAATTATATCTGATTTAAATGAAAATAAAACCGTTAAAATCTAACTTTTTTTAATTTTAGATATTTTAAAATTAAATAATTAATTGAATAGGATTATCTTATAGATAAATCAAAAAATTAATTTATTATCTTCTGTGTCAGAAAGTTAAACTATTCAAATAAGATACTTTCCTTTTAGCCAAAAACTTTGGATTTTATATATTTATTAGATTTGAATTCGTGCTATGCAGGACAATAATTTTGTAAATATAAAATAAAATTATAAAAAATTATTTTGAAATACATATTGAATAATTTATTAAAAAACTTGATGCATATATAAAATATAAAAAAAATGAAAGCAAATACCAATTAGAAAAATTGTTGAAAAAATCAAATATAACAGATCTTAAATATTAAATAAATAAATCGAATAACTACAACTTTAATGAAAACAATTCATACTAAATTAATGTAACGATCCAAATTACACACATTTTTCGGTTGGCCTACAAGTCGATATTAGGTTAGAACAGTATTCAGTGTGATTAAATTTTTTTTTTAAAAGTAACAAATTTCAATAGAATATGTTCACATTCCCCATACACATCTTGTATTGCATTACTGTACTTATATAATTTTAGATACAAAAGAATTTCTTACAACTGGGTATACCTTCGATGCAGATATACGCTCCGCGAAATCTTAACTATGCGGAATGCCTTACAAACGGAAGCGATCCCAGCTACAGAGGAACTCTGTGGAGGAAAGTAAGAGGGGTGAGCTCAACATGCTCAGTAAGAAAAACCTCATAACAGCTAGATAAATACACTACCTATGAAAAATATATATATATTTTTATATTTACCAAATTCGAAATATTTTCACAAAGTATATAGATGATTTAGTAATTTCTCAGATACCAGATTTCAGAATTCAGAAAACAGATTTAGTATCGGCAAAAGCACAAATATCAGAAATAGATTTTTCAGAAACAGAATATGTATCAGTAATACATTTAACTACTGTTATAAATCCAGAAAATTCAGAGTTTTCAGTAGCAAACCAAACAGATTCGCAGATATTTCAGTTCAAGCAGACAAATTCAATTAAATATTTTCAAATAGACGAGACAAGGCATGCATGCTATATCAGATATCAGAAATGACTATTGGCCAATGTCGATGACTCCGGGCAATTCACGAGCCAGGTATGCCGGGATATCAATCGTCATAGGAGTGGTCAGCTACCCAAACGGCTCACAGATCAGAATATCCGAAGACCAGAAACAGAATCAGAAGCACGGTACATCATACTTGTGGACCACAGATACAGATATAGATACAGAACAGAAGTGCAGCATGATCTCACCAACGCCTTTGTCTCAAAATCAGTGCGAGACGGACCTTACGACACACAGTCAGTACGCGCTCAAGCACATTTCATCAGAATAATTTTATAACAGATCGTTTTTCCTTAAATCATATATAAATTCATTTATTTTATGAAATCGTTCAAAACAGGCTGACTAGCCCTTTTTCGAAAAAAATCTCAAAAGACAGTCTTTGAAAATTCAAAATTCAAGATTTTCAATAATTAAAATCGAATTCAAGTCATACCGTAATTTCTGCAATCATTAAAATTTAGTCCGTAAAATTTGATTGTTCAACTAAGCTAAAATCTCTAATTTTTCAATCATAAAACTCAACCTAATCTTTTTGATAATTTCGGTACTGCAAAATTCAACCTAAATTTTATATCTACAAATATACGAAAATTACGCATATTTATCTCTTGCAACGACGAGAATTTTTCTTACCTCGATGTTTGTCCACTGTCCTCAATTGCCTCGACGCTGCGAGTCGACGGGTCCAATCCACAAGGTTTATTTCTCCGAAATTTTGTACCGATATTTTTAACAATATTCCTTAACAATCTATTACCTCAATTTCCCAAATTTCCTTATGCACTATGCTCTAACTTCATTCCATTATTTATAGTTATATATACTTATATATATATATAAACATTTCCTTTTTCTTTTTTTTATTGTTCACCTAATATTTTTGAATCATTTCTTTCTTTTCCCGCCATCGTTCTTCTTTCTTTTTTCTTCTCCCTCGTTACACGATAGACCTGTTTCGTTCTTCATGCTTTTGCTTCATTCTTCACCGAGAGGCGTCACGCCTCACGTCTCTTCCTTCCCCTCCCCCTTTCGGTTTGCCATCTCCCACCTCTTCCTTGAGTCTCGGCCTTCATCCCTCCAACGTTGGCATTTTTAAATGCCCAGCCACTGTCCCTGTTTCCAGTTCTAATCAACACCGAACAACAACTCACGGTCTCGCTTCCTCTATCCTCTGGTTCTGGATCATTTGTTTTCTACACCAGTTCGGCTCTTTCTCTTCTACTGTCTTTTTTGCCTCTCATAGATACAGAGGTTCTCTTGTTTCGGTCACGCCAGGCTCAACCTTATACAACTCCGATGGCCACCGTTCTTGCCATTTAAAACTCTCAAATCATGTTGAAACCTGCACCACTAATCCCTACCTCTCGGTTTAGCTACAATTTTTTCATCCCAACGTTCGCCCTCTCTTCCTCGCGTCTCCTTCCTTGCTATCTCAGCTACTGCCTCCCTTCTCTGTTCAACTCTGTTTTCGGTTCCCTAACCACCAGCCGAGGGCCATCGTGGCTGCCCCCTTGTAGCCTCCTGTTTCACCGAATTTCTAGTTCCTCATGATTTTTCTCCAGTCTCCTCGCAGCCTTGTTTTGGAAACTCTTCCCAAGCGTTATAGCTCTCAGTTTTCCAGGGAAAGGAAGCTCTTTATTCCAGCCTCTTCTTCCCAGTTTTCCTGTTTCCAACTTCTGTTTTCCTACTCTGCACTCCCACTCATCTCGTGCATCCTCTTTCCTTCAACCTCACTGTCTCACCATTTCCTAGCATGCTCTCCCACTGCTTGGTTTTCAATCTCTTGTCTGTCTCTTTTTTTTTCACTGAAATTGGTGCTAGGAAATAGGAAAGTATTTTATGAGAACCGAGAGTGATGATGATTGGTATGGGGTGTTCTGCCCTTGACAGAGCAGGTAAAGAAAATAAAATAAAAATTGGTTTAGGTTGGAACTTCCACCGATTTCCATGCCACCATCCCCTGCTCTGACTGCCTGGATGAATGAACAATTTATTTATTTAGCTGCTGTTTACAGTAGCTAAATGTTCGGGGGTTTGATTTTTCGGGCAGCCAATCTCGTGGGCTCACTTTCTCTGCTGCTACTTATTTCTCTGCACATTGCCTTCGATTTCCTTCCTTCTTTCTTTTGTCGTGGCCTTTACCTATTTAATACAATATATAGTTATCAAATGTGTAGACTAGCGGATAGGACAACACCTCCATACTTCCCATTTCCTACCTTTTCTTTTTTCTTTATTATCCTCTGAGGCCATCACCATATTATGTTTCTCCATATTATTACCGTAGCAGCCACCTACCCCACATTTTCTTGTGTGTGTGCCTATATACTTATACACACACACACATATATATATATATATATATATATATATATATTGATACACATGTACTTATACCCTTCACTTGAAGAATAATTTAAGGTATTACATATATATTTATATTTATATATATATATATATGTATATGTCTATATAGATATAGTTAATAAGGTTCCTTATAGTATTAAAAGTACATTAAATCTAATTTATGTACTTATTTATGTAAGGAAAGTTTATACCAAAATCTAACCCTTAGAAATTTATTTTCATTCCTTACAATTATTCTTCTTCCACTTAAATATTTTAGTTAGTTAATTTCTCCTAAGCCCCCATGTCACATAAATTTAATTTGAATCATATATCAGGGAACACGTCTTTTATTTCAATAGTTCAATTATTAATCTTTGATAAAAAGATAAGACTGAATACATGAAAATTTTGGGTGTTTACATTCTCCTCACCTTTGAAATTTTGGTCCCCAAATTTGAAAATACATTAGTCCTCCAAACAACCGTAGGTACTTCTCTCGCATTAAACTTTCCAATTCCAACTTGGCCTCATCTGAGGCGGTATTGCCACAAAATCTTGACCAAAGGAATCGTCCTAGATCGCATTGTCTTTTCCTTCTTGTCCAAGAGCCGAATTGATTTCTTCACATGTAATATCCTCTTTCAATTCTAATGGTTCATGCTTAATCACATGTGTGGGATATGGGTGATACTTGCGTTGCATTGTTACATTGAGGATATCGTGAATACTTGATAATGCTGGCGGTAGGGTCAATCTGTGTTCCTTGTCTTCCACTTAGTCCTAAGATCTCAAAAGGTCCGGTATAACGAGAACCTAACTTTCCCTTATTTCCAGATCTCATTATGCTATTGGAAGGAGAAACTTCCAAGACACCAAATCTCCTATTGTAAATCCCAAGGACCATCATCTTTGGTCAGCATATCTCTTTTGCTTGCTCTGAGTTGTTCTCAACCTTTCACAAGTTAATTGAATATCTTCAGAAACTTGCTTAACCAAATCGGGAACAATTATCCCCCTTTCACCCACTTCTTCCATCCAATCGGTAAGCGACGTTTTTGTCATACTACGTTTCATATGGTATCATTTCGACACTTTAGTGGTAACTGATTATATGCAATCTTTGTTAATTATCGATTGGTCCTTGATAATTTCATATTGGCATGGTTAAGGTGGCGATAACCCCTATAGGCTTTTGTACTCTACCTTAACCTGCTGACTTATGGGACTCTTAGTTACACTTCCAGTTATACTTCATATCGTACTTGGTTGCCAATATGCCTTTAGGAGATTTGATAAATCCTACTATTCTACAGGTATATAGTATCCCTCGAGGAATGAGTTCCTTATAGAATCTTCTTCTTTAATTATGAATCATCAGGTACACATATTTTATTTCTGAATTTCTCAAACTATCAGTACCAATACCAAAATCTGTTGTAGTACCCATCTGGATCTTACTAGCTACATCAGTACGGTACATATTACTACGCTGAACCTATTGGATTCGATGAACCAAGTGTAGAGTACAATTCTCAGGCTAGCTATCATACAATAAATATCAATATCAGATGAACCGCATCCAATTGAGGTTCACTAAATATTTCAATAACTCATGTCCGCGTCCCATATACATAACGCCTTCCCGAAATCATTTGTGCTCACAGCACTAACCCGAGTAATTCTTTTTTTTTCTTGTATTAGACGACTTTTGTGAAACTTAATATTTCAACCTTCATGATCAGTATAATTTCATAATTCTTCACCGTACAAGTAATGGTATCCCGACTTCGAACGCGTATATTACAACTGTCAATTCCAATTTATGGGTTAAGGATCAGGTATTTCTAAACGCTACCAAGTCTCTCAGGCGGGGAGAAATTTTGAAATACCTTCATTAGCTATCAAACTTGACCATATAAACTGGTTATGGATATAAGGGTTCAAGGTTCAGTCCCAACAAGAAGTAGGATACCAGAACTTATCACAATTTCACATTTATCCTTCGAACACAATCTATTTTCAATCCATATAACTTAATCCGAATTCATTTCACATACTAGAGATATTCTTACGTTGAATACACCTCTTATCCCAATATAACTTGTATTCAAAATTTATCACACTTCAACGCTTGTCTTATTTCATTTATTAATTATAACGAAATCATTTTCTTACTCAAATTGAGCCTCGTATTCAAAACGTAAGTATATACAATTTACAATCCTTAGATCCGATACGTAATTCATATTCTAAGGTATCTTTTTATCTCAATCTCTAAATCATCTTAACAATTTTAGGTCCTTCTCACTGATCTCTAATCCTTGTTTGGGGAATTCAATTGACACTCATTCTTAATTCAACTTGATTCAGAAGACTCCGAGTCTCCTTAAAAATTAACGTCAGTACACTCCAAAATGGATCACTTGGTCCGATAATCCCCTCTTCATATAGTCCTTGTAATTGCTTTTTCAGCATTTCTAATTGAATCAAAGTCATTCAGTATAGTGATCTAAATAATTAATTCGATACCACTGCTAAATTAATTTCAAACTTCATCTTTCAATTTAGTGGTAACTCTGATAGATCATTTGAATACATGTCGAAAATTCCTTTGTCTACTGGGGTGTCTTTTTACTCAGAACACGCCCTATCTTTATCAATCATATAAACAGTGTTACCTTCACATATACTTTTAGTTTTGTAATTCATCGTTTCAGTTACAGTGATTTTATTCTATCACTCTCACTACTTCCTTAGTACTTCACTTTTCTGTCACTCTCTTTACCTTTCCATTTTTTTTGGTAACCTCGAAATATACATTTCATATTATCGCAGTTATGTCTTGTGCACTGCTTTCTCAAAATAACATCAAATGAAGCTAATTTAGCTCAGTTGAGGATCTCAGTACCTCTTACGAGTTTCTTTGATTTCCTTCATTTCACATCTCTACTTATCCGGATTATTCTCCTTCCAACGCTATAAATTTATCCACAGACTTGTTACTTTATGTCCGATAGCAATCATTTCATCCATAATTACCACTTTATTTCATCCGGAATGTGTTGTCGCCTAAGGCCTGTCAGAAATATATCTCATGTATTTCTCTGATGTCAGCTCTCGGATTAAATCAGGGGTTTTCCCCCCGAGCTCGACTTTCCATTTCGATACTGATGCTACAAAAGCTACTTCTTTATAGTAGTGCACTTTAGAAGTCCATAAAATTCCTCTAATTCTTTAACACAAATTTTAATAAAGTACAGTCAGGTATACCCGTTTGTATTTAAACGATGTACAGTAATATTGAGGATGTGAACTTTTTAAGTTTTTTTCACTTTTAATATCGACTCGTATCAGGCCAATCTTTCTTTGATACCGCTTATGTAACGACCCAAATTACACACATTTTTCGATTGGGCTACAAGTCAATATTAGGTCAGAACAGTATTCAGTGTGATTAAAATTTTTTTTAAAAAAGTAACAAATTTCAATAGAATATGTTCACATTCCCCAGGCACATCTTGTATTGCATTGCTGTACTTACATAATTTTAGATACAAAAAAATTTCTTACAACTGGGTATACCTTCGATGCAGATATACACTCCGCAAAATCTTAACTATGCGGAATGCCTTACTAAAGGAAGCGATCCCAGCTACAGACGAACTCTATGGAGGAAAGTAATGGGGTGAACTCAACATGCTCAGTAAGAAAAACCCCATAGCAGGTAGATAAATACACTACCTATGAAATATATATATATTTTTATATTTACTAAATCCGAAATATTTTCACAAAGTATACAGATGATTTGGTAATTTCTCAGATACCAAATTTCAAAATTCAGAAAACGGATTTAGTATCGGCAAAAGCACAAATACCAGAAACAGATTTTTCAGAAACAGAATATGTATCAGTAATACATTTAACTACTGTTGTAAATCTAGAAAGTTCAGAGTTTTCAGTAGCAAAGCAAACAGATTCGCAGATATTTCAGTTCAAGCAGACAAATTCAATTAAAAATTTTCAAATAGATGAGACAAGGCATGCATGCTATATCAGATATCAGAAATGACTATTGGCCAATGTAGGTGACTCCGGGCAATTCACGGGCCAGGTGTGCCGGGATATCAATCGCCGTGGGAGTGGTCAGCTTCCCAAACGGCTCACAGATCAGAATGTCCGAAGACCAGAAACAGAATCAGAAGCATGGTACATCGTATTCGTGAACCACAGATACAAATACAGATACTGAACAGAAGTGCAGCATGATCTCACCAACGCCTTTGTCTCAAAATCAGTGCGAGACGGACTGTGCGACACACAGTCAGTACGCGCTCAAGCACATTTCATCAGAATAATTTTATAACAGATCGTTTTTCCTTAAATCACATATAAATTCATTTGTTTTATGAAATCGTTCAAAACAGGCTGACTAGCCCTTTTTTGAAAAAATCTCAGAAGACGGTATTTGAAAATTCAAAATTCAAGATTTTCAATAATTAAAACCGAATTCAAGTCAAACCGTAATTTCTGCAATCATTAAAATTTAGTCTGTAAAATTTGATTGTTCAACTAAGCTAAAATCTCTAATTTTTCAATCATAAAGCTCAACCTAATCTTTTAGATAATTTCGGTACTGCGAAATTCAACCTAAATTTTATATCTACAAATATACGAAAATTACGCATATTTATCTCTAGCAGCGACGAGAATTTTCTTTACCTCGATGTTTGTCCGCTGTCCACAATTGCCTCGACGCTGTAAGTCGGCGGGTCCAATCCATACGGTTTATTTCTCCGAAATTTTGTACCTATATTTTTAACAATATTCCTTAACAATCTATTACCTCAATTTCCCAGATTTCCTTATGCACTCTGTTCTAACTTAATTCCATTATTTATAGTTATATATACTTATATATATATATATATATATATATATATATATATATATATAAACATTTCCTTTTTCTTTTTTTTACTGTTTACCTAATATTTTTGAATCATTTCTTTCTTTTCCCGCCATCTTTCTTATTTCTTTTTTCTTCTCCCTCGTTACACGACAGCCTTGTTTCGTTCTTCATGCTTTTGCTTCATTCTTCACCGAGAGGCGTCACACCTCACGTCTCTTCCTTCCCCTCCCCCTTTCGGTTTGCCATCTCCCACCTCTTCCTTGAGTCTCGGCCTTCATCCCTCCAACGTTGGCATTTTTAAATGCCCAGCCACTGTCCCTGTTTCCGGTTCTAATCAACACCGAACAGCAACTCACGATCTCGCTTCCTCTATCCTCTGGTTTTGAATCGTTTGTTTTCTACACCAGTTTGGCTCTTTCTCTTCTACTGTCTTTCTTGCCTCTCATAGATACAGAGGTTCTTTTGTTTCGGTCACGCCAAGCTCAACCTTATACAACTCTGATGGCCACCATTCTTGCCACTTAAAACTCTCAAACCATGTTGAAACCTGCAAATCCCTACCTCTTGGTTTAGCTACAAGTTTTTCATCCCAACGTTCGCCCTATCTTCCTCGCGTCTCCTTCCTTGCTATCTCAGCTACTGCCTCCCTTCTCTGTTCAGCTCTGTTTTTGGTTCCCTAACCACCAGTCGAGGGCCATCGTGGTTGCCCCCCTTGTAGCCTCCTGTTTCACCGAATTTCTAGTTCCTCGTGATTTTTCTCCAGTCTCCTCGACAGCCTTGTTTTGGAAACTCTTCCCAAGCATTACAGCTCTCTGTTTTCCATGGAAGGGAAGCTCTTTATTCCAACCTCTTCTTCCTAGTTTTCCTGTTTCCAACTTCTGTTTTCCTACTCTGCACTCCCACTCATCTCGTGCATCCTCTTTCCTTCAACCTCACTGTCTCACCATTTCCTAGCTTGCTCTCCCACTTCTTGGTTTTCAATCTCTTGTCTATCTCTTTTTTTTTCACTGAAATTGGTGCTAGGAAATAGGAAGGTATTTTATGAGAACTGAAAGTGATGATGATTGGTATGGGGTGTTCTGCCCTTGACAGAGCAGGTAAAGAAAAGAAAATAAAAATTGGCTTAGGTTGGAACTTCCATTGATTTCCATGCCACCATCCCCTGCTCTGACTTCCTGGATGAATGTACATTTTATTTATTTAGCTGTTGTTTACAGTGCTAAATGTTTGGGGGTTTAGTTTTTGGGCAGCCAATCCCGTGGGCACACTTTCTCTGCTACTACCTATTTCTCTGCACATTGCCTCCGATTTCCTTCCTTCTTTATTTTGTTGTGGCCTTTACCTATTTAATACAATATATAGTTATCAAATGTGTAGACTAGCGGATGCGACAACACCTACATACTTCCCATTTCCTACCTTTTCTTTTTTCTTTACTATCCTCCGAGGCCATCACCATCTTCTGTTTCTCCATATTATTACCGTAGCAGCCACCTACCCCACATTTTCTTGTGTGTGTGCCTATATACTTATACACACACACATATATATATATTGATACACATGTACTTATACCCTTCACTTGAATAATAATTTAAGGTATTACATATATATTTATATATATATATATATATATATATATATATATATGTCTATATAGATATACTTAATAAGGTTCCCTATAGTATTAAAAGTACATTAAATCTAATTTATGTACTTATTTATGTAAGGAAAGTTTATACCAAAAACTAACCCTTAGAAATTTATTTTCATTCCTTACAATTATTCTTCTTCCACTTAAATATTTTAGTTAGTTAATTTCTCCTAAGCCCCCATGTCACATAAATTTAATTTGAATCATACATCAGGGTATTAATCTTTGATAAGACTGAATACATGAAAATTTTGGGTGTTTACAATTAATCATTAATAAATTATTGGTTAATGTTTCGCATTTGAAATTGATTTATTTATAAAATTTGAATTTAAATGACTCCATTAAAATTGAAAACTCTATTTTTAGAATTTTGAAAAAAAAAACTTTATTTATAATAGCTTCAAACATAAAAAGTAAACAAAGTAAAAATATAAATAAAAATGCAAACAATTATTCTTTAAAGTTTTTAAAATTTAATTTAATTCAAAATATTTAAATATAATATTAAGATAATGCAAATTTTAAAATAATAGATAATTCATATGAATATCTTCATTTTCTTTTTATCAAAAAAATGATTGAACAAATAAACAAACAAAATAATTGAACAAATAAATCGAAAAAAAAAAGATGAAATGAAAATTGAAAAAAGACATTGATGTTTAATTCAATGATAAGTTATATAAATTTAAATACTTAATTTTAATTTTTTTTAGAAAAGATTTAATAAAAGGAAAATTCATCTTACCACAAATATGTTCATATGAAATATATATTTTTCCTTAAAAATGTGCATCGAAAGTAATTTTATACCAAAATTAATTATTTCAATAAATATGTTTCTAATGCATATAAAGAGTAATAATACATATATATTGATAAAAGAAGTGTAAAGAAATTGATAACTAATATTTATTTTTTTAAGTTTAATATATATAAATATAGATTTTATATTTTTAAAAAAATTAAAATAGATAATTGAATTATTTTGTAATTTTATATATATATATATAAATAGATTCCTATCTTTTTAGAAAATTTAAAAAATAATAATTTTTTTATAAAGATATTACATGATAGATATAGACTATTCATATAAGATGTTTTACTTATATCCAAATGTTTTGACTTATATATAAATATATATATATATATATATATATATATATATATATATATATATATATATATAAAAGATTACTAGTTTCAAACGCATGTAAAGCACGGAATTAATAAATTTGTAAATTTATATATAATATAAATTTTATTTGAAACTTTATAATATAAGTTATTAAATTTACAAATAATCTAAATTTCTCTTTAATGTTTTTTTAATTGTATTTTTTATATTTTAATATAATAAAACGAGATAACTATATATTGGATATAATTATACAATTTTTGTTAGATTTAAATAAAAACCATATAGTAATTTATCCAATCTAAGTAATCTATAAACAAAACTCAATTATGTTTTTTAAATCTGAAAAAAATTAAAAAAACTCATCTTAAAATCAATCTCGTTTTAATTTATAAATAAAATTTATTTATGTATTTGATCTAAACAACCCAAGATTATTGTAATTTGAATCTTGAATCTCCGTTTATCTCTTACTGGAAATATTTGTTTCAAGTAATGTCTAGGATACAATTTTATATATAAGATTGGATCTTTTAATTTTAGAACTCGTTTAATATTGTTGTTGCTCGGTTACAACAATGTCAAATTGCAGACGTCTTCACCCCGATCTTTGCGTCACGTGTTCTAGAATGCTTCTGCAAAAGAGAGAAAAATCAGAGGGACGCAGGGGTTCTTCCCTGCGTTGGTACTCCGATGCTTAAGTTAGCCAGAGAATTGAGCAGAGTTTCAGTAGGAAAATTCAGAATTAGGTTAACGAATCGTACCTGACCCCTATTTATAGGGATTTTCTCTGTCACTAATTACATTTTTGCCCTTTTTATCTTGCTCAGGGTTTGTATCATTTCTCACATGTTTTATTCGTGTGCCACGTGGTGCATTCTTCGCACGTCACGTGGCGTACTATTATTATTCTTTTATCATGTACAACAATTGCTCCCCACTCTTTCGCTAGGTATAACCTTGTGGAAGAGTACATATGTTCTCATTGTAGCCTTAGATCAAGTCCTTACATTGTATTCTGAAGTCAAATTCTCTGGTCGTATAATTCTCAAGCTCTTATTTGAGTGCGTGGCTTACCTCGCGCATTTTTCACTTCAAGCCCTTTGTTTGGGTGCATGGCTTTCCTCACGCATTTTTCGCCTCAAGCCCTTGCTCATTTTTTTTTGGCTTACCTCGCGCACTTTTCGCTTCAAGCCCTTGGTTGAGTGCTTAGCTTACCTCGCGCATTTTTCGCTTCAAGCTCCGCACATTTTCTTCATGGCTTACATCGCGCACTTTTCGCTTCAAGCCCTTTGGTGTGTGCTTAGCTTACATCGCGCATTTTTCGCTTCAAGCTCTCGCACATTGTCTTCGTGGCTTATCTCGCGCATTTTTCGCTTCAAGCCCTTTGTTGTGTGCTTAGCTTGCTTCGCGCACTTTTCGCTTCAAGCTCTCGCACATTGTCTTCGTGGCTTACCTCGCGCATGTTTCGCTTCAAGCCTTTTGTTGTGTGCTTAGCTTGCTTCGCGCACTTTTCGCTTCAAGCTCTCGCACATTGTCTTCGTGGCTTACCTCGCGCATTTTTCGCTTCAAGCCCTTTGTTGTGTGCTTAGCTTACTTCGCGCACTTTTCGCTTCAAGCTCTCACACATTGTCTTCGTGGCTTACCTCGCGCATTTTTCGCTTCAAGCCCTTGATTGTGTATAGCTGAAAGTCTCAATATGAAATAAAATACGTAATAAATCATTATTCAATAAATGAAATTTCAATTCATAGTTTAGACAATGACATTAAATAAATAAAATTTCACTGCCAGTATGGCTTCAGGTGATTAGCATTCCATGTTTTTGCTATCCTCTTTCCTTGTGAACATTTCATCTTCTTTCAGGGCATTTGTGATGGCTTAGGTAGCCCAGCGATGGTAATGGTTTCTTTTCTTTGAACTCCCTTATATGTAGTTCAGTGTCGGTATCATTTTCATCACTTCTTGTTGAGTGATATATTTATCTGCTCTAGAGAACAAGTTTGAGATCGCTGTCGGCTGATCTAAAGATAGCGACTCTTGCAACTTTTCAGACCTTGTCCCTTGTAGCATAGCTGTCACAGCTACTCCAACTTGTAGATCATGTACTTCAAGAGTAGCATTACGGAACCGATCCACATAGCTTTTGAGTGATTCCTTGCTCCCCTGCCTTAAGGTAAGCAGATAGGTGGCCTCCTTCCTTTTCTGGCTTTTTATCACAAAGGCCTTCAGGAATTCGCTTCTTAATTGATTGAAAGACGAAATAGACCTCTCTGGCAAACTATTAAACCATTTTAGTGCATGGTCAGTTAAAGTTGAGGGGAATGCTCTACTCATGATCTCATCCTCCCATCCATGTAATAGCATCAATGACTCATAGTTCTGAATGTGGTCATAAGGGTCAGTTTTTCCCGTATACATCGTCATCTGATGCATTTTAAATTTTGGGGGCAACGATTTTCCCATGATCGTTGTATTGAATGGGATTCTCCTTCTCTGGTTTTCTTCAGTTTGAATCAACCTTTTCTCTTCTAAGATTCGTTCCACCATTCTTTTCATATCAGTGGCAACTTGTGCCTTGGACACAGGTCTGTTTTGCACTTTCTTAGCATCGTATGCATCAGTTTGGCCGCAGTCCATAGCTTCTTTCCTGTTACCTTGAGTTCGGTTTTGACGAGTCTGAGATCGAAAGTTTGTCATTCTAGTTTCAAGGTTTCGTGTTCGATCTATTTTCGAATTTCTCTCAACATGAGACCTTGTCATTCCCACATCTTTGATTCCGTTGTTTGATGGGCCGTTTGTGTTCTGGGGCCAAGGATCTTCAACGCCCAAATATCCAGAGTCTACTCGAGCCGGACCCTCAAGGTTTCTAGTACTTTGGCGTCTCCAGCCACCAACAATCTCCCGTATTGAATTCCTTGTACCATGACGCCGTAGTTTTTTGACACTCTGATGTCTCCAGTTCATTGGAGTCTCGCGCATGGGGTCTTCCGTAACTTGGTGCTGCAAGCCTTCCGAGGCCTCACGCACAGGGTCTCCCATACCCTGACGCCTCATATCTTCCTCAGTCTCACACATAGGGTCTCGTGCGACCATGCCGCGAGGATCTCGCGTACCCCTGTCGTGAGGGTCTCGCGCAGCAGGATCTCGCGTAAGCTGACATCCTCGCGTTATGAGTGCGCCACGTGGCGTACGAAGCAAACGGGGGGTCTTGCGCGGCCATGCCGTGAGAGTTTCGTGCACCCCTGCCGTGAGGGTCTCGCGCTCCACTACCGTGAGAGTCCGCTGTGGGCATGCCGTGAGGGTCCAATACAGCCGTGCCGCGAGGATCAGGTGTGGGCATGCCGCGAGGGTCCAATGCAGGCATGCGGCGAGAGTCAGGTGCGGGCGTGCCGCGAGGGTCCAGTGCAGGTATGCTGCGAGGGTCCAATACACGCATGCTGTGAGGGTCCAATGCAGGCATGCCGTGAGAGTCAGGTGCGGGCATGTCGCGAGGGTCCAATGCAGGCATGCCGCGAGAGTCAGGTGCGGGCATGCCGTGAGGGTCCAATGCAGGAATGCCGCGAGGGTCCAATACACGCATGCCGTGAGGGTCCAATGCAGGCATGCCGTGAGAGTCAGGTGCAGTCATGCTGCGAGGGTCCAATGCAGGTATACCGTGAGGGTCTTGCGGCATGTTGCCATGAGGGTCTTGCGACCGCTGAGAGTCTTGCGACAAGTTGCCGTGAGGGTCTTGGGACCGCATGCCGTGAGGGTCTTACGGCAATATGCCGTGAGAGTCTGTCGCGGGTGTGCCGCGAGGCTCTGTCGCGAGTGTGCCGCGAGGGTCTACCGCCAGTGTGCGGGGAGGCTCTGTCGCCGGTGTGCCGCAAGGGTCTCGCGCATCAAGGCTTCGCGCAGTTCGCCCTTCTCCTACCAAATTCTGGACGGTCAGCGGCAGGTTTACTTGCGGAAAGGCTCCCTTGAACAAACCAACCATAGTCCGCAGTGCTTCGATGGTCTCTTCCCTCTGCTTCTGCATAGCTTCGAATTCGACCACAGGAACTGTCACCATATCCGACCCTCTCTCTCTCGAAACGTCATCACCCCAGTCAGTCATTGGAGAGCTCGCTATATTCTCACTTTCTTCACTTCTGATTGTTGTTGAGCGTGTTCGTACCATCGTTGTCGAAAGCTTTTCTTTCGATTCCCACAGACGGCGCCAATTGTTGTTGCTCGGTTACAACAATGTCGAATTGCAGACGTCTTCACCCCGATCTTTGCGTCACGTGTTCTAGAATGCTTATGCAAAAGAGAGAAAGATCAGAGGGACGCAGGGGTTCTTCCCTGCATTGGCACTCCGATGCTTAAGTTAGCCAGAGAATTGAGCAGAGTTTCAGTAGGAAAATTCAGAATTAGGTTAACGAATCGTACCTGACCCCTATTTATAGGGATTTTCTCTGTCACTAATTACATTTTTGCCCTTTTTATCTTGCTCAGGGTTTGTATCATTTCTCACATGTTTTATTCGTGCGCCACGTGGTGCATTCTTTGTACGTCACGTCGCGTACTATTATTATTCTTTTATCATGCACAACAAATATAATATATCATAAGTATATGTAAAAAATAAGAAAAAAATAGAAGATAATAGAACAATTATATATAATGTTATTTAAAATAAACTTTTTAAATTTTGAAATTTACTTCATGTCCATTTTCACATTCTTGGATTAATTTCTTGAAGCCTTTAATTTTAATGTATAGAAAAAGAGAATTGACTTTTTAATTTTAATCACATGGGTAATTAAATTGAAAAAGGATAACATTTGTTTTGAATTTAATGTATATACGGTAAAGAAATAGAAAAGAGATAATTGATTTTTTTTTTAAATTTAAATCTATATAGGTAAGTTTTAGATAATACACATAACTAATTTTTTAATTTTAAGCTATATAAAAAGATCTAAAAAAAAACTGATTTCTTAATTTTAATCTATATTTCAAGTTTTTGTGTCCATACGATTTTATATAAAAGATTAGATCTTTCAAATTTTTTTAAAGTTATTTAATATAATAACATCATAAGTATATTAAAAAAAATAAATAAAACAAATAGAAAAAATAGAAGATAATAGAATAAATGTATATAAGCTTATTTAAAATAGAAAATTTATTTAAAAGGATTTGATTTATTTTTTAATTTTAATGTATATAGATGTCTATCTTTTAAAAATTAAAAAGGAATAATTATTTTTATTTTAAAATAATATAAATATTAATCATTTGAATTATTTTACTTTTAGTTAAAAACTTTTACTTTTATATATATATATATATATATATTTATATAAGATGTGTAATCTTTTATTCTTTTAATTTTATTTCATAATTAATAAAATAATATGTTTTGTAAAGTACAACATTGGAAGCAAAATTTTATAAAATAAGCTCATAATATAATCCTCACAGTATCCCTATCCTTATTGAATAGAGACATGACTAGCAAAGTAGCAACCTATTTAACAATTAAAGTTTGGCCGCCTAACTATTATTACTTTTTTTTCTTTCTTTCTTTCTTTATATCTCATTATGAAAAAAAAAATGGTAACAACTTATTTCATTAACTAAAATTTGGCACAAATGGGCTAATGGAATAAGAATTGAATAGCAAATATTAATACTCCTATCATATATTAATTAAAAAATGTTCAAAGGTACGATATTTAGCTAAGAGAAATAATTGTCAAAATTTATGGTATAGTCTTTTCCTTTTTCGTTTTTGTTTTTTATTGTGTGTAAAGGAAAATTCACAGTAATATCCCTTGTTTTTATTTCGTACGTATCTAAGTTGTTGAAATAACTAAATATCTTCTTTGTCAGTTTTCACAATTTCCATGTGGAAGGAAATAATGCCATTTAATCAATTATAATGTCAAAATAAGTTTTCTTTCTATCATTTCTTTTGGTTCTAAACAGCAATTATATTTTAATTTATTTACATCAAAAATCAAAACCTTAATATTATAAAAAAAAAATTGTTATAAGAAAATCTAAACTCTTTTTCTTAATTTTTGAAAATCAAAATAAAAATAATCGTTTGATATAAAATAATAAAAAGAAAAAGAAAGAGTGTTACATAGAGATGTTGCATGAGGCAGGATTGAAAACTAAAAAATTTTGTTTTTGATTTATAAAATTGTGGAACGGTACAAAGGCAAAGCAGGGAGTGGGGATATGGGAATGTGGCAGTGGCAAGGTAAGGCAAGGGCTTGGTTGGGAGATATTTTGAGACAAAAATAAGCATTCCTGATACCTCATGCAGTCAAGCTCAGTTGGGTTTCAGTAGATTCCATGATGTGACTCAAATAATTCACATGCCCCCCCCCCCCCCCCCCCCCCCCCCCCCACTCAAATAATTCCTCGTTTGGTAATAGAAATGTAAATGATCCGAATATCCTTTAAATTTTAAATATTTAAATTTAAATTTAATTATATTTTTTAATATTAAAATTTAATTTTTTTAATTTATATTATTCAAATAATATTCTTATAATATAAAAATATTTATTTAATTATCTGTAACTCGTTAAATTATCTGTTTATTACGTCAAAATTTAACTTTTTAAATTTAAAATCAATCTTAAAACAATTTATTAAAAATTAAATTAATAAATTTAATTTAAATCATAAAAATAAAATTAAAGTTAAAAATTATAATTTTAATATTTAATTTTTAAATTAAATAATTAAATATTACATTAATAACAAATAATTTATAAATAAAAAAATATATACTACCTTAATCCAACTTAAATGAGATAGGTGGTGTTGGATACCTATTTATAAATTACCCATTGCCATATCTAATTACAAATGTAATTATTTATTAAATAATAGTTTCAATGTTTCTTTTCCATAGATATGCTTAGTAAGATTGGATAAACTTAATTGAGAATGTGAAACAAAATATAATTTTTATTCTTTTTAAGTTGAAAAATGAAAGAAAGAAAATTAAATTATATTAATTTATCATTATACCATTAATTAGTTTACATAATAAAAAATTAAAAAATAAAAGATAATTCTATAAATATACATATTAATTCATATCTTTCTCATTTTCTCACCACTAATCTTTTCAAATTAAAATGATTTAATTTTGTTAATAAAGAAAAGAAAATAACAATTTTTAATATTTTTTTCTCAAACTTTTCCTTCTTACCAAGTATGACAAAAATAATTTTTTTTCTATTTTTCTAGACTCTTATTCATCCATCACTTGTCAACCCTACCAAATACAATCGGCATATTGTATTACATGAACGGGTAACTATGCAAATCACTTTGCTAATTAATTACAGTCAAATTCTTAATTTATTATCTAAAATTTAATAATTTGCAACTATATATTCCAAATTTTTTCATTTATCAGTAAGCATAAAATTAGTTAATCTAGTGATGTGTCCAATATATTTAATAAAAATTAAGACACGACACATTAATATAACACTTTTGAGTCACCCAAAAAATATTTTTATTGTTTAAGTTTTCATCTATTGGATTAAAAAATATAAATAATACAATATTTTATAAAATAATCTAAATAATATATTTCAAATCTAGAAGACTGTTAATATTTGAATAAAAATTTGGAGAAAACAATTTTTTCCTATTTAAAAAATATGGATAATGCAATCTTGAATAATGTAATCTGGATGATACATTTACAATGTATTCTATTTAAAAATAGGAATGAAACAACCTTGTATAACGTAAATATAAATAATATATTTGAAGTCTAGAAGAATATTAATATTTGGATAATACAATACGGATAATACATTTAATAATGTTGAAAATATAAAATTGATAAAAGGTTTATAAAAATTTAATAAAGCACGCGTTCATTTTTTTATATTCAATAATCTTGAAAATTTCAATCGATAAACTGATAAAAATAAAAATAAAAATAAACAGAAACTGATAAAACATGTAACTATTATTTAATAATTTTGAAAAACAAAAGATACATTTTATATGTGAATGTATCAATGTATTTTTGTATATATTTTGAACATATAATAATATAAATGATTAACTAATATTAATTCATGTAACTATACAATAAAATTAATTCACGTGAGTGTCAAGTCAGTAAATTGAATTATAATAAAAGATAAACATTAATAATTTTAATAATATAATAAATTAGTCAATAATTTCTTAATCAAATAATTAAAAAATTATAATATTTTATAAAATTTAAATTCAAACTAAAATAATTTCATCACACTTTTAATTATAAAAAATATATAATTATTTAATATCTTTTTTTGTTTTGATCTTATCTCTTCTCTCTCTTATCTATTTCTCTTCCAAACAATCATTTTCAAATGTCAAATATATTCTTGAAATATATCGACAATTTAAAAAATATCCAAAACAATTTGAAATATATTTCGTATCCAAAAACAATTAGTGATTTTTCAACTAAACAATTATGAACATATCATCAAACATATATTTGACACATTTGTTGCGTATGGGACACTTAACCTCGAAGTTGATGGAGATATTATTTTTTTTTAAAGATATTAAGTTTAATGTGTATATTGTCGTTTCTTTTATATCTTTTATAAAAAAAAAAATTGAAACTTTGAAAAATATAATAATATGCAATTAAAAATTAAGAACCACATGCATAATTTATCTTTATTAGTTAATAATTTATAAATTACAAAATATGTCATACTAGATTGAATCTAAAATTAATTTTCGTTTGTATTATTTGATTGGTGTGGATTTTAAAAGTCTTTAATTTGTTATAAGATTTGAATACATAACATTTCGTAATGTTACGGTTCGGTAAAAAAGGGTTTAAGTTTATATTTAAACATTAAAGAATTAAATAAAAATGAATGCATGTAAGATTAATATGGATCAAACTCTTTTGAATTAAAAGAATATTAAAGGTTTTTATAAGTGTCGATGGTCCTCCCCTTGTGTTCCTTTTTATCTTTTCTTTTCTTTTCAGTGAGATATGAACACACAAAATCAAAGGGGAGAAATTTTTTTGAGTTACTTGTGCCTTATTGTCAACCAAACAACAAAGTCAGCACATCTGCTGAACAGAAACCTGATTAAAACTTTAAGCAAAGGCATTTTGAAGGTGCTAAAAGTACAATTAGAAAAAGAAGAGAGACAAAACTTTGCAGAGAGGGAGAGAGATTGGAAGACTGGGAATCTATGCAGAAAAGCACGTTGTTTCATTCATTGATGGCCCAATTCCAGGCTTTGCAGTTTGCAGGCAGCAGCCAGCAGCCAGCAGCCAGCAGCCAGCAGCCAACAGGGCTGCTATTATTTATCTGTTTACTACTAATTTATTCAGGCAAATGAACAAACAATACATCCGTTACACTGCTTCAAATTATTATTAAATATGACACTCACTCAGCTGCCAATTGTTATGAGCCATGCACTGGCTTCTTTTGGTCTTTTGCTTTCTTTCTTATTGTATATGATTTTAATGTTTTAATGGTTAAAATATCTTCATTTAAAATTTGCTTCCTCTCATCGTCAAGTGACTTAACTCACATGCCTACCATACTACACCTAAAACAATGGCTCGCCCGCCTCTACACTCTACTTCCTTTAATACTCCGTTGCTGATTTCTTAGTTGCATTGTGGCCAACCACTGTCCAAGGCCATGAAATGAATGCACTCAATAAATTGTTTTCGTCTTTTAATCCAACCTTTTTTTTTTTCCCAACTTTTGCTTTCTTGTACTATGTATTTCAGTATTTGCAAGTTGGAAAGCCAAACAAATTTGAGCCCTAATTCTCACCATTGCTACTTTTAGCTTTTTAATTGGAAAACATTAATAATTAGATGACGTACTACCCATTATGTTTGGATAGGCATAAAAAAGGTAAAAGAGTCCAAAAATAAACTTTAAAATAAATAATATTAACAAATGAGTTTTTAATTTTTTTGGTAATTAATTAAACCATTAAATTTTAATTTATACTCGATTAAGCCCTTTTCGTAACGAAAACTATAATGTTTTTAATCATATGTAATAAAAATCATACGTAGACATGTCCACAGAAAAACTCAATTAAATTCAAATTAAAATATAATGATTTAATTAATCGTGAAAAATGTTAAGAACTTCATTGTTAAAATCACTTAAGGCATGGCAATTAAAAAAAAAAATTGTATTCATTTTCTTTAAATTGAGGTTAAAAATATGAGACTTTCGAGGGAAACTAAACCTTTTTCTTTTCATTTATCGTTTTTTAAATGATATTAAATAAGGTAAATGTTTTCATATTTTCTCTTCTATCCTTTATTTTTCCCTTTCTTCATGTTAATAAAAACAATAATATTACAGTAGTTAGTAGTTATTGGTTCAAAAGAAAATTAAATTAAATTTTTTTCACTTTTACATAAAAATAGAGTTGGAAAAATTGATTAAATTCAAAAAAATTATTCAAATTCTTGAACTTGAATTTAACTCCATCTAATTTAATAACAAAACTCATTATATAATCTAAACCTATCCTATTTAAATTCGAAAGGATTTAAACTTAAATTAATTCAAAATTAAATCAATAATTTAAATCTAAATAAATTAAATTCAAAGGAACTCAATTTTTACCAAACCTAACAATAAAATTACTGGATCCAAAGTGAGTCGAATCAACTTCGATACAATTGGCTCAATTGCCAACTTTATTAAAAATCATACACTGATAACAAAGTTGTGGTATAATTCGTTTAGATTTTAGTTGATAGAAAAAGAAAGAAAGGGTTAGGAAAAAAATTGTTATTTCAATAATTAAACTATAAAATAGAAAATATTAAATTAACTCATTTTTTGTACACCAGCTATTTTAATCCATGAGACCAAACAAAGTGTTAATTAAAAGAGAGAGAAAAGGGCGGGAAGTTGTAATATGTTGTGACAGGAGCAGAGAGGTATTGGAGTTGTAATGGGATGGGACAAAGAAGTTGGTCCCAAGAGAGAAGCAGGGAGACCAGGTCAAACAAACATGATAGGCTTAAAAAAAGAAGAAAAAAAAAAGAGTAAAATAAGATGGGAGGATTGATCCAAGGGCTATGGGAGTAGGGTGGAGTAAATATAGAGTAAGGTGAGCCGTAGATGCGAGACCAGTCCCAAGAAAAAAGATTCTATGCTGTGCCTATCACCGACCTAATGTCAAATCAAAAGGAGCAGCTGCAACCCTTTCTCTTTTCATTTTCCATTTTACTATTTCATTTCTTAACTTTTAGCTTGTACTTGTTGTATCAGTGTAGGATAATTAACCATACCCAGAGCCAGGGGGCATTGGCCTCAAAATTCGGGCAAAAGAATGCTTTAACCCTTCCCTACCCTCGTATTGTATTTATTCCACAATTCCTCTCATTAGGAATCTACTTTTGCACCATCCAATTTAAATTAGATTTAATTTAAAATTTTAAAATTAATTTAAATTTAATAAAATTTAATTTTTAAAATTTAAATTCGATTCGATAAATTTTTTAAATTATTCAAATTTGATTAGGTAGATTCGAATTTAAATAATATAATCAATTTATCAATTTTTAATTATATATTATAAAAATAAAATAATAAAATAATAATAAAATATTAAAAATATGTCAAAAAAACTTTTTATAAGACTTGAGAGCTGTTAGAATTAAGTTTTAAAATTTTTGAATTTAGTTTAATTCGTTATCCAAATAATTTAAAAATAAACAAATCAAATTCAAATAATTATTAAATTAAATTCGAAAAATTCATAATTAACTTGATTCGATTACATCTATCTATCCCCACCCTCAACCCTCAACCTCGTCTTTGAATTTATTTTTCCTTGTGATCATAAAATTTTCATGTTCTCAATTCAACACTAACACCCCTTTCCATATTTCTTTACTTTAATGGAATACAATACTACACATTATTTTCGATCCCACCACTTCTACGTACAAAATTACCAAGACAAAATTTTTTAAAATTCTTTCTTGACAATGGTTCACATTCTTAAGCACTTTCTTCCATAAAAGTCCTTTCGAAAAAAATATATCCTACTCCAAAGTTCAAATCAACCCTTTTCAATTACTAGTACTACCATTTATTCATATAAATCACTATATAAAGTGATTTGTTATTATTTTTCAAAACTTTTTTTTTCTTGTTTTCAGTGTTGAGGCGGAGGAGGAACAGTTGCAAGGTCTTTCTAAAAAGTCCATTCTAAAGTTTTATGATTACCCATGTTGGACCTTCAAAATTAGATTTGAATATTTATGTTGCATTTCATATTAAATATTATTTATTAAAATTTTAAACACAAACACTTATCCATGTAATATCTAATATGTAATATGACGCCATTAATGCATTAAAAATAATTTAATTTAACGCAATTAATAAACAAAATTATCATTTTAACCATCGTGTTCCATTTCAGAACCCCTACACAATGCTTTAAATTAAAATTTTTAGGGTGAGTAAAAATAAATGAAGATATTTTTAAGATTAGCACTTACAAATATCTTATACCTGTTTTTCATCTTTTATATGTATCAAAAAATATTAAACACTTATGCATAATATAGTGTAAAAATTTTTATCAGCAAAGTATGTATTTTGTTTTGTTTATATTATTTTTATACACGTCACCGGTTCGTTTTTAAAATTATTAGATTAACCCACAATTTAATTAATCTTGGTTTTTCTTTTTTTTTATAAAAGATTTGTTCTTTGAATATTATCATGATAATCGATTAGGAGGAAGTTAAGGTTGTACTAATGATAAACTAATTTGGATGTTAAAAGATTTTTTTTTTTTTTTTTTTGATAAATTGAAGAGAAAGGAAAAGCAACAGAACAAATAATGACAATAAGATGTCCCCTGATGAATGCAACTTTTGCTCTCAGCAAATGTTGGATTGCATTGCATGTGGTCCAATTCCCTAAAAGATATAAAAATAAGATAAATTAAAATTAAATAAAAATAAAAATAAAATTTTATATTTCTTTTAACATAAATTTTTATATTTTATACTATATAAACATAATTTTATATCACAAAAATATAAATTATAAAAACCTACTTTCAGAAAGTACATAACATTGGGAAAAAAAAGCAAAGAAAGATTAGTGAGTAAAAAGCAAAAAAAAAAAAAATTTGCAGCGGAGCCAAAGCAGGCCGATATTATTAAAATACAATCCGGCAAAATGTGGCGTCATTTCCCAAAAACTCCCTGGTAAGAAAAGAAATATAAAATATTAAGTTAAAAATTTATTGAAAGAGACAGACTAGATAAGCTCACATGACTATTGTCAAAGTCTGAAAACTCTTGACAGACGCGCTTTTCCAGCGCGTGCTTTGCAAATCTCATTCCCGAAAACCAAAATTCGTTCAACCCCACCGGCTCAACTCGTCAGTCATCGACCAACAGCGAAAAACAGAGATTCCATATCTTTCAGATCAGATTGAAAAAACCTTACAATCTCAAAAACATAATCCGACTTCTTCCAAATTCCCAGTTTTTCTTTTCTTTTTTCCATCGAAAGTCAGCAAAATAAACTTAAAACAACCATAAACAAGAAGAAAAAAAGGGTATATACATCTAAATTCTACAATTTTTTTTTTTGTTACTAAAAGAGGAGAGCTACAAGAATGTGGAAATTGTGAAAGTTGTATCGCTTGAGAACCCTCAAAAGAAACTAAAAAAAAAAAAAAAAACCATGACATAAAATCTCAAAAAATAGCACAGGAAAACGTTAAAAATGTTACTCTACTACTAATTAATACTTGGTACTAATTTGTTACCAAATCTATCCTTTTTTTTTTTAATGATTTCGATCTGTTGTTTTGTTTCTGCTGCCGCTGCTATTACTCGGATGCCCTTTGGTGCTTCCTCCATTTGCATTCTTTTGTGGGGAAGATGAAAACAACTGTCCGAATCCGAAAACTGAGCCTGATTTTGAGGATCCTCTCAAGGAACAAACGGGGACGTTGAGAACTGGGGTGATTCTAACATTTGCTGAATATGACCTTTCCATTCCTCTTTGTTTAAACCTGGGACCACCATTGAAACTACTTGGACTGCTTGAGCTTCTTTCCAGGCTTTGAAACACGATTTTCCCTGATGAATTCATTCTTGGACTATCTACTGAAACTCCCCTGCTTGTTACTCCGCCTGATGAATCCCTCCGGATCGGACTCCGTCCCATTCGAGTCCCACCAGCGCCCGTTTGATTGGTATCGGACCCTGAACCTGCTCTTGGTTTAACAATCCTCATTCTTGGTGGGTTTGGGCTTATGTTTCTACAAGGAGCAAAAGGGTTGGGGCCGGAGTTGTTCAAATTTGGCTTATCGGAATCAAGTGATAGCCTTGGAAGCTCCTCATGTTCATGGCCAGAAGATGAAGAAGAAAGGGATAACCTTGATGAAGATAGAGAGACTGACTCTTCACTGAGTCTTCCACAATCTGAGTCTCTCAACAAGGGAAGACTCAGTGAAGAGTCTGCCCAGGAAGCAGTGGAAGAGGATGATTTGGAGCTTCTATTAAGAAAATGCTTGAGAGATTTCGGGTTATTATTAGATAATAATGAGATTTTGCTTTGAGACTCGGATTTGGGAGGTTGATTAGCGTTTTGGGAAGACCTTTTAAGACCCAGAAGTTCCCTCCACCTGCTTGAACACCTAGGAGCCTTAGGAGAAAACAAGTAAGGATCCGTACCAGAAATCTCCATCTCTGTTCTACGGCAAGATTTGGCTGTTTCGGGGGACCTGATCTCAGACAAAGCATTCACAGGTGGAAGCTGTTTGAGGGTTGAGAAATGTAAAGGCACGAGCTTACCATCAGAAAAAAGCTCATCGGCTGGAAGCATGGTGACAGGATCTTCAAGCCTGAACTCAAAGTCAGCAGCTGCTGTATCCTGGATCTCTGGCGGATCAGGATCTTTGGAAGATGGATCAGTCGGAGACTTGGGTCTGGACTTGGATGACTCATCTTCTCGGCTGAAGGAAATCCTAGGACTAGGACTCAACCAACCGCATGAAGAGTAAGTTGTTGTAGGCTGGAAACTCTCCGGCGAGACGTCGATGTTGTTAACACAAGCTGATGCCATTAAAAAATAAAAGTACGCTCTATGAGAAAGGTAATTACATTTACATTTGGGTTGATAAAAGGAAATACAAGTTGAGATCTAAAGCAAAGCCGACAGGGAAGGGTTTTCGTTTGCCAGCAGATTTGGATTCGGTATTGTTTGTGTTCCGTTTGTTTTTGTTTTGCTTTTGGTTTGGCTTTGTTAGGGTTAGGGGGAAGAGAAACGTGAATGAGAAACTGTGAAAAAGGGTGAAGCTTATATTTATTCTAGACTCGGATGAAAATTCGTGTTAAGTTAAATTGCGACGTAACGTACGAAAATTTTAATTAAAATTCGTATAAATATAATAAAAAATTTATTATTTTAATTTTTATATATAATTTTTACTAAATTTTAATTTATATTATTTATTCACGTTATTTTTTATTATATTATCATATTATATCTAAAATTATTAAACTTAATTTATTTATAATATTTATAAATTATATTAATAGGGAAAATACATTGGGATAAGAACTACCCCTTTCGTACTAATCCTTTCGTTTCGAATAGAGTGAAATCTACAAATTTTTTTTATGTTTATTCACTATAGCTTAATAGACAAATACATCTTTAATTTTTTACATAAAATAAATATAAATTTTAATATTTTATTATATAAAAATTAATTCATAAATTTTTATTTTACTGTTATTTATATTTTCAACCTTTCAAAATCATATAATTAAGTCTAAATTAGTTAAATAATATTAACTTCTGTTAGTATTGCATATGTAGCAATCAACTAAACTATCAATTTCAACTTCCACATAAAATATCCAAATAGCAGTTAGTGTCAATTAACAAAGTTATACTTAATTACATGATTTTGAAATGACAAATAAAATAAAAATTTATGAATTGATTTGCACACGATAAAATGTTAAGTGCTTATATTCATTTTATGAAAAAAAAATTAAGAGTATATTTACTTATTAAACCTTCTATAAAAAAATTATTAGTCAACAGAAAATGACATTTTATCAATGAGGAATTAAATTATTTTTTTGAAAAGAAAAAGACAATTTTGTGAAAAAACTTTTTACTTATAGAGTTATTTACTACACAAATCAAACCTAGTATATTATTTCTTAATTCCAATTTAATTAAACTCAACCTAAAATATCATTATAATATAACGGTATTTTTATTTTATTTTAATTAAAAATATATTAATGTTAAAAGTTCTAATGTTACAAATTTAAATATTTTTCTTTGTAAATATTTTAAACATAAATATTTTTAATATTTTAATATTTTTTATTATTTTAATAATTAATATTATTTATTGTGATAAAAATTTTATTATTTAATAATATGAATATTTTTAATTATTTCTTAATACTTTTAATTTCAAATATATTATTTTTATAATTTATAACAAAACATTCAATATAAAATAAAATTGTTTTAATAGTATAAATATTTCTAATACTTTTAAGAATAAAGTTTTAATATTTTTTAATATTATTATATTAATATAAATAATATATAATAATTATAATAATATTTATAATGGTATTTAAAATATTTTAAAAATTAATATAAAAATAGTAAATAGTTTTCTTTTAAGTGAATAATTATATAATATTTTAACAGTAAAAAATTTAGTAAAAATATAACTATAAATAAATAATTTAAATATTTTAATAACTAATAACTTTTTATATTTTAGTAGTTATGTCAACATTATTTTTAAGAAAATAGATTTTTTTTAAAATAACTAAATAATAAAATAATTTTATTAATTTCTTCTAAATATTAAAAAATATCTTTAATTTTTAAAAAAATATAAAAATAAAAAATTATTTTTCAAAATTTAATTTCCACCAAACAAATAAAAAGTTAACGTTTTTTTTTTAAATTTGAGGGGTAACATTTTTTATTTTATTTTCTGAATTTGTTTTCCTGTTGTCTCCTTACACGTCAAAGTTGCTTCTCTTTTCTACTCACTGATCTTTTTTTTGCTATGTATTGTATCTAGAGGAGCAAACGAGCGCGATAGATCGAGTTTAGGTTGAATTATTTTAAATTGAATTATTTTAAGTTAAGAAAAAATTGGATCATTTTAGATTTGGATCATTTTGGCTTCGAGTGAAGTCGAGTTTGGGTTAAGGAAAATCAATCCATTTTAGGTTCGAATCAAATGAAGTTCAGGTCAATTTAAATTCAGGTCAATTTGGGTTAAGATCAATTCGGGTTTGGATTGGGTTGGGTTTAGGTTGTTGACTTTTTTATCAAATCGAGCTTATCGGGTTTGGGTTGGATAGGTGGGTTTTGTTGGCTCTACCGAGAGGGGGGGTGAATCGGTTTTCTAAAGTTAATGGGAAATTTAAACTTAATTAGATCTAATTGCAAGTAAAGAATAATTAATATAATGTAATGCAATAAATTGAAAGAAGATAAGGGAAGAAAATAGCAAACTCAGTAGTTTATAGAGGTTCGGTCAATCTCTTGCCTACGTCCTCTCTTCTTGACCTCCTTGTCAAGAGTTTTCTTTCACTCTATCAATGGATGTTACAAACTCCCTTTTACAGGTTAAGGAATAACCTCTCTACCCTTTTTACACAAACAAATATTCACCATTTACAAAATTATCTCACAGAGGAACTCTCATCTTCTCTCTTGAATTAAGGATGAATACAAGGTAAAACTTTCTTTTGAGGGTAGGATAGAATAACTTTTTACACAAAGATTTTTACAGCAATATCAATAAATGATGTTTGAAGACAAAGAGAATGTTGGAAAAGAATTCTTGAGAATATACAGAGTTTATAGCAATAATGTCTCTATTTTCAGTGTCTTCAATACTTGATTTTATACAGCAGGATTGGTAGTTGGAACATTTAATGCTGTTTTTCCTGTTGAAGATTTTGCAGAAAGAGCCGTTAGGAACCTCCAGTAGAGTGATAGATCGATCTCCCATTATGACCAGATTGATCTCTTAGTTTAATTTTCTGCGATTACAAAGCAACTTGAAGCATGGAGATCGATCTCATATTTGTAGAGATCGATCTTACAATTTGAAAATGTTAGTGAAGATCGATCTGTCGAACCAGCAGATCGATCTTCCAATCTCTCTGTTTGAGGTAAGATCGATCTCCAGATCGATCTAACAAGTATTCTCGTAGAGAGGAGATCGATCTCTAAACACCCTAGATCGATCTCCTTAACTTTCTGACTTTGAGGAGATCGATCTCTATCCACAGGAGATCGATCTCATAAACTCTCTGTTTGAGTATAGATCGATCTAGAGATCGATCTACTACCTTTACCCTTTGTTTTAGAGGAGATCAATCTCTTCCTAGACCAGATCGATCTCACAGACATTCTATAATTTATAGATCGATCTTATAACCCTTACAGATCGATCTCTGCTTCCTCAACATCTTATACAGTTTCTTTGAGATTTCAATCTTTTAGCAGATCGATCTCATATTCTCATGAGATCGATCTCTCATACTAGAAAACCCAGGAGATCGATCTCTCATCTCACCAGATCGATCTCTCATTCTTAAATACTTAGTTTCTGGTACTGATAACCTCTAAACATGTTTTAAATCATTTCTATATTATTGAATTTACTTGTTTTGTCATTTCAAAATATATTAACTCAACAATCTCCCCCTTTTTGATATGACGAAACTTATTCAATAAACATGTTTAGTTACCCCATTTGCATTATGCACAAAATTTGTTTTGCTTTCAAAAACTCCCCCTTAATGTAAGCTCCCATTAACTCCCCCTTAAATTATGCTTTCCTTTAAAACTTTAAACATGTTTTCTTAGCATAGTCTTCTCCCCCTTTTTGTCATATCAATGTCAATAAAGGCATAAAGTCAGTTAACTTTCAAAAGATATGTCATTTCAAAATGATAACAAAGCATAACACATTTCAAACTGAACCATCATATCATCTCATAAAGTAAGCATTCAAGCAAATCATGTTTTAAACAACAAACATTAAACATGAGTAACTATCTAAAACATTCCCAACAATCATGTCCTCGACTCGAGTGCGAGTAACCTGCAGCTCATCGAACATAGCCTGCTGTGTGGCATGAAGGTTGACAAATCTGTTGGCTCTACCGAGAGGGGGGTGAATCGGTTTTCTAACTCTTAATGGCAATTTAAACTCTTTTGAACTTAATTAACAAATAATGAATAAGTAATATAATGTAATGAAACAAATTAAAACAAGATAAGGAATAGAATATCAAACACAGTGGTTTATAGAGGTTCGGCCAATCTCTTGCCTACGTCCTCTCTCCTTGACCTTCTTGTCAAGAGCTTTCTTTCTCACTTTCACTGAAAGTTACACACTCCCTTTTTCAGGTTAAAGAATAACCTCTCTACCCTTCTTAAACAAAGATGTATTCACCCTTTTACAAAGTTTATCTCACTGAGGAACAATCCTCTTCTCTCTCAAAGATAGGATGAATACAATATCAAGTTTTTAATGTGGGTAGGACAAATACAGCTTTTACACACAAGCTTATACAATAAACTCAAAATGAGGATTGAAGACAAATGGAATGAAAGAATTAAACTCTTGAGAATATACAGAATGTGCAGCAATGGTGTCTCTATTCTCAGTGTCTTCAATGCTTGATTATATACTGAAGGATTGGTAGTTGGAGCATTTAATGCTGTTTTCCCGAACTTATCAGGGTATCATCAGGATCGTAGATGAGTTCGGCATTAGAAAAGAATGCCCTGATAATGTTTGGGGGTATGGGGGTATTGATTTTGAGGAAAGGAATCCACCCAAATTCTTCGAATTTGGATAGATAAGGAAAATCAATACGGTTGAGGAATGAAAAATCAATGGTTCGCCAATGTTTAATTGGCATTGTTGAAAAATACTCTTCATATCGCTTCCTTTTTGCAGGTGTTTGAAAACACCTGTTAAAGGTAGTGACTGAAAAGGGAGGGTTTGATTGAGAGGAGGACCCTTGATCTACACTCGGTCTAGGAGGTTTTTGACCTACTCTCTTAAGTCTTGGCATGTTTCTAGACACTGGATACAATCTTAAAACTAGTTCTCTAAAAACCTACCCAATGGAACAGTGTAAAAATTGCCCTAATTGAGATTACAGCAAAAAATAGATAAATTTGTGAAGAAAAATTTAACAATGTAGGTTACTAGACCAAGAATGATGAAAATATTGGGCAAATTTCTTACCGAAGATCGATCTGGGAGGGAGAATCGAGGGCTGAGGTGCGACAGGGGTTAGGGATTTGAAGATTTGAGTTTTTCAAATTTTGGGGATTTTGAACAGTTTTTATAGTCCAGGACACAGGAGATCGATCTGTCGAGGCGACAGATCGATCTGTCATTTCCAGAAACTTGAAGAGATCGATCTGTTGTACCAAGAGATTGATCCTCAGAATACAGAAGCTTAATGAGATCGATCTGTCACGGGCCCAGATCGATCTGTTGTTTGACAGAGGCTTAAGAAGATCGATCTGCCAAATGCATAAATCGATCTGCTGTTTGACCGAGGCTTAAGGAGATCGATCTGCTGCTTAACAGAGGCTTAAGGAGATCGATCTTATAGGTAAGAAGATCGATCTGCCTTGCTTAACCTTTATGCTTTAGGCTTATTTGAAGTATGAAGATCGATCTATATTGATAGGAGATCGATCTCTCATACTTTTTGCCCAGAAAAATCATTGATAAAATCTTTTAAAAACAACTTGAAATCAAGGTTTTGAAGCATATACATCTTAAGGAACATTCATGAGTCCTAATTCACTTCTAAGAATACAAAACCTATCTCTATCAAGAGGTTTGGTGAATATATCAGCTATTTGATGTAAAGTGTCAATATACTCTAGAATTATATCTCCCTTTTGAACATGGTCTCTAAGGAAATGGTGCCTAATCTCAATGTGCTTAGTTCTAGAGTGTTGAATAGGATTTTTAGATAGATTGATGGCACTGGTATTATCACATTTAATAGAGACTTGTTTCATGTCAATACCATAGTCTTTCATTTGTTGTTTAATCCACAACACTTGAGCACTACAACTACCTGCTGCTATGTATTTAGCTTCAGTTGTGGACTGAGCCATACTATTTTGTTTCTTGGAGAACCAGGAGATTAATCTATTCCCTAAGAATTGACAAGTACCTGAAGTACTTTTCGTATCTATTTTGCATCCCCTAAAGTCTGCATCCGAAAATGCATGAAGTGTAAAAGTGGAGTCCTTGGGGTACCAAAGTCCTAAAGAGGGAGTGTCCTTAAGGTATCTAAAGATCCTTTTAGTTGCTAATAAGTGTGATTCCCTAGGAGAGGATTGAAATCTAGCACAAAGACATACACTAAATAAAATATCTGGTCTACTTGCAGTTAAATAGAGCAATGAACCAATCATAGACCTATAAAGTTTAGTGTCTACACACTTACCACTTTCATCTTTATCAAGCTTGATGTTGGTGCCCATTGGAGTTGCTTGAGATTTGCAATTGTCCATTCCAAATCGCTTGAGCAATTCCTTAGTATACTTTGCTTGATTGATGAAGGTTTCTTCCTTTGTTTGCTTCACCTGAAGTCCCAAGAAGAAAGTGAGCTCTCCCATCATGCTCATTTCAAATTCACCTTGCATGATTTTAGCAAGCTCTTGGCATAAAGATTCATTAGTTGATCCAAAAATAATATCATCTACATACACTTGAACAACTAGTAAATCTTTATTTTTATTTTTGATAAATAAAGTGGTATCTACTTTTCCTCTTGAAAATCCTTTTTCTAGTAAGAATTTTGACAACCTTTCATACCATGCTCTAGGAGCTTGTTTCAAACCATAGAGTGCCTTAGATAGTTTGAAAACATGTTCAGAAAATTCATGATTTTTAAAGCCAGGAGGTTGTTCAACATACACTTCTTCATTAATGAAACCATTCAAGAATGCACTCTTTACGTCTATTTGATATAACTTGAAGTTTTTATAGCATGCAAAGGCAAATAACATTCTAATAGCTTCTAATCTAGCTACCGGTGCATAAGTTTCATCATAGTCTATTCCTTCTTCTTGTCTATAACCTTGTGCAACTAACCTAGCCTTGTTTCTTATGATCACACTATTTTCATCCATTTTGTTCTTGAATATCCATTTAGTTCCAATTATATAGTGATCACTAGGCCTAGGAACTAGTTTCCACACCTTGCTTCTCTCAAATTGATTTAATTCTTCTTGCATTGCTAAGAACCAATTATTGTCATCTAAGGCTTCATTGACATTTCTAGGTTCTATTTGAGACACAAAGGCTATATATTGACACATATTCCTTAGAGATGATCTAGTTCTAACTCCAAGGGTTGGATCTCCTACTATTTCACAGTCTTTTACATATCCTAATTCTCTTGGTGCTCTAGACTCTCTTTCTAATATCTCTATTTCTTCTTCATCTTCTTTATTTAAGTCAAGTTTTTCTAATAAATTTTCTTCTAAGTTTGGAATTTCCTCCAAGTTTTCATAAAATATTCCAACATCCTCATCATTGGTTGAATCTTTAGATAAATCATTTAACTCATCAAATATTACATGAATTGATTCTTCAACCATCAATGTTCTTTTGTTATATACCCTATAAGCCTTTGAATTTAAGGAATATCCTAGAAAGATTCCCTCATCACTCTTGGCATCAAATTTTCCTAAATTATATTTCCCATTATTTAAGACGAAACATTTGCAGCCAAAAGGATGGAAGTAGCTAATGTTAGGCTTCTTACCTTTGTAAAGCTCATAAGGAGTTTTCTTTAGCATGGGTCTAATCATAGCTCTATTAGTGGTATAGCAAAATGTGTTTATAGCTTCAGCCCAAAAATATTTTGGTAAATTATTCTCACACAACATGGTTCTAGCCATTTCTTTCAATATTCTATTTCTTCTCTCAACTACTCCATTTTGTTGTGGTGTCCTAGGGGCTGAAAAATTATGGCTAATTTCTTGATCATTGCAATACTCATCAAATCCTATATTTTCAAACTCCTTGCCATGATCCCTTCTAATACTAGTTATTGTATATCCTTTTTCATTTTGAGTCACTTTTGTATAAGCTATGAACTTTTCTAAAGCTTCATTTTTCACTCTAAAAAAGAACACCCAAGTGAACCTAGTGTAATCATCAACTATTACAAATCCATAGTGTTTCCCACCAAGGCTTGTTGTTCTAGTTGGTCCAAATAAATTTAGGTGGAGTAATTGAAGAGGCCTAGTGGTGGATACACTATTCTTAGGCTTAAATGTTGTCCTTTTATGTTTTCCTTTAACACAAGCTTCACATATTTTTTCATAGTCAGAGGACAACTTGGGTAAACCTATAACTAGATCCTTTCTAGCTAACTTAGATAACACATGCATGCTAGCATGACCTAGTCTTCTATGCCATAACCAAGATTCTTTTTCATTGTCTACCATTAGGCATATGTTTTCATTTTTGAGTTCATTAAGATAGACAATGTATATATTACCTTGCCTATGGCCTAGGAAAAGAACTTTATTTGACTCAGGATCTAGAACATGATATTTCATGCAATCAAAAATTACTTCGTAACCTTTGTCACAAAGTTGACTTATGCTTAGTAAATTATGCTTTAGACCCCTAACAAGCAATACTTTTTCTAATGAAAAATAGTCATTATATATTGAGCCACTTCTTTCAATTTGGCCTTTGGAGTTGTCCCCAAATGTGACTTCTCCACCAACCTTTGATTTAAATGAGTTGAAGTGGCTTCTCTCACCTGTCATGTGCCTTGAGCATCCACTGTCTAAGTACCAAGCTTCATTTGTTTTATCTTTGTGGCAATGCTCAATAACCTACAATTAAAATTCAAACTCATATCTTAGGTACCCAAATTCTCTTGGGTCTTTTGAGGTTAGTGAATACAATTCTTGATCCCTTTGAGATCCATTTTACCAATGCATTAAGATCTTTTAAGTTAATTACTTCTTTTGGAACCCGCAATCTTTTTACTATTTTTTCTTTAAGAGTGGTCATCTTCATATTGCAATTATCATATTGCAATTATGTGATGCATGTCCCTTTCTATTATAATATGAACAAGTAGTTGAAGGTTTATTCATGCTCTTTCTAGCAATGAAGCTTTTGAGATGAGTCTCTCTACTTTTTGCATTATATCCTAACCCATTTTTATCAAAGAATGCCCTTTGAGTTTCTAGCATGTTATCTAACTTTTGTTGACCCATATAGAACCTATTAAAAGAATTATGTAAGTTGCTATTTTTTTCTTTTAGGTCACAAATTTCAAGATTTGTAATTTCTAATTTCTTTTCACATTCTAATTTGTCCTCTAGTATTAACTCATTTTCTTTCTTCAATTTATAGATTATCTTCTTATATTTCATACTCATGCATTCATATTCCAATGCAAGATCATCAAAGGCATCTTGCAATTCATCAAAAGAGTATTCATTGAGGTTTAAAGTTACCTTTTCATCCTTAATAGCCATGAAGCACAAGTTGGCAATGTCCTCATTTGAATCATCATCGGAGCAGTCACTATCGCTCCATGTAGCCACCATTGCCTTCTTTTTGTGGAACCTATCATTGGACCTTTTAAAAAGAGGACAGTTAAACTTAATGTGTCCTGGTTTTTTACATTCATAACACACAATTGTATATTTTCTTCCTACCTCTTCTTGATCTCTCTTGTGGTTTCTCCTATTACTACCACTAGCTCTCATTCTCATGAACTTGTTAAATCTTTTGGCAAACATTGCCATCTCAAGATCTTCTTCACTACCACTCTCATTTTTATTTTCCTCTTGAGTAGTAGATTTTAGAGCAACTCCCACTTTCTTGGGTGGCTCTTCATTTCTTCTCAATTTCATCTCATAAGTGAGTAGTGATCCTATTAATTCATCTAGTGACAATGTGTGAGGGTCCTTGGATTCCTCAATTGCAGTCACTTTAGCTTCCCATGATTTAGGTAGACTATTTAATATTTTCTTGACCATTTCTATATTAAAGTATGTTTTTCCTAATGATTTTAATCCATTAATTACATCAGTGAATCTAGTGAACATATCACTGATTGACTCTCCATCTTTCATCATAAATAGCTCATAGTCATGTGTGAGCATTCCTACCTTAGTCTCCTTTACTTGGGTTGTACCTTCATGAGTTATTGCCAATTTGTCCCAAACTTGTTTGGCATTGTCACAACCGGAGACTCTATTGTCACGACCCAAACTACCCAAAAATCAGAGTTAATTTTTCGCGTTTTATTATTTACTTAAATTCTTACCTGTCCTCGAATCGTGACCAACACTCCACTAATAATTGGGCTGTGCGTCAATGCCAGTCCCACCATTCAATTACCATCTAACTTATTTCTTCTCCAGTCAGTTATAATTGTTTACATTATTTATACATCCCCTAAAGTTACTTACAAACATGTTACTGTGCTATGCTTATGTAGATACAATATGTACAAGTGTATATACCTTATGTTGATGGGCAGCAGCGGATATCCGGAATGCAGTACTGAGTCGTCGCAACTTCAGCTGGAGATTATCTGTGGGAGAAAATGAAAGGGGTGAGCACATCAAGCTCAGTAAGGCAATCCTACGAACAAGTAGGTAACCATACTACCTACATGAACGTGGTGCCATGCATAAACCACCCTTTCTCCACACATTTTAAAACAAATGATATGAGTTATGATGTTATGTAAAACACATTTGCACGAAAAATTCAACATGCAAGTATATTCAAAATCATATCTTTCTTGTTTAAAATTTCACAGTAAAGTCAGGACTCGACCCCTCCTTCGGGTGATCCTGACTCACACAAAACCATGAAAACGGTTTACATCACACGTGGGTTTGAAAAGCATGGAAATATCATCATGCAATTTAGTTTAAAAACTCAGTTTAAATCATCGAAATCGTCGACATGCGAGACGAGGCAACATCTGTATAACGGCAATAACCAGGACTATGGCCATGTGTGTCCTCGGGAGTTCCTCAGCTACACGGATCCTAGTGTGCGGGTTCTCACCATGATCGGGAACCGCCCAGGAGGTGGGTCAATCCATCCCGTCAGTCTTATCCGATCCCAGGCATCCGAAGATGCTGCATCCGGAGATGCCGTATCCGAAGATACCATACGGTACATCGTACTCCATGCTACTTGCACGGTACATCGTACTCCGTGAACCCATATAATATCTCTATACTCATGCCATGTCTCAAAACGCACGTGCGAGCCTATTTAATCGGTGACACACAGTCTACCCGATGCTCCAAGCACGGTTCATCGCATGTTCTCATAAAATCAGTGCGAACGATGCTCAGTACTCACATCAATCAAGTAAAACTGGCAGAGCCCGCTTTACATCTCCACAAGGCCGCCAACCTCATCCCTCACTCTCACCCCACCTAAGAGGTCTTTTGAGCCTGTTGGGCCTTTTGGCTGACTCCAAGGGCAGACAGCGCTACTCCACAAAGCCGGTAAAACTAGTGCGAGCTAAGCTCAGCACTCTGTATATAAATCACATGAAAATCTTATAAAATCTGGTGCGAGTTAAACTCTAGCACCCTGTCTCGAAAAAGCATATGAAATAGGGCGCGAGTTGTACTCTAGCACCTATGCATGTAAAACTCTAGTGCGAGCTCTCGCTCTAGCACTAATGCGTGCATCACACAAATCGACAACATCGTGCGAGCTGAGCTCTAGCACGTCACACGTCAATAAAACACGTAGGCGGCTCTGTTTCCTCAAAACAGTTTTCAAAACAATATCACGTTGAAAGTATGCAATGCTGTGCATTTTCTTTCAAGGTGAGCCAGCCTACTCATGCATGCCTCAAAACACATCTAGAATGAGCAGAAACCTTTTGTTCTTGCTCCTTCCAATTTTTCCTAACTTTGTAAATTTTACCCTTAACAAGGGTATTTTGGTAATTTGCCCATCCGGGGCCCTAAAATTATTAGTTGACCTCTAGACCCTTCAGGTAATTTTTAAATGACTGCAAATGAATTTAAAACTTCGTAAAGTTTACCTCTAGCAGTCCGCAGAATTCCCTTACCTTACTGTCGAGTCTGACATTTTCTTTTCCAATGTAGTCCCATCGCGCAGTCCGATATGCTCCCAATCAAATGCTTGAAACTGCGTATTAATATTCCTCAGGTCATATAACATACAATTTAATCGTATTTAATCTTTTTTGGGCTTAATTTAAATCGTTGGGCCCATTTACCCCTATTGGGCCCGATTGCACCTTAATCGGCCTTAAGCCCATTTACCACTTAATTTTCACTTTATCGAGGCCTATTAGGCTCATTGGGCCCACCAATAATTTATTGGGCCTCGTTCTTATTCTCGAATAGCTAAATCGATTATTTACGACAATTTATCTAAAATTTCATAATCTAATTCAATTTATGCGAAAATTAAATTCATATCACGCATAACGAGATAATTGTCGTAAATAAGGGTCACTTACCCGAGATTCCATGCTAGTACGAAATTCGAGACTGTCTCGAGCCTTCGGTGGATGCCAATCGTCGAGCTATACAATTTCATAATTTTTTTGGGTAAGTTTCCAGTCGAAAATTAATTAAATTAAATACTCCGAAACTTAAATCGGGTCAATTCGACCGCTCACTGACTTACCCGAAACTCGATTGCATCACTGGAATTTTCTCCAACTTTTTCTCTTTTTCTCTTTTTCTTTTTCCCTTTTTTCTTCCTTTTTTCCTCTCTTTTTGGCTGAACCGGTTCAGTCCGGTTCGGACCGGTTCAGACCGCCGGTTCACTCCGGTTCGACCGGTTCACCGCCGGTTCACCACCTTGCCGGCCGGTTCTCCGCCGGCTTCCACCGCTAGTGGCTCCGTGAGGTCGTCCGCATCTCGAATCTGCCCTCGGTTTGGGTTAAGCTCGCCGGAACGCCGCCGATCCGGCTGTTCTCCCTCGGCCGTCGGACCCATTTCCTTTCCTCCGTCGTTTCCGGCGTTTGCCGGCAGTTTTTTCGGTCGAGGCTACCACCAATCGACTCACCGGTGCCTGGGGAAGCTTCGGTGGTGGTCGATCGGGCCTGAATCGGCGCCGATCGTCGGAAATCTCTCTCCCCCCTCGGTCTCAGTTTTTCACCGTTTTGCTCGCCGGTGGCCGCCATTCGGGTCTCCAAGGGGCCGGTGATGGTTCGGGCTGCGTCTGGCTTGCCTTCGCCGGCCTCGCCTGGTCGCCTGGCTGCCGGTCGTGAGGCTCCTCTTCCGTCGGCTGCTTTCCGTTTTCCCTTTCGCGTTTTCGCGAATTCTGCATTTTCAGCTTCTTTTTTTTGTTTTATTAATTTTATTATTATTATTATTATTTATTTTAATTATTTTACTATTCATTAAAATACATTAAAATACCCAAAATATCTCTCAAAAATTATTATTTAATTCTAAATTCTTTAATTTAATTTAATTTAATTTATTTATTATATTTTAACCCCTTTTTTTTCGGGTATAATTTCTCCGTATTTTCGGGATATTGTCCCGGGTGACCTTTCGGTATATTTTTCAATTATTTTCGGGATTATTTTTCCGAACTAAAAATTCCAATTAATCCCGATTAATTCCAATAAATTAATATTTTGATCAATTTAATCCGAAATAAATTTATTTCACTTTTATTGACCAAGATTTCTTAAATCCATATTTTTAATTAAATTTCCTTATCGAAATTATACCGATCTTCAGTCTTTTGACCGTTTTGCCCTTACACGTGTTCGGGATTAATTTAACCCGACTTCCTTCATACTTCCCCCCATCTTTTCTTATTTAATTTTCGTATTTTAATTAAATTCGGGTCTTACAACTCTCCCTCACTTAAGGAATTTGGTCTTCCAAATTAGAACCAAGTCATATGAGTCCATATACAACTCCGGGTACATCAATCGTATCATACTTCTTAAATTCTTATGTGACCTTCTCCGGAGTGTATTACTACCAAAGGACTTTAATTAAGGAGATCGTCTTAAACCTCAATACTGTCTCTTTCCTGTTTAATGCCCGAATCAACTTCTTCAATATACTTATATTTGCATTAAGCTGAACTTCTGGAATTCATATCCTATCACCTATGCTGGATCTGGATAGTATTGTCGAAGCATCAAAAAGCTGAGACACATTGTGGGTGCCTGTTAATTCAGGTGATAACACCAACCTATAGGTCTTATCTCCCACTTGTCCAATCTCTCCAAATATTCCATCCAGCGCAACTCAATTTACCTTCTTCCAAAAGTTCGCTATGTCTTTATTCTCTTAGGACAGTAAACATTTCAATCTTACTAATTCACCAAGGGTGAATTCTAATACTTACCTATCTGCTCTGAGGTGTTCTTAATCTCTCATCCTTAACTAAACATCCTCAGAGACTTATTATCCAAAGTCGAAATTAATTCTGTTCTGTCACCCACTTTTCTTATCCAATTTGGGGTACAACCCCTACAACCATACACTACTTCATATCTTATTATCCCGATACTCAACTGCCAACTGTCGTTATTGGCGACTTCAATTTGTGACAACTGATCATTTCAGGAGCTTATAAAATCAACGGCACACGCTTTCATCGGATCCTCTAGAACTTGTACAGTCCTCTCTGACTGACCATCTGTTTGAGGATGGAAAGCTATGCTAATACTCAGTCGGGTTCCCATAGCTTCCTAAAAAAAACTATTCCCTGAAGTAAGAAGTGAAGTGGGAATCCCTATATGTTACCATGCTCACTGGAACGCTACTTCATGTTCCATAATCTTCCTTACACATAAATCCTCATATACACTCTGAGTATTTAGGGATTTCATATCCAGAAGGTGGGTAGACTTAATCACTCTATCGACTATCATCTAAATAGTCTCGTAATTCACCTGGGTTCTCTGTAACCCATCACGAAATTCATGGAGACTTGCTCCCATTTTCCGTACCGTGTCGATATAGGTAGGTGCTGCAATAACTCTGCAGACTTTTAATACTCTACCATATCTCTTTCCACATCTGACCACCAATACCCTTTTTAGATACTTCATATATATAATCATTACTCTCCGTATGCACTGTATATCTCGAAAAGTGAGCTTCTGACAACATTACTATCTCATCAACTGTGGTCCTGGAGAGCACTCATACTATCTCGGAACCTCTGTAAATCATTATCATACTCTGTGAACTCTGTCACTGTACCCTTCTGAATCTGACCCAAATTATCGACATCGTGCCGATCCTCACGCTAAGCCTATCAAATCCGGGCACTCTCATCCGGTTCTAGTCTCAGGCTAGCTATCACATAATCATACCAATCACTGTCATCATCAGAAGGGATCACATCAATACTGAGGCTCACAACTGCTCTAGCAGCTCACGCTCCCTGACCATCATATGTGGTACCATCCCGAGGCTCTTTCTACTCAAGACATCAGTCATCACATTAGCCTTTCCTGGGTGGTACAATTTTCACAAATCAACTCTCTCAGAAGCTCTAACCCACTATGTATTCTCATATTCGTCCCTTTCTGTGAAAACAGATACTCGGGCTTTATGATCAGTGCATATCCACAATTCCTCATCGTGTACCTAATAGTACCATATCCTCGGTACAATTACTGTTGCCAACTTTAAATCATGGGTCAGATAGTTTATTTAATGATCAAAGAGTTGTTTGACTCCAAAATTGACTATCTTCCCATTATACATCAATACACAGCTCCTTTATAATTTTGAGGTATCCATACTCACTGAAAACCTCTTGAGCTGTTGGGTATGGTGAAATTAATCACGGTGGTCAGTTCATACTTCACTACACCGAAATCCATGTCACATCTATCATTTTATTTATTATCTTATTCTATAACCACGTTTTCATAATTAAACGTGTCAACAAGGTATATCCTTTTTGAACTCGCAGCAACCATCTGTAAAAGCAATTTCCCAATTGTTGCTTATAAATCTCCCTAGACTTTAGCTACACCCAATATATCATCGATAATGATGATTACAAATCGATCTAATCCTTGACTTATTTACGCATAAGCGTATAAGATCCTTCGAAATCGCTTACGTTTTCAGGTACTAACCTGCGTCATTTCCTTTTCTTATCTTAACGGCTCTTATTAAATTTTTACTATGTTAACCTTTATGATTTGTCGAATTTTAATGTTCTTATCATCTTAGTAGAGGTATCCTAGTGCTAAAGATATTTATTATGATGATTGATTTCCCGTTATAGGTTATATATATATATATCTAGACGCTGTCAAGTCTTCAGGCGGGGAGGTATTTTGAAATACCTTTATTAACCTTCAGACTTAACCACAACTACGTTATATCTCAGTCTCTGTGGTCACAATTTATATTCGTTACTAATTGCTTTAATCCTAATGACTTCATATCGTAAGGATGTTCTTACCTAGCATACATCTCTTACTCCAATACATCTTGTATTCAGAATCTATCTTATCTTAAAGATTATCTCCTTTCCTATATCAATCATGACAAAACTCTTGTCATTATTCATTTCGAGAGGACAATCTTTTACTCCTTTAATTTCAACTGTTGCAACCCTTTTTATTACTTAAAATCTCTATATCCATATTCCGTTAATTAATCCTCCTCTATTGGGGTACTCATTTATCATTGTTGTGCCCAATGATATAGGCATTCATGCCTTTTACTCACTTATATGCGAATGAAGGCGGTATGAATAAATGTGTGGCACCAGGATCAATGAACATATGTACTTCATTAGTCATAACAAGTATGGTATCTTACACCACATCCATGAAACATCGATAGTGTCCTGGTCCAAGACATCCTCTCGCCTTCGTCCAACAACCTACTTTCCTTTTTTTTTCTTTTCGGCTATGACCTCCCTTTTCATTGCAGCTATACCAACGAAGTTTTTCTCTCTGTCTCTTTATTTTTCTGTGGGGCAATCTCGCCCAACTCTGTGAAATCAAAATCAATGGTCCGTCTTTACCACTCTTAACGACCATTTTCATCAATACAGTGTAGGTATAGACCCTCCTTCCATGGTATCCACCACACATCTCACACTGCTTACAGTGCTTACACTGCTACACTGCTTCGTAGCAGGTCAGGGTCCTCCAACCACAATGTCCCTCAAGAGTGCCAAAATTAGATGCACTGAGGCCTTACCAATTATCTTAGTCCATTACTCATCAAATCTAATCTTTTACCAATTACCATTTTCTATTTTAACATCTCTACCATTTCTCGATTCTCTTTTCTGTCTCTATTTCAGCCCTCATTACCTTTCCCAATCTCAGAGGCGTGCAATTCATGTTCTTATTTACCCAACTGTAAATCTGCGCACTGCCTCGGTATAAGTAATATCTCACGGGCCAATCGGGCTCTAATTGACAATCTGAGCCCTTCCATAAACTTTTAGACATCTCGACAGTCACTGTTCATAGTGTCGAGGTAATATCTACTAAAGAATATAACTGAGTTTCATACTCATAATCAATTTAGTATTCCTGGGCAGTGTAAGAAATTTTTCCTTTAAATCATGTCCGGGATATCCTGTCACCGGAACACATCCAATAAGATTTCTCATCTTAATTATACCTGTTTAACACTTAAGATGGGTCGAGCGGGTTTCCACCAATGCTCCGCTGCGCCCTCTGATCTTATTCATAATCTGAGCAATTAGCTCCTCAAAATAATCTCCACACTCCGCTCCAATCTCGCGAAGCGTGTCTCAATACTGTCCGATCTCTCTGTCGGACTCAGTGGGGCATGCACAATATTAGTTTCCATTTCAATCTCATCCCGATTCTTATAAGTCAACTCAGCACGACTAGCAGGCTCAGGTCTACCTCTACGACCTCTGCCTCGTGCACTATCTCATCTAACGCGACTCATATTAAGCATTCCTGCATTCTCAACCATTTCTTAGTCAAGCCCATCTCGATATACACTATTGTATCTAACTAAGCACAGTAACACGGGGATGTAATTTCCTAATTACTGACACTGACACACATCAGACCAATTTCTGCTCTGATACCATAATAATTGTCACGACCCAAACTACCCAAAAATCAGAGTTAATTTTTCGCGTTTTATTATTTACTTAAATTCTTACCTGTCCTCGAATCGTGACCAACACTCCACTAATAATTGGGCTGTGCGTCAATGCCAGTCCCACCATTCAATTACCATCTAACTTATTTCTTCTCCAGTCATTTATAATTGTTTACATTATTTATACATCCCCTAAAGTTACTTACAAACATGTTACTGTGCTATGCTTATGTAGATACAATATGTACAAGTGTATATACCTTATGTTGATGGGCAGCAGCGGATATCCGGAATGCAGTACTGAGTCGTCGCAACTTCAGCTGGAGATTATCTGTGGGAGAAAATGAAAGGGGTGAGCACATCAAGCTCAGTAAGGCAATCCTACGAACAAGTAGGTAACCATACTACCTACATGAACGTGGTGCCATGCATAAACCACCCTTTCTCCACACATTTTAAAACAAATGATATGCGTTATGATGTTATGTAAAACACATTTGCACGAAAAATTCAACATGCAAGTATATTCAAAATCATATCTTTCTCGTTTAAAATTTCACAGTAAAGTCAGGACTCGACCCCTCCTTCGGGTGATCCTGACTCACACAAAACCATGAAAACGGTTTACATCACACGTGGGTTTGAAAAGCATGGAAATATCATCATGCAATTTAGTTTAAGAACTCAGTTTAAATCATCGAAATCGTCGACATGCGAGACGAGGCAATATCTGTATAATGGCAATAACCAGGACTATGGCCATGTGTGTCCTCGGGAGTTCCTCAGCTACACGGATCCTAGTGTGCGGGTTCTCACCATGATCGGGAACCGCCCAGGAGGTGGGTCAATCCATCCCGTCAGTCTTATCCGATCCCAGGCATCCGAAGATGCTGCATCCGGAGATGCCGTATCCGAAGATACCACACGGTACATCGTACTCCATGCTACTTGCACGGTACATCGTACTTCGTGAACCCATATAATATCTCTATACTCATGCCATGTCTCAAAACGCACGTGCGAGCCTATTTAATCGGTGACACACAGTCTACCCGATGCTCCAAGCACGGCTCATCGCATGCTCTCATAAAATCAGTGCGAGCGATGCTCAGCACTCACATCAATCAAGTAAAACTGGCAGAGCCCGCTTTACATCTCCACAAGGCCGCCAACCTCATCCCTCACTCTCACCCCACCTAAGAGGTCTTTTGAGCCTGTTGGGCCTTTTGGCTGACTCCAAGGGCAGACAGCGCTACTCCACAAATCCGGTAAAACTAGTGCGAGCTAAGCTCAGCACTCTGTATATAAATCACATGAAAATCTTATAAAATCTGGTGCGAGTTAAACTCTAGCACCCTGTCTCGAAAAAGCATATGAAATATGGCGCGAGTTGTACTCTAGCACCTATGCATGTAAAACTCTAGTGCGAGCTCTCGCTCTAGCACTAATGCGTGCATCACACAAATCGACAACATCGTGCGAGCTGAGCTCTAGCACGTCACACGTCAATAAAACACGTAGGCGGCTCTGTTTCCTCAAAACAGTTTTCAAAACAATATCACGTTGAAAGTATGCAATGCTGTGCATTTTCTTTCAAGGTGAGCCAGCCTACTCATGCATGCCTCAAAACACATCTAGAATGAGCAGAAACCTTTTGTTCTTGCTCCTTCCAATTTTTCCTAACGTTGTAAATTTTACCCTTAACAAGGGTATTTTGGTAATTTGCCCATCCGGGGTCCTAAAATTATTAGTTGACCTCTAGACCCTTCAGGTAATTTTTAAATGACTGCAAATGAATTTAAAACTTCGTAAAGTTTACCTCTAGCAGTCCGCAGAATTCCCTTACCTTATTTTCCTGTCGAGTCTGACCTTTTCTTTTCCAATGTAGTCCCGTCGCGCAGTCCGATATGCTCCCAACCAAATGCTCAGAACTGCGTATTAATATTCCTCAGGTCAGATAACATGCAATTTAATCGTATTTAATCTTTTCTGGGCTTAATTTAAATCGTTGGGCCCATTTACCCCTATTGGGCACGATTGCACCTTAATCGGCCTTAAGCCCATTTACCACTTAATTTTCACTTTATCGAGGCCTATTGGGCTCATTGGGCCCACCAATAATTTATTGGGCCTCGTTCTAATTCTCGAATAGCTAAATCGATTATTTACGACAATTTATCTAAAATTTCATAATCTAATTCAATTTATGCAGAAATTAAATTCATATCACGCATAACGAGATAATTGTCGTAAATAAGGGTCACTTACCCGAGATTCCATTCTAGTACGAAATTCGAGGCTGTCTCGAGCCTTCGGTGGATGCCAATCGTCGAGCTATACAATTTCATAATTTTTCTGGGTAAGTTTCCAGTCGAAAATTAATTAAATTAAATACTCCGAAACTTAAATCGGGTCAATTCGACCGCTCACTGACTTACCCGAAACTCGATTGCATCACTGGAATTTTTCCCAACTTTTTCTCTTTTTCTTTTTCCCTTTTTTCTTCTTTTTTTCCTCTCTTTTTGGCTGAACCGGTTCAGTCCGGTTCGGATCGGTTCAGACAGCCGGTTCACTCCGGTCCGGCTGGTTCACCGCCGGTTCACCACCTTGCCGGTCGGTTCTCCGTCGGCTTCCACCGCCAGTGGCTCCTTGAGGTCGTCCGCATCTCGAATCTGCCCTCGGTTTGGGTCAAGCTCGCCGGAACGCCGTCGGTCCGGCTGTTCTCCCTCGGCCGTCGGACCCATTTCCTTTCCTCCTCCGTTTCAGGCGTTTGCCGGCAGTTTCTCCAGTCGGGGCTACCACCAATCGACTCACCGGTGCCTGGGGAAGCTTCGGTGGTGGTCGATCGGGCCTGAATCGGCGCCGATCGCCGAAAATCTCTCTCCCCCCTCGGTCTCGGTTTTTCACCGTTTTGCTCGCCGGTTGATAATTCTATATTTTTAGAATTATTTGTGCTTAATTTCCTAATTATTTATTTAAATCCCCAATTTATTTTGTTAATTATCCCCTTTATTTAATAAAAATTCTCATGTTTGCAGATAAATCAAATCCGGATGAATTTTGAATATTTCAGTAGAAAATGGACCGGAATTGGGCTAAAATCGAGATTGAGCCACGTGGACAACACGAGTCATACCACCAAGCACATCCAATTGGACAAGAAGACCGATGACATGGACATATCTTTTCAAGGAGCCAATGGTGTGAAGACAAGTGGCCAAAAAAAAAATGCCAACTCATCAAGGATGTGAAAATTACCATTTTACCCCTAGTGTGTTTATAAATAGGAAAAGATGACAATTGAAAAGGAGGTAATTTTAGGAGTAGAAGTTAATGTAATTTAGGAGTAGGAGTAGTGTAAGGTAATGTAGATTAGGGTAGAATAGCTTATTTTTCCTTGTTCTTTTCTTTTCCCGATTAAGCTATTTTCCTTAAAGAATTTTTACTGTTTATGCTAGTGTCTTCTTTTATCATTGTTGAATCTCATTTTAATGTAAGCAATTTCAATCCAAGCTTTCGGTTTCTTCACTGTTTTCTTGCTTTGTGTTTCTTCATTGTTGTGTTTAGCAATCTTTCACCATTTAAGGGGCTCGGTTTCTAGTTTCTTTGGTAGCTCTCGGTTTCACATTATTTTGCCATGCAACCTTTGATAAATCTTCTTCTAATATTCTGTTGGTGTTTCATTGCAATGTGTGTTCATGTTTCATTGTTTGCTCAACATAAATGGTAATCTTTAATGCATGTTAATCCTAGCTTCCGTTTCTTCTACTGCATGCTATTCTTCTCGGTGTTGTCCTCGGTGTAATTCTGTCTCACGATTGAGTGCACTGCTCTTGTTGTTAAGCTGATGGTAGTCGGGTTTAAGCTTGTTTCCTGTCAAGAGAGCAGTGTTGTCTGACCGGTAGATGAGGATGGATGCAGCAATGCATGACTGAACAGAGACGGCAGCAGCATAAGCAGGCAGAGACAGCACCGAAGCAGCAAACAGGGACCAATTCATCCTCTGTTCTGCTCTGTTGTAGTGTACAGCTGCTGTGTGGTCCGTTAATGGCAGCAGGTGGAAGTTTGTAAGAATGGTGCAGTGCCTGGAACCCAAGAAAATCTGGACAGAGGCAAAAACAACAAGAAGGAGCAGTTGCACGGCAGTAGCAGGGAGCTGGGCAGTAACAAGCAGCAGCGGACATGACCACGCCTGGACCAGCTACCAACCAAACCACCTGGAGAAGGAAACGTGCACGGTTATGCATGGAGCTGGTAGTGGGCAGAAGGCTTGGACAGGACCGAGCAACCCGATGCAGAGTTGGTAGCCTGGCAGAACCGAAACCCGTGAGCAATCAGCTGGGCAGATCTCACCAACCCGAGCTTACCTGGAAAACCAAATTGCAAATGATGCTTGAACAGTGTTTTGGTGGGAAAGTTACTATTTGTTTAAAATCTTTAGGCCATGTTTGGTTGCTTATTTAGGGATTAATGCATTTTTCATATAGTTAGTGTTAGATTAGTTTTTAAGATTAGTTAGATGATGTAATTAGTTTAGTTAATAGTTTTAATTATGTATTTAGATGTAGTCAATCATGTTTAGTTAGTTAATTTAGATTTAATTAGTTTCTAAGTAATTTTAATCTAGCATTAGGAATAGTTTAATTTGCAATTAGTTTAATTACATGCATTTTTTAGGTTAGTTAGATTTTAGTTTAATTAATCATGTCTTTTCATTTATTTTGCATTTTATTTTAATTTGGTTAATTAGTTTTAATTGTTTTAATTTCTTTTGCAGGTTTTCGATTTTAAGTGCTTGGAATTTTGTAAGTACTCTGAGCTCGGTTTTAGTTACTTATTTTATAGTTTTATTATTTTATTGCTTTTGGTATTTTCAATTCTAGATTAGTTGATCACCCTTGAAAATTCATAAATTCGCTAGGATATACTTAGGATAATAGTAACCGATACTTAATTAGGCTAACAACTTCTCTGTGGGACGATAATTCCGGGACTCAAATCCCATTATTACTTGTACGACCCGTGCACTTGCGGATATATACCTTTAGGGCCCATCAAGTTTTTGGCGCCATTGCCGGGGAAGTTTTAATTAGTCATTAATTAATATCGGTGAAATTATGCTTAGGTGTAATTCTAGCTTGTAAATATTTAGGTTGTAAATATTTAGAGCCTTAGCTTAGGTTAGTTAAATTTTCTCTTAATTAAAATAAAAAAAAAAATTTCAAAAATTTAAAAAATTTAAAAAAATTTTTTAAGGACTTTTAGATGATTGCAAGCGTAGAGCCAGAAGTTTTGATTGTTTTCCTCTAGATCCTAAAATCAAACACACTCTTAGAAAAATTTAATAGGACTCGAGGAAATTATTAGCTCCGCTGCAATTCACCATGGCAGAAAATAGGAAAACTAGAACTGTTGGAGATTATGCGATGCCGACAATTGGAGAATATTATTCCGGCATTAGGCCACCAGCTGTCCATGCAAATAATTTTGAAATTAAGCCCGCAATCATCCAGATAATCCAAACATCTTTGCAGTTCAGTGGGCTTCCACATGATGACCCACATGCTCATCTCGGGCAATTCTTGGACTTATGCAACACCTCAAGCACAATGGATTATCAGACGATGCACTTAGGCTTAGACTATTCCTTTCTCACTTAGGGATAGGGCGAGACATTGGTTGACCTCTCTGCCTCCAGGATCCATTTCTACATGGGATGAGTTAGCCTACCAATTTTTAGCCAAATTCTTTCCTCCCTCTAAATTAGCCCAACTCCGTAGCAATATATCTTCCTTTGCCCAGTACGACTTTGAATCTCTTTATGAAGCATGGGAACGATATAAGGAGCTTCTTAGGAAGTGCCCTCACCATGGCCTACCGTTGTGGTTGCAAGTTCAGACCTTCTACCACGGACTTACAAGCCCAAATAGGACCATTGTTGACACTGCTGCGGGTGGAGCATTGATGTGCAAAACAGAGGAGGAGGCTTATGAGTTGCTAGAAAGGATGGCGACTAACAACTATCAATGGTCCTCGAAAAGGCAGATGCCAAGGAAATCGACGGGTATGTACGAGCTTGACACACTGTCCACCTTGACCTCTCAGATTGCCAATCTTACAAAGAAGGTGGAGTCGCTCAGTACCCAATATAATCCTCCCAACAGTCCTAACCCTATATATTCTGTCCAAAGTCCTTTTCTTTCATGCGAGCTGTGTAGTGGTACCCACTCTGTAGATAGGTGTCCGCTCAACTTAGAGTCGGTTCAGTATGTTGCTCTCCCTACGCAACAGAACAACCCTTTTTCAAACACCTATAATTCAGGGTGGAGGAACCATCCTAACTTCTCCTGGAGCCAAAATCAAGGGCAAACTTCTAATTCCATATTTGTAGAACCCCCTAGTTTTCAAGCTCCACAAGTTCAGGTACCACCACAGCAGCAATTTCCTTACCACCATCCACATCATCCATCCCCACCTCAATTTCAATATCACCCATCACCACCACCACCACCAGCATTTATGCAGCCCCAATTCTACCATGCACCAGCAGCTGAGAAGAAGCCTACATTAGAGGAGATGTTCACGACTATCCTGCAAGATCAAGCTGCTTCACTTAAGAACTTAGAAGTTCAGGTTGGACAAATAGCTAGTGCTCTTAGCCAACATCCTCAAGGGACCCTTCCTAGTAATACTGAAGTTAATCCTGATGAGCAAGGGGAGGGTAAGGAACAAGTTAGAATCTATCACCCTTAGGAGTGGCAGAGAGCTAGAGGAGCCACAAGTTAAGTCCCAACCTGAACAGCACATAGTTGAAGAACACATAGGTTCTAACGAAGTAGCTCAGAAAGAGCAGGAACCTAAAGATCGGGCTGCCAAGGAAACAAAGCTAAGCGCTTCTTCATCTATACCTTCTTCGTATTCATTGCCTTCCTCGCCCTCTGATGCTACGAAGTTGACGATGAGAGTCCAAGATCAGGAGTAAAGCTTAATGTTTTCAAACCTTTGAAGCTCCCTGATGACTCTCAAGAATGTTTTAAGATAGAGATTGAGGAGAACATAAAGCTTGACCATATAAAATCTGAAAGAAGGAAGGAAATAGATAGGGCTCAGGAGGAGTTAACTGTTAGTACCCTGTCACCACTTTGGATGACCCTCATACTCTTCGCCTTGCTGCTGAGTGTTGTCTTCTTCAGCTGCATTTGAAGGGGCTGTGTTTTTACTTTCACTTTGTATATAGTTCGTTTTTCTTTTTCTTTTCTATTGTGTCTTTCTTTGTTTGTGTTGCAGGTTTCTTTTCTCGTTTTATGCTTTCAATCAAAGCTTTGATTGTTCATCAACATCAGAAAAGGGGAGTACTCTATTCTTGAACTTTAAATTCGTATATTATCTGCACACTGAGGACACTGTGCACGTTAAGTTTGGGGGAGGGGATATCACTTGAGCAATTTTTTGAAAAATTGGAAAAATTTTTAAAATTTTTTCGAAAATCTGAGAAGGAATTTTCAAAATTTTTTCGATAAAATGAGCTTAAATTGCTTGATTTTGGGATGATTGAGTGCTTAGCATGTAGTTTTCCCAAATTCCGATGATATGACCCCATGAATTAGTATGACTTTGATTGACTTAGAAGCATGATTATAGGAAAAGCATGAAGTTGAGTTCTTGAATTTCTCTTAATTCTTATTGTGATTTCCTCATCTTATGCACATGTCATGTCATGAATCAGTATATTTATTTAGAGAAAGCTTATGTGTACATAGGATTGCATTTGTTCAGTTGATTTTGTGCATCATATTCGAGAATTTGTTTGATCTAATCTCGAGGTGAAATATTAGATCACACTTGATTAGGGAGATGATTTAGGTCATCTTTGGATCGTTTGAGCCTTTCTAGCCTTCCTTGTACATATTCTACCCCTAGTCACCCGTCTGGGCCAAATAAGCTTTTCTTTGTAAATACGCCTACTTAATTTTCGTAGCTTAAATACTTTTTCCTATCCCTTACCCCGAAAGCATGAAAAGTCATTGGATATATTGTGAGCTATATGGGTATTAAGTGATAGTGAAGGAGTATGTAAAAAAAAAAAAAATTGAAAAAAAAAAAGAAAAAAGAAAAAAGAGTTTAGCAAAAGAAATAAGTTTGGGGGAAATAATTAGAGCTCTTACACTAAAGATCCTAGAAGGTAATGCATGTTAAGGGGTAACTGAACCTAAATCGACTTTATCATACCTTAACCCCAGCCTGACATTACAAGCTTAATGAAGTCCTAATGATCTTTAGTTAAGTGTGACTACATTAGTGGAGAGAGAAGTGAAAAACAAACTTATGGGAATGATCATATGTCATTGACTTTGCATTCACTGTGTTGCATAATCTGATCCGAGTAATATACCGAGAAGTGACTTAGACATTTTTCACACACTCACAAGGAGTCCAATTTAGGTTAGGACTTATGATTGAATAATTCTAAGTGCTGGACTTGTAATTGTGATTCTTTGATTTCATAGTCTATACTTTTTCTTTGAGGATAATATTGGGGAAATTATTGTGTTTTGTACTTATCATTCCTAAAATCATTTTGTTTTGCTTGAGGACAAGCAAAAGCTCAAGTTTGGGGGTGTGATAATTCTATATTTTTAGAATTATTTGTGCTTAATTTCCTAATTATTTATTTAAATCCCCAATTTATTTTGTTAATTATCCCCTTTATTTAATAAAAATTCTCATGTTTGCAGATAAATCAAATCCGGATGAATTTTGAATATTTCGGTAGAAAATGGACCGGAATTGGGCTAAAATCGAGATTGAGCCACGTGGACAACACGAGTCATACCACCAAGCACATCCAATTGGACAAGAAGACCGATGACATGGACATATCTTTTCAAGGAGCCAATGGTGTGAAGACAAGTGGCCAAAAAAAATGCCAACTCATCAAGGATGTGAAAATTACCATTTTACCCCTAGTGTGTTTATAAATAGGAAAAGATGACAATTGAAAAGGAGGTAATTTTAGGAGTAGAAGTTAATGTAATTTAGGAGTAGGAGTAGTGTAAGGTAATGTAGATTAGGGTAGAATAGCTTATTTTTCCTTGTTCTTTTCTTTTCCCGATTAAGCTATTTTCCTTAAAGAATTTTTACTGTTTATGCTAGTGTCTTCTTTTATCATTGTTGAATCTCATTTTAATGTAAGCAATTTCAATCCAAGCTTTCGGTTTCTTCACTGTTTTCTTGCTTTGTGTTTCTTCATTGTTGTGTTTAGCAATCTTTCACCATTTAAGGGGCTCGGTTTCTAGTTTCTTTGGTAGCTCTCGGTTTCACATTATTTTGCCATGCAACCTTTGATAAATCTTCTTCTAATATTCTGTTGGTGTTTCATTGCAATGTTTGTTCATGTTTCATTGTTTGCTCAACATAAATGGTAATCTTTAATGCATGTTAATCCTAGCTTCCGTTTCTTCTACTGCATGCTATTCTTCTCGGTGTTATCCTTGGTGTAATTCTGTCTCACGATTGAGTGCACTGCTCTTGTTGTTAAGCTGATGGTAGTCGGGTTTAAGCTTGTTTCCTGTCAAGAGAGCAGTGTTGTCTGACCGGTAGATGAGGATGGATGCAGCAATGCATGACTGAACAGAGACGGCAGCAGCATAAGCAGGCAGAGACAGCACCGAAGCAGCAAACAGGGACCAATTCATCCTCTGTTCTGCTCTGTTGTAGTGTACAGCTGCTGTGTGGTCCGTTAATGGCAGCAGGTGGAAGTTTGTAGGAATGGTGCAGTGCCTGGAACCCAAGAAAATCTGGACAGAGGCAAAAACAGCAAGAAGGAGCAGTTGCACGGCAGTAGCAGGGAGCTGGGCAGTAACAAGCAGCAACGGACATGACCACGCCTGGACCAGCTACCAACCAAACCACCTGGAGAAGGAAACGTGCACGGTTATGCATGGAGCTGGTAGTGGGCAGAAGGCTTGGACAGGACCGAGCAACCCGATGCAGAGTTGGTAGCCTGGCAGAACCGAAACCCGTGAGCAATCAGCTGGGCAGATCTCACCAACCCGAGCTTACCTGGAAAACCAAATTGCAAATGATGCTTGAACAGTGTTTTGGTGGGAAAGTTACTATTTGTTTAAAATCTTTAGGCCATGTTTGGTTGCTTATTTAGGGATTAATGCATTTTTCATATAGTTAGTGTTAGATTAGTTTTTAAGATTAGTTAGATGATGTAATTAGTTTAGTTAATAGTTTTAATTATGTATTTAGATGTAGTCAATCATGTTTAGTTAGTTAATTTAGATTTAATTAGTTTCTAAGTAATTTTAATCTAGCATTAGGAATAGTTTAATTTGCAATTAGTTTAATTACATGCATTTTTTAGGTTAGTTAGATTTTAGTTTAATTAATCATGTCTTTTCATTTATTTTGCATTTTATTTTAATTTGGTTAATTAGTTTTAATTGTTTTAATTTCTTTTGCAGGTTTTCGATTTTAAGTGCTTGGAATTTTGTAAGTACTCTGAGCTCGGTTTTAGTTACTTATTTTATAGTTTTATTATTTTATTGCTTTTGGTATTTTCAATTCTAGATTAGTTGATCACCCTTGAAAATTCATAAATTTGCTAGGATATACTTAGGATAATAGTAACCGGTACTTAATTAGGCTAACAACTTCTCTGTGGGACGATAATTTCGGGACTCAAATCCCATTATTACTTGTACGACCCGTGCACTTGCGGATATATACCTTTAGGGCCCATCACCGGTGGCCGCCATTCGGGTCTCCAAGGGACCGGTGATGGGTCGGGCTGCGTCTGGCTTGCCTTCGCCGGCCTCGCCTGGTCGCCTGGCCGCCGGTCGTGAGGCTCCTCTTCCGTCGGTTGCTTTCCGTTTTCCCTTTCGCGTTTTCGCGAATTCTGCATTTTCAGCTTCTTTTTTTTTTGTTTTATTAATTTTATTATTATTATTATTTATTTTAATTATTTTACTATTCATTAAAATACATTAAAATACCCAAAATATCTCTCAAAAATTATTATTTAATTCTAAATTCTTTAATTTAATTTAATTTAATTTATTTATTATATCTTAACCCCTTTTTTTCGGGTATAATTTCTCCGTATTTTCGGGATATTGTCCCGGGTGACCTTTCGGTATATTTTTCAATTATTTTCGGGATTATTTTTCCAAACTAAAAATTCCAAATAATCCTGATTAATTCCAATAAATTAATATTTTGATCAATTTAATCCGAAATAAATTTATTTCTCTTTTATTGATCAAGATTTCTTAAATCCATATTTTTAATTAAATTTTCTTATCGAAATTATACCGACCTTCAGTCTTTTGACCGTTTTGCCCTTACACGTGTTCGGGATTAATTTAACCCGACTTCCTTCATACTTCCCCCCATCTTTTCTTATTTAATTTCTGTATTTTAATTAAATTTGGGTCTTACATCTATTGTATTCATTTGGCCCTAAAGCACAAAAAAGGGTGTGCATGGCCTTAGCATTTAGCTGAGCACATTTAACATCATTTGAATCCCATTCATCTTCTTCTTTAGGGATATCTCTTCCCTCTATTCTTTTTGTAGGGATTTGAGGTCCTTTAGTGATAATCCTCCATACTTTATAATCATTTGCTTGAATGAATAACATCATCCTAGTCTTCCAATAAGCATAATGTTCCCCATTAAACATAGGAGGCCTAACCGTAGAATGCCCCTCTCCTACTAAGCTAGTTGCTACATTGTTGTGAGCCATTAGATCGTTTCTAACTCTTAGGAAATTATTCCTATGTGATCAAAGAGTCCTAACTCTGATACCAATTGTTGGCTTTACCGAGAGGGGGGTGAATCGGTTTTCTAACTCTTAATGGCAATTTAAACTCTTTTGAACTTAATTAACAAATAATGAATAAGCAATATAATGTAATGAAACAAATTAAAACAAGATAAGGAAGAGAATATCAAACACAGTGGTTTATAGAGGTTCGACCAATCTCTTGCCTACGTCCTCTCTCTTTGACCTTCTTGTCAAGAGCTTTCTTTCTCACTTTCACTGAAAGTTACACACTCCCTTTTTCAGGTTAAGGAATAACCTCTCTACCCTTCTTAAACAAAGATGTATTCACCCTTTTACAAAGTTTATCTCATTGAGGAACAATCCTCTTCTCTCTCAAAGATAGGATGAATACAATATCAAATTTTTAATGTGGGTAGGACAAATACAGCTTTTGCACACAAGCTTATACAACAAACTCAATAAATGAGGATTGAAGACAAATGGAATGAAAGAATTAAACTCTTGAGAATATACAGAATGTGCAGCAATGGTGTCTCTATTCTCAGTGTCTTCAATGCTTGATTATATACTGAAGGATTGGTAGTTGGAGCATTTAATGTTATTTTTCCCGTTGAGATTTTTGCAGAAATAGCCGTTGGGTACCTCCAGTAGAATGCCAGATCGATCTTCCATCTTGACCAGATCGATCTCTTAGTTATAGTTCCTGCAAGAACAAGGCAAAATGAAGCAAGGAGATCGATCTCATATATGAGCAGATCGATCTCACAATTTGAAAATGTTAGAGAAGATCGATCTGTCGAATAGGAAGATCGATGTTCCAATCTCTCTGTTTGAGGCAGGATCGATCTATAGATCGATCTGCCAGGTATTCTCGTAGCGAGGAGATCAATCTCTTAACAACCCAGATCAATCTCCTTAGCTCTCTGACTTTGAGGAGATCGATCTCTTCCTATACCAGATCAATCTCATGAACTCTCTGTTTGAGTACAGATCGATCTTACAGATCGATCTACTGCCTTTACCTTTTGTTTTAGGGGAGATCGATCTCTTCCTATAACAGATCGATCTCATCAACATCCTGTATTTAGACAGATCGATCTTATAACCCTTATAGATCGATCTCAGCTTCCTCAATACCTTTGTACAGGTTCAAACCTTAGCAGATCGATTTCATATCCTCATGAGATCGATCTCTCATCCTAGAAAACCCAGGAGATCAATCTCTCATATCACCAGATCGATCTCTCATCTCCAGGAACTTAATTTCTGGTATTGATAACTTCTAAACATGTTTTTATATCATCTTTATATTATTGAATTTACTTGTTTTGTCATTTTAAAATATATTAACTCAACAAAATCCTTCATCCATCTTTCGGTTATGCTCTATAATCATCCCCACAATCGATTCCAGCCCGTCGGATGATGATGCAGGTGCAGTGGGTTGAGCAGTCGATGAAGAAGGAACCTCAGTAAGTTCAGCTGGTGGGGCAGTAGGCTCTGCTGATGGATCTTCTTCCACAGCTGTCTTAGACTGGTGGTCTCACTTCTTCCTCCATTGCCCATGAAAGTCCTTGTAGTATCCCATGTGGTGAAGTGTGCCAATGTTTAATACGCTCTTTAGAGAAGGCACTTCACCTGTCTCACAGGAACAATCGACCCCGAGTTGTTGAAGCAAGTGCGCCAACGATTGTGGAAAGACTATCGTGGATGCTTAGCCGTGTACGATCTTCAGTCAGTCTTCATAAATGAAGTGAACTAGATTAAGTTTTTGATTTTGTGAAGAGTGAAGGTGGTGGAGCCAAAATCGATCTAGTCTCCTAACCGTGGAGTGACGGGTACTAAATGGTCTAAGATTCTACTAGATGATAAGGTGGAGCAATCTCGGGTGCATCGGTAGATCACTCGCCTTATCCCCAGGGAGGTTAAATTTTAGAGGTACCCCCTCCTCTTCATCGGTCAGCCCCTCATCTTTTATGTTAAACACTCGGGCTAGTATGGATGTGTCTATAGATATTGTTTTAGACATGACAAACGTTTTAAACCCTAGTATTTTGCAGGTATCATCAGGGTCGTAGATGAGTTCAGTGTTAGAAAAGAAGGCCCGATGTTTGGAGGTGCCGAGGTATTAATTTTAAGAAATGGAAGCCAACCAAATTCTTCCATTTGTGATAGGTAAGGAAAGTCAATACGATTTAAAAAAGAAAAGTCAATTGTTCGCCAATGTTTAATTGGCATAGTGGAGAAATACTCTTCATATCGTTTCCTTTTTGCAGTGTTTGAAAACACCTGTTAAAGGTAGTGACAGAAGAGGCAATGTGTGGTTGTGAGGAAGATGGTCTAGGCTCTCTGTTGGCCGCTCTCTTAAGACGAGGCATAATTGTATACTAAGAAATGACCTAGACACACTCAAGGATTGTTCTAAACACACTTAAGCGCTAGTTTGAAGAGTTCTCTAAAAACCTAGGCAATGAAACAGTGCTAGAATTGCCCTAATGAAGATTTCAGCAATAAACAGAGAAATTTTTGAAGAAAATTCAACAATGTAGGTTACTAGAACATTGATTGATGAAAAGATTTGGCAAAAACCTTACCGAGATCAATCTGGGAGTGAGACTTGAAGGTTGAGGCGCGACAGAGGGTTAGGGATTTGAAGATTTGAGTTTTTGAAATTTGGGGATTTTGAAGCAGTTTTTATAGGCCGGGGCTAAGGAGATCGATCTGTCGAGGTACCAGATCGATCTGATATTTTTAGAAACTTGAAGACATCGAACTACTGTTTCAAAGGATCGATCTTCAAAATACAAAAGCTCAAGGAGATCAATCTGCTGTGTTAAGAGGCTTAAGGAGATCGATCTGCCAAATGCATAGATCGATCTGCTATTTTACAGAGGCTTAAGGAGATCGATTTGCCAAATGCATAGATCGATCTATGAAATACAGAAGCTTAAGGAGATCGATCTTATGGTGAAGAAGATCGATCTGCTTAGTTGAACCTTTCTGCTTTAGGCCAATTTGGAGCATGAAGATCGATCTATAGTGATTGAAGATCGATCTCTCATACTTTTTGCCCAGAAAAAACATTGAAAAAACAGTTGAAAATCACTTTGAAATTAAGGTTTTGAAGGGGATAAATCTCAAGGAACATTCATGAGTCCTAATTCACCTCTAAGAACACAAAACCTATCTCTATCAAGAGGTTTGGTGAAGATATCAGCTATTTGATGTAAAGTATCAATATACTCTAGAATTATATCTCCTTTTTGTATATGATCTCTAAGAAAATGATGCCTAATCTCAATATGCTTAGTTCTAGAGTGTTGAAATGGATTCTTAGAGAGATTAATGGCACTGGTATTATCACATTTGATTGAGACTTGCTTCATGTCAATACCATAGTCTTTCATTTGTTGTTTAATCCACGACACTTGAGCACTACAACTACCAGCTGCTATATATTCAGCTTCTGTTATGGATTGTGCTACACTATTTTATTTCTTAGAGAACCATGAGATTAATCTATTCCCTAAGAATTGGCATGTTCTTGAAGTGCTCTTTCTATCTATTTTATAGCCCCCAAAATCTGCATCAGAAAAAGCATGAAGAGCAAAGGTGGAGTCCTTAGGGTACTAAAGTCCTAGAGAGGGAGTGTCTTTAAGATATCTAAAGATCCTTTTAGTGGCTAATAAGTGTGACTCCCTAGGAGAGGATTGAAATCTAGCACATAAGCATACACTAAAAAAATATCTGGTCTACTTGCAGTAAGATAGAGTAATGAACCAATCATAGACCTATATAGTTTAGTGTCTACACACTTACCACTTTCATCTTTATCAAGCTTGATGTTGGTGCCCATTGGAGTTGCTTGATGTTTGCAGTTATCCATTCCAAATCGTTTGAGCAAATCCTTAGTATATTTCGCTTGATTGATGAAGGTTCCATCTTTAGTTTGCTTCACTTGAAGTCCCAAGAAGTAGGTGAGCTCTCCCATCATGCTCATTTCAAATTCATCTTGCATAATCTTAGAAAACTCTTGGCATAGAGATTCATTAGTTGATCCAAAAATAATGTCATCTACATACACTTGAACAACTAGTAAATCTTTATTTTTATTTTTGATAAACAAAGTAGTATCTACTTTTCCTCTTGAAAATCTTTTTTCTATTAAGAATTTTGACAGTCTTTCATACCATGCTCTAGGAGCTTGTTTCAAATCATAAAGTGCCTTAGATAGTTTGAAGACATGTTCAGGAAATTCATGACTTTCAAAACCGAGAGGTTGCTCAACATAAATTTCTTCATTAATGAAACCATTTAAAAATGCACTATTTACATCAATTTGATATAATTTGAAGTTTTTATAGCATGCAAAGGCAAGTAGCATTCTTATTGCTTCTAATCTAGCTATCAGTGCATAAGTTTCATCATAGTCTATTCCTTCTTCTTGCCTATAGCCTTGTGCAACTAGCCTAGCTTTGTTTCTTATAATCACACTATTTTATCCATCTTGTTCTTGAAGATCCATTTAGTTTCAATTATAGAGTGATCACCAGGTCTAGGAACTAGTTTCCATACTTTGCTTCTCTCAAATTAATTTAGTTCTTCTTGCATAGCTAAAAACCAATTATTATCATCTAAAGCTTCATTTACATTTCTAGGTTCAATTTGAGACACAAAGGCTATATATTGACACACATTCCTTAGAGATGATATAGTTCTAACTCCAAGAGTTAGATCTCCTACTATTTCACAATTTTTGACATATTCTAATTCTCTTGGTGCTCTAGACTCTCTTTCTAATATTTCTAGTTCCTCTTCATCCTCTTTATTAATGTCAAGTTTTTCTAATATATCATTCTCTATGTTTGAGGTTTCTTTCAAGTTTTCATCAAATATTTCAATATCCTCATCATTGGTTGAACTTTTAGATAAATCATTTGACTCATCAAATATTATATGAATTGATTCTTCAACCATCAATGTTTTTTTGTTATATACTCTATGTGCCTTTGAATTCAAAGAATAGCCTAAAAAGATTCCCTCATCACTTTTGGCATCAAATTTTCTTAAATTGTCTTTTTCATTATTTAAGACAAAGCATTTACAACCAAAGGAGTGAAAATAGCTAATATTGGGCTTCTTACCATTGTAAAGCTCATAAGGGGTTTTCTTTAAAATTGGTCTAATCATAGCTCTATTAATGATATAGCAAGATGTATTTATAGCTTCAGCCCAAAAATATTTAGGTAAGTTATTTTCACACAACATGGTTTTAGCCATTTCTTCCAATGTTCTATTTCTTCTCTCAACTACCCCATTTTGTTGTGGTGTCCTAGGAGCTAAAAAATTATGACTAATTCCTTGATCATTGCAATATTCATCAAATCCAATATTTTCAAACTCCTTGCCATGATCACTTCTAATACTAGTTATAGTGTAACCATTTTCATTTTGAGCCACTTTTGTATAGACAATGAATTTTTCTAAAGCTTCATTTTTTACTCTCAAGAAGAACACCCAAGTGAACCTAGTGTAATCATCTACAATCACAAACCCATAATGTTTCTCACCTAGGCTTGTTGTTCTAGTTAGTCCAAATAGATCTAGGTGAAGTAATTGGAGAGGCCTAGTGGTTGATACACTATGTTTAGGTTTAAATGTTGTCCTTTTATATTTTCCTTTAACACAAGCTTCACACATTTTGTCATAGTCAAAGGACAACTTAAGTAATCCTACAACAAGGTCTTTTCTAGCTAGCTTAGATAACACATGCATGCTAGCATGACCTAGTCTTTTATGCGACAACCGAGGTTCTTTTTCTTTGTCTACCATAAGGCATATATTTTCATTTTTAAGTTCATTTAGATAAACAATGTATATGTTACCTTGCCTATGACCTAGAAAAAGAACTTTATTAGATTTAGGATCTATAACATGACATTTCAAGCAATCAAAAATTACTTTGTAACCTTTGTCACAAAGTTGACTAATACTTAGTAAATTATGTTTTAGACCCCTAACAAGCAACACCTTTTCTAATGAAAAGTAGTCATTACCTATTGAACCACTTCCTTCAACTTGGCCTTTGGAGTTGTCCCCAAATGTGACTTCTCCGCAAACTTTTGATTTAAATGAGTTGAAGTGGCTTCTATCACCGGTCATGTGTCTTGAGCATCCACTGTCCAAGTACCAAGCTTCCTTTGTTTTTGCTTTGTGACAATGCTCAATCACCTATAATCAAAATTCAAACTCATGTCTTAGGTACCCAAATTTTCTTGGGTCCTTTGGAGTTAGTGAATACAATTCTTGATCCCTTTGGGATCCATTTTACTATAGTATTAATATCTTTTGAATTAACTACATCTTTTGAAACCCAAATTCTTTTCACTATTTTTCCTCTAAATGTGGTCATCTTCACATTACAACTATATGATGCATGCCCTTTTTTATTACAATGTGAACAAATAGTTGAGGGTTTATGCATGTTCTTTCTAGCTATGAAACTTTTGAGGTGAGTCTCTCTACTTTTTTCATCATATCCTAATTCATTCTTATCAAAGAAGGCCCTTTGAGTTTCTAGCATGTTATCTAATTTTTGTTGACCCATGTAAAATCTAGTAAAAGAATTATGTAAGTTACTATTTTTTTCTTTTAGGTCACAAATTTCAAGATTTTTATTTTCTAATTTCTTTTCACATTCTATCTTATCCTTTAGCAATAACTCATTTTCTTTCTTTAATTTAGATATTAATTTTTTGTACTTCATACTCATGCATTCATATTCTAATACAAAATCATTAAATGCATCTTGCAGTTCATAAAAGGAATATTCATTGAGATCTGAAGTTACCTTTTCATCTTCAATTGCTATGAAACATAGATTGACAGTATCCTCATTTGAGTCATCATCGGAGCTATCACTGTCGCTCCATGTTACCATCATTGCCTTCTTTTTGTGAAACCTATCATTTGATCTTTTAAGAAGAGGGCAGTTAAATTTAATATGTCCAGGTTTTTTACATTCATAACATACAATAGTATCTTTTCTACCTAACTCTTCTTGATCTTTCTTGTGGTTTCTCCTACCACTACCACTTGCTCTCAGTCTCATAAATTTGTTAAATCTTTTGGCAAACATTGCCATTTCAAGATCTTCTTCACTACCACTCTCATTTTTATTCTCCTCTTGAGTAGCAGATTTCAGAGCTACTCCCACTTTCTTGGGTGGCTCTTCATTTCTTCTTAACTTCATTTCATAAGTGAGTAGTGACCTTATTAATTCATCTAGTGACAGTGTGTGAGGATCTTTGGACTCCCCAATTGCAGTTACTTTAGCTTCCCATGATTTTGGTAGGCTATTCAATATTTTCTTAACCATTTCTATATTTGAATAATTTTTTCCTACGGATTTTAGTCCATTTATTACATTAGTGAATCTAGTGAACATGTCACTAATTGACTCTCCTTCTTTCATCCTAAATAGCTCATAATCATGTGTGAGCATTCCTACCTTAGTCTCCTTTACTTGAGTTGTGCCTTCATGAGTTATTGCCATTTGTCCCAAATTTGTTTGGCATTGTCACAACCGGAGACTCTATTATACTCATTTGGCCCTAAAGTACAAAATAGAGTGTGCATGGCCTTTGCATTTAGCTGAGCACATTTTACATCATTTGAATCCCACTCATCTTCTTCTTTAGGGATATCTCTTCCCTCTATTCTTTTAGTTGGGATTTGAGGTCCTTTAGTTATAATCCTCCATACCTCATAATCATTTGCTTGAATGAAAAGCATCATCCTAGTTTTTCAATAAGCATAATGTTCACCATTGAACATAGGAGGCCTAACTGTAGAATGCCCCTCTCCTACTAGATTGGTTGCTACATTACTGTCACGACCCAAACTACCCAAAAATCAGATTAAATTTTTTGCATTTTATTAGTTTCATACTTACCTCGAATCGTGACCAACCATAACCAGTAATTGGGCTGTATGTCAGTGCCCATGTCATCTCCATACATTTACAATTAGTGCACAATTTAATTTAAATACAAGTTCATATAGTCTGCACTAAACTTCTTCCATTTCATTACATATTTATACCCACTCTATACATCCCAATGTCATACAAAATATAATATTGTGCTCATGTTATTTAGATACAAGAAACATATATAACGTGTATATATACCTTAAAAAGATAGGCAGCAGCGGACAACTAGAATGCCGTACCCAGTCGCCTCCCAATCTACTGGAAGAAATCTATGTGAGAAAGTGAAAGGGGTGAGCACATCAAGCTCAGTAAGGCAATTCTACGAACAAGTAGATAACAATACAACCTACATGAACGTAGTGCCATGCATAAACCACCCCTTCTCCACACATTTCCAAAACAGATGCTATGTTATGATGTCATGCAAAATAACTCATATGAAATCCCAAAAAGCATGAAAACTTAACATGCATATCTTTTAAATCATTTATTTCTCGTTAAAATTTCATATAAGGTCAGGACTCAACCCTTCCTTCAGGTCGCCCTGACTCACACAAAATCAGTGAAATTGTGTTTTCTCGAAAACATCCATATCCGAAAACATAAATATACGAGATACGAGACTAGGCAATATCTGTATATCGGTAATAACCAGGACTATGACCATGTGTCCTCGGGAGTTCCAATGCTACACGAATCCTAGTGTGCGGGTTCTCACCATGATCGGGAACCGCCCGGGAGGTGGGTCAATCCATCTCGTCGATCTTATCCGATCCCATGCATCCGAAGATGCCGCATTCGAAGATGCCGTATCCGAAGATACCACGTATCCAAAGATACCACATGGTACATCGTACTCCATGCTACTTGCACGGTACATCGTACTCCGTGGACCCATATCATGTCTCTATACTCATGCCATGTCTCAAGACGCACGTGCGAGCCTATTTAATCGGTGACACACAGTCTACCCGCTGCTCCAAGCACGGCTTATCATATGATCTCAGAAAAATAGCGCGAGCGGTGCTCCAACACTCTCATTAAATCAAGTAAAACTAGTGTGAGCTAAGCTCTAGCACTCTGTCACGAAAATCATATATAAAAATATGGTGCGAGTTAGACTCCGGCACCGTGTTATGAAAATCACGTAAAACTTTAGTGCGAGCTCTCACTCTAGCACTAATGTAATCATTGCACAAATCAAAACTCGTGCGAGCTGAGCTCTAGCACATCACATAACTGAAAAGTCACGTAGGCGGCTACATTTCTCAAATCGATTTCAACGAAAATCAACATTTGTTGAAAATATGAAATGCTGTGCAATTTCATTTAAAAGTTAGCCGACCTACTCATGCATTGTAAGACCCACTTTGTATATATTGTTGTTATATTCCTTATGATTCACGTGATGTACACTTATACATATTTATCGAATCATAAGAAGAGCGTTGACTAATTAAATTTGTGAAGCAAAATAAAATGGAATATCGATAGACGTCAGAAGTAATTAAATATGAGCCGGGATGACCACTGATCAAACGAAATTGATCAGAAAGAAGCTAACCGAAAATACAAAAATTAAATAAGAAATTATGGGGGGCGTATGAAGGTAGGTCAAGTTAAATTGAATTCCGAAACAAGAGCAGGGGTAAAATGGTAAAAATACCAAAACCCGGTATTAGGGCGATAAGAAAATTTAATTAAAAATTTCGGATGTAAGATATCTTGATCGACAATAAGGAAATTATAAATTTTGGGTCAATTGATCAAGATTCGGAAATTTTAAATATACCAAAAAAAATTACCGAGACTATATCTCGAAAAACGTGAAGAAATAATATCAAAATTTAGAGAAAAATAAAATTTATAAATTAAAATCAAATGGAATAAATTAAAGTAGAATAAAAATAATGTAAGTGGAGATATTTTGGGATTTTATGAGTATTTTATTGAATAGTAAATTAATTAAAATAAATAAAAAAAATAAAATTAAAAAAAAATAAAATAAAAATAAAACAAAAAAAAAGTAATTGAAACAAAAAAAAAGAGGAGAGAGAAAGAAACTCGGGAAAAACCCGAGAGAGGAAACCGAAAACAGTGACCCGAGGAAGACACCGTCGAATCCCACCCACCGGCGACGTTCGACGTCCGACGAAGCTACCAGGAGGAAGAGGGGAGTCCGGCGAGCACGTGGGTACCGGTATCACGCCGCCAGGTGGCCGGAGCAGGCCGATCGGAGCCGAGGAAGACCGCCAGAAAAATAAGTCGATTCCCGGCGAACCGTCGCGTCTGGGTTGAAACGGAGGGCACCGACGCACTCAGGGGAAGAAGCCGGTTCTTTTGAGACCGGTCTTGGCCGGTAAGACCGCCGGAACCGCCGGCGACGGCAAGAGGCAGTGAGAGGATCAAAACGGTGCCGTTTGCTGGAAGGAAAGGAAAGGGAAGGAAAGGGAAGGAAAAGAGAAAGGAAAAGAGAAAGGAAAAGGAAGGAAAAGGGAAAAAAAGGAAAAAAAAAAGGGAAAGAAAATTACCGGGGGACGACTCGAGGTTTGGGTAAGTTGACCGAGGGTCGATATTGACCTACGGGTAAATTCCGAAAATTTAATTTAATATTATTTTAATGGAAAATAATCCGGATTTACCTAATTATGCAGTTTTACGACGGAGACCGAACGAGAGCCGATCGAGCTTTGATTTTCGTACCCCGCATCGTATCGGGTAAGTACAATTTAATTTCGGCAATTAGAGTTATTTAAATACCGAGTTTAATTATTTTATGGAATTATGGATTAATTTCGCGTAGGAAGGAATATTATGCGAAATTGTAATATAATTGCCGTAAGTGGTATACGGGCTATCCAATAAATTTGGAATGAAGCCCGATAATTATTAGGAAGCTGTATAAGCTCGGTATACCCGAAGAAGGGAATTAATAAGTATAAAAGGGCTAAAATAGGCCGAGGCCCAATAAGGCAGATAAGGCCCAATAGCTTCAAGTTGATCAGTAAATGCAATCTACTGATCGGGATAATTGAATTAACCCCGATTATGTGGTTATATGCAGTTACGTACATTGGTTGGCGCGCACTCGGGCCGAGACGTTCGGTATCATCGAGACAAGAGTGGTCTGCGCGCGATTCCAGGTAAGGGAATTCTGCGGACTGCTAGAGGTAACAGTACGCAAATTTTAAATTCATTGGCAGTCCTTTAAAATAATCTGAAGGGTCTAGAGGTCGAAGAATAATGTTAGTGACCCGAATGGGCAAATTACTAAAATACCCTTGTTAAGGGTAAAATCTAAAAATTTAGGAAAAATTGGGAGGAGCAAGAACAAAAGGTTCCTGCTCATTCTGGAGGTGTTTTTGATGCATGCATGAGTAGGCTGGCTCACCTTGAAAGAAAATGCACAGCATTGCATACTTTCAACGTGATATTGTTTTGTGAAAACTGTTTTGAGGAAACAGAGCCGCCTACGTGTTTTTATTTACATGTGACGTGCTAGAGCTCAGCTCGCACGATGTTTGAATTGTGTGATGCATGCATTAGTGCTGGAGCGAGAGCTCGCACTAGAGTTTTACATGCATAGGTGCTGGAGTCCAACTCGCACCAGATTTGTATACATATATATATATATATATATACGATTTTAGTGACAGGGTGCTAGAGTCTAACTCGCACCATATTTTTATGTGATTTTTGAGACAGGGTGTTGGAGCTTCGCTCGCACCAGCTTTTCATATGGTTTGCATACAGAGTGCTAGAGCTTAGCTCGCACTAGTTTTATCTGAATTACTGACAGTGTTAGAGCACCGCTCGCACTAATTTTCAGAGATCATATGATAAGCCGTGCTTGGAGCATCGGGTAGACTGTGTGTCACCGATTAAATAGGCTCGCACGTGCGTTTTGAGACATGGCAACGAGTATTGAGTTATGAAAACCTCTGTGGGAAGCAGGCCATTTGGGCTGGAGTACCTAGAGTGATATGGGTCCATGGAGTACGATGTACCGTGCAAGTAGCATGGAGTACGATGTACCGTGGGGTATCTTCGGATACGGTATCTTTGTGATACAGGGTATCTTCGGATACGGTATCTTTGTGATACGGGGTATCTTTGTGATACGGTATCTTTGTGATACGGGGTATCTTCGGATACGGCATCTTCGGATGCGTGAGATCGGATAAGACTGACGGGTTGGATTGACCCACCTCCCAGGCAGTTCCTGATCAGAGTGAGACCTCGCACACTGGGATCCGTGTAGCTAGAGGGACTCACGAGGACATATTGGCCAGTCCTGGTTATTACCGTTATACAAATATTGCCTCGTCTCACATGTCGACGATTTCGATGATTTAAACTGGGATTTAAATTAAATATGCATGATGGTTATATTCCATGCTTTTAAAACTCATATGTGATGTTAACGATTTTCATGATTTTGAGTGAGTCAGGATCACCCGAAGGAGGGGTCGAGTCCTGACTTTACTGTGAAATTTTAAACGAGAAAGATATGATTTTGAATATACTCGCATGTTGAATTTTCCGTGCAAATGTGTTTTACATAACATCATAACGCATATCATTTGTTTTAAAATGTGTGGAGAAAGGGTGGTTTATGCATGGCACCACGTTCATGTAGGTAGTATGGTTACCTACTTGTTCGTAGGATTGCCTTACTGAGCTTGATGTGCTCACCCCTTTCATTTTCTCCCACAGATGATCTCCAGTTGAAGTTGAAGCGACTCAGTACTGCATTCCGGATATCCGCTGCTGCCCATCAACATAAGGTATATATACACTTGTACATATTGTATCTACATAAGCATAGCACAGTAACATGTTTGTAAGTAACTTTAGGGGATGTATAAATAATATAAACAATTATAAATGACTGGAGAATAAATAAGTTAGATGGTAATTGAATGGTGGGACTGGCATTGACGCACAGCCCAATTTTTAGTGGAGTGTTGGTCACGATTCGAGAACAGGTAAGAATTTAAGTAAGTAAATAATAAAACGCGAAAAATTAACTCTGATTTTTGGGTAGTTTGGGTCGTGACAATTATTATGGTATCAGAGCACAATTGGTCTGATGTGTGTCAGTGTCAGTAATTAGGAAATTACATCCCCGTGTTACTGTGCTTAGTTAGATACAATAGTGTATATCGAGATGGGCTTGACTAAGAAATGGTTGAGAATGCAGGAATGCATAATATGAGTCGCGTTATATGAGATAATGCACGAGGCAGAGGTCGTAGAGATAGACCTGAATCTGCTAAGTCGTGCTGAGTTTGACTATGAGAATCATGATGAAATTGAAATGGAGGCTAATGTTGAGTATGCCCCACAGAGTCCGACAGAGTGATCGGACAGTATTGAGAGACGCTTCGCGAGATTGAAGCGGAGCATGGTTATTATTTTGAGGACATAATTGCTCAGATTATATATGAGATCAGAGGGCGCAGCGGAGCATTGGTGGAAACCCGCTCGACCCATCTTAAGAGCTGATATGAGAAATGATTATGGATGTATTCCGGTGACAGGATATCCCGGACATGATTTAAAGGAAATTTTGAATTAAAGTCCTTACTCTGACCCAGAGGATTTAATTTATTGACGAGCATGGAAACTCAGTTATATTCTTGGACAGATATTACCTCGACACTATGAAAAATGATAGTCGAGATGTCTAAAGATCATGAAATGACTCAACTTTTCGATTAGAGTCCAATTGACCGTGAGATATTGCCTATACCGAGGCAGTGCACAGATTTACAGTTGGGTAAATAAGAACACGAATTGCACGCCTCTGAGATTTGGAAAGGTAGTGAGGGCTGAAATAGAGACAGAAAAGAGAATCGAGAAATGACAGAAATGTCAGAATGAGAAAATGGTAATTGGTTAAAGATTAGATTTGATGAGTTATGGGCTGAGATAATTGGTAAGGCCCTAGTGCATCCAATTTTGGCACTGTTGAGGGGCATTGTGATTGGCGGACCCCGACCTACTGCGAAGCAGTGTAGCAGTGTGAGCACTGTAAGCAGTGTGAGATGTGTGGTGGATACCACGAAAGGAGGGTCTATACCTACACGGTATTGGTGAAAATGGTCGTCAAGTGTGGTAAGACAGACCATTGATTTTGATTGCACACAGAGTTGGGCGAGATCGCCCCACAGAAAAGTAAAGAGACAAAGAAAAATTTCATTGGTATAGCTGCAACGAGAAGGGAGGCAATAGCCGAAAAGAAAAAGGAAAGTAAGTTGTTGGACGAAGGCGAGAGGATGTCTTGGACCAGGACACTATTGATGTTTCATGGATGTGGTGTAAGATACCACACTTGTTATGAATAACGAAGTACGTATGTTCATTGATCCTGGTGCCACATATTTATTTATACCGCCTTCATTCGCATATAAGTGAGTAAAAAAGGCATGAATGCCTACATCATTGGGTACAATACTGATAAATGAGTACCCCAATAGAGGAGGATTAATTATCGGAATAAGGATATAGAGATTTTAAGTTGAAAACATGGGTGAAAACAGTACTGAAAAGTATACGGTAAGTGTTGACAAGTGATAAAAAGGGATGCAACAGTTGAAATTAAAGGAGCAAAAGGATTGTACTCACAGAATGAATAATGACAAGAGTTTCATTATGATTGATGCACGAAGGAGATAATCTTTGAGATATGTTGGTTCTGAATACCAGATGTATTGGAATAAGAGATATGCTAGGTAAGAACATCTTTACGATATGGAGTCATTAGGATTAAAGCAATTAGTAGCGAATATAAATTGTGACCACAGAGACTGAGATATAAAGTAGTTGTGGTTAAGTCTGAAGGTTAATAAAGGTATTTCAAAATACCTCCCCGCCTGAAGACTTGACAGAGTCTAAAAGTATATATGTATAACCTATAACGTGAAATCGAGCGTCGTAATAGATAACTTTAGCATTAGGATACCTTTACTAAGACGATAAGAATATTTAAATTCGACAAATCATAAAGACTAACATAGTAAATTTAATAAGAGCCGTTAAGATAAGAAAAGGAAATGGCGCAGGTTAGTACCTGAAAACGTAAGTGGTTGAGAAGGATCTTATACGCTTATGCGTAAATAAGTCAAGGATTAGATCGAGTTGTAATCATCATTATCGATGATATATTGGGTGTAGTTAAAGTCTAGGGCGATTTATAAGCAACAATTGAGAAATTGCTTTTGCAGATGGCTGCTGCGAGTTCTAAAAGGATTTACCTTGTTGACACGTTTAACTAAGAAACGTGGTCTTAGAAAGAGATGATAAATAAGATGATTGATGTGACGTGAATTTGGCGTGATGAAGTATGAACTGACCACCGTGATTAATTTCACCATACCCAACAGCTCAAGAGGTTCTCAGTGAGCATGAATACCTCGAAATAATGAATGAGCTGTGTATTGATGTATAATGGGAAGATAGTCAAGTATGGAGTCAGACAACTCCTTGATCATGAAATGAACTATCTGACCCATGACTTAAAGTTGGCAACAGTAGTTGTACCGATGATATAGTACTATTAAGTACATGGTGAGAAATTGTGAATATGCACTGATCATAAAGCCCGAGTATCTGTTTTCATAGAAAGAGGCGAATATGAAAATACATATTGGGTTAGAGCTTCTGAGAGATTTTGATTTATGAGAATTGTACCACCCAGGAAAGGCTAATGTGATGACTGATGCCTTGAGCAGAAAGAGCATCGGGATGGTACCACATATGATGGTCAGGGAGCGTGAGCTGCTAGATGCAGTTGTGAGCCTCAGTATAGATGTGATCCCTTCTGATGATGACAGTGATTGTGTGACAGCTAGCCTGATGATTAGAACCGGATGAGAGTGCCCGAATTTGCCAGGCTTAGCGTGATGATCGATCGGATGTCGATAGTTTGGGTCTGATTCAGAAGGGTACTGTGACAGAGTTCGCAGAGTATGATAATGAGTTACTGAGGATTTCGAGACAGTATGAGTGCCCCCCAAGACCACAGTTGATGAGATAGTAATGTTGTCAGAAGCTCACTCTTCGGGATATACAGTGCATACGGAAGTAAAGAAATATTGAAATCTTGAAAAGGGTATGGGTGGTCAGATATAAAAAGAGACATGGTATAGATTGTAGAAAAGTGCCTAGTGTGTCAGCAGAGTAAGGTAGAGTATTAAAAGTCTGCAGAGTTATTGCAGTACCTACCTATATCGACACGGCACGAAAAACGAGAGCAAGTCTCCATAAATTTATGATGGGTTATAGAGACCCAGGTGAATTACGAGGCTATTTGGATGATAGCCGACAGAATGACTAAGTCCACCCACCTTCTGGTTATGAACTCCCCAAATACTCAGAGTGTGTATGAGGATTTATGTGTAAGGCAGTTTGTGGAACATTATGTAACGTTCCAGTGAGCATGGTATCATATAGGGATTCTCGCTCCACTTCCTACCTCTGGAATATTTTTAGGAAGCTATGGGAACCTGACTGAATAATTGCACAGCTTTCTATCCTCAGACAGATGGTCAGTCAGAGAGGACTGTACAAGTTCTGGAGGACCCGATGAAAGCGTGTGCCATTGATTTTATAAGCTCCTGGAATGATCAGTTGATTTCTAATTAAAGTTGCCAATAACGACAGTTGGCAGTTGAGTATCGGGATAACAAGTTATGAGACGGTGTATGGCTGTAGGGGTTGTTCCCCAAATTGGATAAGAAAAAAAAAAAGTAGGTGACAGAATTATTTTCGACCTTGGATAATAAGTCTCTGGGGATGTTTTAGTTAAGGATGAGAGATTAAGAACACCTCAGAGCAGATAGACAAGTATTGGAATTCACCCTTGGTGAATTAAGTATGATTTAAATATTTCTTGTCCTAAGAGAATAAGGACGTAGCGAACTTTTGGAAGAAAGTAAATCGAGTTGCGCTGGATGGAATATTTTGAGAGATTAGACAAGTGGGAGATAAGACCTGTAGGTTGGTGTTATCACCTGAAGTAACAGGCACCCACAATGTGTCTCAGCTTTTGATGCTTCGGAAATACTATCCAGATCCAGCGTAGGCGATAGGATATAAATTCCAAAAGTTCAATTTAATGAAAATACAAGTATATTGAAGAAGTTGATTCAGGCATTAAACAGGAAAGAGAAAGTATTGAGGTTTAAGATGATCTCCCTAATTAAAGTCCTTTGGTAGTAATACACTCCGGAGAAGGTTACATAAGAATTTAAGAGTATGATACGATCGATGTACCCGGAGTTGTATATGGACTCACATGACTTGGTTCTAATTTGGAGGACCAAATCCTTTTAGTGGGGGAGATTATGTAAGACCCACTTTGTATATATTGTTGTTATATTCCTTATGATTCACGTGATGTACACTTATACATATTTATCGAATCATAAGAAGAGCGTTGACTAATTAAATTTGTGAAGCAAAATAAAATGGAATATCGATAGACGTCAGAAGTAATTAAATATGAGCCGGGATGACCACTGATCAAACGAAATTGATCAGAAAGAAGCTAACCGAAAATACGGAAATTAAATAAGAAATTATGGGGGGCGTATGAAGGTAGGTCAAGTTAAATTGAATTTCGAAACAAGAGCAGGGGTAAAATGGTAAAAATACCAAAACCCGGTATTAGGGCGATAAGAAAATTTAATTAAAAATTTTGGATGTAAGATATCTTGATCGACAATAAGAAAATTATAAATTTTGGGTCAATTGATCAAGATTCGGAAATTTTAAATATACCAAAAAAAATTACCGAGACTATATCTCGAAAAACGTGAAGAAATAATATCAAAATTTAGAGAAAAATAAAATTTATAAATTAAAATCAAATGGAATAAATTAAAGTAGAATAAAAATAATGTAAGTGGAGATATTTTGGGATTTTATGAGTATTTTATTGAATAGTAAATTAATTAAAATAAATAAAAAAATAAAATTAAAAAAAAATAAAATAAAAATAAAACAAAAAAAAAGTAATTGAAACAAAAAAAAGAGGAGAGAGAAAGAAACTCGGGAAAAACCCGAGAGAGGAAACCGAAAACAGTGACCCGAGGAAGACACCGTCGAATCCCACCCACCGGCGACCTTCGACGTCCGACGAAGCTACCAGGAGGAAGAGGGGAGTCCGGCGAGCACGTGGGTACCGGTATCACGCCGCCAGGTGGCCGGAGCAGGCCGATCGGAGCCGAGGAAGACCGCCAGAAAAACAAGTCGATTCCCGGCGAACCGTCGCGTCTGGGTTGAAACGGAGGGCACCGACGCACTCAGGGGAAGAAGCCGGTTCTTTTGAGACCGGTCTTGGCCGGTAAGACCGCCGGAACCGCCGGCGACGGCAAGAGGCAGTGAGAGGATCAAAACGGTGCCGTTTGCTGGAAGGAAAGGAAAGGGAAGGAAAGGGAAGGAAAAGAGAAAGGAAAAGAGAAAGGAAAAGGAAGGAAAAGGGAAAAAAAAAGGAAAAAAAAAAGGGAAAGAAAATTACCGGGGGACGACTCGAGGTTTGGGTAAGTTGACCGAGGGTCGATATTGACCTACGGGTAAATTCCGAAAATTTAATTTAATATTATTTTAATGGAAAATAATCCGGATTTACCTAATTATGCAGTTTTACGACGGAGACCGAACGAGAGCCGATCGAGCTTTGATTTTCGTACCCCGCATCGTATCGGGTAAGTACAATTTAATTTCGGCAATTAGAGTTATTTAAATACCGAGTTTAATTATTTTATGGAATTATGGATTAATTTCGCGTAGGAAGGAATATTATGCGAAATTGTAATATAATTGCCGTAAGTGGTATACGGGCTATCCAATAAATTTGGAATGAAGCCCGATAATTATTAGGAAGCTGTATAAGCTCGGTATACCCGAAGAAGGGAATTAATAAGTATAAAAGGGCTAAAATAGGCCGAGGCCCAATAAGGCAGATAAGGCCCAATAGCTTCAAGTTGATCAGTAAATGCAATCTACTGATCGGGATAATTGAATTAACCCCGATTATGTGGTTATATGCAGTTACGTACATTGGTTGGCGCGCACTCGGGCCGAGACGTTCGGTATCATCGAGACAAGAGTGGTCTGCGCGCGATTCCAGGTAAGGGAATTCTGCGGACTGCTAGAGGTAACAGTACGCAAATTTTAAATTCATTGGCAGTCCTTTAAAATAATCTGAAGGGTCTAGAGGTCGAAGAATAATGTTAGTGCCCCGAATGGGCAAATTACTAAAATACCCTTGTTAAGGGTAAAATCTAAAAATTTAGGAAAAATTGGGAGGAGCAAGAACAAAAGGTTCCTGCTCATTCTGGAGGTGTTTTTGATGCATGCATGAGTAGGCTGGCTCACCTTGAAAGAAAATGCACAGCATTGCATACTTTCAACGTGATATTGTTTTGTGAAAACTGTTTTGAGGAAACAGAGCCGCCTACGTGTTTTTATTTACATGTGACGTGCTAGAGCTCAGCTCGCACGATGTTTGAATTGTGTGATGCATGCATTAGTGCTGGAGCGAGAGCTCGCACTAGAGTTTTACATGCATAGGTGCTGGAGTCCAACTCGCACCAGATTTGTATACATATATATATATATATATATACGATTTTAGTGACAGGGTGCTAGAGTCTAACTCGCACCATATTTTTATGTGATTTTTGAGACAGGGTGTTGGAGCTTCGCTCGCACCAGCTTTTCATATGGTTTGCATACAGTGTGCTAGAGCTTAGCTCGCACTAGTTTTATCTGAATTACTGACAGTGTTAGAGCACCGCTCGCACTAATTTTCAGAGATCATATGATAAGCCGTGCTTGGAGCATCGGGTAGACTGTGTGTCACCGATTAAATAGGCTCGCACGTGCGTTTTGAGACATGGCAACGAGTATTGAGTTATGAAAACCTCTGTGGGAAGCAGGCCATTTGGGCTGGAGTACCTAGAGTGATATGGGTCCATGGAGTACGATGTACCGTGCAAGTAGCATGGAGTACGATGTACCGTGGGGTATCTTCGGATACGGTATCTTTGTGATACAGGGTATCTTCGGATACGGTATCTTTGTGATACGGGGTATCTTTGTGATACGGTATCTTTGTGATACGGGGTATCTTCGGATACGGCATCTTCGGATGCGTGAGATCGGAAAGACTGAAGGGTTGGATTGACCCACCTCCCGGGCAGTTCCTGATCAGGGTGAGACCTCGCACACTGGGATCCGTGTAGCTAGAGGGACTCACGAGGACATATTGGCCAGTCCTGGTTATTACCGTTATACAAATATTGCCTCGTCTCGCATGTCGACGATTTCGATGATTTAAACTGGGATTTAAATTAAATATGCATGATGGTTATATTCCATGCTTTTAAAACTCATATGTGATGTTAACGATTTTCATGATTTTGAGTGAGTCAGGATCACCCGAAGGAGGGGTCGAGTCCTGACTTTACTGTGAAATTTTAAACGAGAAAGATATGATTTTGAATATACTCGCATGTTGAATTTTCCGTGCAAATGTGTTTTACATAACATCATAACGCATATCATTTGTTTTAAAATGTGTGGAGAAAGGGTGGTTTATGCATGGCACCACGTTCATGTAGGTAGTATGGTTACCTACTTGTTCGTAGGATTGCCTTACTGAGCTTGATGTGCTCACCCCTTCCATTTTCTCCCACAGATGATCTCCAGTTGAAGTTGAAGTGACTCAGTACTGCATTCCGGATATCCGCTGCTGCCCATCAACATAAGGTATATATACACTTGTACATATTGTATCTACATAAGCATAGCATAGTAACATGTTTGTAAGTAACTTTAGGGGATGTATAAATAATATAAACAATTATAAATGACTGGAGAATAAATAAGTTAGATGGTAATTGAATGGTGGGACTGGCATTGACGCACAGCCCAATTTTTAGTGGAGTGTTGGTCACGATTCGAGAACAGGTAAGAATTTAAGTAAGTAAATAATAAAACGCGAAAAATTAACTCTGATTTTTGGGTAGTTTGGGTCGTGACATGCATGTACCAAAATACTTCGAAAACTAGCAGGAACCCTTTGTTCTTGCTCCTTATACTTTTTCCTAAAATTTGAAATTTTACCCTTGACGAGGGTAGTTTGGTAATTTGCCCATCCGGGGCCCTAAAATTTTTATCTCGAATCTAGACCCTTCGGACAATTTAAAAGTATGTAAATGGCGTCGAAAATTCGTAAAGCTATCTCTAGCAGTTCGTAAAATTCCCTTACCTGGAATCGCGCGCAGACTTAACCTGTCTAGATGATACCGAACCTCTCGGCCCAAATGCGCGCCAACCAAATGTACGTAACTGCATATAACCACACAGTTGAGGTCAATTCAATTATCTTGATCAGTATATCGCATTTACTGACCAACTTTAAAGTATTGGACCCTATCTACCTTATTGGGTCTCGGCTCATTTTCAGCCCTTTTATATTTATAAATTCCCTTCTTCGGGTATACCGGGCTTATGCAGCTTACTAATAATTATCGGGCTTCGTATCCAAACTCATTGGATAGCCCGTATACCATTTATGGCAATTACATTACAATTCCGAAAAATATTCATTTCTATACGAAATTAATCCATAATTCCGAAAAATAATCAAACTCTGTATTTAAAGAACTCATATTACCGAAATTAAAATGTACTTACCCGATACGATGCGGGGTACAAAAATCAGAGCTCAATCGGCTCTCGTTCGGTCTCTATCGTAAAGCTGCACAGTTAGGTAAATTCGGGTTACTTTCCATTAAAATAATATTAAATTAAATTTTTGAAATTTACCCGTAGGTCAATCTTGACCCTCGGTCGACTTACCCGAATCTCGAGTCGTCCCCGGTAAATTTTCTTTCCTTTCCCCCTTTTTCCTTTCTTTTCTTCCCTTTTCTTTTCTTTTCTTTTCCTCTTTCCTTCCTTTTCCCTCCTTTTCCTTCCCTTTCCTTTCGGCCAAACGGTGCCGTTTCTGCCACTTGCCGTCGCCGGCGTTTCCGACGGTCTTGCCGGCCAATACCGGTCTCAAAAGAATCGGCTCCTCCCCCTGAATGCGTCGGTGGCTTCCGTTCCAGCCCAGTCGCGGTGGTTCGTCGAAAATCAGCCCGTTTCCTCTCGGATCTTCCTTCACTCCGATCGGCGTCCTCCAGCCACTACACGACGCGTTTTCGGCGTCCTGAAGGTCGTCGGTCTCTCCTCTTGCACCTCGGCTGCTCGTCGGCGGTCAAGGGTCGTCGGTGCTCCTTCGGTGGTTTCGGGTTGCCTCACGGTTTCTTTGGTTTTTTCGTTTTCGGGTTTATCCCGATTTTCTTCTCTTTTTTTTTGTTTTTAGATTCCTTTATTATTATTATTATTATTATTATTATTATTATTATTATTATTATTATAAACTATTTTATTATTATACTATTCATTAAAATACTCTACAATATTCTAAAATATCTACAACTTACATTATTTTATTCTAATTTAATTAATTTAATTTAATTTAATTTATTAAATTCATTTTTCTCAATTTTTCGATATTATTCTTTCGTATTTTTTGAGATATTGTTCCGGGTGACTTTTCGGTATTTTTTAAAATATCGGATCTTGACTAATTGAACTCAAAATTGTATAATTTCCTCATTATTGATCAATATATCTTACATCCTTATTTTTAATTAAAATCTTCTTATCGCATTAATACCGAATTTTGGTATTTTTGACCATTTTACCCCTGCTCTTGTTTCGGAACCAATTTAACCTGACTTTCCTTCATACATCCACTATCTTTTCTTATTTTAATTTCGCATTTTCGGTTAACTTCATTTTGATCATTTTCGTTTGATTTGTGGCCATTACAGCTCGTATTTAATTACTTCTGATGTTCACTTATATTCCATTTTATTCTTCTTTACAAATTTAATTTAGTCAATACTCTTTTTATGATTCAATGAATATATATAAGTGTACATCGCATGAATCATAAGGAATATAGCAACAGATACATACAAAGTGGGTCTTACAATTGCTGTGAGTCATTAGATCGTTTTTAACTCTTAGAAAGTTATTCCTTTATGATCAAAGAGTTCTAGATCTGATACCAATTGTTGGCTCTACCGAGAGGGGGTGAATCGGTTTTCTAAAGTTAATGAGAAATTTAAACTTAATTAGATCTAATTGTAAGTAAAGAATAATTAATATAATGTAATGCAATAAATTGAAAGAAGATAAGGGAAGGAAATAGCAAACTCAGTAGTTTATAGAGTGTAAGACCCGAATTTAGTTAAAACACGAAATTAAAAATGCAAAAAGGACTGAAATGAAATTTTTGAATACGTGAAGGGCAAAACGATCAAATGATTGAAAGCCGGAATAAATTCGACAAGAAAATTTAATTAAAAATAATGGATTTGAGAATCTTGATCAATAACGAAGAAATAATTAAATTTCGGGTTAAATTGATCAAGATCCGAAATTTTTAAAAAAATACCAAAAAGTCACTCGGGACAATGTCCCCAAAATACGGAGAAATTATACCGAAAAAAAAGTTAAAATATAATAAATATATTAAAATAAATTAAATTATTTAATTTGAAATATAATAATAATTTTTGTAGATATTTTAGATTTTTTAATATATTTTATTGATTAAAATATTAATAAAATTAAAATAATAAATAAAATTAAAATAATTAAGTAAAAAAAAAGAACTGAAATTTTCGGGAAGAGAGAGAAGAAGGAAATCGACTGAAAAATTGAGGAAGAAGAAGGGACTGGACGACCACCGTCCGACGACCAATCGACCAGGTAAGGGTCGAAAAATGAAGAGGACACCGGCGCGACCTCCCTGGTACCGGAGACGCAGCCCACCGACGTCGAAATCTGGCGGATCAAGGGAGAGAAGCCACAGAAAGGAGAAGCCAAATCGACGGCCACCAGTGTCGATTTGACCCCGACTACCGGCCACCGAAGGAACCCCACGTGATGTTGAGCCGAATGGGGGCAAAAACAGTCGGGGAAACGGCAGTTGGCGCCGGCAACGGCGAGAAATGAGGAAGCCACCGACGCCGGAGAGGAGAAGAGGTCGGATCGGCCACATTCCGACGACCTTGGACGAAACCGAGACCAGATCCGAGCTGCGGACGACCTTGGGAGCTGTTGGTGGTGGAAGTCGGTGGAGAACCGGACGGTGAGGCCTTGAACCGGCTGAATTGGAGTGAACCGAGCTGAACCGGATTGGTCTAAGCCGAGTTGAACCGGACTGAACCGGTTCAGCCAAGAAAGAAGGAAAAAAAAAGAGAAAAGGAGAAAAAGAAAAAAGGGGAAGAATTTTTTATGATACACCGAATTTCGGGTAAGTCGATACGAGGTCAAAAGTGATCGATTTGATTTTTGAGAAATTTATTTAAATTATATTTAATCGAAAAGTAACCCGGGATTAAATTTATAATTGTGCAATTTTACGACAAAGCCCGAACGAGAGCCGATTGAGCTCCGATTTTCGTACCCCGCATCATATTGGGTAAGTATATTTTAATTACGATAATATGAGTCCTTTAATACAGAGTTTCGATTATTTTACGAAATTTACGGATTAATTCGGTATAAAAAGGAATATTTATCGGAATTGCAATGTAATTACCATAAATAGTATACGGGCTATCCAATGAGTTTGGAACGAAGCCCGATGATTATTGGTAAGCTGAATGAGCCCAGTAAACCCGAAGAAGAGATTTAATAAGTAGAAATGGGCTGAAAATGGGTCGAGGGCCATTAAGGTGCAATTGGGCCCAATAAAGTAAAACAGGCCCAATACGTTAGATTCGATCAGTAAATGTGATATACTGATAAATATAAGTGAATTAACCTAAAATATGTGGTTATATGCAGTTTCGTAGACTTGATTGACGCGCAGTTGAACTGAGAGATCGGATATTATCGAGACGAGATAAGTTTACGCGTGAATCGAGGTAAGAAATTTTTATAGGTGCATAAAAATTTCTATATGTATTTTTGAGGGGATTTACAGGGCCTAGAATTTCTTAAAGTATCTAGAAACGAAATAATAATTTTTACGAAAATCGGGGCATGGGTGAATAAAGGAAAAGACGATATTGCCCCTGAAAAAAAAATTTACAAAAGGGGTAGTAAGGCAGATAAATTGCATGATTTCATGTTTTTAATGTGTTATATGAATGTATTGCTTCGATTTAAACAAATATGCACATAGGTTGGCTGTTGATTTCATGAATTATACGAAAGGTTACCGGTTTGTACCGGTTACGATTTTAAAAGATGTTTTATCAAGATTGAGCCACCTATCATATTTACACGAGTAAAAAGAGTACTAGAGTCTTACTCGCACTAAATTTTACTGATTTATTACTCATGAAAAGCTGTACTGGAGCATTGCTCGTACGAGAAATTTGTGTATGCACAAAACCGTGCTGGAGCTTCGCTCGCACGAGATTTTAGATATCATGATATGCATAGCGTCGTGCTGGAGCTTCGCTCGCACTAGACGTGAGTTGACATGCATATAGTCATGCGAAAGCCTCCTGTAGACTGTGTGTCGCAGAGAGTTGACATGCTCGCACGTATACTTTGAGACATGGGTTGGTTATCGACATAGTATCGGGGTCGATAAGACCTACGGTAGGCACCCCCAGACTATGATATGGGTCCACGGAATACGATGTACCGTGTATGTCACACGGAGTACGATGTACCGTGCAGTCATGATGACTCGATGATGTTACTTGATATTCTGACGGGTAGGATTTGACCCCACCTCTCGTTACAGTTGTGATGCCCCGCACACCGGGATCCGTGTAGCTTGGGATCATAGGGACATAGTATGGCCATGGTCCTCGATTTTCATACAGTAACCTACATGCCTCACATGATATCATACGGTCTGAATAGATTAGGACAAACCCGAAGGAGGGGTAAGGTCTCGATTTATGTTTTTAAACGAGATACGATTTAATGAATCAAGGTATTCCCGAGAGATGAGTTTAGCCTTGATGTGGTTGTTTTATGATGAAACAAACAAGTTGTAACATGATAAGTTTATGATAAAACAAATAAAGTTTTTAACTTGATGAGTTTATGATGAAACTAATAAGTTTTAATGTGACGAGTATGAGATGTCATACATGATGATTTTTCCATGTTTGTTTTATATGTCAATTTCATGATTTCTCTTATATGATATATATACATGTGGCATCATTTTAATCTTACCTCATGCTCCAAATGTAAACGATTTTATATCATGACATTATCAGCACCTAGATAGTATAGTTATCTACCTGCTTACATTATTGCCTTACTGAGCAAGTTTTCGCTCACCCTTTCATTTTCCACCCCACAGGGTACATTCAGTAGAAGAGAACGACAGTAATCCTACATTTCGGTTATCCGCTGCTTCTTATCAAGATCAAGTATACACATTCGTATAATTTTTGTATCTGAACATATAGAGGCACATTACTGTACACAGAATGTAATATTGGGGATGTATTTGGTTAAAATAAATTGATATGTAAATGAAATATGGAAAATAGAATGGTAAATAGGTGAGAGGTGACTAACACCGAATCATAGCCTAACTGTTTAGTGGTGTAACTGTTCACGACGAGTAAGGAAATGAAAGAAAAAGCGAAAAATTTGTAGTGATTTTTAGGTAATTTGGGTCGTGACATAGAGGTTCGGCCAATCTCTTGCCTACGTCCTCTCTTCTTGACCTCCTTGTCAAGAGCTTTCTTTCACTCTATCAATGGATGTTACAAACTCCCTTTTACAGGTTAAGGAATAACCTCTCTACCCTTTTTACACAAACAAATATTCACCCTTTACAAAATTATCTCACAGAGGAACTCTCCTCTTCTCACTTGAATTAAGGATGAATACAAGGTAAAAATTTCTTTTGAGCGTAGGATAGAATAGCTTTTTACACAAAGATTTTTACAGCAATATCAATAAATGATGTTTGAAGACAAAGAGAATGTTGGAAAAGAATTCTTAAGAATATACAGAGTTTACAGCAATAGTGTCTCTATTTCCAGTGTCTTCAATGTTTGATTTTATACAGCAGGAATGGTAGTTGGAGCATTTAATGCTATTTTTCTCATTGAAGATTTTGCAGAAAGAGCCGTTAGGAACCTCCAGTAGAGTGCCAGATCGATCTCCCATTATGACCAGGTCGATCTCTTAGTTTAATTTCCTGCGATTACAAAGCAACTTGAAGCATGGAGATCGATCTCATATTTGTAGAGATCGATCTTACAATTTGAAAATGTTAGTGAAGATCGATCTGTCGAACCAGCAGATCAATCTTCCAATCTCTCTGTTTGAGGTAAGATCGATCTCTAGATCGATCTAGCAAGTATTCTCGTAGAGAGGAGATCGATCTCTAAACACCCTAGATCGATTTCCTTAACTTTCTGACTTTGAGGAGATCGATCTCTATCCACAGGAGATCGATCTCATAAACTCTCTGTTTGAGTATAGATCGATCTACTACCTTTACCCTTTGTTTTAGAGGAGATCGATCTCTTCCTAGACCAGATCGATCTCACAGACATTCTGTAATTTACAGATCGATCTTATAACCCTTACAGATCGATCTATACTTCCTCAACATCTTATACAGTTTCTTTGAGATTTCAATCTTTTAGCAGATCGATCTCATATTATCATGAGATCGATCTCTCATACTAGAAAACCCAGGAGATCGATCTCTCATCTCACCAGATCGATCTCTCATCCTTAAATACTTAGTTTCTGGTACTGATAACCTCTAAACATGTTTTAAATCATTTCTATATTATTGAATTTACTTGTTTTGTCATTTCAAAATATATTAACTAACAGGTTTTTTGGAGTAGGCATTTGTCTTCTCTAGTGTGATGTTTCTTGTATAAATATGAATTGAAATAATATGTTTAGGAATCATACAACTCATGAAAATAAATTCTGCTTCTTGCATGTCTCATAATAATATTGGGATTGAAATATTCAAATATTTAATAATTAGTATGATAGTTTTTTTATAATGTATCTATAAATATTCATAAATTAATTACGTCTTGTTCATTTATTTCTATTATCTATAATAATTGTTAACATTAGACATCTGAAGTGATTTGATAATCTCTACTAAATATTATAATATATTATTATACATCTCTTTAATTTCTCTTAATTTTTTATAGGATAATTTAAGGCATTAAATGTAGGTGATGTAGTTCTTGTACTCTCTGATAAATTAGTCATTAAAAAATTTTATGTTAGCTCTTGTAGGATTTTGTTTTTAGTTAGGTTCAAATGAATGCAATATAACAATATAACAATTGCTTTATTAAGAAAATTATATTTTTGCCATTATATAATATTTTGATCATTAATTCTGACATTTAAAAATTTACTATTAATCCTAAATTTAAGTTTGAATTTTTTTGGGTTTGGGTTAATTTTGATTTGGATCAATTCAAGTTCGGATCAGGTCGACTTCGGATTAATATGAATTCGAATTAATTTAGATTTGGATTGGGTTGAGTTTAAGTTGTTGACTTTTTTAATCAAATCGAATTAGTTGGGTTTAGATTCGGGTCAATTAAGTTGATTTTTTGGATCGGGTTAATTTTTTTCACCTTTAATTATCCTTTTCTTTTCTCGTAAAGTGATGTTTCATTTGTTGATTTTTAGTTCTTTTTATGTCTCTTTTTGGGAGAGTTACCACTATTATTGTGTTCTCTTATCTTGTATTCATTGTTTGTGGACGATAAACTAATAGATTTGATGATTTTAAATGGGACATGGAACATACAAGAAAAAAATATGAAAAATGATATATATTAGTTTTTGAAAGATATATATGAATTTGATAAAAATTAAAAAAATATTTTATTTTTATAGATATAAATTGTGATATAATAATTTTCATATTTTGGATAATTTGACACATCTCAAACACCAAATATATACACAAATTGTTACATATACATGAAATGAAAACTCCCTAATTTAACTTTACGCTTGTCTTATTTTATTTATTTGATCATAAGTTAACTGTAAATTATAATTATATTTAAGATTATTAAAAATTAAATTTTACTTAGTAAAAATTAAAAATTTAATCCTATATCAACAAATCACATAATTAATTATAATAATAATAATAATAATAATAATAATAATAATAATATTATTATTATTATTATTATTATTATTATTATTATTATTATTATTATTATTATTATTAGACCTACTTCGCTCATTTATGCGGGATTTTATTTTTGTTCTTCTCATCAGGTATTTCACATAATATAATCTTGGCTAAATGCTCATTTTGAAATCAAATATTTGAGTCATTATTCAATTAAGGATACGATCTTCTATTTGAATCGATTTAAGGCTAAACATTTGTGAAAGTATTTAATTAAGGATTTATTAACAACATTTAGAGTCACTTGCCATTAATTTACGAACGATGTAAATAGGGACACACAGAAACCATTTGTTGGTTGTGAAATATTTAATTAATTTTCATCTAAAAAATTATTAAAGAAAATAAGTGGCTTTTCATTTTTTAAAAATGTTACTTTCGTCCTTATTTCAAAGCTTGAAACTATAAATGACAAACATTTTGACAAGTCTGAAGTTGAAGCGAATTATTTGTCAGAGAAGCATGTTCCTTCAATTCACTGTATCTCAAGTGGCCATCTATGTAAGCCTATTCCTACATTTGTTACTAGTTCTTCATCCCTATTGACTATTACAAGATCCCTATTGACTATGAAGCTAGTGAAGGATCTTTTGGAACTGGTTTTAACATAACTGTTAGGTTGATATATTTTGAAATGAAAAAACAGTAATTCAATAATGGTTATTATAACTCAAGAAATGTTTAAAATATGTTAAGAGGTTAATTAAAACATTTTGAGATACGAGTCCTTGCCAGAAACTGGGCTTTAAAGGATGAAAGATCGATCTCATGAGATGAGAGATCGATCTCCTAGGTTTTCAAGGATGAGAGATCGATCTCATGAGAATATGAGATCGATCTGATTAAGGGTTAAATACTTAAAGAACATGTATGAGATGTTAAGGAAGAAGAGATCAATCTCTAAGAGTTATAAGATCGATCTTTATGTTACATAATGCATATGAGATCGATCTGGTCGAGGTAGACATCGATCTCCTTTAAGGCAAAGGTTAAAGGTCTTAGATCGATCTGTAGATCGATCTATGTTCAAACAGAGAGTTTATGAGATCGATCTCATATGGATAGAGATCGATCTCCTCAAGACAGAGAGTTTCTGATATCGATCTAGGGTAATTAGAGATCGATCTCCACTCTACGAGAATGCTTGCAAAATCGATCTGGAGATCGATCTTACTTCAAACAGAGAGTTTATGAGATCGATCTGATGGTTCGACAGATCGATCTTCACTAACATTTTACAGATTATAAGATCGATCTCTACAAATATGAGATCGATCTCCTTGCTTTAAGTTGCTTTGTAATTGCAGGAATTTGAATTAGAAGATCAATCTGGTCATGATGGAATATCGATCTGGTACTCTATTGGAGGTTCCCAACGGCTCTCTCTGTAAAATCTTCAACGAGAAAAACTGCATTAAATGCTTCACCTACCATCCTACTGTATAAAACCAAGCATTGAATACATTGGGGATACAAGAAATAGAGCTGAAAAAATCTGAATATTCTTAAAAAGATCATTCCTCAATATTCCTTTTGCCTTCAACATCATATTCATTGTATTGTCTTTAATAGCTTGAGTTGAAGTTATTCTTCCTACCAACAAAAGAGAGTTCTTATTTGTATTCACTCTTAATCCAAAATAAAAGGGGAGAGTTCATCTGTGAGAGAATTGTGTAAGAGTTGAATAGATATCTTTGTATAAGGGGTAGAGAGGTTATTCCTTAACCTTGAAAGGGAGGTTATATCAACTATTGTGATAGTGAAAGAAAACTCTTGACAAGAAGGTCAAGAATAGAGGACGTAGGCAAGCAATTGGCCGAACCTCTATAAATTGCTGAGTTTGCTGCTTCTCTCTCTTATCTCCTTTATTTTACTGCACTATAGTCTATTGCTTATTATTTGATTACTTGCAATTCAATTTAAAAGAGTTTAAATTTAGCATTTAGACTAGAAAATCGATTCACCCCCCTCTCGATTAAGCCAACAATTGGTATCAGAGCTTGGACTCTTTGATCATTAAGGAATAATTTTCTAAGAGTTAAAACGATTTAATGACGCATAGCAATGTAGCAACAAGTCTAGTAGGAGAATGACACTCTACAGTTAGGTCTCCCATGTTCAATGGTGAATATTATGCATATTGAAAAACTAGAATGATGCTTTTTATTCAAGTTAATGATTATGAGGTATGGAGGATTATTGTTAAAGATCCTCAAATCCCAACTAAGAAGGTAGAGGGAAGAGATATTCCAAAAGAAGAAGATGAATGAGATTCTAATGATATAAAATGTGCTCAGTTGAATGCAAAGGCCATGCGCACCTTATTTTGTGCATTAGGGTCCAATGAGTATAATAGAGTTTCCGGTTGTGATAATGCCAAACAAATTTGGGATAAATTGGCAATTACACATGAAAGCACAACTCATGTCAAGGAGACTAAAGTAGGAATGCTCACTCAAGACTATGAGTTATTTAGGATAATAAGGAGAGTCAATTAGTGACATGTTCACTAGATTTACTGATATAATTAATGGACTAAAATCTTTAGGCAAAATCTACTCCAATATAGAAATGGTTAAGAAAATCCTAAATAGCTTACCAAAATCTTGGGAAGCTAAGGTAACAGCTATTGAAGAATCTAAGGACCCCCACACACTATCGTTAGATGAATTAATAGGGTCATTGCTCACCTATGAAATGAAATTGAGAAGAAATGAAGAGCCACACAAGAAAGTAGGAGTAGCTCTAAAATCCACTACTCAAGAGGATTTGAAAGAAGATAAAAATGAGAGTGGTAATGAAGAAGATTTTGAAATGGCAATGTTTACCAAGAAATTTAATAAATTTATGAAAATGAAAGCAAATGGTGGCAGTAGGAGAAACTATAAGAAAGAATAAGACAAAGAAGAACTATGTAGAAAAGATAGAGATACTATTGTTTGCTATGAATGCAAAAAATCTGGCCACATTAAATTTAATTGCCCTTTACTAAAAAGATCAAGTGATAGGAAGCACAAAAAGAATGCGATGATGGCAACATGGAGCGATAGTGACAGCTCCGATGATGATACAAATGAAGATACTGCCAATCTATGCTTCATGGCACTTGAAGATGAGAATGTAACTTCTAATCCTAATGAGTATTCTTTTGATGAATTACAAGACGCATTTGATGATCTTGCAATGGAATATGAGTGCATGAATTTGAAGTACAAAAAAATGATTTCTAAACTAAAGAAAGAAAATGAATTAATCCTAAATGCTAAAATAGAATGTGAAAAGAAATTAGAAAGTACAAATCTAGAAATCCATGACCTAAAGGAAAAGAATAGTAATTTACATAATTCTTTTACTAGATTTTACATGGATCAACAAAAACTAGATCACATGCTAGAGACTCAAAGGGCTTTCTTTGATAGAAATGAGTTAGGATATGATGGCAAAAGTAGAGAAACTCATCTAAAAAATTTCCTGGCTAGAAAGAATATGCATAAATCCTCTACTACTTGCTCACATTGTAATAAAAAAGGACATACATTATATAGATGCAATATGAAAATGACCACATTTAGAGGAAGGATAGTTAGAAGAGTTTGGGTTCCAAAAGATGTGGTAAATTCAAAAGATATTGATGTAATATTAAAATGTATCCCAAAAGGATAAAAAATCCTACTTACTAACTCCAAAGGACCTAAGAAAATTTGGGTACCTAAAACAAAAGTTTGAATGATGATTGTAGGAGCTTGAGCATTGCTACAAGGCAAAAACAAAGGAAGCTTGGTACTTGGATAGTGGATGCTCAAGACACATAACCGGTGATAGAAGCCACTTCAACTCATTCAAAACAAAGGTTGGTGGAGAAGCCACATTTGGGGACAACTCTAAAGGCCAAGTTGAAGGAAGTGAAACTATTGATAATAATTCTTTCTCAATAGAAAATGTTTTACTTGTTAGAGGACTAAAACATAATTTGCTTAGCATTAGTCAACTTTGTGACAAAGGTTACAAGGTAATTTTTGATTGCTTGAATTGCCATGTAATATATTCTAAATCAAATAAAGTTATTTTTCTAGGATATAGAGAAGGTAACATATACATTGTATATCTAAATGAACTTAGAAATGAAAATGTATGCCTTATGGCAGATAAAGAAAAAGAACCTTGGTTGTGGCATAGGAGACTAGGTCATGCTAGCATGCATGTATTATCTAAGCTAGCTAGAAAAGATCTTGTTATAGGTTTACCTAAGTTGTCCTTTGACTATGACAAAATTTGTGAAACTTGTGTCAAGGGAAAACATAAAAGGACATCATTTAAACCTAAAAATATTGTGTCAACCACTATACCTCTTCAACTACTTCACCTAGATCTATTTGGGCCAACTAGAACTACAAGCCTAGGTGGTAAGCATTATGGGTTTGTGATTGTAGATGATTATACTAGATTTACTTGGGTATTTTTCTTAAGAGTAAAGAATGAAGCTTTAGAAAAATTCATTGTCTATTCAAAAGTAGCCCAAATGAAAAAGGTTACACTATAACTAGTATTAGAAGTGATCATGGTAAGAAATTTAAAAATATTGGTTTTGATGAATATTGCAATGATCAAGGGATTAGTCATAACTTTTCAACCCCTAGGACACCACAACAAAATGGGGTAGTTGAGAGAAGAAATAGAATATTAGAAGAAGCACTTCAGGAACCTGCCAATTCTTAGGGAATATATTAATATCATGGTTCTCTAAGAAACAAAATAGTGTAGCACAATCCATAACTGAGGCAAAATATATAGCAGCTGGTAGTTGTAGTGCTCAAGTGTTGTGGATTAAGCAACAAATGAAAGATTATGGTGTAGACATGAAGCAAGTTTCCATCAAGTGTGATAATACTAGTGTCATTAATCTCTCTAAAAATCCAATCCAACACTCTAGAACTAAGCATATTGAGATTAGGCATCATTTCCTTAGAGATCATGTACAAAAAAAAGATATAGTTCTAGAATATATTGATACATTGCATCAAATAACTGATATTTTCACCAAACCTCTTGATAGAGATAGATTTTGTGTTCTTAGAGGTGAACTAGGACTTATGTACGCTCCTTAAGGATTATAGCCTTCAAAACTTTAATTTCAAACTCATTTTCAACTGGTTTCTCAACTCATTTTCTGGGCAAAGGGTATGAGAGATTGATCTCTTCACAATATAGATCGATCTAGCATGCTCCAAATTGGCCTAAAGTAGTAAGGTTCTGCTAAGCAGATCGATCTTCAATCCCATAAGATCGATCTCCTTAAGCTTCTGTATTTTACAGATCTATCCCTGCATTTGACATATCGATCTTCTTCAGCCTCTGTATTTTACAGATTGATCTCTGTATTTGGCAGATCGATCTTCTTCAGCCTCTGTCTTTTACAGATCGATCTCTGCATTTGGCAGATCGATCTTCTTGAGCTTCTGTATTTTGTAGATCGATCTCTTAAAACAACAGATCGATCTCATAAAGTTTCTGGAAATGACAGATCGATCTGGTACCTCGACAGATCAATCTCCTTAGCCTGGGCTATATATACTGCTTCAAAAATCCCCAAATTTTAGAAATCCCAAATTCAAAATCCTTAACCTGCATCGCACCTCCTCTTCCGATTTCTCTCACAGATCGATCTCTGGTAAGGTTTTCGTCAAATCTACTCCATTATTCTTCATCTCAGAACCTACATTGTTGATTTTCTTTCAAAAATCTCTTGGTTTCGTAGATAAATCTTCAATAGGGTTTCTAGTGAACTGTTCCATTGCTTAGGATTCTGTTAGAGAACTATCTAGGATAATATTAGGCTATCCTTGACTGATTTTGTGGTAAACATAATGTCTTGCCTTAAGAGAGCTGCAAACAAAGAATTCACACCCTCCTCTTCACAGCCACCCAATGTCACTACATCTTCTGTCACAACCTTCAGCAGGTGTTTTCAAACACCTTGAAAAAGAAAGAGATATGAAGAATACTTTTTTACAATGCCCATTAAACACTGGAGAACCATCGATTTTTCATTCCTTGCTCGCATTGATGTTACTTACTTGACAAAAATGCAAGAATTTGGTTGGCTTTCCTTTCTCAAAATAAATACCCCTGCTCCTCTGAATATTATTAGGGAATTTTTCTCAAATGCTTAACTTATTTATGACCCTGATGACACCTGTAAAATTCTTGGTTTTAAAACCTTCGTCATGGCAAAAATAATTTAAGTCAACACCACCCTCTTAGCCCGAGTGTTTAAAATTGAAGATGCGGGTTTGTCTGATGAGGAAGAGGAGGTACCACTTGAATTCAACCTACCTGGAGACAAGGCTAGTGACCTACCCATGCACCTTAGGTTACTATACCTAATCTTATCTTGGAACCTCCAACCTTTTGGTACCCGACAATCTATCATCATAAAACTAGATCGTTTTTGGCTTCATCATCTTCATTCCTCTCAAAGCCAAAAATTGAACCTAGTCTACTTCATTTATGAGGACTGGCTAAAGATCGTGCAGGGTCAAGCCACAACTATCGTCTTCCCTCAACCTCTTGCATTCTTACTACAAAAACTCGGGGTTGACTGTTCTTGTGAAACTGGTGAAGTGCCATCTGCGAAAAGTGTTCTGAATATCGACACTCTTCATCATATGAGATACTACAAAGACTTCCACGGTCAGTGGCGGAAGAAAAACAAAATCCCTCACGAGGCAGCCATGGAGGAGGACACTACAGCTGAGCCTTCCGCACCTCCGACTGAACCTTTCGCACCTCCCGTTACAAACATTGCACCTGCTTCATCTTTCGACGCGATGGAATCGCTCATGGCTATGGTTATGAAACTTAATAGGAAGATGGATGAAGACTTTGCAAATCTCCATGCCAAACAGCAAGCCATGTTTGATGAGTTGCAGGTCACCCACACACGAGTTAACGAACTTTTGGAGCACTTTCCTCCTCCATCTTAGGACATGCGTGTTTAAATTATCATTGCTGTGTTGATATTTTGAAACATGTTTGGGTTGTATGAACATATATCTTTATATATTTTGAAATGCCAGACTTATGATTTAGTGTTATGCTTCGTAGTTTGTTGATATATGCTTTGTTGATAAATAGTTTTATGCTTTGTTGATATTGATATGACAAAAAGGGGGAGAAGAGAACATGTTAAGGGGAGTATAAATTAAGGGGGAGTTTTTGAACTGAGGGGGAGTTTTGAAACTGGAAAACTGGATGCATATGTTAAGGGGGAGACTAAACATGTTTCTAAACTTAGTTTATTGAATAAGTTTTGTCATATCAAAAAGGGGGAGATTGTTAGGTTGATATATTTTTAAATGACAAAACAGTAATTCAATAATGGTTATTATAACTCAAGAAATGTTTAAAACATGTTAAGAGGTTAATTAAAACATTTTGAGATACAAGTCCTTACCAGAAACTGAGTTTTAAAGGATGAGAGATCGATCTCAAGAGATGAGAGATGGATCTTCTGGGTTTTCAAGGATGAGAGATCGATCTCATGAGAATATGAGATCGATCTAATTAAGGGTTAAAGACTTAAAGAACATGTATAGGATGTTAAGGAAGAAGAGATTGATCTCTAAGGGTTATAAGATCAATCTTTGTCTTACAAAATGCTTATGAGATCAATCTGGTCGAGGTAGAGATCGATCTCCTCTAAGGCAAAGGTTAAAGGTCTTAGATCGATCTATGTTCAAACAGAGAGTTTATGAGATCGATCTCATATGGATAGAGATCGATCTCCTCAAGACAGAGAGTTTTTGAGATCGATCTAGGGTAATTAGAGATCGATCTCCACTCTACGAGAATGCTTGCAAGATCGATCTGGAGATCGATCTTACTTCAAACAGAGAGTTTATGAGATCGATCTGATGGTTCAACAGATCGATCTTCACTAACATTTTACAGATTATAAGATCGATCTCTACAAATATGAGATCGATCGCCTTGTTTTGAATATCTTTGTAATTGCAGGAATTTGAATTAGAAGATCGATCTGGTCATGATGGAATATCGATCTGGTACTCTACTGGAGGTTCCCAACGGCTCTCTCTGCAAAATCTTCAACGGGAAAAACTACATTAAATGCTTCACCTACCATCCTGTTGTATAAAGCCAAGCATTAAAGACATTGGGGATACAAGAAATAGAGCTGAAAAAATATGAATATTCTTAAAAAGGTCATTCCTTAATATTCCTTTTGCCTTCAACATCATATTCATTGCATTGTCTTTAATAGGTTGAGTTGAAGTTATTCTTCCAACCCATAAAAGAGAGTTCTTATTTGTATTCACTCTTAATCCAAAAGAAAATGGGAGAGTTCCTCTGTGAGAGAATTGTGTAAGAGTTTAATAGATATCTTTGTATAAGGGGTAGAGAGGTTATTCCTTAACCTTGAAAAGGAGGTTGTATCAACTATTGTGATAGTGAAAGAAAACTCTTGACAAGAAGGTCAAGAAGAGAGGACGTAGGCAAGCGATTGGCTGAACCTCTATAAATTGCTGAGTTTGCTTCTTCTCTCTCTTATCTCCTTTATTTTACTGAACTATAGTCTATTGCTTATTATTTGTTTACTTGTAATTCAATTTAAAAGAGTTTAAATTTAGCATTTAAACTAGAAAATCGATTCACCCCCCTCTCGGTTGAGCCAACAATAACAAATAACAGTGTATGAGCCGTTAGACAGATGCCTCCCTTCTAGATTCATGAAAGTCCTATAATTCATTAGGCATGAATGGATATCATGATGCTTATGGTTCAAACCTCTCAGTTTAGATGACTAAAAATAATTGGGGCTATTGAATCTTGTGGGTTTAGTTTCCAAATCTTAGAAGTTTGATGCTGCCTCAAGAACTGCCACTAACTATGCTACCTCAAAAAATTCTTGTTCAAACAATCTCAATTCTCCATTACCAAATTCAGTGTTTGAGATAGTGGCAACTTAAGATCAGGGCTTCATCCATAACCATCGTTGCAAGAATTATCTACACATTAGAAATTAGACTTTAGGTTCTCATAACAATTAAGTAATAGCTCAATCCACTAGTGTTATTATTAGTTTTGACTCATAGGACCACATGGTTTTAAAAATCCTCACTATAGGTATAGAGCATGCTATCTTATATACCCAACATCTCCCTCGTACTTTGTCGATATGAGATTTGCCTAAGGGTGTCACATACACTCACTCTCAAGACGCAGCGTTCTCGTAGGTTTGGCTTACTACCGTTCAAGAGGTCACACAGAGCTGCTTTGATACTATAAGTAATAGCCCAGCCTATTAGTGATATCATTTTCTTAGGCTCATTAAACCTTATGATTTTAAAAGGCCTCACTAGGTTATATGACATGTTATCTTATATACCCAGTATCTCTCTCATGCTTTGTCGATGTGAGATTTACTTAAAGATGTCACATACAAAAACTAACGTCAAGGTTGTCACCAAAACATAAACTAGGTTCATTATATGGAGATGAGAGACTGATTGTATACTGTTTTTTAACCCCATTGTTACGAAAATGACTAATTTTGTCTGATTTCCTAAATCAACGCATAAAGGAGAACTTTTGAAAGGTGTTGAAATTGTGACTTCTTTTTTTTTTTTATGGTCTAGGAAAATTTATGAGTTTATTTTGAAAATCTAGGATGATAAGAGTTTTAGGGGATAAAAAATGAATTTTTGAGATTTTTCGTCGTTGGCAGGTGCTAGTCAATGGCGAGACATGGTGGTTGGTCAACAATCGACCACTTTTTTGGGTTTCATAAAGAAACCGATGAGAGATAGGAAGATTTTAGAGAAAATAGTAGAGTAGGAGAGGATAGAGAGGGAAAAAAAGCATAAATGAGTACAAAAAAAAAGGATCATAGCAAAAAAAAAAGGTTAAAATTGTAAGTACTTGTTTCATGGTTCAACTAGCTGCTAGCTAGTGAGAAATTTATATACATATATAACTGATATTGTCATTTTATTTTATGTGCATAAAAGAAAATCCAACAGCCTTCTTGATATCAATAGGTCAGTTCTTTGGAAGAAAACACATTCATCTAAGGTCAATGTGTATTCCAATCAAACGACAGAAGAAATGGCCAAAGTGATTGTAATTTTCTAGTTAAATAAAAATATGACATAATTTTGAATCTAGTAAATGTTTCTTGCTCATTAATATATTGAAACTTAATAAGTTTTTATTGTATTATGTGTTATAAGATGAATGTATATCGAAATGCCCAATAGATAAGGATGACGTTGGCGTTGATACACTGACCAGAACTTTCAATTCAAAAGACTGATCTGGTTGTGTAAGTTGTATTGGTAGCTTTGTTTCTCCTTTATGATTGGGTACATTAAGAATCAATAGGAAAGACAAGCTATAGGCTGAAGCTCAACAATTGATTAAGCATAAAAGGTTATATGAAGAGAACCTTGCCTAACAACACCAACGATATGAATAAGATAGGATTGAAGCGAGAGAACGTATTCATGAATTGGAGCCTAGAATTGTTAGTGTAAGCACTGCAAGCTAATTAAGACTTGTTATGGATGTAAACATTTTATGGTTATTCTTTATCTCATTTATATTTATATGGATTATCACTTTGAGTTTTGATAATTATAATGAAGTATTTTTTTATCCATAAATCTAGGGAATAATATGATTATTATACTAATGTAGATTAAGCCCATGGAATATAATAGCATTTAAAGTGAATTGTAACATGTTACAATTATTAAATCACTATACATTACAGCTTTGTTCCTAGTTATTGTACTATCAAGAATGGTCATTGGTAGCGCTCAAATATCAGTACATGCTAAGCCTTATACCTGTGAAGTATTCAACCGGTCCAATAGGCTGAAATGTGGATATATTTGAGGATAGCATGTGGGTGCTTAATAAAGAATAAGTTCATTGAACATGACCCACTGTGATTGTTCCATTTGGCAATGTCACTTAAATATCTATGGATTATACTCTAATGTGACAGTAGTGTCAATAATTCTTGAACTTGAGATGTTAGGTCATCTTATATGTGGATCGACATACTTTAACTTCATCTTTATGGGTTTGGAAAAGGCAAATGGTTAAAATAGATTTTTTTTGGTATGTCTCGAAGCATATGAAGATGGATGAGTAGTTACGATAAGGATTCATCTCCTCAAGTGACTTAAGGGGATAATATCTCATGTATTTAAACTTATATTAACTCCAAAATCCTTGACCAAGGTAAATTGAGAGTTAAAGTTAATATTGGTAGCTCAAGGGTAAAAATGTAAATGTGCATTGAGTAGACTTTGAGCCAAACTCTCTCCATTTCTAAGATATTGAGATGAAAAGATCAAATTACATAGAGATGTTGTACATTGAATAGGTTGGTAAACTATTTGGCCTTTTGAACATTTAGGTGGTCATGATGGATTGCTAGATGCTACTCTTGATTTATGAATTAAATGAAAAATTAATTCATTACCAATATTTTGGAAACCTAATCGGTTACACAATAAGAGTAATTATATCAGAACAAAATTTTATTACAAAACTATGTAACTATTACTGATTATTGTCTAAATTAAGTTGAGAATGACTAGATAAGCTTATACATAGTCGGTGCTCTACCATTTGACTCAAAGGGTAGGCTGTCAAATTAATGGATAGAAATAGTTGTAATGCATTCATTTATACTATGTAAGGTATTTATCATATTTTATATTATAACTTTATCTAAGTGCATCTAGTTGTCAGGACCCAAATTACCTAAAATCCACTACAAATTTTTCGTTTGTTTGTTATTTAATTCTTACCTTTCTCTAATCGTGATCATCCTACCAACAATTGAGTTATGATTCGGTGTAGTCCCCTCTCACCTATTTACCATTCCATTTCTATAGTCACATTCACACATCGGATTTACTATCATTTGACTTTAACTAAATACATTCACAATGGTATTTACATAACCTTACATCCCCAACATCATATCCGTTTACAGTACTATGCATTTACATGTTCAGATACAAAAATATACAAATGTGTATACCTGACTCTCGATGGGACGCAGCGGATACCAAGAATGCAAGTCCTCAGCCGCTCACTAACTACTGCGAGTGCTCTGAAAAAAAAAGGAATAATAAGGGGGTGAGCAAACCACACGCTCAGTAAGGCAATCATGCAAGTAGATAGCTCCACTATCTACATGCTCATAATGTCATGCCCTTAAATCCATTTCTTTCTGTTTAAATATCACGCACGAAATCATGCATACATCAATGTCATAGTTTATAAAACTATTCGTGTATATAAAAATCATGCAACTCATGCATCAATGACATTTTATGTAAAATCATAATTCGCATGAAGTAAATCAAGATCATGCATTATTTCATGCCATGTAGAACAAATCATGAGAGACAATTCTTTTCATGAATTTGTAATTAAAGCATAGAAAACTCCTCATGCTACTGCATTTAAATCACTTCATTAAAGCTTAGTATAAAATAACCTCTCCGAGTCAATCATCTCATAAATTAATCTCAAACTCATAAAAATTTTCGTTATAAAATTCTGTTATAAAATCACCCTTCTTTTAAGGTCACATGTCATAAAATCCTCTGAAAAATCTAGCATCATAGTAGAAAATCATATCTCAGTAAAAATCACAAAATCGGGAGCCTGACCCCTCCCTCTGGTCTACTCTGGTCTATCGAGACCAAAAGTTATATCATGTGAGACATGTAGGTGATTATATCAGTAATATCGAGGACTATGACCATATCCTAGTGATCCCTGGCTACACGGTACCTAGTGTGCGGGGTATCACACCTGAAACGAGAGGTGGGTCAGTCATGCCGCCAGAACAACATAAATACCAGGATTGTGAGGGCAAGACTTACAGCCTCGTGGCTAATGCCACTCCACTCCAACAATCCCCACTGTACAACGTACTCCGCGTGACATACACGGTACAACGTACTCCGTGAACCCAAATCATAGTCAGGGGTGCCTGCTGTAGGTCTTATCCACCCAACCTATGTCTCAGTATGCACGTGTGGGTATATCATCTCACTGTGACACACAGTCTATAGGAGGCTCTAACACGGCTATATGCATGTCATATAAATCCTTGTGTGAGCAAAGCTCCAGCACGGCTCCATGCTTATTCATGATATCTGAAAACCTCGTGCGAGCGAAGCTCCAACACGTTTTCATAAAAATCAGTAAAATCTGCGTACAAGCAGCACTCCAGTACAACTTTAAAAGAGTTATAAATTCATATAAAATCACGTGCGAGCAAGCTCCAGCACGGTTTTATGCATAAAATCCATCAAAGCCTCGTGCGAGCAATGCTCCAACACAGTATCATGCATAAATGATTCAAAACTTTGTGTGAGAAATGCTCCAGCAGGAATGAATGCTCAAGTAAATCAAAACTTCATGCGAGCAACGCTCCAGCATGATTTCATGCATAAAGAAATCAAATCTCATGCGAGTTACACTCCAGCACGACTTTTATGCAATTAAATCAATTAAATAACGTACGAGCAAGGCTCCAGTACGGCTTTTATGAAATTATTATATCAAAACAGGATGCGAGCTAAACTTCAGTATCTCTCATGCATGTCAAATCATTAAAACTAGTGTGAGCAATCGCTCTAGCACCTTTTTATGCATATCAAGTCAAAACAGGGTGCGAGCTAGGCTCTAGCACCTCTCATGCATTTCACAATAATAAAAATCAGTGTACGCAACCGCTTTAGCACATTCCATGCATATGATGTCACACAAATCGATGCGAGCAACCACTCTAGCACCATTATGCACACTCACAAACTTAGATATAGTGCGAGGAAATGCTTCAGCACCATCTGCTTTCATATAAACTTGATAGTTGACCCATTTTCCAAAGAAATTTGATTTAAATCTAAATAACACTTACGTAGTGTTATCTTGTGAAATTTATGCAAATACTGGTCAATCTACCAATTTGCTTTGCTAAAAATTCACAAAAATCTTCCAAATCATACATGTCATGCTTTCACCATCCTTAGGTGAATTTTCCCTCAGTAGGGTAAAATAGTCTTTTTACCTATCCTGAGTCCTTAAAATTTTTAATCTATTTCTAGGACCTTTATACATTTTCAGTGTATACAAAAACTATTAAAAATACGCGTAGCTACCTCTAGCTACTCACAAAATTCCCTTACCTCATTTTTCTGTATAGTCTGACCTTTTCACTGATGTCTCGTCACGCAGTCTGATTTACTCTCAATCCAATCTCTGGAACTGCGTATAAAAATTATCAAGTCAAATACAATATAATTAATTGTATTTCATATTTTTTTGGCTTAATTTAAATCATTGAGCCCGTTTACCCATATTGGGCCCGATTGTACCATAATGGGCCTTAAGCCCATTTTTCACTTACTATTCACATCATCTAGGCCTATTAGGCTGTTGGGCCCATCAATATTTATTGGACCTCGTTCTAAACTCTCGGATAACTCAATTAATTATTTACGACAATTTATCTCAAACTCCATAATTTAATTCATTTTATACGAAATTAATCCGTAATTTATACAATAAATTTTTAACACGCATAACTATGCAAATTGTCATAAATAATGGTTATTTACCCGAGATTCCATGATAGTACATACATCGAAGCTAACTCAAGCTCTCGTTTGACGTCAATTGTCGAGCTACACAATTACATATTTTTCTGGGTAATTTTCAATCGAATATTAATCAAATTAAATATTTCGAAATATAAATTGGTCAATTTCGACCGCTTACCGGCTTACCCATAACTCGATTGCATCACTGAAATTTTTCCCATTTTTTTCTCTTTTTCCTTTTTCTTTTTCTTTTTCCTTTTCTTTTTCTTTATTTTCTTTCTTCCCTGGTTGAACCAACCCGGTCCGGTTTAGCCCGATTTAGTCCGGTTCAGAGCTTCGTCGACCGATTCTTCGTCGGCTTCCATCTCCAGTAGATCCGCGTGGTTGTCCGGTGCACGGATCTGGTGTCGATTTAAAAGGATTGGCCGGAAAGTGGTCGTTCCGACCTCTTCTCCCTTCGACGTCGGTGCCGTTTCCTTTCTGCCGCCGTTGACGACGCTGCCAACCGTTTCACCGATTGTGTCCACCACCAATTTGTTCATCTTTACCTCGGGAATGTTCGGCTGGGGGCGGGGTTGGCCAGATCGGCGTCGGTGGCAGCCGATTTCTCTTTTCCCTTTCGGTGTCTCTTTTTCCCTTTCTCTCTTGCCGACATCGTCTCCTCGTCGGACTTCGCCTGGGGTCGGCGTTGATGTGAGGTTCCTCCCCTCTCGGCCTCTCGTTCTCTTCTCAGTGGCCTCCGTTCGGTGGAGGCAGAAGGCGAGGCTCTTGGCTCCCTCGCTTTTGTCTTCTGTTTTCATTGTTTCTTTGCAGAATCGCGAAATACATTAAAAAAATTCAAAGTATCTCCAAAAAATCTTATTTTATTCATTTAATCAATAAATGAATTTATCAGTCTTATTTCGTTTTTCCGGTATATTTTTTCAATATTTTCGGGATAATTTTTCGAAGTGAAAATTCTGGTTAATTCCAATAAAGTCATATCTTGATCAATTTAACCTGAAATTTAATTATTCCTCATTTATTGATCAAGATTTCCTGAATCTATGTTTATAATGAAATTTTCTTGTCAAATTAATACCGAATTTTAGTCTTTTGACCGTTTTACCCTTCAACGTGTTCGGGACCAAATCAACACAACTTCCCTTCACGAACCTTTCTCATTTCATGTTTTAAATCCTTATCTCCAATCTAAATGGTCCAATTTCCATTCGTTTAATATGTGGTCATTTCAAATCTTCACTTGTTCTTTAAATGCATTCGGGAATTTTATTCATTCTATTTGCATTTTTCATTCACGAAAACTCTTCTTATGATTCAATTTACATATAATCATGTTTACATCACATGAATCATAAGGAATTTCGATAAAAATTGGGTCTTACACTAGTTCATTTCAGAAATGAAACACTGTTGTCTAAGGGTTTCTTATTTGGTTGGTTTGTAAAGATTAGGAATTGGTGGTTAAAGTGATGCAAGTTAGGATGCTAATATATCCTGACCTTCATTATTTACGGGAATTCTCATGCAGAAGAAATTTTGAAGGATTTTAAGAATGTATTGAATTTCACTGTAATTAATTTTTTTGATTAATTAATTATAATTAATATTGTTTTCTTATAACAATTGTAATCAAACTTCATGTGGAGTAAAAAAAAAAGAACCTTATAAAATGTTACACCTTCATCGAAGTATAAAGGTATCTATCATCAAGTTTATTCGAAAAAACCTAATCTAACTTAGTCATTTAGAATTATTCATATTTAAAATTTTTAAAGAAATATTATTATATTTTAAAGTTAAATTTAAATAAAGTAATTTTATAAATAAAATAATATACCATTATCAAACCTATATTAGAAGAAATTTATCCGAAATTCAACTTGATTTAGTCCTAGTTTGGGAGTCTCATATCGTAGGTATGCAATATTTATCCAAGTCAAGTTTAAAATACTTTTTTTGTAACTCAAAATGGCTTGGATGATATTCAAGTCAAACTTAAGTAAAACAATGAAAAAAATTCCTTCATTTAAGAGGAAAAATCCCTAAAAAGAACATCGGGTTGGTCTCAAACTTTAGCATTTTGGGTTTTTTCATTTAGATTAAAGTAACCCATTTTGAAAAGGAAAAACATTGGAAAACATGAAAAAAAAAATTAGAACTGCAAAGTAAAGATTGAACTGAGAAGGTGAGAATTGAGAAATGATGAAGCAGTCCAAGTATTCATGTGACAGTTCAGTCGAAACCTTGGAACGGATCAAAGCCATTGCGGATTTCATTAAACCTTAGTATTTCTTTAATGCTCACGTTTCCAATTTCTTTAAGGTTAGTCAAAATTATAAAATTAAAAGAACTCCACTTTACTTTTTTTTTTTTTTAATTCATGATAAATTTGAATTATTTTTAAGGGTAGGATCATTGTCGTACTTCACTTAAGGAGTTGGTTGTTGCTTTGAAGTCTCTAGTTTATCCTCGATAACAAACTAACTTGAAAAAAAGGCTAGTTTGTTATAAAGCTTCATAATTGAGTCTTTAATATTTGTTATTCACTTATTATGGAAAAAATTGATAAAACGTAACAAGAGAAAAGAGTAAAATGCAAAATTGTGTTAGATTAGAAATAAGCTAATCACTAATATTTTTTGTATCACATATAATTGTTCAATATAAAAGTAGAATAATGGATTTGATAATTCATCAAAATTACTTTTGAAATATTTGAAATTTTCACAAAAATATTAAATTTGCTTTCAGTGTTGCAAATATGTCTTTAGTGTTTTGCTTTAGTAAGTAAAAAACAAGTAGCAAAAAGTAATAATCAATTATCAAACTGGGAATTCGCTCTTATTGACCTTCTTTACTAAGTTGATTTCTCCCCTGTAGCTTTATTAAGCAAGATTTGCTTCATTTTCTTCTTCTCTGAAGAAAACATTCAATTTACTGTGCAACAATAGATGTTTAAGTTTTATTTATTTGGTGAAAATGTGGAAGGTCTTTTTGCTTGTCAGTTCTATTTTGAGTACTGTGAGAGTTGAAGCAGTAATTTGTTCTGTAGGTTGTGAATTGAATGTTAAGACCTTATTATGTTGGTTATCTTAACTTATCCTACATTCTGACAATGATTTTCCGTTGTCCGAACAAAAATAATTTTGAGAAGGTTGTTCACCAAGTGAACCATATGACCTGATTATTTCTTATAGGGAAAATATTGCATATAACTACTCTTTTTTTTGTAACACAATTTTAATTTGAAATTATCTTTTAGCATTAGCATGGATTTATTATCGCAATTATAGTAAAACAAGAGATTAACTGTGGCCTAGATAATTTACATACCACACAATGCCCCTGGAAACTTTGAAAGTCTTAACCAACTTGTTGCCACATTAAGGTGATGTTGAGCAACCAAAATTGACTGAGGTAGACCTTAAACAACTTGGTCTGGCATGCAATATAAGGTCATTAGTTTTGGCTGCCTTCATTCTTGAAGAGATCTCTCAGTAGCAATGCTCAAGTGAGTGTCAGAATATGCTTGTAAGCTATTTTTTTCCTTCTCTTTCCTATTAAGATGGTTGATAATAATTATGGAAGCCATCTTAAGTCTAAATACTAAAATGTATGTTCCAATATGCAATATTTAATGTAATAGATTGATGAAGGTAAAGACAGATCATTAAACGTTTCTAATTTAAAATGTCGCAGTCCACCAATGTTTGACGTGATCACACTGCTAACATGGCAAAATACATATCAAACATGTAGGGACACATTAAGAATGTAAAAAAAAAAAATGGACACTGTTAAGACATGTATTTTTGTTGTGTCCCTCCTTTGTTGGAGTGCGTCTTGACCGTTTGACGTGTCCCTGCTTGTCAAATATGTATTTCACCGTGTAAGTGGGATGTCCATGTCGGACACTGGTATAACACCATTTTAAAGGGGAAGAAATCATGACTACGCTTCATAGCTCAAAGCTGAACTGAAGTCAAAGACATGAAACTGTAAAGCAAGAAACCTAAAATGTTTTGATAATTGAGAGTTTAAGGTGTTTTCAATTCATTGACTTCAAAGTTTGAACATGTGCATTTCAGTTTCTAAATGTCATAAAAAACTTATATATCAACAAAATTATTTTTTTTGTTAGAGTTAAGTAGTTGACTTGCAAAATAAGCTATGACCATGAAAAAAAAAAGGGTAAACCCAAGGCACAAAGCTCCCACATTGTGGAGTTTGTGGAAAGTCATGTACATGTAATCTTCCTTCTGCATTAATGGAGATGTTGTTTCCATAACTTGAATTTGTGACTTCTAGATCATAAAGGAATAACTTTTACCATTGCACCAAGGCTTACCCTTAAGCAAAGAGCATGACAATACATAAAAATAAAAAATAAAAAAGCACTAGTCTCAAACATTTGTGTAACTTTTCTGGTCATTCATAGCTTTACTTCAAACCTTCAACGGTAAACTAATTATCTTCACACTTGAGACATTGAAGTTGGTTCAAGGTTATCATGTAATATTGTCATTGAAAAATGTTTAAAAGTAGTAAAGGATACACTCAAGAATATGATTTTTTTTATACAGATTCGAGAATGCATTGTTAGTTATTGAATGATCTTATGATTTTTTATTTTGCTAAGCCAAAAATAACTTTAATAAAAAGCCAAAAAGGCTATAAAGCTAGCAAGAATGCTAGCTAATTAAACAAAATTCCTCAGTACATACATGAACCCAATCAAGAAATCATATGTAGAAACGATAAAAACAAGAAAAACCTTATAGCATCACCCTTAACACTTAAGCAAGAATAAGAAAAAAAGATTCATAAAACACCTAGATCTGAAGACTTTACCAACGATGAAAACATAGACATAAAACCAAGACAAAGTGTTGATGGCATGGAAACTAAGCTTTAAGAGAGCAAAACAAAAGCATAAGCAAGGCACAAAAATCTTAGTGCAAACATCCACAATATAACATTTAGACTCCAAATGTCGTGCAAAAGCAAGATGTTGACAACAATCCAAGTTATAACAGTACCTACTGCAGCATGACCTCTAAGAAACATGTATAGGATATTGTTGAAAAAATTCCCATTTTTTAGATTATTGTTCATGTTTATGTTATTTCTTGTCTTCAGGAGAAGTTTCAAGATAATTGTTTAGGGGGAAGGATAGTTATTATCCTTTTGATTTTTATTTTTTCTACTGATTTCTTAATAGAGCCAAGTAGCTCTATATATTGTAAAGTTTTTATTTAATAAAGAATAATTGGGTTATCTTCTAAATTTTAACAGGGTATCATAGTAGAGATTTTTTTATTTTCCGTTATCTCGGCTATTCTTTTATTGACAACTTCTTTTTTCTTTTTAATTCTACCCAACCTAGTTTTTTTCTCTCTTATCTTTACCATAAACTCTTTTGTTAAAACCAATCATCTTTTTCAACCTTTATTTTGTTTCAATTTTATTTAATGGCAATGACAACCATTATTGGCAACACCCACCAAATAAATTCTAGTGGCTAAGCTGTGACCACTACCCCTCATACTTCAACAACCTTGTTGTCCACCTCTATACCTTTTATTGTGCACGAATCTCATTTTTTGGAGATTACCCAACATAAGTTGCATTAAGGAAATTATTTAGGATGGTTTTAGTCAATCTGGTTAGTGATACAAGGCAAAAGAAAGGTTGATTATCACACTGGAGTAGTAAAACATCCTAATGAAAATGAACCTGGATATGCAACATGGCTGACAGAGAACTCACTAGTGATGTCTTGGTTGGTGAATTCTATGGAACCAAGACTCAGCAGGAACAATTTGTTCTATAAATTTGAAAAAGATATTTGAAGTACAGTGAAATAGATGTATTTTGATCTTGAAAACCCTGAATAGTTTTTTAAGATCGAATCTGCAGTTAAGGAATGTAAACAAAGCAATGGGAGTGTGGCTGATTATTACCACATTCTAACAGGTTTATGGCAAGAAATGGATCTATTTGTTAACCTTGATTGGCATTGTGCTATAGACAACAATAAATATGCACAAATATAGGAAAAAACGTGTTTTTATTTTCTTCATGGCTTAAACAAAGATTTTGATGAAGTAAACAAGTGTATTCTTGGGACTATACCTCTTCTCAATATTCAAGAAGCCTTTGCAGAAGTTCGTAGAGAGGAGAGTAGAAAATGGGTGATGGTAGGAGGAAGCCAAGACTTTGTGACTGCTGATTAAAACTCAACCTTGGTGACTAAGCGTAGTGATGGCTAGACTCAATGGAATAAAAAAATAATGCAGTGAGATCACTGGCAACGATCCAATCACAATAAAGACAAGTGCTGGAAACTTCATGGCAAGCCTCATAATTGGAAGCCTTGAAACAAAAACCAAGGGAGTTAGAATTAACAACAGAATTGGCACCAAAGCAATGGTTACTAAGTTGTTCCAGAAGACAACAAATTTGAAATTTCTGTGTTCTGTAAAGAACAACTCGAATAGCTTTAATTTCTGATCAATAATGCTTAGATTGGACACTCAGACTCCAATCCTACCACATCTCAATGCATTGTTGCCAAAATTGGTATTTTTTCTTCAGCCGTAAGTGCTGAATCACAAAAAGCTTGTCTATGGATTATAGATTTTGGAGCTTTAAATCATATAACTGGTGACCATAATCTGTTTAGTACATATACTACATGTTCTGAATATGTTAAGATCTAAATTGCTAATAGGCCACTCTCTTCAGTCGTAGGAAAAGGCAGTATCAGACTTAAAAATATAACACTAAATTCTATTTTACATGTTCCTAAGCTTACATGTAATTTAGTATCAATTAGAAAACTTGCTAAGGACCTTAATTACGTTGCTAAATTTTTTCCTTTGTACTGTGAGTTTCAGGATTTACATTCAGGGAAGACGATTGGCAGTGCTAAGGAGAAAGAAGGCTTGTACTTCCTATTGGACACTTCACCGGTGACTAAACAAGCATTTACTTCAAGAAGTGATTTTTTTTTTCTTGTTTTCAAAATGATCATGTTATGACATTATCGCCTTAGTTATCATAGTGTTTCCGATTTATTAACTTTGTTTCCTTCCTTTTTTTCAAACAAAAATGTTCACTCTTTGCCTTGTGATATTTGTCAATTCACAAAACACCCTCATACTATCTATCTTCATCATCCATAGAAAAGCTTTAAACTGTTTTCCTTGATCCATAGTGATATTTGAGGACCTTCCAGTGAAAGTAATATTACAAGGGCACGTTGGTTTATTATTTTTATCAACGATCACACTCGTATATGTTGGGTCTTTCTTATGAAGGAAAAACCTAATGTTCATTTTATCTTTCCACAATTTTACAAAATGGTTGAAACACAATTCTATACTTAAATTCAGATTTTTAGAACTGATAATGGGCGTGGATATTTTTCCTCCGTCCTTAATGCTTTTTTTTTCAAGAAAAAAAGGGTTATTCATCGAAGTTCTTGCACTCGTACCCCTCAAGAAAATGGGATTGCTGAATGAAAAAACTGTCATGTTTGAGAAATGGCTCGTGCCTTATTGTTTACTCACAATATGCCTAAAACTTTTTTGGGGAAGCTATTCTTACTACTACATATCTCATAAATCGTTACCAAGTTGTCTTTCTCTATAATAGTGACCCAACCTGAAGCAGATAGATCCCATATCCTTTGAATGTGTTTTTATTGGGTATTCTCCTCGTCAAAAAGGATATAAGATTTTTTTTGTCCAAAATCAACGAAAACTTTTGTCTTCCTATATGTCACCTTTTTTGAGCATGTCCTTTTCTTTCCAAATCCTATTCTTCAAGGGGAAAATTCTTTAGAAGATAACCTTTGGCTAACCTCTCCTTCTCCTTTGTCTCAAATGTTGCCTTCTCCACCTTCTAGGTCTCTTTAACCAACTTTGAATATGCCAAAAATAGTAACAACCAAAAGTAAATTAGAAACAGGCATAGAATCATTTATCCTTAAATCTCTAAAGCTACGTGTTTATTCAGGAAAGGTGAAACCATAGGTAGAACAAGCAGTCAATCTTCAACAGCATAGCCAAGAGTTGAACCCAAATGGTAATTCTGTACCCATAACCGAGAGAGAGGAAACAACTTCACCATTAGCTGAGAAGGATGGGGTAGAAGTTTTGCTGATATTAATATGCCAATTGCACTAAAAAAGAGAGTCTGAAGCGATACCCAGCACCTGATAGCCAATTTCAAGACTTTTGACCGTTTGAATGGTGTCTTCTTTGTTATGATCGAAAGCATCGAAGAAGGGAAAATCCCATCAATTATTGAAGAAGCACTTAAGGATCTTGAATGGCGAGCTGCAGTGTTAAAGGAAATGAAGGCATTGATTCACAATGATACAAGGAGGATGGTTGAACTACCAAAAGGGGAGATGTAACGACCCGTGACCTATAAAAATTCAGGGGAAATTTTTTTAAAAAAACTTCAAATTTTCACTTATCTTTATTCACTTAAGTTGTATTCTTGTTCAGTGTCAATTCATTTTCTTACTTTTTATCCATAATTATATTTAACTTTAATATTTGGATTTATATGGCCGATAGAAATTTCGGCAGCATAACAACTAATATATAAGCCTACCCACCTGCAAATTCTCACAATATCAACCCTAACTATCCACAACTATCAGACATGCTTTCCAAGTCATATCATCAAATCATTCTACATATTCCAAACACATCTAGTTACTCCCAAAAATCAATCCTTAAAAATATTTCATTACATTTATCCTTATACAGATTACATCCCGACACATTACTTTCAATAGATGTCTGTGTATACAAATGGTATGGTAAAGAGATAGAAATGTATACCTCACGCATGTACAAAAGGTAGTTAGGGGAATCTCGTATTTGCTAGTATACATCGCCTACGCAGCAATTATCAACTGTAATTCATTGCAAACAATCTGAGAGGTGAACGGGTGAGCTTTCGAGAAGAAGCCCAGTAAGAAAATACATTTAAAGTAGTCCTGATATGTAAAAGCATGCAAGAAATAATTCATAAAACAAACTTTGCTTCAGAAAAACTGATCATAAGTTTCTTTTAGAAACTAATATTTAGAAGATATGTAAAACTTTCGTTATGTGCATAGTCATCATAGGAAAATATGAAGCATGGGTTCTTTAAATCAAATAGTATGCTTAAACCGTTTCATAAAATCTTCATCGTTCATGGATAATTTCATAAAATCATCGTCATTCATAAACGTTTCATAAAAGATAATCATTCTTAAATATTTCGTCATAAATCATAATAGTTCGTAAACATTTCGTCAAAATCTCATAAAAACATAGTCATTCATCATCATCATCATCATCATCATCATCATAAACACATTCATCATCATAATCATAATTGTGGAGATTAGGCTATAACTAAGTCATGCGATACGTGTCATTCTCCGTAAAGAGTCAATCATACCTATGGCCATGGTAAGGGGGGTTGTAGACTGGATCAGGGTAGTACAGCACTTTCATAAAAACATGGGTGGTATCGATCTTTCTTACTTTCTCTAGCACTTAGTTAGGGCACGGGCACCAAGGGCACTCTCCGTGTGAAAAACATTCATGCGTGCTGCGCTGGCATGAGATACTACCAAAACATCATCATCATTAACCACAAGTAGCAAGACATCTACCACACAGGTAGAGTTAAGTGCTATAGGGGCCCAACATACCGGCATTCAAGTGGTGGACCTTTTCCCTTTTTTTCTTCCTCTTTTTCCTCTTTCTTTTCTTTTTCTTCTTTTTTTCTCTTTTTTTTCCTTGGCTGAACCGGCCCGGTCTGGTTCAGCCCAGTTCAGTCCGGTTCGGTTCTCTCCTTTGCGGTTCGGAGCTTCCCGGACCAGTTCTTCGCTTGCTTCCTCCTTCGGCAGGTCCACGGGGTCGTCCAGTGCACGGATCTGGTGTTGGTTTCGCCAGGACTGGCAGGAAAGTAGCCGGTCCGACCTCTTTTCCCTTCGGCCTCGCTGCCGATTTCTTCTTTTCACTATTGACGATGTTTTCGACAGTTTCACCGGCTTATTCACCCACTAGTCAGTCCGCCTGCACCTGGGGAACCTTTGGCTGTGGTGGTCTGGGCTAATCAGCGCCGGTGACCGCCGAATCTCCCTTTCTCTTCTCTCAATTTCTCTCTGTTCTCTCGTCGTTGATGTCATGACCCTCAACTTACCAAAAATCGTCGTAAATTTTTCACTTTTCAGACATTATTTATTATTCATTTTTACCATACTCCGATCGTGAACAACTACACTCTCAACAGTTGGGATGTATGTCAATGTTTACCTCATCCAACCATAACAATTTAATTTGCATTATAATTTAGAAGTAAACACTTGTATAAATAAATTAGTGTTGTTGTTTACATGTGTTTACATTGCTTTACATCCCCAATGGTTACATTCAAAATGCTACTGTGCTATGGCAAGTTTAGATATAAAATTTTACAAGTGTGTAAACCTTTCGTGATGGGGTGTAGCGGATACCAAAAAGGAAACCTCCAGTCGCTCTCAGTCTATACTCAATGCTTTGTAGAGAGGGGGAAATATAAGGGGGTGAGCAAACAATACGCTCAGTAAGGCAATCATGCGAACAGGTAGATACCCTCAACTTACCAAAAATCGTCGTAAATTTTTTGCTTTTCAGACATTATTTATTATTCATTCTTACCTTACTCCGATCGTGAACAACTACACTCTCAACAGTTGAGCTGTGTGTCGATGTTTACCTCATCTAACCATAACAATTTAATTTGCATTAAAATTTAGAAGTAAACACTTGTATAAATAAATCAGAGTTGTTGTTTACATGTGTTTACATTGATTTACATCCCCAATGGTTACATTCAAAATGCTACTGTGCTATGACAAGTTTAGATACAAAATTATATAAGTGTGTATATCTTTCGTGATAGGATGCAGTGGTGCAAAAGAATCCTCCAGTCGCCCTCAGTCTATGCTCAATGCTCTGTAGAGGGGAAAAATAAGGGGGATGAGCAAACAACACGCTCAGTAAGGTAATCATGCGAACAAGTAGATACTACACTATCTACGTGATCGTAATACCATGCTCAAAACCATACAATTTCTCATTCACACCTCAAAAGCATTAGTTCATGCTTGTGTTAATGGCATGTAAAGCAAATCATGATATTTAATCCAGTGAACAAATCAAATTCAAAGCATGGAAAACTATCATGCGTGTTTCACCAGTAAGGCATGGAAAACCATCATGCGCAAGTGCACTTTAAAGCCATTTTCATACTTTCTCAAGCAAATCATGCTATTTAGTTTAGTGCATAAATCAAATTCAAAGCATGGAAAACCATCATGCGTGTTTCACTAGTAAAACATGGAAAATCATCATGCATCAGTGCACTTTAAAGCCATTATCATACTTTCTCATCTCAATAAAAATCAACACTTGTTAGGACTCAGCCCCTCCCTCGGACTGTCTTGACTCACAATACTTTTCAAAATATGGATTCATTCATAAATAAGAGACATGTGAGATAGGCAATATAACAGGGAAATATCCTCTAGGACTATGGCTATATCCTCTGTGATCCCATGCTACACTGATCAAGTGTGCTGGGTATCACCTCTATCTACTTCCGCACGAGAGGTGGGTCATGTCCAACCCGTCGGTCCATAATAGATCTAAACATCGTCCGTAGATGGCATATCACAATCTCAACATGGTACAACGTACTCCATGCTATCTGCACGGTATAACGTACTCTGTGGACCCATATCAACACATCATATCACGTCACATCTCAAAATGCACGTACGAGCCTATGTAATCGGTGCGACACCAAGTCTACCTGAAGCTCCTAGCACGACTATCAACATGTCTTAAAACCACGTGCGAGTAATCTCAAACATGGTGACAAGTATGGTGGACATCTAATGCGAGCTATGCTCAAGCACCATGTCAAAACCAGTATAAAGTTTGTGCGAGTTAAGCCCCAGCACATCATCATAGAAATCCATGTGAAAACTAGTGCGAGCTAAGCTCCAACACTCATGCGTATAAAACACATCAAATCTCGTGCAGTTCATACTCTAGCACGCTTTCATTCTCATGAAATCCATGTAGGTGACTCAATTCTTTGTAAAGTATGGTTATAAATCAAATCAAATCATTTCTTTTGCAAATCATTTCAAATGTTAGCTAACCTACCAATCACTTGCTAAAAAGCAATAAAACAAGATTTTCAAAGCATCATGTTTTTGTTTTCGTGCACATTTCTCAAAACTCAACTCTTTGCCCTTCAATCATCCATTTCATCTCCTATTACCACATGTATTCTAGAAAAACATTATGCACCCAAATTGCGCACAGATATTTCTAAGAGTCCACACAATTCCCTTACCTCGATTTACTCGGGGTGCGACTCTCTTCCTCTTAGCTTCTCGCACTTTGGCTCACCTTGCTCTGCGTGTATCCTCGAGAGCTGCAATTCATTCACCAATCACTTGAGTTAATGTTGCTAACTCACATTTTGACTTCAACTAGCCAGTATATTTCATTGAGCCTATTTCATTAATGTTTGGCCCATTTTTGCATTTGGCCATCATCAAGCCTTTCTAACCAAACTTATCTAGTAACTCACTTAGTTATTTGTTTAGGACTTGATGTGAAATACTCTACCTTTACTCTCCCATTCATTTATGCATTTTACCCAATGCCTTAAATACACATTTTACTCTTTTTGGGTAAGTCTCACAATTCATTCCATAACACCATCTTAATATAATACTCACAACACCATTGTCACCTTAAGATATCCCATTCATTATTAATTCCAATACATTTCACTTTCTCACACTAAACTATTTCTAGGTTATAATTGTTTATTTGCATTCTAGGTAGTTTCTACTATTAATATACATACCAATCTACTCTAAAATCAATATCTAAGTAAATGTACTTAGGTTGGTGCTTTAGAAACTCACTTAGCTTGATTTCCTCCTTGCTCCAAATGGAAATGCTCCTTGTTCCTTAAATCCAATAAATGGGAAAATGACTCAAAGCTATGCTGTTCTTCTCTTTGATGTGAACAACTTTGTATCTAATAGCTTTTCCCTCAAATCTTTATGAAAATGGGTGGATTTAGGAGTGAGAAAGCTAGGTTTTTGGATTGAAAATGGAATAGAATGGTTTAGTCCCGTGAAATGCAAATCCAACTGCTCCATATTTATAGAATTTGCTTGATGAGATCGATCTGCATAGAGTGGAGATCGATCTGCCTTGCTTAAATTCCTCATTTTCACGACATTTTGAATGCGGGAGATCGATCTGTCGAGGGCTTGAGATTGATCTGCTTCAGTGAATGAGATCGATCAGTTTCAATGGAACATGATCGATTTGTCTCAGGCAGAAAGCTAAGGAGATCGATCTGATCCAACTCGAGAGTTAAGGAGATCGATCTGCTTGAGTGGGGGATCGATCTGGGCTTGGCAGAGGCGAATGCAGATCGATCTTGGCAATTAGGAAAATCGATCTGCCTTACATATTTCACTCCAAATTGCCTCATTTGCACAAGAGATCGATCTTCCTTGAATGGGAGATCGATCTGGCCTTCATTTTCTGCATTTCCACTGCAGTTTTCGTAAAAAATTTTAGAGGTTAACTTGCCTTTGATTGCTTGACTAGTCATTTTGAAATCCATTCATACTTGGGGCATGGTAAGGCTCATTTCCTATGACTATCACATTATAAAACTTGTGCGCATCGCTCGAAAATCAAAAGGGTTCGTATAATTCTTCGTCTTACACTCATTTATACTTTTTGCACCCTTATACTCATTCTGGATGCTTGAGGTTTTCATTTACTTAGTTTGTAGCTACTTCAGCCCTTATTTAACTTTCACATGCATTCACGATACTCATTCATTCTCATTTGAACTTCATTCACATTTGCTTGATCCAAAATCATTCATATTATAATTCCATTTACATATATACCAAGTTATACATATATGGGGTCTCACAGCCGATCTCCGTTCCTCGCCCCTCATCGGTGCCAGTAGTCCCTCGGCTCCCTCGTCAGCTTCCTTATTGAGCTTTCCTCTCACCGGCAGCCTTCTCCGTTGGCCGGAGGAGAAGGTTGACGCCATCTTTGTTTAGCAGTCGTGCGACCCAATTCCTTTTTTTTTTTGGCTTTTCGTTTTTTTATTCATTTCATCTTTCATTTTTTTTGTCCAACTTATACAATATATTATATTATATTATAATATAATATAATATATTATACTATATAAAATATCTTAGACTTATAATATTATTATTTTATTTATTATTATTATTTTTATAAAAAAATACATTTTCAATTTAACAAATATATATATATATATATATATTCTTATAATATATTTTCATTTAATTTACCTTACGTTGTAGTGAAAATATTTTTATTTTTATTGTCTAATTAAGTGCAGAAAATGTTGCAGTGTTTACAGGAGAAGACCCTTGGATGTAAATGGGTTTTTACCATTAAATACACTTTGATGGTATGATAGAATAGTACAAGGCTCGCTTCATTACAAAAGATTTTACTCAGACATTCGGGATAGATTGTATAAAGACATTTGCTCCAGTGGTAAGACTAAACATTATTTGAGTTATTTATTTATTGCAGCAAATCTCGATTGGCCATTACATCAACTTGATGTAAAAAATGCGTTCTTAAATGAGACCTAAAAGAAAAAGTCTATTTGGATCCTCCTCTAGGTTTTTGTTTATAATTACAACAATAAGGTGTGGATGTTAAAGAAGTCCCTTTATGGTCTTAGACAATTACTCTGTGCATGGTTTTCTTTGTTAAACTTTCACTGAGTGGTAAAAGAACTTTTTTCTTTGTGTATGTAGATGACATTATTGTGACAGGAGATGATGAAGATGAAAAGAAGCGACTAAAAGATATTCTTAGGAAGGAATTTGAGATCAAAGACTTGGGACAATTAAAGTACTTCCTTAGCATGAAGGTTATTAAAAGTAAGGGTGGAATTTTAATTTCCCAAAGGAAGTAGACTATTGATTTACTGAAAAAATAGGCATGCCATGTTGTAGACTGGTGTTCTTTCCTTTGAATCCAAATTCTAAGCTTGAAAAGATGGAGAAAGGAAATGTGGTAAATATGAGGAGCTATCAACGATTGGTAGGAAGATTGATTTATCTTTCTCATACTTGTCCAGATATCGTTTTTGCTATAAGTATTGTAAGTCAATACATGCATTCACCTCGATAGAAACATCTTGGTGCTATTATTCATATCAAGGTATCTAAAGGCAACACTAGGCAAAGGTCTTTTGTTCAATAAAAATTCTTAGAGAATTGTAGAAGGTTTCATAAATGCTGATTGGGCTGGATCTATTGAAAACCGTAGATTTATTTCAGGCTATTGTACCAAGGTTGGGGCTACCTTATGACTTAAAGAAGTAAAAAAAAAAATAGTAATTGCTCATAGTAGTGCAAAGGCAGAATTTAGGGCTTTAGGTCTTGGGTTGTGAGAATTAATCTGATTAAGAAGAATTCTAGAAGAAATTAGGGTGACTAAAGAGAATCCTATGAAGTTATATTGCGATAATAGGGCTGCAATCAATATATCTCATAATCATGTGCATTATGATAGAACAAAACATATAGAGGTGGATAAACATTTTATTAATGAGAAGATTGAGTCTAAAGAAGTGTGCATGACTTATATTCCTACAAAGCAATAAGTTACGGATGTTCTAACAAAGGGACTTCACAGATCAGATTTTCAAGCTCTAGTTGATAAGCTGGGAGTATTCAATATTTATTCACCAACTTAATGAGAGTGTTGAAAAGTTTCCCATTTTTCAGATTATTGTTCATGTTTATCTTATTCCTTGTTTTTAGGAAAGTTTCAGGATAATTGTTTACAAGTAAAGATAATTATTATCCTTTAGATTTTTCTACTGATTTCCTAAGAAAGTCATGCAGCTCTATATATCGTGAAGCTTTTATTCAATAAAGTATAATTGGGTTATCTTTCAAATTTTTTAACAGATATTAATTAAAGTGTATATGAAGAAGGTAATGCTCTATATATGTCAATCGATGATATTAGAAATGGTTAAAGGAGGAGGAATGAGCAACTATTATGGTGCTTAAGTGTTATGGCAAGAAGAAATTATGGTGATGCAAGTTTCACTTGCTACAGTTTTTATGTGAGCATGACATTGAGAATATTCAAGGAATAGAACAATGGTAATAAATGATTACTATGCTAGTAATGGAAAGGAATTAGTGCCATGAGGTTGGCTGGATTTTAACTTTCTAGAAAGAGAAATTTAGGATGATAGGAACAAAAGGGTGATCTGCATACCTATTAATTATGTTTAATTTCATATTTGTCAAGTGTGTTACTTTTTTACTATTTGTTATACCCACATCTTAAAATTGTAATTTGATTTTATCGATTTCTATTTCATGTAAAACTAATATAATGCTAGATTATGCTTTTTCATGTTAGAGTATATGTATTTGTTTAATTAATACTTGATCTAATAGAATGTGAATTTTATTGATCAGGACCCTTTTAAAGTGTGACAAAGTTAGAGCAGTTCATAATATTGGCTGTCACTACAACTTACTATATAAGAAAGGTTTGAAAATGCTCGCATTCAGTATGGTTTTTCGAATGTGCTGTGATGTTAAAACTGTTAGCTTGTCTCTTGGAATAAGTTCTCGTGATCATTCTTATCAAGTACATACACATCTTGCCTTGTAGTTTTATAAAGCAATATGATGCAAATGCCAAATGCATGAGATTTTTTTTTCATTAGGCTAAGCTTACCTAACCGGTATAATCTGATATGCTGGTAACTATAAGGAACATGTTACTCATAAAAGAAGCCAAGCAAATAAAAGTTAGATATGAAACTTCCATAAGAAAGAATTCTAACAGTCTACCTAATAAGAGATATGGGTTATGGATTTGCAGTGTATGGTTACAAAGAACAAGGTTTCTTCTGGCCAAAACAAAGAATAGGGGTTGAGTTACAAATTCTATTTACTAATATTGCTTTCGATTTATCATGTTCATATTTAAAAGATGAACTAGTGCTCATGCTTTATTTGTTCAGAGTGCATGAAGATGGAAAAGTTTAGGAAAGAAGACTAGTCTCCACAATTTTGAGTTGTATGTTTTTCTTGCTGCTTTCCAAATGGTACGAGATACTTGATTTTCTTATTGCATTTCATTATTTTCTTGCACAATGTTAATTAGTTGTTCTATTTCCACATTAACAAGGTAGCTGGATACTTTAGCATTGCATTCATGTTGCTTCTCTCCAAATCTCCGAATAGAAACTTTCAGTAATTTAAATATCTGTGACTGACTTGCATAATGTTAAAAATCTCCAAATCTCCAAATTTCGGTATGGACCTTCCTAATTGGCTCTGAATTTTTCGTCTTCCCTTAAGGCATTCGTGATATGTGACTTTCTAAGCACCAAATCTCCCTCAGACATCGGTCTATCTTTCACTCGACTGTTGTAGTAGTTGACCACCCTCTAATGATAGGATGCCAGCCGAATAGCTACGGCCTCTCTATGCTCATCAAGCAAATCTAGGTTTCCCCTTAACCCTTGTGAATTCTTTTCTTCCACTAAAGGCACTACCCTGGATGACAGTGCTCCAATTTCCACGGGAATCAATGGTTCAGTGCCGTATACAAGGCTAAACAGCGTTTCCCTAGTCGATACCTGACTAGTGGTACGATATGCCCATAAGACAGTAGGTAACTCGTCCACCCATGCTCCCTTAGTTTTGTCCAATCTGGTCTTCAACCCATGAAGGATAGTTCGATTACTGACTTCGGCCTGTCCATTAGCTTGAGGATATGATACAAAAGAAATCCTTAGCTGAATATCAAGGCGCTTACAGAATTCACGAAAGGCGTCACAATCAAACTGTTTTTCGTGATCAGCATTTAAGATACATGGGATCCCGAACCGGCAGATAATATCTTTCCACACCATCGCTTCCACTTTCTTCTCCGTGATTGTAGCTAAAGGCTCTGCCTCAATCCACTTTGTAAAGTAATCGGTGGCAACCAATAGAAACTTTCTTTGACCCGTAGCTAATGGGAAGGGCCCTAGAATGTCCAATCCCTATTGTGCAAAAGGAGTTGGTTGTACCGTACTCTGGAAGGGAGTCACTGGGGTCGTTGTTATCGGTGCAAACCTTTGGCACTTGTCACACCTGCGGGCTTTATCCATCGCATCTTTTTTCAATGTTGGCCAATAGAATCCCGATCGCAATATCTTAGCAGCAAGGGTTCTAGCTCCCAAGTGCTCACCACAAATTCCTTCGTGTACCTCAGCTAGGACATAGTTTGCTTGCTTTGGCCCCAGGCACTTTAACAAAGGTGATGAATACCCCTTTTTGTATAGTTCTCCGTTTATCAGTGTGAACTTTGCCCCTTGTATCCTTAAGCGACGAGCCTCGTCCTTATCTTGCAGGAGTGTACCTTCAGTGAGATATTGTTTGAATGGGGATCTCTAATTGTCCCCCACTTCAATGTCACACACTTCGACTTCTTCAATGCTAGGCCACTCGAGTCTCTCCACCTTCACTATTCTTCCTCTGGTCTCATTAAAGGAGGCTAATTTGGACAATGAATCTGCATGTGTGTTTTCAGACCGATTAATTTGTATTAGCTGGAAGTTTTCGAAAGTTCGAGCCAGAGATTGGACTTTCTTTAAATAAGGGACCAGCATTGGCTCTCGAATCTCATACTGCCCACTGAACTGGTTTACCACCAATTGAGAATCACTATGCGCCACCAGGTGGTGAACTTGCAACTTCTCTGCCAGCTTCATTCCAGCAACCAGAGCCTCATACTCTGCTATATTGTTTAAACTAGGGAACCCAAACCGCAAAGAGTATTCTAAAGATTTCCCTTCCGATGACACTAAGACTACACCTGTCCCACTTCAATTCGCACTTGATGCTCCGTCAACATATAGTAGCCACTGTTGAGTTTCCTTTCCACTATTGTCGCTCGGGCTAGTATATTCTAATATAAAGTCTGCTAAAGCTTGGCCTTTGATAGCCTACCTGGGTTGGAATGTGATATCATACTCTCCAAGTTCCACTGCCCATTTCACTAGTCTCCCTGAATGTTCAAGCTTCTGAAGGATTTGCCTTAACGGTTGATCTGTCAAGACAGTGATGGAGTGTGCCTGAAAATAAGGGAGCAACTTACGAGAGGCCATCACAAGGGCCAATGCTAGCTTTTCGGCTAGCGGATAACAGGTCTCCGGGTCCAGTAGTACCTTACTCACATAACAGATGGGACGGTACACTATTTCATCTTTCTTCAGTAGTATCGCACTGACGGCGAATTCACCGACTCCCAAGTACATATATAATTGTTCCCCTTCCAAAGGTCTTGTCAACAAAGGTAACTGCTTCAAGTATTCCTTTAAGCCTTCAAAAGCTTTTTGACAATCATTTGTCCATTCAAAATTCCTTCCGCCCCACAGAGTTTTGAAGAATGACAAGCTCTTTTCTGCAGACGTTGACAAAAAGCGGTTCTGAGCTGCTATTCTGCCTGTCAACCTTTGGATCTCTCACTGTGGTTGGTGGCTTCATGTCTATAATTGCCTGTGCCTTTTCAGGATTTGCCTCAATACCCCTGTCAGTGATTATGAATCGTAAGAACTTCCCCGATCTAACTCCAAATGAGCATTTGCTGGGGTTTAGCTTCATACTGAATTTCTCAGCACATCGAACACCTTGGACATCTGATGAGCGTGAGACTCTCCTGCTCTGCTCTTGATAATCATATCGTCCACATAGGCTTCCATAGTATTCCCCAGAAGATCTTTGAACACTTTGTTCACCATTCGCTGATATGTGGCTCCAGCGTTCTTTAAACCGAATGGCATTACCCGATAACAGTATGTTCCATCGTCGGTTATAAAAAAAATCTTCTCTTCATCTTTTGGGTGGAGCATAATTTGATGATATCCGGAGAAAGCATCTAAAAAACTGAGGAGTTCATATCCGGACGTTTCATCCATAAGCCTATCAATTCGAGGAAAAGGGTACGAATCTTTAGGGCAAGCTTTATTCAAATCAGTGAAATCCACACACATTCGTCATTTCCTATTGGATTTCTTCACCATTACTACATTAGCCAGCCACTCAGGGTAGTAGACCTCTCTAATAAACCCGGATTCTAAAAGTTTATTGATTTCTTCAGTGATCGCCTTTTGTCTTTCCGGGGTAAAATTCCTCTTCTTTTGCTTGACAGGCTTATGCCCGGGTGAGACATTAAGCTAATGAAAAATCACTTCAGGATTAATCCCAGGCATATCAGTCGGGGTCCAAGCGAAAACATCTGAGTTTCTCTATAGGCATTCAGCTATCTCTCTTCTTGTTTGTTCATTCAACTGAGTTCCTATGAATGCCTTCTTCTCTTCATCCCATTTGACTAGCTCAATGGCTTCCGTTTTTTCCACAGGTTGAGGCTTAGGAGGGTCATCTATGCATAAAGTCTCCTTTCTCTGTACTCCTTTGGCGGTAAAAGCAATATAACAAGTACGAGCCCTCTTTTGATCTCCTCGCACTTGCCCAACTCCGTTGGGAGTAGGGAACTTCATTAATAAGTAACAAGAAGATATCACCACCCTCATATCATTTAATACAGGCCTCCCTAGGTTCATATTGTAAGCAGCTGAGGTTGACCTTACAACCATGAACAATACCTGTGGTGTCACATCTTTTGGACTTTCCCATAGAGTCACAGGTAACTCTATAGACCCGGCTACCTTCACCTTCTCACCCGTAAATCCGTACAATGGTGTCATAACAGGTCTTAATCTATCTTCGGATATATTCATTTTCTCGAAGCAATTCCAATAGATTAAGTTCACCGAACTTCCATTATCGACTAGGATTCTGCTCACCGAATGTTTCGCCACCACTGCGGATATCACTATGGGATCATCATGAGGCACGACAATATCACCCTTGTCTGTCGGAGTGAACACAATGGGTTTTTCATCTGCCTTCCCCTTCATCACAGCATGAACCTGATATGCTTGTCTTGCGTAACTTTTACGGGAAGCAGAGGAGCTTCCTGCTATCGATTCTCCTCTTGCGATAACATTTATTGTCGGGCCGGTAGGTTTGTTATCCGGCTGGTTACCTCGAGGGATAGGCCTAGCGACTTCATTCCTTGGCTTATTTCTTCTGTTATCATTATTTTGTATATTTCGCGGACGATCATTCCTTCGATCTCGTGAAGGATAACGGGACCTTTCACTTCTCCACAGGAAGTGGTTAATTCTCCCCTCTCTAGCTAACCTCTCTAGCTGATCCATCAGATCTCTGCATCTTTCAGTGGGGTGACCATGAGCGGCATGAAATTCACAATAAGCATCAGGATTTCGCCCCATATCTCCAATCTTCTTTTTAGGGAATTCCAACAGTCTCGTCCCTTCAATAGTTGCAAGTATCACGGCGCGAGGCTCATTCAATCTGGTATAGCCTTCGTACCTGAGTCTAGGGGCATTGTCTAGTCCGACAGGTCATGGAGAGCTTCTTTTAGGTACATCTCTCTCTTTTTCTTCCTTCCCTTACCTCTATGGATTGTACCATCTTCATTACTTCCTCTTGATCCACGTATTTATTTACTCTAGCAAATAAATCAGAAAGGGTCGCTAGCTGATCAAGAGAGAGGGATTCTTGCGGCTTCTCAGATTTTGTCCCCTGTAGCATTGCAGCCATGGCTACTCCCACTGGTAGATCATTCACCTCTAAGGTTGCATCTTGGAAACGATCTACATAGTTCTTCAATGGCTCTTTATTCCCTTGTTTAAGGGTTAGCAGATAAGTAGCGTCCTTCTTCCTTTGGTTATTGATCATGAAGGCTCTCAAAAATTCACTTCGTAACTGATCAAAGGATAAGATAGAACCCTCACTTAACCCGTTAAACCATTTTAGCGCATGCCCCGTGTCACACCCCACTTCTGGGAACCCTTCTATCCATACATTCTCTACTACGGTTGGGCTGTGAGAAGATGTAATTACTAAAATTCATTCATTTACAGCGGAAGATTTAAATGTTTAATTCACACTCCCAGGTATGTGTGTAGATATACAAAATCAATTGTATAAATACCATGTGCTTACATATCATCCCCATAATACTGTTTACAATTTCCAAGATATAACTGTGCGATACGATATATTAGATACAAAATACTCGTGTATACAAATCTTATACCTTTACAGAATTGTGGGAGCTGTTCAACACAAAAGACCTAGAGACCACCGCTCTCTTACTTCTCAGTACCTGGAGGGGAAAAATAGTGGGATGAGCAAACCACAGCTCAGTAAGGAAATGTATGCTAGCAGGTAAATATCGTACTACCTACATAGCCCATGCATGTACAAACCAAAATTGTGTTTTCATTGTAAATGGAAATATCATACGAAAAATGCATTTAAACATATTTTTCTCAATGGCATTTTCGTGTAAATCAAATATATCAAGCTTCCATTTAAAACATGCTCATAAATAGTGCCCTCACGACACAAATGTGAAATCAGAGATTTATCAAAAACACAAAATCTCTTTCTTCCCTTAATTCACTTTTTCTGCAAATCTCTTTCTTTTCTGAGATTATCTTTGTTTCTCGAATCTCTGAGACAGGCATGAAATTTTCGGCAATCAAATATCCACGACATATGGCCATAGTCAGTGATCCCGAGCCTCACTGATCAGGTGTGCACAGGGCATCACTTCGCCTGAAGGAGAATGGGTCGGTCCTTCCCTCCGGCTCATCTCAATCAACCTCATCTCCTCGTATACTCACGGTAAAGATACGCCGAGTGTCATCTACGCGATACTCGTACTCACTTGCACCTAACACGGTACATAGTATACCAACGGATAACTACACTATTCTACGTACGACCGTGGACCCAAGTCCATACTCCAACTCCGATGGACTTTTCATCCTAAACCATGTCTCATATACCCGACGAGCAAGCAGTGTGACACACAGTCATCGCAAGGCTCCAGCGCGGTACGATCAATCGTTAAGGCCCAGCCCGTTCAAATGGCCGTCGGCTGGTATCCCCTTGGGTCCCAAACCCCCAGGTTTACCTCAACTCAATAAAACAGGTGCGAGCAAAGTTCCCGCACTTTCTCAAAATTATCGTGTGAGTTAAAACTCCAGCAAGATACATCAAAGGCATTAAAACAGGTGTGAGCTAGCGCTTCAACACCAAATCTCATCTCAAAACTGATAGATGGCTATTTTCTCTTTTTAAAACTCAAAACATGTTTATTCATACAGCATGCCTCTTCATGCTAAAACATGTAAAATTAGCCAAACTGTCATCAACATTTCTCAATCATCAAGATCAATGTAAAATAGAGAAAAATATTGAAAACATGCATATCATGATATTTCCTTACCCTATCCTATTTCTCAATACATATATACATCATAGTACTTTTCATGCTTCCATATCATTTCATAGAATTATAATATCGTACTAGTTCTAGCAATATATCTACGAAATTGCTGTAAAATAGGCACGAACATCTCTATAGCTAACACACAGTCCCTTACCTCGCTTTACTTGTGTGCAACTATCCGCCTTTATGCTTCTCGCGTTCTCCTCTCGACTTGCTCCGGCGTATCATCCGAAACTGAAATTCATCCATCAAACACTTGAGTTAATGTTTCTAACTCTTATTCAACTAAGCATTTATCCAATACCTTAAATACACATTTTACCCCCTTGGGGTAAATCTCATAATTTTTATCCCAATATCAACATACCCAAACCATGCCCACAACATAATCATCCTCTCAAGATATCTCATTCATCATTAACACTTCTACATTCCACTTTCTCACACTAGACCATTTCTAAGTTATATTCATTTCATGGCATTCTAGGTAGTTCTACCCATAATGTGCACACCCACTCAACTTCATAATCATTAACTAGACCAATGTACTTGGATTTGTGCACTAGAACTTACCTCCTTGGATTTCCTCTTCGCTCCAATTAGAAATGCCCTTTATTCCCTCAATCCGACAAATGGGGAAATGCCTCTATACTATCTTGTTCTTCTCTTAGACGTGAACGACTTTGTCTCTAATAGCTTTTCCTCAAATCTTACTGAAAATGGCTGGATTTAGGAGTGAGAAAGCTAGGTTTTTGAGTTGAAGTGAAAAGAAATGGTTTATCTTGAAATTCGCAGATCCAACTGCTCCTATTTATAGATTTAACTTGATGAGATCGATCTTCCTTGGGTGGAGATCGATCTGGTCCTCTAAAAATCCCTCTTTTCTAAGACATTTTAAAGGCAAGAGATCGATCTGTCGAGGCTTGAGATCGATCTGCTGTCAAACAGAAGTTTAAGGAGATCGATCTGGTCTTAGGGGAGATCAATCTGCTTCCAACCCGAGAGCTAAGGAGATCGATCTGATTCCCTTAGAGATCGATCTGCTCCATTCCATTACTCACATAAGAGCATTCTGGCTCTTCCAGATCGATCTCTCATCCTATGAGATCGATCTGGCGTCCATATTTTCAGATTTTCTACAGTTTTTCTGCAACAACTTCATTCAAAACTTCCTCAATTTACCTCCACAGTCCTTTCCTCATTCATCCCTCCTTGAGACTTAAAAATGCCATCCAATCACACTTAGTACATATTAAAACTTGTGGGCAATCTTTGTATAACCAGATATACACGATATTACCCTAATGGAAGTATACAACTTATGTAAATCCTTCCTTCCATTTTACCACACTACTCATATTCCATTTCATTCACATTCTTCTCGTGTTTAAGTTCATTTCTTCATACTCATTCATAATGCAACTTGTACGTATAATCACGATTCTTATTACAAGTGCGTACATAATCTTATGGACTTACATTGCATATACTTCGTATTAAAAATGTATTATCATACTCATGATTTCATTTACATTTCTATGTTCCTATATACAGCTATACATATATGGGGTCTCACATTCTCTCCCACTTAGAAAATTTGGTCCTCCAAATTTGAACCAATTTAATCTGTGAATAACTCGGGATACTTTTCCCGCATCAAACTTTTCAGCTCCCATGTGGCCTCTTCCACAGTGTGATGTTGCCACAAAACTTTAACCAATGAAATCGTTTTGTTCCGCAACACCTTCTCTTTTCTGTCCAACCTTCGGATCGGTCTCTCAACATACGACATATCCTCTTTGAGCTCTAACGGCTCATAGCTAATTAAATGTGTCGGATCCGGGTAGTACTTCCGAAGCATAGAAATGTGGAAGATATTGTGGACTTCTGCTAGCTCAGGTGGCAAGGCTAGCCTATATGCTCCATCTCCCACTCTATCCAAAATCTCGAAGGGACCAATGTAACGAGGACTTAATTTTCCTTTCTTCCCAAACATCGTTATTCCTTTAGAAGGAGATACTTTCAAAAATACAAACTCGCCAACATCAAACTCAAGTGGTCTCCGTCTCCTGTCAACGTAGCTCTTTTGTCGACTTTGAGCTGTTCGCAGCCTCTCGCATATTATCTGAACATCCTCGGAGGCTTGCTTAACCAAATCGGGAGCGAGCAACTGTCTGTCACCAACTTCTTCCCAACCAATGGGCGATCGGCATCTACGATCGTATAGTGTCTCATAAGGGGCCATACCAATACTTGAGTGATGACTGTTATTGTAGGCGAACTCAATCAATGGCAAGTGATCGTCCCATGAGCCTCTAAAATCCAGTACACACGCTCTCAACATATCCTCCAAGGTCTGTATATTCCTCTCTGACTGACTATCTATTTGAGGATGAAAAGCGGTGCTAAGACTCAATTGGGTCCCCATCGCTTCCTGAAAATGTCCCCAAAAGTGAGAACTGAAGCGGGCATCCTGATCAGAAACAACACTCACTGGGACTCCATGCAATCTCACTATTTCTCGTACATATAGGTTCGCCAATGCACTCAATGTATCTGTAGATCTCATGGCTAAGAAATGTGTCGATTTCGTTAACCGATCTACTATCACCCATATCGCATCATGGTTCTTACGGGTTCTCGGTAACCCCATCACAAAATCCATGGTGACATGCTCCCACTTCCATTTTGGTATCGGTAGAGGTTGTAATAATCCTCCTAGTTTCTGATGTTTGACTTTTACTTGCTGACAAATGAGACATCTAGCGACATACTCAGCTATGTCTCTCTTCATTCCAGACCACCAATATGCCTTTCGGAGATTTTGATACATCTTACTACTCCCCGGGTGTATCGTATATCTCGACAAGTGAGCCTCTGATAAGATCAGCTTCCTCATCTCTAAATCCTTAGGAACACATATTCTATCTCCAAACCTTAGTATTCCATCTGAACTCAATATAAAATCGGCACCCTTCCCTTTCCGAATTTGGCTAATCATGTTAATACACCATTGATTAATTTGCTGAGCTTGTCGGATTCTCTCAATCAACTCCGGTTCTAATCTCAAGCTAGCAATAATCCCATAGTTGCCAATCTCAGGTAGGGTCATATCCAAACTAAGGTTCGTGAATTGTTCCAACAACTCGTGCTCTCTAACCATCATATGTGATACCAACCCGAGACTCTTCCGACTCAATGCATCGGCAACCACATTTACCTTCCCCGGGTGGTACAAGATCTCATAATCATAGTCCTTGAGGAGTTCTAACCACCTCCTCTGTCTCATATTTAACTCCTTCTGTGAGAATAGATATTTTAGACTCTTGTGATCCGTAAAGATCTAAAATCTCTCACCATATAAGTAGTGGCGCCATATCTTCAACGCAAACACTACGGCCGCTAACTCCAAATCGTGAGTGGGGTAGTTCTTCTCATGATCTTTCAGCTGTCTAGATCCATAAGCTACTACCCTTCCATCTTGCATCAAAACACAGCCTAGTCCTTGATGCGAAGCATCTGTATACACCAAGTAATTCCCTGAATTGTTAGGGATGATAAGAACTGGCGCGGTGGTTAATCTGCGCTTAAGTTCCTGAAAACTCCTCTCACAAGCTTCATCCCATGAAAACTCCACACTCTTCCTCGTAAGACGTGTCAATGGAGCAGTCAATCTAGAGAAACCCTCTACAAATCTCCTGTAGTAACCAGCCAAACCCAAAAAGCTTTTGATCTCTGTGATTGTCCTAGGTTGTTCCCACTGAACAACGGCCTCAATCTTGGATGGATCTACTAACACCCCATCCTTCGATATAACATGACCTAGAAAAGAAATCTATTCTAACCAAAAGCCACATTTGTTAAGCTTGGCATATAACCTTCTCTCTCGGAGGGTCTGCAAAATAATCCTCAGGTGCTGCTCATGCTCATCTCCGGACCTTGAATACACCAATATATCATCAATGAAAACAATTACTGTAACGCCCCGGAAGCGCGAAAAATAGGGCAAATTTTTTTTTTCTACTTTAAATCTCTACTTAGGTTGTATTCCTGTACAGTGTAGGATACTTCTTTCTTTCTTTATTTATTTTCTAGTTTTCGTATATTCCAACCACCCCATGCGTTAAATAGTAAGTAGCATCTACATATTAATTGTTTCTTGAACGTTTACATACTAATCCATAAAAATAATGATTACATCCCGTAATAATTATACACCCACATATTTGTACATTATACATGTCTGGAAATAAACATCTGTTATTATACCTGAACAAGTACTTCGTAGATAGCTGCGTAACACTTACTGCAGGATATCTGAGATGGAGAAAAAGGGGGTGAGCTTCTGGGGAAAAGCTCTGTAAGGAATATGTTTAGAATAATTCTGACTATAAAAAGCATGTGAAAATCATGCAAGTATACTTTCATACTTTACTTCTGAAAATCAAATCATAAACTTACTTGAAAAATAATCATTCAATCGTACGTATAAATTCTATTTCGTACATAAAACATTAATACAAGAAAATATCATAAATGCATATGCTTTCCTTTTTAATACCATGAATGTCTTTTCATCTGAAAACATAAAACATGTTTTCTTTCACTAAATCATCATGCAAATCTTTATCTGAAAGCATAAATCATACTTTCTTTCATGAAAACATCATCATGCATAGTTTTCTTTCATGAAATATTCATCATACATAATTCATTTCGTAAAATCATCATATAGATCTTTTCATCTGAAAATGTACAACATGTTTTCTTTCATGAAAACATCATCATACTTTCTTTCATAAGAACATCATAATTCTTTCTTTCGTAATCATCATCATACTTTCTTTCATAAAAACATCATCATTCTTTCTTTCATAATCATCATCATACTTTCTTTCATAAAGACTCATTATCAAAACATGGAGACTAGGCTATATCTGAGTCATGCAATATACGTCATCCTCCGTAGAGGGTCATAATCATACCGATGGCCATGGTGGGGGCTGTAGACTGGATCAGGGTCGTACAGCAAATCATAATCATAAACATGGGTAGTATCTTCTCATTCTTATCATATACTAGCACATAACTAGGGCACGGGCACCGATGGCACTCGCCGTGCGGGAAACATTCTTGCGTGCTGCGTGGGCACGAGATACTACCAGAAATCATCATCATAAACCACGAGTAGCGAGTCAACCACCACACAGGTGAAGACAAGCGCTATAAGGGTCCTACGTATCGGCATCTCAAGTGACGGAGCCGGAGCGCCACGAGTAGTTGCCATGCATATAAATAGCCTTCTAGTCTCAAAATCTCTTTTTCTTTTCTTAAATACTTTCGGAAAACATCAAAATTTCCTTTGAAACATGAATATAAAGTCATATAGAAAACTATAAAATATTCATGTGTTTCATACTCTATAAATCATTTCATGAGCATAAATATGCTTTGTAAATCATTCATAAATCTGAATACGCTTCATAAATCATTTCATAAATATAATTATGCTTTATAAATCATTTCATGAACATAATTATATTTTATAAATAATTTCATGAACGTAAATAGGTCAGAATTAAGCTAAATTACACCCCTTACCTCGTAAACCTTAGGGCAGTGAAAAATCATCGGGTCTCGGGATTACCTCGATTTGCGTGCCAAATTCTCGAGCTGCCCAAAACGATACCAATTCATCATATATTGATCAATTTCATCTTAACATACTCAATTTTAATTTATCTTCTCGAAGTTTGACTAATTTTGACTTTTCAGTCAATTTTTTGATTTTCTCGATTTTACCGATTTAAGTCCCGTTTTTGACCAATTTCATTATTTTAATTTCTCATTTCATTACTTCATTAACCTTATGACTCATTCAAGTCCATAAATCATGTTGGTCACTTTGCCAAATTTTCAATTCTTTCACTTTTCGGTTTTACACTGAGTTAAGCTATAAATCGGGCTTTCTCGGTATAAATTAACCGTTAACAACCTTAGATCCATCAAATTTCACCACAAACACATCAACACTATTCTGTCCAGATCTCAAATCCTTCATATAAATTAAATCATCTAATTCCACTTAACTAAAAACCTTCCAAAAACATCAAATAACAACATATATGAATTTTATCATCATCCATCAATTTTACCTCGGGTTTGACCAAGGTTGACCACGTTTTTCTTCCACAAAATTGATCCTCAACTGAAATTCAACATGTATATAGCTCAAAACCATGAAAAACTAGCTCAAAAACCGATCAAAGAATGAAAAATCTTAAATTCCTCACTTACCAAAAACAGGGCAGATTCGTCGACCGTTTTTCTTTTGCGTTTTTCACCTATCAAATGAACTTATTTGTGGCTGAATTTTTTATATGTTATATAGGACTGTATGAGGAAGATTTAATCCTTCTTGACTGACACCTGAATCTGGCCGGAAGGTGGCCGGAAAAATCTCACAAGGAGGTTAAAGGGAGGACGCCTGGAGCAACTTGGAGGATTGATTGCTCTCGGCCTAGAAGTCTGATGGGGTTGATTTTTATGCCCATTTGAAGCTCTATAAGTCTAATTTCAGACTTAAAAAACTTGGCTCAAATTAAATACCGGAAGGTCTTCAAAGTTGACAAAATGTGGGAGTTGGTCAGAAATCTGAAGCAGGACAGATTTTTGTTCTCCTTTGGAAAATTCCAAAAAAAATCATTCTAGTCTTATTTTCTCCAAATTTCCACTTCTCAAGTGCTATAATATGTCCTTAGTATGTTTCATAAAAATTTGGGGGTCACTTGTTTAAGAAAAATTCCCCGATTGAGTCCATTTTGCGCGATTTAGTCAATACCGAGCAAAATGACTTAAAGTTTTCAATTTACCTTAAAAATTAATTTGATCCCTGAAACCTCCATATTTCCACTTGATTTTGATTTTTCAAGTCAATTTCAACTTATATAAATTTTCTATGGCCTCGAAATAATTTTCGTGAATTTTATGAATTTAATCCGAATTTATTTCTAATTCCGAGCCCATTTGCTCGGTTTAGTACAAAACCCGAACCTTACTAACTTTTTCACTTCCAATACCTTAATTTTTTTTTTCTAAACATCATTTCATGATCATACATGAAATTCTTAAGAAATTTTCGGGTTTCACAATTACGAACTGGTCTAGGTATGGCTTGAATACTTCATTCATTAGAGCCATAAAAGCTGCCAGCGCATTGGTCAACCCAAAAGGCATCACTAGGAATTCGTAATGGCCATAGCGGGTACGAAATGCTATCTTGGGCACATCCTCCTTCCGAATCTTCAATTGATGATACCCAAACCTCAAATCTATCTTGGAAAAGATCTGTGCTCCCCGAAGCTGATCCAATAAATCGTCAATGCGTGGCAAGGGGTACTTATTTTTTATGGTAGCCTTGTTCAACATCCGATAGTCAATGCACAACCTGAGGCTCCCATCTCTCTTCTTCACAAACAATATCGGGGCTCCCCATGGTGAGACGCTCGGTCTTATGAACCCCTTCTCTAGCAACTCTTGCAACTGTTTCCTTAATTCCTCTAACTCAACTGGAGCCATCCTATATAGTGACTTGGATATTGGTTCGATTCCAGGCGTCAAGTCTATACCGAATTCCGTTTTTCTATCGGGTGGCAATCCTGGTAGTTCGTCTGGAAAGACATCAGAGAATTCTTTGACCACTGAGATGTCCTCCATATCTGTATGTACTTTGTTCAAATCCACCACATAAGCAACAAAACCTTCAAAACAACATTCAAGTCATTTATACCAAAGTACTTTACTTAACACAAAATTTAAGATTTCATTTCTTCTCTTAAAATCTTACAACACATTCTTCAGGTAGAGAAAACTTAATGGACTTAGAACGACAGTCTATGACAGCACGATTGGTGGTTAACCAATCAATTCCCAAAATTACATCAATGTCATACATATTCAACAAAATCAAGTTGGTTGTCATGCACTTATCTCCCACCCTCACTTTACAATCTTATACACTTGCTCAACTAATTGGCTAACTCTCATTGGAGTACTTATTAGTAAAGTCCTACTCAAGTATGTGGGTTCTACAAAACCTTTTAACTTTGATGCACATGCAGGTGATATGAAGGAATGCGTAGCACCAGAATCAAACAAAGCTATAACCTCCAAATTGAAAATCAAGATTGTACCTTTTATCACTTCAGAAGAGGTATCAGCCGATGCCTGGTCTATCGCATACACCCTGCCTTAACCCACAACTTGTTTTCTTTTTTCTTCAGTCGAGGCTTTCTTTCTTGCAGGAGGTGCAACTGTAGGAATTCTCTCTGACTCTTTACCCCTCTGTGGAATTGCCTCAACTATCTCCGGGCACTCTCTGGCATAATTTCCAAATTTACCACATCTGAAGCATCGGGTACCCTGAATATGACATGGCCTACCACCATGGTATCGACCGCATAGTCTACACTGATCTGTAGTCGATCGGGGTCCACCAATCACTATACCCCTGGCTGGTGTCTGAGTCGGAGGCATAAAAGGTCTAGGAACCTTTTTTCTGGAACTCATCTACCTCTCTCCGACGCTTACTCATGAATTTTCGACCAAATTTGGCACTCTTACCATCTCCCAGCTTCCTCGGACCCTTATCTTTACCCCAACTAAACTCAAAAGTCTGTAAGTCATAATCTTGCTCACATAACTGGGCCCGTCGCACAGCCTCTCTATATGTAGCGACATCAAATGGGGCCAACTTCGCTCGGATCGAAGGCCTCAGTCCATCTAAAAATCTATGGACTCTGATAGCTTCACTCCTGATCGAGTCCGGATCATATCGACCCAGTGAAGTGAATCATGACTCGTACTCATCAACTGTTCGATTCCCTTGAGTCAGATTCAGAAATTCCATCTGTAGCCTACGTCGAGCATTATCTGGGATGTATTGCTCTCTGAAAACACCCAAGAACATATCCCAAGCGATAGTCATACCTTGAGCTCTCATCATTTGCCTGGTGGACTTTCACCAGTGCTCTGCTTCGCCTCTCAATACAAAGGCTACAAGCGCTACTCTCTCCGTAGTTGAGCATCTACAAAAGTCGAATAACTTCTCCATCTGACTGATATAGTCCTCAGCCACTGTCGGATCCTTTACCCCGCTAAACGAAGGAGGCTTAAAGTCCATAAAATGCCTCAATCTCTCCATATCACAGTCATATCCATACCCCAAATCATCATCATACTGTTGTGGGGCTACTAGAGGAGGTACTGGTCGAATATGAGGTTCCCGTGGCCTAACCGGTTTAGCTTGTGCAGGTGCAACATTCTCAGGTTCAGGTGCAGCTGCTGGGGGATTCGGTGCAGCCTGTCCCGCTGTACCAGGTGTACCCTCAAACCTAGCCATGATCTGACCCATCATGGTCATCATCGTGCGCATGTCTTCCTCCAATCGAGTTATTCGAGGATCAGAAGCCTCTATCTGTTCCTAGTTCTCATGACTAGAGGATGATCTACTGTGCCTCTCAGTCCTGTCATTTCGCCCTAGAGCTCTCGAGCTCTCTCCCCTCTTGCGGTGTCTCTCAGGAATAATTGTCACGCCCCGAAAATACGGAAAATAGGGCTAATTTAAAACTTTTTGTTCATTAATTCACAATTAAAGGTGCATTCCTGTGCAGTGTCATACATCATCATAATTATCATGCCTCAGGATCTCATCATGATATAATAATTATTGTGTTATACCCATTACTCGATTACAAGTTAATTAATCCTAATACATCCCCTACAATAACATACTTCAAGTGTCTGTAATCACATTAATAGTCTGGGTACATGAAAAGATAAAATATACCTCAAATACAATATATATAGGGCCTGGAGCTCAAGTCCTCCACTAGCCACTACTCCGTACGCCGCAGGGAGATCCTTCTTCACTTAAAGTACTCTGGGAGGGGGAGGAAAATAGGGTGAGCTTCTAAATCGCTCAGTAAGGGGGTAAAGGAATCAGTTATATAAACCATTTCACACATCACAAATATGTATTTGTTCATAAAGCTCATTTGAAATCGTAGCATGAAAGTTCTCAAAACATCATCTCATAACTCGTTAAATCATGTGAAAACATGAAGATAAAAGGCTCCACATCGAGCACTCACAAGCCTGTGTAAAGATATGCAATAATGGCTGTTCTCAAATACGTGATAAAAATCACCTCGGTAAATCACACGTGACAAGGTCACAAAACACAACTCATGTGTAAAACGAGACTAGGCAATAAAAATCAATTAAAACTCGTCATGGCACATCAAATATATATAAGCTCCTCTGGGTGCGCATCCCAGGCATCCTCGTATAGAGGGAACGTCGACAATATGGTCGTGTGCAAAGTATATTGGACTTATATGTTACCAGAACAAGGCCCGACCTTACTTGCTACCAGAGCAATGCCTCGCCTAATGCACACGACACGTGGTCCCTGGGTCGGTTCCCAGGCGGCCCACTCTCTCGGTCTTACATGCTACCAGAGCAATGCCTCCCAACGCTACCAGAGCGGAGGAATAATCGGACTTATATGTTACCAGAACAATGCCTGTGGTCCCTGGGTCGGTTCCCAGGCGTCCCACAATATCGGTCTTATATGCTACCAGAGCAATGCCCGATGTGTGTTCAACATGACACGCCTAAGTCTCTATCATTAGCCATTATCTTATAAAACGTTATGCCTTCACGTAGAACTCATAATGGTTTTCTCTTAAAAACTCATTTAAAACATTTGTGTACTCAACAAAAAAAACACATATAAAAATCGAGTTCCAACCGGCAAAACATGCACACATTTTCTCAAATCTCAATATTGCCTTAACGTAGAGCCCAATTTACTTTTCACGCAGCTCAAAGGTTTATAAAGTAATTTCACACTTAGCTTATAAACTCATAAAATAATGGGCTCCAACCGGCTATAAAAACCGTGTGCAGTTACATCACAACACAAAACATGCTTGTATTCTCAAATCATGGTTCATGCTAACAATTCATCAAAATACATACACAAAATGGTTTAGTTTTCCCTTACCTCTTTGCACCTCGTATAGTGCAATCGTTCCCCCCGTATCACGGACTAGTCTCGCATTCCACTCTGGAACTCCCGAGCTGTCCAAACGATGTTAAAACATCAATACTCCACATCACATAACCTCAATTCTCAAAATCGAGCATAATTGCTCATAACACCTCAATTCTCTTGATTTCTCGTAACTCAACCCTAAGCTACAACCTCATTCACAATATCCCAATATCCTACATTCCTCATGCCAATTATTTAGGCTAATTCTCCATATTGTCCAATTTTTCATTTATAGCTCACAATTTCCTAAATTCACCAAAATTCTCAAATATACATATCACTCCTACCACATTGAAATTTAATCAATCCCCAGTCATTTCTCAACCATTTCAACACAATTACAACCACCAATAACATCAAAATCAACTCAAATATCAAGATCGAGGTTTAGAAATTACCCAAAGTTTGTGAGACGCACAACTCACGCCTCGATCCGATTCGTCCTTCGATTTCCAAGTATGTTGTTCTCCCTTTGATGAGGAACAACTTTCCTTCTTCCCACAATAGCTGATTCGGCCGGAAATGGGTGATTTGGAGGAGTGAGAAACTAGGTTTTTGGAAAAATGGAGGTTTGGAAGAGAGAGAAAGTGAGATTTCAGGAGAAAACACGGGTCCCTTATATAGATTGGAGGTAGGAGATCGATCTGCCTCTTGCTGAGATCGATCTGTGTTTGAAATTTGGGGGCGATCTGGGTAATTTTATGCCCAAGAGATCGATCTGTCGAGGGGTGAGATCGATCTCTTTATGGCTTTATGAGATCGATCTGCTCCTAAAGAGATCGATCTTCTCCCCAAACAGAAGCATTTGGAGATCGATCTCTTCCTCATGAGATCGATCCCTTCTCAAGCAGATTCATTTGGAGATCGATCTCTTCCTCATGAGATCGATCCCTTCTCAAACAGATTCATAAAGAGATCGATCTCTTCCATTGGAGATCGATCTGCTTCTCAAATTTCCCATCCCTCGTCATTCTTAACTCACCAGATCGATCTCTCCTTCTCCCAGATCGATCTGTCCTCATGCTTCATGCCTATTTTACACACTTAACATATAAATCTCCAATTATAATTCCCACAATTCATTTAATTCAATAAATTACACTTCAAATTCTTATTACATTATTAAAATATGTCTAAAATTCTCAGATCTCACATCCTCCCCACCTTAAAAAGAATTTGGTCCTCCAAATTCAACTCAACTAGTCAGAATAGATGGGGGTATTTCTCCTTCATGAGACTCTCTAGTTCCCACGTCGCCTCTTCCATTGAGTGATGCCTCCACAAGACTTTCACTAATGGGATGCTCTTGGTTCTCAGTACCTTCTCTTTTCTATCGAGAATCCGGACGGGTTCCTCAATGTAGCTCATGTCCTCCTGTATGTCCATCTCATCATACTCTATAACATGAGAAGGGTCCGGGTGGTACTTCCTCAACATAGATACATGAAAAACGTTGTGTATTCCGGACATCTGTGGGGGTAATGCTAATCTGTAAGCTGCCTCTCCCACTTTCTCAAGAATCTCAAATGGTCCTATGTATCGAGGACTCAATTTTCCTTTCTTCCCAAATCGCATGATACCCTTGCTCGGTGATACTCTCAGAAATACTGTATCACCAACCTCAAATTCAAGTGGCCGTCTACGCACATCCGCGTAGCTTTTCTGTCTACTCTGTGCAGCCCGTAACCTCTCACATATGAGTTTCACACTCTGTACGGCTTGCTCAACAAGCTCGGGAGCATTTATCTTTCTGTCACCGACTTCTTCCCAAGCTACAGGAGATCTACACCTCCCACCATATAGAGCCTCAAAAGGTGCCATTCCAATACTCGCATGATAGCTGTTATTGTATGCAAACTCTGCTAGGGGCAGGTGATCATCCCATGATCCCTTAAAATCCATCGTACACGCCCTCAACATATCCTCCAGGGTCTGAATAGTCCTCTCTGACTGACCATCTGTCTGAGGATGATAGGCGGTACTAAAACTCAATCGAGATCCCATGGACTCCTGAAACTGGGTCCAGAATCTGGAAGTAAATCGGGAATCTCTATCCGAAGTAATACTCACTGGAGCCCCATGTAATCTAGCTATCTCGCTGACATATAGCTCAGCTAAGGCATCCACAGTATCTGTGCTCTTGATGGCAAGGAAGTGGGCACTCTTGGTCAATCTATCCACAATGACCCATATCGCGTCGCGACCTCTCCGGGTCCTCGGTAAACCCATAATAAAGTCCATAGTGACATGCTCCCATTTCCATGTAGGTACAGGTAAGGGCTGTAGTAGTCCTCCGGGCTTTCGATGCTCAGCTTTCACTTGCTGGCATACCAAACATCTGGCCACATACTCTGCCACATCTCGCTTCATACCACTCCACCAATACACCTTTTTCAAGTCTCGGTACATCTTAGTACTCCCTGGGTGCATGGTGTATCGCGAGCAGTGGGATTCTCTCAATATCTGTCTCTTCAGGGTATCATCGTCCGGTACACAAATCCGTCCTCTGAACCTCAATAATCCATCCTCACGGATGGTGAGATCCGACTGCGAACTCTGCTCAGCTTGGTTAACCATGTCTATCAATCTCTGATCACTGCGCTGCCCAGTTCTAATCTGATCCATGATCCTGGGCTTTATCCGCAAGACTAGCCAAAAATCCAGTCTCTACCTCTTTAACTTTGATCCGAAGTTCGGCGAACTGCTCTAACAAATCCCATTCCCTGATCATCATAGCAGATATCATACTCTTCCTGCTCAGGGCATCAGCAACCACATTCGCCTTACCCGGATGATAAAGAATCTCGCAGTCATAATCCTTAAGGAGTTCCATCCATCTCCTTTGTCTCATGTTTAATTCTTTCTGATCAAAGAGATATCTCAAACTCTTGTGATCAGTGAAGATCTGGAATCTTTCCCCATATAAGTAGTGTCGCCAGATCTTCAAAGCAAATACCACAGCGGCTAACTCCAAATCATGCGTGGGGTAATTTCGCTCATGGTCTTTCAGCTGTCGCGATCCATATGCAACCACTCTCCCGTGCTGCATAAGCACACACCCCAATCCTTGATGAGATGCATCACTATATACCGAAAATCCTCCTGATCCCTCAGGGATAGTTAACACAGGTGCCACTGTCAATCTCCTCTTTAACTCTTGAAAACTGAGCTCACATTGATCAGTCCATATGAACGGAGTCTCCTTACGCGTGAGCTTAGTCAAAGGAGCGGCAATCCTCGAGAATCCTTCCACAAATCTCCTGTAATACCCTGCCAAACCAAGGAAGCTTCGTATCTCAGTCACTGTCCTCGGCCTCTCCCAATTAAGCACAGCTGCTATTTTACTCGGATCCACTGATACTCCTTCCTCTGAGACTACATGCCCAAGGAAAGCTATCCGGTTCAGCCAAAACTCACACTTACTAAGCTTTCCGTATAATTGCTTATCTCGGAGTATCTGAAGTACTAACCACAAATGCTGTGCATGCTCCTCATACGATCGAGAGTACACCAGGATATCATCGATAAAGACTATCACAAACTTATCCAGATAGTCTCTGAACACCTCGTTCATCAATCTCATAAATGCTGCAGGGGCGTTCGTCAATCCAAAGGACATCACCAGAAATTCGTAATGGCCATACCTTGTCCTGAAGGCCGTCTTTGGAATATCTTCCTCCTTAATCTTCAATTGGTGATAGCCCGATCTCAAATCGATCTTAGAAAAGACTGATGCCCCTCTTAACTGATCAAGTAGATCATCAATCCTGGGCAATGGGTATTTATTCTTCACCGTGGCTTTATTCAACAACCGGTAGTCCACACATAATCTGAGACTGCCATCCTTCTTCTTAACAAATAACACTGGCGCTCCCCACGGTGAAACACTGGGCCTAATGAACCCTTGATCCAATAACTCCTGCAGTTGTCTCTTTAATTCCTCAAGCTCCACTAATGCCATTCTGTACGGAGGTTTAGAGATCGGCTGAGTATCTGGTACCAAATCAATGGTAAACTCCAGCTCTCTCTCCGGTGGTAAACCTGGCAATTCATCTGGGAAAACATCCAGAAATTCACAAACCACAGGTATATCCTCAATCCTCGGATGTTCCCGCTCATCGTCTGAGATGAGTGTCTCATAACCTTCACATAAATAATCACATTTATTATTCTCCAAAATAATGTTAAAATTCTCAAATTACTCACTAGAAATCCACATAATCATTTCCTCAACATCTCAATTGTACACTATAAGGTTCAGGTAGGGAGAAAGTTACAATCTTAGTGTAGCAGTCTAGACTCACTCGATTGGTCGCCAACCAATCCATCCCCAGAATTACATCAAACCCATGTATACTCAACATGATTAGATCTGCTAACATCACTCTATCTCCCACCTTGATTTCACATTCTCTACAGATTAACTCAATTCTCTGGGATTCACGCATAGGGGTATTTACATGTAGTATATATTCTAGAGGTTCAAACTTCAAGTTTAGTCTACATGCAAAATGCTCAGAAATAAACGAATGCGTGGATCCTGAATCAATCAACACATGAGCCTCATAATTACAGACAGAGAGTGTACCTCTTATGGTTTCTGCCGAAGCGTCTGCGGTCTCCTTATCCAGGGCAAACACTCGTCCCTGTGCCACAGGTTTCTTCCCTTTCTCTGCCACAGTGGCCCGTCTCCGGGGATCCACTCTCTGAGGCTGCTGTCTAGTGGGCTCCGGAGCATGCGGTATCTAGGGTTGGGGACAGTCTTTAACTCTGTGACCCATGTCGCCACATCTAAAACATCCATGGATCGACCTAGTACAACTTCCCTCATGCGATCGGCCACAGTCTCTACAAAACCTTGTCTCAGGCCTGACGTAACGAGGGGTCTCCTTGATAATAGGATAGGCTCTGGGTCTCTCCAATCTGTCCTTCTGTACCTCGATCCTTCCTCTTCTGAAGGAACCTCTCCGAGCCTCTGACTGAAAAATCGCTGGCCTCTTGCCCTTATCTTTATGCACTGCTCTGAGCTCATTCTGAGATTGTACCATTTCAATTCCTCTTTCAACCTCTTGCGCTCGTCTCAGAGCGTCTCCAAACTCAGTAATACATAGCCCCATCAATCTATCTCTGATGACGGGCTTCAGCCCATACACAAACTTCTCTGTGCGGAGCTCTTCACTCTTGAAGGTCTCTGGGTCATATCTCAGTAGTGCGGTGAACTGGCTCTCATAGTCATCCACCGACATGTCACCCTGTACCAAACTCAAAAACTCGGCCTGTTTCCTCCTCTGGGCGGCTCGCGGTACATATTGGGTTCTAAAAGCTGTCTGGAACTCTTCCCAACCAATCACATCCTGGCGGGACATCAAGATACCCTGGGTAGTACTCCACCAATCTCGAGCTCTCCCCTTCAGCATATAGGCACTCATACTGACTCTCTCAGCATCGGTGCATCCCAGTAAATCAAATATAACTCTCAACTCCGTCAACCACTCCTCAGCCTCTGTAGGATCCTTCTTTCCCCTAAATGCGGGTGGATTCATCTTCAGAAATTCCTTTAGTCGGACCTTACTTCTGTCCTCAGGCTGAGTGACGGGAGGCACTGGGGGTATGGGAGGTCCTGGTGGTGGTGTAGGGGTAGTATCCGAGGCATTAACTCCAAAGTGTTGCGCGAATAACGCTGCCATCTGCTCAAAACCTTGCCTCACATCGGTCTCAATCCGATTAAATCGAGAGTTAGGACTCTCTGGTTGTGGGACAGGTGGTGGAGGGGACTCTGCCTGCCTCCTCGAACGACCTCGTCGTTTACTCATTCTCAATCTCAACTCGTCTCCTGCGCGTACATATCAAAATTGATTGAAATCTCAATCCTCAATTTCAGTTCATGACCAGACTATTACAGACACTTGGGATGTATTCTATTTCACTTAACCGACACTGACAGTACTAGGCACCCTAAGCTCTGATACCAAGAAAACTCTGTCACGCCCCGAAAATGCGGAAAATAGGGCTAATTTAAAACTTTTTGTTCATTAATTCACAATTAAAGGTGCATTCCTGTGCAGTGTCATACATCATCATAATTATCATGCCTCAGGATCTCATCATGATATAATAATTATTGTGTTATACCCATTACTCGATTACAAGTTAATTAATCCTAATACATCCCCTACAATAACATACTTCAAGTGTCTGTAATCACATTAATAGTCTGGGTACATGAAAAGATAAAATATACCTCAAATACAATATATATAGGGCCTGGAGCTCAAGTCCTCCACTAGCCACTACTCCGTACGCCGCAGGGAGATCCTTCTTCACTTAAAGTACTCTGGGAGGGGGAGGAAAATAGGGTGAGCTTCTAAATCGCTCAGTAAGGGGGTAAAGGAATCAGTTATATAAACCATTTCACACATCACAAATATGTATTTGTTCATAAAGCTCATTTGAAATCGTAGCATGAAAGTTCTCAAAACATCATCTCATAACTCGTTAAATCATGTGAAAACATGAAGATAAAAGGCTCCACATCGAGCACTCACAAGCCTGTGTAAAGATATGCAATAATGGCTGTTCTCAAATACGTGATAAAAATCACCTCGGTAAATCACACGTGACAAGGTCACAAAACACAACTCATGTGTAAAACGAGACTAGGCAATAAAACTCAATTAAAACTCGTCATGGCACATCAAATATATATAAGCTCCTCTGGGTGCGCATCCCAGGCATCCTCGTATAGAGGGAACGTCGACAATATGGTCGTGTGCAAAGTATATTGGACTTATATGTTACCAGAACAAGGCCCGACCTTACTTGCTACCAGAGCAATCCCTCGCCTAATGCACACGACACGTGGTCCCTGGGTCGGTTCCCAGGCGGCCCACTCTCTCGGTCTTACATGCTACCAGAGCAATGCCTCCCAACGCTACCAGAGCGGAGGAATAATCGGACTTATATGTTACCAGAACAATGCCTGTGGTCCCTGGGTCGGTTCCCAGGCGTCCCACAATATCGGTCTTATATGCTACCAGAGCAATGCCCGATGTGTGTTCAACATGACACGCCTAAGTCTCTATCATTAGCCATTATCTTATAAAACGTTATGCCTTCACGTAGAACTCATAATGGTTTTCTCTTAAAAACTCATTTAAAACATTTGTGTACTCAACAAAAAAAACACATATAAAAATCGAGTTCCAACCGGCAAAACATGCACACATTTTCTCAAATCTCAATATCGCCTTAACGTAGAGCCCAATTTACTTTTCACGCAGCTCAAAGGTTTATAAAGTAATTTCACACTTAGCTTATAAACTCATAAAATAATGGGCTCCAACCGGCTATAAAAACCGTGTGCAGTTACATCACAACACAAAACATGCTTGTATTCTCAAATCATGGTTCATGCTAACAATTCATCAAAATACATACACAAAATGGTTTAGTTTTCCCTTACCTCTTTGCACCTCGTATAGTGCAATCGTTCCCCCCGTATCACGGACTAGTCTCGCATTCCACTCTGGAACTCCCGAGCTGTCCAAACGATGTTAAAACATCAATACTCCACATCACATAACCTCAATTCTCAAAATCGAGCATAATTGCTCATAACACCTCAATTCTCTTGATTTCTCGTAACTCAACCCTAAGCTACAACCTCATTCACAATATCCCAATATCCTACATTCCTCATGCCAATTATTTAGGCTAATTCTCCATATTGTCCAATTTTCCATTTATAGCTCACAATTTCCTAAATTCACCAAAATTCTCAAATATACATATCACTCCTACCACATTGAAATTTAATCAATCCCCAGTCATTTCTCAACCATTTCAACACAATTACAACCACCAATAACATCAAAATCAACTCAAATATCAAGATCGAGGTTTAGAAATTACCCAAAGTTTGTGAGACGCACAACTCACGCCTCGATCCGATTCGTCCTTCGATTTCCAAGTATGTTGTTCTCCCTTTGATGAGGAACAACTTTCCTTCTTCCCACAATAGCTGATTCGGCCGGAAATGGGTGATTTGGAGGAGTGAGAAACTAGGTTTTTGGAAAAATGGAGGTTTGGAAGAGAGAGAAAGTGAGATTTCAGGAGAAAACACGGGTCCCTTATATAGATTGGAGGTAGGAGATCGATCTGCCTCTTGCTGAGATCGATCTGTGTTTGAAATTTGGGGGCGATCTGGGTAATTTTATGCCCAGGAGATCGATCTGTCGAGGGGTGAGATCGATCTCTTTATGGCTTTATGAGATCGATCTGCTCCTAAAGAGATCGATCTTCTCCCCAAACAGAAGCATTTGGAGATCGATCTCTTCCTCATGAGATCGATCCCTTCTCAAGCAGATTCATTTGGAGATCGATCTCTTCCTCATGAGATCGATCCCTTCTCAAACAGATTCATAAAGAGATCGATCTCTTCCATTGGAGATCGATCTGCTTCTCAAATTTCCCATCCCTCGTCATTCTTAACTCACCAGATCGATCTCTCCTTCTCCCAGATCGATCTGTCCTCATGCTTCATGCCTATTTTACACACTTAACATATAAATCTCCAATTATAATTCCCACAATTCATTTAATTCAATAAATTACACTTCAAATTCTTATTACATTATTAAAATATGTCTAAAATTCTCAGATCTCACAATAATTCACTAGCCTGATAACTTTCCTGCGTTATAACAAACATTTAATTCACTACCAGCTCCGTACACACATTTTATCTAAATATCGCACAGTAACTTGGGGATGTATGTTTTCTTAGTCCTAAACATCGACTCACATCAGACCAATCATGTTCTGATACCAAATCTGTCACACCCCACTTCTGGGAACCCTTCTATCCATACATTCTCTACTACGGTTGGGCTGTAAGAAGATGCAATTACTAAAATTCATTCATTTACAGTGGAAGATTTAAATGTTTAATTCACACTCCCAAGTATGTGTGTAGATATACAAAATCAATTGTATAAATACTATGTGCTTACATATCATCCCCATAATACTGTTTACAATTTCCAAGATATAACTGTGCGATACGATATATTAGATACAAAATACTCGTGTATACAAATCTTATACCTTTACAAAATTGTGGGAGCTGTTCAACACAAAAGACCTAGAGACCACCGCTCTTTTACTTCTCAGTACCTAGAGGGGGAAAATAGTGGGATGAGCAAACCACAGCTCAGTAAGGAAATGTATGCTAGCAGGTAAATATCGTACTACCTACATAGCCCATGCATGTACAAACCAAAATCGTGTTTTCATTGTAAATGGAAACATCATACGAAAAATGCATTTAAACATATTTTTCTCAATGGCATTTTGGTGTAAATCAAATATATCAAGCTTCCATTTAAAACATGCTCATAAATAGTGCCCTCACGACACAAATGTGAAATCAAAAATTTATCAAAAACACAAAATCTCTTTCTTCCCTTAATTCACTTTTTCTGCAAATCTCTTTCTTTTCTGAGATTATCTCTGTTTCTCGAATCTCTGAGACAGGCATGAAATTTTTGGCAATCAAATATCCACGACATATGGCCATAGTCAGTGATCCCGAGCCTCACTGATCAGGTGTGCACAGGGCATCACTTCGCCTGAAGGGGAATGGGTGAGTCCTGCCCTCCGGTTCATCTCAATCAACCTCATCTCCTCGTATACTCACGGTAAAGATACGCCGTGTGTCATCTACGCGATACTCGTACTCACGTGTACCTAGCACGGTACATAGTATACCAACGGATAACTACACTATTCTACGTACGACCGTGGACCCAAGTCCATACTCCAACTCCGATGGACTTTTCATCCTAAACCATGTCTCATATACCAGGCGAGCAAGCAGCATGACACACAGTCATCGCAAGGCTCCAGAGCGGTACGATCTATCGTTAAGGCCCAACCCGTTCAAATGGCCGTCGGCTGGTATCCCCTTGGGTCCCAGACCCCCAGGTTTACCTCAACTCAATAAAATAGGTGCGAGCAAAGTTCCCGCACTTTCTCAAAATTATCGTGTGAGTTAAAACTCCAGCACGGTACATCAAAGGCATTAAAATGGGTGTGAGCTAGCGCTTCAACACCAAATCTCATCTCAAAACTGATAGATGGCTATTTTCTCTTTTTAAAACTCAAAACATGTTTATTCATACAGCATGCCTCTTCATGCTAAAACTTGTAAAATTAGCCAACCTATCATCAACATTTCTCAATCATCAAGATCAATGTAAAATAGAGAAAAACATTGAAAACATGCATATCATGCTATTTCCTTACCATATCCCATTTCTCAATACATATATACATCATAGTACTTTTCATGCTTCCATATCATTTCATAGAATTATAATATTGTACTAGTTCTAGCAATATATCTACGAAATTGCTGTAAAATACGCACGAACATCTCTATAGCTAACACACAGTCCCTTACCTCGCTTTACATGTGTGCAACTATCTGCCTTTATGCTTCTCGCGTTCTCCTTTCGACTTGCTCCGGCGTATCATCCGAAACTGAAATTCATCCATCAAACACTTGAGTTAACGTTTCTAACTCTTATTCAACTAAGCATTTATCCAATGCCTTAAATACACATTTTACCCCCTTGTGGTAAATCTCATAATTTTTATCCCAATATCAACATACCAAACCATGCCCACAACATAATCATCCTCTCAAGATATCTCATTCATCATTAACACTTCTACATTTCACTTTCTCACACTAGACCATTTCTAAGTTATATTCATTTCATGGCATTCTAGGTAGTTCTACCCATAATGTGCACACCCACTCAACTTCATAATCATTAACTAGACCAATGTACTTGGATTTGTGCACTAGAACTTACCTCCTTGGATTTCCTCTTCGCTCCAATTAGAAATGCCCTTTATTCCCTCAATCTGACAAATGGGGAAATGCCTCTAGACTATGTTGTTCTTCTCTTAGACGTGAACGACTTTGTCTCTAATAGCTTTTCCTCAAATCTTACTGAAAATGGCTGGATTTAGGAGTGAGAAAGCTAGGTTTTTGAGTTGAAGTGAAAAGAAATGGTTTATCTCGAAATCCGCAGATCCAACTGCTCCTATTTATAGATTTAACTTGATGAGATCGATCTTCCTTGGGTGGAGATCGATCTGGTCCTCTAAAAATTCCTCTTTTCTAAGACATTTTAAAAGCAGGAGATCGATCTGTCGAGGCTTGAGATCGATATGCTGTCAAACAGAAGCTTAAGGAAATCGATCTGGTCTTATGGGCGATCGATTTGCTTCCAACCCGAGAGCTAAGGAGATCGATCTGATTCCCTTGGAGATCGATCTGCTCCATTCCATTACTCACATAAGAGCATTCTGGCTCTTCCAGATCGATCTCTCATCCTATGAGATCGATCTAGCCTCCATATTTCCAGATTTTCTACAGTTTTTCTGCAACAACTTCATTCAAAACTTCCTCAATTTACCTCCACAGTCCTTTCCTCATTCATCCCTCCTTGAGACTTAAAAATGCCATCCAATCACACTTAGTACATATTAAAACTTATGGGCAATCTTTGTATAACTAGATATACACGATATTACCCGAATGGAAGTATACAACTTATGTAAATCCTTCCTTCCATTTTACCACACTACTCATATTCCATTTCATTCACATTCTTCTCGTGTTTAAGTTCATTTCTTCATACTCATTCTTAATGCAACTTGTACGTATAATCACGATTCTTATTACAAGTGCGTACATAATCTTATGGACTTACATTGCATATACTTCGTATTACAAATGTATTATCATACTCATGATTTCATTTACATTTCTATGTTCCTATACACAGCTATACATATACGGGGTCTCACACTGTGAAACCCGAGCATTTCTTAAGAATTTCATGTATAATCATGAAAAAATGTTTAGAAATGAAAATTAAGGTATTGGAAATGAAAAAAAGAGTAAGGTTCGGGTTTTACACTAAACCGAGCAAATGGGCTCGGAATTAGAAATAAATTCGGATTAAATACATAAAATTCACGAAAATTATTCCGAGGCCATAGAAAATTTAAATAAGGTGAAATTTATTTGAGAAATCAAAATCAAGTGGAAATATGGAGGTTTCAGGGACCAAATTAATTTTTAAGGTAAATTGAAAACTTTAAGCCATTTTGCTTGGTATTGACTAAATCGCGCAAAATGGGCTCAATCGGAGAATTTTTCTTAAACAAGTGACCCCCAAATTTTTACGAAACATACTAGAGACATAGCATAACACTTGAGAAGTGGAAATTTGGAGAAAATTGGACTAAAACTATTTTTTTAGAATTTTCTAAAACAGGACAGAAATTTGTCCTGCTTCAAATTTCTGACCTACTCTCTAACTTTGTCAAATTTAAAGACTTTAGTGGAATTCATTAAATCCCAACTTCTCCAGTTATAAATTCAGCTTGATAAGCTTTCTGGAGGCACAAATTTCAACCTTATTTGAAATTCCAGCCGAGAGATCTCACCTCTCCAAGTTGCTCCAGGCGTCCTCCCTTTACCCTTCTTGTGAGATTTTTCCGACCATCTTCTGGCCAGATTCAGGTGTCGGAAAAGAAGGATAAAAGCTTCCTCTACAAGTCCTATATAACATATAAAAAATTCAGCCACAAAGAAGTTCATTTGATAGGTGAAAAACTCAAAATAAAAACGGTCGACGAATCTGCCCTGTTTTTGGGAAGTGAGGAATTTAAGATTTTTCATTCTTTGATCGGTTTTTGAGCTATTTTTTCATGGTTTTGAGCTATATACATGTTGAATTTCAGTTGAGGATCAATGTTGTGGAAGAAAAACGTGGTCAACCTTGGTCAAACCCGAGGTAAAATTGATGGATGATGATAAAATTCATATATGTTGTTATTTGATGTTTTTGGAAGGTTTTTAGTTAAGTGGAATTGGATGATTTAATTTATATGAAGGATTTGAGATCTGTACAGAATAGTGTTGATGTGTTTGTGGTGAAATTTGATGGATCTAAGGTTGTTAAGGGTTAAATTTATACCGAGAAAGCCCGATTTATAGCTTAACTCAGTGTAAAATCGAAAAGTGAAAGAACTGAAAATTTGGCGAAGTGACCAACATGATTTATGGACTTGAATGAGTCATAAGGTTAATGAAGTAATGAAATGGGAAATTAAAATAATGAAATTGGCCAAAAACGGGACTTAAATCGGTAAAACCGAGAAAACTGAAAAGTTAACCGAAAAGTCAAAATTGGTCAAACTTTGAGAAGATAAATTAAAATTGAGTATGTTAAGATGAAATTGATCAATATATGATGAATTGGTATCGTTTTGGGCAGCTCAAGAATTTGGCACGCAAATCGAGGTAATCCCAAGACCCGATGATTTTGCACTGCCCTAAGGTTTACGAGGTAAGAGATGTAATTTAGCTTAATTCTGACCTATTTACATTCATGAAATGATTTATAAAATATAATTATGTTCTTGAAATGATTTATAAAGCATAATTATATTTATGAAATGATTTATGAAGCATATTCAGATTTATGAATGATTTACAAAGCATATTTATGCTCATGAAATGATTTGATGAAGTATGTTTCGTTTTATGAAATGATTTATAGAGTATGAAATACATGAATATTTTATAGTTTTCTATATGACTTTATATTCATGTTTCAACGGAAATTTTTGATGTTTTTCGAAAGTATTTAAGAAAAGAAAAAGAGATTTTGAGACTAGAAGGCTATTTATATGCATGGCAACTACTCGTGGCGCTCCGGCTCCGCCACTTGAGATGCCGATACGTAGGACCCTTATAGCGCTTGTCTTCACCTGTGTGGTGGTTGACTCGCTACTTGTGGTCTATGGTGATGATTTCTGGTAGTATCTCGTGCCCGCGCAGCACGCAAGAATGTTTCCCATACGGCGAGTGCCATCGGTGCCCGTGCCCTAGCTATGTGCTAGTATATGATAAGAATAAAAAGATACTACCCATGTTTATGATTATGATTTGTTGTACGACCTTGATCCAATCTACAGCCCCCACCATGGCCATCAGTATGATTATGACCCTCTACGGAGGATGACGTATATTGCATGACTCAGATATAGCCTAGTCTCTATGTTTTGATGATGAGCCTTTATGAAAGAAAGTATGATGATGATTATGAAAGAAAGAATGATGATGTTCTTATGAAAGAAAGTATGATGATGTTTTCATGAAAGAAAACATGTTTTACATTTTCAGATGAAAAGATCTATATGATGATTTTACGAAATGAATTATGTATGATGAATATTTCATGAAAGAAAACTATGCATGATGATGTTTTCATGAAAGAAAGTATGATTTATGCTTTCAGATAAAGATTTGCATGATGATTTAGTGAAAGAAAACATGTTTTATGTTTTCAGATGAAAAGACATTCATGGTATTAAAAAGGAAAGCATATGCATTTATGATATTTTCTTGTATTAATGTTTTACGTACGAAATAGAATTTATACGTACGATTGAATGAGTATTTTTCAAGAAAGTTTATAATTTGATTTTCAGAAGTAAAGTATGAAAGTATACTTGCATGATTTTCACATGCATTTTATAGTCAGAATTATTCTAAACATATTCCTTACAGAGCTTTTCCCCAGAAGCTCACCCTCTTTTTCTCCATCTCAGATATCATGCAGTAAGTGTTACGCAGCTATCTACGAAGTACTTGTTCAGGTATAATAACAGATGTTTATTTCCAGACATGTATAATGTACAGATATGTGGGTGTATAATTATTACGGGATGTAATCATTGTTATTATGGATTAGTATGTAAACGTTCAAGAAACAATTAATATGTAGATGTTACTTACTATTTAACGCATGAGGTGGTTGGAATATACGAAAACTAGAAAATAAATAAAGAAAGAAAGAAGTATTCTACACTGTACAAGAATACAACCTAAGTAGAGATTTAAAGTAGAAAAAAATTTGCCCTATTTTTCGCGCTTCCGGGGTGTTACACACACCCCGATAGTGTAAACGAGAAGGCTCTGCACATGATTTCATCTTCCCATCCATGGAGTAGCATGAGAGACTCATAACTTTGTATATGGTTGTATGGGTCTGCTTTGCCAGCGTAAGTAGCCATAGAAGGCATCTTGAACTTCTCCGGCAAGGGTTTGTCCATAATCTTTGCGCTGAAAGGAACTCTCCTTCTCAGACTGTCATCAGGAGACATTAACTTCTTCATTTCTAAAATCCTCTCGACAACCTTCTCAACATTTTTCGACCCTCGAGTCGAGCGTGCCCCTCTCTCTTCAGGACTAGAAGAGTCTGAGTGGTAAGCATTCCTTCTTCCTCTATTTCGAAGATTTTGCACATAGTCTGCTCCCCGACTCAATATCTCTTCCTCGTTTAAGGTTTCCCTGCTTCTAGGGGCCTGCCCTATATCCTTTCTTCCAGCACCTCCCATTTCGTGATTCGACCTGGTACCTTCAAAATAGTCTCAAGAGTCATGACTATTCTGTCTCTGTCGCTCCCCAAACCTGTGATTTTCAAAGTCATGCTCCAATTCTGCTGCAAAAGTCCTGTGCTCTGAGGGAGAGTTCTGTCGCCTGTACTTTGTGGAAGAGTTCTGCCACTTGTACTCTGCGGGGGAGCTCTGCCGCTTGTGATCTGCGGGAGAGTGCTACCGCCTGTACTTTACGGGGGAGCTCTGCCGCCTGTGCTCTGCGGGAGAGTTCTGCTCAGTTGGATTGGCGGCAGTGTTCATTCACCTCAGACCTGCGGCAGGGTTCACCTCCCGCAACCTTGCTGTAGGGTGCCTCCTCGGTCCTACGGTAGAGTTTACTCTCAAGGTTACGGCAGGGTTATCCTCCAAACCTGCGGCAGAGTTCGAAATTAGGCCAGCGGCAGTATTCTGTCCCCAATCTCCTTGTCTAGCATTCACCATGATAGAGGGTTGACTTTTCTCGTGAGTTTGCCTTGGGATGTTCTCCCCTACCATCTGTTGCACTTCTGGAGGTAAGCTAAATTGCGGCAGAGCGGTCTTGAAGAAATTCATCACAGCCCTCAACGCTGTCGTGGTCTCCTCGTTCCGACGCTTCAAAGCCTCAAATTCATCAAGGGAAACAGAGGCCACTTTGCCGCCCTCTTCATTCTGCTCTTGTCTTCGCTCTGGTCTGACAGGAGGACTCACATAATTCTCTTCTCCCAGATTTGCTGCTGCTGTCGAGCGTGTTCTCACCATTTTGATAGGGAATCTGACTTTTCGTTCTGATTCCCACAAACGGCGCCAATTGTTGTTGCTCTAAACAATAATGAAATGATGCTGATGTGATCTTCTCCACGTGTCTTGGATATTCTGCAAAAACAGTGAAAGTCAAAGAGGCGCAGGGATCTGTCCCTGCACGCGCACTCCGATGCTTAAGTCAGAAGACTGTTTAAGCAGAGTTTTTGTAAGTAAAATAGAGATTAGGGTTTTTTTTATCATACCTGGTGTATTTATAGACATTTTTAGAATTAAGTCGGGTTTCATATTTTTTCCAGGGCTTGCGAATATTTTGTGTCCAAAACTATAGGATTCGGATCTGAGGCCCAGACGCGTGTTTGGGCTGCGACATAGTTATTAGATACTCTGTCGCGGACTCAGAGTCTGTCTCTATGTGGATGAGTTCAACATGCGACAGAGGTTCGGAGACCTCTGTCGCAGTCCTTGCGAAAGAGTTCTATCGTGACTCACTCTGTCGCAGAGACTCTGTCGCCACACTGTCTGTCGCATTCATACTCTACCGCAGAGGTCTATCGCCTCTTGCTGCTGGACTCAAAGGCGCAGAGGTCTGCCGCATGACTCTGTCGCCAAAGACTTTATCGCATAATGATTCTATCGCCAGGGACTCTGCTGCATAGTAACTCTATCGCCGGAGGACTTTGCCGTATAGTAACTCTGTCGCATATTGGGCTCTATCGCCACCATTCGGTTTCTGCCACGTGGCTTATGCCTCTTGGTGATTGTATCTGACACGTGGCTGTCCTCTGTTGGTTAATGTTAGTATACGTGGACTTTAATGGGTGTGATCATTATCAATAATATAAGATGGAAACAATCCCCTCGCATGATTCAACTTTGATGGTAGGAGCAGATTTAGATTAGGTCAGGTTGGATTCATCACTTGAATTTTGCAAAATTATTTAAATATTTTTATTTATAGATTAGTTTGAAAGATCGGTGTAATTTATTTTGACAAGATTAAAAATAATAATGAAATTGAGACGTTTAAATTTAATTTAATTGTAACAATAATAAATATGTAAGTGATGAAATGATTATTAAAAATATTAAATTAAAATTAAAAAAATTGAGAGTAAAATTGGTATCGCTTACCAATTGAACGAACCCACGAGGGCCGCGCCCGTCCAGTCCAGATAAAACTTCTTTTACTCCGGAAGTAAAAACCCTCGACGCCTTCACCCTAATGGTACGCCTAGTACTGTACTAACCAAAGCAGAGCGCGGGAAAATTAAAATAAATCTTGTTTTGCTATCCAGTGAAGCAAAGCAACCTCGTAACAAGAGACAACAATAATATCGCTGACACTCCATTCCCTGCTCTTTTAGATTCAAACCTCGCTACCCAAAGAGGAAAATCTGCAAAACAAATGGCCAGGAAGAAGAAACCAAGCTGGAAGGTACCAAAGGTTTTATGGAAAATCTTCAAAGACAAAGCAAGAAGCCTAGCCACCGCTATTACTTGTATAATTCCGCCTTCTCCTTTTACTTGCTGTTGCAAAGGCCGTTCTTGTCTTCAATGCTGTCAAGATCGCATGTCTTTTCTCCTTCGACCCGATGATCCTTTGGAGTACAAGAAGCTTCTCCATGATTGCTTTGTTGTCGTTGACGACTATGCTCCTGCTCTTAAATTTTATCCTGATCGACATTGGTCTCAAAAACACGTCTGACTGCTTTCAAAATGCCTTCTTTTTCTTAAACGAATAGCGTTTTTAAATGGGTTTTAATGGATTTTTTTTTTGTTTTTTGTTTCAGATTGTGAGAAGGGTTATTGAGATGATGTTATCTCAGAGGCCTAGGCCTTGTAATTTACTATGCACTGGTTATAACAAGGCAAGTTTCGATTTTTATATTTTTATTTTGTAAAAAGTTGGGGTTTTTTTTTGTTAGTTGTCAACTTTTCATGTTGGTGGATTGGTTTTGTCGTTTGGATGGGAGTTAGTTCTTCTCCTTTTTGGATGGATTATTAGAAGGATGGGAGGGAAAATAGGAGGGAAACCCGTTATCCCTTCCATCCCCCAAAGTCTTTTTTTTATTCCTCCATATTGAGGGAATGGGAGAATGGGAGGGAAAAGAAAGGTTTTTTTTGAAGATTTATGAGTGTTTTGTCAATTATACCATGCTGTGCACAATTTGCATTTTATCTATCAAGGGTAATGTTGAAAACTATGTGATTGATCATTTCCTTCCCTTTCCTTTTTTTTTTCCTCTCCAATACAATAACCAAACAATGAAACCTTCCATTCTCATATTTAACCCAAACATGGGGTTGAGTGTTAACTTTATAGTTCCTTTTTCATGTAGAACATTCTAACCTTGAAGAGTAATAACTATATCAACAAAGTAAAATTAAGTGCTTGATTACTTCAATTTTCAATCAAACTACTTTTCCAATGAAGCATTATAAGCATTAGATAAGTGCTTGTATTCTTGGTGAGGAGACTAGAATAAGTACTTTTAGAAATCACAAAAGTAAATTTGTGTGCCATGAAAGTTGCAATTGCTTTGTTCTTTGTCTTATATTTGTTTTGATTTTTATCTCCAATCACATTAACTTCTTGTAGTGTTACTAAATCAGTATTTGAATTCTTGATTGGAGCACGCAAAGCTATATGGATTTGACATATGCTTTTGTAATATTTTGCTTAAGATTTTCTTTTTGATAATTTTTTTTGTGAATTATTTATTTATTTATGTTTATCGATATAACAGCTTACAGGATCGAGCATGACCGTAGAGCTTTTGACTTCTTCAGCATGGGATATTCTCGTTGAAAGGGTACGTCGAGGCTTAAAATTGTTATTCCATCTGTCAAGTATGTCAAGTAGTTGTGTTCTTGTTATAAAAACTTTTTTCCTCTTTACAATTACTGAATATGGCAGGTTGGGGATGAGTGTATGGTTTATCTACTATGGAATACATCAATATTTGTGGCCCTTTCTGAGAAGAAACACCTTCAAGTTGCAGGTTTTCCTATCATTAATTTACGCAGGAAGATGTTTAAGAATGAAGCAAAACCAAAATCAGGTATACTATAATTGGACACATTGTGTGCGCTTGTGCATGTCGATAGATGTAACATCATGCTTATATAGATAATTGTTTACAACATTGATCTCTGGGCTTATTTGAATTCCTCTTCAAAGTTTAATTAGGGCCAATTTAATAAAATAAACCTTATGAAAAGTTGTGTTTGCCCCACCTGTTATATGGATCAATTCATTCCCCCAATCAGAAGCATTATGAGAATCAGAAACAAAAACATTACTCTAGGGATGAATTAAAATATGGTCTGATATATTAAAAGACATTGTGAATGTCAGCTGCTAAGCCGGATAAATATTGGTGCTTGATGATTTATTGTTAAAATTTCTTAAATACTGATTCTGTGGTGTAATTTAGATTAGAACAGCATTATGAGGTCTGGAAACACATATGCACTACTAGAAGGATAAACTTCAAGAATGCTCCAATATATTAAACAATGTGAAAGTCACCTGCTAAACTGGTAAATATTGTTACTTGATAGAAAGCTAAAGTAATTGTGATAATTTATTAAAAATTTCTTCCAAATGCTGTAGTGTGCACTATGATTTTAGTTCTTAACATTTTTGGAGTACTTAGGCATGGTGTAATACTCTGAACGGGTTACATTATGATAATAACAATTTACTTCCATAATGCACCACTTGCAGATTTTGTTGCTATAAATAAAATGAATTTGTGATGAAAGATCCTCAGTCATGCAAGGTATTTGGTTAAGCTGATCAAAGATGGAGTAACTTACACATGTTTGCTTATGATGTCCGATCTAGTGGGAGATGTTTGGCCCTAAGAATGTGCATGGACATTTTAAAATGAGCTAATTATGGTAGGATGCATTGTGTGCCTCATCTCTCAAGTTTATCTATGCTTGTAGCTGTAAGTTGATTCTATGATTTGTGCCTTTGTCATGAATAACCATGGATCGAAATTTTTTATATCAAAATATGTAGACTCATTGAAAAAGGAAACAGCTGGTTATTCATGACCTAAAATATGGTTTTAGTAGGGACATCAATGGAATGTTATATATTAGTCAAGAGATATTGATCTTGATCAGTTGGTTCTGTTTGTTCAATCATTGGATAACCAAGAGTCGTTCTTTGATATCAATATCAGTTAGACTTGATAGAATTTGAAAATTCATTTTTTTTATTAGTACTATCATGTTTTATGGTTCTCTGTCTCTGCATGCTATTTTGTCCGCCTAAATTTTTTCAAAGCTTGGCAATTATAATTGATTGGCTATTGCCTTGTTGCCTATTGTTGTTGGTCCACTTGCAAAATTTTGACAGAACAAGGTTAAAATGGTCCTTACAGCAGAAATTTTCTCAGGAGCTGGAAAGAAAAGGAAACGCTCTGATAACAGCAGTTCAGTGTCAAAGAGGCAGCAGTGTGGTTTTCTTTCCATTTGTAACAGTTCCTTAAACTCCATTGATTGTGCTGCTTCTGGAACTGGAGAAGTTGTTGCTATGTCTGAGGAAGTTTTAAGTGGTGAACTTCAAAGAAGCTCTGGTCAGACTGCAGCAAAGCGTAAAACATTTTTAAGACCCTTTACCTGGAAACGCGACAAGAAGCGCAGACTACTAAATATTCCTGAATGCAGAGACGAGACCATCTTCAGAATCATTTGTTCTGATGAAAATTGCTTCCCTGGGAGTCTCCGGTGCTCCTCCAACACAAATCAGGTAGTTTACTCCAGTAGTTGTTTGTTGTAATAACCCAATAACTATATTTTCCTGCATAATGGTGATTGATGCAAGTCTAATTTATTTGTAAAATCATGCCATACTGTTGGTGTATAGTTTGTAACAGATATTCATTACTGCTAGTATATTTTATTTAGAAATAGATCTTAGTGGTTGGATTGAGTAACGAAATAGATGCTACCAGAATTCATAACTTCTTGTAGTGGAAAATTATGTATTAGCTGTTATTGATCTATGATATCAGTGGTTTTGCTTTTGTAACTTGCTTAAAAGTGATATCTGTGAGCTCTAATTGTCCAACATCAAGAGGACACATTCAAACTAGTGAAAATCACACTTGGCATATATACTAATAATAAATCCTTAAATAAATTTGGTGTCACAAGTCATGTGATACCAACTCAGTTGGAGTTGGAGAAATTACTAGAACATCATATTAAATCATAATAAATCATAATAAATTATTAAATAATCTATATAAATGTAAATTTAATTTTCTCACATGCAACTATATAAAAAACCCGATATATTTTATCACATGAATCCTTTCACCTGTTTTTCCTCATTTTTTTTTCTTCCACCTGCATAGTGGTTGTCCCAAAATCTAGTTTGAGAAACACCAGAGCAAAGTATAAGCAAACAAAGGAAGCTTTCTTGTCATTTCTGTTCCATATCTTTTGGTAATTGTGTTGATCCAAGTGCTTGAGAAGTTTAGAAATACATTGAATCTTGTCATTTCCTTGATTGACTTTTGCATATTGCCTTCACTGTTTCTTATATTTTGTTGCGCAGATGCCAGTGCAACGTTCTTGTTATTTGATGTTTACAGCTCCCCAGTTAGTCTCTGATTTGAATGAGATTAACAGGCAATCTATGTTCTATAATTTAGAATGTTCTTCATTTGTTCTTCCAAGAGAACGTATCCTTTAATATGCAAAATCATTTTTTTTTCAATATTCTGTAAGGTAGCCATTGTAATGCATTTGTAATGTTATTAGGTAATTTCTCCCTTCTTTAGCTTTAAGAGAATCGATAGTGCCACCTTAATATTCTAAAGACTTACTAAAGAGCTTAGTGCCAAACTTTTCAAGCTCAAAGCGTCTCCTGGAGAATATTTTTGGTTTGTCTGATGCAAATGCATGCAGTCGATTGAAGCCATGCTTCCATGATAGGCACTGTCGTCTTATTGGCTCTCCTTGCCTGTAAGTTGCATATTACAAATTTTTTTACTCTAGGGTTGCAAAGTTCTATTAATTTTGTGGTATTATAAGAACTATCTCTATTTTTTTTTTGTTATGGCTAAAGTAGGTTATTTGTTGGCTCTGTACTTCCACTTCCATATCTTATTATTATATGTCCGGGAGCATGTATTCACATTGCGCAAAACCTATATCGTAGGCATGTCTTCTGAACAGGCATACTTACACTTAGAAAGGTCTAAGGTAAATGAAATGCCAATAAGAGCAGCCGGAGATGTTGAAATCCTTCTTATTTTATTTTATTTTTTTTTGCACTCAAACCAGTGTGCCCCTTTTGGATCAGTTCAAAAAGTTTTATGAAGTAAATTATACTCGTTATTTATTTGTGATGTTTAATTTTATGAAGTTAAACCTATGGGAATATTATTAAATCATTTTAAAAATTATACTTAGACCATAAATTATGCAGTAAAAGCTATTTTATGATATGTTTTTTTTTTCTTTTTTTGTATTTTTGGTTTGCAGGTATCACTCATTTCTTAAGTTGCTGGAGATGCTCATACGTAGAAGTAAATGTTGCAAGCATTTAAAATTGTTGGAGAAGCATTGTCCTCTACCATCTTTGCATCAAAAGGCCGTGGAAAATTCAAGCACAATAGTTGAGGTTAGTAGTATTGCTTGTGAAATTCATATTAAGGTGTTTGAATTTTCCAAAAACCATCATCGGAAATGCTTAGGCGTATGTTTTGCAGCGCTCTTTTCTATTTTTCAAGCCTTACCTGTATTGGTGCTACGTTAGATGATTGTGCAAAGGCCTGGATTTGATGGTGGTTGTACTAATTTTAGATGAATTTGCAAACATTTTGTGTTGATGGTAGTACAAAAAAGTCTCTCTCTCTTTTTCTAGATTTTAAATTTAAGAGTTTGTGCAAGGTGCTTCTAAAAAAATTGACTTATGTTTTCTATTTCAGAGCAATATATTGGAGAAAGGAGTGTTCAAGCAATCTCACGGTGTTGGTGCCAAAGAATACAATAAAACTCTGGAGAGGGATAATGTGCAGGTTGAGTCCACTAGGCTTTATTGCTCACAAAGTCAGGTTGTGGCATTTATATGGGCTGTTTGTAGAAGTATTGTTCCTCCGGATTTGCTAGGAACTACTTCCAATTGGAGAAAGCTAAGGAGAAATATTTTCAAATTTATTCGGTTGCGAAGATTTGAGAAGTTCTCTGTGAAGCAATGCATATATCAGTTAAAACCCTCAGATTTGCCCTTTTTATCAAATAATCATAATGGTCAGGTGCCAAAGAATGGCTCAAAGCAGAAGAAATTTGGTGAAGCAAGTTATAGCATACATGATATTAAGCGAAAACTTTTTGTCAATTGGATTTTCTGGTTCTTTTCATCTCTAGTGGTGCCATTGGTGCAAGCCAACTTCTATGTCACTGAAAGTGAGCATGGGAAACAAGATGTTTTTTATTATCGCAAGCCAGTTTGGGAGAAGTTGAGAGACCATGCCATTACTTGCTTGAAAGATCGAAGCTATCTTGCATTGGATGAGGCTACTGTTAGAGCTATAATAGACAAAAGACCATTTGGTTTCTCTAGGCTGAGGCTTTGTCCAAAACAGAATGGAGTTAGAATGCTGGCGAATCTTAAAGTATCCTCAAGAATGCTGAAAGATGGATCATCAAAATATAGATGTTCTTGGATGCGCCAAAATTCAAAAGCATGTTATAGAAGAATCAAGTCCAAGCATTTAGGGTCTGTGAACTATGTACTTCGTGGTACACATGCAGTTCTAAAAGGTTTAATGTTGAAAGAACCAGAAAAACTAGGTTCATCTGTGTTTGATTATAATGATGTCTACAGAAAGTTATGCCTTTTTCTAACCACTCTAAAGAATGCATCAACAACTATGCCTGGTGTATTTGTTGTAGCTGCTGATGTTTCAAAGGCATTTGATTCAATCGATCAAGATAAGCTGCTTAGCATGATGAAAGATGTCATAGTGAAAGATCACTTTAACTTGCAGCAGATTCATCAAGTTGCATGTGCAAACAAATGTTTGTGGGATCGTGAGAATCTCATGTTGGTGGATGAGACTGTCAACATGGGTTTTGCAAACTTAATGTCTTCTGTCTCATTTCGCTCATTGCCTGCCATTCTTGTTAATCAGGTTTTTTTTTTTGATGGAATATTTGTATTTTATCGTTGTTGAATCTTTTCGCTTTTGTTTTACTGGATTAGGTCTCAGTAAATTGAAAAGAGAAAAGATTCATGCTATCTGCTGTCCATTTTTTCGCTCACTTGTTTAATCTTAGATTATTATTGTCAACTGTTTTTAAATAATCTCCTCCGTCAGTTGTCAGTTTTAGATATGGTGCAATATATTTCATTTCACTGAGTAATTTTCATACTGGCGTAGATCAACCTTTAGGGTTTGTTGTTGTTTTTGTTGTTTTTTATTTTTTCTGCATGTAACTGCTGCTTTTGCCAATTTGATAAGCTTCTTGGTTATCTTTTTCTTTTAAATTTATTTTACTCTGAAAGGCATATAGATTTTTTTTTTTCTTTCCAGTTCATGGTTTTTAGTTTTGCTTGCATAAGTCGTGTCAAAGCTGAATCTGTCCTTGTTACTTGCCACTGTGGGGAGATTAACAGTAATCCTTACGCAAATGCATGACTAATTTTAAAAGGGGTGTCTAATATGGTTTCAATTACCTATTTACCATTATTGGCTTGAGAAGATGTGTGAGATTTATTAACTTGCCTCTGGTACAAAGGGCATGTACGTGGAGCAAGAAACAGTTGGAAAGAAATTGAGATACTTACGGGTTACTCTCCTTTTCCTTTAAAGAAGAAAAGGGGAAAAAAGATTACTAGACAAATATATGGTTTATGAATCGTATGTGGCCAAGCTAGGGCTAAAACCTTGCCTAGAACAAGCGTGGCAATGCAGGAAGTCTTGCACGCTATGGCATACAAGCTTTGCCCCCTACATGTTTTCCTTCATCAGTTTTCCATTTATTCTGTTTCACATGAAAAAGAACTGTTGTTCAAGTAGCAAGGCATTGAGATGGAATTGGAGATAGATCTGGGTTTGCAGTAGCTTTTGATGAACGAGGGTTGATTTTGCTTATCCAAGGAACCAAGATAACCATCTGTTCTGTTTTAACTCTCTAGATTCTATCATTTTCTCACAATCCTTCCCCATTATTAATTCTCCATTTCTCATATCCTGTCCTCCCTCTGTATGCAGTTGGGCCGTCAAACTCCTTGATACCTAAATGAGTTTATTTTTATATTTCTTGGCTTATTAGAACATATAACATCTTTACGTAGAAAAGGCCATAGAAAGGCTGCTTGACAACAGTCTATTGCCCTTATAACTATGGTTTGCTTGACAATATCTATATTATTACTTTTAGAGATCCCGCTGGACCTCTTTGAATGATGCTTTACATGGTGCTTGATTGTTGAATGATACTTTAAGGGTACCTTCTGGCTCTCTCCCTCCTAAATTCATTTACACTTCGTTGTCTGATGAAATTTTTGGTGGTGAATTCTCTCATTACTCGTGAAGATCTATGGGAGAAGTATTCTATCTTCCCACTTGAGGAAGTAACTGCTCTAGGGGGTGGCTAAAACTACTCTAAGAACAAAGAACAATAACAAATAATGATTAAATTCTTATATATATATATATATATATATATATATATATATATATATATATATATATATATGTACATATTTGAGAAATCTTTTAGCCTGACCATTTTTCTTTCCGCTGGGACTCTGGTTGGGAAAATGTTTCAGGGGTGCAGCAGGCTTGTTTTAAGGGAAGAGCTGCTTTCTAACCTATATGAGCATGTAAAGCGCAATGTGCTTCTATTGGATAAGAAGTTTTACTTGCAAGAGATGGGGATACCTCAAGGAAGTGTGCTATCCTGTTTGCTTTGCTCATTATATTATGGGCATATGGAAAAGCATGTCATCTTTCCATATCTTGAGAAAACTTGTGAATTTGCTGGTGAAGATTTATCCACAAGACGTAATTTTTCCGAGTCTGATGCTCAGAGTTCTAGTGAGGATGCCACTATCTTTCCCCCTACTTGTTTGCTTATGAGATTTATTGATGATTTTCTTTTCATATCAACTTCAAAAGAGCAGGCTGGTGGTTTTTTCTCAATGTTGCGTCGAGGATTTCCAGATTACAACTGCTACATGAATGAGGAAAAATTCTGTCTAAATTTTGACATTGAACGTCAATCTGGGGTTCTATCAAATAGGATTTATGTGGTTGATGATGGTACCTCATTTATTCGATGGAGTGGTTTGCTTATAAACTCTACCACTTTAGAAATTCAGGGTGATTATACAAGGTCAGTTTCTTTTATGGTTTTTATTAAAAATGTAATTTGGATTTTTGTGGGGGCTTCCTTCTTGATGATTGTTTTGCTGAATTAGTAATTAACACTTTGTTTATAAAAAGATTAGATTCATCAATGATTATTATAAAAAGATTAGTGCCATAGTTGAATCATCAATGACCATAAATTGCTCTCAGTATGTTTTTCTTTTGATGTAAATCATGATTGAACATCAGAAATGGTATTCCTATGGTTTGACATCCAAATAATTCTAAAACTATGTATTAAATATAATAATCAGTTTTGGCTCGATCTATTCCCCAAAAATTCTGTTCCTTTTCGTTTCCTGTTTTAAATTAATGAACCCTAACGGAAACAGGCAAAAAGAGAGGAATTTTTTTCTTAGTTCTTTCATTATCCTGTCTACATTAATTTGTTTCCTTGGGATGAATTTTCATTTGCATTTGTGATGCCTTTCCTGAATGAGATGTTCAATCTTGTTAACAGGTATTTAGATAACCACTTAAGTTCCACTCTTACTATCTGCTGGCAAGGTAAACCAGGTAATTATCTGAAGAAGAAGCTGTGTAGCTTTGTGAGACCAAGGTGCCATCCCATATTCTTTGATTTAAATATCAACTCCGGATCCGTAGTCAGATTGAACATCTATCAAGCTTTCTTGTTGGCTGCAATGAAGTTCCATCGTTATGTCTCTGAATTATCAGATTTTTTCAAACCTCGGGGAAGATTTTGTTTGAAAATCATTGAAAGATCCTTCAGGTGCGGATTCAAATCTTCTTATCTTGCAATTTGCTGATGCATTGGCAGATGATACACTTCAATTGGATTTTAGTTGCCCAAGATTAGTTGGCTGTCTGAAGCTAATCACTACATGACTTCTTCTTAAAAAGTCTCATGTATTTATTATGTCTCGGTTCTAAAATTCTTAGTATTAGTTTATTAACTATTTAACATCGCATTTTCTATTCGAACTCTATTTTTGCATATTTAGGTACTTCTACAGGCTGATTGAGAAAAGAATGGGTTCTATTCAGTTGAGTTGTGGCTCGTGTCCCACGCTTAAACTGCGGAAAGAAGAAGTTTTATGGCTTGGATTACATGCCTATATCGAGGTATTAAATCGAAAACAGTCGAGGCATAGAGCATTGCTGTTTAAGCTAAGGTCCAAGATTTTTGCTCATAGAATAACAGGGAATGAGTCATCTGAATTGAGATATGCAGTTGAAAGATCACATTCCTCTTGCTTGTGGAAAATTAAGTATTAGACTCTTCAGTATGTTCTGATGGAATGTGATATTAACACATTACTAATGTTTTGTACTGCGTAAGGGTCCAAATAGAATGCTTAGTGTTTTCCTATAACTACAATTTCATTTTTTAGGAATGCTGATGCTGTTGTTGCTGTCGTATTTAAAGTATTAGCAGGAAAAGAAAAGAGGATTCGAATCTTTGAGCTCAACTATCATAGAATGGTTAACAGTTTGTTAGGTCGAGCTTGAATCTTCTTTTTGATTGTAGGGTGTATTGATAAGCTTCATTATCCTGCATTATTTTTATTTATTTATTTTCTCGTTCATGCTTTTATTTAGAAACTTGTCGAAGAAAAAACCAATGCTCCATCTTTTTACCAAAGTTAGAAAATTAAGGAATTGTTATTTGCTTTTTACATGATGTGTTGAGCTGGATTTAAATACCATGCCAATTGCCATGTCTTAGAGAAGAAGAATTTGTTAATCCAACCCTAAGTCCAATTTTGTGAATTTTTATGGCAAAATTGAGGTAAGCATACATGATAATGATAAAGTATAAGTTTAGATGTAGAATACATTAAAATTATTGTAAAATTATAATTTTTTTAATTTGTCTTTTATTTTTCATTTTTGTTCTTTGAATTATTTTCGGTACTTTGTTTATTCTAGTAATTTTGCTCATTTGGATATTTGATTCTCTTGCTAATCTCATTTGAGTGGTGTGGATTTTCTTTGATTGTTGAAGTCTCCAATGTTGTTTTGTAGGGATTATATAGTGTTTGCAAATACCGAGGAAAATCAAGAGATTTTGAGAGCTGAGATTCTTAGAGTTATCAAATTTGCAGTAGGGTTTTAATTTGATTTTTTTTTCAAAATATCGTGTTTAAATTTATTTATACTAATTTTACGTTTATTTTTATACATTTATAGTATTACAAATATATTTTATGTTTACAAATATAAAGTTAGCATATACCAGAAGTTTTCAATAATATTTTTTTTAGTTTACTCTGGTGCTATTGTTATAATTTCAAAATTTTTTATCATTACTTTTCATTATTTACTAAAATATTTTTTTATTAAAATATATATACACACACATATATATTAAAAGTTATGCTGTGTAAAGTTTCTAGGAAGTGTTTTGTTGTAATGTAGTTAATAATAACTTATATATAAGAAAGGTCAAATTATGTAAAAAAAAGATTATTCAAAAAGTCAATTTTGTGATTGTAGGAAATGGAATGACTACAATCAGTAAATGAAATATAAAAAGATTATAATTTGGTTGCTATTTTTACTACTTATATTTTGTTATATGCTTTTTTTTAAAAAAAATTACTATAAAGATAAAAGAAAATAAAATATCATTATCGACTTGAAATGTATGCAAAATTGAAATGGAATAATAATTATAATATTTTTATTTTGATCAAATAATTATAACTAGTTTAAATAAAAGTATGATAATGCATTTGTTGTCTTTTTTTTCTTCTTTAAAAACAAAAAAAAAAAAAAAAAGTAGTAAAAGAGTCATCTCAAAGAAATTTAAAATTTTTTATAATCGTTCATTTTCTCGCCATGTTTTTCACCAACAATTCCCACATTACGTAAAAAAAAAAAAAACCAGAAAAGAAAATTTGTGTATTCTTATTGAATATAGTATAAGAGGGACCAAATTATCTTGCAACCCAAGAATAATTCAGTGAAAAAAAATTAGAGTTGGGCGTTATATTCTTTATCATGAGTTTAATATTGAAAGGAAAAGTAAGGGATTAAAATAGTTAAGTTTTGATGAGGTATTTTAAAATAAAAATCCATTTCATTCAAGATATTTTAAAATTTAAAATTTAATTATTTTGTGCTGAAAAAATTGAACAATTTCCTACTTTATTACACATAACTTATCATTAAATACAAAACTCATAAAAATATTATTTTATTCAAATATAATATATATTTTCATATCATCAATAATATTTATTTTTTTATAAATTTAATGATACTCATATTGATTTTTTTTTATATTTTTCTGTTTTATATTTAGTTTCATTATTTTTTATAATTATTTTTTCTTTAAATTTTAGTAGTCAAAATATTTTTCTAAAAAAAATCATCCTAACAAGACAATTACAAATATTAATATTTAAAGTTAATGCTTTTTAAAATGTTTTTATTTCGCAATTTTTCAAAATCGTTCATCCAATCGCTCTCATTAAACCGACTTACTTTTCAAGAAAATCGAACCGAATCGACTTAATTATACAAACAAAAAAAAACCACATCGAAATGGGTTGATTCGGTTCATAGTTATTATATTATATAAAATATATTTATATTATATAATATGTTTTATTTATAATATATTTAATTATTATATTATATAATTTATTTAATTAAATATATAATAAATTTTAGAAAGATCAATTAATTTGGTTAATTCCATTAGTAACTTTAGACAAAAATATTGATTTTACCTAATAGATTAAAAAATTATCCTAAATCTAGAATTAATTCAATCGAATCAAAATAACCTAATTGGATTGATTTAATAGGTTAAATTTGTTTAAACCAACTTGCGCACACCTAGGAGTATATGTAGCTAATTATTGAGAAATGGTTATTTTAACATTTTGGATGATAAAAGTATGACTTTAATTAGCCATATTTTTGGAGCAAATTACTAAGATCGGTTAAAATAACTAAAGAAAATGGGCTACGCAATTTCCAATTTAATCAATATAGTAAAAAAAGAAATGGCTCAACTGTCTTTATGCCCTTTTTAGTTATGTTTCCACCAATCAAAGTTGTACAACTGTCATAAAAACAAACTAATAATAGAAACAACAAAAAAATTGATTCAGAATACTAATGCTACACTACTGTTTAAACGTATGCTACTGCCTTGTTTCCATGCATATACGTACAACGTTCTGCTTCTCTTCGTGCAGTTTTCATCAACTTATCTCAATCCCATTTCATACTCTTTCTGCCAACCTGGATAATGATGTTGTCTCATTGATCTTCTACCTGCTTCTCTATCAATCCTCTGCTCTTCAAAACAGACCTTGTGCCTAAGGTCATACTAAGGAAAGGATCTGCAAAAATTTGAGTAAGATAGCCAGGTGGCATTTTGGACCAAAAGTTGCAAAACTTGTCCTTTTGGTAGAACCTATCGTTGCTGTAATATAGCAAGAGGTTGAACCATCGGATGACTCCCTTTAAAATTAACAAGAACTGAAGCTGGATGAAAAAGTGGATTTTCATGATATGCCTTCAATAAGGATACATGAACAACTGGGTGAATATGAGCAGAATGAGGAAGATCCAGCTTATAGGCCATTGCTTCAACACGTTGACGAACTCGACATGGGCCATAATACCTCTTGTTAAGTTTAGAATATTGTTGTTGAAATAAGGAAATCCGACAGTATGGCTAAAGACGGAGAATAACCATATCACCCGCATTGAATTCAAGCTCTTAATGGTTTCGGTTAGCCATTTGTTTCATTCGGTTACGAGTGGGTAATAGATTGAGGTTGAAGCAGTTTATTCCTTTGCTGCAAAGTAGTTTCAATAGCTTTAATGGAAGAATTAGAAGAATCGGAATATAAAGGTGAAGGTGGCGGCCGATCATAAACAATTAAACCAGAAGCAGAGCGTAAAGATGTATTATAAGAGAATTCAGCCCAATGTAAATAAGATGCCCATTGCATTGGTGTGTCCATGACAAAACACCATAGGTATTGTTCGAGTCCCTGATTTGTTACTTCTGTTCGGGCATCTGACTATGGATGATATAAGCTATTGAAATGCAACTGAGTCCCACTTAATTGAAAGAGCTCTTTCCAAAAAGCACTTAGAAATACTGGATCACGATCTCTGATAATGGTTTTAGGAAAACCATGCAGCTTAACAATATTGGCAGCAAACACATGAGCTACTGATCTTTCTGTGAATCCTTCAACTAAGCACAAAAATGAGCTTATTTGGACAGACGTCAGCCACAACTAGATTGCTGAGTTTCCATTTGATATAAAGTAGAGGGATATATCATTCCAAATGATAGTAGGAACTTTAAGAGGTTGTAACAGGCCAACAAGTGCTTTTGTTTCATACTTAGCACATTGACATAATGGGCAAGCTTTAATAAAGTTTTTAATATCAACTTTCATCCTCGGCTAATAAAATTTGGAACATAAATAAGCAACTGTTCTTTTAAAGCCACTATGACCAGCTATAGGAGTAACATGGAATTCTTGCATTAATGAAACCTTGAAAGTAGAGTGATGACTCAAAATAATGCGATCTTGTAAGAAAATCAATCTATCACGAATGTGAAATGAAAAACGTTTTTGAATTTGTAGTAATATTGGTTGCCAACTGCTTCAAATCATCAAACTGGGCTGTTTCAGCTCTTAGATGATCTATTAAGGAACAAACTATAGTAGAGAGTGCCAAGAAAGAAAAGTCAGGTAGTGAAGCCTTGCCTTCATCCAATTCAAGATCTTTTCTCGACCCTTCATCAGTCAATGGTCGAGACATAGCATCAGCAACATGATTTTTGTTTCCTGGGTTATGCTGTATATCAAAGTCAAATCCCAAAAGTTTGATAAGAAATCTTTGTTGCTTGGTGTTTAAATGAACTGTTGTATAAGTTCTTTAATGCTGTATTGATCAGTTCTAGTTATGAACTCTGAACCAAGTAACTATTGGCGCCATTTAAGAATTGCCTCTGTGATTGCAAATAGTTCTCTAACATATGTTAATGCAAGCTGCATTCATGGGTTGAGCTTCTTCCTAGAAAACACAAAAAAGTGGGAATCTTGGAGAAGAACCGCACCACTCGCTACTCCTGAAGCATCAGTTTCAACAATAAAAGTCTTGGATATATTAGGTAACTTCAGACTAGGAGCTGAAGTTACAACATATTTTGGTGTGGCAAAAGCTTGTGCAGTAGGTGGAGTCCATTCAAAGGCATCTTTCTATAGCAGAATAATGAGAGGACTTGCAATGCTAGCATAGTTACGTATAAATCGTTTATAATATATAGACAACTTTAAAAAAGCGATTAACTGCTTAATGTTTCTCAGAGGTGGCCAAGAATTAATAGCTTCTGCTTTCATTGGATCTAATATAACGCTATCATCCTGTGTAACAATATGGCCAAGATATTCTATTTGGGATTGAGCAAATGCACATTTGCTCTTCTTGGAAAAAAACTTATTGGAATAGAGAAAATCAAGCACCAATCGAAGATGAGAGACATGCTCAGCTAATGTATTCCTATAAATCATGATGTCGTTGAAACAGAACAAATCGACGTAGAATATGTTTGAGAAATTGATTCATTGTCTCGTGAAAAGTTGCTAGAGCATTAAATAAGCCAAATGGCATAACAACAAACCTACAGTTCCCTTATACGTTCTAAATGCAGTCTTACAAATGTCCTCAGTTGCCATACGAATTCGGTGGTAACTCGCAAATATCCAATTTGGAGTAAAAAGCAGCCCCATATAATTCATTTAACAGTTCATCCATTATAGGAGTAGGAGAACGATTAGGAATAGTAATCTGATTCAATGTTCTATAATCAATACAAAAGAGCCATGTTCCATCTTTCTTTTTAACCAAAAGGGTCGGAGAAGAGAAAAGACTCCTATTAAGCCGAATTACATCAGGTGTAACATCTTCTGCACTGATCTCTCAATTTCAATCTTTAAAAAATGAGGGTATCTAATATGGATCTGCACTGATTTCTCAATTTCAATCTCTTAAAAATTAGGGTATCTATAAGGCCTAATATGGATTGGTTTAGATCTTGGAGTAACATGAATATGATGATCAATATGCCTTCTTGGTGTTAATGAAGAAGGAACTGCAAATACTTCATGGTATTCATCAAGAATGGCTTGGATTTCAATAGGATAATTTGGTTCTTTAACCTCATTTGGGAACTCTCCTTTTGCAATAGCAAGTAACTTAAAACATGAATGAACAGAAGCATAATTGACTAATTTTCGAAATTGATGGAAATGAATTGGGTGCAACTTGGAACTGAAATTCCCTTCAATTTGACAAGTTGACCTTCCTACACAAATTCCATAGTCAAAGCCTTATATTTAGTAACTATATTCCTTAATAATTCCGGCCATTGAGCTCAAAAACAACATCTGCAACTTGAATTGGCAAAACACAACAATCAATAAGAAATTTATGACTTTGGCTCACCAATGGAAGTTTAGGACACCTGCCCGAACACAGTGTTTCTCCATTGCCAACCATAACTTTGAAATGCTTAGAAGAGAGGACTAACAGTTGTAATTAGACTTGATCAGAGTCGTATAGCCGTCGGTCTTACATGCTATCAAAGTACGGCCTTGTCTTACATGCTATCAGAGCAATGCCACCCATCGCTGCTACGGAGCGGGGTCATCTCACGTTATCAGAACGGAGGAGTCGGTCTTACGTGCTGCTAGAGCACGACCCGGTCTTACATGCTACAAGAGCAAAGCCCGATAGGTATTCAATATGACACGCCTAAGTCTCAGTAATAGCCATTATCAAATAAAACCGTTTTGCCTTCACTTAGCGCTCATAATGGTTTTTCTCATAAAACTCATCTCAAAACCGTTTTGTACTCAACACAAAACATGTCAAAATCGAGCTCAAACCGGCAAAATCACGCACACATTTCTTAAATCTCAATACGCCTTAACGTAGAGCCCAATCACTTTTCACTTTTTAAACTCAAAACGGTTGTAAAACAATTTCGCATTTAGTTTACAACTCATAAAAATTGGGCCCCAACTGGTTATAAAATCGTGTGCAATAACTCATTCTCAACTCATAAAAACATGCTTGTTTTCTCAAATCACATTTCATGCTACAATATCATCACAAAATCACATACACAAATAAGTTTAAGTTTCCCCTTATCTCGTTGCACCTCGTATAGTGCAATGGTTCCCTCAAACGACGGACTAGCCAAGCATTCCTCTCTGGAACTCCCGGGCTGTCCAAACGATGCTAATACATCAATAATTCATCTCAATCACATCATCGAACACATATTTGCTCGTATTCTCGTTATATACTACAAATCTTGTTTTTCTCATATTCCTATCTTAATCCACATTCTTATTCACTACATTTCAAATCCTACATTTTTCATGCCAAAATCACCTCATTGTCTCAATTCCAATTTATAGTCAAAATCTCAAAATTATCACAATTGTATAATATCATCATCACTCTCAACAAAATCACAATTTCACCAACTCTAATCATTTCCTAGATATTTTATCACAACACCCATAGTCACAATCACCAAAATCACCTCAATATCAAAGTTTAAAGCTTAGAAATTTACCTAAAACTTATGGAGAGCTCTATTCGCACCTTGATTCGATTCGTCTTTCGATTTCCAAGTATGTTGCTCTCTTTTGGATGAGGAACAACTTTTCTTCTTGCTACAACCCCTGATTCGAACGGAAATGGGCGATTTAGAGGAGAGAGAAAGCTAGGGATTTTGGTTTCTGAAGAGAGAGAGAATTAATTTCTAGAAAAACAAAGGAGTCCTTATATAGGCCGAAGGTAGGAGATCGATCTTGTCCTTAATGAGATCGATCTCTTTTTGAATTTGGGAACGTTTTGGGGTAATTTTATGCCTAGGAGATCGATCTGTCATGGGGTGAGATCGATCTCTTAATTGCTTCATGGGATCGATCTGCTTATTGAGGAGATCGATCTTCTGTTTACAAAATGCTTCATGAGATCGATCTTCTTGCCTATGGGATCGATCTGCCTATCAATTCTTACACATTTTCTACATTCTGAAGCCATGAGATCGATCTCTCATCCTTGAAGATCGATCTAGCTTTCACAGATTGTACTGTTGCTGCATCAATTTGCATAAAACTCAATGTAAAAATTTCCAAAATCTAGCCCATAGTCCATATCTCAATCCATACACATTCAAGACTTAAAAACTTCATCTTCTTATACTTTATCATATTTAAAACTTGTGTGTACAGTATCATATCATAATTACATACACCAAATTACAATTCTCATAACTGGGGTATACAAAATTCTCAGTTCTCACACATAAGTCACTGCCTCAGCCTAAAACTCCTTGCCCAACCCAACATTGGACAGCATGCACCGAAACTCTTTTGGAAAAGTCATCAACAAATGTAACAAAATAGTGTTTACCCCCCAGGGATGCTGTCCTGGTAGGTTCCAAACATCAGAATGGACATAATGCAAAACTCCTTTGGTATTATCAATTAAAGTCTCAAATTTCACTCTCGTCTGCTTTCCTAGAACACAATGCTCACAAAAATCTAGCTTGTAGGTCTTTGCTCCTTTCAACAAGCCTTGATTCACCAAACTGCTTAAGGCTTTCTCACTTGCATGTCTTAAGTGCATATGCCATAGCCTGATCGAATCTGAATCAACATCATTCTCTAAAGCTGCTGCCATTGATCTAGTAAATGTACTACCATTGTAGTAGTAGAAGTTATTCTTCCTTGTGCCTTTCATAGTCACCAAAGCACTATACACAACTTTCAAAACTCCATCTCGAATAATTATCCATAGCCTTTAGATTCTAAGACTCCCAATGAGATGAGATTCTTCTTTAACTTGGTACATACCAAACTTTTGTTAAAACTCTGGTTGATCCATCTTCATTTTTTAACCAAATTGAACCTATCCCCAAAGTTTTGCATGAGTTATCATTACCCATGAAAACAACTCCACCATCTAGCTCTTCGAAATTGAAGAACCACTCCTTATGTGGACACATATGATAAGTACAGCCCGAATCCAAAATCCACTCGTTTCTTCTAGATGTTGATGGTTGATTGACCAACGCGAAATCATTGTTATCATGTTCGACTACATACGCATCAAAAGTAGCTTTGGCTTTACCCTTATCTTTCTTCTACAGCTTCAGACAATCTTTCTTCCAATGCCTTTTCTCATGACAAAAGACACATTCATCTTTATCAGGTCTTTACTTCGAATGAGATCTTCCCTTACTTTCTCATCTTCGGATTTGGCTTCGTCCTTTAACTACGAACACCTCTGCTATTTCTTTTCTTTTAGAGTGATGTCTAAATCTTGTTAACACAAGACATCCTTAAATTAGCTTTGCCACAGACCGAAATTATTTTGACCATTAAATTTTGACACTTCAATTTTTGCATTTGTTGACGACATCATCCTTGATGGTGCTGATGATGATGCTGCCATTTTTGCTTCAAATTACTCTCCCAAATATATACGTGAATAGTAATCATATATTGAAAAAATGCGACATTCTAATTAGTACAGTATACTAGAATAAAGAACACAACCTACGTGAACAGTACACCAAGTCAGCTCCCAGGAAAGAGAGGTGGGTCACCAGGACACACTTAAATACCAAGTCTTTCCTTAGCCAAAGCCTTCCTAGACGTTCATTTCCACTTTATCTCAATTCTAACGTACATGGTACAAATAGAGTACAATAGAGTACTCTTAATCAAATAACCAAGGAACAATTCTTTTCTGATGTGGAAGATCAGACAACGCTGCAACCACAAAGCATACTACGACAACCAAGCACTTTGATACCAATTGTTGTGCGCAAGCGAAAGTTCAAAACACAACTATAACTACTAATCATTGAAGCAAAATTCCAAATTGGCAGAAAAACAAATGCTAAGTAAATAATCAAATGCAAAGCGTAAAGGAAGAAAAGAAAAACACAAGAATTTACATGGTTCGGTATAATTACCTACGTCTACTGGTGCTGAAAATCTTCATTAATTCCAAAGTGAAATTATTAAAAAATCTGGACACAATTTCAAAATCCAGAAACTAATAAGAGAAAGCCAAATTCAAATATATGAGCTATTTATATTTCTCCCAAGGGACATCTAAACAATTAACCCAGGTTTAAATTTATAAGCCAAAACTCTTTCTTTTTCTTTGTGATTTTTCAATGTGAGATTCCCCACTAGGCTAATGAGCCACTAATTTCAACATAGTATTAGTGGTGTACTAATCAATGAACCCTCCAAAACCATTGGATTTTATGATAATATCAACTAAGCTTAACTAGTTAAGACATGTTGATATTGATTAAATTGTGGTAACTAAATCCATCTAGAACATAGTAAAATTCTTAACTAAAGCATCACAACAACATCCAAAGGTGACCAAGGGCTTATCTGGGGGGTTTTCTTTTTATGTTTGTGGAGGTTTATTTTCTTTAATTTAGTGATTTCAAGTTCATTAATGGTTTAAGGGTTTTTTTTCTTCTATCGGTTTCACTTCAGATGATATTTTCTTGCTTTTGTTTTGGTAATCAGATGTTATTTATTTATTTATTTATTTATTTATTTATTTATCAACTACCATTGTCCAACTTAATCCCATTTGACCGTATCATCATACCATGTCATTATCCATGTGACCATCAAATGCTAGCTATCAAGTTAACGACAATTCTCTTTTTGTTAGATATGAAGGCTTGGTTAAGTATAAATCAAAATATAAAGATTTATTTACGTATAATCAAAGTATAAGGATTCACTCAGAAGAAACATGAAAGTACAGGGATTTTTTAGGGTCCATTTGCATATGCAGTGAGATTGATTATGATGAGATTAAAAATAATAGTGACAACGAGATAATTACTACAGTGGTGAGATTAAAATCAGTGGTAAAAAATTTGTTTGGATGCAAACTTGAGGTGGAGATGAGATAAATTAGTGTAGTGAAAAAAATCATAAAAGATATTAAACTAGTGTTTGTACATAATGGAATTTTTATGAAGTTAATAGAAAAAAATTAAAAATCATTGAAATTATTTTCATATCAAATAATAATTTTATTAAATCAAATATTTTTTTTAAGAAATTTATGATAATATTTTTATAAAATTGAAACTTAACAAAATAATATTAAATTATATATATATATATTTATGTTTACTTATATTATAATTTTTGTCAAAATGACCATAATAATAATAATAAAAATAAATAAATAAATAACTAATATTTATTGTCTTTACTATAATTTATATATATATATATATATATATATATATATATATATATATATATATATAAACTTTAGTTAACATCATGTTAATTACAAAAATATTATGTTTTTTATTTATTAAATTTTAATTTGATTATAGAGTAAAGATGTCTATGGGATGGGATGAGCCTAGACTATATGTTAACAGATTATATGCAAACCCAAACTCAGCTCAGTCCGATAACTTGGACTCGTATTTTAGATCAAGTCCATTTTAAACTTTATTGTACAAGCTCAAAATCTGTCAGACTCTTTTTTCTTTTCTTTTCTTTTTCTTTTGTATTTTAATTTTTTGTTTCTTTGTATTTTTTATTCTTTTATTTCCTTTAATGTTTAATTTGATTTGTCAAGTTTTGCATGCAATTTTTATATTAAATATATAAAATGTTTTTTAATCAATAAAATTTTAAATATATATAATTACATTATATTTAGTATAAGAAATTTTAATATTAATTATGTTTGGACTCGGTCTATATCTCTATAGATAAAGCTTGAGTCTAACTCGAAAATTTATCGACCCTATTTTTTTGTCCAAACAGATTTATTGTATTAATATTTTTATCCAAATTTATTAAAAAATCAAATTAATTTTTGAGTTTTAACTGCCGCCATGTCTATAGACATGTTTAATATTATAGAGTTTATTATATTTATTTATATATTCATTCAATTTTTAGTTATTTATTTAGCAATAATTGTTATTTATATAATTATAAAATTTTAGTTGTTGTATTAAATTAATAAAATAATTTTAAAAAATTAAATTGAAAAAAAAAAGAAGTTAAATCGTAAGGACATTTTCATCTTCGCAGTATGATCTCGAAAAGAAACAAAACAAGGACTGTTTGAACAAACATCGGATTGGTTACGAAAGAAGCAAGCAGACAGAACCTGTCATTGCAGTAATTCGTTGCTTAAAATACAAGTGACCCCATAGGACTCACGACACGTGCTACGGTTTGGACAATTTTTGTCGTTCCTGTGGCTGCGTGTCTGTTTGTTCTCGTCTTCCTTCCACCATAATTCTTTTCGATAACATTCCTTTGTGTCTTTTTCCTGCATGACGACGTGGAGAATTGCCATCTTGGGACACAGATTTCACACAAACTTTAAGTTGTCCAAATGCAAAGTACAACGTAATGAAAATAACTAAGAACTTCAGTCAAACTTGGATGATCATTAATGCTAAAATGAATGTATTAGGAAATTTACTTATTTTGTTTAGGAAGGTACAAGCCGGAAGATATGTTTTCCAGCGCTTTCACTTTCATATTGACAGCAGATTGATGGGTTTGCCAAAGTCATCATCATTAGAATTACTGGTAGAAGAGTTCGTTCAGGACTTGAATTTTGACTGAGTTTCGGATAAGGGTTTTCTTTACTTGTCCTTGGCTGGGATCACTTGGGGTCGACAGAGGAGAAGCTGTTTCTTTCATTATTACTACCACGACTACTATTTTTTTGGACTTGAGAGGGTGGTTGTAAAACGTTATTTGCTACGCTTTTCATACCTCCAATTCAAAAGTTAGGGAAATTTTAAGGAACCGATTTTTCTGCATTAATTATTCTTTTCGTATAAAATCCAGTGGTTTAATCAAGTTTAAGTATTGTATTTGTGTTTGTCTTTATGTTTGTATTTGTGTTTGTGTAAGATTTTAAATGGGAATATAAGGTTAGAAGGAAATTATCTCTTACTGTATAATTCGATAACATATGTGTATATATATATATAAACTATGGTATACTTCATTATCTTAACCCATATTGTGGAATAAAAAAACTCTACTAATAATGTACTGGATAATAATCATTAAATATATAACATGAGTCATGCTAGTCTATTGGACTCAAATGTAAATTAAGCCCAACATAGAAAGAAGGCCCAAAGTAGACGTGCTGAGCCAATTGAAGAAGGCCACATGATAGCATTAGGGAGTGCCACATGGCAAGGTGGGCCCCATAAGTAGGCCTCACATGGGGCATGTGATAGTAGGGCCAGTTGAAGGAGGCCATGTGGTAGTAGCAGACTGTGCGACATGGCTTGCGACAGACCCATAAGAGTCTCTTGTAGGGCGCAAGAGACTCTCCTACACCCGAGTTTTTGCCTATAGCAGGAGAGCCCTACTGTGCGGCAAGGGTCCTAACACACCCTGCGAGAAACCTTCGTGTAAGGTGTGTGGTAAACCATGGAGGCCAGAGAGGTCTCTTTGGCCAGAACACCTTTCATCCATGTGAGACTTAATTGCGTGCTTGGGCCCATTTTTTAGTGATGCTTAAAGTACAAATTAACCAAGTGGGACCCACAAGTGTTGCTTAAGGTAGTGCGATTAATCCACAGTCAAAAGGGTAATCATGCACTAATTTACCTTTATAAATAGGTGAGGGGTATCTTTTTAACTCAGTTAATCATTGCTTTTCTTACTAAGAATCTATCAAAATCTTTTTTGATTTAAGTATCGAATTGCGCGAGTAAGGACACACCCCTATGTCTTTCTGATCACTTTTTTCTTGTAGAGTTCTTGGTAATTGTTCAGTACGAAGATCGAGATTCCTACATCATTAAAAATTCATTTGTATAAGGCAACAAACAATTAGTGTTGTTTGTGGAATTTGATCAAAATGTTAGTTTTCAAAAAGATGATGAGAACATGATCTGGAGTAGTTGGAAACAAAGGGGAGGAAGACATTGCGAGCTCCCAAAATCTTTAGTCACATAAGGAGACTCAGGTGGGTGGGGGAAAGCTTGTGGCTATAGTCCCACTTGTTGAATTTCGAGGCTCTGAAACAATAGAGCGAGGAGACCACCTAAGCATTGCGGGCGATGGTGGACTTCTTAAAGGGTGCTTGCTTGCAGCTGAGTTTATCGTCGACGATTTAGAGTCTAGTTGGAGGAGATGGGCAAGGGTGGCAAAATGCATAGGCGACGAGCCAGGGGTGGCAAATTTTAATGCGACAATCTTGGGGCAACAGACCCTCAGCGATAGCCCCTGAAGAGGCGGCAAACCTTAGAGGTGGTAGGGCTAGAGCGACAAACTAAAGAGTGTCGGTAAACCTTAGATGCGACAGACTTGAAGTGTCAGGTTTTTAGTGCAGTGGGGCAAGAGAGACATGATATCCCCAAGCGATAGTCTGAGATGCAGCAGACTAAGTTGCTGGGATTACAAACCCGATGTTGGACCTTGCTTTAAACTTGGGGATCGATAGAGAATAAGATCAATAAACTAGGGTCCACAAAAGATCAAAATTTAACATTTGAGATTGAGGAAAGGAGGTTGTTGACGTTGATCATGCGGATTCATCTAGTATTGAAAGGGTGAGGAACTAGTCCACTTTCATGACACACGAAATGGCTAACATGAATAAGATACTAGTGCGAATTTTAGAAGAGAAGAGGTTGGTATCTGCTGAAGAAAACCAAAGGAGGTGGATACTACTTAATGTTGTAATTGTAAAGAAACTCTTACCTCCTATGTTCAAGATGTCACAAATGACTACATATGTTGGGAAGATTGTGATAACTTGAAATTTCCCACCCTGGGAATTTATCTCAGAAATACGTGATAATATTTCCAGAAAAATGTCTATATATATTAAATAAAAAATATAGAAATATATAAAATAATATATATGTAGATATTTATATATATATATAATATTATAATAATATATTATTTATATAGATATTTAATTATATAATATAATATATTAATATATATTATATATTAAAAAAAGAAAAAGAAAAAGAAAGAGGAAGGGAATCGGGAGATTCCCACCCTATTTCTCCTTTGTTTTTCAACAGAGGAAAAATCGATGACAGAAAACAAAAAGAGATGGACGACGACAGAGAGCACAGGGAACTGACGAAAGGAAGGTCGACACTGTGGGGTTATCTGTACGTCGCCACGAGCCCTGTTTCGCTGACAACGAGGAGATCAGAGAAGGAGAGACAAACGAGAGAGAAAGAGAAACTGAAGGTCTTCGCCGTCGATCTCCCCAAGCCAGGCCGACCGAAGTCTTTCCTCCATCGTGCGACGCTGCTGGCGAGAGATGAGGTCGAGAACTAACCGACGAAGCCCCAAACGATGAAAATAAAGATTGAACCAGTTCAGACCGGTTCAGTAGAAAGGAAATGGGCAGCACCGGTCTAAAATGGTTCAGCCAGGAAAAAAAGGGAGAAAATTTTGATACCTCGGTTTAAGGATAAATCGATAAGCGGTCGAATTTGATCGTTTTAATTTTTCTAAAATTTATTTGAGCTTATATTTGATCGAAACTGACCCTGTTTAAATATATATACTTGTAGCACAACAATAAGTAACGAATGCGAGTTCGATTAAGCCTCGATTTATGTGCCATCACGGTATCTCGGGTAAGTAAACATCACTTGCTACAACTTGCATTGGTATATCAGTTAAGTTTAATTGCATAAGCTACAAGTTAACCCCGTATCGATTGCTTTGTGTTTTGGATCAAACCTTTGATATCGTAAATGCTTTATTTGAACTTGTCGAAGAAGTATGTTAACTTTTTGATCGATTTGAAATATGAAAAGTAATGAATCAACTGAATTGGGGATATAAATTATTCTCTACTTTGTAGGTTGGGTAATGAGTAGTTGATATTCGATCTTATTGTAGAAATTTCGTAAATTGTCTATATGTTTCGAACGAAGACACTTGTGTTATCGAAAGTGTGATTTCGATTTGTTTTAACATGTTTCAAACCTTGCGATGATTTTCATACATTAAAATCATTGCATGGAATTTGTGGGAGATTTAAAAGCTTGCATAGATTTTTATCTGCATGCATATATTGCTTTATAATCTCATTTCGATTTGTTTTGGACTAATTGAAGCATATAGCTTATTTAGCTTATGCTTAGTGTTTTTGGATTTAAGCATAAACTGCTTTTCGTCCTGATTATTATATGACTTTTGAAAATGTAATTTTCGAATATTTTATCGTTTATGGGCGTTCTAGCTATGTTATTCTCGATAGAGCATATGAAGACAGCATTAAGTTTACAACTCTTATACGGGCAGTTTGGTTTGTTCGACATTGTCGTAACAGGTTTCGATTCTAGCTAATCACTAGGGCTGGAGATTTTAGGATCTGTGGCCATAGGTAACACCCTAGTTTTCGGGACAGTTTTGGCTCACTGATAGTTACAGTGAGAAAGCCTTTATTGGGATATACTTTTGAACTTCGCCTATATTCGTATGATCCAATCATCGAACTTCGCCTATATTCGTATGATCAAATCATCGAACTTTGTAAATGATATATTTAACTTTATGGTTTCAGAATTGTTTTCTGATAAATAAACTCTATTCGAATTTTATCGAACCATGCGTCTTTGATTCAGTTTATTGAACCTTGTGAAAGTATATGAGAAACATGTAGTAAAATGTATTTTGATGCAAGTGTTCGATGTATGAGAAGATTGATTGGTTTGGATAAGAATATCGAATGGATAAGTGATCATTGAGGTACAAGTAGCATCTTAAGTACAAATTAATTTCTTTGATGCGAGGTAGCATCGTACAGATTAATCGGGTTTTAGGGCAATAATCAAATAATGTCCAAGGATCCTAAGTGTTATAAGTATGCGAAAATATCGACGATAAGATTTTTTAAAAAGAATATGTTTCTATACGAACCTTGCTTTGTATTATATTTACATCTCGATGCATATTATGATTTTGTGGGATTTAGAAAGCTGCATTGGTTTATACCTGCATTAAAGAAGCTTTAAAATCTCACTTATAGCATGTTTTGAAAGTATGTGAGACATACGTATCTATGTTTTAGATTTAAGCTAACTCTGCTTTTATCCATATTGTGATTAGAAGTAATTTCAAAACATGCATCCTGATAACTTTTACGGCTAAATGTTTTGCCTTAGCTGACAAGCGATAATAGTTAGCCATGACCATTTTTAGCCCATACTAGTGGGGTATATGATAATTAGTAATGATGGAGACTGCTATTGGTGATATAAATAACAATGTTTCGGCCCTTGCTAATGGGACATAATAGTTTGTAATGTTTCGACCTTGCTAATGGGACATAATAGTTGACAATGTTTCAGCCCTTGTTGACAGGGTATATAATAGTTAGCAATGTTTTGGCCCTTGCTAATGGGGTATATAATAATTAGCAATGTTTCGACCTTGCTAATGGGACATAATAGTTGACAATGTTTCAGCCCTTGTTGACAGGGTATATAATAGTTAGCAATGTTTTGGCCCTTGCTAATGGGGTATATAATAATTAGCAATGTTTCGACCCCTGCTGATAGGGAATATAACAGTGGGCAATTTTGGGCCTGCTAACTGCATATAATAGTTAGCAATGGTCATATATTTCGAGATTCTGATATTTTTCCAATCACGAGTTAAAATTGTGATCATATGAAATGTGTTTCAAAATTTGGAATATGCATTGAAATGTATTCTGAAATGTGAAAAACGTTTTGAAGTATGAAATATGTTTTCGAAAATGTTTTATGAACATGCGCATGATTCACAGAACATATCCTAACAATATGAAATAAATATATTGTGGCCCCTACTATTAATAGTTAGTAATGTTTTGGCCCCTGCTGATGAGGAATATAATAGTTGGCAATTCGGGTCTTGCTAACGGGTTATAATAGTTAGCAATAGTCATGTATTTCGAGATTTTGATATTTTCTCAATCACCGGTTAAAATAGTGATAATAGAAAATGTGTTTCGGATTTTGGAATATGCATTGAAATGTATTCTGAAATGTGAAAAACGTTTTGAAGTATGAAATATGTTTTCAAAAATGTTTTATGAACATGAGCATGGTTCACAGAACATATATAAAATATGTTTTCAAAAATGTTTTATGAACATGAGCATGGTTCACAAAACATATCCTAACGATATGAAATAAATATGTTGTGGCCCCTACAATGAGGATGATAATTGTTAGTGATATAGTCCCAGCTGACAGGATATAATAGTCAGTAGTATCCCTGCTAACGAGTTAGAATAGTTAGCAAAAATAAAATAAAATACGTTTCGAATTGTGAAGTATATTTTGGAATAAGAACTACTTTTCAAACAATAAAAGGGGTTTTGAAATATGAAATATGTGTCAAATATATGAATATATTTCAATGTGATATATTTCGGATAAGAAATATGTTTCGAATATGAAATGTTCCAGATAAGGAATATATTTCAGATGTGAATATGTTTCAGATGTGAGACTTATTCCGAATAATGAAGATGTTTCGCTATAGATTATGTATCAAAATAAGATATGTTCAATGTGTGATAAATTTCAAATACAAGTTATGATTTGAATAAGAGATGTTTCTGATATATGAATGTATTTCGATATGTGATATGTTTTTGGATTATAAGATGTGATTTTGAAAAATGGTTGTGTTTTAAGGATGAATGTGGATTGCATTAAACTTTGGTTTTCTGCATTCAACTATGTTTCAAATTTCAAACCCTTATGGGTATATTCAGTTCGGGTGGTCAGGTTTGATGGCCAATTCAGGTATTTTAAAATACCTCTCTGCCTGAAAAACTTGACAGCGTCTAGATAATATTCTATTCCGTAAACCCAAGAAAAGTGTGACTTTCGATAAGTTTCGAAATGTGAAGTATGTCTTGGAATAGGACATGTTTTGAAATGTGATAAGTTTCAAATTGTGATTCAGATAAGTGATAAGAAAGAATGATCGAATGGAAATACGTTAAACATGCATTAGAAATTTAGTATCTTGTATGTTATTACCTCTGTGCTTATGTGGTTTACTTACTGAGCTTTCCCCAAAGCTCACCTCCTTCTATTTTCCATCACAGGTTCAGATTAGAGGTGTATTGGCATCGATGTCAGTATTGGCTTCGAAGTAAATGCTTCAAGATCTCTCAGCTTGTATTGGTATATTTATTTATACTGTTTAATTGTACTTATTTTCAAACAGTTACCTTTCAGTGCATGTGTCAGGATGTGTATTGAATTAAGAAATGATTTTGAAAGTTAATAAGAAATTAGACTGGGACCTTAGGTTCATAACCTTAAACCAAGCTAGGTAGTTTGAGACTTAGAAATATTGTAAAACTATACTCACATGACAAACAAGTGTTAAAAGAAAAATGAAAAATTTAGCCCAAATTTTTATACTTTCGCAATAAATTATTGAAAATTTGCGTCCTTCGAGTTGTGACAAAGACAAACCAATATGATTGCATGCAAAACTACAAAACATTGATGCTCCACCATGGATGGGAGAATAAGATTATTTGCAACACATTTTTACTCTCTTTGGTAGGTCACACTATGAAATGGTTTAACGATTTGACAAAGGAGTCCATTTCTTTTTTTGTCCAACAGTAATGTTCTTATAGAAATTTGTGATCAATAGTCAGAGAAAGAAGAAGGCCACATATCTACTCAACCTCAAATAAGAAAATAAGGAGTTGTTGTAGAGTTACGTGCATCGATTCAAAGATTCCTCCGTTGAAGTTCATGACTTGTAGGTTATGGCGACAGTGGTAGCGATGTTACAAAAGACGAAGTTTGAGAATTTGCATGAGTCATTGTCGCTGGAACAACCGACAACAATCTCAACCTTATTTTTTGGAGTAAATATGTACATCACAAAAGAAGAGTGATGAAAATGGTACAACTGAAGGAGTCCAAGGAAAAGGAGGACACGAGAAAGTGTCACGACCCATTTTATCCTTTTTAACTGAAAATCACTACAAATATTTTACGTTTTTCCTTTCTTTACCCGGTCGTGAACAAACTCACCACTACACAATTGGGCTGTGAGTCAATAATAATCATCACTCATCATTCATTCTCAAATCAATCAAAAGAAGTGTCATTCATTTGAAAGTTAAATTATACAATTATACATGACACGTTTTCTAACTTTTACATCCCTCACATTACAATACAAAATGACTACTATGCCCTTACATGTTTAGATACAAAAAGAATTCATGTGTGTATACCTTTTGGCAATGGAAGTAGCGGATGTCCAAAATACAACGTCTCAGTCCTTACTGGGCTACTATGTACGCTTTGTAGAGAGGGGAAAGTAGAGAGGGATGAGCAACCACACGCTCAGTAAGGTAATAATGCAAGCATGATAGATAACTACTCTATCTACATGCTGATAGTGTTCTGCATAAATCGTTTATAATTGGAGCAAGAGGAAATAAAACTATGCCACATGTATATACATATATCATGTAATGAAAATCATGTAAATAGGCATAAAACATGGAAATATCAACATGTAAAACCATCTCATGCTCAGTCTCATTAAAACTCATCACAAAAAGGGAAATTCATTTAAGAAACATCCTTTTTAAATACATCTCTTTCTTAAACCCCATCACAATCACTTCTCTATCACAAATATCATTATCATTTCTCAATCAAAATCCCACAAGGCTCGACCCCTCCCTTGGGTCTACCCTGGACAATCACAATCACACTCATGTATAAAAATCATGTGGTACTATGTAATATTAGATGAGACAGGTCACTATATCTTAATGGACTATGTTGGCCAACCATGTCATAAATCATCCTAGACCACACGGATCCCGATGTGAGGGGCATCATGCTGGAACGAAGGTGGGTTAGTTCTTCGCCAGACTTTTTCATCAATATCTCAACCACGTGGTACATCGTACTCTATGTGATGTACACGGTACAACGTACTTCGCGGGCCCATATCACGGTTCGGGGTACCAGCCGTAGGTCTTATCTGCCCCATACCACGTGTAACCTACTCAGTCTCAAGTGCACGTGGGAGTATATTTTTCTTAATGTCAGGTCCTAGCCCCTCATGGCCTTGCTCGCCCCTTTTGGGTTCCCTGAACACCAATTCGTATTACCCTCACCATGGCATCATACATACCACAGTGTGAAAACATGTGCGAGCTAAGCTCTAGCACGATCCATGCATCAACAATAATTATCCTCGTACGAGCAACGCTCTAGTACGACATTTATGCATAAAAAACATGAAGAAACCACGTACGAGCATAGCTCCAGTACAGTTATATGCATAAGAAAATCACTCGAAATCCACGTACTAGCAGAAGCTCTAGTACGGTTTACAAAACATCATCATAATTTAAATCAGGGTGCGAGCTAAGCTCCAGCACGTTTTATACAAGTGAAAGCATCAAAATCCCGAGCGAGTGAGGCTCTAGCACGATTTAATTCACATAAACACGATATGCGGCTCATAATCAACCAAGACAATCTCAAAACCGTGTTTAGTACCTCACATGTGCTATTTCACGAAAGCATTCAAACATTAGCCACCCGATCTGTTATTTTGTTCAAAACAAAACAATGTGTTTTCGTAAAACATCAAAACACGTGATTTATGCAATTATTAGCCTTACTCTCCCTTTTTATAAAATCCACTTCAAACCAAATCCCATATAAATACTTGCAGCTATTCACGCATATCAACAATCATTTTCTTAAACAATCATGCAATTTATAACGCCCTATATTCACCCACGAGTTCAAAGTACGAGCAGCTATCTCTATATACTTACAGAATTCCATTACCTGGAATTGCGTCGTGTGATTCCGTTTCCTTAGAGCTGCTTACTTGTGCGATTCAATTCATCTCCAACGAACTCTTCGAAACTGCACACAATCGTATATCACACCAATTTAGTCCAATACAACCCAATTCTTATGTTTGCTATAGTCGATTCAACCTATAGCCTCCATTAACACTTATAAGACCTAGTTTTACTGTTTTACTCATATCTCGAGTCTATTGATTCTTTTTGGCCTATTGATTCATACTATATCGATATTAAGCTATTAGTGTTCATATTTCATCAATTTCTTCACTATGGCATTTTATCAAACATATTATATACTTATTTTCATAAATTGACTATCCTCACAATGTAACTTAATTTAACCATCTCAAATCATTCACATTACTTCAATAACAACTTAGTATAATCCATAAATCACCAACTCATCCAAATCACATTTTCTCACATTAACTCATTCTATTTTCTAGGTCACACTAGTTCCATCACATCTTAGGTAGTTTTAACCATCAATACACATATAAATCAACTCCAAAATCAATAAATAGACAAATGTACTTGGGTTGGAGTATTAGAAACTTACCAATCTAGTTTCTCTTCTTGCTCCAAATGAAAATGTCCCTGGCTCCTTCAATCCAATAAATGGGGATTTGATTCCAAAGTATGTTGTTCTTCTCTTGGATGTGAACAACTTTGTATCTAATAGCTTTCCCTCAAATCCTTATGAAAATGGGTGGATTTAGGAGTGAGAAAGCTAGGTTTTAGATTGAAAATGGAGGAAATGAGGGTTGTTTTCTGTGAATTGTAGATTTCAACTGCTCTTTTTATAGAAATTGCTTGATGAGATCGATCTACATTGGGTAGAGATTGATCTGCCTTGCCTAAATTCCTCATTTTCATGACATTTTGAAGGCTTGAGATCGATCTGTCGAGGGCTTGAGATCGATCTGTCTCAGGCAGAGAATTAAGGAGATCAATCTGGCTAAGGGAGGAGATCGATCTTCTCCAATCAGAGAGCTAAGGAGATCGATCTGGCTTGCATTGAGGATCAATCTCCTCATTCCAGAATGTTTAGCAGATCGATCTAGCCCCATTGGAGCTCGATCTACCCTGTTCCATTGCTCGAATAAGAGCATTTTTTGCTCTTTCAGATCGATCTTTCATTCTATGAGATCGATCTGGCATTCATATTTTCCAGATTTTGCTACAATTTTCTGCGGTAACTCATACAAAACATCCTTAATTTTGCTGCCATAGTCATTTTCTCATCTAACCACCTTTAAGACTTGAAAATGACATCTATTCATACTTTATACATATTAAAACTTGTGTGCATTCATTGTATAAACAAAGGTATACAATACAAAATTAAATAGAAGTAGAAAGATTTATGCAACTCATGCAACTTTATTCCCTTTGCTGCACTACTCATTTTGTATTCCACTCACATTTATCACATACAAAAGTCCATTTCTTCATACTCATACACAATGAAACTTGTGTGTACATTCTCAACTCATATTACAAGGGTGTACATCAATTTTTATGGACTTTATATCACTTATGTCTCTCATTACATGTACATAGACATACGAACAAAGTCATAAGGTTACATATGAAATACGAGTCTTACAGAAGCGACTCAAACGATAAGACTTCAGCTAGATCAAACAAGTTTAGCAAGGCTCTCAAGCTGAGGGACAATAATTATACTCACCTTGCCTAACCTTAAGCCTCGATCTTGATCGCAATCGAGAGGATTGGTTAGTCCAATTCTCAAGGAAAATAGAGGGGAATTTGAGAAAAGACCTAGAGTTTTATTGTAGTTTTCACTCTGCATACAGTCACACTATTGAGAAATGTAGAAATCTCATTCATCGACTAGAGAAGTTGGCTCGAAAGGGGAAGCTAGATCGATATGTGTGGAGTGAAAGAATCCTTTATTTCGCATGCAATCAGATTGATAATAGAACATGAGATAGATGCGACAACAATAGCAAAGGTGTCGAAGGAAACAACCAAAGAAGAAGTAATGATATAAGTCGACAGGGCATACCATTGACGTTAGTTCTCGAGGAGACCTCATCATCATCAAGGAAAGCTTACACTAGACAAGTCTATCAGGTTCACTTGGTGATGTAGAAGACAAAAGGAGAAGAGCCAATCATCTTTACTCTAACTGATGGAGAGGATATCATTACTCCCCTTGATAACGTAATGGTAATATCGGTAGTGGTGGCTAAGCACCCTAGTAGTCAAATTCTGATAGATAATGGAAGCTCAATACATCTTATCAATTAAAATTGCTTCGAAAAGATGAACATCACTGATGATAGATTGAAGCTCGTGACATTACCCTTACATGGCTTTACAGGAGAGAGACTAAAGGTGGTTGGGGCTATTCAGCTGCCAATCACTTTAAGGGAGAACCTTAAGAGTGTGACTTGGTAGGTATTGTTCATAGTTGTTGAATCAAATTCTGTGGCCTACAACACGGCTTTGGGATAACTATTATTAAACGATATGAGGGCTGTAATTTCCTTATGCTATTTATTGATAAAGTTCCCGATACCTAATTAAATGGGCAAAGTCAAGAGAGGCCAAAAGAGGGTAAGGATGTGTTACATCTCGTCAACCACAAGTAAAGGGATTCAGAGGAAGGAGACTTTTACCATAGCTAAATCGTCCAAGCTGCAGCCTATAGAGGAGTTAGTGTAAGACCCTTAAATTCATAAGTATATACATGTACATGCTATGTGAAGCATAAAAGATGTAAAGTCCATAGATTCAATGTACACACTTGTAATATGAGTTAGTGATGTATGTACAAGTTTCATTATATAGGAATAAGAAGAAATGGACTTTTATAGATGATGAATGTGACTATATGGAATTTTGGGTAGTGTGGTAAAATGGAATGAAGTTTGCATAAGTGCATAAATCTTTGAAATTCCATTTGGTGTTGTATTGTATACCTTTGATTATACAATTAATGCACACAAGTTTCAATGTATATAAAGTATGAATGGATGTCATTTTCAAACCTTAAAGGTGAATGGATGAGAAAATGACTATGGCAACAAAATGTATAAAGTTTGGTGTAAGTTACTATAGAAAACTGCAGTAAAATCTGGAAAATATGAATGAGGATCAATCTTATGGGATGAGAGATCGATCTGGAAGAGACAAAAAATGCTCTTGATCGAGCAATGGAACATGGGCAGATCGATCTCCAAAGGGGTCAGATCGATCTGCTAAGCATTCTGTGAAGAAGGAATCGATCCTTAGCGGGCCAGATCAATTTCCTTAAGCTACTGACTTGGAGAAGATCGATCTCATTTGGAGAGCAGATCGATCTCTTTAAGGTTCTGTGTTGTTCAGATCGATCCCATGCTTGGGATCAGATCGATCTCATTAAGTTTGAAAGGTCGATTTGGAAAGGAAAAAATACAAGGAAGATCGATCTCATTGGAGAGCAGATCGATCTCATAGAGACAATTCTATAAATACTGAACTTCTGCACTTTAGTTTGTACGAGAGAAACTTTTCCATTTAAAACTAAAAGTGTAACCTAACTCTTCAACACCAGAAAACTTCAGTTTGTGATCAGTTTTGAGTGAGTTTTGGTTGAGCAAAGTTGTTCTTAGTAAAAAAGAGAACACCATACTTTGAAACAAGAGATTGAAATCAAGAATTTCAAGAGCAAGGAGGATTTGTACCAATTTGGAGAAAAAGGAAGGAAACTAAGCTAGGTAAGATTTAATGCACCAAGTTGATGTATGTTAAACTAGGTGTGTTGATGAGTTTATTGGTATATATATGAATTGTTGGAAATGAAAGGATCATGAAAAAGGAGCATGACCTAGCTTTTGACATGAAAATGAGAAAATGATCAGGAAATGGTGTCAACATGAATTTAATGGTGGATTATGCATGTATGGAAGATTATAAAGTAATCTTATGAAATGCATATATTGGAAATAAGGAGAAATAAATATAACTCTATGGAAAATGTGGTATGATACCATATTGATAGAAAATACTGAAAATGATGTGTTAAGTTGAGATTTGACAAATGAAATGAGTATAGTATGATATACTAATACAAATAATTATAATAGCTTCAGAGAATTTTATTGGAAGCTGATCGGACTACAAGAGTAAGCAGAACCGAGGAAGAGAGGTCACCTGGCGTGATCCGAGGTAAGGGAATTTCGTGAGTAGCTAGAGATGGCTCCACGTATTTTGAATAGCTTAACAATGTACTTAAGTTGGTGCTTTAGAAACTCAACTCTTTGAATTTCCTCTTTGTTCCAAATAGAAATGCCCCTTGTTCCTTCAATCTAATAAATGGGGAAATGCTTCCAAACTATGTTGTTCTTCTCTTTGATGTGAACAACTTTGCCTCTAATAGTATTCCCTAAAATCTTCTTGAAAATGACCGGATTTAGAGAGAAAAATCTAGGTTTTGAGTTTGGAAATGGAGAGGGAATGGTTATTTTCGTGATTTGCAGATTTCAACTGCTCCTATTTATAGATTCGGCTTGATAAGATTGATCTGCCTTAGGTGGAGATCGATCTGGTCCCCTTAATTCCTCTTTTTCCACGGCATTTTCAAGCATGAGATCGATCTTTCGAAGCTTAATATCGATCTGCTCCAAACAGAGAACTAAGGAGATCGATCTGTTCCATTAAGAATCGATCTGCATTTTACAGAATGTTTAGGAGATTGATCTGGCTCCATTGGAGATCGATCTGTCATGTTTCATAGCTTAAAATAAGAGTATTTTGGCTCTTCCAAATCGATCTCTCATCTCATGAGATCGATCTGTCATTTATATTCCAAATTTTCTGTAGTTTTTCTGCAGCAACACTTACCAAACTTCATACATTTTGTTACCATGATCATTTTCTCATCCAATCATCTTTAAGACTTGAAAATGGCATCCATTCATACTTTATACCTATTAAAACTTGTGTGAAATCTTTGTATATCCAAAGGTACTTAATATAAACCAAATGGAAGTGCACAACTTATGCACTTCTCCTTCCATTTTACCACACTGCTCGTAATCCATTCTACTCATATTCTCCACATGTTTAAGTCCATTTCTTCACATTCATACATAATGTAACTTGTATGTACAATCATAACTCTTATTACATGTGTGTACCTTAAACTTATAGACTTACATTACATATACTTCACTTATGAATTCATAGTATAAGTCCATTTACATTTCTATATACATATTACAATTATACATATATGGGGTCTCACATTCTCCCCCACTTAGAAAATTTGGTCCTCTAAATTGGAACCAATTCAATTCGTGAATAACTCGAGATACTTCTCCCGCATCAAACTTTCCAATTCCCATGTGGCTTCTTCCACAGTGTGATGTTGCCAAAGAACCTTCACCAAGGGAATTATCTTTGTCCTTAACACTTTATCTTTTCTATCCAGTATCCGAACCAAATTCTCAACATAGGTCATACCTTCGTTAAGCTCCAAAGGCTCGTATCTTATTACATGCGCCGGGTCCGGGTGATACTTCCTCAACATGGATATGTGGAAGACGTTGTGAACACTTGCCAATTTCGATGGTAATGCCAACCGATAAGCCTTGTCTCCCAGTCTCTCCAAAATCTCGAAGGGCCTGATGTATCTAAGACTCAGCTTGCCCTTCTTACCAAATCTCATAATTCCCTTCGAAGGAGAAACTTTTAAAAACACTGACTCACCCACATTAAACTTTAGTGGTCTCTATCTCTTGTCGGCGTAACTCTTTTGTCGGCTCTGAGCTGTCTGCAATCTCTCACATATCAGTTAGACGTCCTTAGATGCCCGCTACACTAAGTCAGGTGCAAAAATCTATCTGTCACAAACCTCTTCCCATCCAATGAGGGATCGACATCTGCGTCCATACAATGCCTCATAGGGTGCCATCCCGATACTCGTATGATAGCTGTTATTATAGGCAAACTCGGCTAACTATAGGTGATCATCACATGAGCCTCTAAAATCCAGTACATACGCTCTTAACATATCCTCCAGGGTCTGTATAGTCCTCTCTGACTGCTCATCTGTCTGAGGATGAAAAACAATGCTAAAACTCAGTCGGGTCCCCAGTGCTTCTTGAAAATATTCCCAGAAATGGGAAGTGAAGCGGGCATCCCTATCAGAAACAACGCTCATTGGAACACCATGTAGTCGTACTATCTCTTGAATATACAGGTTCGCCAACTGACTCAGTGTATCGATAGCTCTCATAGCTAAGAAATGGGCGGACTTAGTCAACCGATCCACAATCACCCATATGACATCATGACCTCTGTGGGTCCTCGGCAATCCCATCACAAAATCCATGGTGACATGCTCCCACTTCCAAGTTGGTATTGGTAGACGCTGCAATAACCCTGCAGGCTTCTGATGCTCTACCTTCACCTGCTGACAAATGAGACACTTAGCAACATATTCAGCAATGTGTTTTTTCATCCCAAACTACAAATAAACCTTCCGAAGGTTTTGATACATCTTGGTACTCCCAGGATGTATCGTATACTTCAATGAGTGAGCCTCTGTCAAGATCAACCTTCTGATCTCTGCATCATCAACAACACATATCCTACCTCTGAACCTCAACAATCCATCAAAACTCAACTCAAAATCAATCTCTGTACCCCTCTGTATCTGCCCAACAATATCACTGCACTGTTGATCTATCCGTTGAGCCTATCGAATTTTTTCTACCAGATCTGGTTCCAACTGCAGGCTAGCTACCATAACACCACCATCAGCACTGGGTGGGGTCACATCCAAACTGAGGTTCATGAACTGTTCCAATAGCTCGTGTTCCCTGATCATCATAAATGATACCATCCCGAGATACTTCCTACTCAAAGCATCAATGATCACATTTGCTTTACCCGGGTGGTACAGGATCTCACAATCATAATCCTTTAAGAGCTTGAGCCGTCTCCTCTGTGTCATGTTTAACTCTTTCTGCGAGAACAGGTATGTAAGGCTCTTGTGATCCGTAAACACTTGGAATTTCTCTCCATAAAGGTAGTGGCGTCATATCTTCAGCTCGAACACCACCGCTGCTAACTCTAAGTCATGGGTCGGGTAATTCCTCTCATGATCCTTCAACTGTCTAGACCTATATGCAACTACCCTTCCATCCTGTATTAATACACAGCCCAATCCTTGGTGTGAAGCATCCGCATACACCGAGAAACCTCATAAGCTGGTAGGAATGGTGAGAATCGGAGCTGTAGTTAATCTTTTCTTCAACTCCTCAAAACTTTCCTCACACTTATCGTCCCACACAAACTCCACATTCTTTCTTGTGAGACGTGTCAAAGGAATACCCAGCTAATCCCAGGAAACTTCTGATCTCTGTCACTGTCTGGGGTCTTTGCCACTGAACTACGACCTCAATCTTAGATGGATCCACTGACACTCCATCTTTTGATACTATATGACCCAGAAAAGAGATCTGTTCCAACCAAAAGTCACACTTACTGAGTTTAGCGTATAGCTTCTTCTCTCTGAGGGTCTGTAGCACTATCCTTAAGTGCCTTTCATGCTCCTCTCTAGATTTTGAGTACACCGTATATCATCAATAAACACGATCACAAATTGATCCAAATACTGGTGGAATACCTCATTCATCAATGACATAAAAGTTACGGGAGCATTCGTCAACTCGAATGACATAACCATAAACTCATAATGTCCATACCTGGTGCGAAAAGCTGTCTTGGGTATATCTCCACTCCGTATCTTCAACTGATGGTACCCAGACCTCAGATCTATCTTGGAAAAGACTTGCGCTCCCTTAAGCTGATCCAACAAGTCATCAATGCATGGAAGGGAGTACTTATTTTGGATGGTGGCCTTATTCAACAACTGGTAATCTATACACGGTTAGAGGCTTCCATCCTTATTCCTTACAAACAGAACTGGTGCTCCCCAAGGTGAGACGCTCGGCCTGATGAACCCCTTCTCCAGCAACTCTTGCAACTGTTTCCTTAATTCTTCCAACTCAACCTGAGCCATTGTGTACAGTGGCTTGGATATCGGCTCTATACCAGGTGTCAAATCTATATCAAATTCCATCTCTCTATCTGGAGGTAACCCTGGTAACTCATCCGGAAAGACGTTTGAAAACTCCCTAACCACTGAAATGTCTCCCAATTCCGAACATGCCTTATCTGTCTCAATCACATAAGCGATAAACCCTTCACATTATTCTTCCCACCATTAGTAATCATAAATCATCACATCAACATATATAAATTGTAAACAATTTCATCTCTCAAATATCATGTGTTTAAATCATACTCTTTTATTTATGTTTGAATATATGTTTCATTTAATTTCACAATACTTACTACAAGATTTCCTATCTTTGGAAACATCAAATTTTTTTCATGACAATCCATAACAACATGATTGGCAGCCAACCAATCCATTCCTAGGATCACAACCCAATCACTAATATTTAATAAAATTAAATCAGCTGCCATCTCTTTACCTCTTATCCTCATCTTACAATCTCTATATACATGCTCAGTCAACTAACTATCATTCATAGGGGTAGATATCATCAACATTTTATCTAGTAGTGTGGGTTTTACATGCTCCAACAATTTACATGCAAAAGATGGTGATATGAAGGAATGCGTGGCACTAGGATCAAACAACACAAATGCTTCTAAATCAAAGATTTGGATGATACCTTTAACCACATCTGAAGACTTATCTGCAATGTCCTGGTCCAATGTGTGCACTCGTCCTCTGCTCACACCCACTGCCTGCTTCCCCTTTTCCTCAGCTGTAGCCCTCCTCTTTGGAGCAGCTGTCCCAAATGGAGCTCTCTATGGCTCCCTATCTTTCCGTGGGGCTCTCTCTGTCATCTTTAGGTAATCCCTGATTATGTGCCCTAATTTCCCACATCAGAAACATAGTGCAGGATGTCCATAGCACGATCGAGTACCATGGTACCTGCCACACTTGTCGCATTGCTCTGTCATAGGTCTTGGCCCTCCAATCACAATTCCCTTAGCTGGAGCAATGGCCGGATACATGGGAGTATTAATTGTCCTCTCTCGGATCTCCTCGATCCTCGGCCTCTTTCTAGAGAATCTTTTACTTCCCTTATAGTTGAAGCCTCTATCCATCATTGGTCTCTTCTTCTCTCTGTCCCTCATTTTACCAACCTTTTCAAACTCTGAGGTAATCCTATCAACATCTTGTTCACACAATTACGCCCTATGCACAACCTCCTCATAGGTCGGTATATCTAAGGGAACCAGTCTAGACCTGATGGTCGATCTCAATCCAGCCACAAATTTCTGGGTCTTCTCGACCTCATTACTCATCGTGTTGGGATCATATCTACCTAGGGAGATAAAAGTCATCTCATACTCATCCACAGTCCTGCTCCCTTGGGTCAGTCCCAAAAATGTCATTTTCATCTTTCTCTGTGCAGTATCTGGAGCATACTGTCTCTGAAATGCCTCCAAAAATATATCTCAGCTAATCTCCGTATGTCGGGCTCTCAAAATAGGCCTAGTGGACTTCCACCAATGTTCTGCTGATCCTTCAGCATAAATGCAGCAAATGCTACCATCTTAGTAGTAGTGCACTCAAAGAACCCGTATAGCTTCTCAATCTCATTGATCCAATCCTCTGCAGCTACTGGGTCCTTAACTACACTAAAAGACGATAGTCCAAACTTTTGAAACTGTCGCAATCTGTCCAAATCACATTCATATCCCCAACCTCTACTGCCTGGTGTAGCAACCGACGTAGGCACACCTTGTGTGGGTGGGATATCTATCGTCTGATGTCTCTGGGCTAGTCGTACCCGTGCCTTTGGAGCTACCGCATGCTCGGCATCACCCTGTGTAACGGGACTCTGTCTACAGCCCACTCCAGGTAAAGATTAGGTGACCAACTCCAAAATCCTCTCAATGCTTCGCTCAATCCTCGTAAAGCGAGCCTCAATACTCTTGGGTATCTCCTCTGGACCTTGTGGAACGTGCTCAACCTCAGCCTCCACCTTAACCTCATCATGAGTCTCGTGTGTTTCTGGCTCAACACTACCCCCAGGCCTACCTCTACGGCCTCTAGTTCGTCCTCTCGCCCCTCTACCACGACTGGTATTGGGCATAATGTTTCATTTCTCTGCATACATCTCAATTTCTTAGTTAACCCATCGACACACACACAATTGTATCTAAATAAGCATAGTAACACGGGGATGTAATTTTCTAACTTATTAAGTATTTTAGACATCGACACACATCAGACCAATCGGGCTCTGATACCAACTCCTGTCACGACCCTCAACTTACCAAAATACGTACAAATTTTTCATTTTCTCATGCATTATTTATTATTCGTCCTTCCTCGATCCTGATCAGCTACACACTCAATAGCTAGGTTGTGTCAATGTCTACCTCATCCATCCATAACAATTTGTAACATAATTTCAAAAGTAAACACTTTTATAGATATATCAGAGTTACTGTTTACAAGTGTTTACATTGCTTTACATCCCTAATAGTTACTTACAAAATGCTACTGTGCTATGCCTAGTTTAGATACAAAATAATTCAAGTGTGTATACCGTTAGCGATGGTATGCAGCGGATACCAAAAGGGATAAGCCTCCAGTCACCTACAATCTATACTCAAAACTCTGTAGAGAGGGGGAAAATAAGGGGGTGAGCAAACTACACGCTCAGTAAGGCAAACATGCGAACAGGTAGATACTTCACTCTCTACGTAATCGTGATGCCATGCTCAAAAGCATTTAATTCATCATTTTATCTCAAAACATGAGTGTATGATTGTGTTAATGGTATGTAAAGCAATTCATGCTATTTAAATTTTGTACACAAATCCCATTCAAGCATGGCATTAACCATTATGCATATTTTATAAGTAAAGCATGGCATAAATCATCATGCATATTTCATAAGTAAAGCATGCCATTAAACATCATGCATCAGTGCACTTAAAAGCCATTAAAAATTTGATATATCAAAACAATTCATCACTTGTCAGGACTCAGCTCCTCCCTCGGACTGTCCTGACCCACACATCATTTCAAACATGGATTTATTCATAAAGCAATAGATATGTGAGATAGGCAATTCAATAAGGGAAATAACCTCTAGGACTATGGCCATATCCTGTGATACCGACTACACGGATCAGGTGTATGGGTTATCACTACTATTTGCTTCCACACGGGAGGTGGGTCAAATCCTACCTGCCGGTCCATAGCAGATCTCGTCCGAAGATAGCATATCACATCTCAACACGATACATCGTACTCCATGCTACCTGCACGGTACAGCGTACTCCATGGACCCACATCAACATATCATATCACGCCACATCTCAAAACGCACGTGTGAGCTTATTTAATCGATACAACCTCTTGTCTACCTGAAGCTCCTAACATGGCTATCAACATGTCAAAACAATGCACGTGCTAGCCTATTTAATCGGTGTGACACCCAGTCTACCTGAAGCTCCAAGCACGGCTACAACTAAGGTGGGCATCTAATGCGAACTATGCTCTAGCACCATGCCAAAACCAGTAAAAATCCATTTGAAAACTAGTACGAGCATATTACCAGTATTATAAATGATGTTTTGCATCTATATATATATTGCATAAAAGCTTTGAGAGAGATGCATACGTTAGATACAAATAGGGTAAGGAGTGATTTCGAGGCATAAGCATGGTATTTTGTAGATAGTGTGGTTATCTACTTGCTTGCCTGATTTCCTTATTGAGCTGTGAGCTCACCCCCTTATTATTTCCCCCTTTTCAGAGCATCCACAGTAGGTGGACACGGCTGAGGACTGACATTCCTTGATATCAGCTGCAGATTCATCTTGTTAGAGGTATACACACTTGATATTTTGTACTGAACAATGTATAAGCACAGCTATGTAAATAAATGTATGGTCGAGATGTATATGTACAGATAAACTCATTTATGTACAAGAGTTATATTATAGAAAAGAATAGTAAATTTTATATACGCTATGAATGAGTGTGAATGGATGACTAATATCGAATCACAGCCCAACGTTTGATGTAAGAGAGAATAGAAGAAAAGGTAAGTGAAATGCGAAAAAAAAAATTTGTGGTGAATAAGGTAGGTCGCGTGTGGGGGAGGGGCGTGACAGTTAGAGGGGATTAGGTTGAAAGAGGATGATGAGGAAAATAAAGTTTATGTTGGAAACCAGCTGACGACTGAATCGAAGGAGGAAATAGTAAGATGCTTAAAAGAAAACTTCAATGTCTTTGCATGGATGTCTATCGAGAATTTTGGAATTGATCCGGATGTCATCTGCCACAAGCTAAATATCTTACCGAGAGTAAAACTAGCTAAGCAAAAGAAGAGAAGTTTTACCCCAAAAGAATAACAATTTTAGAGCTTGAAATTGATTTGGATTTTTTTTCGAGTATCACCAAATTATAATGCATCCCTCGGATAAGGAAAAGATATCCTTCATCAATGAGAAACGCAGTAGGTCTTTAAAGACCTTATTCACCATTCTCTGATAGGTGGTCCTTGCATTTTTTAAACCAAACGACATCACACTATAGTAGTAGAACACAATGGAGGCCTATGTTGATGGCATGATTATCAAGAGTAAGGAAAGTGAGTCTTATGCACATGAGCTATCAAAGGTGTTTAAGGTATTAAAAAAGTTTGAAATGAAGTTGAATCCCATCAAATGCTCATTTAGTGTTTCATCTTCATGATCACTAATTGAGGAATCAAGGCTAATCCAGAAAAGATTCAAGCCATTCTAGATATAAAGCCTCAATCTACTACAAGGAAGATGCAAAGGTTAACTGGAAGGATAGATGCATTCAACTACTTTTTATCGAAGTCTGCTAAAAGGAGCTTGCCTTTCTTCTAAACTCTTTGAGGTGAGAAGACATTTGATTGGATAGAGGAATGTCAAAAGGTCTTCGATGAGTTGAAAGAGTATTTAAAGGAACTTTTGCTGCTAATAGACTTTAAATCGGGGAACCACTTTATAAGTACTTAGAATTGGGAGACAAGGTTGTCAGTGTTATGCTTTTAAAAAAAGACATAAATGGAGACCGTTCGATTTACTATGTTAGTAACACTTTACTATCAATAAGAAAAACACGTTACTCACAGGTTGAGAAGGTAGTTCTAACTCTCGTAATGGCTGCTTACTTTCAGGCACACTCGATTACAATGCTAACAAATCAGCTTTTGAAGCAGATCTTATAAAAGCTAGAGCATTTAGGGAGATTGATTAAGTGGGTAGTCGAGTTGAGGGAGTATGATATTACTTTCTAGCCCCAATAAGTGTGAGATCTGAGAATTTCAGACATATTTTATTGATGTAATAAGAATTTGAAGTGTAATTTATTGAGCTAAGTGAATTGTGGGAATTATAATTGGAGATTTATATGTTAAGTGAGTAAAATGAGCATGAAGTATGAGGACAGATCGATCTGGGAGAAGGTGAGATCGATCTGGTGAGTTAAAAATGACGAGGAAGGAGGAATTTGAGGAGCAGATCGATCTCCAATGGAAGAGATCGATCTCCAAATGATTCTGTTTGAGAAAGGATCGATCTCATGAGGAAGAGATCGATCTCCAAATGATTCTGTTTGAGAAAGGATCGATCTCATGAGGAAGAGATCGATCTCCAAATGATTCTGTTTGGGAGAAGATCGATCTCCTTAGGAGCAGATCGATCTCATAAAGCCATAAAGAGATCGATCTCACCCCTCTACAGATCGATCTCCTAGGCATAAAATTGCCCAGATCGTCCCCAAATTTCAAACGCAGATCGATCTCATCAAGAGGCAGATCGATCTCCTACCTCCAGTCTATATAAGGAACCCGTGTTTTTCTCCTGCAATTTCACTTTCTCTCTCTTCCAACCCCCATTTTACCGAAAACCTAACTTTCTCACTCATCCAAATCACCCATTTTCGACCGAATCAGCTGTTGTGGTAAGAGGGAAAGTTGTTCCTCATCAAAGGGAGAACAACATACTTGGAAATCGAAGGACGAATCGGATCGAGGCGTGGGTTGTGCGTCTCACAAGCTTTGGGTAATTTCTAAACCTCGATCTTGATATTTGAGATGATTTTGATGATATTGGTGGTTGTCATTGCGTTGAAATAGTTGAGAAAGGATTAGGGATTGATGAAATTTCAATGTTGTTGGAGTAATGTAGATATTTGGTAATTTTGGTAATTTTGAGAATTTGTGCTATAAATGGAAATATAGACAATGTGATGAATTAGTATAGATAATTGGCATGAGAAATGTAGGACATTGAGATATTGTGAATGAGGTTGTAGTTTAGGGTTGAGTTACGAGAATCGAGAGATTTAAGGAGTTATGAGCAATTATGCTCGATTTTGAGAATTGAGGGTTATGAGATAATTGAGTATTGATGTTTTAACATCGTTTGGACAGCTTGGGAGTTCCAGAGTGGAATGCGAGGCTAGTCCGTGATACGGGGGAAACGATTGCACTATACGAGGTGCAAAGAGGTAAGGGAAATCTAAACCATTTGTGTATGTGAATTGCAAACCATTTTAGCATGAATTGTGGTTTATAAAACAAGCATGTTGGGTTTTGTGTTGAGATTAAATTGCACACGATTTTATAGCCGGTTGGAGCCCAATGTTTTTATGAGTTTATAACTGGGCTCTACGTTAAGGCAATATTGAGATTTGAGAAATGTGTGCGTGTGCTTTGCCGGTTGGAACTCGGTTTTATTACGTTTTGTGTTGAGTACAAAACGATTTTTAAATGAGTTTTATGAGAGAAAAAACCATCATGAGTTCTACGTGAAGGCAAACCAGTCTTATGTGATAAGACTTAGGTGTGTAGTTGTGAGTACACACTGGGCATTGCTCTGGTAACATGTAAGCCCGATTTCTTCTCCGTTCTGGTAACGTGAGAATAACCTATTCTGTGGCTATGCCACGTATACTTGGTGGCTGTGCCACGTTGAGAAACCCCATTGGTGGTTGTGCCACGTTATACCCCATTGGTGGCTGTGCCACGTTGAGAAACCCCATTGGTGGCTGTGCCACGTTGAGAAACCCCATTGGTGGCTGTGCCACGTTGAGAAACCCTATTCTGTGGCTATGCCACGCGAGAAATTAAATCAGTGGCTTTGCCACGTGTGTTTTGTGGCTATGCCACGTGAGAAATTAAATCAGTGGCTTTGCCACGTGTGTTTTGTGGCTATGCCACGTGAGAATTTAAATCAGTGGCCATGCCACGCGTGTTTAGTGGCTGTGCCACGTGCATTATTTTTACTGTGATTTTATCACGTTATTTGAGAAAGCGTTTAACGCGTTATTTTCACATGCTTTGTTATTGCTCTAGAGTGAGCCTTTTACTTCATGTTTTCACATGACTTGACACATGAGAGTGTCGTTTTGAGTACTTTCATGCTATGGTTTTCAAATGAGTTTCACATACAAATAAACCTTTTGTGATGTGCATTTTGGTTTATGAACTGAGTTCCTTACCCCCTTTACTGAGCGATTTAGAAACTCACCCTGTTTTCCTTCCCCCCCCAGAGTTCTTCAAGTGAAAAAGGATCTCCCTGCGACGTACGGAGTAGTGGCTAGTGGAGGATTCGAGCTCCAGGCCATATATTTTGTACATTGAGGTATATTTTATCTTTTCATGTACCCAGACTATTATTGTAATTGCAGACACTTGATGTATAACATTATATGGGATGTATTAGGATTGATTAACTTGGAATTGAGTAATGTATATGATTCAATATACACTATATTATGATGAGATCCTGAGGCATGATAATTATGATGATGTATGACACTGCACAGGAATGCACCTTTAATTGTGAATTAATGAGTAAAAAGTTTTAAATTTGCCATATTTTCCGCATTTTCGGGGCGTGACAATAAGCAATAAGGGTCAAGCTCTTTATTATGGAATGCACTAGTCAAAAAAGCACAATGATGAGGGATTAGTAAAGTGGAAGCTATATGTTGATGGAGCATCAAGTGCAATTGGAAGTAGAGCTTTAGTAGTGTTAGTGTCACCTGAAGGGGAAGCCTTGGATTACTCCCTATGCTTCAACTTCTTAAGTTCAAACAACATTGCAGAATATGAAGCCCTGATAGTTGGCATAAAACTGGCGGAGAAGCTAGAAGTTCAAAATTTGATGGCACATAATGACTTGCAATTGGTGGTTAAGTAATTTGAGGGCTAGAATGAAACATGAGAGCCTACGTGGATGCCATATTTGTAAATAGTCCAATTGTTTGAGAATAGCCGCGTAAATGCCTTGTCAAAGTTAGCTTTCTTCGAAGGAAATTGTAAGAAGAATGGTGAAAGTCTAGCAATTAGATAAGCCTAGCATTGAAGAAGAGGATGTTTGTGATATCAATATTGATGATGATTGGTGGACAATGATCAATCTATACCTATTAGATAGTACACTTCTTGAAGAGAAAGATGAGGCTTAGAAGATGAAGATTCAAGGTGCTATGTTTACCTTAGTGAATGGGGAGTTGTACAAAGAATGGTTCACCATGTCGCTGTTGAAATGTCTGGGACTTAAGCAAGCTAGTTATACATTGGCAAAAGTGCATGAGGGGATTTATGGAAAACACTTGGAAGCTCAGGCCTTTGCTACGAGCATACTTTGAGCTAGATTTTATTGGCCCACATTGAAACATGACACGACCGATAAAGTTCACATGTGTGACAAGTGCTTGAGGTTTGGTCCTGTCGCGTCCAACGTCTCTATCGTAAGCTCACAGGCTGCACAAATAATATAGTATTGAAGTCTTGAATTATCGTCCCATAGAGATTAGTTAACCTTAATTAATTATCAGATAATTACACTATAAGCATATTCTAGCAAATTATGAAGTTAGTGGTCTACTAGACTAGGAAAGCATAATAAAATAAAAATAATAAAATAAAATAATAAAATGAAAATAAGAAATACTTATAATAACATGAAAGTAAATAAAAATAAACTAGAAAAGAAAAATATAAAATGAAATTAGTAAGGATTTGAGCTAAAAATGTGAATAACAAAATGAATGGGCCTAAAATGCAATTAATGAAAATACAACTAAAAATCTAGTATGAAAATGACTAATACAAGAAACTAATTTAAGTAAAATAATAAAAATGCTAAATAACACAAGCTAATGCATTAAACCTAAAACTTTAATTAAAAACACTAAAAAACCTAAATATAAACCATAAAACCCTAACCCTAAAATGCCTAAATTACAAACCTTAAATTAAACTTACCACTAAATGACACTAATACTAGCTAAACAAGTCCTAAACTAACTAATTACACTAAAATGATGCATGAGAAATAAAATATTTTTGGAAATTTCAAAATTAAAATAAAATAAATGCTAATTGTTCATGCAATGTATCCTAACCTAAATTAACCCTACATGCATGGTTTAAACTCTAACCTAATGCAAACTAATCCCTAAAACAATAATTAAGATTAACCTAAAATAACATAAGAAATTTGAATACCTAAATGCAACTAAAACTAGCTAATGCATTAAAACGGTAATGACAATGGCTTGAAACCTTAATCTAACCTAAACTTAACTTTACCCTAAATTTAATTTAACTTAAGATATCATTAACTAACCTAAAACAACCCCTAAAAAATGCCCAAAACAGTAAATAAAATACCCTTGGGTAGAATGCAAAAATTATAAAAATAAAGTCCTAAATGTAATGTAAATGCTATGAAAATTAATTCTAAAATTACGTAAATTCAACCACTAATTACATAGCCTAAATATGTCCTAAAAACTAAAGAAACACACAAAATAAAGCATAAAACAGAACCAAAATAGAACCTAAATAGTGACCAGAAAAGGATGCCTAAGATAAGAATTAAATGGAAAAATGCAATGACAAAGCTAGTAAAAATTCATTTAATGCTTCCTAAAATTATTAATGCATGAGTAACCTTGATAAAATTTAAATGTACCTATGTGAGACCTAAGACCATGCAAAATAGTAAGCAAAAAAAAAAAAAAAAAAGCCTAAACAAGAAGAAAATGGAAAGAAAATGAAACTAAAATGTCATGAAATGAAATCAAATTTAATAAAATTCTAAATATTACCTAATGTAATATGATCTTAGTATGACTAAATACTACCTAAAGAACATGGAAAATGCATGAAACAGTAACTTCAGTCACCCTGAACTGACGCCAAAAGCACTGAAAATAATGAAATATTTCAAAGTAAAATGCTATGATACCTCAGCTAATGAACTCTTAAAAATTGCCTATTGAATGTGTAATCCTAATATGATTCTCACTTACTTAAATGACCCTTAAAATGACATAGATCAGTAGCCAAATTAACTCAAATAGAAACACTAAACTAGGATGATCATGAGAGTGAAAAATGCAAGGTAAAATGCCATGAATCCTAATCTAATAACTACCTAAAAATTACCTAATGTAAATATGATCTAACATTACATAAAACTACTTTAAATGGATATTGAAAACAGATAAAACAACAGCTTAAAAACTGCTAATATCGACACTTGAATAGTGACAGTAAGCAACTGTAAGACCCGAATTTAATTAAAATATGAAATGGATGAGTATTCGTGAAGGGAAGTCGGGTTAAATTTATCCCGAACATCTTAAAGGGCAAAACGATCAAAAGATCAAAAGTCGGAATAAATTCGATAAGAAAATTTAATTAAAAATAATGGATTTGAGAATCTTGATCAATATCAAAGAAATAATTAAATTTCGGGTTAAATTGATCAAGATATGAAATTATTGGAATTAATCGAAATTTTGCTCGGAACAATATCCCGAAAATACGAAGAAATTATACCCGAAAAAGGGTTAAAAATATAAAAAATAAATTAAATAAAATTAAATAAATCTATTTGGAATAAAAAAATTAATTTTTGTAGATATTTTGAATATTTTGACTAAAATATTGAATAAAATATTAATAAAATTAAATAATAAATAAAATTAAACTAATTGTAAAAAAAGAGAAAAAAAAACGAATCAGAAAATGTATCGGGGAGAGAGAAAACGATTGAAACCGAGGAGACCCGCGCGTGGCCGACCGACCCACGTCCACCGACGATCGTCACCCTCCGACGAAGGGCCGAGGAGGAAGAGGAGAGGCCGGCGAAGCTGTTGGCACCGGCGACGCGCCCCAAGGAGGCCGGAGATCGCCGAACGGAGGAAGAGAAGCTCACGGGGAAAACGGAGTTGGTTCCGGCGATCCACGGCAGCTGGGCTCGAACGGCGGGTACCGGCGTGATCGGGAAGAGGAGCCGGTTCTTTTGAGACCAATATCGGTCGGCGAAATCGCCGGAATCCACCGGATCAAGAGGTGACAGCCGCGGGGGGAGAAGGAAAGATTCGTCGACGATCGGCGCGATTCAGGCCCGACCGACCCCAGCCGAGGCTTCCCGAGGTGCAGACGAGCTGATTGGTGGCAGCCACGACCGGCGAAACTGCCGAAAAATGCCGAAAACAGCGAAAGAAAAAAATGGGTTTCGACGACAGAAAAGAAAACGGCCGGACCGGAGACCTTCCGGCGATCTTGGGTGAAGCCGAGGCCAGATTCGAGCTGCGGACAACCTTGCGGAGCTGCTGGCGGTGGAAGCCGACGGAGAACCGGCCGGCAAGGCCTTGAACCGGTGGTGAACCAGCCAAACCGGAGTGAACCGGCGGTCTGAACCGGTTTAGCCAAAAAGAGAGGAAAAAAGGAAGAAAAAGGGGAAAAAGAAAAAAAAAATTGGGAAAAATTCCAGTGATGCAATCGAGCTTCGGGTAAGTCGATAAGCGGTCAAAATTGATCGATTTGAATTTTGGAATATTTTATTTAATTATTATTCGACTGGAAATTTACCCGAAAATTATGAAATTGTGTAGCTCGACGATTGGCATCCACCAAGAGCTCGAGACCGCCTCGATTTACGTACTAGCATGGAATCTCGGGTAAGTGACCCTTATTTACGACAATTTACATCGTTATGCGTGATATGAATTTAAATTCCGCATAAATTGAATTAAATTATGGAGAATTAGATAAATTGTCGTAAATAATAAACTTAGCTATTCGAGGGTTAGAACGAGGCCCAATAAATTGTTGGTGGGCCCAATGAGCCCAATAGGCCTCGATAAAGTGAAAATTAAGTGGAAAACGGGCTTAAGGCCGATTAAGGCCCATTAAGGTGTAAACGGGCCCAATAAGGGTAAATTGGCCCAATGATTTAAATTAAGCCCAGAAAATAAGAAATACAATTAAATTGTATAATATCTGACCTGAGGAATATTTATACGCAGTTTCGGAGGTCTGATTGGGAGCATATCGAACTGCGCAACGAGACAACAGTGAAAAAAGGAAAGGTCAGACTCTACAAAAAAATAAGGTAAGGGAATTTTGTAGGTGCATAGAGATGCCTATACGTATTTTGAGGGTATTTACAGGGCTTAGAAATGTCTTACAGCATCTAGAAATGAAATAATAAATTTGTGAAAATCGGGGCATAGGTGAATAAAGGAAAAAGATGATTTTGCCCCTGGAAGTAAAATTTACAAAAAGGGTAGAAAGGCAGATAAATTGCATGATTTTCATGTTTTGATATTTTATATGACTATCTTGCTTTGGTTTAAGCAAATTTACACATAGGTTGGCTGTTGACTTAATGAATTATACGAAAGGGTATCGGTTTGTACCGTTTCTATTTTAAAAGATATTTTATCAAGATTGAGCCACCTATCATGTTTACATGAATAAAAAGAGTGCTAGAGTCTTTCTCGCACTCAAGTTTACTGATTTATTTCTCATGAAAAGCCGTACTGGAGCATTGCTCGTACGAGAAATTTGTGTGTGCACAAAATCGTGCTGGAGCTTCGCTCGCACGAGATTTTAGATATCATGATATGCATAGCGTGGTGCTGGAGCTTCGCTCGCACTAGACGTGAGTTGACATGCATATAGTCGTGCGGAAGCCTCCTGTAGACTATGTGTCACAGAGAGTTGAGATGCTCGCACGTATACTTTGAGACATGGGTTGGTTATCGACATAGTATTGGGGTGGATAAGACCTACGGCAGGCACCCCCAGACTATGATATGGGTCCACGGAGTACGATGTACCGTGTATGTCACACGGAGTACGCTGTACCCTGCAGTCATGATGACTTTATGATGTTACTTGCTATTCTGGCGGGTAGGACTTGACCCCACCTCCCGTTGCAGTTGTTGTAAGACCCCGTATATGTATAATGGTAATGTGAATAATTGGATCAAATAATATGTATGGACTTGTAATGTAAAGTATGATTGATGTAAGTCCATGGATTCAATGTATGTATGTGTAATATAAATTGTAACGTACATACAAGTTTCATTGAGTGTGAATACGAAGAAGTGAGTTATGGCAAGTGATGGATGTGATTGAAACACAAAATGAGTAGTGTGGTAAAATGGAATGGAGTTATGCTTCCATTTGGTTTTATGTTGCATACCTTTGAATATACAATGAATGCACACAAGTTTCAATGTGCATAAGGTATGAATGGATGCCATTTTCAAGTTATAAAGGTGGATGGATGAGGAAATGGCCATGGCAATAGATTGAGGGTGTGTTGGTATGAGTTGCAGCAATGAAAACTGCAGGAAATCTGGAAAACATGAGGTCCAGATCGATCTCCTAGGATGAGAGATCGATCTGGGAGAGCCAGAATGCTCTTATTTGGGCGAAAGAATTGAGTAGATCGATCTCCAATGGAGCCAGATCGATCTCTCAAGCATTCTGTAGTGGAAAGATCGATCCCCAAGCACCCAGATCGATCTCCTTAGCTCTCTGTTTGGGACCAGATCGATCTCATGCTTCGACAGATCGATCTCATGCTTCAACAGATCGATCTCATTGCTTCGACAGATCGATCTCAGGCTTAAAAATTGTCGTGAAAAAGAGGGATTTTAAGGGACCAGATCGATCTCCTCTTGGACCAGATCGATCTCCTCAAGTCATTTCTATATAAGGAGAGCTGAAAATCTGGAAATCTCAGAAAAACACCAAACTTTACAATTTCAACCCCAAAAACCCAACTTTTCCTCTCTAAAATCAGCCATTTTCAGTGAGATTTGGAGAGAGATCATTAGAGGCAAAGTTGTTCCTATCAAAGAGGAGAACAACATAGTGAGAGAGCATTTTCCCATTTTTGGAATTGAAGGAGTTGAGGGCATTACCAATTGGAGCAAGAAGAGAAATCATATTGGTAAGATTCTAACACTCCAATCCAAATGCATTAGCTATTTAATTGATTTTGGAGTTGAATTGTATGAGTATTGATGGATAAACTACCTAGGAATGTAGTGAAATTGGTGTGACCTAGAAATCTAAAATGGGTATAATGTGAGGATATGTGGGATTGAATGAGCTTATGGTTTATGGCATGCTAAAGTTGTTATTGGGGTAATGTTTATGATTCTAGATGGTTAGATGGAATTACTTGGTGAGTAGGAGGAATTGTGAAAATGGGTATGTATATGATTGATAAATGCCATAGTGAGGGGATTCATGGAATATGAACACTATGAGCTTAATGTCGATTTAACATCGATTTTGAATAAGTTAATAGGCCTAAGAAGATCCATAGACTCGAGTTATGGGTAAAGTAATGAAACGAGGCCATATAAGCGTTAATAGAGGCTATAGGTTAAATTGACTATAGCAAGCGCAAGAGTTGCATTGTATGGATCGAATATAATGCGGGATACGATTTTGTGCAGTCCCCGAAGAGTTCGTTGAAGGCGAACCGAACCTTACGAGTAAGCAGCTTAAGAAGGTGGAATCACACATCGCGATTCCAGGTAAGGGAATTTTGTAAGTATATAGAGGTAGCTGCTCGTATATTGAACTCGTGGGTATATATAGGGCTTTGGAAATGTGCATGGACTTATAGAAATGTGTTTTGATGGTGTATGAGTATTTGTATGAGATTTGGTTGTTTGAAATGGTCATTGAAAAAGGGATAGTAAGGCTAATAATTGCATAAATCATGTGTTTTGAATGCTTTTACAAAACACAATGCTTTGATTTAAGCAAATAAAATGATAGGCTGGCTAGTACTTGAATGATGTTGTGAAATAGCCCATATGAGGCACTAAGCACATTATGAGATGTTTTGAATTCATGTGAGCCGCCTATCGCGTGTATGTGATATAATTCGTGTTAGAGCCTCGCTCGCGCGAGATTTCTATGTTTTCACTTGTGTGAAATGTGCTTGAGTTTAGCTTGCACTTTGAATTGAATTGTGATGATGTTATAAACCGTACTGGAGCTTACGCTCGTACGTGGATTTGAGTGGTTTTTCTTATGCATATAACCGTACTGGAGCTATGCTCGTACATGGTTTCTTCATATTTTTATGCATAAATGCCGTACTAGAGCGTTGCTAGTACGAAGTGAATGGTTTTGATGCATGAATTCGCGCTAGAGCGTAGCTCGCACTGGTTTTCACACTGTGGTACGTATGAGGCCGTGGTGAGAGATACGGATTAACTCAGGGAACCCAACAGGCCTGACAGACCTCTTAGGTGGGGTGAGGGTGAGGGGCTAGGACCTGACATAATCCATCCAGGGAACCCAACAGGCCTGACAGACGTCTTAGGTGGGGTGAGGGTGAGGGGCTAGGACCTGGATCAGGGAACCCAACAGGGGCGAGCAAGGCCATGAGGGGCTAGGACCTGGTATTGAGGTTACTCCCACGCGCTCTTGAGACTATAAAGGTTACACTTGGTATGGGGTAGATAAGACCTATGGTAGGCACCCCCAACCATGTTATGGGTCCGCGGAGTACGATGTACCGTGTATATCACATGTAGTACGATGTACCGCGTGGTGGTTACTTGATTTGAGAAAGTCTGGCGGAGAACTAACCCACCTTCGTGCCAGCATGATACCCCACACACCGAAACCCGTGTGGTCTGGGATGATATGTGACGATTGGCCATCATAGTCACTTGAGATATAGTAACCTGTCTCCTTGCTTGATTTACTTACTACCACATGATTTTAAATCTCTAAGTGTGATTGTGATTGTTTAAGGTAGACCCGAAGGAGGGGTCGAGCCTCGTGGATTTGAATTGTGAAATGAAAATGAGGTTGTGATTGTGAATTGATGTGATGTGATTGTATGTGATGAGAAAGAGTTTTATGACGTGGGTTTTAAAAAGGAGGTTTCTTAATGAATTGCCCTTTTTATGAATTGAAATGAGATCGAGCATGAGATGATTTATACATGATGTTTTACCATGTTTTATATGCCAATATTACATGACTTTGATACATGATATATATGTATACTCATATGGCATAGTTTTATTCCTCATGCTCCTACTATAAATGATTTATGCATAACACTATCAGCATGTAGATAGAGTAGTTATCTACCATGCTTGCATTATTGCCTTACTGAGCGTGTGGTTGCTCATCCCACTCTATTTTTCCCCCCTACAGAGCGTGCATAGTAGCCCAGTGAGGACTGAGGCGTATTATTTTGGACTCCGCTGCATCTCCATCGCTAAGAGGTATATACACAGTGATTCTTTTTGTATCTAAACAATGTAAAAGCACAGTATTCTTTTGAGTTGTACTTATGGGGGATGTAGATGTCAGTAAGACATGTATTCGTATAAGTACACGATTAAATGCACATGTATGACATCGTTTTAATTAATTGAGAATGAATGAGATGTGGTGTTTATTATTGACTCACAGCCCAACAGTGTGTGGTGAGTTTAGTTCACGACCGGGTAAGGTAACAGTAAAACGCGAAAAATTTTTAGTGATTTTTGGTTAAAGAGAATGGAATTGGGTCGTGATAGAGATTGGTATCAGAGCTGTGTTGGCCTGATGTGAGTCATTAATAAAATGTAGGAAAGTACATCCCCATAGTACTGTGCTTTTGTTTAGATATAACTGTGTATATCGTGATGGATTGAGCTTAATGAATTATTATAATACAGGGAGTTAGGCACTATGCCAGTTACACGCAAAGGTAGAGGGGCGAGAGCACGTGCTAGAGGCCGTAGAGGTAGGCCTGAGAGCCGTGCGGAGCCACAGACTGAGCAGGCTCCACAGAACCCTGCTGAGAGAGCGGGTGATACTGAGGCTCGCTTCGCTAGATTAGAGCGGAGTATTGAGAGTCTGGTGGAGATAGTTACGCAGGCCTTGGGCACCGGTGACAGACGAGGTCCCGCAGCACAGCCTACTACGAAACAGGCAGCTGCAGAGGCGGAGAGACCTCAGACTGCTGAGACAGTTACAGTTACACCACCTCCAGCCCAGGATACAGATTCTCCTATCGCTCCACAGCAGAGCGGTAGTGATGTGGGTTATGACTGTGACTTGAGCAGGTTGCGAGAGTTTCAAGCGCTGAAACCCCCAGTGTTTAGAGGGGTGAAGGACCCAGTGATTACGGAGGATTGGGTGTATGAGATGGAGAAACTATATAGGTTTTTCCGATGCACTTCAAGTGAGAAGGTTGCCTTTGCCGTGTTTATGCTGAAAGGCGAGGCTGAGCATTGGTGGAGGTCCACCGAGGTTATTTTGAGGGCCAGACACTCTGAGATCTCATGGGAGATATTTCTAGAGGCCTTCAGGAGACAATATGTCCCAGCTACCGCACAGAGGAGACTGCGGATGGAATTTATGAACTTGGTTCAGGGGAACCGTACTGTGGACGAGTATGAGTCCAAGTTTATGTCCTTGGGGAGATATGACCCGGACACGATGGGTAGTGAGACCCGAAAGATTCAGAAGTTCATGGATGGATTGAGATTGGCCATCCGGACTAAGCTGGCTCCCTTCGATATTGTGACTTATGAGGAGGCTGTACATAAGGCTCAGTTATGTGAGCAAGACTTTGAGCGAAATGCCTCCGAGCTTGGAAGGATCAGTGTCAGGAAGGACAGAGACCAGAAGAGATCCGGGTTTGGAAGAGTGGCCAAGAGAGGTGGCCAAAGGTTTTTCGAGAAGAGGCCTAAGATCGAGGAGGTGCAGGAGAGAGCTGCCAGACCTCCCGTATACCCAGCCTTGACAGCGCCGAGGGGTATAACTATTGGAGGACCACGACCTACCACGGATCAGTGTAGGAGATGTGGGAGATACCATGGGACTAGGCCATGTCAGGCGCCCCCTGTTTCGTGTTTTAGGTGTGGGAGGCCAGGACATATATCGAGGTACTGCACTGAGATGATTGAGGTTGCCCCACAGAAGGGCAAGGAGCCTGAGGGAACTCCAGTTGAGACAGCAGCCCCGAGGAGGAGGGCTACAGCTGAGGAAAAAGGGAAACAGGCTGTGGGTGTGAGCAGAGGAAGGGTGCACGCACTGGACCAGGACACTGCAGACGCATCGACGGATGTGATTAAAGGTACCATCCGAATCTTTGATTTAGAAGCATTGGTATTATTTGATCCTGGTGCCACGCATTCTTTCATATCACCTTCCTTTGCACATAAATTATTGAAATATGTGAAACCAACATTGTTGGGTAAAATGTTGATGATTTCCACACCCATGAATGATAGTCAATTGACTGAGCATGTATGTAGGGATTGTAAGTTAAAGATAGAGGGGAAGGAAATGATAGCCAATCTGATTTTATTGAATATGAATGATTTTGATGTAATCTTGGGAATGGATTGGTTGGCTACCAATCGTGTTGTGATGGATTGTCATGCCAAAACATTGGTGTTTTCAGGATTAGACAATTTGTAAACTTTGATGAAAAGAAATGATATGAAAATAGCATGTTTGTTGTAAATAAAGGAGTATGATTTTAAATGCATATTGCTTGAGAGATAAATTTATTGTTTATGATAAATGTTGAATGTGGAGTGATGGTTTATGTTACTAACGATGGAGAGGATAATGTGAAGGGTTCATTGCCTATGTGGTCGATATAGATGAGGCACACCCGAAATTGAAGGACATACCCGTAATTACGGACTACCCTGATGTCTTTCCGGATGAATTACCAGGACTACCACCTGAAAGGGAAATGGAATTTTGCATTGAGTTAGTGCCTGGTACAGAGCCGATATCGAAACCACCCTATAGAATGGCTCCGATAGAATTGGAAGAGCTGAAGAAACAGCTGCAAGAGTTATTGGAGAAGGGGTTTATTAGACCGAGTGTCTCACCTTGGGGAGCACCGGTTCTATTTGTAAGGAAGAAGGATGGAAGCCTCCGACTGTGTATAGATTACCGGTTGTTGAATAAGGCCACCATTAAGAACAAGTACCCCCTTCCAAGAATCGATGATTTGTTGGATCAGCTCCAGGGAGCCGAAGTATTTTCTAGGATAGATCTGCTGTCAGGGTATCATCAGTTGAGGATCAGGAGTGGAGATGTACCCAAGACAGCATTTCGTACCCGTTATGGCCACTACGAGTTTTTGGTGATGCTATTCGGATTGACGAATGCTCCCGCAGCATTTATGGCATTGATGAATGATATATTCAAGCCATACCTGGACAAGTTTGTGATAGTGTTCATTGATGACATTTTGGTGTATTCCAAGTCCAGGGAAGATCATGAGGAGACTTGAGGATAGTTCTGCAAACCCTCCGAGAGAGAGAACTGTATGCCAAACTCAGCAAGTGTAACTTTTGGTTGGAACAGATCTCATTTCTGGGGCATGTCGTGTCAAAGGATGGGGTATCAGTGGATCCATCCAAGATAGAGGCAGTTGTGCAGTGGGAACAGCCCAAGACAGTAACTGAGATCAGGAGTTTCCTGGGATTGGCAGGATATTATCGGAGATTTGTAGAGGGTTTCTCCAGACTAGCTGCTCCATTGACACGCCTCACGCGTAAAGATGTTAAGTTTACATGGGATGAGGCATGTGAGAGGAGTTTTGAGGAGCTCAAGCGTCGATTGACGACTGCTCCAGTTCTCACCATTCCTACCAGCTCAGGAGGATTCTCGGTGTATACGGATGCATCACACCAGGGACTGGGCTGTGTGCTTATGCAGGATGGGAAGGCAGTTGCCTATGGATCTAGACAGTTGAAAGATCATGAGAGGAACTACCCGACACATGATTTAGAGTTGGCGGTCGTAGTATTTGCTTTGAAAATATGGCGCCACTATCTCTATGGTGAGAAATTTCAGGTGTTCACAGATCATAAGAGCCTTAAGTACCTGTTCTCGCAGAAAGATCTGAATATGAGACAGAGGAGATGGCTCGAACTCCTGAAGGACTATGATTGTGAAATCATGTACCACCCGGGTAAGGCAAATGTAGTTGCCGATGCTTTGAGTAGAAAGAACCTTGGGTTGGTGTCTTATATGATGGTACGGGAACATGAATTGTTAGAACACTTTGCGAACCTCAGTTTGGATGTAACCCCACCTGGATCTGAGAGACTTGAGATCATGGCTAGTTTGAGACTAGAGCCAGAGTTGATTGGCCGTATTCGGCAAGCCCAACAGAGCGATCGACGGTGTATCGATTGGCTGAGGCAGATACAGACAGGTGTGGGTATTGATTTTGAGCAGAGTACTGATGGCTTATTGAGGTTCAGAGGCAGAGTATGAGTTCCCAAGGATCCTGAGATCAGGAGAACGATTTTATCAGAGGCTCACTCATCGAAGTATACGATACATCCGGGAAGTACCAAGATGTATCAAAACCTTCGTAAGGTTTATTGGTGGTCTGGAATGAAAAGAGACATTGCGGAATATGTCGCTAAGTGTCTCGTTTGTCAGCAAGTGAAGGTAGAGCATCAGAAGCCCGCAGGATTATTGCAGCCTCTACCGATACCGACTTGGAAATGGGAGCATGTCACCATGGATTTTGTGATGGGGTTGCCGAGGACCCGTAGAGGTCATGATGCCATATGGGTTATTGTGGACCGGTTGACTAAGTCCGCCCATTTCTTGGCTATGAGAGCTACCGATACACTGAGTCAGTTGGCGAACCTGTATATTCGAGAGATAGTACGGCTACATGGTGTACCAGTGAGCGTTGTTTCTGATAGGGATGCCCGCTTCACTTCCTATTTTTGGGAACATTTTCAGGAAGCGCTGGGGACCCGATTGAGTTTTAGCACCGCTTTTCATCCTCAGACAAATGGGCAGTCAGAGAGGACTATACAGACCCTCGAGGATATGTTGAGAGCGTGTGTGCTGGATTATAGAGGCTCCTGGGATGACCACCTGCAGTTAGCCGAGTTCGCTTATAATAATAGCTATCATGCTAGTATCGGGATGGCACCCTATGAGGCATTGTACGGGCGTAGATGCCGTTCCCCCCATTGGATGGGAGGAGGTTGGTGACAGACAAATTTTTGCTCCGGACTTAGTGCAGCAGGCATCTGAGGACGTCCAGTTGATATGTGAGAGATTACGGACAGCTCAGAGCCGACAAAAGAGTTATGCTGACAAGAGACGAAGACCACTGGAGTTTGATGAGGGTGAGTCGGTGTTTCTTAGGGTATCACCATCGAAGGGTATTATGAGATTTGGTAAGAAGGGCAAGCTGAGCCCTAGATATATCGGACCCTTCGAGATTTTGGAGAGAGTGGGAGATAAGGCGTATAGGTTGGCATTACCACCGGACTTGGCGAATGTCCACAACGTCTTCCACGTCTCGATGCTTCGGAAGTATCACCCGGACCCGGCACACGTGATAAGATATGAGCCGTTGGAGCTCCAGGAGAGTATGACGTATGTTGAGAAGTCGGTTCGGATATTGGACAGAAAAGAGAAAGTGTTGCGGAATAAGACAATTCCTTTAGTGAAAGTGCTTTGGCAACACCACACGGCGGAAGAGGCCACGTGGGAATTGGAGAACTTGATACGGGAGAAGTACCCCCAACTTTTTGAAGAGTGACTTGGTTCTAATTTGGAGGACCAAATTCCTTGAAGGAGGGGAGAATGTAAGACCCCGTATATGTATAATGGTAATGTGAATAATTGGATCAAATAATATGTATGGACTTGTAATGTAAAGTATGATTGATGTAAGTCCATGGATTTAATGTATGTATGTGTAATATAAATTGTAACGTACATACAAGTTTCATTGAGTGTGAATACGAAGAAGTGAGTTATGGCAAGTGATGGATGTGATTGAAACACAAAATGAGTAGTGTGGTAAAATGGAATGGAGTTATGCTTCCATTTGGTTTTATGTTGCATACCTTTGAATATACAATGAATGCACACAAGTTTCAATGTGCATAAGGTATGAATGGATGCCATTTTCAAGTTATAAAGGTGGATGGATGAGGAAATGGCCATGGCAATAGATTGAGGGTGTGTTGGTATGAGTTGCAGCAATGAAAACTGCAGGAAATCTGGAAAACATGAGGTCCAGATCGATCTCCTAGGATGGGAGATCGATCTGGGAGAGCCAGAATGCTCTTATTTGGGCGAAAGAATTGAGTAGATCGATCTCCAATGGAGCCAGGTCGATCTCTCAAGCATTCTGTAGTGGAAAGATCGATCCCCAAGCACCCAGATCGATCTCCTTAGCTCTCTGTTTGGGACCAGATCGATCTCATGCTTCGACAGATCGATCTCATGCTTCAACAGATCGATCTCATTGCTTCGACAGATCAATCTCAGGCTTAAAAATTACCGTGAAAAAGAGGGATTTTAAGGGACCAGATCGATCTCCTCTTGGACCAGATCGATCTCCTCAAGTCATTTCTATATAAAGAGAGCTGAAAATCTGGAAATCTCGGAAAAACACCAAACTTTACAATTTCAACCCCAAAAACCCAACTTTTCCTCTCTAAAATCAGCCATTTTCAGTGAGATTTGGAGAGAGATCATTAGAGGCAAAGTTGTTCCTATCAAAGAGGAGAACAACATAGTGAGAGAGCATTTTCCCATTTTTGGAATTGAAGGAGTTGAGGGCATTACCAATTGGAGCAAGAAGAGAAATCATATTGGTAAGATTCTAACACTCCAATCCAAATGCATTAGCTATTTAATTGATTTTGGAGTTGAATTGTATGAGTATTGATGGATAAACTACCTAGGAATGTAGTGGAATTGGTGTGACCTAGAAATCTAAAATGGGTATAATGTGAGGATATGTGGGATTGAATGAGCTTATGGTTTATGGCATGCTAAAGTTGTTATTGGGGTAATGTTTATGATTCTAGATGGTTAGATGGAATTACTTGGTGAGTAGGAGGAATTGTGAAAATGGGTATGTATATGATTGATAAATGCCATAGTGAGGGGATTCATGGAATATGAACACTATGAGCTTAATGTCGATTTAACATCGATTTTGAATAAGTTAATAGGCTTAAGAAGATCCATAGACTCGAGTTATGGGTAAAGTAATGAAACGAGGCCATATAAGCGTTAATAGAGGCTATAGGTTAAATTGACTATAGCAAGGGCAAGGGTTGCATTGTATGGATCGAATATAATGCGGGATACAATTTTGTGCAGTCTCCGAAGAGTTCGTTGAAGGCGAACCGAACCGTACGAGTAAGCAGCTTAAGAAGGTGGAATCACACATCGCGATTCCAGGTAAGGGAATTTTGTAAGTATATAGAGGTAGCTACTCATATATTGAACTCGTGGGTATATATAGGGCTTTGGAAATGTGCATGGACTTATAGAAATGTGTTTTGATGGTGTATGAGTATTTGTATGAGATTTGGTTGTTTGAAATGGTCATTGAAAAAGGGATAGTAAGGCTAATAATTGCATAAATCATGTGTTTTGAATGCTTTTACAAAACACAATGCTTTGATTTGAGCAAATAAAAGGATAGGCTGGCTAGTACTTGAATGATGTTGTGAAATAGCCCATATGAGGCACTAAGCACATTATGAGATGTTTTGAATTCATGTGAGCCGCCTATCGCGTGTATGTGATATAATTCGTGTTAGAGCCTCGCTCAGATTTCTATGTTTTCAGTTGTGTGAAATGTGCTTGAGTTTAGCTCGCACTTTGAATTGAATTGTGATGATGTTATAAACCGTACTGGAGCTTACGCTCGTACGTGGATTTGAGTGGTTTTTCTTATGCATATAACCGTACTGGAGCTATGCTCGTACATGGTTTCTTCATATTTTTATGCATAAATGCCGTACTAGAGCGTTGCTAGTACGAAGTGAATGGTTTTGATGCATGAATTCGCGCTAGAGCGTAGCTCGCGCTGGTTTTCACACTGTGGTACGTATGAGGCCGTGGTGAGAGATACGGATTAACTCAGGGAACCCAACAGGCCTGACAGACCTCTTAGGTGGGGTGAGGGTGAGGGGCTAGGACCTGACATAATCCATCCAGGGAACCCAACAGGCCTGACAGACCTCTTAGGTGGGGTGAGGGTGAGGGGCTAGGACCTGGATCAGGGAACCCAACAGGGGCGAGCAAGGCCATGAGGGGCTAGGACCTGGTATTGAGGTTACTCCCACGCGCTCTTGAGACTATAAAGGTTACACTTGGTATGGGGTAGATAAGACCTATGGCAGGCACCCCCAACCATGTTATGGGTCCGCGGAGTACGATGTACCGTGTATATCACATGGAGTACGATGTACCGCGTGGTGGTTACTTGATTTGAGAAAGTCTGACGGAGAACTAACCCACCTTCGTGCCAGCATGATACCCCGCACACCGGAACCCGTGTGGTCTGGGATGATATGTGACGATTGGCCATCATAGTCACTTGAGATATAGTAACCTGTCTCCTTGCTTGATTTACTTACTACCACATGATTTTAAATCTCTAAGTGTGATTGTGATTGTTTAAGGTAGACCCGAAGGAGGGGTCGAGCCTCGTGGATTTGAATTGTGAAATGAAAATGAGGTTGTGATTGTGAATTGATGTGATGTGATTGTATGTGATGAGAAAGAGTTTTATGACGTGGGTTTTAAAAAGGAGGTTTCTTAATGAATTGCCCTTTTTATGAATTGAAATGAGATCGAGCATGAGATGATTTATACATGATGTTTTACCATGTTTTATATGCCAATATTACATGACTTTGATACATGATATATATGTATACTCATATGGCATAGTTTTATTCCTCATGCTCCTACTATAAATGATTTATGCATAACACTATCAGCATGTAGATAGAGTAATTATCTACCATGCTTGCATTATTGCCTTACTGAGCGTGTGGTTGCTCATCCCACTCTATTTTTCCCCCCTACAGAGCGTGCATAGTAGCCCAGTGAGGACTGAGGCGTATTATTTTGGACTCCGCTGCATCTCCATCGCTAAGAGGTATATACACAGTGATTCTTTTTGTATCTAAACAATGTAAAAGCACAGTATTCTTTTGAGTTGTACATATGGGGGATGTAGATGTCAGTAAGACATGTATTCGTATAAGTACACGATTAAATGCACATGTATGACATCGTTTTAATTAATTGAGAATGAATGAGATGTGGTGTTTATTATTGACTCACAGCCCAACAGTGTGTTGTGAGTTTAGTTCACGACCGGGTAAGGTAACAGTAAAACGCGAAAAATTTTCAGTGATTTTCGGTTAAAGAGAATGGAATTGGGTCGTGACAGTTGTGATACCCCGCACACCGGGATCCGTGTAGCCTGGGATCACAGGGACATAGTATGGCCATAGTCCTCGATTTTTCATACAGTAACCTACATGCCTCACATGATATCATACGGTCTGGATAGACCAGGACAAACCCGATGGAGGGGTAGTCCCGATTTGTGTTTTTAAAAGAGATGTGATTTGATGAATCAAGGTATTCCCGAGAGATGGGTTTGACCTTGATGAAGTTGTTTTATAATGAAACAAATGAGTTTTAAATGTGATGAATTTATGATGAAACAAATAAGTTTCAAAGTGATGAGTTTTAATGTGACGAGCATGAGATGTCATACATGATGATTTTCCATGTGTGCTTTATATGTCGATTTCATGATTTCTTATATATGATATATACATACATGTGGCTTTGTTTTAATCTTACCTCATGCTCCGAAAGTAAACGATTTTTACATCATGACATTATCAGCACGTAGATAGTATAGTTATCTACCTGCTTACATTATTGCCTTACTGAGCACGTTTCGCTCACCCTTTCATTTTCCAACCCACAGGGTACATTCAGTAGAAGAGAGCGACAATAGTCTCGCATCTCGGTTATCCGCTGCTTCTTATCAAGAACAGGTATACACATTTGTATAATTTTGTATCTGAACATATAGATGCACAGTACTGTATATGGATGTAATATTGGAGACGTATTTAGTTCAAATAAATTGATATGTAAATGAAATATGAAAATGGAATGGTAAATAGGTGAGAGGTGACTAACACCGAATCATAGCCCAACTGTTTAGTAGTGTAACTATTCACGACGGGTAAGGAAATGAAAAAGCGAAAAATTTGTAGGGATTTTTAGGTAATTTGGGTTGTGACAGCAACAAATTGCAAAATTAAATTCCTACAAAGCAAACTAGCTAAATTTAATGAAATGTAAGCTTTGCTAACTAATTTTACTTCATGAAATTTTAGAAAAATGATTTAAAACATGAGATTAAGGATTAAAAAAATGAAAATTAGATTTAAAATAGTAAAGAAAACCGAAACAGTAAGGTGAAATTGCAAAGGAAAATGATATGGATCAAGCTCACAAATAAGAGCTATTAAGGTGATTTTTTTACCTCCTTAGCCTCCTATGCTTTTAGAACTCAATCAAAATCAAGAATGAAGGATGAGAAAGGATTGAACTGGAAATGTAACGAAAATAAGTAAATTATCAAGAGAAATGTTAAGGGTTTCAAAAAAATAAATTGGTGGCTGCTCTAAACTACCAAAAACACTTGAGAAAACAGTGAAATAAATGTAAAACAACCTAAGGCAATTAACCCTTAACCCTTATCATTTTGCTTAAATAGTCACTAAAAAGAGGGTTTTAAGGGTAATTTATTTTGGTGGATGAGTTGACAATCTTTGCCACTTGCCCTAACTTAAATGGGTCTACTTAAAAGATATTTTCACATCATATAAGCTTCCACATTAGCCCATAAACACCTCATACCTTCTAGTACCATCCATTTATCTTCTTATCCAAGTGTCATCCCATAGAGCTTCTATGAGGTTGGCATGTAGCCTTTTGTCCTTATCTTTTAAGAGTGAATAAGATGAAGACATGTGGCATGCAAGGTGGAAGGAAATGGTGAGGTACACTACAGGATAAACTATCTTGGCTTGTAGCACAAAATATTCGGCTTATAATGGATCTAGCCCATTTCTTGCATTATTTCAGCTCAAATTGCGCTAATTAGAAGAAATTAATCAATTAAGAGGATACTTAACATAATTCACAAGAGGATTAAGCAAAATTAAGACAATTAAGCATAGAAATAACTCTATTTTCATAATGTTATCAACTCCTATAGAAACGGCTTTGGTATTGCACTCCGAAATACCTTCCAACAATATCTTTCGCACAATGGGGACTAAACATTTTGGCTCCTTTTCCTCTAGCTATTGGATAAAGGAAATACTTTTTGGTAGCCATTGATTATTTCACAAAGTTGATTGAAGTAGAACCTGTGGCCCCCATTACTGATAAAAATGTAAATGCAATTGTATATAGGGAAATTATTTGTCGATTTGAGATTCCAAGGGTGATAAACACAGACCATGAGAAGTAACTTGACTGTGACGCTTTTCAAGATTTTCACAAACACTAAACATTTAGCGGGGGATATCTTCAATATTGTCCCCGTAAACTAATGGTTAAGTTGAGGTTAGCAATCGAACCATACTCCATGGTTTGAGAACTCGGTGGATAAGGCTAAGGGAGCTTGGGTTGATGAGTTACCCATAGTTTTGTGGGCTTACAGGACTATAAGTCATGTGTCAACTGGTGAAACACCATTTGACTTGGTGTCTGGGATAAAAACCTTAATACTTCTGGAGATTAAAGTAGTTTCACGAACGATGATTCTTTTTGTGGAAGAGGTTAACTTTCAGGAGCTGGGCGAAAACCTCGATTTAACTTATGAGTAGAGGGATCCAGTGGTAATACGACTAGCTACTTATCAACAAAGGGTTCCCAATTACTCTACTGGTAAAATCAAAGATAAACCTTTATAGAAGGAAGACCTGATATTTAGAAAGCCTGCAATTACCATCGCATTGAGGGAAGATGACAAACTTCGAGCAAATTTGAAGGGCCCTATCAGATTAGGAGGATGATCGAGTTAAGTACTTGCATTTTGGAGAGCTTACAAGGAAAAAGGGTTAGAGAAGACTTGGAATGCCAATTACTTAAAATTGTATTGGCAGTAGATTTCGCTTTAATTATTTCATTTAGACAATTCATGTATTTCTTTTATGGATTCATGTTTATTCATTTCATCTTCTAAAACTTTCTTACATTATTATAAGCAGTCAAGGAATTCTTAATTCATGATTATTATTTATGATGTTTGTTACAGATGATTGAAAATCTTGTAACAGGATTGAGAAACTTAGTAGCCTTAAGCGACAAAGGTGTGAAACGTGCTCAACATACATGAATTAAAGCGAAAAATGCGTGATGTATGTCACTCTATAAAGAAAAGGGCATGAAACGAAAAATGCATTAGGTAAGTCGTGCTTTAAGAAATGCAAATGATTAGAAGCAAAAAAATGTACTATGTAAGTCATTTTATAAAGAAAAGGGCTTGAAGCAAAAAGTGCATGAGATAAGCCTCACATTAAGAAATACAAGTGACTTGAAGCGAAAAATGCACGAGTCACTCCGTAACGAAAATGGCTTGAACAGAAAAATGTGTAAGGTAAGCCACACATTAAGAAATGTAAGTGACTTGAAGTGAAAAATACGGGACAAGTCACTTAAAAAAAAGAGCTTGAAGCAAAAAATGTACGAGGTAAGTCATAAGTTAAGAAATGTAATTGCTTGAGGAGAAAAATGTACGAGATAAGCCACATATTAAGAAATTCAAGGGCTTGAAGCGAAAAATGCGTGAGGTATGCTATGCGTGTCAAAGATAAGGGCTTGATGCGAAAAATGTGCAAGGTGAGCCAAAAATATAAATATGTAAAGTCTTGAAGCGAAAAATACTCGAGGTAAGCCATGCATATAAATATACAAGGACTTGAAGCAAAAAGTGCGTGAATTAAGTACGCATATAAAACAAATGAGCTTTAACCAAAAAGTGTGCGATGAAAGTCATACACAAGAAAGAAAATGCTTGAAACGAAAAATGCACGAAGTAAGCCACACACAAAAGAAATAAAAAGACTTGAATAAAAAAATGCGTGAAGTAAGCTATATTATTATGTGAGCCATAAGTGAGAAAAACGCGAGACAGGTTCAAATAAAATAAGTTTAATGCATAATTGCTTAAGATTATATAGTCAAAAGAGTTCTTTGTAAAAGACTTAACACTTTCATAAAGAAATAGGGAGAACTATGTATAAATATGCAAATTAAAGCATAATTATAAGAGATTAAAACACGAAAAACATGAAAACTTGAAATTTTTTCATTAAATTTTAAATTTGTTTTACAATTTTTCATTATTTACAAGATGGAATTACAAAAAGAAGAAACAGAAGCTAAATTACTTTGAGGCTAGAGAAGGATCCAAGGAAGCTTCAACAGTGAGGTCGACCAATGGACCTTGAGCTTGGCTAAAAGAGTAAGGGTCTATTGAGATAGGAAGTTAGCGATTGACTTCAATGACAGAAGCATTTGAACTACTAGGAGGGTCGGGAACTTGATCCTTGGAATGACTTACCTATAGATTGTTTGGGTTGTCTTTACTTAAATCAGATAGAACCTCGATCATCCCAAACCATGTTCGAGGCTCTCAAGGACCGTTAAAGTTCTCTAAATCATCGTGTCCACCCTTCTATGGATAAGGCTTTAAACCTTTTGCATCAAGTTTATACTCAGTATAGCCAAAGGCATCAAATTTCACAACTTCTTTCGACTAATTTAGCTTAAAAAAGGTCTCGTCATGTCTCATTACACGCTCTAACCAGGAGTATGCCAAGTAAAAATCGAGTTTAATGAACTAGTAGAGAATACTAGCTTATTCTCATGACAGTTTTCAGAATGGTGGTACTCTTTCTTGGCCACGATTCGAATGCTATCACATTTTTCCTGACTGGGAGAAGGCTTTGGCTGACCTTACAGTTTCATAATTACACTATTTAGCTCCTGATTTCTGTTAGCTAAAGCCTGGTGCTCCATAAAAAAAGTGTTGTAAGTTGATAAAAGAGTCTTCAGCTCAGTGGAAATGGAAGTGAATGCGTCCCGATATCATTCTAACGCAACTATCTTGGTCTTCTATTACCTTGGAGATGAATCGACTCCAAAGTCTCCTCTTTCTTACTTTTATTAAGCTCTTCGACTCGCTGTAAGAGTAAATCAAACAGCTTATTCTCAGTGATCCATTCAACTTTCTCATTCTGTAGTTGGTTGAGCTTCTTTTTGGCCTGCTCCCTATACGCTCGATGATGAATGTTAACAGCAATTACTTATTGCGCGACTTACAAACAAACAAAGTCGAGTTAGAAGGTTCGTGGGACACACATATAAACGTTAAATAAAAGTTCACGACATACCTTCATTACACCCAGATTGACTCGATCTTTGATTTCTGGGAAGCTTCTAAAAAATGAAACCTTGTCATGAGGAGTGATAGTAGACCATCCTAAGCGGAAAGCTACTCTAGGGTTTTCAATAAAGTTATTGTTTTTCACTCTCGGGTAGACTCTAAAGTCTTTCCTGCTAACTGTGTTTCCTACATCCACCACATATCAATGGGTGTTGATGTGACAGCCCGGAAGCGTGAAAAATAGGGCTAATTTAAAATTTTTCTTAAAACAAAACTAATAACTCTTAGTGTATTCCTGTGCAGTGTCATGTGCTCACTTACGTTTTTAACACTAGTCATTATACCCAAGATCATACAACTCATAAATCTCAAATCATCTCTTTCATATCAACTAATTACATCCCAAAATACTCATTACAAGCGTCTGTATTACAACATTGTCTGGATACAAAATGAACTGAATTATACCTTAAGCGTGTACAAGCAATAGCCTGGGGAGAACCCTTCCACCAGCCTATATCACGTACATGGCAGGCGCTATCTCGCTTACTTCAAATAATCTGGAGGGGGGAGGAAAAAGGGTAAGCTCTCAAAACGCTCAGTAAGGAGGATAAGGGAAGTTATAGAAATCATCATCACAAACACAATATGCTGGAAATAATGAGCATGCAAGTCGTTATAGAACTAATTGTGTAAAACAATGGCATTAGTATAAAACACGTGATAAAAATCACCAATCACATTATATCAAATCTCATAGCATGATATAAATCGCAGTAGTAAAATCACATCATCAGCATCACAGAAATCGAGACTGGGTAATTATTAAACTCATATGAAATCAACGACACGACACATCAAAACAATTGAACTTGTCCCCTAGGCGGACATCCCCAATCGAGGGATTTCGTCGATAATAATACACACATGGCCATGGTTCGCTGTAGACTTGATTAGAGTCGTATAACCGTCAGTCTTACATGCTATCAAAGCACGGCCCGACCTTACATGCTATCAAAGCAATGCCACCCATCGCTACCGCAGAGCGGGGTCATCTCACGTTATTAGAATGGAGGCGTCGGTCTTACGTGCTACTAGAGCATGGCCCGACCTTACATGCTACAAGACCAGAGCCCGATGTGCATCTCATGACAAGCCATAGTCTCAGTAAAAAAATCGTTTTGCCTTCATGTATAGCTCTTAGTGGTTATCACAAAACCATTTAGGTTATAACACAACGTATTCCCATTTACACAAAACTCATCAAATCGAGCTCAAATCGGTAAAACACTACACAGTAAAAAACACGCCATTGTTGTATATAAATCGTTTTACCTTCACGTAGAGCTTATGGTGGTTATCACAAAAACCCATTTTTTGGTTATAAAGCATATGTGTTCTCAATGACACAAATCACATCAAAAATCGAGCTCAAACCGGTAAAACACTCACACATTTATCAACACATCAAATCATCTCATAAAACATGCTCATTCAACAAACTCTTTTTCATGCTTTTAAAACGTTTTCGTTCACTAGAAAACTCACAAGCACAAATGGTTTATTTTTCTTACCCCTTGTACCTTGCGTGGTACAATATCCTCGGCTCTCGGACTAGCCTCGTTTCCCCGCGTTGGATTCTCGAGCTGTTTACACACATCATTAGATCATCAATACACCTCATTTTCTCCTACTCATTCTAACTCAACATTTTGGTTAACTCATAACCATCATTAAAACATCCACATTAAATTTTCTAACTAAGCCCATTTATTGGTTTCATCATACTTTAAACATCTCTAACCAAATGTCTAAACATAAATGTGAATTTATTCACAAATATACCCAATGATAATGCTTAAACCAAGGATCTTGTGAGCTTACCTAGCTTGTCCTCTCTTCACCAAGTTGTAAAACACTTGCCTTTTCCTTTTGCTCAAGCCCACCTTTGATTTTCTAGTATGTTGTTCTCCTTACCAAGAGGAACAACTTTGTCTCTTACCCCTTTGTCTAATTTTATCTAGAATATGGTGAATCTTAGAGAAAGAAAGCTTGGTTTGGGTGAAAATGGTGAAGATTTAGGTTTGGGAAATAAGAGGGCTCAATTTCCAAGCAAGAGTCTCATGTTTCTTATATAGAAAGGGCTTATGAGATTGATCTAGTGTTGAAGGAGATCGATCTCTGCTCGATTCAACTGCCCCAAACTACTCCCTTAACAACTACAAGATCGATCTGGCCGAGGGTGGAGATCGATCTGCTCTTCATAAAAAGATGAAGTGGAGATCGATCTGCTAGAGGGTAGAGATCGATCTCTTCCAAGCCGAGAGTTAAGGAGATTGATCTGCCCTTGTGACAAGATCGATCTTCTAGGCAGAGGCAACAGGAGATCGATATGCTTTCTCATGAGATCGATCTGCTTGCCTGTTCTCACACATTTTCTACATTCTGGAGTTATAGGATCGATCTCTCATCCCTTAGAGATCGATTTAGCCTTCACAGATTCTACTGCTGCTACATCAATTGTAGGAAATTCAATGCAAAACTCACCATAATCTACTCCATAGACCATATTTCAATCCATACACATTTAAGACTTAAAAACTTCATTTCCTTATACTTCATTAAATTTAAAACTTGTGTGTACATCAACATATCATAATTACATTCACCCAGTTACAATTCTCACTTAGCAAAACTCATAAAATTTATAGTTCTCACATCCTCCCCACCTTAAGAGAATTTGGTCCTCTAAATTCAACTCGACCCATTAAATAGCTGAGAGTACTTCTCCTTCATAAGGCTCTCTAGTTCCCAAGTTGCTTCCTCCATTGAGTGGTGTTTCCAAAGAACCTTAACCAATGGGATCCTTTTCGTTCGAAGCACTTTCTCCTTCCTGTCAAGTATTCGGATGGGTTCTTCCACATAACTTATATCCTCCCGAATATCCAATGCCTCATACTCAATGACATGGGAGGGATCCGGGTTATACTTCCTCAACCTGGATACGTGAAAGACATTGTGTATCTCGAAGAACTGCGGAGGTAAGGCCAACCGGTAGGTGACGTCTCCCACTCTCTCCAAAATCTCAAACGGTCCTATATATCAAGGACTCAATTTCCCTTTCTTTCTGAAGCGCATAATACCCTTACTGGGAGATATCTTAAGGAACATTGAATCTCCAACTCGAAACTCAAGTAGTCATCTACGCACATCTGCGTAACTTTTCTGTCCACTCTGAGCATCCTGCAATCTATCACAAATAATTTTCACATTCTGAACTGCTTGTTCAACTAGTTCGGGAGCAATTACTTTCTTGTCACCCACTTTTTCCCACGCTATAGGGGATCTACACCTCCTTTCATATAGAGCCTCATAAGATGACATACTAATACTCGCATGGTAGCTATTATTGTACGCAAACTCAGCAAAGGGCAGGTGATCATCCCATGATCCTTTAAAATCTATCGTACACACCCTCAACATGTCCTCCAAGGTTTGTATAGTCCGCTCAGACTGACCATCAGTTTGAGGATGATATGAGGTACTGAAATTCAATCGAGATCCCATGGCCTCTTGACAATGAGTCCAAAACCTGGAGGTGAACCGTGAATCTCTATCAGAGGTAACACTCACTGGAGCCCCATGTAGTCCAACTATCTCTCTAACATATAGCTCGGCTAATGTACTCATTGTATCTGTGCTCTTTATGGGAAGGAAGTAGGCACTCTTCGTTAATCTATCCACTATCACCCATATTGCATCATGACCTGACGGGTCCTCGGTAATCCCATGATAAAGTCCATGGTGATATGCTCTCATTTCCATGTAGGCAAAAGCAAAGGCTTAAGTAATCCTCCGAGCTTTTGGTGCTCAGCTTTCACTTGTTGGCATACCAAACATCTGGCCACATATTCTACCACGTCTTGCTTCATACTACTCCACCAATACACCCTTCTTAAATCTTAGTACATCTTGGTACTTCCCGGGTGCATGGTGTATCGTGAGTAATGAGACTCTCTTAGTATTTATTACTTCAGGGTATCATCGTTCGGAACACAAATCTGACCCTTAAACCTCAATAGTTCATCATCACTAATCATGAAATCTAACTGTGATGTCTGTTCAGCTTGGCTAACCGTATCCAATAGCCTCTGATCATTTCGCTGCCCGACTTTAATTTGATCCATAATATCGGGCTCTATCCGCAGGCTAGCTATAAATCCGACCTCTACTTCCTCAACTCTGATCCTGAGCCCCGTGAACTGTTCTATCAAATCCCATTCTTTGATCATCATAACAGATATCATACTCTTCCTGCTCAAGGCATCAAACACTACGTTCGCCTTCCCCGGATTGTAGAGTATCTCACAATCATAGTCCTTAAGAAGTTCCATCCATCTCCTTTGTCTCATGTTTAACTCCTTTTGGTTGAATATATATCTCAAGCTCTTGTGATCAATAAATATTTGGAACCTTTCCCCATATAAGTAATGCTGCTAAATCTTTAATGCAAACACCACTGCGGCTAATTCCAAATTGTGGATGAGGTAGTTCCACTCATGATATTTCAGCTGTCGTGAACCATAAGCGACTACTTTTCCATGCAGCATGAGCACACATCCCAATCCTTGTTAAGAGGCATCACTATACACTGTAAAAGCCTCCGGGTCCACTTGGGATAGTCAACACAGGTGCCGTCGTTAATCTTCTCTTTAAATCTTGGAAGCTCTGCTCACACTTCTCAGACTATACAAATGGAGTCTCCTTACATGTGAGTTTAGTTAAAGGAGCAGTAATCTTGGAAAATCCTTCAACATACCTTCTGTAATACCCTGCTAACCCTAGGAAACTTCGAATCTCGGTAACAGTCCTCGGTCTCTCCCAATTAAGTACAGTTTCTATCTTAGACGGATCAACTGACACTCCGTCTTTAGATACAATATGCCTAAGAAAAGGTATTTGATCTAGCCAAAATTCACTCTTACTGATCTTTCCATAAAGCTGCTTATCTCTGACTATTTGCAACACAATCCTCAAATGCTGGGCATGTTCCTCATGAGACCGAGAATACACGAGGATATCATCAATGAAGACTATCACAAACTAATCTAGATAGTCTCTAAAGACCTCATTCATCAAACTCATAAAAGCAGTAGGGGCATTTGTCAATCCAAAGGGCATCACTAAGAACTCGTAGTGGCCATATCTAGTTCTGAAGGCTGTTTTTGAAATATCTTCTTTCCTGATTCTTAACTGGTGATAGCCCGATCTTAAATCAATCTTAGAAAAAGATAGAAGCCCCTTTCAGCTGGTCAAACAAATCATCTATCCCTGGTAGGGGGTACTTGTTCTTCACCGTAGCCTTGTTCAGCAATCTATAGTCTATACATAGTTTCAGGCTACCATCCTTCTTCTTTACAAACAACACCGGAGCTCCCCATGGCGATACACTAGGCCTAATAAAACCTTGGTCCAGCAGTTCTTGCAACTGTTTATTTAACTCTTCCAACTCGACCAACGCCATTCTATAGGGAGGTTTAGAGATCGACTGAGTATCTGGCACTAATTCGATAGTGAACTCCAGCTTTCTCTCCGGTGGTAAACTAGGCAATTCATCTGGGAATACATCCAAAAACTCACATACTATCGGTATGTCCTCTACCCTTTGATGTTCTCGACTCATATCAGAGATGAGTGCGATGTAACCTTCACATCAATAATTCAACCAGTATTTATAGCGATATAATCATCTCTTAACATTTCATAATAAACTTCACATGTTTTTATTCCTTAACATTGAAACATACACTAAACTTTTCAGGTAGGGAGAAAGTTACAGTCTTATTATAGCAGTCTAGACTCACACAATTGGCCGCTAGCCAATCAATCCCTAAAATCACGTCAAAACCCCACATGTTTAACAACACTAGATCTACTAACATTATCCTATCTCCTACCTTGATCTCACAACTCTTACACACCACATCAGTCCCCTGGGACTCACACATGGGGGTATTTATATGTAGAATATAATCTAAAGATTCATGCTTCAAATTCAATTTACATGCAAATTGTACATTAATAAAAGAATGCGTGGATCCCGAATCAAATAACACATGAGCCTCATGATTACAGACAAGAAGTGTACCTCGTATAATCTCAGACAAAGTGTCTGCAGATTCTTTATCCAAGGTGAACACTCATCCCTCTGTGATCGGCTTCTTGCCTTTATCAATAGTCGTAGCCCGTCTCTAGGGAATCGTCCTCTGTGGCTGCTGTCTAGGAGGCTCTGGAGAATGTGGCTTCTGTGGTTGTGGGTAATACCTCACTCAGTGACCTATGTCCCTGCATCTATAGCATCCTTGTATGGTTCTGGGATAACTTCCCTCATGTGATCTGCCACAATCTCTGTAGACTGTAACCTCTGGTCTGACACCTCGAGGGTTCTCCTTAATTATGGGAGGAATCCTGGGTCGTCAACTCTTCCCCTCGGTCCCTCATACTGTCTTCTCTTAAAAGAACCCCTCTAAAGGTCTGGGTGAGAGGTCACGAATCGCTTACTCTTATCCCTAGTCAAAATTTAGGACTCAGTCTGGGACTGTACCAACTCTAGTCCCTTCTCCACTTCTTGTGCTCATCTCAGAGCATCCTTAAACTCAATGATACAGAGCCCTATCAATCGGTCTCTAATGATGGGTCTCAGTCCATACATAAATCGCTCTGTACGGAACTCCTCATCCTCAAGAGTCTCTAGGTCATACTTCAGTAAAGTGGTGAATCGGCTCTCATAATTATCAACCGACATATTACTCTGAGCTAAATTTAGGAATTCAGCTTGCTTCCTCCTCTGGGCAGCTCTTGGCACGTACTGGGTTCTAAATGCCGATTGAAATATCTCCCAACTAATCACCTCATGGCTAGACGCCAATATGCCCTGAGTAGTGCTCCACCAATCTCAGGCTTGTCCCTTCAACATGTAGCACCTATACTGACCTTCTCTGCATCGGTGCATCCCAAAAAGTCAAATATGACTCGTAACTCAGTCAGTCACTCCTCAGCCTCTGCGGGATCTTTCACCCCTCTAAAGGCTGGTGGGTTTATCTTCAGAAAGTCCCTCATCCGACCCTTATCTCTATCATCAAGTTGGGTATGCACTGAAGGCTGTGTAACAGGGGGCACTGGATCACTCTGTGGTGGGGGTGCGGGTGGACCCTGTGGTGGTAAAGGAGTCAACACAGGTGTAGTGCCTGAGGCATTAGCCCCAAAATGTTACGCGAATAGCACTGCCATCTGCTCGAATCCCTGACGGACATCGTGCTCTAGGTGATTCATTTGAGAGTTAGGACTCTCCGGCTGTGGTTCAAGTGGTGGAGGTGGTTGTGCCTGCCTCCCTGTATGTCCTCTTCTCCCTCTCATATTTTATCTCTTACGTGCCTGCGCGTATTCATTAAACGTCGATAATAATGTTACTCGTTAAATTTAATTCATTACCAGACAATACAGACACTTGGGATGTAATCTACTTCTAATTTATTGACACTGATAGTACTCGACACCCTTTACTTTGATACCAAGAAAATCTGTGATAGCCCAGAAGCGTGAAAAATAGGGCTAATTTAAAATTATTCTTAAAACAAAACTAATAACTCTGGGTGTATTCCTATGCAGTGTCATGTGGTCACTTACGTTTTTAACACTAGTCATTATACCCAAAATCATACAACTCATAAATCTCAAATCATCTCTTTCATATCAACCTAATTACATCCCAAAATACTCATTACAAGTGTTTGTATTACAACATTGTCTGGATACAAATTGAACTGAATTATACCTTAAGTGTGTACAAGTGATAGACTGGGGAGAACCCTTCCACTAACCTATATCACGTACGCGATAGACGCTATCTCACTTACTTCAAATAATCTGGAAGGAGAGGAAAAAGGGTGAGCTCTCAAAATGCTCAATAAGGAGGATAAAGGAAGTTATAGAAATCATCATCACAAACACAATATGCTGGAAATAATGATCATGCAAGTCGTTATAGAAATAACTGTGTAAAACAATGACATTAGTATAAAACACGTGATAAAAATCACCAATCACATTATATCAAATCTCATAGCATGATATAAATCGCAGTAGTAAAATCACATCATCAGCATCACAGAAATCGAGACTGGGCATTTATAAAACTCATAGGAAATCAACGTCATGACAGATCAAAACGATTGAACTCGTCCCCTAGGCGGACATCCCCAATCGAGGGATTTTATCGACAATAATACACACATGGCCATAGTTTGCTGTAGACTTGATCAGAGTCGTACAGTCGTCGGTCTTACATGCTATCAAAGCACGGCTCGACCTTACATGCTATTAAAGCAACACAACCCATCGCTATCGCGGAGCGAGGTCATCTCACGTTACTAGAACGGAGACGTTGGTCTTACGTGCTACTAGAGCACGGCCCAGCCTTACATGCTACAAGAGCAAAGCCCAATGTGCATCTCATGACAAACCATAGTCTCAGTAAAAATTGTTTTGCGTTCTTGTAGAGCTCTTAGTGGTTATCACAAAACCATTTCGGTTATATCACAACGTATTCCCATTTAGACAAAACTCATCAAATCGAGCTCAAACTGACAAAACACTCACACAGTAAAAAACACGCCATTGTTGTATATAAATCATTTTACCTTCACGTAGAGCTCATGGTGGTTATCAAAAAAACCCATTTTTTGGTTATAAAGCATATGTGTTCTCAATGACACAAATCACATCAGAAATCGAGCTTAAACTGGTAAAACACTCACACATTTATCAACACATCAAATCATCTCATAAAACATGCTCATTCAACAAACTCTTTTTCATGCTTTTAAAACGTTTTCATTCACTAGAAAACTCATAAGCACAAATGGTTTATTTCCATTACCTCTTGCACCTTGCGTGGTACAATATCCTCAACTCTCGAACTAGCCTCGTTTCCTCGCATTGGATTCTCGAGCTGTTCACAGACATCATTAGATCATCAATACACCTCATTTTCATTTTCCATCTCTTTCTCCTACTCATTCTAACTCAACATTTTGGTTAACTCATAACCATCATCAAAACACCCACATTAAATTTTCTAACTAAGCCCATTTGTTGGTTTTATCATGCTTTAAACATCTCTAACCAAATGTCTAAACATAAATGTGCATTTATTCATAAATATACCCAAATGATATGCTTAAACCAAGGATCTTGTGAGCTTACCTAACTTGTCCTCTCTTGACCAAGTTGTAGAACACTTGTCTCTTCCTTTTACTCAAGCCCACCTTTGATTTTCTAGTATGTTGTTCTCCTTACCAAGAGGAACAACTTTGTCTCTTACCCCTTTGTCTAATTTTATCTAGAATAGGGTGAATCTTAGAGAGAGAAAGCTTTGTTTGGGTGAAAATGGTGAAGATTTAGGTTTGGGAAATGAGAGGGCTCAGTTTCCAAGCAAGAGTCACGTGTTTCTTATATAGAAAGGGCTTATGAGATCGATCTGGTGTTGAAAGAGATCGATCTCTGTTCGATTCAACTGCCTCAAACTACTCCCTTAACAATTACAAGATCGATCTGGCCGAGGGTGGAGATCGATCAGCTCTTAATAAAAAGACTAACTAGAGATTGATCTGCTAGAGGGTAGAGATCGATCTCTTCCAGGCCGAGAGTTAAGGAGATCGATATACCCTTGTGACAAGATCGGTCTTTGCTAGGCAAAGGCAATAGGAGATCGATCTACTTCCTCATGAGATTGATTTGCCTACCTGTTCTCGCACATTTTCTACATTCTGGAGTTTTGGGATCGATCTCTCATCCCTTAGAGATCGATCTAGCCTTCACAGATTCTACTACTGCTGTATCAATTGCAGGAAACTCAATGCAAAACTCACCATAATCTACTCCATAGGCCATATTTCAATCCATACACATTTAAGACTTAAAAACTTCATTTTCTTATACTTTATTAAATTTAAAACTTGCGTGTACATCAACATATCATAATTACATTCACCCAATTACAATTCTCACTTAGCAAAACTCATAAAATTTACAGTTCTCACAGTTGAGATGAGCAATCTTGGGAAACATGAGTTTGTCCTTCATTGATTGATACACAAAAGGTCACCATTAGCCTTTCCTAGAAGTCCTCGAGATCTTACATTTCTCTCGTTTTGTCAGTGAAGTGCATGAAGCTCTGCCTATTTTTAGGGATATATTTTTTACTGATCTTGGTAAGTGCCTTGCCCCTTCCTTGAATTGGAGATAGGAAATAGCCCGATCCGCCATGTGGAGTATGTGGTGGAGTCGAAGCATGGATGCGCTTTACGACGTTCACTTTGAAAGAACTACTTCTTAAGACGGGAAGCATCAGAAGGAGTCCCTAAAGTGCTATCAGTATTCTTTCTTACTCAAAGCACACCTGATAGAATCCATTTCTGCATGATAAAAATGAGGAACGTCAAAATAATTTAACAATAAAAAACAAGTGTAAGATCTTAAAAAATAAAGGTTACTTTAGGAGAATTTAAAAACTCTTGAAGAGGCTTAATGTTAGCCAAAGACTTTTTTAAAGGAAGAACCATGAAAGGGGCTTTTGAACCCATCTTCCTAGCTCTAATCACTATCTCCTTCAAAGGCATCACTCTTAGAACTTAGTTCTCTAACATTGGATTTATGAGAGTAGGAGGAGGATTAACGGGGATATTCACAACACCTCAGCTAGTGGCTAAGATGTTCTCTTGAGTAAGAATGGGCAAATAACTCATTTTCCTTCTTAGTGCACAACAGTCCAATCACCGTTTGTATAACCTTCTAAAAGATAAAAGCTTTAGGTCTTTTGTGGCCTTATTGATAATTTTATTTTATAGGTTATTTATGTACTTATTTTCTTAGATTATTGGTTAATTCTCTTGTAAAAATATTAAATTTTCCTTTAATTTGATTATTTTTTTCTAATTATGCAGATAAATAAATTTTAGAAAAAATTGCGTTAATTTGATGGCATTTGAGCTCTTTGATGTAGAATAAGATTGAGTGTACTAGAAGACATCTTTCATAATAACCTAATTTTTCTTTTAGTATAACTCACTCACTACCACCTAGCATGCTACTTGACTTCACTTCATTTACTCTTGGAAGATGATAGCAAGTTTTCACATGGACTTTACATGAGTTGGCCAACTAGGATGACACTTGGACAAGAAAATAAGAGGTTGTTATGGAGCTTTGATGATGTGAAAATATATTCCTTGAAGACCCAATTAGATCAGGGCAAATGTAATTAATTACCAAGTCATTTACCATGTGTTTTAATCCTTTTACCCCTAATTACCTATGTGTTTGTGTGTGCATATATATATATATATATATATATATATATATATATATTAAATGAAGGGGAAGAATGGATATATATATATATATATATATATATATATATATATTAAATGAAGGGGAAGAATGGGGTGGTCGACTACTTAGGAAATTTTAGGCTTTCTTTTATGTTTTCTTCAATGCTTTTAGTAGTGCAGTGTAGCCATCAATTTACATGTTTTAAAACTTTTAATTTTCCTTTGTTAATTTACTTGCTTTCTTTACATTTCAAGTTTAAGTTTTACTTTAATCTATCCATTTTAATTACGTTCTTTGATTTTCTTTTCTTCTACTCTATTTCTATTTTTATTTGTTGCTATTGATTGAGTTCTATGAGAATAGGAGCTTGAGAGGTTGCAAAATTACCTCCATAGCTCTTGTTTTTGAGCTCGGTCCACATTTTCTTATATTGATTTTATACTTCTATTTTCCAACTTACTTTTTTTTGTTTATAAATTTTTAGTTATTGTTTTAGAAGTATATCTTAGAAGTATATCTTAATCTTATATCTTTGTTTTTAATATTTAAAAAAATATTGTTTAAGGTTACAGTTGGGTTCATCATCTTTCTTGAGTTTATGGGAGTTACGATTTTCTTTTGATTGTAAAGTATTAATATTAGCTTATTATCTTTGTTGGTTGTAGGCATTATTAGGTAAGTTAATGTCTTAAGAGTTTATCGTATAAAGGTGTTTAGATTAGTATAAGCATGCTCACATTATTTTAGCTTAATTGTCGTTCGGTACAAAGTTTTTTTTTTTAATTTCATTCGGTAGCTGATTTTGTGTGGTTCTGAAATGTTATGCCTTGGCTATGTGTCTTCAATCTTTCATATTTAGTTTAATTATTCTATAGGTGGTACATGTCTTAAGAAATTGTACTGCTTATGATTAGTTTGTCACCACCGCTTCATTTTATTTAGATTTTATCATTCCACTGCTTCATTTGCATTTTTTTTCATTTGCTGAATTATCTTGAGCCTTGGTTTTGGTGCTTTTCAGTTGTAGGGAATCTTAGATAGATACATGTCTTGAATATTTATAGTATGTAGGTATATTGTCCAAGTAAGTTATGGTATTCTAGCATAGTTGGTGTTCGGTGCAATATCCATTTCATTTAGTAATTTTTTTTTTAGTCTTTTAATGTTATTTTTGGTCTTAGTCTAGCCTTTGTCTAGCCTTGGTTTCTTTCATTTGTAGTGTAGTTTTTCTTAGTTTTAATCAAGTTCAGGTTAGGTATTAATTGGTATACTCTTAAGAAGTAATCAGGCAAATTATCATGGCATTTTAGTTGCATTTAATTGCATTTTCATCATTGTTTTTTATTGCTATCCAAGGTCATTTTGCTTGCTATTTGTGGTTAGTTTAGGGACTATTTTAGGGTTAGGGATGTTCATTTAGATTGTTTTTATTTAGGGTTAAATTTAGGGGTAAAGTAAAATAGAGTTTCATTCAATTTTCCTTGCATTTTTATGCATTAATTTAAAGTTAGTTGTATTTGCATTAAAGAATATTTATTTACTATTTTAGTAGACTTTTAGTTAATGTTTTAGTGTTAGGATAACATTAGTTTAAGGTTTGAGTCATGCATTTAGGGTTAGTTTAAGGTTAGAGTCCATTTCATGCATATTTAGTTTGTTTTCATTTTAATTTCCAAAATTCCATAAAGATTTAAATTTTCATGCATCATTTTAGTTAGTCTTAGCAATTAATTATGCATTTCATTAGTTAAGAAGCTATCTAGGGTCAAACATAATTTAGGGTTTGTATTTTAGGCCACTTAGGGCAATTTAGGGTTATGTATCCATTTAGGTATACTTGAGAGATTACATGCATTAGTTTATTTTTTTTATAGTTTTATTAGTTTTAATTTCATTACCATATAGATATTACATTTTTTGTTCATTTTAGTATTTTTATGATTATTTTCAAGATTTACCTTTTAGGCCCATATTTTCTATTATTTGCATTTTTGGCTCATTTTCATTATTGATTTTAATTTTGTTATTTTTCTTTTGCAGTTGCTTTTTTTTTCTTATTTGGGCTTTGTAAGTATCTTTTTTTCTCATTTCTCTTATTATTTTCATTTTATTTATATTGTATTATTTTATTTTGTTGTTTTATATTTTTGTTTACCATGTGTTAATAAACTTGTAGACCTTCCACCTTCATAATTGGTTAGAATATACCTTAAGATGTAATTATCTAGTAATCAATTAAGCTACAAAAATCTTTGTGGGACTATATTCTAGACTCACGTCCGTATTATTTGTAAGACCGTGTGTACTTGTATGTAGATACCATTTAGGGTTATCACTTATGCTTATGTAGGCTCCATTGGGTTGGGATTCCTAAACCCTCTGGAATCTTGACAATGAGCCACTCAGGCTTGAATCTGTAGAGCTTATTCAGAAGCTCCCTAAATAATATGTTCCTAAAGCCTAGTTCAGAGACTCTCTGGTTAGAATAAGGCACCACTCCAAAGAGTTCACGGACACTACAAAAAAGCACTAAGCAAAGGAAACAAAGTACTAGGTCTCTATACTTGTAGGGCCCATGCCCTTAGTCCTTAAGGACCTCAAATCCCGAAGTTAGGGAGGGGAAAGCATAACCCGAATTCTATTGATGCCTTATGGATCGCTATCCTACTAGAAACTAGAAAGGGTGAGCTCTCGCTGGAGTTGGGGAACCTATAAGCATAACCCTTTAGAGGAGGATGCACATTCCTAATTTGTTCTAAGTTAAACATGATTAAAATAAAGTTAAGACCAAAGTTGATTTGTTTACTACCACTCTGGTAAGCCATTTGAGAGACTAATAAAGTTAGGAGATCTGAGACACGCTACATGAAGGAAAAAAATCTAAGCGGCAGAGTTGTGTGGCAAAGCACACGCTGTAGAGTTAACACGACAAAGTAATAGCGACAGACATACTACATGATAGGATATGTGGGAGACTATGCGGTAGGGTCAGTGGGAGATTAGGTTCAGAGAAATTCTCGTTGTAAAGAAATGAAGCCCTCTCATCTTATATAGCCATGACTAAGGAAGTCAAAAGGTTACCCCTGCTAAAATGAAGAGTCTCTTGCGAAAAATACCAAACAAGGGGTCGTAGAAGAAAATGTAAGAAGTTTTAGATACCGCAATGACTCTGAAAATACCAAAAAGCCCTTATATACTCTTCCGCAAGTGTACCCTATGTAAGAGTAGGGAGAATTTGATATGGGTCATTATAGTCCATTGGGCTCAAATGCAAATTAAGCCCAACATAGAAAGAGGCCCTAAAGTAAACATGCCAAGCCAATTAAAGAAGGTCAATGACAGCACCAATGTGTGTCATGTGGCTCGCGATAAGCCTATAAGAGTCCCCCGTAGGGTACGAGAGACTATCCCATACCTAGGCTCTCGTCGACAGGGGGAGAACCTTACCATGAAAGATTTTTGTAGCACCCTACAGGAAATCCTCTCGCAGGGTTTGCGGTTGACCATAGAGGTGAGAAATGTCTCTCTCTTCAAAGCATCTCTTGCATATGTGAAACCCAGTTGGGTGCCTGGGTCAACTTCTCTACAATACATATAGTACAAATTTGACTAACTAGGACCCACAAGTATTGCTTAAGGCAGTGTGATTAACCCACGGTCATATGGGTAATTATGTACTAATTTATCTCTTTAAATAGATAACAACTATCATTTTAACTTCATTAATCACTGCTTTTCTTACTAAGACTTTATCTAAGTCTTTTCTGATTTAAGTATTAGAGTGGATGAAAAGGAACACACCACTGCATCTCTTGATCTCTTTTTTTCTTGCAAAGTTTTTTGTAACTGTTTAGCATAAAGATCGAGATTCCTACGTCATCAAAAATTCATTGTTGTACGAGGTAACAATAATATATATCACAATCTTGCAACTCAATCTTAAACTTAACTTCCCTTATTCATTACTTACCAACCCTAAAATATTATGGGAATTAAGAAGCTAAAGATTTATCAAGTGTAAAAAATTAACAAAAAAATTTAACTGTATTTTCCCTAATAGTTAACTCAAATGATCTTACAACACCTTTATCTCTAGGGAAAATTTACAAAGTAAAAGTTGTTAAAGACTCATAAAACCATTTATTGGTAAAACTAGGCTCTGCTAAAGGAGCACTTCTAACACTTTATAGTCTTCTCTTCTTCGGTGTATCCTCGTTACTGTTTTGAGATGTCAAAGTTGGTAATCCTGATAGCACAAGCTTGTTTGCACCATTTTAGGCCATCAGTGATTTGTGTCTTCATCTCTCTTTATCAACTTCACCAATTATCAAATGAATTAATATTCTTTCCCAGCATATGCATCTTTGAACATAAGTTTCATATATTTAGTTGAAGATAGTTTTAGAGAAGGAGATGGAGAGATATCCTTATTCTACATATTTAGCTCAAACCTTAGTCTCTAATATAATTAAACTCTAACAACATAATGTCACAACCCATTTTTCCTAAAAAACCCCTACAAATTTTTCGTTTTTTCATTTTCTTACCCGTCGTGAACAGTTACACTACTAAACAGTTGGGCTATGATTCGGTGTTAGTCACCTCTCACCTATTTACCTTTCCATTTTCATATTTCATTTACATATCAATTTATTTAAACTAAATACATCCCCAATATTAAATCCATATGCAGTACTGTGCATCTATATGTTCAGATACAAAATTATACAAATGTGTATACCTGGTCTTGATAAGAAGCAGCGGATAATCGAAATACAAGACTACTGTCATTCTCTTCTACTGAATGTACACTGTGGGGTGAAAAATGAAAGGGTGAGCATAAACAGCTCAGTAAGGCAATAATGTAAGCAGGTAGATAACTATACTATCTACGTGCTGATAATGTCATGATATAAAATCGTTTACATTTGGAGCATGAGGTATGACTAAAACGATGCCACATGTATGTATATATCATATAAGAGAAATCATGAAATCGACATATAAATCAAACATGGAAAATCATCATGTATGACATCTCATGCTCGTCACATTAAAACTTATTTGTTTCATTACAAACTCATCACGTTAAAACTTATTTGTTTTATCATAAAACAACCTCATCAAGGTCAAACCCATCTCTCGGGAATACCTTGATTCATTAAATCGCATCTCATTTAAAAACATAAATCGGGACATTACCCCTCCCTCGGGTTTGTCCTGGCCTATCCAGACCGTATGATATCATGTAAGGCATGTAGGTTACTGTATGAAAATCGAGGACTATGGCCATACTTTGTCCCTGTGATCCCAGGCTACACGGATCCCGGTGTGCGGGGCATCACAACTGCAACGGGAGGTAGGGTCAAATCCTACCCGTCAGAATATCAAGTAACATCATCGAGTCATCATGACTGCACGGTACAGCGTACTCCGTGTGACATACACGGTATATCGTACTCCATGGACCCATATCATAGTCTGGGGGTGCCTGCCGTAGGTCTTATCCACCCTAATACTATGTCGATAACCAACCCATGTCTCAAAGTATATGTGCGAGCATCTCAACTCTCTGTGACACACAGTCTACAGGAGGCTTCCGCACGACTATATGCATGTCAACTCACGTCTAGTGCGAGCGAAGCTCCAACACCACGCTATGCATATCATGATATCTAAAATCTCATGCGAGCGAAGCTCCAGCACGGTTTTGTGCACACACAAATTCTTCGTACGAGCAATGCTCCAGTACGGCTTTTCATGAGTAATAAATCAATAAACTTTAGTGCGAGTAAGACTCTAGCACTCTTTTTACTTGTGTAAATATGATAGGTGGCTCAATCTTTATAAAACATCTTTTAAAATAGTAACCGGTCCAAACCGGTACCCTTTCGTATAATTCATAAAATCAACAGCCAACCTATGTGCATATTTGTTTAAATCAAAGCAATACATTCATGTAAAACATTAAAACAAGATAATCATGCAATTTATCTGCCTTACTACCCTTTTTGTAAATTTTACTACCAGGGGCAATATCGTCTTTTTCTTTATTCACCTATGCCCCAATTTTTGCAAAAATTATTATTTCATTTTTTAGATACTTAAAGAAATTCTAGGCCCTTTAAATCCCCTCAATAAATACGTATAAAAATCTCTATGCACCTACAAAATTCCCTTACCTGGAATCACGCGCAACCTTAACTCGTCTCGATAATACTCGATCTCTCGATCCAACTGCGCGCTAAATAAGTCTACGAAACTGCATATAACCATATAATTGGGGTCAATTCAATTATCTTTATCAATATATCGCATTTACTGATCGAATCTAACGTACTGGGCCCGTTTTACTTTATTGGGCCTGATTACACTTTAATGGGCCTCAACCCATTTTTAGCCCGTTTCTACTTATTAAATCCCTTCTTCAGGTTTACTGGGCTCATTCAGCTTACCAATAATCATCGGGCTTCTTTCCAAACTCATTGGATAGCCCGTATACTATTTACGGTAATTACGTTGCAATTCCGATTAATAAGCCTTTTTATACAGAATTAATCCGTAAATTCCGTAAAATAAATCGAAACTCTGTATTAAAGGACTCATATTACCGTAATTAAAATATACTTACCCAATATGATGCGGGGTATGAGAATCGAAGCTCAATCGACTCTCGTTCAGTTTCTATCGTAAAGCTGCATAGTTAGGTAAATCCGGGTTACTTTTCATTAAAATAATATTAAATATATTTTCAAAATTTACTCGTAGGTCAATCTCGACCCTCGGTCAACTTATCCGAATCTCGAGTCGTCCCCGGTAAATTTTCTTTCCTTTTCCCTTTTTCCTTTCTTTTCTTTTCTTTTCTTTTCCTTTCCTCTTTCCTTCCTTTTCCCTCTTTTTCCTTCTCTTTCCTTTCGGCCAAACGGTGCCATTTCTATCACTTTGCCATCGCCGGCATTTTCGACAGTCTTGCCGGTCGATACCGGTCTCAAAAGAACCGGTTTCTCCCCCTGAACACGTCGGTGGCTTCCGTTCAAGCCCAGTCAAGGTGGTTCTCTGGGAATCAGCCCGTTTCTCCCTCGATTTTCCTTCGCTTCAATCGGCGTCCTCCGATCACCTGACGACGCATCTCTGGTGTCCACGTGATCGTCGGCCTCTCCTCTTCCTCCTCGTAGCTTCGTCGGAGGTCGTCGGTCGCTGGTGTGCTGGGATCGTCCTCGGTTCTCACGGGTTGCAGTCGGTTTCGATTTTTGTTTTTGGGTTCTCCCGATTTCAGATTTCTCCTCCTTTTTTTAATTATTATTATCATTATTTATAAATTATTTTATTATTAAAATATTCATTAAAATAGTCTAAAATAATCTAAAATTATCTACAATTCTATTATTTTATTTCAAATAATTTAATTTAATTTAATTTAATTTATTTATTATATTTTTAATCATTTTTCCAGTATAATTTCTTCATATTTTCGAGATATTGTCCTAGGTGACTTTTCGGTATTTCTAAAAATTTTGGATCTTAATCAATTGGACTCAAAATTATATAATTTCCTCATTATTGATCAAGATATTCTAAATTCTTATTTTTCTTAATTAAATTTTTCTTATCAAATTTATCCCGGATTTCGGTCTTTTGACCGTTTTACCCTTGCACGTGTTCAAAAATTCCATTTCAGTCCTTTTGCATTTTTAATTTCGTGTTTTGAATCCTTATCTCCAGTCCGAATCCCGTTCTTTTAATTTGGGACCATTTCAATCCTTCCTTTTTACGAACATACTCATTTCGTGTTTTAACTAAATTCGGGTCTTACACATAATCATCAAATATATGAGTTTAATTTATACAATGTTAAAACTTCAAACATATAGAATTAAGTTCTAAGTTTAAACTGTAAATTATCTATTCAATACATAGCTTATGGAGACATTAATAATCTCGATAATGAGCAGAAAAAAACAATTCAACAAAAAACTTCATGTAATACTTTGTTAAGCAAAGTAGGTCTAATAATTTGCATTCAAATTTTCCACAACCTAAATACAAATGACAATCTATCATTATTTTTGTAGTCATCAACTAGTTTCAGTTCAATTATTTGAGAAAAAAATTTACACATAAAAATCACTTGCTTTGTGAGGTTAAATCCATATAATCCTCTTGAATTTGTCAAGCTTTTTTACCCTTTACATATCTAAGAAACAATGTCAAGAAAACTCATGTATTTAGACAAATTAAATACTTTTGTCAATCATAGGGGTCAGCTAAATTTAGTGGTACCTAAGGTATCAGTAGCTAAATATAAATTCATTCAACATAGGCACCAACTACTTAAATAGAACAATTAATTAAGACCTAAGAAATATTTATAACAGTTAAACATACCAAAATCAATTATAAATGAGCAAATTTTAGATAGCATTCAACAAACTCAACCTAGTGTCAATTTCAATACGTAGTCATGTGGTGCATATTATTACTATCAAACATTTAAGATTGTTGATGATCAAAGAACAAAAAAGACTATGGGTAGCTAGAAATCATTAAGGAAATAACTGAATATACATTAAAAAAAAGTGTCACAAAACATCATGCATTCCCAAAATTTATTAGAAAGAAGCAAAGAAGAATGTTAATTACAAACTATGTTTTTAATATTTCTCTAAGAAAACATGTCTTTTGTAATGCAACCTTTTATTTATTGTAACTACCACACTAATTCTTAACGTGGGTATGCTCGCTAATCCAAAACCATTTACCAATGCAAATTAGAAGGTTTGCAAAATACACATACATGAATTTAGATGCTTTGAGATTTTATCACCTTTACTTAAATTGCAAATCCTTAGCACAAATTGGCATCTCTTATTGAAATTTTGCCATTCTTCTTGTTCACAAAGAGTGACGATCAAACAAAACAATTAACAAATACCATATGACAAACAAAAGCCAATAAAAGAATTCCATATCAATACAGTATGGGTATTAATACTCTCAATCTGAACTATATTAAATTTGTAGGTTTCTTGGATCATGCATTGGTGGATTATACATATAAATCATTGTATACACAATGGAATATCAAGCGGAATTAAAAATTTTACAACCAAGAAACTAATCCCAATGAATTTCTTTGATTAAAAACATTCAAATTCCATGCAAACACATATCAAGAATCATAAATATTTTTCAAGAAATATACACAAGTTTTAGATATCTTAATCTAAGGTTTACTTATTGTTGATGATACTTGATCTTCTTATCTTGATTTACAAGGTAAACTGCCCATTTGTCTAGCATCTAACGCTAATCTACGCAAGTAGTAATGGAACCTTCGAGAAGGTTGGATTGTAACATGGTTGTCACCATACTAGTAGCTTGAGCTTCATAAACTCACCATAACTTCTCCTTAATCTTTTGAAGCCCATTGTAAGACCCGTAAATTTTGATGTAATCTTATGATTTTCATGATTTACAGACAAGTTAAATTATATATGAATCATAAGAATTTGATGTTTTTGAGTGTGAAGTGTGAATGAAATGCAAAATGGATATTGAATGGATTGAATGAGAGTTTAACTTGGAAAATTTTGGAAACTTTGCAGCTAGAATGCTGCAGGAAGCAGGGTAAATCGATCTCATGCAAGGAGAGATGGATCTCATGGCCTAAAAAACACAATGCCAAGCATTCTGCAAAAGGGATATCGATCCCTCACTTAAGCAGATTGATCTCATGTTGTCTCGGGTTGGACCAGATCGATCTCCTCTCATAGGCTGTGAGGCCTGAGAATTCTGTACATATCTAATTATGTAATGTGAACATGAAGTGTAATAGATTGAGCTAAATGTGATGTACTCATATATTGAGGTGGTAAGGAATGAGTAATAGTCAATGGAGTAAATTATGGCAATTATATATGGAGATTTTATGTCAAGTGTGCAACCATAGTGTGAAACTATGAGGCCAGATTGATCTTGGAGAAGAGGGGATCGATTTTGTAGGCCAAGTTACAAGGAATGAAAAATTTAAATGAGCAAATCGATCTCCAATGAAGGCATATTGATCTCTTTGTGATTCCGCCTTAAAGGGATCGATCTCCTATAGGAGCAGATTCGATCTTCAAATGTTTCTATAAAATGCAGATCGATCTCCTCACAAGGAGCAAATCGATCTTCTCAAGATTATGAGATCGATCTTGCCCCCACGACAGATCGATTTGGTAGGCATAAAAATTGCCTAAAATGTTCCCAATTCAAAGGCAGATCGATCTCTACCCAAGAGCAGATCGATCTCTTACCTCCTGCCTATATAAGGACCCTTATTTTTTTTGCTGGAATTCATCTTCTCTCTCTCTAGAAAATCAAAAACCCCTATTTTGGCCAAATCCCTAACTTTCTCTCTCCTCCAAAACGTTTATTTTCATTCGAATCAGAGGTTGTGGCAAGAGGAAAAGTTGTTCCTCATCGTAAGGGGAACAACATACTTGGAAATCGAAGGATAATTTGAGTTAAGGCGTGAATTGAGCACTCTACAAGTTTTTGGTAAATTTCTAAGCTTTAATCCTTGAATTTCGAAGTAGATTTCTATGATTGTGGCTGTAGATGTTGTGATGAATTGGCTAAAAATGGTTAGGGTTGTTAGAATTATTGAGGTATTGAGAAATTATGAGAATGTAAGCAATTATGCTCGATGTTGAGATTTGAGGCAATGTGATGACGTGTTGATGATGTTTTTACATTGTTGGGAGAGATCGATCTCTACCCAAGAGCAGATCTATCTCTTACCTCCTGCCTATATAAGGACCCTTGTATTTTTGTTGAAATTCATCTTTTCTCTCTCTAGAAAATCAAAAAACCCCATTTTGGCCAAATCCCTAACTTTCTCTCTCCTCCAAAACGTATATTTTCATTCGAATCAAAGGTTGTGGTAAGAGGGAAAGTTGTTCCTCATCGTAAGGGGAACAACATACTTGGAAATCGAAGGATAATTTGAGCTGAGGCTTGAATTGAGCACTCTACAAGTTTTAGGTAAATTTCTAAGCTTTAATCCTTGAATTTTGAAGTAGATTTCTGCGATTATGGCTGTAGATGTTCTGATGAATTGGCTAAAAATGGTTAGGGTTGTTAGAATTATTGAGGTATTGAGAAATTATGAGAATGTGAGCAATTATGCTCGATGTTGAGATTTGAGGCAATGTGATGACGTGTTGATGATGTTTTTACATTGTTGGGACAGCCCAGGAGTTCCAAAGAGGAATGCGAGGCTAGTCCGTCATTCGGGGGAAACGATTGCACTATATGAGGTGCAACGAGGTAAGGGAAAACTTAAACTCATTTGTGTATGTGATTGTGATGATAATTGTAGCATAAGATGTTTTTTAGAAACAAGCATGTTTTTACGAGTTATGATTGATTTATTACACATGGTTTTATAGCCGGTTGGAGCCCAATTCTTATGAGTTGTAAATAAAATGTGAAATTGTTTTACAAACTGTGTGAGTTTAAAAAGTGAAAACGAGATTTGGGCTCTACGTTAAGGCATACTGAGATTTGATAAATGTGTGCGTGGTTTTGTCGGTTTGAGCTCGATTTTGACATGTTTTGTAATGAGTACAAAAAGGTTTTCGAATGAGTTTTATGAGAGAAACCATTATGAGCTCTACGTGAAGGCAAAACAGTTTTATATGATAATGATAGTTACTCAGACTTAGGCTTGTCATGTGATAGCACATCAAGTCTTGCTTTGGTAGCATGTAAGTTCTAGCCTTGCTCTGGTAGCATGTAAGTCCGATATTCCTCCGCTTTGGTAGCAAGAGATGCCTCCGTTTTGGTAACGTGAGATGACCCTTGCTCTAGTAGCGCTGGGTGGCCTTGCTTTGGTAGCATGTAAGTCTGGACCTCATTTTGGTAGCATGTAAGACGGATAGTGTGCATGAGGAGAGGTCTTGCTCTGGTAGCATGTAAGTCTGGGCCTTGTTCTGGTAAGATGTAAGACCAATACACCATGTACACGACCATATTGTTGACGTTCCCTCTTTTGAGGATACATGGGATGCGTACCCAGGGGAGATTATTTTGATGTGTCATGACGGATGTTTTTATCTGAGTTTTAATTGCCTAGTCTCCATTTTTATATACATGAGATTGTGTTTTGTGGCTTTGCCCCATGCATTACTACTGAGGTGATTTCTATCACGTTTTTATGAGAAAAGCCATTATCGCATCCTGATTTTCACATGCTTGTAAATATGGTTTTTATATTGAGCCATTTACTCTCATGTTTCTTCATGATCTTAGAGAAATGAGATGAGAATGATGTTTTAATGATTTCATGCTACGTTTTCTATTGAGCTTATTGAGTTTCACTTACAAAACAAAATGATTGTGTTGTGTAATTGATGATTTTGCTAATGAGTCCCTTACCCCCTTACTGAGCGATTTAGAAGCTCACCCTATTTTTATATCCCCCAAATTTCTTCAAGTGAAGAGAGTTTCCCGTGACGTATGGAGTAGTTGCTAGTGGAGGACTTGAGCTCCAGGCCGTATATAGTATTTTGAGGTATACTTTAACATTTCATGTACCGAGACTAAAGTTGTATTTACAGACACTTGATGAACAATGATGTATGGGATGTATTAGGATTAATTAACTCCAAATTTATGAATGTATATGGTACGATATATGAATATTAGATTATGAGATCTTGAAGTGAAAGTTTTATAATTTATATATCCTGATGTATGACACTGTACAGGAATGCACCTAGAATCATGTATTGATGTAAATAAGTTTTAAATTTGTCATGTTTTTCGCGCTTTCAGGGTGTGTCATAGGCAAATCGATCTCCATTGGTCTTTGGATAGGCCAGATCGATCTCCTCTTAAGGCCAGATCGATCTCTAAAGCCTTCTGCCTGGCCAAGATCGATCTTATCCCATAAACAAAGATCGATCCTATTCCATTTAGCAGATCAATCTCATGCAACATGGTAGATCGATCTCATGCAATAAATAGATCTATCCCCTGCTTGTAAAATGTCAAAATTCTGAAGGATTCAAGTAAGGGCAGATTGATCTCCCCCCTGTAGAGATCGATCTCCTAAGGTTTTTCCTATAAAAACTGGAGAGTTGGATCTGCATTTCATGGGAACAAACTCATTTCTCCCATTTTCAACAATAACCTAGTTTTCTCACTCTAGATTTCACCCCCTTCCATAAAGATTTGAGAAAAAGCTATTATAGCAACATTGTTCATTGTAAAGAGAAGAACAACATAGCCTGGAATCAACATTTCATTTGTTGGATTGAATGAGCAAAAGAGTCTTCAAGCTTGGAAAAGAGGAAAGTCAAACTATGTGAGTTTTCAACACACCAACTCAAAGTATATTTATCTAGTTGTTGTTGTGAGTAGATTGGTGTGTGTATTAATGATTGTTACTACTTATAATGTAATGGAACAAGCATAACCTAGAATGAGTTAGTGTGAGAAAATGTGATATGGTTGAGTTGATGATAAATGGATTATACTAAGGTGTTAGTGAGGGGATATGCATGATTTTAAGATGATTGAATAAAGTTACATTGTAAGATTAGTCAAGTTATGAAAATAAGCATATGAGGTGTTTGATAATTGCCATAGTAAAGGAAATGATGAACTAGAGGCACTATGGACTTAATACCGATTTAGTGTGAATAATAGGCCTAAAGAGTTCAATAGACTCTCGAGAAATAAGTAGAGCAGTCAAAATGGGGCCTTATAAGTGTAAATGAAAACTATAGGTCGAATCGGCTATAGTAATCGGAAGAATTTTATTACGTTGGATTAAATTGATACGATATGTAATTTCGTCCAGTTTCGAAGACTTCGTTGGAGACGAATCGAACTGCACAATCGAGCAGCTCTAAGGAATTAGAATCACTTGACGCGATTCCAGGTAAGGGAATTTTGTAAGTACTTAGAGATAGCTACACGTATTTTGTGGGTGTATATAGGGCTTTGCAAATGCTTGGCTATCTAGAAAGGAAGTAATGGTTTATGTGAACGACTACGAATATGTATATGATTTGGTTTTTGAAATGAATCTTACAAAAGGAATAGTAAGGCTAATAATTGCATAAATATCATGTTTTGACATCTTTATGAAATACATTGCTTTAGTTTAAGAAAATTTGTGGATAGGCTGGCTATTTGATTTCTATGATTTCACGAAATAGCACGAGTCAGGTGCAAATTATGATTTTGAATGTGTTTTGTTGAAATGGAACCGCCTATCGAATTTATATGAGCTAAATCGTGCTGGAGCTCCGCTCACACTGGATTTTGATGTTTTGGTATGTATGAAACGTGTTGGAGCCTAGCTCGCACCATGTTTTGAGTTATGACGTTTTATAAACCGTACTGGAGCTTTTGCTCGTACGTGGATTTCGATTGATTTTCTTATGCATATAACTGTACTGGAGCTATGCTCGTACGTGATTTCTTCATTATTTATTATGCACAAAGTCGTACTAGAGCGTTACTCGTACGAGAAAATTTATTGATGATGCATGAATCGTGCTAGAGCTTAGCTCACACTGGTTTTCACACTATGATAGGTCATGAGTCGTGTTGGATGCCTCATGTAGACTATGTATCACATGGACGAGATGCTCGCACGTGCACTTGAGACTGAGTAGGTTATGCATGGCATGGGGTAGATAAGACCTACGGAAGGCACCCCTAACCATGATATAGGTCCACGGAGTACATTGTACCATGTATATCACATGGGGTACGTTATACCGTGAGGTTATGATGTTGATTTGAAAGTCTGGCGAAAGACTAACCCACCTCCATTCCAGCATGATACCCTGCACACCGGGATCTGTGTGGTCTGGGATGATAATGACATAGTTGGCTACCATAGTCCTCAATATATAGTGACCACCTGTCTCACATGATATCACATGGTTTTGTATATTGAACATGATTTGTTTGTCCAGGGTAGACCCGAGGGAGGGGTTGAACCTTATGGGATGTTTTGAGAGATGATGTTATGATGAACATGAAACCTATGATTTGAGAAGATTCTAATGAATTTTACTGAGTTTAGATTTGGTGTTAAACTCTAAGGAATGGTTTTATGATGAGTTTTATTACTATGAGCATGAGAAGTTTTACATGATGATCTTTTCTATGTTTACATGCCTATTTTCATGTTTTCCAATACATGATATATGTATATACATGTGGCATAGTTTTAATATTTCCTCATGCTCTGGATATTGATGATTTTTATGCATGACATTAGAAGAATGTAGATAGTGTAGTTATCTACCATGCTTGCATTATTGCCTTACTGAGCGTGTGGTTGCTCATCCCATTCACTTTTCCCCTCTACAAAACGTGCATAGTAGCCTAGTGAAGGACTGAGGCATTGTATTTGGATATCCGCTGCTCTCCATCGCCAAGAGGTATACACACAAGAATTCTTTTTGTATCTAAACATATAATAGCACAATAATCATTTTGATTTGTAATATGGGGGATGTAAATGTTAGCAAACATGTCATGTAAAAAGTACATGACTTAAACTTGCAAATGTATGTGTTACTTTTTGATTAATTGAAAGAGGTATGATAAATGATGATTAATACTGACTCACAGCCCAACTATGTTCGTAAAGGTTGTTCACGACCGGGTGAGTTAAAGAATAAAGCGAAAAATTTATAGTGATTTTTAAATGAAATGGATGAAAAAGGTCGTGACACCCATAAACATGAAGAAAACCCTTTTCTTGAAATAAATAAGAAAAAGAATATCGAGGGCAAAGGGGTGGGTGGCAAAGACTCGACATGGTCTTATCTTTCTAGCTAGGAAAACCCTTCTCTCATTTCCTCAGTCTTCTGGCTAACCATAATAGTCTATTTACGTGCAAAGGTAAATGTCTTTTATTAATTGGTATATTTACCTTTTAGCCATTGAACTATTTTAACTGCAATAGAGTCCATTTTTTATTAAACTATTTAATTAGATGTAAGGCCCAAATTATAATTAAAGGTTTAAGACTTCAACTTATTTACATTGTATTCTCCAGTCCATCTAACCAAGCATTTTTAGTTAAACTCAATAATTATAATTTGGCCCAATAACTTAATTAAAATCCTATTAATTAAGTTCGCTTAATTAAGCATATTTAATGAAGCCTAATTATGATTCTATACAATAAGTTCAAATGGAAAATTTTAAATTTTCCTAGACGAAACTAATTTAATTCATACTCTATTATTTTATGCGTGACCTATTAAGCTCCTAACAAGTTGTAAATGAATTAAATCTTTATTTAATTCATGAATTAAGAGTGGCATCAAACAACACATCAAGACCTCCAAATGTTAAAGAGGTTAAGAGTAATTACCAACTTGATACCTTTCAATTATTATAACTTTAGTGAGATTAATATCTTTCTATCAACTATATCTCAAGGGAAAAATAAGCATGGTTTAGTTACTTATTTAATTCCTCACATTAGTTCTTACAACTTTAAGATTTGATTTTAATGAATCTAAGTGAAATTCACTATTTAACTTAATTCATTGTACCATTGCTATGGATTTGATCAAGTCAATTCGAAGTTAAGAACAACCGACATATTTCCTCTAAATTAATTTGGAGTATAGATCCTCTCTACACCATTCATCCACCTTTATATGATCCAAGTCACTCCTAAAAACACTCATTTTAGGCATTTGACTTTTTCAAACCCATAAGGATGAAATTAAAATGTGACGTTTTACATATAAGATGACCTGTCGTCATAAGTCAAAGGATCACTTACACGACTATTAAATGAGAATATTTCTATAGACACTTGAGTGAATACTACCAAATTGAATTCTTGTGTTGGTTCATATTCATTGAATTTGTTCCCTAATAAGCACTCATATATTATCCTCAAGTATCTTGCATATTTCAATTTATCATATCAATTACTTACTTCACAAGTAAGAGACTTAACATGTACTAGTCCCTAGTGCATTGCCAATGCACATTCTTGAAAATACATTGACTAGGATGGTTTTAGGGAATAAGACTTTGATGCATAAGGATCTCATAATTATAACCATTTATAATACTCTTGTAAGGCCAATTTTGTTCCATGGGCTTCACCATATTTAGTGACAAAGAATGCCTATTATTATCAATCTAAATAGTGAAGAGAAACTTTTATGTCACTTGTCAAAAGTGATTATTCATTGCTATGGTACTATGCCTTTCACCTAGTAAGTTGGTTTCAAGACATACATTAGCAATCTCCCACTTGCATTAGTATCAATCACTAACGTATCTATGTCACGACCCAATTACCTAAAAATCCCTACAAATTTTTCGCTTTTTCATTTCCTCACCCGTCGTGAACAATTACACTCCTAAACAGTTGGGCTATGATTCGGTGTTAGTAACCTCTCACCTATTTACCATTCCATTTTCATATTCACATTCACATGTCAATTTATTTAAACAAAATACATCCCCAATATTAAATCCATATACAGTACTGTGCATCTATATGTTCAGATATAAAAATTATATAAATGTGTATACCTGGTCTTAATAAGAAGCAGCGGATAACCGAAGTGCGAAACTACTGAGTATACCCTGTGGGGTGAAAAATGAAAGGGTGAGCGAAACGTGCTCAGTAAGGCAATAATGTAAGCAGGTAGATAACTATACTATCTACGTGCTGATAATGTCATGATGTAAAAATCGTTTACTTTCAGAGCATGAGTACAAATTAAAACAATGCCACATGTATGTATATATCATATACAAGAAATCATGAAATCGGCATATAAAGCACACATGGAGAAATCATCATGTAGACATCTCATGCTCGTCACATTAAAACTCATTTATTTCATTATAAACTCTTCACTTTAAAACTCATTTGTTTAATCACAAAACTCATCACTTTGAAACTTATTTGTTTCATCATAAATTCATCACATTTAAAACTCATCTGTTTCATTATAAAACAACTTCATCAAGGTCAAACCCATCTCTCGGGAATACCTTGATTCATCAAATCACATCTCTTTTAAAAACATAAATCGGGACTACCCCTCCATCGGGTTTGTCCTGGTCTATCCAGACCGTATGATATCATGTGAGGCATGTAGGTTACTATATGAAAAATCGAGGACTATGGCCATACTATGTCCCTGTGATCCCATGCTACACGGATCCCGGTGTGCGGGGTATCACAACTGCAACGGGAGGTGGGGTCAAGTCCTACCCGCCAGAATATCGAGTAACATCGTAGAGTCATCATGACTGCACGGTACAGCGTACTCCGTGTGACATACACGGTACATCGTACTCCGTGGACCCATATCATAGTCTGGGGGTGCCTGCCGTAGGTCTTATCCAGCCCAATACTATGTCGATAACCAACCCATGTCTCAAAGTATATGTGCGAGCATCTCAACTCTCTGTGACACATAGTCTACAGGAGGCTTCCGCACGACTATATGCATGTCAACTCGCATCTAGTGCGTTTATGTGAGCATCCTGCTGCCCGCCCCACACCAGGTCACAGGCTTACGGAGCTCCAGCACCACGCTATGCATATCATGATATCTAAAATCTCGTACGAGCAAAGCTTCAGCACGGTTTTGTGCACACACAAATTTCTCGTACGAGCAATGCTCCAGTACGGCTTTTCATGATCAATAAATCAGTAAACTTGAGTGCGAGTAAGACTCTAACACTCTTTTAGTCATGTAAATACGATAGGTGGCTCACTTTTAAATATAAACATCTTTTAAAATAGTAACCGGTGCAAACCGGTACCCTTTCGTAAAATTCACGAAATCAACAGCCCACCTATGTGTATATTTGATTAAATCAAAGCAATATAATCATATAAAACATTAAAATCATGAAATTCATGCAATTTCATAGCCTTACTACCCTTTTTGAAATTTTCCTAACTGGGGGCAAAATAGTCATTTTCCTTTATTTATCTAAGCCCCTGTTTTCGTAAAAATTATTATTTCGTTTACTAGATACTTAGATAAATTCTAAGCCCTGTAAATCCCTCAAAATATGTATAGGCATCTCTATGCACTTACAAAATTCCCTTACCTCGATTCTCGTCGAGTCTGACCTTTCCTTTTCCACTGTTGTCACGTCGCGCAGTCCGATCTGCTCCCGATCAAACCTCCCTAACTGCGTAATAATATTCCTCAGGTCAGATATTATACAACTTAATTGTATTTAATACTTTCTGGGCTTAATTTAAATCCTTGGGCCCATTTATCCCTATTGGGCCCGATTGCATTTTAATGGGCCTTACTCGGCCTTAAGCCCGTTTTCCACTTATTAAATCCCTTCCTCGGGTTTACTGGGCTCATTCAGCTTACCAATAATTATCGGGCTTCGTTCCAACCTCATTGGATAGCCCGTATACCATTTACGGTAATTACGTTGTAATTCCGGTTAATATTCCTTTTATACAGAATTAATCCGTAAATTTTGTAAAATAATTGAAACTCTGTATTAAAGGACTCTAATTGCCGAAATTAAACTGTACTTACCCGATACGATGCGGGATATGAAAATCGGAGCTCAATCGGTTCTCGTTCGGGCTTTGTCGTACAACTGCACAATTATTATATTTAATCCCGGATTAATTTTCGATCAAATATAATTTAAATAAATTTCCCGGAAATCAATTCGGTCACTTTTGACCTCATATTGACTTACCCGAAGTCCGGTGTATCCCCGAAAATCCTTTCCCTTTTTCCTTTTCCTCTTTTTCTCCCTTTTTCCCTTCTTTCTTGGCTGAACCGGTTCAGTCCGGTTCAACCCGGTCCGGTTCAGCCGGTTCAACCCGGTTCACCCCTTTGCTGAACCGGTCTGTACCGGTTCAGACCATTCCACCGCCGTTCACGGCGTTTCCGGCCGGTTCTCGGCTCGGTTCTCGCACCATTCGACTCGTCTGCACTAGGGGAGTGTTCGGCTGGGGTCGGGGTTGGCCGAATCACGCCGGTGGCCGCCGGATTCATCTTCTCCCTCCGCGGCTTCTCTCCCTCGATCCGCCGGATTCCGGTGGTTTCGCCGGCCAATACCGGTCTCAAAAGGACCGGCTCCTCCTCCTGATCACGCTGGTACCCGCCGTTCGCCCCCAGCTGCCGTGGATCGTCGGTACCGACTCCGTTTTCCCCGTGGGCTTCTCTCCCTCCGTTCGACGATTTTCGGCCTCCTTAGCGCTCGTCGTCGGCGCCAATAGCTTCGCCGGCCTCTCCTCTTGCTGCTCGGCCCTTCGTCGGAGGTCAAAGGTCGTCGGTGGTCGTCGGTCGGAAAGCCACGCGCGGTCTCCCCTTTTGGTTTTCGTTTTCTGCTTCACTTTCTCTCTCCCCGAAAACATTTCAGATTTCTCTCTTTTTTTTTTCAATTATTATTTTATTTAACAATTTATTTTATTATTAAAATATTCATTAAAATAGTCTAAAAAAATCTGAAAATATCTACAATATTATTATTTTATTCCAACAATTTAATTTAATTTAATTTAATTTAATTTATTTAGTTTTTAAATTATTTTTCCGGTATAATTCTTTCGTATTTTCGGGATATTGTCCCGGGTGACTTTTCGATATTTCTAAAAATTTCGGATCTTGATCAATTGGACTCGAAATTGTATAATTCCTCATTATTGATCAAGATATCCTAAATCCTTATTTTTAATTAAATTTTTCTTATCGAATTTATCCCGAATTTTGATCTTTTGACCGTTTTACCCTTACACTTGTTCGGGATTAATTCAGTCAAAATTTTCCTTCACGAACACTCATTCATTTTATGATTTGAATCATTATTTTCAGTCCGAATCCCATTCCTTTAAATTTGTGAACTTTTTCTACCTCATAAAATTTACGATTTAATTTCGGGTCTTACAATCTAATACCAAACTCTTTCATTTAGTGGCTGTGTCTCTACTTAGATTACGCTAGGCATCACTAGGGGAGTATGCTTTATTTGATAATCACTATTATCATTGATCATAACTATTATCATTGATCATAACATAGACTTAAATCATAATGAGCCTGAATTCTTTCTGTGGCTCAGTTGTTATTCTTAACAACATAAAGAATCCATCGTAGCTTCATAAGTTAAAGAAGCATATCACTTTTTATTGCCCCAAATAGAAAAAGGATTTGTATTTGATCATATGGATATAAAGCATGCAATTCTCTCCCATTCGGAACTCTTTCCAAATAATTGCTCCCACTATTTTGATTATTTTTATTTTTATTCATCTTTTGCAATCTTCAATGTGTCTCTCATTAGGTGTTTTATTAAACTCTTTTAACAATCTATCTATTGAATTGATTTTCTATTACTTAACTCTTTTAGCATTAAGCATTCAATCAATCATATAAAAATAATTAAGCTAAAAGTTCAAATCTCTGCACAAGGATTTATCCTTCAAGTGAAGAAAGAAAAACAGAGAACTAGCAGTACCTGCAATTGCAAAAAGAAAAGAGGAGAGAATAGAGAGAAAGAGAGAAAGAATTACACCAATGATCGAGAGAATGTGTATTCCAAAGTTAGTAATCTCGTTATAAGGGACTAACAGCTACAGCTACTGACGTCATCAAGGCAGTAACGAATTACATGTGATGTTGCCTTTCTGACAGCAACAGGAATATACCTTTCACTTAGTCTGATTGCACTAACGACAAAAGGGTGACGTCGATGCAATTTGTTCCACGTGTTCTTCGTGTATCCTGCAAAAACAACAGGAATCAGAGGGGGCAGGGATTTGTCCCTGCACGCGCACTCCGATGATTAAGTAAGTAATCGGAGTTGTGAATGTATGAAGAAGAGAATGTATTGCTTAAATTAGAGAGTTTAAGGCTTTTCCCTTCTTTTTGGTTCTTTTGGTTTCGGATCCCTTTTTTCAGAGAGCTCACCTGGTATTTATAGGTTTCTCTGGGTCGGTTCGAGCTGAGGCCCAGGCGCGTGTCTGGGCCGCGACAGAGTCATATAGCACTCTGTCGCGCTTCAAGTAAAGCAGCTTACGGGAGACCTCTACCGCGAGCAGTGCAGGAGAACTATACCGCAGGCTATGCGGGAGACCTTGACCGCAGTCCGTGCGGGAGACCTCTACCGCAGTCTGTGCGGGAGACTATGCCGCAGGCTGTGCGGGAGACCTCTACCGCGGGCAGTGCAGGAGAACTATGTCGCAGGCTGTGCGGGAGACCTTTTACCGCAGTCTGTGCGGGAGACCTCTACCGCAGTCTATGCGGGAGACTATGCCGCAGGCTGTGCGGGAGACCTCTATCGCGGGCTGTGCGGGAGACCTATGACGGGGTGCAATGCGGGAGACCAATGTCGCGATATGGGCGATGGAGGTCTGCCGTGCCTGCTGTGCAGCACATCACAAAGGTGACAGACTCCTATCGCATCGAACACTCTGTCGCACTGCTAGGAACTGTGCCACGTGGCCGCTCTGTCGCCAAATCCGCCACGTGGCTCGTTCTTGGTTTGACACGTGACAGGCGGATGGTTGCACACGTGGATTCTGGTGACACGACCACCATCAACATGCAAAAATAGTAATTACGTGTATAACAGTAATTAAGCTAAAAGTTCATAACAAACGGTAATTAACTAAGACACTTCATCAACTCTTTTCTAAAACTCTCAGAAAATGGAAAGCCCCGAAGTTCTTTTTTAGTTTGCTGTTTATTGCTCTTAGAAGTTGTGTTAAGCTCTGCGTTTTTGTATGGTTTCGGGTCTGTTATTTTCTATGGGTTTCTCTCAATGTATACTGGATTACTTGAGTGCTTCCTCCCATGACCGATTGTTGCTGTGTTATTATATAAGTCTTAGAGCTTATTTAATCATTTGAAGTCTTAATGGGATCAGAAATCGCATATGCCTTGATTTGAATTTTAAGTTCTTGATTTTCCTTTTTATTTTGCCTGATTTTAATTTACTTAGATTCTTTGATATTTTTCCAATTTTTTCACAACTACAATCGACTTTCTTTTCTTTTTCTTGCTTGAATCCCAAATTTGACTCTTTTTTTTTTTGTCAATTTGTGTTCCTTTTCTTTTTATGTTTCCTTTTCTGAATAATAATAATAATAATAATAATAATAATAATAATAATAATAAAAGCTAGGGGACATAAGAAATAGAAGAATAAAGAAATAATAACAACAACAATAATAATATAACTTGGCTGATTAACATTCCACGAGTTTGAAGTTCAAACTATTAAGCTCAAAAATATCTAAAAGTAATTACAAATCTTTTTTGCGATCCCAAATTACTAATTATCATTTTAAAACCCAATTGATTGATTGAATCAAAAATAAATTAAACAGGCTCAAAGTCCAAACTCTCGAATGATAACAAACAAATTGATCAAAATATCCAATAAATTTGAACAAAAATTGTGTTTACAATGACATATTAATGTTTGTTGATTTGCCACATCAGCTCTACGTGGAAAAAATAATAAAAAATTAAATTTCAATTTGTGTCTTTTTCTTTTTAAAAATATTCTTAAAGTAAAAAATGTAAACAAAAATAGATATTGACATGGGTTATAGAGAACTTTTATATATATATATATATATAGCAGACCTTTAGAAATTATAATTTATAGTCATATCAAATCTTGCAAAAATGAAATTATAAAATAAAATAAGGTAAAGGATAATTAAGTCCTTGTGAGCGTGAGTTGCATACAATACGATCAACCGTAGAAAAAGACGACTAATCATAGAAATAAAAGCAAAATGAGAAGCCGTCTGATTTAAAAGGGAATATTTTACATGTAAAATTTTCTATTAAATTTCTATAATTATTCATTCATAATAAAAAAAAAAAATTGCGGCTTTTGTGGGTTCTGTATGATATTTTGAAAGAACTGTAATTCAAGGTTGTGATGGATTAATCCTTGATAAATTGGATAATTAGTTATCCTAAAAACTTAGGATATTAAGGCTCTCGAGTACGAATTTAAAAAGTGCAATAATTTTTAATAGTTAGTTGTTATTGAATTGTTCAATGTTACTTTAATCTTTTTTTTATTTTATTTTTTTCGATTCGTGTAAAAATTTATTAATCATTAAGCCGATTTGAACTTAAGAAAAATATTTTAAAACTTAAATATATAACAAAATTGGACTCAATTTTATTAATTTAAACTTTTAAAATAATTCATCATCAAACCATGGTAGTGAAATATTTGCAGAATGTAACCAGAAAAAATAAAATAAAAAGAAATAGTTGCAGAAGATTAGCTAACTTCAAATGTAAACCACCAATTAAGGACATAGAGAACTTGAAGTGTGAAGCATTAACATTCACAGTTCGGCAAGTGATGCTTAGATTAATTTCAGTAAAATTAAAAAATTAATTGATTATTAAATATATATATATCTTAATAAAATAATTAAAAAAAATTAAAATAAAATGTTAAACAAATAAATTTAAAATATTTTTTTAATAAAATAGTTAAAAAATTTAAAATAAGGAGTTAAAATAATTTTTAACAATAAAAAATAATTTTATTTTTATTTATTTATTGTTGTACGCCTTTCATTACTAATCAAACCGTATCAACACCAATCGGTGTGCCAAATCTTCATAGAGTTAAACAAAAGCGCTAAACATCATATTGATTGGTAGAGCTAAAACAACTGAATTGGATCTGACAAGAGATGCTGTCAAATTTTTCCCCTTAATTTTGGTATATGCGCCAACTTTATTAGAGAATCTTAGAATTTTGAAGAAATAAAAAAGATAAAACGACGAAGGAGAGTGCGTCGAATTACAAGCAAGTACAAATGAGCAGGTTGGCAACAATTGGTGAGGTCTAAATCACATGAATGACACCTATGCATTAGAAGCCATTTTACCAAGTTGACTTTAATCATCCCATTGCGCTCCTTCTCCTTCCCCTCTATTTATTCTCCTACCCATTCTTCTTTGCCTCGAAGAGACTTTTTCTTCTTGCTGAACTCACTTCTTCTAGCCTAGCCCTCCAATTTCATTCCCAGTTTCTCCTCTCGAAGCTTAAAACATGAGTAACATAAGCTTGGTCGAGGCCAAGCTGCCGCCAGGCTTCAGGTTCCATCCTAGAGATGACGAGCTTGTTTGTGATTATTTGATGAGGAAGGTAGTGGGTTCGACTGATACCTTGCAGCAACTCATGATTGAAGTCGACCTTAACAAGTGCGAGCCATGGGATATTCCTGGTAAGTTTATTATTTAATTTCTGTCTTTAAACTTGGAAAAGATCGAAGTATGAATTCATACGTTAATTTCATTGAACCAAATGCTCAAATGTAATTACCCGAATAATTGTTCATTAGTTTTAGTTGAATATTTTTCGTTTTCTGCTTTCATTTGTTTATCCTAAGGAAGAAGAGAGAAGAAAGATGAGGATGTTATTTTCAGCTTCTTTTCTTTGCTCAATAGCTTTAGTTGTGGGGAGTGAGGGTGATAGCAACTGGACCGGCTATATATATATATATATATATGATGTGCATGTTTTCCATTTGTGTGGTGGGAAAATGTTTAATTCAGAGTAAAATTCAGTACAGAAGAAATAAAAAGCCTAGCTAGTAATAGTAATGAAATAGATATTATTGAAAGGTATATTACCATTATTATTAATTTTTGGAATTTTTTACATTAATTCATGATTTTTTTTTCCTACTAAGAAATACCAGTTGATCAAAGAATATTTGTGACCTCCATGAATTAATTTCATCACTTTAAAAGCATCCTCTATTTCTTTCTCAAGTATAAAATTAAGAATATTTACTAGTATTTTTTTGTGGTGGAGTTTGTTAAGTTTCAAGTCTATTGAAATATGTACACTTTTGATATATTCTAATTGTTGGTTTAGTTTGATTGATGATATGATAAGAACTAAATACTACTTGCATGATTTCTAATTTTAAAAAGCAAATTGTCAGCTTTGTTTAGATAATTAGATTTGATAATTAAAAAATAATAATACTGTTTCATACCCACCCTAAATTTGATAATTAAATTCCTCTCTTGCAATCTCTTCCCCTACCATTATCAATAATACTTAATATAACGCACATTATTATTATTATTATTATTATTATTATTATTATTATTATTATTATGTGATCTTATAATAAAGAAGACTTGATAACCAAGAAAGTTTTTATTGTTTTAATTTTGTATTGTCACATCACATCCTTCTTGATCAATGCTAATCTATTCTTGGAAAAATAAAAAGACACTTGAAAAATGGTATCTGAAAAATGAATATATACACAATTCATATTGAGCTGTATTTGAAAGGTGTTGCATCTCTAAATTAATATCTTAGAAATTATTATTTGGAAAATATTATCCGACAATTTCATATTCTACAGCTTTTTAATGAGATTGACAGTCTTGGCGTTGTCCCAAACCTAAAGCTCTGATAGCGATTGAGATAATATAATATTTTTGAATCTCATCAACTATTCAATATCTCATTTCTTTTTCAAAATCTCATAATCTAAATATATATATATATATATATATATATATATATATATTTAAATTTGAATCTCATCAACTATTCAAAATCTCATTTCTTTTTCAAAATAATATTTTTTATTTTTAAATGAATAAAAAAACAGTGGTGATGATTAATTTTCAATTTTATTTTTCTAAACGTTCAAACTTGCATTTCACACATACCACACGTGTAAGCAAAGAAATCCTTTTTTTGTCTTTTGGCAAATTACCATTATTATCTTCAATAATTCTCCGTTAAGAGACAGAAATTGACCTCTCAACCGCAAATTAATTTGATTGGGTCAGCTATTTTAAGTAAAACAAACTCTTTTGATGCTTATAAATTTGGACTGCCACGTGTTTATGACCCCAATTAGCTTTCACAACTAGTTCAATTTCAACATCATCAACATCATTTTTAATCTTATTTCGGATTTTACACATGTATTTAACTTTTTCCAAAAAATATTTAAATTTCAGTTATAACCCAAAAAAATACGTACCATGAAAATTACTTTGAAGTAATCCAATAATTGAAAGTAGGTAAATGAAAAGGAAATAGCATAAATATTAATGAATTTTATATTTGATGCACTTTTAATGCATAAATCTATACATGCCTCTAAATCATAACACGTTAGATCATCAATTCATAGAGTTTAAAATACAAAATTTTTAAAAATAAATATTCTTAAATTTACAAATTAATAGTGACACAGTACATTAAATATAAATATCCAAATAATTACTAGTGGCCACCTACTAATAATAATAATAATAAAAAGTGTCATTAAGATATATTGTTGTTATTAGAAGTGATATGTATAGGTATTAATCATGGATAAAACATTATTAGAAAAAATAATAAATAGAAGTTAGAATTTTATTAGGTTTTGGATACATATTCACTATCTCTTGGTGAGTTATTCTTTTGTTTTTTCAACTTGACCAAAATGGATTATATTTATATATTACTAAGTCTTTTATTTCTTTTTTAAGTAGAAGCAAATAAATTCAAACTTGATATCTGTTATGATATATTAATTCAACTTCAAAATTATCCATTTGAATGAAAATATTCAAACCAAAGAAGAGCTTCAATGAAGTGACCAAGAATTATTGCATTTAAAGATCAAATTATGAAGTCAAGAGTAGTTTTGATAAATTTATTAGTTTATAGCATTCAATTTATTCTATATCCATGTGAACCATGAAAGTCTACAAATTTTATAAAAATTAAAGAAGATAAGATAAGAGTAGCAAATATAATTATACTAAATATAAATATTGACTTTGTTTCACATTTTTCTCGTTTAAGCATTGTTAATACTTGTTAGGATATGTATGTAATGTACCAAACTGTATATATAATTATTTATGGAAATGATGTATGGTAGAAACGGCTCGAGTGGGAGGCAAAGAATGGTATTTTTACAGTCAAAGAGATCGAAAATATGCAACAGGATTGAGAACAAATAGGGCAACAGGCTATGGGTACTGGAAGGCCACAGGGAAGGACAGGGCTATCCTTAGCAAGGGCACCCTTGTTGGGATGAGGAAAACCTTGGTTTTCTACCAAGGTAGGGCTCCCAAAGGAAGAA